>CM073455.1:15510000-20310000 GCA_037074485.1 Delonix regia
TTATAAAAAATAAAAAATTATCCACGTGGCTCTCCATCATAACCACAAATGTCTGCTTCGTGACACTACCAGCTCAAAAGATGTGAGAGAGAGAGGATGCGTCGTATATGTTCGCCTCGCGGGTTCTGAAAAATGGGAACGCAGCAGCTGGGACCCACTCTAAGCGGCCGCCGCGTTTCCATCAACTACAACGACCCCTTGTTCTTTATATATCAGATTTTTTTAATTAATTAATAATATATAAATAATTTTTTAAAAGATACAAATTAATTATTTAATAAAAAAAAAGTAAATGAAATATAAAATTTGTTCAGATATCCATTAACTTAGGGATATGTTGGTGCTTAAACATTATCTGTACTCTATTTGTTACAATGCGTCTTCGGGCGGCTCAATTATTTTACTTTCTAATCCTTGATATGAGATTTCTTATTTTATAATACTTTGGGTGACACTTCTAGAAATTTGATTTTTTTTTTCAATTATTACAAATAAACAAAATATAATCAATGCATTAAGAGCTGAAAAGAAATATAACATAATTCAAGATATACTATTATATTATACTCGCTTTTGTGAACTAAATATAATACACAATTTTGTTTGCTTCATTATTTGATTGTTTTAAAAATTATTTTTATTTTTGAATCTCTATTTATACAAAAGTAAAAGAAAATTATGTTAAATAAATAGTAATAATGATAAGACTTTGTTTGTATATGAAAAGTTTTAAAAATAAATTACAATAATATATAATTATATTTGACTAAAGCTAATTTTTTAAAATTAAATTTATCCAAAAATAATTTGTCAAACTTCAGATCAAGTTCACACAATAGATTACTACTGCTAATGTTAAAAATACCTTAAGGTTAGGATATTACTAATAGGTATAATATCTACCGTTATAATATTTGAATAATTTAAGAAATATTAAACTCGAGTGAATTTTTTATTCCTCCACTATAAAGGGTGAAATAGAGCAATGACGTGAGCTGTACCTATCACCAAATTTTTGTTATTTACTACAACTTGTTTATCATCAGGAATTTAAGAAATAAAATAAAATAAATGGCAAAAGTGGGGAAAAGAATAATGGCGAGTGGGAGGGAGAAAGACGAGGCGCTGAAACATCACGTGAAGACAACATGAACGCCGACAGGAACACAGTCAACACGGAACGCACGGGTGGGGCCCACCTTCGGACGCGCCCACTTCTGATTCGGTCTTACATTGTACGTAGCGTTTTCGCCGTCCCTGCCTGCCGCCTCTCCTACCTCATCTTCACATTTCTACACATTTTGTTTTATTCTTTTTAATGTCTTTCTATTATTTTTTCTTACATAATGCGTAATTTCGAGGAAGGAGTCGTTAGTGATGGGACCCACCTTCGTCTCATTGTCCTCCCGCATTATATGGCCGTAGGATTTGACAAACCTGGAGATCCTCGCTGAAAAACGACAACTTTGTACGCGCGTATCACGAAATATATACGTTGTGATCGGGTGCAGGTCTTCCCCATTCCAGTTGGTGCAGTTGGTTATCATCACCATTCATTTATATTTTTTCATTTTTAAGGTATTAATTTTTTTTTTTAAAAAAATACTGTGTTGCATTTGAAGCCAATTGTACGGTGTGCAGTTAGCTTCAAATGCAGGCAATCTAAATCCCCGAGAGTTCCCACTGCTTTCTTTTTTCTTTTTTTCCGGTATTTGGTTTTTGAATGGTACGCACCGTTTTGTTGGAAATAGGGTAACGATACATTAAGAAACACCCGCTTGCAAAGGGTAATTAAGTTTGTAAAAATAAGAATAAATTACATGTTTTATTTTACATTGTAATTTAATTCTAATTTTTTGTAAAAATATTTTATAATTTAGTATAAAAATATGTATCATATTCAAATATGTATGGTAAAAATAAAATGAGTAAACTAAAATTTGTGTACATTTTAAAATAATGAAAAATGATTTTCAATTTCAGAAGAACTCAAATGAAAAAATTTTTTAAAATTCTTTAGGGTTAATATAACTCAAATATTTTATTATTTTGATTTATTTAAATATTTATAATAATTTTTATTACTTCTAATCTTTTATTTTTAAAATAAATTATCAAATTTAATTCATTTATTTGGGCCATTATAGCATAGGAACGCCTTCGTGCTGGATTTGAGACCAAAAATAAAAAATAAAATATCATGTAATGGGAACTTCCGACAAGGTATGGCCCTGATTCATCAACTGTTCAAGCTTTCAACAAGTCTGTCAGATCTCAACAGACAAAATCCAGGAAATTTTCAAGTACAAATCCACTCTTCTTGATTGATAGCAAATTGCACAAAAAATAGAAAACGAAAAAAAAACTATCAACAGTTGCATTTGGGTAATCTTTGAGACTAACGACTGCTCATCTTGAAATAATTTTGTTCGTTTATGGAGGTCCAAGATCAGAGTGGTAAATTTCAGAAAGAGCACGAGAAACAGATAGACAAAACAAACAAGATTGATCAATTGCGCCACTATATATAAGATGAATCGTAAATCCAGAAACAACCATGAGATACTCTTCACGAGTTCTCAAGTTGCAAAAAAGAACTTCAGTTATAATGTATTTACACATCGTGCGGGTTATCGTCATCATCAAATCCAACCATGTCAGCTACTTTCTCTCTGTGCTGTCTATGTTTCCGAGAGAGCGCTTTACTTTTCTTCTCGAAATTACTACAAAGATTTTCAGGAAAAGAAAATTGTGACATAATAATAAAAAATTGTAGGATCTTGGCTGAAGGATCTTCAAAACGCAGCCAGATCAGGCAACCTCCGGCGGAGGAGGAACGTTGAGGTCAAGATCCAAGAGTGTTCGAGGCGGAGCGCGCTCATAATCAACGACCGAGGACGAATCAGAGTCACTCTGAGCACCACCAGCGCCGCGGAACTCCACCACAGGCCGATCAAACCCGCACATCTCGCGACTGCGAGCAGCTGCCCTCAGATTCTCCGCCCGAGCAAACGCGTCAAAAAACATGACCGGGCGAGCCACCGGAATCACCGGGAAGCCCAACGCGCCGCCGGGAGAAACAGTCGCCAGGGAGAGTTCAAGCGGCGGAGGTGCCTGTGGCGGCGGCGATGACGACTCGAGCGTGCTACTCTGGCTGGGGCTACGACTCGAGTTGTTCGTGAGCTCAGACGGAGTCGGAAAATTGGTCTTAGCCTTCGCGCCGCGGAACTCCCTCGCGGCCGTGTCGTACGCACGCGCCGCCTCCTCATCCGTGTCAAAAGTGCCTAGCCATACGCGGGTTTTTTTCCCCGGATCACGAATCTCAGCTGCGTAGCGCCCCCAGGGTCTCTTCCGTACGCCTCTGTATCGGATCTCTTTGGCAGAGTGGGTCGGGTTTGATCCGGCGAGAGGGGTGGGTCTGTCTCTGGGAGCCATTTTAAGGCTTGAAGAAATAACCTTCAAAGGAAAACAAAGTGAGAGAGTGTTCGTTTCAAAGGAAGAAAGAGACAATGTCTGAGGAAACCGAATGGGAGTTCGATGCATTTTATAGCGAAGATGGAAGACGGAGAACGAGAGTGTGTGCGTGCGTGAATAAAGCTACGCTCCCTTTTGGGCGCTTGATGCTCGAAGCACTTGGTGTGCATACTGCTCACCACTCACCTCTCGCCACGTAAGTGCGGCATTATTTCATTCTGTTTGATCGTACTTCTAATTTTAACCCATTTTCCCAAAAAAATTATATCATAAAATATTTAAGAACAGTTTTTCGGCAAATTAAATCGGAGAAATTTTTCCTATTTAACCTGGGAATTAGATCTTTACTAATATCCTTTTCGAGTAGATTTAAGAGTAATAAATAAATACAAACGACTGCATCGCTATATATCTTTAGTATTTTTCTAGTAACTTGTACTATTAAGAATTGAATATTATTTTTATAAATCACCAAGATGTGCTAATGATTTGTTAACTTTTAACATCTAATTTAATTAACATTTCAAATTAATTTTTATGAAAAAATATAAATGGTAATCGTATATCCTGGTATTATAAGGATACTGAAAATGAGTTCATATTTTGATCACATCACAAGTTATAACTTTTTTGAAGTGTTTGTATTAGCAATTTTTTCCTGAAATTTCTTTCCTAGTTTAATTTTTTTTTAAATGAAATGATTAAAAAAAATAAAAACGATAGTGTGGTGCCCCCGCTGAAACGTGACATGATGTTAATGAACATAAATGGGAAACGTTACACGTGTAAGAAAAAGCGTGGTCCAGCAAGAGGCGCGTGGGTTCACACACACACGTGCCATGCACTCATCTCATCTATCTATCCAATCCCAATTTCAAACCGCATGAAATATTCGGCTCAGTCAACGAGGAATTTGACTGCTCCAGCACACACAGTATAATAAAAGCCCGGCGCCGCCCCAGCAAGCACGGCGGACCCCACCACGAGTAATTGCGAGGAAGGGCTAAACAAGCCACGTTGCTGCGCTGACCTTGCAACACGTGGCGTAGACAAGACCTATGAAGGCGGCGTCTTCCTTAACGGCGGTTAAAACGTGCGTCTCTCTTGCGATCTGTTGCTCCAAACGGAACATTGTATTTGGTTGTGACGGCAGTTATGTTGTGAGAGACATATGTCGGCACGCTACGGCTCCTCGCCGCGTGAGACGGATCGTTGTACTTGCGTGTGAACTTAGCATTGAACCGAAAGAAGAGTGATTTTCTTATTTTTATTTTAATTTTGAATTTTAAAAATTTTTAGTGGGTTTGCTTTTGAACGCGTCTGGAGAGATCTAACGGCTGAGAATGGTTAGGGTGTTAGGATGTTGAAACGCGTCAATGCTTCGGATCCCTGTAAGGAGACATGAGCAGCCGCCCTTGGCCTCCTTCCGGATAAGATACTCTTTCGTGCCCGTAGGACAGAGACTTGCATGAAAGTAAATAATAATGGCTAATTCCTTAACAGAATCAAAAAGAATAAATTATACTATAACTCTCTCTAATATTAAAAAATTACATTTCGGCACTTTTTATGTATTTTTATAATTTCTTATCAAAATCAAATATATTTAGATATTATTATATTATTAAAAATAAAATTATAATATTATGACAGTTTAATATAATTTATTATTATGATAAGAATAAAATCATAATCTCATTATATACAAATAATAGATTTTATGATAAAAATTTTATTAGAGATGAAGATTTTGCAATATATATTCAATTATTACGAGATTTAAGCATAGTTTTTGAAACAAAATGAATATTAATTCAGTATAGTTTGCTCAATAAATTATAATAAAAATGGTAGGAAAAATGTTTAGAACTTATTATTCTTTTCTTAAAATAAATTATTGAAATGAAAAGATATTATTTTGAAAAGTAAATTCCAAATAGTGATGTCATTTTATTCTTGTAAATAATTGCACTAGATGCCCTACAAATAAACGGAGAACAATCCGGCTTTGACTTCATAAACAACTCTTCACAAAAGTATATAATTACCTGTTATTCTATTAATTGATATAATTTTTAAAGATTTAAAACTTATGATTATTTTCAGTCTAATAAAAAATATTTTTTAATTAGACTAAATTATGAATAACAAAATGCCAAAAAAAAAATCAGTAATAAAAGTATCTTTCGGGGATACTGTACATGATAGTTTAATTCAAATGGGCCAATGCGTAGAGCCGCCATAGCATGTCATGAGTGAAAGCGTGAAATTCCCAGCCCTCTTCTGTCTTCCATCTTCCAAACAACACGTAGTGCCTCCCTCTCCTAGTGGTTGACTTCAACACTCACACACCATGGGCTAGGTTAGGTGTGTGTGTGTGTGTCTATATATATATATATGTTTAAGAACGTACTTGGAAATCTTAACCAAAAACATGCTTGACATTGTCTCTATCTGGAGTGGCATCTTTTCAATTTTTGGATATTATTGATAAAAGGGGAGGTTTTATTCTCCTTAATAATCTACTGATAGAGGAGGAAGAGAATAATCTACTTGTTTTATTCTCCTAAGTTTACTATCAAAAAATTTGTAAGAATGAGGCTTCTTATGGCTATGGAGGAGTTTAATAATATGTTGATAACATATTCCCCCTACCAACTAATGTCTGCTAACCCTAAAAGGCCTTGCTTTGACCCCTTGGCTTGTCATTTTGTTCGGCTTAGGAACATTATTTAGGTCATTTGTGTTGTTTATTTCTGGAATTGTTGGTTTTTATTGTTCTAAAAACACTTTTGATTATTTGCTTGTAATTTTATTGCTCTAAAAAAGCAAGGTAGCCAGAATGGTTTCGGGTTTACTATTTAGGTTCATATATGCAAACTACCAATTGGAACATAAATAAATGAAAGTGATAAATTTAATAGCAGAATGCAAATTAATGGAAGTAGATTTGACAAGAATATAATACAATTAATTAAGAGATAATCATGTTTACTATGTTTAAAGTCCCATATGAAGATGAAAGCTTGATTGCAGACGGTAAATTTTTAGTAGACTCAATTTTTTAAAAAATATATATAGACTAAAAAATCAATATTAGAATATTTTTAAATGAAACTCACTTTTAACATGATTAAATATCTCATTGGAAAATTTTGATTATATATTTATTTTATTTATAATTAACTTGATTTATTTAGATAAAATGTTTATTTCTATCTCTTATTTTGACTTAAAATTTCAATTTAGACCTTAAATTTGAAATACTCCAAATTCGTTCTACAGTTAACATTTTATCTCATATAAATATGAGTTCTCTAAACATCAAATTCATCTACCTAGTTAACAGAGATCTCTTAGCAGTGCTACTTTGGCTTCTTAAGATGTCACCTTCTACGTAAATCCTTCCATTTGGATGCTTGTCCTAAATCAGTTGAAGTAAGAGTCTTTTTGAATGTTCCCAAGTCCATTCATCCCAAATGTAAGATTACCCCAATCGATATAATACCTAGATTTAGCAAATGAATTGTTTTGCTCAGCGTTCATGATAATATTTGTCTTGTGCCTGATATGAGTCAGTTAGTTATGTCTATTAGATGTATAAGCTTCAAGATGCAAGCAAAATCTGTTTAAAAATAGGAAAATATTAAGCACGACAAGCAATGATTTGGGATTGGAAAAATTTTCCTTTAAATCTCTTTAGTAAGATTTCATTTCATGAACTTGATTGTGTTTAAAGTTTCTATTCAGGAGTCTTGAGATTTAAGGTTAAGCATTTCATTCCTTTCCAATCCTTTAAATATTTCTGATGACCAATATTTAGTTAAAATCAATATCAGCATGCCATGTAACAATTATGATATATAAAAAACTGTAAAGTAACATTTCAAAAATTGAGAGAAAGCGTTTGCAAATTGAAAATAGAAGGGGATCATTGCATTTTTATCCTTTTGGGAAACATTGGTATAATTTTTCATACTATGAAAACAGTCCTGTTAGCAGAGTATAATTTACCCTTATAACTAAAAAAAAAAGTTAAATAAATTGCAAGTTTGTCACAAAATTTAACTGTTAAATGGAACCATTTTTTTTTTTTCCAGAGCAGATCAAAACCATTCATATCTATTGTGTTTCCTGTAAATTATGCTAAAATGTACTCATTTGAGTCCCAACACTAGAGGACCCGATTTCTAGCACAAAGGTTTTAGTATCATAGCATTGCATATTTTCTCAACGACAATACTGGCATTGACCAACACGCTTTGTATAAACTAGAATCTCTCAGCCGTCATCACTATAGGTTGAGCTTCAACATGCTTTCTAACGAGATATGGACCCATTCCAATAGCTTCCTGTAGCTGCATGCAATAATTCACATCACTCAGACAAATATATTGGGCATATTTAAGGGTAAGATGCCCTGAGTTTTGCTAGTATTGAATTCCTACTAGGCTAAATCTGACCAATCCGATCACAACTCGATTAAATCCAACTTTTAAAGGGCCATCTGAAACATGGTTGGCAACGGTGATGATTAAGTTTAGGTGCGTTATAAAACTTTTCTTCATTTCTTTTGAGGTATACTGACACCTACTATAGAATCATATCCAATGGCTGGGATGAACCTGGAATATGAAGCAGGATGGACCCCACACAAGGGCCCCATAATCCAAGTTGATCCAACACCAAAACATACGGAGATATTACTTGGTTTTGGTTTCTAACCTTTGCATCTATTGCTGCTATAGCAGGATCAGTGGATAGTTTACTTGACAGCACCAATGACTTGTGTATAGCCTTGCAGCAGTTATATCTAGCTTCCATACCTGAAATTCTCCGTTATGTTAAACATTGTGAATATGAAAAGAAAAAATATAGTAGGAAGAGGACTAAATTAAAGAAAAGAGAGATAGTTGGGGGAAAAAAAAAAAATCTAAACACTAAGACGAGGGAGAAATATACCAGTTAAATATCAATTTAAAGACTTGGTAGCTGAATTGATCAATTTAATATATTAATCCTTATCAGTTTTTGTTTGATTCTTTCTCCTCTCTTGCATAATTCAGTAATTCGGTTAGAGTTGATCATGTGGCAGGGAAGAGAACTGTCACGTCTGTAGTAATAATGTCTCCAACAAATTAGCTAGTGCAGTTTATAATTATGAATTAATTACCTGGAACTATATCAAAAATTAACATTTAATCGTTGATATTTCAAGAATAACAAACTATGGTTGGTCAGCTATCATACTTGGTTTGGTAAAATGTTTTCTTTTTATTCAATAAACCACACTCATCACATGAGGCAGCTTAATTATATTGCCAAGGGCAGGCTTGCCATATGAAGCATGGATGAGTTATATAGAAGGCCAGTTCAGCTCAACAGTTTAAGACGTCGGTAAAGAATCATGAGGTCTTACTAAAATGTTCAAACAACCCTCACATGAAAGCCCTATAGTCTTGATTTATGAACAAAGTACACACCCACCAAACCTTGTGCTGAAATTTTAATTTTAATTAAGAGAATGGGAGTTGAGTAAGATCAAACTCCTAACCACTTGGTCAAAGAGACTATGGTATCATGCAAGTAAAATACTGAAGCTGTTAAGTGAAGTGCCATAAATGTTTTATTACAATCTCTTACAAGTTACAATACTTATATTGTACAAAAGATTTTATTAATAGTAATATCCATAGAAAAAATCTCTGCCATTAAAGAAAAAAATAGAAGTTTAACCATATATGACAGTAAATGCTAAAGCTGGCTCTTATAAAGTTCTTCCCTTAGATGCAGAATATCAGTCGTAATAAAAGCATTTAAAATACGAGATAGGAATACGTATCATAACAGGAAAAATGACAATCATCCAAACTGGAAACAGACCTATTTTTGTGGTTTCAGTACTTGGGTCAGTCATCATGTTTATTATCTCTTGTTTTGAGCAGATCTCCATCAAGCACCATGATCGAGCAACTAATCCACTTATCATTCTATAACCCTGACAAATTAAGTTACAGCAAATACCACATCAAATTATCATAAAAATTAGAAGCAATGGCAAGCATAGTCCATTGTGCTAGGTAGCAAGTGTTATGTCCTTTTGAGCCATCATTTTTTATCGATAGAAAATCATGCAATCACTGAAAGAAAATCTAATCTAAGTGCTTCATTGTTGAATGTTGAGTTTTTGCTTTTATAGACGCCTAACATTTCATTCCATAAATATTAACAGATTCACTTCTAAAGTATAGCAGGAATTTGGCTAATTGGGATGGCTAGAAGCAAAGCTTCAAAGAGTGAGTCATCCATGCATTCCTAGAAAATAATGAAATTATGGAAGAAAAAGATAAAGCTATTACAATGTCAAGACACAGACCAACTTCTAAACTCTAAAAGTAACGCAGGAGGAAAGCCATTAGTGCCATGCCATGTGAAGCCTTAAATATTATATTTAATGATATAGTTAATGTAGAATAATAGGAATTTCACAGAAGATGGCATGAAGCCTCTGTTTATTTACTGGTAAGATGCTTTCAGATTACAAGAGATGGCTCGCAGCCTCCTACCCTTTATATTTATAGGTATTGGAAACTCTAATTTCCTAACCTAAATTAATCAGCCGCTAAACATAATTAGAAGGCCCAATGGGCTGCGGCTAATAACCTAATCCTAGTCTAACTATGAGACTTATTAATAATAACAGAAAATAAACAAAAATAAAATAAACATTAAATATCTAAGGTTAAATGCATAACAACAGTAAACAAAAGCTTGCAACACAAAAGTTCCCATGAAGTCTTACTGCCAAACGGATTTCTGAATCCTGCTGCAGAACAGACAGAAAAAGACCCTGCAAAAAGCATGAACATCTTGGTGAGCTCAAATATCTGAAAATTTGAGTGAAAAACAGACATAACAGATATATAAGCCAGCTGAATGAATCTTGTATCCCTCTGTGTCATTCAAATTCACGATATTACTTAAAAAAAAAGAAACCAAAGAAAAATTGAACATACAGCACACAGACTACAAATTTTTTATTATGTTTCATAAAAAGTGGCATAAGACAAAGCATGGATGAGGATAATCTTCTTTTCTCTGTTAATCAAATCACAGGAATTTAAAATAAAGGTAAGATAAATGTGCAGCAGTATAATATTTAATTCGCCAACAAAAAGCACTTGAAAGTGAAAAGTATAAGAAAATATCACCGATGGTGTCAGCTTTGAGCTTCTGGATGCTACTTCATAAATTAAGTGTCGCAAGCTTTCTTCTGCTTCAGAATTGAGTATGACATTATTTTCAGATCTAGTTTCTCCAGAGATGTTTCCTAGAGCATGCAAAGCAGCCTGCAATTGCCGATTAAACAAAGAAAACAAAACATAAGTATATAAAGCTAGGTTTGTAAGAAGAAATATAATAATAGAAAAATACATCTTCGAAGTAGTTTTAACTATATGTTTCATATCTAAAATCTATATCTTTCAAGTAATATATATTGCCTTTTTCTTCTAAAATGTTCCTCCCTTCAAGAAGTAAAAAATGTACAAATAGATCCATCGAGGCATAAGATGTCCAATCACAGGTCCATACAAAACAAAGGCTAAGAATATGGAGATCAACATTTTAATACTGCAATTGCAGTTTCAGCCTTGGAGGCAATTAGCCCATCCAAGTGACCTCCTCAAGTGACTGAACCACAATATACACTCCAAATTTGCTGAAAACTCCAAAACAAAAAGGAAACATAAGTAACTAGTTCACTAACCAGCTGTTTACCATGCCCTTGTGGTCCTTGTCGGTCAAAAGCAGCTTCAACAACATGTCTTGCAGCAGGTGATGAACCTAAGAGTAGTAATGTGGCCCCTGGGATAGCTACAATCATCACAAAAACCATAAATACAAATTTCACAGCATTTGAAAAAGAAGAGGCTCTCAGGAAAACAAGAAATTCAAAGATGCAGGTAAGGCAAGCAATTTTCAACCTTAAATAAAATCACAGAATAACATCAATTAAACAAGGGATAAGTTTCATTTGATGCGTGAATAACCTCTTCTACAAGTACAAATGTGCGTTGGAGATCATCTCTCAGTTTTAAAGTTGCTTGGAATATTTAGAGACTAGCAAAATAGGAAGCATTGGGTGTGAAGCATTTCCAGACATTACTATTCAATATTGGAGTTTTAGGCAGATACAAGGCTCTTTTTCTTTTCTTTGGCCAATCATGATTCCAAAGCGCTGGAAGAAAGCATTTTGCTAGTATATAATATAGTGTATTTGGTTTGAATTTAATCTTTTGATCTTTCTGATTTTTGTTTTGGCTAAACTGGATTCTTTATCATCCACTGTTGCATTTCTCTCAATAAGATTCTCTTTCTTAAAAGGAAAAACGAGAAAATTAGATTAGACCTCTCTCTAAATCTGATGCAATCACATAGACGCCATTCTTTTTTCTAAATTTACGGACACCTTTTTTATTTTAAATTTTAACATAAACACACGGCCATGTCTGTTCAAATTTAAATTCATATAAGTGTGAATCTTTTAAATAAGCAAAAGTGTTAATGGTATGTTAAAATTTAAAAATAACAGTCCTGGAAAAAATCAAAAAGTGGAGGTCTATGTAATTTTAAAAAGAGGGTAGGTCAATGATGGGTCTAGCATTGTTGGGCTCGGTCCAGGTGGGAATAGATGGGGAAAGGTTTACACTAGGAGGGCCAAGACGAGTCGGGCAGAGGGGAAGCCATCTGATATGCATGGGTAACTAACTTAGGACACGTGGCCCTGGTTGTTTGGGGAGTGATGTGTTTTAGTGAGTCTGTTGTGAGAGGAAGGGTGTGGAGTGAGTGCATGGTTGAGGAGAGTCCAGACCTCTCGAATGTCTGGGTGTGTCGTGCTTCCTTGGTGTATTCGGTCACTGAAATTCTGCATTTTCCGGGAAGCTTTCATCATTTCCTTCAATAATACTACTGAATATATAGTTCATTTGCTCGGGTTCCCATCAGTCAATCTAAATTGGCAAAACACAAAGATGTTTCTGTAATTCACTATTAGTAATAAGCAAATTGAACTTCTAGAAAAGAAGTAATCAACTTCCAAAGCAGACCAACATAATGAATCAATCAAAATTACTTTTACCATATCAGAGATGTCCAATTTTGTAATGAAAGCAGATAATAGCATACTTACATGATCCTATATGACCCAATGCTTCAAGTGCAGTTTCACATTCATCTCTATCAGAAGTTTCTAATGACTTGAGTCTTCCACTAATAGCAGAAATAACAGTTTTAAGACCTGCGATTAATAGCACAATGTGTACATATTAATGAACAGTCTATCTCTTAGACAACTGGTAAAATGCATTGAAATTATAAAGCACCAGGGCATTTGTCAAATGAAATTCCATAGTAGCAGCAAAGAGAGAAACTAAATTTGGAACATAAGTATTGCAGCCATGGTTGATGATGACATCTATAATCTACAATCAAATAAGATAAATATGCATATACAAATACATAATAGAGAAATGGAATTTTTGGGTTGAAGATTATGATTTTAACAAATATTGGTGGCAGCATTAACTCCAGGAATAAAAGTGAATCTTACATGGTTCATCTATGAAGGAGTATATAATTTCCTTGGATAGAAGCCTTCCAATTATCATCATGGCTCTAGATCTTAAAATGGCCTCCACAGAATTGTTGCTAACCACATCAGGAAATGAAAAAAGAAAAAAAATCATAAGATCACACCTTACATCATCCAGTAGATGTACAGAAATCTTTGGACAGGTAATAAATGAGTACCTAATTATAGAACTAAGCAGTTGAAGGAGGTTAGTCTTTGAACAAAACTCTGTACCATGCTCAATCTCTGCTAACTTCATCCATTTCAGCACAAAATAAGAGCACATAAGTACACATTAAAAGTAAATTTAGAAGTTAAGAAAAGATAAATAAAGCTAATTGCCAATATAATAAAGTTCCTGAATGCCATGTATAACTTGATTGTGTGTCTGGGATTGTTGTGAGATTTTTTTAAAATCTGGAGAAGAATCACTTTTGCAAGAATTGATTTTGAAAGAATTCTTGCAAAATCAGTTTATGTTAGGGAATGGACCGTCGCAAAAAAGCTGAGAGAATTGCTTTAGCTTGGGAAAATTACTTTTAAGCGTCATTTGTCAAATTATTAAAAAATGATGTACCAAAAGCAAACTTTAGGGCTTTTGATTATGTGAAAGGCATTTTTCAAATCACTCTAAAACACACTGAGAGTTGAATACAAACAAAATGAAAAAGGATGCGAGCAAATGAGACTTTAAGATGATAATGACACTAATATAGAAAGGGAAGTGAATATTAGGGGAGAAACTGTTAATTATTTGTACATAGAGGATTAAAAATAAACATAGGAATTAGAAATTATCTTATAAATTGGTTTTAATTTTTAACTATCCTTTTGTTAGGCTTATGAAATCCTGTTGTTAATTATCTGTTTATTTTTCAATTCTTATTAAGAGTTATCGCTAGGGCTCTATATAAAGCCCTTAGTAATTAGGGTAATGGTAGCCTTTTACTCTATTCTTGCTACTGGTTTTATATCAAGTGGTGTTAGAGCAAGGTTATTGTTCCAACCACTCCCTCCACTGCTTTAAACGCACGCAGAATTTGCCAAAATTTAAAAGTTGAGTAATTCAAGATATTTTTCACTAGAACTTCTTGCCTTGAAACATGCCATGGAATGAAATATTCAAAGTTTTAAAAGTAACTCGATAAGGTCAAGGTAAGGTTTGACTGTTGTTTTGAGGAGGCCATGAATGCTCTTGTTAAGTAGCAAACCACTAGCAAAAATGTGGAAGATCTAATTAGAGTTCAGGGTGACTAATGGTAAAATAAAAGAAGAATATCCTCAAAATCTTGATGCAATAGAGGAAGCTATCATGGAAGAGCCTAATGATATCATAATAGAATCCCTCAAATGCCTATCAGACATAGATGATGCTAAGTAGAACGGAAACCTCCCCTCCCCCCTTCCTCCCATTTTTTTTTTTCCCTCATATTCGTGAACAAGATTCCACAAATCTATTCTAAAATTCATAAGAGCTTAATTATGCAGGAGCATTGTGGTTCAAGGCTGGATGAAGAGCAAAAGGAGAACAGAAGAGACAGAAAGACAGAGGAGAAAAGAAATTAAGAAAAGGCATATAAAAGGGAAGTAGCCAAATTCTTAGTACATTATCCAAGCATCACATGAAACTGAAACTCTGCAACCACTCCAATAGGTAGACATAAAACCCCAAACCTTAGATTTTAAAAGTAATGCTATAGAAATAGAAACATAACAATTAGCTTAATATTGAATCCACTTCTTAAACAATGGGATATCCTAACTAATCAATTTTTATTTTTAAAAAAACGGAATATCAGCTAATAATTTAAACATTGAGAAAAATACCATTTTGGTCCCCCACATGAAGAAAATCGGTTCATTTGTTAACTAATAACCCTCCAACTCAGCCTTTGTAAACTGATAAAGGGACCAGTTTTCTTAATGTTCCAAAATGTGAAGCAACATTTTAAGATGGGGCAAATGTAGAGAACCAAATTAAGACAATGTCAAAATGTGAGAGACCAAAATGGTATCATCCTTTTTAAACATTTTATTTATGTTAAATTTTCCAATGGCAATTTTTAAAATAAATGCATATCAAATCAAATCAGTTGTCTTTTATATCATTAAAATTTTTGTCGTATTATTTATCACCAGATGTTGTAGTTTTATGTATCTAAAGTCAAGGAATGCAATTTTATAACCTGTATATATGTGTGTGTGTGTGTGTGTATAAAGAGAGAGAGAGAGAGAGAGAGAGAGAGAGCACATAATAACCTCATATAGAAGCTCCAAAACACTTAATGTTACAAGAGTATCATCTGCATTTGTGATTTCTGCCTCCAACAAATTAAGAATATTTAAATTGTAAATGATTGATGCTGCAGACCTAGATACAGAAAAAAGCTTCACCACTAAAGCCATTACACGAACCCGGCCCTGAATCAGTATGGTAATTGTGAGTTAATAATGTCAATGTCAAACATGGAAAAGAAAAAATTATGAAATCAGAGAATTTAAAATCAACTTCAGCATTCTCTAAACATGGAATTAAACATTTTTTTTGGATGTATCAAAATGGAATTCTGAACTTTTGATATTATTACTGAACCATTACTTTTTGCGCTGAATGCTCCAATCAAAAACTTTCCTTAAGAATGCTAATTGTATATTCTAATTTAAGATTTACTATCAGCTCATAATAAAGTTTTTCCTGACATTTACTACGCAGGCAGGGGTCTTGCGAAGGAAGAAAGTTATTTTCTGTGCATTGCTTATTGTAAACCAAGTTTTCAGTGAAAGAAAAACTAGCTGTAAAGGACTTCTACTAGACACTATCAATGAATTTTTCTTAATTAGAAAAATCCACCCATAGACATCAGGAATTCTTTCCTGTAAAAAATACTGAAACTCATAAGAAAGGGGAACTGGTGCAATCAAACAGGACCTTCCTGGCAAAGTATCTCATAATAAATTTCAATAATGCACTTCTTCAAAAATTAATCCGACGTCCAAACAGCAGATGAAGCAATATTTTTCTTCCTGGTAGCTGTGTGCCAAAAATTCTAATGATGTGACTGTGTCCAAGATCAATGTAAATGTAATGCCTCCCATCATAATGGTATCCAAGTGTATTCATGCCAAGAGAGAAAGAGTAGATATTATGATTTATATGCATATAAAATTGGAGTCTACTCATGCTACCGGAGCCTTCCCATGAATTCAAGGTAAATTCCTAAATAAATAGAATCTATATGTTAAATTCCACAATGACAAATATAGTTAGTTCATTAACAGATCTGTTGTTATACCAGTGACGAGCAGTGCGATGCTAAAGTCCTGAGGTCTGTAGCATCTTCTTTGGCAGATGGAAAGATGATTTCCTACGCAAGTATTGTCAACCATGATTAGTACGGTTTAAGTATACTCCTGTTATACATACAAACAAGAGGATTTAAACCAAATGGTGAATTAAGGATTTCATTTTCTTACCATGCCTATAGGAGAACCAGCTAACTTCTTTATTGCATCCATTGCTGCAGCTGCCACTTGTTCATTGCTGCTTGTGTGATAATATATGCATATCACATATTTGTAATAAGTAAAGTTTCAAAAATCCTTTATTCCACATTATACAAAGACAATTGTATCAATCTATCTACCTTAAAACACAAAATTGACCCTATAAAAAAGAATTACCTACAGTCACATCTATCTATCAACCAAAAGGCTCTGGCCAGCAACAAAAATAGCAGCCAAGTGCAGGAACTTAACAGTTTATTTTGGTATAGAAATATCAGAGTTCCCTGTGGTCAAAGCTCCAAATACTGAAGGATCAGCATTAAAGATTATTGATTTCAGATGACTTCCTCTAAAGTATACAAATAGACTCCAAACTTAATGCATTGTGGCGCTACACTAAATCACTGAATCTATACTGCACTCCCTTAACAATTAGCTGACCTAAATCAAGGTTATTTGATTGAAAGAAAACTCCAAGGCAAAGCAAGAAAAGTACAGAGGATGCAGAAGCTTCAAGAAAACCTAAGTCTAAAGATCAAGTAGTCTCAATCTAAATTCTCTGATTTACTCGTAGAGTTTAGATTATCTTTTGTAGGAGTATTTTAGTTCTTTTTCACATGTTTGGGTCTTCGGTTTTTTAGTTTTGGTTATTTAGGAGTTGATGGGTCTTATTTTAATGAGTAAGCTTTCCTTATGGGTTTAGTCGAAGTGGGTTGTCTAAATCCTTACAGGATGCTTTTATCTCTTTTCCTTGTAGGGTAAGTTAAAAAAGGCCTATTTAAACAGAAATATTGTTCTCTTTTTCAGATGAAATAATCCAATTTATGAATGATGTCAGCAAATTGCCCTTTTCCTAATTGTGCAAAGTAATCAAACTCTAGATGTTATTCTTAAGATTATGTTATTCTTCCTCTCATTATCTGCCTTTTTTTTTTTTATAGGTTTAGTAGCAGTAGCCAGTAGGTTATATAAATACTTATAGAATTAGGACTTCATTCTTTTACCTTGGAGGGTAAATTATAAAAGTCCTATTCGAACAGAAACAATATTTTCTTAATTAGATGTAATGATCAAATTTATGAGTTATGCCAGCAAATTGCTTTCTTCTTAACTATGCAATGCAATCAAGCCCTCAAGTGTTATGCCCGTGTTAAATTTTCTTCAAATATTCCACCCCTTATTTTGTTAATTTAATCAGCTTCACAGACCTGACTTCATCTGAAACTCTAGTTGCTAGAACAAGTCCCAATGTCACTGGTATTGTTCACAACCCCAAACAACTAATAATTAAACTCTTACTATCTCTCCCATTGCTTGCAAATTGATATTCCCTTAATCTACACACAGAAAACCATCAATTCATTTACTTCCAACCCCTTGGACACCTTTCAGGCCAACAAAAAAAAAAACCCTTAGGACACCAAAGAAAACCCTAGTTCAGAGCCATTCAATCCCAACACCACTGCAGTCAACAATAAGGCCAAAAGTAGTTTTCCTTCTTACCCATTAACAAGGCAATCGAGCAAGAGAGGATATATGTTGTATTCTGTGATTAGACGAGCAGCAACATCAGTAACATTGTCAAGATCCTCCAGAAGGCAAGTGACCTACAAGTTGTTGTTATGTCAGAGAATGGAAGAAGGTCGTCCAGTTAAATTGGTAGTACTTCTTATCAAAAAAAAAAAAAAAAAGAAAAATCATCGAGCAAATTGAATACCACTTGAAGAACAAATAATACAAGAAGTTATCACTTTACTAATGTTAAGTACAAATGGACAACTAGTCAGCCAAATAGCTGTCATTTTCAATAAGGAGAAACACCGAAGAGTATTAAGGAGGAGAGGCAGAAGGGTATAAATATGGCAAAGAAAACAAAGAAGAGAGTAGACAGGGTGATGTCAAGCGTAGATTAAGTTGCAAACACATGACGAAAGGCAGATATGTGTAACAAACAAATTAGGTTAGAAACTTTTTAAGTTATGCTAAAGATTGCCGATTAAAATTGTGGATATTAATGAGAAAACAGAAAAGGGCAAATTATTTTGAAAACTTGCTAAATGAATGACCTTGAGACTGAGAAGTCAGCTTCACTTTTATCAGTTAAAAAAAAAAAGACGCCGGATCAGTTCAGAGGTGATATCCAATTAGTCCCCAGTTCCAAATGTGTATATACTTTAATACATAGACATGCATGGTTTAGTTCAATTTTTGCTAATTGGTAAAATTGGTTTCACTGTACCAAAGAACATGGGGATTGCCAGAAATAGAAATAGAATAATTACAAATTCTCAATCACCAGAGTAATCCCATCAGGAAAAGAAAATGGGTTTTGAGGGAAGAGTAACTTTCAAGGGGAGAGCCACACTCACAGCTTAGCTCACTAGTGGCAAAAATAGAGAAGAACGAAGATAGAGCCAAGGAGACTAAGAAAGATATTCATTGTGCTAACAGATGCCCAAAACAACAGTGATAAGTGATAACTCACAATTAATAAGTGAACCCTAAATATGCATCTTCAGCTGATCTTGAAGCCACATGAGAATCATTTTAATGTCTACAATTTTGCAGTGGGAATGGGAAATAGTATGGCAGCAAAAGCATGGTACAAAGACGATGTCAGAAGCTAGCATATATGCAACGTATATTAGGTATCAGTGGAGCGTGGACCCTCTTCCGGTACAAAAGAATCAATATACATCTCAGCAAAAATGTCAAAAGACATAACATTGAAGCATTTTTAATCTTGTTTAACTATTATTTGCAAACAAATGTTAAGAACAACAAACACAAGTGCTAAAAATAAAATACTTCTTCCAGAGATATATGAAGTCGGGATATATTTCCAGCATGGTATGTATGAAAGAAGCCTTTAAATAAAGTAAGGATATATGAAGTATATACACATACTGTTTTACAAGCCAAGGATCTGACTACTTGAGAATCTGCCTGCAGACCAACTTGTACAAAAGGCTGGGAAAAAGAACACAATGAAAAGCAATAAAAATAACTTATATATTAAATGTATGATATAAAGGCTGAATTTTATGCATGCAGACTAATTTACTTTAAAGGATATACCAACTGCTACTGCAAAGTTCTCTAGAATATTGATATTAAAAACAATTTTATCTTATACTAAAAACTTGAAAAAAAAAAAAGAAAAGAACATTTTGATGCCCTTGTAAATTTAATTGCTTTTGAAAACTGTCAAGATAGAATTTAAGTACATTTCTTGCAAGTTCATGATACACTTTAGGTTCTTGAGTAAACATATGTGGTTCTAAGATTTTCTTCCTCTTAAAGAACAAGGCACTTTCCACTTACACACGTTCCTTCACTAAACTCAAACTTAGTGCAAATTAATTAATGTCTTATGTTTGTATTTTATCTTTCTTATACATGTATTCATTAACTTTCCCTCTACATGACGCGTTTAGAAAAGCAAAATAAATATATATTTCTGAACATAAAAGAGTTCATTACCATCTTTTGTAGAAAAATTATAGCTAAAAAGAAACCATATATGTGGAGTGAAATGCTTTAAAATATAAGGGGCAATAAGACTTGGATCAACCATAGTCAATGAGCAGTAAACTGTTATATTCCCAAAATAAGCATTCACTTCTTCCATATATTTCAGAAATTGAGTAGGTTATTTATCATTGATATACCAGGAACCTCCAATTCAGAATGGTTTCTCTAGAACATAAAAAGTTGGATTTTAAAAAAGGAATTTAGAAGTCAACTGGAACCTAAGTGGTTAATCTTTGACCACATGCAGAATATGGCATTTGAAAATTACTTAACTTTTCATTTTCAGTGAAGTGAGTATGCCTAGTTCCAACAGTAATTCGAACAAGAGTACAGTAAATACAAACCATATACTCTGGAATTAAAGAAGCACCAAACTTTGTTTTGAATAGCCTCTCCAGGCAAGCAGTTAGAGTATTTTCTAGGCCAGGTACATCAAATTTGGTTTGTAATGCACTGTAATTAGAAAGACGATGAAATCAAAAGCAATTTTTACCGGAGAAGTACATTTAAAATTCAATAAATAACATTGCAATAAACTCTCACCAAACATATTTCATGAAAGAACATGGGAAATAAAACCAACAACACTAAATCATAAGGAGATCAACCGATCGATCATACAAAATTATACAGAAAATAGTTCTCAAGTCTCAAATGAACAAGACAAACAATTATTTACAAGGTAAGTTAAAAATTGATAAATAGTTATAAAATACATTCTCATTATTTAAAAGAGTAAATTATACTAACTTTCCTTGAGGTTTGGCTAAATTACACTTCATATCCCTCTTGTTTGAAGGCTCCATGACAGTTGATATATATTGCAAAAACCTTTCCTCCAGTTAAGGTCGATTAATAAAAACTTTCTAAACAAAATGCGTTTCTTCCGAAAGTGAAATTACTTAGCTACCTTTACTACCATACACAAAACCAAACTACGGTCGTATGTTGAACCTTAAATTCAATTTAGTTGCCTATAATATCATATTAAGAATAAAATCACAAGGTCATGCAAAAAGTTAACTTTGTTACCGAAAATAAATATTTGGGAGATTTATGAATACATACCAAACGTAATGGAGCGGATGATACTTGTGAAACAAGAGGCTTATAAAGTGTAATTTGGCAGATTAAGGTAAGTGTAATTTACTCTATTTAATAATTAAAAAAAAAAAAAGATCTGATGTTTTGGAGGACAGTCGAGACACAAAAGCCTCTTTTGAATACAGAAATTGATCGGTTCACTCTGTTAAGGATTGTATATATTACTTAGAATGCATAATGTTATACCGTAAGGTCCAGCAAAACTCAAAACAGAAAGTAAAGTTCCACAATATTTCTGCTCAATAATCAGCGAGCAAAATGCCTCTGAACATAAACATTCGTAAATTCCCCTTCTAAGTCAAACATATTTCTATCTCACAATCACAAGTTTCTGGGCAAAATCATTTGAAGCCTCGAAGTTCAACCTCGTCCTCCAACTTTCTAGCACAATAAAAACAAAAAAGACAAAAGGACCCCAATGGAAAAAGTAGAGAAGCGGAGGGGAAGCAAAAGAGAAGTAGAAGCTGACTTAATTATAACTGGAAGTGGGAAGCGATTAAGAAAGTTCCTAGCGGCGGCGTCGTTTTGCACTCCTGAAATTAAATCAAAAGGATTGTTAAGGAATATTTGGAGATAGAAAGAAGCATAGAGAAGTAAAGAGCAAGTACCAGGATAATGAGCGAAATCTGAAGCTGCTTCAAGTAGCTGAGTTGTATCCTCCATTGAGAATTCCTCGTCCATACTGCGTATCTCTGTTCCTCTCAGCTCTGGAGCCCAAGCAAAGGGTGAAGAAGCCGAAAGGGACCGACCAGCGTGGCAATAGGTATTCAACGTGTCACGCGGGCGGTAAGGGGTCTGAGAATTATTTCTGAGGAGGACTATATAATAAATAATATATATATATATATATATATATATATGTACACATACCAATTTAATTAGCATTCTTAATCCCACCTGGTATTTTAAAATTTCCAGACATGAATAATCTTCAATAAATTTTTTCTTCATTTTTCTTAATTAGCGTGTATATAATTGTTAATGATATAAATTAACAACTACTGAACTTCGCAAGGAAATCATATCTACCTAATTAATTATATACTCTATTAATAGTTGATTTATAAAAAGTTGATCCACAAAGTAATATAATGAATATATTGGTATTAATTATAGATAAACTTTATAATCAAGAAAATTGGAAATTCATATATGTATAATATATTTATCAATATTTTTTGGGAAAATGAAAAATCTCTCTTCATGGTTTAATACTTTTAAATCATTGGTGTGGATGGAATTGACGTACAGATGAAGATTACTCATGAGCAGTGGTGTCAAACAATTTTCAATCGGTCACCAGTGTTTCAAATAATTTTCTCTTGAACTGACAAAAGCTGCAACAATTTTATACTGAAATTAAGAATTCTTAATGAAGGTTATACTTCTTTCTTTTTTGCCTTTTTGACCAGATATCTTATACTTGTTTTTTCAAAAAAATGTGGGGCAAAATTAATATGTGGTTTTTGCTTTGAACATTTCTTAACTCTTGTTGGCTCTGTCTACAAGTATTTCCTAGGTGACCTAGGAGAATAGAACTTGTTACTGTTTTAAGGCTGTCATATCAATATTGATGGAGGAGTCTCCTTTAAGTTGGGACGCAACCTCCAGACATGTATTTTTCAGTACGGGTAAATTTGTTCTTTCTTTGTAATTTTCTGCTATGTGTGGTTATAAAAAATAAATACCATTTCAATTATTTATTTTTAATTTTATTTTATTTTAATCTCTACGTATTAAAAATTTTAAAATAATAAATTATTTATTTTTAAATTTAATAATATTTTAGTCTTTTACAAATTAAAAATGTTAAAATAATTTTTTAATTTTCAATATCTGATCTAAAATAATATCTTTTTCAATGAGAATAAGTTTAAAAACAGAAAATTATTTTGAGTTAAATTTCAAAATATGGATATTATTTTAAGATTTTTAATTTATGAAGAATTAAATTGAAACTAAATTCAAAAAGTAGAAAATTATTTTGATACTTTTAATTTATGGAAGATTGAAATAAGATTAAATTCAAAAATAGAATACCAAAATAATTTTATTCAAAAATAAAAATAATAAAATTGAATAATCAATTTTAACTTGATTCAAAATAAAAGAAAATAAAACTTAATGTTCTTTTAAAAGGGATGGATGGAAGCTCTATAAATCACTAGCTTTTAGCAAGTGTGGCCCAATCCCTGAACAATAAACAGGTATTAGAAGCCGATTTGTATCTTCTTCGCGTTGCACCTGTTGCTTCTTCTACTTCCACAAATTTTTTTTCAATCTTCTTTTCAAGTTCCTTTATGCCTTCGAGGGTTCAGGGAAGGCCACCCGCAGGAAATCGGTTTAGCTCTGGTTTCTCCAACTATAAGAAATGGGTTTAGCTGCGGTTAAAATCGCAGTTAAAGCCAATAAAAAACTGCAGTTAATTCTGCAGTTTTTGGTAGTGATAGTAAACTTTGAATACAGCATGTAACTAAAGTTATCAAGAGAAATGCCTCATTAATTATAGCTCACTATCTTTTCGATAGAATTAAGATTCGATATGTACAGTTTATTCCAACACATCAAGTTCACTTCATCAATCTTTAAGAGTGAACGTTAATGTTATCTGATCCCTTAATTACTTAGATTTAAATTTCGGAACTTCCACTTAAGAGATTTTATTTTCTAATTAAATGAACCAAGTGAGGGATTACACTCTGAAGATTTACTTTAGGGTGGGACTTAGTGTCAGATATAGTTGACACACAAGTTAGCCTGAAGATAATTACCATATAATTCAAAAAAAAAATTTTGAGTTATGAGGGACTTTGTCTCATAGTTGATGCACAAGCTAGCCAGAAGATACCCATACCATATAATTAAAATAAAATCACGAATTATACCAAAGCTGTTTTTACACATATATGTTAACTCCTTGAAGAAGATTGTAAGACTTGTATGAAGGTATCTGAATGTATATTAATCAAAAATATTTTTTTATTTTTTATTATTTATTTTTCGTTTCTTTTACTGCTTTATAGTTACTCTTCCCTTCTTTTGCGGGAAATTTTCTTCTTTCATATAGATGATACGTGTTTCTCTTTCATGAAAGTTTTTTTTACTCTTCCTTTATCCATGGAAGATGCCTCCTATAGTTTTGCAGCTCGCATCACCCAACCTGCAAAATAACTCAGATAGTGGAGAAAAGACTGGTAGTGATAAAGACAGTCCAAAACAGAAAAGGTAGGTGTGTTTGCCTCCATTGTATTATTACGTACGTCTTAAAGATGTTAAATAATTGTGCAACTTTAGGTTACATTTCCACATGTTGCCTCATTATTTTATATCTTGTTAAAGGCTCGAATAGGAGATACGTAGTGTTTATCTATATCTCTGCATTATCAATACCGAAGAAGAAGAAAAGAAAGAGGAGACCACTGACCCTTTATTATAGTCACAGCAAGGTGAAAAGCCGAAGAAGGGTGAAACTGAAACAGTACATAAAGAAAGAAAGTAAAAAATGAATAGAAGAAACCAAAAAAGAGAAGGAAAAGAACAGTAGAGCCAAAGGGCACGTACAAACATGACACACTTTGTGTTTGAAGGCGATGATTGGGTTGTGTTTGTATAAATTCCAAAGCCAAACTTTTGGCGTTTGGAGGGTAGCACCAGCATGTTATTCTTTGCCCTTTACATTTCAGAGCCATCAGAAGAAGGCCGAGACGTTAGAAAGCAGCATAGTTTGAGACCCCAAATAATTGTCTCTCTGAGAGAGAGAGAGAGAGAGAGAGAGAAAAGTCCAAAGAGTGACAATAATAATGGTCCTTCAATATGATTATAGTACAAGCTGGGCGTGCCATGCCATTTCCATGCACAAAGGCTTTCACACCAAAACCTGTGGTATACTACTCATTGCCTTCCCAATCATGCACACATCACATACCCCAATTCAATCTTTATGTACTCTTAACCTTACTGTTAAATTTCATCATCACTCTCTTTATAAAGCCCCCTCCTTAAAGTACATACCATTATAGAGCATCATGTTTCATGATTCACCACATGAATTAACAGTACTATATATATATATATATATATATATGATAATGGATGGCACGGTGAGAGAATATTAATAAGGATGAATGTTTTACTGATGGGAAATAAAGGAAGTCAGGGTTTCAGAGGAAACATCGGTGAAGTGAGTAGGTTAACTTTTTTCCCTTTATTCTAGAATTAACCTCGAATGGCATTTTTGAGTACTTTAACATCACCCGAGGTTATACCCTTGTAGTGTTTAGCACCCAAAAACTGTAATTAGGTGGTTTATAAACGACCCTTTGATATATAGCAACATTTTCTTAGTTATATTACTGCTTTAGGTAGTATAATTCATATATATATATATATGCGAGCTGCCTAATAAGGAGCATACACTCTCTCTTTTTTTCTTTGGTTGTATAACCCTTTATTACTGTGAGATTTAATATTGTTTAATGCCTTTAACCAATTAATTAATTTTTATTATATCTTATTACAAATTACAAACTGTCCTTTTACTTAGATCTCACTATCAATTGTCGATGGCATAGATCGTGCTGACAATTTCTCTGCAAGTACTATGCAAGGATTTCTAGTCTCTCTCTCACAAGATTAATTAATTCAGCTTATATTAACTCACTTAAACAATTAAACCCATGCAAATCTTTGTACAAAATCACCTAAAGCAATTCAAAAGAGTGTGTTTAAGTGTTTAAATGAGGTGATATAGATATAGCAATGACATGTACTGTACGTTTGAAGTGCATGGAACGAGGACTTTCTGGCAAAAAGCTCCCCATTTTTTGCGCTGTGACATGTTTTTGTGTTGTCAATCTAAGCTGTAGTGGGTTACATTATTTGCATCTCACTAGCAATTATACGTTTGCGATCATAATCTATTTTTGTATGAATGTAATGTATGTCACTCTCGCAGGTGAAAAACATAGGAGGGGCCACTGAGCAGCCATTCAGTTGTACACTTTGAGGCCTCAAAGGTTGCTAACTAATATATATATATATATATATAGAGAGAGAGAGAGAGAGAGAGAGAGAGAGAGGTCCTTCATTATATATATATATAGAGGTCCTTCATTTAAGTCTACACTTTGAGGCCTCAAAGTAATTTATATATATATAGGTCCTTGATTTATTATAAATTGTTATTTCAATCATTCATTTATTTCAATACATAAATTATCCATCATTTATTTAAAAGTCATATTTAGTTTTTTTTTTTAAATTATTATATTTAGTTTTTCTATTAAATTTCAAATTCTAAATTTAATAATTTTTTAAAAAATAAAAAATAAATAAAAATTTTATAAAAGTAGGAGACAAATATATATATATATATATCTTTTTAGAATTGTGTTGTTCGTCCCTAGATTATCTCAAAGTCTGTGTTTAGACAATGATAATAAAAATTATTTCATAAATATTTTTCTAAAAATTAAAATAAATTAATGGATTTAATATTTAGAAACTACTTTTTTTTATTTAATCAGTTTGTCAATTTGGTAAGATCACTCTACTCTTAAGTCGCAATTTGATTATGTAGAAATAAATCTTTTAATTTAATTTCTCAAATGTTTTTTTTATCAAACTAATTTTTTTTATTAAGCAAAAGAATTATCTCATTTGTTTGTTAGAAGAATTAGATTTTTAATGTATGTAAAGTATTTTCAAAAATATTATTTAGATTAAAATATTTGAGTTAAATTATTAAATTTTAAAAAAATTAAAAATAGTAAATTAATAATTTATTAATAAAAAGAACTCTTCCTAATGTTTCTGTGTAATACTATCTGGGGTAGATGAGGACCCCTACCCCTACCCCTACCCCTACTACCCTAGCCTACCCTACTCATGCTCTTGAATCCAAAGGAGAAAAACAGGTTGAATAGTCGAGAGAGAGAAAGAGAGAGCATTAAATTTGTCCCTTCCACAACACGTAGGATGGGATATAGGGACTTAGCCATGGTAGTATGTAGTGAAATACTATCACCAACTCTACAGCCTAGACTCAGTGCTGCCCCGTGAAAATTCATGCCTCGTTCCCCTCCTCACCGTCAACTTCACATTTAATGGTACCAAACCATCGCTACACCCATGCTGTTATAATTCATTTCACTTTCTATCCACACTATAGGGTAAGAGTTTGGATATTTTTTTAAAAATAAAAAATAATTATTTTTATAAATAAAAACATATGAATGTTTTAGATTATTTTTTTTATATTGAATAACATCCAGTTAAAAAATAATAGACTTTAATATATACAAAATAAGCTTTAAAATATTAAAAATATTTTTTTTTATTTTTTAACTAAATATCATTCTCTATAAAAAAAATTTAAAATATTAATCTATATTTATTTATAAAAATAATTATTTTTTATTTTTAAAAAAATATATTTTATAAAAAAATTTAGAGCACTCTTACTAGAGAAAGATTATTGGAGGCCTCACCATACAAGTTTCTTATCGTGATTAGACTTGATTGTATATGACATGAATAGTATATATATATATATATATTCTAATCTTGCATTGTTATGTTCTTTATTTTTTAACACTAACTGTGCATAATATTTAAATGTTATTAAATCTTATCTCATTTGATCTTATATTATATAAAGCATTAAATGAGACCAAAGTGTACATGACTTGACAATAATGGCTGATCAGTTGTTTTGGATTTATCAAAAATATTAAACTTTGTAAGATTTTCATACGAAAAAGATTTATCTAAGATTTTTCTTTGCCATATTATAGGTATTTAAACTAAGTCATTGTAAGTTTAAAGCACCGAATTCTATTGCGTCAATACTAATCATGAGCGTTCAAAGGCAATTAACTTGGAATTTAATTCTGGTTCATAATTATAACGCATGATTCAGCTATTGGGAAGAAAACTAATAGCTAATAAAGCAACTTCTATATAGGATTGTCTCAACTTCAACATGTATAGGTGGTCTTTTAATGTGCTTGACAATTTGTATGTTTGATTATTTTGTCATAGATTCTTAAATACTAATGAACTGTAAAAAGTTTTTACCCATTTAACAGTCATTCTCAGCTTCACTTATTTTAACAAGTGTAGTCATTATGCACCATTATGTCATATAAATCCTTTCTTTCTTTGAATTGATTTTTTAATAATGTTTAATGACTCTCATTATATGTTCTTTGTATCAAATTATCGACTTTTTACTTGCTTGTTATTGCAAGATTATGATGTTAAGCAGTGTCGGATTGATATTGAATTTTCTGCTTTGAGATCTTATAATGTCGTTATATAATTAGTGCTTGGTATAGTTTCATACTTTTTACTCAATTTATTAAAATAAAATTAACAAGTAGAGTATTGACGTTCTAAAGATCATGTTTTTGGATACTAAAATGTTGATGCATGTGTATAAAGTCACTTAATTATCAATTACATTTAGAAATAGCTTTTATCATATGCATGCAAATTCATTTTGGTCATGTTTCTTCTCACAAAAAGAAAATCATTGACTCAATATTACAAAACATAATTAATATATGTAGAAACTAGCTAGAAACACGACAGTAATGTGACCAATTTAAAGTAACTTATCGAAGAATTTCTCACGTAATCAAGTACCTCAGAGTGCTCCAAAAAATTTATTATAGATGTGACTCATGGATTTAGACGGCCTCTAAATTTCATGAAAGATTACATGCATCAGCTAGTCAATTTCTACTAATTAAGTGAAGTGACTGTCCCAAACGATTTATAACCCAAGATAGTAAAGGGTCGATGACTGCTTAACTAGTCTCTAGACATTGATTTATCCTTTTAAAGCAATTCAATGATCAGAAAACTTCCCATTTAACAAGCAATAACTCCATGAAATAATACTACGTATATTTATATACGCTTTTACAGTCTATTTGGAAGTTTCGAAATTGAGTGAATCTTGCTATTATGTATAGCAATGTGATTGAATCATATTATTATTTTTATTATTAAAATCACACATCCAAACGTTTTTGGTGCATGCATACTAAATTTTCCTTTTATCAAAATGAAGTTGATTTTACTCTGATTACTATAATAATAACCTCAAATAAGTTTTAAGACAATGAAATAGTTAATTGATATTGGAAACAGCAACCATTAAATATTTTTCTATATTTTATGCCATTGAATTTTAGGAACCCCAATTTAAACCCTCGTTTGACACTAAATATAATAACATGCACTTAATATTTTAGAGAATAACGCGAAATATGTAGACATTAACCAACAGTTGTAGGAAATATTACTGCTTCATACATAGACCAAACACAGCTTAAACCTAAACTAAATACATCACACCAAAAGCTAAGACTATCCTAATCCAAAGTCAATTCAAACCAATTAACAGGAACATAGATTTCTAATCCTAGTTGACAAGACAAGCAAACTCTAATTAGAATTCATCATCAAGGGTTGTCTCAGAAACCCCACATGCAGTCGAGCTCAGAGCCACCCAAACCCGCCATGCTGGAATCACCATCCACCACCCTCTGCTCTTCCGTCGGCGCCACCCAGTTCATGTCGACAGGAACGCCTTGAAAGGGCTGCGGCGGCGAGAAAAAGAAGGGAAGCTGAAGGTTGTCTTGCAATTGCAACGACCTCAGGCTCGAGAAGGGGGACACGACGCCGTTTCTCTGGAACCGAGCAAAGGGGTCCACCGTAACAGATGGGGAAGCGGCGACCAAGTCGAAGTTGTAGTTGTTGTTGGCGATGGCGGAGATTGTGGAGAAACAGGACACGTGCTGTCTTGGGGTAGTAATGCTGTCATAAGTATTAGAGCAACTGTCACGGTCGTTGACAGCGGCGGAGGCAGCGGTGCTGCTTGCGGCGGCTGTGGAAAAGGGAGAGGAATCGAGCAGAGGCGGAAGGTAGACTGAGGAGGGAGAACTAGGCTCTGCTGGGTACAGACTCAAGTTAGAAGAAGAGCTCATGATGTTTCGGGTCTTCTTTGAGCCACTGCAGGAGGAGGATATGGTGGCAGAGCCGCCGTTGCCGGAGCTATTCTTCTGGAACACACGGGAAATGACCCACTCGTCCTTCATGACGAAATAGTTAACCATTGTAAGGCATTGAATTAATGAAGAAAGAATATAAAGTGAACTGTTTCGGCTTTAAAATAATTGGCACACGTGATTGGTGAATGCCTACTAAGACAAGGCCAATAAGAATCGACCTCGAAGACATTTTCAGTTAATACAGTTTGAAAGCGTACTAATTGAACCAATGTGTAGGCTTATCCATTAAAAAGGCAACAAAAAGTGGATGGAATAAGAAACTGTACAAGTGTATCTGCAAGTAAAATCTCACTGTTAAAGTTCAAAGATCTTCTAGTTCTTAGCAGCAGAAGAAGTATTTATAATGGAAACCATTAAGTATTTTCTACATTGTGGAGTAACAGCGTGAAACGATGGTTAATAGTAATACCCTTTGGTTAATTAAAGATGCTGTTTAGTATGCTTGAAAAAAATGCTTCATGTTACCGTTATGAGGCTGAAGTACAAAGCCCTAGGTAGTAGAGGAATCAACAAAAACAAACTGAAAAAGCAAAGATCTTTTAACACGTCGATAAGTTAGCTGCTAGCCCAGAGGAAGCCAGATTGCACCAAGCTAGCTATAGTTTTTTTTTTCACTGTAAAACGATCAGAATCAAGTACAAGAAGCAATGTTCTGGAAGATGAAGGCAATGTGATGTACCTTGGAGGTGCGAGGGAGGTAATGGTAACCAAATTTGCCTTCAAGGCGATACTCATGCATTACCCAGTTGCTCTTCTCGCCTTTAGGAGCTCTGCCTCTGTAGAAAACAAGGGTCTTCTTCATACCCACCAGACAGCAAGTTTTTGAGCTATAGATTTCTCTGTCTTTCCCAGTGGCCTTCCAGTATCCTGCCTCTGTTGCCCTATTTGTTCGTAGCCCAGTCGGGTACTTTCTATCACGCAAGCTGAAAAAGTACCACTCCTTCTCCCCCATCTTGGCTTTCTCTGGCAGAAATAATAGCAATGAGTTCTAACTGCTGCAGCCGAGTCTAGGGCTAAAAGGCTTAAGTTCAAATCCAAATTAAACAAAAAAGAGGTAAGAGGGTTAATTGGAAGTTACCAGGCAACTCCCACGGCTCACACTTGTTGAGGTCAACTTCAGCAATGGCTCTGCCAGTGAAGCTATTGTCAAGGACCTTCTTGAGGAGGTAGTACGTGATCAGCTCCTCGTCCGTGGGGTGGAAACGAAAACCAGGAGGCAAATGGGCATCACTGTTGTCAAGGTTGTAGTAGTTTTCCATTGAAGAGCACACGTACAAGGTAGAGCAGAGAAAGACAGAATCTTTGATCTTTGAGGGCTTTTCAAAGAAGACCAGAATGAGAGATCCACTATGGAGTTCCCACTTCCCTTTGGTTTGGTTTGGTTTGGTTGAGGGATGTGGTTTATATAATATCATTATATGGGTTTCATGGGGATTTGATGAATCAACGGAAGGAGGTAAAAGGCAAAATAATAAGGTATGATAATGGCTGTAAAATCTCTGTATTTTCTGTGCTCTGTCCTATTCTGATGTCTCTCTCTCTACTCTGCCATGGTCCTTGTCATAGTCCAGATAGCTAGAGAGAGAAAGAGAGGGTGATGTGTAGTGTAGGAGGAGGAGGGGAGTGGGGCTCTCTGGCTTTGAGTATGCGTGCGTGCGTGAGGAAGTGTGCAGGTATTCCTCTGTCAGCGAAGAAAATGAAAGGCAGGAACAGAAAGTAGATTTATTTTATGAGAGAAGAAGAGGTCCTTTTGCTGAGAGTGAGAGAGAGAAACATGAAGAAAAATATATATATAAAAACGAAGAGATTTTCACCATGTATCTATATCCATAAAGCTGTTTCATATCTTCCCTGTCAGCACAGTACAGAAATTAAATAAACAGAACACACCAAGCCATGTTTTATTACACGCCCACTCCTTAGTTCCTCCACCTCCTCCTACCTCTCTTGTTTCTGCAGAATTTAGTACTCATGCCTCAAGCTTCGCACCCACTCTTTAAAAAATTCTCTTTTTTTAGCTCTGTGATACACTGATGATCATTTCTTTTTCTGGGTATTTGTTCCTGTGAGTCCTGAGTTTTGGCATCTGTTAAGCCAAACTAGAGAGGCGCATTTGGTTGCTGCAAACTCATCTAATAATATGGTTTCACTTTTTTATCTCTCTGTCCTAGCAGTTGCTTTTGCTAGTTTACACAGGATACTTGTGTACAAATGATGCACTGCAGCAGTATGTTACTGTGACACATAAAAGACAAATAGATCTCCTTTTCAAAAGAGCTCAACCTAAATGCATCAATGTACAATAAATAGAGGCTTAAGCATTACCTGTGTGCGTGTACATATGTAATTTCAGTAGTAGTTATGGGAGGGTTGTCATAGGTTTTGCCACCATCCTTTTTGCTAAAATCAGTCTTGGGTTCAAAAGAGTTGATTTTTATTTTCCTGAAGTTTTCTTAATTACTAGCACAACCCAACCAAGCTTTTAAAACGGCTAAACAGCAAAATCTTTTAAGGAGTATCTTAATTCTGAGTATCTCTGAGTAACCATGATAGTTAGCAAGATTCTCATGACATCTCAATTCTTTTGATTGATCCATTTAACTGTTCAATCGTATAATCACGGAGCTTATAATAAAAGAAGAATCTGCCAAACAATATTAATGACCTTGTATTAAAAACAAGAAAAAAGAAAAAAGAAAAAACAAAATACTGTGAGGGATATCAAATCAGAGGCCCTACTGTACTGATACGTGAATACAACCAAATTTGGAGAATCATCAGTGCTAAGTAATACTATAATAACCCTTAGATCAAAAATAAGATAAGAAAAAGAAGCAAAAACTAGGAACTCTCAGAGATCCAATTGTACTGATATGTGAATACAACCAAAACTAGAGAATTATCACTGTTATACATTCTAATCTCAAGGGGGTATCAGTGTCATGGTATGTCACAAACACTAGCTTCACTATGTGTTGGTGACCATTCGTAGAACAAAACAAATGTTGCTGAAAGTGGGCATATTTTTTGTATCTGAAGGCATAAAAAGGTGCAACAGAGCATGTAGTTGAAGTTGATTTCTTGATTTTACATCTACAAGGTCAATCGATCAAACACGTCCAAGACATTGGACATAATCAACTTTTAAGACTTCACATTTTTTTTCTTTCTCCTTCACAAAAAGCCACAACTAGGATGAAGCCAAGCAAAATGTAGGACCAAATAGAAACATACATGAAAAGCTGAAATTTCTGCAACTCTCAATTCGTGAGGTTTCACCATTTTTTTTCACTTTAGCTTATGGGACGCATTGGATGCCAGCCAGTGCAGCCCCAGCCACAGGGTGAGAGCCATGTGGGTTTCAATCAAATGGGGAAATGATTAATTTAACATGCATGAATCTATTCAGCCATCCCATCCATCCAATCATCCAATCTAATCCCATTTCATCCATCAGTATCAGCAACAACAATAAGAGATAGAAGGAGATGATGCTAGCTAGGTGGTGTGAGAGAGAGATTGATAGATTTTGCAATGGGAAGTTGACACATGATGCTCGGATTTTGAGAAACAGAGCATCTCTCACAGGCTTTATATCAAATCATCTCTTCAATGTGCATGCTGAGATCTTCTCTCCCCACCCCATCTTCTCTCTTTACCCTTCTCATATTCTCCATTGGCCCATTTCTTCTGCATTACCCAATTTCCAAAATTCTCCATATCTCTCTCTCTCTCTCTCTTTTTTTTTTTTTTTAATTCTAGTCCTCAAGGCGCTTTCTTACGGTGATTCCCCAGATAAGCAAAAAATTCCCCCACGATCTTCTCCCATTTGGGTTGGTTAAGCCCTTCTTCTCTGATTTGCTTGCAATTGCAACCCTTTTGGCTTGGAACTCACGGTTTCTGTGTTCTGTGCTATCCCTCTCCTGCCACCTTCGTAATGCGAACCGGGTCGGCGTCACCCGACCCATCTCTCGCATCCAAACACATCATCATAAAGTTTGAATCGTTTTTTCATGGGTGAAACAGAAAACTGAAAATTAAAAAATAGAAAATGACCTTGATAGCTGAAAGCTGCCAAGACAACACAGAAATTCATTGCAGATGGTGACACACTGGTTGATAATCTGTGTCTGATTCCACGTGATTGATAGGATAGGCATATGTAGACCCAGGCCGGTTCGATTCAATTCGACCGGAACTGAACCGGGGACGACTGCTTTGCTTACGTACGGTAGTTGACTTTTTTTGGTTAAAAATAAAATACGAATAAAAAAGCACGTTACCGATTTTCCGTTTAAAAAAGCGCTTTTGCCGAAAATACAACGAGGATGGGAAAAGGAAAAGGAAAAGGACAAGGCGCGTGGACCGAGGACGTTGGGGATCGCGCGTGACGACAAGCTTAGGTCAGGCTCCGCCGCCCTCCGGCTACGGCGCTTCGGGGTTCGAGTCAGTGTTGTGTGGTGGTGGGTCACAAATTATAATAACCAATAATTGTGGGAAATCTTAAATATGGCCCATAATAATCTAAGTGGGGCGTAATGACGTGGCAGAGATCGTACGGTCGTTTAGCTTATGAACTTTGTTTCTTATGGGGCCATTTGCGCCGTCCGATCTAAGGGAACTGAGGTACAAAACCTGTCAAATACACAATAACACATAATCATACCATGGCAGTGGCACTAGCGGACAAATAAAAAATAAAATAAAATACAAGATATCCTAAACATTGATTATAAATTTAAAATGAGTAAATACTTATATGATATATAGTTAAAATCATTATCAAATATTTAAGTAATTTAATTTTCTCAACTAAATATTATTATTATTTCTCAATAAATTTATATCTTATAAAGCAATTATGTTACATTGGAATTGTTAATTAGAGGCAACCTCATTAGTTGGTTTGTCAACTGTAATAAAAATATCGGATAAAACTAATAAATTGTAACCCATTTTTAAACACAAGTTTTTAACTTAGCCTTACTTAGCCCGAGCTTGATCAGGCTAGACCGACATCTTGGGCTTAAAAATTTCTTTGTAACATAAATTAATGATTGAGAAAGATGATTGAACCTTTCTCTTAGAGCATAAAAATAATATTTCGATAAAAATTAATTTATATTTAAAAAACTATATATTATATGAATTTTGAAGACGCGAGTAACTTGTGAGATCATGTGCCAAAAGTTAAACTTTTAATTTATGATATGACAAAACAATTGAAACTATATTCAATGGTAAGAATGTAATTTTGAATAATAAATTAATTAACCTAAGCCAAAAATGTATGGAAGTATTAAGAACCAATTGATATTATGATGAATGGGAATTTGCGAAGCATTTGAAGGTGGCACTCAGCCTCGAACAAAATGGATTGAATGATTGAAAGGGCATGCACTGACATGTTTCATCAAAACTGTGCCGTTTGACAAGCAATTTCTACCTTCAAACGCATCAATTATATATGTGAGGGCAAATCTAATATGTCAAAAACTATTATGCATTAAAAAAAAAAATCAAATTCTCCGAAAATCACTTGAAAAATAAAAAAAAATTAAGGGAAAAATTTGTCTGCACATGAGGACACTATTTTATTGGCTACTGCCACACATCGCAAATAAAAATACTGACTCAGGTTTTGGTGGTGTAACTTTTTTCTCTTTTTTTTTTTTTAATTTATAATGGCAAAGGTTACTGATCTAAAAAAAGTAATTAAAATACAAGATTCATGAAACATAATTTAATTCTTAAAAAATAACATCATTAATAGACATGTAAGGCAAAATATTGAATATTCTGCTTGGATAGATCTCCTCCTCTCGCTGTGGTTGTGATAAGCTATAGAGAAGGGAAGTGACCGAACATGGATCAAAAGTCATTATATAGTACTTGCAAATCAGGCACAAGTCAATCCAGATAGGACAATAGGTAACAGTAGGATTCATAATTACAAAATAACTTGTAGTATTTAAGATTGAGGAATAGATTTGCCTTTTGTAATGAAATGAAATGTAGATTGTATCTAAATACCTCAAGGAACGTGTGAGTGGAACATAAACAAACTATGGCTACATTTGGTAGCTTAGAATGGCTTTTAACAGAATGAGAAATGGAGTAGGAAATGCAATAGGAGTTGATGAAAGGAAATAATTTGGCCCATAAGTATATTTGGTATGCAAATGAAATGAATGATTATATCAAGGATAGATTATGGCTACGTGTAGGAGTTTTTTGAGGATGAATTGGAATGAAAGAGTTGAAGTTAATGTATTATTTAGGAGTTTTAATAAAAAGGAAGAAGTGACTATTTTAACATTTACTTGGAAATTATAATAAAATTAATAGAATGAAATATCTAATAAATTATTTTTTTAATATTACCCATATAAAACAAACACATTACTAATCATATTTTTATTGTTGAATGCATTATACATGATTATGATTATGGTTATGAGAAAGTGAGATGTTTTTTGGTATTTTTCCTTTATGGCAATGAATTCATAAAATAACAATTAATGAAATTTAAAAGAACTTTATTATTAAATTGTCACAAAAAATTATATATTATTATATTTTTAGTTAGACTAATCATTAAAACAAAGTCAACAAAAAGATAGTAAGAATATTGACTTTTGATATTGAAAAATGAAAATAATAATAATAATAAAAGCCATGAAAGTGATTGGCTTAGGAAATCACTAATATTATCTCCTAATTATGATAACAACTTTAGGGTACGTACAGTAAAAATATTCATGATATATATACCATAAAGAAAGATTTTGATGCTATCATTGCTAAGAATGCTATCACTATTCAATTACAAAAGAAGTACGTTAATAACAATGAAGGTAATAGACCTTTTTCATTTAGTTATAATTATAATTATAATTAATAAGATATAAATATATTAGTAATTTAATCTCTTAAATCATTTCATTCCATTCTTGATATCCCTAATTTAAAAGGATATTAAAATTGAGATTTTAGATAATAAAAAAAAGTTTTGGTGTTTCTCATTTGTCATTTCATTTTACTTTAAAAGAAAAATTTAACTATAAATTTAATTTATTTTGATAATTTTATTCTGATCCATCAATTCAAACATAGCATATGTTTGGTTGGACAGAATAAGAATAAAAAATTGAATGTTAGTAAGATGTCTAAAATACCCGTAAGAAATATAATAAAATAATTTTTGTCCAATGTTTCTATTCTCTTGCAAGATGCAGCATTCCATCCTTCTTTGGAGGAAGGTGTCTCCCTCAACTGCCTTCAGCTCTCCCTCAAGTGAGGAAATGAAATATCCACTTACCAGCCAAACATCCACCTTACATTGATTGTGTTCATATAGAATGTAGTCGAGAGAACTTCAGATTTGATAAGGATCTTAAGGTTGTAGGTACGTAATCTACCTAATAAGTAGTTAATAGGGATCGATGCCAACCATAATGCTTTAGCAAATGAGCATTGCAAGAAAAATGTGATTTGGAGTTTCCAGTGCAGTGTGACAAAACAGACAATTAATTAATATCAGTCTTTAAACAATGTCTACTGAAAGCATGAGCAGTTGGAAGAGACTGAGTTTCCATCCAAAATAACAAAAGGCAGGCAAACTTTTCCATGACCTAGGAAAAAATATTGGCGAATAATAATACATTTATATAATAGTTGATGGTGACATGTTGGCTTAATTAAATTATAAAATATTGTTTAATATTGTATGTGTGAGTTTTTTACTTTTTCTGCCTGTATATAATGATTTGATTAAGTTAATATATTATTAATAGCTATTACATAAGTGTGTTATTAATGAGTAATATTTTGTCTTAATTATTCCTCTAATATCAGATGTGACAGTGTCAAATTAACCTAAAATCTATTCAAATGACTAAAACTAATACATTAAACCACTATTGACAAATTTATCTAAAAGCTTCTGAATTTATGTGCAAACATTCAAATCAAGCTACTAACTCCTATGATAAGTGCCATAAAATGATATAAAACATATGCATAAATTTGTGACTTATCAATTAGCTTCTTATGAATATATTGGACCAACAAACGACTCTAATTAACTAGAATAAGTAGTTAACTTTAAGGCCATATATATGGTGTTAACAAGTATTGTTTGATAAAGTATAGTATATTACACCAATTTTTTTGCCAAATTATACTGATAGTTTACCTTTTAATTTTTAAAAATTACAGTAAACTGTCCTTGCTTTTTGATATATATTGCAGACGTCTCCCCTCTAATGTATTTTCTATCGAATAAATTAACTTTTTGCGCAACATTAAACTATAATTTTATGCAAATTATATTTTAGTAATTTTACTCTTAAAATCAATACAAATTTGATAGAAAGTTAACTTTATTAACAGAAAATAATTAAATTGGAGGGGAGACGAGTTTAATTTTTAAAATAAGAGAAATATGGAGTATACTTTAATTAAACTTTGGACGAGAATAATTAGTTGAATTTAATTATAAATATATGCCAATTTTTAATACGATTACGGTATTCTTTGATACATAAATATTGGTCAAACACTTAATAACTTATTTTTTGGATTATTCACTGCTAAATATATGAAATTAACATTTCAATATTTAAAATTCATCCAATTTTATTTATATAAAACTGTATTAATTTTGAATCGAGGCCGCCTTATTTGTAGAAAAAACTGGGTTGAAGCCCATTCCACTCTTGGCTATATTTTTGAAAAGGACCAATGGTGGCCCAATCCGCAACCTCAAATGTCAAAAATTTATTTAGTTTTAATTTTCATAAATTAGTATATTTACAAATTAATTTTACAAAATATCAAGCACAGGATAATTTTCCCAACATTTTTTGAGTTTTCGTTTGGAGGGGGGCGAAGTACCCCATTAAGACAAAAAAGAGTAACAACAACAAAACTGAGAAATAGAAGCCAAGAGCAAAAGCAGTATTCAGCTAGTTGATAAAAAATTAATATACAAATATATTATTTTCAAAAATTATTTCATACACCCCTCAATTTTTGGTAATTAATTAAATTTAACCTACAAATTTAGAAATGAATTTTAGTAGGTTTACTCTTAATTGGACTATTTCTAGGTGTTGCTTAAAAAAATGTTCACGCAACAAAAAGTCAAAACTATAATTTTAGCTTGGATGTATATTCATGCAATGTAATATAGGAGCGATGCTAAAAATACGTATGATTATTGCATAAAAGTGTTTTGCAGGAACTGATAAAGAAACAACAAGAGGAATTGTAGGGGAAATATTTTAGATTTAGATGTGCAATTATTGGTATTGTCATGATGTCGGAAGTGGCTTCCCAACATATTCTCTAAGCACTTAGGTGTCAAGGAATTCAGATCTCTTCAATTACTAGAATGGACTATTTTTTATATGGAACTATTTTTGTTAGTAAATAAAAATTATTATATAAAAATTCAACGATTTATTTTTTTTATTAATGGTTGGACATGGCAATTAATAACCATGCACGATCCCAAGTTACCTTTTTATTTTAGAATCTAAACCATTTAACAATTTTCTAACGACCCACATCTATTACTAGAGATCCTGTCCTCGTCAAAATGTTGTTTGTATTGATAACATTTTCTTAACATATTGATTGTGCTATGGTGTAACTTCTTTTCAATGTGTTTATAATCAACTACTTATTAAACACGTTACACATCAAGTATCAATCCAATTTGAATTTTTTCATATTTTAGTAGGACTATAAAATCATATTTAATTATGATATACTGTTAAATAAAAATTATTTAAATTTAGTGATAAAAAATATAATTATATGTGATTATATTTATTTAATATAAATTTAAATTATTAAATTTTTATTTAATGGCCTATTATTACCAAATATACGACCTTATATTTTCTGCCAAGAGTTGAGAAAATCCAAATTAGCATCAACGGTATTGGATATTTATTGAGCATGTCATGAGTTGACAATAGATTAAAATAGGTTTAATTTATTGCATTGGCTTGTCTAATTTATTATTTTAGTGGATTAATTGGGAATTTTTTTAGTACATGTAAGTTAAACAAATTCAATTTACTTAACTTACAAGTTGATCGTGATTCAATACTATGGGTTGATAGATTGGTTTAGGTTTCATGGAGTTATGTAAAACTATAAAATATTAAATATTTTATAAAAGTATATTGGTACTTAAGAGAAAAGTATTATTTTAATCATTTAATTTTTGTTTTGGTATCAATTTGGTCTCTACTAAATTTAGTGTACTAATAAAAAATTGTCCCTTTAAAGGGTCATGATTGGCTTAATAATGAACTATTTTTGATTAATATTGATTTTTTACATAAGCATTTTGATATTACAAATTTATAAATGACTAAATTGACACGAAACTAAAAATAAGGATAAATATTGTTATTTTCTCTAATTTTTATCTTGTTGAAAAAAACTTGTATCCTTATTTTGTATTTAAATATTTAATATTTTATTAAAAATAAATAATATAAGTAATTTTTATATTAAAATTAAATATTTGACTCAATAATTAAAATTTTTTTTCTTACAAATATTATTTTATATTGTTTAATAGTTAGGTCCAACATTCTACCAAAGTTAAAATAGGCTGATTTATTTAATTCATCGACGTGTGTGTTTTAACTATGAGAAGAATATATTTTTAGTCTCTTAATTATCACAAAATTATCATTTTAATCTATAATATACTCAAAATAACTTTTCATGTATTGAAAAATATTACATTTAATTTTTCACTTTTTAAAAAATTATTAAATTTAGTTTATTTACTAAATCATAAATTTTAAATTTAAGGGATAAAATCTGATATTCTTTTAAAAAAAATAAAAGATTAAATATAATATTTTTTAATAAATAAAGGATCAAAATAATAATTTTATAATAAATAAAGAACCAAAAATATATTTTACCGTTTTATCACCTTTGATAACGATACGTTGATTATGACTATTCTATGAACTTTTAAACACGGAGTCTCTAACAAGAGATCAGTATAGACAATCTTCTATCTTATCACCAGCACTCTCGAAGAAAACTACAAACACTATAAGAAATAATGTCTTCCCACCGTGTAGGTAATGTAGCATATATACACATACTTATCAACACATTAGGATAATATTATCAAAGACTGTATTAATAGACAAACATAAATTTCACAAGAATAATAATATAAAATCTATAGAAAAATAATTTGAAGACGTACGATCTGATCTGCAAGTAGGTGATCGTTGCCTAATGGGCATCTCTATCTCCTCCATGAAAATGGTAAGAAAGGAACACATTCAAAAAGAGACAAAAGAGGAGAATAGTTGGCAACATTTAGTCGATAAGGACGACTTGTTAACGTAAAAGGCCAAGAAATCGAAGATGGGAGTGTTATGGACTACACGCCCCATTTGGATGAACACTATATATTGAAAAGAAACGAAAGAAGAAAAGGAAGATGATGAATCATCCTTCTTATCCTTTCCAAAGTCAAAGATATTATACTTTAAACCATGTTTAAGATGTTTAAAACGTTTGGTCCATTGTCATTTTTATATAACATCTTAAATGTTGCTTTTGTTTAGCATTTCAAGTGAGTAAAACATTATTTTAACCCCTTATTTATCAATTAATTTTTAACTTAATTTCTTACTTATTAATATTGGGTATTCGAAAAAAATAAATGAAAGGTGTTATTAATTTCTTTTATTAAAATATTTTTTTGTTGTTTCTAACTGATACTAAGTTTAATTTCTAATGTAATCATTTTTAATTTATTACATCGATTTAAATTGTTACTATTTATTAAAATGATTTATTGTGTTATTTTTTAATGTTGGTAATGACTAGTTTTCAATCTCTATATAAAGCAATTGTCTTTTAAGTTACATGGAACATTTCTTTTTGATCTTTTCAACTTGGCTTTCATTCTTGTTAGTTCTTTTATAAGTTTTATATTAAGAGTTATATGTATTTTAAAAAAAAAATTGCACGTGACAACATACTCCTTAAGAAAAATTTATTATTATGTGACTCATACTAAGTTATTACTTTACTTTGGCAATAAAGATAACAAAATTTCCAAACAATTTACCCATTCTTAATTCTTTTACTCATTATAAGGCTACTATTTTTAGTTCATGGCTAATATAAAAGTTGTCACTTCTAGTCCCTTAATTTTAAATAAATTTTAACTAAAGGTGCTAACATTGAAATTAGTGTAATGAGAATTGATTAATAAGTATAGAATTAAATTAAAAATAAAAATTAATAAAAGACTAAATTAATAATTAATTAATAAATAAAAAATCAAAACGTTATTACTTGTACTTCAAATACTATAAAACATTCAAAATGTTTGCTTTTTGATTTATTTATAAAATTTTGAGTACATCTTTAACATTTTCCTTATTATATGTAGGTTTTCTCTAATTCACACAAAGGCTTTTATTATAGCTTCCCACATCCTTTTCATCAATTAAAAGCATATGGTAGATTCGAAGGATGTACCTTTTAATTAGCATACTTAATTGCTTGGTTTTTCACGTTCGTGTTCCTTCGTCACGTTGTATTGACGTGGAATCTAAATTCACCCTTCAACTGGGGCCACGACAACGAACATTTTGCGCGTCTTATATTGAATCTGGAACTAGTATATTTTGTACTGATAGCACCACCTTGTCGGAGCCAGAATATTAGAGTAAATTAGACAATTGTTTTTTAAATTTTTGTTGAAATTATATAATTTTATTTGAAAAATATATTTTAATTTATTCTAGATATCATTTTAAAAAATTATGTAAGAGGGTGTTTTATTTTTTTTAAAACAATGAATATAGATTAATAGAGAATCTTTCATTTAAAAAATCAATATTAGACTTAAGTATAGTTTACTTTTAGTTTTAAGCAAGTATGTACATATTTCAAAAATAAAAAAAATACGTCTATACAATTTCAGTAATTTAGATTAAAGTATGTAGCATTTTCTCAAACTTCTTTCTTATATATATATATATAAACTATTAACCACTAAGAAGGTGAATAGAAAAAGTTTAACAAAAATGGTGTCCTAACAATAACATTATTTTATTTTATTAAAATTAATTTTTGTACGTGTCACAAAAATGAGGGCCGCATTTAAGTATGTGCGTGGACCAAGGGGGAACACCAAGTACACTAGCCTAACTGGAAGTGGCTTTGTGGTGCCAATTACTTCGACGTGACAGATCGACACGTGTCACTATGAGGCCCAAGGACTACAGACCCACCCCGCTAAAATCAGATGTAACACTTTTCTCCTTTTCTTCTAAAATTCAAGGGCTCATACGTGTGGGAAAGCCTTTGTTATCACTTTCCCTCATTTTAAATTTAAAATTAGAAAGAAAATGGTACAAGTAAGTAAAAAATTTGTACTTTACAAAATTTTTTAAAATTATCCTCTCTCTTACTTACTAGGGCAAAAAAATAAAAAATAAAAATAGCATTTTGAATTTTTATTTTTGAATTTACTTTTATTTTTATCTTTTATGAATTATAAATTACAATACAATTCTTCACTTTTGAATTTAAAATTTTAGTTATTTACAAATAAAAAGTTTTAAAATGTCCTTAATTTTTGAAGATTTGATTTAAATTAATTCCTTCTTAAATGAGATTAAATTTAAAAATAGAGGACTACTCTTAAATTTTTTTATTTATAGAGAATTAAAATAAAACTAGGTTTGAGAGTGAATAATTAAATTTTTTTTTTTTAAAAAAAGCATCAACAATGAACCTGGTATATAACCCATAATCTTATTTTTTTTCCTTAATAATTACACAGTGTATAATTGTTATAAATATTCAAATTAATCTTTTTCCGTTACTTTCTAAAGCAGAAAAGCAAAAATATAAATGATTTAATTATAATTATTTTTTAAATTTAAAACATAACTCCTTTAATTTTTATTTTTTCTTCAAATAATTGAATTTGTTGACTTATAGGTGAATTTACATTGTCGATAATGGTTTAAACTGAATATGCTGTATTACTTGTATAATGAAGTTTTTAGTTTGAGAGGAGAAGAAGAATTACAGATATTATGGTAATTTTATCAACAGAATTTATATTTCAAACTTTTTGTTATATGTTTCTATAAAACATATAAAAATCATATATACAGGTAATTTTTTTTAAAAAGCATTTTACTTATAATTTATAAGCCTTCACAAAAATATATCTGTTAAAATTGAAAATTTAAATACAAGTAAATTTAATAAAATATGAATTTTTAGATAAAAATTTAATAATTTAAAATTTTTATAAATTTTAAAATTATTTAATATTTATTAAAATATAAATTATTAAATAAAAATTTAATAATTTAATTTTTTTAATATAATAAAATTAAATTATTAAATGTAAAAAATTAAAATTTAGTTGAACAAGCTTAGATAATTTTGTTGTCTATTTTTCTAAATGTCATTTTTTATATATTCATAATTTTAAATATATTAGTGTACTTATAATATGTTAGAACCAAATTTTAGCACATATTATTAACATATAAATTTATTAATTACTAAATATTGACTATATATAAAATTTAAATTTACATGTTAATTAATATAATTTTATTATTTTAAATATTAACTTAAAAATAATAATTTTAAAATTATATAATTAAGTATATCAATATATTAAAAAAATATGGGACCAACGATTTTATTTTATATTTTAATTATTTCTTTTTAAATATTACCATTGGTGACGTGTGTGTCTTTGTACGAGACTCAAACGGCTCGTAGAAGCTGCCAAATTTGATTCCATGCAGAAGATAAGCGCGTGGTGATGGGAAATCAAGTTCTTACAGAGTTCAGAGTACGTCTGCCACTCTTCACAATTATGAACTCGAGATAGGGGGAATTCTGCTACTTCTTCCAACCCAGAGAGAACCCAGAAAACCAATACCCTTCCAAAAAAGAAGCCAAATTTCAGAAGATATAGAAATTCCGATTCATTATGGAAAATGGGGCAGCCATGAATCATGAAGCGAAAACTGCTTCAACCATCACCATTAAGGGGATTCTCAGCCTTCTAATGCAAAGCATTGATGGGAATGGCGACGAGAAGAGAGTGATTTCTCTGGGTATGGGTGACCCATCTGTTTACACATGCTTCCACACCACTGATGTTGCTCAGGAAGCCGTCGTTCATACGCTTCAATCTCAGAAATTCAATGGCTATGCTCCCACTGCTGGTCTTCTCCAAACGAGAAGGTAATTATATTTTCTTGCCCATCTATCTATTTGGGATTTCAATTTCTACTTGCTCTTCAATCTTCGTGTTTCTGCTTTCTTCTTTGTATCGAATTCTGTCCTTTCTGCTTCTACAAATTGCATGGGATGCGTGCTTTCTTACTTAATTTGTGTTTCGGACAGTGAAACAGAAAGGTAACCACAGTTTGATTAAATTTGCTCTTTGTTTTGCTATTTTGTATATAATTTAGACAATTAAGCTATTATTGGAAAATGGAAACTTACTGCAGTTTTGTTATTTCTCTTCTGATTTAGCTCTAGTTGAACCAATTATGCAAGTTCCTCTGTTGTCCTAACACTGTTACAGTTGGGACTAATAGAGAAGTAATTGTTAAGATTTTGTGCTGGTTTTGTTCCCCCTTCCTCTATCTTTAATTTGGTCTTTTTTTAAAAAAAAAGAAAAAGTAGGTGGGGTATTTATATAACTGTAGCTTTCTCCCCATAATGAAGGTTATCATTCAATATAAAGAAAATAAATGCTAGATTAATCGCAGAAAGTAACTCAAGTCAAAGCTTGGTTTCTCTAATTAGTCCACCTGTAGTATTTTGTTCCTGCTGTTGCTGTTGATTGGAAACCTATAGGAAGCAGTTTGGTGTTTAACAATTTTGCTTCAGTTTCTTGTTTTAATTCCTCTGCAATTTTGTGAGTAACCAAGAAAGAAAATATCTGAGAATGCGAACCACGTATCTCACAATAAGTATTGTCTGCTTCCTTTTTGCACTTGAAGATGAAAGAATTTCTTTTTTGGAGTACCTCGGTTGACAGGATTTAATACAGCTATTTGTTTGGGTTTTTGTTTCATCTTACTTATATATCCAAGTCTGAATTGAATCTCCTCTATATTATCTACCTCTTGGTGACAGAGCAATTGCTGAATATCTTTCCCGTGATCTTCCATACAAGTTATCATCCGATGACGTTTCTATTACTTCTGGATGCACTCAGGCTATTGATGTTTCAGTGTCAATGCTTGCTCGCCCTGGTGCAAACATCTTGATTCCAAGACCAGGCTTCCCGATCTATGAACTTTGTGCTGCATTTAGACAAGTTGAAGTTCGGCATTATGATCTTCTTCCAGAGAAAGGCTGGGAGGTAGATTTGGATGCTATTGAAGCTCTTGCAGATCATAACACTATTGCATTGGTGATTATAAACCCTGGAAACCCTTGTGGAAATGTGTACAGTTACCAACATTTGAAAAAGGTAAGTATTCTGCGATATTGTTTAAAATGAAGTAATAGAAACAGAACATGAATCTAGAAGTGGCAGCATCAAATCATCAACAGAAAACACTACTAACTACTAGGTGGTTTGTATGTGGCACTTAGATTGCTGAAACTGCTAAAAAGCTTGGGACTGTGGTGATTGCTGATGAAGTCTATGGTCATCTTGCATTCGGAGCCAACCCTTTTGTGCCAATGGGCGTTTTTGGATCTGTTGTTCCTGTTCTTACTCTTGGGTCCCTATCTAAGAGATGGATAATTCCTGGATGGAGACTTGGTTGGTTTGTGACAAATGATCCAAGTGGCACTTTTAGGAAACCAAAGGTTCTCTTCTCTCAACCTTCGTTCTGATTAACACACTTATAAATATTTTTATGCAATTATATACCTGAAAATTTAGGCTTCAAGTTGCATGTTGCTTGTGAACATTGATCCCATGGTACTTGAACAATCACACTGTGAAAATTAGTTCGTTAATCAATTTCATAAGCTTCTTGACTATAACTGATCTGTAATTTATGTTCTTTCATGAAGACAAAAGGGGCAAACGGTTCTTTAATATATTTGTCCATGTTCTATCTCTAAATCTTTTATTCCCTCTTTGTTAGCTTCACCTTATGGTAATAATTTGGATAAGTTAAACTGCTTTGTACTATGAATTTCTTATAGTTGAAATATATATTACCACTATTTAAAACTCAAGCCTTTTAACAATTGACAATTGCCTTCTTATCTGATGCTAATAACCTAATGTTTCATTATGCAGATTGTTGAGAGAATGAAAAAGTATTTTGATATTTTGGGGGGTCCGGCCACCTTCATCCAGGTTTTCTATTTTTCTGTTTGCATAATTCTTATTACCATAGTTAACTGGCCATTAGTGATAATAACGTTTCTAGATAAAATAACTCAATATACTAGAGAAGAGTGACCATTATTCCGTGTCAAAAGGAAAAAACAAACAAAAGAAGGAAAGAAAATGAAAGAAAGAAATGAGGCGCATTAGCATTAGCATGTAAGATTTTATGGTTTTAAGCAGACAGGCAAATAAATTGTTACATTATACAGCTTACTATGCTAGACTTGACTAATCTTCAGACAGGAAACTAACTTGCAAGACCTTAACTTCTGATAAAAAATTCAGTGCCATGATTAGAAGTCATTTTGATATAGTATTAGCATCCATTTTCTTATTCCATGGTCTAAACGAGTTATTTAGCGCAGAGGTTTGTTAGAACTTCATCCAAAACCCTTGTTCTGCCACTATTCTTCCATTTTATCATATTCATTTTTTGCTTCTTTATTGTATCTGATAGATAGAAGTTCTGATCTAACAGGCAGCTGTACCTCGCATAATTACAGAGACTGAAGAGGTTTTCTTCAGGAAAACCTTAAAAATATTGAGGCATACCTCAGATATATGTTGTAAAGAGATAGAGGATATCCCGTGCATTTCTTGCCCTCACAAACCTGAAGGGTCTATGGCTATGATGGTGAGTTCATAGCATAGCTAGAGCTTTTAAGAGCAGAATAAATGTCCCTGTAAAGGCATTGTTATTTATTACCAGTACTGCAACGCAGGTGAAATTAAATCTTTCACTTCTGGAAGATATCAGTGATGATATTGATTTCTGTTTCAAGCTCGCTAAGGAGGAATCCGTTGTCATTCTTCCAGGTACAAATGAGTAAATCATGCTTCAACTTAGTACTTTTTTCTTCTTATTTTATTTGGAGAGCTATTTCATTTGTACAGAAAAAATAAATACTGGCATCTACTGCAGTTCTTGTATCTGATGTTCCTGATTCTGTTATCTTTTTCTTTTTTGTCAGAGAAATTAAGATTCTTGAGAATTACATTAGATAATACTCCTCGTGTTATGATGGAGTTCTTTTCATGTTCACTTCCCGCCATAATTATGGGACCTCACTTTTCCAGCTTCATTTTTCATTTTTCTTAGAGTGCCAAATAAAATGTGTGACCAAATCTTCTTATTTTGTCACCTGTATTACAAATCATGAAGGTTGACATTCTAGCATTTACTTTAAAACCCTTGTAGATATTTTATTCGAATATCAGGCCATAGAATGCTTTTTGTCTCCTTTAGTGGACTTTCCAGGCCCTAAAATTTCAAAATATGTGCACTTTCATGATGCGGAACCTTACAGAGGATATATCATTTTGTAGACTTCCTTTTTGGAGAAGGAGGTCTTCATCCCATCTGTGGATTTGCCTCATGGACTCTGTTCTTTTAACTGGCATCTTTTATTTGTTTATAATGCACATAAAAGCAGGGTTGTCAATATTAAATTTGCATGCTTTTTCTTGGAAGAGCCTTCCTGGGATGAAAATTCGATGCTCTTACATAACTTTTTCACTTGAGAATTATGTGAAAATTTCTCATCCTTAGAGGCTTAACTTGGTGTTAAAATGAACTTGTTCGAATTTTGCTTTCTTCTCAGCCAAATACTTCCTTCCAAATTTCAACAGGGATAAATACCATCCACAGAATAATCAGCTGACCGAAAAAGGCAGTGGAAAATAAAAGGAAGAAAAGATTTCTAGAAGAATTTATTATCAATGTAAATGAAAATTATTGGGATTTCAATCCCCCCTCCTAATTGAAATGGCTCTGTAATTATACTTTTTTGGATCTTCTGGTATAATATTATTGTCATTCAAGTATTGACATTGGACAAATCCTTTCTCCTCACTAAAATTGAAAAGAAAAATGTAGACAAAGAACTTCTATAAGGAACCATATTACATGTATTCTTTTAGGATAAATATGGAAGTATGAAACATGCTAAGCTTTGCAAGCAATGGTAATGACAAATGATATAATAATGTGCTAACAAAGTAATTCTATAATATATGGCCCACAATTAACAAATTTAAACAAGTATATTAACTAATTCACTGCTTGTTGTTCTTGATCATATGCTTCCCTGACATAATAAGCCCATGTCAGGCATAGAGTAAACATTTATCCACACTCCATTGATTTTTGTCACATGAAACATAATCTTCATATTAAAATCACTATGTCATTATAGATAGTCTGTTGATCACTGATTCTGCTGGTTTTGACATTGTTATGGCTCACAAGTTTGCTCTTGAAACAGGAACTGCAGTAGGGCTAAAAGATTGGCTCCGTATCACTTTCGCAGTTGATCCATCTGCTCTTGAAGAGGCTATGAAAAGGATAAAATCATTCTATCAAAGGCATGCCAGAAAATGGTAAAAACATTAGCGAATATACAGTTAAATTGGCAATGCATAATTCTGTTATAGAAGTGCTGATCCTGGAATGTGTCCTGCAAAGGAAGTCAACTTTTCAACCACTTCATTAGCATGGTATAAGATTCATTTGTATTCAAATATAACATAGAGGCACCTAGACTTGGATTGCTTAACTGGACATTGCAAGAAAGTGCATAGGAAAACCTCTTGACTGTGAAGCATAACCTATAATGTGGAGGTTGGTCTGTAGAATCTTTGTATTATGTGAAAATGCATAACTAAGAGTGGTGAATTATTGATAAGAATTGAGCTCAAAGTGATATCCTGCTCTTTTCTGTAGTATGCAAAATCAACTGTGCTCACATAGACTTCTCCCCTCCCCCCGGGCCTTCTTTTTCTCTTCCCCCAAAAAAAAACCAAGAAAAAGGAAGAGAAAATTGTGTACATTTTTCATTTGGTGCATTATATCATCCAGAATGCTCCAAGTTCTAAATACAATATTTTAGCTAGCAAATTAATATTGAACCTTGTGGATAGTCAGATGCTAATGAACATTGCTCCTGGATGCCTTCTTTCTCAATGATGAAAAAAACTTAACAGCCATGAAATTAAAAAAAAAAAAAAAAGCTAATTCAATTCCAATCAGCAGAGGGTTTCTTGGGTTTGTAATTCATTCACTATGCAAGCATTTGCTGGACTACAGTGTATTTTGCTCCAAAGGGTGAAGAATCTTGACAAATTGAACCTAATTTAATCTATATTAAAATTAAGGACTTCATGGTTTTAACAACCTATATGAGGGAGTAAAACTTTCTAAGCTAGAATGTAATGCTTTCTAAAAGAAGAATAATTCAATTTTGTGTTAAGGAACGAAGCATTATTTCAAAAGCTAAACTTTTATTTGTTTGAGTACAATTAGTTTAGTTTTCTTAGCAAGTAATGCTAAATTAATAAGCTATGTAATTCATTCTTGCTGAAGTGTATCGATACACAACATGTAGAAATTAATATCAATGTCGTAAAATTCAATCCAATCAATGAACCAAACAGATTATTAAACACTTGCAATTGCAAGGCCAATAGCTTTTGAGATTTTGCATTTTGGCATTAGGTTCATGGAAGAACTATTTGATACATGGTACGTGAAAATTTTTGTTTTTAAAACATTAAGAGTTGATTTATAAAGTATCTTGGTAATATATATATATATATATATATATGAGAAATTAAATTTTTTTGGTAATATATGTCTATATAATATAAAAACTAGTTTTACAGGACACAACTTAAGCTTTTATGATGTTTTTATAAGATCTATGATAAAAAGTTAACATGCTGATATTTTTGACATCTCAACAATATGTAATTAATTTAATTTTTTTAACAAAATTCTTGTGCATGTTTTTACTGAAGATTGGTTAAGCTTTAAATTTTGCTTGTTATATATCTTAATATCAACTTTTATATAAATGGTTTTCAAATAGTTACCGTACCTCCTAGCATAACAGAAGGTTTGTGGTTGATGTAAGAATCTGGATTTTTTCCAGTAACAATGCTATATGAGAATCTCTATAAAATGAAAATTGTTAGACTTAAATTCAATTATTCAAATTTTTTATTAATGACCATGCGTGGTTTTAAATTACTATTTTATCTTTGAATATGAATAATTAAATTTTTATCCAATGATTCATATTTATTATTAGAAAGTTTCTAATAATTATCCTATCCAAGAGGTAATTTGTGCGTTTTGATGTAATAACTTTTAACTGTACCATTCTAATAAAAAAAAGAAAAAAAATTCCAAAAAAAAATTGCTGAACTTTGGCTCATTTATAAATAATTTCTTGAACTTTCAAAATCTGAAAATAAGCCTCTTAACTTTCAACTTCCAACAAAAACAAAAACGTTTTATGCCTATTTCTTCTTTAACATTGTTACTTTTATATGTAAATACAAACTACTTTATAGTTGACTATGACAAGCTCTCATTTGTTTCCAATGACAGTATGTCACAAAGGGAATGTTGAAGAAGAAATAACAATTTTTTTTTTTTGGAGTAAAATCCAAACCTATTATGAAAAGATATATCAAAATGCTTAAAGATACTTAAAAATAAAAAATAAAAAAATGCCTGGGATTCGCCTCCAAGGAAGGCGAATTCCTAGGCTGTACATATAAATGGGGGCGAATCACTTATATATATGAAAATTACTAAAATATAATATATATATATATATATATATAAATATATATAATATGATTATTTTTAAAATATTTTTTTTATCATAATATAGTGAAATAGTGAAAAAATTGTAATAAATTTACATAAAATAATTGCACATAATTACCATAAACATAAATAACTAAAAAATTATAAATGTTAAAGTATTAGTAATTATAAATTAATAATAAGAAGATATAAAAAAAATTCATTGTGGTTGCAACTCTAAGATATTTTTAAATCTTCAAATTGTAAAATACTAAAATATAATGACTAAAAGTTGATTTAACAATATTTTATATACTATATATAAAATAAATATATAAGTTTAATCAAATACATTAAGACTTTTTCATATTTTAAAATTGCATGTAGCACATCGATTAAGATATTTTGAAAAAGAGATATATTGTGTTTGAAAATATGTATTAAAGTATTTAAAGACAATATTTAAAAATTTAAATTTAAATAATAACATAATATTAATAAAATAAAAATACTTATATAATTATGTTTTTTAATTAAATAATATTATATAAATATAATTGAATAATGTTATATATATATATATATATTAATTATATATTAACATAACCTATCAAAATTGTAATGTAACTCATCAATATATACACAAAACAATTGCACACTAGATGAATTATCATAAATGCTCAAAGAACTACAAAATTACATGTTTAAAATCATAATTATTATATCACAACGAAAGAGATATCTTTATAACCGTCTATAATCCCATTCACAAATAAAAATCTCTAAATAACATAGCTCTCACATAAATTTTCAAATTAATTTTTTTATCCCACATATAATAATAATAATAATATTATTATTATTATTATTATTAATATTATTATTAATATTATTATTATTATTAATATTATTATTAATATTATTATTATTATTATTATTATTATTAATAATATTATTATTATTATTATTATTATTATTATTATTATTATTATTATTATTATTATTATTATTATTATTATTATTGTAGTTGTTATTATTATTATTATTAAAAATACATATACATAATCTACTAAAAAAATTTAATTTGTACTCATTTTTTATTTTGCTTATTCAATCATCAAAATTAAAAGAATACATGTGATTTAAAAATTTTGTAATATCAATTAATTTAAGTGGTGTATATGCTTGAAAGATATATTAAAATATTTAAAGCCAATATATAAAAATAGAATTTAAAATAATATAAATATTAATAAAATTTAAAATTAATATAATTATATTTTTTATTTAATTAAATAATATTATATATATTGATTATATAAATAAATTATATATATATACACTCATAATGAAAAAAAAAAATTTAAATGATTTACAATCACTAAAAAATTATAAAATAAAATAATAGTATAACTTTAAGCATATGAATGTAATACTTTGTCAGAAAGAGTATTCTAACAAAAAATATTTTGTGATATCATATTTAGCTCAAAAAGCCATGTCACATGTGTTAGAGGGGAGTTTGAAGTAGCATATGAGATAATGACTTTAAGTTGAAATAGAAAGATTGATCTATTTCTGAGAGTGTGAAGAGTTGAATTACCTATTTTTTTTAATTTGAAAGTTTAAGGGTAATTTGTAAGTGACCAAGAGTTGCAGAATTTATTTTTTTATTTTATGTTATTTCTTTCATTGAAAATTTTTTGTGTAATAGGTGAGAAATGGTAAATAGTTATGAAATGGTGGTTGGTGACACAATGCAAGCAAGGGAGGATGTGCATAGGTGGTATTTTGGAAGTCCTTGAGGAGGGGTCTTAGAGGTAGAAAAGAGGCAAAACTTTGAACAGATTAATAGAGGCTGAAGAAGGTGCTCTTGGAGGCTTCCATGCATGATCATATTTTGAGATTCTCATTCGTCATTTTTTTCTATATTATTCTTCCTCTTAACTTTTTCCATTTGGATCTTCTTCTTTCTTGACTTCATTTTTGGATTATCAATTGGAATTGTTGTTATATTTACCAAACATGATTAGGATTATATATTGTTGATAATTTATATTCAATATGATTTTAATATATGTGATGCTTCTTGATCTTAACGAGTTATCTCACTGTTTTAATTGATTCTTAGACATCTTGTGGAGTGATTAGATAATAATTTAACCAATTAATTATTTAGATGCTAAAAGTTTTGTAACATTGATTTAGACCTAATTAGACTAGGTGGATTGAATTAATTGAGTGTGATTACCAACTTTAAAGCTTGCTAAGTGTTTGATGAAATTACTTTGAGGAATATATCAGAGATATGCATTAAAATAGAGTTCAATGTATTTGATAGAAGTCTAAAATAAATGTATTCAGATTGACATGACTATAGATTTGTAATATATATATATATCATTAGATATAATATGACCACATATGTGTATTGTTTACGGGTCAATTTCTCATTCTTAATTTTTTATATAGAGTCTCTAACTTTATATTCATTGATTGATTATGTATAATCTACGTCTACCATTTGTATTTGACAAGGACCAGTTTTTACTAAAATTCCAAACTATACGGATATTATAACATATCCCAACAAAAGTAAATAAGATAAGATCAATATTTTGTGGATAACAAATCTAAGATTTAAGGTTATGGATCTCCATAAATGGAATTGAATAGTTGCAAATTGGATAAAATCAATGTTTTGGATTATGACGTATCTGTATTTATGCTTTTTGAGAAATAATGTAATTATATGAATTATTTTGCAACTTCTAATAATTTACAAAATTCAATTTTTTTACAGTGTTGTACAAAGTGCTGTGTAATTTTAAAACGAATTTATTATTAAAATTTATAATTTTTGTCGAAATGGATAACTTTGTTTTTCTTTTCTTTCTGTCATAGTAGGAGTGCTCACCTTCCGTTCCATGACTTTATGCCTCTTGAATATTTGGGCAGTATTATTGGGCACATAAATAAATTTCATTCTTTATATTTCATTCTAACGAGTCTCTGTCAATATTTAAAAGTTCTTATTCATATTTGCCCTGTGGTGTTGATGATGTAACAATCTTTTAATATTCACATGACAACATATCCATACCTTAAAATAATCAAGACGTGACCTGCTTACCCTACAAACATCTTGGGAGAAATGCTGACTCGGAGGAAGGGCAAGAGTGGAATCGCCATCTGACAATAATGCAGACACATCAAGACTTCGGTGGGCGAAGGTTTCGTCGATTACTTTGTTGTTTATGGAACTTTTCGGAGTTTCGGACAAACAATATAACCTGCTTTGCTTGTTGATTATTGCAGTAAAATAATTCAAATTATAGAAAGAGGTTAGTTGGGTTGATAAAAGATGATATATTTGTTCTTTTCCATCTGAAGATCACCGTTACTGTAATTAAAAAAAGAACATTCTATACTTCCCTTTTGTGCTGTTGTTAAATCAGCACCGTTCTTCCCTTGCTTTGTTGCACCTACTTTGCTATACCCTTTTTGTGATTTGGTTTTTCCGTTCTGCTCTCTTTCTGCTCGATGGAAAACCACAGTGAGTTCATTGCGTCCTCTCAAAAGCATCAGGGTAAGTTTGAACCCCGTGTAGCTTTCAGTTCACATGATCAGTATGAGAATTGAGATGCCAAACTTGATTCGTGTTTCATCAATGATCTGATTGTATTCTTTGTATTTGTTTTTTGGTTGAACTTTCTTGTGGATGCACCAGAGGTTGGGAATGACGGTGATATTAAAGTTCACGTGTTCTCCTCATCATCGGAGGTGAAATTTCTGAACCCCAACTTTTCATGTCATCCTGAATCCCTAAGTAATTATGAATATGATGTTGAACTTCTTCATACTCTCTGTATGACTGGAAGGAACTACAAGATATTATTTCAGAATTGGCTTTAGTGAGATAAGGGAGAAAGAGAGAAGAAGGAGGAGAAAATGAAAAATAGACTAAACTAATACCTCTATTATTTGATCTATTTAGCTTTAGTTTTCAAAAATTAGTGAGTAGATGAGTAAGTTTTCAGCAACAAACTTTGTATGGCTCACTTGATGAAATGAATAGCATGCAATGAGTGTTAACTTTAGGAATCAACTCATGCATTCACTAATTTACGGGAACTAAAGTTAACAATCCTTTAACAATCTAAGGATGAAATTGTTTGATTGATAAAAATATTACAGATTATGGGGTTGCCTGATTTAGCATGTCCAGTGGTACAGCATAGTATAATGCCAAAGCATTATACGTTGAGAATGCCATGCGATATTTTGGCGACGTATGTTTTAACCTGACTAACAGAATGACTTAATAAACGAGACAGGTGGTTTTCCTAGGCTCAGCAAACTCTCAAATACAATTCGGTATTAGAAGAAATTCCTTTCTATTGTTATTGATTACTGAAATATGTTATTTTTGCAAGTCGTTTTTGGGAGAAAAGGAAAAAGAAAAAGAAAAAAGAATTCTGTTTTGCTATTATTTACTTCAGCTTTTATATTATTCATTCACCTCTGCCATTTTTGCCGGTTTTATGTCATTCAGTTGCTTGAAAAGCTTCACGAAAGGTGGAGTCTAGTGGAAAAACAACCATACCCAGCAATGTATTCCAGTATATATGGAGGTATCATACTTGATCCTGCAATGATGGTAATTCCCATTGATGATCACATGGTACATCGTGGGCATGGTGTATTTGATACAGCTATAATTTTTGATGGGTAAGCTAATGAAATCTTTGTTCTTCAGGTTTGTAATTAAAAAAATTTCTTTCATATTTTTTTTCCTCTGACTTTGGGATGCATTTGGTGTTTATCATCACTAGGTATCTATATGAGTTGGATGCTCACCTTCATCGCTTCCTCAGGTCAGCCTCAAACGCAAAGATATCTTCTCCCTTCTCTCGATTGGCTCTTCGAAGCATCCTCATTCAACTAGCTGCTGCATCAAAGTGCAAGAAAGGAACTCTGAGATTTTGGCTGAGTGCAGGTCCTGGGGATTTCTTGCTGTCATCAGCAGGATGCCCAACATCGGCTTTCTATGCAGTAGTCATTGATGATGACTTTTCTCAGTGCAAAGATGGGGTTAAAGTGATCACATCCAAGATTCCCATGAAGCCACCTCTATTTGCAACAGTGAAGAATGTGAATTATCTCCCAAATGTCCTTGCAAAAATTGAAGCTGAAGAGAAAGAAGCATTTGCTTCTATATGGGTTGATGAGGCAGGTTATATTGCTGAAGGTCCAAATGTGAATGTGGCTTTTGTAACTCAAGAGAGGGAACTTGTCATGCCTAGGTTTGATAAGATCCTACAAGGGTGCACTGCCAAAAGGCTTCTTGAACTCGCACCCAAGTTGGTTGATCAAGGGCTTCTGAAAGGTGTAACAACAAAAAATCTAACCGTTGAGGAAGCTAAAGGCTCTGCTGAAATGATGTATGTGGGAAGCACTCTTCCTGTATTGCCTATCATCTCGTGGGATGACCAACTTATTGGCAATGGTAAGTTGGTAACAGTACCGATATGGCCTTATAATAGTATAGAGCCTTTAAATTTGGATGCTCTCTTTTCGTGATAAATCTACATTGGCTGTTTTTGTGCATGTTATTATACGATACACCAATTTGGAAATGCCCTCTTTGCTCTCAAAAATACCATATAGCTTACTCAACTCCTGCACGAGTTTGGTGTCCTTATTACTTAGCATTCAGCAAGCATTGTATAGAACAATCAGGATTAACTCCTATGTATGTTTAATGAAAATCACTAAACTGCAACCTCTTGGAGATTTCTGTTGAGCGATGAGTATTTATCTCTATTCCTATGTCTCCTAAAATTCATGAAGTCATCTATTTTTGACAGGAACCGAGGGAGAATTAACAATGCTCCTTTCAGATTTGCTATGGGATGATATGGTTGCTGGTCCTGACACACAGAGAATACCAGTTCCTTATGTTTAATGAACCACAAAGTCATCAAATTAAAGGCCTGGAACTGCTTTGGTATTTACTTTTATCTGTCTTGTTCCTTGTTCTTCTTCTTGGTGCATAGATTGAGCAAGGGATTTGTCTGCCTTAGCTCTATGTTTCAAATGTGAACAAGTAATGGGCTGAAGCTGTTTTGTTTGCTGCCACATGAAATTTGTATTGAATAACACATCTGTATCTGTGAACATAGTCATGGATCGGATGTGCTGTTTTTTTTTTTTCCCCAATTGAGACACTGCAGATTGCAGACCTACCAGAATCACTTGCTTTCAAGCAGGTTTCCATGTCTGTCTGTTGTATTTGTTAAGTATCACTTGCAGTGTTAATTGAAAACTCATGAGTATTTTTATTATAATCTTTTACACACTCCCTCACATTAAAAGCCCTTGAACTTTTAAGTGTGCAAAGCACATGCTCCCCATACCTTGTGCTGAACCTTTTTTTGAATTAGGAGAATAGGATGGCCGGACAGAAATGCAAAGTTTAAGCTATTAGACTTAAGCAGATGAATAGTTTTATTGTAATCTTTAATCGTACGTATAAATTTTGTACTCTAAGTAGTTATCTATATGGAAAAACAGTAAACATGAATCCGAAGTAAAAAATTGAGAGAGGAAGCAACTGAAACTTTGAAATAAACAAGAGAGTAGAGTCTTTGTTTCAAAGGTAAAAAAAGTGAATTAAATAGAGAGCCAGTGCATCCAAGGCCTGCAGATACACATGATAGAGACCAAGGAATATGATGAAAATACAGAGAAAACCTCACAACAATAAAACCAAACCCAGTAGCAAAATCACAGAAATCAATAAAACAGAAACAGAAAAATATGCAAAAAAAGAAAAGGAAGTGCTAGGCTTTCTTGATGGTAGCAATCTTACAAAACCACTATAAATTTCCATTACCCTTCATTTTGATTCCTGCCAAAAACCACCCATGGAAGAGTAACAGCCAAAACAGCAAAACTGTTATGTAACAAGCTATCCACAATCTTCCTTCCTCGATCCTTCAGAATAAGCGCTGAATATTGGAGCTTGTCAACCCATAATAAATCATCTGCTTTTCACAGCATAATGGGGGGCTCTGTTTCCCAAGAATCTTAATTAAATAATCTATAAACACACGCTTATTGGTTATCTTTCTTTAACCCTAAAACGCTGGAAGTTGCTGTTACATTTTTTTTTAGCTAGAATCCAATGTTTTTGCTGTGTTTCTCCTCTTTGGACAAGGGTCTGCAGAGGGTGGAGTTTGATTGAGAATTATGATCCCCGAGCACAGTAACAACAACCGAAACCCAAATCTCAATACTTCTTATCTATTTAAAAAATGATATATGAAGCCTATCACAGGACGGGATGTTTTACCTTTTGCATGACAATAACTTCATAAACATTGACTATATAAAATCAAAATAAAAGGCCTAATTAAACTATAGACAAGATTGCCAAATTGAATTTCTAATCAACGTGTATCTTCCTTCTGCATCACCACGAAAGAAAAGTCATCCCCATTGAAACACGACAGCAAAAGTTATCATAGTAGCATAATTAGTGAAAAGCAGTGTTAATTGGGTTTTGGGTTATGCCCTGATTTTTCTGAAGGAAAATTATTACAAACTGAAAAAGTCAGATTCAGCACTACGTAGATGTCACTCTGCCCAAATTTCACAGAATTATAACTTCTTTAGGCCACTCTTCTGACAAAGATTATTATCTTTTTTTATCAAATAAAAATGGTGTTGAAATTGCTCAGGTTGCTTCTGCTAGAAAATTTGTGAAGATCTTTAAAAACTCATATATGTGCACGTGGAATACGAGAAAATCTTATATAGACTTGACCTATTAATTATTTATAAGATTAAACTAATGAAATAATAAGTATGCATATTTTATAAGTGTTAAAACCAGCGGAATCTCTGTTTATTTTTTCATGCAACTGTTCTGAGCAGACAAAACTAGGGGCTAGTTAGCCTTGGTTTGAAGTCTGAACTAGATTCGGAAAACTGCAAGGCAAAGTGCATTGAAATATTAAAACAAAACAAAAAATTTGTGGTTCAATAAGTTATTCGCAGATGCCTTTAAAAAAAACTGTGCACTGTAAATAAGTTAGGTGTTCACATTAAATACATTCTATCTACATTTTGATCTTATATGTCTATATAATTCTTTGAATTTAGTACAAAAAAACTAACTGGAATAATTATATATAAAAGACTTACATATATACAAAGAAAGTTTATTTGTATTTACACATCTGATGCATGCTTAGTGCTTAGAGTTGAAGATTTCTCTATACTCCATGAACACTTCAAACTTCCTTGTTGGCTATGAACCTTTTGTTGCCTCATATCCTATCATTCTTTCCTTACCTTCTTGCTCTTAATTGCCATACTTTGAAAAATTTTAGGAATTCTCAATTTACAAAAAGTGAACAGACCAAGTGAATCATAATCACATAGATGTATAAACAGGCCTGATCAATTGGTTCTATCAAATTTGTTAATTTTTTTGTTTACTTCCAAACAAAGCTACAGTATAGATTCTGTTATCTTTTTCTTTTTTGTCAGAGAAATTAAGACTCTTGAGAATTACATTAGATAATACTCCTCGTGTTATGATGAAGTTCTTTTCATGTTCACTTCCCGCCATAATTATGGGACCTCACTTTTCCAGCTTCATTTTTCATTTTTCTTAGAGTGCCACATAAAATGTGTGACCAAATCTTCTTATTTTGTCACCTGTATTACAAATCATGAAGGTTGACATTCTAGCATTTACTTTAAAACCCTTGTTGATATTTTATTCAAATATCAGGCCATAGAATGCTTTTTGTCTCCTTAAGTGGACTTTCCAGGGCCTAAAATTTCAAAATATGTGCACTTTCATGATGCGGAACCTTACAGAGGATATATCATTTTGTAGGCTTCCTTTTTGGAGAAGGAGGTCTTCATCCCATCTGTGGATTTTCTTCATGGACTCTGTTCTTCTAACTGGCATCTTTTATTTGTTTATAATGCACATAAAAGCAGGATTGTCAATATTAAATTTTCATTCTTTTTCTTGGAAGAGCCTTCCTGGGATGAAAATTCGATGCTCTTACATAACTTTTTCACTTGAGAATTATGTGAAAATTTCTCATCCTTAGAGGCTTGACTTGGTGTTAAAATGAACTTGTTCGAATTTTGCTTTCTTCTCAGCCAAATACCTCCTTCCAAATTTCAACAGGAAAAAATACCATCCACAGAATAATCAGCTGACCGAAAAAGGCAGTGGAAAATAAAAGGAAGAAAAGATTTCTAGAAGAATTTATTATCAATGTAAATGAAAATTATTGGGATTTCAATCCCCCTTCCTAATTGAAATGGCTCTGTAATTATACTTTTTTGGATCTTCTGGTATAATATTATTGTCATTCAAGTATTGACATTGGACAAATCCTTTCTCCTCACTAAAATTGAAAAGAAAAATGTAGACAAAGAACTTCTATAAGGAACCATATTACATGTATTCTTTTAGGATAAATATGGAAGTATGAAACATGCTAAGCTTTGCAAGCAATGGTAATGACAAATGATATAATAATCTGCTAACAAAGTAATTCTAGAATATATGGCCCACAATTAACAAATTTAAACAAGTATATTAACTAATTCACTGCTTGTTGTTCTTGATCATATGCTTCCCTGACATAATAAGCCCATGTCAGGCATAGAGTAAACATTTATCCACACTCCATTGATTTTTGTCACATGAAACATAATCTTCATATTAAAATCACTATGTCATTATAGATAGTCTGTTGATCACTGATTCTGCTGGTTTTGACATTGTTATGGCTCACAAGTTTGTTCTTGAAACAGGAACTGCAGCAGGGCTAAAAGATTGGCTCCGTATCACTTTCGCAGTTGATCCATCTGCACTTGAAGAGGCTATGAAAAGGATAAAATCATTCTATCAAAGGCATGCCAGAAATGGTAAAAACAGTAGCGAATATACAGTTAAATTGGCAATGCATAATTCTGTTATAGAAGTGCTGATCCTGGAATGTGTCCTGCAAAGGAAGTCAACTTTTCAACCACTTCATTAGCATGGTATAAGATTCATTTGTATTCAAATATAACATAGAGGCACCTAGACTTGGATTGCTTAACTGGAAAGTGCATAGGAAAACCTCTTGACTGTGAAGCATAATCTATAATGTGGAGGTTGGTCTGTAGAATCATTGTATTATGTGAAAATGCATAACTAAGAGTGGTGAATTATTAATAAGACTTGAGCTCAAAGTGATATCCTGGTCTATTCTGTAGTATGCAAAATCAACTGTGCTCCCATATACTTCTCCCCTCCCCCCGGGCCTTCTTTTTCTCTTCCCCCAAAAAAAAAACCAAGAAAAAGGAAGAGAAAATTGTGTACATTTTTCATTTGGTGCATTATATCATCCAGAATGCTCCAAGTTCTAAATGCAATATTTTAGCTAGCAAATTAATTTTGAACCTTGTGGATAGTCAGATGCTAATGAACATTGCTCCTGGATGCCTTCTTTCTCATTGATGGAAAAAACTTAGCAGTCAACAAAATGAAAAAAAAAAAAAAAAAAGCTAATTCAATTCCAATCAGCAGAGGGTTTCTTGGGTTTGTAATTCATTCATTGTGCAGGCATTTGCCGGACTACAGTGTATTTTGCTCCAAAGGGTGAAGAATCTTGACAAATTCAACCTAATTTATTCTACATGAAAATTAAGGACTTCATGGTTTTAACAACCTATATGAGGGAGTAAAACTGTCTAAGGTAGAATGTAATGCTCTCTAAAACAAGAATAATTCAATTTTGTGTTACGGAATGAAGCATTATTTCAAAAGCTAAACTTATATTTGTTTGAGCACAATTTGTTTAGTTTTCTTAGCAAGTAATGCTAAATTAATAAGCTATGTAATTCATTCTGCTAAAGTGTATCAGTACACAACATGTAGAAATTAATATCATTGTCGTAAAATTCAGTCCAATCAATGAACCAAACAGTTTATTAAACAATTGCAATTGCAAGGCCAATAGCTTTTGAGATTTTGCAATTTGGCATTAGGTTCATGGAAGAACTATTTGTTATATGGTACATGAAAATTTTTGTTTTTAAAACATTAAGAGTTGATTTATAAAGTATCTGGGTACAATATATATATATATATATATATATTAGAAATTAAAAATTTTGTAATATATGTCTATATAATATAAAAACTAGTTTTACAGGACACAACTTAAGCTTTTATGATGTTTTTATCAGATCTATGATAAAAAGTTAACATGCTGATATTTTTGACATCTCAACAATATGTATTTAATTTAATTTTTTTAACAAAATTCTTATGCATGTTTTAAAGATTTGTTAAGCTTTAAATTTTGCTTGTTATATATCTTAATATCAACTTTTATATAAATGGTTTTCTAATACTTACCGTACCTCCTAGCAGAGCAGAAGGTTTGTGGTTGATGTAAGAATCTGGATTTTTTTCCTAACAATGCTAATGAGAAATTTTGTAAGATGGAAATCGTTAGATTTAAATTCAATGATTTAAATTTTTTTATTAATGATCATATGCGGTCCTAAATTACTTTTTTATTTTTGAATTTAAATAATTAGATCTTCATCCAATTGTCTATATTTATTATTAGAAAATCTCCACTAATCACTCCATACAAGAGGTAATTCGCGTGTTTTGATACAATAGCTTCTAACTATACCATTCTAAAAGAGAAAAGGAAAAAAATTCCAAAAAAAGGTTCCTGAACTTTGGCTCATTTATAAATAATTTCCTGAACTTTCAAAATCTGAAAATAAGCCTCTTAACTTTCAATTTCCAACAAAAACAAAACGTTTTATGCCTATTTCTTCTTTAACCTTGTTACTTTTATATGTAAATACAAACTACTTTATAGTTGACTATGACCAGCTCTCATTTGTTTCCAATGACAGTATGTCGCAAAGGGAATGTTGAAGAAGATAAAACAATTTTTTCTTTGAGTAAAATCCAAACCTATTATGAAAAAATATATCAAAATGCTTAAAGATACTTTAAAAAAAGTAAAAAAAAAAATTGCCTGGGATTCGCCTCCAAGGAAGGCGAATTCCTAGGCTGTACATATAAATGGGGTGAATCACTTATATATATGGAAAATATTAAAATAATATATATATATATATATATATATATAATATTATTGTTAAAATATTTTTTTATCATAATATAGTGAAGTAGTGAAAAAATTGTAATATAACTCATTAAAATTTACATAAAATAATTGCACATAATTACCATAAACATAAATAACTAAAAAATTATAAATGTTATAGTATTAGTAATTATAAATTATTAATCAGAAGATATAAAAAAAATTCATTGTGTTTGCAACTCTAAGATATTTTTAAATCTTCAAATTGTGAAATACTAAAATATAATGACTAAAAGTTGATTTAACAATAATTTATATACTATATGTAAAATAAATATATAAGTTTAATTAATAAGTTTAATCAAATACATTAAGACTTTTTCATATTTTAAAATTGCATGTAGCACATCGATTAAGATATTTTGAAAAAGAGATATATTGTGTTTGAAAACATGTATTAAAGTATTTAAAGACAATATTTAAAAATTGAAATTTAAATAATAAAATAATATTAATAAAATAAAAATACTTATATAATTATGTTTTTTAATTAAATAATATTATATAAATATAATTTAATAATGTTTTATATATATATATATATATATATATATTAATTAATTAATTATATATTAACATAATCTATCAAAATTGTAGTGTAACTCATCGATATTTACACAAAACAATTGCACACTAGATGAATTATCATAAATGCTCAAAGAACTTCAAAATTATATGTTTAAAATCATAATTATTATATCACAACGAAAGAGATATCTTGATAACCATCTATAATCCCATTCACAAATAAAAATCTCTAAATAAAATAGCTCTCACATAAATTTTCAAATTAATTTTTTTTATCCCACATATAATAATAATAATAATAATAATAATAATAATAATAATAATAATAATAATAATAATAATAATAATATGATTATTATTATTATTATTATTATTAAAAATACATATACATAATCTACTAAAAATTTTAATTTGTACTCATTTTTTATTTTGCTTATTCAATCATTAAAATTAAAAAAAATACATGTGATTTAAAAATTTTGTAATATCAATTAATTTAAGTGGTGTATATGCTTGAAACATATATTCAAATATTTAGAGCCAATATATAAAAATAAAATAAATATTAATAAAATTTAAAATTAATATAATTATATTTTTAATTAAATAATATTATATATATTGATTATATAAATAAATTATATATATATAGACACACTCATAATGAAAAAAAAAAATTTAAATGATTTGCCTTGGATCAGGGCAAATCACTAAAAAATTATAAAATAAAATAATAGTATAACTTTAAGCATATGAATGTAATACATTGTCAGAAAGAGTATTCTAACAAAAAATATTTTGTGATGTCATATTTAGCTCAAAAAGCCATGTCACATGTGCTAGAGGGGAGTTTGAAATAGTATATGAGATAATGACTTTAAGTTGAAATAAAAAGATTGATCTATTTTTAAGAGTGTGAACAGTCAATTACCTATTTTTTTAATTTGAAAGTTTAAGGGTTATTTGTAAGTGACTTAAAGTTGCAGAATTTGTTTTTTTATTTTATGTTATTTCTTTCATTGAAATTTTTTTCTTGTAATAGGTGAGAAATGATAAATAGTTATGAAATGGTGGTTGGTGACACAATGCAAGCAAAGGAGGACGTGCATAGGTGGTATTTGGGAAGTCCTTTAAGAGGGGTCTAGAGGCAGAAAAGAGACAAAACTTATAACAGATTAATAGAGGCTGAAAAAGGTGCTTTTAAAGGCTTCCAATTGCATGATCATATTTTGAGATTCCTTGTCACACTGCAAATTTTTAGAGAGAGACTGACATAGGACACAAGGAAATTCTCGAACCTATAAGCTAATACTAGATGGAAATTTTTAACCATACCAACATTTTTGCTATTTGTACCATATTCAAAGCAAACATTGCTTTTTTATAAGGATATGCAATTTATACAACATAAAGAGTTTTGTAGAAATTTTGACAGAGTCTATCCAGTAAATAAGAAATCTCAAAATTACTACAAAATCCTGTCAGACAAACCAATATATATAAAGAGAGCTCTACTCTCACCAAAATAAACCTAAAGCTATCATACACCAATATACAAAGTGTGGAAGGATCAACTCTGGTCAAAATACATATAAAAAACAAACAAAATAATAGCTAGCTAGCACTATCTATATACATCACAAAAATGTACTATACAACAAAATGAATTAAGTTAAACCCCGTAGATCCAAGCGGGCTCACTCAAAGGAATTCCTATCAATCCTTAGTTCCCTCTAGGAATTCATCAGTTTCCTTTTTTGAGACAACAATTTTTCGACAAATAGTACCCCAAAATCAGTAAACAATATACATATATAATTTGCAATCAAAAGTGTGATCATGATTTGTATGGAACAAAATATCATTTAATTGATAAATAACAACAACCAGCTATTTGATGCACATTGTAAAACATTAAATTAAGATGCCTTACAAAGTGAAAAGAAAGAATCAATAGGTTCCTGAATATCAATTAAGGGGAAGGACTACCATGGACTAGTCTATAGATATCCGATGTGGCACACAACTCACAAGGGTAATCATAACAAGTGAGGACATATAATCCTCAAGGGTAAATAACCAACAAGCGTGAGGTCATAACTCACGATCTATCCTTGTGTGATGGTCGTCACACGGGGCTAACACCTTCATTAGCCCTGTTAGCTGGGTCTATTCCAAGGTGCACCAAGGGCTAACAGAATTGCTGTTTGTTACCAGTGTTCTAACTAGTTCTTCCAAAGTTAATGAAAACAAAATAGGCATGCATAAAAGTAAATAGCACTTCAATCCTTGTTTTATCTGGCAGTTGTACATAACCGTATACATGAAAGTTCCCAAAAGTCTTTATCAAACCATACATGATGTAATTATATAATCATGTCAAGAAAATCCATCTACTCAGAATTTACATTTCCAATTAATAACAACATAACAAAATCATAATGGTAATTGTAAAACATTTCCAAATAAAGAAAAATAAAATGAAGTATATAACAAAAATGTTGGGAGTGCTATCTGTGCACATGAACGCCGTTAATTACAAGTGACCAAATGCCTTTACTTGGGTGACAACCTCCCCACCTCACCTTTAAGAATTGTTAATGCCAACAGAAAAAGAAAGGAATTATTTCTCTTTCTCTTCTTTTAACCAATTCTGGCATTAAACTTATATCATAAGTAATCACCTCATAACATGTGATTTAACACTTAAGAGTCTCTTTACTCCTAAGAAGCTTACCACCACTTACCACCACAAGGAAATTTCCGCTTTAGCATATTATCAAGTAATAGCCAAATTATCAATTCTCATTCATTCTCTTACTCCAATGTCCATTATTAAATTTCTCTAATTTGCTTAGACTATAAGTCATTTATCATAGACTTTTTACACATCCTTAACCTTCTTAGAGCACATCCATAATTGTAAAAATTTAAGGAAAAATATGAAATATTACCAAATCATCATTTCTATCTAAATAATAACTTTTAAATATCCAAATTACTGTCTTAGAGCTACTGATTAAAGCTTCAATTCCAGAAAGTTCAATTTGGTCCCTCAAGAACCCTAATTCATGGCCAAAAATAATGAGAAAACACTAAGGCATATCGAAATTTGGCAATTCACTCACCAATTCTCGGAACCCTAGCACGAACCGTCGGAAATCTGTAGCAATCACCGGTTGATGGAGCACGGGGTTAGAGGGGAAATGCCGGAAATGATGTCAGGAACAAAACCTATGATAGAAACACTGAAGAAAATCGCTTACCAATGTCGAATTTGCTTCGCGATTTTTGGTGTTTCAGATCGTGAAACTCGCAAGTTGTTCTTTGCAGGAAACAACAACTTCCAGTCAGCGATTTACCAGCGATGTCAACGCAGGTGGCAAGGACAACTCCGGTGATGAGGAATGTGAACTTCGGTGATTGCACAGTTTAAGACAATTCCCTCTATTGCCCTCTGCTTCAAACACTCGATGAAGAAGGAGTTATATGACTAGGGGCAGTTTCATAATTTCGCATATAGGGAAACATGTCAGCGTCTAAAAAAACAAGAGAAGTAAAGAAGTCAGGATTCAAACCCACAGCCTTTCGGACTATGCACATGAAGCCTGACTATTGAGCCAGCCTCAATCTCAAGATATATTTTCATTTCAGAAAATGTTATACCTTAGTGAAATTTTCATGAAATTCTCTATTTCTTATTTTTATTAACTAAGTGATCAAATATAATTATCCCACTAATTACAATTTGTTGGGTTACTACATTCCTCTTCATCATTTCTTTCTATATTATTCTTCCTCTTAACTTTTTCTATCTGGATCTTCTTATTTCTTGACTTCATTTTTGGATTATCAATTGGAATTGTTGTTATATTTACCAAACATGATTAGGATTATATATTGTTGATAATTTATATTCAATGTGATTTTAATATATGTGATGCTTCTTGATCTTGATGAGTTATCTCACTGTTTTAATTGATTCCTAGACATCTTTGTGGAGTGATTAGATAATTATTTAATCAGTTAGTTATCTAGACGCTAAAAGTTTTATAACATTGATTTAGACCTAATTAGGCTAGGTGGATTGTATTAATTGAGTGTGATTACTAACTTTAAAGCTTGCTAAGTGTTTGACGAAATTACTTTGAGGGATAGATAAGAGAGATGCATTGGAATAGAGCTCAATGCATTTGATAGAAGTCTAAAACGAATGCATTCAGATTGACATGACTACAGATTTGTAACATATATATATATATATATATATATATATATTTCATTAGATATAATATGATGATATATGTGTGTATGGTTTGCCGATCAATTCCCCATAATTAATTTCTTATATGGAGTCTCTAACTTTATATTCATTTATGGACTCTTTATATTCATTGATTGATTATGTAAAATCTACGTCTACCATTTGTATTTGACAAGGACCAATTTTTACTAAAATTCCAAACAATATGATATTATAACATATACCAACAAGAGTAAATAAGATAAGATCAATATTTTGTGGATAACAAATCTAAGATTTAAGGTTTCGGATCTCCATAAACGGAATTGAATAGTTGCAAATTGGATAAAATCAATGTTTTGGATTATGGCGTATCTGTATTTATGCTTTTTGAGAAATAATCTAATTATATGAATTATTTTGAAACTTTTAATAATTTACAAAATTCAATTTTTTACAATGTTGTACAAAGTGCTGTGTAATTTTAAATGAATTTATTATTAAAGTTTATAATTTTTATCGAAATGGATACCTTTTTCTTTTCTTTTCTTTCTGTCATAGTAGGAGTGCTCTCCTTCCGTTCCATGACTTTATGTGTCTTGAATATTTGGGCAGTATTATTGGGCACATACATGAAGTTCATTCTTTATATTTAATTCTAATGAATCTCAGTGAATATTAAAAAGTTCTTATTCATATTTGCTCTGTGGTGTTGATGATGTAACAATCTTTAACATTCACATGACAACATATCCATGCCTTAAAATAATCAAGACCTGACCTGCTTACCCTACAAATATCTCGAGAGAAATGCTGACTCGGAGGAAGGGCAAGAGTGGAATCGTCATCTGACAATAATGCAGACACGTCAAGACTTCGGTGGGCGAAGGTTTCGTCGATTACCTTGTTCTTTAAGAAACTTTTCGAAGTTTCAGGCAAACAATATATCCTGCTTTGCTTGTTGAATATTGCAGTCAAATAATTCAAATTATAGAAAGAGGTTAGTTGGGTTGATAAAAGACGATATATTTGTTCTTTTCCATCTGAACATCACCTTTACTGTAATTAGAAAAAGAAAATTCTGGGCAAGAGGGGAATCGCCATCTGACAAGAATGCAGACACGTCAAGACTTCGGTGGGCGAAGGTTTCGTTGATTACCTTGTTGTTTAAGGAACTTTTCGGAGTTTCAGAAAAACAATATATCCTGCTTCGCTTGTTGATTATTGCAGTCAAATAATTCAAATTGTAGAAAGACGTTAGTTGGGTTGATAAAAGATGATATATTTGTTCTTTTCCATCTGAACATCACCTTTACTGTAATTAGAAAAAGAAAATTCTGGGCAAGAGGGGAATCGCCATCTGACAATAATGCAGACACGTCAAGACTTCGGTGGGCGAAGGTTTCGTCGATTACTTTGTTGTTTATGGAACTTTTCGGAGTTTCGGACAAACAATATAACCTGCTTTGCTTGTTGATTATTGCAGTAAAATAATTCATATTATAGAAAGAGGTTAGTTGGGTTGATAAAAGATGATATATTTGTTCTTTTCCATCTGAACGTCACCCTTACTGTAATTAAAAAAAGAACATTCTATACTTCCGTTTTGTGCTGTTGTTAAATCAGCACCGTTCTTCCCTTGCTTTGTTGCACCTACTTTGCTATACCCTTTTTGTGATTTGGTTCTTCCGTTCTGCTCTCTTTCTGCTCGATGGAAAACCACAGTGAGTTCATTGCGTCCTCTCAAAAGCATCAGGGTAAGTTTGAACCCCGTGTAGCTTTCAGTTCACATGATCAGTATGAGAATTGAGATGCCAAACTTGATTCGTATTTCATCAATGATCTGATTGTATTCTTTGTATTTGTTTTTTGGTTGAACTTTCTTGTGGATGCACCAGAGGTTGGGAATGACGGTGATATTAAAGTTCACGTGTTCTCCTCATCATCGGAGGTGAAATTTCTGAACCCCAACTTTTCATGTCATCCTGAATCCCTAAGTAATTATGAATATGATGTTGAACTTCTTCATACTCTCTGTATGACTGGAAGGAACTACAAGATATTATTTCAGAATTGGCTTTAGTGAGATAAGGGAGAAAGAGAGAAGAAGGGGGAGAAAATGAAAAATAGACTAAACTAATACCTCTATTATTTGATCTATTTAGCTTTAGTTTTCAAAAATTAGTGAGTAGATGAGTAAGTTTCCAGCAACAAACTTTGTATGGCTCACTTGATGAAATGAATAGCATGCAATGAGTGTTAACTTTAGGAATCAACTCATGCATTCACTAATTTACGGGAACTAAAGTTAACAATCCTTTAACAATCTAAGGATGAAATTGTTTGATTGATAAAAATATTACAGATTATGGGGTTGCCTGATTTAGCATGTCCAGTGGTGCAGCATAGTATACTGCCAAAGCATTATACGTTGAGAATGCCATGCGATATTTTGGCGACGTATGTTTTAACCTGACTAACAGAATGACTTAATAAACGAGACAGGTGGTTTTCCTAGGCTCAGCAAACTTTCAAATACAGTTCGGTATTAGAAGAAATTCCTTTCTATTGTTATTGATTACTGAAATATGTTATTTTTGCAAGTCGTTTTTGGGAGAAAAAGGAAAGGAAAAAGAAAAAAGAATTCTGTTTTGCTATTATTTACTTCAGCTTTTATATTATTCATTCACCTCTGCCATTTTTGCCGGTTTTATGTCATTCAGTTGCTTGAAAAGCTTCACGAAAGGTGGAGTCTAGTGGAAAGACAACCATACCCAGCAATGTATTCCAGTATATATGGAGGTATCATACTTGATCCTGCAATGATGGTAATTCCCATTGATGATCACATGGTACATCGTGGGCATGGTGTATTTGATACAGCTATAATTTTTGATGGGTAAGCTAATGAAATCTTTGTTCTTCAGGTTTGTAATTAAAAAAAAATTTTTCATATTTTTTTTTCCTCTGACCTTGGGATGCATTTGGTGTTTATCATCACTAGGTATCTATATGAGTTGGATGCTCACCTTCATCGCTTCCTCAGGTCAGCCTCAAACGCAAAGATACCTTCTCCCTTCTCTCGATTGGCTCTTCGAAGCATCCTCATTCAACTAGCTGCTGCATCAAAGTGCAAGAAAGGAACTCTGAGATTTTGGCTGAGTGCAGGTCCTGGGGATTTCTTGCTGTCATCAGCAGGATGCCCAACATCGGCTTTCTATGCAGTAGTCATTGATGATGACTTTTCTCAGTGCAAAGATGGTGTTAAAGTGATCACATCCAAGATTCCCATGAAGCCACCTCTATTTGCAACAATGAAGAATGTGAATTATCTCCCAAATGTCCTTGCAAAAATTGAAGCTGAAGAGAAAGGAGCATTTGCTTCTATATGGGTTGATGAGGCAGTTTATATTGCTGAAGGTCCAAATGTGAATGTGGCTTTTGTAACTCAAGAGAGGGAACTTGTCATGCCTAGATTTGATAAGATCTTACAAGGGTGCACTGCCAAAAGGCTTCTTGAGCTCGCACCCAAGTTGGTCGATCAAGGGCTTCTGAAAGGTGTAACAACAAAAAATCTAACCGTCAAGGAAGCTAAAGGCTCTGCTGAAATGATGTATGTGGGAAGCACTCTTCCTGTATTGCCTATCATCTCGTGGGATGACCAACTTATTGGCAATGGTAAGTTGGTAACAGTACCGATATGGCCTTATAATAGTATAGAGCCTTTAAATTTGGATGCTCTCTTTTCATGATAAATCTACATTGGCTGTTTTTGTGCATGTTATTATACGATACACCAATTTGGAAATGCCCTCTGGGCTCTCAAAAATACCATATAGCTTACTCAACTCCTGCACGAGTTTGGCATCCTTATTACTTAGCATTCAGCAAGCATTGTATAGAACAATCAGGATTAAGTCCTATGTATGTTTAATGAAAATCACTAAACTGCAACCTCATGGAGATTTCTGTTGAGCGATGAGTATTTATCTCTATTCCTATGTCTCCTAAAATTCATAAAGTCATCTATTTTTGACAGGAACCGTAGGAGAATTAACAATGCTCCTTTCAGATTTGCTATGGGATGATATGGTTGCTGGTCCTGACACACAGAGAATACCGGTTCCTTATGTTTAATGAACCACGAAGTCATCAAATTAAAGGCCTGGAACTGCTTTGGTATTTACTTTTATCTGTCTTGTTCCTTGTTCTTCTTCTTGGTGCATAGATTGAGCAAGGGATTTGTCTGCCTTAGCTCTATGTTTCAAATGTGAACAAGTAATGGGCTGAAGCTGTTTAGTTTGCTGCCACATGAAATTTGTATTGAATAACACATCTGTATCTGTGAACATAGTCATGGATCGGATCTGCTGTTTTTTTTTTCCCCCCAGTTGAGACACTGCAGATTGCAGACCTACCAGAATCACTTGCTTTCAAGCAGGTTTCCATGTCTGTCTGTTGTATTTGTTAAGTATCACTTGCAGTGTTAATTGAAAACTCATGAGTATTTTTATTATAATCTTTTACACACTCCCTCACATTAAAAGCCCTTGAACTTTTAAGTGTGCAAAGCACATGCTCCCCATACCTTGTGCTGAACCTTTTTTTGAATTAGGAGAATAGGGTGGCCGGACAGAAATGCAAAGTTTAAGCTATTAGACTTAAGCAGATGAATAGTTTTATTATAATCTTTAATCGTATGTATAAATTTTGTACTCTAAGTAGTTATCTTTATGGAAAAACAGTAAACATGAATCCGAAGTAAAAAATTGAGAGAGGAAGCAACTGAAACTTTGAAATAAACAAGAGAGTAGAGTCTTTGTTCAAAGAAAAAAAAAATGAATTAAACAGAGAGCCAGTGCATCCAAGGCCTGCAGATACACATGATAGAGACCAAGGAATATGATGAAAATACAGAGAAAACCTCACAACAATAAAACCAAACCCAGTAGCAAAATCCCAGAAATCAATAAAGCAGAAACAGAAAAATATGCAAAAAAAGAAAAGGAAGTGCTAGGCCTTCTTGATGGTAGCAATCTTACAAAACCACTATAAATTTCCATTACCCTTCATTTTGATTCCTCTCTTTTTAAACCTCTATCTATAACTGAATTGCCAAAACCCACCCATGGAAGAGTAACAACCAAAACAGCAAAACTGTTATGTAACAAGCTATCCACAATCTTCCTTCCTCGATCCTTCAGAATAAGCGCTGAATACTGGAGCTTGTCAACACATAATAAATCATCTGCTTTTCACAGCATAATGGGGGGCTCTGTTTCCCAAGAATCTTAATTCAAAAGTCTATAAACACACGCTTATTGGTTATCTTTCTTTAACCCTAAAACGCTGGAAGTTGCTTTTACATTTTTTTTTAGCTAGAATCCAATGTTTTTGCTGTGTTTCTCCTCTTTGGACAAGGGTCTGCAGAGAGTGGAGTTTGATTGAGAATTATGATCCCCGAGCACAGTAACAACAACCGAAACCCAAATCTCAATACTTCTTATCTATTAAAAAAATGATATATGAAGCCTATCACAGGACGGGATGTTTTACCTTTTGCATGACAATAACTTCATAAACATTGACTATATAAAATCAAAATAAAAGGCCTAATTAAAATATAGACAAGATTGCCAAATTGAATTTCTACTCAACATGTCTCTTCCTTCTGAATCACCCCGAAAGAAATGTCAGCCCCATTGAATCACGACAGCAAAAGTTTTCGTAGAAGCATAATTAGTGAAAAGCAGTGTTAATTGGGTTTTGGGTTATGCCCTGATTTTTCTGAAGCAAAATTATTACAAACTGAAGAAGTCAGATTCAGCACTACGAAGATGTCACTCTGCCCAAATTACATCGAATTATAACTTCTTTAGGCCACTCTTCTGACAAAGATTATTATCTTTTTTTATCAAATAAAAATGGTGTTGAAATTGCTCAGGTTGCTTCTGCTAGAAAATTTGTGAAGATCTTTAAAAACTCATATATGTGCACGTGGAATATGAGAAAATCTTTTATAGACTTGACCTATTAATTATTTATAAGATTAAACTAATGAAATAATAAGTATGCATATTTTATAAGTGTTAAAAACCAGCGGAATCTTTGTTTATTTTTTTTTCATGCAACTATTCTGAGCAGACAAAACTAGGGGCTAGTTAGCCTTGGTTTGAAGTCTGAACTAGATTCGGAAAACTGCAAGGCAAATTGCTTGGAAATATTAAAACAGAACGAAAAATTTGTGGTTCAATATGTTACTCGCAGATGCCTTAAAAAGAACTCTGTGCACTGTAAATAAGTTAGGTGTTCACATTAAATACATTCTATCTACATTTTGATCTTATATGTCTATATAATTCTTTGAATTTTGTACAAAAATACTAACTGGAATAATTATATATGAAAGACTTACATATATACAAACAACGTTTATTTGTATTTACACATCTGATGCATGCTTAATGCTCAGAGTTAAAGATTTCTCTATACTCCATGAACACTTCAAACTTCCATGTTGGCTATGAACCTTTTGTTGCCTCATATTCTATCATTCTTTCCTTACCTTCTTGCTCTTAATTGCCATACTTCGAAAAATTTTAGGAATTCTCAATTTTCAGAAAGTGAACAGACCAAGTGAATCATAATCACATAGATGTATAAACAGGCCTGATCAATTGGTTCTATCCAATTTGTTAATTTTTTTGTTTACTTCCAAACAAAGCTACAGTATAGATTCTGTTATCTTTTTCTTTTTTGTCAGAGAAATTAAGACTCTTGAGAATTACATTAGATAATACTCTTCGTGTTATGATGAAGTTCTTTTCATGCTCACTTCCCGCCATAATTATGGGACTTCACTTTTCCAGCTTCATTTTTCATTTTTCTTAGAGTGCCAAATAAAATGTCTGACCAAATCTTCTTATTTTGTCACCTGTATTACAAATCATGAAGGTTGACATTCTAGCATTTACTTTAAAACCCTTGTTGATATTTTATTCGAATATCAGGCCATAGAATGCTTTTTGTCTCCTTAAGTGGACTTTCCAGGCCCTAAAATTTCAAAATATGTGCACTTTCATGATGCGGAATCTTACAGAGGATATATCATTTTGTAGGCTTCCTTTTTGGAGAAGGAGGTCTTCATCCCATCTGTGGATTTTCTTCATGGACTCTGTTCTTCTAACTGGCATATTTTATTTGTTTATAATGCACATAAAAGCAGGATTGTCAATATTAAATTTTCATTCTTTTTCTTGGAAGAGCCTTCCTGGGATGAAAATTCGATGCTCTTACATAACTTTTTCACTTGAGAATTATGTGAAAATTTCTCATCCTTAGAGGCTTGACTTGGTGTTAAAATGAACTTGTTCGAATTTTGCTTTCTTCTCAGCCAAATACCTCCTTCCAAATTTCAACAGGAAAAAATACCATCCACAGAATAATCAGCTGACCGAAAAAGGCAGTGGAAAATAAAAGGAAGAAAAGATTTCTAGAAGAATTTATTATCAATGTAAATGAAAATTATTGGGATTTCAATCCCCCCTCCTAATTGAAATGGCTCTGTAATTATACTTTTTTGGATCTTCTGGTATAATATTATTGTCATTCCAGTATTGACATTGGACAAATCCTTTCTCCTCACTAAAATTGAAAAGAAAAATGTAGACAAAGAACTTCTATAAGGAACCATATTACATGTATTCTTTTAGGATAAATATGGAAGTATGAAACATGCTAAGCTTTGCAAGCAATGGTAATGACAAATGATATAATAATCTGCTAACAAAGTAATTCTAGAATATATGGCCCACAATTAACAAATTTAAACAAGTATATTAACTAATTCACTGCTTGTTGTTCTTGATCATATGCTTCCCTGACATAATAAGCCCATGTCAGGCATAGAGTAAACATTTATCCACACTCCATTGATTTTTGTCACATGAAACATAATCTTCATATTAAAATCACTATGTCATTATAGATAGTCTGTTGATCACTGATTCTGCTGGTTTTGACATTGTTATGGCTCACAAGTTTGCTCTTGAAACAGGAACTGCAGTAGGGCTAAAAGATTGGCTCCGTATCACTTTCGCCATTGATCCATCTGCTCTTGAAGAGGCTATGAAAAGGATAAAATCATTCTATCAAAGGAATGCCAGAAAATGGTAAAAACAGTAGCGAATATACAGTTAAATTGGCAATGCATAATTCTGTTATAGAAGTGCTGATCCTGGAATGTGTCCTGCAAAGGAAGTCAACTTTTCAACCACTTCATTAGCATGGTATAAGATTCATTTGTATTCAAATATAACATAGAGGCACCTAGACTTGGATTGCTTAACTGGAAAGTGCATGGGAAAACCTCTAGATTGTGAAGCATAATCTATAATGTGGAGGTTGGTCTGTAGAATCTTTGTATTATGTGAAAATGCATAACTAAGAGTGGTGAATTATTGGTAAGAATTGAGCTCAAAGTGATATCCTGGCCTATTCTGTAGTATGCAAAATCAACTGTGCTCACATAGACTTCTCCCCTCCCCCCGGGCCTTCTTTTTCTCTTCCCCCAAAAAATCCAAGAAAAAGAAGAGAAAATTGTGTACATTTTTCATTTGGTGCATTATATCATCCATAATGCTCCAAGTTCTAAATACAATATTTTAGCTAGCAAATTAATATTGAACCTTGTGGATAGTCAGATGCTAATGAACATTGCTCCTGGATGCCTTCTTTCTCAATGATGGAAAAAACTTAGCAGCCAACAAAATGAAAAAAAAAAAAAAAAGCTAATTCAATTCCAATCAGCAGAGGGTTTCTTGGGTTTGTAATTCATTCACTATGCAAGCATTTGCTAGACTACAATGTCTTTTGCTCCAAAGGGTGAAGAATCTTGACAAATTAAACCTAATTTAATTGTATTAAAATCAAAGACTTCATGGTTTTAACAACCTATATGAGGGAGTAAAACTTTCTAAGCTAGAATGTAATGCTTTCTAAAAGAAGAATAATTCAATTTTGTGTTAAGGAATGATGCATTATTTCAAAAGCTATACTTATATTTGTTTGAGTACAATTTGTTTAGTTTTCTTAGCAAGTAATGCTAAATTAATAAGCTATGTAATTCATTCTTGTTAAAGTGTATCGATACACAACATGTAGAAATTAATATCAATGTCGTAAAATTCAGTCCAATCAATGAACCAAACAGATTATTAAACAATTGCAATTGCAAGGCCAATAGGCATTAGGTTCATGGAAGAACTATTTGTTATATAGTACGTGAAAATTTTTGTTTTTAAAACATTAAGAGTTGATTTATAAAGTATCTGGGTACAATATATATATATTAGAAATTAAAAATTTTTGTAATATATGTCTATATAATATAAAAAATAGTTTTACAGGACACAACTTAAGCTTTTATGATGTTTTTATCAGATCTATGATAAAAAGTTAACATGCTGATATTTTTGACATCTCAACAATATGTAATTAATTTAATTTTTTTAACAAAATTCTTGTGCATGTTTTAAAGATTGGTTAAGCTTTAAATTTTGCTTGTTATATATCTTAATATCAACTTTTATATAAATGGTTTTCAAATAGTTACCGTACCTCCTATCATAACAGAAGGTTTGTGGTTGATGTAAGAATCTGGATTTTTTCCAGTAACAATGCTATATGAGATCTTTGTAAGATGGAGACCGTTAGATTTGAATTCAATGATTTAAATTTTATATTAATAATTGTGCACGGTTCTAAATTATTTTTTTATATTTGAATTTAAATATTTAAATCTTTATCCAATGATATATATTTATTATTAGAGAATCTTCACTAACCACGTTATAAAAGAGGTAATTTGCGTATTTTGATTTAATAGCTTCTAATTATACCATTCTAATAAAGAAAAGGAAAAAAATTCCAAAAAAAGATTCCTGAACTTTGGCTCATTTATAAATAATTTCCTGAATTTTCAAAATCTGAAAATAAGCCTCTTAACTTTCAATTTCCAACAAAAACAAAAACGTTTTATGCCTATTTCTTCTTTAACCTTGTTACTTTTATATGTAAATACAAACTACTTTATAGTTGACTATGACCAGCTCTCATTTGTTTCCAATGACAGTATGTCACAAAGGGAATGTTGAAGAAGATAAGACAATTTTTTTTTCCGAGTAAAATCCAAACCTATTATGAAAAAATATATCAAAATGCTTAAAGATACTTTAAAAAAAATAAAAAAAAAAATTGCCTGGGATTCGCCTCCAAGGAAGGCGAATTCCTAGGCTGTACATATAAATGGGGTGAATCACTTATATATATGGAAAATATTAAAATAATATATATATATATATATAATATTATTGTTAAAATATTTTTTTTATCATAATATAGTGAAGTAGTGAAAAAATTGTAATATAACTCATTAAAATTTACATAAAATAATTGCACATAATTGCCATAAACATAAATAACTAAAAAATTATAAATGTTAAAGTATTAGTAATTATAAATTAATAATAAGAAGATATAAAAAAAAGTCATTGTGGTTGCAACTCTAAGATATTTTTAAATCTTCAAATTGTGAAATACTAAAATATAATGACTAAAAGTTGATTTAACAATATTTTATATACTATATATATAAGTTTAATTAATAAGTTTAATCGAATACATTAAGACTTTTTCATATTTTAAAATTGCATGTAGCACATCGATTAAGATATTTTGAAAAAGAGATATATTGTGTTTGAAAACATGTATTAAAGTATTTAGACACAATATTTAAATATTCAAATTTAAACAATAAAATAATATTAATAAAATAAAAATGCTTATATATTTTTTTAATTAAATAATATTATATAAATATAATTGAATAATGTTTTATATATATATATATAATTGAATAATGTTTTATATATATATATATATATATTTTAACATAATCTATCAAAATTGTAATGTAACTCATCGATATTTACACAAAACAATTGCACACTAGATGAATGATCATAAATGCCCAAAGAACTACAAAATTATATGTTTAAAATCATAATTATTATATCACAACGAAAGAGATATCTTGATAACCATCTATAATCCCATTCACAAATAACAATCTCTAAATAAAATAGCTCTCACATAAATTTTCAAATTAATTTTTTATCCCACATATAATAATAATAATAATAATAATAATAATAATAATAATAATAATAATAATAATAATAATAATTATTATTATTATTATTATTATTATTATTATTATTATTAAAAATACATATACATAATCTACTAAAATATTTAATTTGTACTCATCTTTTATTTTGCTTATTCAATCATTAAAATTAAAAAAATACATGTGATTTAAAAATTTTGTAGTATCAATTAATTTAAGTGGTATATATGCTTGAAACATATATTCAAATATTTAGAGCCAATATATAAAAATAAAATAAATATTAATAAAATTTAAAATTAATATAATTATATTTTTTAATTAAATAATATTATATTTATTGATTATACAAATAAATTATATATATACACACACACACATAATGAAAAAGAAATTTAAATGATTTGCCTTGGATCAAGGCAAATCACTAAAAAATTATAAAATAAAATAATAGTATAACTTTAAGCATATGAATGTAATAAATTGACAGAAAGAGTATTCTAACAAAAAATATTTTGTGATGTCATATTTAGCTCAAAAAGCCATGTCACATGTGTTAGAGGGGAGTTTGAAGTAGTATATGAGATAATGACTTTAAGTTGAAATAAAAAGATTGATCTATTTCTAAGAGTGTGAAGAGTCAATTACCTATTTTTTTAATTTGAAAGTTTAAGGGTTATTTGTAAGTGACCTAAAGTTGCAAAATTTGTTTTTTTATTTTATGTTATTTCTTTCATTGAAAATTTTTTCTTGTAATAGGTGAGAAATGATAAATAGTTTTGAAATGGTGACACAATGCAAACAAAGGAGGATGTGCATAAGTGGTATTTGGGAAGTCCTTGAAGAGGGGTCTAGAGGCAGAAAAGAGACAAAACTTACAACAAAATAGAGGTTGAAGAAGGTGCTTTTGAAGGCTTCCAATTGCATGATCATATTTTGAGATTCCTTGTTACACCACAAATTCTTGGAGTGAGACTGGCACATGACATGAGAAAATTTTCGAACCCACAAGTCAACACTAGGTGGAAATCTCTAATCATACTAACATTTTTGCCATTTGCACCATATTCAAAGAAAACATTGCCTTTCTATAAGGATATGCAATTTATACAACATAAAGAGTTTTGTAAAAATTTTGACATAGCCTATCCAGTAAATAAGACATCCTAAAATTACTACAAAATCCTATCAGACAAACCAATATACATAAAGAAAGCTTTGCTCTCACCAAAATGAACCCAAAACTATCATACACCAATATACAAAGTGTGGAAGAATCAACTGTGGTCAAAATACATATAAAAAACAAACAAAATAATGGCTAACCAGCACTATCTATATACATCACAAAAATGTGCTATACAACAAAATGAATTAAGTTAAACCCCATAGATCCAAGAGGGCTCACCCAAAGGAATTCCTGTCAATCCTTAGCTCCCTCTAGGAATTCACCAGTTTCCTTATCTGAGACAACAATTTTTTGACAGATAGCACCCCAAAATCATTAAATAATGTACATATATAATTTGTAATCAAAAGTGTGATCATGATTTGTATGGAACAAAATAGCATTTAATTGATAAATAACAGCAACCAGCTATTTGATGCACATTGTAAAACATTGAATTAAGATGCCTTACAAAGTGAAAAGAAAGAATCAATAGGTTTTTGAATATCAATTAAGGGGAAGGACTACCATGGACCAATCTATAGATATCCGATGTGGCACACAGCTCACAAGGGTAATCATAACAAGTGAGGACACATAATCCTTAAGGGTAAATAACTAACAAGCGTGAGGTCATAACTTACAATTTATCTGCATGTGATGGTCGTCACACGGGACTAGCACCTTCATTAACCCTGCTAGCTGGGTATATTCCAAGGTGCACCAAGGGCTAACAAAATTGCTGTTTGCTACCAGTGTCTTAACTAGTTCTTCCAAAGTTAATGAAAACAAAATAGGCATGCATAAAAGCAAGTAGCATTTCAATCCTTGTTTTATCTGGCAATTGTACATAACCGTATGCATGAGAGTTCCCAAAAGTCTTTATCAAACCATACATGATGTAATTATATAATCATGTCAAGAAAATCTATCTATTTAGAATTTACAATTCCAATTAATAACATCATAACAAAATCATAATGATAATTGTAAAACATTTCCAAATAAGGAAAAATAAAATGGAGTATATAACAAAAATGTTGGGAGTGCTATTTGTGCACCTGAACGCCGTTCATTACAAGCGATCAAATGCCTTTACTTAGGTGACCACCTCTCCACCTCACCCTTAAGAATTGACTATGCCAACAGAAAAAGAAAGGAATTATTTCTCTTTCTCTTCTCTTAACCAATTCTGGCATTAAACTTATATCATAAGTAATCACCTCATAACATGTAATTTAACATTTAAGAGTCTCTTTACTCCTAAGAAGCTTACTACCATAAGGAAATTTCCACTTTAGCATATTATCAAGTAATAGCCAAATTATCAATTCTCATTCATTCTCTTACTCCAATGTCCATTATTAAATTTCTCTAACTTACTTAGACTATAAGTCATTTATCATAGACTTTTTACACATCCTTAACCTTCCTAGAGCATATCCATAATTGCAAAAATTTAAGGAAAAATATGAAATATTACGAAATCATCATTCCTATCTAAACAATAACTTCTAAATATCCTAATTACTGTCTTAAAGCTACTGATTGAAGCCTCAATTCCAGAAAGTTCAATTGGGTCCTTCAAGAACCCTAATTCATGGCCAAAATTGTGATCCTTCATCCTAAGTTCAAATTTCTTGAAATTGGCAGCAGGGAATGACCAAAAATAATGAGAAAACACTAAGGCATATTGAAATTTGGCAATTCACTCACCAATTCGAGCTTAATAGGACAAAAAATGCAAATTTGCTCTTCTCAGAACCCTAGCATGAACCGTATGAAATCTGCAGCAATCACCGGTTGATGGAGCATGAGGTTGAGGGGAAATGCTAGAAATGATGACAGGAACAAAACCTATGATAGAAACACTGAAGAAAATCGATTACCGACGTCGAATTTGCTTCGTGATTTTTGGTGTTTCAGATTGTAAAACTCGCGGGTTGTTCTTTGCAGGAAACGACAACTTCTGGCCAGTGATTTGCCGGTGACATCAACAAAAGTGGCAAGGACAACTTCGGTGATAAGGAACATGAACTCCGGTGATTGCACAGTGTAAGACAATTCCCTCTGTTGCTTTCTGCTTCAAACACTCGATGAAGAAGGAGTTATATGACTAGGGGTAGTTTAGTAAAGAAGTCAGGATTCAAACCCATAACCTTTCAGACTATGCACATGAAGCTTGACCATTGAGTCAGCCTCAATCTTAAAATATATTTTTATCTCAGAAAGTGTTATATCTTAGTGAAATTTTCATGAAATTCTCTATTTCTTATTTTTCATTAACTAAGTGATCAAATATAATTATCCCACTAATTACAATTTGTTGGGTTATTACATTCCTTTTTATCATTTCTTTCTATATTATTCTTCCTCTTAACTTTTTCTATTTGGATCTTCTTATTTCTTGACTTCATTTTTGGATTATCAATTGGAATTTTTGTTATATTTACCAAACATGATTAGGATTATATATTGTTGATAATTTATATTCAATGTGATTTTAATATATGTGATGCTTCTTGATCTTGATGAGTTATCTCACTGTTTTAATTGATTCCTAGACATCTTTGTAGAGTGATTAGATAATAATTTAATCGATTAGTTATCTAGATGCTAAAAGTCTTATAACATTGATCTAGACGTAATTAGGTTAGGTGGATTGTATTAATTAAGTGTAATTACTAACTTTAAAGCTTGCTAAATGTTTGACGAAATTACTTTGAGGGATAGATAAGAGAGATGCATTGGAATAGAGCTCAATGTATTTGATAGAAGTCTAAAAAGAATGCATTTAGATTGACATGACTACAGATTTGTAATATATATATATATATATTTCATTAGATATAATATGATGATATATGTGTGTATGGTTTGCCGATCAATTCCTCATAATTAATTTCTTATATGGAGTTTCTAACTTTATATTCATTTATTAACTCTTTATATTCATTGATTGATTATGTATAATTTACGTCTACCATTTGTATTTGACAAGGACCAATTTTTACTAAAATTCCAAACAATATGATATTATAACATATCCCAACAATAGTAAATAAGATAAGATCAATATTTTGTGGATAACAAATCTAAGATTTAAGGTTTTGGATCTCCATAGACGGAATTGAATAGTTGCAAATTGGATAAAATCAATGTTTTGGATTATGGCGTATCTGTATTTATGCTTTTTGAGAAATAATCTAATTATATGAATTATTTTGCAACTTCTAATAATTTACAAAATTCAATTTTTTTACAGTGTTGTACAAAGTGCTGTGTAATTTTAAAATGAATTTATTATTAAAATTTATAATTTTTATCGAAATGGATAACTTTTTCTTTTCTTTTCTTTCTGTCATAGTAGGAGTGCTCTCCTTCCGTTCCATGACTTTATGTCTCTTGAATATTTGGGCAGTATTATTGGGCACATAAATAAAGTTCATTCTTTATATTTAATTCTAATGAATCTCAGTGAATATTAAAAAGTTCTTATTCATATTTGCTCTGTGGTGTTGATGATGTAACAATCTTTAACATTCACATGACGACATATCCGTACCTTAAAATAATCAAGACCTGACCTGCTTACCCTACAGATATCTTGAGAGAAATGCTGACTCGGAGGAAGGGCAAGAGTGGAATCGTCATCTGACAATAATGCAGACACGTCAAGCCTTCGGTGGGCGAAGGTTTCGTTGATTACCTTGTTGTTTAAGGAACTTTTCGGAGTTTCAGAAAAACAATATATCCTGCTTTGCTTGTTGATTATTGCAGTCAAATAATTCAAATTGTAGAAAGACGTTAGTTGGGTTGATAAAAGATGATATATTTGTTCTTTTCCATCTGAACATCACCTTTGCTGTAATTAGAAAAAGAAAATTCTGGGCAAGAGGGGAATCGCCATCTGACAAGAATGCAGACACGTCAAGCCTTCGGTGGGCGAAGGTTTCGTTGATTACCTTGTTGTTTAAGGAACTTTTCGGAGTTTCAGACAAACAATATATCCTGCTTTGCTTGTTGATTATTGCAGTCAAATAATTCAAATTGTAGAAAGACGTTAGTTGGGTTGATAAAAGATGATATATTTGTTCTTTTCCATCTGAACATCACCTTTACTGTAATTAGAAAAAGAAAATTCTAAACTTCCCTTTCGTGCTGTTGTTAAATCAGCACCGTTCTTCCCTTGCTTTGTTGCACCTACTTCGCTATATCCTTTTTGTGATTTCGTTCTTCCGTTCTGCTCTCTTTCTGCTCGATGGAAAACCACAGTGAGTTCATTGCGTCCTCTCAAAAGCCTCAGGGTAAGTTTGAACCCCGTGTCGCTTTCAGTTCACATGATCAATGTGAGAATTGAGATGCCAAACTTGATTCGTGTTTCATCATTGATCTGATTGTATTCTTTGTATATTTTTTTTGGCTGAACTTTCTTGTGGATGCACCAGAGGTTGGGAATGACGGTGATATTAAAGTTCACGTGTTCTCCTCATCATCGGAGGTGAAATTTCTGAACCCCAACTTTTCATGTCATCCTGAATCCCTCAGTAATTATGAATATGATGTTGAACTTCTTCATACTGGAAGGAACCACAAGATATTATTTCAGAATTGGCTTTAGTGAGATAAGGGAGAAAGAGAGAAGACGGAGGAGAAAATGAAAAATGGACTAAACTAATAACTATTATTTGATCTATTTAGCTTTAGTTTTCAAAAATTAGTGAGTAGATGAGTAAGTTTCCAGCAACAAACTTTGTATGGCTCACTTGATGAAATGAATAACATGCAATGAGTGTTAACTCTAGGAATCAACTCATGCATTCACTAATTTACGGGAACTAAAGTTAACAATCCTTTAACAATCTAAGGATGAAATTGTTTGATTGATAAAAAAATTACAGATTATGGGGTTGCCTGATTTAGCATGTCTAGTGGTGCAGCATAGTATACTGCCAAAGCATAATACGTTGAGAATGCCATGCCATATTTTGGCGATGTATGTTTTAACCTGACTAACAGAATGACTTAATAAACGAGACAGGTGGTATATCTAGGCTCAGCAAACTCTCAAATACAATTCGGTATTAGAAGAAATTCTTTTCTATTGTTATTGATTACTGAAATATGTTATTTTTGCAAGTCGTTTTTGGGAGAAAAAGAAAAAGAAAAAAGAATTCTGTTTTGCTATTATTTACTTCAGCTTTTATATTATTCATTCACCTCTGCCATTTTCGCCGGTTTTATGTCATTCAGTTGCTTGAAAAGCTTCACGAAAGGTGGAGTCCATTGGAAAAACAACCATACCCAGCAATGTATTCCAGTATATATGGAGGTATCATACTTGATCCTGCAATGATGATAATTCCCATTGATGATCACATGGTACATCGTGGGCATGGTGTATTTGATACAGCTATAATTTTTGATGGGTAAGCTAATACACTGATAGGAAATCTTTGTTCTTCAGGTTTGTAATTAAAAACATTTCTTTCATTTTTTTTTTCTCTGACCTTGGGATGCATTTGGTGTTAATCATCACTAGGTATCTATATGAGTTGGACGTTCACCTTTATCGCTTCCTCAGGTCAGCCTCAACCGCAAAGATATCTTCTCCCTTCTCTCGATTGGCTCTTCGAAGCATCCTCATTCAACTAGCTGCTGCATCAAAGTGCAAGAAAGGAACTCTGAGATTTTGGCTGAGTGCAGGTCCTGGGGATTTCTTGCTGTCATCAATGGGATGCCCAACATCGGCTTTCTATGCAGTAGTAATTGATGATGACTTTTCTCAGTGCAAAGATGGGGTTAAAGTGATCACATCCAAGATTCCCATGAAGCCACCTCTATTTGCAACATTGAAGAATGTGAATTATCTCCCAAATGTCCTTGCAAAAATTGAAGCTGAAGAGAAAGGAGCATATGCTTCTATATGGGTTGATGAGGCAGGTTATATTGCTGAAGGTCCGAAATTGAATGTTGCTTTTGTAACTCAAGTGAGGGAACTTGTCATGCCTAGGTTTGATAAGATCCTACAAGGGTGCACTGCCAAAAGGCTTCTTGAACTCGCACCCAAGTTGGTCGATCAAGGGCTTCTGAAAGGTGTAACAACAAAAAATCTAACCGTCGAGGAAGCTAAAGGCTCTGCTGAAATGATGTATGTGGGAAGCACTCTTCCTGTATTGCCTATCATCTCGTGGGATGACCAACTTATTGGCAATGGTAAGTTGGTAACGGTACCGATATGTCCTTATAATAGTATAGAGCCTTTAAATTTGGATGCCTTCTTTTCATGTTAAATCTACATTGGCTGTTTTTGTGCATGTTATTATACGATACACCAATTTGGAAATGCCGTCTTTGCTCTCAAAAATACCATAGAGCTTGCTCAACTCCTGCACGAGTTTGGTGTCCTTATTACTTAGAATTCAGCAAGCATTGTATAGAACAATCAGGATTAAGTCCTATGTATGTTTAATGAAAATCACTAAACTGCAACCTCTTGGAGATTTCTGTTGAGCGATAAGTATTTATCTCTATTCCTCTGTCTCCTAAAATTCATGAAGTCATCTATTTTTGACAGGAACCGTTGGCGAATTAACAATGCTCCTTTCAGATTTGCTATGGGATGATATGGTTGCTGGTCCTGACACACAGAGAATACCGGTTCCTTATGTTTAATGAACCACAAAGTCATCAAATTAAAGGCCTGGAACTGCTTTGGTATTTATTTTTATCTGTCTTGTTCCTTGTTCTTCTTCTTGGTGCATAGATTGAGCAAGGGATTTGTCTGCCTTAGCTCTATGTTTCAAATGTGAACAAGTAATGGGCTGAAGCTGTTTAGTTTGCTACCACATGAAATTTGTATTGAATAACACATCTGTATCTGTGAAAATAGTCATGGATCGGATCTGCTTTTTTTTTTTTTTTTAATTGAGACACTGCAGATTGCAGACCTACCAGAATCACTTGCTTTCAAACAGGTTTCCATGTCTGTCTGTTGTATTTGTTAAGTATCATTTGAAGTGTTAATTGAAAACTCATGAGTATTTTTATTATAATCTTTTTACACACTCCCTCACATTAAAGGCCCTTGAACTTTTTAGTGTGCAAAGCACATGCTCACCATATCTTGTGCTGAACCTTTTTTTGAATTAGGAGAATAGGGTGGCCGGACAGAAATGCAAAGTTTAAGCTATTAGACTTAAGCAGATGAATAGTTTTATTATAATCTTCAATCGTATGTATAAATTTTGTACTCTAATTAATTATCTATATGGAAAACAGTAAACATGAATCCGAAGTAAAAAATTGAGAGAGGAAGCAACTGAAACTTTGAAATAAACAAGAGAGTAGAGAGCCAGTGCATCCAAGGCCTGCAAATACACATGATAGAGACCAAGGAATATGATGAAAATACAGAGAAAACCTCACAACAATAAAACCAAACCCAGTAGCAAAATCACAGAAATCAATAAAACAGAAACAGAAAAATATGCAGAAAAAAAAAGAAAGGAAGTGCTCGGCCTTCTTGATGGTAGCAATCTTACAAAACCACTATAAATTTCCATTACCCTTCATTTTGATTCCTGCCAAAAACCACCCATGGAAGAGTAACAGCCAAAACAGCAAAACTGTTATGTAACAAGCTATCCACAATCTTCCTTCCTCGATCCTCCAGAATAAGCGCTGAATATTGGAGCTTGTCAACACATAATAAATCATCTACTGTTCACAGCATAATGGGGAGCTCTGTTTCCCAAGAATCTTAATTCCAAAATCTATAAACACTCGCTTATTGGTTATCTTTCTTTAACCCTAAAACGCTGGAAGTTGCTTTTACATTTTTTTTTAGCTGGAATCCAATGTTTTTGCTGTGTTTCTCCTCTTTGGACAAGGGTCTGCAGAGAGTGGAGTTTGATTGAGAATTATGATCCCCGAGCACAGTAACAACAACCGAAACCCAAATCTCAATACTTCTTATCTATTAAAAAAATGATATATGAAGCCTATCACAGGACGGGATGTTTTACCTTTTGCATGACAATAACTTCATAAACATTGACTATATAAAATCAAAATAAAAGGCCTAATTAAAATATAGACAAGATTGCCAAATTGAATTTCTACTCAACATGTCTCTTCCTTCTGAATCACCACGAAAGAAAAGTCAGCCCCATTGAAACACGACAGCAAAAGTTTTCATAGAAGCATAATTAGTGAAAAGCAGTGTTAATTGTGTTTTGGGTTATGCCCTGATTTTTCTGAAGGAAAATTATTACAAACTGAAGAAGTCAGATTCAGCACTACGAAGATGTCACTCTGCCCAAATTTCACAGAATTATAACTTCTTTAGGCCACTCTTCTGACAAAAATTATTATCTTTTTTTATCAAATAAAAAATGGTGTTGAAATTGCTCAGGTTGCTTCTGCTAGAAAATTTGTTAAGATCTTTAAAAACTCATATATGTGCACGTGGAATACGAGAAAATCTTATATAGACTTGACCTATTAATTATTTAGAAGATTAAACTAATGAAATAATAAGTATGCATATTTTTTAAGTGTTAAAAACCAGAGGAATCTTTATTTATTTTTTCATGCAACTGTTCTGAGCAGACAAAACAAGGGGCTAGTTAGCCTTGGTTTGAGGTCTGAACTAGATTCCAAAAACTGCAAGGCAAATTGCATTGAAATATTAAAACAAAACGAAAAATTTGTGGTTCAATAAGTTATTTGCAGATGCCTTAAAAAACCTCTCTGCACTGTAAATAAGTTAGGTGTTCACATTAAATACATTCTATCTACATTTTGATCTTATATGCCTATATAATTCTTTGAATTTAGTACAAAAAAACTAACTGGAATAATTTTATATGAAAGACTTACATATATATATATATATATATATATACAAACAATGTTTATTTGTATTTACGCATCTGAAACATTCTTAGTGCTTAGAGTTAAAGATTTCTCTATACTCCATGAACACTTCAAACTTCCTTGTTGGCTATGGACCTTTTGTTGTCTCATATTCTATCATTCTTTCCTTACCTTCTTGCTCTTAATTGCCATACTTCGAAAAGTTTTAGGAATTCTCAATTTACAAAAAGTGAACAGACCAAGTGAATCATAATTACATAAATGTATAAACAGGTCTGATCAATTGGTTCTGTCAAATCTGTCAATTTTTTTTGTTTACTTCCAAACAAAGCTACAGTATAGATACTTTGGTTGAACTTGTTGAGTATCCAACGCAGGTTGGAAGTGTAAGTGATTTTAGAGTTAAAGCAATATTACTAAACTCTGTCTTTTGTGTTATCTGCTACAGAAGAACTGAGGATTTTTCTGCCCTTCCGGTGAGACATTAATGCAAGCATTTTATCAGCATAAATTAGATTAGAAAAAAGAAAGAGAGAAGAATAAATTATAGGTTTGCATTGTCAAATAATAAGAATGAATACGAAGATCATTTGTCTAAGATAAAACAACATTTTGCCAACAATTTATAACTTTTATCATAAATATTCTATGTGCAACTTCCTCCTTTTTTCTGCATCTTTAATATAACTGATTTTATTATGATGTGATATTTTTCATATACTTTCTGTGAGACATAGAATGAAGCAGTTGATAGCATAAATGAGATTATAAAGGAGGAACAGGCAGGAAAATTGTACTTTGGTTTTGCATTGTGATATGATAAGAATGAATCCAGAAAACATTTATTCAAAAGAACACATCATTTGCTAACAATCATAAAAGTGGTCATAATGAAAATTTATATAATAAATTATAACATTGGCCAACAATTAAAAGAGTGAATTCATAGAACATCTACATAAAAAAAATACAATATTTTACTATAATTGATAATGCTATGATAGTGCAAAGTTTGGGTGGTTGCAGAACAACTTCCAGCTTTTCTTTGCATCTTTAAACATCGAAATCAATTTTCCCAAAGCCATCCATTCTGAAAGGTAAAATCTTTCCACCATCTTATCTGCTTTATCATCATAATTCTTTTCCCAACCATCCATGGCTTCTATGTCTTCCTCTGATTGATGCTGAAAAAACACGATGAACAAGAAGCTGCTCAAGCAGCTTCAGCTTCCCTTCTTCTGATTAGAGAAAGCACAAACAAAGAAGGAGCTGTGTGGAGATTTAAGGTAGGCGAGGATAGTTTGTTCCACATTATCCTTGAAGAATGTGATTCATGCCCATTTTATCTTTGTTAGGTGTGCCCATTTTGACATTTAGTCCGCATCTTACCATGTTCCATATCGTTTTCTGGTCACGTGACAGGATATGTAATTGCGTTTCGCCCCATTTTGGGTGTGACCTTCCAACCACCAAAAAGCCAAACATATTTTATTTGATAGGAACATTTTATTTTGGTCCCTTCTTATATTTCAATTTAATCTCTCAAATATTACTTTTTTAACTTGGTCCTTTTTTAAAAAATTTAAAATTTCATAAAATGATATTTCTTAATTTAGTCCTTCATAAATAAATTATTGTCAATAATGTCCTTATATTATGTTAATATAACACTATAAAAAATATTATTAATAAAGATTTTATTTGTGGACTAAATTAAAAAAATAATTATGTGAATGACTAAATTGATAAATTCGTGATGGACTAAATTGAGATAGTAATTTTATCAGGAATTAATTAAAAAAAATATCTTATCTAAGATATCATTACGAAATTTTACTCTTTTAATTGCATGTCATGTGTGGGTCATGGTTACGCATTAACAATTCACTATATCATTCCGACAACACGTTTTTCATGCTTTTTTTTTTTTTTTTTTTTTGATAAAAAGGAATCCAATGAGTAACCTTTCCAATTGATTAAGCTTTTTTATTTTTAAAATATTTTTTAAATAATTGATAACAAAGATATAAAAAATTATATCTAACTTTAATCTATTTGAAAAAAACATATCTAAGTAGATTTTTCCAGAAATATATTTTTTTAAGCATTTTGTTTATTGTTTTAATAAAAAGAAGTATTGCGTATGGATCTTTTATATTTTCTTAAGTAAATTACCTACTGTGAAATTACGCAAATTGTTTAACGCGAACTATTAGATTAATCTTTTTAATTCTATCGATTTGAATATTTAACTTTAGATATGAATCGTGTAATTTTTTAATATTAACATTTGATCTACGCATTGAAAATTGTTTGGATCAAGACTGGTTGGTCTATCTCATTTTCAAAATGGTCAATGGCAAAAAAAATACAATAGTCAATGTCAGATTCAAGTGCATCTTGGTTCAAAAATTGTTAATTGGATCTTCTTTAAATTTGGGCCTTGATCAAAGCCCAAGTACAACCCATGGCGAGATTTAAGCTATGTTTGGATGAGTGGTTATGGATGGAATGATAAGGAAGAGAATAATTAATTTAAGTAAAATGTATCTTTGGATGTTTTTTTTTAAAGGGAGTGGAATGACAAAGGAGAGTCTCCAAGATTCTCCTTGACCATCCAAAATAGTATTTTTTTTGTTCCTACTAATTGGAGGGTCAAGAGTGGAAGAGAATGACTCAATGATTAAGATTACTATTATACTCTTTTTAATTTAATAACTACAAGTGTTTTGCATCATCTTCTCAAGAATGGTTTTTCTCACGGGATGGTTTATTTATTTATTTAAAACAATTTTAAAATAAGTGATGTTTACATATTATAAGTTGTTTACATATATATAATTTTATTTCATAATTATGTTGCATTTTTGTGAGTTGAAAAATCAAAAGAAAGAAAAAATAGGAGAATTAATAAAAAGAAAGTAGAAAAACAACTGTAACTTATTGGTTGTGTGTTTATTTTATAAAGGGTAATATTGAAAAAAGTAATTAATTAGTCATTCCATTCCATTCATTTAATTATAACTTCTAAACAAAAAATTTGAAATCTCTCCATTTCCTTATTAAAACTTTTAAACAACATATCTATTCAAGTTATTTCACTTCATTCCATGTCATTCCATTAATGACCACTCCATTCTATCTTCCCCTAAACCCTTAAATGGAGGGTCAGAGAGGGAGTGGCAAGGAGTGGAATAGTCAAATTTGGATGAATATATGTTTGGATGTTTCTATGAAGAGGGGACGGAATGGCAAGGGAGGGCCTCCAAGACCCTTCCTAGCTATCCAAAATATTATTTTTGTTGTTATCCCAAATTGGGAGGTCAAGGATGGAAGGGAATGATTCATTAATTAAAAATACCATTATACCTTTCCAAATTTTTTAAAATTACAAATTTATCCAATGTTTGCTTCATAAATAATAAATTTAATCTTTATCTCCTTCTTCTATTGAATCATTAATTAAAATCTCAAATTTATTTATTTAAAACAATTTTAAAATAAGTAATTTTTACATATTATAAGTTGTTTATTTTATAATTATGTTGTATTTTGTGAATTGAGAAATTAAAAGAATAGATAGGAAAATGAGTCACATTCTTATTTCATGTATTGAACAAAGATAAAATTATTAGTTATATGTTTATATTATAAAGGGTAATATTTTAAAAATAATTAACAAGTCATTTCATTCCATTTATTTAATTTAACTTTCAAACAAAAATTTTAGAAATCCTTTCCTTTCCTCATTAAAACCTCCAAACAACATATCTACTCAAGCCATTCTACTCCATTCTATTCTATTAATGACCATTCCCTTCCCTTCCATCCTCCTTTAAACTTCCAAACATAGCCTTAATGATGATAGTGGATGAGATTAACGGAAATACCAATTAGCCGATAGTAATAGATTGAAGCAAAATTTATAATACTTTTAACGAGAATCTTTTTTCTTTTTTTGTTTGGAATTTTGAAGAGAAATATTCTTCTCAAAGAATATAAGTACAAATATACTTTTTCTAAAATATTCTTCTCACAAAACAAATGTAGCCCAAGAAAAAACAATTAACAAAATGTCCATTTTTAATTGTAGTAAATCTTCTAATTTTAAGGAGGCCAATATAAATTTATTTTTAACAAAATTATATCACTAGTTTAATCATTTGTATTGTTGACGACTATTTTTTTTATTAACAAAGAGGCAAAAGACACCTAAAGAGAAGAAACTAGCTATTTACAATCGTGCTAAAGTTACTACTCGAGGAATCAACAAAGAAAACAATGGAAAGAAATGAAGGAGCTTCATAAAAGACTCTCACATCCTTAGTATCAACTGAGTGACCATGTTTAGCTAGAAGATTTGCACAAGAATTAGCTTCGCAATATATATAGACCACTTGGACAACCTAATCCCTGTAATTAAGTTTCTGATGTGGTTAACAAGTGAAGAGTAGGGGTGATTGGTTGGGACCCTTTCATTGATGAGCTGCACCACTACTTTGGAATATGTTTCGATAAGGAGTTGCTGATAATTTAAAGAGGCCATCATCTCCAATCTAGTAGCTGCACCTCGAGCTTTGTTACTGTGATAGTACAAGTACATAGGTTCTTGGAAAAAGCCATCAAGAATATACCATTATGATCCCGAACTAACCCCCCACAAGTTGCTTCAACCATTGATTGTTGCAGAGAGCCATCAACCTTCAATTTTATCCAACCAATAGGAGGGGGATCCTAGGAAACATGAATGGTGTTCCAACCTTGAATTTGAGACTTAGCTAACTCCATAGCATTTAAGGCAGGGTCAACATCTTTATCCAAAGCAATAACACGAGAAATGGCCTAAGATTGACAAGGAGATTTCCCCTTAAACACAAACTCATTTCAAATTTGCCAAAGAACTACTGATAGTGGAGAAAAAGAAGGGCCATTGAACCCCTTAAAAAAATTGAGAACGACATGAGATATTCTCCTCCACCAAGTAAGTAAGTAAGTTAGAAAAGAAAGCAACTTGAGCTAACTAATTACAATGCTATTCCATACCCCTTTAATAACAAAGCAATCTCAAAGTGTATGGAGTACTATTTCATCAAAGGTTTATGGTTTAGGAGAACATCCTAATACTTACTGTTTTAGGAATGTCTCTCAACAAATTTTAAGCATATTTGATACTAAAGTGTTGAGTAAGGCTGACACCTAAGAAGAGGGTGAATTGGGTATTATATAAAATTTGTAGAAATTAAAATTCTTTCAAAAGGTTTTTAAGACTTAAAGCAATCAGAGTAAACTAAGTAATTTGAAAATGATAAATGCTAAAATAAAAAAGGTAAGGAAAAAGAATAGACATAGAGATTTATCCTAATTTGACTTTTACCCAAGCCTACATTAAGTCCCCAAACAACCTCTTGGGATATTTTACTATCTCAATAATCAAATACAACAACCAAGGAGAACCTCTCCTTCAATACCCAGGAAAAACCTATTCCTAATCATAAGCACTCAGTGCTTGACACCATAAAAAAACCTCCTTGAATATAACCAGGAAGAACTTCCCCTTTAATCCAAGCACTCTCTGCTCGTTTTCCCTCAAGGAACCTCCTTGAGCAATTCCAAGAAGAATCTCTCCCCAACTCAATTTCCAAGAAGAACATCTTCCTAATCCCAAGCACTATCTACTTGACACTGTCAAAGAACCTCCTTGAGTTTCTCATAGGAAAGAAAGAATTATAAAAGATTAAATTCTTTGAAACAAAGTATACAAAATAATTAAGCACTAATGTAATAAAGAGTTGACAAGATGAAGAAGCTTATGATATAATCACTCTTGAATGGTTTTCCTTGTTTATTCAGAGTACACAAGTCATGTTTATATAGCCAAATGTCCAATAGATCCGTTGTGAGTAAGAAGGTAGTCAAGAATTTCAAAATATGTCCATTGTAAATCAATCATGACTTTTCTGTCACTATCCAATCGATTGCCCTCTTATTGCTAGTTGATTGGTCTCACTTTCCCTTTTTAAAAATTCAAATCTGGATTGCGACAGTCAACTGCTCACTAATGGCCAATCGGTTGGTCTCTTACAAAGAGCTCCCAGTCGATTAGTCATGAGGTTGGTAATTAATTGAGCTTGAACTGGGTGTGGCTAGTCGACTCTTGGCTGGTGGCCAGTCAAATGGAGACTCTCAGAGAGCTTCTAATTGATTGAGGCTAAACTAATGGGCTACTGCTAGTCGACTGGGAACATCGAGAGTTTCTAAAGCCAGTCTTTTCCAACTTGTAAGACAAAAAATCACTTTCTGAATGATTTTAAACAATTTCTATCAGCTCAATATTACTTACGAAGGTTTCTAAGTTATGATAACACATCGAAGAATATCTAGTTACATAGAAAAACGTTCATATGATACTTGTTATAATCAAAACCTTAAGTTTTCATTGAATAGGCTTAACAATCTCCTTCTTTTTTATGATGACAAACCTGAAATTGTTAATTCTCCAAGAGGAAATTTTTTCAAGTATATGTGTTTCTAAAATACATAATTTTGGTAGTTAATATAATTACAACATATTCATTTGTCAAAGTACATGTTATCAACTACATTATTATTAAAATCATATATGCTCATTTAGGCACATTCATTTAATGATAAGTAATTATAACACATCATGTTTAACAATACTCAAGCTTATCATAATGAGTATATAAACTTCAATCTCAAAAACATAAAATTCAATAGAATTTAACTAAACTTGATAAAGCTAAATAATAGTCAAATAGTTTCAACAACTGATAAATTTGCAAATAGTTCAAGCTAACATGAAGATAACTATCAAAGATAACAAAGATAACTGATAACTCCTAACTAATAATTCAACTCTTATTTCTTTCCCCTTTTGTCACATTAAGAAGGGAGGAAGAGAACACTTAGCTCATAAACTATATATCCTACCCTATAGAGATTGATCGTAAAAGCTCTTGATATGTTAAATACGAGCGTCCATGTCAATAATGATCTCATTTGCATTTGAAGGTTGACATTGTCCATCTTATGGTAAAATGCTCAAATCTTAGCTAATAGGATAGGTTGAGGGATGATCACTCCTTCCATAGGTGCTGGTGATGAATATGAAGGAGTTGGAGGTGATAGGGGTACTAGAGTTGAACGACCCTTGTCTTCCTTAAGAGTTGTTAATAGAAGAGATTGGGATGATGTAAAAGGTCCTGTAGATGGTGCTCCTGAAAGAGGCTGTTAAGCTCTAGGAGTTTTCCTAACCTATTAATCTTGAGGAATTATTGTAAAACCCATTTGTGCCAGATTATTCCAGTCAATCTCTTGAAGGGATTCCACATCATCTTTAAGTGGATATACATTATAGTGTATGAGGATAGCTAATATGATATTCCCAAAGGGTAGAGGTGAGATTTGCTTCTTTTTGTAGGATATCATTCTTTAAATTATTAGTTAAGTGATCTTAAAGCTCTCTCCTTCTAGTATACATTTCATCATGAATTACTTAGGCTCACTTACTTAGGTAAAATTTCTAGACTTATTAATCATACAATGAGCTACAATATAATGCAGTAACCTATTCTATAGTGATAAGTCATTCACATTTAGCTAAGTATTTGGCTGTTTTATGGGAACCTTACTGATCCTATTCAGAACCTCTAACTTATTATAACTAGTTACTATTTTGAGGGAGTTTTGGTTGTCAATGAAATAATAGCTAATAGGAAGGGGAGCTAAAGTTTTTCCTATAAGTGTTTCTTCCTCGAAAACAATCCTAGTTCCTCTAATCATAGTAGTAATTAGATAACTAGTAGAATTATAAGTGAGTTAGAGTAAAAAGCTCTTATAACCTTAAGATTGTATTCTAGCTTTAGTGTCAACAGCTTATCCAATTTAGTGTTTGTGAAGAGATCAAATAAGGAAAAACCTTCATCTTGAAAAAATTAAAGATTAAGGTACTTACTTTAGAGAACATTCCTTTATTGGAAGTTCTCAATGAATGCAACCTCTTATGGTCTTGAAGAAAAGAGTGGAAGAGGTCCAAATGATGATCTATAGGACACGTTCTTAGTTCTTAAACGTTTGGTAGGAGCTCTTTCTGCCATTGAACATAAAAAAGCTTCCAAGAGATGTAAGAATGGCGAGGAATGGCAAGTGAGAAAGAGAGAAGAGGAGAAATTCCTTTTTAAACTGATTAAACCCTAGATTATAGTGAATAATCAATGATTTGAGGTAAAAAGAAAACAAAATCACGAAGATTTTGTAGGTATTTAGCCAAAAATTGAAGTGTAAGGAAGGCGAGAGAGCAGTCGACTGGAGAAAATAGTATTTGGAATGAAGATGAGGGTTTTAACTGCTCTAAATAACAAGTTCTGTCATTGCCTAATCCTTAGCCCTTGGCTCCCAGTTTACTATTAGGCCTATTTTCTCGATAGGGTGTTATTTGAAACCTCCTAGTTAACTGGCCTTGGCCCTTAGTCAATTGTTGAGTTACAAAAAGATGCCAGTCGACTGGCCATTCTTTAGTAATCGACTACTCCCTTACAAAAGGCTCCCAATAAACTACTTTTAGCTTCTTAAGCTGCTGACCTCTTTTATAAGGCCATCAGTTGATTGTTATCCTTATAGCGGTTGATTGATCCATGCTTAATATAATTAAATGTTCAATTTTGGATCATTTTTCTTAGTTTCTAGTGAGCCTTTCTCATATAGGCATATCTAAACTTAGATTTCTAGCTAAACAAAAGTAATTTTTGTCCCATTTTAAAGTGATATCTCAAATAATAATCATAAACATCATGCAAAAGCAATTTGAGATCATTCTGATGATTAAGTTAGTTAACATTCTTCTAAAGCAAATGGTGAAACAATTTAAATTTAAATTTTTACAATTCATTAGGATTAACCATTCCAAATTCACCTCTTATAAAATAAAATCTTTCAGTTGAAAGAGGTTTAGTAAATATGTCAGCAAGCTGAAATTCAGTTTGAACAAATTTAAGATTAACATCTCTTTTTTGGACATGGTCTCTAATGAAATGATGTTGAATCTTAATATATTTAGATCGTGAATGCATAATGAGATTTATGGCACTAGTATTATCACATCTGATTAGAATCTCTTTAAGGTATACACTAAGATCCTCAAGTTATTGTTTCATCTAAAGGATTTGAGTATAATAATTACCAGCTATAAAATACTCAACTTAGTAATGGACAATGCTATACTATTTTATTTCTTACTAAACTAAGAAACAAGAGAATTTCTAAAGAATTGGTATGTACCACTAGTACTTTTTCTATCATTTTTACAACTAGCAAAATCGACATCTAAATATTTTATCAAAATATTAGAAGATCATTTTAGATACCACAAACCCATTTGTATTGTGCTAGTAATATATTTAAGAATTCTCTTTATTGTTGAGTAATGAGATTATTTTGGACACGTTTGAAAACAACCACACATGCATACACTAAACATGATATCCAACCTACTTGCAGTTAAGTATAAAAGGGATCCAATCATACATATTGTATTTTGTGATGTCATAAGGTTGTCCTTTCTCATCAGCATCCATCTTTGTTGTTGATCCTATTGCAGTGTATTTTACTTTGACATTTTCAAATCCAAATATTTTAAGTAATTCCTTGACATATTTGGAATGGGTTACGAAAGTTCCACTTAATTGTTGCTTGATTTAAAGATCTAAGAAGAATGTAAGTTCCCCTATCATAGACATTTCAAATTCTCCTTACATCATTTCAATGAATTCTTTGCACAGGGTTTCATTAGTAGCACCAAATGAAATATCATCCACATATATTTAAACAATTAAGATATTATTTTTCTTTCTTTTGAAAAATAATGTTGTATCAACCTTTCCTTTAGAAAAACCATTCTCAGTGAAAAATGTACTCAGCCTTTTATACCAAGCTCTAGGTGCTTTTTTAAGACCATATAGAGCTTTTCTCAATTTAATTACATGATTTGGAAGATTTTGATTTTCAAATCCTGGAGGTTGTTCAACATACACTTCTTCGATTATGTATCCATTGAGAAAGACACTTTTGACATCCATTTGATACAACTTCAAATCATTTACACATGAAAAGGCAAGTAGCATACGAGTTGCCTTTAATCTAGCTACTAGTGCAAAGGTTTCATTATAATCAATTCCTTTTTCTTGGTTGTAACCTTTTGCAACCAATCTAGCTTTGTTTCTAGTGACAATTCTAGACACATCAAGCCTATGTCTAAAAACCCATTTAGTTCCAATGACTGGATGGTTATGAGGTTTAGGGATAAGTTTCCATACTTGGCTTCTTTCAAATTGATTTAATTCTTCTTGCATAGCCAAGACCCAATATTCATCTTTCATGGCTTCCTGAATTCTTTTTGGTTCAACTTGAGATAAAAATGCTTGATGATTACAAATATTTCTAAGAGAGTTTTAAGTTTTTGCCCCTTTGAAGACATCACCAATTATTTGTTCAGGTGGATTATCCTTTTTGAAGTTCCATGCCTTTAGAAGATTTTAAGTAATGTCTTCCTCCTTTTCTTGGTCAAATTCTATATACATAAAAGGTAATTGATCTATCTTGGTTGACTTACTTTCATTATTGATTTCTTGAGTTCCTTGTTCGTCTTTTATTGTAAGATTATCAAATTTTACTATAATTTTTTCACAAGATACCTTTCTTGGCTCAAGAGGGTTAGACTTGTCAAAATTTATGTTTATAAATTCTTTTATAGTCATAGTTTTTTTATTATACACTCTAAATGCTTTGGTAGTACTAGAGTATCCTAAGAAAATTGCTTCATCAGATCTTGCATCAAATTTACCTAAATTTTCTTTTTCATTGTTATGCACAAAACATTTACAACCAAACACATGCAGATGAGAACTGTTAGATTTCCTTCCTTTGTAAAATTCATAAGGGTTTTTCCTCAAGATTGGCCTTATCATGGCTCTATTTATGACATAACATGCAGTATTTACTGCATCAACCCAGAAATACTTAGAAAAATTTCTTTCATTAAGCATTGTTCTAGCCATTTTTTCTAAGGTTATATTCTTTCTTTCTACAACACCATTTTTTTGTGGTGTTCTAGGTGTAGAGAAATTATTCTTAATTTCATTTTCATCACAAAATTCCATAAACAAATTATTTTCAAATTCTCCATTATGTCCACTTCTTCTTTTTTTTTTTTCACAATGGTCATACCTTGTTCATTTTAAATAAAATTTGCGAAATTCATAAAAGATTTGAAGGCTTGATCTTTGTGGGATAATAAAAGTGTCCAAGTAAATCTAGAAAAGTCATATACAATTATAAGTACATGTAATTTTCTCCAAGACTCATAGTCCTAGATGTCCCAATGAGATCTATATGAAGTAATTGTAGTTGTTTAGTTGTGTAGACAATTCCTTTGGATTTGAAAGAGCTTTTAGTTTGTTTTCCTTTTTTACAGGCATCACAAAGTTTATTTTTATCAAATTTTAATTTGGGTAGTCTGACTACAAGATCTTCTTAGCAAGTTTTTTAAATAAACTCATACTAGTATAAGCAAGTCTTCTATGTCACAACCAACTCTAATCATTTACACTTATTAGACATTTTGAATCAATAGGGACATTATCTAAATTAAGAACATAAACATTGCTACCTTTGTGTCCTATTAATAAAGTTTTCTTTTCATCCAAATTTTCAACTAGGCAATGTTTTAAATCAAAAATAACTCTATTATTTTTATTACATAATTAACTAATGCTAAGAAAATTATGATTCAATCATTCAACAAGGAGTACATTGTCAATGGAAGTAGAAGAGTTCTTACCAACGTTTGCTATACCAATGATGTTTCCTTGTCCACTACCTCCAAATGTGACATTTTCTCCATTATTTGGCTGAAAAGAAATGAACTTAGATTTATCTCCAATCATGTGTTTAGAGCATCCACTATCCAAGTACCATTGCGCTCTGATAACTTTCATACATACCTGTAGAAATATTGAGTTTTATTTTTAAGTGCCCAATTCTTTTTAAGCCATTGAATGTTAGTTGTTCCCTTAGGAACCCACATTTTCTTTCCATCCAGAATTTTATTCTTTCTATAAGAATAGGTGTAGGACCCATGTCCCTTTTGACCATAGTAGAAGTAAGTAATAAATGGAATATTGATTATGACAACTTAAATAAAGAAATAATATTTTTGTCTTTGTTGGGATTATACCCAAGCCCAGCCTTATAAAAAACACATATTTGTTTTCCAAGTATAATATTCAAATTATCCTTTCCTTTTGTGAACTTTACAAGGGTGTTTATCAAAATTTTCTTTTCTTTTTGCAGATGTTCACAATCATATATAAATTTTGCAGTTTTATTCTTAAGAGAAAGATGTTCTTCCTTAAGCCTAATATAGTCATACTATAAAGTTCCATTTTATTTTTCAAAAGAGCTTTTTATTTGAAATAGTGTGGCATTTTCTTCTTTCTCATTGTTCAAATCATTTTTAAGAGACAAAACTTTCTTCCTTGAGGAATTTAAGGCTTTTGCTATCCTAAAATTTTTTTCATGTAATTCATTATATGCATTTTGCAATTCTTTATAGGAAGGGAGAGAGTTTATCTCATTTTCTTCTCTGACTGTTAGGCAGAGATTAGCTTCTTCATCTTCTTCAACATCTGAGTTTTCATCACTTTCTCTACAAGTAACTGATAGGTATGCCTTCTTCTTCTCTTTTCCTTTCTTTCTTTCTTTTTGTGTTGTCCTACTTCTTCAAATATTGAGGACATTCCTATTTCATATGTCCAAGTTTTCTGCACTCATAGCAAATGACATGTTCTTTATTCTCTTGACTTCTTCTAATTGGTCTTATTCCATTAGCTTTTATGTTATTAAAGAATCTCCCAAATTTCTTTACAAAGAGACCAAAGGTCTTTTCATCAATTTCATCCAGTGATTCATCATTGCATTCTTCCTCATTTGGATATATTGATGTTGCTTTAAGAGTAAGACCATTATTCTTCTTATCTTACTCCTCAAGAAGTTGTTTCAATCTTGGTTCATGCTCTTGGTGATTACTAAAGAGAGTTATAATTGATTTCACTGATGGTTCTTTGGCTTTCTTGATAGTTGTCACTTTCGACTGCCATTCCATGGGAAGTGCCTTCATAATCTTGTAAGCTTGTGAGTATATCTTCCCAATAATTGTGAGATGATTAACAATATGAGTAAAATGTATCTGTATTTGTTTAATAGCTTCTCCAGGATTCATTTTGAACAGCTTATATTATTATGTGAGCTTATGAATCCTAGACTCTTTTACATTAAATGTTCCTTCATGGGCTATTTTCAAAGCTTCCCACATTTTTTTGGCACTTTAACAGTTTGATACTTTGAAGTATTCTTCTTAACTAAGTGCACTAGTAAGAATGAGTTTAACTTTATCATTCAATAAAACTTTTCTTGTATCTACATCATTCCATTTACTTTTAGGTTTAATTCAAGTCTTTCCTTCTTCTATTTTCAAAGGCATATATGGGCCTTCCTTAATCACAACCCAAATGTCAATGTCAACAACTTCAAAGAAAATTTACATCTTTAGTTTCCAATATGTGAAATTCTCACCATTGAACCTAGGAGGTTTTGTAATAGATAGCCCTTTCGGCAACACACTATCACTAAGACCAGCCATTGTACTCTTGACATAGTTAACTCTTTAAATCAAGAGCCCAATCTCTGATACTACTTGTTAAGCAAGGCTGGCACCAAAAAGGGGGGTGAATTAAGTTATATAAAATTTGCAAAAATCCTTTGAAAAGGTTTTTTAGACTTAAAACAATCAGAGTAAACTATATAATTTGAAAATAATAAATATTGAAAATAAAGACGGTAAGGAAAGAGAATCAACAAAAAGATTTATCTTGATATGGCTTTGTCCCAAGCCAACATTCAATCCTTAAGCAACTTTTTAGGATTTTTCACTATCTTAATAATCAAATACAACAATTAAGGAGAACCTCTCTTTTAATACCCAAGAAGAACCACTTTCTAATTCCAAGCACTCACTACTTGACTCCTTCAAGAAACCTTCTTGAATATAACCAGGGAGAAGCTCCACCTTAATCTAAGCATTATCTGCTTGTTTTCCCTCAAGGAACCTCCTTGAGCAATTCTAGGGAGAACCTCTCCCTCAACTCAATTTCTAAGAAGAACTTCTTCCTAATCCTAAGCACTTTTTACTGAACCCCTTCAAGGAACCTCCTTAGGTCTCTCTTTCACAAGAAAGAAAGAATTACAAAAGAATAGACTCTCCAAAACAAAGTATATTAAACAATTAAGCACTAATGTAATAAATAGCTAATAAGATGATCAAACTTATGATATAATCACTCTTGAATGTTTTTCCTTTTTTATTCAGAGTCTATAGATCGTATTTATATAGTCAAAAGGTCTAATAGACCCATTGAGAGTAAGAGGGAATTCAAGAATTTCAAAATATATCCGTTATAAATCAATCATGACTTTTCTGCCACTACCCAGTTGACTGTCCTTTTTTGGCCAATCAATTGGTCCCTTTTTCCCTCTTTAAAATTCAAATATAGACCCTGATAGTCAACTGCTCACCCATGGCCAATCAACTAGACTCCCACAAAAAACTCTCAATTGATTAGTCATGAGGCTGACAATTGAATAGGCTTGACCTGGGTATGGCCAGTTGACTCCTAGTGGTTGGCCAGTTAATTGAGGACTCTCGAAGAGCTTCTAGTTGACTGAGGCTTAAGTTGGCAACAAACAGGGATCTCTCAAAGGTAAGTCAGTCGATTAAGACCTCTTTAGAATATCCTAATCAACTAGGACAAGAGCTGGCAGCTGACTGGCAATGGGTTAATCAATTGCTGAGCTACTGCCAGTTGATTGGGAACATCTAAAGTTCTTAAAGTTAGCCTTTTTCAACCTGTAAGACTTGGAATTAATTTGCTAATGATTTTAAACAATTTCTATCTGCTCTATATTACTTACAAAGGTTCCTAAGTTATGATAATACATTGAAGAATATCTAGAACTTATTTATTAGATAGAAAACTTTCATATGATGTTTGTTATCATCAAAACCTTAAGTTTTCAGCAAATAGACTCAACAAAAGGTAGCCTGAGGTTTCAGGAAGCCAAGCAATAAAAGCATCCTTTAGCAAGTAATGAGGTCTGGGAAAAGGGATAAATAAGTTTAGAAAATTAGTCAAAATAATTTGAGAAAGTTTGGGCCAATTCTAGTCCTGATTTCATCAACAAAGTCATATACTTTGGCTTGGAGACTTACAGGAGAAAGATCAACAGTGGTAAAGTCCATGAGTTGATGAACCCTGGATCCAATGCATTGTCTAAAATTTAGTGTTAACTTCATTTTTAACACGCCAAACTAAATTATAGTGCACTTTGGGCTAAACCTTTACAATACCACGCTAAGCATTTAAGGCCACTAATCTACTAGTAATTTTTGGAAAAGGCTTTAAACCATTTCTATTTTTGGCTCTGAGGATTTTAAACCATAAGGCGTCTCTTTAATCTACCAAACTCCAAGCAAACTTCATGAGAAAGGCATCAGTCATTAATCTAGCTTTATGAAAACCCAAGCCTCTAAACTCTTTTAGCTTACAAATATTATCCCAGCTAAGAAGATGGATTTTCCTTCAAGTATCAGATGCACCCTAGACAAAATTACGACATATACTATCAATTCTATTGAATAAACAAAATTTAAAGTTAACTGTTTGCAAGATATAAGAAGGCATCGAGGTAAGAGCAGATTGAGGAAGAGTGATTCTTCCAACAAGAAAGAGTGAATGATCATTCAATCCATTTAACTTTTTGTTTATGTGATCAATAATGAATTGAAAGTCGTTCATGTTACACCTTGCATGGAATAGAGGAACCCTGAGATATTTACCCATATTAGAAGTGAGCTGCACACCCAATGTATCACTGATGTCCTTCCTTAGCTGGTGATTAACATTTTTTAAGAAGAAGATACATGTGCTAAGATTGACTTTTGCCTTGAGCTCCTGTAAAACCCGTCAAAAATATGTTTCACAACATATAATTGCTCCATAGATGCCAGTGCAAATAGAATAAGATCATTGGCAAAGCAAAGATGGGAAAGGCAAGGTCCATCAGTCGCAAGTCTTAAAGGTTTCCAAATATAATGATCTACTAGTAGTGCCATTCCAGATAATCTATATAGAAGGAAAGGAAATACAATTCCAGATAATATTAACGAGATCATTAGGAAATCCAATATCTATAGAAGTATCCTTGATAAATTCCCATCTTAGACGATCATACGCTTTTTCCAAGTCGACTTTGATGGCCATATAACCAATTTTTCCACTCTTTGTTTTCATTGTATAGATTGCTTCTTAAACAATAAGGATGTTATTTGCACTAAGCCGCTTGGGAACAAAACTGTGTTGGGTTTTACTAACTAGTTTACTCATAATGCCTTTAATGCGAAAGGAATTATTCATGGTGATAACTTTGTAAATAACATTACAAAAACCAATAAGGCGAAAATGAGCAAAATTTTTAGGACTGTCCAACTTGGAGATAAGGGAGATATAGTTATTATTGACCTCCCGAATTTTCTTGGGATTAGTAAAAGCATCCAACATTGAATTTTGTAGAGAAAGGCCAACCATATCCCAGTTGTTTTGATAAAATATAACAGGAAGCCTGTTAGGACCAGGAGCTTTCCAGCTCTCCATGGAAAAAAAGTGCCTTTTTAATTTCATCTCCTATGACTCTTTTAGTCAAAGTTCATTATTCAGAGGAGGGAAAGCCCCAAAGATAGTAAAATTTTCATAGACAGAATCATCTTGATAAAGAGTAGAAAATAATCAAACCCCTTTTAGAGTATCTGGATTGTCCATGCTAGTATATTTTCAAAAGCAAGTATATAATTTACATCAAACACCAAGAAAGTGCTCTTCAAATTAAATATCAAGTAAATTATTATTTGCATTGATTTTTTTTTTTATTAAAATCCTCAACGGTTTTACATGAGGCCTTAATATTTAATCTTCACATCTTGTCTGAAAGTATAACTTGGCAGCTGATTAGGCTTCATCATAAAAAATAAGAAGCTTTTTTCTTTTTCTTGGTACGATAAATAAACGTTATTGCATATATCTCAATTAATTAAAACCAAATATCATCCATCTTAAAGTTAAAACAATTATAAAGCACCTTATCGTGACTCTGGCTTCCATAAACTGGCTTACAAGGCTTTGCTAAGAATTCATAGAGACAAGACAAGAAACATGGAGTATACTGATAATCTTTCTTAATTCTCTCAGACAAAACTACATATAACACTACTTAAGCCGGATTCAGAAAAGCTCATGGATCAAATATTTGCCAAGATAGAAGCAGCAATTTTGGAGGTTTGATTAGCAGCGACAGTGCCGGCAATGACGAGCTGAGGTACAGGCAAATCTGGAGCTTCGTCGAAGGCTTTCAGGCAAGAGGCGACTAAGGGGATGATCTCGCCGGTGATGACGTTTCTAGCACCCTTGTAATCCCCTTGTTGGACGTAGCCTTTCACCGGCGAAAAGTCTTGCTGTGCGACGAACGACTGTCCTGCGCATTCATCCAACGCCTCCTTCATCTTCCCCGTCGCGCTCTGTAAAAGCTGGAATGCGTCGTCGTGAAGATGCGTTGTGTCCCTTTCTGCGCAGTCCAGAGCTATGAGGGCCAGCCCTGTCATCAAGTATACGACGCACACATTTAAAGCTCAAGATTTGCGTTCGCTTATTATACTCAATTATGACATAATAAATTGATTTATGTAAATTTTAAGGTATATTATATTCCTATTTCGGAAATAAAAAAAGGCATTATATATATATTTATTATTTCTGTAATAAACAATGAACTGAAATTATGCATATTTAACCCCAAATATTTTCAAATTTATTATTCTTACAATATTACAAATATTGAATATATATATATATATATATATACACGATCAATATTAAATTGGTAAATTTTTTAACTTTAGAATAAATTATTTTTATATTTTTTGATACTAAATAAATAACATTGATATAGAATTTAGAAATATATTTATTAATAAAATAAATTGATATGATTCTTGTAAGTAATTTAATTATATTTTTAGTTTAGAAAACTTCGTGTTTATTTTCATAATAACAAGAATGACTGATTAATTTTATTTTAAACGCATTAATTTATTCTAAAATTCTAAAACAAATTGTGAATTCTTTCTTTTTTTTTTTTTTTTTTGGGTATGGGTATTAAGACTAAGTATACCTAAATTTCCTGATGGGAACAATTTTCAAGACTTATTGTCCCACATAACAATGATGCATTTTATCTAGCAACTTACTCCGATGTTTGCTACATTACAATTATATATATCCACGTATTTCTTTAAAAAAATGAAGATATGTTAAAAAAAATTAAGATGAAACACCTATATATTAATGAAATATGGTTGGAAATTGTTATTTGACACTGTTTAAATGGTCAAATTTAATATTTGTACGTACTTAAAATGCATCATTACGTAGCATGTATATATCATATGTACTTACATATATTAAGTGAGCAATGCGCTTTGCCTTTGTGTTTGTGTTTGTGTGTGTGTGAGAGAGAGAGAGAGAGTTATATGAAAGTTAAAACAACCTTTGCCATCAGCCGAAGAGCTTCTGGGATCACCGTGGAGGCAATCATTGCAGATGACTGGCTCTTCTGTTTTGCTGCACAAAGTGGTGATCAACTTGTCGTCTGATTTCACCAGGCGAAGCAGATAGAGGTTGTGGGAGAAGAAGATGAAGAAGAAGAGAGCACTGAGAACCGCAAACTCATTCAAGAAACCCATTTTTTCTGCTCCACAAGAGGCTGTGTTTCATGATCTGCTTTTCAAGGCTAATATATATAAAGCAATAAAGCAGTGTCATGCATTTATATATGTAGATTTCCTTCAGTCTCTGCTTAATTTCCATTCTTTCCTTCTCTATGATGTCGCAATAAATAGCAGAGATATTTCCCATCGTTTGTAAATTTCAATAAAACATATAGAGCCAAAATAAATTAAAATTACATTAATACTCACTCATAAATAACTTTTGTTGAGATATTGTTTTAAGATTACATTAAATTTGTGTTCTAGATAGTGTCAACATGAAGTATAACTTTTCATTCACTCTACTTTGGTCAAATTTAAATTAATTGAATTTTGTCTTCATATATGTCATTCCACTTATATTCTTCTGTAGCGTTCCCTAAATTAACTATCAAAAAGTAAATACTAAAAATTTACTATTATATGATATTATCATAATTCCAAAAAGTATTCATAGTCAAATATGATTCTAATTTCTATTAATATATTAAATTATCAAGGATAATGTAATGCAATAAAAAATCATTATGGCAAAATTTCATAGATAGATTTAAATTCTAATTCTATTTTAGGATAATAATTATAAATTCAAATACTTACTAAAGAAAATTCGAATTTGAATATTGAATAATAATTCGTTTAAATGCGCATTGGTATCCATATTCAATCCCGGTATGTTTGAAAATTTTTTACCTAGCTAGCACATGAAGAATTATTGAGCAATTTCAGATATTGTTCTTATAATTAAGGATACAAAATTATTATAGCTTGATTTGTATGCATAAATCAAGATAAAAGGATCAAAGAATAATCCTATTTTTATTGCTATTATGTTAAGATCTGAAACTAACATTATACGTACAGATACCGAGAAATAAATCTTGACCCAAACAGAAGATTAGAGATTGAGTTAGAATCCGTGTGTATATTGTTTTACGTTTGTTCTTCCTCATTTAATTCCAAATCCAAGAATTTATAGGATCTGGAAATTCATTCTCATGCATCCATTGATTTAAATTCAAAATGGTAACTATTATTCCCACATAATTTACTAATTAAGAAAAACATTATTTAAATTATGCTCTAATTCTGAACTTTGTATTTATATTTATACCTTACATAGCCATTATATGTCTACCTTTGTCCCTAAATCTGATTGATAATTCATGACCAAATTCCAATATATATGAATCAGACACTTTGACATTCATTAAGAGGATCATATAGCATAGCATAGACTTAATCTTCAAGTCTTTCTCTTAGAAGTTTGGAGGCAGTAACATACAGATCCAGATAAACATCGTATTCCCAGAATATGCAGATATTTATATTCTTGGTGACCACTCATGCTAGGATGAAGATAACTTATAATTTGTAATCTATCTCTTTCATTTGGCACTTTTGTTTGTCTTCTTCCCTCGTCATAGTGTATTTTACAATGTACTCAAGCTCTAGGATTAAATAATCGCTTTCGTTTCATTAAACAAAAAAGAGAAAAAAAAAGTTACTTTCATAGCTGCTTCATCTTCAAGTTTTGTTTTGTTTTCATTTCTTTGGATCTTGAACTTGAAGTAGGCGTAATTGAGGTACAGGTTGAAGCCTAAAACTAAAGATGGTCCATAATGGCACAATGCTACGATAACTTGAATAGTTGTTGGGCCAAGATAGTGAGAGTATTACTTGGATCAATAAAAACAACCAAAAAAAAATAGTAAAAGCAGTATCCAGAAGAAAAAAAAATTCTTTTATTCCTTCATTTATCATAAAATTACCATTTTAATTACTCACTCATGACATACCCAAAATGATTTCTTATTTACTAAAAAATATCATATTTAGTCATTTATTTGTCAAGAAAAGATTGCTCAATTAATTTTTTTCACATTTGATAAAACAACTAAATTTAATATTTCATTCAAAAAGATCAATTGTGAACTTCTTCAATAAGTGAACGAGTATTATAGGTATTACAATAAGTAAGGAACCCAAATGATAATTTTGTAATAAATAAAAAATTAAAATAATATTTACTTTATATATAAAATAATATCCGACATTTATAGATGCAGATTTGCTTTAAACTTGATTTCCATTGTTTCCATTTCTAATATGTTGCAGTAAATAGCATAGATTCCGATCGATAATAAATTTCAACATAACATATAGAGCCAAAAATATTAAATTACTTTAATATTCACTCATAAAGAACTTTTATTGAGTTATTATTGTAAGAATATATTTTGTTAATTTTATCTCACATTTTATTTTCATTTTTATTTCAATTTTTTCTCTTTTTTTTCTTCTCAAGCTTTAGTTTTTCCCCTTCATTTTATTTCAATCCAACTTAATTTTCAATTTAAATTTTAATTAATCGTCCTTTAATCTTTTTGTTCCAATATGTCCTTGACTTTCAAAAAGTATTGTTTGTTTTCTTATCCCTTACATCGTCAAGGTATTTTAAGTTCTATAATTTTTTATTAAGGAGAAGTCCTATATATCCCAAATTGACACGAAACTCCCGTCAATCAAAATTCTAGTAAAAACATTGAAGTAAGAGATTAATGCACTCTTTTGATAAGAAAAACATAGAAAGTATAGTATCTAGGTGGTGAATGGAAAAAGTATTAAAGTCAACCTTCCTAAGAATCATATAAAATTTTTCATTATATATGATAAGTCTTAAAAAAGGAAAGAAATATTTGTGTATTTTTATAGTAATATGAATTTGAAGAATAAAGTGAAATTTTAAATTAATTAATTAATATTTATTTATCTTATTTGAATTTTGAAATTGAATTTTCAATTAAAACAAAAATAATAATAGCAGTAAGCATACTTGACATAAGAAAAAATAGACAGTTGAAAAACTATTGAAAAGAGTAAAAAGACAGAAAAGAAGACGTTGAGTCCGGGTTAAAAAAAGAAAGATAGACAATATAAAAGAAAAAAATTGGTCACCTTCTTCTTCTTCCATGGACTATGGAGCATGCATTTGCTATGAAAGCAGGGTAATTCTTATAAAAAGTATGATCGAAACTGCGCAGGATAGAGAAAGGACAAAATTGATCTCCTAAAACATCTTCATTTTTAAATTAGATATATGATTTGTATGATCTTTCACATCAAAGGAGTTTTTCGGTGGCTTTTTTACTGCACTGTAATGATTGGAATAATTATTATCTCATAATGTATAGCCATCAAAAGTATTTACCCAAATATATTTTTTTGGTAGTCATATAACAATCTCACTCAAGATATAATTCTATTGGTTGCATTATAAGTCAGACTCAACTAGTAAGTTGTTGCTTCATGTAAGCCATAACTAATTTTCTTTTTGTGAAAAAAATTAATTTGAGTTGTGGCCTAGCTAAAACTCAAAATTATATATGTTTTTTAAATTTCAATTGGACTAGGCCACAATCTTAAAATTATTTTTAAAAATTTAAATTAATTACTTAAAATTAATTGAAATAATTAAGTAATAATTTTATTTTATTATTAAAAATATTTTTTGTTAAATAATTAAAAAATATTTACTTAAAATTCATTTAATTTAAAAAGTAAATATGTATTTTATTTTAAGTGTGAATGATATAAATATATGTTAATAGAATATGAAATTAATATATTTGAAAACTCATAGATATGAACACAAATATATATAAACTATAAAGCATAAAACTTTAGGGGCGATCAAAGTTGCAGTGAATGGAGAATTCAAATCCCTCTAAGATAACTGAATTGGGGGAATTGGCTAATGTAGAGTGACTAGGTCATAAAATTGTGAGTGCCATGGTCCTCCAACATCAAAAGATTAATAGTAAGAACTAAAGGCAAATGGATCAGCTAACAGTGTCAAGAGAGAACCCAAGTGCATAAGCGATTGTGTCAGGGTAAAGTAAGATGGATCACAACCTGGTAAAGGAGATTGCAAAAGGAACATAACATAAAATGGAGCATCAATATTACTTAAGCCTATAAGGTTACTCAGTTGAGAAAACGAAGAAAACAAATAAATTCTCAGTGTGACTCGAATTCTCCGCCCACTGCATCTTTGATCACCCCTAAGGAAGAAGATGACGAAGATGAGGATGACAAGGAGGACGAGGATAAAAACCAAGGAGAAAAGGAGGAGGTACAGCTCGAGCATCATCGCTCACAGCGAGTTTGTTGAGTTCCTCGATGTGGGACTGGTAACTACTACTTTTATTATATGTTTTGCCTTTTTCATTGAACTTTAAATTAGCTAAAGTTTTATACTTTGTAATCTATACATATATGTGTTCATATCTAGGTGTTTCCAAATATATTAATTTCATATCCTACCAACATATATTTATATTGTTCACACTTAAAATAAAATATGTATTTACTTTTAAATTTAATGAAGTTTAAGTAATTATTTTTAATTATTTGACCAAAAAATATATTTTAATAATAAAATAAAATTATTACTTAATTATTTTAATTAATTTCAAGTAATTAATTTAAATTTTAAAAAATAAATTTAAAAGTTGTGGCTTGGCCTAGGCCATAATCCAATTAAAATAAAATAAAAATTTATGAGTTGTGATTTATGCCAAGACACAACTCAAATTAATAAAAGAAAAAAAAACTAGTTGTGACTTCCATGAACCCACAACGCATTGGTTGCAATTTAACCTCTGACGCATTGGACCCGGCTGATATTCTGTGATTACAAAATAACAATAGTGTCTGGATACATACTTTTAGTGACCGTGCATATAGGGTAATACTTACCCCAATCATTGCACTATAGTAGAAAAGTTGTTTTTCACATCATAAATTGTATGTTTACTTTATTATTCACCTTATGCATTGATAGACAAAGTTATTCTGGAAATATTTGTATCCTTGTAGGTATGTTTTTGCTCCTCTTCGATTAAGTCCCTAGTGCAAGAAAGGGTTCCTTTTTTTTTTTTTTTTTAATGAGGCAATTCTCATTATTTTAAGGGAAAATGAAACTGTTAATATGGATCATTTGCCAGTTCTTTTTCAGGGTAACACAATGAAATAATAGGTTTTTTTTTTTATGTATGCAATTAAAAATGACTATTTTAATGTCCAACATGTTTGAATATCAAATTAATTTTTTATAAATTTACAGTGTCAAACCACCTAATCAAAAATTTAAAAAATAACAAAATTAATTCCTCATAATAGTTATAATTTGACTTGCTTTTGACTTAACAATACTTAAGAAACTTTGATGTTACATGTTTGATAGAATTATGTGGTGAAAAGTATCAAAATGATCCATCACTTTTATATGTTGTGTCAATTTAATCTTTCACAAATAACCATGATAAATCGGTTTCTTAAAAATTATATTTGATGCAAAATCAATTTGTGAAGGACTATTTTAATCTCAAACAAAGAAATTGATTTTATACAAATTTAAATTTATGAAGGACTGATTTGTTATGATTAATTTATAAATGATCAAATTGTCACAAAGTATGAAAGTGAAATACCATTTTATTCTTTTCTCAAATTATGTGTAACAAAAAACTTTCTTCGTGACAATACCATTTCATGCTTTTATTTTGTCATCATCGATTGTTGATAGTGCAACTCACGCATTTTTGGTTTTTTAAATCAACATGATAATGAAATACTCAAAAGTTTTGATGAGACCTATCCTATACCAAATTGATATCATTATATGATTTGCATGAATAATAAAAGAATATGTGCTTAAACTTTTCCATAAACCTTTTTGTTGATGTCAAATAAGGGGAGAATGAGAAAAAAAAAAATATGTGCTTGTGCTTATTACAATCCATACATTATTATAAAATATATTTTTTTTTACTGATTTGTCATCATCAAAAAGGGGGAGATTGTTAACCCTTAAGGTACAATGTTATTAGTTTTGATGATGATAAATATATGACAAAAATGGAACAAATGGGTTAGACATATAGTATCAATATGTGCTTAATTGATTAATCATTAACATATAATACTTTATAATTGAATCATCCTTTATATGAGATATACATACTCATATTATATCTAATAGGCTCTAATATTATAGACAATCAAAATTGGATATTTATAGTAATCTCATATGCATAGTAAAAAATGTTTATATTTTATTAATTGTTATTAAAAATAATCATATTGGGATATATGAATTTAACCAAGTATTTAGCTTGTAAGTTGGACTAACTATTATAAGCTCATTATTTAAATTCATTTGGACTTATATTTATTGGCCTAATACATTTTGGTTCTCAAAATATAAGTTTAAGTCAAAAAGATAAGAGATATATGGATTTTAATGGAGTTGTTTCTAAACCTTGGATCAATTTTTTTTATCATATCTCAAAAATTAGAGGAAATTTTGAAATGAACTTATCACATCTAAAAATAGACTTAAACATATTTTTAGTTATATATCACATGCTTAAAATTGATTTAAAATAAATGAGTTATGAATGTTTCAAGTTGCAGTTTTGTATATCAAATTGAATTTTGCATTGAAATTTATTAGGATAGAAAATAGACTTATAAAGATTTTCAGTGACATATAATTTGTTCAAAATGAAATTAAAATATAGGAGCTATGAATATCTAAATTTGCGGCTATGGAATAGAGCATAACCATAAAGTCAACAAATGGAGCTACTTATTTCCAATAATCAAGTTGTACAAGTTTGAATTTCTCCTTGCCATTAAATGGTTCTCTTACTTTTTTGGCCTACAAATACATGACTCAAGAGCTCAGAAATCATAAGAAAAAAAAGTGAAAAATGTCTTGAGCGATTCATTCTCAAAGATCTCTATTATTGGTAGTGAGCTTCATTTGTATTATTTGCTCTTTTGAGAGTTTTTTTTTGTTGTAAGTATTTTATTCTTAAAAAGATTTTTTATTTCAAGGAAAGAGATTCCTTGAACAGAGATTAAATTCAAGGAAAGGTTTTCCTTGAAGAGAGTTTGGTTTTAAGGGGAATATTCTCAAAGATTTGTAATGGATTGCAAGGTAATGGAAATTTTCAAGTATTTGCTTGGGGACTGGACGTAGGCTTAGGTTTAAGCTGAACCAGGATAAACTTTGTTTGCATTCTCTCTTCCTTTACTCTTTGGTTATTGCACTTTAATTGTGTTATTGATTACTTTTCATACTTATATATTGACAATCATTTTGTATCAATTTTTTAATTTGGAAAAGAATTTTTGTTTTTATCTTAATTTTTTTACAAACTCTCAATTCACTCCCCTTCTTGGGTGTCAGTCTATTTACATAAGTGGAATCAGAACTTGGGCTCTTGGTATTAGGCTTAACAATCTCAAGAATTCAATGGTTGGTCTTGGTGATAGTGTGTTGCCTGAAGGGCTTTTTATTAAAAAACCTCCTAGTTTCAATGGTGAAAACTATACCTATTGGAAACTAAAGATGATTTTTTTGAAGCTATTGACATTGACCTTTGGGGGTTTATAGAAAATGGTCCATATAAGCCAATTAAAACTGAAGGTAGCAAATTTATACCTAAGGCTAAACTCATCCTCACAAGTGCATTTAATTAAGAGGAATACTTTAAAATATCCAATTATGATAGTGCAAAGGAAATGTGGGATGAAGCCCATGAAGGAACCACTAGTGCTAAAGAAAGTAGAATATACAATCTCACACACCAATATGAATTGTTTAAAATGAATCCTGGTAAGACAATTAAAGAAATGCAAACTAGATTTACTCATATTGTTAACCATTTAGCTACACTTGGTAAAATGTATTCTCAAGTAGAATTGGTATACAAGATTTTAAAATCTCTACCCATAGAGTGACAACTTAAAGTGGCGGCAATTGAAAAAGCCAAAAGAGCTTTGGTAAGATTAGTAGCAGCTCTTTTTGGAAATTTTTAAGAACATGAGCTAAGACTTAAACAATTTCTTAAACATCAAGATAAGAAGAAAAAGAATCTTTCGTTAAAGGCTACTTCATCTTCCTAGGAGGAAGAAGATTTTAATGATATCTCAACTGATGGCATTGATGAAGAAACTCTTAGCCTATTTGTCAAGAAGTTTGGAAAATTCCTAAAAAATAAGAAATTTAATGGAAGAAAATCAAGAAATCAATAAGGAAAAGAACATCCCACATGTTATGAGTGCAAAAAAATTGGTCATATCAAATGGGAATGTCTTCAATACATAAGAAAGCAAGAAAATAAATAAGTAAATCTTGTCTCATGGCAAGCGAAGACAATAAGGTAAGTTCTTCACCTTCTTATGATGAATTACCAAATGCCTTTGATGAATTACATGATGAATTTCTTAGAATTGCTAAAGCTTTAATATTTTCCAAGAAAAAGAACCTACCTCTTGATAAGGAATTAAAGATAAAGAAGGAAGAAAATGACTCCTTGATAAAAACCAAAAGCTTTTTAGAAAAACAATATGAAGTTTTAAAACATGACTACAATGTACTTCATAAAGAGCATACTTCTTGCACAGAAAAGACTACAAAAATTTTACTTTGCAAATGTGAAAATTTGTTAAAAGAAAAAGAAGAATTAACTAATACTTTAGTAAAATTTACTAAAGGAAGAGACACATTAAATATCTTAGATAACAAATATGTGTTTTTGATAAAGTAAGACTAGGGTATAATTTAAACAAAAGGCAAAAATATTATAAAAAAACTTCTTTGTTTTTGCCTCCATGACTAGTACTCCTTTTATCACTTGCTTTTATTATGGAGAAAAGGGACATGGATCGTGTACTTGTGCTTACAAGAAAGATAAGTCTCCATGTGTTAAGAAAATATGATAACTAAAGGTACAACTAACAAGGAAGGACCTAAAGAGATTTGGGTACCTGAAAACAAAAATTGATTTTTTTATATAGGTATGCATGAAAGCAATTGGAGGAAGATGATACTTGGATAATTGATGTTCCAAACACATGACTGGAGACAAAGCCAAGTTCATCTTTTGTCAACCTAAAAATGAAGGAAGAGTCACTTTTGGTGGAATAGCCAAGGAAAAATAATAGGATAAGGAAAAGTTAGTAAGAATTCTTCTACTTCCATTGACAATGTGCTTCTTATTGAAGGTCTTAATCATAATCTCTTAAGTATTAGTTAACTATGTGACAAAAACAATATAGTGATTTTCAATTTAAAATTCTACATAGTTGAGAATATGGATGATCACAAGATAAAATTGGTAGGACAAAGTATTAATAAGGTTTACATAATTAATCTTGATGATGAACCTTCTCTTTAGTCAAAATGTCTTATTAGTGTAAATGATGATAATTGGTTATGGCATAAAAGACTTATCCATGCTAGTATGAATCTTTTAGTTTAACTGGCTAAGAAAGATTTAGTCATAGGTTTGCCTAAAATAAACTTTGAAAAAGATAAACTTTGTGATGTATTCCAAAAAGGAAAACTAGTTAAAAGCTCATTTAAAGCCAAAAAATTATCTCCACAATAAGAACTTTATAATTATTTCACATGGATCTGTTTAGGCCATTTAAAATAATGAGTTTTGGCATAAACTACTATGTACTTGTTGTTGTAGATGACTTCTCAAGATTTACATGGACATTTTTTCTTTCTTACAAAGATCAAGCATTCAAATCATTTCTCAAATTGGCAAAGTTCATTTAAAATGAACAAGGCTTGATGATTATGAGAATAAAAAGTGATCATGGAGGAGAATTTGAAAACAATCTTTTTTTATGGTTTTTTGTGATGAAAATGGCATTGAGCATAACTTCTTTGCACCTAGATAACCTAGGCAAATTTGATGCGAAGTATAATGAGGCAATCTTTTTAGAATATTTTAGTACTAACAAAGGTGTATAATAAAAAAATAATGACTATTGAAAAATTCATTCATGTAAATTTTGATGAATCTGACCTTCTTTAGCTAAGAAAGGTATCAGATGATGATATTGTAGTGAGACTTGATAATCTTACCTAAACCAAAAATCAAGAAATAGAAGAAGTCAAGGAAGAAGACAAAGTAGAAGAAAAAAGAAAAAGATGAATTCACTAGGATGAATAACCAATCCCAAATGGAGAAATATGAGGAAATACAATTAGATAAACAAGATGCTGCTCAAAGTCTTCCCAAAAAGTGGAAATTCAAAAAGGATCACCCAATGGATCAAATTATAAGTGATATCTTTCAAAGGGTAATGACTTAAAACTCTTTTAGAAATATTTACAATCATCAAGCTTTTCAATCTTAAATTGAACCTAAGGATATTGGTGAAGCAATAAATGATGAACATTGGGTCTTAGCCATGCAAGAAGAATTAAATCAATTTGAAAGAAGTATTGGAGCTTGTTCCTAGACCCAATGATTATTCAATTATTGGCACAAAAGGGTTTTCAAAAACAAGCTTAATGAATTCAGAATTATCACTAGGAATAAAGCTAGATTGGTTGCTAAAGGATATAATCAAGAAGAAGGAATTGACTATAATGAAGTATTTGCTTCAGTAACTGGATTAGAAGCTATTAGAATGCTTTTAGCATATGCATGCATAAAAGATTTTAAACTATAACAAATGGATATGAAAAGTGCTTTTCAATGGATACATAATGGAGGAAGTTTATGTTGAACAACCTCTAGGTTTTGAAAATCATAATTTCCTAATCACGTATATAAATTGAGAAAAGTTCTATATGGTTTAAAACAGGCACTAAGAGTTTGGTATGAAAGATTAAGCACCTTTTTTATTAAAAATGATTTTTCAAGAGGAAATGTTAATACTACCTTGTTCTTTAGAAAGAAAAATCATGACTTGTTCAAATTTATGTGGATGATATAATATTTAGTGCTACTAATAAAATTTTGTGCAAAGAGTTTTCTGACATGATGCAAAGAGAATTTGTGAAATGTCTATGATAGGTCAACTCAACTATTTCTTGGGACTTCAAATTAAACAACAAAATGATGGAATCTTTAAAAGCCAAACTAAGTATGTTAAGGACTTGCTCACAAAATTTGGAATGAAAAATGTAAAATCAAGTGAAACTCTAATGAGTTCCTCAGCAAAAATTGACATGGATAAAGATAGAAAGCCATTTAATGCATCAAAATATAGAGATATGATTGGCTCTCTTTTATATCTAACTGCAAGTAAACTAGATATAATGTTTAATGTTTGTATATGTGCTTGTTTTCAATCTTATCCACAAGAATCACATTACATGGCTATAAAGAGAATTTTAAATATCTTTTTGGCACACCTTAAATAGGATTATGGTATTTAAAAGGTTTTGCCAATACTCTAATGGGTTTTCTTATGCTGATTTTGCTAAAGGCAAAACAGATAGTAAAAACACTAGTGGGATATACCAATTCTTTAGAAACTCTCGTATCTTGGTTTAGCAAGAAATAAAATAGTATAGCATTGTCCACAACTAAAGCTGAGTATATTGTAGTAGGTAGTTGTTGTGCACAAATTCTTTGGATGAAACAACAACTTGAGGATCTTGGGGTATTCCTCAAAGAAATCCCAATACCTTATGATAATACCAATGTAATAAACCTTACCTAGAATCCCATTATACATTCTCGCATTAAACATATAGAAATTTGTCATCACTTCATCAGGGATCATGTCCAAAAGAAGGATATTACGCTTGATTTCATACAAACTGATTTTCAACTTACTGATATTTTCATAAAACCTCTTTTAAATGAAAGATTCTGGTTTATAAGAAAAGAATTAAACGTGGTCAATCCTAATGAACTTTAAAATAATTTAAATGTTTCGATTGAAATTTCAAATTATCCTTATTGACTTAAGCATTGGAGTGTTATCTATTATTTTTACAGGTTTTCTTAATCTTTGAAAAGATAAGAGGTTCATGTTTGATTATATCTTGTGAAATTTGAGTTACATACTTGATAATATAATTTTAAATGTAGCTTACATATTTCCAATCATCATGGTAATGAAATAACGATAAGTTTTGACGAAACCTACCCTATACTAAATTGATATCATTATATAATTTGCATGAATAACGAAGGAATATGTGCTTAAACTTTTCTATAAACCTTTTGTTGATGTCAAATAGAGGGAGAATGGGAGAAGAAAAATATGTACTTGTGCTTATTATATTGCATACATTATTATTAAACATATTTTTCTTTACTGATTTGTCATCGTAAGAAAGAGAGATATTGTTAACCCTAAGGTTCAATGTTATGAGTTTTGATGATGAAAAATATGTGACAAAAATGTAACAAATGAGTTAGACATATAATATCAACATGTGCTTAATTGATTAATCATTAACATGTAATATTTTATACTTGAATCATCTTTTATATGAGATATACGTATTCATATTATATCCAATAAGCTCTAATGTTATAGACAATAAAAATTGTATATTTATAGGAATCTCATATGCATGGTAAAAAAATGTTTACATTATACCAATTGTTATTAAAATATGCATATTTGAATATATGAATTTGACCAAATATTTAGCTTGTAAGTTGGACTAACTAACATAATCTCATTATTATTTTGTTAAATTCATTTGGACTTACATTTATTGGTCCAATACATTTTGGTCCTCAAAGTATAAGTTTGGGCCAAAAGATAAGAGAAATATGAATTTTAATGAAGTTATTTTTGGACCTTAGATCACTATTTTTATCATATCTCACAAATAAGAGGGAATTTTGAAATGAAACTTATTACATTTAAAAATAAACTTAAACATCTTTCTAGTTATATATCACATGCTTAAAATAAATTTGAAATTAAGAATTTTCTTAAAATAAAGTTGAAATTAAGAAGTTATAATTGTCAAAATTTTAGGTATGACTATCACACTTTTTTTCTTACCTCTAGTTACAATTTCAACAATAACTCAACAACCAATAATAATTTTGAAAGGAGGTTTATTCCATATGAAACTAGACTTACACAGCTTTCCAATCGTATATAACATGGTTAAAATTGATTTAAAATAAAGGAGTTATGAATGTTTCAAGTTGTAGCTTTTTATATCAATTTGTCATTTGACCTTTTATCACTCTTTCAACAATATCTTAACAACCAAATTGAATTTTGCAATGAAATTTATTAGGATAGAAAATGGACTTATAGAACTTTTCGGTGATATATAATTTATTCAAAATGAAGTTGAAATGTAGGAACTATGAATATCTAAAGTTATGGCTATGGAATAGAGCATAACCATAAAGTCAACAAATGGAGCTACTTACTTCCAATAATCAAGTTGTACAAGTTTGAATTTCTCCTTGGCTCCAAACGGTTTTCTTACTTTTTGGCCTATAAGTATATGTCTCAAGAGCTCATAAATCACAAAAAAAAAAAAAAGTGAAAAACATATTGAGTGATTCATACTCTCAAAGATCTATATTATTGTTAGTGAGCTTCATTTGTGTTATTTGTTCTTTTGAGAGTTTTTTTTTTTGAGTATTTTGTTTTTAAAAAGATTTGTTATTGTTGGAATAATTTTAATATTTTATGGATTAGCATTAACTATTTATTAGATTAGTACTTTGTTAATTCTAATTAGGCAATTAATATTATAATTTATAAACTGAGAATGGACTGGGTTTTATTTTAATATGTGTGGATAATCGGTGATGGGTTTGATTATCCACAAGCCCGCTGGGCAAAACCCAACCCACAGCCCAAGAGTATTAGTAATCATTCCGTCAGATTACTAATCTAATATTGTTATCCAGAGAGAGATTTTATGGGCTTAATTTTGATTGATTAATTAAATTTAAAATTGTTTTAAAGATTCTGGAGGATTTTACTGAATAAAATTGATTAATTATATTATTAAATAAAATCCTATAAATAACACACTGAAGCCCTAGCTTTCATATAATATTAAATTTGTCACTCTCTCTCTCTGCCGTCAAAACACTCTGAGAAACGCTCTTGGGCATTGTGGGTTGAACTTATTAGACCCAACCAATACTCAGATTAACGATGTCGTCTTCATCAGGTCAAATTGTTAATTTATTTATTCTCCCAATTTGTGATCATGTTCTAATTCCGCTTTCAAATGGTATCAGAGCCTGGTTTGATGGACTATGAAATTTTTTAAATTTCCTTTCTTTAATCTCGTCTTCGTAACATGATTTAGCATATTCTAGTTTCTCTTCTTCCTTTTCCTTCTTCTTTTTTTTGAATGGTCTTCATGGTAATGTAAGGGTAAAAAGGGTTGGCTATAGTGTGACAATATAATTGAGTTTAAAACACACCATAATATTGTATAACCAATCTCTTTTGGCCTATGGTCATTTATCTTAAAATTTTGTCACCATGGCCTTCCATGAGCCCATTTAAGGTCTAAGAAGGGTCGAATTAGAAAAGACTGAGGTTAGATAAATATTTTGAAATATCTAGGGAAATATTGTGTAAGCTATAACAAGCTTAGGATAAGAATTTTGACATGAAAAATTTTATGTAAAGACTAGACATAATACGGAACAATATGTTCAGTTCACTCTCCCTGATTATGTGTAAATAAATTATAATTAATTTCTTTGCATTAATTATTAGATTTTATTCCTAATTTAAGCACATGCGTTAAAAGGAGTATGTTGTGCGTGGAAATTGTAATGACTTTGGTTCACATATGCCTATTGATTATGTGCTCGCCTATCGTGGGCCCAATCATGGTGATATGTCTTTTATAAAATTTATATTTGTCATTTAATTTCCAACACTTTTTTGAATAATTTAATTACCATTATCAGGGATGATTCTGAATATTGTGATAAGTCCACTAGAGAGAGTGTATGTAAATATTATGTTGATAATGGACATGCCTTATCGGTGTGACATTGTCAATATAATTTTGTTAATAAGGCTTATTTGTGGCTTGTTAGTTGCAATTTGTTGATTGATGTATTCATGGTTTCTTATATCCTATCGATATGGAGATTGTGGGTGCATTTTGTGTCATTTCTTTCGATAATGAGCTTTCCTGGTGTGCATGAGTTTTCTTGATTTATCATAGTCTGAGCCCTTAGGTAGGATATGATAAGTATTTTGTTACATAGTTGCTGAAGCTGAGTCTTGTTACGGAAACTTTGTTATATATATAATTATGTGTCTGGGACATAATTATATGTTTCCTATTTGTTTTCCCTCAGCTTCTCTATTTTTACAACTATTTATGGTGAAAACTCTGAACAGAATAGACTACGATAATTGCATTGAGTCCCTTAATATGTATCTGGTGATCACCAAGGGAAGTTTAGGTATAAGAGAATCTAAGCAAGTGAATCTCACCGCTGAGTCTAGTGCTGTTGACAAGGCTTACCATAAGCAGTGGTATGAGTCCAATAAGATTTGTCTGTCTGTGATTAAGTATACGATTGTGAAGACTATCAGACAACGTATTCCTAAGAAGGACACCGTAATTGATATCTTAAAGTGGTTAGTAAGAAATTTAAGAAGTTTGATAAGACTTAAAAGGGTCTATTATCTCTCTTTGCTAGATAACACTCACTATAATGAAGTGTCATGAGTGTGTGAGCACATGATGAAGCTTGTTAACTGTTACAACAAGCTGAAATCCTAGATGTGGACTTGGATGAGAGCAACCTAGTTTATAGAGTTCCCTAATTACTTTCTGCTGAATATGAGGTCTTGAGAACCACTTATAATTCCCAAGAGTTAGAGTGGTCTATTAATCATATGATACCCAAAATGACTAAAGAGGAAGAATCAATAAAGAAGGTGAATTCTTATAATTAGTGAACTATATTTCACATGGTCCATCCAACAAGGCTAGAAATGTGAAATTGAAAAGGAAAGAAAAGTGAAGGCAATGCCTATGGTAAGAAACCGTATGGACTTAAGAAAAGCAATAAAAATAATAAACCGTCCTTGGATTGGAAGGAAGTTCGATTACAGTTAGCTATGTAGGCACTGTAATCTCAAATGAAGACTTGTACAAGGATGTGCTGTGTGTGGATGACATCCTATTGGCCAATAACTCAGTGTGCTTATTAAATGAGACAAAGCACATTTTGTCATGCCACTTTGATATGAAAGATTTAGGTTAACCTTTTTTTATTTTGAGAATTCAAATTCATTGCGATAGATCTTGTGGCATTCTTGGTTTGTCTCAGACAACCTATATTGAACGAGTACTCAAGAAATTTGATATGTATTCTTGCACTCCTTGTGTACTTGTGCAGAGTGGTGATAGGTGATAGGTTGTTTAAATCGTTATGTCTTAAATGATGAAGAGAGAACTTTAATGGACAAAGTTCCATTTAAATCAATTATTAATAGCCTAATATATAGACTTAAGTGTGCACATGTTTAAACATTGTTTTTTCCATGTTGGTGTGCTTGGCAGATATATTTAAGTAATTTTAGGCATGATCATTAGAAAGCTACAGAGACAGTTATGATGATCTTAAACCCACTTCTAATTACATCTATATGATGTTTTTTTTTTAAAGGAGTTGTTTTGTTGAGAAGTGTCAAATAGACATTTACAACTGCCTTTTATATATATATATATATATATATATAAATGAAGAGTATGTCGCTAGTTTTGTGATGGTCACTCGTTAAGGAATATGGTCAAGGAAATCAATTTCCGTCATGTGTATATTTTAAGTCTTGACCATTTTGTTGTGACATGACTATATTATACGCTTCTCTCAAAGTTACAGGAATTTCAGTTGTATCAAATTTTGATAGTCAATTCCTGTTTTTGGAGAGAAGATCTGTATATCTCATACTCATTTTAGGTGATCCGTTTATCAACACAAACCCATTAGAGTTTTGGAAATATATGACTTTTGGGTATATTCGAATTTTGATGTATTGTTTTAGTGAGTCTGAGTTGTGTTCTTAAGGAACACCTTGGCATATTTTGGCACTTATAACATTTGTTTCCCTATTGGATTCAATGTTTTGGTTATGCCAAAATTTTAGATATAATTCAGAATTGAAATTTTGTTGGCATTTATAACAATACTTTCCTTATCAGATTTAATATCCTTGATCTATAATTTCATTTCTGAATTTTTTGTTATCTTAAACTCATATGGTTCACATTTGTAGTGAGCATATGATGATGGATCTATTGACCAATGCCTATCCATAAGAGTAATTCAAATTGTATAACTCATATGGGTCTTGTTAAATTTTGATGTAGCCTTGGTCTAGTGGGAGTATGAGTTGAGTCCTTAAGGGGCTTTTGTGGTGTAATTTGACACCAAATTTATGAGTTGAGTCTTTAAGGGGCTTTTGTGGTGCAATTTAACATCAAATTTCAGAGTTAAGTCCTAAAGGGACTTTTACATTATAATATGATGCTTCAAATGTCATTTTGTATTCCATTCTATTCAGATAATGAAACTAATTTATGACAATGTTAATATCACTTGTTTCCTTATCGGATTCAGTGATCTTTGTGTGTAGTTTCATTTCTGAATTTTATATGGTTTATAAATATACACATATTCATGTGTTTATGTGAATATTAATTGCCTAATTATGTATTTTGTTTATTAACCTAATAATGTAATTAATGCTATCAAAGTGAGAGATTGTTAGAATATTTTAATATTATATGGATTAGCATTAATTATGTTATTAGATTAATTTCATGTTATAACTAATTATAGCATTCAGTGATCTTTGTGTATAGTTTCACCACTGAATGTTGCATGATTTATAAATATACACACATCTGTGTGTTTATGAGAATATTATTATACCTGATTAGTTATTCGTTTATTGATCTAATAATTTAATTAATGCTATCCAAGTGGGAGATTGTTGGAATAATTTTAATATTTTATGGATTAGCATTAACTATTTATTAGATTAGTACTTTGTTAATTCTAATTAGGCAATTAATATTATAATTTATAAACTGAGAATGGACTGGGTTTTATTTTAATATGTGTGGATAATCGGTGATGGGTTTGATTATCCACAAGCCCGCTGAGCAAAAACCCAACCCATAGCCCAAGAGTATTAGTAATCATCCCGTCAGATTACTAATCTAATATTGTTATCTAGAGAGAGATTTTATGGGCTTAATTTTGATTGATTAATTAAATTTAAAATTGTTTTAAAGATTCTGGAGGATTTTACTGAATAATATTGATTAATTATATTATTAAATAAAATCCTATAAATAACACACTGAAGCCCTAGCTTTCATACAACATTAAATTTGTCACTCTCTCTCTCTGCCGTCAAAACACTCTGAGAAACGCTCTTGGGCATTGTGGGTTGAACTTATTAGACCCAACCAATACTCAGATTAACGATGTCGTCTTCATCAGGTCAGATTGTTAATTTATTTATTCTCCCAATTTGTGATCATGTTCTAATTCCGCTTTCAGTTATTTCAAGGAAAGAGATTCCTTGAGCAGAGATTAAATTCAATGAAAGGTTTTCCTTGAAGAGAGTTTGGTTTTAAGGGGAATATTCTTAAAGATTTGTAATGGATTGTAAGGTAATGGAAATTTTCAAGTATTTGCTTTGGGACTAGACGTAGGCTTAGGTTCAAGTTTAACTAGGATAAACTTTGTTTGCATTCTCTCTTCCCTTACTCTCTTGTTATTGCACTTTAATTACATTATTTATTACTTTCCATACTTGTATATTTACAACTATTTTGCATTAAGTTTTCAATTTGGGAAATAATTTTTTTTTTATCTTAATGTTTTATAAACACTCAATTCACTTCATTCCTGAATGTCAGTCTATTTCAACAAAATATAGTAAAAAAATTAATAATTAAGCAAAACCTTTTCTTCAATGATCAAATGTATGAGTTAGGACTCCTCACAGTCGTTAGTGATTTTGAATTCGAATCCTAATAAAAACATATATTATTAATTAAGATATAATAATAAGTTAAAAAAATGTACGAGTTAGGAAGAAGAGTCTAAACCCCACTCGAGTTCCAAGAGACCCTACAGCAAGGGGAAGATGATTCGTCATTAATTTCCAACATCTTTTATTGAATTAGTCACCAACGGTCCATTTACCTAATCTATTGTGATGTTGAATCTCTACATTTCACAAGTAAAATATAACAGACTTTAGGAGGTTTGAATAAGTTATTTAAAATTTAACAAATATTAAAAAAAGCTCGTTAGTGTTTAATAATTTATTAAAATTTAGATTATTAAATTTTTATATGATAATTTAAATTTTATTAAATTCATTTGTATTTGAGAATCTAAATACAAAGAATTTATTTTCACCTATCACTTGCTCTTTTCTCTCGAGAATCCATTCCAATTTAGAGCATGGGATTGGTTATCAAAAGTTCAAAATATGATTAAACTTGTAACTTGATTTTAACTAGTTATAATTTTTAATTTAGGAGGAGTTTTGGATTTTGTTATTGTTAGATAATTTTTCGGATACTATTGGTTAATCAGTTGATAGTGCTTGCAGTCTTCAACAACATCAGACACCTATTTTGGATTGTGTTTTGAGTTAGAATGTGAAGACAAAACACAACTCTATGAGAAAGAAAATATCCTCTTAAATCTTAGACATCGATAAGCTTCTAATATTGAACGGTCTAGATTATATATGGAGAATAGACGGAACGATTGTGCTGACTAATTGTGAATTATATTAATAGATTGAATTTGTACAATATACAAAGGAATTAAGAACAAAAATGTCTCGAAGCAAACTCAATCACAACTTTGCAAAAGAATACTTTGGAAAATAATAAACAAAGCTAAACAAAACTATAAATAAATTAATTCAATGGTTGCAATTTTAAAGAATTTGCAAAGCGAGTTTATATTTATCCTTTTGTGGGATTTGAATTTTTCTTTTTTCTTATTATATGTGAAAGATAAATATAAACTAAATAAAATTTACTATTTAAATAGATCTCATATCTGAATGAACATGTGAGACTTACCATTTATATAGATCACACTATCTCTTTATCTTTCCACTCTAATATTAAAAAAAAAAAAAAACCCAAATCCTACTAGGTGGCTCTGCTGTGATGATTGTGCCTCCTTGACTAACCTGAAACTCAACTGATTTTATTGGATCGTTCACGGTCAATTTTGGTTGCTAACAGTTACGTATTTCGACGAGCTCTTCCAAAGTCTGACGTCATTCCAATTGAATTTATTCATTTAATATAATTCATTTAACAAAAAACACGAGTTTATTTTTCCATTTATATATACAAATAAGAGTATAAAGAACAAACATCATTTTGAAGAAAAATTCAATGTCAAAATAAATAAGTTTATTTATTAGATAAATTTCTATTTTGATATATAAATAAATTTTTAAATAAACACATAGAAATGATATGTCAAAATATGACTATATGCTAATATAAAATAATTTGTTATATTTATATTTTAACTCCAATATTTTTTATTTTATTTATGAACCCAAATTTTTTTAAAAAATTTTAATTTACTCCCTCTATTCAAAATAAAAAATAAAGGGAGTAAATTGAAAAATTCAAAATAAATTTTTGGTTTATAAATAAAATTTAAAAATAATGGGGTCAAAATATAAACATAATAAATTATATTTATTGATATGTTAAATTTGCTTTATATGCCAACTTAAAATAACTTGTTATATTTATATTTTAACTCTAATAATTTTAGATTTTATTTATAAACCCAAAACTTTTTAAAATTTTTCAATTTATCCTTTCTACATTTTATTTTTTAGTAACTCCATAAAATTAAACATTAGTTTAAAAATAAAAATAAAATTAGTGAGTTGTAGAGTTGTTGAAAAAATAAAAACAAGTATAAGGTTATATTAACAAAATTATAAATTAATATTTTTGTGTAAGTTATTAAAAAATAAAAAATAAAAATATATATATTAAAAAAATTTTAAATTCATAAATAAAATTTAAAAATAATATCAAAATATAAATACAATAAATTAGTTCAAGTTGTTATATAATCAAAATAATATGATACATCAATATTATATGTCTTTTTCATAACATGATATATAATAATTATACGAGGTCAACTAATTTATAATTACAAAAAAATTACCTAAAATTAATTAATGATACTAAACTAAACATAGTATAGATAAAAATTACTTATCATTTATAAAAGTGATAAAATTGACGACCTTAGCCTAAAATTTGAGTTACACGTAATGATAAATCTAAATTACAGTGAAACTTTTGATCCAACTTGAACCTTAGCCGACCCTATGTTTGTCATACACGCAGTGGAGGCGCCCTAGTCTTTTAGTCATTGAGTCCAGTCAAAGAGTTCAATGAATATTGAATTTCTCCAATGCGTGGCAGAAATTTCCAGACCAAGTCCCACGAACATACTCTGGTCAACTTTAAACACACCCAATGCCAATTCATTGCCTAGGAATTTTCCACACGCAACTAGTTCCTGCTTCGCAGTTTCTTCCACGTCACCACCTTCCCCTCCCTTCCTTCCTTCTTTCCTTCCAGAAATTTCCTTACCCTTCTCTAACTCCATTCCTCTTCCTACCTCCCTTTAAATACTCCTCCTCCCTCCGTTTTCCTCCACAGCAAGCAATTCGGTTCCTTACTTCAGAATTCTCTCTTTCGTCCATAAATTTCCGAATTCAGTCCTTTCCTTACAGAAATTTCCGTTAAAAAGCGATTCGGTTGCGAAATTCTGCAATCTTTTGTTCTGATCGCTGAGGTACGACGATGTCGATGTCAATCTTCAGTTCCTTCGATGCTCTCTGTGCCGAATTTTCGTACGGTCAGAAGTCACGCTTGTCCGTTAAGGATGGAAATTTGAAGCCCAAGTCGGAGGAGAGGCCTTCTTCCTCCGTTGAGAAGAAAGGGAAATCTCAAGATTCGTCGAAGGCAGCGCCGTCGACTCAGGGCGGTGGAGCCAAGCAACATCGCCGGCAACTGGCGCCGAGGTTCGCGCCGGAGTTAGATGGTTTACACTGCTTTGAGTCAATTGTGCCGTGCTGAATTTGAATTTTACCGTGATTTGAGATATTGTTGATTGAGAATTCATATGATTCAATTTATTAGTGTACAAACAACAATTAAACGAATGAATTCAAACTGGGTTTTCATTTATGAATCAGAATTGTGCCTTTTCTTATGCCTCTTAATTGTTCTGTGTTCGTTTTTTTTTTTTTACAACTCCAGGATAAACTGACGATGGATGTTTTCCAATTCTATCTCTGATTTAAATTTTAAAAAATGATTAGCATATGATTTAAAATTTATATGATTATTCAGACAAAAATATAAATTTTAAGAATTAAATTAATTATTCAGTAAAATTCTTTGAACACTAAGATTTAGCTGCACAATATCCAGCCCGGTTCTCTATGAGGGAAAAGAACCTTAGTTAGCTTGATTTGATTATCAGAAAAATCTTAAGATTAAAAAAAATACTGGGCGAGGAAGCCCGTGGACTGGAACTTTATTAATGCGTTATCTTTTCAATTTGTGATTGTCTTATTAATTCGAAAAAACAAATAATTCACTAAATTGCATTGGCTTTTTGAGTTATAAATATTTTTAAAAAATAATTTTTTTATAAATTTCATAGAACAAAAAATATATTTTATACGAATTAAAACTCAAGTCCAATAATTTAAAAAAAATTCAGACCAATCATATATAAAAAAAATGTTATTCTTAACTCAGAATACCAAATTATGAGACGACACGTACATGAGCTGAGAGAAAAAAGCATAGAGCAGAGGTGTGCATAGGGTGAGAAATGTCATATTTGGTAAAATGGACAGAAGGAGTAGGGAGAAAGAATGGAAGAAGAAAACTAACATATTAAGTATGGTACAATGGATTCCCTCTATATTGTGTAGTATCAATATGTACTGTTTGGTTGCTAGAATCAGGGCAAGAGAATAGGAATGAGAGTGGGAAACATTCTCATTCTCATGTTTAGTTGACAGATTGAGTTCTCATTCCCATTCCCTAGGGAGTCTGCTCTCCCTCATATAAGGGAGAGTTTTCTCCCTAGTTGAAGCTATGGAATGGGAATGTCTCCTGAAAATGAAAATATACTTGACAAAAATGTTCTTACTTATAATAATTTTCAGACAAAAATACCCTTATAATATATCAAAACTCTAATTTATTATTAAATTATTTATTTTTAATTTATTATTATTATATTATTTATTTTTAATTTATTATTATATTATTATTTATTTAATTTATTAACTATTTATTATTAAATTATGAATTTTAATTTGTTATTATTTATTATTTATTCATTTTATTATTATTTATTAATTATTTATTATTAAATGATATTTTTAATTTATTAATATTATATAATTATTTATTTAATTTATTATTTAGTAATTATTAAATTATCATTATTTATTTTTTATTATTATTTATTATTTATTTAATTTATTATTATTTATTATTAAATTATCATTTTTAATTTATTATTATTTATTTTATTAATTAATTATTAATTATTAAATTATCATTTTAATTTATTATTAATATTATTAATTAAAATTATATTAATATATAATTAAATAAATATTAATATATAATTATATTATTAATTAATAATTCGAAGAAATGTTTGCCTTTTTTTATTTTAATTTTATGATAAGGGATAATATGGTAAAATATGTACACTACTTAATTGATTCCTATGTATAATCTACTAACCAAACGAAGTAAAGGGAGACATGTCCATTCCCATTCCTTTCCAATCAAACAACATTTTAATATTACCATTCCCACTCCTACTCCTATTCTCATTCCCATTGTATCAATTCTAACAACCAAACGAGCCCTATACTTTTCTTGCTCAAGCATTACTAGGAATGGTGTTTTCTAGACCATTTTGCCCCCTTATTTGTCTTCAGCAAATTGCATGTAGCTTCCACATTTGTTTTTTCAAAGTGTACCATGTTGTCATGAGTTCATTAAAAAAGTAGTTGTCAACTATTAATTTTAGCAAAAAACTTTTTCTTTTTCGCCTAAAAAATAGTAAAGTAAATATTTTACTTAAAATAATATAAGTATTTTAATATTTTTGAAACATTTATTACATAATAAAAAATTAGAAAAGTATTTATTAATATTCAGTATAAATAATTTAATTTTTTTTAGTAAGACTAGCTTGAAAATAATTTTTAATAATATTCATTAAATGTTTTGACATAAGGATATTTTAGTTTTACCCAATTATCATTCTCATTTCATCATCATTTCTATCATACCAAACAAATTTTATAACTCAATTTCCGTTTTTATTTCTAATATACTAAACTTGTTTATCAAAAATTTCCTTTCTATTTTATTTTTATTCTCATTTTTATTCTCTTTCTATCAAAATCTACTACTGCAGGTCTGAGAGAGATGCAAGTGTGTGAAAGCTGGAAATTGGGAGAGAGAGCGTGTGTGTGTTGAGTGGTGGGAATGGGAGTTGAGAGGAAAAAAGTAAGTAATATAAAAATTTATGTAGTTTATTGTTAAGATAATTTAGTTTTAATTTAAAAAAAATTAATAAATTTTATTTTTACTTTTAAAATTTTTTTACATTTATTGATAGTTGTTTTGATAATTTAGTAAATATTTAGGCATTTTATAAATTTAAGATCACTTTTTTCAACTAATAATTTAAACTTTGTTATAATTTTCTTTTTCTCAACTAATAATAAATTTGTTGGAAGTTAGTTGTTTTGATATTTTAGTAAATATTTAAGCATTTTAAAATATTTGGGTTAATTTTAAAAGTAATTTTTTTACTAACACAACTATTTTAGTATATGCAAATATTTAGGCATATTAAAATATTTAAATATACCTTATTTGAAAAGAGTGTATTTTAAACAAATGAGGTATACCTAAATATTTAGGCATTTTAAAATATAAGTTTATCTTCAGCCAATATGCTACGAGATGGCTCAGAGCAAGCTTCAATTATGCTCGTTCCATTTATTCCGTGTTGAATTAGAGGAGTACAAACTTCATTTTAGATCAATATAATTTATAAATTTAATTTTGGTGCAACATAATTTTTCATAATTTAATTTATATAAAAAATATTTAAAAATTAAGTTTTGTAAATTTATTTAATATAAAAATTAAAATTTTAATTATTAGACAAAAAAAAGTTTTGAAAACAAAAATACTTAAAAATTAATTTAATATTAAAACAAAAATTTGTGTATTTTAATTTATAAAACTTGATTGATCTCACTCTCTCACTGTTTTCATTTCTTCTCTTTTTTATCTTTTTTTAGTTTTAACTTTTATTTTGAAATTGAAAAAAGATAATAATGGAAAAAGAATTTTAAGATTTTTGAAGTTAAAATTTATTTTGAAATTGAAGTGAAATTATAACGAAAAAATATTTTAAAGATTTTTGAAGTCATATTCTTTTTGAATTTTTCCTTTTTCTTTAAAGAAATCAAATTATTAAAGGAGAATTTTTTTCTTGGACTTTTTAGATTTATATTTTTAGTTTTTTTTTTATTTTTTGAAATTACGATTTGTGTTTTAAATTTTTGAAAGGGTTCTAATTCATGACCAAATGTAATATTTTATAATAAGTGAATTATTATTTTAGATATTTTAATAAATATAAAATTAAAATAATAATTTTGTAATATGTAAAAAACAAAAATATATTTTATTAGTTAAAATTTTAAATATAGGGCGGTTACATGATAGGCGTTACCCAATGCGGACCTTATCCAATTTGGACGCGTAGGATTTATTTGGTGGTGGCCTTAGCCTTATCTACAAATGATGTGAAAAGATGCTCGTCAACGAATGCATATATATATATATATAAGACACCAAAACATTTATACGTACCTAATCAGAATAGCCAAGCAGTAATATTTGCAACTCTATTTATCATAAATAGAGAAGGTGATGAAAGCATAAACCAGAATAATTAGACAAATATGTTTTTAATAAAACAATTAAGACATTATATAGAACCAAAATTAGAAGAAGAATTAGAGATATATGATTTAGATAGAACAATAGAAAAAACATCTAAAGATATCAGAAAAATATTAGAAAAAGAAAAGCATGAAAATACAATAAAAAGATTTAAATAATTGTCAAAACCTTTATAACAGAAAATATATGAATTAAAACTAGAATTAGAATTTATAAGAAAAGAAATAAAAGAATTGAGTAGTCTAGTAGAAAGAACATTAGGCATAAAAGATAAAATGGTAAAAATAGAACATGGCTATGAAATAAATATTATGACAGCTATGAGAGAAGCAATATTTGGAGATTATTGAGCTTTGGCTAGATGAGCCAATCTAGTTAAATGAACTAATTTTTAATTTTCTTACTTCTTCCTCTAATTAATTTAATTGAGTAATAATACTCTTTAATGTGCCAGGATACTATTGATATAACTATTTGTCTGTAATTATACTAAACCCACATTAATATCTAACATGGATAATCGCACTCCTAATTGTTCAATAGTCGGCGAATTTGGATCCCTTAGATTGCTATTTGTCTTGATATTCGATCATTCATTAATCCGCTCCATATTTTATAGCAACTCGCCATATACCAATTCCAGTACGTGGCATTGTTTCCTTATCTCAATTAAATTTGATGTTATTGGAATTTCTACTATTCTATGTCTTTGTGGATTTTTTAAACTATATGATCTAAAACTCTTTGTTCTTGTTAAGGGTCTATATTCTTGGTAACTTAGATTTCATCTTGGATTTATACTTATATTTACATCAATTGGTGAATTTATTCGTATACTTCTTTGACCTATGTTATTATCATACTGAATTCTTCTAATGTCTTCTTCATTTCTTATTTCTTTGGTGTTATCTAATTCTAATTGTAATTGTCATGGGATAGTAATTTTTATGGATCTAGTTTTAATTCTTCTAAAATTGGCATAAATTCTTTTCCTATTGTTTTTTTTTCCCTGATTCTTTTTATATATCTTATGTTCATTTAAGAAAACTAATCTTACCATTCCTGTTATACTAATTATCTTACTTCCTGGGGGCATTTTTATTCCTTGTAATTTATGATAAACCATCAAACTTCTATTCATATTCAATTATGCTCTAGATATTGCAAAATTTGTATTTAGTGTAAACTTTAGTTTTTGATAGAGTAAGTTTCCATTTAATGCTTCCAATATACTATTTGATACACTATATATTATTATGTTGTCTGTAATTAATAATTCTATTAGGGTGTTTATTTCTGCTTGAAAGTATACTTTAATCGTTAATTGAATTCTCTATCTATTATGGATTTGCTTATTAATGGTATTCTTAATATCCTTATGTTTGGGTTGCTTCTATACGATATTTCTTTTGTAATACTACACATGCATATTTTTCTTTTGCTTTGCTTTTATTATTTTATTATGTTTTGATATTATACTTTGTTTTGACAAGTCTTCAGCTGACATATCTAATTCTTTATTTCTAATTCTATCATATTGTTCTTTTTTAAATTTCGTTCTTCTTTCAACTATTCCTTCTTCTAGATTCGTTATTTCTTCGTATTGATCATATTCTTGTTGTTCTTCTATCTGATTACTAGTTTCACCTCGCATCATATTAATTTCATTTTCTTCTTCTATATCTTGATATTCTGTTTCTGTTTCTGTACTAGACTCTTCTGATTCTGATAGTCATTTTATTTTATATATTTCTATATCTTACTCATAACCTTCTTCTACTAGAAAGTTTTCAAACTCTATTGGTTCTAATCCTTCTAATTCGACTGCTTCTATTATATTTATAGTTCTTTTTCTTCTAGGTTTCTTACTTTCAATTGAAATATGTCCTAATTGTCTGCAATTATAACACTAACATTTCTTTGGATATTATTTTATAGTTTAGTTTTCTACCTTTATTAAAATATTTCTTTGTTTTATACTTTCTTATAAATTTATCTTTTGAATATTTCTTAAATTTGTACTTTTTATATGGTTTATAAAGTTTTATATATTTATTCTTTTTTCTATACTTATATTTTTCTTGCTTGCATCCCCATTTATGAGGCAATTTGAATCTTTCACATTTTAGGACTAATTTATTAGTTTTATAAAATTTATTTGCTTTCCATGCTTCTTTACATTTATTAGATAAATATTTAAATAATCTTTATTCGTCCTAAAGTATCTACATATGGTATTAATTATGGTCTTTATGTAAAAATAATCTATTATGATGCTTTCTGCTAGTAGTGTAGGTAATTTTCTATAAAATAAATCTAAACAAACTTTCTTTTCACTATAGTTTGAAATTCTTACTTCATAATAATACTATATTCACAAATATAATTTTCTAAATCATCTAGGTCTAATGTACATATTTTTATTTGATGTAATTTTTGTATTGATCATTCTATCTTTGTGGTCTCATTAGCTAAATATATAATAGAAAAAATAAAACGCTTATGTAAAAATTTACCCAAACTTAGTATACCAACTCATCAACCAATAAAATAGATCATATATACTAATGTATCATAATATTATTGAGGCGCTACCCTATACCATGAAGATGAAAATGGAAAAAGAAATAACAACTAAATATGCAAGTGCAAAATTTAATCCAAGTTAAGCAAAATATCATTCAAATTGAAAATCCACGTATTGGACACTTAGTACGTGACTTTGTTTTCTTTAAAACATAAGTCTTAAGACTTCTTAGGACCCTTAGCCTCGTAGCCTAAGAATTTTCAGCCTATATATATAGAGATTGAATATTAATCTAAAATATTTATACACATTATGGACTAATTTCTTGACCAGATTAAGATCAGGTGATAGGAGGAACTCTGTCCTCTTTCATACAAAGGTCTTTTACAATGCTTTATTACACAAACCTTCCCCCTTCAATTATAATCCAGCATAACTTTTTTTCATTTCTTACAAGAGGTGTACTTAATTCATAATTTATACAATATTAAAGAAGTAATACCATGTCGGTATTCATACAATAGGATCAAATCATTGCTACCATTTCCATTCTGATGTTTTGCATGCTAATTTTGATATTTTTTAGGTATATTTTGATAAGTTAGGAATATAATTTATTGCTTAGTATACTAAACCTAAAAAGCATTTTAATTCTTTCTTAGTTGTTATTTCCGAAAAATTCAAAACTTTCTTACTAATATGCTCTTGTAATTTTATTCCATCTTTAGAAATATATTGTCCTAAAAATCTTATACATTCCTTTCTTAATTCTGCTTTCTTTGGTGATATGTTCAATCATTTTTCTTTTATTAATTCCATGAATTTTCTAAATGTTCTTTTTTATTATTGGAAAATATTAAAATGTTATCTATATAGATTACTACAAAATCTCTTATAGGTAATAGTAGCTTCATTACATAATCTTGAAAAATATTTGGACTGTTGTGAAATCCTATGAGTAATACATTCCATTCAGTTGATTGTGTATTTACTCCCCTATTTGCTAATGCTATAAATTAGGCTTTTGCCCATTCTTCTATTCTTTTTTCTTCATCTTTTTTGCTGTCTAAATCTAGTCATATTCCTGCATTACGTATTGCTCTAGTTTCATGTTGTTTTAATCTAGTTGGTATATACTTATTATTCCATGATTCATAAGTGGATTCAAATATAAATCCTATTTCTTGGTTTCTATATGGTTCTCTATGTCTTAATACATCTCTTTATGCTTCCCTTTCTCTAGTTATACTACTCCCTGGATTATTCTGATTATATTTTGGTTTGTCTAAATTTGGAAGGGTTTGAGGTTCTCTTTGTGTAATATTATTACTTTGTTCGATTTGATTCATATTAACTTCAATATAGGTATCATCTATTATAAATTTTCCATATTCTTTCATAATTTCCTCTAATTCTTCTTCTCCTTTTCCCATTTCTCTTTCAATTTCATCTTGTTCCAAATCTTCCATTATATTCATCATATTTATTTCTTTTATTATTAAGGACTTTTGTTTATATAAATATATATATATATATATATATATATATTCAATGCTATTGTCCGATGACCAATGATTTGTTATAGATTAAGACCTTACTTTTATTTTTTTATATGGATATGAAGTAGGTTTTTAATTGTCTGATATAATTAAAAAATTAAACACATATTATATTTTAATTCAAGAATATTATAATAAAAATATAAATAACTGTATATAAGTTTGTACTTTAATTATGTGCTTTTATCAATCGTTGTTAATGAAATTAACAGTAAATTTAATAGTAATATATATTATAAAATTATGATTAAGTTGATAATCAATTAAAAATTATGTTATCTGTTAGTATATAGGTTAATTTTATGAACAGTAAATTGACATCCAAGGTTATTGATGACAAGTTTATATGTAACAAAGAATAACTGTATATGAAGAATCAATTTTAAAAAATATTTCACTTTTGTGCCGATTGGATAATTTTGTTATCATTCTCACCTTTTTAATATTTGAAGACTTTTTAAAAATTTATATTTGGAATAAATTATATCTAATATCCCTTTGTTTAAAATTTTAGATTTGAGTTTTTGACCTTTTAACATATATCATGGTTTTAATTTTTTTTATATGTTTTTTGCACAACATGATATTGTGGTTTTATTTTTCATGTTTTAGTAAAAACAATTAAGGAATTTCATTTTTTGGAATTAAATACATATTATGTAAAAAAATTAACTTCATTAACAACAAAATAAAAAATAAAAGGAGCCCATTTTGTTTTTTAAATTAAGAATATATTGTTTATACTTTTGCCAAACATTATATAAGGTTAATATAATTTACTCTTATTTATTATAAAATGGGATATATTTAAACGATATTTCATCCAAAAATATTAAAACATCATATATATATATATATATATATCTCTCTCTCTCTCTCTCTCTCTCTCTCTCTCTCTCTCTTTTGAAATCCACGATTCAATTATATAAATTGAAGTGACCTTTTTTAATATAATTTTTAATTAGCTGTACTTGAGTTGTTTTAAAATTTGAAGTTCAAAACATAATTAAAATAAACTATTAAACTTAGAAAAAAGTTGCATTATTCCCTCAATCTATAAAACATTCTAACATCTTAGTCTCATTGCAATGATCTACAATTTAAAGCATAATTTAAATTGATTTGAATTGAACATATATGTTTTTGATATATTTTTACAAGATATTTGGTTTATGGAATGTTATATTTCTAGGATTGTGATTCTCAAAATTCATATTTCCCAGAAATATGACATTTGGTGTATCATAAATATTCTTAGAAATATTTTGTTGCATTTTTGGAAATCTAGCAATTTCATCAAGAAAAATTTATAAATTTTCAAAAATATCCCTATTATGTTTTACTATATTTGCATTATTCATTTATATGTCTAAATTATTCTTATTTTGATATATAGTAATTTATGCTTATAATATTATTTATTATTTCAATGTTTTATCTACACCTTTATTTTAATATTTATAGTTATATTATTAAAATATTTATATTTTTATATATTTATTATGTGTTATTTTATTGTATTTTATTATTTATATCTATTCATTATTTTTGGAAATGTATTTTCACTAGAATCCAACATCCATTTTTTCTCATAAAAGAAAAAAAAAAAAAAACAAAGTCCCGAATACCCAAAAGACATTTTTGGGCTGAAATTTATAATTTTTTTAGAATTGAAGAAAACAAAATTTGACTCAAAATTAAAGTATTTTATTCCGAAAAACTTGGTGTCTTTATCAATTTTTCAATTAGCAAGTAATATATAATTTATATCAAATGATAAGTTTTATTGATTCTATTTGTCTCTCATAATAAATGACTTCAATCAATATATTCTTATATATATATATATATATATATATATACACACACACACAAAATATGAAAGATAACATGAGTTTTGTCTAACCATAACCCATATATTCACTATTACGACAAAAGGTCCCGTATTTGGGATTTTTATAGGGATTGTTTTGTTTAGAAATTTGTATTTGGAGATTTCCTTTTTCTAGAGAAAATTTTTTTCAAAGATAGTTTGGGATAAAAACGAGGATCATATTTTCTACAGTATAAGGTGTCTGTCTCAGATAATTTGACCTAATATATATATATATATATATTACTAATAGTAATTTTATTTCATTATTAAGTTTAATAAATATAAATTCTCTTACAAAGATAGAAATTAGAGGTGCAATTATTTTAAATGTGTAAAAAAAATTGTTTTAATTAGCAATATTAAGTTAGAGTTAACCTATTACTTAAACAAATATGTCTTAATTAATGCGTCAAATATACAAGTTGTTGACATTTTAAGATAATAGAAATAATATAGATTGAAATACCCAATTTGCACATAAAAAAAAAACAATCTTAACATATGGTAAAAAAGATATATTAATATCAATACCACTTAAATTTGATGTTTTTAACTTGTTGACGATATTAATTCTTTAAGTTTTTTTGAATTTTTAGGATTTATTTAGAACTTGTTATTTAAATTTTTTAGTTTTTTAAATTTAATTAGAGCTTATTGAATAATATAAATAATATCTTAAAATTTTTTTTTAACATGTCCATTTTTATATTTATTAATATTTTTATTTTTTTTGTAATTTAAAAAAAAATTTAAGATCTCACCGGGAATAGTGGTAGAATTTTTTCCTCATAATGAGAAAAAGGGATGTAGATTAAAGACACGAATAATAATGAAGAAGACGAACGGGGAGGTACTCCCATCTCACCTCGCAAAATTATCATTTTTAACTAAAAATAAGGATTTTGGAATAGTAACCCACCTATTTTGGGAAATAGAAGATCTGTAAGACATTCAGGTTTCTAAACTGGGTTATAAAATTGAAATTTAATATGCGGCAATTAATTTCTATTTAGATAAATAATCAACGGCAAAATGGACTCAACTGAAGGCCATGTTTAGGACAAGAAATTTCGCATTAGGAACTTTTTGTACAAGGACCGTAAGTTGCGAATTTTTAAGATAAAAATATATTTAATTATTTTATCAATTTATTGTTTGGTAATGTACTGACGCTTAACTTAGCCTGTGCTGATCCTTAAAGAACATCAGAAGTTGGTCAAATGTTGATCTTGTGACTAAGTCATTATGAGCCAACAACGCTATTTGCATCTACCCTCTAATCTATATGTGTCCCAACTACCCTCGGAGCTGAATAAAGGTGTCAGCATGCATTAAATTTGTCTGCTTTCATCAATATTCCTTCAAGAGAAATCTCCATTCTCAACTGACAACCATTCTATGTGAAAGACAAAATTAGTCTTTTCACTAGGTCAAACTGGATTCTTTGCTGTGCATGACCCTCCGTTTCATTAGAAAAGCTTTTCTTTCTTGTAAATTTGTATTGTCATGGCAGAGAAAATTAGAGAAGGATCACTTATATTCTTGTTTTCTCTCTCTTTTTTTTTTTTTTTCAGTTTCCAAAGCTTCTCTCCTCTCCAAATTTACTTCATTCATGTACCAGCTTCTCCAAAATTAAAATTTCTGTATGTCTCTCTCTCTTAAAATCACATGCTATCATTCTCTCCCTTACTCTTTGCTATAGAAAAGTCACGGCAAGGAAGCGAAATTTATTACGCTTTAATTTTTTTTTCCTATACGTAAGAGAAAAAAAAATCAATATAATTCTATTTCAAAAAAAATTGATGCATATTAATTCAAAATCATTCATCACCTAGCTACAAAATTAACTTGCAAAAAAAAAAAATGAAATTAAGAGCAAAACAATTTAGAATTAATAAATTTTACTTGAAACTAGTATTCATTTTTAAGGAAAACACTCTTGACTCATTCCTAAGGATGCTTACAAATTCGTCACTTTCTCCAGGGTACACAACATTAATTTGATAAAATTTGATACAAATTTAAATTTAGCAATTCACTCTCTCTTACCATTTACAGGAACATTTACACTAGATTATCTTAAAATTCATAAATATTTGTAAGGACCCAAGGACCAATTCTTTGTCTACATTAGCTCATTGTGTAGTGCACGATAAAGGAAAGTGCTTGTCTTCTCCGTCCATCTTATATTTTCAGCTTCTCACCAAGTTTTCACTCCACACACACATACACACAAAAGAAAACGAATATGCTTCACTGATCAAATGTCAAGGGATGGGCTTGAAGAAACTATAATCTTTTGACAATGTACTTTTCTTTTTCTTCTTCTTAGATAATTTAAAGTTTCTCTACTTAGTTTTTTGGTTGGATTATTGAACTAAATTAGGTGGAGATGATCAATTATGACAAGGATTAATGTATCAATTCAATGTGGATTTTACTAAACTTTATTTTATCTCTTCCTGATATTCAATGCATTTATAATTTTCATATGCATGTAAGGGACCATGACTTCTGTACTAAAATGCTACCCTGCAATTCTAATGAGAAGCGATTATATTTCCTTTGTTATTTTGATATTCTTCTTCATCCTTTTCTTTTTATTCACTGATCTTGAGAATTAAATAAGCTATGGTGTGTGTATGACCAATTAACCTTTAACTCTAAAAAGAATTTTATCAAAATCAAAATAAATAAATAAACGACCCACATTGAAAAAGAGGGACAGAACATCAACCATTTAAGCTTACTCAGATTTGATTAAAAAAATGGGATCACTTCTTCTAAACTCGTTTGAAATATTTGATTCATGTCCTATTAGAAGTAAACGGCACTGATCTCTTCGATCTTACATAATAATGATTAAGTCGATGGAATTATGATGAAGGATAAAAGGAAGAGAATATCAGAGGTAGAAGAGTACTTTATTGCATGTTAAAAACTAATTTTTTGGTACAAGTTCCCTACCATATTTATAGAGTCTCAGAACATGGTACAAGTTCACATTAATTACGCACATCCAACACGCAGTTATCATTTCATAGTTTTAGGTACGCCCTGTTCAGTGTCCTTAACCACAAAAATGGAATTTTTTAGGTTATAATTTTAATACTAGTGACATTGCTTCTTCTGCCCAAACCAAATAAACTCTTAAATTTGATTCAAAATGAATCTATTATTCTATGAAAAAATATGAATGAGAGTTTGAAGAAGGGAAAGAGTCACAGTCTAGCTACAATTATGCATAGAAAGTTCTTACACTAGTTCTGAAATATAATACGGCTACACTGTTTTACCAGAATTTTATTTCAAGTGATCAGAGAAAAACAGAAGAGCAACACTGTTATTTGGTACATTTGTGAAGCTCTCGAAGATTCTGAACAAACCCATCAACATAGCTATCCATGAAGCCAGCACCGCCCAACTGTGCCCTCCACTTCTCATGATTCTTCCTCACCAGACCCCCCACCTCACTCCCTTTATTCATCACCAACTTCACAGCTTCGCACAGTTTCTCCTTCCAAACCCAACCATTCTCATCCTTCTGCACCTCCACCGCCACCTCCAACTCCTCCACCAGAATCCTAGTGTTCAAAACTTGATCACCAAGATGAGGAACCAGCACTATCTGATTATCACTCATCAGCGACTCCCACATCGATCCAAACCCACAATGGTTCACGAAACACCCCACATTTGGATGATTCAGAATCAATGGCTGCTGAACCCATCCCCTACAAACCATTCCTCTCCCTTTAACCCTCTCTTCGAACCCTTCTGGTAAAGCCTCGTCCACAGTCTGGGACCCTATTGGGGGTTTCAGGGAAACCAGAAATGGGAAGCCTGTGAGCTCGAATCCTAGGAGGATCTCTTGGAACTGGGGCTTCTCGAGGTTGAGTTGGGACCCGAAGGCGCAGAAGACGACGGACCCTGGTTCGAAGGCGTCGAGCCAGGTGGCTAGGGAGGGGTCGAGCTGGTCTCCTTTGGCTTCTTCGGGCAAGACGGGTCCGGTCAGGAATACGGGCTTTTGGTATTGGTCGGACATGTAGTCGCAGAAGCTGCTTTCGATCTCCCTGCATGTTCTGATGGCTATGGCGTCGCTTTCTCTTAGGGCCGTAGTGATGCGCTCGTAGAAGGTTATGTTGTCCCCGAATGGGAGTGCCAGGAACAGTAAAGATCGAGCTTCGTTGCCACGAAGCACCACCTTTGAAGATGGGTAGCCTGCGATTTTTAAGATTTTTGTTTGGTGAGATGCACAAGATAATATGAAGAATAATAAGAGTATAAAATAATAGATGACTGAAAGACAAGTTACTGATTCAATTCTTGAAGAAAAATATGAGAGCGTTGGAACTATGTGATGGCACCCAGGTGACAGAAGTTGAGAGAGAAGGAATATCCAAGATAAGTACCAAAGTGGCAAAGATAAATGCAACCAAAATAATAGAGGACTGTAATTTAAATATCTCGTAGGAGGAAGACAATAATGTACTTAAAAAATAAATAAATTGAAACATGTTATAAAGACATGTAACATATTTACATTTTTCACAAATTTTACTGGTCTTTTTAGAAGTGAGATGGTCTGTACATGTAAACTCTTTGTGTAAACTAACACATCGTGAGAATCTCTCTATAATATGACATACTGAACTTAAATTAACAATTTGGTTTCTCAATTAATTGTAACACCTATATATTGAGAGTTAAATTTCAATAAATAACCAAAAAAAACTAAAGTGAAAAAATCACGAATTCAATAATTTTCAAAGGTTAAATTAAACAAGTAGTTGATTTAGTCTCTAACATGCTATACAATCATTGAGATAAAGCAATAGAATGGTAGTAACCTGGTGGTGGCTGGCTCAGATCCTCCATTGTTAAAGCCCTATCGTTGGGAATCTTCCTTGCAGGCACGACCCCTATAGCCAAGCTCGCAGCACAAACAACGTTATAGCACAACGATTTGATCCCAAGTTTCCTGGCGAGTTCTGGGACCCAGAATGCATTATCGTAGAACACGAAGTCTGGTTTTGTCTCAGACAGTATACGAACAACCTGGTCTTGGATGAGATCTGTAGCGGCGCAGAGCAAATGGTTCAAGGAAAGCGGTATCTCGGAGGCGGTCTCGGTGCCCTCGGGGAGGCCGGCGACGTGAGGCACGGTGACGAGGTGGAAGGCGATGAGATCGGGGTGGCGGTTGAGGTGGTGAAGCTGAAGTTGAGCTTTCCGGGGGAGCAAGAAGGAGATTCGATGGCCTCGTTTGGCTAGCTCGTTGGAGAGATGGAGGAATGGGGTCATGTGGCCTGCTGCGAACCATGGAAACATAGCAATGTGGAACCTTGAATCAGCCATTTCTGTGGAGTCTTGGAATTGAAGGCTTCTTCTTGTTCTTGGTAAGGTTATGTTCTGTGACTAAGGATTTCGGTTTGTCCTGATTTGTTTGAGTTACAATACATATATCTGTCAGCGGAAGGCCTGCGGTTGGGTCACTATGCAAGTTTTATTACTGGTGAATTTTGATCATAGGATTAAGGTTTTAATTTTTATCAAGTTTGGTTTTTAAAAATTATTAATTTCCATAACTTAATTTTAAATACACAACGTTGCATCTATACAATTATTTAAATACTGATCGTGAAATTTGTGCGGTTAAAATAAACTATATATAAGATCTAGATTGTAGTTCATCTTGGAGATGAGTGGATGGATGATTCAACTTAAGAGCTAGAATCATGGCATGTCAAGCTTCAATTTGGCAAAGATTTAGGAGATTTGCTTGGTGTTTCATTGACCCAAGTTATATATGGAAAATATAGCAAATTTCAGAAGTAGTTTTGCAAAAATTTTATGTATACAGCTTGGTTCATAAAGAATGACTATAGCGAAATCAATTAGTCTCACATGGATACTCATTTCAGCTTTTTGGTGAGAACATGCCATTTTACACCTTAATCAGTTTGATTTACTTACCTCCTATAAATCCGTGGAATATACACTAAAAATTTGTTAAGTTTAGTAAGATTGCAGCCATATTATTGTAATTAATTATGATATTCATTTAAAAGGCATATCTATATATATATATATATATATATATATATATATAATGCCAAAAAAGTACTATAATATATTTATTCCCTAGTATAATGATGATGAAAGTTATTTAAATGAAAAAACATATTACAATATGACAAGTTATTATTACAATGTATAGTTGTGGTAAATAATTGTTTTATTTTTAAATTAAATTATACATTATTATTCGTTGATTTAACACTTATTCTATTCTAATTGAATAACAACATAAATGCATATTAGTTTAGTCCTTGTTTAAATGTTATATAATGCTAGAGAATTAAAAGGACTAAATTTGTAATCTTGAATCATATTACATTTATTAAATGATATATCATAAAGAATATCTCTATAAATTTGAAAATATGTTCATCTTTGGAAATTAAAATATTTAATTTTTAAATTAAAATAAATTTATTTATAAAATTAATTTTTAAATTTAAGATAATATTTTTAACTAAACTAAAATTAATTTTTTATAATATTTTTATTCAAAATTACATTTATAAATTTATTTATATTAAAATTTTAAATTAACATCATATTATTTTAATATAAATTTTATTTTTAATGTTTATCTTTAGAAATAAAAGCACATATTAAAGATGGGGAGCCCACTGTCTCTTTACTAAAGCGCATATTCAATAAAGACAGTGTCCCCTAAATTTATTTTCATAGCCTGCGATTTAACGTTGTATTAGTTTGTAACCTTAAAAAAAGTTATAAGTTTTCAGAACTCGTAACATGACCAAAAAAAATTTTAAAAATTGAGTAAATAGTTTTGATAGTTACAATTTTTGCACAGTAATTATTTTAAAAAACGATAACAGGTTAAAATGTCCAAACAATTCACAAATATAAAATTACTATTCATTATTCTTTTTCACAAAAAATGGTATATTTAAAAATACTGTAATTTTTATAAAATTTGTTATATATTTTATTTATAAACCATTTAAATAGAGTAAAAATATTGTCTGATAACAATATTGTAAAAGCTGTATTAAAATCATGAGGGTGCCTAATAATACTTTATAAATTCCCAAAAATGTCTCCATAGGCCACCAGAATTACATAATACACTTACTTAGGACCGAATCAAAACTCGTCCTCGCACTAAACCATATATTCCATTTTAAGGCTGTGGCTTCATGCTTGTTTCGTACACTATGCCTAATTGAATTAAAGAAAAAAATTGATACATAATTACTTATTTGTTTGTTATATTATTTTTAATTAAAATATAATAAATAGTTTATTCTTTTAATATATTAAGATACGTATATACTTATTGTAAATAATCATATTATTAATAACAAATTATACACTTGTTAGATTTAAATTGAAAAATAGGATAATAAAAATATAAAAAACAATATCTAATAATAATAATAATAATAATTGAATTAACTGATTATTTAATATAGGTAGAATGGCAAACTATAGGTGGTCCTTATACCTTTCGAATCTGCAGGGGTTCCCAAGCTACGTCATAATGTCCTGGATGAGCTGGTGATGGCGATGGTCTTTATTATTTAGTAAATCAGACATGCTTTCTGCCACAAAAAATATAGAATTTTCTAAAAGAAAATAAAATAATAATAATAGAATTAACTGATTATTTAATATAGGTAGAATGGCAAATTATTGGTGTTCCTTATTATGGAATTAAAGTGGGGTTGGATAAAATTATAGGTGGTCCTCATATTGCCCTGGATGAGCTGGTGATGGCGAGGGTCTTTATTATTTAGTAAATCAGACATGCTTTCTGCCACAAAAAATATAGAATTTTCTAAAAGAAAAGAAAATAATAATAATTGAATTAACTGATTATTTAATATAGGTAGAATGGCAAATTATTGGTGTTCCTTATTATGGAATTAAAGTGGGGTTGGATAAAATTATCGGTGGTCCTCATATTGCCCTGGATGAGCTGGTGATGGCGAGGGTCTTTATTATTTAGTAAATCAGACATGCTTCCTGCGACAAAAAATATAGAATTTTCTAAAAGAAAATAAAATAAAGTTCCGTACATGGACGTAACAAAACCTTTTATAGAAGGTGTCGGATTTGCTTGGTGCATATCAATTTCCTTTTTATTTTTATTTTTTTAATATTATTAAGTATTAATTCTTTTAATGAAATGATGAATTTAACGGTTTATAATGTTACAATTTTAACAAGTATATTTTTTTAAAAACATATCAGAATAAAACAAAATAACACAAATATTTTGAATACAAGATGTTATTTTGTTAAAAAAAAAAAAAAAAGATTGAATATCTTTTATTGTAAGAAGCTTAACACCCCAATTTTATTCTTTTCTAACAAAATGAACAAAGAGCTATATATACAAATGCACAATCATCTGGGCGCATAACTTATTTTCTATTTTTTTATATTGGTAAATATTAACTTTTAAAAAATATATGAAAATACAATAATAAAAAGATAAATATTTTTGGTATAAGAAGTCATTTTAAAAAAAAAACACACATAAATATAAAAAGCAATACTATTTTTCGGCAATATATAATATCTTCATTTGTTAGAATACATATATCATCTTAATATATAATCTATTTTAATAACTGAAAAAAATAAAAACCGTATAATTAAAAATAATATATAAGGATTTATTTTTAGGATGCCAAATCCTGATGGGGTCAAAACATAATATTATAGGGACTAAATTGAAACAATTTAAAATTTTGGGAGCCAAAGTAAATTTTACCCAAATTGAAAGCTATTGTTTGTAGTTTTCCCTTCATAGATATAGCTCCTTCTTGGTCCCATCTGATCTAGGCGTGTTTTCTCCTCTGGATAATATATATATATATATATATATATATACCCAGAAGAAACACCATTTCTTTGTTATGGTTGATACTAAAAGAGGAAATTGCTTTTAATTTTTTTCGCAATTATAAGCAATTTTTTGAATTAATTTTATGAATTCTTGTTCGGCTAATCTCACATATTGGGCTTTGAAACATGCTTGAGACATTTAAGCCAAAAAGTTAAGCTTTGATCAAACGGGCGTGTAAGAATCATCTTGGGCTTTTAAGACACATCCATAACAAATATTTTGGGCCTCATGAGTGAGACCCATTGGGCCAATAATATCTCCCTGATAACAAATCTGAAGCGTTTTTTTAAAATATAGATGCTACCCTTGAATAAGTGAGATTTTCAAATGATACAAAGTTTTACGAACCTGAATAGAGAATACAGGTATCTCAAAATTTTCAAAGGTTCTAGGTACCTAAGGACAGGACAGGATATGGATATATATCTCATCATATACATCAATATGCTCCAAAACGAGTTTTCTTAAAGCCCAGGAAGATATTTACAAAGCCCAGTTTTAGTCTTTAGCATCAAAAGTATTCTGAACAAGTTTTAAAGCAGATATGTGAGAAAAGCCTGAACAAAGCTTCATGAACTTGTTTCAGAAAAATTTCCCATAATTTCCCCCAGCCTAACTCAGTTTGCTTTAGCTCCAGCTCTCGGTATCCGTCTCTTCCTCCTTGCTTTTTGTGTTCTTTCTTGTTTTTCAGCACCCCCTCTCGTTGTTACTCTGTTATTTTCATCCAGAACAGAGCCTTCTCTCCTGCTATCTTTCAAGCCAGCGAATGTACTCTGTTTTGTTCAGCCAAAAACAGAGTACATTGTTTCTCCTTCCTGAATGCCCCTGTTTTTCGGTGCATCTCTCCTTTTTCCTCCCGCTCGGTTCTCTCTTCCGTTCTCCTCTCCCAAACTCACGTCTCAATCCTCCTCTTCGTCTCTTCACTCTTACATACTCGATCTCTCCTTTCTTTTATAACGTTTTGTTCCTGACGTCAGAAATCAAAAGTACTCTCCAAGTCCAACGGTTCTCACGTCTCTCGCCTTCAATGCCCCCTTCCTTCCTTGTGTTAGAGTCAGATAAAGAGAAGGAGATGTCTCTGCCCCATTCCTTCTTCATTCTCCATCCAGGCTTGATCTAGAGAGATACGTTCTGAGGCTGCAGCTCTGTTCGTATTTACTCTTCCTCACTTCCACTTTCTCGTTTAATCTGTTGTTGCCAGGGGAAGGGTGCCATTGTTGCAGTTTCTGTACTAGGCTCTCCTCTTCTCTTCTTGTTTGACTTGAGTACTTTTTTAATTTATTTATTTGTTTTAGTCTACGTGGCAATTTTGGTGAAGATGAAGTGAAAGGTAGGAGTGGGGGTGACAAGGTAAGTTTAATAAAAGCATTGAAGAGACTTATTGATGAAATGGAACAAAAGGATTTACATATTAATTTAATAATATTATTCAATAAATTTTTAAATAAAGAGATTATCATTATAGTAACACTATTTGTTATTTTATTACTTTTAATTTTTAAAAAAATACAAATTTTAGATGGTAAAAAAGAATTTTGAAGGCCTTTTTTTGCTATACTATTTTATCTTAAAACAAACTTTTAAACATAATAATTAATAAAATTAGTCATTCCACTTTATGTGATTAGCTAACCATCCAAACATATTATTAAAATTTGTCTTCTTTTCTCTTTTTTGTAATTTTAATTTTATTTATTTTTATATTTTTAATTTCTAAGGAACTGTTCAAAGAAATTTGAAGGTTTCAAGTATAATTTAAAATGTTGTTTGAATTCATTGAGTATCCAGGATATATTCAAAGTATAAAGATAATTTCATATTAATACATATGTATATTACAACTATATTATCTAAAGTAATCGGAAGTTCATATAAAAAATAGATATTAACGTAAAAATAGAGTAGTAAATTATAAATTACTGCAGGATACAAATTTTAATTATTTTAAACTTGAGTCTCGATTATTTTTGTCATTTCATTAAAGCAACAAATTCTTTATATGGATACATTGCACTTCGATTTTGAATAGCGCAAGAAAATTTAATAATCGAAGTCCTTTTTCTTTTTTTCTTTCTCGTTTTTTCTTCTTGGTCTCATGCACACTTTTGCCAGCTCACAGATCGCACAATAAACTCTTGTTTTGGCATAAACATTTGGAAATACACACTTGCCAGATGGGACACAATAGAACAAGATAATGCTCATTGAGCCAAAATTTGAAATATTTTATTTTTTTAATTAACTATTATTTTTTGGCCAGCATTATTTATTTATTAGCTTTGTGGATTTTAAGGCCTCGCTTTGTTATTGGTTGAGCCATGCATGTGCCCCCTTTCAATTCGCGCCTGCCAGCATGTCTTTCACTATTTGCATATATTTCAAGCTGTCCGCTCAGTTTGCAGCAATCACACTTTATAATAATTTAATTTCTTATTAACAAATTAATCCCTTAAAATTTGTATTTTTTAATTTAAACAGAAAAATTAATTTTATACAAATTTCAATTTGTGAGGAATTAATTTGTGAAGGATTAAATTATTATGAAGTGAAAAAATAAACCCAATTTTGTACTTTTATCTTTTATTTATATTCTTATTATTATTATTATTATTAGCAGCCTGCATGGTGTTTGTCTTTGTTTGTCTTTTAATGTTAGATTCCAATCAATGTGGACAGCCTTTGCCCATATTGTTTGTTAATAAAAATAAAAATAAAAATGTGTGAGAAGTGTCATAAAGTTTGAAACCTCAATTCTCAACTATCTTGCTCTTAAAAGAAGCTTTTGCACGACTTTTTCTTTGCAACTGAATACACTTTATTAGTTCGTACTTTATCTTTTCAAAAGATGTAGGGTATATCATATAGTTATTATATTCTAAGTTATTTGATAATCATTTCTGAATTCATATTGCATGCACATACGTGTGCGTATGGTTATGGGGTCCATAAAAATCTCAAACACATTATTATTATTAAGTTCAGTCCACTTTTGGAAGGCTAAAACAATATAATTATTTTAATTTTTGTTTCTTGAAAAATAATGGTCAATCAATTTTCTTGGTTTCACAAAATTACTAACTTGAATCTATAAAATGAAAAAAAAACGACTAAAATTTTACACTACTTTTTATTCTGAAACAGCACAAATCAAAATATGAAATAAGCCTTTATTTTATTTAAGAAAATTCAATGTAGCTTTAATTCTTTTCACCTCTTTGCTGTAACGTAAGAGGTACCAAAATCAGAGTTGAAAAAGGTAGTAAAATTGGCTATATGTATAGATGAAATCAAAAATAATAATAATAATAATTTAGAAATACAAGTAATTCTAGTAAAAGTAGCCGCCAATCCTTGTGGCCCCCACATAAATACTGGAAAAAGAGTATAATTTTATTTTGATCTTTTAGCATATATTTTGACTTAGTTTTTTATAAAATTTTTATAATTTGATCTCTTAAAAATAAGATTTTTTTTAAAGTTGATCCCTTTTAAATTTTTTGTCAATTTAGTCTCTTATATATAAATATTTTTTAATTGGTCATTCATAAATAAATCATTACCAATAATGGCCTTCATATTTTATAAATGAATATGCTATTTGATGATATTATTAATAACAGTTTTATATATAGAAATGACTTATACGTAAGGAACTAACTTTAAAGAAAATTTTATTTTTAAAAGACAGAAAAAAAAATTCATAAGAGATTAAATTAAAAGAAAGATTTTATTCTAGAAAAAAATAACAATTTGGAATGAGTAAGAGAACCCAAAAAAATATTAAATTAAAGTAAATTTAATATTTTTAAAAAAATAAAAAATAAATGTAATATTTTTTAACGAATGAATAGTCAAAAACACAATTAAGAATAAGTAAAAGACTCCAAAAAAAAAAATATTATTTTCATATTTAAATGTCTTTCACATATAGTCATATTTTGATAGTCATTCCATCTTACAATGAAGACACCAAGATAATATTTAGAGATGAGCCAAAAGTATTGGGGGGAGTGGAGTTGAAACAGCCAAGTGAAATTGGGTGCATCCAAGCATCAAATGAAGTGGTCAACTTTGTAAAGGAGGCTGCCAAGCCAATCCATGGTTTTTCAATTTAAATATAAAGAGTCTCAAACTTGAAAACAGTGTAAAGCCAAGAAGAAGCTGCCTAAAGGACTGCAACTCCAGCAAGCAAATCTAAGCCCCATTTGTCTTCTTCTCTGTTTTTCATTGTTGTCTCTGCCTCTCACAAAGCATGAACAAGAAAAGGTGTGGGAGAGACATGCATTCTTTGGTATACAAATCTTGGGTACATTTATGTGGTGGATCCTATGAAAAAGGTGCCAGACTTCACTAAATTTGTTAGTCTTTAAATTTTTTGGAAAATTTGAAGAGTGACTCAGGATATGGGGAGAGAAAGAGTAATAAATTATGTATTTGAATTGGAATGGTATAAATTTAATTTTTTTGTTAATTTTTATTTGAAAAATAAATTTTGTTATAAGTATATATCATTCGATACAGAAGCAAGATGTTTTTTACTTCTATTCAAACAAGAAATTCTGAGAACAATTTGGATTTTAGAAGAATATCTAATGTCAAATTAAATAAAATTATTTATAAAAAATTAAAAACTCTAATTTAGGTTCAAGATATAGACTCAACTCTATAATTCATATAATCATTTTTTAGTAAGTATGTTTTTCTATTGTTTGATTTAATTATTTTTGGTAAACATGCCTACATAAGAATTTCTCAACACAACTAATTACCTAAAAAAGCAATTTTGTGAATAAAACGGTAAATTTTCAGTATTATTATTTATTGAATTAATCTACCTAGGATAGGTGGGAGTACCTAAAAATTTCTGGGACAACTTTAAGAATGATCTTATCTAATAATCAGAGATTAGAGAAGGCTCAAAGGATGGTCCTTACCATAGAATTTGCTGCCTTGGGAATGTGATAATTGTTTTTCCAGAAGAGAGGAAACAAGTTCTTGAAACTATGCAAAGTCTAAGACAAAGAAACACACACAAAAAAAAAAAGTCATTGTAATTAATTTAGTCAATTAGGATGAAGATTAATTTGATATATATTTTAAAATATTATGAATTAATTGATGGGAACAAAAGTTTTTTACTGAATTGATAACGTTAAAATCTTTTAAGGATAATATGATTGATATGTCCTTCATGAAATAGAAAATGATTTGGAATGGATTCTATTACCCTGAGGTTGGCTTTTTTTAATAAAATAGTGTGTAGTATTTATAATCCATTAATTAAAAGTGTTCCAATTTTATTATTTTCACCATTTTTTTAATTTCATCTCAGAACCTTTAATTCCTTTCTTTATCAACTAAGCTCCACACCTCTCAATTCCTACCATATCTTTAAAGTTCAACGAATTTCTCCAATTTTTCATAACTCTTCTAATTTTTATTTCAAATCTGCTTCCACTCTCTTTATAATTAAACCCCGGACACTCTTAACGTGTCATTTGGTTGCTGAAAATAGGTTGAAAGAACGGAGAAAAATATAAAATTAATCTCCATTTTTATACTTTATAATAACTTATCATCTCACAAATTAATTGTGATAAATCAAATCTTTATAAATTTAAATTTATAAAAAATCAATACATTCATATAAATTAACAAAAAAAAATAATTTTACATAAAATAAAATTTTTAAGAGATAATTTGTTATGATTAATAAATGAAAAATCAAATTATTACAAAGTATAAAAATAAAAAACTAATTTAATACTTTTCTTTAAAAAATGTAAATATGGAAGAAAAAAAAATTCATATGGCTTACATTTTAGTGTGATAAAACATAAAGAGAACGACAATGGTTTTAGGCTATTTTTTATTTGCATGTAGTCATTATTTACATTTACAATTTACAACACGATCTAGAAAATCCAAACTCTTTAATAAAATGAACATTTTCATTTGTCTTCAATAGAAAATTTCCAATCGAATTATTAAATTAAGATTCTTTAGTTTTGGAAGCTTATATAGAGAGAAGAGACTTATCTTTTACATATTGACATATTATAAATACTATTAAATGATTAAGCTATATAATAAACCATAAGAGAATTAAAAGTACATTTTAACCCTATAGAAAACAACCAATTCTGAATTATACAACCCTCATATTACCATTAATTGGTAAATTTCGTAGCACTTTCATTTCCATATAACCACATTTGCATAATTGGCGCAGTCCTAATAATGGACAGAACAGCAGTTGAGATAAGATTGATGACCAAACCAGGCTCCAACCAAAATTATGGTACACACTACACAACAACCAAACCAGACATCTAACAACCTTAACTGAATGTCCTCCCAACATTATCCTCTCATTCCTTTCCAATCCATACCCCCATTAATATACCTCCCCTTACAAATTACCCAAAAATAAACCATCTTCACTCAACACTACAAAATTCAATATGCAGCTATAAACCCAGTAAATTATGGTTCAAACATTAATGATAGCTCTAAAGAACTTTTTCTATCATTGGATTTGGTCTGATGCTCATTTTTTACTTTTTCACCATAAAGGGCGAAGAACAGGATAGACTTGGAAATTCTGTCACTTCATGGCTAAGAGAAAAACTACAGTGCAGAACAATACTTGCCTGAAAATCACTAAAAATTTACACAGGGATTCTAAAAGCAGTAACGATATGACTATGTCGTTCCAAACATTATGCAATAATCTACAGAATGATAATAGCTTGTAAATTATTTTTCAAGAAAATAAAAAATTAGAGATCAAAATCCAACCCCAGCCGCGCCGACTCCGAGCGTAGCCGGACGGTGGTGCGGCTCCAGCTTCCTGTTCTTCCAGAAACAAGCGTCCGGCGCGAGCTTAACCGACGACCTCATCGGCTCCGACTTGCAGCGAGTCAGAACAAACGGCTCGTAGGCGTTGGACCCCACCAGCTTCTGCTCTATCATGCTCGCCATCGACATCCCTGTGCCGTGAGCCGGCGCCGGGAACGAACACGACGACCTCGGCGGCTGCATCGGTTGAGCCGGCGGCGGCGGCTTGGCGTCGATGCTGATTCTCTTCTTGGGCTCATCTCCACCGTCCTTTCTCCTCGGGGGCTTCTCGGGTAGCCATCGTATGAAGTCCGTACTGCACACCCACGTCTCCTTGGACACCTCCATGGACAGCTTCGGCTCGCACATCATCAACAGCAAGCAATCGGGTAGAACCGGACCCGGTTTTTGTTCATGGGGTTTCGGGTCTTCCGGGTTGGATCTATCTTGGGTCGCTGTTGATTCGTCTTCCCAAGGTCTCCCTTTGGTCTCTCTCTGTCCTTTCTCTTCTTCTTCCTCCTCCTTTTCAGTTGACTCCTCAGTCGCATCTCCTGTCGATGTTTCAGCTGTTACAGTATTTGCTGATTCTTCTTCATTATTTTCTGATTCTGACGGTACACAAATTATAGGGGACGACGAAGCAAGTTCAGAGCTTTTTTGTTCATTGCTACAAAAATCTCCGTCGTTTTCCTCCTCCTTCAGTTCCTCTTCATGAACCTCTACAAGTTCTGGATTTTCGAGACCTGATGAAACTTCAAGCGAAGAAACACAGGAGAAGCTTTCAACTTTCTGATTGCCATTTCCTTCTTCCACGTCGTCTTCTTTTGTCCCTTCTTTCTCTTCTTCAGCTTCTTGCTTTTCTTCGCTTGCTTCGTAAAAGTTTAGAGGATCCAAATCCCTTGCCTCGGTAGCTTCACTGACTTCTGGGTTTGTTACAATTTCAGTTTCATAAGCTTCTATCCCTGGTTTTGCTTCTATTTCTGCTTCTGCTTCTGGGATTTCAAGCTCTTCAGTGCCTCCTTCACAAATGATGTTATCATCTTTCACTGTTGGAACTTCAATTTTTCCCTGTTCTTGCTCTTGTTCTTGTTCTTGTTCTTGTTCTTCTTCTTCCATGTGCACTTGTTCTTCTTGTTCGTCTTCTTGTTCATATTCTTCATGTTCTTCATCTTTATGAACCGGTGACTCCCAGAACCGATTAGCAAGAGCAGCCATTTTCACAGGATCAGATCTGCACCTCATCAACAAAAGAGCATTCTTAGGCGGAATACATATACTCACCCTCGCCTTTTCTTCTTCCTCCTCATTCTTTGTCTCTGTATCAATCTCAATATCCTCAAACACGTGCCTTCTTCTACTCCTCTCTGGCCTATCCCTTTTATCTTCTGCATTTTCCTCACCCACCACCAACTCAATCTCCCTCCCCTTCGTATCACCTTCTTGCAAAGCCACCAACCATCTCGCAAATGCAGCCCCACAAGAACCCTCCCTGCTCTGCCCTCCATCAGATCCCTCCCCTTTACCCACCTTCTCCTCCTCCTCTTTCTCTCTCCCACAAGATGACGACCTGCAAGGAAATAAACAGCTGAACTCTGCCCCAAACGCCCTCAAAGCTTCACAAATCGTCAACGGCAGATGAACCCATCTCTGATTCCGATGCGTAGCCTCTTGCTGCAAATTCTGAAGATCTGAAAACGCCTGCTCTGTTTTCCGAAAGCTTGTTTCCCCTCTCCTTTTCTTCGATCTTGCCCTCATCTTCTTCCCCTGTTTCTTCGTCTTCACTCTAACTTGCCCAATACATGTTACTTTAGGGGAAGAAGGTTCGGGATTTTCGAAAGCACATCCCCTTTTCTTTCCAGTAGTTGGGAACATAGGAGAGGCTTGACCATTGCCCTTCTTTATGCTACCATTGCTTCTGAGCCTCCTACTCAGAGAAGAAGATAGGGAAATCTGAGATGGCTCTCTGTTTCGGCTTGGGCTGAGAATGGACTTGGATGAGAGTTTCATCGATGAGGAGGAAGACAGGCGAGAGGTGAAGCAAATGAAGAGCTCGCTCGTGCTGTTATTGTGATGATGGGGTCTCTCTGCTTCCATCAAAGTTCCTGAACTCAAGGTATGGCCATGATAGAAGGAGGAGGTTTATTTTGGGATCCTAAGCACAGTTTATGACGAAATATCTTAGCTTTAATGGTGGGACGGGGTGTGATTTACAGATAGTACTAGAATACAGATTGCAGAACACTCTGGGCGAGAAAGAGGCGTGAGAAGGGTTTAATGGAAGGTGACGAAATGTTGTTTGTCTTTAGCACAATGTAACTGAGTAGCTCTTTAGGATGTAGGGCATAGTTTGCTATATTTCTCTGAATGACGATAATAGCCTTAACCTTTTATGAAAATTCATGAGGACACTTGGCGGCATCATGTGAGGAGATGAGGATGATGATGGTGGTGAAGTTAGTACTACTGAATGAAGTTCATGATCTGCTTGTTTAGCAGAAAAAGGAAGTGTAACTGCGTGCACGAGACCTTTGGCAGATCAACAACTTTGGAAATAGCGGAAAGTGAGGGAAGAAAAAAAGTGTAGGGTTGGGATGGTTGAAGGAAGATTTATAGGATGAGAAACACATAATGTTACCAAAAATATGCTTATTTTAGTATGCATAATACATGCTTAAAATGCTCAGTATATTGGATAAATATTTTTGTAACTACAAATATATATTAGATCGTTTTTTTAAGATTATCATCACAAATCTTTTGATAAAAAATGCTTTTAATTCTTACTTATTAAAAAGTATCTCACTCAATTTATAATTTTTAAAAAATTGTTAATTCAGTCACTATATCAAATTTTAATTTATAAATTTAAGGAATTAATTTGATATATTTTTTTAAAAATAAAATACTAAATGTGATAATTTTTAATAAATAAAAAATTATTTTTAATATTTTAATAAGTGATTGAATAAAATGATACTTTTATGATAATAAGGAATAAATAAGCATTTTATTCCATATCTTTCAGATATTCATCGGGAAAGCTTCATAGTAAATTTAGGTTTATCAAACATAGATAAACTAGAATAATCACACAAACATTTTAACTGTTTTTAACTCAACGTATTTGTACTTTTTTATATTTATTTATGATTATTAATTAAGTTAGAATTTGTTATCTGAAATATATCCAACTTACAAATCGTTACGAGTGTATTACAAGCTCGCAAAACTCAAGTCTCATCAAATCGTATATAATCTATTGAAGTGCTTTAAATAAGGCTTCAAAGGATTAAAGATAATAAGTTTCTCTGAATAATACAATTTCTTTTAAAATAACTAATTAACTTGACTATTCTCTATTATTAGCTAACCTTTATAAATATATATAAGATTCCCTAAAATGATTACAAGGATTATTTCTCAGTTCACCACATCATTTGCTACGCATATGAACACTTTTACAATCTTCAATACCTTCTTCTTGAAACAATACAACCAACTCTCTCCTCTCTCTCTCTTGCTGCTATTATTATTTCCCATACTCAAAAGCATTATTTTACACATTGATATTTCATCAATTTTCTTGCCACATTCATGACTTTCTCCTTCCTGCAAGTTTCATACCAAATATATTTAATAAACGGAGGAGTGTCTTCTACCATTTGCCCCATTAAATTTTCTTTTCCTTGGAAGAGAGGAGAAAAATTGATTGCAGAGGAAGACAATATTCTTGGCAAGTGGTCTTCATGGAAAATGGATGGAATCAAGGAGACCAAGAAGATGAATACATATGTCCTGGCCCTTATTAAAATAGATCACTCCCACATTTTTGTGATTTGATCTTCTGAGTTTTTCTTTTTCTGGATCTTTGCTGCCCAACAATAAAATTCAACTGGCATATATATATATATATATATATATATATATATAGAAAACTATGATATGCTGATCTAATACTTAATGAAGAAAATAACGGAAACATTTTGTGGATTGATTAAATATATGAACGTGGCCAGATCATGTAAGAAGGATGCTGAAGTAGACCAAGGAGGAATTACATGCATTGAATATTAATGTTTCTGAAGTGAATGTGTGGTACATAATGAGTTTTGATGTAGTTTAGCTTGAAATTAATTTGTGATTCTATATATGGTTTAAATTACATAATTTAATTAGGTGTGATTAATTTATTTAGTTATTATTTAATTAACAGATGATATTTTCTGTTAATTTTAGTAAAAATATAAATTATATCCATCTCAGTCTTTTAATATTTTAAATATACTTATGTTCGAATTATCTTGCCCTTATTTATCTTCAAACTTTTTACACATTAAATTTATGATAATACAACTGTTATTATTAGTTGGTGAACTTCAAATTTTTTATTCAACTTTTATCATTATTTATATGAGAATGTGATCATAATCTTAAAATTTGCACAAAGATTTAAAACAATAATAATAACAATAAAGTTCTTTTAGAAAGCAAAAATCATGCATTATCGTTTTCAAAATAGAATTTTATTATAGAGAGATTGACATCTCAAGAGTTTGAGTTTATATAACATTTGGATTATTTCGAAATCTTTGTGTACGATAATAAAAAATATTTTACAAAAAATAAAGAAATAACAGTGATAAAAAAAAAATATTCAACCTGGTTAAAATGAATAACCCTTCAAATTTGTTTAAGGAAAATTACCATTTTTTATAATTGGTTTAATAATAAAATAGTAGCAAAAATGCACTTTTGATCTTGTGATTTTATTAGAGATTTTGCTTTTGTTCCTAACTTCATCTTAAATTAATTTTTTTCTTAACCTTATTTGATTTGAATCTGGTTTTTTAACTTTATTTCAAGTTTTTTTTTTCCATTCTATAACTTTAGAATTACTAAATTTTTTTTTTCTCCCAAACGCTATCAAATTAAAATGCTAAATACTAAAGTCTTATGCGGCTTTAATTTTGATTACTTTAACTTCATAGTTTTGGAGAGAATGAAAGATTTAAATTTGGTAAGCTAAGAAACCAACCTAAAATAAAATGAAATTATAAGATAAAAGTGACTTAAAGTAAAGTTAAGTTAAAGTTACCATATTAAAACATAAAAGAAAGGATAAAAATAAAACATAAGATAAAGTTAAAAAATAAAGATAAGACAAAATAAAGTTAATAAGTAAAAGTAAAATCTAAAGCAACATTGAGGAATCGAAAGTTTATTTTAGCCAAATTAATAAATAAAAATTTAAATATAACAAAATATTAATATAAAATTTTGAATCAAAATAAAAATATTAAGTCTCACTTAAAAGTTAACTATAAGGAAATTCTTAATCTTCAACTATCATACAGATATATGCATAAGGTTGCAAGAGTTGCAGCTAATGTTAACTAAAATTTAATATTTTTACTTTAATTATAAAACTATTTAATTATATTATTATTTAAAATTTATATATTGATTTTATAATTAAATTTTAAGTTAAAAATAGTAATGCAACTACAGTATTTAATATTGAGGTAAGTTACACTAATTTCTTCTGATATTTAACTAAATTATAATTGATTTTTTTTTTCTGTTTATGAAATTGACGTTTCACTCTTCTTCATTTTATTTCTTTTTAATATAGTTTTATTTCAGTAAATGCCAAGAATATCCTCCTTCTTCAATGAATGGAAGACTAGTCTCGTTTAAATCAGGAGCTAATGGAGTTAAGCGTTTCTTCGGAAAAATATAATTAGTTTACTACCTTTTCTATAGCATTAAAAATAAAATTACAATTTCATTTTGTATAAAAAGTTAATCTTTTTTAACAAGAAAATAACAAAAAAAAATTGTGTAATATATCAAAATATGAAGACATAATTTAAAATAAAAATATATTTTGTTCATCACTTTTAACCTTAAAATTAATTTAACTCTCCAAGAGAGAAAAGCAACAAAATAGTTATATGAAGTTAAATGTTATCCAAAAATCAATTTAGTTATAGATTAAATATAATTTTTTAATGACAAAATTTTTTATTAGTCATTTACTTATTACAAAAGTGCCACTTTAATCCTTTAATAATTGAAATACTTAAAATGATCTTTCATTCAATAGAAAATAATTAAAATATCACATTGAGTTCTTACTTCATAAAAAAAAATTTAATTATTTTATCAAATTTTAAACTTTAAATTTAAAAGATTAAATTTAATATTTTAAAAGAAGTGAATAATAATTGTGATATTTTTTAATGAATGAGTGATTATTTTAGATATTTTAATAAATAAAAAATTAAAATGATAATATTGTGTAAAATGAAGGACTAAAAAGACATTTTACTTATGTTTTCATCTTTAAAAAATTATTTTAATACTTTCTAAGACTAAATTAGTAATTTAGACAAAAATAAAGAACCATAAATTACATTTTTCTCCATAATTTAGTCTCCATGCGAGAGAGAGAGAGAGAGAGAGAGAGGGACTCAGACGAGGTAAATGAAATGAGTGGGGAATCCGAAGGTGCACGTGACCGCAGTCTAAAGCTTGAGAAACAGATCTTCCACCTCACCAATCATTCATTACACTGCTTCCCCCTCCACGCGCCAACCTTCAGGTGCAAGCCAGCCCATGCTTTTTTATTACTCTCATTATTTATATACTTTGCCTTTATTTATAGCTTTGTTTCATAATAAATATAAACAAAGTAAGTAAATGAGCACATAATTTACACGACACCGACTTTCATTAAAGTTGAAGTAAATTTATTGTTAAGGTATTAGTTTCTACAAATACTTAGTTTCTAATTCCCTAAACTCTATCTCCTTGTTATTAAGTATGTCAATTAAAATAATATTTGAAAACAATAAATACAAAATGAGTGAGTAATTATTAAATAGTTTGTAATATATGATTTAATTATTGTAAATAGGTTATAATCATTCGATACTTTTATAAATTTTTGTTATTTTATTTTATTTTATTTATTTACTTCTTTTGAAGAAAACTCTTATCTAAATTATATATCAATAGTTAAAATTTTGTTTATTATGCCCCGTAACTTTACCAAAAATAATTTTTTGTTTATTATTTTTATTTATTAGGACACCTAATTTCTTATAATTATTATCCGCTAAGAATCATTATCACACAATTAAATTTTATTAACCAAAAAATTTCAAATATAAATCATAATTATAACAAACCATTTTTATCAATTAAATCTATAAATGAAACATAATTATAATAGAAAAACACACTTGAACGGTCTGACTTAAAAGGGAATTTCAGCCCGACAGAAAAAAGCTAAAACAAGAAGAATGCACGCGCAAGAAAAGGAGAGTGGATATAAAATTCTGAAATAACCCTAGGTCCGGTTGGCAGAGACCTGTGCCGTGTCACAATGCTCCCCACGCATGACATAGAGAACCGCGCACAAGCAGCGCGTGGAACAGAAAACCACGGAGGTGGTGAAATCAGGTGCGGCAAGTAACGCAACTCTAGCAAAAACGAAATCAGTTATTTTCCGCCACGTGTAACAAAGCATATTTGGAGATCATAATCACAGAGCTTAGGTACTTTAAGCATGAAGTCACGTGAAGAAGCAAAAGGGAGAAAGAGAAAGAGAAAGAGAAAAGCAATTAATGGGAATGGGAGAGTAGGGAGAGGAGTGGGTCAAGCTGCATTGAGACGAGTCAGAAGAAAAAGAAAGCACAACACACAACACACACACACACACACGCAGTTTATGCAAACTCCGAAGATGAATGATAAGCAAAATAATAAGTGGGTCAAGGCTACTTAAGAAGAAGGGGGTTTGACCACACATTTACATTTACACCGCTACCTGACAAATCTGCTATTCTAAGCACATGATGTAACCAGCGACTATGAAAAAGCACTTTTTGCAAGTAACAAACTAAATTCCAAAGTAAATTTATATACGCTGTATATATATTGACATATATATATATATATATATATTAATATACATATATTATTTAGATTCATATGAATGAATTTAGAGAGATTTAAATTTTTTAAAGGATTAAAACCTTATTTTAATGTTTCACTTATCACTTTATATTTATTTTTGTTCCTTACTCATCATAATTATTAAATTAGTCCCTCACTGAATCATAATTATCCAAATCGGTCCCTATTAGTTGTCCGTCAATAATTAGCTGAAGTGGCACATCTTTTGCTGACATGTCACATTACCCATGCCACGTAAGCTCTCCCAACACTCATATCAGATCTAAATCATCCTTCGACGCCTTTGGACCGTGAGAGCTACAGTACACTGAGGCAGAGGAAGCATTCAACTCTCCATCATCGCTTCCATCATAAACAACTAGAACTTGGAAGACAAAGTTACACTTACACATACTTGAGTAATTCTGAGTCCTGCAAATTCAGGCATCATAGCCTCCGCTAGTAATCAATTGTCTGTTAAAGAGTATTGGTTCTGAAATCAACCTGGTTTGAATCTAATTGAAGAATATTTTCTTAAGTAAGTTTCAAGATATAATGGGTCAAAACTTTGAAAACGTCATCCATGGAGGATCATCCTTTTTTGTTTCTTTCTTTCTCTTATTAAAAGTTGATAGAACTGCCATTATATATGTCACCAGTTACTAAATCTTTTATTTTACTTTTTGAATTTATAAGTTATCTGCCTAAAAACTTCGCGTTGCTGCTCTCACAGATAGTTGTGCATCATAAGAATAGGAGTGTGAGAAGGTGGCTTCGGTCCCTGCTCTTCGCGTTGCTGCTTTCACAGATGAAGGCGCAAATGGATTCTCTCCATTTCTGACTAATGGGCTTGGACCAAACTTCTGACAATATGAATATGAATCAAAAGTCACAGGTGGTGTTTCCTAGTCAGCAATTGGGGGTGGCAGCTCAACGGCTAACTGCCCAATTCAACTTCTTAATATAACTGTTAAACTGGGTCAACTTACCTCCACCCGAGTTAATCCATCCGAATTAATGAATTAAATAAATCAGTTCATTTAATTTACCATAAGATAGTAGGTTGAAAATTTTAACCAACCCTATTTGGTAGATTAAGCGAGTTGACCCGTTTAACCCACCAAAAAATTAAAAACAAATTAAAATAAAAATTATAAAAATTCAAATGTGACTTTTTTGAAGCATATATCTCATTTAATCAATCAATTTCTATATCAATATAACTAAACAAAAAAAAAACTAAATACAAAGCAAATTTAAACGAATTAGAACAAATAGAATAATCCAATAATTTAATAATTCATTAATAATAAGAATATAATTATGAGTAGAATATTCAAATTTGACAAATTACAAAATAATAGAGACAACACAATATATACATTATGATTAATATTTTTAAATAGAAAAGTACAATGGGCTGGAGCGCTAAATTGAGTGAGAAAATTTTTTTTAAAAAAAAAACGGATAACCCATTTAATCCACCTCATTTAACTCGCGGATTAAACGAGCCGAGTTGATAGAATTATACTAAACAGGTTCTAAAAGAAACCCTTTAACCCAACCCAACTCTTAGGTGGGTTAAACGGGCTCAACTCGGTGGGTCGAACCCGTTTTGACGGCTCTAAACATTAGATAACAAAAGGACCAATATGAATAACATCAACTCATTCGAGGACCATTGTAGATTTTTAAATGAGTGAAGGACCAAAATAGAAATAAGAGGATGAGTAGAGGACCAAAATAGGATTTTTTTTCTTTTTTAAAGTGTATAAGTTATATTTAGAGAGAACTAAATTGGCAAAAAACGTAAAAGAGGAAGCAGATGTTTATATGTAAATTTTTATTTTTTATATTATTAAACGCACTGTACTTTTAATTTTTTTAATTTTAATTTTTATATGTTTTAAAGAATTGTTTCCGTTATTTTGTAAGAGCAGTGATAAGATATCACTCCTCTTATTTTATGATCAAAGAATAATTTTATTTTTTAAATTTATTCTTCTAAAATCAAATTTTAAAAGCCGTTCCTATACATTCACGTTTATACATTGAATATGACCCACTATATTTACATGTAGTGTGTAAAATAATTTTCTATCAATATTTCATGTTTGCATTTTCTTTTGAAAAAACATTAGTCACATATTATATTCATTTAACTTATAAAACCTGATAATATATATATTTAAAAATTTTATTATGAAATACAGGTAAATATGTTAAAGATAAATTCAACTGAAAAACGTAGGAAACACTCTTCATAGTTATTTTAATTTATCTATTTTTTAACAAAAATAAATTTGCCCAAAATGCTATTATTTTAGAGGACAATTTGAGGTCAGCTGTGCACAGGGCCACAGCCTGCCAAACTGTTTTAACCTGACTAAACTTAGAAAGCAAGAAAAAAAGAAGAAGATAATTTTAGTAGGGTTTATATATATATATATATATATATATATATATATATATATATCTATCTATCTATTTAATTCCTTATATTTTTCTATTTAATTTTTTATTTAATTTATTTGTTAATTTAGTTCCTCACACAAATTTTTTTTTTTAATTTAGTCCCACATAGAATCATCTTATCAATTTAGTATCTTAGATATAAGATTTTTCAATCCATTAGAAATAGAATTATTATTAATAATTTTCTATATATTTTTTAAATTAATATATTTGCAAATAATATTATTGATGAAAATTTTATTTATGAGGAATCAAATTAAAAAATTTCTCTATATAAGAGACCATTAAAAAGACAATTCTATAATATATATATATATATATATATATTAAAAAATATCTTATTTTATTAGGGTTTAAATTAAAAAAATTATAAGAACTAAATTAAAATAAAAATACTCTAAAAAATGAGATTATACTGGAATTGTTTTTAATAAAAAAAGAGGATTAATGTATGGGTCGTGGCAAAGCCCTGCTTGCATGAAGGAAACAATTAGAGTGGTGGTCCATTCTTGGCCTCCAAGTGGTGTACAGTGGAGAAAGGGACCAAAGCTAGAGCTTGTCAAGCAGTTTTGCACTGTGTACACACCCCATGTTCCATTCTGCCCCACCACCTCCTTCCATTATTGTTCAATTATATTCGAACTCTGCTTCTTAGCTTTATGACACAAACATAAGCTTTAGGCTCTTTCTTCTTAACTCCTATCCCTCACAAATGTCTCACACCATCCAGAATGACTGATATATATTAGGCTGGTCTTTTGGTGGTGATACTTAAATTCTAAGGCTAAATTAACTTTTGAATTATTAAATTAAATTTCACTTATTTTTTAATCTTATTTTTATAATTAAAAATTTATTCATAGTTTTATAGTTTTGAAAATTGCAATTTAGACTCTATTATTAAGTCTCTTTCAACTAGTTGTTAAATTTTATCGGCACACAATGACACTTCTAAGAGAGCTCTATAGTGTGGGGACTTATCAACTTACAAGCTTTATGATAATGATTTAGCACTAAAGAGTAATACAACTTAATTTTTAATTTAATTTTTCTAATTTAAAAGTTTATACTTGATTTATTATAATTTTTTTTTAAATTAAGAAAGTCACATTCTATCATTAAACCTTTAATTGTTGGTTGTTAAATTTTATTAACAAAACTAATTATATATCATTTTAAGATTTTAAATATATATAATTTAAATATTACACATGTATAAACTTGATTATAACTTAAAATGTTTGCTTAACCAAAAAAAAAAAAAAGCTCAAACAAAAGAGCCTATTATATAAAACGGGTCGGATTTGGACTTTTTTCAAAACCTAGTCTGAATTCAAAAAATTTGAATGAATATTTTTTTAATAAAAAAATCTTATTATCTAAAAAAAATTAGTATAACATAATATCTTAATAAATAAATAAAAACTAATTAATAATTTTTATTTAAAAGATTTATATCAATACAACAAATTATTTGTATTTATAATTTTCTTATGTATAATCTTACATGTAATAATAATAATTAGTTATATTATTTATCTCAAGTATTAAATAACAAATTGATTTCATTATAATTTTAAAAAAATTTATTAATTTGATAAATCTAAACCAAAAAAATATAAATAAAAAATTTGATTAAAATATGAGGTCAAGTACCTTTTCAAACCGAACTGTAGACGTCCAGCACAATGATCAAGTTCCTTAATGAGCCAAATATGGGCTTTGGTCGGATTCAAACCCTATATCATATTTGCACTATTGTTGGATCCAAAAACCAGAAAATAGTCTCATACTTAAATGAAATAAATTATGTGGAGGCAATGAGTGAATTAACACAAACATAATGCTCCAAGGTGAAAAATACAGTGTCTTCCATGAATGTATATATATATATATATAAAAGAAATATTGTCTTATATGAAAATAAATAAATTAGGTAAAGATTATATAAGTGAATTGTTTAATAGACCAATACACCATAAATGAAAGAAAATTAACAATTTGAATCTTTTACAGTTACGGTAGATTTTGTAGTACTCATTTTGACTATTGAATGAAAATTAATAATTTTGATTTATGAACAATAATTATAATAATATATATTTATTAATAAAAATTTAAACTATTAAATTTTTATCAACAGAATTAACCGTTATAATAACTACAACAAGTTAACCAATAGACCAATTCTGTATTTTTTTTTATTCACTTAATTTGTTATAACATACACAAGATGATTAATATATCACCTAATTATGATATACAATAATCAAATATCACCTAATTATAATACAACAATAAATTTTAAAAAGAAATGCCGCCTAGCAAGGTTAAGAGGATCAGGCCATTCCGATAAGAAATGCTGCCCAGCACTAAAGAGTAATACAACTTTCAAGCTTTGTGCTCATAATTTAGCAATTCTCATTTTCAATGTCACATTCCAAGAGGACAGTAGCCCTAGCTTGAAGGCGAGAGCAACCACTAAGCCCACATGCATATACAACATCATGTCATGTCACAACATTCCTAGTCCAACATTAAAAAAGACAAGCATGACTAAAATACACGACACCTACAAAAGTCAGCATCACACTAAATCTGTCAAACTGTTTACAGTTTTCGGATAAGATATTTATCAAACAACCAAGAAATTCCCTCTTCATTCTATCATACAGTGTGAACCCAGAAAAGGTCACCATCCACTTTCTATCATTCAATGCTTCATTCAAGTTCCATCCAGAACAGTGTTTCACAGCATTAGCTTCTTGTCCTTTGCCTCATGACCTAATGATATGAATGTGTGATTTGAAATGTTTAGCTCACAGGAACCCTCATCTTGCTTGCTTCACATTACTTTCGGATATCAATTGTGAAAGGAAAGTGAGTCATCTCTCATTATGTTGATGAACAGTATGTGTACTATACTAAAGGGTGGAAATCGGCTTCGTTTAATAGAATGAATCATCTCTCGTAACGAGAGAATTTCTAGTTATTGGAGATCAATGAAATAATAATTTTTTTATTAATTTAATATTTTTATTAATTTAGTATTAATAAAATATTATTATTTTATATTTGTTAACTACAGGAGATTCTTCTATTATTGCAGAAAATCCGAGTTCTTCGTTTAAAGAGAATAGTTTGTGTTACACAGCAACTTTTGGATGTAAATGTGCAAGAAAATAGTAAGCAGTTCAGTAATGAAAGCATGCATGTATCTCTTAGTTTTAGTATATGCTAGTAATTGCCTGAATCTAAATCTACGTTCCAGTTTTTAAACTTGTTAGAAAATGGGCCATGGACTGACTCAAAATCCAGTGCAGATCATTAGTATTATTATTAATTAATTAGTATTAATATTAATAATTCATTAATTAATTAATAATTGAATTTAAATTTCAAATTCAATATACAAGACATGGAACGAAGAAACAGAAACTGTTTTTTTTTTTTTTTCCTCTGAAGAAACATCTTGAGGATTTTTTTTATGGATTTGTTATGAACAAGTGGCTGCAATTCATCTATAACTTCAACCGAATTAAATGGGACAGTCAAACTAAAGATCCTTTTTTCATGACATGTAAGTACCCCAAACTCGTCATAACTTGCTTAATTTTTAAAATTGTACATTTTATTCTCATTATGATAGTGTATAATGGTTAGACGAAAAGATACACGTGCAAGTACCGCAAACTCTTTATAGCTTTCCGTTAAAAAAGGAACGTTTTATCTCCTTAAATTTTGAAATAATAATGTTAAATTTCAGCTAAAATTAATTGACTAGGATATTGCTTTTTTTTTTTTTTTTTTTCCTGGTTGCATCAAGTTGGGACAAAAATGTCAACAAAATTTCATGTTCAAATGAGGGATAATAATATGAATCATTATAGTATAATAATAATAATTCTACTTGTATGATGAAGATCCTAACAGAGCCCATACTGTAAGCAGCAAATTTTATAACCTCCTTTGTCCAAGCTTTTCACACAAAGGAAAAGTAAGAGAGAACTTTGAATACCAAAACAAGTATACAGTGAGTCTTTTGGATTAGAAAGGTTAATGCACGTTCAAAATTATGATAGTTTTTCAAATAAATATAAACATTTATTTTATTTCAAAGATAATTCCCCACTTCTTTGACTTCCTAAATTATAATTGAATAATTATAAATTATAAATTGGCTTGAAATCACTTTTATCTTGCAATTAATAATATGACAAAATAATTACCGACAAGCTTTATGCTACAAGTTAGGACTTTTATGCAATGGGTTGTAATCCAACCAATATTAATTGTCCACAATTAACTCCAAATTGATTGCTTAATGAATTCATACAGTAAATTTCACCTAATAATAAATTAATGGTAATTCATTATATTTTTTAAAAAAATAATATTTTAACAATATCTTATTTAGATAACATTAATAAATTATTAGGGCAATTAACTAAACAAATTTCAATTAAAATTAAGCAACGAACTTGTACGCAAAAGGCAAAGTTCAAAAATGAAACAATATCATTGAATTCGATAGGAAAATAAATGATATAACTATATTGATAATACAAGATAATGGTTTCAATAGGAAAATAAATTATATAAATATATTATAACACATTGTTCCGTTATTTGAATTGAATGGATCAATTAAGATGCCAAATTATGTCACAAAAACACTTAAAAGACTCAACTCATACTCCTATTAGACCAAAGTTATATTAGGAAATGAATAAGACCCATATGAACTACTATGGATAAGTCTTTGGTCAAAAAATTCACATGTATATGTTTACCAAGTATGTAAACCACATGATTCTGAAAAAAAAAATTCAAAAATGAAACAATGAATCAAAATCATCAAATTCAATAGGAAAACAATGTTATAAAAGTTGACAAAGTTTCAATTATGAATTATATTTAAAATTTTTCCATAACCAAAAACATTGAATCCAATAAGAAAACAAATATTATAAATGCCAAAATACATCAAAGTATTCTTTAAGAACATAATTCAAACTCCCATTAAACTAAGACATCAGACTTCTAAAATAATCAAGAGTAACAAATTTCCAAAACCCTAATGGGTAAGTTTTTGGTAAATGGATTACCCAAAATATGTTCATTATGAGCATGAGTTTCACAAATATTCTCTGAACAAGAACTGAGTATCAAAAGTTCCATACAACTAACATTCTTGTAATTTTAAAAAAAAACTCATAACAGAGTTATTGTTGCAACAAAAAGGTTAACACTTGAGATATATGTATAAATGAAATTCATTTCCTTGACCATATTCCCTGATAAATGCCATCACAAAATAAGTGACATATCTTTATTCATAATGAGGTAGCTATACATGTCTATTTGACATTTTTTTTAATAAAATAATATTTTAAAACATCATAAAGATGTATATAAAAGTTGAGGTAACTGTAAAGACAAGTTTAGTTCATAAAATCAGAGAGTAGGAAAGGGAAAAGGAATGAGTTTCATGTTTGGTTCACAGATTCAAATTGCATTCCCTTTCCTTAGGGAATAATATTCCCTCAAATATAGGAGAGGGCATTCCTTAGCAGATAAGAGGAATTCACTTGCTTTCCCAAAAAATGCCTTTTTTTTTTACAAATCTACTCGTGTTTAGTCTAAAGCTCATAAGGTTGCTTGAAGATGACCAGTGGTACCTCAGTTAAATTCGAATGCCCAATCACTAGAACTGGTTGTTGCCAGCAAAGCAGGGAAGGTTGAGGATCCTATCGTTATCGGTAAAGAAGATAAAAGAGTGTGATATATTTTTTGCCACCACCACATCATCATAAAAAATAAATAAAAAAAGCAAGATTGGTTTCTTCATTGTGCATTCATGTTCAGTGAAAGGTACTTCGAATCCATGTCAGCAATTCTCAAATTGATAAGTGATGGAATCAGATGCCTAGAAGAGAGAAAGAGAAGATGTTTTTGTTTTGGGGAGAGAAATAAAGGATGTTGACGATAAAGAAGGCTTTCATGAAGATAGAGGAAAACAACTATCGTTGTTTTCTCTTCTGGTTAATGGAATTAGACAACAGATGGCCAAAAGAGAGAAAAAGGATATGTCGTCATTCTTCACTGCATCCACATGTCGCCATTTTAGAGAGAGAATAAGAGGATGTTGATGATAAAGAAGGCTCTTGTGAAAATAGAGAAAAAATTGTTTTTACGTAAATTTAAAAATTATAATTAATATTTTAATTTTCTTTCCTAAAGAAGGATATTATGATAATTTGGTTAACTTTCCTTACCTTTCCTATCTCTTTTTTCCAATATCATATCATCTACTTAAGATTCTATTCCTTCAAAGCTCATTCTCATTTCCATTCTTAATAATTCTATGAACCAAACATTCCTTAAGTGTTAATATGACACTTTCAATGAGATAGTTCTCCCAAAATATCATATAGATATATATAAAAGTTGAAGTAGTTAAACGTGTTTGTTTAGCACTTTACCTAGGTATAGCTCTTCCAAGAAACAAAATCAATCTATAGCAAAAGGATAACAAATTTGAAGAATCAGTTATAAAAAAACTTGCTATCACAAAATATGCTTGAGGACCTAAGATTGTCATTCCTTTTTCACATGCAATGCCTTATTAATTTTCATGACCATGGCAATATCAATAGTCATAAACTCCCGCTTGTCCTTTTATAACCTATCTTTAGCAAAGAAATGCTCTAAATATAGTCTATATATAAATCCAAAATTAATACTGTATGAAATGTCCTTTAGTTGATAACATCAATATGTTTCTCAACAACATTAGGTTTAATTTAGCAAAAGCTAAAGTGACAAATGTAATAATAGTATATCATCTTATGATCGATATTAGAGAATAAATTCACTTACCTTATGAAGTTCTAAATAGTCAACTCAAATGTTACATGTCTAAACAATCGCCTTTTCTTATAATTAATCTGAACTTATACATTTAGTCTTCGTCAAAATTGCATTTGGCTTACTACTAGATTTAAAAGTTAAACTATTCACAATAGAAGCCCAATCTATTTCCTTTCTATTGAGAAATCACCTCAATTGGTTCATTAATTGTTCGCTTATCTAGCTTAGTTTAGTACAAAGCCTTCAATAGTTAAATAAAGATAGAAGATATCCAAAATGTACTAGAGGTTAATAGAAGATACCCAAAATGTACTAGAGGTTAATACTTTCTCCTAAAACATGACTTAAAGGCTTCAACTTTAATATCACATGAGCTTAAAATGTGTTCTTTGAACACTAAACATTTCTTCAAATTAAGTGTTCTCAAGTGGGGAGAGATCATGACACTTCTCAAGCCTTATCAAGTTGCTAAACCTTCTCCCAAGTGGCCCTCATACATTCCAATTAATGCTAAGTATAGTCAATTCTTTATGATTTATCCCACTAAGAATTTTCACTACTGTTAGTAATGATTGTCGTTAATATCCCAATACTGATAAGGTATAAGAAATATTAAGATATCAATTCAATCATATGTCAATTGATTACATTGTTAATGCCACATTGATAGGATGTATCCATTGCCAATGTAATTTATTTAACAAAAAATTAATTGGAATTGAGACCTCAATTAAATAAGCCAAACACCCTAAAATTGGTCCTGATAGGTTAGCCTACAATCGCAAGTTGTTAATTGCCCAAGTAATCTTTATGGTAAGTGAAATCACTTAACCATGCTCAGGAATAAGCAAACAAATGCTAACAATTTTGATGTTATGTTATTCAAAGGATGCATGATTAATTGCAAAAAAAAATATAAATTGAATTATGCTTCCAATTTTCTATTTTGTTCAAGATAGGAACATCCAAAGAGAGTTATAATTCAATCAAGTTTAACAAAATTTCCTAAAGTAGTTTGGAATATTTTTAAGGGCAAAATTGACTATGAATTGTCTTTTGGCCGTTGTATGATGTCATGAACAAGTTTCCCAAAATCATAAAAAAAAAAAAGAAGAAAAGGAAACATCATTAAAACAAAAATAAATAAATAATGAAAACGATGGGGTGATAAGCCCAAAAACTCCTCCTATACTAAAAGTTATACATATTTAAAGTTAGAGTTCCTATTCAGCCATATATTTAGACTTTTAACAGTTAATCTAGCCTCCTTATACAATCAGAACATGTTCCAATAAATTTGACAAAATTCACACAATAAAAATTGGGCTCAATTTTAAATTCAGCACAATACTAAATTTAGAAAGTGTATAATTTCTCTAAAAAAATATTTAACATACCAAAATAAATAATCACTAAGAGTGTGAAAAGTATATGGTGCTAATATGTATGTAGAATTTATACAAAAGTTTTAGCTCAAAATTTGGAAAATACATATCCGAAATCTACTATGGAATGTCATAAAAATTTAAGAAATCATATTTAGGTATTTCAAAAAATTATGAAAAAATGACCAATAAATATAAAATGAAAATTTAATGCAGGACCCAAAAATTGGGCTAAAATGATCCTTGTATGATAGTGCATTTGCCCCCACGTGCCTAGAGCAAGAGCAAGCTTTGTCCCTCAAGACTATTCATCTTCTTCAACCTTGAGATGGATCTTAAAATGGGTCAAACGACTGGTTCAAGCCTCAACATGTAATCTGTGCAATCTTGAAGTTTTATAGTGTATATTTGGTACTGAAGCGCTCAGAATTTTGAAACTACAAAATTGCTATGGAAAGTTGGACAAAAAAAACCCCATTTTAACCCTTAAAATTTTCTTAGGCTTTTCAAGCTTCGACATTAATGGTTGCTAAGATTATTTCTCCGCATTTCAGCCGTGTTTTAAACATCATTTTACTTAGAATCCCTAGATATACAAAATCGCTTAATGTGATTTCTGCCCAAACACACCCATTGGTGAGCACTTTCAGATTGAAAAAGTAAAGGTTTTCTCAAGTTTAAGCTTTAATACTAGCCATGTAAGTTTGAGCTTTTAGCATGTTTTGGGTACCATTTGACTTGAAATCACTAGATCAATAAAACCCCTGAAGTTATGTTGAGAATAATCCTACGGTATTTACGCAATTTTGATCGAAATATTTTTTAGGTTTTTACTAGTTCATCCCTTTCATTCTAACAAACATGAAGATACATTAAAATTGATTAATCAATGTGTCTCTAAATAAATAGTCAAAACAAAAAATGCCATGATGATTAAAAAACAAAAAGAATGAAATTTCTACCATGCCATGCATAATAATACAATGTCTATCCATATCAGATTTTTGTGAAATTATAAATGAATGAACGAATGAGATACAAAACGTAACTTGGCTTTAATACCAATTCGATAACATAGTTTTCATGTTCAAATGGGAGATGATAATAATATGAATTATTATAGTAGAATAATAATTGTATTTATTTTATGAAAATCCCAACTTAGTCCACATTTTAATTAGTAGAGTTTATAACCTTCTTTACCCAAGCTTTTCACACAGAATAAAGTCAAAGAGAATTTGCAATAACAGAATAAAAAAAAAAAAATTCTATCTTGAGTCTTTAGGATGGAGGAAGTTAATGCATATTCAAAATTATGATATTTTTTAAATAAATAATATATTTATTTTATTTTAAAGATAACTCCCCTCTTCCTCTAATTTTTTAAATTACAATTGAATAATCATAAATTATAAATTGGTTTAAAATCTCTCATTTACTTTTCAGTCAATAATTTAATAGGATTATTATAGACAAAATTTTGAACTACAAGTTAGAGCTTCTATCTAATAAGTTTGTGAGTAATTTAATATATTTCTAATTGTCTACAATTAACTCAAACTCAATCTAATCTTAGTTTATGAAATTGATTGCTTAATTAATTGACACTACTAATAAAATAACAGTAATCCACAATTTAAAAAAAAATTTCAGAAAATACATATATAAGAGGTTACATGAGAATCACAATGCCTCTTGCAGACAATTTTAACTGGAATATAACATTTTATTTTAGTGCAAACTTGAGGATGAAACTTTTTATACTTAAAAATTCATATATCAATGATGTAAAAAGACCTTAGTTTAGGGACTAAAAATATAGTTTTCCAAAGAAAAAAAATATTTTCATATCCTTAAGATATTCATTCGTAATTAAATTAATTTTTTTCGAAATGGCAATTACACATAGGTTAGGCACTGTAGTAACATTTTCAGAATCCCTTTTTTTTAATCTCCACACTCACACATGTGATACCTCTATTTTTCACTTAGTGTAGTAGTCAACATCGGGATAGAATCTATGAAACGACGAATAGAAGCCTACCCAAAGTAATCAAAGCAAGCAAAATAAACAACTTTATGAATTCCAACATTAACTTGTGAATCTCCTTTATCACTTGGGTCAAAATTTTCTCTATTACTGCCTTAGCAGCATAATTTTCTTTGGAATCATTCCCATAATTTTCTTCATCGTTATCATTATCAATATGCTCTTCCAAATTTCGTTCTGCAAAAAATTGATAGCTTGTGTTGAAAATTGAAAATCATAACGAAAAAAGTTATATATGCAGTAATTATGAAACACAAACCATAATCATTTTGGTTTTCTTGACTGCTACAATACAATGGGAATCCAGTATTCCTCAATGGTTAAGCTTGGTTCCAGCTAGCTCTTCCACCATAATCCAATTAGCATCTTCATCAGAAGCTTCAAAGTTGATTGGGTCTTAATTTTCATCTTTTAATTGATTCCTGTATGTGTTTATTTTCTGCAAATTTATTATCAATAATACAAATGATTATGTACCCAAAGACCAAAGGCAAATTATAGCAACAACAATATTAAAAGTAACCAGAGGCAAGATTCTCAAGCAAGACTTCCCTACTTCTTTTCTCCTTTGAGATCCTTTTAGTCATCTCATCTCTAGCCTTATGAATAGTTGTATGCAGATAATCCATAATAAGCCTATCTTTACAATCCACAATAAGCAACAAACGTCTGAGTGTACAGTGAGTTTTACAATAGTAGTGCATATTGGAAGGAGGAGAGGAACTACGTAAAAGAAGTTTTTTTCTCAATTTGCTTGGCCTGCCTTTCTCAACTTTCCTTCAATCACCGAGTACATGAATATATATAGGTACAGGAGGTGACTAGTTATTGTTAGGATAATTTTAATTATTATATGAATTAGTATTAATTTTATTATTAGAGTAATTTCTTATTATTATAACTAGGCAATTTATATTTTGTCTAAATTAAGAACAGATTAGGTTCACGTTAAATATAGGTAATTAATTATGAGTCAAATTATTTACAAATCCTATAAGTAGAGGTTCTAACCTATCGTCAATGTTGACTAGTAATTATCCTATCAAATTATTGATAAAAAAAATAATAGAGAGATATTAAACTTATCTGTAATAATAAAATACTATCATTTGACTCCCTCAATCATTCACAAAAAAAAAAAAAAGGAATATCATGATTGGTTCTTCATCAATTATTTTCACTATTATGCATAAGCTTTGTTTGTCACCCATATGCAACTTCACCATTTTCAAGTTTTATAAACTCCTTCAATTCTTCAATCTAATACACGAAGGAGTAGTGAGAAAAACTTTGAGTTTTGATCCTTTTTCTCTTTGTCTCTGATCTCTTAACAAATATAAGAGGTAGTATATCATTTTGGTTTTTCTTAAAACATTAGATATTGTGAGTTATACATCTTTATCTGTCTACATTAGAAATTCACAGTGGCCGATATTTCTAATCAATTTTATTATATTTGTTGCTTGCTAATTTTGGACACATTATCATATGTTATTTTAGCAGTTACATCAGTGCTACTTACTCACACAAGCATCACGCTTATCCAATCCTTTTGTTATATGAACACTAGTGTTGGAAAGTCCATTTACTTGCAGCAACATAATTTACAGCATCATTTCCATTTGCACTACATATTTAGGTTCAACATGCAATACAATCTCTCAGAAAAGCTTATATATACAGTAGCTCAGCTATCTTGGAAGCATTAGAAGCATTGACAAATTTCAAAAACACAATACACCCCTAGAGCAATAAACTAAGAAGTTTGTTTTGTTTTGTTTTGTTTTTTTCGCCAAAATTAAACTAAGAAGTTGATGAAGAGGATTTTGCACTGATGAGTCCACCCATGAGCCATAAAAGTTCATACTGTTTTAAGTAGTACGACAGCTATCAACAGAAACTTTTAGCATGCTCAACATTTTTGTTCACTAGATAACCATAAACGTTCCAAATTCAAGGACCCTTGTATCCAACACCCATGCTTGCAATAGCATCAATCACTAGTTGGTAGTATGAAGAAGAACAACATGAAATGATAGGCTAGCATCGATAATTTATTTGAGTAATTTTTAAAAAATTAAGAGCCATATTAGAACAAAATATTATTAAGAAATTAAAGTAAAATCAAATGATCAAATTAGAACATGATGAACCTAAACGATGAAGGTGAAAGTTAAGGTTGACTTAAAAAATTAAATTAAAACTAAATGAAATTCATAGACGAAAATATAAGATAAAATTTATAAATGATATTGAAAGTAAATAAAAGAGAGAATGAAAATTTCCAATAAAATTATGTGATTAAGAGCGCATTTTTGTATTAATTTTGAATATTATGATACATAATACCCCAAATATTTATAGAAAATTCAGGAAAACAATCCACACAAATCCCTCAAATGTTTTTAATGACAAAAACGAACAAAAGATTCCTTCCCGTTGTTCTTTTTTTTGGTTTAATGGAACCAAACAGAACTGGTTACTGTGAGAATAAATTTTCTTTGGTCATTAAACATCTACATTTATGATCAACCATTAATAAAATTTTTTATTATAAAAAATAACTTGTAAACAAAAATCAAGAACTTAATAAAGGATATGTTTGATTGCTAAAATGATTGAGAATAAGAACGAGAATAAAATGTAATAAAATAAAATCTTATAACTTATATATTATGTTTAGTATTACATTAACAAATAAGAATGAGAATAGGAATTTAATAATTAACTATAATTTTTTACAAAAGAAATTACTTATTTTTTATTAAAACATTATTATTGTTAAAAATTATTATTTGATAAAATTAACAGTTTTATTATCATTACAAATTGATTATTATTGTTAAAATAATTATTATTTTTAAAAAATTTTACATTTCTTTTTAATTTTTCCTTATTCGTTGTCATTAGTGTTCATCTTTCATGACGTGAAGATTTATTCATAGAGGTGCAGATGATTTGTCCACGGCAAGGTCCGTTCACAGCATCGACAGGAAGGCGACGACAGTGGGTGAAGTTCTTCATTGTAGTAATGACGGAGTGTTAATCACGACGACGAGGTGACAACAGGGAAGGCAATATGGTTTGATCTGGCTTCCCTCTCTTTTTCTCTCTCTCGTCAATCTATAGGAAGGCAACGGAGAAACATTTCTGGCATGATGAGTATGAAGATGGGTATTGCAGCGTACGATTTGCCGGTGGTGATGTCTTCGTCGGTCTCTCTATTCTCTACTTTGCCTTGCTGGTGACAACGCCAGTCTCTCTTTGTTCTGCGTTTGCCAGCATCAAATTTGAGTGAGAGGATGGCCTAAAAATCAAAATGAAAAGAATAAGAGCTTAATGATCATTGTGTTGTCTACTCCTGCAAATGCCATCCATTCCCTCAAAATTTGGGGGGTTTGGCCAATACCTCATTTGTGGGAATCAACCTTCTCCAGAAATTCCTTACTCAATTGTGCAACCAAACATGAATAGAATGGAGTGTAAAAATGTAGAGTACAATAGGAGAAACAACCAACTCCATTAATTAAAAATTTAATGAAAATAAGTATATATCCTCTCATTAAATGTTACAATGTCATTAATTAAATAGTAAATAGTGAATTTAAGGAATAAAACTTCTAATGATATCTTTGGAATAATTACCCTTCTAAAAGAATTCAACAAAGAGTTAAAAAATTTTTTTCACAAAAAAGTTGTAGAGGACCTAATCCATCCCAAATCACCAAATTAAAAGTGGTTTAAAAATCACGGCAAAAGATATCCACCCCACCTTATTAACTTTTAAGCGTATAATCAATTAAAATGGCTCAATCCATCTAATCCCAACTCACCACTCAACTCTCAAACCGTCCTCCTGATCATACGCTAAAGAATACCATAAAAATTTACATACTTTGCTTTTACCATGTTTACCATAAAGAGCTTGTCTTCAAATTTCGATGTAAGCGAAAAAAAAAAAACTGCCCCTCATCACGCAACATTGTTGCCAATCTCTTAACTGTGTAGTAAAAGGCATCATATGTCTTCTAAGGACTTGGGAGGGGATGACTAAAACGTTTCATCTTTCTCTTTTTAGTTTCCAGGGTTCATATAAAGCAGCAGGAGAAACTCATGTACAAGCCTCATGCTCAGAGAGATAACTCCCCAGCAAGATAACTGTCTGAAGAAAAACCCACGCGCGAAAAATTGAACCTCATGAAGGGAGAACAGGTCAGGAAAACATCCCTTCAGTCATTTTCCTTCAGCCATGTTCTGACTAGAAACTACTGGAACATTGCTTGTAATTACGTTGCTCGTGAATGCAGAACCACCAGGGCGAACAATGGTGTTTCCTCCTTTCATATCACTGGCTGCTTCAGACTTTATTGGATCAACATTCATAGTTTGTGGGGCTAAGGAAACATTTGCTTGTGAAACTGGTGGTGGTACGATGGCAATGTTTGCACTCTGCTGCTTTGGCACTGTTTCAGCTGAGCTTGTAACCCTGATAGGATGAACAGCCATTGAGTCCATGCCAGTCTTCTGCTGATCCACAGGTGCTGCTTCATTCATAGCATGAAGTTGTTGTAACCTGTAATCAGTTTCGGGCCTACGACAAACCTTCCTAAGCGGAACAATTTCCTGCCAAGCACAACGTGGATGAACCAAGAAATTGCATCAACTCAGTGACTCTTAAAAAGACTGGTATGTGGTTATATGTCAGTCACATTTTCACAATGGCACAACAGTAAAGCAATAGGACTGAATATCACACTGATCTGGTGATATTTACAATTACCATTTTTGAACAAATGTAATCATATAAAAAGCTACGGATTAGAAAGAAGCCCCACTGCAAACACTACTACAAGGTAATTATCCACAACTGGTTACAAAGTACATCATTTCATATTAGGCGAATACATCAATATAGTTTTATTAAAGGACAACCAATGCATGACTATGATTCACTGATTTACAACATTCTACATTCCGTGATCCTCTCTAAAACAATGATAGCCATTGGAAGGATGAATAGTACAATAACGTTTCCCTTATCTCAAAGCGACAGAAAGATCGACTTTGGAATCAGAAAAAACAAACAGGAATAACAGGCCAAGTAGGAAAACAGGGTTTTAAAATGGCCATGTAATTGGAGAAAGAGAAAAGTAGGGAATCTTAATTCGATTGGAAACATTCACAGGAATCAGACATTTATATACAGTCGATTACAGCATGACATATGATTGTCATTTTTTCAAAGACAAGAGGTAAGAAAACAAAGTAACGGAGCCAAATCAAGAAAAGACCATACTCTTTCCCAAACTTGATCATAAGTTGTATATCATACATGCAAATTTGAATTGATAAATATTCGAATTTCAATATTAGAATATTGAATTTTTCTGATTAAACTATCTATTAGGATGTTGTAATGAAATTTAATACCTCAGATTGATCATGATCATAACGAACCAAAAATCTACAACGACAACCCCTCACATCATGCCTCCGTCTTTGAGCATCAAGGACATGAGCATCGAAGTAAAGAGCCTGCTCTTTACCTTCCTGTAATTTCCAAAATCAAAGCTCAAGAAAGAGGAATATGAAAAAGACATGTTTCCCAGAAAAAAAAAAAAATTCATAATTAAGTGTTAATGATCATAATCATTATTATTTTACTTGAAACCTGGCTACAGATATTCCCACCTGAAAACAGAGTATGAGATCTCCAGGAAGCACAGCTACACATTCTGATGATTCACATGGCAGAGAGCGTGGCCGGACATTCCTTCGGACATTAACCCACTCATCTTCCTCAGGTCCAAAACCAGCAAATCTAACTAGCACTTCCTGGAACACTAAGAAAGATTAATATTGTTGCACAAACCATATAGGTAGAACCGAAAACAAAATAAGATAAAGTGCAAGACAAACTCATCCTATTTTCCACAAAAGTTTATATCAAAATTAGAGACATTTACAGCACCATTATATAAGTCACCTGGAAACTGAAAATCAAATCAATTTATTCTTGTAAATAAAAACCTCTATATCCTACTGTAGTAACAAAGTTGGCAGAAAATTGTCACTCAACATTACATTCCTCATTCATAAGCAGCAAATAAGTTGGATGAAAGATCAAACATCTAGCATTGCAAAACAGTGATTCACCTGAAGAAAACTAATGACTTTACGATTTTAATTGTTGATAACAGCAAAACTTACACTCCACTAACGGTTTGACCACCTAAAAGTATTTTACAAATATAAACTTCAAGCAGGCAGCCCTAAGATTAATATGAACGTACATATGGATATAAATTAGCAGAAAAGTCACAAAATCACCAAGACATTAGGATTAAAAAAGGAACAAAATCCAGATGACTGGCAACCATATCAAGAGGTCCCAATAATGCTTTTACATAAATTGAAAACTGAGATAATTTCATCCTGAAATTACCGGATCACTGGTTTCCAAATGTCTGTGGGACAGAAAGTTTGCGACATCGTACCTTATAAACAAAAGACCAAAAGTCAGGTTTGCAAATCTAAAAAATTTAAGATGTGGACAAAATAGCAAAAGAATTTTTTAAACATGAATGGAGAGAAAATATTGACCATGCTCCATCCCTTCCTGACTTAGCTTCAAACTCCATTGCCGAATTTTCTGGAGTACCTTTCCCTGCCGTTGGAACTGAGAAGAACACAATGAAGGCAATGTAAGTAAATACATACTACGATTAATCAGAACATTAGAGCACAGACAATCAATTGGCTTCAACAAAATTTTTAGGCCACAGTATGGAGTAGGACAATATTTCATGAACAAAGTATCACAATTCAACACTTCAAGCAGCCAAGATGAAATTGATATTTCAGCCAGGACCCTTTGTAGCAATGTGTAAGTTGTCAAGGTTTCCAGTTAGACAGAACTATATACATGCCTTTAAATAAATACTGAGCAACTTAACATAGTGGAGGTTCAAGTTACGGCTAATGATGAATCATGAGTTCCTAAGATGTTCAGACACATACTTCTGAAGGGGATTTGTATTTTTAGATTCACGGCCATATGCACTATATAATGATGGTCAAAAATCAAAATAAAGTTCCAATTACTGCTTTGTTAATCACACACTCAATCTGCTATGCCTCGTATAACTTTTTGATTTCAAAACAATCAATTCAATTGCAGTCAATACTTGGGAGCTTAGATGCATAACATGAGTTTTCATTCTTTGCAATAGTCTAAGGTCCGAACAAAATCTTTAAATACAGCTGGTTCAGTATCTCAACATATCATGACTGAAGCATGAAAGTGCATTGTACATATAATACAGCAAGTCCCCCCATATGGTTTCAAACAAGCAACGGGTGGAACACTGAGAAACTTCCTCTCATGTATAACTCAAATAGACAAAATTGGAATCTTTAAATTATCACCAACAAGATTAGCCATTTGCTAAAATGTTAAAAGGCAAAATATAAAGGCAATCTTCTAAATGCTCCACTCTAAGGTTAAAGTACATAATATTGCTGCCATGAGTCATGACATAGATACTATGTGGACAGATGCTGAATATGTCATACATTTCTACTTAAATGTACTATGTTACAATCCTAGCAATATGCCAATATGTACAATCTGTCATGTTCAAGCAGATCATTTGCAACATTACCCAAAAATAAACATCGTAACTAGCTTTTAGAGCTAGCAGTGATCCATATAATAAAAATTTCGGTCAGTTACATATGAAGTTTGGAATTCAATTCCAATGCTACCATATCCTGCATATCAGAAACAAGGGAAGCAGCTGAAGAGCAGGGAAATATCTCTGAGTGAGCAATGTTCAAAAGAATTGAAGCTGCCGAGCTACCTTTGCGTCAGCATCAATGGTTGCCTCAATGTGACAACCACTTTAGTTGACAATAATTGAGATTTGAACAGGAAAAAGTAGTTCACAATATACTCAAATTACTGCTACTTCATAAAACTAGATGAAAAGTTTGGCTTAGATATGACATTGTGTGGACAGGCACTGAGATAAACGCAGTTGATGTCAGTGAAAACTTGGCAAGCTACTACTAAATGTGCATCATTTGTATTTATACAAATGTGTTACCATATATTGCTTCAAAATAAATAAAACTCCCTTTTCCCCTTCTAAATGGCACATTGATCTCATAAAACAACAGACTTTGAACCCTTGATCCAATTCCCTGCTATTTTCTTACAGGTATACAAGATGTCACTGGAACCAAAGCTCATTGGCACAACAATAACAAAATTATCGTATTGAAATTACTATGATACAATTGAACTGAAAAAAAATTGGTATTATTTATAAACTGGAAAATAACAAAGGAAAAAATGGTCGAAGGAACTTCAGTAGATAGGGCTTGCAATGAAAGGGAGCAGAAACCCTTTCACAAATAATAATTCTCTGCCTTTTAACCCTTCATCATGAACATAACAAGTTTCAGCAAGAAATAAAGCAAAATTTTTTGGCAAAACCAACAGAACCAACTTAAATAAATAAGGAACCCAAGATTGCAATATAAGAACTTAGTAGGTATAAGTTTTGATCTAGGATACAAGGTTCAATCGAAATGAAAACAATATAAAGCATGTAGGGCTACCAAAAAATATGATTAGAAATTTCAAAAAAAAAAAAAAGAAAATGTTAAACACTAAAGTGCAGCAATAATCTACCTGCAGCAGGAGGTATGGGAGTGGCCACTGGTTGAGGCATATTTCTAACTGGGGTTGAATCATCTCGAGGCATAGGAGTAATACTTAACTTTCCAGGAGCCTTACTTGATTTTGCCCTTATAGCATACCGCTTATTTTGAAACCAATTCCAAACCTATGATGAAGTAGACAGATAAGAAAATGAAGGCAGAAGATTCTTTTTTCAAACCAAAAAAATAAAGTTTCATACTTGCTTCATCTGCACAGTAATCTTGCCTTTACGATCAGGAGATTCACTACAAACAAAAACCAAAAATCATAAGTTCAATCCCCCGCCCATTCTCATGAACAGACTAGATAATACTCAATTCCTTACAGTAATCTTAAATGTATAACACACCTGAACTTCTCTGCAAGAGCTGTAAGAACATCTCGTGCTGGCATAGCATTATTGTGCTCTTGCAAAATTGCTTCCATTTCTGCAACCTATGCAGATATTGTTTTCAGAAAATATTCCTCTGTAATTCAACCTTCTCTTTGATTTCATAATTAATTTGAGCATACTTTTATATCACGTCATTAAGACACCATGGAACAATATTTATATAATTAACCACAATTTAAACAAATGAAATAATTGCATTACCATACTAAAATTCTCATCTACTCAGCATTTACAGAAGTATATGTATTAATGGTCTTGAAAAATGGTTGAGAGTAAGAATATCAACATATGCGCCCTAAGAACAACAATTGTAGGTCAGCACTATCAACTTGAAATTGAAACTCAATTTTCTTCTTATTATGGCACAGCAGCCACACTATGTTCAATAGCCAATAGCCCAAAAATAATTTGTGTACAATATTGATTTGGGAAAAAAAAATGAAAAGCAAGGAAATAACAATGTGAGTTATATTCTAGCCAAGCTTAAATTTTTCTGTAATTCTGTCGAGTGATTGACAAAGGTCTAAATAATATAGTGGACAACTTTACAGCCATGAAGAGGTCAGGGAATGTATAAGAGAGCAGAAGTAGACCAAGAGGGAGATAGTAAAAAGTAGAGACCTAATAGCATGGTCTTATTTGGACAGATTGGATGGGAGAGAATAGTTTTGAAAATATATTAGCAGAAACCATCCAATCCCTTGTTTGGATGCACTATATTTGATTACGAAAGAAAGCTAATGGCATGAGATTTTCCTCAGGGCATTTTCACTCCAAAAGTAAATGGAAAATGCAGAGTATAGAAAAATTTATTTATGAACTTCCAAATTTATCCATTACCAATAAAAGAAATCAATTTATCAAATAGTAAAATTTTATAAAGAACTTATTTCCTTCTCGTTACTTTGTGCTCCCAAACATACATATGTCAATTATTTACTTCTCATATGGAAAACAATCCAACAAAGGAATAATTGCTACTTATCAGTATACTTTCAATTCTATCCAATTGCTTAATACTAAAGTAATCCTTTCTGTTCCATTACAGAATATTCAATGTAATGAACTAACAGTCTAACACCTTATTGCTGAGAAACAAAGGTTTATGTTTGTTTCTCCAAACCTCAATAGGTTTATGTTCCTTATACAATTCCACCGAGGTTAGTCCTCAGTTCTGACAAAATTAGAGGTTGGGGAAGGACATCTTTTTGGGGGTAGAAAGAATAAACTAACATATGGCGGTCCTCTAGTGCAGGTGTGGGTCTTTGTCTTCCTGTTTTGGAAGAAAATTTCACTAAATAGCAAATTGAATAAGAGACGAAGGATGGCAGTGTAAAGTTTATAAGATTTACAGAGCAAATATTTGAAGCTGTGAACAAACATCTTTGGAAGAAAGATGAAGGTAGGTCCATCAATGGCAGTGTACCTTCAGGGAAATTATATTCGCCAGTACCCCAGTGTGTAAAGAGGCATTTGGAAGGTTCAAATTTCAAAAATGGCTGGTGTGGGTTTCCATTTTTGTTTTGGAAGAAAGTTTCAACTTTCAATAACAAGCAAATTGAATAAGAAACATGGCAGCGTAAAAAGTTGAGATCTATAGTGCAAATACTCTGAGCTGTAAATAAAGAAATTTGGGTGATAGATGAAGGCATTGACCCATCATTGGCAATGTGCCTTTGGGGAAATCATCCACACTAGTAGGCTAGTGTATAAAGAAGACATTTGATAGGTCTACACTAGTGAGGAGGGCCTCATCATAGAATTAACTGCTCCTGAATAGGCTGGACTTGATTCAGTTTATTCTGCCACGGATTGAGAAAAGACTGATGATATAAACCCAACAAGATAGAATACCAATTGATATAAACCGAAAGGAAAACAATACTAATTACTAGATAAAGGGGTTCCAATCAGGGTTTGGAACAAAATTACCACAAATAGTATTCAAATTTCAACTAAACTGCACCTAGCATCTTCTATTTACAGACTACTCAACCAACAAATATATTTGCACAAGTCTTACTAGCTACCAAAATGTTAACATGGACCATTCAAAACTTGGTTCAACTTGAGCAACCTGAACTATGTAATAGACTAGGGTTGGGTCTTGAGTTAATATAGCATTGTATTAAGCTGAGATCTTTAACAAATCGTGTCTCATGATTGATTTCAGGTTGTGGTTTTTATTAAACTTTGGGTCCCCAAGCCAACTGAAATTTATATAATTACCTCTATTATTCTTTAGTATATGAAACTACATTGTTTACGACATATAAATTATGTTTAGCAGTAAAATGACCAGAGACCCTACCAGAGTTCAAAAGTGCATAATGCTGTTATTGAACAGACTTAACCCGGAGAATGCAGAGTCAGGCTTTTACATATCTTAGGGTTTGGGTAGGGTCGCGAAATTTGGAACGAAGAAACCCAACAAACTTATCAAATATGATAAACAGAAATGAACAACAAATATATCTAATTAGAATTTCTTCATTTGGGAACTCTAATGAGTTCATGATAGGGACTTGAGTTCCAGAGCTTTTGGTACCATTGCAAGCAAGGAAACTTCAATCTGTAGCAACTCTGGCAGCACCCAGTATTGGTGCTACATCAACACGAATAAAAATCCATTATCCAGAAACCCACACTGAACGCATGCACAACAAGCATTCCATGGAAGACACAGTGTAAGGCGCAATCTGAACAAGCTAAAGCCAACCTCGCGAGGAAACACGGATAAGAAATAAATAAACCATAAGGAACCCCATTCAAGATTTTAAGCAAGAAATACAGCTTTTCATGTCCAAAGAGGCACAAAAAATAATAAAGAAAAAGAAATCAAATTTCCTCAGGTCTCAATAGAATGAAACAAAAGATAAATAAAAGAATTGAGAGCCCCAAAATTAAACAGATATTGCCCGCAATCAAGGAGACCCACTAAATAAAATTGACCAGAAAACTAGCAGATAAACACGCAGTCATTACTACCCATAAGAAAACACCAGGAAATAGAGCAAAGAAACACTGAAATGGAACAAGCCCATAAAGAAATTTCAATAACAAATTTCGAAATCTAACTCATAAGCGCGTTCGCGTCACTCATGCATGTGGTTTACACAAGACAAATTTAAAGCGAAACTTGAATAGATGAATACCTCAGCCTGAGTGAAGCGAAAGGCTGGGCCTCCGTTACTTGGTGGCCTACCCATGACCTCTTCTCTTCTACACTTGTCGTGAAGCTATCCGAAACGAAGCGATAACATAAAACAACCCGAAAATCAGATACAAATCATTTGATGCTACGCAAGCATGCTAGTGCAAGAGAGAAAATGCATAGGCGCCCACGAAACTAATTTCGAATTGAAGTATATTTCGGTAAGAAATTTGGGATAACAGAGAGGAGGGAAGAGGAAGGGGGGGCGTTTGGATTCAAACCTTGGGATGTTGCAGAAGTGAGGCAGACTACAGGTACGATGATCAGGGACAGGATGGTCTAGTAATTGGCCAACTTGCAAAAGGATTTTTTATCCTCATTTCATCTTCACCATTTTTTGGACCAAAAAATAGTTTACTAGTGACACACTTTAATTTTTCATACACACAGAAAAAGTAATCATTTTTCTCACAATTAATTAGCGGAAAATTATGTTAAGAATGTGAAAACATATAAATTTTTTCTTGTAACAAAATATTCACAAATCCCTAATATATTTTAAAGAAGAATATTATTTTTACTAAAAATATAACTTATTAAAAATGTATTAGTAATTTTAAATATATTGTGTTAAAAATTATAAAATTTATTCATTCTAAAATTTTCTTAAATTTATGGAAATTTATATGTTTATTAATATATATTAAATACGCTTTTATTGTTAAAATTACAATGTTATCTTTAAATTGATTAATCTTTATAAATTAGTTATATAATTTTATAATTTATTATATTTAAAAAATAATGATCTATATGAGTATGTGTGTATTAAATACTTTTTATATTATATAATAATATTTTGTTCGAAATATGAACGAGTGACTTATTATTTTGTTACATGTAAGTGCAATGTATGTTCTGGTTTTAAAAGAAGGAAATGTAATTTTTTTGAATTAGAGAAAAAGAAACGAGAGAGTAGTTTATCCCTTAAGTAATAGCCCTGAAACTTGGATATTTGTTTGATTATTCACCTTATTTAAAATTATGAAGGCTTTTGAAAAGGATGAATAACAAGCCAATGTTATATAAATTAATTATCACTTAATTGACGATTATTTACATTCTATAAAAAGAAGTAGAACAAAAATATCAAATTTTTATTGCACAGTTTATTTCACACAAAAAATTTAAGTGCATGTTTGGATTAGCGTTGGATTAATGTGATTTTTTATTAACTTGATTTTTAAAATTAATTTTTTGTCAAACATGACTTTACATAACCATGATTTATGTTTGAAAATTGGTTTTTATTATCTATATAATTTATTCAATGCAAAAACAATTATTTTTCACTTTTGTATAAACATGAATTTGGAGGATAAAATTAATTTAAAAGAAAAAATTAAACATTAAACTAAACAGCAATATTTAGAAGGCAAATTATCGTTTAAATGTAAAGATAAACTTTTAAATTTTTCAAATGTAAAACCAAAAACACTGAATAGTTGGAATCAATATTATTCTTGTGTAATTATATGCTACATATTAAAAAAATTAGTAAAAAATAATAATATTTTTGTATCTTAACCCTTTTGCATTTCGTTTTATTCTCTTTCGGCCTATCTAACTTTTAACAGAATGAAGGAGAAAAGATCTCTTATTTTATTTTGCAAGGAAAGAATCATTGTTGAATAAAGAACTCTAAATTTAACTTTGAACATGTATCAGTAAGCACAAGGTAGAGAATAATTGATGGCATTGTGTTTCTGTGGTTACATTATCTTCTTACAGTATATCTCATTCTCGAGGGAAAAAATAACTGAAGCTTGAACCAAAATAATCATAAGATATAACAAGAAATAGTCTAAAATGTATATCAGTACCCAATATGATGCAATAAGATATGACCATTTTTTTTATTTAAAATACAAGTACATGTATGTATGTATATTTTGACAAATAAAATTTGGCTTTCTTTTGCATATGAACAAATGTTATATGTAATAAAGAAAAATTATAATAGACAAAGGTGAGTAAAAACAATAAATTACAAAAACTTAAGGATTTAGTATAATGTAGCAGATAAAAATAATAATTAATAAAAATTAATTAGAAATTTGATATCATTTTAAAATATTTTAAAATATATCCTATAAAACAAAAAGCTTTCCGACACATGCAGATCGTAACATGGATAGACCTCATATTTAAGAAAATTCATGCTTCTTTAAAAAATAGTGGACCATTGAATTATTCTTGCTCTTGTATAAGCATATGCAATGTGGAGTCAGTACTTCCACCAAGGTAGAGGATACCTCACTATTGTGCATACCCCAATAGTCTTAGCACATACAATGTAGCGTGCAAAGCAAAAGGGTATTTAGCCATAGAATGAATGGCCCTACAATTGCTTGATCAATATAGCAAGAGGGAAAATGGACCTTAGATTCCTAGTGTGTCTCACAGACATGATAGAACACACAGAGAGAATTGCAGCCACAACTATGGAAGCTCAAGGAGCAGACACTTTGGTTGTGGAGGACAAGGGTGTGACGAAAATGAGCTTAGGTCTCCTATACTTTCAACAATATGACCTAAGGCATCTATTTTTGTCTTACAGTGTTTATGCTATGTTATGGTATTTGTATTAATATTCATGTCTATTAGTGTACGACTTAAAAGAGAAAAACTCTTCGAGTCCATTATTTATTCTATGAAAGATAGATAAATTTAACTAATCATAAAAAGAAAAGAAGCTAGCATGTAATTAGAATTAATTAGCGTTACTGCATAAGTAAAAGAGAGATTCTCACTAGTTGTCGCTAAATAAGACAAAAATGAAAATAAAAATAGTAATTTTACAAAGAATCTAACAATAATGGTCTCCGTAGAATCTTATGCAGTGTTTTGAATTCGTAGCAAAATAGTTCCAAGTTAAATCTTTTCCAGACAACCACCACCAAGGGTTTGTTCCAATGGTGGAATCAACACAAAATATCTTTCATTTACGTCTAGCTAGTAACCTTTATTGGTAGGCAAGCACCAGATATGGTGTCATGCCTTGAAGACACAAGTCACACAACAATCTATCTATCTATCTCCTAGAATGTTTTACACAAAAGATAATTTTTTGTTCGCCATATTACTATCTTACAGCAATGGCAATTTTTATTCAACAAATATTGGCAAGTGCCCCACATTCTATGGGAATCCTAGTGGATAGAGGCTTTGGATCCATTAAGAAGATGTCAAAATCCTCTATACCAATATATATGACCATCATCTTTATTAATGGACAAGATGATAGAGAAGAATTTGCCTATGCTATTAGAATATCAAGGCATCCAGAAGTAAAAACTCAAAGTGATCAGATTTCTAGTAGATAACAATTTAAATGTCTATAATATTTGTAGGCCACATGGTGCCCCTGGTGAAGGAGGAGTAATACATACAATTAGATGATGAATTCTTTACACAGTTGTGCAAAAGCCAAGTAATCAGCGGTTATATTTCCTATATGGATAAGTATCTTGTAAATTCAGCTTAGACCTTTACTTTAACGGCACTTATGGTTGTTGAAATTTCTGTGAGTGAGGGAATGCAAATAAGAATGAATTTGGAATTATATAGAACCAAAAAGCAATGAGTTGATTCCTTAAGCAATAGGAATACTATGAATTAAAAGTAACCAAACATGGGAATGAGAATTTTATTCCCATTCTCTAGAGTTTTAGTAATCAAACTTGACCTAAGGTAATTTAAAAGGCAATTTTTACTTCTCATTATAGGGAGAAGAAGTGGAGCAAACTCATTATTGACAAAAGGGATGAATGAATGGCAACAACGCCCAAAATTGGGACCAATTGGGAACGTTCTTTCATGATCACAGTTCTCAACAAGCATCTTTACGTGGATCTTCCAACAACACAGAGAAATAGATAGACTAGATGAAAACTTCTTTATCATGTAAAAGAAATTATGACGTACACAATATGTATCTGTTGGTATAAGCTAATAAAAAAATCACTAAAGTGGGTGTTAAATATAATGGAGTGCGCTTACACACCCACATTAATAAATTTCCATTGACTAATTATACTAGCAAGTACATTACATGGATCTTAAGAATTTGTTATGATGTATATGTGTTAAGTGTATTGGTATTGAAGCAGTACATATTGATTGTAGCAAGGAAAAAAGATAATGTTATACCCAAATATAAAAAGCATAAAGATGATCTAAAATTGGTTAAAACGCATATTGGAATTACTAATGATCAAACTAACATGCATCCTAAGTTATGTAACAGTGTATTGGTAGGCTTCTTCCTTTTTGAGGAATGCTATTGTATTGTGTCATATAAAGAAAAATAACTTCCATAAATAGAACTTAATAAGACATAAAAAATTAGAATGATAAAGATAAAGAGATCATAAAACTACTTGTATGACTAAACTCTAATGTTTCATATGGACATCAAATACTGAAATCACCTAAGAATGGTAAATTTACTTGAATCCCTGCCCCTGGGATGGAGGTTGGGTTTCCCTACAAGAACCAATCTTGGGAGATCTCAATGGGATACCATTGACATATTTAATATTTATTTCCTAAAAGAATATAGTATTACACAATATTTCCATATATCCATAATAACCCTTCAACTTAGTGCATGAAGATCCTGAACTGCCAACTTGCAAAGGAGAAACTCATATTGTCACTTGCCTAACGCCTTTGCAAAGATGTCAGCAAGCTGACCTTGCGTAAGAATGAATGTGGGAGCGATGTTTCTAGAACTAATCTCATCATGAACAAAGTGACAGTCTACCTTAATATGTTTAGGCTGCTCATGAAACACCAGATTTTAATATATGTGTAAGGTGGCTTGGTTATCACAATGAAGAGACACAGGTTGCAAATGATGCTCCTTAAGACTAGACAAAACCACCTTTAACCATTTCAACTCACAAGTGGTCATCGCCATATACCTATATTCTGCTTCTATTGATGAGCTAGATGTCTTCCAAGACACTAAGGAGTTACCTAGGAACACTATCCAACCAGTAAGCAAATGCTTAGTAAGTGGACACCGACCCAGTCTGTGTCGCACCACCCACGTATTTACAGGCCACACTTGCTACTCAAAAGAATGTCTTGCCTCAGATTACCCTTTAAGTAGTGAACCACCCTCAAAGTTGCCTTCCAGTGTTCCTCATGAGGCTCCAACATAAATTGGGATAGAACATGAACATAATAAGATAAATTAGGTTTAATAAAACACAAGTATATCAACCACATAACTAATTGGCAATAAGGCTCTGGATTCTCTAGCATCGAGCTTGTTGACAACGTGAGACTGTGGTTCCACTCCAATGGTACAAATGTTAGTCGTACGCTTAATAGTCCTACCTCTAAAATGACATCAAGCAAGTACTTATGCTGACAAAGAACAAAGTTGTCTAGTTTATAGGCTACTTTGAATCCTAAAAAATACTTCAAGACACCTAAATCTTTCATGTGAAAATATACACTAAGGTAGGACTTAAATTTTTGTATGGCATCTAAATGATTCCTAGAGATGATAAGGTCATCAACATAGACAAGCACATTCAATTACACTACCTCACGATTCAAAGTAAATAAAGAGGAATATGAATAATACTGTTGGAACCCATAAGTCTTCAATACTTTAGATAATTTCACAAACTAGCACCTAGAAGCCTATTTCAACCCATACAATGACTTCCATAGGCGACATACCTTGCCCTAAGTGTCAATCTGAAAGCTAGAGGCAATTTCATGTAAACCTCTTCATAGAGATCATCATAAGGAAAAGCATTGTGGACATTCATCTAATGCACATCCTAGTTCATAGCTGTCATAACTGACCTTTCAATGAGGAGAAATAAAAAAAGTTTAAATTGATTCCTAAAAACGAATCTTGAAAATCAATTTATTTGGAGTCGCCACCAAAATTTTTAACGAAAAACTGGAAAACCAATTTAAAATAAAAAGAAAAAGGCAACATGATCTACGCAACCAGAGATGGGTTTGAAAGTCCATTTGAGTGCAAGGAAGGTGTTAGGCACCCCACAACACCCGTCCTTAAGGATGGTTACCTTAAACTAGTCAGTTGAAATAGAATATGACCTTGAATTTATCGCAATTACCCTTTATTGACGTGCATGCCCATTAAACAGAAGAGATAAAAAAAATGATAATGATAGAAGCAAACGAGTTGATATTTACAAAGGGCAAACTTGACCTAGGATGAAAGCCTAAGGCCTACTACCCCGTGATAGGGATCAAAGCCTACGTAGTTCAACCAGAAATGGGGTGTCCGTTGGTTGATGGTTAGTAATATTTGTGATGAAAACAAGGAGATTTAAATTCAACAGATTTTTGTAAACAAAACAGAATTGGGATTTGGTTTATGTGCTTTAATTTACGACAACCTGATTACTTCCACTCTTCTGATCTCTTCATTTTCTCTCCCTTTTTTTTGGAATTTTAATCTTTATTTTGTGATTTAAATGAAGTAATTATGAAGGAAGAACTAATCTTTTTGTAAAAAAAAAATAATTAAAATATTTATTTTTGCGTTATTATCATTATTGTTATTATTATTTTAAAATAGCTACGTATTAATTTTCAGCGTTTATGGATATTAGAATCTCACACGACCCTAAGTATTCGAGGAGAACTATATTCTCACATGATGATTTCGCAAATAATGGAGGATATTAAAATGTTTATTTTTGTATTATTCTTATTATTATATATCTTTTCTTTTTAAAAAAAAAAAAACATATGTATTGAATTTCAGTATTTAAAGAGATTAAAATCTCACGTGATCCAATGCAATCGAGGAGAACAACATTCCCACACGATAATTTCGTAAATAATGGAAAATATTTAATTAAAGTAAATATTTAATTATTATTATTTTTAAAATGAATGTGTACTAATTTTAGGAATCTAAGGAGATTAAAATCTCACATAATCTCATGCAATCGAGGAGAACAATATTCTCACATGATAATTTCGTAAATAATGGGGGAATATTTAATTAAAGTAATATTTAATTATTATTTTTAAAACAAATGTGTACTAATTTTAAGGATCTAAGAAGATTAAAATCTCACATAATCCCATGCAATCGAGGAGAACAATATTCTCACATGATAATTTTGTAAATAATGGGGAATATTTAATTAAAGTAGATATTTATTATTATATTTTTTGTATTATTATTATTTATAACAAGTATGTATTAGTTTTTAGGATCTAAGGATATAAGAATCTCACTTGATTCCACACACTCAAGGAGAATAATATTCTCACTCAATGACTTTCTTAGAACTATGTTTATAAAGCTAAAAATCAATCTCATATTGACCCAAAGATAATAATAATATATATACACCTATATGCATCTATGTATATACATATATATGCACACACACACACACACACATATATATATATATATATAGACACATGTAATGATATATATAAGCATTACAAAAGAAGAAGAAAGCTTCAGGAAGTAGACATCAAGAAAAAAAAGGAAGCATATACCTATATACACACACGCATATATATATATATATATATATATATAAGCATGGTATGAAAAGAAGAAAGCTTTAGGAAGCAGACATCAAAAAATAAACATATACCTATATACACATACATACATATATATATATATATATATATGTAAGCATGATATGAAAAGAAGAAAGCTTTAGGAAGCAGGCATTAGGAAAAAAAAGAAACATATACCTATATACACACACGCATATATATATATATATATATAAACATATATGTAATATCTATATAAGCATGATATGAAAGGTATGAAAGCATCAGGAAACACATGGAACACTCCCACGCCTATATAGATATATACACCTATATGCATCTATATATATATATATGTATATATGTATATATATAAACACATGTAATAATATATATGAGCAAGTATCAGGAAGCAGGGAAGCATATATCTATATATACCCACACATACATATATATGTATATATACATCTACATATATATATATATATATATATATAAACACATATGTAACAATATATATGAGCATGATAGAATAGGAGAACAAGCATCAAGTAAATAGGGAAGCATATATCTATATATTCCCATACATATATAATAATAATAATAATAATATATATATATATATATAATATCTCATGTGCTGCCTGTTACTTCCTCAGACAGGCTACGACAACTTGAGGAGAAGAGGCGGCCATAGCGTTTGTAGAGTAGTGTTAACTTGCCGAAGCCACCGTAAAAAATATGCTAGGATAATCATGTTTTGCCATATATATTGTATTATATATGTTTGATATTTTTTTATTTAATTTATTTTTAATTTAACCCTTTTTATTATATTTTTTATTTATTATTATTTTATTTTATTTTTTTAATTTTTTTTATTATCACTATAAATGTTTACTTTTGGATTTTTTTCTATTTTTGTGTCTTTTATGATTTTTTATTTTGATTTGTTATTATTATTATTAATTAATTCTTATTTTCAAATTTTGGTTTTTTTTTCTTAAAATTCTCCCATTATTCATCTTGAAATGAATTTTAAATTGCCTTCACTTAAGAATGTCATTTGAGCCTCTGTCATTTTTATTTTCCTCATTTGCTTAATTATTAATTAATTAGCAAATCAATTAATTAAATAATTAAGTCATTAGGGATGGGGTGTTCACAGTTGCCCTTTTTTGCTTGTCTCTTAAGTTAGGGAAGCAAAAATTGTGAAGAGATGACCCAACTTAAGAGCAAGCAAAGACGTGAACACACAATTCCTCACGCTGAGCGAAAACCAGTAAAAAGGGACCTTATGTAAATCCGAGCCTGAATGGGACAGTAAGTTGTCTCCTCATGATGCAAGACTTTTTGGAAGAAAATTGCCTAGACACGATGCAGGACTTTGGCATTGATTTGAAGAGAGGTATTTCCTTTGTATGGAATATACTATCACACAGTGCGATGCATGCACCTATGTGAGATACATACCATCATGTTCAGACTGTAGCCTGATTTGTCTGCTTGCTAAGCTTGTCCTCTTTATGACCATAGTGTTCCTTAGGAGTGAATAGATCCAAATTTCGCCGAGTTTTTGCCCTCGACATTTAAATCGTTATCTCGTGAAATTCCAGGATGATTTTGCTTGAACAATAAAAATACTTGTGCCAAGGAAAGGTGTGACTCTTTTAGAAGCACCTCTTGGTCATTCACGAGATGTGATATAATGTGTTCGTGTGCTAAATGCATGGTGCATATGTTCTTCCCTTCTTTAAAACATCAATTCTGCACGTGTGGTGGATACACGTGCTAGATATATGATGAATGTGGAGAACCATGTATGCATGAGATATGCAAGTTTTTAAAGGATAATGAAAATTTTATTTACTTTGATACATTTCCAAAATGATGCTTATACCCTAGGTGTTAGAAATAAGAGAATGCTACATGAGCATAAACCTTCTACCTTATACTTTGAAAACTGGAAGGGTGACATATTAAGTCATAGTTTGTGTTGGTTGGAAAGAAAACTATATTGCCCAAAGCGAAAGAATTGTTTAAGCAAGCTTCTTCTGTCGTAACTTTTAATTTGTCGTTTCAACAGCTGATGGTCCACATAACTTTATCTTTTTGGGCCAACACTTGGTAACCTTAGTTTGCTTTCCTTACAGTAGACCAGGGGACGTTGAAAATGCTTCAATCTCTTTTTACGAAGTAACTCGATAACAAAAATAGAAATGCCTAGACGTGTATATGTTTCACATTTTAAGCTTCATCCCAGTAATTGCATGGAAGCACTTATTTAAAAATTGTGGGTGTTTTCGAAATGCGTATCATTAGACAATATTTTGAACGACATTATTCACTTGAATATTTATTTTGCATATTGAATGAATAGAGCAATTATAAAGGCGATACGATTATATAGAAAGAAGAAGAGTAATAGGAAGCAAGTCTCTTAAATGAGTAAGCGACTTTTGTAAATAGATTACGTGGTCCTAAGGAAAATAGGTTATAGATTGGATACAAATGCAAAGAAAAGCCAAAATGGCAACTGGGATGGCTTTGACTTTCAGCTCTAGGTGACACTAGTCGCTTGAGCCTGGTGTTGCCTTAGATACACATATTTCAAAACTGGTTAATGAAGACAATCTCTAACGCTCCTTCCAAGCAGGAGATTTAGTCTTGTGTAGCCCTACTTCGTTCATCATCTATTGCCCTAATTTTTGCTTAAGCCGCCTTTTTCAGGTTTTCAACTTAATAGGCCCCGATTGTAAAATCTTCTTCTTCTTCTTCTTTTTATCATTCTCATTTTTAAGCAAAGTATTTCTTTACTGCATCTAAGTTAACTGGTCTTCTGAGCTCTCTTCCATCCACATCAACAAGGATCAATGCATCTCTAGAGAATGCTCGTATCACCATATATGGACCTTCATATGAAGATGCCCATTTGCCTTTATTATCCTCCAGATTTGGGAGGATCTTTTTCAGAACTAACTCCCCTGACTCGAATTCTCTAGGATGAATTTTTTGATTGAAGGCCCTTGCCATCCTTTTCCGGTATAGTTGCCCATGACACATAGCTACTAGTCGTTTTTCTTTGATCATATTTAGCTGCTCGTATCGTGTCCTTACCTACTCACTCTCCTCTAGGTTGAATTCTATCAACACTCAGAGAAAAGGGATCTCAACTTCAATTGGGGTGACTGCCTCCATGCCATATACTAAAGAGTAAAGAGTTGCCCCTATGGATGTACGTATTGTTGTGCAATACCCATGGAAAGCATACGGGAGCATCTCATGCCAGTCTTTGTAAGTGATAGTCATCTTACTGATGATTTTTTTGATGTTCTTATTTGCTGCCTCAACTGCCCCATTCATTTATGGCCGGTAGGGTGCAGAATTGTTATGCTTAATCTTAAATTGTTCGCATAACTTCGTAATGTCAGCTCCATTCAAGTTGGGGGCATTATCAGTGATAATCCTTTCCAGTATACCATATCGACATATAATGTTTGATTTCAGAAATCGAAGGAAGACCCTTTGGGTAATATTGGAGAAGGAGCATGCCTCTATCCATTTTGTGAAATAGTCGATGGCTACTAAAATGAATCGGTGTCCATTAGACACTTTTGGATTGATGGGACCAATCACATTGATTCCCCACATCGAGAATGGCCAAGGTGCCACCAGGTTGTGTAGGGGTTGCAGTGGAGCATTGATCCTATTGGCATATGTCTGACATTTATGACATCTCTTCACATAATCAATGCAATCTTTATCCATGGTTAACCAAAAGTACCCACATCTTTGAATTTGCCTAGTCATGATATGGCCGTTAACATGAGTTCCACATATCCCTTCATGAATCTTTGTCTCTATCCTTTGGGCTTCTGATGCATCCACGCATTTGAGCAAAGTGTTATCCCATGATCTTTTGTACAACACTTGTCCTCTAAGGAAGAAACTCATTGCCAATCAACGAATGGTCTTTTGGTCATTCTCAGATGCCCCAGTCAAATATTGTTGGCTTTGGACATAGTTTTTTATGTCATGGAACCACGGTTGCCCATCGATTTCTTCCTTCACATTTAGGCAGTGAGCTAGGGTGTCCCGGGTCTCAATCTGCACTAGTAGCACGTTAACTCCACAGTCTAGCTTGATCATTACGGCGAGGGTAGCCAACGCATCAGCAAACTGATTTTTGTCACAAGTCAAATGTGTGAAGTTTATCTCCTCAAACGTTGACATCAATTCTGTTAGGTATCTTTAGTATGAGATTAGTTTGGGATCTTTGGTTTGCCATTCTCCCTTTACTTGATAAATTACGAGGGTTGAATCTCCAAACACATCAAGATTTTGACACCTAACTTTAAGGCAGCTTACAGGCCATTGACACAAGCCTCATATTCTGCCACATTATTTGTGCAGTCAAAACTGAGCTTGATTGCCACTGGATACTGTTTACCTTCGGGCAATATTATCATAGCCCCTAATCCACTATCGTGTACATTGGCAGCCCCATCAAAATACATTGTCCATTTGACTTCCTTTGGTTCATCTTCTTCCACTGTCAGGATATCTTCATTCGGGAACTAGAAATCCAGCGGTTGGCATTCATCCAAAGGACTAGTCGCTAAATGCTCGGCTATAATGCTCCCTTTGATTGATTTGCTGGTCATATACTTTATGTCATATTCTAAGAGTATCACCTACCACTTTGAGACTCTTCCTGATACATGAGGACTCTCGAAGATGTATTTGATTGGATCTATCCTGGAGATCAACCATGTGACATGATATAACATGTATTGCCTCAGTCTCTTTGTGGTCCACAAGAGGCCACAACAGGCCTTCTCAATTAACGGATACCATGACTCATATTCATTAAACTTCTTGCTTAGGTAATAAATTGCTTGCTCCTCTTTTCCTGACTTATCATGTTGTCCTAACACAACACCCATGGACCCTGGTCGGATTGTCAAATAAAGGATAAGGAACCGCCCTGGTGTAGATGGCACTAAGACAAGGGGATCCAAGAAGTATTCTTTTATCCTATCAAACGCCCTTTGACAAGTCTCGTCCCATTCCTCTGGTTGATTCCTGCGTAATAATTTGAATATTGGTTCACAAGTGGCAGTTAGGTTTGCAATGAACCTAGCTATGTAATTCAAACGTCCCAAGAACCCTCTAACTTCTGTTTCCGTACTTGGTGGTGGTATGTCACTAATGGCCTTAATTTTATTGAGGTCCACTTCTATTCCCTGCTTACTGATAATGAATCCCAAAAGTTTCCTCGATATGGCCTCGAATACGCACTTACTAGGATTCAATCAGAGTTTGTACTTCCGCAATCTTTCAAAGAGCTTTCGCAACACTGCCACATGACTTTCCCCTTCGACTGATTTAGAAACCATGTCATCTACATATACCTCTATTTCTTTATGCAACAAGTCATGAAACAGGACTACCATCATGCGTTGATAGGTGGCTCCGGCATTTTTAAGCCTAAAAGGCATTACCTTGTAGCAGAAGGTTCCCCATTGAATGATGAAAGTGGTTTTCTCTTTATCATCGGGGTGCATGGGAATTTGATTGTAGCTAGAATATCCATCCATGAAGGAATATCTGTATTATTAACTAGAACATCAATGTAAGGTAAATGAAAGTCATCTTTTGGGCTAACCTGGTTTAAGTTTATATAATTGACGCACATTCTCACTTGCCCATCTTTCTTTGGTACGAAGACTATGTTCGCAACCCATTGAGGGTATTTAGCAACTTCTAGAAAACCAGCCTCCCATTGCTTTATTACTTCCTCTTTGATTTTGAGGGACATTTATAGGCTCATCCTTCTTAATTTTTGTTTCTTGGGCCCCACATTAGGGTACAATGGTATTTTATGAGCAACAATTTCAGGATCTATTCCCGACATATCCTGGTACGACCATGCAAATACATCCATATATTCTTTAAACAAATTAATCATTTCTCTCCTTCCTTGATTATCCACTATTTTTAACTCCTTTTTGTCATTCTTCATCCCTATATTAATTACTTTGGTGATTTCTTTATGCGGAGTGATTCCCTTTTCCAAAGATTCTATTATTTTAGCGAAGGTTCAAGATGACTCATCATTATTATTAGTTTCTAAGTCATTTGTATCCGAGACAACATATGGCTCATTCAAACAATACCTAGGTGCTTCTGCTTCAGACAAGAATTCTGAGGATTCAAACTCCCTGGAAAGTGGGTAGAGAAGGCAAGAATAAATAAGAAAAGACAAGATATAAACAAGATTTTAGCAAAAAGATTGAAATTGCTACATCCATTCAATATTCAAAATAAAATTCAAATCGTTAGCTATTACAAAACTTTTGAAATCATATTCAAAATATTACTCTAATGACATGACATTCGACAGCACTTCTAATTCCCAATTGTTAAGTGCTTCTCCTAGTTCGTCCAGTTGGATCCACATGGCTTTTGTGTGATCTCTTTCTTCTTCACTTGCCATTATAGTTGGGTTGCTCGGGTGTATTATCTCAGCAACAGCAGGAAATATTTCTCGAATGTGGGGTATTTCCATTTTTCCTCTCAGCTTACACTCCTTCCGTCACGTCTCGTGAGTCTCCACAGACATCTCATATCCTAACCCTTGCCGTCCCGGATTTTCAGGCAACTCAACCAGTTTTCCTATGCCTTGCAAATTAGGGCCCAATCCTTTTCCTTTTTGATACCCATTATTCATCATGTTCTTAGCCACTACTTGGTTGACATCCTTAGTAGATTCCCTAACTCCTAATGGGTTTTGACTGGCACCTTTTGTAGATTTTCCAGCCTCTAACACCTCCAGGCTCTAGTAGAAGCTATCCATAACCTGTTCGGCATTCTCAATGTACGGCACTGTGCTCGGTTTGCTAATGATCATCTCTTCTTCACCTTTTATCGTGATGACTTTCCCTTCATCAATGTACTTGATCCTTTAATGCACAGTTGATGGGACTGCACCAACCACATGTATCCATGGTCTTCCTAGAAGCATCGTATATACCACGTCGATGTCCGCGACCTGAAACTCGACTGTAAATAGGTTTGGACCAATTTTCACAGGGAGCTCAATCTTTCCAATTACTTCTCTCCTTGTCCCGTAACTGCCCTAAAGTGGATAAGGGTAAAACGTTTAGAGTTGACCCTTCATCAATGAGTACTTTAGCAATCACATACCCATAGTATTTCAAAGTAATGTGGAGGGCTTTGGGCTTTTCGGCCTGCAAGGGGTGTATCTCGTCCTTAGAAAAAGCAATCAGGGTGGAGTTTTTCACCGCATTTATCATGTTCACCACCTTTTCTGGGGTAATATCAGGACGCATATAGGCTTTACCTAACACACTCTGTAACATCTTTCAGTGGGACTCTGAATTCATTATAAAGGTCAAGATCAAAATTCAGGCTGGTGTTTTTCGCAGTTGATCAACCACATCGTACTCACTCTGCTTCATAATTTTCAAGAACTCCCCTGCTTCCTCTCATTCTCCTTTCCTGAGGGCCTCTCTTAAGTTTGAACTTTCACTTACTTCCAGGTCCAGGTTTGGAATTCTTTCTACGTTTTTGGAGTATACCCGACCACTACGAGTGATTCCTCCTATGATTTATGCATGCCCTTTTTCTATGACGGGCCTTTCTCCCGACGCCTCATTATCATGTGAGTAGTCTATTTTTAAACCATAATTCCATGGTACAACGTGATTGCTCTGATATAAAAAAGGAGACGGCACATGGATGACAGCGGTTGGATTTTTGCTGGGCACTGACGCAGGTATAACAAGCAAAGATCCTTTCATTGTAGTTTACAGGTCACAATTACTTTGGGTAGGAGTGACCTCCTTAACTTCATAGACTGTCTTATTAACCACTAGGAAAGAGCCCCTGGGTTTCATAGGGCCAGACAATCCCTTGGTCTTGGTACCGTCCTTCTCTGTGATACACACGTTCCCTTTAGTGGGTTCTTGAGTCTTTTCGATGGTCAGAACTCTCAATGTCATCATTTTCTGTGCTAACTCCTTAAATTGCCTACAATCTTCAATGTCATGCCCCACTTCTCCTTCATGAAACTCATAGTAATTATTCTGTAACCTTCTAGGTATGTTCTGCTCTTTATCTTGAGTGGAAATATAGTTAGCGTCCTTCAAGCTTTCATATAACTGTCGCATGGGGTACGACACGTCCGTCAAGTTTTTCAAGCTAAGCTCCTCTCTGTCTATCATGGACACTTGTTTCCCTTTATCATGATTTGGCAAGGGGTTAGTGACAATGTTGGGATCATTACCCGCCTTTATACCAATATGATTGTTATCCAATAATGCCAAAACGTGCCTCTTGAAGGCATCACACTTGTCAATATTGTGCCCAGTAGCTCCCATATGATACTCACAAGTAGCATTGGAGTCATACCACCCATTGGAATCAGATCGATTGACATTGAAGTTAGGTAATGCCCTATCATCGCAAGGCTGTTGAGTAGGCTTAAACCCTCTATTTTGGACCATTATCTGTTGCGGTCTAAGATGGGATTGTGGCGGTGTTGGGTAACTCATATGACTACTTATAGCTGGACCTCATGGCTGGTAGGCCATGGCTGGGTTCTGGCCATGAAATAGTGCTTGTGGATATTGATTATGCATGGGATAAGGGTGCTGGTATGCAACGTGGACATTACTAACATCTCATTCCTTCTTTCGCTTGCTTATAGGCCTTCTGGTTTCTGTGGATGTATTTTCAAACAATCTGTCACGTACATCAGCATCTATTCTCTCCCCAACCTGGATAAGGTCAGCAAACTCATTCACATGGATCCTTAACATGATTTTACGATACGGGTCCCCCAAGGTTCGAATGAAATAGGAACATAATTCTGAGTCTATAAGTGGTGGTTGAACCTCAGTTGCTATGGCTCTCTACCTTTGGGCGTATTCCTTAAAGGTCTCAATTCCTTTCTTTTTCAACCCCTTTAAGTGCTCTCGTGTAGGAGCTGTATCCAGGTTGAACCTATATTGCCTCATAAACATATCAGTAAGATCTCTCCACCTCTTTAGTTTTGAGCGATCTAGTTTCATGAACCAATGTAATGTTGCACCAGTCAGGCTCTCATGGAAGAAGTTTATAAGGAACCTTTCATCCCTAGACCATACCGGCATTTTGGTGCAGTATGACTTTAGATGATAGTGTGGATCTCCACTACCATCATACTTAGTGAACTCAGGTACTTTAATTTTTTTAGGAATTGATACCTCTGAGGCTAAGCATAACTCCTCCAATTCCACAGACTTCCAGTTAGTTGGCCCCTATAAAGCTCGCAGCCTGTCCTTCACCTCCGTTATATCTTCTTCCCAGTCTTTCTTTTCATTATTCTCTTTCACCTTGAGGCAAGTATTAGCAGCAGGCTGGCTAGGACCGGTGAACGCGACAGCTGGTTCTCCTCCTGGGAGATTATAGGTGAAAGCGCCCCCCTGATTCCATTCCTGATACCCTTGTCCTTCCATTCTTAAAGTCAGGGGATTTGGGGGTCAACTTACTACCACAGTCCTTTGTGTCTGTTTTGGTACTCCTGTGGCTGAGGGACTACCCGAAGTTACTCCTGGTATCTCAACACTTGAATTAGGGACCCCATGATTCGCATTCATGGTGTTAGTGGCATTCGGCGAAATATTGTTTGCAGCCACACTTGAGTTCATGTTCTGCAACAACTTCATCATTTCTAGCATTTGAGCCTGTATGGTCCCCATTTGATCTTTCAATGCTCCCACTTCAGCTTCTAACTGTTGCTCAGACTCTGATCAATTATTTTTGGCAGACATAGCTCTGACACGTGCCCAGGTCATATACGTTCAGCTTGACGGTTGAACTTAGTTAGACGGATTCTTTTCCCCTCGGGCAATGTTGGCTTCTTACCTACATTTGAAAAAAGAAATAACAGACCTTAATAATAAAGCAATCACTTAGGTTTTTATTTTATTTTATTTTTATTTGTTAATATGTTGACTTGGCATAAAAGGCATAAGAATCTTGGAACCTTGAATCCTTGAGGGTACATATTGTATCACTCAATGAATCAAAGTTAACGGCTAACGCAAGGGATGTTTAATATCCACATGCATAGGTTTGTTTTGCACCACATAACCTATTTGTTCTTTGCATGATTTCTGACACTCCACAAATGAGTAATGAACATATTTGATAACCCAAAGAAGAAGCCGTGCATTTTACTAAGAACAAAATGTTTGATTACATTATTTGATTTGAGGTTATACATCAAAAAGTGACCCAGCCTACGAATTCTTATTACAAAATATGGAAGTTGTCTCCCTTTCTTACTCATCTAAGATTTCATCAACATCTTCAGATCGTCCATAAGGTTATGACACAAGGTGAAAAATTCAGTTATAGCTGTAGGAGTCTTTACGGGGATGGCGTGCCCTTCAGCTTGTCTATACGCATACGTGAATTCAGGAATGGCATCATTGGCAAATAAAATTATCCTTCTGAAGTGTTCTAGCCACATTTCCTTCTAAATCACTTCCTCTTCATAGCGAGTCTCCCACAATCGAGCCTTTTCAGCTTGATGGTTGAGCTGTTCAATTAAGTTTTGTACTACTATCACATTATCACTCTTGACCCTAGCCACCTCCCTCGTTTTTTCTTCCAACCATTTGGCGAAGATTTTGATTTCTCGTTGGAGATAATTAGGAGACTTAAGTTCTTCCACCTCCCTCATCATGGCATCCTTTTCTTTAACAGCCTTTAACAATCGAGTTTGATAATTGAGGGCCTTCTTGTTGCTTTCTTCAGCTCGTCTTTAAACCTTCCTTACTGTGTCTTTTAATTTGTCATTTTCCTCCTTCAATCTCTTCAGCTCGGTATTCATTTCTGACTCTTTTTTTCTTTTTACTCTCTTGTCTTCTTGTGACTTGGCTAAGCTTTCTAAGTGTCTCTTACTTAATTCCTCCAAACTTTGCAGCTCAGCCTTTTTACCCTCTAATTGGTTGGCCAGACATTCATTAACCTCCTGTAGGTTGTTACTCAACAAGGGATTGTAAGGCCCTAGGGGTGGATGGGTCCCACCAGTCCTCTCCTTGAGCCAAGCCTCATATCCTTTCGTAGTTGCCACAACGCGCTTTCTTAGCTCGAACCTCCCTTTACACACCACATGATTCCATGTATCTTTTATCTTATGGGTCATTTCTACCTTCAACGGATCACCATAATAGAAATTGACTCTTTGCACAGCCTCTTCAGACGGGATGTCCTGTTCATATGCAAATTGGTAATGCACAATCACAAGGTTATAGTTAATGCATCCTCGGGCACCCATAAAGGGAACGTTAGGGAAGTTCCAACAACAGTAAATGATATCCTCGTTTTCCCACCAAGAGAGTTCCCACCAAATGGTGGTATCTCTTCTATCTTTTTCATCCACTTATCGCAGTTCATTCTTGCTTGTAGTGGAATTGACCTTCACGGCATGGATAATCTCGGATTGGGTGATGGATGGTGTCAAATCTTATACCGAGTTGGTATTCCCTACCATAGACATAATTAACCCACCATATATCCAACAGCGGCAAACAACACTTCAATTTTTCTTTCTTCTCTCTATGGCAGAAACTTAATGTTAAAAATGTTTCTGCTAAAAGTGCTAGCATTGGGTTCACCTGGTGATTTTTTACCATCCACAGGACATTTACCTCTGCCAAATCAACTACCCCCACTGCCCATGGGAATAATACTAACCCATATACCGCCAAGGCGAGGACTCTTCTGAAAACAACCTAATTCCCTTTCTCAGCTAATGCCTCCAACCTTTTCTCTAAATATTTCCTGGATAAACCTTCTGTTGCCCTAGAGTGGCATAACTGTTCTTATGTAGGTTCTTCCCCCAGAATTTAAGCCACCACGTGCTTGGAAGGGGGATATCCAGGGTACAAATAGACAAGAGTATCTCTGTTAACAGGCATTTTCATCAAGCCTCTATATTCCTCTAACATGGGTACAAGCTGGAAGGTTGGAAATGTGAAGCATCTCAATGAATCATCCCAATGTTGGGCTAGGACTACGAATGCCTCAGGTTGGAGAGGGATTGATAATAAATTTAAGATGCCTCCATAATCCTTTTGAAAATGGTGGAGTTGCTTCCCTCTGAGTTTCCCACTCATAGTAATTAAGCTTTCAACTGATTCAACTTCTACTTTCATTTTAACTCTTCCTAGTCAAAATTATCCCTGTTGGACTTGTGTCTTGAGGTTGTGTGGTGTCTGACGATTCCATCATATCTTTATGCCAATCAACAGAAATGATGATTCAAGTTGTAACAAGTTCATTGGTTAGAAATAAAGTAGGATGGGCACATAAACTTCTTTAATCAATAGAATATTTAACACTTTATTCACTATTAATCACTAAGAGCCTTATTGATTCATTGGGAGTAATAGATAAACTCTCAACCTAAGGAAAAATAGGTCTTCACATGGGCGAGGCTCAAATAAGTGAACCAGATAATCTATTGATATATCATTTTTGCCAAAGTTATTGATTTTTAAAAATTACCAACTCTATTAATGCATCATTAGGCCAAACTTCCACATAGAGCATACTTTCAACCTTAGCTCATTTCTTAGGTTAATAATGCATTAAATGGAGACATTTTGATAATTAAAACCAACTTAAAAAAATAATTTATTTTAAAAACATGTAACTATGCCATGAATAATATGATAACATGCAAAACGAGAGTGAAATATGCTCCCTTGGTGTCCTAACTAGGTCAACCCTAAATGAGGAAAAGTTACCTTAAAGATGACAGGCTCTAAGAAGGTTGTTTATTAGGTTCGGTCAACTAATGTGCATAATTCTGAGGATAGGTCTAATACCTTAGAGAATTATTGGTTCTCAAATTGCCCCCACTCATAAGAGTGAGGATCTCGCAATATGAATTGGACTAAAAGAGGACAAAATCTCACTCCAGTTAAATTCACATAACGAGATACAACCTGAGCGAGGTCTTCATGGTAATCTCTGGAAATGAGAAGCTTCATAGGGAAACCAATATAAACCTCTACTAACCTAAGGCGAGCAAGGATCCGGGTATAGAGCCCAAAATGTGTGTGAAGTACAACGTGAATATGCTAAGTGTGTGAAGGGAGCATACAAACCTCTGAACCTATAGTTTAGCCAACCCTCATCTGTCAAACAGGTAAACTGTAAGAGAATCTGTCAAACAGATAAACTGCAAGAGAAATCAAGAACTTACAATACAGATAGGAGTCGTCTACCCTAAGGTTTTGTTCCACATGTTATCTATCCTAGCACATGTATTACAAATAAGCTAACAAAATTATATGGTAAAAGAGAAACTTTAAGCATGTTATATGACTAAAAAGGAAGATATATACCTATACAAATAGCAAAAATATATGGCAAATACATAAGAATATACAAGCAGAACATGTAACCACAAGAAATAAATAAACAAGAAAACAATGAAGAAGAATAAATAATTAAGCCAAAACATGACAGGGGTAATCAAGATAACAGAAAGCCATATTATTTCAACTGACTAATTAAATAGGTTTGACTCTTGAACCCCAGCGAAGTCGCCAAACTGTCGTAAACGACTTTTCGGTAAGGATAAATAAAAAAGGTTTAAATTGATTCCCAAAAATGAATCTTGCAAATCAATTTATTTGGAGTCGCCACCAAAGTTTTTAATGGAAAAATTTGGAAAACCAATTTAAAATAAAAAGAAAAAGGCAACATGGTCAACGCAACCAGAGATGGGTTCAGAAGTCTATTTGAGTGCGGGAAGGTGTTAGGCACCCTACAACACCCATCCTTAAGGACGGTTACTTTAAACTAGTCAGTTGAAATAGAATATGGCCTTGAATTTATCGCAATTACCCTTTATTGACGCGCATGCCCATTAAACAGAAGAGATAAAAAAAACGATAATGATAGAAGCAAACGAGTTGATATTTACAAAGGGCAGACTTGACCTATGATGAAAGCCTAAGGCCTACTACCCCGTGATAGGGATCAAAGCCTACGTAATTCGACCAGAAATGGTGTGTCCGTTGGTTGATGGTTAGTAATATTTGTGATGAAAACAGGGAGATTTAAATTAAATAGATTTTCGTAAACAAAACAGAATTGAGATTTGGTTTGTGTGCTTTAATTTACAATAACCTGATTACTCCCACTCTCTTTATCTTTTCATTTTCTCTCCCTTTTTTTTGGAATTTTAATCTTTATTTTGTGATTTAAATGAAGTAATTATGAAGAAAGAACTAATCTTTTTGTAAAAAAAATTTAATTAAAATATTTATTTTTGCATTATTTTCATTATTGTTATTATTATTATTATTTTAAAACAGCTACGTATTAATTTTCAAGGTTTATGGAGATTAAAATCTCACACGACCCCAAGTATTCGAGGAGAACTATATTTTCACACATGATTTCACGAATAATAGAGGATATTAAAATGTTTATTTTTGTATTATTCTTATTATTATATATCTATTTTTAAAAAAAAACATATGTATTGATTTTCGGAATCTAAGGAGATTAAAATCTCACATGATCCAATACAATCGAGGAGAACAACATTCTCACACGATAATTTCGTAAATAATGGGAAATATTTAATTAAAGTAAATATTTAATTATTATTATTATTTTTAAAATAAATGTGTACTAATTTTAAGGATCTGAGAAGATTAAAATCTCACATAATGTCATGCAATCGAGGAGAATAATATTCTCACACGATAATTTTGTAAATAATGGGGAATATTTAATTATTTTTTTTGTATTATTATTATTTATAACAAGTATGTATTAGTTTTTGGAATCTAAGGAGATCAAAATCCCACACGATCCCACACACCTGAGGAGAATAATATTCTCACTCGATGACTTTCTTAGAACTTTGTTTATAAAGCCAAAAATTAATCTCATATTGACACAAAGATAATAATAATATATATACACCTATATGCATCTATGTATATACATATATATGCATATATATATATATATATATATATAGACACATGTAATGATATATATAAGCATGACAAAAGAAGAAGAAAGCTTCAGGAAGTAGACATCAGGAAAAAAAGGAAGCATATACCTATACACACACACACACACACACATATATATATATAAACACATATGTAATATATATATATATATATATATATATATATAAGCATGGTATGAAAAGAAGAAAGCTTCAAGAAGCAGGCATCAGGGAAAAAAAAGAAACCTATACCTATATACACACACGCATATATATATATATATAAGCATGGTATGAGAAGCATGAAGGCATCAGGTAGCAAAAAAAGCTTACTCTATCTCTTTTCCTTCACGTTACCCTCGGTTACTCCCAGCAAGCTTACCTCTGTTCGCCCCTGTTCACGTTGCTCAGAATAAGGGAAGGCGTTCATGGTTTTAGCTCGGTCTCACTTGGTTTGCTTCTCAGTTTGCTTTGGTCTTGCTCATCTGTCACTGCAACTCGGCTTAGCTTGTCACAGTCTGCCTCAGTCTTGCGCGTCTGTCATTGCAACTCGGTTTCCCTCCCTTCAGCCACTCTCAGACTCTCTTCTCTTCTCCCTTTTATCCTCTTTTGGTTCACACTTCCAGCTCTCTTTTTTGGTTTCAGATTTGGTTACCTAGCTTCTCCCCCTTTTGGTTTTTCTCTCATGTAGTTTTGGTTCAAAACTCCAAAAACCATCATGCTCTCCTCCTCTCTCCCTTTTTTTTATCCTTCCCTCTTCCAGTTGCACTCAGCCTCTCTTTATGGGGGCCACTGTCATTATTAACTCTCTTGTGATGCTCATCACTTCCTCAGACAAGCTACGATAACTTGCAGAGAAAAGGCGGCCACAGCGTTTGCAGAGCACGTCAACTTGTCGAAGCCACCATAAAAAATATGCTAGGATAATCATGTTTTGCCACATATATTGTATTATATATGTTTGATATTTTTTATTTAATTTATTTTTAATTTAACCCCTTTTTTATTATATTTTGTCATCATCACTATTAATGTTTACTTTTGGATTTTTTTTCCTATTTTTGTATCTTTTATGATTTTTTATTTTGATTTATTATTATTATTATTAATTAATTCTTATTTTCAAATTTTGGTTTTTTTTTTTCTTAAAATTCTCCCATTATTCATCTTGAAATGAATTTTAAATTGCCTTCACTTAAAAATGTCATTTGAGCCTCTGTCATTTTTATTTTCCTCATTTGCTTAATTATTAATTAATTAGTGAATCAATTAATTAAATAATTAAGTAATTAGGGATGGGGTGTTCACAATGGCAACAACAATAACTAAAAACACCCTAACAGTAATCATTTTGACCACTAAAGCAAACGTTTTAGTATAATCAATTCCCTTGACCAGGTGATTCCCAAGCATGACAAGTCGAGCCTTGAATCGTTCAACTGACCCATTTGAATTGTACTTTATCTTGTAGGCCTGTTGGCATCTAAGTGTTTTCTTGTCTACTAGCAGTTTTGCTATTTCCCAAGTGTTATTGGCCTCAAAAGCTTCGATCTTGTGATGCATAGTATCCCTCTAACAATTATCTTTCACGGCTTGAGCATAATATACAGGCTCCTTTTCCATTGTCAAAGCACCAAGAAAATTTCTGTGTCATGTAAAAAATTTATCACAATTCACATAATGTGCTATAGGATAGGGTGTACCTAAAAAACACTGCAATGGGGGTAGTGATGGCACAGATGGACTCATTTTCTGAATGGTATAAGTAACATAACAGAGTTGAACTGGTGCTTCTTTCCTACATCAGCCTTGACCTAATAACTTTGCTCATTCCTTTTCTGAGCTTACTTGTGTAGAATGGCCAGCAGTGTCTTCTTCATGCTGTTGGTGTTGTGTCGTGGCCTGAGAAGCACCTCTTCAATGCTGACACGAGAAAGTCCTCAAGAGTTTCATCACTTTGCTTAAAATTATTCAAACCATGAGTATTAAGTGTAGGAGTGCTGGCAAAGGGAAATACATCTTCTAAAAACACTATATCCCGAAACACAAGAAAATCCCATTTATCTAACTTAAACAAACGCCATCCCTTTTTTCCCATAAGAATACCCAATAAAGACACATTTTTTAATCTAACTTGTAAATTTATCTCCTGACTTTACATATATATAACCTAGGCATTCAAAAACACACAAGTGAATGTAAAAAGGTTCTTTATCATACAAGACATTGAAAGGTATTTTCCCATATAAAACCAAGGAAGGAGTTCTATTTATTAAGTACCCAGTGTCAACATGCATTCCCCTAAAAAATCAATAGGAAGTGATCCTTGAAAATCCAGCACTCTTGCTACATTCAAAATATGTTGGTGTATTCTTTCTACCCGCTCATTCTGTTGAGGTGTTCCTATACAAGAAGTTTGGAAAATAATCTTATTGTCAAGAATGTATTATTTTAGGCACGTAAACTCAGTCTCGTTTTTAGTTCTCAAAATTTTAACTCTTTTATCAAGTTATTGCTCAACCATAGAAAGAAACATCTTTATGGCATGGGGGGCCTCTATCTTATTAATAAGCAATTATATCCAAACAGCAGTAGAAAAATCCTTAACAATAGCTAAAAAATACGATGCTCTATAAAAAGAGGTGGTTCCATAAGGACTCGATAAGTCATAATGAACTAAATAAAAAATTACCCTAGCTTTTTGTTCACTAATAGGAAATTTGTCTCTGCTTTGTTTGGCCTTTTAACAGATTTCACAGTTTTTATTCAATATATTGTTACTATTCGTATGGCTAACTTCAGGAACTTGATTTGTTATTTGTAAGGAGGGATGACCAAGCCTCTTGTGCTAGAGCTTGAGTGATGTCGCTGCTTTGGTCTTCATTACTCAAACTTGCGCCACGTTTTGGATATAATAGAGTCCATCCTGACTTTCACCTGCACCAATCAACATCCTCAAAGTGCAGTCCTGTAGAACAAACAAGTTATGAGTGAATTAGACAATGCAGTTATATTATTTAGTTAATTGTAATTATAGATTAAGTTGTAAGTTAATCTGGGCAAGTAAAGAAATTTTTCAAACAAAAATTGCTATTCTGATCCATAATCCCCTCTTTAGTAGTAATAGCATGTTACCATTTGGCAACCCAATGGAACATTAAGGAATTTCTTTTAAGTCATGCAAATCCCTTATTGTGCCTGTCATATGGTTTAAGGCTCCTGTGTCTATAATCCATTTGGTAGAATCATATTGAATTATTGCCCAAGAAAAAGGTAACTCTAACAAGAGAAAGGTAACCCTAATCTTCCTAAAAAATTAAGCTAATTATGCTAAAATTATGGGATACCATTGACCTATTTAATTTTTACTTCCTAAAAGAATATAGTATTATAAAATATTTTTGTATACCCGCAACACTCAATGAATTGCAAGCTCAATTTCAGTTTCATACTGAATGGAACTTAGCTAAAGTGTGTTTAATTTTATATTAAGACTATAACTAAACCATTAATATCACTCATTCCATTTATACAAAGGAAGTAAGTCATTCTCCTAGAGCTAGATGCCCCCAACAGAGTTTGTTTGGCACAACAATCCAGTAAGAAAACTATCATAAATATGACCCATAAGGTAAGTATTTACTAATAATTGTTAAAATCTTATAGCATAATTTCAATATTTCAATTAATGCTTTTTCATTTCAAAATAAAAAATTCTTCATAACAATGAAAGGGTCCAAAATGCAACATAATCATTTTCAATAAGTCATGTACCAAACTCAAACCATCCTATATAAAACTCCATCATGCTAGAGGCATTTGCAATCTCATTATCTGCAACATGCTCTAAAATACATTACTTCCTTTTAAAACTTCAGTATCTCTGCCTAAAATTAAAATTTTGAATGTGCCAACTGTTAAGGCAATCAAATTGTGTAAAATACTTAATCCCTAAATACATCTAAATATCCTTAGAACATTAAGTATCTTATATGATAATCACTTCTTATGACTTCATGGTTCATTCAATCATAACCATATCAATTTGAGTCACTTTCTATTATTATACATGATATCCTCTAACTTGAAACAATTATTATTCACCATAAAAAAAGCTATCAAGACATAGTTAGTATCCAATTTTCGAAAGAACTATGTAAAAGCCCAGGAATCACCCATGATTGTTTAAGGTAGCATTCCTTAATTAGGAAAAATTATTTTAAAAGGAAAAACTAACTTGCAATCTCTCACATAGATTTATCCTTATTTCACTCTTAAACACATATTATATTAATGTCACTATAATGAAAAGTACTGTAAATGCCAAAAAAAGTAGAAAACATGAAAGACAAAATATGTTTCTAATATTAGAACTAACAACTTAAAATAGGAAACAACAAAAATGTGCATAACAGTTTGCTTCTCCCACATGTAGAATGAGTTTTATCACTTGAATCTCACTCAATCAACAATTTTTCTACAAGTACAAGTGGGCACAGTATACTCGATCAACACTTTCTAAATTATAAAAGAAGAAACAGACATTACCTATTCACATATGATGTTATCATTCTATGCACAACTACTATAGGAGTATTGAACTCTACCTCACAACTCAGAGCATTCCACTGATCAAAGAGTAAACATACATCAATGATGTCATTGCACTTAAAAATATGGTTAACATCATGATAACAAAAATACTTATCACACCTCAAAAGCTTTTTTCAAATGATTAATTTCCTTGTTAAGATCATTACTAGCTTGATTATATGTCTACATTGGTTAAGATTGACTGGTGTTTTGGATATGCAAATATAACAAAAGTAGTTAATTTAAACAAACTATTAATTCACTTACATAGAGCTAAAATTTTATAAAGTTCCTAAAACATAATATAGACACATACCATAGAAAGCCAATAAATGGTGTCATTATATCCACATAAGCACAAATTAAAATTCAATAGACATTGCATTTGAATTCCATCAATAAAAGGTACTGACCCTAACAATAATTTTGTACTGAAGAGGGTGAAGAAGCCTGTATCCAGCAAACAACACATTAGGGTCTCTATGCAATTGCTAAAGCATTACCGAAATACAAAAAAAGATTGGGTTTATATTAATGAACATTAACATATAGCACATGATAATAGAAACTTAAAGAAGAAAAATAAGGAATAAAGCAATATATGCAAAGAATGTTGCCTATTGTGTGATCTCTCTCAATAGTCAAAGATGCTGCGTTGATTATCTAGGTGTCCCTCTTATAAGAGACCTTGAAATTTTAAAATAGAAAAAAAGGAAAGAAATTAAATTAGATAAAAGTGAGAGAGAGAGAGAGAAAGAAAGAGAGAGAGAGAGAGAGAGAGAGAGAGAGAGAGAGAGAGAGAGAGAGAGAGAGAGGAAGGGAGAAAGAGAGAAAAAGCAGAGAACTAACTTAGTTTTTGGTGCCTTCAAGGACGACAAAATGCTCATAACGATTAGGGGCATCCATGGTTCCTTTCTTCCCTCTCTATGCTATTGTCTAGGGTACTAGCACTGGGTCTCTGACTATGGATTGTACTGATATATATGACAATGTAATTTGTGGCTTTAGTAGAGTTATGAAGGAGGAAAGATGTGATTATATTGTACTTAACACTCTAATTTGCAAAAAGCTTTATCATTCTACAAAAAATAATAGGAATTCATTCATAATTTAATCTTTGAAAGAATTTTTTTTTCTAATTTAGTTTTTTAAAGATGAAAATTTTCAAATTAGTGTATGAAATATTACCATTTTTCTTAATTTAGTTCTTCAAAGATAAAACCTCTTAATTTAAAAGAAAGCATGCACAGATTTAAGGTCACAAAGCCATTTTTTAAAATCGAAGACAAGGATTTTAGCAGTTGCCTAATGCCAAGCAAACTTTCATGCCCAAACATAACCTCCTAAGTCCCAAACATATATTTTGCTACATCATAGATTGACAAAAATTTAAACCAAACAAGAGATCACTTAAAACACTAATATAAGTAGCAATTCAAGTTATCATAAACAATTAGTCAAATTTCATATATTACCAGATAAAGAGAGGCATGGATTAAAGAATCACAAGTTTTACCCTCCATTGAAGAAACTTACTTGAAGGCAATCACATTTACCACATTCAAGTAGGTAATTAGGAAGAATAACTTTGCCACTTTAGATTTGCTAATTCAAACATTTTCAACTCAGATTAAGTAAATGATAACAATGCAGAACCAAAACCATGCCAAGTATGATCAATTCTATATATATATATATATATATATATATATATATAATGAACACTTGGAATTTATAAAGGTAGGCATTATTTGAAAATCACTTTGCAATATAAGATTAAGGCAATAACTAGACTTACTACTTAAAATCGTGCCAAGTATTATTAATGCAAACAAAAGCATTAGGTGAAACTCACATTTGAACCAAATAGGCAATCTAATAACCAAAGTGGATAGTAAGACGCGAACAAATTACCCAAAGTGAATATTAAACCTTACTCCCTCCATAAATTTGAACCAAGCCAAGAGCAATTCAATCACATACGTACGAATTGATTCAGCACAACCAAGTTTCGGAAAACAAAATCAGGAAAGTAATAGTTGCCTTTCGAGAAGTCCCAGCTTGCTCACAAGGAGACGCAATCTGCTCTCAATTGACCTTGTCTCTCATTCTCCCTGCTCAGATTTTGCGTTCAAAAATTGCCTCCCCACTCTTCAGTTACGAACGACTGGAAATATTAATTATTAAAGGGTTGCATGATTTTCTTAAATTTAATTTTAGGAAATATGATTTTTTAAAACAAATTATTATAGCATATATTAACATAAAGAAAAATATATTTTTAGTCATTCACTTATCACAAAATTATTGTTGTGGTTATCACTTATTATAATATTCAAAATAATCCCTTACTTCTTATAAAATGTCACACTTTGTCTCTTACTTTTTTAAAAAAAAAAAATTAGATTTAGGAGAGACTGAATGTGATATTTTTCATTGAGTGGGGGACCAAAATGACAATTTTGTGATAAGTAAGAGGTGAAAAAGGTATTTTACTCTAAAGGCATAATAATATTTTAGATTTATTAAATAGTATCTAGTTAAAGAGAAAAAATTGTCTAACTTATAACCTTATGCCGTTTATTTCTCAGACCTTATCATCTGTTTCTCTTTAGCATATTGCTATTTTGTGTAATAAAGAATATAAAATATTAATATGCCTTTGTGTACTATAATTTTCTAAAAAATTAATATCTATTAAATTTTAATTAAAAAGTCACATGGCATATTCTAGACCATTGCATAAAATTCAATGATTCAAATTAAAGATCGACAGAATTCATATTCTAATGTGTTCTACAGAAGAACAATTATAACCAATTTTCCTTTTTTCCTCACACTGAGATTTTATAAGATTTTGAGGTCTAATGGTGTTGGCTAAACCATGAAATGGGATTCCTTACTATTGCAATTGATACTATAAATATTTTAAATTGTTAGATCATCAGGAATTACATGTAGTTATTTTTATTCAACAGTTTAAAATATGTACAACATGTGTTGTAATAATAAGGAATTTGATTTTTTTCAAAATGCAACCTAACATTGTGTTGTTTTTTCTTTCCTTTTCAAAGGTTTTAGTTCTTAGACAAAACATTATTTTAATAGGCTCTGACTTACTTAACATACTTTAGTTGGATTATGCTCTTAAAATTATAAATCAAAAAAATTCTTAAATTTGAGGATTTTTTAGATTATCTTATTTGGAACTTATAATTTTTTCAATGTAGGTAAAACTAGGGAGAAAAATCTATTTGAAACTACTTTAAGAGAGTCCTTTGGAAAAAGAATAAGGATAAAAATGAAGAACATACTATCCATCTTATAGTCTCATTCTATTACTTTTATTCAATACTACTAAATTTCTTTTATATGCATATCATGTTTTGTAAGCAAGTTACTAATATTCCACATAATGTGAATGTGAAAATATGAACTTGATATTCCTGATCAAGTATATCTTGTTCCAAATCCATCTCATCCAAGACCATCATCCTCCACTAATCCTCTATACACTTATGAAGCTGTCGAAGAGGAAGAAATCTTTGGGACACAAATGCTAATGGGGCCATCCACTTTGCTATCCACCTCTGCTGTTACTCCCTAAGATGAAGAAAAGGAACTAGAAGCATTGAAACAAGAATATCATCGTAGGAATCCTTATCTCAGGCTTGAATTCCAAGACTCAAAAGACTTAGTCACTCCTGCCAATAATCTAAGTCTAAGTGACCTCAACTTCTTTCCTGACCATGAACCCATTATCAAGTAATCCTACCAGTTGTCCAACCTCAGTTCACGAGATATTAAAGACTGCCTGTGTAGTTTGTTTCAACCCATGTGAGGTTTTACTAAAGCCTGAATATTTTTCAGTGTATGGTTATTTTCAGTCTTTATTTTTGTACGAAAAGTTGTATTGTCTTGTCAAACTTTGTCTAAATTATTGTCTATGTAATGTAATGTTTATCTTTAGGTTATCTTAGATTGTCAGTGGCTCTGCCTATATAAGGAGTTCACCCCCTTTGCTTGAGATCTTTAAAAGCTTGTGTGAATTCTCCTATCAATAATATTAGTGTGTTTGTTCTCATGAATTCCTTTTAAACTCTCTTCTTCTCTGAAATCTTCTTTATAACTTCTTAGACATCTCTTGTTGACCAGAGATCCTAGTATACTTAGCGCCTACCTTTAATGAGGATCTTAAGTATATAAAAAGGTTAGTCTGAATAATCCAAGTTAAGCTAGAATTGTAATGCATTCATAATGCCTTACATCTCCTGGGTGAAGACAATCGGTTTACTTGCATAGAATCATAACAATGGCCTTAAGATGCTGTAGCCCAAAGAAGACTTTTGTTTATTTCGGCCTTTACCTTGGTTTTGTGCTAATTAAATTAAGAAGTCTTCTCCTAGAGATTTAAGATGTTGCCCTTATATTTCAGCTTGATACCCATATCTTTAAAATATATAAATTTTTTATAATTTATTGAATATTATTTGTCTTCTTCTTATTTGTATAAAATATTCAAGCCATGAGAATCTTTGTTTTTGTTAGGGTAAACTTTAAGTTTAATGAAATCCACAATAAATTAATATTATCATGTTAAATTATCAAAAAGAATTATTTAAATGTAGAAGCATACATAAATCCATATTCTCTTAATCTTGTGGCTATCGATCTATCAAATTGATATGTATGAACTTTAATAAAATAAACTTTCTCTCTTCTAACAAGGTGATATTAAAAAATAAACATTACATATTCAATTTGAAAAATAGAAACATATATTGCCTTAATTTTTAATTAGACCTATCATCAAATTAAAAATTAAATGTATTAAGATATATATATATATATATATATATATAATATATATGTTCATAAATATCAACGATTTTGACTATAAATGGGTATAAAAACAATTCCTCGTAACCAAAAATGCGCATGGAATGGAAGAAATAGCTAATCATAAAGACATGTGGTACTCTCCTTCTCTCATCACGTGGAATTGCTATTCCTACCTGAAATGAGATAAGGACGTGGACGACATTATTTTGGACCCTTTAATTTCAATCGGCACAATCAGAACTAACTCCAAAAAAAATTGACACAAATTAAAATAAATAAACAAAACTCAACATAAATACAATACTTGAGTAATAAATAGAATAAACTCAAAATTAAAACCACTTATTTTCATTAGGAAAATTTTGCGCTGGCTTCTCATCCCTAAATCGTCTCTTAGCTTTTTCATTCCAAAGATTTAGCGATGGTGCATCGTCCTCGTTGGCCAATTAAAAAAAAAAAAAAAAAGCAAATTCAGCCTTTGCATCTCACGTGACCTCTGTAGTTTTCACTATTTCACGTATGGTGATTTCTTCTGCACTTTGAAGTTTTTAAAGGCATCGGTACGGACCAACCAAATTTGTATTAGACAATGGCTAGACAATTAAATAATAAAAATAAAAAGTTATACCCAAATATTATTTATAGTTATAGAGCAGTCCCAATATTTATGAAATATTTATTGTATCCTTAATAACTTTAAAATTAACACTTCAACCATACACTTTAGTTATTCAAGTATTCAAATTATATATATATTGGTATTTGTAACATTTACAAATTTTAGTAAGTAAGAGTCCTAATTAAATCATTAATAATTTCTCATAATAATGCTGGCATTAAGATTTAAAGTGGGTGACTCATTTATAATTCAACTAACTTGAAAAAGTTATTTAAGTATCTAAATGATATATATTAGTATTTGTACCATTTTAAAATTTTGGTAAGAACGTCCTAATTAAATCATTAATAATTTTTCATAATAATTTTGGCATTAACTTTTTAAAGTGGGAGAACTATTTATCATTCAACTAACTTGAAATAAAATATTAGTAATGAAGTGTTAATTTTAAAGTTATTAAGGACATAATAAATATTTTATAAATATTGGGGTTGATCTATAAATATAAACAACATTTGGGTATAATTTTTTATTTCATCATTTTATTACCCAGTCATTATCTAATGCCATATAAAAAAAATTTGATTGATCCACCTCAACGTGACATTGATGCCTTGGAAAAAACTACCTTCATGTAGGTAACCCATATAAGTTAGATTTAGCCACGTCACCCAATATATTAGAGATCAGAGCAGCAGTAAAAACTATATTTACTATAAAGTAAAAGTACGAGGGATTCTCAAAAAAAAAAAAAAAAGTACGAGGGGTATTTTGAAAAGAACAAAAAATAGAACGAGTCTAGGGACAATTTATAAACTTATGTAAATTATAGAGATTATTTGATTTGTTGTTTCAATAAATATTATTAAAGTACTTAGTTAAATTGTTATGTAAAATAGTTACTTCAAACCAATTAATGAAATAATTAATTAAAAAGCTAATAATATTTCTTTTAAATTATAATAATAAATATATTTTTTTTAAAATTGCATTTAATTCTTCTCCTAATGGTATGCTTGTCGATCGAAAGCGAGTAGACCACTTTGCCATATCCTATTTACTACCAGACCAAATTCTTTGGTTATGAATCTGAACAGAAACCCATCAATATATTTATTTTTAAGTGTTTGATATTAAATTTTAGTAAAAGTATAGTAAATTATTTTTTATTATAGTTTGATATTGCTAGATTAAGTGTTTAATCAAAATATTACGTAAACATTATAAATTCTTATTAGAGAATTAAATAATATAAATTTAAAAAAGTTTACCTTTTTTTAACATGATGCTTATAGTTATATGCATGGATATAAAAGTAGAACTATAAAAAAGGAGTAGACGCAACTTGTATGAGTTAACTTGTGTGAATTGGTAAGTTAAACAAACTTCCTTATTCAACCCACTAAAAAGCATAAAAATAATTGTAAAAAAAGAAGTCAAAACAAAAATATCTAATTATAAAGTCAAATATTTAATTTTAATACAAAAAAATCATTTCTTTTGTTTATTCATTTTCAAATATTGAATATTTTAAAATAAAACAACAATAAAAATTACTTAAGACCATAAAATATTAAATATTTCACAAAGAGAAGTCCAAAAAATCTCTTATGTGAGTATTGTGAATTTTGAGAGCACACGCGCACGTATTGTAAACAAGTAGTAAAAAAAATTGTCCTACGGAAACCAATTTTTAACTTAAAGCAATCCTACATTATTATACCCCTATTTAAAGTGATGAAAATAAAGTTGAATAAAATTAAAAGAAATAAAAAGAATGATTGCAAATTACTTTGTAGAGATTATAAGAAGGAAGATCTACGTTATTTCATCCTTAATCCTTTTTATTAAATGAAATCTACCACATTTTTTCTCTTGCATTGAGTACTAGTTTAGAGTTCAAAAGTAATCATATAGTTCTTCTGAATCTCATATGAATTTAATTATTAGATCAATTTTCTATATTCATATGGTAAAATGCTTTCTAGTGGTAGCTTTAAGTTCGAACCCTAAATTGACTATCTATGGTAATTAAATATATTTCTATCCTAATTATAAATTAATAATTATAAGTTAATCATATTTTACATCAATCGATTTTGAATTTAAGTTTTCTCTTTCAAACTCTCCTTAAACTAATATAATAAACAATTGGTTAGATCATGAAAATTGTTAAAATCAAATTGACACAAGTACCAATAATAAAAAATAAAGAAATTACATGAAATTTATCTTAAATAAAAACTAGTAGTTTCATTAGATCCTTAAAAAAAAAAAATTAGTTCAACATGAGTATAGCAACAATCATGTTAAAGAATAAAAAAACACGCCTTATTTATAAAGAAAAAAGAGTTAACAGATTATAGAAAAAAAAATTCCTTTTAAAAGTAGTCCTAAACCTTCAATCTTTTGCCCTTTTTTTTTTTAAGAATTGGCTATTTGCATGTTTAGTGCACTCTGACAGTTACCTCCCTCTCTTTTTCAATTTTCTCACCTTCCTAGTATTTTAGGGTTTCACTTGGGTTTTGGCTTCCCTAATTTTCAAGTTTATGTGTTTTGGGCTTTTCTTTAACATCCACACATCCCATAAGTTTTTTCAAACACTCAGGAAGCATTCTATTTGTGAGCCAAAATTTGTTGAAACTATATAAGTTGCTAGTTGGGCGCTCGTGAAGTTTTCTCGATTGCCTGGATGTTTTCTTACTACTTGCCTTGTCATTTTCCTTTTTCTCCACTTTTAATGTCTGACTTTCTTTTTATTTATTCCTTTTTCAATTTTCTTTATCTTAAACACTTAAAACACAAACAACACCTACAAAAACAAACTAAAAGACACGAAAAGTAAACTTGTCTAGGTTGAACTAATAAAAACAATCCTGCAGCTAACAACTACCCAAAATGAACCTAAAATATTATAATATTGACCAGTTGCACCTAAAGGATGACTTTATCTCAAAAAGTTATTAGTGAGCCTATGAACTTTTGAACTGGGCTATCTAACTCGTATGTTAGATGGATTGGGTTAGTGTAACCGGTCTATGTTAAATATGTTAAAAATTTTAATTTAAATATACCAAAATGGTGAGTTAAATCGAGTCAATCTAATGAGTCAAAATCATTCTAACAACTCAATGTATAAAGCTATGATAATAATTAAAGTACAATATAATTGCAGTGCTATTTTTTTTTTTCAACTTAACTTTTTGGGGATCTTTAAAATTTTAAAATGATTTTGAAATCATTTGACCAAATTTAAAAAAAGAATTTAAAAAGTGTAAAAATATTATTTTCATCTTTCACTTATTAATTAATTTTTAATTTGATATAACTAAATTTCATTATCAATTCATTAGTTACTTATTAACTCATTCTTAATTTTAGTCTCTAACTGACTTTCATTCTCAATTTGGTATTCCACTTGTTCGAACATTAGTATTTTTGGTCTGTCACTAATATATTTGTTAACACATTTAGTTTAAATTTAATCAAAATTAGAGGACAAAATTTATTAACTTTCATATTCATGGAGACTATGAATAGTAATGTTTTGATGAGTAAGCAGCCAAATTGAATACAAAAATCAAACCAAAAGTAAATGTTAAATTAAGAATTAACAAATAAGGAAGGAGACAAAAATAACTTTGACATCTGATTTATCACTAACTTATTATTTTAATTTTTTACTTTTTTTTTAAATGATCTCACTTATTAAAAATTTTTACTTTTAATTCATTTACATGAGTTAATAAAGTTTAGCTACGATAATAATATTAAAAATAAAGACTAAATTTAATAATTTTTAATATATAAGAAATTATTGTAAAAAAATAAAATAAATAGTGTTGTTTAAAAGGTTAAAATAAATTTTAATTCATACAAAAATATTTTAGCTTATATTTATAGTCCCCTCGACTTTGCATAAGGAATTATTAGATTAGGATAAATCACATAAAATATTATAAATTTCACTTAATTTAATAATTCTATTATACAACCGATGAGCTCTACAATTGAGAATTTGAACTCCTAGGATTACGGGAAAAGAAGGAGAGGGAAAGCACTTGGGATGAGGAGGATCATCGTACACAAGGCTTATGTGAGAAAAGTGAAGACCCACCTTAATCATTGGCTAGAGGGAGAGAGAGGGCCCACTTGAAAATGATGTGTGTTCTTGGTGTTTGTGTGGCACAAAAGAATATAGTATGGCACTTATGCTCTTCTCATTTTTTCCTTTTAATTACGATGGTGTAATGTAACCACTACGTACATCCACTTTTTGTGGCCGTTGTTTATCTGCACTTCTTGTATTTTTTTTAATACAAAAATATTATAAATAAGATTTTTGTCTTATATCTTTTTTCTTCCAGAAAAAAAATGTAATTTTGTTGATAATTTAAAGGGGATTCTTGAATTAATGATTCAGCACTAAAATTTAATGATTAACATTAATCATTATAAAAATGTAACGAGTAACATTTAAACTTATGTTATCAAAATTAGTAATTTTTATTCATTGAAATTTATAAAAAAAAAATCAAGTTTTAATATGAACTACAAAATCTACAATAATTAAAGTTATTGAAAACATATTTAATAAATATTTTCTACTAAATTAAGTGAACTCAGTTTTCGTTAAAAGAAAGCCATCAGTCGAGAAAACTCATTAATTTGTCCAAATCAACATCAATAATTTAGTTTTTCAGATTTTGCAGGTTTAAACAGTTATGAATGCCTCTATACTCATGTTAAATAAGAATATTATACTTAAATACTCATTTGCATTTTCTTGACTTTAAGCCCTAAGTATAAGAGTTGGACTCGATCAATTTAATTTGATAACGCATAGTTTGACTAAATTTTTGCACAATTATTTTTATTAAAAAATAAAAGGGAGATTGTGCGTGTAAATTACCATTATGCCTCATGTGCATAACTAATTTTCCAACTCCCGTAATAAAATATTTTTTATTCATCACTTATTATAAATTATTATTTTAATTCTTTTTTAAAGTACTAAATTAAATTTTTTATTTTAAGTTTAGAATTTAAATAGAGAAATTTAATTTAATTTAATTTTAAAAAATAAGGAACTAAAGATACTAATAAATGAAGAATTATTTTACATGAAGGATGAAAATAATAACTTTATAATAATTGAAGAATTAAAAATAGAGATTTCACTAATATAATATATTTCTGGCCATATTTTATACAAACCTCGAGATTGTATTAAATATCTTTTAGATAAGCAATAAAATAAGTTCCGTCATGCAATTAAAGAACTAAATACTCTTGACGGTGTATTTATTTATTTTTAATCCCACATGTTACACGAGATTCTATTGCCATTTTTCATAGCTTTTATTTTATTAATTGTGCAGGTTGTGGCTGCGTCGTGCTGCTAATTTAACTGCATAACAAACCTATTTAAACTTAAAAAGAGTAAATTGTACTAGTTTCCTTCTTAAAAATTTGATTAAAGTATATCTAACTTTTTTTTAAAATAAAGTACACATAGTTCTACTCTAAATTTTTTAAAATAAATTTAATTTTTACACAAAATACATATAAAATGATTTAACTGTAGTGTTTAATTTTAACAGTCTGTTACACTTATAAAAAATTAATTTTTAACAAAAAATAAATCATAAAAATGACTGTAACATATATTTGAGCGGAGTATAATTTTTTTAAAAAATATCATATGCACTTTAATTAAATCTCAGAAACGAAAAAGTTAAAGGAAAACTTAAATTTGGATGATTAACCACTAAAACGTGTTGGCGAATTGATATCTCTCTTAGATACATATTCTGTTTCCTTTTTGTTTTTGGTATTTAATTAATTGTTTTATATGCTATAAATTTAGTAATCAATACATCTGAGTATCTCTCTCTCTCTCTCTCTCTATTTTAATCTTATAAATTATTATATTGATAGTTAGTAGTTATTTAATTCTATTATCTTATCAATATCTTTCAAATAAATTAAATATCATCTTAATTTTTTAAAAATGTTTTTTTATATAAAAAATAAACAGTTAACTATAAATTTTCAAAATTCATAATTCGTTTCATTTTTTATAAAATATAAAAATACAAAGTTAAAAAAGTAAATTAACAATGCACCAATTTCTTAATATGCTTTTGCCACTGAACCCAAAAAACAAATTCTTGTAACCGCCATAAATATATACTTCTTATTCAAAATAAAATGAAAAATCAGCTCTTGCATATTTCCGCCGTGCTTCTCCTAGTTTTAGCAGGAGTTCTCTTAATATATTTAACAGATTTAACCAGGAAAATTGCAGAAAACTCAACTTTTTTAAACGAAGAAATACAATTAAAAGAAATTAAATAAATAAAGAAAGAAACTATCTGCCCTAATTATTTGCGAAATTAATAATTTAACTGGTTTATGAAGTACATTTTGTTCGTCAGACAAGCATAGACGTAGTTTTTTTATCACTAATTTTTTATCACATTCCTAATTATATATAAAATTATTGTTGTTGTTATTTTTTTTCTAATTATCTAATTATTAATAATAAAAAAATGAAAAAATATTTGGTTAATATTAACTGCAAAAATTCAAAAATTTAAAGTAAAAAATATTAAATTAGTCATCTATTTTTATATTTTATAATAATTTAATTTCTCACAAATAATTATAATAAATTAATTTTTAAAAATTTATATTTTGTATAAAATTAATTTTTATTAATATAAATAAAAAAATTAATTTTATATAAATTTAAATTTATAATAAATTAATTTTATACAAATTTAAATTTACATCAAATTAATTTATCGCAACTAATTTACAACGAAGTAACTAATTGTACACTCTACGACTAATAAAGCGGTTAAAAAAAATCCCAAAACCGTATATATATAAAAAATAAAGTACGGAGAGATACAAAAATTTCTCTCCACGATCCTCTCTCTGCTCCGGGCGCTCTATCTCTTATTTTCGCGCTCTATCTGGGTGACTTTTGTACCTCGGATTCTTCGTGAATTGATTGTGATCATTTATCCATTCCGTTGGTTTCTTTCTCTGGTGATTGAATTTTACATCGAATTTCCAGTTTTTTCTGGCAATTTTTCAGGCTTTTGTGGCTATCTAGGGTTAAAAGCTTGTCTATTCTCTTTTCTCATAAAAAAAAATGAACTTGCATTTTTTGTTCATGAAAACATTAACTGTATGCGATGTTAATTTCTTATTCGACCAAGTAATAATTTGTTTTATTTTTATTTTTTTATTAGAGTTGATTTCGGGTTCGTAAGTTAAATTGATCTCGAAGTTGCGACCTTTTCATGATAACAAGGTAAAGTTTTAATACGTTCTCTTATTATTTGTTGGGTGATTAATTTGGGATGATATGAGTTAGGTACTCCTTTTCTGGTTGGCATCAAATGATGACAGAAAGAAAAAAAAAGGATTTTTTGCACTTTGTTTTAATTTGTTTTCATATTCAATAAATTCTTAGGACTCTGAAATTTATTAAGTTTTACATTTTTTAATATTTTGTTTATCTCCAAGCGGGTATATTTATATATGTTTTGGAGCTTTTCTGGGCATGACTGCTAAGACGGAGAAGAAATTTTTGTTGCTTTTTTATGTCTAAAATGCTTATATACCCTTCTTCAGTTGATGATCATAGTGTCATACTCTTTGGTCCATGTTTGCTATCTTCTGAACGATGAAGCTGCATCTTTTTGTTGATATGGAAAATATCTCACCTGATCTGTTATTTTATTTATTTGGGTATTTCAATTTTCTTTGTATTGCCAATGTAGTTTATATCCTTAAAGATAACCCATCCTGGTTGGATGCTTTAGCTATGAATGCCTCTGTGAAGATTTGGGGCTGAATCAAATTGGCGAGAAAGAAATTATCATCTTTGGTTTAATAATAATATGGTCATATATATAATTTAAGTGACCCTTGATAGGGTATTCTGGAAATGTAAGAAAACAGCAAATCAATATACAAGTTCCTTAGCTACCATTAGATGAAAAATGTTAGATAAAGTAGTACTTCGCATTTTTCCTTGAATTGTAATTAGACGTACTTGTGACATTTTGCTTGACCAGTGACTAAGGTTTAGAAGTGACTAGTGTTAGTGTGCAAAAACATGTATGGTTATGCACATCCCTCCGGTTCATTTCTTTCTTTTTATTTTAGCATCACTGAATGCATTTGTGTTTAGCTGATAAACGCCTCATTTTCTCTGCCTAGGTTTCTGGACAACAAATCATGTGGTTTAGTGTAATATGTTTTTTTGTAATGTATAATGATGCTTAGATGCTTGGTCAGTCTATAATAAAGTTCATGGTAACGTTGATTTATTCTTACCTGAGTGCCCAAGTTTTAATTTTCTGATAGTTAATGTGGGCTTTGATCATGTTGTAAGAGTATTATACTCTGAATGCTGGTTCACTAGCACTTAAAGTCCATTAGTTTGTATTAAAGATGAATGCTTTCAGAAATACTACAAAAGTACAAAACCTTTTTATGTGAATCATAATTTGCATGTGGGCAGTGTTGTAAGTATTCATAAATGATCAGGGATCGTATGCTATTTTTCCTTTCAAATAATTCTTTCCTTTGACTTGGTATTTCTTGATCCATAATTTGTTGGCTTGAATCCTTATGGAATGTGTTATCACATTATTTATGGATAAGTTGCTTTTTCATTTTGTCAGGTAGTATTAATATAAGCCTTTTTTAAATGCGCTTTATCATTTCATCTTTTAGACAAGTTGGCTTTGTGTTTGTTCTGCATCTTTAGGTTCTCTAGTTCTCTGCTTTCCGTTGTCCTCATCCTTCTGTTTATTGTTCTTATGTTACTTCTGTTTTTCTTTTTCCTTCGATCAAAGAAATTTGTGTTTTTGTGCACTGTCTTGGCAAATGTTCAAAATAATTTAAATTTCTGGTCATTTATTATGATCAATCTATAGACTTGTTAAATAAACTCATAACATAAGGAACTCCTTTGAGTTGATCAGTAGTGTGTTTAATCCTTGAATGTAATAGTTAGCTAATGTACTATGATATCCTTCTGAGGTACTAGGTAGCTGTTGACCATTACTGGTTTGCAGGTATCGAAGGATGAAATATTATGGGTGCTTGATTTACGTTTTCTTGTTAGGATATAAGAATGTGAGAAGGGAATGTCAAGTCCTTACTTTCCTATTTTGTTTTCCCATGTTGTTCTTATACAGTTACATCAATTGTTTTCTATGTGAGTTTGGGGTAGTTTATTAAAAAGTAGAGAAAGTGGGTTAGGAAACTGTGGTTTATTATAGTTTATAGTTGCAATTTTATCTATTTGGTTTCTAATTATATTCTTATGAGTCTGATTGATTTTATTCTCCTTGACAAACAGAATTAAATTGCATCAACACATTCTAACAGCATGGATCAGATGACTGATTTAGATATGGATCGACGAAGGCATGGGAATTTTAATTCTGAACCCTGTATCCTTTTTAGAAGTGCGAGCATTTTGCAGCCAAATATCCGCACAGTGGCATCAGCTTCAGGGAATACAACTAATCCTGATTCTCACTATCTATCAGATGCCTATGAAAATGCTGTAATGTATGGAATGACACAATACAATGGCATTCAACCTCAACGGAATTTAGATATGGTTGTTCCAGCTGCAACCAACTTGCATTATCCTGGCATGAATCCTTCTTCTAGTACTGGTGTATTACCTCTCCCTATCAATCACAGAGCCTATGATCAGTTGCCAGCTTCAAGCACATTTGCTGTCTCTGGAGTTTCTTCAGATAATTTTGGATGGAGCAGCAGCTTCGTGGATGATGTCAGAGGTCCATTTAAAAGAAAAAATGCTGAAACCATTAGAGGAAATTTCCAGCGCTTCGATGCAGCTAGTTCTTCAATTGCTCCCCCAAATGCAAGGCACATTGATGGTGTTGCTATTATAGATGCTGCTTCCTTACCCCTGACTCAGTTTCAAGGAAATGGCATCCCTTCGCTCATGGAACTAGGACCTCATGGTAGTTTGTGGAGCAGGTCAGGTGAGTCAGTTATGGTGCACGAACATAACCATTTGATTCGAGGAAACTATTTAGGGCAGCACTTTCAGCCGGTTGCTCCTCCCTGGTTGGACCAACAGTCAAATAGTAGTAACAGTGATGGACATACCACAGCTTGGAATCAATCTCTTCCAATGCCTTATATGCGAGGTAAAGATGCTAGGACTTTCTCTTTTTTCAGTTTTGCATTTCCAGTTTTGGAGCTTCATGATCGTTACTTGGATGTTTTGTAAGTGACTTGTTTTTATGGCATATAAGGAGTCTTAAGTTTCCTTATGAAAACTGGAAGAAATTTTTGGATGTCTTGTTTTCAACCACGTGATGATCTAAGAATTCTTCTATTGCAAATCATTAAATGAAGTGTCAAAGAATGCACTCTTAAATTTCTGTGAAGTTGTGATGTCTTGTCTGGATTTGGTCTTTCTGACACTCCTTATACTTTACAGCACCAAATGTTAATGGAAGTTCAACAGAGAATGCAAATATGGGTTTGCAGAGATATCTTGATACAACTAGCAGCATAAATGGCCTCAGATTCTCTCATTCTCCTGTCAACCATCAGCACCATAGTTATCATCATCCAGCATTACCTATGCAAGGAGTTAGAGGCCACAATATCAACTTTCAACCTCCAGTAAGCGCATCTTATAGAATTCCAACAAATCCTTCACGCAATGGTGTGATCCATGTACAGAATGGTTTCGAGATGGGTCCTAGGCATGTTGGCCTTATACCATCAACAGGCCCACGGATATATCGTCCTCATAGAGGAAACATGGCTGAGACAACACATCGAAATCATCACCCTACGGGCTTTCTCCAAGTTGATGTAATATTCTCTTTCTGTCAATTTTTTTTTTTTCACTCCATTTTGTCTTCGTTGATCATATTGATTGTCTTATCATTTAAATATGATGTATGTAGGATGTTGCTTTACTTGATGAAGTGGGTTTGGTTGACCATCACAGAGATATGCGCTTGGATATAGAGGATATGTCTTACGAGGCAAGTAATAAAACTCTACTAGTGTAATTTCCTATCAATGTGTACCAACAAATAGTTTATTATATTGTAAACGTTGTTTTTGTGGATTTTTCTTATTCATAATTTACAATTGGAATTTGACCACAGGAGCTTCTTGCATTGGGCGAGCGGATTGGCAATGTAAGCACTGGTCTATCAGAGGAATCTATTTCAACTCTGTTGAAGACTAAAATTTACGTAACATCCAGTGCTATGAACATGGAGGAGGAAGCTTCTGAGGACCAGGAAACTGATTCTTGCATAATATGCCAGGTATGAGCTTTTAGCAATTTGTTAGCATCTAACCATCAAGCCATTTGATCTTTGATGTTTCGTATGCCAAACTATTTCAAGTAGTTGCTTCTTCAATATACTTAGGACCAATACATTTCCCCTAGTAATTAAAATATTCGTATGTGATATTATAGGATAAATATAAGAACCGAGAGAAGATAGGAATTCTTCAATGTGGCCATGAGTATCATGCAGATTGCTTGAAGAAATGGCTGCATGTGAAAAATGTTTGTCCGATATGCAAATCGGAAGCATTAACTCCTGGGAAGGACAAAGGAGTATAGGAACCAAAGATGTCAGAATCTTCCTCTCCTTGCCATGCCTGCACCTCTTTTGGCAAATTTATTTTTGAACAGAATTCATATTGTTTTATGTAATTTTGTATATGAACTTGCACATATATAGACAGTTGCGCTGCCCAACTCTTTTATTAGTTGGCACCAGTAAGTTGTATCTATCAAATTGTACAGACTTCGTTGTGTGATGTATTAACTTCTGGTTATTATGCCATTACCTTTTCATTTTCTTGTTCATTTTGATGTGTGGTTGGAAGTCCTTGACCATGCTCAGAAATCAGAATGGTTTCTTATTTTTCAAATGAGTGGTTTTTGTATTTGGGAGTCCTTAATTGGACAAATTGTGGATGTTAAAATTTATCTCATTTAAATATCTTCTGTGCGTGGCTGATTATTGAAGTTTTTGTATAATCTTCAGCATGCTCTGCAATGCTGTCATTGTTATCCTTAAGAATGTAGGGCAATTTGTATTCAATTTTAGAAGTGTTTGCTGTTATTTATGACGTTTGAACATTGGAAACCTTTTCAGAAAAATATTCACATGCCACTGTTGACAAATTTTGAAAACGATTAAGAGAATGCTGATAGCATTTAATTTGCCACAAAAGTTTGATCATTGTTAAATTCATCTTATATGTTTCAATTTTGTCATATTTTTGTAAAATTTGGTACAGGGACAAATACTAATTAGATTTTTTTAGTAATTTAAAATTTTTCTTATATAATCATTTATAGTATCTTGGTCAATTGAAAGAAATAAGTTATATTATAATCGGTATTTTAATATGTATCATTTGTATTTTTTAGTAAAATAATTCCTTATTATATCATTGATAGTGTCCTACCTCAAGTTAAATTGATTGAGTTACCTTTGAACGACTGGTTGAGCGGTTGCAGAAAAACACTATCAAAAAATTACTTCAATATTCCAATGAAGATTAGTCTCATAAAAAAATTAGGGTTGATAATTTATGATTTAAGGTTTATAGGAATATTCATGGAAAACAAAGAGTTATACTATAAGATATATGTCTTTGAACCATTTAAATTTTTTATTAAAAAATAGTTCTCACATGAAATCATTTATGAATTTATTTGTGAGTATGAAATGCCTCAATCTTGGCCCATTTCTGAATTTGTACGTTCAGATTTTATTTCTTGCTCCAATACCTGATTAACAGTTGACTTATCTGACCTAAATAGGACCACATTTCCATCACTAGGTACAATTGTCCCAACTTGTGTCATTAACAGTTTTTACATTGAATATTTTTAATGGCTAAATATTTAGTCATTTAGTTGTGGAAATTGAGTCATAAGTGACATTATAAAATGATCATTTAAAAAAATCCCATGCCTTTCCAATGTTAGAGAGTAGTTTACATTAATGTAAGCATTAAACTTTTTTCCTCTCAAACTTTAATTTAATAATACTTTTTGCTAAATTAATTTGATTTAAAATACTTGGAGTTGTCTCTAAGATTAAAATACTTGAATTTGAATCTATGTGAAAATTCAAATCAACAAAAGAGAAAAAAAATTATTCTGGCTTTTTTTGTTTGGATTCGGTTGGCAAATTTTAAACAAAAAGCAGAATCTATATTCCCCACTAGCCAAGCATAATGCAAATCTATTGGCTCTTCAATTTCAAATCCACCACATATCTGGGTAATTTGATTTCATTATTCTTTGAGTTTCCTTTATTGGTATAGGGGCATTGAATTTCATAGCAATGAAAATGATAGGAATTGAGATATAAGGGTGGATTGTTAAGGAGAGTGAGCTGAGCATTTAAAATTGGAATGGAAATCTTCTATTTTTCAATTGCTAAAAGTTGAAAGTAGTATTTTTTCAAAAATTATATTAAAGTGGCTTCTAAAAGCATAATTGACTGATAGATTGTTTGGTAACAATTTTTAAAACTTACTAGATTATGTAGTATGACAACAATAGATATATTTTAGAATTTTTTTAATACTAAAAACTCAACAAACTTTATATCAAGTGATTAAAATAATTTATACTAGCATCACAAAAAAACATACTACTTGAAGGTCCAATTGAAATATATAAATAATCTAGGGATAAAAATTAATGACTCATCAAGCTAATAGCTATGGAATTACCAACACAAATTAAATTGAAAGAATATACTTGTATTATAAGAATAAAAATATTGCGATTTGGGCATTTGGCATTTGTGAAAAGATAGCAGCAACTTGTATATTGAAGAGAAACTAACGAAGAATATGACCAAAAAAATAGGAAACTAAAAAAAACGTATAGACAACGATATAATTCTAATAGTAACTAATTGCTCTTGAAGGCATACCTACGGTGCTTCTCAAAAAATGTTATGACTTATAAAATGGCTGGACAAGGCACCGTAAAATTTTTTTTAATATAACAAATTTGTGACTTCTTTTATCAAAATGCGCCTGCAACAAAAGGCAAGACAACAAAAATTAGTTGTATTGATCATGTCAAGATAGGTCAATAGTTAATATTGTATTTGGTTTAATTTTAAAAGGTTTAATTCGTTTGTATACCTAATTAAGAATTTATCTTATAAATATTTTCGTTCAATTTAACATTTAATTTTTTTTCAAATCAATTGCTCTCCAAACCCTTATTAGCATATAAATGAAAAAAATTTGCTTTGCATTAAATGAATGACGAAAATCAATTTTCAACTAAACTTTTAAACATAATTATACTCATATAAAATCATATTTGACCAAAATTAATTTTAAAAATTAAATTAATTAAAAATTACATTAACTCAATACTAATCTAAATGCAAAATAATTCACCTTGGCAGCAAGGGAGTTAAAAGAAACAAATACTGTATAAACTGCTCTGTTCGTACAAGTCAACAATTAGTTTACCATGTCAACAACGTAGTTTGAAGCATATGGTGTATAAAGTCTATAATCCAATTAAGTAGACCTCTTCTCTTCTAAACTCTCATTCTTATAAGGGAATTTCCTATTTGACGTTTTTTAAAAAGATACTACTAAACAAAAAAAAAAAAAAAAAAAAAACAGAATGAAGGTATTGACGCATGAAAAGATAAGTTTTCCCATGCTCAGAAGTTTAAGCTGCTCATAGCTTGTGCATCATTAAGTGGGGCGTCTTAGGAAACTGAATAATCTATCATACACCTCCATAAACAAGAGTAATTGTCAATTACAAAATTCAAATAATTCATAGATTCTTTCTAAACTAGTGCAACCAAAAACAGTAGAACCAAAGCAAATAAAGGGGAAAAGTGTGCGTAAAATATGAGACATTAGTATGAAGACCATGGACTGTTGTACTTCTTCCATTCAATCCTATCAACCTCAGACATGCTCAAGGACTGGCAAAAACTTTATCAAACCATCAAAAGGTTCAGCAAGAAGTCCACGAGTCACTAGGCAAAAATCTTGTATTTAAAGGGAAACAACGATGAGATAACACGCTTGACTTCATTGATAACTACTCATATTTAAGCAGAGCAGCAACCAACTTTCTTAACAGCAGAGACATCATCCTTGGTTCCCACATTTATAGTTTGTCCTTTAGGCAATTCTGCAGGATCGTTCCCAGCTTCAAGTGCTTTTCGGCTGACCACACGATATATCTGGGTTAACACTTCAGTGAACGCATTCTCAACATTCATAGACTCAAGGGCAGATGTCTCCATATAGAAGGTATTTTCCCTTTCAGCGAAGGATTTTGCATCTTCAGAGGAAACTGCTCGCAGGTGACGCAGGTCTGCTTTGTTTCCAACAAGCATTACTACAATGTTGGAATCTGTGTGATCTCTCAACTCCTTTAACCATCTTTCAACATTCTCAAATGTAACATGTCGTGTCACATCATAAACAAGTAAAGCACCAACAGCTCCTCGGTAATATGCACTTGTGATTGCTCGATATCTATGGAAAAAAAATGATTAAGAAATGATGCTTAGTAACCTCTCAAAGAACTGAGTACATTATATGGCTCAAATTTTAAAAAGTGAATCATAATAAAATTCATCACACTGCAGCATTTGTCAGGAACCTAATCATCTGAAATTGGGCATGAAAAATAACTCACTTCAAACAATGTTCAGAAAAGTAGTTACTTTCCATTCATGAATTTGACATTTACAAGATTATGCATGCATTAATTTTCTACGGTGTATAGCATAATGAGTGCTGATTCACTTGCATAAGTATCCCACTCTCTTGTAGTCCACCATATCAATATATATATTAACCCATCAATAATGAATAAAGATGATGGGACAGACTGGAATGACAGCAAGGTAAGTTTTATAGGAAGCATATACTATACACAGATTCCATCACAATCAATGATCAAGAACTTGAGGTAGTCATCAAGAAAATTATATTTACATTTCTCATGAGTCGTGAGAATAAGAAAACATAAGGAAAATGAAACATGCAATAAATTATCATCTAAAGACAAAATTTTCCAATCTAATCGTTTACCATCTTCTATTGAGCCATTCAGTTTGTAGGCACAAACAGTCATGCAGTCAAACAAAGTACTATGATTGAATGCTGAGCAATGCACTGGCGTAGAACAGAATAAAGCTCACAAAAGGACAACTACTACTGTTTATAGGAAGGATCAGTTCTCTAAATTCAAAACTACACATCATAAACCATGTGGAATCTAGAAGTCACACGATTTCAGTGCTCAAAGGATAACTTTGGCATATAATGATTAAAGTTAATACTGTTCTGGTGTAAAAAATATATTATGAGCAAATTGGATACTCTCACTCTCTCAGTATTCATTTGTGTTGATCTGATATATGCATTATTTTGAACATAAAATGTTTAGAGGCAATGCCATCACTTTACATGTCTTATCAGTCAGCAAACAGAAAATAACTGTTTCAGTGACTATGAATGACAGATAGCAACCATATGATTAAACAGCGCTCTTTCAATCTTCGTACATAATTGATAATGAATGATTTTTTAAAATCAAACTTAGGAAAAACCACGTACTACACAACCTTCTCTAGCACAATTGCACTTTAATTTAAAAGCCCAAGCACTTATTAGTAACAAAATAAAAACGAAGCTTAAAGAAAGATATTTTAGACTTGGAAATAGCCAAAACAATTTTACACAAGCTAAGCACAGATAAAAAATATGTATATATGAAACTACATTCCCAATAGCTGCCCCTCCACTCTTCCTACTCTTGCAATTGCGTGATTAAAAGTTCTCTTCTTTGCCTACAAATCCTCAACCAAAAGGAGATAGCATTTAAATAGCTAAAAGAAATTCCATGCTTGCCTCAAACCTTGAAATAGAACTAACATTTTTAATTGCATATGCAGTTTCAAGACTCTCAACTATATGTTTCAGAAGCAAATATCGAAGCTTCCGCATACCCTATTATGATTCAGTCATAATAGTCACACAAATATCTAGTTGGACCATTTCTAAAGTAGGTGGACCAAATGTATTGAAGATCTCTAACTTGCTTATTTCACCCAATATCGCATCAACAAACATATAGGCAAATGCCCTTTTGTTAGTGTACCGAGGAGAACCTCACCGAAATTCAGTTGAGAAGGGCAGAAAATTACTGAATCTTCCACCTAAATTAGCCAAGTCATTGCTCTATACCCATAAATTCTCAGCTGTTTACTTCACTAACCTCTTATCTGAACAAATTTTCAACTTTCACTGAACTCAAACAAACTTCACTCCAATTTATCAACTTCAAATGAACAGTCAACCCAGTTAAATGGTAATCATACATTTCCTGCATAAAGAGGTTCCGATACTCCTCCCCAGCTTCTGTAACCGGTGTACACATCCTTTAGACAAATGGAAACAAAAAATTTACAAGTATTTGCAGTGACCTAGGTGAGAAAAATGAAAAAGCAAACAGTATTAGATTACTATCTAACATTAAAGCTATCCATTTGTAATTATGCTATTGGCAACTAAAATTCTAGAGATCCATAGTCCACAAAGAACCCAAAAACAAAAGTGAAATAGGAAAGAACCTTTCTTGGCCAGCAGTGTCCCAAATCTGGGCCTTGACGATCTTGTCGTCAACCTTTATGCTCCGTGTGGCGAATTCAACCCCAATTGTGGATTTAGACTCGAGGCTGAACTCGTTTCGAGTGAATCGAGAGAGGAGGTTGGATTTGCCGACGCCTGAGTCTCCAATCAGGACCACTTTGAAGAGGTAGTCATAGTCATCGTCTGCTCTGTAAGCCGCCATAATTGGGGTCGGATCGGATCTAAGAATCGGATCAAAATGCGAAATTCAAAAGCATCGGCCACACACACACAGTAGCCCACTCACACTAGCTAGCAAGCAAGCAAGAGAGAGAAAGAGAGGAATGGAGTTCAAAAAGACCGGGAAGGAGAGAGAGAGTTGAAAGATGTCTTCCTTGTTTCTCAAACTGGTCTGTGCGGAGCTCAATATCTGTGCTTTGCTTCAGAGGTGTGGTTGGAGTCTCGTTTGGTAGGAACGCTTTCCATCTTGTAATGGTTTAAACTTTGAAATTTAAACTGGGCTCACTTATTGGGCCCATTTCTTTGACACATGCCAGCCAATTTTATGGCCACCTAATATTAGCCATATTTTGTGAATGAGGAAAATTGTAATTTTACTTGTTTATTTTTAATATTAAAATTAGTTTATATTTTAAAGATAAAAAAATTTTAGAATATCTTTCAAATATGGTACCATAAGTAAGTATATTTCTTAAAAACAAAACAATTTACTTTTTATGTCATATAGTTGCTTTATATTGTTATTATAACCTTGAGTTCTATTATAATTCAAACTTTAAGGTAGATATTAAACTAAGGTTGAATTGCACGTATAATTGGAGAAGATGAGTTTTAATATTGAGATTAAAGTCAAAATTAATCTCCTAATTGAGAAATTTGACAATTTTGAGAGACTCTTTAGTATAACTTGACAGTTGTAATTTAAAGAGAATATGAGTCTTGATATCAAAATTAAAATTAATATATATATATATATATATATAATAGAAAGATTAAGTAATTAATTGAGATCTTATATATAATTTCTTTTTGCTAACTTTATAGTGAAATAATTTTAGTCAATTGCCATTTGCATCCTAAGTTTCACTTACAATGGGACTATGCAAAAAGAATTAGAGTATGTTTGATTATGTCCAAAAAACCACTTAAACCAACAATAGTTGTACACTCTCATAATTATCAATTATAATCTTTTACTTATGATTACGCAAAAACAATGGAAAGTGCAAAGAGATACACAAAATCTTATTTCCATATTGGATCTCATGATGAATGGATTATTAAGAGGAACCTTGTCTAAGAAAAAAATGAATTCTTGAGTGTACGTCCTAGTGTGCTTCAAGATTGATGAAAAAGATCCAAGTCAAAAGAGAGAGATATATTGGACATTCAATCTTAAACATAGTGTGCTTCAAGATTGATGAAGAAGATCCAAGTCAAAAGAGAGAGGTACATTGGACATGCAATCGCAAACCTCTTTTTGAAATTCTTGAACAAAACGCTATAGATAATGGTGACATTGAGAAAGAAGATGAAGATATTTTCATGCTAGATTATGGCAAAGATAATAGTGATAATAATGACATTAGTCTATGAATAAGATGATTAGTTCTGGACTTAAATACTTATGATTTTTTTATTTACTAACTTGAACATGAATTATTAGTTAGATGATTATGAAATTGACTTTTAATTTTGATTTGCAAGACTTACGGTTTAGTTTGTAACAATTCCTGATTTAAAGTTATTATTTCAGCATAATTTTATAACGTACAATTTTATTCAATATATTTTAAACTATTTTATAATATATATATATATATATATATATATATATATATATATATGTATGTATGTATGTATATCTAAATCGTGAGAGTAGTAGAGTTTCTCTCTTTCGTTTGAGAGTAGCTGAGTTTTTTTTTTTTTTTTTTTTCTCTTTTTGGGGAGAGTTAATTGAGTTTTTTCTTCAGGTGAGAATTGGGGTGTCTGTTTTGGAATGAAATAGAGATTGTTATTCTCTTGATTTTCTTGTTTCTATTCTTTCATGGAGATCAATTCAGAGGGAGTTGGTGTAGAGGAGGGAATGGAGCAGGTGATTTTGAACTGGAGTGAAGGATAGGAGGAGAATATGGGGAAGAAAACATTAGTTGGAAAATTGATTACAGAAAAACATTTAAATAGAGGAACGGTGATTGCTATGAGAAAGAAAGAGTGGAATCTTAGTGAAGGAGTCAATGTTCTGGAAGTCGCAACAAACTCATATATCTTTACATTCCTGAAAGAAGATGAGTGGAGAAAAATTTTGATAGGAAAACCTTAGGTGATTCTTGGGTACACATTGAACGTGCAAGAATGGGAGGAATTTGGTGTGTTTCAAGAACTGGATTTTAGTAAATGTCCGTTTTGGGTGTGATTCCATAATAAGAGTAAGGGTGGAAGTCGATTTGAAGAAGCCCCTAATGGAGGGATTCTGTTCCAAGACCTGGAAAGTAGAGAATAGGGATTGAAGTAAAATACAAAAAATTATAGCATTTTGTTTCAGATGTGGGTTAATCAGACATGAAGCTCAAGGATACACTGCGTATAGAAGATTTTCAGCCAGAGATCCTTCGAAAATGATGTATGGTAATTGGTTGAGCACATCGCTAGTTTGAAGTTATGAGGAAGCGTTATTTTCCTGTAGAGCAGGGTGGCCAAAGTTAATGAAGAAGGTGACGCGTGAACTAGAAGACAAGGAGGAAGTACGTCTCAAGCATGATGAGGAGATAGCGTGTGAGGATGGAAAGAATAAAGAGCATATGGAGATGAGTGGAGAAGAAAGACGCGTGCAATGGAATGTGAAACAGAATTTTGGAAGACAGGAGGAACGCGTGGTGAAAATATGAAGGAAACTGTTTTAGGATTAAAAGATATATAGGTAAAAAATAACGAATCCCCGAGATCTAAGGAGTGAAGTTATTGCAGATAGGCGGGAAACAGAGAAAAATAAAAAAGAAGGAAGAAATTAAGAATGGGCTGAGTGAGAATTGGGCTACAATGGAGAAACAAGATATAGGATAGGCTGAGAAGGAGAATGTAGATATGAATAATGGGCGAGGAAAATGGAATAATATTGAAGGATTGGTTAAAAACAAAAAAGGGAGTGCTTTGAAGTGGAATATGAGTGACGGTATCAAAGTTTTTGAATGTAATGTAACGAAAGAATGTTCGCCATCTGGATATGTGGTTGAACTGCGACCAGAAGAAGAGCTGGAGGATAGATCACTGATTCTGTATCATCAGAACGGTTTTATTGCAGATGTTATGGAGAGAATGGAAAGAATAAGTTTGAAAAGAAGTGCGGAGGAAGAATTAGAAGAAGAGGATGCCAAAGTTGAAGAGGAGGTGAATACCATTAATTTTGCGAAAGAACTGAGTTAAGTAAAAAAAGTAAGTCAAGGAGTAGAAAAGAAGGTGGAGAAAAAACAAGAAAAAAATGAGAAATGGAGGAAGGAATTGACTGATATGGGAGAGTTGGTGGATGTGATAAATGAGTTTCCTGATGAGTGGTTTGTCTTCAGAGCAGGAGGGGAAGAGGTTAGAAGAGGAGAAGAAAATTGAAGGCTAAGGGCTCAGATGGCTAGCCTTTAATAGCCATCTAGGAGCTATGAAGGTATTATCATGGAACTGCCAAGGTTTGGAGGCTTCCTTGGCAGTTAAGAATCTAAAGGAGGTATGCAGGAGATATAAGCCTTCATTTGTATTTTTTTATGGAAACAAAATTTGGTGAGAAAAGAGTAGAAAAGAATCAAAAGGAAGTTTAATGTAAGAAATGGATGGCAACTAGCACCAGAGTGGTTGGCAGGAGATCTGATGTTATGGTTGGGGGATGAAATTGATGTAGAATTAAAGTTTAGCTCAAAAAACATTATTCACATTGAAACAAAGCCAAACAGCATGGAATGTCCAAGATACTTATCTTTTGTATATGGACCACCGAGGGAAGAGGAAAGAAGGATACATGGAAGAAGATGAGATAGTTAATTGGTGTAGTATAATGGTCTTGGATGTGTGTAGGTGATTTCAATGACTTGTTGTATCAAAGTGAAAAGAAAAGAAGAAAATTGAGATCTATCAAGAAAATATTGGGGTTTCAAAACATGTTAGATGATTATGGATTGATGGCTATTGAATTCAAAGGAAGTCAGTATACATGGAATAATAAAAAAGTTATGGAAGCAAATGTGACTGAGAGATTGGATAGGGCTGTGGGAAATGAATATTTTAGAATTGATTTTCCTAAAGCTCTGGTAATAAACAAAGATCCAATTAGATCTGACCATCACTTGATTCTGGTGGATTTGTGTTACAAAGAGATGAGGACACTGAAATTATTCAAGTTTGAGGCTTCTTGGGTGGAACATGCTGATTTCCTAGGAGTTGTGAAAGAGAGTTAGAAAGGAGATGGTAATATAGACGAGGGGGAGCTGGAGAGAATTATTTCCAGATTGAATAGGTGTAGGAGGGCGCTGGAAAAATGGTGTAAAGTTGCATTTCCAAACAATAAAAAAGTCATAAAAAGGCTTATGGGGGAGTTAAAGGAATGGGATGAGAGGATTATACTGATATGAAAGCTAAGAAGATTGAGGAAATAATGGAGGAAGTGGATAGAATTTTGAAGATTGAGGAAAAATATAAATGGCAGAGGGCTAGAATAAATTGGTTGAAAGATGGGGATGAAAATACCAAAATTTTCCATGCTAGTACAAACAAAGAAGGATGTGAAATAAGGTTATTAAATTGACGAATGGTGAAGGAGTTTGGATGGAAGAGGAAGAGAGGAGAGGATCTTAAAGTTATTTTTTGGATATTATAGGGAGCTATTTTCGACATCAGGAAGTAGGCCATTACAACAGGCGTTAGCATATGTGAATCGTGTAATCACAGATGAAGACAATGAAGCTCTTGTTAGTTTAGTGTTGATGGAAGAAGTAAATGATGCAGTATTTCATTTGGGAGCAAACAAAGCACTGGCCTGGATGGATTCTCTAGAGTATTTTTTCAGGCAGCTTGGGAAGAGGTATGCAGTGATATTTCGTTCAAAGTTTTTCTGAATCTTGGATTGTTTTCAAGGAGATTAACAGGACTGATATAGTACTTATTCCAAAGGTTGAAAAACCAAAAGGCATTACTCACTTTAGACCATTAAGTTTGTGCAATTTTGTATACAAAATAATATCGAAGATACTGGCGAATAGGATGAGGAGAATTTTTGATAGAATAATTTCCTCTAACCAAAGAGCGTTTGTACTTGATAGACGTATTCAAGGCAATATTCTTGTTGTTCATGAGGTTTTTCATTACCTGAAGAATAAAAAAAGAGGAAGAAAATATGAATATGCTTTGAAAATGGATATAAGTAAAGTGTTTGATAGGATAGAATGGGATTTCTTGGAGGATGTTTTGTTAAGGATGGGTTTTTGTCATCAATGGATTAGAAGAATTATGGAATGTGTAGAATCTGTGGAATTTAGCTTGATGTTGTATGGAAAAAGGGTGACAGATATTTCACCAAAAAGAAGGTTGAGACAAGGTGATCCATTATCACCATGTTTGTTTATTTTGGTGGCGGATGTCCTTTCTGCAATGGTGAATTTTCATAGGGAGAATGGAGATTTAAAAGGTGTGAAACTTGCAAAAGGTTGTCCAATATTAACACATGTATTTTTTTTGTTTTTTTATTGATAACATTATATTCTTTATGAATGCAAATAATGATGACAACAACAAACTTAAAAGAATTCTGGAAGTGTATTGTAGAGCATCAGGGCAAGAGGAAAATTGTGATAAATCAAGTATTTTCTTCTCAAATAATACATCAAAGGAGGTAAGGGATGAAGTATGCCAAAAGCTGGGAATAAAGGAAACTGATGAGCCAAGAAAACATTTGGGGCTGCCGGTTATATGGGGAAGATCAAAAGTGAAGAGCTGAATTGGGTGAGGGATAAATTAGCAAAGAAAGTGCAGAGGTGGAAGAGAAATTTGTTATCTTATGCAAGTAGAGAGATCCTTATTAAAGTTGTGGCAAGTATCATTCTCGTATACCCTATGAATTGTTTTAAGTTCCCAAAGAAGACTTGTGAAGATTTGAACCGTATAGTGGCAAGGTTCTGGTGGGGTGGTATTGATGAGGGTGGAAAGATACATTGGAAAGCATGGAAAAGATTAACAAAGTCTAAATTTGATTGAGGCTTCGGGTTTTAGAGATTTCTATAATTTTAATTTAGCTCTTTTGACTAAAATGGCATGGAGATTATTGAATAAACTAGATGATTTGTGGACTAAGGTGATCAAGGGAGTGTATTTTCCTAATACTAACTTTTTAAAAGCAAGAAAGGGGAATAAGGTAACATGAGCTTGGTCTAGTATTTTAGAGGGAAGGAAATTATTGGAAGATGAACTTTGTTAGAAAATAGGAGATGGGAGATTAATTAAAGTGTAGGAAGATAGATGAGTGATGGAGTGTGATGATTTTAAAATAGGGCCAAATGGGGTGGTAGATAATGAGGAGGAAATGATGGTAGCTGATTTAATAATAAATGGAAGATGGAATTTAGAGAGTATTTGTCATAATATATCGACTAATGAGAGGGAAGCTATCCTCAAAATCCCGCTGTCATTAGTAGAGAGGAAAGATGAGTTAAGACTGTTCAGGGCTAACAATGGAGCATATGATGTGAAGAATGGTTATAGATACTGCAGGAAAAAAGAAGAGTATGGGGATGAGATCAAGGTTCATTTAGTGTCCCTAAGGAGCTTTGGAAATGCATATGGAATCTGAAGATGCCAAGGAAGATAAAGCATTTTGTTTGCAGGACATTATCTAATGCTACTGCTACAAAGGAGGTGTTATGTAGGAGAAAATGCTCTGTTGATCCTTTATGTCCATGTGCTAATGAAGAGGAAACTGCGGAACATTTGCTTCTTTTGTGTCCATGGGTGAGAAGGGTCTGGTTTGGGTGTAGCTTGACTATGAAAATTGATGATAGTCTTGTTACAAGTTTTGGGCAGTGGTGCTGTCAATTTTTGCTAAATGAAAATGTTGAAGAGTATGGGCAAGTATTTGTTGGAATATATGTAAAGAGAGCTGTCAAGTTGTTTTTCAGAAATTTGAGGTTGATTGTAGTATGGTAATTGAAAGAGCTAGCAGATGTGTGAAAGAATTTTATGAGGTTAAAGGGGGTAAAGAAAGTGAAAAAGGAAGAATGAACAAAGGTAAAAGGGGTGAGGTTACAAAATGTGATTTACCACGTCAGGGACAAATCAAATTTAACACTGATGGTGCTTATAATAAGGAGAGAAATGAGGATGGGATTGATGTGATTGTTATAAATGAAGATGGTGAGTGATTGATGGAGTTGGAGAAAAAGTAAATGCAAACTTTGCTTTACTAGCAGAATTGTGGGCCATGAGGAAAGCTCCGGTGATGGCAGGTGAGCATTAACTTAGTGGATATATGTATAGGGACAGATTGTGAGATGTTGTTTAAGGCTGTTAAGAGTGGAAGAATGGATAGAGTTGATTAGAGATGTGAAGGTGTAGTAGAAAATATAATTTCTTTGCTTAACAATTTACCTAGAGTTACTTTATCCATGGTTTCTAGACAAGGGAATTTTGCTACGGATTGGATTGCAATAGCTGCTGCCAAGAGGATGTGCTTGAAGGATGGATTTGTAGTTACCCATCCTCCCTAAGGCAGATTTTGTGTAGGGAAGTTGAAAAGGTTTATTCTGTTACTGTTACTGGTATTGGTTGATATTTTGAGCTTTATCGTTTCTTCTTCTGGTTTATATTCTGTCAGAGCAAGGTTTTTGATTCTTCTATTTCCGGGTAGTTTGGTGCTGTGTGAGTTTTGCTGTATGTCTGTTCTTATATTTTCTGGGTCTGGTTTGCTGTATTTGGGAACCAGCATTCTGTATCGCTGCTTATTAATTAAAGAAGTATTATTCAGGCCAGAAAAAATATCTAAATCGTAAAATTCAATTCGAGTCACTGGTTCATGATCCAAAATTCAACTTTCTGATTTACAATTTGGATCACGGCTTGGTTACTATAGTCAAAATATAATTTGATTTAACTAGTATCCTGCAGCTTCTCAGCTATACAATTACATTTATTACCAGTTCACCTTTCCTTTCCCTCTTCAATTTGTTTGGGTCAAAACCAATTAATTATTAATTACCCTAATAAATATATAAATTTCACTACTTTTTAATTTTTTGTTGAAATTTTTGATAAAATCCATATGAATTGTGCTTGTGATTATCTAAAAAGCACAGTAAATCCTTATCATTTTCTTTTTGTAAATAAGAATAAGCCTTCACAACGTAATGAAACTCCTGGCCGTACAAGTAGGATGCACATGCTGTTTTGTACGTGAGTAACTGCAAATCACCTGTTCCATATAAAATTGTGAACAATAAATTAGCATATCTAAATAAAAGCAATAACGGGGGATTTTGTTACATTTATATAATAAATTTGACATGTGAACTAAAAAAGTTAGACATCAACCCAAGACAACAAAATTTAAAGTATTTTTTGTACTGCAAATCAAGATGGGGAAAATAAATTAGCATACCTAAATAAACCAATAATGGGGATTATATTACATCCATTTTGTATAATAAATTTGATATGTGAACTAAAATAATTAGAGACTAACACAACACAACAAAATTTAAAGTATTTTTTATATGTAACACAAAATTTCTTATTAACATGTCAAACAAGCACACGAATATATTTTTGTTTCCAAATTGTTAATGTTTCATAACATCTGAATCAGGGAAATATATTTAATTATTAGCAGATGACTTTATGGTGGAAAAAAGAATTACATTTAAAGCAACTTTAAATCAAACTGAGAGCATGAGACTTCTTTTTTTTTCTTGCCACTTGACGCATTGATGCCACAAGCAAGTAACAGAATCTCAACCATTAATCTATCTATCATTTTTGTGGGAATGTATAAAGTGACATATTAAATTGAGAATATCAAAGCAAATCAATTTTCAGTCTCATGGTGACACATCCAATTGTTACAATCTCAACGATTAATTTGTAGAATTCATCATTTTGTTGGCAACATCTCAAACATAAAATGGTTAAAATTGTACCATTTGGTTGTCACATTGGTGTTAGTGCCAGTGGCACTCAAAGAATGAGCTGATAACAAACCAATTGAAAAATACCAAAGCATAATTAATCAATCAAGGGAGAAGAAACTGAGAAAAGCAAAACAAATATTTTGTGTGCCACATGGTGTTTTGTACTTAGTGAGGATTGTATGCAAGGGAGTGAATAAGCTTGACTGCCATTACTGAGAGCAAGATCATTATTTTTAGTGTAATTTTCCTTGTATCTGTGCTGTGGTAACTTTAATAGGAGCAAATTCCCATTCAATATAACCTTTCAGTTTTGGCTTCTACATGCATAGGTGCGAGTTTGGCAATAAGATTCTATCAAGCACCAAAAAACCATACTGATAACAAATCAAATCAAAATCAATAATGCATAATCAATCAATTTAGAGAGTTCAATTAAAGGAAAAAGCACTAAAAGAAGTACCTGCTCCAATTTCTAATTCAAGTTTGTTTCGGCTGAAATGTCTTGATTGCCACCACCTACAGCGCAACCTCCATGTCTTTCCTAATATTCCCTCTGTAAATATTTTTGGAGTATTGCTTAGGAAGGAAGAGTGGTGTTGCCTATGACCATCGTCACTGTTACTTGGGCATGCAGATATGCGATCTTCTTCATTGCTAGACAGTATAAAAAAACATAAAGCAAACACCCTCCATGTGTTGTGTTCAGCATATGTAGCATCTAAATGTAAAGCAATCATTTCCAGTAGAGATTCAACACTATAGTCCCCTGCATAATATTGGAAGAAGTTTAAATACAATGTATCACAAAGACAGATAATTACAAACGATTTTAACTTTGGACAAGTGTAGCCAAGGCGTGAAAGTAACAATCCAACTAAAAGAAGGATTATTCATATTGGAGAGGTAAATAGTGGATATGACAAGTACCATTTTGGTGCATCCTGACAAGCTTTGCTAATGATTCACAACATGTTGGGTCCTTCTTTAATCTATCCTCAAAACAGCCAACATGCGATCGAGAGTTGTTTGGATCAAACCGCTCCAAGAGAGTGGCCTTCAATCTGCAAGTGTGTACATTAGAAACTGTATAAAAGATAAAATTGTTACAGCATTGTGAATGAGGTCCCACAACTTGCTTATGTTCAAATATGTTGTTCTAATGACAATATTACAATACTAATAAGAAACAGCAGAAAAAACAAAGTGAAAGCAAATCAGAAAAATCTCCCAATCAATATTCTCTAATTGTATGTATGTCATCGAACTTAGTAATTGCCTAACAATTTTCTTGGAGACAGTAAATTCCTTGTTGTCATCAAGATATCAAAGAACTTGTAGCAACTAAATGATTTATAATTATGCAGTAAACATTTTAAGGGAGCAAAGTACAAGCATAACTATACAAGAATAATTGTTTTTTTCTTTGGTCAACGAGTAATTGTTAGTATATACTTTCTCTAGCATCTTATAAGAAACTAGGGAAAAATAGTGGGGAAAGGCTTCATTATAATACTCACTGAACATACAGAGTAGGAATTTTTTCAACACCATATCACTATGGGAAAAAATGTCATTGAAAGCATTTTATTGCCCATGCAAAAATATCCACTCACAAAAAAAGAAAAAAAAAAAATTCCTGTCACCACTATGACTTATTTTCTGCTGCCAACTTAAGAGAAACAGCCAAATCTCTGAACACGTAACACCTCTCATAGCCCCATCTATCTTGAACTCAATTCTCCAAAAAGAACCCAAAACTTAGAAAGGAACCCAATATACTGTAAATTCAGGTCAGCTAAAGTTCAAACTGCACCAATGAATCCAGTTGGTGCAACAATGTGCACAAAAGACAGGAAGTTAACCAGATCTGTAATGGAAAATGGACCTAGTCATCTATGATTAAGCAGCAATCTAAGCATAAGAAATAAACCATAGAAATAAGCCATATAGAATCTGATAAAGTATTTCTTTTCCAATGAAGTTTATCCAAAGCTAACCATGGAATTTTGGTGTAAAATTTTTTTCTTTGCTATTGCTGGTATTTTCATTAAAGACTTAAGATTGATCCATCCTATGCACTGTTATCCTAGGTTCTAACAATAATTTGCCTCTCGGTTTCATTTTTTTAGCCACCAGGGTTATCTCCAGTAAGATAAGCTAAGGGGTATGTACCTAAATGGAAGTGCAGAGGTGGTATTACAGCACTGCTTCTCAAGCCTATTTAGGGCCTCATCAACTTGACCTGCGATCAGCAAAAGCTGGCAAAATAAAGACACAGATTAAAATGTGAATGGGGTGTTGGCATCTAAGAACATTTTAACAAGCAGAAACTTTGGTCATCCAATTTGATGATTACAACACTCACAAAACATGTATAAGTATATAACTATATTCTTCCTACCTGTATCAATGGAAGTAATGCAGCAGATGCTGAGGGTGTTAAGTCAAGAGCTACTTGTAAATGCTTCACTGCATCTCTATAATAGTCATTGAGCAATTTGTGGTGCATGTAAATGAACTTCTCAAAACTGCTGTGGTCAGGCATATGCAAGGGCAACAACCACGAATCAAGTCCCTCTAAGTAATTGCAAAAGTATAAAAGTAACACAGTAAGAGGTGAATCAAAGGGTAATCACGTTCAAAACCTAGAAATGCTGAGAAATATTTAAAATGACAGATGATGATAATAGAACATAATAATACATTGATCACTAATTTCCATCTATATCCTCATTAAATTATCAAAACTGTGCAAAAGTAGACCCATAAAGAAGTTCACTTAAATAATTATTTAGATAGAAAAGTTCACGTAATCATGAAGCAGAAGCAAGAAGAAAGCTTGCTTTCACTCCTAGAAAATATGAAGAAGGGAAAATCAAGGTACAAATACTTGAATATTTGTGCAACCTGACACGTTTTGGAGTGTGCACCAACAAGAAATAGATTTCTTGTCCAGTCAAAAGTTTCTATAAGCAAAAAAAGGGGAAAAGAATAATGAAACCCCATAATTACCTACTAGTCCAACATGAGTGGCATACCCATACAACCAAACACATGAAAGACAAAATAAAGATTTTAGTTAAGTTTCACAACATATTGAAAGTATATTCATCAAACTCCTATGTGTCTTTTTTCTGTTATCTATTCTCAATTCCTCTGACGCAGCATGAAAAGTCAATTGATGATGGAACCAGAAATCTCCTCAATGTCATGTCAAGTTTACTATCTACAGAAAAATCGAAAATTGATAACCAGAAAGTCTAAGAAAATGGACTGCTAAATAGCACAAAATTCAGAAATGCCAGCGGCTAATTTTCAAATTTCTAGATATAGTGTTATATAGTATGCATGCAACCAATGGTCCAATGCAACAGCCAATTGTGCAAGAGGATTCAGAAATCCTGAATATAAAGAATTTTCTTTTCTAGACCAAAACTCCATAATAAATCTAACTGCTAAACAGTCTTAGACCTAGTAATGTACTGTTGCAAGCAAGACATTTCTAGCAATCACCGGCTTGAGTAAAGCCTTCACTTTAAACTTCCTAATCATCTTACCACAATCATCTTTAGATTTTTCCCCTCATTAGAGAAAACTGCCATAAAGGACCCAACCGAACAAATATAAACCCTCAACCAAATTTATAACAGGAAAAATTCTGTAAGAAAACAATAACAAGTTAACAACAACAAAAAGGGAAAAGTAAAAAGGAAAAAGATGAAAGGAAAATATATTTAAAAATTACCAAGAGCATATAAAGAAGATGCATCTTGCATATGAATTCTGTTATTTAAGCCAGAGTCTCCATCTCCTGTATGTTCTTCAGAATCCAAGTAAAAACCTTGTGGCTGGAACTTTGGAAGAGGTTTTTCTCTTTGATGGTTAACATCAGCCTCCATAGAAACTCTTATGCCTTGGTTGATGCCAGCACCCATAGATATTTTCTTGTTGTTCGAGACAGAGGTGTCTGAATCACATTTGTAAAGGGTCTCTCCTATGTGGGATTCGACTGTATTATGCCACTCTGAATGTCCCACTTGATCGCTACATTTGTCCCCTGCCATAAGTGAGGTCCCTGGGGAGTCAAATTGGCCTGAATCTCTCCACTGGAACTCTCTCGGGATACAAGAATACCACAGCTCATAGAAAGTCAAACCCATCACCATATTTGACATAGGATCACGACCAGATCCATTTTCTTGCTTCAGGCTGAAAAAGATAAGGAGGAATAACATAAATGTTAGAATCTGATGATCCCCTTGTGATACTACCATTCTCAATCCTTGTGTATTTTCCAATTGACACTGATAGGACCTAAAGAAGTGTCCAAAACCCAACCTTGAAAACCAGCTAGTAAGAGGGAAGAACCATACCCCTCAAGTGCACTATTAAGCACCCCACACTAATCGATGTGGGACTTGAGCATCTTAAATTACCTAATATCCCTATCATGGCCCCGCCCGCGCAGATGTCCTGATGGCTATTGGGTACACTTTACGATACTTTACTTGACTTTCTTGCTAGTCAGAACCCTTAGCAAGAAGCCCTCTCTATGGCATTGACAGCCAGGCTTTAATACCCTTTAATAGAACCCAAGGGAGTGTGGAGAACTTAACCTTAAAACCCAACCTTCAATAAAGATAAACTACACCCCATAAGTACCCCATGAAGTATCTCATACTACTAGATGTAAGACTTTGGCATGTTAGATTACCCCCTATCCCAATCATGGGACTACCCAAGTTGATGTCCCAGTGTCTTTTGGCTACACTCTACAACACTTACTTGGCTTTCTTGCCAATCAAAATCCTCTGCATGTAGCCCTCTATGTGACATTGATAGCCAAACTTTGATAACCTTTAATAAAACCCAAGGGAGTTTGGGGAACCTAGCCTTAAAACCTAGCTTGCAAGGAGGTAGAACTATACTCCTTAAGCATCCTATACTACTCAATGTCCCTATTAGATACTCATCATTAAAGAAAGGAAACATGCAATGACAACGGGAAGAAGCTATCTGAATTTTGAAACAGTAATATACAATTAGCCAGTTAGTACTGACAACTTAGATTTAGTAATGAAGTTGCTCACAAAGAAACATTTCTAATTTCCTTTGTTGGCCATAGACATTTTGCCAACACTAGAACGTAATATACAAACAGCACTTTATTCTATGGCCTATTACTAATTAAAATTTCTTCTATATATATATATATATATATAAGGCAGCACCAGAGCACAGGAATGAGTCTTGAAAGCTTGTGATAATATAAGCATGCTAAAAGGCCTCCGTCCAATTCCCTTTCAACATTCCTTGCTTTTTGAAATATAATACCCTTATGTATGCCTCACTAATAGAAAGTCAAAAGAATTTTAGGCACACACAACCACTTAATACACTTTATGATTATTAGAGTTACGAAGAAGAAAAAGAAAAGATCTTATCAAGCAAACTTATTCACTGAAAATGAAAGATTGTAATACCAATGATGGAAAATTAAAATCTAGGCGTAGATAATTCTAAGTGAAGTTGATTATTGCATCTTATGACTTATTTGGATATTTATCTATTTTCTGTTTTAGATTATATCTTTTATTTATTATTTTAGGCTTTATTTTTTTATATTATTCCTATTATTTTAGATATTTTATTTCCTTGTAATGGGCTCCTTATATAGTGCCCTATTATCAAATGTTTGTAAGACTTCATTAATTTTTTAAATTCAGTATCATTTTTATCAGATAGTTTCTCTCTCCATCTTCCCTTCTTCCCTCATTTTCTCTCTATAATTTCCCCCCTCCTCCTTCATTCCTCCCCTTTTTTCTTTGTTATTCTGCATCAACCAACAATATATAAAATCGGATGTGATTTAACCCAAATGGATTCTATCAGGATAACAATTTGTAATAAGTAGACCATTCATAACCACCCTTACATACTAGTCATAAATGTAAGAGAAAACAGACATAATGATAATTACTAAAACCTTCTTATATATATCTTGGACAATAAGTTTCAAAGAATGTAATAAAATATTCCCCTAAAAAAAGAAAAAGAATAGTTTACAACCAGTCACGTTATGAAACAATGTTAGGCATACTCATGCACTACATGTTTCTCTACAAAGGCAAATGAGTAAGCATTAAAGAAATAAAATACATACCACAGAACAGCCTGATGTGCTTCCTCAACATTTCCTTGCATAATACAAAACATTATGAACTCCAAATGAACTGCATATCTTTTCTGCTCCACAAGTAAAATTCTATATCAAGAACTGAAGCCTTAAAGAGCAACCTGATCTTACATATGCAAAAACAATGTCTACATCGTAAAGTACAATTTATTTAGCAACAAGAATTTGTCTCTGTTAAGACTTATACGATATTTGTCCATTAAACAATTGTAATATCACAAAAATGGAAACTGGAAACATCACATAATCACAATGCTGCTTGCTCTCATTTTAACTTCTAAGTGCAAGATATTGATTAAAAAATAATTTCAGAAAATACTAAGATAATCAGACCTAAGCTTTTCTACATAGCCAAAAGAAGGTTGGACAGCACAAAGCACAGTTTCTTAGATTTTAAAAGCATGAAGTAAAATAAATCTATTCTTTTTCACTTAAAAACAAAAGAAATATGCATATATTTCCATCCAATACACACAAATCAAGTTGGATGAACATTTTTATTATTGAATCACGCTTAGTCTTCCTCTGATGACATGAGTAGGTTGCTAATGTATGCATCATCAGATAAATTAAGTGGCATTCATGGACAAGATCTCGTGGACAGAGGAGAGCAGCACACTAATTACTACGGATGATCTTCAAGGGAAATTCGTCTTCACCATTTCAAAGCAAAAATAAATGAAGAAGAACATTGAGGTGAACAAAGATGAAGCATATATAGAAACTTGTCTATTTAATATGGGCTTCTATTCTAGGGGATAATTTTCCTCCTAATGGATAGGATCACAACATTCCATGGTTATACTAAAAGAAAGGAATAGGCATACACTTTATACCTAAAGAAAAGACTTGCAATATAGAAGACACTACTTTTCAATCATATGTACTATTGTTTTGTCTTTATTTGTGTCTTTTCTGACAACTACTCTCACCCCCATCCTTTTTTTACATACTATAAAGGTTTATCAGGACAATATGCTCATTAAAATGATAATTGTTAACACCACCAGGGCATTGAGACTAAGTCAAAACCAAATGGAACCCCACAACAGTGAAAACATTCAACAAGAAGATAACCAATTTGTAGCACCAAGGAGAAAGTAATATGAAATATACCTCTGCAGGCCAATCCTTCATTGGTCCATTCTTCCTCATCCAAACATCATAGATGTTCTTGATCCTTGATGGATTGATACGACTATTTTCTACATGTTTGAGAAGCTCCAGTAAAACCTGCAGATATACCAACACACATCATGGTATTGAGAAACAGCATAATATTATGGTAGTATGGTTAATAAGAGAGCTTAAAAATGCCCAGAAAATTTTCTGGAACCCAATAACGAATTTCCCAATCCCAAAGTTTTAATTTAGCACAGTGGCAGAACAAATAGAAATCACAGCTTATTAAAAAAAATGATTTCATTGCTGATACATACTAGATATGCAGAACTTCGGACAACTATTCCCCTGAACCCATAACAAGAACAAGATCTAAAAGACATCAAAACTAAAGAAATAAATAAATTTATACCGAATACTTGAATTGATTCTCCAAAGGGGACTTGTGTTTGACTGTTGCTTGCAGATACACACTAAGAACACAGCTAGCTTCCACCCAGTTTTGCTGTTTCACGAGTCTACACAATAGGTACCGCAATCTACCCCGATGTTCCGACCTCAAATTGTTCGGACCTAGTCCTAGAACATAAGAAGGCTTTGTTAATGACAACATGATTCTTTTGAGAAGCTTTTCTCGCACGGCTATAGGGTCATTGTGATCAACCCTGTTCCGCTTCCTTTTACGGACTTGGACTTTTATAGCACTGTCTCCAATCTCTTGTTCATCATCTTCCAAATCCCAAGTACGAGACTCCATGAAGTTAGCAATGTCGCAGAAGAAGAAAGAGAAAGATACCCGAATGGTTAAAACAAGCGAGAATAGAGGTGTCAAATTTTTGTTTGGTGGGTCAGGGAGCTAAAGAACCTAAGCCTCTGATCAGCTACTGGGGATATAAAAGCGAGACACCGCAATGCTCCAATTCAGAACAAGAGACACGGAATTACAAAAAATACGGGAGATGTGCGGCAGGCTAGCGGCGGCGAAGAACCAGCGAAGATGTGCGACCAGCGAGCGACTACCAGCGACGGAAAATGAGTAGAGGCGTGCGGCGGTGGTGCGCGAGAGAGGCCAGCGACAGGTGGCAGGCGGCGGCGTGCGTAGGGACAGAGAGAAAGGGCCGTTGGGTTAGTCGACGTCGTGCGATACGAGCTAAGCGAAGGGGGCATACGAGTTGAGTTAGTCGAAGATTTAGTTTCGGATTGGATTCGCGTTTGGACAAATCGTAATTTTATATCAACGTAATTTTTAAAATTAATTTTAATTAAATGCGATTTTAAATAATAGTAATATATAATTAAAAACATCCCTTTAAAAAGTAATTTCAAAATAATTAATCATATTTAAATATTATTGTTTAAAATTGCTTTTGCATATGTGATTATAAAAAAAAAATGGCGATTTATAAAAAAAGCCAAAGTTACTTGCAAAAGAAGGATTACACAACTATAGAGAGAAGTAAAAAAAGGAAGCAAATATATGGAGAGAATGACATATAATGACTGGAATTCATTATAAGTGGGTTCAATGAGGCTAGATACTATTCACTTTGTTTCTCCCTTTTTAACATAATAGTAACGTAAAAGAAAATAAAATAAAATTAAACTTGCACATCTCCTTATTTGATAGTCGTATTAATTATTTTAATATAAAATAATTTAAAATTTTAGCTATCTTAAAATCAGATCATAGATTCACTCCTATATATACACTCTACTTGTTATTGTTTTTAAAATTAAAATTTTTTGTTTTAATTATTATTACTTCTACATTGATGTATTCATTTAATTAATTATCTATATATTATCAACTTAATACACAATTATCATGAAGAACTCTACACAAACTCAAATTCTAGAGGTGGTCTATCTGAATTAGCTTATAGCACTTAGTGCTGGACTTTATTATTATTATTATTATTATTTTATATATATATATATATAAAGAAGAATAAATTCACTTGTAGTAAGGAGGATTTTTCTTAACTCAGATTTTTACATTCTTAATTACCTGAGTTGGTTTCACACATACCTTACTTCTGGATTTGTAAGATATGAAATGATTTATCATGTTAAAAAGGGAAAGATAGAAATTGTGCATTTTTGTGAAGACATAGAAAATGCAATGCCAACAAATTTTACATATTCAATATAAAATAAATACGGTAAATAAAAGGATATAGAAGGAGTAGCCTAGTTGTAGAGTTCTTTACACTCATTCAAGTAATTTCAAACTCAAATTATATCAAAATCAAATTAAGATGTAATAATAAAAAAATACTATAAATACAAAGTTCACAAGACACAATGATAAAACGGTTACAAATTGACGGCCATCTTGCTTCCCTGCTTTTACATCTCTTATTTTATTATTATTATTATTATTATTTATCATATTGACGATTTTTTATTTTCAGTAAAATACGTAAAAATAATAAAAAGACAAGTAGAGAGTTGGTGCTCCTCTCCGTGAAATTAAATTTGGATTTTCTAATTAAAATAGATACAAAATGAGTGGAGTTTATTCAAATAATAAATTTTATTTAAAAATTCAAAATTTATTTAAATAATGAGTCAATTCTCCCTCACATAATTAAAAAAAAAAAATCCAAGCCTGTAAAATTATGCCTCTTTACTACTCAGTCCACAGGCAGTTCTGCTACATAATGTTGTGTACAGTACACATAAGTCTGGGATCACAAAATTAAACCATAATTTCAGACATGATTTTTGGAAATCTATCCCTGAATTCTCTCATTAGTTGTAAGTAGCTCATGGAGGCCACATGCAAATGCGTTCTTTGTTTTGGGTCCAAAAATGACTCCATCAAGTCTCATTGATTGTTTTAGATACCAACTTTGAATTAACTTTATGTTGATATGCTATATAACTCCAAGCTTCTCCTAAAATAAGACAAGTCATAGAGTTCTTTTGAATTTGGGTCCAAAAATGACTCCACCAGGTCTCCTAATGATCAACCCATCCTACACATTTCTATTTAACATTTGACGTGGGCTAACATCTGAGGCTTTGCTCAATGGGATGATGTCTTGGGGTGTGAAGGCTGAAGCCAAATACAGTTACTTGTTGCCAGTTGGTTCGTGGGTTCTGTAAGGAAGAGAAGCTTGATGAAGCAAAGTAATAGTTCAATGACATGTGAACAAAAGGTGTCAAACCTAGTAGTTCCTGTTGCTTTACTTTGATTACCTTTTTTATTGCGGAATTAGAACGTGTAATTGAATATGATCATAAATTGAGAGAGTAAATAAATTAATAATCTGACCTGATGATGACGACATCGTTGATTTGAGTATTAGTTAAATCTAACAAGTTTAACCTACAATGCTCAAGAGTGTTTTTCAAAATATTTTTTACAGCAAAAAAAGATGTGACAGATTTAGTATATGAAAATTAAGGTTTCAATGTATTATTTATAGGGTTTTATTTAATAATATAATTAATCAATATTATTAAAATAAAATCCTTCAGAATTTTTAAAATAATTTCTCATTTAATTAATTAATCAAAATAAGCCCATTAAATCTTTCTCTGGGTAACAATCTCAAATTAGTAATCTAACGAGATGATTACTAATACTCTTGGGTTATGGGTTAGGTTTCTGCTCAGTGGACTTGTAGATAATCGAACCCATAACTAATTATCTACAAATAAAATAAAACTCAGTTTATTCTTAGTTTATAAATTTCAATATCTTTCTAATTAGTTATAATATAAGATTAATATAATAATATAATTAATGTTAATTCATATAATATTAAAAATATTCTAACGCCTCTATGTAAAGTTGAGGACATTGTGAATGCGTTGCTTTTTTAAAAATAAGCGGTTCGTTTTCTTAGCTCCCATAACCCCTGTTTTTTCAAATATACATACTTTGGAGCAGGGGAAGGAGAGAGAGAAGAAAGAGAAGTTGGACTAACTAATCTTGTTGCTATTTAGCGGAAGTGGAAGCAACGAAGTGAATAGAGAAGGTGAAATAAAAGAGAAATTAATTGAAGCTGTATCACAAAAAATGCTGTTGACTGCTGTGAGAAGAAGAGTTGCAGTTCTGAGAGGAAGAAGAGGTGTGCACAGGGTGTGTGGCGATGGTTATGTGGGAGTACAAATAGAGAGGCAGGAGCAAACGCAAGCAAGCAATGAGTGTGCACACTCCAAGCAAGAATTTCACAATCCAAGTTAGCTAAAGTAAATGGTATTACATTAATTAGTAACAAATTAAGTTATAAGAAATTTGTTACAACTTGAATTGATAAGACATAACTGTTACAAGAATGAGGTATTATTCATTTTCGTGAACTTATCAAAGACTTTAAGATAGTAGAACTTATATAAATTCTCATTAATTAAACATCAAGTTTCATAAACTCTTCGTGCAAAAAGCTGGGTAGAGTATTCCTCAATTATGATTTTTCCAAAATTTCCATAACAAAATTATTTGACATATAGCAAATTGGAAAACTCTACTCTCGCATGCATAATTATAACATAGCCTACAACTATGACAATACTTTAAAATATTTAGCCTATATATAAAAGAGCAATTAAACCAAATTAATAAATATGAAAAAAAAAAAACTAAAGCTCTAATAATAGGATAGGCTCACAAAAGAATAAAAACACCACAATTTCTACTCTATAGGTAGAGTACTTTGAATCGGCCCTAAAATATGAAAAATATTAAATAATGGGGTGAGTAAAAACTCAGTAAACAAATAATTCTAATATTTTTAGTACTTCAAAATATAGAATTATAATGTTTATGAACTAACAAATTCTCATATTTCAAAATATGGAATAAAAATTTATATATTTTGAAGTCTGTCCAAGATATTAGAGATAACAAACATTTAAAGTGAAAAATGGATAATTAAAATAATATTATGCATAATTATAATTATCTACTTACTTGATAGGAGTATTCTAATCTCCTCTTATCTTTGTTTATAATTCTCCTTATTGACAATTTTATTAACTACTTAAAACATTAAATAAAATATTTTTAACATATGATCTTCATGAATAATTTCAATTATTTAATCTTATCACTGACCTAATTAATTATTCTTTGTTCACATTTAACCAATCAACTCTTCAACCCAATTTGGCCCTCTTACCTCATACAATTTTAAAAAATTAAATTTTTTAGGCCACTTTCCTTAATAATACATCAAAATACTTATGGCCTATATATATATATATATATATATATATATAATTTACTTCATTATGGACCTAATAAATTTTTAACACCTACTATCAGCAACAATGTCACTTATGAGTTATTTAATAAATTCCAAAATTCTTCATTTAATTTCAATTAATGTTCATTGTTATCTCATCATGCCATACTAGGTTTTTCATTCTAATATCCTCCATTTTTTTTCATGGAAAATTAAAAAATTACAAAAAATTAGAAATTCATCTTAAAATTCAAACTAAAATTTTCAAAAATTCTAAATCACTTCCTAGACCTAAAATTTGGGGATTTTTCAATCCAGAAGCTAAAATTTACAATTGATCAATGATTTTAAGGAAAAAAAGTGAGAAATTTACTTATAATGTGTAATTTTAACTCAATTTAAAGCAAACACATCAAATTAAGCTCAAATTAGCCTTTTTTCCAAGTGAACAATGCTAAATTTCAGGTTTTTCAATCTGAGGTACATTGGGCCAAATTGATTAGTATAGACGAGGGAGAAATGACAAAAAATGATGCAGAAACTAAATTGAAGGCTAGGATAATTGATTTTTATGAAATTGAACGACCAGCTTTGTTACGAGAGTTTATGACATTTAAGTAAGTATACATATAATAAATATATGAGGATCTATCAATGAGTTTATTAAATAATAATAATTTTTTTAAACAAAATGATTGTTTTGATTGAGAAAATAATTACTTAATTGTGATACTTCATTTTTGAAAAAAACAAGTAGAGAGTAATTTTCAATAATTAAGTAATTAATTTACTCTAAATATTAAGGAATAGAGTACGAAACAAGAGATATCTGAAATACTTAATACACCTACCTATACTTATTTACCAAATAAAACTTAAAATATTTGTTTAAAGTGTTAACTTTTTTTTTTTTTTTTTTAACTTGGTTACCGAAACGGTAATGCTGAAGTTGTGTATTCCTATTACTAGTTCTGTAGAACGAGGGGCATGCCTTAACAACTTCTAATATTAGACCTGATTATCGGTTAAATTTATAAAATTTGGGTCAAAATTTGAGATAAAAAAAGTTTAAGCCCATTTTTAATTAAATTTCTTTTATCCAAAATTTTTAGGTCAGTTTACTAGGTCAAACAAATTTTTTAACTGTGTATTTATTACTTAGGATTTAAAATTATTACACAGCTCATAATTATTATCACTTATAAATTATATATAAAAAATTATAAATATAAATAAGTTATTATATTGGTATAAATTATTTAGATAAGATGTATTAGTTTTTATTTCTTTACCAATATATCATATTATATTAAGTTTTTTTAAATAACAAGACATTTTATCTTAAAAAATATTGATTTAATTTTTTTATACTTGAGTCAGACTTTAAATAAAATCCTGAACCCGACTTATTTTATAAAATAAATTTTTTAATTGAGCTTTTGTGATTTGCGCTTTATTTTTTTGTTTTTAGCTAAACTTCTTGATCAAGTCCACTTAGAAGTTAAATTGAAAAGTTTTTTATGTTTTATCAAGTGTTTTTTGTTTTCGAATAAGACGAAGTCTTATATAAGAAAGGATCCAAAGAAATTTAAGAAAATTAGACATCCGTGCATACCAAACACAAATATTTTGATGCTTTAAAGAATTTTAAATGCCTCAACGTTGGTGAAATGTACCACTTATCTTCATATGTGTACAACTTGTCTTTGCTTCTGTTGGCCCAAGAGATACATTCCACAATAAGCCCAAAGAATTTTGATGATAACAAAAATAACAACGGCGTTAGGTATTTAATTTATTAGTTTGGCGTATAATAATTTCTTTGAGGGCAGAAACGAGTGGCGGAGGGAGAGGGGGCCACAGATTTTTTACAATAACAAAAGATTATGTAATAAATTATTGAATTATTAAATTTTGATTTAATGGTTCAAAATTTATCAAATGATTTTTTAAATTTATTTTTAATAAATAATTCAATAAATTTTGATTCATTAAATCTTGATCCAATAACTCAAAATTTATTGAAATAATTTTGTGCTACTAGAGAGGACTCGGCTAGAGGGAAGCAGGGTATCCCATCGCCCCCCAACTTTCAACTAATGTGTGTGTGTGTGTATATATATATATAAATAGGGAGTAAATTAGATTTTGGCCTAACATATAGAAGGGAAAAATTTTTATTTGGTCCCCCTATATTCCTATATGTATATGTATTATAGTGGGTGTTATTTAGATTTTGATCCCATATATGAAAGAGAATTTTTATTTGACTCTTCATGTTAGTTACAAAATATTAAATGATGATTTTCAAATAAAAAGATTTAACTTTTCTTTTTAATTTTTTACTAATATGCTTTTACATTATGCTCTAGTCTTCTTTTGACTCTTTCTAAATCCTTATTTAATTTTAATTTAGTCATAACTTTACATTTTTATTTATTTTAATTATTTAACTTTCACAGGATAGTTTTTATTTAGCTCTTTGCAAATGCTTGGCTTTAAATAGATTTAGCACTAAGCATTACTCTATGCATTACTAGTCATACTTTATAGCTTCATGTCATGTTCCTAAGTTCAGTTTATTTTTTATTGTCTAAGTTTTACACCTTACTTAAATACCTTGACTATTTGAGAATGCATTCATTTATTTTTTACTATAAAAATTTATTAATTTTTTATTCATTACTTCATGGTTCATTTGAAATTCATAAATGCCTTTATTTTATGTTCATACCTTCTCTTCCTTCTATGTAAAACTATTGCATCGTATGCATCTTAGTAATAGTTTTCTTTATTATATTACGTAATTTGTTTATCCTTTTAAGTTTAAAAATTAGTTGTCATACATATATATATATATATACACACACACACATACACAGACAATGGTCTTCTCCTATTACCTGTATTTCTTATTTTATTATTAATGTTTTATTAACATTATAATAATAAATTTTGAAAAAATGATTAATAACTAGATTTTCAGTTTTACTAAATCTTAAATATTGTAATTGAAAAAAAAAATTGAATGTATATGCATAATATTGTTTATTTTTTTTATGACATTGATTCTAAATATATTTAAATAATATATTATTTAATTAAATATCAATTTTTCTTTATAATATAGTTAGCGTTTTGTTGGTTTTTGGCCCCCTAACCCCAAATTGTTGGCTCCGCCGCTGGCAGAAACATATATAGTTATGCAAAAGGAATTTAGCCTTTTACAAGTTTGTGCTAAGCTACCAAAGCTTCAAGTCCTCTATGCTATATCATTGAGAAGATTTGGCGGATAGAAAAAGTCCTCTATTCTCAGACTTAAACGTGATTGTCCATGGGCCTGTGTATGCTTTGAGACCTAGCTTTTTGAAAGTCTGTTTCTAGTTGTTGAAGTCTTCAATAAATTGCACATTTTCCTTGAAGATTCTATAATGCAATCTCCTTCACATTGAAGTCCTTTTAGATTTTCCAATACTGAGCCACCCACTGCTCATCCCTCTCATACATTGAGGCATCTTGGAGAGTGCAGGATATTGCTTTAAAATTTATGTTGAGTTGTATGATAGAATTTTTTAAAAATATTACATGAATTATCATTAATTCTATTATTAGATTAATTTCTTGTACTTATAATTTAGACAATTAATATTATTAGTCTAAACCAAGAATTGATTGTGTTCATATTGATTCTGGATAATAAATGATGGATTGCATTATTTATTAACCCATTGGTTAAAGACTCTAAACTATAACTTAAATTGATTAGTGATTATTTTATCATATTACTAATTGAGTTTTGATGATTGAAAGAGATGAATTAAACTCATATAAATGAGTCGTGTTAATAGACTTGTTTTATTAAACGTATTAAAACCTATTTTATTAAATAGAATATAGTTGAAAGGTTTTAAGATTATTTAAAACTTTTTAACCATATGTAAAACTTTAATTTTGTTGTGGATCTATATTCAATGCATACAACTCTTTCTAGTGAACTAAGGTTATTGAAGATATACACGTCTACTGCACCTTCAGGTCAAATTAATTTATCCTTAAATATTTCTCATTTTGATTATATTTAAATATGAGAATTTTGCAGTATTTGTATTTTTTCCGTCCCTTCAAGGTTATGAAAGAGACCCAAGATTAGCTTTTTTTAATGTAATGACAAATTACATAATTATTCAGTCACCTTTGCACTGAAATTAAACCAGTGTTAATGAATACTTAGATTTCGATTTGTAACTTTTGCTATAAAGTTAGAATGATATAGATATAAGACGTGAGGAAAAAAGAGAAACACAGAGAAATATAAGTGTGTATAAGATTTATTTCTTCTACCTTCCCGCATCATGCATCTATTATCTCCAAGGCCAAAAATTAAAACATGTTGACTAGTTTATACGAAAAAAAAGGTTTTGGAATCATAATTTGTTTTTCACGCAAGATGCTTTCAAGCATAACTAACCAAATAAGTGTAATTTAAATTTAAATTTAATATAAAAATTAATGCAAAACTACATGCTTAACTTCTTATTTGCCTTTAGCTGACTTCATCGGAATAGCGGATCAAGTTAATTTCTAGGAAGGGTTATATTTTTCATGAGCTTAGAAATTTTTTATCATGAAGATCTATTTTGAGATTTTTACGCCAATTTCTTAGGTGATATGGTCGGAATTTGAGATTGTTCCTATGGTGATAAAGCTCAACGTATGAAGAACAGTAGTTTCTATAAATAACCCTTAATTATATGTCAATATTTTAAAGTGTCGAAAACTTTGATGTGTCTCATGAACAAAATTTAAAATGATAATTAAATGACGTACTAACATGAGACTCGCTAAATCCTACATAAAGAATAAAGAAAAATGAGTTTTGATACTCATGAGGCATGAGTTATGACCAGCCAAAGAGAGCCTGTTATTAACTATATTGCGTCTTATAATATTATCTTCAACTTTTATAGTTTTACAATGAAACTTTTTTTATATAAAAAAGAAAAAATTATTTTAGACTCCTATTTTATATTACAATCTTAATTTATTTTTTAATTAATTTTTAATTTAATTTAATTTATAAATTTATAAATTTATTTTTAATTTGATCCATTATTAATATGTAAAATAATTCATTTAGTTATAATTAAATTTAAAATTAAATGTGTTGCTGTTTATATTAATAAATGACTAAATTGAAAATGATAATAAAAAATAAATTAAAATTAAATTAAAAAGTGAGTAATTAAATTATAAATAAAAATTAATAAGAGACCAAATTAAAAATTAATTAATTTGTAAAAAGACTCAAATAATATTTTACTCATTTTTTACATTATATTTTTATTACAATTTAAATGTTGGATATTACTAGATATAGTCAAGTAAGAGAAAAAGAAAAAAAAGCGTAAGTCTGAATGAGATATATAAGATAGCTTCATGTTATCATTTTCAACTCGAGAAAAGTTAACACAAGCATTGTTCCTTGAAGGGGTTACTGTATTAATGAATTAGAACTTTTCAAAAGGCCTTTAAGTGATTTTAGTGGTCATAATTCCGAAGTCTGTTTTCACGTGATCCTTGCTTTACTTCGTTGCTTTGGTAACGATAGTCTGATTTTTACCTTTCAAAAAACAATTTCCAAAAGAGATATAAGGATTGCCATTTTTTTAAAAGGGGCTATTAATTGTATTATTAATAAGAAGCACAAGCTCATTATATAAAAATGTGTTTTTAAATTCCAAGTTTTTACTTGTAGCATTGTAATTTTAATTTTAAGTTAGTAAACTCTTTTATCATAACTTGTGTGCACTAAATCTAAGTATTTTACTAGCAAATTTTAAGTTTGAAAACTTAAGAGAAGACTTATATTCTAAAATTTTGAAGTAATATATTCTGTTGATTCAATGCTCGAGCATATAAACTAATGCCTGAACATTCATTGATACTCTTTTTATGTGCATTATGGCCACTCACTACCCAAGCATTCAATCTTATGTTTGAGCATCCATTGTTACTTTTATTTTTTGTTTTGGTCACTCAATGATTGGGTATCTAAAGTAATGTCTGGACATTCACTATTTTTTTGACATGTGCAGAAATTCACTTATAAATAGACTTTTTTAACCATATAGGGCAACTTCTGCAAGGGAGAGGTTGAAAGTAAGCTAGGAAAGGAGGAGAAGAAGTAAGAATAGTGATTTCAAGGGATTTTAGAGCATCAAAATCACTTTAGTACCAAAAAAACCATGAAATTTGCTCACTTTATCTTCTTCTACCTCTATTTTTGCTCTTTAACTATGTATAACTAAACTTTTTTAGCTAGGATCAAGATGTAACTTGACTTGGATGGTGTTTTGTTAGTTTTTTTGCTTAATACAAGTTTCTATTTCTATTCATTAAGTGTTTATCATGGTTTTAATGCTTCATTTGACTTGGCCACTCATGAGTTGAATTATGGTTCATGTATAGAATTGGGAAATTTATATATGAACTCACTCATGTGATAAACACCATAATTTGACTTTATATAAGGATAGATGGTTCTGATTGTGTGGTTGTTATAGAATTTTATTGTTCTTGTATAAAGCACTTCCTAATTGGAATTTATCTAAGGGATTGAAAAATCTCATTTAGTTAAAGGAGTATTAATATTCAAAGAGATTGGATATTAGTTAATTCTGAAAATTTAACCATCAATTATATAATAGAGCTTGGTTAAGTAAGGATTCTAAGATACATTAGTAGGTCAAGTGAAGTTGGATCCCTAGCCCTTTTTAAATATTTGTGCTTATTCATAATTTTAATTGCTCTTGTTGTTAAAAGTCCAAAAATACAACCTAATTGTTTTTTATTATTGGTATTTCTTTCTAATTATATTGAGCTCCTTTTAATACCAATATTTTATAGTCTAAATAGTATCAAATTAGTAAAATTGATATTTAGTAACCAAAATCCTCATAGGACAATACTTTCTCACTCTATATTACTTATGCGATTCGGTATACTTGCCGATGAATCATCAATTGTTGCTATGATTTTCTGCAACTAAGCTGCTGATATAATCTCCTTTTTATCAGGTGTATGTTACTAAATTTGATATTTTAACAATTATCGAAGTCTTATACTTAATAATAATTAAAAAAATAATTTCTTCTTTGGGATAAATGATAGATAAAATTTCATTGATCACGTGAATTATATTTTGGGATGAAAGGTCATCATTATTATATTTATTCATTTCATGTATTATATTTAACAACGTCCATACTAGAATAACAGCATAAGATTTTTATACCAAAGAAAAATTATAAAACTTCTTAATAAGTAAGAACGGAAATTCCAATTAAAATGAGATTTAAAAACATTTGATGTTATTGAATTTTGGGAGATTATAATTGAAAAAAATAAATAATCAATAACAAATAAAACTTATATAGAATGTAAATTCATTGCAACTTTAAATTTTTGCAGTAAAGATAGCAAATTACTTTGTTCAACCCTTTCATACGTAAAAGTCAAAGTTAAGAAAGTGAGAAATATTTTGATAAGCTAAAAAATATATTCTAATGAGTTCTCATAAAAGTTGGGAAGTTACTTGGTACTTATTTTTATTTAATAAAAATAATAATAACTTCTCATCTTTCTCTTAACTATTTAGAATTGCTTAGATTTTAAAATTAAATATACTAATAAAATATTCTTTTTATCTTTTAGTCTGTAATATAATAAGATAATTATATATAAGACCTGAATCACGTTGGGCTTCTATTCAATGGGCTTGTGGGTAATTCAACTTATCACTGATTACTCACAAATAACTCGGATCTAATTCATTATTAGTTTATATATTTAAATTTAATTGCTTAATTAATTGATTAACAAAAATAATTGACTTAATAATAAATTAATACCAATTCACATTATTTTAATATATTTAAAAAAAAATTAATTTAACATCTGATTCATCGTGTTTAAAATAAATTGAAAGACAGAGAACCCTTTCATATAGAAGTTGAAAGGCAGTTACATATAGAGGCAAGAACAAATAGCTAGCGTCATGCAGAGTTTATTTTTGCACACAAATAAATAATCAATTCTTTTTTTTTTTTTTTAGGTAAACCAAACTTATATTTATAAAATTTAATTACATTTTTTAGACTCTGGATATATATATTGATGAACAATACTATGGGTTAAAATAGTTTGGTATCTACTTTGTGTTTTAAAAAATTTACATTTGAGATTTGAATGTCAGAATTTTGTATTTATATTTTTATAATTTTTATGAGGTACATTGAAGAGGAATTAAAATAATATTTTATAAATATATATATGTTTAATAGTAAGTTAAAAACTTATAAATTTAATATATATTTAAATGGAGTTCAATAAGTAAAAGTAATTTTGAATCAACTTATTTTTTAAAATTAATTATAATAAAATGTAATTTTATATGACCATAATTTATGTTTAAAAATTTTTATATAAAAAATGAATTTTATTATTAATACTCTTTAACTAATATAAAAGCAATTTTTTTTAAAAAAAATTTAAACTTAAAAAAATGATTTTAAAAAAATTAAAAGTGTTATAATAGTTTCTGTTTCATGCCTTGCATTAAGCAACTAAACAGAAATTTCCTAAGTCATGGCAGACACTAGATAGAATTTAGGCGGATGTCCAGGCCGCTTCTTAGATTTTTTAAACTGTTACTTTTATATATTATTTTATCTTATATATTTAATTCAGTTCACCAATTGATAAAAATCTGTGTCTTCTTATTCAAGAGTCACATTGATTATTTTGATATAATATAATTTAAAATTTTTTACTCTTTTATAATCAAATCTTAAATTCATTCATCATTTCTATATATATTTATTATTAAAATTTTTTTGTTTTAACTATTATTGCTTCAATGTATTAATTTAATTAACTCTTTATATATTATTAACTTAATACACCACCATTATCACGACGAACTGTAACCACAAAAATTCTAGATGTGGTCTATCTGAATTAGCTTATAGCACTTATTGCAAGACTATTCTTTATGATTTTTCTTAAATTCGTACATTATCAATCACTTAATCTGGTTTCACACATGCCTTTTCTGGATTTGTAAGATATGAAATATTCATGATATCAAATGGGAAAATTAGAACTTGTGCATTTTTGTAAACATAGAAGTTAATGCGATGCCAGAAAATTTCACAAATTCAATATAAATTAAATACTATAAACAGCAAGTACTGTCTGAGAGACACAATTATGGAACAGTACAAATTGACGGCCATCTTGCTTCCCAGCTTTTACGCATGTGTAGGCGCGTCTGCTTTTTTATTACATCATTATTATTATAATTATTATTGACCAATTTTTGATTTTCAGTAAAATACATAATAATAATAATAAAAAGACAGGTAGGGTGTTGGTGCCGCTGCCACGTGAAATTATGCTTCTTCACAATTCACTTCACAGATAGTCCTTGTGTACGGTACCACAGAATTCTGAGGATCACATAATTAAGCCAAAATTTCAGACATGATTTTCGGATATCTATCCCTTAATTCTCTCATTGATTAGTTGTAAGCAGGTCATGGAGGCCACATGCACACGATTTTTTTGTTTTGTGCTTACCAGTTTCGTGTCGGTCCTCTCGAATTTTAATTTAATTATATTTAATATTTTTTATTTCATAAATTATTTAATTTTTAAAATGTTGATCTACCGAAAAAAATTATTTTAATCCTTAATTTATGACTGAATTATTAATTTAATTTTTTAATTTTTTAATAATAATTTTTACCAATTAAAAATTATTTCTTTTAATATGGTGTAAATATTTTAATGAGAGTCAAAATAATAATTTAATAATAAATTAAAAGTATATATATATATATATATATGTGTGTGTGTAGGGATATACATACGTATATGTATGTATATATATATATATATATATATATATATGCATATGTGTGTGTACATTGTGTGTGGGCGTGTGTACGTGTGTTGACGTGTGTATGTACATTTCTCTTTCAACGTATTATGTGTTATATAAGTTAATTTTTATACATGATATGTATGATATTGTAATGTGCTTTTAATATGCTTGTAAAATAATTAAAAATTTTATTTTTTGAAAAAATACATATTATGTAATAAATTATAAATTTATAGATAAATGATAAATAAAAGAAGAAATGAGTATATCATGAAAAATATACCATTGTAATTTATTTTTAATATTATTATCATTTGAACATTGTGAAAAATTATTGTATTAAAAATAAAAGTTCATAAAAATATGTGGCATGTGAAAATCAAGAAAACATACGATATACTAATCGCACTTAATAATCTCACCACGCAGTATCTGACTTCTTCTTTTTTTTTTTGGTTTTTTATAAATAAAGAAATTAAGTTATGGATATATAAAAAATATTAAAAAATTTTAAGGCGACGTTTTTGAAAAGTGGGCAGTGTTTCTGGTAAAAAAAAAAAAAATATATATATATATATAAAAATACACTTAGCTGTAATTTGAATTTCATAATTTACTTATTTATATATATTTAAAATTTTTATTTTTATTTTGACGTTTTAACTTTCAATTTATGGCGTATTTATAATTTTTATTACATATAACAATGACCAGTTAAGAAATTATATTAGAATACTAAACATTATTTATAATACTAAATAAAATTAAACATCAGCATAATAGCCAGTTAAACATAAAATAAAGATGCATAAGAATATAAATAAAGAGACTACATGCAGTTCAATTAGATGTTTTTGATGACAATGGTATTTTCTAACATAGAAAAATTAATTTTAATTTTAAAAATTAAAAATCATTTTATGTTATTTAATTTTTTAAAAACATTGTTGAAATTTGTTTTATGATAATATTTACGTTAAATTCGTTAAGAAATAGTTAATTTAAAATATGACTTGAAGTCTTACTGCTATTATATATATATATATATATATATATATATATAATTTCATAATTCTTAAAGACCTTACAACATAGTTTAAATAATATTTTGATAATCACATAAATATTTAATAATCCCATTACTTATTTTTAAATTTTTTTCAAAAAAATATTTTACTCATTTCAAATAGAAGACTAGTTTCTTTTAAATTAACAGAGCATGGAATTATGTACTGAAAAATTTATCAAGAGAAACCCTTTAAAACAAAACGTATCCATACAGTTATGCAAAAGCAGACATTAAAAATTAAAATATTGGTAGTTAACATGCAATCCAACTTTTCTTCCTTAATCATTGTTAGTGTCTCCCAAGTACTTTCAATTAAAAAATCAAGACAAAGTTCCAACAGGAAATGATGGGGATCCCCAGAAAATTGAGAATATAGAAGAAGGAAGGGACAGAAATCTCCCCATGTGAGTCTGATTTGGGGACAAAGCAAAGAAAGTTGGGCTCTCACAAACAGTTCACATGGGAGAAGGAAGCAGGATATGATTCCTACAAATTAAAGACCCTCCCTTTCTCTCTTCACAGCTCATTCTTACCCATAGACCTCCACCTCCCCACTATCCCATAAATTAATTTGGACATCTTTCCACCATTATCAAATTAATTAAATGATCCCACATCACTTTGTAGTTCATAAGGAAAATTATATTTTTGTACTTATAATTTAAGTCAAATAGTTTAAAAAATTTGTAATACGGTACTTGTAGTTTAATTTGGACATCTCTACTCCACCAGTATCAAATTAATTAAATGATCCCACATTCTTTTATAATTTATAGGGAGAATTGTACTTTTGGTCCTACTCCTTATAGTTTTACTCAATTTTTAGTTTGATTTTTATAGCTTCTAAATAATTTAAAAATTTAGTTACTATCATTATATTTTTTGCTAATATTATATATATATATATATATATATGAGTCTATTTCGATTTAATATCTATTTATATATTTTTTGGTTGACATAGATTATAAATATATTTGAAGTGTTAAGCTAATATATTATATTAGTAAAATTTGACAGAATACTAATATAGTTATAATAGTAGGGACAAAATTAAGATATTTGTAAACTATAAAGATTTAATTATAAATTTTTAAACTATAAGAACTAAATTAAAAGATAAATGAAACTATATGGACTGAAATTATAATTGTCCCTTGTTCATACTAGCTAGCCTTTATTTTATAAATAGTTCCCAATTTGTCAAATTCCATATTGAATGATCATAACTTCATATGCCATATTTAAATGTATATATACCATTTTTTTTCTTATGTCATTTGCATTTAAAGAACCAATTAATTTCAGATCAGTAATGAATGAAACGATTGTGATGTACCACTCACCGGTGCAAAAACAAGTGGGCCAATGTTGAATGCCCCACTATCTCAGTGTGCGTAGAAATAGAGCCAATAAAATTTCAGCTAATAATAATAATAATAATAATAATAATTTTTATATTAAAGTGTTAAACATAAATAAAATTATGGTAATATATCTATATTATTAGTTTACCTATTTTTTATAGAATTATTTAATGTTTTCATTTAATTTCTGAAATTTATTTTGTATCAAATTAAAATTTCAATTAATAATTCATATAGTATTGATCTTAAATTACTAATTTTGCTAACAAATTATTTTATGAAATTTACTGACATAACAAATAACATATTTCACTTTTATACGTACAATATAAAAGTCTGTCAATTTGAATTAAAGCTAGGTAAAATTGATTTTAAATTAATGTTATATTATAAAAATAATTTTGGTCAAATGTAATTTTGTATAATGGTGATTAATGATTGGTAGCTTTTAATCAAAAAATTTTGTTTTGTCATTAATATGTAGTTTTTTTAATTTTTTTTTAAATTTGTATGTAAATAAGATTTTGAAAAGCAAAAATAATTTTTAAAAAATATCAAATCAAACGAAACTATTTATAATATAAACTTCAGTAAGCAGAAGTGCATGTGTCTGGGGAGTGGAATTAAATAGCATTCTAAGAGATAATGGATGCCAAAGAGAGGGGTCACATCGGCACGTGGTTGCTGATTCCTCTGCTTATTAAACTACACTCCCATTCTCCCCACTCACCACCACCCTACCCCTTCTTCCACCACCTCTAGCTGTTGCTAGCTGTCCCTCATCCCCTTCCCATGTGACTCACACTCCCTCTCTCTCCTTCTCTTTCTCTCTCTCTTCCCTCCTCCTCTCCAAAACCTCTGGACCTTGCAAGAAACACACCCCTAAATCTAGAATAAGAAAGAGCAAGAGCTCACTTTACAGTTTATACCATAATGATGATGATGAGGTTGTAACTTGTTTGCCCAAGGAGAAGATTTTGATCTAAGTTTTGTGGTTGTTTGTGCAGGTTTTAGGTTGTTGGGATTGGGATTGTAATTGGGATTCTGCTGGTGGTTTCTTTTTCTTTTCCTTTCTCTCTCTCTCTCTTTCTTTCTTTATCACTTTCTCAAACACTTCGAAGGCAATATATCTGTATACACAAGCACACAAACTTTGTTCTGGTTCATACCCACCTAGGGAATGGCACAGTTACCTCCTAAGATACCAACCATGACCCAGAATTGGCCATCATTTCCTCACCAAAAGATACCCACAATACCTACAAGTTTCAATCCTTCTCAGCAACAAAATTCACCGCCACCACCAACCTGGGTCGATGAGTTCCTCGACTTCTCGTCGGCGCGGCGGGGGGCACACCGGCGATCAGCCAGCGATTCCGTCGCGTTCCTCGAGACGGCATTTCTCGACGAATGCCGGAACTCCGCGGATGGGTCCCATCACGGGTTCGACAGGCTTGACGACGACCAGCTCATGTCCATGTTCTCCGATGACATTGGCTCACTCTCGTTGCCGCCGTCATCCGCCACCGCGTCGCTGTCGAACCCGTCCACGCCTTCCGACCAGAATAGCAATAACGACGAGAAGCCTATGGTGATTGACGACGTCGTCCCGATGCAAAACCACCAGCTTGAGAAACACCCGAAGAGTGAACCTGGGGAGGTGGAGAGCGCATGCAAGAATGAGAGTGACTCTCTGCCGCCGCCACCCTCCGCCACAGCCGGCGGTGGCGAACATGTCGTCGACCCAAAAAGGGTCAAAAGGTATAGTATCTCTATTTTGATATCATACCACATCTAGTAGATGACATCACGACCCATGCACGAACGATTAAAATAATTAAACATATTGAAGATACTTAGTCATTAAATTACATTACAAGGGATAAAGTTACAAACCTATGAATAAATTTCAGGTTTCAAAATTTTCATTATGATTAAAATTTAGTCATGGATACTTCTTTGGAAACCTTGGAGTATATATGTATATATTATTTTCATGCCATTTTTTTTCTTGTGAAAAAATAGAATTTTGGCTAATCGGCAGTCAGCTCAGAGGTCAAGGGTGAGAAAGCTGCAATACATTTCTGAGTTAGAAAGAAGCGTATCAACATTGCAGGTAATTAATTTTAGGCAATTTTCTGGGTTCTAATATGTGACTATATTTTTCTTGCTGGACAGTGAATTAATTTAAATATGAATAAATATATAAATACGTTCAATGTTTTTGTGAATGAATGGAATGTTTGAACTGAAGACGGAGGTATCAGCACTGTCGCCGAGAGTTGCATTCTTGGACCACCAACGTTTGATTCTGAATGTGGACAATAGTGCCTTGAAGCAACGGATTGCTGCTTTGGCTCAAGACAAGATTTTCAAAGATGGTATTATATATATGGCCTTCATTATTATATTTTCTTTTCGGACTTTTTTCTTTTTAATGTATTTCACTGTCGTTAGTTTCACTTTTATTTAGAAGCGATGTCAATAATTTAGCTCAAGTTAACTGATTGATGTATGCAGAAACAAAAATTTATTTTTTAGTCAGCCAAAATATTATATTAATATTTATTAATGTCATTTTTTTTTTTCCACATGAAACATATTTTTTGAAAAATTAGAATAGTCGTTCATAAATAAATCATGCTTTCAAGGTTTGAATTATGATATAAATGTGTGTAAGAGAGAAATAAAATTTTTCCCCCATTTTTTTTTCTTGAATTAGACTTGAGTATTCATACTTCTTTATATTTTTTTTAAATAAAAATTCTTTTTAAAACTCAATCATGCACTATTAAATTATAAAATCGTACACTTGTTTGAAAAAACTAAATGCTTACATAATAAATATATTAAAAAACTGCGTATAACTTTTTTTAAATAAAATTTCTTACTTTGTTTTTGAATTTGTTCCTTTGTTCTTGGTATAGTTTCAGTTAATTTTTAATTTTTTTAATAATTTAATCCCTATAATTTTAAACTTTGCTTTATTTATAATTACATCTTTAAAAATTTAAATTCGTACCAACTATATATGTCATTTCGATACTCTAATAAAAATGCAAAAATCATGAGTCGTTTTTTTTTTTTTTTTTTGCTTACTCTTTTTCTGAAACTTATAAAGCACCATGTCCATGATTAATTAATTTGATTATTCTCTCCAGCTCACCATGAAGCATTAAAGCTGGAAATAGAAAGATTAAGGCAAATCTATCACCGGCAGAACCTACTGAAGATGGAGAAGTCAGTGAACAACAATAATGGCCATTCTCTTCACTCACCACCGGCGCCGCCGTCTCAGCCACAACCACCACTAATGCCACCACACACTCAGCCCATAGGATGTACGGACGAGGAGCAGGTCCTAAGTTAAAATGATCAGAACTTTCACGTGACTTGTTCCCCCACTTCAATGACGGCCATCATTCATGTGGGGCTCTTGGACATGTTCATGAGCTTGGAGGATAGTAGGAAGGAAGCTGATACCAAGTAATTAAATTTGTTTGGATAGAAAGAAAAGTGAGATTATTAGTTGGGATTGGATTGCAATTTTAGGATTAATTTCTTTCTTTTATATTTTTTTAAATTTTAATGATTACACATTTTTGTTCCTCTTTAACATTAGGCAATTCTCAATCATTTTCTTTTTTTCCTTTTGGGGTGGGAAATGGGACAAAAGATTGTGGGTTGGCATTGGGATATGCATGGAGGGTGTCAGAGAATTATTTTCTCTTTAGTTTCTAATTTCTTTTTTTTTTCTTCCCTTGGTCCTAATTAACTATCTGCTGCTCTACGTTTTTTTTTTTTTTCTATATTTTGGAAAATTGTACAAAAGACTGAGTATATTTAATAGTGATTCTCTTCTTACTTCTCCATTGAACTTGAAGTTATATGTATGTGTGTGTGTGTATATATATGAAGATTGTGTCAGTAATTTTTTTTTTTTTTAATTATTTCAACTTGCAGCATCTGTTGAGCCCTCAGAAGTAGTTACATTAATATCTTCCTTGGGACCAAAGTGCTTCATATCCCCATTGCTTGTGGGGTGGTTTTGGGTATACACAGAATCATTTTAATCAAAAGCAGAGACAAGGGTTTCTGAGATCTGTTCAATTGCCACTTATAGCTTATGACATTGATATTTAATGCTACTGGTGCCTCTCGTTTAAAATCCAAGAAATGCAGTATCATCAAAATGGATCCAACTTATGAAATTGATTCTCTTAAGTTTTCTGGACGAGTGTTTTTAGAATACGAGTTAATAATTATTTATTACACTCATTAATAATAATAATAAAAAATATTTATTTATTAATTTTATTAATTAAAGATTATTTATTGTACTACTAACCTAGATCAATTATTTTATTTAAGTTTATAATTATTTATTGTATTAAAAAATAATGAGATATAGTAAAATTAATTAATAATATTAATAAATACAATAAATAATTATTAATTAGTGTCGTAAAGACAATGCCAACAAAACATTTTTTAATTCACTAAGATAGGTTGAGTTTATATTTTGTGAACTCTTATCATTTTATTAGGATCATGTTAGTCCAATCCATTGGGCTAATCCACATAATATAGCTTTTTTTAAAACATAATTCTAGCAACTTTAAGAACTAGAAGATACGTTATCTCTTGCTAAGAGAACTAACCAATCAAAACACAAGATTCAAATATTGTTTATGAAAAAAATTGGAAATTTTCATTATTAACTTTACTTTGTTTTATTTGTTAAATTATTATTTTTGTTTGATAGTTAACATTTGAATGTAGTGTAACTTACATACGAAATCAGGTTAAAATTTTTGGCCCATTAAATAAGTGAGTTAAAGAGACGGACTGTATCGCCCATAATTTATGATTTGTAAATTAAGTTACATGTGACATACTTACAAATAAATCTATTCTTTATTAGCTTGTTCTACAATTTTTTTATAAACTAGTGTGCCATGGAAATTCTACAAGAAACGAATATTTCGGGTTCTAGGGATTAACCCAGCATGATTAGTAAGTTGCAGGTCTCATAATCTTAATTAGTTGTGCTAATGACAGAAGTAAGTGTCATAATTAATTGGTTCGGACTTTTGGGATAACTCAAGCAACCACTTCGCCGACTAAAGATAATGATTAAATTAGGAATATTAACGAAAACCATAACAATCATTACTCACCCTTAATCATGGTATTTATAAAAGCTTAAGAAATGGAAAAAAAACATAATTATTTTCATAATAATTGGTCATGAACTATCAAGCTAGCTGTAGATTCGTGCATGAATTCACAGCTGGACTTTTCAACTGAAAAAAAAAAAAGAAAAAAGAAAAAACTCTGCATTGACTGTTAAATAAACCATCTCAATTATGCAGGTTTCTGTGCTGCTAAGAATCATATTTAATCAATACCTTAATGGCAGCTAAGTATCTTACATACTTTTCTATTTTATTTGAAAACTTCTAGATACATATTGACAACATTTTTTTTTTTCTCGATTTCCTTGTCCTATTTATTATGCATATTACTTGGCTAAACACTTCAAAAGTTTGAACTTTTTTATAATAACTATATTTTCACATCCTAAAGCTGTCACCAGAATTACCTATATTTCTTTCCCTGTACATAGTGGCAAACTGATTTAGTTCAAACACGAGGATGCACAATAAACATTAAGGTCCCAACCCGAGATTACCTTAAGCAAACCCTGTCAGTAAAAAATAATTAAATCGAGCTAGGTATGAATAAACACTTGTAGAATACACCAGAGAGCAATTCCATTAAAAAGAGTACATGACATACTTATTTGCTGATTTACAAATACACTTGTAACACCAAAAGATAGATCGAGAAAACTTACTTACAAAGAATAAAACACTAATTTGATTTTTTACTTATTGGTCTATTCTCAATTTGGTTTTTGTTTATAAGTTAAGTAACAATGTGGTCATTCACTTATGAATCAGGTCACAATTTGGTTCTTTATTAATATGATAGTTAACATATTTAATCTCTTAGTTTCAATTAAATTTGGAATAGATATACTAATATGATAGTTAACACATTTGGACTAAATTTGATTCAGATCTTTCCTGAAGAAAAAATGAAGAATGACTTACTATAAAGATCCATCTCGCTCACTAAAATGCCTTTTGGAAGCTTGCATACTAGTACACTTTGGTATATATCTCTCTCCATACTACCATCAAACTCTCACAAGACTACTAATTCTCTCTAAATTATCTCCTTCTTCACCCCATACTATTTACTTGGTCACGGGGGTCAACTATATATATATATATATATATGTAAATAATGTAACATCCTAAAAGATATACGTAGTTAAAAAAATATAATCTTTATGAAGGTATAAATTATAATATAGCCTCCTAGTTAAACTTAAGATGTTTTTAAGAATAACATTAGAGAAATAAAAGAGAATTTTAAGGACCAAAATGAAAGAAGAAAATAATATATGGGGTAGAAATTATAGTTTTAACAATTTATTAGGGATTAAAATGAGAGAAAAAATATTGTCTAAGATGAAAATATAGTTTTAACATTTATATCGTAGCTTGCATAGTAAATGTCGACAAAACGTGTTTAAATACTATTTATATAGTAAACTGTTAGCAAAAATACATTTGAATACTATTTGTATAGTGTCAAATAGTAATTTAAAAACTTTTATAAATAGCACGAATGTTTCTTAGTTTTCTAATTTGAAGTTAAGAGAGAAGAAGATAATGATAGGTCGTGGAAGAAACATTTTGTGAAAAGTTCATATTTTAACTTGTGTGAAAGGTAACTTTGTGAATACCTCTTCAATTGATGTTGTGTTATTAGAATAAGGGATATCTATTATCGACTCCAATTAGTGACTGTATAAATAGCAAAGTAGCACATTTCATTTTATTGTATGATTACATTTTTTTGTCTAATTTTCATTTTCCTTATTCCATACTTTGCATCTTATGGGGGAGACAAATCTAAAATTTTCAAACTCTTCAATTGTGTGTATGTATATGATATGATATGAATGGATGCATAATAACATGATGATAAATGAGATCACTAAATTATATGAGGTATTGTTATTGTAAAAGACACTTGGTACATGATAAGTGCAAGTAAGAGCTGTATTATATAAATTAAGATAATATATATATATATATATATATGTAAAATGAATGTTGGAATATCTTGTGTTGTGAAAAATGGTATTCAAAATATCAATATTGTGTATTAAGATAAGGCTGTGTTAGAACCTTAAACTTTAATTATTTCTTTTACATTCTTTTGAATTTTGTGAATATGTTTTATCTTCTTTGGTAGATGTATTATTTATTTATCATTTTTAATCATTTATAATATTGTTACTGTCTTTCCTTATAAATTGCTAGGTAACGTAACCCCCCTTTTATTTATTTATAGAATTTATTATGAATTTTAATTAAAATTATTATGATGCAAGAATTATAAAAAATGCATTAGAATATTTAAAATTATGATTTTACCCCTGCTTTCTAATATATTTCAGTTTTTACCCTAGACTTCTTGTAATTATTATTTTTCCCCTGACTTTCTAATATATTTCAATTCCTACCCTGGACTTCTTAAAATTATGATTTTACCCCTAACTTTTAAGATATTTTAGTTCTTACCCTAGACTTCTTGAAATTATGATTTTGCCTTTGACTTTCAAGTATATTTTAGATCTTACTCTAGACTTTTTAAAATTATGATTTTACCCCTTAGTACCTTTTTATATCATTGCATCATTGGAACTATTTTTCTATTTATTTACTTGTGGTAATTAATATGTTAAGTAGTATATTATTTATTCACATAACTTATTTACATGATTCATTTATATTCAATAGTTTTAAAAATATTTACAAGTTAAATGACAATTCATATAAAACCCTATAGCCGTTAGTGGGATTAAAGACCTTGGTGCACCTTGTTGAGATATTGAGACATATTCAGTAAACAGATATGAGTATGAGATATTAAGACATATCTAGTAAAGAGATATAATTATGAATTATTGAGACGTATCTGGTAAAGGGATATGGGTACGACATATTTAAACTTATCTAGTAAAGGGATATGTGTATGAGATATTGAGACGTATCTGGTAAAGGGATATGATTGTGAATTATTGAAGCATATCTGGTAAAGGGATACAGGTATGAATTATTGAGATGTATCCAACAAAAGAGATACGAGTATGAGATATTGAAATGTATCCGATAAAGGGATATAGGTATAAGGTACTAAGACGTATCTTGTAAAGGGATATGGGTATGAATTATTGAGATGTATCCAATAAAGGGATATGGGTATGATGATCCAGTTCTTTCCTTGATACCTATTTCATACAAAATTATAAGATTTAGAATTGGTGTTTTTATTTTATTGAAACTTACTTACTTAAATAAATATTTCTTAAAAACTCTAAGGCCTCTATTGTTTCCCCTTCCACTAACTTTGATATTTATGCACTGATTAAGTTAGTAGTAGACTTATACTTCTTTTTAACATTTTTTTTCAGATCAGTATGTGTTAAAATGGAGTTACTTTGGGACTTGTTTGTTACTCAGACTTTTTCATCTGTCATTTTGGTTTAGTTGCAATGTACGTCTGACTCCAAGGTAGTGGCTACTAGAAGTCAGGTTGTTTGAGGTTGTATAGATGTTGTGAATGTTATAAGTCTTGTGTAGGCTATTATCTTACTATATTATATTAAATATATATTTTTAAAAAACCATTAAGCTAGTATTATTGTTTACTATTATTGTAATATTGTTGGACTACAACTAACTATAAAGGTTTGGTAAATAAGATATTTTTAAGGGAGGTGTTACCATATTCTAACACAACTTCCAATAAACTAATTGAATTATGTGTTTAATTAACAATTTCATGAACCTTATGAGAGTGTTATCTTAGGCTTGCTAGGCTAGGTTAATTTAGTTTATGCGCTGATCACGATCAGTGAATTTGGATCGTGACATTAACTATGTACACAATTTATATCTAACCAATCAAATTCCCATTTATCAAAAGATATGAATATTTTTTTAGTATTTAAGCTAATAATTGATTCTTAATGTGATTCATTATCTAATTTGTTTATTATTGTAAGATTAAAATGATAGCATTGAGACTTGTGTATCATAAATAATTTTAAATGATATTCAAATTAATTTTTTTCCCAATTTCGTTGGTTTTTTTTCCTTCAAGTGTAATATCAACATAAAATTTTAGATTTAGAATCCATTATAAAATACTAAAAACTCTTCTAATTAAAGTTTTATTTTTCAAAAAGTTTTGTTTAGGAAAATTTCTAGAATTGATTTTCCTAAAATTTATCAGTTGATTTTAGAAAAAATTTTGATATTCTAATAGTAATAAGTTAGAGGCAATAATCAATTTGAACCAAACATATCTTTCTATAGAGTTCATAATTGCCTTGGCAATAAGCATCCATGTAGTGTCTTATATATGTATTTTTCCTCTTGAAATATAGATATTATGTTGCTTTCATTCTACCAAATAGATCTCTAGGGGTCTTAATTTGACTTTCATTAAGAATAGTTCACAAATAGTTTAAATACCCACAAAGTTGTAGAAAGATAGAGATTATATCCATTTATGAGGAAATGGACTCAAATATAAAGTTTTGAGAAGTTTAAAAGATAAGTTAATGCTCAATCATATGTTGATGAATCAAATCCCAAAGTCTTAACATCTTTAGTAGTGACTCTTGAAGGATGCTAAACAATGCATTTTAAAGCATCTAAAAAATGTTGTGTAGAAAACCAAATTATGCATACAAACATACTTATTTAGATAGTCTTATCATATCTATGTACACCATCATTACTAACTTGTTCAGCAATAGAAACTCAATATGACACATATGTCAATAGACTTCAACTTGAAACACATATTTTATGAATTTTTATAGATTCTTTATACAACCTATTAGTAACTTACCTAAGAATTTGCAGTCACCTTAGGATGTTAAAACCTATGTAGGCAAGTCAGAAGTGTTTGGAGAGTTCAATGGACTTTCTGTAACATTGTTGATTCTTCTAGAGAATAGCCTTTCATGGAATCTCCACTTTTTAACCCTAGCCATCATGAGTGTCTTAACTTTTTTATGGGCATGGCTTAAGAAATTCGAGGGAAAAAAGTGAACCAAGAAAGCCAACATTGAGGTGCCTCCAGTTATGATGAAGAGCACCATGAAGCTACTAGCGTCAAGACTTGAAATTTCTCCTTCTGGCTCTACGTCGTCGTCTTTGCACTCCTCTGATGCAAGCATGTTGTTCTCTAGATCTTGTAGTGTCCCATTTTCAGATACGTTCAGCAGAGCTTGGTTTACTTTGTGAAGCAATTTAGATCCCCTTGGAAATACCTACGATTAATAAACATAGTGCAACACAATGAACATATAAAATTCTATACTAATTTAGAGGCTAGAAAGATAGAAGGGTAGATTATACTTTGCTATATGTGTTTAGGCCAAAAATTAAAATGTCTACATGCAATTTAAAGCTTAGTCATATTCAATTTTCTAAGTTTATGATGTTGTCACTTAGTCACTTGAAAACATTCTCAACGCATACAATTGAGACATTAGTAAATTATAATAATATGATAAAATTCAAACTTATTTGAAGAAGATTATAAAGAAGTCATAGCAAGAAAATCAGCAGAACAAAGGCAAATAATACAATGTGAATACCCAATATTCTTCTATAGAGAGTGAGAGTTGCACATAGTCTAAGAAATAGTGAAAATAATGTGTGGAATACGTTGGAGTTTATTTTAAATTGTAACCCCCCAATCCCTACTTCTCAAATTTAAGTTATTAAATTATTTAACAAAAATTAAATCTGTCTTTCCTTATTCAATCTATAGGATATTCTACTAACTAGAAATAATTGGCACCTCTTATCTAATAAATTTGGGAGTAATTCAACTTAGATTATGCGCAATTGGCATAGACTTAGCTAATTTATTCTTAGTTTAGAATAAGGTAAAGGACTAACAACTTAATTTAAACCAATAATTCAGTTAATAATAAAATCAATACTTATCCACATTAAATTAATTAAATTAATTGAACAACTTTGTGATTATTAAATTTAATTTTTTACAAAAACAATTGCGTGATATAATTATACTTCAAAACTTAACCAAGTGAAGGTAAATTGTAACTTATCTTTTATTTTTTATTTTAAATAAAAAAACATAGTTGTTAATATGAAGCCTTACAAATCCATATCCTCCAATTTTGTATGTAGGCCCAACTGTAGTAAACCTTTTGCAATGCTTTGCAAGGAAGATATTGGCCTCAGGGACATCAAGGAAAGCAGCTGCTATTTGTTTGCTCCTGAGGGCTTCAACATACATCTCATGAGAGTCAATTGGCTTGATGTTTTTAGGACTAAAGTGCAACACTTTTTGAAGATACCATCTCAAGTAGGAACCATTATCACATCCCACCATTGCATTGCTATTGCGAAGCTGCTCAATGCTGCCCACTGTGGGCTCAAACCTTGCAATAGTGAGCATGCTGGTAAGGCTAGCTGTGTAAGTCTGTGCTATTATAAGCCCTACAAACACCCAAACCACTTTCGCCATCCTTGATAGGTTACTATGTAACATTTCCCCTATTCAACCAAATTGCATAAAGTAATATTAGCAATTAATCTATATATAATTGCTTTCAAGAATTTGTTTTGCACGCATCCATAGTGATTTGTTGCGTGTGTGTGTATTTGTGTTTGGAAGTTTCAATGAGTCAACGAATTCATGTTGTGTTTTGTGTTCATGTTAGTGTGATTTTATTAACTTCAAGTTCTAATAGAAGTTTATCATATTACCATGTAAGGAGAAGATAGTTGTCAAAGCTAACCACAACATGGTCCTTGCTTGATTCGGCGTAGGTTTATTAAGTTCATGGTGATGGTTTCTTTCTATGATCCATACAACGAAGCCATTGTAGATAATCATGACCAGTATTAAAATCCACAAGTGCTTTGTGAACGGCTTCACAAGTAACCACACTTTGTTTCCTGCTTTTGATTGAACAGGAACTACCATAGTCGCTCCTGGTCTAGTATAAGGCTGAGTGAATGCTGCATACTTATACCTCGTGGACACTATTGCTACATTCCCAACAATTACATCGTACTTCTACATCATGCAAAGACAAGTCCATATGTGCAAATTAGAAAATGTGGTTGGCCAATTGCCTAATGTTTTGAAGTTAACTAGAATGATGACATGTGAGACATAGGTTTAGCTTTGAAAAAGTAAGTAGATGAAGTCAACTATAAATATGAATGTAAATGTTAAAAGATGAATTTCACTTAAGTGTATATGCTTGGTATATTTATGTCAATTCATGGATCTATCTATTTATTATAGACATTATTTCATAATTCTTTTATACAGCTTCTAAGACTTTCAAATCATTTATTTTATGTAAAAATATGATAATGAATTTCTAAACCATGGTGTTTCATGGAAAAAAATATGATTGACGAAAAACTTTCTGGGTGCTACCATAGACTGCAAAATTAAAGCAAATCCAACGTGAAAATGAAATTTAAATTAGATATGTTAGAGAAACCCAAGTCACTTAGAGGTTCTCCTAAATCCTATGTTGTATATTAGACAATAGTTTACTGAATTAGACAACTATAATAAAGTAAGATACTGCATACATATGTGAGCAATAAAATTCTTACCTTGTAATAAATTTGCTCCACCAATTCATCATATGAACCGTTGAAGGCAAAAAAGTCATATTCCAGGTGGTATGGCAATAAGTCCATAGTTGCTTTGTAGAGATCTATTGCAAATCCCTCGAAAGAGGTAGTATTTTCATATTGATCCTGAATTACATTCACATACTGTTTAAATGTCGACTTGAGGGGGACTCCAATTCTCAGTGGTTTAGCACCTGCTGGTATGGACCAAGCTCCTCCTGGCCAAAATACTTGTCCCAAATCTTTCATAGATGAACTAAAAGTACCATTTGGGCCAATGATATCTGAGAAGTTTAGTCCATCTGACCAGAACCCAAGTTCTCTATATAAGCTTTTTCCTATCACATTGATGATCTGAAATGTATGTGCAGGAGCTAACTTATGGCCTGTGAACTCAATTTTCCCACTTAAGCTCGTGAAATTACTGAGTAAAATCTTGTCTAACAAAACTTGGCCTCCTGATCTATTGTTTGTTTCCCTCATTGCTAGAGCCAAAGCCCATGCAGAATCATAGGCCTGGGCTGCAAAAATCCCATGCTCATGATTAAACTCTTCTGGGTATTCTGATCTAAATGTCTTATAGAATCTATTATGGAAGTTATGGTATTTGTTTCCTACTTCTGAGAAGTATCTCTTGACACCAATCACTCCTTGCATTGAAGAGAGAGTGGAAGCATTCAAGGAATGGACAAGGCTTGTAAAAGGATCAGTAGTGATCCAAACATAACCTTTCTCCATCATGTTCATTTCCTTTAAAGTTTTAAACAGTTGAACGGCTAAAGGAAAGGACAGATGCACAATAAAGACTCTGCAACGTCCATCTCTTATCTTCTCTAGCTCTTGGGACATTAATGAGGAGGAATCAAAAGGTGAGATGGCTAGAAGATTGCTTATTTCTACACCTACTTCTCTTAGAGCTCTAGGGAGATGAGTTAAAACTCCAACTAATGAAGAATCTCTATCTTCATATATTATGTTAACTTGGAACCATCCCCAAGATTGAACAATAGCAGCTACTGTTTTCATCTGCATACGTTCACTTGGTGAGATTTGAAGCAGGAAGTTCCACTTCTTAAATGCCCATTTAGGAGTTGCATCTGCAAAAGAAAGAAGGGGTATGCTCTTTTGGTTGCAAACCTTAGCCACTGAAGATGTCTCTTCCCATGTCTCTGGTCCTATAATGGCTCCCACCTTTTGTTCATCAATTAGATCTTTAGCTGCCAAATAATACATCAAAATCAAATATACTTTTCCCTCAAATTGCCCTACTAGATTAAGAAAATGACAAAATCATGTCTGTTAAGTGATTTTGCTACAGAATTTGATGGCATGAGTGAGTGAATCCCAAGACATAGATTGTGGGAATTATTAATATGGCTATTTAAAGTCAAGCAAATGAAGGTTAAATCATGACACATACAGTATTTGTTAGGGTTTATAACAAAACTATCCGCAGTATTTAGTTAAAAAGCTTAAGCTTGTGAACTCAACTTGCCGTTCATAGATTAGTAAAAAATTTAATCCTTGCCACATCCAATCTCTTAATAAAAAGTAAGTTTCAACACAAGGTATGGTGACAAGCTAGTGCACTCCTTTTACGCATTTAGAAGCCTAGAAAGTTTTTATACACAAACTAGTGTTAAAATTTTGCAATCGGGATTTTATAGTTTGCAAATACTTCAATTTAGTCAGTATTGTAAAAATTCTGTTAAATTGTATTGATTTAACTATATATTAATTTAACACTCTGAATATATATATGATTTATATTAATAAAAGTGATAAAAATAAATAATAAAATAAAATTAACTTATGACAAAATATTGGTAAAAATATAATGACAATAACTAAATCAAAAAGTATTTAAATCATGTATGCTAAGTGATTTTGCCAAAGAAGTTGATGACATGAGTGAGTGAATCCCTAGATATAAATTGTGGGAATTCTTTAAAGGCTCTTTACTTCATGCTTCAAAGTGAAGGTTAAATAATGGCACAGATATACTATTTGTTAGAGTATAACATAACTATCTGTACAGGTATTTAGTTAAAAGCTTAAGCTTGTGAACTAAACTTGTCGTCCGTAGAATAGTGAAATATTTGATCCTTGCCACATCACATCTCTTAATAAAAAGTAAGTTTCAACGAACGTACGGTGACAAGCTAGTGCACTCCTTTTACGCATTTAGAAGCCTAAAAAGTTTTTATAGACAAACTAGCATTAAAATTTTGTAATAAGGATTTTATAGTTTGCAAATACTTTAGTTTAGTCGTTAAAATTTTGTTAAATATTATTGTTTTAACTGTATACCAATTTAACACTATCTGAGAGTTCATTTGGTTGTTAGAATTGATACAATGAGAATGAGAATTAGAATGTGAATGAGAGTAGGGGTGTGAATGAAAATATTAAAATATTATTTGGTTGGGAAGGAATAAGAATAAATATGTCTCCTTTTATTTTGTTTGGTTAGTAGATTACACATGAGAATCAATTAGGTAGCATATAAATTTTACTATATTATTTCTTATCATAAAAAAAAAAAAAGGCAAACATCTTTTCAAACTATTATTTAATAATATAATTATATATGAATATATATTTAATTATATATATAATAATTAATATATTAATATGTATTTAATACATTAATAATAAAATAATAATAATAAATAATAATAAATTAGAGTTTTGATGTATCACAGAGGCATTTTTGTTCGAAAATTATTACAAGTAGGAACACTTTTATCAAATATATTTTTATTCTTAGGAGACCAATCTCATTCCATAACTTTAACAACCAAACGAGCCCTGAATATTTATGATTTATGTTAATGAAAGAGATAAAAATAAATAATAAAATAAAATTAGCTTATGACAAAATATTAGTAAAAATATAATAACAATTACTAAATAAAAAAGAATTTAAATTCTTAGGACTTAATGATAAATTTATAACTTATAAGGACTAAATTAAAATTTAAGCGAAACTACATAGATTAAAAGTAGAAATTCTCTGTAACAAGTTTTAATACATGGTATGATGATGAGCTGGTGCGTCTTTTCTACACATTTCAACGCTTAAAAAGCTTTTATATACATAAACGTATGAATATTATAGTAAAACGTAACTACTCACAGTCATTCGCTTCAAATCTTAAGCTTTAGAGATAAAATCGTTCCTAGACATTATTTACCTTCTTAAGCAATTATTGCATGATCTTCTACCACAGGTGATAAAAAATAAGCAGCAAATATTGTGAGACAAACTCAGCCTCCTCTAAAACTAGAAGATATATATACCACCAACCATATATCTAATTATTTATGCGGTTGAATTTTTACCTTAGTGGGAGAAGAAGCATTAGACGAAGATGACAAGTAGACAGCTTTAAAAAATATCATCAATTTTTTTGTTTTAACCTATTTTGAAAGCTCAAGCAGTAGTAATAAATCAGTTGGTGTTTGCTTCTGTTTAGCAGAAGATAGGAGAAACAAAAAATAAGAGAGAGAGAGAGAGAGAGAGAGAGAGAGAGAGAGAGAGAGACCTGCAAAAGCAGCTTGAAGGGGATCATTCCCTTGGGAGTTCATTATGTGCAGAGCAAAGCTTTGATTGCTGTAATGGTAGAAATCCTGGAGTGCCATCTTCATAGCCACTATCTGCTCTTTACCACTGCGAGAACTGCCATCTACAATGGCTCCTATTATGCCTTCAAAATGCTCAGATTTTTCAGCATTATCATTATCACCTGCTGCAGCAATAATTCCGAAAATCATGGCCATAAAGCCAAACACAAAAACAAACCTAAGCATTTTATCTTTTGCATATATGCTAGTACTTGAACATATTCTCGTCCTTTTATATACTTGCCAAGACTCAAGATTCAGCGTATTGTTAAGGGGTCAAACTCCAAACCCCTAGCTTGAATATAATTATAAACTCGTTTGAATATACCACGAAGCAACATTATTTTGTTAAATTGTGATATTTTGGGCACTTTATGGACTATGATAAAGACAAAGTATTGATCACGTTTTTTTTTGGGGACCAACAAAAGTCTTACGTGACAATAAATCGGGAGGGACAACGAGGAAAAAACAGTTTTTGGTTACTGAGAAACTCTCTCATCCATCTTTATATATATATATATATATATATATATATATATATATAAATTTAACATACTTTATAGTAAAAAAAATTATAATCTAATGAGGACTACAGCCTATCTAATGAACTCTGCATGCATACACACACACACTTTTACACAACCTTTTGAGTCAAGTCAAATTTAAGATTATTCTAAAAATAGAATCTAGGCTTAACCCATATTTCTTCGTGGAATTTTCAACCAAGACCGAAAAGATTAAAGTTTCATTGGAAGAACGAAATGATAGAGACCTGACAATTACAAGGAAATAATTATTATTTTAATCTCTTACATTTTAATTTAGTGACAATTTGATCCTCTATAAATTTAGAGTGACAAAATAATCTCTACAAAATTTATCAGTAAGTTAAACAAGTTATTTTTCTATTAAAAAATAGTTGAGATGAACTATTTTTTACTAACATAAAGATTAGATGTACTTGTAAGATAAGATTTTTTTTTTTATTATCACAAATTCTTGCTAAGTGTAAAGTATTTTTAAGCTTTGTTTGGTTATATATGCACCAAAAAATGTTTTACACTCGTTGATGTATTGACAAGGGTGAAAAAAGAAAAAAAAACTTATTTTATATGTACATCTAACCTTCACATAAAGCAAAAAATTATTTGCTTTAGTGTTTTTTAAATGGGAAGATGATACAAAGACTTGTTTGGTTTACTAATAAAATTTTTTAAGGATTATTTTGTTGTTTTAAATTTGTAAAAGATCAAATTGTAAAAAATAAAACATGACAAAACCAAAATGATACTTTTCTCGGCTAACAAAACTCCTTTCCCGGAAGAAGTGGAAGAAGAATGAATATAGAATACTTCAACCATAAAAAATCAGGGTGAAGATAGTCAAAATTCTCCATTTCTAGTTGTGTTATATATGAACGTGGCAGTACAGAATTGAATAGCTGTGGAAAATTTTCTGGTCTCAAGTAAAGGACAATTTAGCTCCGGCTACTATTGGAACATTTCTAGAGAACGTACTGACATTACATGACGACTGGTTCAACTACAGCACAGTGTTCCTCTCCATTTTCACACACAAATTACGTGTGCAATTCTTCTGTTTCATTATCTAAAATTTTATTAAATATCAAATTTTTAAAAAAAAGCATCATAATTTACAAAAGCGTTACTGACGTTTTATATGCTTTTTTTATATAGAACACAATCATGTTAGAAAGGAAAAAATTAAACAATTTCTAATGTGAAAAGTTGTTACATCTTACATTTCACGGTCTTTTTTTTTTTTTTTTTGCATCTAGTTCACGCATGACAATATATGTACAAGATATTAACATACGTTAAAGCGTGAATAAATTATCATGATGCTAAAAATAAATAGATTTTAAAGTATGAGTTAATATCTATTTAAAATATATGATTAAACATACGTGAGTTTGGTATTCAAAGAATTAGACGTCAAATTTAAGTTTAGGACTTGTGAATTCTTACTTATTTTAAAATTTGGTTTTTTGAAAATTGTAAGATAAAAGTTAATTCAGTTTGGGAAAATCGTTTAATAAGTGATTTCATTAATATTATTACGAAAAGCAAGTATAGATTGAATTTGCAATTTATATTGAATGAATAAATATGATTTAAAATATTTATTTTTTATTTTTAATTAATTTTATCATTTTTATAATAATACCCGCTAGATTAAGAGTTTTAAATAATATAAATTTAAATAAGGGGTGAACAAATCAAATATTAATAATTAAATCAGAAAAGTAAGAATATAATATTTCTTTTTCCATTGAGAATCCAAATTGTGTCATTTCGCTTCCCTACATTGTCCGAAGCGTGGAACTAGTACTGTGGGTGGGACCCACATTGTCTCGACTCTCGATCTCATTTAATTTGATTTTTCTCACAAGCGCGAAGCGTATATTCCAGGTCCATTGGGAATCCACGTGATTGTTTGGCTTAAAATTTAGCACTAATTTGGTTAATTTTTAATTGGCTTTTTTTTTTTTTAGGTTAAAGTTTTGTTTTAATTCTTTAATTTTATAATAAATTTTATTATGGTCATTAATCTTTAGATTGTTCCAATGTTATCCTTCAATTATTTAAATTTAGTTATGTTAATCTTCTTTATTAATACCATTACTTTTATTAATGAAAAATGCTGAAGTGATTTTCAGCTAAGATTAAAAATGTATATTGAGATTCTTTAAAAAATATGGCACATTTTTTTAAAATTAATTTTAACGTCAACAAAAATTAAAAATATATACGTAGTCGCAAATTCTGAAACGGAAACACAAGACATGAAATCCATGGAGACAACCGTGGTCGCTAAACTGTGAAAGCAATTGGCTCATCATCCTTAGCCGCCTTCTAACAATCTCTTCCTTTTTCCGGTCAATGCTTTCTAACAATCTCATTGTATAGAAATTTGGCTCATAAAATTCAGCACTTGCCAAAAGAGTACTAGAAGGATAGGTTGATTTAAAGGTTTGTCCATATATGACTTAATTATATTTATGGATATTTGCATTTCATTTGCCAATTGATTAAAATATGAATTTTATAATTGATTGAAATTCTAAAGAGTTTGTCTAATTGTAACTTTTAATTTGTTTTTAGGATAGTTTATTATCTTTAAAAAATTAATTAGGTTGGTTGCAAAATGAACTGCCTACAACAATTAAGTTTTTGGACAAATTTGGTGATCATAATTTTAAAAGTGTACTTGGGTTTTGCATTGTCCTTGGCTCTTTCAAAAATATTGGTAGATATATCAACCACTGTTGTAGATCTATTTGTACAACGTGTTTTGAGTTCACATCTTAGTTGCATCCTAACCACGCTTTTTTTGTGGTTCAATCACAGTTAAAACCATGGTTAGAACTAGTAATCACTGTTTTCAAAATTATGGTAGAACCAACCATGGAGAAGATGTTAACTATGCTTCATATCAAATGTGGGGAAGATAGTGGTTACACCATGGCTTAACCATAGTTTTGTTGTAACCATGGTTAAGCCATGGTTTAACCACAATTTTTACCAACTGTGGCTAAAACATGGCTTTCTTTACCATGGTTTACAAACCATGGTTAGGTCATTCTATAATTATTGCTATATTATAATTAAATGTTCTAGTAGTATTTTTAACCACTATTATAAGGTCTTTTGTTTTAAATTATGCCTCGTACTAATTACATAATTTTCTTCTTTGTCATAAAAACCTGTAATTCCATAAAAAAACAATTCCAAGCAATTATGACACTCAACTAATTAATAATATTTCATTTCAACAAGAGAACAGTTGTCCATCCATAATAGTGTCCAACCAACAAAATATCATTATATACATATAGAATTATCCAAATACATACTAAAATATAGTTCATCTAAACTACTTATCAAAGGCACATGAATGCGGAGAATGAGTAGCATTGTCTGATGGTATATGTCAATTATTATGATCACGTGGAACATAAATTTCAAATAAAAGAGTAATGGGTAATGATATAACGAAGACTAAGATACATGAAAATAAACTTTAAGTAGAGAAAATGTTAAAAATTACTCTTGTGTTTTGTGAGGTAGTAGGCTCAAGTGGCACTTGACCATGAAAACTCTGAAGGAGGAAAGCCATCCTTACTTTTGATTGTTGTGTCTTGGCATCTTTTTCCATCATCTCAACCTTTTTTTTTTTTGTCATTTTTTGTTTAAGCATTGGTAGCTCACTTTGCAATTCATTGTAGGGAGGAGTAAAGGATGAGCTTTCATATCCACATCCACGACGTCTGAATACTTAAGTTAGAAAAGCACCCCAGCCAAATACATGCTAATTATGAATATATATATATATATAGAAAATATGTCAAAGATCAGGTTCATTGAGAAGAGTACATGTCATACTTATATGTTGATTTATAAATACACTTTTAATACTTAAAGATAGATTGAGGAAACATAACACTAATTTGATCTCTCATTTATCACCAAGTCTTAATTTAGTTTTTGATTATGAGTCAAGTCTTAATAATTCTAAGATATCAAAGTTATCAAGCATAAACTCTTTGAAGAAAATGCGTGTTTCAAGTCTTTCTTTCTTAGTTTTTATTTAAAATTGGTTTTTAATTTTTTTGCTCTTATGCATGAATGTGTTACTAGCCTAAACAATTGACTTAGGATGAGTAATTTGCATAAAAAATGAGAAAGAATGATGTGTGGTGTGGTTTATGTTCATATGTAGGTAAAAGGAACGTGGAGTTTCTCAAATCTAGAATCCCAGTTGTTGCAACAGAGTTGTGGCAATTGCTGCGACAAAATCCTATGCTAACTAAGTTTAGTGAAACATGCATTTTGGGCTAAGGAGAGTTTTAGGCAAAGGGCAGGCTTGTGATTTCCCAAAAAAAAAGAAGGTTGATGCAACCCTAAAAAGAGTGAAGATATAAGGCAAAGAAAAGAAGAGCAAAGAGGGATGTACAACAAGAATGAGGCAAGAAAGTATAGAGGCAAGGGCTAATCTCTGATTTTTAGGATCTTCTTCAATTTTTTAACAATAATAAGAGGAGATTGGCAGTAAGAAAAGAAGGACAATATGAGAAAGGAGAATGCAGTACACTAATTGGGACAAGTTGAATTAGAGTTTAGCAATTAATTTCATCATTATTGATCTTTACTCCAATTTTCAGTTATTATAGCCTATGGATAGTTTGAAGATTATTTTGATTTTTATCATCATAGACTAAACCTTTGTAGCTAGGGTTGTTGTTTGAACATGAATTTCCACAATGCTATGAGTTATTGACACTATGTTCAGTGATTTACATCATTGTTTACTTAAGTTTGTTATGAATAATTATGCTATTTGTTGATTGGCCACCAATAGATAGTAAATTAACTTGAATTAGTGTTGAAAAGTTCAATTCAAGTGGGGTTTAGCCTGATTAGCAAGAGTTCTTCAAGTGATTTAGGGATTTAAATCTATATGGGAATATATAAATTGTCTCACATAATCCATTCAATATGAGCTTAAATGTGACTTCCATAATTTGGGTTCCCATAAGAATGTGTTGAATTACAAATTAGGGAGGTTAGCATAGTAATATTGGGAAAAGTTCTATGGAATTCATTATTGGGGTTAACATAGCATTTTTGCCACAACGTTGTTATGACATTGCTGTGACAACAATAAGTAGAGCATAAACAAAAAGGAAAATAATAATCCTAGCTTTTTTTTCCATTGGAGGTAGTTGATCATTCTTTGTTATTACCCATTTCCTTAGCTGTTGAGTTTTACTTTAGTTTCACTAGTCAATTTCAATCGTTTAGATTAATTATGTAATTAAACTCTCATACAAGAATTGATATTGTTACTCTTTACTCATTTATTTTAATCAAGCTAATTTACATTAGTCTTTAATACTCAATCTTAGTGAGACAATACTTTCTCACTATTATATTACTTGAGCAACTCAAGGCACTTGCCAAGTTGTCCAACAAATCGTAATTTGGTCCCTTACTTATTGGTCAAGTCATAATTTAGTCCCTGGCTTATATGAAAGTTAACACATATAGTCTTTTAGTTTCAACTAAATTTGGACTAAATATGTTAATATGAAAATTAACATATTTGGACTAAATTTAGTTTAAATTTGTACCAAAGAAAAATTGAAAGATCACTTACTACAAGGATCCATCTCACTCACTAAAGTGCCTTTTGGAAGCTTGCATACAATTACACTTTGGTATGTTAAATTTTACATTTACATTTATGTATAGAATAGGGAGGTACAAGATAGATATATAATTTGACTTGATAAGACAATAAATATGATGTAAATCTTCAAAGTGGAAGTCTAGGAGAGAGCAGCAACCCTCAAAACTATAATTTCTTTCATAGAGAGTTATTGTTTAGAATAAGAGGGAAATATTGAAAAAAAATTAAGGTTTCCTTGAACAACTAAAAGTATCTTATATGTTTAAAATAAAATAGGTTTTAATGTTTTATAAAATAAGCCCATTAATAAGACTTATTTAAATAAGTCTAATTCATCTCTAAATTAATTCTTAATTGATAACCTCATGGGATAATTGCAAATTAAACTTGGGTTGTGGGTTGGTGTCTTTACTCAATAAGCTGGTAGATAATCCAATCCATAACTGATTACACACATTCAACAAAAGCCCAATCCATTCTTGATTTACATGAATAATGATTACCTAATTAATTATTACACAAAATTGTTATAATAATATGATTAATGCTAATCCACTAAAATTATTCTGACAATCTCCTAATTAGATAACATTAATCAATTACTATTAAGACATCAATTAACAACATTAAGCAATCAATATTTGCAAAAACACATAAATGTGTATATGTTAAACCATACCAATGTTCAAAATTAAAACTACACAAGATCACTAAATTTAATAGGGAAACAAGTGATACTAACTTTGTCATAGACTTATTTTCAATATATTAACAAAATGGAAAACAAAATAATATCCTAGTGTTATATTACACCATAAAGGTCCTTTCAGGACTTAACTCATACTCCTACTAGACTAAGGCTATATCAAAGATCAACAAGATCCATATGAGTTATATGATTTGAATTACTTCTTTAGGTTGGCCTTTGGTCAATGGATCTGTAAACATTTGTAAACTATGAATGTGAACCACACAAGTCTAAGGTAAGAAAAATCTATAAATGAAACCATGAATCAAGAATATTAAATCAATTCTAACAAGGAAAATTAGAATTAAATCTGATAAGGAAACAAATGTTATAAATGTCAAAATATACCAAACCATTTCTAATCTTACCCATTTTTATTATGCCATTTAATATCAATTCATGGAGTTTTATGAGATTTAAAGAACCTAAAATGCAAGATTTGATAATATCTTATGGTAATTTGGGATTAAAGGCAATTTCTTGTAAAATATGTTTTTTAAGTGTAAAATTGTAATTTTTCCACTAACTAGACTTAAATTAATTGAATTGGAGATATTTCAATATTTGAATTCTTGCATTACAAGCCAAATTCAATGACTAGTTGGAAGAAATTGCAATTGGGGACTAGAAAAATTAGAAAATTGCACAAAAGACCCGGAATGTGCTTGCTTTGTAGTTCGTCGTAGTGAAAATGCATTTCAGCTGTGGTGAAGTGTCTTTTTTTGGATATCTCGTCTCTATGTAGTTTGTCGCAGCGAACTTTACCTAACCTGCGCCATTTTTTATTTCTGATCTAGATCCAATTAGAAGATTCGACCCAACTTGCCTCCCTTTAAATACTAGGGTTTCTGCAAACTTGAAAGGGGCGAAAGTGAAGGAGAGAGTGAGAACTCATCTATATTCACTATTCTCTTCATTTTCTTTATCTTTTCATCATTTTTCTACAATCCCATTGGTGTTCATGGTGTTTTGGAGCTTAGTGAAGTATCCCTCTCAACCATAAGCATCCAGACATCATTTGCCCAGAGGAGAATTGAGGAGGCTTGAGCTTGGAGCATCAATTAGGGCGTTTTCTTAATATTTTTTATCATTCCTTTCTTGTAATCATTGTGTTATAGTTAAATCATTTTTATTACATTGATATGTTGAATTACTTTGTTATAAATTTTATATATTGGATTGGATTTTGGGATTTATAAGTTGATGTATGTTTTATATTATTGTTGCACTTGATTATAGAATTATTGGATTTTGAGAGAAGCCTATAACATAAATTCATTTCTTTGGTCACATTCCTTGACAAATGGCCATAACAAAACAATTTTTTAAGCAGCCATCCAATAGTACAAAGTAGGATTACTCAAGTATATTGCAAGTGTCTACTTGAGCATACAAAATGCTGCTAACAATAAAAGCAAATAGAAATTTCTTTCAATCTTAATCCTCTCTTTGTTATATTAAAGACTCATGAAATTTAATTGACCTCTATGTAACTTATCTGAATAGGTGCACCACCTAAAAAAGCATGAGTGCCTTTTAAATCTTATGAGCACTTGGTCAACAAGAGTTTCTTAAGATAACTTGGAAAGAAAAAACTACAAGGCCTATCGCAATGAAACTGAATTCCAAGAATGCTAAAGGTTTCACTAAGATATATCGTGTTAGGTTTATTATAAAAACTTCAGTAGTTGAACTAAGACATGAGATACATAAAAGTGTGTTAGATGTGGGTCATAAAACATGTCTTAAGGATTTAAGCTCCGTGTACACGAGCTTCAATATATGTTCTAAACACTCCTTCAAATTGAGTGATTTCAAATTAAGAGAGGTTATGACCCTTTTCGAGCCTTATTGAGTTGTCTAAACATTTTCCTTAGTGGCCTATCACATATTCCACTATTGTTCCCAATAATGCCTTCACACATACACACACACACACATTAATTGGGTGTCATAGTTCAAGAAAGGCCATATAAAATAGTGAAGTTGTTGCTAAATACAATAGGTGTATTCACCGCAAGGTCAGGGCCATTAATGTATAGTTTTTTCAAGACTTTTCAAGTTATTATAGTTTGTCTTATTGTGAGTTTTCACTGTTGATAATTGCTATAAACAAGAGCTGAGGTGACGAAATTTAGAAACAAGTATTATAAGTGTACACATAATTATAAAAAAAAAAAAAGTTTCCTCTAAAAGACTCAACTTATGCAACTATATTCATAAGATTGGTTATCATAATCTTGACTAAGGGTCTCAGATTACAATAAATCAAGAAAACTCATTATACATTATAAGACCTATACAACCAAATGTCTCTAATATCTTCATACCGATAGGGTTCAAGAAATATTAAGACATCAATTCAACTAAATCTTAGCAATATTAAATCACATTGTCAATCCTACACCGATAAGGTGCATCCATTGTTAATGTAATTCTGCTTAACAATAACTATATAATATTAACTTGATATGGATGCCTACAGTAAATTAACTAACTAACACCCATAACAATTACTATAAAGTGTCTCTAAAGGAATGGATTACAACCACAACATAGGTTGTTCACAAATGAAACACTATTATGATTAGGCCCACGATAGGTGAACATATAATCATTAGGTGTAAGTGACCTAAAAGGTCCATAATAGATTCCATACATAATTATTTGTTTAAAAACTTACCTAAATTGGAATAAAATTCACCAATAATGCCAATAAATTCATTTTAGTTTATCCATATGTCATTAGAGAGAGTGATCCTAGTATGCTCCTCCTCACTATGTATAGTCATCCTACAAAATATTTCAAGTCAAAATTCATCAACTACATACTGTTTTCAAGCCCTAAATCTCCAACAAATTTTGTAACCCTTCTTTCCATGGCACAAAGGACTCTGGAAAAATCACCATAAATTAGGAAATAGTGTGTGGAGTCAAACTATGATAATTTGAAGTCCATAAGACTAGTGCATGAGGCGTACATACCATCACGCACAGTTGGTCTTCATTTTCAACCTCTAGCGGGTTTTTTTAACCCACTTAAAACCTGATGTTTTTTCATGGTTTTAAGGGTGATTTAGGTATCAATCTCTTTGTTATGTCATGACCTATCATTCCTTTAATACAATTTTGGCCAACATGCAACCAAATGGGAGAAATCTTAATCGAAATGGAGAAGGTTTTCGCATGATATGGAACTTTAATTGCAGACAACATTTTTGCAAGTTTTAAATGAAAAAGATACTACTAGTTAGGTTAAAACTCACTAACAAAGAATACCCCTAAAGAAATATTGAAAGATTCCTTCTTAGTTCTGATAAATTGAATTCAAAATTATCTATATAGGGTTAGATGAAGCAATAACATAAACTTGATGTGATTTTTCAAAATGGATTAGCCATATATATGCACGCACATAAGCAATTTTTAGCGAAAGAACCCATAGGAAAGAAGATTAAAATTTCTATAGGGCCTTGATACCATTTGCTAGATTTTACATATACACATATATATAGATAGGGTGATACAAGAGAGATAAATAATCTGAATTGATGAGATAATAGACATGATGTAAATCTTCAAGGTAAAAGATTAGGAGAGAGCAATAGCCTATAAAACCCTAATTTCTTTCAGAGAGAGCCATCATTTAGAGTGAGAAAAAGAAAGATTGAAAATTATAGTTTCCTAAAACAACTAAAAGTATCTTATATATATAAAATAAAATATATTTTAATATTTTATAAAATAAGCTTATTAATAAGACTTGTTTAAATGAGTCTAATTAATCTTTTAATCATCAATTCTCAATTAGTAACCTGATAGGATAATCAATGCTATCAAACTTGCGAGTCAACTCACTGAGTTTACCGAGTTCATGTTTTCACTTATACAAATTGAGTTGACTTGTCTCTAGACTTGCTAGTAGTTCTAACTCAGTTGAACTCGCTCGTAACTCATGTAGACTCGACTAAATTGGCAAGTTACCTCCAAGTTAGGCGAGTTGAACCACTCCTCCTGAATCTCAATATTTATGCAAAATGTTCTCCACCATGTATCCATTACTATCTCTTAGTATATATAAGCCAAATATTATATATAACTATATTCGACAAAACCACAATACTAAGACTCATATATGCACCCATTTGAATTATTTACTAGTGATCCACCACTACGCCACTATGCACTATTATTCATCGATAAGCCATTTTATATATATGTTTGATTTATATTTGATTTTGGGTATGCCAATATAAATAATTAAACTTACTACCATTAAAATTTGTTAATATCATTTTCCATGAACCATTTTATACTGCTTAAAAGATAATTATAGAATTTTTATATAATATCATGTATAATAAAGATAAAATTTATAAAATTTTGTTAAAATTTATTAAATATATTTTAAATACCAAGAATACAATTAAATATTCAAGATAAGCTATACAATTAATTTTGATATTGCTTTTTTTTAAGGATGACAAATTCACACTTGATTTGTTTTTTACCCTTTCATGAGTGTCACCATTCATTTTTTTATTTATTTCAAATATAATTAGTATTTGAATAAATTATATGTTACATATTATATTTTAACTATATAATTATATAATTTAATGGCTAATTGTTATTAAATATAAACTCTTACAAGTTTACATTATGAATTCACCTCTCTTTTATGAGTTTACATAGACTCATGAGTTTGGTAACCTTGAGAATAATTACTAATTAAACCTGGGTTGTGGGTTGGGGTCTCTACCTATTGGGCTAGTGGATAATCTATCTTGTCACTGATTGCCCATATTCAATAAGAACTTAATCCATTCTTGATTTTGATCTATACTAATTGCCTAATTAATTGTTACATAAAATAGTTCTAATAATATGATTAATGCTAATCCTCTTAAATTATTCAAATATGGTATATATTTCTCTCCATATTACCATCAAACTCTCATTAGACTATTGATTTTGTATAAATTATCTCCTTCTTTACTTGATACTATTTAGTTTCGTCTTGGGGGTCAAAGCCCACAACAAAGCCTATAGCTTTGATAAAGCCTTAACCCTAATGTTTTACATAAAACCGTGTAGACATTAACTATGTACACCATTAATATCTAACCAATCAAATTCCCATTTATCAAAAGATATGAATATCTTTTAGTATTTAAACTAATAATTGATTCGCAATGAGATTCATTATGAAATTTGTTTATTATCGTAAGATGAAAATAATAGCCTTAAGACTCATGTATCATAAATAATTTTAATTGATATGCAAATTAATTCTTTTTACCCAATTTCACTGGTTTTTGTTACTTTAATTGTAATATCAACATAAAAGTGTAGGTTAAGAATCCATTATAAAATACTGAAAATTCATCTAATTAGTGTTTTATTTTTCAGAAAGTTTTTTAGGAAAATCTCTAGAATTAATTATATTGAACTGAAATGCCAACAATTACTTGACTCAAGCAATAATCAAATATGAACTCCCATGCTACTGAACCCCTAAGAACCCATTCTTAGAAACACAGAAAATAAAGCTTGAGAAGACAATAATCGAAATAATCAGAAAGTTAAAATTACCTTAATAAGATATCAAATTCTTGATGCAAAAAGGAACATAAGCATGCCTCACTTGTAGAGAAATAGAGAAAACTTAATGTCATTTAATAACTCAAAAATTGTTTGCCTTACAATGTCAAAGTCTAGTATTTATAGCCTAGTATTAACTTAGTGCCTAAGTAAAGAACAAATAAGGCAACTAAGTTAATGCTTATGGAAAACAAACAAGAAAATTTCTTAACCTCTAAGGAAATAATAAATTAGGTAACTACCCAAGGCCTAAGGAAATATCAAATAAAGAAACTACTTGATGTCTAAGTAAAGAACAAAAACGAAAACTACTTAAGGCCTAAGGAATTAACAATTAAGGAAACTACTAGAAGTTTAAGGAAAATTACAAAGTGAAATATAAAATAAAGTCCAAAAAAATTAGGTTTCTAAATTAGGCCCAAATGCCTGACATAATTAAACAATGCCATCCGCTTCTTCAACTCCTAGGACATAAAGTACTAGTCATAAAAGTACTTCTTTAATGAGTGGCCCACAAAAGTTTGCAAGGAGGATTTAAATCTTTTAGCCCACACCTCATAATCAGCCACATTGGAAGTCTAATGTCCTTATCCCTTCGTGGTCCTCAGCTAAGTTCATTACCATAGTGGTCCATGCCCGTATCAATTAGTTGGAGGCAATCATCAACTTAAACCCAATATATCTTTTGACCAAGTTCATAATTGCCTTGGCAATTAGGATCCATACAGTGTCTTATATGTGTGTTTTTCCTCCGCAACTATAGATATCATGTTGCTTTCATTCTACCAAATAGATCTTTAGGGGTCTCAATTTGACTTTCATTAAGGACAACTCACAAATAGTTTAAATGCTTACAAAGTTGTAGAAATGATAGAGATTAGATCCATTTATGAGGAAATGGACTCAAATATAGAGTTTTGAGAAGTTTAAAAGAAGGTCAACGCTCAATCATATATTGGTGAGTCAAATCCTAAAGTCCTAACATCTTCAGTAGTAACTCTTGAAGGATGCTAAGCAGTGCATTTTAAAGCATCTAAAATTTGTTGTATAGAAAACCAAATTATGCATAAGAACATACTTATTTAGACAGTCTTATCATATATATGTACACCATCACTACTAATTAATTCAATAATAGAATCTCAATATGAAACATATGTCAATAGACCTTAATCTAAAAAAAAAAAATATTTTATGAATTTCTTTAGATTCTTTATACAACCAACTAGTACCTTACAGAAGAATTTGTAGTCACCATAGGATGTTAAAACCTATGTAGGCAAATTAGAAGTGTTGGAAGAGTTCAATGGACTTTCTGCAACATTGTTGATTCTTCTAGAGAATAGCCTTTTCTGGGAACTCCACTTTTTAACCCTAGCCATCATGAGTGTCTTCATTGTTTTCTGGGTATGGCTCAAGACATTCGAGGGAAAGAAGTGAACTAAGAAAGCGAACATTGAGGTACCTCCAGTTATGATGAAGAGCACCAAGAAGCTGCTAGCGCTAAGACTTGAAATTTCTCCTTCTGGCATTTTGTCATCATCTTTGCACTCCTCTGATGCAAGCATGTTGTTCTCTAGATCTCGCAGTGTCCCATTCTCAGATATGTTTAGCATAGCTTGATTTATTTTGTGAAGCAATGTAGATCCCTTTGGAAATGCCTAGGATTAATAAACACATTGACCATGAATATATAAAACTCACTACTAATTAAAGGGTTAGAAAGATAAAAGGGAAGATTATACTTTACTATATGTGTTTAGGGTAATAATTAAAATGTTGACATGTAATTTAAAGCTTAGTTATATTTAATTTTCTAACTGTTTGCTGTGTTGTCACTTAGTCACTTGAAAGCATTCTGAATGAATACAATTCAGACATTATTAAACCATAACAATATGATAGAATTCAAACTTGTTTAAAGAAGATTGTAAAGAAGTTATAGCAAGAAAATCAGCAGAACAAAGGTAAATAATACAATGTAAATACCTGACATTCTTCTACAGAGAATGGGAAGAGTGCAAAGTCCAAGAAATAGTGAAAATAAGGTATAGAGTACATTACGACTTATTTTAAATTGTAACTCCCCAATCCCCACTTCTCAAATTTAAACTATTAGATTTATTAATGAACATTAACTCTGTCTTTCCTTATTCAACATATAAGATACTATATTAACTAGAAACAAGTTACTGTTAGGGCTTTTTACTTAGTAATTCAACTTTTCTTAGATTATGCACAATTGACATGGACTTAATTTATCCTTATTTTAGAGAAAGACAAAGACTAATTATTCAATTTAAACTAATAATTTAATTAATAATAAAATTAATGTTAGTCCATGTTAAAATAATTTAAATTAATTATACAACTTTATGATTTTTTGAATTTAATTTTTTACAAAAATAATCATGTGATAAAATTATACTTCAAAACTATTAAATGACACACTCTAAACCACACAAAGTTAAAATGATTGTAAACTTAACTAAGTGAAGGTAACTATAAATTATCTTAGTTTTTTGAAAAAAAAAAAAAAAGAAAAAAAGAAACCAAAGTTGTTAACATGAAACCTTACAAATCCATATCCTCCCATTTTATATGTAGGCCCAACTGTAATAAACCCTTTGCAATGCTTTGCAAGGAAGATATTGGCCTTGGGGACATCAAGGAAAGTAGCTGCTATTTGTTTGCTCTTGAGGGCTTTAGCATACATCTCATAAGAGTCAATTAGCTTGATGTTTTCAGGACTGAAGTGAAACACTTTTTGAAGATACCATTTCATGTAAGAACCATGATTACATCCCACTATTGCATTACTACTGCGAAGCTGCTCAATGCTGTCCACTATGGGCTCAAACCTTGCAACAGTGAGCATGCTGGTAAGGCTAGCTGTGTAAGTCTGTGCTATTATAAGCCCTACAAACACCCAAACCACTTTCGCCATCCTTGATAGGTTACTATGTAACATTTCCCCTATTCAACCAAATTGCGTAAAGTAATATTAGCAATTAATCTATATATAATTACTTTCAAGCATGTGTTTTGCATGCATTCGTAGTGATTTGTTGCATGTGTGTGTATTTGTGTTTGGAAGATTCAATGAGTCAACAAATTCATGTTGTGTTATGTGTTCATGTCAGTGTGATTCTATTGACTTCAAGTTCTAATAGAAGTTTATCATATTACCATGTAAGGAGAAGATAGTTGTCAAAGCTAACCACAACATGGTCCTTGCTTGATTCGACATAGGGTCATTAAGTTCAGGGTGATGGTTTCTTTCTATGATCCATACAACAAAGCCATTGTAGACAATCATGACCAGTATTAGAATCCATAAGTGCTTTGTGAATGGCTTCACAAGTAACCACACTTTGTTTCCTGCTTTTGATTGAACAAGAACTACCATAGTTACTCCTGGACTAGTATAAGGTTGAGTGAATGCTGCATATTTATACCTCGTGGACACTATTGCTACATTCCCAACAATTACATCGTACTTCTACCTCATGCAAAGACAAGTCCATATGAGAAAATTAGAAAATGTGTTGGCCAATGTTTTGAGTAAAGAATACACACACATACATACACACATAATGATGCTTTTATAGAGCTACTAGGACTTATAAATCATGTTATATATTTCAATGTTGAAAATGTGATCAATGAATTTCTAGGTGCAACCATATAAGCTCGACATGAAAGATTCAAGGATAGGCCTATACAAAAATGATAGATAAATCAAGCCAATCACAAATGGATAAATAAGCATACTTAAAATTATGCCTAATATGCTTAGGCACCTGTCTCTAATTGTTAATCATAATTGCCTATGAATTCTTTCTTACATGTGACGGCTAAACTACCAGGACTTACAAACCATGGTGTTTCAGGGACAAAATTATGACTGATGAAAAACTTTTCAGGTGCCACCATAGACTGCAAAATTAAAGCAAATCCAATGTGAAAATAAAATTTAAATTAGATATGTTAGAGAAACCCAAGTCACTCAGAAGTTCTCCTACATCCTATGTTATATAATAGACCATAGTTTCTTGTCTTAGACAACTAACAAAGTAAGATATTACATACATACATGAGCAATAAAAATCTTACCTTGTGATAAATTTGCTCCACCAATTCATCATATGAACCGTTAAAGGCAAAAAAGTCATATTCCAGGTGGTATGGCAATAAGTCTATAGTTGCTTTGAAGAGATCTATTGCAAATCCCTCGAAAGAGGTAGTATTTTCATGTTGATCCTGAATTATATTCACAAATTGTTTAAATGGCGATGTAGAGGGGACTCCAATTCTCAGTGGTTCAGCACCTGCTGGTATGGACCAAGCTCCTCCTGGCCAAAATACTTGTCCCAAATCCTTCATAGATGAACTGAAAGTAGCATTTGGGCTAATGATCTCTGAAAAGTTAAGTTCATCTGACCAGAACCCAAGTTCTCTATATAAGCTTTTTCCTATCACATTGATAATCTGAAACGTATGTGCAGGAGCTAACTTATGGTCTGTGAACTCAATATTCCCACTTAAGCCAGTGAAATTACTGAGCAAAATCTTGTCTAACAAAACTTGGCCTCCTGATCTGTTGTTCGTTTCCCTCATTGCTAGAGCCAAAGCCCATGCAGAATCATAGGCCTGGGCTGCAAAAATCCCAGGCTCATGACTAAACTCTTCTGGGTATTCTGATCTAAATGTTTTATAGAATCTATTATGGAAGTTATGGTATTTGTTTCCTTCTTCTGAGAAGTATCTCTTGACACCAATCACTCCTTGCATTGAAGAGAGAGTGGAAGCATTCAAGGAATGGACAAGGCTTGTAAAAGGATCAGTAATGATCCAAACATAACCTTTCTCCATCATGTTCATTTCCTTTGCAGTTTCGAACAGTTGAAGGGCTAAAGGAAAGGACAGATGAACAATAAAGACTCTACAGCGTCCATCTCTTAGGTTTTCCAGCTCTTGGGACATTACTGAGGAGGAATCAAAAGGTGAGATGGCCAGAAGATTACTTATTTCTGCACCTACTTCTGTTAGAGCTCTAACGAGATGAGTCAAAACTCCAACTAATGAAGAATCTCTATCTTCATATATGATGTTAACTTGGAACCATCCCCAAGATTGAACAATAGAAGCTACTGCTTTCATCTGCATATGTTCATTTGGTGAGGTTTGAAGCAGGAAGTTCCACTTCTCAAAAGCCCACTTTGGAGTTGCATCGGCAAAAGAAAGAAGGGGTATGCTCTTTTGGCTACAAACCTCAGCCACTGAAGATGTCTCTTCCCATGTCTCTGGTCCTATAATGGCTTCCACCTTTTGTTCATCAATTAGAACTTTAGCTGCCAAATAATACAGCAAAATCAATTGTCATTTTCCTTCAAATGCTTTACTAGACTAAGAAAACGAAAATAATCATGTTTGTTGAGTGTTTTGCTATTGAAATTGATGGAAAGAGAGATAGAATTATGAGTGAGTGAATCCCAAACACAAATTGTGGGAATTTTTTTAAGGCTCTTCATGTTCTAAAGTCAAGCAAATGAAGGTTAAATCATGACACAGATATTCTATTTGTAATAGACTTTAAGAAAACTATCCATGCTACTAAGTTAAAAGCTTAAACTTGTGCACTGAACTTGCCTTTCACATAATAGTAAAAAATTTCATACCCTCTTAATAAAAAGTAAGTTTCAATATAAGGTATGGTGATGAGTTAATTAGTGTCTTTACATATTTCAAAACCTAAAAAGCTTTTATATACAAAGTATTAAAAATCTGTAATTGGGTCCTTACATTGTATAAATATTTTAATTTAATCCTTATTGCAAAAATTATGTTAATGTTCGGATAAATTTTATTGTTATAATTATCTATATATTAATTTAACACTCCAAATATATATGATTCATACAATCATACTAATAAAAAACAAAAATGAATAATGAAATAAAATTAATTATGCCAAAATATTGGTAAAAATATAATATCAATGACTAAATCAAATATTATTTAAATGTTAATGATTTAATTACAAATTTTTATATTATAAGGACCAAATTAAAATTTAATTAAAACTATCAAGATCAAAAGTAGAATGTTTCCTAAAAAGTAAATTTCAATACATGATACGACGGCCGTCGTTGACACATTTCAAAGCTTACAAACTTTAGTATATTATAATATTCACAATCATTCACTTCAAATGTTAAGCTCTAGAGTTCATTAAAATGGTTATCAGGCGTTATCATTATTAGAAATCTCCTTCCAAAGGCGATAAAAATAAGCAGCAAATATTGCGAGACAAACTCATGTGCTTCAATACGAGTAAAACTCTCTCCCTTCATTGCACAGTATGAAAATTTACAGCACCTCCTCTAAAACTAGAGGATATACCCAACCATATCTATTATTTATATGGTAGAATTTTTATTTTATTGGGAGAAGAAGCATTACACGAAGATGGCAAGTAGACAGCATGAAAAATGACGAATCTAATTACCACTTTTCAAGAGAGAATGGTAAATACGTAGTCATCTATGTATATTACCCTATTTGGAAAGCTCTAGCAGTAGTAATTTAAAGTAGTTGGCGTAATTGCTTGTGTTTAGCAGAAGAGAGGAGAGACAAAGAGAGAGAGAGACCTGCAAAAGCAGCTTGAAGGGAATCATTCCCTTGAGAGTTCATTATGTGCAGAGCAAAGCTTTGATTGCTGTAATGGTAGAAATCCTGGAGTGCCATCTTCATAGCCACTATCTGCTCTTTACCACTGCGAGAACTGCCATCTACAATGGCTCCTATTATGCCCTCAAAATGCTCAGAGTTTTCAGCAATATCATCACCTGCTGCAGCATTTCTTAAAATCATGGCCATAAGGCCAAACACAAAAACAAACCTAAGCATTTTATCTTTTGCATATATGCTAGTACTTGAACATATTCTCGTCCTTTTATATACTTGCTAAAACTCAAGATTCAGAGTATTGTTAAGGGGTCAAACTCCAAACCTCTGGCTTGGGTCAAACTCCAAACCTCTGGCTTGAATATTGAGGCATTTGAATATACCACGTAGCAACATTCATTTTCAATGTTAACAGTGATATTTTTGGCACTTTATGTATGGACTAGGGAGGGACAACCGGGAAAAACAGGCAGTGGTCCTCTCTAAATACCGAGTGTGGTGTGTGTGGTTACTTTTATGCAAATTTTTTAGTCAAGTCAGACTTAAGATTATTCTAAAAGTAGAAGTAGAATCTGAGCTCAAGCCATATTTCTTCGTGGAATTTTCAATGAAGACAGGAGAAGATTAAAGTTTCATTAGAAGAACGAAATGAAAGAGACCTGGCAATTACAAGACTCTTTTCCAGGAAGAACTATAAGAAGAATGCAGTAGAATACTGCAACCATAAGAAATCAGAGTGAAGATAGTCAAAATTCTTCATTTCAAATTGTGTTCCTCTCCATTTTCACACAAATTACATATGCAATGAAGTCATGTAATAACTTTGCATAATACATGAAGATAGAATATGAGAGATTTCAACTTATTAAGATATGACTTAATGAAGATGACATAATCTTAAATTACGTTCTGCCAAAGAAAAACGTCAACCCACAATATTCAAGAGAGATCTCAGAGTAAACAATCACTAAAAAGAATTATCATAGTGTGTTGAAATTAGGACATTCAACAAGGTAATTTATTGGGTTTTATTTTAATAATAATAATAATTAATTATATTATTAAAATAAAATCCTCAGATATTTTTTAAATAGTTTCTTATTTCATTATTCGAAGAAAAAGAAACTCATTAACTCTTTTTTAGTAATTAACTCTTAATTAGTAATTTGATGAGATAATTACTAATGCTTTTGGGTTGTAGGTTGGGTTTCTATCCAGTGGACTTGTAAATAGTACAACTCATTACTAATTACTCATAATGAATATAAAGTCAATCAATTCTTAGTTTATAAATTATAATATTAATTACCTAATTAGTCATAACAAGAGATTAATCTAATAGTAAAATTAATTTTAATCCATATAATATTAAAAATATTCTAACTTGCAATTCTTCAGTTATATTATTTAAAATTTTACTAAATATTAAATTTATTTAAAAAATTATCATAATATACAAAATAAATACTGATATTTTAGATGCTTTTTTATTTAGAACACAATTATATTAAAAAGGAAAAAATTAAACAATTTTTAACATATTAGACCTTATACTTCACGCTCTATTTTTCTATTAGGATGACATCTAGTTCCAGCATGACAATATATGTACATGACATTAACATATATTAGAGCGTGAATAGGATATCAGCATATTAAAAAGAAATAGATTTCAAGGTATGAATTTATATCAATTTAAAATATATGATTAAACATATATTAGTTTAATATTCAAAGAATTAGACGTCAAATTTAAGTTTAAGGCTTGTGATTCTTACTTATTTTAAAATTTAGTTTTGTGAAAATTGTAAGATAAAAGTTAATTCAGTTTGGGAAAATCGTTTCATAAGTGAAATCATTAATATTATTATAAAAAGCATGTATAGATTGAATTTGCAATTTATATTGAATGAATAAAGATTATTTAAAATATTTATTTTATATTTTAATTAATTTTCAAATTTTTATTATAATGCCCACTAGATTAAAAATTTTAAATAATATAAAGTTGGTGAACAGAAAATGTATAATTAAATCAGAAAAGTAAGAATATAATATTTCTTTTCCATTGGGAATCCACATTTTGTCTTTTCTCTTCCTTTGTCATATGAAGGGAACTAGTACTATTGTTAAAAAAAATAAAGATGAATGGAACTAGTTCTATGGGTGGGACTCACATTTTCTCAATCTCAATTAATTTGATTTTATTCCCGATCCATTGGGAATCCACATGATTGTTCGGTTTGAACTTTGGCACTAATTTGGTTAATTTTTAATCGGGTTTTTATTAATTTTTATTCACATGATGGTCTTTTTTTATTAATTAATTTTTAATTTAACTTCTCAATATGGTCTTTTACTTATTAGTTTATTTTTAATTTGGTCCATTGTTGATTTTAATTTTCAATTTGGCCTTTCTCATTTACTTCAGATTTAGAGACAAAATGTGCCAATTTTAATATTAATAATAAATTAAATTAAAAATAAATTGATAAGTGGAATCAATAAAGAATCAAATTGAAAATAATTAATAAGTGAGGGTCTAAATTAAAAATTGAAATCAATGAGAGATTAAAATCATATTTGACTCATTTGGTTTGATTTAAGGTTTATCATTTTTTTTAATCTTTTAAGGGAAATTTTTGACTCTTAACCTCCCCTGTTTATTTCTTGCCATGAGTGGCAAAATGTAATATTTACTTGAGATCAAGTTTATATATGTGTTAAGTGTGTATTGGCCCCAAAAATAGGCCCAATATTTTATTTTGGTTTTTGAAAACATCCAATGTGACCCTAAGCTCAATTGTTGCTGTGCTTTTAAGTGAGGAAAAAACATGAGCTAGAAACATTCAAAACACTAGAGCACATGAATTGTAATACCCATAAAAAAAAAAAAATATATATATATATATATATTTATCCTCACCTTAAATATTTTATCACCCCTAATCATTTTTAATATTCCCACTAATAATATTTTATCACAATAAGTATATTTTTTATTCCCACATAATTATTTTAAACAACCAATCATACTCATTATCCCACTTTAATTAAAATAATACCCCAATTATTCTCCACTAATACTAATATATCATCCTAATCATAACAACTAATTCTACTAGCAATATTTTATTACACAAAATACATCAAAAACACCCATATTATATCTTAAAATTTCATCAAAACAACACCAAGTCTTCTACTAAGCTATCCCTTCCCGTCACTATACAAAACCTACATTCTTCCTCCAACAGCCACTTCAGCTCACCAGCGAGTGACCAATGAGTCGCCAGCATGATCACCAGCCATCCCTAACCATCGACGACCTCCCACCGGCTATATCACCAGAAAAATCGCGTCACGCTACCTTCATTGTACAAAATTTTCTCTGGCCAACTGGAGCTTCTCCTGGCCTCATTCCACCTCGTTGGCAACTCCTCTTAGACACAACAACACTGTTGACCTCCCAGCAACATTTACCAGGGGCAAAATTGCCAAAATTTCTCTAATTTTCTAGCAATTGGAAGGGGACGAATTCGAGCTCTAAATTCATTAAAATTGGTACATTTTAATCCGATTTAGCTTAGACCTTCACTTCTTGCAACATTTTTTGCCCTTTCTCCCTCATTTACATTGATCAATTTGGTCCAATTTGCTTAGAATTGAATAACCCTAATTTTGGCACTATTCATCCAAAAAAGAGGCCAATTTGAGCTCAATTCGGGTTGCTTACTTCAAATTGAGTTAGGATTACACTTTATGGGTGAATTTCGCATCTTTCTCCTTTGAAATCACTGATCAGTTGGAAATTTTGGCTTCTGAATTGAAAAATCCTCAATTTAAGGGTCTAGGGGTAATTTGGGAAATAAGTGGAATTTGATTTTTTAGGGCTTATTAAATTTTGTTATACTCTTAAGGAGTGATTTAGAATTTTTGAAAATTTTAGTTTAAATTTTAGAATGAATTTCTAATTTTTCATAATTCTCCTAGATTTTTCATAAAGAAAATGGAAGGAAATTAGACAGGAAAAATTATTTTGACTCGACTAGATAGCAATAAATATTATCTGAGGTTAAAAGGAAAATTTAGAATTTATTAGACAACCCTTAAGTGAAATTTGTGCGATAGTAGGTGTTAGAAATTTAATAACTGCATAATGAAATAATTGAACAAAATAATAATAATAATAATAATAATAATAATAATAATAATGACAATAAGAATAATAACATGAAATATAGGTCATAAGTATTTTGAAGTATTATTTAATAAAGCGGCCCATAAATTTAATTTCCTAAAATTTAGTGAAGAAAGAGGTGAATTGGATAAAGGTAAATAAGGAATAATAAATTAGGTCTATTATAAAATCAAATAATTAAATTCATGAGGTCTGAATGTTAAGAGTATTTTATTTAATGTTTTAGGTGACTAGAAAATTGTCAACAAAAGAATTATAATTAAGGATAGAAGGAGGTTGGTATACTTCTCTCAGGTGAGTAGATAATCCTAATTATGCAACATATTATTCAGAATTTTCAATCATTAGAAATACTTAAATACAAACTTTGACGTGTTATGATTGTGAAATTTTTTATATTTGTACATGATGTTTATTTATTTATGAAATATTAGGAATATGTTCGAAACAAAACCCTGTAGCTAACGGTAGTAGATGATAAGGTTGGGTATTATACCCTTACGACCATATTTGTTTGAGGCCTAGGGCTATTATGATATTTACTCAGAACCTATGGATGAATGAGTATATGTTTTGATATGTTATCACTAGCCTTGGACTAGCTCCGAATTCTGTAATTATGATTGGTTCTGTAGGAGATTCTCAAATGCATTTTGTTAATGATTATTCTCCGTTCGATATTACTAAATTATAAATGTATGATATCTAGTTTTAAATTTCAAAAGACATACTATTGTAAGTCTGTACCATTTTCTGCAATATTATAATTAACTACTCACTGAGTTTCTACTCACCCCATTATTTAACATTTTTCATATTCCAATGCCCAACCAGAACATCCACCTTCAGAATTTTAATCTTGGTGATTAATTCCTTAGTGAGCCTAGCCTACTGTTAAAGCTATAGTTTTCCCTCATTTTTATGATTCTGTTTAGTTGTCCCTTGTGTGCAGGCTAAATATTTAATGTATTATCGTGGTATGTATGTTAACTCTGCTGTAGAAATTTTGGGAGGTTCATAACTCAGGGAATAACTTGACCAATTTTCTAACAGAGAGTAAACTGATTCAGTTAATGTTTGTAAGAAGAGATTTTGAAATTTAATGATTATTTAATGTGGGTTATTTAAGTTTATGGTCTTGAGAATTCTTATGGGTCCACAAAGATAAGGAATACCTCATCCCTGTGCTGGTCACGTCCTATCAGCTCAGGTCATGACATGAATATTACTTGATATCATATTCTTTATTGTCTGCATCTCTTTCCAACAACTCTTTTTTTAATTTTCTTTGGAGACATCAATTAGATATACAAAATGAAGCTTTTCCAGGAGGATCCAATTCCCTTCCTTTATTAATCTCTAACTTTTAGATTCAAGAATGAAAGCCATTTTATTTGAAGCTCCTCATCTATCTATTTTCTACAATATGCAAAAATCATGGCAAAAGATGGAGAAAACTTTCATGTTCGTTGAAGCTCAAAAATATGATGCCTTCAATGTCCAACGATCATCTCCCATGAAAACCTATATATATGTAGAAGTTGTTTCTTCAAAGAAATATAAGATCTAAAAGTTTACTTGCAAAAACTATAAAAGTTGTGAGCTTGTATATGATTTATCTTGCTTTTGAAAGTTTTATATGGTGTCCTACATTGCATTCCCTTTGTAAGGGTTCCCAAACATTATTTTTCTTATTTGTGAACTTCCTTCATTGTTAAGTGTAGTGAAAGTTGGGAAGAGTTATAAGAAATTTGAGATTAGTTTAAGGGTGAGTTTGGAAACCCTGTGTTAGAGGTGATCATGAAAAACCTCTAAGTAATTGTTGTAAGCATGTTGAAATAGTGAAGAAAATCCTTTAAGTGCCAAATGGATTGGATGTAGGCAAGTTGTGCCAAACTAGGATAAAGTTTAATGATTGTTCCCTTCCTTTCTTACTCTTTTATTTACTTTTGTTGCAATTTAGGTAACTAAATTCTCAATAAAGTCAACTAATTATTTCTAGAATTCATATAGTTTTTGTTTGTAAACAATTAATTTGTAAATCCTAGGTTTGGTTCTATTTAAATATAGTTAATTGGTTTTGATATACTATTAACTGATTACTGTTACAAAAGGTTTCAAACAAAGTTTTCATAATTTTAAAGCATTTTTTAAGAGATCCTATACACCCTCTCTAGTTTCTTTATATATATATAGATAAGGATTCATGTCCTAGCATAAAGGATTCATGATATATTAGATACGTAAATTATATCAATACTAATGTTTGGTACACATGCTTGGAATTATATAAGTGACATACAAGTTGTCTGCATATATAATTTTCAACAATTACAACATTGTCTTGTTCTTTCATTATTTTTAATTACATTTATATAATGCATTATTTCTTTAGCAATTTTCACTGATCGAGCTAAACATATATAAGAACTTTAAATATCCATATATATTTTGCCTTGGTCGTAATTACAACTTGCAAATTTTAGTGTTGATATGAATAACGTTTATGCTTCAAATTTTTATTTTACCTATATAAGGCATATATATATATATATATATACACACACACACACACATATATATTCAACAAGAGAACAACATTAATTAGAGAAGAAGTTAAATTATGAAAAGTTAATTTGAAAAATTAAAGTAAAATAAAATAAATTACATTAATAAATTAATTAAGTATTGAAAGAAATTTTATTGAGTACATATCTTCATAGGGGAATACAAATCTTGTCGAATTTATTGTCCTATGCAATTTGAACCGGAACCATAAGACGGATTCCAATCTCTTTTTCAAAATAGAAAACACTGAAGAGGAGAACAATTTTTGCTCTGTGTGTTTTTAAGAAGAGAGCCATTTTTTTTCTTTTTTTCTCTCTCTTAAAAACGCATTCTCAAAAAGACTTCCTATATCCCATGTTTCATGTCAGTTACCTCTTTTTGATAAATGACAACTCATTTCAAATTCAAATTAATTAACTAACTAATTAATTAATTTGATGGTTTAGGGTTAATGGAGTATAGGTCAACCCATCATAAGTGGCCCAATATTCCAATATCTTCCACTCACACATGATGGGAAGAATTGCACATAATTCTCTACTCCTCTTGAACTTTCATACTAGGTACTCTACTGTGACCACTCTTGGGCACAAGATTTAGGAGCTCTTATATTAGAAATCCTATTGTAAGACCAATATAAAAGACCACAACCCTTGTATATTTATTACGTGTATAATAATGTGCTTTAGATGCCCTAGATTTACCCATATACGCTTTACTTATGGAAAATCTAATCTTCCTTAAGTATAATCTTACTCAGATTGCCTTTACCTATGCATAGTATCTGTACTTATGATTTCATCAAAATAACTTCATAACAGGCATACCTTAGACACTAGCATAGTTGTGTATATTTCTGGTAATCTTCCTTTCACCCACATACCATGTTGTGTTCTTTATTATACAACTTTTTGGCTCTTCCGATGCCTTATGTAATAATCTAAAATAAAAAATGTGTATATATATATATATATATATATTATGTAACATCCTAAAATATACGTAGTTATATATATATAATTTTCATTGGAGTATAAGTAATAGTATAACTTTCTATTCAAATCCAAGATGACTTTAAGAATAACATAAGAAAGATAAAAAAGAATTTTATGGACTAAAATGAAAGGAGAAAATAGTATTTAAGGTGAAAATTATAATTTTAACTTTTTAGGGACTAAAATGAAAAGATAAAATATTTTCTTATATAAAATATAATTTTAACCATTACATAGTAAACTGTAAGCAAAAACGCGTTTGAATACTATTTGCATAGTGCCAAATAGTAATTGGAAATTTCTATAAATAGTAAGAATATTTCTTAATTTTTCACACTTAAAGTTAAGAGAAAGAAAGAGAAAGAGAGCAGTAGTTAGTACTCTTATTCTCTATATACCTGTTTAGAATTAGATTATTAATATATTTCGATATGTTTTGTTATGTATACATTTGATTAACTTTGTTCATCTGTAAATTGGCACAGGATAATTTCTATAAATAGACTAAACTCTTGAGTTTTTAAAACTCAACATGATGATTAATTAGCCAATATTATGACATGATGATGATATGATGAGGTAGCCATAAGTATGGGATTGTGGTTACAAGAGAAACCAAATATGCATTGAATTACATAGCCCAAATTAATACTCCTAGTTCTTATAGTATGTATGATAATGATACTTGTATATTCTGAATAAGGTACATAACTACTAAGATTAATAATCTCACCCAAGTTGATTAACATTTTTTAAGTGAACATTTCTACGAAGATATAAGAAAGTAAACTATGTAATAGACTGTAGAACTAAGATGTCAATTGTTATTTGTATTTTATTATAAAGATTATGTTATAATATTTATGTATTATATGACTATTATGAATCTATTTGTATTTATAAATACGTTTTCATATAAATTATTTAGTATGTTTTTTGCGAATATTTTTTATAAGCATTTTGATTTGGATAAAATATCTAATGGCCTTATTTTGATATGGATTATATAACTAACTTCTACATATTATGCACATAATGGTGGTGGAATCTCATTTAATAGAATGAGCAAAATAAGATACTAAAATGAAACTAAATAGTACTCTTATGTGTTAGACCAGCCAACCAACACTGAATAGGGGGTGAATTGGGTGTTTACATAATTTCTATTTCTTTCAAAAATTACTTTACAAAAATTTTTGTTATGAAATATGCTTAAAAGAGTTTGATGTAAAATAACAATTATTTGAAATAATGAAGACTTAATGTAAATGCTTGGGGTATATATATATATATATATCAACATTTCAAGTGTAATATCAATAATAAATACATAACATAAATATGATAATTTAGAATATAAAGAGTGTAGGGATAGATAAAGATAACTTAGTAATTGATCCAGGTTCACCTCTAATCCAAGCATACGTCTAGTCCCTAAGCAACCTCTTGGGATTTTCTACAATCTCAACAATCAATTACAATAACAACAAGGAAGAACCTCTCCCTTAATCTTAATTCCCAGGAAGAACCTCTTCCTTACACTTAAACAGGGAAACCTCCCCCTCACCCTTGTTTAACTATCACAAAGAACCCCCTTGAACTTCTCTCTCTCAAAGAAAAAAGGAATACAGAAGAATAATCTATCTCAAAGAAGTAGATATACAAATGAAGCTTAAAAAACTCAAATGAAAGAGAATTTGCAAGTTTGGCTTAATGATCTTTGTTTCTCTCTCAAAGATGATATAACAAGTTAAAGATCACATTCTAGCATTTGGTTTCACTCAAAACTATGTTTAGAAGGTCATATTTATAGATCAAGATGAGATATAGTCATTACATACTTAAAAAAGTCATTATTTTCCTTTGAAAATTGTCTCTAGGAGCGACCAATCGACTATCAGGGGCTCACCAGTCGACTGCCCATCAAAATATGATTGTTATTTCAAATCTGGAGTTGACCAGTTAACTGTTCACTTTCTGGACTGTACCAATCAATTGGTCACTTACAGTGATGCAGTCCTAACTTCAAATGGTTATAACTTTCTAATTTTAAGTACAATTTAAGTGCATAACCTATGGTTGAAAATATCTTTAAGCCTATTTTTCAATAAAACAAGTGTCATATCAAAAATCAATATATTGTTGGAGATATGATTAAAATAGTGGCCAAAGGTCCGAATACAATTTTATGCAAAATCTATATCACATCACTCAATTTTATAAGGTTATAGATTTTTCATTTGAACTCTGTTTTAAGTCAATGACCTATCATTGAAAAGCTCTCTGAGTCTAGTTTCTAATAAAATAATTTTTATAGCAATATCTTATATGTTTTTTGAGATATACATAATATAGTGACCAAAGGTCAAAAACAATTTTAAGTAAAATCTATATCTCACTATCTTTTAAATCCAAACTTATATTTTAATAACCAAAGTATCTTAAGCCAATAAATGCAAATTTAAATTGTTCAATTTCAAAAATTAATACTTAGCCTATGATAATTATACCTATTTAATTCATTGGCTATCTTGATGCATCCAAGCTTCAAATCCTTAACTTATTCATTGCTTAAAGCATATTTCCTTCTTACTATCTTTGTGTGAAACATGATATTGATATTTCATCCTTTTCACTTCAATGCCCACTCTTCTTTCTTTAGACCATCCTACACATAATAGATATTCAACTTGTAAACTAAATAGTTATTCCAAATGGTTAATCAATTAAGCACATATTAATATTATATTTGTAACTCATATTTTTCATATATTTATCATCATCAAAACAATCTCAACATTATAGAGCCTTATAGACCTTGTATATGGCAGACTATGCCACCTAAATGACTAATTTAGATCCCATAAGTTCCTTAGCAAAGTGATTTATCCTATAAATTTTGAGATCTATGGCAGGATTATACTGCCCAAATGGTCATTGGAAAGTGGGGGTTACTACATTTCCTTGTACCTCAACTTGAGATTAAAATCTTAAATCTTAGGTACAGGCAAAAATGTTTTCATTGCCAGGAATATTTTGGAACATGAATTATCTATTCAAGAATATATATTTATACGAAAGGCTCTTGAATCAATCTGAACTTAAAAAAGTGGAAACTAAATGCACAGTAAATTTTATGACATAAAAGAGATTCATAACTAACAAAAATATTATAATAATAATTATTATTATATTTAAAAGGACTAGACATACATACATTTTAATTATAGAGAAGTAGTATTTTAGGCGTTACACCTTATATGGCGAACACATATGTCTCATCTTTGCTCGATCCTCATGAGTGCTAAAGGCGGTTGCTTATGTGAGAAAGCTAATTTCATCAACCTGTATGACATACCATTATTGTGTATATGTTATCTATGATCATGGCATAATACATCTCTTTAGTCAACAATTAAGTTGTATATAAACATGATATATTGTATTTTATATATACCATGTGACTTTATGTCATCCTTATATATATATATTTAAGTATGAGTTTTCTCAAGAGGCCAATTAATTTCTTCTGTGTAGAAATATATTTTAGAGTAACACTCATCTATGTTATTGCATTCTTCACATTCTGTTGTCTATGTGCTTGGTCTTGTTATGATACTTAGAGTCTTGAGTGAAGGCTCTTGCAACTTGACTATCATAATTAATCAATTATTGACTCATTATTATAACAATGATCTCCTAGTGTTTTATAAACCTTTATAGCCATATAGTTTTTTGCACTATTGTAGACAAACAACGAACTTTACTTTCATAATGAACCCTTTTTATGTATGTCTACCTTTTGCTACTCTAAAATATAACTCATTCATTGAGTAAGAACGTATATCTCAAGGTTGATTTTCACTTCAACCTTCATCGAAAATCACTTCCTTAATTTTCACAGTACACAACTTTAACACCCTATAAGTGTATTTGAATTTTTTTAATAACACTATAATGCTTTTAACCAGCATTTGTCTAATACAAGTTCTCAAGGTCAATTGCTATTAAATATCTAACCTTGACACATCATTGCATACATTAAACTACCAACATATTTTTCAACTTAGACTTATCTTTGTTACAGGGGTATCAATGGGTTTATAGTCTTTCGTAGTGAATTGCTTAAGAATTTTCTACATATAATTCTCTTTTCAAATAATATTTAATATATCCAAGCAATTCCTCTGGATCTTAAGTCCAAAATTAAAGTATGTTTTACCCATATCTTTTATCTGAAAAATAAAGGATAATCATTATTCAACGACTATTATAAAATTAAGATTATTCCTTACTAACAATATATCATCGATATAAAAGGATAAATCATAATATTTTCATCAAACCGCTTAATGTACACATAGTGATCTTCACTCATCATATGAAAATCTTGTGAAGTTGTAACTTGATGAAATCTCAAATATCATTGTTTGGATAATTCAATTAATCAATCAAAGGATTTTTTAAGTCTTTTAAACCTTTTGCTCAATTCCTTTTTTGATAAAGCCTAAAGTTGTTCTATGTAAACTTCTTCATCTAGTTCACCCTTTAAGAAAGCATTTTTTTATTTTTAAACTTGTAGGTATAGCTAGGATTAATCATACACAACATGTGAAAAGGTATATTCACAATATATACCTTATTATTGTGCATACCCTTTAGCTAATCAGTGAATCTTATATCATTTTATTGATATATATGTCATTCTATTGATTATGAGAACTTCATTATTCTTATTTGCCTTTTAGGCAAATGGAAAATTAACCGAGTCTTAGACATAGCTTGTCGTATTTGAATTCATCTCTTTTCCATTACTCATATCCATTTTTTTCATAATAAGGTATGTTTGAGCCTTAATAACTATGTTTGGCTCTACATCTTTTAGTTGAGTAACATTAAGTGTTACCTCTTCAATTGTAAAATGAAGTTCAGGCACACACACTTAGTTACTTCTATGTAATAGGAATGTCTTTGAAATATTCTTATATTGCAACAAGCTTCCACTTGTACCAATAGGTCGAGGTACAATAACTAATACCTCACTATCTCGATTTTGAACCTTATAAAGATGTTTATCCTTATTAGTCTCTCTCTTAGTAGGATATTCATTCTTTTAATAATGCAGTCCTTCAAAACTTCAATCTAATTATACTTCCACCTTTGTTTTTGCCAAGGAAAATTTAGCCTTTTGATTATTTTTAAGTATGTAATGAAGATATATTTCTTTCCCCTTGGGCCTAATTCCCATGCCTATAGGAAGTAGCATGGACATAAGTTGTTGACCCAATAGTCATATAATGCAAAGAGTTAGCTTATCATTTGTCCATGAATTATAAGGCTTTTATCATGTCTATGAATTATAAGGTTTTTATCATTCGTACATGAATTATAAGGTTTGGAAGTGATTAATTAGGAAGGCACTTGCCTAAATATGAAGGAATCAAATCATTATCCTAACAAAAAATTTGTAAGTTTACTTGTGAAGAGTTATGATTTATCAGTTGTTTCATGACTTCTTTATCTTCATTGAGCTATTTAAATTGATCTAACAAATATTTATGTCCATGATTAGACTTTAAGGTCATAATTTATTTATCTGTTTGATTCTTAACCATACATATATAATGTCAGAAGCACTATAGTGCTTTTAACTTATGAGAGATCAAACAAATTTTATCATGTTGTGAATAATCGTCAATGAATGTAATAAAGAAAGACTAAGCTTCAAGTCTAGCTCTCATATTTTAACCACATATATTAGAATGAATCTAAAATAATGGATATTTAGCTATAGCTCTTTTCTCTAAATGGTTTCTAATTGCTTTACCAACTAGGCAATGTCCTCATAGAGACATTTTAAAACTAGAACTAGATCCATTCATCTTTTACATTTTTTTAGTTTACTCTTTCTCTCTTAGCCTATAGGGCCTTACCTAGCATACTAAACATTTATTTCCATAACTAAATTGGAAGCATTGAATGAGGAAAAGCAATCATGGTTATTTATATTATAGGAATTATCATGGATTATGCCCAGCATAATAAAACCATATAAAAGGAAACTATAGTCGCATATGTCATCCCATTTCAAATATCTATGGAGTTGTTATAAAAATTAACACTAAATCTTGATTTAAGAAAAGAAATGATAAATATTAAATTCCATCAGATTCACTTAGTATGATGAGAACTTGTTTTCCAATCCATTTAGACATAACATCTTGACTTATTTCCAAAATAGAGTCATCTTCTTCAAAAAGCAGCTAATGACATTCCCCAATTGACTTTTAATCACTAGCTAAGTGGTTTCTTAGAATTTTATTTTGCATAGTGCAATCACAAGAGAATTGACCATCCTCTAACAAGTGTAACACATGACCTTAACCATGTCAAGTTCCTTTTTAAAATTCTATCTTGGCCTTCTTAAAATATTAGTCATATTCTTTGTTCATATGAAAGTGTTACCTTTATTTTTTTTGGACATTTAAGTCTAAACAACTTGAACATTTATAGGCATGTACAAAGGATCTTACAACTTTTATATGCTCATCCTCAACCCCTTAATGATAAGAAACATCATCAAAAGTAGTGATACTCTCTCTGTGGATTAACTTTACGTTCATAAGCTTCAACCTAGTAGGATAAGATCTTACAACTAGTTACTTTCTTAATTTGGTTGTATTCATACCTCCAAACTTTTCCTTAAGGATTATCCTCATGGTTGGAATAGTTAGATAAGACTCATATTCACATATGAGCTCATCAGCCATGTTACTTAACAGCAGTATATGAGTGATACTATAGATCTTTCCTATATAGTATTGAATTTCCATCCTCAAACTCTAACATAACATTGTTTGTTGGCTTTTTGACATCCTGCACTTGAATGTAAGAGTCTTATGATGTCAAATTGTCTAATTAACATCCTCTTATTACTCTGATTATGTTAAACAATGATATTTTTAATAGTCAATCATTATTGGACCTTTACATAGACATAGCATTGAATTATTACATATACACAATACTATGCGAATAATAAAGTTTACTAAACCAATAATGACATTGTTAGGTTCATAATCAGAAATAAACATTTGTCTTATTTCCATCACATGTATCCTACGATTGTCAGTATCTATCTATCGAATTTATATATAAATATTGTTCAAACTGTAGTTTTTTTATGATCACATTTCCATTAATCAAAGAACTCCCACTCAACAATACGTATATTAACATTAGACCTAATCATCGGGTCATCCTTTTAAAAATCAGGCTTGAATTTAGGCATAAAAAAAGTCTAAGCCTGTATTTTAATCAGGCTTTTTTATTTAGGCTTTTATCTATATTTTTTAGGCCGAGCCTATTAAGGTTTTTTAAATCATAATCAAGTCAATTTGTTACTTAAGCCTTGAGATAAATAATATAACTAACTGTTATTATTACTTGTAAGATTATATGTATGAAAGTTGTAGATACAAATAAGATGTTGTATTAGCATAAATCATTTAAATGAAAGGTATTAGTTTTTATTTCTTTACCAAGATATCAAGTTACACTAATTTTTTCTTTAAAAAAAAGTTTTTTCTTATTAAAATATATTTACTCAGGGCTTTCAGGCTCGAGCCAAGCTTTGAAAAAAGCCCGAGCCCAGCCCATTTTACAAATCAAGCTTTTTTTATTCATGTTTTAGTTTTCTCAGGCGAGCAGGCTTTTTAAGTTATAATCAAGTCTAATCAATATGTATACAATACTAACATTTGACATTAAAGGAATTTAGTATAAAAATCATATACAAATAAAGTAATAACATAGCCTTTATCACATAACCACTAATGTTTTCACATTAACATTAGGTAAAATAATTTAAGGAATTTTTTCTTTAATCCGTAAAATTAACTCATTTTATCAACTAATTTCTTATTCATCTTTATTTAAGAGCCTTTCTCTAATTATATGTGGCTTCTTATAGGTCAATGTGATTCAAATGCTTGATCAATCCCAAAGTTTAAGTTCCTCTTTTTTGTGTACTATGCTCAAAATGTTGCATACTTTTCATATTTGGGAATTGGGATAGCAAAAATGCTTGCCAAATGTTTGTGACAACATGGTTTTCTTTTGCATATTTTATTTCTACTGCATACTAGGAAAACTAAGCTCAAATTACTATTATTTAGCTTAAGTTTCTCTTTTCATTCTCCATGACAAGTGTAAAAAAAATTATCATTTAGGGATAAATTGGTCAAACCTATTACCCATGAGTTTTAAGGGAATAAGATGTCATTTGTCTTCTAGTTGGTTATAGAATTTCCCATATACATGGAAGACATGTGATTAAATAATATAATTTGGATTCTTGTAATTATTTGTGCATGTTTTCTAGTTTTTCTTTTCAAAATAAATATATTAATTCACAAATTATAATTTTATGTTTATGTAACAGTTACATGCACCACATTAAGGTTTAAATCATATTGAAAAGTAGTCAAAATTTGTCCAAATATAGTCATATCATATTCCAAAATTTAGAGCATGAATTCAAAAATTTTTAGAGACCAAAATCATCCCCAAACTTCATGGCACATGGCCCCAAGTGCCATTTAAAGGCTACTATTTTAGAAAATGCTAAAAAATTCAAAATTTATGATACACCTCCCACTTTTTGGGTAGATTTGGGCTACAGTGCATATATCGTTGGTCTTCTCATCCCTTGCTCTATCTTTTAAACTTAAAATCTAGCCTAATGGTGCTGAATTTTAGCCACATGTGCCACTATTAGGTGTGGGATTCACCTATCAAACAGTGATATATCCCTCATCTTATATCCAATTTAAGTGAAATTAGTCTTATTGGAATGCTTATTTATCAAGCTTTCCGACAATATACATTTTGCCTAATGTTGTCAAACTTTCAACATTAGGAAGAATCATAAAGAGGGGTTTAAACTCGTAACTTAGAATCGTAAGAGTTTACTTCTATTAATAAATAATTATTAAACATAATTAAATCTCAAAAATACAAATAAAAATTCATACATATTTACTAAATACTATTGTAATAACCTAAATTATAGAACTAAGGAATGATAAAAAAAATTATTAGGAAAATATACATGAATCATAAAACTTTTAATTATAATTAATTAAGTAGAGATTGTGTTTAAATTTTTTTTCTCGAAAACTTGAGTTTAATCTATTAAAATAAAATTAGGAGCCAGCTTTGCTATTTGATATTTACTAATTTAGAAATTCAAAGTAATTAAAATTTAAAATAATAGTAATTTTAATAATAATAATCATGTAAACAAGTTAAAGTAAATTTTAAATATATATATATATATATACACATATATATATTAATGTATTTTAAGCTATTGAATGAAAAAATTTTAAAAATTTGAAAGTAGAGCTAACCATTTAATCACAATGTAATATGTTATTTGCTATTAATTACAAGTAGTATTAGAGTCATGCCAATGTAATTATATTTGTAATATAAGTTATGTTTCTTTTTTAAATGTTTAATGGTTGAAATAGTTGAGTTGAGCTTAAAGTTAGTTAATTTTCCTTAAAAAAGTTGATTAGAATGTTGGATTATTCATATTTGGGCCAAAAACCTTTTAAAAAAATTATTGCGAGTCTACCCAAGTTTGACCGATTCAACCTTGATTCTGATTCTACGACCAAGTTAAATCAATTTCTCCATCTAAAAACGTAGAATTAGCGAATTTAATGAGTTGACTCGTAATTTTGACAAATATGATTTTGCACAATTTGTTGGTGTATGGAGAGAGAAAAGGGTCTCAAAAGTTAGTTGTTTGGCCATGTTTTTTGGAAATTCCTAATTCGGACTATATACTTCGGATTATCATATCTCACTCATTTCTTATCCAATTTGGACAAACTTGGTGGTGTTCGAAAGATTATTCAGCAGGCTTCAAGAAGTTTAGAGTTTGCATAATATAGTTGTTTATAGAAGAATACCAACCTTTTTAATATGGTTGTTTAACAATGTTTTATCCAAAAATTTGAGTTGCAATATTTCTATGGTTTCTTGTTCAATTTGTCTTAAATTTTAACTATAAGTTCCTCTTGTTACAAGCATTTTTCAAGACAAATTTTGTAGCCAAAGATAGTCTCAATGTGAATCTACCATTAAAGGCCTCTAATGTCCTTTTTATGGAAAATGTCATTTTCTTGGTGTTTTAGCATTAAATTTATAAATTTGACTACTCAAATACACAAGTAACATAGACAATAAAACTGAGTCAACCTAGCTCTAATACCAATGAAGTAAAGTTTATTAGGTACATACCTTAATAGCAGAATACGGATCTTATCAAATCTATTGTCCCATGCATTTTGGACCAAAACCATGAGACGGACTTAAATCTCTTTTTCACAACAGAAAACACCAAAGAGGAGATGTAATCTTGCTCTATGTATTTTTGGGAAGAGAGCTGTTTTCCTTTTTCTTTGTTCTCTCTTTAAAATTGTGTTCTCAAATTACTTCTCTTATTACATGTTTCATGTCAATTACCTCCTTTTAAAAGCAACAACCCATTTCAAACTCTAATTAATTAATTAATTTGATGAGTTTAGGTCATAAATTATGGGTCAACCGATTATGGGTGACCTAATATTCCAACAAGTATTTATTTAAGTTGGTACTGGGGTGGGATTTAATTTTAGTGAATAATGAAATGAGTTGAAGTCAGAGTTGTCATAATAGTTTAGCATTAATTTTAGTGAATAATGAAATAAGATTATTTTCGTGTTTAGCATTAATCTTTAAGCTAGTATAAGCATAATTATTATCGTTGATTATTTTACCTTATTTTTCCAGTGCAGTGGTTATTTAATACACGTTATATTTCACGCGGTACGTTAGAAATGATATGGTTTTCACAAAACTCGATAGGTTTCAATCTGCCCTTTTTTACTTTTAACATGATCATTATTATTAACTCACTTGATGTTACAACTCACCCTTTTAACATTTTTTTCAAGTTGCAAATTGTAGAATTGCTCACTGAGAGGAAAATAATTGATTTAATTAAGGAGACTCAGTTTCTTTTTGATTTGTAGAACCAAGATTTAATGAAGACTAAATTACTGGTCTAATAAGATCTCTATAATATGTTGGAGAAATCTCGCAGTTTCTACATCCTAAATTATCTTTTCCTCACTTGTAATATAACAGGTATTTTTCACCAAACGTATATGAGGTCTCAAACTTAAAAGATGTATTTATTACATATCTGGCATGTCTTGGCTAGCTAAAATTAATTGATAATATTTAAAATTATTATCTTATTCTTATTTAATAACCACTTTTTATGACTGGACTGATACAATATCTCATAAACCAGTGGCATGGATAATTTAGTACTAAGTTGATAGAAATTGCATTGGTTCACTAAAAGAAGATTTTTTTTTTTTTTTTTAAACGAGCAATGGTAATTAAAGTAGCTGAACAATTGCATAGGCAGAACCCCACTCCACTATTAGACGTATATTCTTTGATTCGAGAATAGAGTGCTTTTATTATATTGATGATTTTCAGAATGCACAGTGTCTAGTGTATATCCTGCCAAAATTTTTGCGGGAGGCTAATGGTAACTTAGTTATGTAATTACTGGTTTCAAAGTAGTGTGCCGACATGTTATAATAGTGGTATTTAACTAAACCTTCATTGATTATAAATTTTGCAAGGTTAAAAGTATTATTATAAAGTATTTACTAGACTTAACAAGACTTATTTCTAGAAGTGAGTTATAATATCTATTTAATTAAAAGTTATAAAATAACATGATAAAAACCATTTTTGCTTCACTTATAAATAAATTTTATTTTAAAGAAACAAGGCTATACACCTCAAATAAAAATAACTTTGTTCGAAAAATAGACAGCTTCTTTCCCCAATATCTGTTTATCATTGATAAATTTTTAAAATAAGCAACATATTTATAATTAAAATAAAGTGTCATCTTTAATGTATTTATAATTTTAAAGGTATTAGTGTATCTAATTATACGGTTAGAATATAAAATAATATTTTTAAATTAAACAATAATAATATTATAATTATATTATTATATTATAATTAATATATTGATATACTTAAAATTATAAATGCATTAAAATTTTTATTTTTAAATAATACTTATTTTTAATTTTAGCAACGTTTAACGACTTTCCAAAATTGCTTTTAGATATTGACATATAAGTAGTTTGTTTTTTTGTTCAGAAAAAGTATATTCCTTCACCTGTAAACAAAAAAAGGAAGTAGAAATCTTTTGTGAGACCAAAAAGTCCTTACTCAAATTTTTAATTGCCATATCATTCGTTTCATTTTTTTATTAATACGTCTTTTTTTTTTTCCATTATTGTTTCTTCTCTTACTCTTATATACTAATTTTGTTGTATTTAGTTATATTTAGTTTAATTTTATACATTTTTGAATTCATTTCATTAAATGATTTATACTTTATTGAGAATTTATTTTTGAATAAATAATAAAATAAAAACTTAAACTTAATTACAATTAAGCCTAATGAATATAAATTTATCCATACCCATAAAAAAATTAACAGTAAATCAAATAAGGATGTGCCTCGTTTTGTTGCTTTTACTAGAATACATATCTTTTTATCGTAATTTGAAAGCAAAAAATAACTTTTTAGAAGATCTTCTATATATATTAGTATTTGTAAAAAAATTTCATCAAATAATTTTGTGAAACATAAAGTACTCTATCTGAAGGCATTTTACATGAAACTTCATTTAAATATATATTAAAATTTCTGACAATCTCAAACGAGCCTTTCGATTAAACTCGCACCACGAGCAATGGTTTGGTTATATTTTGGGCTTTCCTTTTTCATTTCGAAAGTATTTAGTGGCCCTAAAAAAAGAAGAAACTATTACATCAACATGGTTGAACCCATATAGCTTGGGCCACATGTTTTTAAACACAATTAATTAAATTACATTGTTAATGGGCATTGATTCATATATAGGGTGGAATTTTAGTAATTTAGTCTTATACATGGTACGAATTAAAATTTTTAAAATAGTATAATCTCATTTTAGTATTTTATATAATATTATTTTGATACTTTTAATTCATTAAAGATCAAAATAATATTAAATTTAAAAATGGATGACTAAAAATTAGATAACAACATAGCGAATATATACTTCTTTATATTTTTATTATGTTATTATCTAATTAGAATATAATAAATGTTTGTATATGGTCATTAAATTATTTATTTTTTATGTTATTATTGGTTAAACATACACCTATCATGTCTTAAACAAGAAACCTAACAGCAAAAATATATGAAATCATACCTAAGTTTTGAAATTGGATTGAGTTGAGTTTAAACCCAAGTGAAAAAAAAAAATATACTTTTAACTCCTCTATTGGTTTCTAACCCTAAAATAACATGAATATCATTGTTTTTATAGATAAACTCATTTCTTTGTTTATTTTTCATTCATGTTGATTATGTGACTAGGGAATTTAACTGCGCCTATCTAACAAACCATATTAAGGAGCCTTCACAGATGTCTCAAGATAGAAGCATTAAAGGGCATTTAAATGAGGTATGAATTACAAATTTAAATAATTTTTAAAGAATAATTCCAAAAATAGTTACATATAATTAAAATATCTAATAAATTACTTTAAAATATGATATTGAGGTTAATACAAGTGGCTGAACTTTCTCAATGTTTACTAGAATACCCAAGTTCAAACCTTCGAGGTGTAATTAAGAAAATTTTTCTCCCTTTTTCAGATTTTGACATGTGTACCTTACCTATGAAATTACTAAACCAACCCTAACATTATTTTTTTCCCTTTTATTCTCTTTCTCTCTCTCCTTTATGTCCGTTCTGCATTCCTCTTCGTTATTCTTTTTCCTCTGCATGGTAGCCACCCCTTCTTCCACTCTATTCTCCATGTTTTGGCCAATAGTGCCACCACACCACCTTTTCTATCATCTCCGCATGAGATTGGAGTTGGAATCTGTCGTCAATTTAGTTGTAATCTCTCATTTTCACTCAACGACATTATGGTTCATAAAGAGGATAATAGAGCAAGATTTGTTGAGCTTTTTATGAAATTTTATGAGAGTTTGACATTCTTGTATGTATTTCATTCCTTTTTCTCACAATATTTGTGCTCAATTTCATCATCTTGGCCCTTATTTTTGCAATATTGGCCCTAATTTCAAAATTTACCGATTATATGACCTAAGGTTCTACAAGAAGAGGAATTGAATATAATTGGTGAGGGATTTTTTAAAATTAATTTGTGACTTTGTTTCTTAACATTGATGTAATACCCATAGAAATTTATACTCAAAAAAGGGAACTTAGTCGAAACAAATATAGAGACAGATGAAATTTTATCTGAGAATATAACCAAAATTAGTATCTAAACATCACCCTGTGCATTTTTAGCTCTTATAACTTAATTAAATATGATAACCAAGCATCTGTTAGGGAAAATTTGATCTGATAAAAAATATATATAATCATATTTTTACATTTAAAAATATAAAATAGAAAAAAAAATCCTTAATTATTGCTAATAATTCTACCTAACCTCAATTATACAACTAACCTAAACTTATATCATAAAACCATTAAAAACACCCATCTTATCATGCAGCAAGAACCACCCTCGTCTAAGTAGTGTGCTTGTTGAAATCCTACACGTTTAGCCGTTGTCACCGCTGTTGAAGGACCGCCGGTGGTTGACCAGCACAGCACGAGCCCTGATGGCCTCCCTGCAAGCCTTATAGGCCACCAATTGCCAGAAAATGACGTAATTTTTTTGTGAGTAGCAAAACCCGAAATCGAGCTCTAATTCATGAAATTGGTGCGTTTTTAATCCAATTAAACATAGGGCTTCACTTTATGCAGTGATGTCACACATTTCTCTCTCATTTACACTGATCAATTCAGTCCAATTTGCTCAGAATCGAAGAAGAACCGATTTGGGTACCATTCATCTGCGAAAAAACTGTTCATGCAAGAAAGTGATGAAATTAAGTTCAATTCAGGTTGTGTGCTTCAAATTGAGTTAGAATTACATTTTGAAGGTGAATTTTGCACCTTTCACCCTTGAAATCACTGATCAATTGTGAATTTAAGCTTTCGAATTAAAGGAAAAAAAAAAACCCCAATTTAAGGGTCTACGGGCAATTTGAAAATTTAGTGAAAATTTTGTTCTTAGGACTTCTTAAATTTTTTATATGCATCTAAGGAGTGATTTAGAATTTTTAAAAATTTTAGTTTGAATTTTAGAACAAAATTTAAATTTTTAATAATTTTTCTAGATTTTTCATGAAGAAAAAGGAAGGAAATTAGAAGGAAAAATATGAATGGCTTGATTATATAACAATAAATATTATTTAAGGTTAAATAGAAAATTTAAAATTTATTAGATGACTTTTAAGTGAAATTTGTGTTATAGAAAATGTTAGAAATTTAATAAGTGCATAATAGAATAATTGAATAAAATAATAATAATAATAATAATAATAATAATAATAATAATAATAACAATAATAATAATAATAATAATAATAATAATAATAATAATAATAATAATAATAATGATAATGATAGTAATAATAGTAATGATAGTAATAATAGTAATGATAATAATAATAATAATAATAATAATAATAATAATAATAATAATAATAATAGTAAAAATAATGATAATAAGGATAATAAAATGAAATATAGGTTATAAGTATTTTAAAGTATTCTTTAAGTGGCTCATAAATTTAATTTTCACCATTAAAAGAAAGAGGTGAATTGGATTAAAATAAATGAGAGATAATTAATTAGGTATGTGATAGAATTAAAATAAATAAATTTATTTGTAAGGATTGCATGATAAGAGTATTTTATTTAATATTTTTAGGTGATTAGAATATTTTCAATAAGGGAATTATAATCAAGGATAGAAGGAGGTTGGTATACTCCTCTCAAGTGAGTAGATAATCCTAATTATGCAGAATATTATTTTAAATCATTTATGATGATTTTGAATATTGAATTAAGAAATTCTGAAATCTGAATTCTGTAGTGGTACGATTTTGAAATTTTTGATATTTGTATATGGATAATTATTTGTCTCTAAAATATTGGGAATATGTCCAAAACAAAACCCCGTAGCGAACGATAGTTAACATTAGTCGTAGTGCACTGCGATTGGCATTCTGATAAGGTTAGGTATGATACTCTTCCCTTTATATTCTGTTTGAGGCTGAGAGCCATTATGATATTTACTCAAGCCTATGGCTAAATGAGTATCTGTTCTAATATGTTATTACTAACCTTGGGCTAACTCTATACTCTATAATTATAACTGGTTCAGTAGGAGATTCTCAATTACATTCTGTTGATGATTTTTTTTCTCTATTTAATATCACTAAATTATGTCTGTATGATATCTGGTTTTAAATTTAGAAAGACGTACCACCGTAAGTTGCCTTAATTTCTGCAATATTAGAATTAACTACTCACTGAATTTCTACTCACCCCATTATTTAACATTTTTCAGATCTCAGCGCCGATCCAAAACGTCCACTTTTGGGATTTTAATCTTGGTGATTAATTCTTTGGTGAGCCTAGCCTATTGCTAGAGCAATGTCTTTCAGTATTTTTATGATTCAGTTCATTCGCTCCCTGGTATGTTGGCTAAATTTTTAATGTATTACTATGGTGTATTAGAAACTATCTGTATGAAGAGTTATATGATCTATGTTTGTTTAATATATATTTATGTAAGTTCTACCGTTATGATAGTTCCGACAAGTTTGCAAGGATGAATAACACCTCAGTCTCGTACTGGTCATGCCCTACCAGCTCAAGTCGTGACAATTGAATTCATTCTTTTCCTTGTAAAATTTGCAATCAATCTTTAAATTTGGAGTCATGATTTTGAAATCCCTCTTTTCAAAGTGTTGGTGGTGTAAATTCAAAATTCGGCTCAATTTGAGTGAGATTTCTTCAAATTAAGTTAGGTTTTTAGTTTTTGGATGAATTCTAAATATTTCCCCTTTAATTCTCATATAAAATTGCTAGGTGTTGGCCTTTAATTTCACACCCCTTTCAGTTGGACGAAAAATGTGATGAGGTGATGGAAATTCGAAAATCTTGGACTGGTTTTCTTCAATGATCATCACTAGAGAAAGAAATTAAGCAATTGGAAGTTGTCGTTTGAGGTGGTATGTTAAATTGATGGCCTTTTCTAATTTTTTTTTTGGTTTGGAAGTAAAGGGATGAAGAAAACCTTATAGTAATTGACCAAATAACCCTAAATAAGTAGTTTAATTTATCATTAAATCTTGCATTATGATTAGAATAATTTACAAATTCTTGATAATGTTAGGCAATACATGGTTAAGAGAAATTATTTTGGGTCCTAGGTATATATAGGATTAAATACATAAAAATGGAAACAAATAAATAAGATTTGAACCAAGGTGATGAAATAAAATTTTCAAATAAATAATATTATTTCTAAATATCTTTGTTTTATTTGCTCTGATGCCTTGGGAACATAATTCTTGAATTGTTTTGTAGATTTTGGCACTTATTGCACTCTAAAATAATTAAAAATTTTCTTATAATATTCTTTTGTATCTGAATGATTATTTTAAACATTTTACAAATTATATGATGTACTGGAAACTTTTCAAGTGATATTGTTATTTCACATATTTTCAATGATTTAGATTATTATGAAGAAGTATTATTTTATGGAAATTCATCGAATACAGGATCATGTAACTAACTAGTAGACATTAGCCTTGGTGCACCATGATCTATTTCATTATACTGAGCATTCTCTTACTCATTGATTTTATGCGAGCCTTATTACTTGATTTTGATTATTATGGATTATGATATTTAGCCTTGAGTTTGTTATGGATTATGATACCTACCTTTGAGCTAGCTTTTGCTATGGATTGTGATATCTAGTTTTGAGCTAACTTTATATATGGATTGTAATATCTAGCCTTAAACTATCTTTCATTCTGAATTGTAATACCTAACCTTGAGCTAGCTTTCATATATGAATTTGTGATTAGTCCTGTGAGGTGTTTTCTATTTTGATTTTATTCCTTTAAAATTAATTTTAAACGCTTATTAGTATGACTAGTCTTGCTTAGTATATTGGATTTGTGAAAGCCATTGAATTATGTTACGTGATTTAAGATTTTCTTTTTAGAATAATTTCAGTTTATGTAAGTTCAATGTGTTTTAAATTGCAAAATAATATGATTGAAAAAAACTATAGCGATTGCATGTTTCCTCCTTATATGATTAGTAATATTTGTTCACTAAATATGGTCATTTACTCCTTATCTCTTTATTATCGCTCTACAGTTAAGAGAAAACTATAAGGCTAGGAGTTGAACATTACATTGTTTGCAAAGGCAAATATAGTCATTTTAATTAGTTGTTAAATGTTAAAAAATATTTTTCCTGTAATTTAGTAGCCCTATTGTCACAACCAAAATTTTGTTTTGTGTAACCTTAAATTAGTTATATGATTATAAATGATTGAATTTGATATTGTTCATGTATTTTGTTATTTTTGTCATATTTGTTTGACTTATAAAAAGAAAGTTTACATTATTTTTCGTGCGGCATGACAATACGATCATAAGAATCAATCTTAATTAATTATTTAATTAATCTGAATAAATATCCTCCACATTTTTTAGGCCATACATAAGGTCCATTCACCGGTGAATCATTTATTAGTGAATCATTTAAAGGCAGGCTGCACGTGTATGCAGTACTCCTTTCTACACTAACTAGTAAATAGCCATCTTATCTATATAATAAAGTGCTAATTTGCTTAGCTAATAAAGTATTTGACAGTTCAAGCAAGAATCTTACTTTGAAAATTAAATTAAAAAAAAAAAAGCAAACTTAACTTTTTTATATTTATTATATTCAAAGCAACATTAGATTCCCCGCTTTTCTACCACATTGAATTCGCATTAATTAAGCATCCAAGGATCATGTTAGTTTAAATACATTAATTGAGGGTGTCCCACATGCTCTGATTGAGTAATAAAGATTTTTTTTGGGTTGATTATTATGAGGATTTCGTTGGCACTAAGGAAGAGCTAGCGTAAATAATTTATTTGTAACCTGCTTTAGCTAATTACAATTTTAAATCTTTTATTTCTTTCATTCGAGTCTTTCAGTAATTTAAAAATGTTGTAATATGTCTTTTAACTAGCATTATACGGACTTCCAAAAAAAAAAAAAACTAGCATTACACTTGTTATATGTGCTTTATAAGTTCAAAATCTTCCTACGCCTAAAATGATTTATCTACGTTCTCGTGATTCAAGATTTCTACCGTTGCTATTTGCTTAATTTTTTTTCAATTTGAAAAGAGAAAGGAAAAGTGTTGGTGAGACCCATCTTTTCTCGATCTCCTCTTATTCCAAATTAACAAGAAATTGAATTAGAAGGAATGGACACAATGGAGAATGGGTCACATGACCTAAAGGTGTATTTTGGATTAATGTCAAGAAAGAAATGAAAATGTCAAAATAGGTTGAATTATTTTTAATCATCAAATTTTAAGTTTTTTTATCCTCCAAGTTAAAGGGTAGCGATAAAATGAAATAGTTAAGTAATATATATTATCTTTGAATAACAACTTGTTGAAATTGTATTTTAATTATAAGAGTAATAGTAAAAAAATAATTTTTAAATCGTTTCATTTTGATAAGAATTCCTTATTTTTATTAAATTTTTAATTAATAGAATTACATTTGCTTTATTATTCTATTTTCATTGTGTTTTATTTTATTATTTGTCATTTATAAATTTTCAAACATGACTATTCAAATTACACAGCGACGAGAGGACCACGAGGTTAGCGAGGACATGCATGCTTCATTTAGCATCTCAGAATTTATAACAAGTGTATATAAATTTTGCCGAAAAGCTCTAAATTTAAAAGAATTTACCATCCCTTCGCCGTTAAACGCCGGGTCATCGTCGCGGTTACAAAGTACAAATAAATTAATATATACTATATAGTTCTAATTTCAACGCTCAACTGCCATTCCAGCTGTCGAGTTCATTGCCCAATTGCTCGTTCAACTACCACTTCATTAACTGAAAAAGTAGTTCGTCCGCGTTTATGTCCTTTGGGTTTTTTTATTCATTGACCATTTTACCCCTGTCCTTCACTCCCATACCAAGATGGGAAAGTACAAGGATAAGGTTGGGTTGCTGTTCAATTTTAGACCATGAAAAAAACCATTATTTTGTATAAATGTCCAAATATACGTGTGTGTATATATATATATATATAAATTATTATTTTAATTTTTCATATTTTAAATTAATTATACTTTGGTCCTCTATGAATTTGAAATAATAAAATAGTTCTTTAAAAATTAATCAATAAATTAAACAAATCCCTTTCTTATTTATTAAAAAAATTATTGAGATTAACTATTTTTTTTTGGTTGATATGAAGATTAGGAGCATATATTTGATAAAAAAACATTTTAATCATCGCTAAGTGTAAAGTATTTTTAGAGTTTCTTTGATCAAATATATACAATGGCTTCTTCTTTTAAATTCAATAAAAAAAATTCTAAAAATAATTTATATATGGAGATGGTGATGATGGTGAAAAAAAAAATTAGTTCATGTATACATCTAATCTCCACATTAGTAAAAAACAATTTATCTTAACATTTTCTAACAGAAAAATGATAGAAAAACTTATTTAATTTATTAGTGAATTCTTAAAAAATATTTTGTCATTCGAAAGTTATAAATCAAGTAGTTGTCGCTGCCAAAAATGATAGTTTTCTCGTGTGTGTAAATAAATAAATAAATAAATATATATATATATATATATATATATATATATATATATATATATATATGAACCACTTATGCAATACTTTTATATCTAAAAAATATTATGTCAACGTTTTAATTTAAATTTTAAGATGAAAATCACGAATGCAAATTTTAGTTACGGGAAAAACTATACATAACAAATTCGTAATAAAATTTAAGGACATTTTGTTATTAATTTTATTTAATTATATAAAGAAAGATTGTGTGAGCTATAAATTCATTGACTATAAAGAGTGTATAACAATTGGGATCGTTAGCATATCTGCACATAATTTATTTGGATTCAATAAACTAGGAAATTCGTCAATTAAAAATATTTTCTCCTTTCAGAAATGTATTTTAATCCATTGCCCTATTTTTCAAAATTCCCAATGGATAAGGATAAGGCTGCCGTTTGACTAGTAGATATTTTAACAAATCTAAAAGATAAAAATTCATGATTCTATATTAAATTCGAAAAAATATATAAAATCCTAAGGTAGCTTTATTTTCTTGTCCAAAAGTATTCATTATGTTGTCAGTGACGGTCTAAATTTAGAAGGAAAAGTATAATACTTTATTTTCTCTAAAAAATTGAGGCAACTTTCTAACATTTGACTCAAGCTATTCGATAAATAAACAAATAAATAGGAATTCGACAAGAGGATCAAAATATACATGTCATGAAGATAATATTATAATATACAAATTAAATATGTTAATCAAGCTAATAAAAAGATTTTTGTTCTGTTTTTCATCTATATAAAAAAGTTCAAAACTTGAGAGAAACATGAAATAAAAATACTAAAAAGAATCTAATTTAATTTAAAACATTAGTATTAATATTTGCATAAAACGAATTACATAAACTTATTACATAATCTATAAAATTCCTTTTAATTTTTCAGAAGTTATATTTTCAATTTCTAAGGGAATACAATATATAAATATGAAATGTACAATAAAATTTAAACCAAAAACATGGTTAGTTGTTTTAATTATTTACACCAAAATTTAGGAAAAGCTTGTGAGTGTTTAATGTGTTTACATTAATTTGTAATGTACATAGGCAATCGATGAGACAGTATGTTCGGAAATACAAAGCAGGTTAATTATAAAAATGATATAATGTATTAAACTAAAATTAAATTGATTAAATTATAAAAGATGGTCAAAAGGAATTAATATATGTTGTCTTTTTGTGTATTACGTCTCTTCTAATATATTCTATCTACTTGTCAATATTTTGTAGCCCTGAATGTCAAAGCTGAAGCAAACTCAACGCAATGGCCCATGAGCCCCGTACATTTGCCGACATAGTTAGCAATCACATCATATTAGTTTTTTAATATTAAAACTATATTATAAATAAATTTAAATATTTTATCAAATAATAATATTACTGCATCGTAACGAAATATTGTGTAAATACTTACTTTTGATATTTGATCCATCTAAAGCCTTTTCAGTTTAAAGAATTTAGTCTTCTCACTATTCCACATAGGTTATTATTGAATTCTATTTCTTCTGAAACAATTTATCTTTGTTATTATAGTTATTATATATATATACATATATATAAAGGCAATTTAACCCCCCAAAAATCGACCTCTAAAGGAAAAATATATAATTCTCATCCCAAAATCCATTCTATATTAAACTTGAGAGAATATTTAATTTGGTTTCTCATGTAGAGATTTTTTCAATTTTTTTATTTATAATAAATTGCTACAATAATATTATTGATAATAATTTAAGTTGTGAGGGATTAAAATAATAAATATTTATGTAGTGAAAAATGAAATTGAAAAGAGTAAATATAGGAGAGATGAAATTGAGAAATAGTGTAAAGGAAAAATTGAGAAAAATTTTATGAAAACTAAATTAAAAATACTTATGAAAGTAGATTATTAACCTAATTAGAAACATGGAAAGCAGTCATCACGCCATCGTTGGAAATTAAATTAGAAGGAAAAAAAGTTGACAATAATTTCTACCCAAAAAGAACAATTATTAAAGGGTAATATTTTATTAGTTATTACATTAAAAAATCCATAATTATTATAAAGGTTTATAAAAAAGCATTTTCCTCACCATGTATAATTGCAAATTAAAATACAACAAACTCTCTTCCAACTTTCTTTTAAAACATAAAACTGTTAATTTTTGTTAATTTAGGATAATTTTGTATTCTTTCTAAAATTTGATCTTTTTAAATATATTTTTATTACATTTTAGACTTAATATACTAAAATTACAATTAAGTTTCAACTTAAATAACTACAATGTATATTTTCTAAAAAAATTTTAATATAGAAAACTAATTTGTAGTGCCCATCACTATCTTCCACTTCCTTCTATCTTGCACCTATCTCCGCATAAGGCACGCGGTTCAGACGCAGAGTGCCCCTCGCTTCCTCCGTCCCCACACGAAGTAACCTTCCTTTCATTGCAAATCAAATACCCACTACGTCACCAGATTCTCTTCACTCACTCACAGCCATACCTAAGCTCACAAATGCGTATTATCCACTCCTCAAAGCACAGCCTCGGATTCTGAATCTCTGATTCTCGATCCCAATGTCTCGTCGTTTCGGATTCGCCCTCTTCATCTTCCTCTCACTCCTAATCCTCTGCGGCCACGCCCACGCTCGCTTCTACACCAGCCGTTTGTCGTCCTCTGATCTGGTTTCTGATGGAGTCCACGATTCCCAGGATTCACGGCAGAGCAATCTGCTCCGACTGCCACGACAGTTAGGGTTCCTGGCAGAGTCTTCCTGCGACCAGACCTACGGATTCTTACCCTGTACCACCACTGTGTTGGGCAACTTGTTCCTCATCGTCGTCTATGGCTTCCTCATGTACAAGGCGGCTACGTACTTGTCCAATGGCAGCGAGCTGTTGCTTGAGATCTTGGGCCCGGGAATCATTGGTGGCTTGTTCCTTCCCGTTCTCGGCGCGCTGCCTGATGCCATGCTCATTCTCGGTGAGGATTTTCTTCTCTCTGTCTGGTTATCTGGAGAGTATGATTACAGTTTTTTTTTTAATCTCGCCGGTGACTTAAAAATGAGAAAATTAAAGATCTCGTAGTATTAGTAAAACTGAGATGAGTTCTTGGAGGTTCAAGTAATTGCGTTTATCTCTTTTATTTTGTTTTGGTTAGTTGGAAAATATTTAGATTCGGATATCCTCCCGTAAGAGAATTACCTGAGGATATCATGAAAAAAAAAAAGTTTGGACCATCAGATAAAATTTTTTAAAATTTTTTTATTTTGATAAATATTATTTTTACTAATAAATTTATGATAATATATAATTTTTTTTAATATTTTAAATTTTTGTTATGGAGAATGATACTTTATTGAAAAAAATGAATTGTTTTTAATAATTTATAATCTATTTTTGATATTTGAAGTTTATTTTTTTAATGCAGGATAATATCCTAATAAAAAAAATATATAGAAAAGTTTCAAAACATGGAAGCTAACCGGCTCTAAATGAAATAAAAAGAGAAGGTCTCTTCCTTTCATGCACGAGCACCTCCCCCAAGCTTATTCTAGAAAAGTAACCTAATCCAACTCTTGAAAGAGCTAGCAGAACAGCCGATCTCTTTCTTATTTGGGAAAAGTTTAAATAATTTATAGTCTATTATTTATATTTTATAATTTATCTTTAGTATTATTTTATGTGAATTTATAATTTTAAATATATTAATGTACTTAATTATAATAAAAAAATATAATTATAATAATATCAATTAAAATAATTATAATTATATTATAATTATATTTTTATATTATAATTAGATGTATTAATACATTTAAAATTATAAATTCATCAAAAATTTTATCTTTATTTTTTCATCAATAAAATATCATTATGTATAAAAGTAATCTAAAATATCCATATATTTTTATGTATTACTATATTTTTTTATTAAAAACTTAATTTTTATTAAAAAGTCCAAATTTTTAAACCAACTTGGATGGTCCAAGCTTTTTTTTTAACAGGATATCCTCCTGTAATTCTTGGACAGGACGATATCCGAAAATATTATTAGCAATTTCCGTTTTCTCTCACCTTTCACTTGGAAATGAAAATTAAGATCCCATATATCAGTAAAAATAAAATGAGTTCTTAGAGATATTTGTAAACTGCGTTATAATTTTTTTACTTGTTCATGGATATTCTGGAATTTTCTATCATTGCTTATTCTAGGTAAGGAATAAGGATGTTCTTCTGTTGATTTAGCGAAATTTCCTTTTCTCTCTCACCGGTGAATTGAGATAGAATTGTTTTGTTTTTGTCTCAATCTGACCGCAATTCAAAAGGCATTATCAATTGGGGAAGTTGAAATTACCTCTCTCCTTTTGATTCCTCCCTCGAACAGTGGGCGTTCAAATTAGAAAATCTTGATCTCCATAGGCGAGGAAAACTAGGAATAATTCTTACAAGACTGGTCCCACAAACATACGTTCCTTTTTTTACATCCTTCTCCGGACACTGCACGTATCACAAGTCTTTAATGACTTGTGTATAGAGTCTTTCTTGAATTTTTAGTCGCAAAAGTAATTTCAGCTTGATCCTGCACAGCAGTTTCGCTGTACCATTTTCATTTCTCGTCAGGGGACGTTCTCTTTTTAAAGTTTTGTTGAATTTTGTCTCGCCCTTCTTTTATAATTTTTTTTTTTTTGGTTTGGTATAAGTCACTTCCTTCTTTTTTAAAGTGTAAATTGGTAGAAAAAAGAAAGAAAAATTTTGGAGATAAAAAAAGAGATTAGAGGGTGAAATATCGAGGATTTATTTTATTCTTAAGTAGATAGTTAAATTAAAACATAAATAGAAGTTTAATTAAATTTATAATTATAAAATGATTTATGAATTTGTACTTTTTAAAAATAATTAATTTTAATAGATTTATTTACCTTTCCTGGTTACGAAAGGTGTCGTCGGCCAAACTTTTATTTATATTAGTTTAATTTCTTCTATTGTAAATTTTAAAAAATAACACTGCAATATATAAATTATTTAAATTTTCATTTAAAATTTTCTTTTGTTGGAATAATATTTTTTGTGCAAAAATTGGAATAATTCAAACACGGGATTGCAAGGATTTGGGAATTACTTGAAGGTGAAAGCTCAGATATATTTGTTTCTAAATTCTCTGATAAAGACATACCGAGTGTATTCATTATTATATATTAATTTATGATTTATATTTTAATGTCACATAATTTGGTCTTTTAAATAAGTTTTTCACACGTCATATTTTTATTAAAGAATCTGATTGCAATATTGTACTTAAATCTAATTCTAACTTAAAAGCTTTTTATTTTCAGATTTTTCTGTTCTTTTTTGTAATTTTAAAAGGAGTCTTTTTATGAAAAAAAAAAAAAAAAGTCTTAAATGAGATGGTTCCTTAACATACTCATGCTTTCTTTATAATCTATATCTAAGGCCCACGCGCCATCTGTCTTCTCGTGCGTTATTTATGGCCGAAACATGAATATATATTTCTTTGACGTGTAACATTAGATTTTCGCATGATTTAACTTAACGGTATTTGAAACTCTAAATCGTGGAATGAATTTTTAAAAATTTTAATAATAAATATATATAAGTGTCATTGTTTATATATTCATTTATAATGTAGAAATATAATTATAAATTATTTTTTTATTGATATTATTACAATTATATCCTTATATTATAATTAGTACACTAATATATTTAAATTGTAAGTGTACAAAAAATTTTATCATATATATTATTTAATTTTAAAATATTAATTTAAAATGTATATATACACACATACACACAAAATTTAGTGTTTTATTAATAATGCCTTGCCATACCGTGTTCTTATTTTTTCGATAACTATTGTATCCTCATTCTTATAGTTCCAGTTCCAGATATAAATAAACGTAGATGTATCCATGCCTGGAACATGAGATAGTTTTCTTTTTTTGGCCAACTGGGACATGTGAATTTACTACGTTGATCTGATGCAAAAATATTTTATAGGAGCTTCATTTCCGCCTTCGACGTTTCATATATTATGAGTAAATTCTTCAAATTTCTATTTGCCTAAGTTTCTTTTACATTTCGTACGCTTCTTCCCACTTGGTGAACATCTGTGCCAAATAGGAATAGTTAAAAAAACATCCTCCAGTGCATCAAATATATCAACTTGTTTCCAATGCTGCCATTAGGAATATTGAAGAGCTAACAAAATTTGCACTTTGGATAAAAAAAATAGCGGGATTTCTTTGTTCAGTTAGAAGAGTGCAGTTCAATTCTTAATCGCTTTATAGTAGTACAAATAAAAGAATTTAACTGATAGTCTAGACTGACTATCAGCAAATTCTTGTGAGACATCTATGATTCATTGTGTAAATCAATATCTTGAACAAAATCTCCAAGTACTCATACATGCTTTAAAAATTCTATATTTGTCATTATTATTTATTGAAACTAATGTCCACTTAGTATACCTCTTCTATAATTTCTGATCAATTTTTCTTGTTGTCGTCCTAGTATCTGGGCTTTCTGGCAGTAAAGAAACCGCTCAAAGTCAGGTCTCTGTAGGAATGGGCTTGCTAGCTGGATCAACAGTTTTGCTTCTGACTATAATATGGGGAACTTGTGTAATTGTTGGCAAGTGCGACCTTGAGGATTCAATTGCGATAGATTCACAAGACACAAGGGGATTTAGCCTAACTGGTAAGTCTTTTGATGTTCTTCTTCAATAGTTATCTTTAGAAAATTTTGATAGTGAGCTTAGTACCCTTTTCTTGCCCAAAGCATTGAAAATTAAAATGTTTCCTCTTAGTGATCATCCAAGATGTCTACTTTTTTCCGTCAGGGTTTTTCTGTACTGAATTAAGGCATAACTGTTCAAATTATAGAAGGAAGAATGGAGTAAATTAAGTTTATCTATTTTTCTAAAACATCATTTCATTATAGTGTCATATATTTAATCAGTATGGATACTTTATTAATTAGTCCAATATAATTTCCATATGCAGGTTCTGGTGTTAGTACTGATATTTGGACAAGTTATGCTGCAAGAATTATGGTTATATCTGTCATTCCATTTCTGATCGTTCAGTTACTGCAATTACTCAATTCAACATCGGGAAGGCATTTGGCTCTTTTGATTGCACTTATTGTCTCTCTTTGTTTATTGGCTACTTATTGCCTTTACCAGGTAAATTGGTTGTTACAACTTCCAATGTTGTTATGTTTCTTATGCTTTAAATTAGGTATTTACTTCGTCTTTCAATGACCCAATATTGCTGGTAATCTTTAAAATCTCTTTCTGTATAATTGAACAACTAAGAAATAAATTTTGTCTTTTGATTGTCTGATAGTAGGTTAACTTCTAGTTTGTTCTGACTCTATGCAATAACAACTGTTTAGATTTAAGCTGTATCATACCATGAAAGAAATGGAGAGAACTCTTTGGAAAGCCTTGTTAAAAGGAAACTTGTGTTACATGTATTTATAATAGATTTTAGATTGTTTGGCTCGTGATAGAACCCAAATAAGGAAAGAATATAAATTAATACTATAACAACCTTGTCCAAGTTTGATGATATTGTTATGTTGAATTTTTCTAATATGTCAAGATTAGCACTTTCAAATTTCAATGATTACTGTATGCTAGGTGAGGGTTTGTCTATTACTATGAACATTTGGAAATTGTTTCCTAAAGAAATTGAGGGTTAAAAATGGTGCAGATTTTCCAGCCCTGGATACAGAGGAGAAAACTTGCTTATGTGAAACACAAGCATGTAATTTTGGGTCTTCTGAGACATTTAAAGCAGCGTTCATTAGGAAGGTTGCTGGGAGAAGATGGTGAACCTGACAAAGAAATTATTAGAAAGTAAGATTTTTTCTCCTTTTTGCTCTGAATTAACACATTACTTCCTGAAGCATTTTGTCGTCTTCTTTCCATCTATTCATGCTTTTGGTAGTCACTGACTTCTTAATGGTTATTCATACAGGCTGTTTTCAAAAATTGACGAGAATAATGATGGGCAACTTGCTCATGGTGAATTAAGAGCACTAGTTGTTGGAATTCAATTTGAAGAGATTGACCTGGATCATGATGATGCTGTGATGAAAATAATGGAGGATTTTGATACTTCTCGTGACTCACGTATTGATGAAGAGGAGTTTGTAAATGGAATCAGTAGATGGCTTTTGAAGGCTAAGCGATCTCGAGGTGCTTCTGGGGATGCTGGTCCACATACAATGAAGTTTTTGGATGACTTTCATAAAGTGAGTTTTGCTATGCTGAACTCATTGAAAGAAATTCTTTCAGGAAAAGGATATATGACTGACTGGATTTTCATTCACAGGAAACAAAGAGGGAACGTGATCTATTGCATGTGGGAGATCAGAGTGATGAAGTCGTTGAGGGTGTTGAGAATGCCAAATGGATTTCCGTAAAAGCAGTGCTGCTGCTGCTGCTTGGTACCATCATTGCAGCTGTATTTGCTGATCCTCTGGTTGATGCTGTCGATAACTTTTCTGATGCCACAAGTATTCCGGCATTCTTTATTTCCTTCATTGCACTGCCTTTGGCTACGAATTCTAGTGAAGCAGTGTCAGCAATTATTTTTGCTAGTCGTAACAAGAGGGAAACTGCCTCTTTAACTTTTTCTGAGGTTTGTTTTCTATTTCGCACTCTTCTTTTCTTTCAGGCATCAGGATTGCATGAATTCATTAGAAATATTGGTAATCAGGCTTTTCACTCAAATTGGGCCATTTGATGTAGATTTATGGAATAATGACTTGGCAAAACAGCAAGGCAGAATCTTAAATTGGACCCATTCATCATGATATTTATGATAAACCATTTTCAGCTTGGTTATTCAGCTAAAAATGTCATTTATTCAGTTTCAAATAAACAGATTTAGGTCTTATTTACATCTTTTTAATAAAGATCATGGTGAATAGCTGCACATTAACGAAAGTTAGGAAATCTCATTTTATAAAGAAACACTGTACATTGTAAGATAAATTACCTATTTATTAATGCCTTAATGCATGCATTTATGGATATATTTAAGATCAACAAATGTATACAGCTTCAACAGCATTGGACAAACTTCATGAAAAGTTGAATTATCTTTCCTGTGATCTGTGTTTTATTCAAGTAGTAATAGCAACTAAATGTGGTTGTAGTCCTCTTAGTCTCTCAGTATGTTTTAAAATGTTAGTAATGCTATATTTATTTGCCGATGAAATTTTGGGTGGGTTGTACATTGGAAATCACTTAAAAGTTGATTATAGTAACAACCTCTATAGGCTGTTTGAACTTTAAAGGGCAAGAATGGTCACAGCTAGACTGATGCTGATGCTAGAGGTAGTTCTGATTGTTGTATTTCAATTTACTAGTGTTGCTTCAGGTAGCAATCATGCGTGCAGTTGTAGGGGCAGTGATAGTATTACTGATAGTTTCATGTAATAAGTAGCATATTGTCAGCATTTCTCCTGTTGATTGGGCTGATCAAAAGGTTATGTTACATATTATGTTCTGTTTTGCTGGGATGTCTAGGAAGGAGCGTCTGATTTACTTTCCATCAATATCTTGTTGATTTTTGGTTATTTAGCATGCTTTTCTTTCATCATTAGCATAGCATTGTGCAACATGTGGAGATGACTACTGACAGTCTCATAGTTTAAATCCTGCCATTCTGGTTCACAGTACTTTGCTTTTAACAACACGTGTTACTTCACTTTGTATGAAGTTTGAATTTTAGCTCAATTTTTTGTTGGTTTCAATTCACTCCTTTATGTTTTAAAATGTCATCATTGTTTCCCTAGACATAACATGGATAGGATGACTGATGGATTTATTTGGTGTGTAGGTGTAAGATATTGTGTTAGAGATTCTCATAGAATCAGGTCGTAGGAAAAGATTGACAACATTTTAGAAGATAAAGGACGAAAAATGAAACTTACTTGCAAAGTCAATAGACAGAAAGCATATTTATCTAGGCCTTTTTCTTCTATCCTTGGTTTCACAATTAAGGCTTCTAAATATGAACTCAATTTGTTTTTGCAGCTATATGGAGCAGTGACAATGAACAACGTGCTTTGCCTGTCAGTGTTCTTGGCCCTTGTTTATGTAAGGGGATTGACGTGGGACTTCTCTTCAGAAGTCTTGGTTATTCTGGTGGTTTGCTTTGTCATGGGTGTCTTTGCCAGTTTCCGCACCACCTTCCCTCTTTGGACTTCCATTCTGGCCATCCTACTTTATCCTTTCTCCCTGGCATTGGTCTATGTTCTTGATTATGAATTTGGTTGGTCATAGGCCAAAGTATGATTTCAACAATAAATATATTCTTAGATAGACTCAGTTTATTAAAACTAACTAAACCAAGCTACTTGTTTATAGACATGTATATTAGAGATTATTTCCACCGAAAAGAATATTTAACATGTTTATTTATGATTAGCTTGGTCTATTTATTTTTAGTAAACTTGGTCATTCTTGGAAGTGCTCTTCAGTACTATTGTCAAGTATGGCTATTAATATTCTATGTTTAGCTATCATAGTCCACTAAGAAAGACTATGCTGTTGGTAACTTGTACTACTGATGCAATTAGTCTCCACTGAGAATTTTGAGGACTCAATCTAATTTTAATAATATTCTCGGTTATAATTTTTTAGAGTGCATATTATGATATTATACACGAGATTCATCTACATTTTGTTGGAAGTAATTTTCTAGATTTAGAAAATTGTTTTAATGGAATTATAATGTTTGAGGTTTGACCTACTAATTTGATTCTTATGATTGTGAATTGTCAACCAAAAAAAAAGAAGAGGTTAAATGTAGGATGATGGTGATGGCATGGGCGATGGTGGTGGGGTGACAATGACAGGATAGTCATGTGAAATATAAAGCTCTTTGATTGTGGTGATTATGATGTTCTCCCCTTTCACTGGATATTGATTCTCAAGAGAATATAAATATTTACTTAGTTTTATTTGATTTTGATAATATTGGCATTTTCCTCAGACCAGTTTGGTGTTAACTGTTTCCTGTTCTTCAAAGAAAAATGGAGTGGTTATATACTTGAGCATCGATTTGATATTACTGTACGTTTCTGTTTGTTTTGAAATACTCTGTTTTAAGGAAATTTCATAAGAAGCATATTGAGAAAAACGCAGCTTGTGTATGGCAAAATTATTTGATATGCATTACCATCAAATGTTTGGCTACTTTTTTTAAATAATACTTTTTAACTAATAATTTATTGAAAAGGCACCTATTTAAGAGAACAGGTAAAAGGGTTAGGTAATTACACTAATTAATAATAATTTAAAACAAAAATATGATTGTTTCAAAAAATATTTTTGTTGTTTTAAAAGCGAAGTCTAAATTGTTTTGTTTTTCAAAATTTGTTTCCCCTATCACTTAGAAGTAACCTTTTTTGTTTTCAGAGCTGAACCAAACATCTCATTTAATACAAATAAATAATTTGTTAAAAATAAACAAAATTTTCTATCCCAAATAGGCAAACTTTGTACAATGATATTATTTAGATCGCTCTAGATTAGCCTATTTTGTGCAGGAAATAGCCCACTGAAAATCCTATTCTAATGTGGCAGGACAGTTTCCAAAGATTATAGTTCCTAAGCCAATTATTCAGTTCAATGAAGTGAAAAACTTCTTGTATATGGCTAATTGCTTCTTGTTTAGAGATTCTGGACTCTGGGAAGTTAAATATCATGGAAGATGATATAAATACAGCAAATGGCACAATGTAAATTCCAACATGCAACAAAATATTGAAATGTTTGTTATACTTTCATTCACATTTTGACATCTTGGACGTCGGCTTTCTTATTACAAAGCTTGCGAATCGCATCTTGGCCAACTTTTCAATTCAATGAAGCAAAAAACCTTTTGTACATGGCTAAACACCTTTATAAAGGTTATGTAAAAAATACGGGATATTGCCACAAGCATAAAAGCATAACACAAAGTTCACATATTAAAGTATAATATTTTTGTGTAATTTAAAGGAGTAAAATCCTATTTTAGTATCACATTTATAGAGTATTTCTCAATTTGATCCCTCACAAATAAAATTTTTATCAATAATACATTAAAAAAAACTGTTAATTTCAAAAATATGAAGGACATTATTGATAATAATTTTATATGTAAATGATTAAATTGAGAAGATAATTCAACGAGGGACTAAATTAAAAAATATATAATATATGTAAGGGACTAAATTGAAAAAAGTCCAATAAAAAAGTAAATTAAAATATCTCATATATAAAAGACCAAAATAAGATTTTATTTTAATTTAAAGCGTTATATTAATATAACGATTACAAAAATTGTCATAGTTTTAATATTTTTTTTGAACTAAAAGTTGAAAGATAAAATCACCTAATGTGGGTGGTATCCAAACAACCCAATTACTTATTTATATATAAACACACAAACACTAAGTATTAGCTGATGTAGACATGGAAGCACCCACAGGGGTTTCAAGATTTATTTTTGTATTAAACTGCAGGAATCCTTCTATACCAAGCTTTAAGATATTGTACAACCAGTGCACTCACTATTTCATATTAAAAAACGTTGGCTTTCTTGCCATTTCCAACTTTCTTTGCATACCAAAAGTCTGTGTCTGAAATGGATGATCCTTGAAGGACTCTAGCACATAAGATTTCTAGATTGCCACTTCATCTTTGAGTTTAGTTAAAAAATAGGGCTAGATTTACAAGTCTCTAAAACTCATGCTTCCCTCTGTTTTTCTTTTCTTCACTTCTTAACACCAAATTTCAATTTACCTAGTGAATGACTCTGCTCCTTCCTTCTTCTCATTCATTCAAATGTTATATATATCAACTACATATATAACCCCCTCTTCTCCCAATGGGATTAAGATCCAAGCTCCATATGATTTTTGTTTTGGCCATCAATATTTGAAAAAACAGAAAACAAAAACAAAAGTAAACAGATGCTGCAAATCGTCTCACACATGCATGGTGAAGGAGGGCCCCACGGCCCACAGCTGGTCACATAGAAGTTGGAAGCATAATGAAGGTCCAGATTTGGGGACCCCACCAAAACCAAGACAGAGAAAAAGCACAAAGGCATAGCTCTTCCACAACCCACATGCAATAGTTTGTTACCCATGTCACTTTCTTTTCTCGTCCCAACACCACACCGATCACACAACAATGTCCAATAAAAACAACCAATCTCTCTCTCTCGCTCTCTCTATACATACATATATATATATATATATATATATATATATATATACACACCCACATATATGTTGGGATAGGGGACCAAAAAAATTTCTTCTATAATTATTTTTATACCCTTTTTTTTAGAAAATTATTTTAATATAATTATTAAATTAAAATTTCCTTTAAACTTTAACTATTGAATTAAACAAGATGAGCTTAACATACTAACAATATCTTAATTTTCTTTTTCCTAAATCATAAAACAAATTTAATTTAAATGAACATTCAATAAAAATTATCCTTCATATATCAATAATTTAACTATCTAAATATTTATGCGTACATAATTCTATATTTATTTAGTACACATGGAATGCATAACAATTTTATATTAAAAAAATATACCATCATTCAACAATATCATAATATATTAATTAACATTTTCAAAAAGCATTTGTTTTTAAAAAAGAAAGTTTAATTGATATATAGAACATTGTGAATATTATTTTACTTTGACTTTCAAAAACGTTAAAAATATTTTTAAGGATAATTAATTTAAGTCTAACTAAAAATAACATTGACATTTCAACCTTAGTTATTGGAAACAATTATTTACAAAAATGTATTGAAGTTTACATTAAATAGAGTTATATGTATAGCACATGTGTGAGTTTAGTAGATTTAAATTAAACTGTCAAATAATGAAAAAAATATTAATATGTAATACCATGTATATATACATGGTATTACATATATATGTAAGGATGAGAAAGATACAAAGGCACAATATAACAAAATTACCAGATTTAGGCTTCATCAAAACACACAAGGCATTATTATTTAGCACCTTAAAAGCCTTAAAGAGACAAATCTTCAATCTCCCTTTTCCTTCTCCACTCTCCTACCTCTCACATGGCCAAGATTTGAAGTCCCTTTCAAACTCATCCCCACATGTGCAAATTCTAGAAATATCTACCCACTTGTGAAATTAGATCAAAGAAGACTATGCAATTTTGGGTGGGTCTCATAGTGAGGAACAACTGGCCTAAAAGTGACACAATGATAAATGGGCAAAAGAAGATGCTCATAGCCTCAAGTTGAGATCAACACTTTCTCCCTTTCCACCATGGCAATTCTGAACTCTGCTTCTTGCTGTTGTTTGGACAATTTGTGCCGCCTTTGGTGGTAAGAAGCTGTGGAAATGAGGAATTTGATCTCCTACAATGCCCTATAAAATGAAATGAAATTTGCAATAATGATGAGATTTTCAGAAATGAACTTTAGTTCTTTGGATATGGTGTTATTACCAATTCAATACTTCTTAAATTTTTGGTATCACTTTGAGACCCGAGAGCAAGATTTTATTCCAATACCAAGAATTTTAATCTTAGAAAGATGGTTTTGGTATTGTTTTAGTACGCTAGAAGAGTGAAATTGGAACGAAATTATACTCTTAGATACAACAAATTTGTATAGTATTGAACTGATAATGACTCCATCTTACAAGGACTAAAATAAGATTTTTGGTAAGAAAAATGAATTAATTTGGGCTTCCCCAAACCTGAGAAGGTGGAGATTCCAACACAGGATATTCCTGGTTGTGAAATGCTTGGAAGGTTGAAGTAGACTTGAACTTGCAAGGTGGTGTGGGTAGAGCCAGAGTGAGAAAATCTCCATTGAAATTCTCGTCCTCTATATTGCTCTTCTTTGAATTAGGCTCTGAGTAGAGTGTTGGACACAGAGGTACTTCTCTGCAGATTTTGCAGATATACATGATGAATATTTACAACTTCAATGCATGAACCAACAGAATCAAACGAAAGCAACCTGAAAGTTGAATTGGCAGCTTCAAAGTTCAGTACAGTTCCACTACCACATGAAGTGCTTTCATTTGCTGTCATATAAGCAGTAAAGGTAGGCAATTTGTAATTGAAAGAGGAGGCAGGTGGAACATCCAGAGAGAAGGGGTATGATCTTTTCTGGCCCATCATCTGCTTCAAATTCAAAATACAAAGATTCTATTCAGACAATTTTATGACGAAGTTAGAGATTTGTAAGGACAAAGTCAAACATCAAAATGCATCAGGTCAAAATTTCATTGAATTACTCCTAGATAACAAGGAGAGATTTTGATATAACTTGATAGTAAAACAGCTAAACCTAATCATGGTAATCAAATAAAAAGAATATAATATGCAGATGAATTTCAGTAAGAGCACAAATTGCAAATACCTTCTCGTCTGGCCTCATAGGCACACAGCTGCTACTACAGTTTTGGTTTGAAGGGGGCTCTACGGAGTAATGATATACGGGTGACGATAAGTTCACTGAAGAGACATTCACCTACTTGTTTCAAAAATCCAAAAGAAACCAAATGAAAACCCCATCATGGAAATGATCAAGAAAGATCAAACTTGAAACTATCTTACCATTGATGAAGAAGGTTGCTGATATTGCTGTGTTTTTTGGATCCAATTGGAGAGAGGCCAAGTTGGGTTGGATTCATAGGGCAAGGCCACGTGAAACTCCTTCTCAAAATCACACAACTTAGGCACGTTTCCATGCCCATGAATTGGAATAGAATGCCAGCCAGACTCAAAATTACCACTGTTTGCCAATGAAACAATGCTTGAAGCTTTGGAAGCATCTATGTTTTGCAGTGACAGAGGCAACCTTGTAAAATCTGCTGCTGACCCAGAATGTAATGAAATTGGAGAGGTGGAAGGTTGATTAGAGTGGTGGAAATTAGGAATTGGCAGAGACAGGTAGGAAGATTTGCTTGGGGATAGTGAAGAAGTTGGTAAAATTGCAGCAACAGCAGCTTCTTTCCTTTGTTGTTCTTCTATTCTTATTTTCTCAAGTTGTGCCACGCCAAGGCCTCTCTGTGGGACCTTTTTCTGCTTTGGTTTTTTTGAAGATCTTCCAATGTTACCACCACCACCACTGCTACTATTGCAACATTTTTGGGATTGATCTTGCTGAGTCATTGTTCTTATCTTCCATCTAAAGTTTCTACAGAAATGGGTCAGCAGTGGTTTTTCTAAGTAGCTTCTTTGTTCTCTTACATGTGAGTTTGGACTTTCAGGAACAAATTTCGCAGGCAAATTCAGATACCCAGATCAACAGGCAGAGAGACCCAAAAGTTTGATCGAGACCCCACAATTTGAAATCATACTGGGAGCAAAATACAGAGAAGTTCAGAGATTACCTAAAAAGTCTCGCAGGTTGTGAAATTTGAGGAACAAAATCCCTAGAACCAAGCCAACGGTTCAGCAAAGACTGAAGAAGAGGAGGAAGAAAGCAATGAGTGTGGTGGAGAGAGAGTACTGAAAGATTCAGATTTTTCTGAAATCCAGTTGCTTGTCCAAGGGACAGATCAGAGACACAAACAACATAGTTGGAACAAAAAGCAAAATATCAGCCTATATCTTCTCAAAATTCAATGCAGGGAAAATCTAAGAGCATTATGCAAAAAATATTATATTCACTCATTTCTCGCCCAAATCCTCGCTCCACTCTCCCCATTTCTTCCCAGGCTAACTCTCTCTCTCTCTCTAAAGCAGTAGGGGTAGAGAGAGAGTGTGTCGTATTCTTAGGTTGTTGGTTCATATGATGGGCGAGGTTGTGCTTGGTTGGCTTTTGCAGCTACGGGGTCCAACTGTGGGACCCAGCAACACATGCATGGCCTTCACATTGGAATTGGATTGCCTTCATTTTGGTGGAAGAAATAGACAGAGATGATGTGCTATAAGAGACATAGGCGAAGAAATGATATAATTTGGAGCAATCTAGGAATTCTTGAGTTTTTTAGGGGGAAATTCTTGGGCGTCTTTCTTTTGTCCCAGATGCAAAAAAGTAATAAACATATTAATGAAAAGTTTAACTATAATAAACGTATATAAATTTCTGTCTATGAATTAAATTTTTCATTTTTCAATATTAGAAAGAAAAATAAAGAATGTGAGAGTATATGGGGCAATAGAGTGATTTTTGTGAGAAGAGGAAAAAAAAAAATGAAAATAGATGCTATAAAATCATGTTTGGTATGATAAAAAAAATAAGTGAGAATGGTACTTTAATTTTTTTTGGGATGTATAAAGTTCAAAATGCCCTTGTTGAACAACCTAAAAATAATTTTATAATATTTATGTTTCTAAAATAGTTTTGTTAAATTATTTTTAAAAGATGTTTTGAAAATTAAAAAACAATTAAAATCTTCTTGAACGGAAAGTTTTCTTTTAAGGTATTCTATGTGTTTTTATCAAAATTACCACAATGTCATTAGTAAAAAAATTGAAAGGTATTCTCTCAAGTTGTTTCCTTAGTTTTCTCTTGATTATGAAAAATAAGAGACTAGAACATCTAGAAAATGTTTTTTAATTTCATTTCTTCGTAGCACTATTTTAAAAAAATTTTCAGAACAAGGAACGAAAATAACATTAGAAAAAATTCTTTTTATAGATTTTGTTTTCAAAAACAAAAGTTGTTTTCAGAACAAGATCTAAACAGGCCCATAATTATCAGATTTTGTATGAAGACTAATCTATTTGGATAACGGTGATAACTAATTAAAGATCTATGTATAATAAATCAAAATAAAAATATTCCAATATTGTTTTATAATTATTTTCCTAGAGATAATTATCAAGCCAGTTCTTGGTGCATGTTGTATCAAGCGGTGTCTAATATCAACCTTCAATCCTTGTTTTATGAGTTGAAATGGGAAACATGACACCATTTTTAATGAGAGGGTCTTTCTAGTTCTTAAACGCAATGCACTACATATAACTAAAATATGTTCTCCTAAATGTAATTACTTTATGGATGAGGAAACTTCATTAGGTAAATATTTATTTTTTCATGCAATGATTTTTTTTTTTACTGTTTTTCATATACATATTCAGAATTTTTTGACATATGTAAGTTTTCTTTAGTTAACAAAAAAATAATAAAATATTTAATTAATAAATTAATTAACCACCTCTTAACTCAATTTGTTTTTGAAAATTTACAAATTTTTTGAAGTGAATGAATGAATCAATTAATTATTTCTTAAATAAAAAATTATAAATATAACTTGCATAGTTTAAAATTAAAATAAGAAAAAATAATATATAATAAAATTTTTATTGTAGTGTCATTTCAATTAGCTCATTATGGTCATGTCTCTCTCACGTATAACTAATTTTACGAATTTTTTTAATTTATAATGTTTTATTTATATCATAATATATTACTAAATTTAATTTTTTACCAACACTTATAAATAATGTTAATTTAAAATATATTAACATATAGTAAAATAAACTTCTTCTTTTTTTTTTTGCTTATGTTATGAACGAATAAATAAACTAGTTTAAACTTAAACTTGAGTGTTATTGTCTAAACATAATAGACGATAAAAAAATTTTAAATAATGCTAAATTGCATTAATCGATTAAACTTGTACAAGGATAAACAAGAATTGGCAATAGAAATGTTTCCAAAAAACTGATTACAATTTCATGAATGGGCAATTTAGATTGCAATAAACAAAATTGTAAATAAAAGTAAATATAAGGGTTTATTTGATTCTATTAATTGTTTTGATGTTCTTTAAACAGTTTTGTAAAATTATTTGTGAGAATCAATCTTAAAAATAAAAAATTCAAATAACTCCTTTGAATATTTTGTTTTTAAAAACACATTTAACGATTTTTTTCTAAAGAAAAACATTTTCAAAAAAATAATTTTAAAAAAATTCTAAAGTCACTATGGCTTTGTTTGTGTGCTTATGCTATATATATATATATATATATATATGCATTTGTGTGTATATTTTATGTTCAGTATATATGTATGTGAATGTGAGCAAGCGTACATTTTAATCAAGTTATGTTAGATATTAGGTTCACTCAAACCTTTACTTGCTATCATTTTTAAATATTAGTTTTGTTTTATTTATGACAAATCTTTAACACATTAATTTTTTTAAAATTTACTTATTTTTCATCCCAAATCATATTCTTTTTATTTCAAATCTTAATTTTTTTATTTTTTAAAAAAATATTATGTTAGGTAACCTGAATCTTAAATCGATATGAGTCTCAAATTTGTTTAAACCCAACCTATAACCTTATCTAAATTCTTCATTTATAAAATTACAATTTTGTCATTAATAAAAATAATTTTGAGATGCAAGGAAAAATATCTAAACTTTGTTCTTATTTTGTTTATTTTTTAGTTTTCTAGAACAATTGACCAAAAAGATACATTACGAAACAAATTTTGTTGTTCATTTATTTTTAAAAACTAAAAACTATATTAAAAACACCAATCAAACATGTGCTATATTGCTGAAAATGTAAAGGAAGATGCAATTTTGGTGAGGTTTCTGTGCGTCCAGCACTTAAGCTCCTTTTGCCCTTTATAGCCTCTTTGGAGGGTAGGCACCACATCAAGCCGTGATCTCCTAATTGTGTCTGTTAGTTTCATGGCTTGTTGATGATGATCCTGCCTCCTTTGTTCCTGCTATAGTTGTATTTCTAAATTGTCAACCATCGATTTTGGGTGCTAATTAATATAATATTAAAATGGAAATTTGATCATAATAAAATTATGCCAAAAAAAAAAATCTTTTTAGGCTCAAATATAGTGATAATCATTGTAAGTTAGGCCACGAAAGGATGAGCTAGGCCAACATCATAGGCTCTTCAAGGATGGATTACTTAGGGTTGTATATAAATCAAATTACAGGATTGGGGTGAGATGGATAAAAAAAAATTGAAAAATTTTAGTTTAATTGAGCTAAATTAAGTATTAAGTTTCCTTGATACTCAACTCAGGCCAACCTAAGTTGACTTCATTTTTAAAAAAAATATATTTTAAATAATTTATTTTTTTTTCTATTTAATATAATTTTTTATGATTATTTTTAAAAAATTGATTAATTTTTTATCCATTTTATTCTTTTTCATTTCACATATCAATTGTTTTCATTTCATTTTTCAGGAAAAAATTATTTCTATTAATAAAAAGTTGTTTTCTTTTGTAAATTTGTGAAAGTGAAAAAGGGGAGACTTGAATTTGCTAAATTACTATTTGGGTCAAGCAAATCCCTTAGGTTATGTTTGGAAGATTAATGGAGGATGAAAGAGAGTGGTCATTAATGGAATAGAGTATAATGATTTGAATAGATATGTTTTTTGAAAGTTTTAATGAGGAAATGAAGGAACTCTTAAAATTTTTGTTTGAAAGTTACAATTAAATTAATAGAATAGAATGACTTATTAATTATTTTTTTAATATTACTCTTTATAATATAAACATATAACTAATAATTTTATTTTTGTTTAATACATGAAATAAGAATGTGACTCATTTTTTTGTTTATTCTTTTAATTTTTTAATTCACAAAATGCAACATAATTATAAAATATATATATATATATATATCTTATATAAACAACTTATAATATGTAAAAATTACTTATTTTAAAATTTTTTTAAATAAATAAATTTGATATTTTAATTAATGATTTAATAGAAGAATAGAATAAAGATTAAATTTGTTATTCATGATACAAACATTTAATAAACTTGTAATTTTAAAAAATTTAGAAGGGTATAATAGTATTTTTAATTAATGACTCACTCTCTTTCATTATTGAAAAACAATATTTTGGATGGTTATAGAGGGTCTTTGAGACCCTTTCTTACCATTCTATTTCCTCTTCATAAAAATATCTAAATATATATTCATTCAAATTTTATTATTTTACTTTTTGTCACTCCCTCCCTAGTCCACCATCCAAATATAGATTTAGTTTCGAAAAAGTGTCCCAATTGTAATTTAAGCTGCATCACGGGTCTACACACACTCAGTCCAATAAGTGTTCCCTCGTAACCCTAACCCACATAGAGCATGGGGAGTGTAAACAAGCTTAATAACGAGAATGAGTTTTCATATAATGAAAATTTAAAATTTATTTGTTATGTTTGGTATAATATTTAAAAAAAAAAGTGAAAATAAAAACTAGGATAAATTAAATTATCCAAATATATTTATTTTAAAAAAATTAAAATGTTAATTAATTAATTATTCTTATATCCTTATAAAAAATTAATAATTTTTCTTTAAAAATTAATGTTATAAAAATAATTATTATTACAAAAATTTAAAAATTTATTACAAATTAATTATTTTTATAATATTAATTATTATTCTTTAATTTTAAATTTTGTGATATAATGATTATTTTTTATTTTTCTTATTTTTAATTAAAATAGAAATTAAAATATTAATTATTATATTTTAAGTTTTGTAATATAATAATTATTATGATTATTATTATTCCTCTCCTCTTTCACGGTAACGATCAATAGCAATGGCATCGTGATCGACAGCAACTGCAGAACATGGCCTTCTTCTCTCTTGATGGCATTGACGTCGATCCTCTCGATGGCATTGTTTTGTCTCTTAGTGGCATTGTTCTGTCTATCAAGTTCCTGCTCGTCCAGTAATAAATGTCGAGATTTAGATTATCTGTGTTTGTACCCTCTGTCTTATGATTTAAATATCGAGGTCCCTCTCTCTTGTAGTCTCGTAACAATGACGGTGATGACAACTGCGACAACAACAGCAAGGCCAACTAATATTGGCCAATTAACCTACTTTATCAATATTTTATTGTTTTGATATTTGTGATGAATAATACTTTATTGCCACATTCAAATCATAGTACAGAGTCAAATTTTTTTTTTATAAATTCACTATTTTGAGTATATATTTTATTAAGAATAAAATTCTATTGAAGTATTAATCTATTAGTAAGATTTTTCTAACTTTTGTTTCCTAACAATAGTATTGTCAAAATATTTTACCAATTCACTATTTTGAGTATATACTTTATCAAAAATTAAATTCTATTATAGTATTATTTATTATTAGGATTTCTCCAACTTCTGTTTCTTATAAATAGTATTGTCAAAATAGGTCTAGTTTGGTTTAAGGGGTGAGCATAAGTTTGATAATATTATGTAATTAAATTGATCAACTATCATTAAGATAAAAAAAAATACACGAAAATTAACTAATTATTCTATTAACTTGCATTTTAAGGTTTGTTGGGGTTAAGTTGGTTAGGTTTTTGGGTTGATTATGTCATAAATTATGCTTATTTTGACATACTTAACATTATCTTACACGCTTTGTGACATGCCAGATCCAACTAAATTTAGCAACTTCAATTTTTATATCAAATTTCATTTATTAATTGCAATAATTTATTAATTTTGGGTTTGATCAATTTGAAAGAGCCAACATATACATGAATGGATCCCTTTGAATTTTTAAAATTTTAACTTTTATATATAATTTTATGTTGTACTATTGGTTTTATTCTTTCATTAATAAGAGCTCGTACCTCATAGATTGTAAAATTTGCCTCCAATGGTTCAAATCCTTAATCTAAATATTTTTGATATCCTGGAATCAAATATTAAATCTGTCCTTGATACACATCCATAAGTTAGCATTTTATAACTTAAAAATTTATTATTAGATTTTTTATTGTTTAAAAATTTTTTAATCTAATTATTATCATTAAAATTATGTCAATATGTTATGAATTCATATTTGAGAAAATTAATCTTTTGATCCATATACTTTACACATGTTTTCAATTTAATCCTTATAGTTTTTTTTTGTGCAAATTACTCCCAACAGTTTTCTATATTTACTAATTACTCCTTGCAATCCAACTTTGTTTTAACACCATGCACTCTATAATGATATGGCATTGTGGGAAGCCTACGTGGCAAGTGGATGCGACATAACTAATGCTAAAAATAACATTATATAAAGGGAGATTGCATGAATAGAAAACACCAACCTGGATTTGAATATGCATTGGCCATAGCTCAACTGATCAGTAGAGATCAACAACTTATTGTGCCTAATGTTTAAAGGAAGCTACAGAGTTGAAGGGATGAAGAGAGAAATTAGGAGAGGGCTTTTCTTTTTATGGAAAGGTTACTTCTTATGGTAAAAGGTCCCATGATTATAGTAACCTTATTAGAAAAGGTTTTATTTTAATAAAACTGAGCCCTCTAATTAATTTAATTAAATGAGCTCAAACTCCCTTCATGAGCTCTTGATCAACAATTTGATAACAGTGGGCTGTAGATTGGTGTTTCTACTTAATAGGTTTGTGGTTAATCCAACCTATCACAGATTACCTACTATGTTAACAAGGACCTGATCCATTATTTATTCATATTAATATTGATTGCCTAATTAACAGTCACATATAATTGTGCTGGTAATTAAATTAATGCTAATCCACAAATCCAATAACTAATTATATCTAGAAACTGAATGTAATACAAAAGAGCAAGAATACCATGAATACAAAATACAACATCACAATAATGATACGAATAATATGAAAGAGACGATAAAGATGCATAAAGTAAGGTTAATGATACTGTGGAAGGTTATAAGCTTGAGGTTGCCATTGCCATTTTTGAAAACTGTTGTCATTTCATCCATTTTGCCAGCAACCAAAGCCTAGATAAGAAACAAGCAATTTTCATTGTAAGATTGAAATGGTGGGTTAGTTTAATCACATCCATAAACTCTTACATCTGATGACTCATATGTGTCATTGGGATGGACAGGTAAGAAGAAACCTCTACTAGAAAGTAAATTTTGGGGATCAAATAGGCTTTGAATGTTTAAAAATATTAGGGACAACAAAAACAGGATGAGAAATGGAAGTTCCAACATCAATTCTCTATTCATCATTATAACACACTATGAAAGCTTGAATTTGTGTGCTTTGTACAAGTTTAAAGTTCAAAAACATTTTATGTTAAAAAGAAAATAAATTTAAACCTAGTGAAGATGAAAATTATGCCCCAAAATGTGTGTTTATCATATTATCCTTATGGTGATATTTGTCTCTATTATTTTTGTTGCAGGAGTATATGGCACCTTTAGGATTTATCTCAAGCACTCTTAAAATTGACAGACAACAACTTCTATAATTTCTTCTAAAGAACTCTCAATAAATTTTAGAGAAAGAATAGAGATGCATTATCATATTGATTTTTATACTCTCATTTCCAATAATAATTTTAGTTTGTAATCAAGTCACATTTATAATAAAACTTTGTACAGACATAACCATTTTATGAAAGTGATATCTTTTTAAAAAGTTATGTTAGTATATAGAGTTATCTTTTCACATTTAAAATTTTTAATAGACTAGAAAATTAATTTGAACCATTGGATTTATTTAATCCAACATATATATAACTTAGTTTTTCAAACTAGTTATAAAAGATGAAAATTGTACCCAGAAATGTGTGTTTACCACATTATCTTTAAAATAATATTTGTCCCCACCACATTTGTTGCAAAGTGTATGAAAAATCACCCCTAGAAGTTATTCCAAGCACCCTTCAGATTGATAAATAGTAACTTTCTATAATCTCTATAAAAGATCTCAAGAAGTTTGAAAGAAAGAGTTGGGATACATTATCATATTGATTTTCAAACTCTCATTCTTAATAATAATCTTAGTTTGTAATTAAGCCCTATCTACAATAAAACTTTGTAACCTTTTTCTGAAAAGTTATATATATTCTAAAGAGTTATGTTAGTATGTAGAGTCATATCTTTTCAAATTAAAATTTTAAACAAATACAACTCTTTCCTAAAAAGTCATATATTTTGTAAAAAGGTATGTCTGTATGAAAAGTTATTTCATTTCATAGTTAAACTTTTAAATAAACTAAAAATATTAATTTGAACCATTGGATTAGTTTAATCCAATACATACATTGCTAATTTTTTAAACTAGTTTTTTTTCAACATATTTTCAAAAACACGTTTAACTCTAAACTCCTAAAGTCAAGCACTAGGAAAGGCAAAAGATGAAGATAATAATAAACAAATGAAAGAAACCAATTTGGCACATTCTCATCTTTTTAATATTGTTAATTAAGATTATAAAATATGACAATGTTGCATTCAGTTAATTGGATGGTAGGGAATGATTGTCACACCCCTAACTGTAGAGGGTGACTGACGAGGGCAAAGTAAACCTCGTCTCCATAAGCCTCAAAATTGAACTAGCCATCCACCTAACAAATGCAATTAAGCAATTATGCCTAATCTATTCTTGACGTGAACCATAACTAATGCAAACAAAATTTAATAAGTTCATTACAAAAAAGGTTCTTTATAAGATTGTAAATGGAAGTTTTGGCAGAATTTTCCTTGAAATATGGTCCATAATAGGGAATCCATATACCATATAGGATAAGAGAGCTCTACTCTCAACCGAAGTCATAAAGCTAAAATGATCACGCCATTCAAATAGAACTATACGTATCTAATGTTCTTGCCTGTGACAAAAGGAACTACTACAGTTCACAAGAAAATTCCATATTCTGTAATGGAAACAACATGAAATAAGTGCTAGCATTTGCCCTTTTTGAACAACGTAGGGCTCACATGTTAGTTTATTAGACAACTCTAAATTGTGGGGTGGTAGTTTGGATCAACAATACTCTATAAAAAAATAATGGATGAGTAACCACACTCAGTTAGCAAATATCACTAACTATACTAGGAGAGAATAATCAAGTCGCTGGAGTATTTCACAACCATATTGTTTATCAATTCAAAACTCATTAAACTTACCAACGTCGAGATTATTCCAAAATGAAAATCATTAATTGTTTAAGATAATTCATATGACTTTCACAAATCCATATATTCTTTGCAAAACAAATTATATTAATAAGCAATTAAAATTCATAAATGATTTTAAGGGAATAAAACCAAAGTGGGAAACATCTCACTAGATTAATCACAAATCTATTTATGAAAGCTAGCTCATGGCTAGGTATCACAATCTATAATAAAAGCTAGCATAAGGCTAGATATCATAATCCATATCGAAAGCTAGTTTAAGGCTAAGTATCGCAATCCATATCGAATGCTAACTCAAAGCTAGGTATCAAAGTCCATAATAATCGAAATCAAGCAATGAGACTCGTATATAATCAAAGGTTGAGGCAATGCTCAAAATAATGAAAGCAAGGTGCACCAAAGCTAACATTTACTGTTGTTAACTACAGGGTCTTGTATTGGATGAATTTTCAAAAAAACAATATTTTTCAATAACAATATAAATACTCAAAATTTTGCGCAATAATAATCCAAATGGTAACAAAATCATTTATAAAGATTCCTAGATAATCATACAATGTATAAATCATTTAAAACAGTCATTCAAATGCAAAGGAATATTCAAGAGTTTTTAAGAAAGTGCAAATATATGCCAAAATTAACACAATAATTCAAGAAACATGCTCTCAAGGCATCAAAGTGTATAAAACAAAAATATTTCACAAACCAAGAGTTGACAATATTAAACTATGTATGATTAACAATATTCACTCACATGGGGGAGGTTACACACAACAATCTTTATTTTCCAACCATCTCTTTTAAAATCAAAACCTAAGATCCTATAATAATAGATAAGAGACATTTAATTTCTTATATAAGAAATTATCATGAATTCAAATAATCTCTAATGTCTAATTTAATACTTGTCTAATCAATACATACTAAGTTTCTTAAATCTTAAAGTGGGGTGTTAACCCTTCTTCTTCCAATATCACATGTAAATTTCGTCACCTAGCTCAGATCTTATATTTATTTATATATTCATTTATTTATTGTTTACTTATTCACTTTCCTTTTTATCATGTATTTAATCCTATATATGTACCAAAAATAATTTCTATTCTTAATTATGAGTTGACTAATATCATCAAGATAACTTCAAGATTGGGTGATTATTCTAAATTACTTACTTAGGGTCATTTAGTGAATCCCTATAGGGCTTCCTTCATCCTTCTTCTTCAAAACAATAATGAAAATTTTAAAAAATTAGGTAAAAGCCTCTGAATTAATGTACCACTTCAAATGATAATATCCAACTATCTAATTCCTTCTTCTACTAGTGATTATCGATGAAAATGTTTTAAGATTTTTAGAATTTCGACATCTCTTCAAGTTCCACATTCAATTAAAGGAGGTTTGAAATTGGAGTATGAAATCTAGAAATTTCAAGTAGGAATTAAAGGGAAAATGATCAGAACTCATCAAAGAACCAGAGCCCCAACCCAATTTGAAGAAAACTCACTAAAATCAAGACCAATTTCAGATTTACGCTACTAACACACTAAAAAGAGGGGTTTCAAAATTAAAACTCCAAACTTAGAAATTGATCGCAAATTTTTTTATGGGAAGGAATGAATTTAACGTTAAGAAGCAAAGACACAACCTAATTTGTGGAAATTCCTCCTCATGTACACCTAATTTTGCATCTTAACCCTAAAATTACTACATGGAGTTGTTTGAAATTAAGCATCAATTTCACAAACTTAAGGGCTAAAATCATAGCGGAAATGTCAAGCTACTCACCAATTAGAGAAAGCACACCAGAATTCAAAGAATTTCGCACCAAAGTCCACTCGATTTCCTCTCTTTACCATTCTTAATGTTGTGCAAAGAGGGAGGCATTTTCCATCGAAGTAGCAACGTAATCCGGCCACCACCTCACCAGCAGTGGTTGTAGAGGTGCGACGAGGGTCCCTCTTGCTAGAGTAGCAATGGATGACATTGGAAATGGTGGTTGGCAATGGTAGAGCACAGGGGAGAGAGTAAATGTGAGAGAATGAACACGAAAAGAAGGAGAAAGAGAGATAAAAAAGAAAAGGAAAAGGAAGAAAGAAGGGAAAAAAAAAAGATTATGAGTATTTCTGTATTTTCCTAACAATGGATAAGTATCAAGCTCATAAAAATGGATAAATTTTTCTCTACTTATCCCTATAAAAAAAATTAGTTATTTTTATATTTTATCCCTTAAATTTACCTATTCTACGTTATTACGTGATTTTATTAAATAAAAAGAACTATTTTTTTTTTATATTTTTCCCCACTCAGATTTAACTGTTAAATAAGTCAATTTGAGGAGTGTTACAATGATTGTGAAAATTCAATTATTTTTTTTTAAAGGAAGCCAAAATTAAAAAAAATCAAATCAAATATTAAAAGTACACCCAACTTGCATGCATCACTAGGCAATATCGTCATACACACATAATGCACAATAAGAAGAGAAATACCTATATTTTTAGAATATATCCACTTACTATATTAAAGAGAGAGATAAATAACCTACTTTCATTCAATCTATTATATATAAGTAAAGTAGGCTCCCTTTAACGTGAGACCTTCATCAATTGACGAGAAATATCGGTTGATCAAACCCTCAACTCCTTGTACGATGATTATTCACCTTTCTAATAAATATATCAAGAATTTCTTAAGGTGCATAAATTTTTCATAGTTAACAAGAAAAATTATGATGTAATTAATTAATAAATAAATTAACTGCCTCTTAAATAAATTTTTTTTTTCGATGTATGAGAATTTTTTAAAATTAATGAATTTTTTGTTATCAATGAAAAAAATTATAAAGTAATTAATAAATGAATTAATTAATTGCCTCTTAAATTGTGAATTCTTCGAAGTTTGAGAAATTTTTGGAGTGAACAAGAAAATTAACAAATTAATTAACAATCTTTTAAATCATGAATTCTTTGAAGTTTGAATAATCTTTAAAGTCAACAAAAAATAGTATATTAACAATTAACTATCTCTTAAACTTTATAGTAAGGGACTATACGTATAATTCGGCATGGTCTAATATTAAAGTAAGAGAAAATAATATATGATTAAATGATTTATTCAATAGTTTAAATCATTCAAAGTAGAAAGCAGAATTAAATATGATTCCATCAATTTATAATATTTTAAAATTTTTTAAAAAAGTAACAATGAAAATTGTTTCATACATCAAATGATAGGGATAGATCTAAGAAGGAAGTGGTAGTCAGCCCCTTTGATTTTTAAAGTTTCAACTTTTATATGTAATTTTATTTTATATTTTTTTTATTTAGTTCTTTAATTTATAAGAGTTTGCTCTATTCAATTGTTAAAATTTGCCCCCTTGGTTCAAATATTTAATTTAAAAATTTTTATTTCTAGAATCAAATCCTAAATATGTCCTTGTCAAAGAATATTTTTTATGATAACGCTCTCTTAATAAATCTAATAATTTAAAATGTATTGATATATAATAATACAAATTAATTCTTTATTGTAAGGGCAAATAAACTAGTTTATTTAATAAGGGAACTATCGCATGGTGCCTGCTTGCCACGTAGACCTTCCACATCGTCATATCATCATAAAGTAGATAGTGTTAACTTTAAGATTGGGTGGCAAGGAGTAACTTGCAAACATGGAAAAGATAAAGGAATAATTTGCAAAAAGAACAACTATAAGAACTGATTTAAAAATATAGATTAATGTCTGGGACCAAAAAGCAAATTTTTCCTTTAAATGTTTACAGTATTATGTTAATTTATTTAATTTTAATTAATAAAATTTGACTTTATTTTTAAAAAAAGTGTTATATTTAACTCTTTCGATATTTTGATATCAATTACAAGAAATTTTGTTAATTTATTTTTTTTAAAATACTATTTTAGTCATTCACTTTTGTGTTAACTCTCATTTTGGATCTCTATAAAAATTTAAAAAAATCTCTCACTTTAAGAACTAATGCAAAGTAGCATCTTTTTAAATAAGATTACGATCGGTCATTTTGAGTCAAATTAAAACTTTACAAGTTACATAATTTTTTAATAATATTATGGCATATAAATGATTATTATAAATAATTATATACTTTTTAAATTAAGTTATATACTTTATATATTATTAAATTTTAATATATACTTGTGTAAACTTATACATTTAACAGTAAATATGTAAAAAAATTGTATCCAAATCTAATCTTATAAATAAATTATAACTCAAAATACATAATGTAATATATATATATTCTGGCACAGCAAGAAAAGTTATCATAACCTTTCCCTTGGGACCCACTCGTGGTGAGATTTCCACATTAATAGGGAAGCCAATAATAGAACAGAAAATAAAAACATTAAAGGAAGGATATCTCTGTTGTGTCTCACTGCAACCTTTGATATGAACGATGAACCGTAGATTTGTGTTATTTGTGATAAAAAAAGAGACCCCCCACCACCACCATATCCTTGGGACCTCAAGAATCTGAGGAATGAGGAAAATGGCGCCTCCATGACACCACCCATTTTGTCACGAAAGAATCTAAAGATTTTCTTGAGGTACAAAATTTATATTTTCATGGGATTTTGTCAAAGGCATCTATGAGAAGATTCTCTGTTTTTTTTTCCCATTTTAATTATTTGGTCCAATTATGACATCTAGCGTTGCAACTTGCAGTTAATGGATGATGTTTCATCCGGAAATTATCGTGTGCTGCTATGTGCCAAGTAACTATTGGCTATATAATATCCACCAAGATTTCTTTTGTATATAGGTGATATAAGAATGGACTAAGTACTTTTATCACCGGCGGATAGTTCCAGTGGATCTCCAATAACCCATAATTTGTTTATATGTTATATTATATTTTTGGAATAATATTTTTAAATTTATTGACATTGAAAAAGACAGCAAGCTGGTCCCGTAGCTCAGTTGGTTAGAGCGTTGGTCTTATGAGCCGAAGGTCGCGGGTTCGAGCCCCGCCGGGACCATATTTTAAATTTCTCCATTCATATTTTGAACACAAACAACTATTACAACAGTTCATAGATATTATAAAACAATATTGGATAATACTTTAAGCTAGGAAACGATAATTGGGCCATACGTTTATTGGATAATTTCAACTAGGCCCACAGATAGCCGTAAAACTTCTCCATTTTCATGATGGGAATATCACGAGGAAACAGATTGACCAATTCTTGAAATTACAAATTTCATCACGTTTGGTGTATTCAGGAGTATTAAATTAGTCTTTAATTTTTATATTTTATAATAATTTAATTTTTAAAAAATTTTATTTTATGCAAAAGTAATTTATGATTCAAATATAGATATTAATATTGTATAAATTTAAATTTATAAAAAATTAAATTAAATTATTATAAAGCGCAAAAATGATGGACTAATCTGAAAGCGGAACTGGATTTAGTGGAATCAAAACATGTAATTAAACAAGAATATAAATTAGGAGAATAAATCAACAGTCTGTCCTGATGGAGACGACATCGTTATTTCGAATATTGGTTGAGTCCAATGAGTTCAACCCATAATACCCAAGAGCATTTCTCAGAGTGTCTTGATGACAGAGAGTGAGTGATAAAATTTTTGTATGTTTGAAACTAAGGCTTCATTCTGTTATTTATAGGATTTTATTAACTAATATAATTAATCAATATTATTCAGTAAAATCCTCCCGAATCTTTAAAAAAAATTTAAATTTAAATTAAGCCTATAAAATCTTTCTCTGGATAACAATTTTGGATTAGTAATCTGACGGGATGATTACTAATACTCTTGGGCTGTGGGTTGGGTTTTTCGCCCAGCGAGCTTGTGGATAATCGAACTCATCACCAATTATCCACATATATTAAAATAAAAACTCAGTCCATTCTCAATTTATAAATTGTAACATTAATTACCTAATTATGTATTAATCAAATAAAATAATTAATGCTAATTCATAAATATTTAAAATTATTCCAACATAATCTTGTATTTTCCTTTTTTCTGGTGATTCAACTAGAAAGCTACAGTATCATATGTTTTCTTAAATTGCTGCATAGAAAAAAAAAATATACAATTTTACGAAAAAAATAAAAAGCTGCGTTAAATTATAAAGGTGCTCTTTTAACTCTTTTGTCTTTGTTTGACAACTTTTTTTAAGGATAATAAAACCTATCTTTTATTGAGCGTGAAAGAAGTGAGAAACTGAAAATTGTCTTATAAAGGAGAATAAAAAAAAAATAATGGGCTTGTTTGATTTTATTTTTTGTTTTTATGTTCTTATAATAGTTTTATAAATTTATTTTTAGAACAGTTTTTTAAAATAAAAAACTTAAAAACTTATTTGAATTCTTTATTTCTATAAACATACTCAAAATTAAAAAAACATTGTTTAAAAATAATTTAAAAACAAGTTTTGAAAATGCTAAGACCTTGTTTAATATCAATAATTAAGTTCAGAATGTAGAATTATAATTATAATTACAATTCCATTAAAATTAAAATTAATTTCAAATTTTAAATTATGTTTGGACCATTTGAAGAATTATAACATAAAATTGTAATTCAAAATTTAATTTTAATTTTACTATTTAAATAAAAAATAAATATTTATTTTATGTATTTATATATATTACATGATTAATATATATGTATATGTATGTATACATATGTATGCATGTATATATATATATATATAACAAATTTATTATATATATATATATATATCTGTGTGTATGCGTGTGTGGACATATATATGTTCATGTGTGTTTACATGCACATGTACTTGTGCGTAAGTGCATATACGTGTGGACATATTACGTATATGTTATATATATATATATATATATATATATATGTATGCATATAATAACTTTATTATATATGTCGACTTTCATTTTTCCTTCTTCGACAGCCCTTGCTGCCTTCGTTAACAAGTCCTTGAGCCTCCTTTGTGCCGCCTTCTTCATAGAAGCCACCAAGTTGACCCAACTTTATTATATATGTCTTGTATTTGTATATGTAGATGCATGCGTATGCGTGCACATTTGTGTTATATGTTTGTGCATGAGAGTATGCTTGTCCTTTTTATTTATGTCAAGTTCGGTATTAATTCATTAAAAATCTAATTATGTATTATTTTTTGATGATTTATAATAAATTTTATTTATAATAAACTTTTAAAATGTTCACTCTTTTTAAATTTTAATTATTTTTCATTTTAAATTGTATTTTTTGTTTTATTCTTTTCATTTTAAATATTAATTTTTTTATTTCTCTTTAAAATATATATTTTAAAAAAAATTTGAATAAAAATAAGTTATGACCCAATTTGGCTAATTACTAATCGATTGGATTGACTCTCAAAACTTATTTAAATCTAACACATAACCTTATTTAAATCTTTTTTATATAATTATAATTTTGTCATTAATTAAAACAATTTTGAAAACAAAAGAAAACATTTAAAACTTGTTCTTAATTTTTTATTTTAAAAAGCAATCTTCAGTTTTTTAATTTTTTTTAGAACAATTGATAAAAAAACACATAACCAAACAAGTATTTTTGTTTTTAAAATTTTAAAAACAACATATTCAAACAAGCCCTGTATTTCGTGGAAAAGAATACCTATATTTAACTAAAAAATTACAGATATCATCTCAAACATTATAAAGTTGCTGATAGTAATCGTTGAAAGACAAAAATCCTATTTTAGTCTCCATGATGCCACCCTAAAGAAACTGCTAATGTGGCCTGTTAATAGCTGAGTTAGAGCCAACTAATTCACTCAACTTGCCAAGTCAGATGGCTCCTAGCCCTTAAAAACCTAAAGATGATCTGGCCCTAGAAAGCTGAGTAATATCTTGGGCCATCTCGTCCATGGTTCATCAGCCAACTCATTCAAGCTGATTTCGATCTGCATCAGAAGATGCTCATTGGTGTCGATTCATGCCACTCTGCAAAAGCTCCAGCCTTCCATCTACTGTGGCATGATTCCACTCTGTGCCGAAAGCTTATGGGAAAAATGATACCTCAGTTTGTGACAGCTTCAGTCATACTTCCATAACATAGCTTCCATGTCGTGAACGACCCAACTATAATGGCGTGGGAGCTCATGAATGAGATTAGGTGCCTTTCAGATCAAGCAAGAAAAGTCGTACAGGTAAGCCATTCTGAACAACGCAACAAGAACTTCAATTTTCAAATATAAGAGAAAGCTATGTGTTGTAATTTGCTATGTTAGTCATTTTGTTTAACTCTGCTTTACTGGATCGAGAATGAATGGGGTTAACTTAAGACTCCTCAATATCTAAAGCCGGAAGATATAGGATCAAGCTGATTTTGAGTTTGGTGAATAACTACAATAACTTAGGAGGAAAGAAGCAGTAGGTGGTCTGGGTAAGGAGTCAGGGCCCATCCATTAATTCTGAAGATGATTTTTTCACCGCCTTTTTAGTCAAGGGACTACAGAAATAGAAACAGAAATAGAAATATTTGTTTGTCTTTAGTAAAATGATTTAATGAATCATTTTATTAGTATTATTATATTTAATTTTGTTTAAAATTATTTTTATTGTTAAATTACTTTAAAGTATATTTATAAATTTGATTTTGCATTTAATAATACTTAAATGGATAATTGATTTTAATTATTTCTTATGATTATTTATAATTTATCTTATAATTTTATATTTAATTAAAATATAAAAAATAAAACCACAATAAATATATATATATATATAAGGGTATGTTATCAAATAAAAAGGGGAAAAAAATAGGCAGTAATTATAAATTTAGTAATTGAAGATTTTGAGGTTCTCTATCTCTTTTTATTTTCGTCCTCTGTTTTTATTTAAAAAACAAAAAATCTATCACACTGCTAATTTCACAAAATTGTCCATGTAATTGAATATAAATTATGAAGGAAAAATTTTAGATGGGACGCACTTGAAGTGAAGTGTGCAACATTCTTAAACGTACTTTATTTTTTTAACAAAAAAACTACATTAACCATAACTGAACTTGAAGGACTCATTATATGATTTACCTTTAATAATACAAGACGCATGAAAATGGCCGAAAAACTATGGACGAGATGGCCGAAGATGTTTTCAGCATTCTTAGGGCCAAAGTATCTTTCAGTATCATTGGGTGTTTAAAGACTGAGAGAGATTTGACGTGGCAAGTTGAGTGAATGAGTTGGCACCAACTCAACTATTAACGGCCACGTCAGTTGTTTCTTCATGATAGTATCACAGAGGGACTAGTTTGAATAACGTCTGGCAAAGTGGAGGATTGATTTAGAATTTTGAAGAAGTGAGGACCATAAGAAATAGGGAGTTGAGTGGGGGATCAAAATAAAGTTTTTGTCAATTGTTGAAATATCTGATCCAAAACCCAAAACAGTTCGTTATTAGTTATGACAATACTATAGAAAAAAAAATTTAAGGAAAACCCAACTTTGGCCAGTAATTGGACCAGGCCATTATTCTCGCCCTAGTAAGCTGTGGGTTTGGAGTGATTCGTTCCTACCCGTAGCCCATTGTTACACTAAATCATTAATGTTCTTATTATTATTTTTTTGAAAAAAAGACTCTTGACAAATAGTTTAGATACTTAATCTGAATCTCATCTTATTGAAAAATAAAACAAGAAAAAATAATAATAATAATAAAAAAAGGTATTTCAAGTGGTTCATGGCTGGAGCTTGAGTTTCTTCCATGTGAATTGCAGATGTAGGGAGACTGTAGACGATTCATGGCTTTACAAACCAGTGAAAAATCAGTAAAAAGTATTATAATTACTCTTTCATTTTTATTTTAATAAGATGTCCTGTTCTTATTTTAAAATAATATGGCACATTGGTTATTTCCATAAAAAATAAGTTACAGTTATATCTATATTAATTAAAATATCTTAACATTTGTTTTTTCTATAATATAACAATATTTAAATATGTATTTGACAAATATAAAAATAGTCAAATTTTTTTCCGCAAAAGGAATAAATTAAATCTAAACATTTCGATACAAACAAAATTTACACTAAAGTAAAAAAAAATTTAAATTAAATTTTAATGTTGTATTTTTATTAACAAAAATTAATATTATACTTAAAAATATTTACATAATGCACATTAAAAATTGCTTACTTTAGATATCTCTCAAGGAAGAAAAAAGTGTAATTTATTTTGCATATTGGTTTGGTTACATTCCTAATCTCTGTCAGCATGATCTGTTACCGTTGGTTTTTAATCACTAGAAAAACTGAGAATGCTATACGATCCTCTCTATTAAAATTCATCCTCTTAATTTAAATCTTAAATTCAATTTTATTTTTAAAAAATCAAATCTTAAATTTATGTGATTTAGAGTCACTCAATTATGAATAAAAAATTTACCAAAATCAAGAGATAATATAATATTTTAAAAAATTTTAATTTATAACATATTATATAAAAACAAAGTAAACACCCAAAAAAATGTGTCAAGGAGACAATGGGTCACCGTACAGCAATCGTTTTATGTAATAAATAGTTAACCCAGAATTTTCGTACCCCATGATCAACCATTATGCTTTTTGGGATAGTCTTATCAACCCTGTACTAGCAGCCCCATCTCCAGAATTATTATACCCAACGTAACGATCAACATAACTCCAAGTCAAGATTTTTCTCTCTATCCTATTTATCTATTTTTCCCCCCCTATCTTATTTTCTTACAAAACTATACAAATTCAAAATGGATAAAATCTAAAAGTTTGATCTGACGATTTGTGTTTAGCTAATTATACAGTCCAACAATGCCTACTTTCTTTTGGGAACTGTAAAGAATCTGAATTCCTCTAGCATTTTCCAGCTGTACATTACCAAGTGATTTTTTATGATGCACTGAGATTCATGGGGTAGGGGACCATGCACCAAACCACAAAGTACAGAACTCTGATGAATTCTTCGTTCCTCATCCCCTCCAGATGTATGCTCATAATTTTAAGTCGTATGATATCTTATATGAATGTCGCACACAGATTCCATTTCCAGAATGTCCATGCTTCTTCATACACTGACAGATCCTTTCACAGCTCAATTCTTAATCATTAATACTGCCTATGAACTATGAAGCATGTGCTCAGATATTACGATACCATCACATACTCAGTATTTCTCAGCATGCAATTCTATGTTCTTAAACCCCTACAGAAAAGACACCAAGAACCACTAGGCAGAAGACAAATTCATAAACTCAGGAACTGGATAGGAGTACAAGTAGGTAAGCAGAGATTTCAGACGGAAGCTTTAATACTTCAAAAGTTGAAGGTTTAATTTGTTTTAAACTTGCATTAACTGAGAAAGTAGGTAAGTGGGTCATAGAGATTATTATACTTGGGTTGCTTTCCTTCATCATCGATCACTAATTAAGCAAGCTTATATTTTAAACCACCTTTAAGTCACCATCAGTGTATTCTGGAGAGGCTAGACAACTAGAAAATCCATTACTGAAAATTAAGGATATAGCCCTTTTATCAAGCTTTTCTTCTTTCTAGTTTCTACTGTTCATAGACTATGACTTCTCAGTCAAAATGCTCCAGAGTTATAAAAAACTCTGAAAGCAGTAAAAAACAACATACCAATCATTCCTCCTACGTTCATTTCCTGTACTGATAACGAGAGCAATTCAGAATTTCCCTCATTTGAAACATGACAGTAAAAACGCCTCACTATGTGTTGGAGCAAACTTGTTCTGTTAACTATAAATGAAAATTCACGACTAAGTACACAAACTAGTCTCCAAGAGTATAGCCTCAACGGTTGAATCTCTAGATTTAGTACTCTGCATGAGTGTACGAAAATTTACTTGTAAGAACTGATTCATGCAGAGTGAAGCTGTGTACTTGGTCTAAATTCGAAGAAGAGAATTACTACAAAGTGTCACAATAGTAACATGGTAACTTAACAAGGATTAAAAGAAACAGTCGCGTCTCTGGTCAAACAAAAAAAAAAAACAGAAATTAACTGATAGAAACACAACAAACCGGGGATAGAGAAACCTGGGAATTCACCCAGATTTTCTTCTTTCCGACGGCATAAACACGCCATTGAATCATAGTAACTGAAACCCGATTCCAACTCCTTGTCCTTATGGTTCTTGATTTGATTCCCCATGTAGCTGAAAGTTTCGTTCTTGATTCCCAGGAGACGACCGTGAATCCTGGAGGGTATAAGCAGAGTGAAAATTACATCGTGAGAGTATAACAGAGACTTACCTTAAGGAATTTTGAAGGTGGCACCTGAAGGAGAGGGAAGTTCGGAAGTTTGATGTGTTCAATGGCGAGAATCAGAGGAAGCAGAGGACGGCTTGTCAGAAACGCCGTCGTGCTCCTCTTCACCCTGGATTCGTGCTGGTATGCGGAAACCGGAGAAACCACCGGAGTCAAATCCGACGCCGCCGGAGAAAGAAGATTGATGGTGGATTGTCGGTGGAAGATAGTGGTGGTGATGATCAGTTGTGGTGGCGAGTGATGGGTCTATCCAAGCACGAATCGAAGGGGTGTAACTGGACTGAAGGGGTCCCCTCTGAGAAAGATACTGGCTCAGGCCGAACTGTGGCGGCAGCGGAGTCGGCATCGGCGACGGTGAGTTGAAGATAAATCCTCCTCCTCCGCTGCCGTGGCCATTATTACCAGTATCAGCAGCACCAGCATGCCAAGCTACCATTCTATGCAATCGACCTTGTTCCTCTGGGAAAGAAGCCCCATCGAACCCCAGTGGGGTTATTGCAGAGAATAAATGCTCGTTCTGGTGGGGGTGGTGATGTTGATGGTGGTGTTGGGTCTGAGCTTGAGCTTGGTGAAGCAGAATCGGGTCCTGGAATGAGTGGAGCGAGAGCTGTAGATCTTGGTTCTGGCTGGTGCTACTAGTTCGCGAAAGCAAATCTGGTGGGTAATTCTGAAACTGAATCGAGGACGAATCCGCCTCCGGCGCCGTAGCACCCATCGGGAAGAAAGACTTGATGGTGTCAGCAATGTCGGTGTCCAACGTCAGCGGCAGAAAACCCGACCCACCACCGTTCAGGTTTTCACCCAATTGCTCCAAAATCCTACGGCCGCTTCCCGCCGGCGTACTTGTCCTGCGGCTACCGGAAGCCATAGCATCCACCGCCGCACGGTGAACGCCGATGGGATTCTCGTTTTTGTTTTCGTTCTCGTTCATCCGGTGATTCTGTTCTTGCTCTTGCTCTTGCTGGGCATTTGGGTTCACTGTATTGGGGTTCCAAGCGGGAAGCTCTGCGAGCTCATCTATGGCGGCTTTGGCATTCTTGATGAGCCAATCGACAGCTTTGCTGGGCCGGTCGTAGCCGAGACGGTCTTGCACGTCGTAGAATTGAATGGCTGTGTGGGCGGAGAGACGAACTCGCCGATCTCTGGGTCCCTTGGCTGTACACACCTTGCTGTGACGGTCTTTGCGTCCCGTGGAGCGAACAATGTGGCCTCCTTGGACCTCCACGATCTCTCCCACTCCACCTCTCATGGCCAATCTAGACGACGTCGTTGCTGCTCGCTGATTATGATGGGTGCTTTCTCCCATCTTTGTTGCATATTCAACGGAAGTAGAAGACGAAGAAGGTGGAGGCGGAGGAAGGAAATAAGAGCGTTTCTTTGGAGGGTGAAGAAGGGGATCGTGCTCTGTATCTAAAGCTGCATAAGAGTGGTTTTGTTGCAGATATTGAAGATGAAGATGGAAGGCTGGGTCTTTGTGAGATGGGGATACTCCTATTGATGAATCCTGGTCCTCTTCGTCTTCTCCTCCTACTTCTTCCCCTACATACCTCGAATTCAGAACCGGGTTTGGATGCCAGTAATGGTGGTAGCGATGGTGGTGACGATAATTGCTTTGAGGATCCAGACTCAGACCCTTGTGCTTTTCCTCTTCCAGCTTTCAAGAATTTTGTGGGTTTCTGCTTCTGGTTTTGTTGATGATGGCGAGGATTCTTTAGAGTCCGAGCTTTGATTCTTCTTCCCAGTCTCCTCTCGTTCCTCGTGCAACCGCCACCACTGTGAGACCTGCTTCTTCTGCTGTCCCTCCCAAAAGTCCCTGCCATTCATTCAATTTTACCAGTTCCATCACCAGCAAAAAAAAGCCACTTAACTCAGAAAACCAAACCACACCCAGAGAACGTTAAAGAAGCCCTCTTTTCGGCCTAACCCATCTCCTTCCCCTCTCTCTCTCTCTCTCTCTGCTCCACTTTTTGCCTTTTGGTAATTGTGCTTCTCCTTTATGTACTTGCTATGATGCAGTAACCCAACTGGAAAATTCAAAATTACGATACAGTTGGATCGTTTATAGTTAATAGTTGACACTTAATACTCACTTCCTCACTCAAACGATTTTAGAATTGCCAATTTTCCAGCAGTTTTTCACACAGAGACTCGTGAAGCAGAAAGACAGAGAGATTTATGCAACAGCAGATTAGGGGGCTATATCAGTAGGGAAGAGGGATATATTCTGGTCCTATTATAGCGGACCTTTAGGACGTAGATGATGGTGATGATGGCAGCGTTTGGTCAGAATGAAGGATTAAACATCTCTCATTTTCCATCACTGCTCTCACTCTTCTGTTATTGTACTACCTATATTACATAACATAACGGTAACACTAAGCAAATACCACCAAACCGACCAATCCAAACTCATTTAATCACAATATTTAGCTTCAAAATATTTCACAAATTCAACCCACTCTCTCTAAATTCCAGAATTTGGGGTTGTTCATTTATTAAAAAAATACATTTTTTTTTATCTAAAGATAATCTAAGAGAATCATGTGGTGTCATTGTCTTTGTAACAAAGACTTCTCTACTGGATAAATAATTACTAATCTTGATATGATTTTTTTTTACTTAATTTAGTAAACAAGATTTTGCCCCGCAGCCCTAGTAACAGCATAACATATATAGTAAATTAGATTCCTATATGATGAAAAAACTTAAAGTTATGTTTGGGCATTATAGAGAATAGAATGAAGTGGTAATTAATAGATTGATATTGAATAAAATAAAATAGAATGACTTGAATAAATATATTATTAAAAGAAGAGAATAACACCTATTAATTTTGTTAAGAAGTTATAATAAAAAGAATAAAATGGAATAACTTATTAATTATTTTTTTTAATATTGCCCATGTAATATAAACACATGACTGATAATTTTGTCATTGTTCAATACATAATGTTATGTAATTCTCCTATTCATATTTCTTTATTTTATGTACTAATTGTCATGTCCATATTTTTTGTTTAATACATTTATTACAAAAATCTATGTTGCTTCAAATTTTTTTTAAAAATAAATTTAAAAAGCCAAAAAAAATTGTTGACAAAAAAAAAAATTAAACTAATCTACATTATTGTAGATTCTTTCATTTTCTATTTTTTATTTTGAATTTTGAAGTGAAAAAACAAAAGAAATGTCATAATTATAATGATAGAAATTAAATAAAGTTGTAACAATTGGAATTGAATATATTAGTAATTTAATTTCTTAAACCATTCCATTATATCATTGACCCCCAATTTGAAGGGATACCAAAATTGAAATTTTGGATGGCAAATAGGAGTTTTGGTGTCTATCAATTACCATCCTATTCCACCTAAAGAAAATTTAAACATAAGTCTAACATATTTTAACTATTTTATTTTTTGTCACTCTCTCCTTAGTCATCCATACAAATATAGTATAAGAGAAAATTATAATTTTACTCCTTATAGTTTCAATTAATTTTTAACTAGGTCTTTATAGTTCAAAAATTTATAATTAAATCTTTAAAATTTAAATTTAGTCCATATCATTATATTTGTATTGAGAAATGTATCAAATTGGTAACTTATTTTTATATTTTATAACAATTTGGTTCTTCACAAATTGTCCATACCAAATCAATCGGTCACATATACTATTTTGTGCAAATCTAATTTCTTATTAATCTTTAATCAATAAATCGACAAGATATTAAAGGGATTAATTTTGTACAAAATAAAAATTATAAGAGACTAATTTTATATGGATAATTTATAAAGGGCCAAATTAACACAGTGTCAAAAATTTATAATTAAATCCTTAAATTTTTTATAAAAATTATTACTTTAGTTATATTATTATATTTTTCTTAATATTTTATTATATGTATGAGTTGATTTTGCATTATTATCTATTTTTGTTTCTTTTATTAACATAAATCATACATATCAAAATGCTAAGATAGTATACAATTAGATTACATCAACGAAATTTAACAATAAAAATTAAATTAAAATATTTTAAGCTATAAAAATTAAATTAAAAATACATAAAATTATAGAGACCAAAAGTAGAATTGTCTCTAAATTTAAGAACTAAATAATGAAGAATTTAAAAGTGAGCATAGTGAGGAATTTACTTGGCAGATAGGGTAGAAGTTAGAGCCGTTGGTTATATCTAAAGGCACAGTGTTTATGGCCTTTGATGGATAGATAGATCCTTTACATTGCCACCACCACTTCATATGAAAGGGACAACCTCACAGCTTTTTTTTTTTTTGGGGGTTCCCTCTCTCATTCTCTCTCTCTCTCTCTGGAGTCTTTATTGCTTCAATTAAAAGGAACAACATCATCTGTGTGTCTCCGTTCCCTTCTCCCAAACTAACTTTTTGTGGCTCTTGAGATTACCGTAGATGGCATCTCAAGGCCCTGCCTTTTCCATCCTCTTTCCCCTTTTGAAACAACATTGTGCCTCTATGTTTTTGTATCATTGTCCTTTTTCTTCTTTCCTCAAATTACTATTTTAGCCCTATGATAATACTTTTATTCTTTTTAAATTAAACTAATTTTCTTAACACAAAATTTATTAACGTGAAAATATGACTAAAATAAATTATTGATATTTATTTTCAATTAAATACATAATTTATCAAAAGTATTTTTAACTTTTATTTTGTGTTGATAATTATAAGTTTAATTTATTGAAATGTTAAAAAAATATTTTTATATGATAAAAAATGTAATATTTTATATTATAAAAATAATAGATATATGGATATTTTTATTAAAATAGTTATAATTGTAATTTTTTTTTGGTTGCAATATAGGTCAATTCAACACATTTTTTGATTTTATGAGAAGAGAATGTAAATTTTCAATGCATAAGAGAGGACTGTGTAGTTTGGACATCTCCAAACAAAAATTTGTACTATTTATTATATATATTTTTTAATTTATAATTCCATCTATTTATAGACTCTGAAATATGAAAATTATGAATATAAACCATTAGTAATTACATAAGGAAAATTATGAAAAAGGGTCGTCAGACATTTTTGTACGCATACAAATGAATATCAGAATGTGTTGCTCATATATAGAGAGATTTACTATTTTAAAATTTATTTTATGTTTTTCATTCTTTTTTTTTTTTTTCAAGATCAAGTTTTAAAATAAAATAATAACTAGTGTGTATATATAAAAGAGAAGGAATCCTTACAAATTAGCAACATTAGTTTGCATTAATTTTTTAAAATTATTTATGTCTCTGGTTCTTTTTCAATCTCAAGATACCATTCCAGGATAAATGATTAACATGATGGGGAAAAACAAAGAAGTATTATGAGCATATGGAACTGCATGCTGCTATAGCTTGTTAAACGTGCAGTGTATTCATAATTTTAAGACTTTAGATTGTGGGATGTGGATACCCCAACTTGAAGATTCAGCAAAGACACTCTAAATTGAGCCTAAATTTAAAACATAATTAAGTGAAATTTATATAGTAATTAAGCAATGAGTTATAGAGCCTTTCTCTTTATAAAATATATTTTAACATTTCTTTAGTTAGACCTATAAATTCTTAATTGAGTCTCCTAACAATTATAAAAGAAGTCTACTATTTTTTTGTTTTCTTTGGTAAAAATGCTGGAATATAAATCTGTAGCTTCCAAAAAAATTAATCCAAAACCAATCAGACCAATAAATTGATCACTGTGACTATATTTCTCTTTTTATTTTTAACTATAGTATCAAATTCATTATTCACAAAGTTTTACACATAAATGTAAATTTGTGTAATATTTTTAGCTTATCTCGTGCAGGTCATGGACAAAAGCTTTTCACAAGAATTTGAAAGACACTAGATTTCTATTGATTATTAACATAATATCACTATGTATATATGGATCATTTATATATTCAAACATAAAGTAGTTGACCAAAAAAGTGTTAAATGGAATGATGGAAATAAGAAAAACTAAATGACATGTATATTAATTATTTTAATTATGTGATATGTTATTTTTCATGTATGTTCATTATTGTCATAAGAAAATATTATAGAGAAAACTGAAACTAATGAATACAAGCTATTCTCATAACACATACTTATATGCAAATGTTATTTTGAAAGTGTCAATAAATTATTATTATTATTATTATAATCATATATTAGTTTGCAACTGTTATGATGAGATATATGCATCCCATAAATTTAAAATTTACAAGTGTATAACTAATAAATTATAAGTATAGCACACACAAATTATAGTAATATCTAACAAACATAATTTGTTAAACTATAATTGTTTTAGTGAAATAATGAAATAAATATACTTTTTGCCCGTTAGACATATATGCTTAACTGTTTAATTGCTAAATTTTTAAATACAATTTCTTGTGGCATGTATCTTTTAGAAACAAATAATAATAATTTCTTATGAAATAAATTTAATAAAAAAGTTATTTTAAATAAAGGTATTTCAGCCCTACGTATAAATACCCAAAATATGTAGTAGCTTTTGTATAGAACCATAACATATTAAAGCGATCGAGATCTAAATTTGAATTAAGTAAATTCTATATATAATGATGTAACATTTGTAATATTGTTTTTTGTTCTTTTGACTAAGTCAAATTTTAACATTGATTTAGTACTTTGTTATATATTGGATGGAAGGCAAATCGACACAAGTTATATATCTTTCGAAAAACAAAATGATAAATTATTCCTTACATTTTCTTTTTGAACATTCACAAAATATATATACTTACTTACTTAGCTATGACCAAATAAACACCATATGTAGGGTGTAATTGAGTTAAATTTAACACTAATAATAATTTAACTACTTGGATCATTTGGAGCATGTTTCAAAATCCTCAGAACTATTATATAATATATATATAATGAACATATATAAAAGCTAAAGCAAGGTTCTGGTTTTGATTGTATCGAATTTTATGTTTAATTTTTTCCTTAACTGTGTATTTAAACTATTTCTCCATATACTTTGTTCTACACATGAATAAATTAAATCAACTATATATTTCAAGCAGCTTCATATATACTATAAAACTTTTGATTATTCAGATAGACTTCAATCAATGCACATTCAGCTCAACCCACAATAAAAAATTCCATCCATGATGATGACTCTATTAACATTTTGAGAAATTTTATTGATATATAAAATGAGTGATAGTGATATCTAATGTTATAATAAGTATTATTATTACAAAGAAGAGGGTGCTTCTCTCTGAGTTTCCTGTTCCTTTAGAGGGAACTCAAGCAATTAGAATAATTGGTTCGGTTACTTTCAGATCTGCTATTCAAGAGTAGTGACTGAGGACCATCTTTGGCTCATCATCTCAACATCACCAATTTGGGGTGACTTGAGAAACTTGGGAATCAATTTTTCACCTTTGTATCTTTTTGTGGTGCATAAGGACCACAAGAAATAAATATATAAATATATATAAATAATATATCAACAACTAGAACTTGGAACATCTATTTCTAAAGAGAAATTTAAAATAACAAAATAAAAAAGAAAAGAGAAAAATTTTGAGCTCTATTAGAGCTTGAATCCCAGTCTACCCTACTTTAGAACTGTTATGATTTGCGTGAGAGCACAAATTGATATTTTTCCCTAGAAGAAGGACCAATTCTTTTTTGATTTGAAATGAACAAATTGAAACGCATGCACTTACTTGAACATACAAAGTCACCAAGAATAATGAAAAGGGAACAAAAAGATATATATATATATATATATATAAAATTGGAGCGTGAATGAGAAAGCCATAAAGCAAACCTGCTAGCTTTGGCTGTGAGAAACTACTGAGGCAACTAGGGTTTCTGAGTTGCTGAGGCAAGATATTCCCAAGTCCCAAACAAGAATACTGCAAGTTGTGAGTTTATCTCTGATCTTTCTGCAAAGTGCAGGCTTTGTGGCCACAGCTTCGAATCTGACTAAGTTAAGGATCAAAAGGTGAGAGTGGCTAGGTTCTTTTTTCCTTCCTGCAGGTGTAGAAAGGTATGTAGTCTGTTTGACTTCTCTGTGTGGGTGAACCTCTTTAGCAATATGAGAAGCTTTATCTATATATATATATATATATATATAGATATATCACAAACTTCAAAATATCTCTTCAAGTTTAGAAGATTAGAATTTATAGTTTATATGGGACATAATATTCCATTGGGGGTTTTGAAGCATATTCATGAGTTTGTGCTTAATTTCTAAGTTATGCACTGAATACATGCGTTTTTTTTTTTTTTTTCATGAAACTAGCTTAGGGATATTAAAGAGAATAATTAAATTAAGATGTTTTGATACAATTTCTCAAGCAATATGTTATCAAGAATATAAATTTGAAATGCTGACAATCTGGATTCTGTTCTTTAGATGTTGAGCTAAAATAATCTGGGAAAAAGGGGGAGGGGTCTAATTTATTATCTTTTTGGTTTCCGGCTGCAATTAGGTTTTAAGTATATATTAAACACTCAAATGCGCATTGGTTGTGTATATTTGATATTGAAAAATGAATTTCATTTCCTTGGACAAGAAAACTTTATGTTAGGATATTTGCGCTTTGAAAATAATTAATAAGGGAATTTTTGGTAGCAAAGATTACCTTTAAAGTAAAGGAATCATGATAATTCTTCATTTATAATTCTATATATAGCTTTAGGGGGAAAAAAAATACATGGGAACTGAAAAACGCTCCAAAGTCTAAGGGGTATATTGCAAAATGTTAAAAATGCATTCATTTTAATTTTTCTCGGGAAATTGGGAATAATAAGATCTGGGGCCAGCTTTTGATAATATAAATTATTTTCTGTGCGATATTGTAATTTTTATTAATTGTAAATGAAGACAAAATTTAACTATATATACCGTAATTAGGCAGCAGAAAAAGCGTATGCATGTCGGTGAGAAATTCTTGCATAAATTTATATAATACTTTTAGACTACATTTATAAAAGTTAGGGCGAGAAAAAAGTTCTTTTTTTTTTTTTTTTTACTTTTTCTGTTTTATTGATTTGGATTAGTTACAATTCAGATATCATTGCCATTTTGGTTATGCAGTCTGTTATTTGTTGGTTTTCCACTCAATTTTTTATTTAGGTTAGTTCAAAAGTTTGTAAGATTGTTAAAGTTTTCAATATTTTTTTTTTAGTCATTGTTATTGAACTTTTGTGAGGAGAAAAATATAATTTTGATTTTTTTACTTTTGGCTAAAGTATTAATTTGGTTCTATAAATATATAAATTAAGTATCAAAATAATCTTCTAGAAATGGAAAAGTGAATGTAATATTTATATGGAAGACCAAATGATCTGGTTGGAGAATTTTTATTTTCTAAAAAGTATTATCTTTGAAAGACCAAATTAATTTCAAGGCTAAAAGTGAGTCATTTTGTTAGATTATCATTAAATCATGTTGAACCAAATGTGTGATCTCAATATATATTTTAAACAAATATATAGTTCATGCTAACAAAAAGAGTGAATGTATATGATGAATGAAACCTCTTAGTATGTGATCTCAACTAAATTAAGTGATTCAGTTGAATTGGCATAAATCCTTTTAATGTTCTACACATGTTGGCCACATCAGCATTACTATTTAAAGGCAAAGTGATAGAAGTCTAATGATATATAGTGAAATTATTATTTTTTTGGTAAAATTATGAAACACATTAGAAAATAAATGAAATGTCAATCGTTTAAATTTACCCTTTACATTTCTTAAATCATGCTCTCCACAACAAAAAGTAGAGTTCTATCTGCATTTTGTTCTTTCTTTATAAATTCCTATTAATAATAGATAGAAAAAGGAATATTGTAATAACTCTGGTAGATACATGTAATTATTGTTCAACCATATACGAATCTTTTATGGAAGTTCCAGTCCAATTCTTATATAATATCTTCCTCTAGAGTGCTTGGAAAATAAAGTTATTTTTTTGGGACAATGTATATATAAATGGATAAAAAGGGGAGAAATCAAAACGAATATAGTTAAGAATGAACATGAATTAAAGTGGATGAATAATGCTATAATAAATAGTAAGTAAATTATAGAAATTGAACATCATTTGCATGCACGTTCCTGTTAAGGCAACATGAACTTCAAAATGAGAAAGTGGCTTTAGGGTAAAATACGTTTGGTAAGCTCGATGCAACTTCTATTATACAATTTGATAATTTATTTATTTTATGTGATCTAAAATATGCTGATTAGGTTTGTCTCCTACGTTGGTACTGTTGGGTACTATTCTGGAACTGTTGATGCTTCCCTTCGAGTTCCCAACCAAACAGTCAAAGAAAATCACAGCTCCTACGTCACACTAATCGGAAAAACATTAATTTAATCACAAATATTCCGATGTATCTTTCATAGGAAAGCATGGAAATATAGTAATAAACAAAGTGAATATTGAACCGTAGCCTCTAATATTGACATAGACTACTAGGTATGCTATGAACTTGAAAGTTTAATGAGAAATTATAAGACTACAATATTGCTAGCTAGCTATTGATAATGACCATTAGGAAGATTTATTATAGCAGAATCACGTGAAAACTGAGGTCGTTTTGAAGATTATAAAGGAGTTATGATTGTGTCTCCTCGAATACATATGATTAAAAAAGCTAACTGTGCTAAGATTGATCACCAACCACGTCTTTCGTCTTGAACAAATAAACATAAAGAAACACTTGTGTGTGTGTGTGTGTATATATATATATATATATATATATATATATTGTTAGAGTTATGTTGAAAATTGAATAACAATTTTATAGTACAAAAGGATTTTGGCGCTCATGGCCTAAAAGGCTCTCTCTTTTAGGAGGAAGCAAAGGGGGCACAAGAAACCAGGTTCTTTTTCTTGAACGAGTACGAGGTTTCATTTTTCAAACTCTATATAGCTGATTTTTATTTTTTTTAAATGATGCCCTTTTCATGCTATATATTGTTAAGTTCATTGTTTCCAAATATATATGTATGATGTTTTATTTTTTTTTCTTGGTATATCTCGTAAAAATCATTTGTTTTTTATTGGAATTTTAGATAATTTTAGAATTGTAGTGCCTCAAGCGACATCAAAGACAAATATAAAAACTCATGAGTTATCTTCAGGAATAGCATTCAAACTATACTTTATATTTTTATTATTTCAGAAGTTATACCCAATTCTCTCTCTCTCTCTCTCTCTCTCTCTCTATATATATATATATATATATCCTTCAATTTATTCTTTGTTTAAAAAGTTAATTTTTTATACAAAAAATTTCATTTTATGCTCAATATAACAGTAAAAAGAGCGAAATTATTGTTAATATTACGGTTAGAATATGATAATAAAATTAATTAAATAATTTTACATGAATACATACTATATTAAAAGTTAAATATCAAATCGAGGTACGTATAATTTTTAGAATAAGAAATATATCAAATATAATTTAACTAGATCTTGCTGAATGTAATTAATTTTAAATTTATCACAATTCATCACAAAACATATTGGTTGTGTTCAAATTTCTCTCCCTCTTCTTATCCTTGATTGACAAATTCAAATTAGAAGAAGCATCCTTTGATTAAATAATAATTAACATATTGTTGTTACATGTTGAATGGACATTAAAAAGAGGCAGGGCCCTGAGGACAACGAATTTGTGGAGATATATACAGATACAGCTTTTTCTTTCCGACTAAACAGATGAGGAGCACCAAAAAAGAGAAGAAGATTTTCCTCACCCAGAAAATTCACTGTATACCTGTATTTTTTGTTCTTTGTACTTTATTGCCATTGTGTTTATATTAATATTATCATATAAATTACATTTAATTACAAATATAAGAACCCACCCATTCAAATCATAGATATATTAAATAAGGTATACAAATTAAACTATAATTTTTTAAAATTTATTATTTAATTTGCAAGTAGGGTTTTCCTTTCTGTCATATTATCAGAGCCATGTCCTTTATGTTGTCCAGAATATCGAGGAATAAAATTTCAATGGTGGTTACGTGTTCTGGATTCGGTCTGTTAATTAAGTAATGAGATTGTAACTTAGATCTCTAAATCTCAGATTGTTTTGGTTAATCTCTGCACACGGATTAGCTAGCATCCTTGCACAGTGATTATAAGCAATTATGATAATTTTTTTAAGATTATAACGTAATCAGTGACCTAATGGGCTCCATATCGTCCATGCAATTATTTCTTTTCCATTTTCTTTCACTTTCTCTTTATGTTGGAATCCTGCGTTATTGTTTTACGTATTGTATGTATTTTGAATCATTTGATAAAAATAAAATTACATGGAGTCATTCATCTTTCGCACATAAGACGTGTCGTGACAAAAATAAATCTAGGTTACTTTCTCATCTGTTATTTACATCGTGCGCAACATATCTCTTTTATCAACTTACACCAAGAAAGAAGCAAATGAAAATTTACTTTAATGAGAACATGAGTTCTCTTTATATATATATATATATATATATATATATATATATATATATATATATATATGTATATGTATTAAGAATTTAAATTGTTGGACAAGTTAAATAACATTTGGTTAATATTAATTTCTTACATATTTTCTCTTTTTTCTTTGGCTTAAAATTAAAACTACGTAGATTAATGTAGATGGAATTAGCATTAAATAATTGGCTCAAAACATAGATTGATGTCTACGTATATTAACTATATATAACCAGCACAATTATATTTGATATTGTTCGGTTTGAAATTATCAATTTGCTATATAATTGGATATATATATATATATGTATGCATGTATATGTAATAGATCAATAATGATACAGTACGTGTTAGTTCATTATCAAATGCCTATGTGAATTATATTGTCACCTAAAATTCTACATTTTTCCTATAATTTGTATAAGCAACTAGAATGTTCTTATTCTCATACAATATTTAAAATAATATAATTTTGTACTTTTATATCGGTTATTTAAAATAATTAATAATTTTTCAAGAGAAACCCCACAAGACCACCCCCACCCCATGATAGGGACGACACCCCTTCGTATCATAATGTTATAACAATTAGGTGTACTCGACAAGAAAATTGACATAACTCCAAAAGTGTTACGCCATGTGCACATCAATTTTCAAAATTCAAATTGAAATAAATAATATCAATCAATATTGTTCTTTTGCTAGTGTTTTTTTTTCCCCTTATTTACAAAGAGAATGAAAAGGATTTTTTTTTTTTCTTTTGTCCAAGATAGTATGGTATTTACTTTTGTGAAGATATAAAGAATGCAATTATATTTTTCTTATACTTATGTAAGAACCTAGAAAGTTACTTGATCCGAAAGCTACATTTCGTTTTTTCCATCTTTGTCGACACTATTATAACATTATTTCCAAAAACAATGAAGTAGTTTGAAATTTCTGTTTGGCTTATTGTAGAACCAGAAGATATAATTGCGACCAATAATTGTCCTACCATCTTTAGCATTTTTTTCTCATCCGGATCATTCATATGTAGATACGTCAACTAATATATTGTTTTGATAAATTATAATTTGAGAAATAGTAATAAGGAAATAATTTTTTTTTGTTAAAGAACACAGCTTGACAAAACTGTATAATATGCATGGATGATTTCTTTATAAAAATTAATTGTATACATATTTATATATAAGGCAATTATGCTATTATATTCCTTCTATTTTGAAAGTTAATTAGAATCCCCTACAATTCTTTTCTTGTTTGTTAAGAATCCCTCTACGTTCAATGGACAAAAGAATTATCTTTCTCCATTTAGAAAATAATTAATACGAGTTAATGAGTATATTTGTTGGTTTAAAACACTATTCTTTTTTTGGTTTATAGAAATTTTGAATTAAACAACACCACATGTATCATGTTTTGATGATATTAATATAATATCATAAATATTTTTATATATTATAGGGGAGAGAGAGAGATTAGTACAACTACTATTCAGTTTATATTGCTCGCTTGTTAGCTATTAATTATATTAAATGGGTTAAGCTGAGTCCAAAAAGAAATAAAATACACAATTTTGGTTTATGTGGTGTTTTTTTTTTTTGGTTGAAATTATACTACATGAGGAGCCTCAAACAATCAAATCCCATTTCTATACCAGATATGAAAAAAAAATAAATGGAGAGTTTAGACAAAAGTATTCTTTTATTTATTTATTTTCAATTAAGATCAAACCAAATTAATTTTTCCGGAACATAATATAGTTACTTGAGGATATGCGACATACGAGGGCTGAAAAGGAGTGTTATTACAGTTTGTATAATGAAAAATTCGACCCAAATTAAATTAAAAAATGAAATATATCCAATTGATCGAAACTCAAAATAAATTACATAGTTTAGCCAATAGTAACATCACAAATCAATGAAGTGTATCCTTCAAAGATGGGAAAAGAAATCATCTGATTAAAATTAATGCAATCATGCATGGGACATATATATAGTAAATATTTTCATTGTCTCTCTCCAACTTGAAAAGCTTTCCATGTTCATTCATATCATATTTTCTTCCCTCTCCTCCAAAACCGTGCAAAAGAATATGGTTAAATTAAGTCAGAAGGTTGTTTTGTCTGTATTTCTTTGTTCTTTAGGTAAAAAATGAAAGGGACCCAGAACGCTAGCTAGTTAGACATAACGGTGTGAGTTCAGGCTTCAGAGTCTCGTATGCCATATATATATATATAGCTGGTAGATATTAACCCCTTCTCTGTTATTCACTCTGACATGAAAAAAAGATATAGAAGCTGTGCGACTGTCTGTGTTCTATGTGTTGTCATCTCTCCATTAATTCACCACCCCATCTATCATTTTCTTACTACAATTCACGGACTGCAGACACAGTTCACATGAAATGAATAAATATATAAATAAATAAATAAACAGACTGCAGAATTTGACAGAGAAGATAAAAAAAATTTTACTTGTGTATTTCACAGCAAAAGTTTATATACAATTATATGACTTACTAGAGCTAGAGATATTAAGTTAATTGATCCATGGTTATAATTAGGGGCAACATTTTGCTTTTCAAAATATATATAGAATCTAAATCTTCTTTAATGATTAATGTTATCCGATTTCGACTTTATATCAATCAGAATACCGCTGCAATATACGTATACCATATATTTTTTCTTATTAATGGTATGTAGCCGAAAAAATAATTTTTTATTCCTTAGAAATCCAAAGGTATCTTTATGATTGCTATGGGTACCAAAATCCAGTATTTTATGATTTTATCAAGGAGCCTTTTCTTCTCCTTTGTTCCTCCTGAGGTGCTAGCTTGGCATAGGACATCTATGTAGGGCTGGAGCCCTGTGAGACTATGATTTAAATGAGAAATGAAATGGGTCCTCACAAAGTTGCCCTAATTTGAGAGGGCATGTGAGCGAAAGGTCCACCAGAAATGATTGGTGTACAGTTGGAATTTCCTTTCTTTTTTCGTATTTAATTAACTTCTATTATGGAATAAAGAAATGTTTGGTGTGGACTGTAGAAAGATCGATTCACATTTTCAGAGGCCTAATTAAGTGTGTGTGAAAGGGTTTTTCTTTTGACTAGATCGTACTTCATTTGAAGGTGAAACGAAAATAACATAAAGAGAAGAGAAATGCAAAATGAAAAATGTGATCTATCATTGCTAAATTATATATCATACACAGGACTGCCCAGACATAATTAAGTACAGCTATCATGCTAGCTAGATGTCTAACTATAATTAACTAAGCATCTATACTTTTACTATAAACTCAGAGTGATGTGATTCACATAATTAACTTCAAGCATCGCATCTCCCTTAAATAAGTGAATTTACTGTGTGAGAGGGCCTTTGTCAAAATATCTACTATTTGATACAAAGATAGTATTTGCACATTGAGATCTGCTTCAGCAAGACTTTTTCCCTTACAAAATATATATCCAGCTCTGTATGTTTGGCTGTGCACGATGGGATTACAAGACAATATTATAATACTTTGATCGTCACAAAATATTGGGGCCGCTTGACGTTTTGATGATCACCATTAGTTCCTTTCGAAGAAATATGTTGAATCCCTGCCATTTCTGCTGTTTGCTCCTGCAAGGTTTTGTTCTGCCTCTGTATATGATCTTGCCTCTATAGTTTGTTTCTTTAATGATCAAGAAACTGATAGGGACATGAATAGAATGAAATATCTAAGTTCTACGTGGAGTAATATTGTTTGATTGAGTACTGAAGAGGTGTGATCCTTTCCTTTTGTAAACTGATTTTAAGGATGGATTAATTCCCACACTCCCTCATGTCCAATTAGAAACCAAGTAAAATACTATAGAAATCTTCAAAATCTTGAAGTTGATATTTTTAGTCTAGTTATGCATGGTTGCATATTGCAAGACACCTGCAAGAGACCTATACAACTGAGGATCATAATCAGATTTCTTCCTCCAGTTGGTTAATTGTAATCTAAATATATACCACAGTGGGGTATTAAATCCTTTAGCTTGCTACATTTTTGCTCTAATGAGAAGATCGTTGAGGTATTTTTCTTTTGGCACAAAATGATGCTTCCATCTTTGAGTTTATTTTTTTTTTCTTTCACGTTTATCCGAAGGATATAATCCATCAACAGAAGTCCTTCAAGGAACATTCCTTATTTAGATTAAGCTTTAAGGAGCTAATAAATTGGGGTGAAGTACCTGAAATTAGTATATCATTGACATATATACCAGTACTTGGTCAAATGATCTATGACATTAATTTGCTAGAAGTGAAAATAAATTTAGCCAATAGTACCCCGCTAGCTATTCAAATCAGGCCCTTGAAGATAGCTTCAATCCATAATGGACTTTCCTAGTCTGCAAAGCATATGAATTTGTTTTGAGCTTTGTGCATGAAACCTTCAGTTCAGGTTGTTGCATGCATTTTTATTTCTTTGCTAATTAGTTGTAATTGAAAATTGCACTATTGATGTCTAATTGATATATATTTGAGTAAGTGCCATCACTAGAACTGTATTAGTTCTTCTTTCTTTTCGTTCTCTGGTTCAAGCAATCGAGAAGCTATTTCCTTTATGTTTCTTGTGTGGCTGACAAAACCCCTTTCTCTGCTACTTGGCTTCTTTTAGTTAATGAAGAATATTGTTAAGATAATCAAGGGGAAAATCCCACTTTTACTTACCAACATAAGTCATAACAACCTTTCCCTTGAAATCATCTATACTATTTGATACACTAATTGGAACTTATTCTATATAGAATTCACCCCACCCTTTTCTCTTCTTTTCTTTTCTTTGGTAATCTTGAGCAAATTTCTGAAGACACTAACTAATGTAATTGATGTCACGTGGATTTTGCAAGGATAATTTGACATTATAGTTAAAATGAGTGTTGACAAGAGAGTGCTCAACATGTTTAATATGCAAACCTTGTTTGTTACCCATATATATGAATTTAGTTAAGGGCAGTACAGTCATTGCAATTTATTCTTCAAACATTTTTTCATTTCCTATTGAAAAATTTTAAAATTGATAAAATTGTAGCACAAACAATACTTTGTTTATATTCAAGAATTAAAAAGATAATTATTAGTAACTATCATAATAAATCTGTTCGAATTCAAAAAATGTATATGTAGTTTAAAAAATTACTTGGAATTATATTATTCTACTTGGGCTTGAAAAAATTGTGGAAAGATATCATTTCTCATAATGTTGCGTGTGCAAGGATTAATACTTAGTGGATTCAAATTAAATAACTCAAAAAATTTACATAACTATAATTTGAATGAATTCCGTGGGTTCGATAATTAAAAACTAGTTTTTTTCCTTTTTCTGTTTCCGCATTGTATGGCCCATTGAGAATATTAGTCCGTATTATTATATGCCGATACATTTTTTTATTAAAAGTGTTCGCAAGTATTAGTAGAAAATTAAATTTATTAATATATTGTGATATGGAGTATAATGATTGCATTATATGATTTGTATGTTAATCTCTTGAATTTATTATTTAATTATTGTTAACATTAATAATTAAGGATATATAGAAAAAAGAAGCATAATAGATTGGAGAAAATACAAAAAACTGAATTTAATAATGTATTGGGATATTGCATGTATTGATTACATTTTATGATTTGTAAGTTAATTTATTGTTTATTGTTTAATTACGGATAACATTGCTAATTAAGAATATATATATATATATATACAAAAGGATGGTTGATTAGAAATGTAAATTCATCAGGATATGGTTATAACATTGAATGGCTCTTAATAGTTAGTCTAATTGTTAATAAGTTGTATTTTTAATCTTAATTGTTGGATTGAAATTTGTAAATTGGTATTTAAAAACTTTATTCTCTTAAATATAATTAACCAGGATATATCATTACATTATTGAAAAAAGGAAATTTAATTTAGTAATTGTATGAAAAAGACAATTAGATATGACAAATATGGGGAAAAAATGTATATCATTGTCATATTATTTAGGATTAGGATATATACAAAACACTTGAAAATTTTAATTTAATGTTTCATGCACCAAACACAACAAGAAAAATTCTAAAAAATTTAGAATACATAAATTTTGTGACAGAAGTACCCATATTGAAGGGAAAGTACAAATTAAGGAATGAAAATCTACATTAGAAATTGAAAAATATGTGTATGTCTATATATATATATATATATATATATATACACACACATATAAGATCGTCAAACTTGCGAGTAGACAAACATGTATAGGGGAGGGAGAGTTATAACATTGATTCGTAACTTAAAATCATAATAATATATCCTTAATTAAAAATAACAACTAAAATATGCAATTACATATTTAAGATCAATGTTTTAAATTTTGACAAGTTATTGAATTGGTAAGGTATTAAATAATGGTTCATTTTAACAATATCATAATTTCATATTATATTTTGCTAAATATATCAATTTATTAATTAAAAAAGAGAATAAATTAATATGATAAAATTAAATTCGTATATACTAAAAACATAAAGCTGATAAACATTTATTTAATTGATTCAATGTATTTATGATTAAAAAATTTAAATAAAAATAATGCATTTAAGCATTATAAATGTAATTTTACAAAACGTTGTACAAAGATACTATGTGATGTAAATTAGCCTGGTGGTAAGTAGCACATCTAACACTACGTTGTCCGTATTCGAATTCGAATTGTGTACTCATAATTTTTTGAGACCATTGGAGGAAGCATTATATAAAAAGAATGAAATATGTAACGTAATAATAAGAATCAAATTGGCTAAGGTCCAGGACGTGCCTGAGGAGTTGAGCTCGAGACCAGGTTGACTTGGATTTGGCAACTCAGAATGTAAACTATAACCAATTTATCAGTCAAGAGTAAGTTTGGGTGAGTTAATACCAAATCCTAGTCAAGAGGCAAGTTGACTAGAATTTGGCAATTCAGAATGCAAACTTGGGAGTTTGACAACACTATATATGTACATCCATTGTTGTCAAACTCGCGAGTTGACTCGGTAAACTCGCCGAGTCAACGTTTCTACCCATCCATTTCGAGTTGACTCAGCTTTTGACTCGCACACCTCCTGACTCGGTCAGAATCGTCTTCAACTCGTGTCGACTCGCTCAACTCGCCGAGTTTGCTCCGAGTTGAACGAGTTGAAAACTTGCCTTTGAGCCATGTGTTTTGCAAAAATGTTTCTCACCAGATCTCGAACACGGCACTCTGCAGCCCCAGCGCCTTTGCCATTTGAACCAACAGACATATTTGTTATATAATAGGCAACTTTTATATATAATATGACCTTCAATCCATTTTTGAGACACCAATATCCAACACATATATATAGTTAGCCATTTTAAAAAATAACTTTTTATATAAAAATTTGATTTATATTTCATTTTAGGATAATGAGGAACATAAAAAAAAAATTCAAATTTATCACTTTTTATTAATATCTTTTATTTTAAATGTTAATATCATTTTCTCATGAGCCATCATATATTGTTTTGAATTGTATAATTTTTATATAATATCATGAATAATAAAAGATAAAACATATATATATATATATATATATATTTAAAATTGTATCAAATATATTTTTTAATATTAATAATGAAATTAAATATTTAAAATAAGCATGTAAAATTACCTCTCCTACTATTTTTTTAAGGATAACAAATTTACACTCAATTTGTAACTTTTAATGGTATACCTTATTCATTTTTTTAATGATTTTAAATATAATTAATATTTGAATAAATCTCATGTTATATATTGTATTTTAACTATGTAACTATATATTTAAATAATTATTTATTAATAAAAGTAAACTCTTACGATTCTACGTTACGAGTTTACGATACGAGTCTACACCCCCCTTTCCGATTCTGCCTAAACTCGCGAGTTTGACAACCTTGTGTACATCTATATATATATATATATAACCGATTTTGTTACTTAGAGAAGAAAAAGAAAGAGTAGGGTCATAACCTCAGAGCATCGTGCATTATTCCACTATAATGGTATAATCAGCCACCCAACCTGAAAATTCTCTTAATTTTGGTGACTTGTCAAAGTGGGAATACTTTACTTGCAGCAATATTTTGCATAGCAACAATGCTATTGTTTTGGCTCAAAGCTTGAGCTTCATTATTAATCTTGTTTTGTAAGATTGATGAGAATGAAGTGATAACGATAAAAGATCATTAGGATGACACTATTATAAAGAATCTTTTTCATCGTATGAAGCAGCAGGCATTGTTGCTCTTCTAAAAAATTATGAAATTTAAAAAATTGATGGAACCACATTTAAGATTGATGAGAATGAAGTGATAATGATAAAAGATCATTAGGATGAAACTATTATAAGAAATCTTTTTTATCGTATGAAGCAGCGGGCATTGCTACTCTTCTAAAAAACTATGAAATTTCAAAAATTAATAGAACCACGTTTAATTATACTTTTAACTTTGAGTGATGTATGATGATAAACAATCTAAATCTTTGAATAAACCTTTCAACCATATATCATTTTTTTAAACTTTACTTTTGAATCACGTCAAATTATATTTGTAATCCCTTATTAGAAAATTGAAGAGGTAGTTAATTTATTTATTTATTAATTACTTCATTATTTTTCTCGTTGACTTCGAAGAATTTTTAGACTTCAAAGAATTTTTTATGCATGTATAGCATATGAAAGAAGTCATTGCACAAAAAGTTTAGAAAATGATCAAACAAAAGCTTTCATTAATTAAATTAAATTATATTTATAGTTCCTTATTGAAAAAAATTTAGAGGCAATTAATTGATTTATTAATAAGTTAATTATTATTTTTCTTATGGACTCTAAAGAATTTTTAGACATCGTATAATTCTTTATGGATGCATGGGAATGATGGGGAGTTCTCGTATAAAGAGTTAAGAGAATAATTAAAAGAGAATTTTTATCAAATAGAACTCTCACGTTAAAAAGAATTTGTTTTAAATATATATAATTGATATATGGAGATTTGATATCATAATTTAATACATAAAACTTCTTAAAAATTGGCAGGCAAGAGCCCCTCTCAATTGAGCATGGCTGCCCCGCTAGGTAAATGAATTTTCCAGCCTTCACAAGGTGGAGCCAAATTAGGCTACTATTTTATTAGAAAACTATAACTTTTAGTATAAAGAGTAGATATACAGGTGAATTTTCACAATTGTAATTACTATCAACTTTTAATAAAATTGCCCAATCTATATGTCTTTGACCATCTTATATTTTCATGAAGTATGCAAATTTTTATATAGCAAATAAAGTTCTCAAAGCAACTCCAATTGTTACTATTTATATAGGTACTCGCATTTAGAATAGTTATTATCCAAAAAAAAAAAAAAATCCCACCATGCTACAGTTAATTGCAACCCTAATTAGCTTATGTGATAATTGACACCTCACTTTTATACACACACGCTAGAGTGTTATGCGTAAATGTCATAAATTTACCGGATAACCTCTTTACATGAATATATTTCGCGTTAAAAAGGGAATTAACCAAGAGATTATTAATCCTCATAAATTTCGAAGTTGAATCGACTTCAGGTTTGAGCAGGTTGCGCAGCAATTACTGTGTTTATGTTGCCAGCTCATAAATCTGACACTGACACTAACATCAGATGGCGTTCATGAGGAGTGTTGATAAAATTTCTGAGCAGAAGTTCCGTGCAATACTACTGTGAAGTGCGAACCCTAATCTGGTATTCAATTTTATGACATGAATTTAAGATTCATCCCCAAAAGATCAGCAGTAATTAATGTCGCATAGCAAGTTGCCCTTCGAATCAATGAGACCTGTGCAGTATGCAGGATTAACAGGGGACCTGCCTGCTGGTGATTCTATATATCACTATATATCTCGTTCAGTAATCACCTGGTGATCCCCATAAGTCAATAACACTGCATGCATCCTCATGAATCATGATCTTTAAAAGCATAAAACGACAACTATTCATAAGTTTGATTAATTATTACATGATTTAAAGAGGGATGTATGTCAATCTGAGTTTGATATTTTGATTCTTTTCTATATAAATTTTGGAAGTAAAATTCTGAGTGTATCATCAATTCTGACTAATGCGTTCTTAAATTTGCTGGAAAAAAATTACTTTTAAATAAAGTTTGATTACTAAAAAAATATTTTATGAATTATAACGTAATAGTATCATAAATTTGTCGGAAAAAAATTACTTTTAAATAAAGTTTGAAGACTCCATTGTTAATCTACTAGAGAATGGTTTTTTAAATATGGTAAGAGTAATTCAATAATAGAGTTTTTTATACTTATCTAAGTGGTCTTGGGTTTAAATTTTACCGTTGATAGATATTATAAATTACAATATAATAATGAATAAAAAAAATATTCTAAAGCATGCTAAAATTGAATATATTGGTTAAGTACAAAGGTTTCTGAATTCAAACCTCACTTGAAAGCACTAAGTAGTAAGGTTTTATAATAATAATAATGCTCTCCAGTTAACCTGAACGGAGAAAATATATAAGAAGAATATTTGATACGAATATAACAAATAAAATAATATCATTTCAAATTTTAAGTTGAATTCATCGTAACATCTTTGAGAGAACGAAGTGGGAAATAAGGTTTTGAAGGAAGAAAAAAGAAGCTGGATCGATCTGTTTCACTCTCCGGCTTCATCTGTCTCTGTCCCTTTCGTTCTCTCTCAGTTATCACCTTTTGATAAAGCATTATTTATTCTTACCAGAATTGATGGTGAAAGTAAAACTGTGAAAGAGCATGCAAGCCAAAGGTAATTCCATGCATCGTCCTTTCTTCTTCACACCTGCAAGCTCGTGATCCAACAAGATAACTAGGAATAAGTGACCACAACAAATAACACCGTACGACCTTTTCTTCTTATTACTCATTAATTATAAATATTTTATATTATTTTTGTTTTCACTGGACAAAGACTTTATTGTTGTATTTGGTTGTGGCGTGGGTATAAAAGTGAAAGGAAATAAAAGAAAATTAATTTTCTTATTATAGAAAATGACTAGAATATGATCGACATCCCCTAATTACCAGTTCGGTATAGTGCCTAATAAATTAAGTTTTCCAAAAGTGACTGATTATTAATTATTTTCACTTGCAGACCCAGAGCTTAAATAGTTTGTCTATATGACTTTTTTTTTACAATAGCATAACGTTGTACATAAAGAACCCATTCGTAATGTAGTTTGTTTTGTTTGAGATGAAAGAAGATCGAGGCTAAATTTTCCCCATAGCTTCTTTTATCAAAGTTCAAAAAAATTATATATTTGCATAAAATTAAGTTTATTCATACTTTTACATCAAATATTTTATACTTCATCATTATAAACCGATTATTTATATCAATAATGTATTTATATGAATTTAATCATGATAAAGAGATAGGATCCACCTAAAGAAAAAATGAGATATGAATTGAAGGAGAAGCGAAAGAAGTATGCCCAAATTTACTATATTTAAGATATACAAATAAATACCTTTGTTATTAAGTTAAAAAGAAAAACCAAAACCTAGGGAGTGTCAAATCAGACGTGATTATAGTATAGGCTGTGCCCCAAATATTATTTTTACAGACTTTCAAATGATTTACACTCAATATCTAATATGTAATATAAAACTCAAAATGAGTCTAGTCTCAAATTCAAATGGGATAATTGAGTAGGAATCATTTATACCTCGTCTAAAATTGTTTTTTATTTATTTATTATTTTAAAATTATATTTTTGGAAGAAAAGTTTCTTAATATCTATTGTGAAAAAGAATTAATTTGTATTTGGCAACATAAGCGGTTTTATCTACATCATGTGTATGCAAATATTTAAACAAAAATTAATTGACTGTCAAATGAGTAGAGAGGCTTTGCATAAATTTGAGTGAAAGGTTAGATAAAAAAATATTATAGTTGATTATAATAATTAATGCTTTTGAGTGAGAGCTTTTTTTATAAAAATATGTTTATGCTAAAAAGGAGCTCTAGAAAAACTATTTCTGCTACTACTCAAAAGTTTCCTTTTTTCCTTTTTCTAGGCACTTGGCTAAAAATACTATATATATATAATAAAAATACTTTTTGAAAAAAAACAGTTTCTGCATTGAAAAAAAAAAAACTTGGCCAAATTTATCATGAATCCATATCATATGCTGTAGAATATTCATGCTCTACAGTTAAATTTTTTTCAGATTAATTTTCTTTTGTTTTAAATATAACACAAACCTGCTGCAGGTGATTTAGGTACACTTATATCATTCATCTTAAGATACATGTTTGTATGGGGATATATATGGAGGTTAAGGGAGCGTGATGAAGATTTTGAATTAAACTTCCTAAATTTTTTTTGCTATATAATTTTTAGTTTCCTGATTTAGGAGACTTTGTAGGAAAAGGCATTTCCAAACAAGAAAAAAAATAAAGAAATTATCAATTAAGTGCCCCTTAGAAATTGTCTTCTGTTCCTTTTTTTGTTTTGTTTTTTGTTTTCGTTTTCTTCTTTGCATGCTTGGAAGGTAAGAGGAGAAGAAAAGGAAAAAAATTAAAAAAAATAAAAATAAAAGAGAGGATATGAGATAATTAAGTAATAATTTTCCTTTCTCTTTGTTTGTTATTTAAAAAAAACATTAAAAAATATGAAATTGAATATATATATATGTCACTACCAAAAAATAAGGTGTGCCTTAATTTATTCTGGATTTAGCAGCGGTTTAAACCACTGCTAAAACAATTACCTGCAATTAAAAACAGAAAAAATGTGTATAGGTAAATAATTAACTGCAGTTTGTTCGACTGATGGAAAATATTACAATTAACTGCGGTTTAATGTGGAATTAAATTAGTTATGATTACCAGTAAGTACAACTAAGTCAGTAACAATATTAGCTATAGTTTTGGTTTAATTGCTGAAAATTTTGCCATGCATCTAGTAGTAGTTTAGCTGTTAATCCGTAATTTTTTATTAATAGAGCTAATTTTTATATATATGTTTTTCTATTTTTTTCCCTGTTCAATTTCAACACAAAAATCAGCCTAATAAAATTAACTACACCATCATTATTTCAATAACAAATTTGGCCTTCAAGGTACAAGAATACAATTAACATTAGTTCATCCATAGAGTGTATATTGGTTCAAAACTATATATATATTACCTGAATAATCTTCTTGTTCACCGTGTCCTTATATGGCTTTCTGATTCAAGTGCATAAATTTCTTTTTAATTTTTAAAATACTACAGCGTAAAAATTATTACATCATGATATTATAATTTTGGGATTAGTGTACTAATCTGTCCTAATGTACTTTTCTTTGGGACTCATAGTGAATCACTCTAAGTCCTCATTATCATTTAAAACAAAAAACAAAAAATTGAGAGAGAGAGAGAGAGAAAGAGGGAGAGGGAAGGAGAGAGAGATATTAGTAATATATGAGTATTAGATAAAAAAATATTTTTAAAATGAATTATATTTTAATAAAAATTAATTTTAATTATAATATTTCAGAATAAAATAAAATAGAAAAAAATATACTTTTGGTTTATTTACCTATCATAAAATTATTATTTTGGTTCCTTATTTATCAAATTATTCAAAATAGTCACTTGATCAATGGAAAAAGTTATCTTTAACCCTCTACTTTTTAAAAAATTACCAAATTTTGTCTATCAATTAAACTCTAAACCCTAAATTTAAAAGACTAAATTTGATATATTTTTTTTTAAAAGTAAGGGACAAAATGTGATATTTTCTAATAAGTGTGAGACTATCATAAAGTCTGGTATTTTTCTAATAATTTATTTTGAGTCAATAAAAGTGAAGTATATGAATGTAATACTTTTTAAAAAAATTTAAGAAAAAAGCAAAATCCTATACTATAAAAAGTATTACATCCATATACTGTACTTTTATTGATTTAGAATAAATCATTAGAAAAATACCAAATTTTATTGTAGTCTCACACTGATTATAAAATATTACATTTGGTCCTTTACACTTTTATTTAAAAAAAAAAACTAGATTTATTCTTTTAAATTGAAGGTTTAGAGTTCAGTAGAGAGACTAAATTTGGTAATTTTTTAAAAAGTAGAGGGTCAAGTATGACATTTTCCAATGAGTAAGTGATTATTTTGGATAATTTGATAAATAAGGAACTAAAATAATAATTTTATGAAAAGTGAATGGATGAAAAGTATATTTTTCTCTATTTGATTTTATTTTGAAATATTAAAATTAAAATTTATTAAAATATAATTCATTTAAAAAATATTTTTTTTATTTAATACTCATATACTACTAATATCTTTCTTTTTTACTCTCTTTCTCTCTATTTCTCTCTGTCTGTCCCTCTTTCTTTCTCTCTCTCTCTTCCCTCTTCCTCTCTCCCTCTTTCTCTCTCTCTCTGTCCATTTTTTGTTATTTGTTTAAATGATAATGGGGACTCAGAGTTCAAAAAAAAAAAATACATTGGGACTCCAATTCCCAAAAAATTACATTGGGACTTGGATTGATTCAATCTAAGTTCCAATAATACTTTTTACACTGTAGTATTTAAAAAAAAAAATTATACACCTGAATCAAAAAGTCGTCCTTATACTCATATGGAAGTTTCTTTCAACTAGGAAAGCTTATGTGAAATAAAACAATATCCTTTCCAAAAGCTCCCAAAAATCTATTCAAACCTAGTACCATTACTGGTTGGTTATAAGGTTTCATTCCAATGAAGTATAATCCTCTCCCTTCGAGGAAGTGACCAGACATCATTGTGCATAAGTTCCTTTTGCTTAGTTGTGCCGTCCTCACCTACGATTCCAAAGTTAGCACACATGAAAGAACTGTATTTATGTTAAATACATCATAATGTTTTGGCATACTTACCAACCATGTCGACTAACTAACCCCTCTTGCGTGAAGGCAAAAGGTGTAGACTGTGAAGGTGCCTCATCCTCATGTTCATTATCATCATGTGTTTCATATGGTGTCTGAGTACTTCAAAGGTTGATTTACTCTAAAAGATTACTCAAAATAGGTAGTACTTGCCTAGAAGAATCACCTTCAGTCTATAGTGATGCCATAGGACCACGAGTAGGGTATGAATTACTCTTCTTCATGGTGTAGAATCATTTCATCTTCAGGATTCTTGCAAATTAATCATACGGACACATTAGATAATTTACATAAAGAATTGAAATTAACAAAAATTAGTATTCAATATGGCATAAATAATAAAGACAAAACTAAACACCTTGCTAATTGTATATTTTCTTCTCGTTCTAGGAATAATATGTCCAATTTTTTATGTTTATATGGCTCATTTTCTTAATATACATCCTCATCATCTTCCATTTCATATAAATCATGTGGCTTAAGATGTATGGGGATGCTTCAATTCTCATCTAACTCATCTTGAACATAATAAACTATTTGAGCTTTTAAAACTTGGATGTATGACTCATCATCCGCATGGTTGCCAGTATGTATCAATCGACCTAAATTTATACACGTAAAGCCTAAATCATCAGTTGTAATTTCTATAGGATTGGTTGTATTTGTCCATATACATTTGAACAATGTGATTGTAAAACGACATGATAATTTAGTTCAATAACCAGTTTCCCATAGTAGGGTACATTACCAAACTAAATATTGTCATCACTACTAATTGAATAGCTCATTGTTCTAAATGTGCCATAAACTTCACTATTTTGTGTTTTTAGCCTTTGATTTTGCTCTAAGGTCTGAACCTTGAACCCATTAACATTATATGCCTTATATCGCTTTGTAAGATCAGTTGATCCTGTGGTTAAATACTTGAAATTGTCTTAATGGGATCTAGAATTATCATTTCTTATCTGAAATATGACAAAACAACGGTCACAATCATCCTAAGTGTGAAGCAAATGTTAACTAGAAAATGTACATAGATAGCGATTGAACCATTTAACAAATTCTCATTGAACCTTCTTATCTATCTCAGATGAAGATTGTGTACGACTTCTTAATTGTTTTCGTGTGATGTCTCTAAATTCCCTAACATACATAAGTATTTAATGAAATATTAGTAAGCATGTGGTTTAGGGTGAGTGTATTCAATGTTCATAAAGATATAATTTACTTACTAAAGGTAAGGATTTACTTCTCTACAGTTGGTAAATACATGTTGATGTGCTTGCATATTTTCCATTGGAGATAGATTGAAGTAAGTAAATCTACTAATTGGTTTTCCAATTTGTAGGAACAATGTGGGCATCCTGAAGGACCTAACGTTAAGTCAATCATCAACACGACCTGGTCGATTATATGTAGTCTCAATTCCATTGAAATACCGTGAGTAAATAAGTAAGACCTCTTAGGCCATGTAACCTTCAGCTATAAACCTTTTTGGCTGAGCATTGTTACGTATGTAAGATTTTAGTTTTGCTAAATATCTGATGGACAATAAAGAAGTATAAGCTACGATTAGAAGCTAAATTAATTGAGAACAAAGTGTTTAGATTTTTACCTTTTAATTGGATACATTCACCGATACTGGACAAGACCACTTAATTTGGCTTCATCCACAAGGTGCATAATCAGATGAACCATAACAGTAAAGAATGAAGGTGGAAATATCATTTCCACATGTTATAACATCAGCACAACTTTATTGTAGAGCTGGTCAATTTTAGGTACATTCAATACTTTACTACACAAGTGTTTGAAAATTGAATACAAATCAATGAGAACTGCAGACACTTGCTTGGGGAGTGTCCTTCCTAAGGCCAAAGGTAGAAGTTATTCAATGAGAACATATAAGTCATGACTTTTCAATCCACCAAGCTTCTGTTGTTTCAAATCAACACACCTAGATATGTTGCTAAAGTAACTGTATGGTATAATGATATTTTTTAATGTCTTAAGAAAAATGTACTTGTTTGCATTGGTCAAGGTAAAAAATGAGAGAGGATATCTACCATTCTTATATGACCATAGATCATACCTAATCCCCATGTCCTGTAAGTCTCTATGTGTGTTTAAGTGGTCTTTTGATTTTCCACCATCATTTAATAAAGTAAATACAACATTGTCATACACATTTTTCTTAATATACATGACATCAAGATTGTGTCGCAGTAAGTTAATTGTCCATGATGGAAGTTAGAAAATTGTACTTTTTTTTTTTCCCATTATTGAGTCTCAACCTTAGAGCCACCAACTCCTTTAGGTCTTCAACCATGTCTTTCAATTTCTATGTCTTTTTCAATTATGATGTTAATATTTTGAGCCTGTCATAGAACTTCCTTACCACTTATTTGTTTAGGTTGATTCCTCCTTTCTACTTTTCCATCAAACTAACTTTAAGTTAATCTAAATTTATACCCTGCATTCAAAACACGTCAATGACCCATAAATCACCACTTTCAATTGTAAGGAAGATGCATGGGATTTGAGTGAAAATTACGTGATGGACATGCTAACCCAATATGGGTATTCCATCCAGACAATGTTCCAAGTCCTGGAAAGGCACTAATTGTCCATAATAGACCTGCATGCATATTACATATCTTTTGTTGTATGAATCAAAAGTGTTAATACTAACATCACACAATTCCTTTAACTCTTCCACCAACGGTTGTAAATAGACATCTATATCATTTCTTGGTGCTTACTTACTTGAATTATCAATTAAAGAAGAAAAGAACTCTATTTCATGCGCATCTAAGGTGAAAAATTATAAGGTATAAGTATTACTAGCCAAATACTATAACTAGTGCTTAGGTTACCAAATGGATTGAACCTATTGATAAACAATTGAAGACATACATTCCGAGGATCTGAGGCAAATTGAGGATGCAATATGTCAAATTTCTTCCATGCTTTAGAGTTTCTTAGATGCCTTAATATGTCATCGTCACTCTTGTTCACCACTTGCCAACACATGTGTTCAGCAGTTTTAGAGGACATAAACAATTTCTGCAACCTTGGTTTTAATGGAAAGTACCTCAAGACTTTTGCAGGTAAATTTTTTCATCTTCTTACTTTCATTAGAAATATCCTTACCCTTTGGTTTCCATATAGACATATTGCTTTTTTTGCAGCTATCCCTATTTGCATCATTTCCCTTATACAACATACAACCATTGGGGCACGCATGAGCTTTGGCATAGTTGAGTCCAAGTTTTTGATTTTTTTTTTCTTGCCTTATAAAATGAAGGTGAAATCTTAACATGTTCAAAGGCATCAACCAACAACTCTAGTATCAGCGACATTGCCTTGTTAGTTATTCTACATAGACACTTTATGTGATACAATTTCACTAAAAAGGATAATTTTGAATACTTCTCAAATCCTTCATATAAACTTTGTTATCTATCTTTAATTAAGTCTATCAAATTTGTAATACTGTCTGACACCATTTGGTTTAGTGGTGGAGACATGACTTCATCTTCTTCCGCACAATGGTTATTAGGATGATGCCTAAATACATCATTAACCATGTTTCAAATAAGGTCATTAACAACAACCCTTTCTTAAATAACTTACGACATTATAGGGGTTTTGTCACACCCCAAAATCCCTAGAGTGGGAATGGCATAGGCCATGGGGAAACTCCTTGAACCTGCAAGCCTTATACTAGAGGGACATTCAATATCATGCCGAATCTATTCAATTTGTACCATATGTAATATAATTTGCCTTAATATAAAAATAAAGGTTTAAATACAAAACAAGGAGTTTTGTAGAAATTTCGGCAGTACCTCCCCAGTAAATAAGACGTCTCGAAATTTCTACAATATCCTGTAAGGCAATACAACATATAGGAGAGCTCCGCTCTCACCAGCACAACCCAATATAACATAATTACAAAATACAACAATTAAGGAAAGTTTAATTGTGATCTGTAAACAACCCCAGACATATAACCAATGACTATCATTTTAAATATAGATATATCTAAAAAATAAGCCATGAATACCAACTAATAAAAAAGAATAGGCCTCGCAATATCCCAAGCGGGGCTCACCACAAGGCTCCCGGTCACTGCTTTATTGCCTCCGGGAACTCGCCTATCTCCCTATTTGAGACCAAATTTTTCCGACAGATAGCACCCCAAAATTAGTAATAAGATTTCATATATAGGTAGAAAGCCAAAACATGATCAAGAGTTGAATAAAATGCAATAATGTTTAAATTGTAATAATCAACAGTTTTAGCTAAATAACACATTTTTCAAAATATTGAATTTAAAGTGCCATTCACAAGGAATCAATAAGCTTCTGAATATCATTTCGGGGGAAGGACTACTAAGGACTATACCGATGTGGCATACAGCTACAAAGGGCAAATCGCAATAGGCGAGGATACACAAACCTCAAGGGCAACTAACCAACAGGCGTGAGGTCATAACTCACGAAGATTATCACTCATCGGTCCTTGTGTGATGGCTATCACACGGGGCTAGCACCATCATTAACTCTGTTAGCTGGGTCATTACCTAGGTGCACCAAGGGCTAACAGTACTACTATTGGCAGCCAGTGTCCTATCTAGTCTTTCCAATGATAATGAAATTAAAACACCAATGATAATGAAATTAAAACAAGCATGCATAAGAGAAGTAGCAAGTATGCATGAAATCCATCTGTATTTTCAATAATGATTTATCAAGCGGTTATTCCTAACCGTACGCATGAGTTCAAAATCGTACATAAAGTCATTTCACATATAAAAGGATTTTATTACTCATAACCTTAATTCCAGAAAAATATAGTCATGACAAAATTAATAATGATACTTATAAAACATTTCCAAGCAATAAAAAGTGAAGCATAAATAAGAGTATTGGGGAGTGCTATCTGCGCATCTATACCGTTCATTACGGGCAATTCAATGCTTCCCTTAGGTATCTGAATCACTTTTACGAGCTACCTACACCAATTAGAAAGCAAGAATTATTCCTCTTCCTATTTATTACTTTAAAAAAAATCCCTAACTCACTCTCCTTGATTCCATCACTAACTTCCCTAGACTTTTCGTCAAATTACACTTATTTCCCTAAAAAATTTCTAGGTTTTCATTTTAGTCCCTAATTCCAAACTCTTGCCTTCAATCCAAGAAAAACTATGATTGACAATAGGTTTTTGTGACATACACTTTAAAAGTGTTCTTATAGGAACAATTTGAACCCATTACAATGCAGCATTTCACCATTTTCTAAAGACCCCAAATTTTCGAAACTTTTCAGTTTGGTCCCTGTCAGCATAACTTCTCAAAACTAACCCAAAATTCATGCTTCCAAAGCTTAAATTCAATGGATAGGGGCTGAAAATTCTTCTCCTAACATCATTCTCAAGAAAAAACTGATTAAAACTTACCAAATTTGCCAAAAATATCATTGTTCTTAGCTCATCGGAAACCCGTCAGAAAACTGCACAACCGACGACCAAAATAGCTTGACCTCAGGTGAAAAGGGGCGGCAAGAAGGTGAAGAGCAAAACCCATCCAAGAAATGACGAAAAAAAGGGCTCACCGGAGGTCTGGCTAAAATCGCGACTCCTGGCGATTTTCCGACGAAACCGAGCTCTTCTCGCCGGCAACGTGGCAGATTCTAGCTGGTGACAGGTTGGCAACTCTCCGAGGATGGTAAGGCGCAGCTTTGGTGGCGGCAGAAGGTCAACTCTGGTGGATGGAACAACTCCAACTCCTCCCTACTGTTTTGCTCGATGGTGTACCGGTGAGGGAGAAATAAAAAATGGCTGAGGGCATTTTAGTCCTTTTACACTGGAGGGTGACACGTGTCAACTTTTAAAAAAACAAGGAAGTTAGAGAAGTTAAGTCTCAAACTCATGGCCTCTTGAGTAAGCACTTAGAGTTTGACCACTGAACCAACCTCAATCTCATTTTAAGGTTTCACTTGACAAAATAATATACCTTAGCAAATTTTTTTGCAAAATTTTCCCTTTTTTAATTTTAATTTAATTAATTGGGTCATTACAGGTTTCAACTACGATTGCCATGTTACTTGTCTCTTTATGTCTAAGCTAAACAGTGTAACCTTTTGGAAATGGTTTAATAATTAAGTGATCATGCACTACTTGTCTAGTTTGCTATTTGTTAAATTTGCATTTAGGACATGAGCATATAATCATACCCTAAACACTTTGGTTAGCAAATACAAGATCTAAAAATTTATTCAATCCATCAGAATACTTAGGGGTATTTCTAGGCTTCTCAATCTAAGTTTTGTCTATGTTTGGAAATAGGTTTTATTTGACTTCAACTCTCTTTTAATAAAATTTAATACTTTAAAAGAATATCTAAACATGAAGAAACAAGTAACATTGCACAAATGAATAAATATAATTGCTACAAGTGACTTAATACCCATGGCATTACAATATGATTACTATATGATAAGTATATTGATAATTACGTAGCATACGACATACAAATATATATAAATATATATGTATATATATATATATATATATATATATATATATAATTTCACCTATTCTCAATACATAGCTTATAATTACTCTTAATTTTTTGAGTACATATTTTCACATGTAACAATATCCCTCTTCAATATGTGATAATTTGAAATCATTTTATATCATTTGATAAATTTAAATTAACCAATATAAATTATTACATATTTTAACAGAATTATATATATATGTGTGTGTGTATATATATATATATATACATATATAACCTAAATTTCATATAATCAAAATAAACAAATGAAAAAGACACAAAATAAAACAATCAAATAAAAATGAACCAAAGAAAAAGAAGAAGGAAATCTTGAAAAAGAAATAGCAAAATGCACCTGCGCAGGAGAAAGTGGTGGCGCCGGCATGGGACTGGACAATGGGCAACTGGAGGAGGCGGTTCTGGCTGGCCAACTCCCTGGCAGCAAACAAAGAGAGCAAAAATGAGGGAGAGGGGTAAAAATTTTAGGGCAATATTTCCCTGCGGTTTAGAGTAAACCGCAAGGAAGCCTAATAATTTTCCTTGTGGTTTCTCTAAAACCGCTAGGAAGGCACACATGTTCACGCCAGTTACATGCTAAACCGCAGGCAAAGTTCAATTTCCCTGGAGTTATTACAAATGCAAGGAATTAACCGCAGGTAAATGACGATTTTTTGGTTGTGTGTGTGTGTGTGTGTATATATATATATATAGGGATGGCTTTAAAAAATTGGTGAAAAATCTTCCATCTCTCTTTATAAAAATCTCCCAAATAGAAGGAAGGTTTCGATGAAATATGTCATTTCCTAGTTATCTTCCATCCAAAATTAACATATACATCCCTAGAGCAGTATCATATTAATATCAAGGCCAAAATTGTGTCCCTTTCCAAGGGTAGCTTACAAACCTCCATATGGATGATTCAAAAAATTGATTAATTTTGATTTCCCTTCCAACTAGGCGTACATTTAGGATACTGTTATATAGCAAAGCTGTGGTTTTCAATGCCAGATTTTGATTTCTCATTGGTAGGCCACATTTCCATACTTCGCCAAACAATAACATTCACTCGTTAAACATATATGATGTTGATGCAGCATTCAATGCAATCTCTTTTGTCCTCAAGTTATCATCCTTTTGCACAATTGCATATACCTGCAACATTTAATTTCTTCTTGTCTCTATAATTCACTATTTTTTTTTTTTAATTTTGAATATTCTGGCATATATATGTGTGTTATGCACTTTACATTTGGAATATGTTAAAAGAGTAAAATACATTTTTGGTTCCTCACTTATCGTAAAACTACCATTGTAGTCCTTCACTTATTAAAATATAAAAAATGATTCCCCACTCATTGAAAAATGTTACATTTTTTGTTCTCTACTTTTTAAAAAACTATCAGATTTAGTTTCATAAATTTAGGGTTTAAGATTGACATATGGACTAAATTTGTTAATTTTTTTAAAAGTAATGAACTAAATATGACATTTTTTAATGAGTGTTGAATTATTTTAGATATTTTAATGAGTGAGAGAGTAAAAGTGTATGTTTCTCTATGTTAAATGGTAGTAATATATAAGCTTATTATACTAATGTGTTAATAAATTTCATCACATAAAACTATTATTTTAGTCAGATTCCATAGACTCCTAAATCCTATTTTGGAAAAAGATTACATGAAGGTTTACTATTAGTCTTCCTAATCTTCTAAATTTAAGCACCCTGAGGGTGAGTAGAAAAAGATTATAGAAGAACAATATAAAAATTATAATGAAAACTCAAAACTTGAATAAAATATTGTGACATATGGAGAGTAAATTAAGTATATATGATATTCCAATGCTCATTATATACCTTTCTCATAAGAATATTTGATTTTTCTGGAATTGAGGGAGACCATTTATATGATAGGTGTTGAGATCAACATCAAATGCGTGGTTTCAAGGCATCACAATCAGATTGATGTGTGAATTGTGGAAGTCTGTGGATCAAAGAGGGGTCCCGATTAATTAATTCACTATCAGGATCCAATTTTAGTCCATAGTACTCGCTTGTGGGTGATGCTGATTTTCTGTTTTCTTTTAGACCTTAGCGTTTAGGATACAATTTTGAAACATCTATAATGGTGAGTATTGAGTACTTGTTTATATGTAAAATGGAACCCAAAATCAAAGGAGCTTGTTCATTGTCATGTGCTGTGTGGGACAGTCACAGAAAATTCTCTCCACTTTCTGGGTCATCATTTCACATCCTGGAGTCCAAAATTGACTATTTAATATCCATATATATACAACTAAAGCTCTTTTTTTTTTTTTTTTTTTTAATTTCAATAAATATTATTTTCTTTTGAAAAAATTAGAAAGACACAGCTGCAGTTGTCTCTCCTACCAAAGAGATTTTCAGTATGTTTTTTTGTGCTAATTTTGTCCTAATCACCTAATTTTGTAGCAGGATTATAGGAGTGGTTACAAAAAATTTAAATCACTCTAGGATTCAAATTACCTTTAAAGGTAGTTTTGAGTTTTATTTAGGTTAAGTATTTATTCACAATAATTTTAAAGATGCACTCCTCTACATCTACATTTAAGATTTTACTTTAAGAATATTCTTTAGAGGAGTTGTTGAAGAGAGATATTATTTTACCAACTAAGCTAAGCCTTTGATATAATTATTTGTTTGATAATGCTATCACATACCTATCACCTTTGATGCGATGTTTAAGGAGGTTTCAATAATGTCTCATACTATAGTCTTAATTATATTTAGTACATTTCTTGACACGAAGTTACGAAAGAAAGGCCCATTAAAATAATGTTCCATTGTTGAAATTAATAAGATTATTAAAGTAACCGAGATACATGATATAATTACCTTACTGTAATTTTCTTTTAACAAAAAGAATCTTTCTAATGATAAATTATAGGAGAAATTATATTTTGTTCTTTGAAACTAAGGTTTAATCATAAAGTTGTTGTAAGCATTAACATACAAATGACAACATCTGATGAGGCTTTACTATAAAGATAATATGATTTTGACTAGGTTGTATATATATATATATATATATAGACACACACACTGAGTAATCTAAAAAAATTAAGGCCTTGTTTGATTCCGAGTGGCAGGGAATGGAAATGACTATCCCTATCCAATGTTTGATTCAAAAATTGGCACCTCAATCCCTTCCCATCCAGAAAGCTCAATTCCAATCTTTTGGCAATGAGCATTCCCATTTATGATCAATGGAATAAGTGCCTTTCTAAGGATAGCAATGTCCAATGTCCCATTTGTCCCTCTTCCCTTCACTGTGTCATTGTGGTGGAGTTGCTCAATGCTGACTCAAACTGGCGATAGCCACACCGGTGGTGAGACAACAGCTTCCACGTCGGACATCGTCGAACAATAAAAACTTTGGCGGGAGGAGAAGGCAGAGTGGGTGGAGGATTGTGGTTCCCGGCTCACTCTACTCCGAGTGGCTTGACGGAATCGACAAACAACCGGTAAGTCTGATCTTTGCCTTTACTTAGTAGTTTGAAGAAAAGGGAAATCCACACCCGTTGTGCACGCCGGTGGAGGTTGACGTTTAGTGGCGTCAGTGTCCTCTGACAAGCAACCGATAGAAGTCTGGATGATAGTGTCCTCTGACTGTTACGGTAAGCATTGAGCAGATAAATTTTATAATTTTAGGAGGTATTTTAGTCCTTTTATGAGATATACATCATATTTCTGATTTATTTTTAATCATATTCTCAATCCTTTTCCTATCATACCAAACATGTTTTATGAAGATAAAAAAATTTTTTATTTTCATTGTCATTCCTATTCTTTATGAGAGATTTCAATAACCATATGAGGCCTAAGTACTTATATACGTCTAAAAATGCTCATGCTGAATTAGTGGTCACAGTAAAAAAGATAGCAGGACAAGAAGTCATACTTTGCTGAAACGTTCAAACTTGAAATTTGCTGAGATGTTGAAAATTACTTTTTAAACTTTCCTTTCCCACAAAATAGGAATAAAAATTATATTCTATTCACACTTTGATGTTGAAAAATGTAGTAAATTATGTCAATGTCTATATCTCACCATTCTTTGCGTAAGGACCAAGAATTTTGGCAAGTCTCCATCTCAAGGTCACTGTCCTATGTACTGTGCAATCACAAACGTTCATACGAATCAAAATTCTACAATTACTGGTAAGCGAGTTGATATTTCATATAAGGCGAGCCCTATGATATCAATTTAAGATTGAGGTAAATTAAATTTTAAGTTTAGAGTTCTACTTATGTTCCCTCATTTAAGTGATATGCGAAAAAAATTTTTAATTGAAAAAAAATAAGAGATTTTAAATGTTAAGAGTCCTATATTTGATGAGAGTGAAAATTTTTCTTAAAAATATTGCATTCCTAAAAAGGTAATATTCCCAAAATTTTTGAATTTTTTATTCCTAATTAAAGGGAGATTATATTATATTCCCTGGAAATATATTCTTAGAAATCACACTTTTAGAAAAGGAAAAATGAGATTTCCAAAAATAAAGAATCTATCCTTGTATCGAATGCCCACTTTGCCTTAGAAATAACAATTCTTTATTCTATGTTGTTCCCTTTGCCCTAGGTTCATGATTCTTTATGATTATTTATTTGCATGGCCTTTTTAAGTCTTACAATACTATATGTCTGTATACAAATTAATATAGTTAAAGTAAAGAAAAAAAGATTAATTGAAAGATCAAGTAAATTATGATATATTTATTTGTCAAAAAAACATAGTATTAGTATTACTACTTTTTTCAGTTACAGAATGAGAATATTCATTAGTGTAAGAAGCGTACATGAAATAATCATTATAAACAGGGAAATAAAAAAAAGGGTAATGTGCAAAACTTCGATAAGAAAAATAAAAAATCTGTGCAAATCCAACTCATCAACAATTCAATGTGGGCTTAATTAAGAAGATACTTGAATCGCTCAAAAGGGTTGGATCAGCGGGATTTATATAAATCATATGTAGCCCAATGGGCCAATGGGCCCATTTTCACATTTTGCGTCTCAAGACTAAATGTTATCCATTGATCACCTTGGATTTGACATATAATTTTGAGAGTAGATAGTAGAGAAAAGAGTACGATAGAGATTGAATTCATTCTTCTTTTATTTTCCTTTAATTAAGAGAACATCAATTCCATAAAAAGTATAGAAATGGGAGCAAGCTTTATTGAAAATCAATTTTGAAATTAACTTTTATAAAAGAAAATTTATTTCTATGGTCACTATTGTGACGAGAGAGCCATATTTTTTGTCACATTCTATAATTTGTTAATTATTAAACCTTGAAAATGATTACTAATAGAAGGATAATACTGATACTCCACGTTCAGGAACTATCCTTGTGTGTAGTAAGTGAATATTTCAACATAAATAAAATTGATTAAAACTTTTTTTTGATATTATATATGTTTTTTTAATGCAAGTATTTTAAATACTTATACTTAGCAATTATTGTGTAAATTTATCTATATTTAAATAAAAATTTTTAAAAATATTGAATTCCTTTGGCTTGTCAATATCATTGCTAAACTCTAGCTTGCTTGTTGCTTTGAATCATTGCCTCTAAAGTTTGAAAAATGGTGTAGAGATCAGCTTGAAATTGCGCGAAGCTTCTCTACTGAGAGTGATCTCATTGAAATCATAAGATTGAGAAAGCTTGAGATAGTTGGAAGCTTCCTTACACTAAACTAAACTGTAAGCAATGAACAGTTCCTAAAGATCTGTAATCATCTTTACCCACTGACTTTCAAGTTTTATTTCTCCAATATTTAAGCATCTTAACTCTTCCTGTCATTGGGATATACTAGATATTAGTAATTAAGAAGCCAAGAATGCTCTTCTAGAAATTTCTTAATGGGGATCATGGGGGAAGAGGGATTAGAATACCCTAGTTAAAAAAAAAAAGAAAAAAAAGAAATTTGTTGTCATCTCCACAGCTTGTAAACACTAATAGACTAGATCATTCTACACATACTATAGGAATCCTTCCCTAGCTCGAGGAAAATTCATGATTCTAAAGAGCCTTAAGTTGCTGTTGGAAAAAAAATCATTAGATCATGAAGGGTGGATCAAGTTGAACCACGTATTAATAGGGGTTATACCAAGCTAACACTCAAGAAGGATAGATTAGGTGTTGAAAATTTTTCAAAAACAAAAGTTTTTAAAGAGTTTTTAAAAGTTGAACCAAGTTAGAGATAAAGATGAATACTCAATATCTTAAATGTAGCAAGTAAATAGAGTTGAGATAAAAAGGTGACATAAATATTTATTCTAGTTTAATTTAATTTCAAACAATCTCTTAAGATTATAATATTAATTAACAGGTTTTTAATAGACACTTATCAGCCACTTACACAAACCAACTCAAAAGAGTTGTTGAAACCAAGGGTCACTCCCTCATACAAATGATCTTACCCAATCCCAACTCAAGGATTTCCAATTCTTGAGGTTTCAATCTCACCATAGAAAAGAAAAAAGTAATAACGACAAAAACTCTATGAAAAAGTGATTATACAACTAAAAATGCTCTAGAAGGGTGGAGAAAAGATAACTGAGCTCAAGAATTATCATACGAAGTTTTTAAACAAGTTTCCACAGTAATATGAGTTATATGGTCATATTTTAAAAAATAATTTATTAATTTTTTTTGTTTACTTCAAAATATTCTTACAAATAAAAAAAAAATTGATTTAAGAAGTAGTTAATTGATTTATTAATTTATTATTTATCTTGTTTACTACCAAAAATTTATGCACTTCAAACAAATTTTTATACTTATATAAAAAAGGTGAAAAGTCATAATATGAAAAATTAAAAGTTTACTTAATGGAGCTTTCATCAGTTAATGAAGTACTCTTAGGTTAAAGAAAAAACCTACTTTACCTATATATAATAAATAGATGTAACCATAAATTTTATAAATTTTTAAATATCTAAGAGCTTAAAAGTCTATCACAACTGTTTTTACATAAAATACTATGTCCTAAGCTGTTAGAGTTGCACATACCTAAAAGGCTTAGGTAAGAAAACATTTGAAGTGAGGTCCATGTGTTTGTTATCATCAACATTCACATTTAGCACAACTGGGTCAACTGTGGCATATGGACAAACACGAAGCATGTGAGTAATATCTTCAAATAAAAGGGTACAAGCGTATGATACTTTAAGCTGTCTCCTAACCATGTACTATGACGAGGAATTTGCCAAACAAAAACCTTAAATCTCTCTAGGACTCAGAATTTCCACACCTTGGGCCATAAGTTATCCTTTAGGCCTTTAAACTTAAAAAGAAACTACTTATTGAGCACTTTTAACCAAGAAATCACGTTTGCTTTCTTTTCCCAATCTAATTAGACTAAGGTCTCTCTGAGAATGAGGAGCAACTTCAGATTATAACTAAGAAAGAATGTTAGTACAAAGATATTGGGAGAGAAACCCATTATTTCACATACCATCCTGCCTTAAAAATTGATGAGTTTAAATAGAATAGGTTTTAGGACCTCCGAGATCAAGGGCTTATCACACTTATTGTCAAGAAAAATGCTCCCTTATTGTTCCCAATAGCCCACTTTAGGTTACTATATTGGGGCTTCAAGAGTCTAAAAACCTCGTTCCAGAGGAATGAGTTTTGAGCATTCTAGATTATATAGTTTCTCTAATCACACTATATCTATTGTACTTGCCTTTGAAAACTCAAGAACAAAGATCCTGAGATTTTGTTTTCAGGTTTCGCTTGATCTTTTGGAGGAAAGCATCATCTGTAGTACCAGGCCAAGCTTTTTAATACACATACTCCTATGACTATTAGGTCGATAAAGGGTAACCCAATTAATTAAATTTAGCTTTAAGAGTATTTGTTTGATGGCCCCATATGAAATTTCACTAGATTCTCTCAAGTTCAAGGCAAATGCTTCTAGGAACTCTAGTAGAATGCATAGCATAAGTGTGAATGGGGGAGATGACAAATTTTGCTATCGATAGATTACCTATTATCAAAACCAGTAACATTCAATAGTTGACCTGAAGCTTCACAAAATAGAGAAAGGCAATTCATAACACAATCACCTTGATCAGTAAAAGCAATACAAGAGAATGTCATATGTAAAAAAACAAATGAAAAATATTAGAGGAATCACAATCATGCTCTTCATAGTTGAAATTTCTCAAGATAAAAATCTGTACTTTCTCTATGAAAATTTTCCTTGTTTAAGACTTCATGTAATTGAATTTAAGTCAATATATAGTCAATAAAAATATTTTGAAAATCTTTAGTCTAAGTCAATGATGAAATATAGGTTGTTTCGAGACCTTTAGAAGGATCTTAGTTAATTGATATGTCACCAATCAACTATTACTGGCATCTTGCCCACTCAATTGAGCACCTCTTGTGAAGCTCTAATCAATTAGCCTCTCATCTTAATAAACTGGGAGGCTTTTGTAGTAGCCCAATTAATTGTCACCAATTCATTGTTATTGTTGACCTCGTTTAACTAGAAAATTACTTTTTAACAATGAACAAATCTGTCGCTAAAAAGATATCACCATTACTACATCCCTTACTAATTCAGAGCCCAAAAGAAAAAAATCCCTACTAATTAACCCATTGCTAAATTTTACTGACGTCCCATACAAATCCATCACTACTTAAAAATAATGTCATTGCTAAACATGGTCAAAGAAGTTCTAAAAATTTGACTTTTAGCACGGTTGCGTCTGTCGCTCATTTAGATACATTTTTTTTATTTTAATAGTTTTATATTTAATAATGTTACACTTTTTTAAAATCTAAGAAACTAATTATTTTATACTGGTCATATGTATATATAGACACAAGTTATATCATATAAATAATTGATATAAGAATATTTTATAGTTTTTTTAAATTATAAAACATATAAGTACAATGCACTTTTTTAATGTAAACAATATAGAGAAATAAGGCTGTCAAAACTGATCTCACTCATTGTGTTTAGTATTTGACCCACTATTTTGATAGATTTAATAGAAATTTTTAAATTTAAATTTTGTCATGTTATACTTAAAAGATAAGGATCATGTTTGAGTAATTTCAATCGTTAGGTAAAAATTTAATAGCTGATATTTTTATTAATAAAAAATGACCATGGACAATCATATTTATTATTTTTAGATTTGGACCATTAGAATTTTATTCAACTTATATGAGTAAAAATTGATCCTCATGTTTTTTTTGGGAGTTTGAGCAAATTCAAACTTAAAATTGTTAACTCATTTAACATAGTTGTGTTAAATTAATTTGGTCTACTTAATTTACAATTTAAACAGGTCAACTCATTAGGTTGATCCACTTAAAAGGTTTTGTAAAATTTAGGTTTAATATTTAGTAGTCTCAAATTATTTTTATTATCTTTAAATATTTAATATTTAATTAATAATAAACAAGATAATTAGATTTTTAATATTAAAATTAGATTTTTAGTTTGATAATAGAATATTTTTGTTTTGAATTCCTTTTTATTAGTTTTTTCAAAAGCATTTTTTACTAGATAAATAAGTCAATCCATTTAATATACTTATAGATTGGGTTGAACATCTCAATCCACAAATTAAATAAACTAGTCCATTTAATTCACTTAATAGTTAGATTAAGCATCCCAATCCATCCAATTAAAATGAATTAAATAGACTCGCTCATCTAACTTACCAGGGCCAAATTGGCCGTCTTTGAGAGATTTAATGACAGAGGGAGGCTGCATTGACCAAAAAAAAAATAAAGGGACGCTGGCCAAAGACAATTTCGCATTTGGGTCCCATGGTTTGGCACGTTTAGGTCCCTTGGTTTGGGATTTGATGGAGTAGAAAAGAATGGCTAAAGCCTACAGGTATAAGTTTATTAATTAGGAGTTTATTTTTCAATGAATAGAGTCTAATTATTTAAAAGCCTTTTTTACTTTTCTTACATTACAAGGTTGGTAATTAAGGATAGAATAAAATGATTTAATTAAAGTTCAGACAAAAAATGACTTAATTAAAATTATTTAAATTATAATCTCATCTTTATGAATTAAACAAAATTTTAGACACCACTCTTTCCTGGTAAAACTGCGAAACGCTCGAGCACTCCCGTCTCCGCACTCAAACTAGTTTATTTCGCTGCATTCCCATTCCATGCTGTCGAATTTGTTGGGATATTCGAAGGTAAAAGAAGCCTGATAGGTATGCACTTCTTGGAGGGACATAGGACGCTAATACACGCAAGTAAGGAAGTCCTGAAATTCTTTGATTTCAATTCCTTTTAGTCCAACTGAATACAGACATTCAAACCCGAAAAGTCTGCATTTGCTTGGCACTGTGGAACAAAAGGTTTCGTTTGATTTGAAGAAGCAAGCCACTGTTCCCGCCCAAACAGATGCTTGGGTTACCGTTGCTTCACCACCAACCTTCCTTAATCTCACAACGAACTCTACTTCCGAAGCTCATACCCAAAGCTTTCTACCCTCCCCATCAATGGTTTCATTTCCCAAATCTTCCTCAAGTTCTCCCTCGAACGGTTTCTGGATTCCCAAGGCGTTTTCTGGGTTGTTCCACTTCTAGTCTATCTGTTTGCCCTTCGCTGGATGATGACTTCGATGTCGAATTGAGCCGTCTATTGGCACTGTTGCCGGAAGAAATGCGGCAAAAGGTCAGTGAGCACCCTGAGCTACATCAATTGATTGAAGTAGTCATGGATTTGGGTCGGAAGCCTCTTGCTAGATTTCCCTCTGGAGATTTTGTGATATCGGACTATCCTATAACGGTTCAGGATATTGAGCATGCAACCTCCCAGGTATGCGAACAATGCCCCCCACTTGTTTGATTAATTGGCTGAAAAAAAAAAGAAGTTATGCACTATGAAGGTGAAATGACATTTACCAAAATCAAATTATACGATCAATGTATTTATTTTAAGATATAACAAAATGCTTTTGTAAATTTTGAACCAAAATAAAAAATATTATATTTGAGTAAAAATTAATTGTACGAAACTAGGTAATCTTCATATGGCCTTTTGCAGATATTTTTGACTGGAATTTAACAATTTTATTTTGGTTTAAAGTTTTGAAGAGTAGATGCATTTCAAAATTCACGTAATTTAGTAATGAGGTTGCAGATGAAGGAGTTAGATTCATCTAATTAAAATGGCGTGTCTCGCTTGAGTGTCTTGTACTATACAACTTATCATAGCTACGTTAAAGTCATGTTAACTGCCGACTCACTAGGACCGCCTCTTGCAGGTTGGGGACTTTGCTATTGATAATAGAGCAGGAATTAGCAGGACATTACATCGAATTAGTGCCATCAGAAATCGAAAGGGTGCAATTATTGGACTTACTTGTCGAGTTGGCCGGGCAATATCAGGAAGTGCTAAGTTGTTGAGAGATTTGGTTCAAGATGGGGCCTCTCTGTTGCTCATTGGGCCTCCAGGAGTCGGAAAAACTACGATTATCAGGTGAGTGTTTCCTTTACTCTTTAATAAAAATTTCAAGCTTGATACATAAGGGATGGGATAGTAACCTTCCCGAAGGGTAATTTTATGCTTATCCTGCTTTCTTCCTTTCCTTGGAGGTGGGGTCAATATATGAATTCTTTAGTGAACTCCATTATTTGTTGCCTAAGTATGTTTTTTTCGAATTGAAGAGTTTCTTTAAGAGTCTGATGTAATATTATTGGTGATTACTTTTAGTCTCTAATTTGGAATATTACTCTCTCTCTCTCTTTCCCCCGGCCCCTTTTCTTTTTGGTCTGATTTTCTTCATTTTTCAGAATCAAGGCTCCAACCTTCTGCAGCTCTCCATTCCTTGTGGGTTCATGATCTCCTAGCCTAACAAATTATAATATTTTAGAGGGAGTCCTTTTGGGATATAGCTTTAATTATCAAAAAACTAGGCAGCTGGTGGGAATACTTGGTTCATTTTAATTTGAGTAAACAGTTATTATTATAATTATGCTTTTTCGGTGATTACCTATTACGATCTTGTTTCTTTCACTTGAGCTTTGTTTAATTTACTCAATATATGCAGGGAAATTGCTCGGATGCTAGCGAATGATTGCAAGAAGCGTGTCATGATTGTTGACACCTCCAATGAGATTGGAGGTGATGGTGATATACCTCATGCTGGAATAGGTAATGCTCGTCGCATGCAAGTTCCTGACTCTGAAATGCAACATAAGGTATTAGCTACAATTATAAAATCTTGAGTCTTGAAATCTTGTTTATTAATGTGGAAAATGTATCCGTAGTATCTGCACTGGCTAAGAGTAATGCACACATTTAGGTTTGCTGATTAATTTCAAGATTGGTGCTTAGTTTGTCAGCGTACATTCTTCAAATTAGCATAGGATGAAATTTTTTGTTGTTTGCATTAAAGTATTAGCTCAACAGTTTTCCAGACCCATCCCTTTTATGTAAGATGTATTTCGGAAGTCAACTGCCAGTATTTAACTTGGTTGGGTAAGAGTATTTTAGATGGGTGAGATTTTAAAAGAATCCATTTGGGTGTACCAATTCAGCAAGATGAGGTCAATCTTCGTCTAAATTTTTCAAGGAAATATTAGGATTGGAAATTCAATTTTTCTGTTTTAATCTAAGAAAGTTTGTCAAACCAAATGATGGAGTGACAAAACATATTCTGTTCATAGGGAGCAACCATAAACTGAAATGATGAATGAGTGATCATTCTCATCATTCTTTTTGGACTCTTTTCTCCTTTTTGTAACATGTTGCTCTTCCTTATTTATGTTGCAGCTTCCCCATATGAATTCTTTTTTTTTAATTTTTGGTGTGTGTGTTGAGAAGGAGGGTTCTAAAAGGGACCTTCACTTCCACAGTATGATGTTATCCCAGAATTCTTATGTTTTTGATATTGTATTGTTTAGGTATTGATAGAAGCTGTTGAAAACCATATGCCACAAGTAATTGTCATTGATGAAATTGGTACAAAGCTTGAAGCAATGGCTGCAAGCACAATAGCCCAACGAGGAATCCAGCTTGTTGCTACTGCTCATGGAATCACAATTGAGAATTTGATAATGAATCCCTCGTTAGAAATGCTTGTTGGAGGAATACAGGTGAGCTTCCTTTGTTTAAAGTGACTTTTCTAGTTCCATTATTGGATACTTTATACCTGTTTTAGACCTAGTACTCCAACTCTTTTATGATCTAAATGACATGGCCACTGGCAAGGGTCTATTTGTTTAGGCTATCAGTTGTCTGCTGTTATAATCTCTGACTAGACTATAGTTCACTAATAGTTGTGTTTAATGATGTCTAGAGGCACATGACTATCAGCATATTGACGAGGGATAATCATGCTAGGAAGCTTATTTGCTGATTTCAGGTTGAAAGTGGAGGAAATAAATGTGAATATGGCCATTGGCTAAATGAACGTTGATTTAGACAGTGAAATTCAAATCTCTCATATGCTAATACTTGACTATTAAGTCCTTGAGTGAAGTGAGTGTTATATTGAGACATAGACTGGAGTGAATGTTATATTGAAAAAAAATCTGAATTGTTGATGATAATGCTCTTGTAGTGTTATAGACAGCATAGCCGACTCATTTTTGCAAATATCCTATCATTTTGTTATCCTCTGTGTGAATCTTTATGTGAAAAACAGATTTTGTATTTTATTCTTGGCTACATTAGTGATTCTGTTTTTTCCTTCTAGAGTGTAACATTAGGGGATGAAGAGGCCAGCCGCAGGGGTGTTCAAAAGACTGTACTGGAGAGGAAAGGCCCATCAGCATTCAGTTGTGGTGTTGAGATAATTTCCAAAACAGAGTTGCGGATTCACCATAGTCTTGAAGCAACTGTAGATGCTATTCTTTCCGGTAACCACCGTTCCCTGGCTGAATAAATTGTTTTAGTATATTGTTTATTATTATAGTTTTTGCTTGTTGGTGAAGGTCGCTTTCCAAATGTCGACATCCGGAAGATGGATTCTCAGGAACCAGAAGAAATTATACTGCAGGAAACTGTTACTTCCTGTTTTGAAAGCAATGACAAACTTAAGCTTGAAGTTGGTCCAGATATGACTGGTGATCAAACCTGGCAAAATGAATCACTTTCTAGGTTGCCTGTTGACATGGTTGAGAACTCATGGGAACATAGATTGCCACTGCGACTGTTTTGTTATGGGGTAAGACATCATTACTCAATACTCACCAGCTTTGACGAACAAACATTTGAAGCTTTATTTACACTAAAATTTAAATTGAGTTTTGGGTCTGATGACAATGACAAGCATATTAACAGATATGATGTGCAGAGATTATAAAATAACTTTTACCTGAGAAAAAATGGGCTAAAATGCTTTCATTTCTGAACCAATAAGGTCCCTTCTTGTTTTACTTCCCCCATCAAAGCTCCTACCCCTGGAAAAGCAATGGTAAATTAAGTATGCAGTGTTACTTAATTGTCTTATTTGTAATAAGGTGCATTGTGATTTTTAGCCAAACAGTAGAAGTTTTGGTAGTTGAGATTAAAAAGGAAGAGATATGGATTGGAAAATTGTCATCCCATTACTTCTCACATGAATATTGATATTCATAATATGGGATTTACCTTCACTCAAATTATTATTTTATTTTCAGCTTTAAAGAAACCGTAGGTCAATTGGACATAAAATCGGTGAGTCTCTTCTGTGTGAAATTTAAATGTTTTAACTCTCCCAGAAAATGAATAGAAATTGTAACAAAGCAGAAATATGCAGTGGTTTAATCTCCCAAACTTTCATACTCAGTATGTTTTTAGATGCCTGCAACAAGAGATAGAGAGAGAGACTGAGAGTATGATTGGGGAAAAAGAAATCAGATCAAGTTGATTGAACTGTATATGACAGAACTGTTTAAGTGGTTATCTTCTTATCAAAGTTCTGTCTGGGAGAAGGAAAAAGGGGTCAACAGAGGGAAGAACTTACCAAAAATATAAAGCTTTTCCTTCCATCCCTCTCATTTTCTTCCATATAGACCCCGCTTTTTATTGGTTGTTCTTGTAAATATTCATCGAACAGTACTGGCAATTAGATAAACTCTAGCTTTATTACACCTGGAATCCTATGCAGTCTTGTGTTTACAACTTGGGGTCACAAAAGCCGTAATTAGTGTTCTCTTCTCTTTTGTACTTTTTATTGGCTATATAACTTACAGAATGAGCAGTAATTCTAGATTTTGGAGGCAACAATTATGCAAGCGATTAAACAGCTGAAAATGAATGATGCGGCCCTTCAATTGACTGATAATATAAGTGAGGCAGATGCATTACTTGCCCTGCAATCCAAGTTAAAGAAGAATCCTCGGATCCAAGCTGCTGCTAAATCTCATATACCAATTTATGTGACTAAGGTAATAATTATCTAAAATTAATTTGTTAGTTAAACAGCTATTCTGTCATAAATTTATGCCACAGGTTATGTTTACCTTCTAGACAACTTCGTTGGTGCAAGTAGAGAAAGCTATATGTGCACTAGTACGTGACTATGAAGATGGTTTAAAGGAGTTTGGATCCATAGAGAAGATAAAATTGTCAGAGAAGGTTGATGCTTTGGAGGTAATATTAAAGTTTTGTTTTAGCTATTCTCCCATTTTTTGGGGTTTTATGGTTCATTGTGGGGGGCTAACTCATGCTCAAAATTGTTACGCTGTGAGAGATTTGTCACTGAAACCCTAATTTTCAGATCTAGACATGATGAAAGAGATTGAGAAACAAAATTTTCAATGTTCTAGAGACTATAACTACGTACTTATTATTGCTTAACAACGTTGTCTTGGATCATCTCCTTTTGTATTCACTTTGTAGGCTGTTGCCTAAAGCAGAACCGTACAAATCTATGGGTATAAGAATTAAGAACCTCTTTTAAAGACTTGGATTTTTTATGAGAGAAGTGAATATCTAGTGTGGTGATTTCAAAGAAAGCATTGTAAATATAGCGCTGAAAATTGTCACTTATTTCAGTAAGGTAATAGCTATTAAACTTGTTTCATTTTGATCAAATGAGCTACTAAGATGCTCATGAAGTGAAGAGCAGTTGCTGTTTTGCTTTTAGGAGAACATTAACTGTGCACTGGTAGGGGCTATTAAGATAATTGTGGCAACTGGCAAGGGTTGTAGTGATGATCGTAGTAGTAGTCATATTAACGTGGTAATAGAGTTGATATAATTATGTTTGTGGTGGAGGTGGTAGTATATGTGGTTACAGTAAAGCTGAAAGTGGAGAGTGGTGGCATGGTGGTGTTGCCATGTTTAGTTGAACTGGTTGCCAACTTTCCATTATGGTGGTGGCAATAATTAAGTGGCATGGTGGTCATAACGAGATGGTCATGATGAGTGGTGCCTTGATGCTGGTTCTGTTGACATAGAGTGGCGGTGGTCAAAGGGTATTCTCCTCTTGCAAACTCTACAATAATATTTATGGATTTGTTTGGCGTTAAAGAGTGGGACTCTTTTTCCTCAATGATGTTAGCTTATCAAGGGACAGAACTAAAAAAAATAGCATGGAAGGGTGAAATGTGCTGCACCATTTTTTCAGGGGGCAAATTATTGGATCTTATATATAGTGATGAATAGTTGCTGGTCCCTGAAGCATACAAGAGACTGCTTTATCATACAAAATCCTTTTTTTTTTTTTAGGGTGTCTTTTTCTTTTTTGTTTGGGGGGGGGGGGGGTGGTGTGGGGTTTGGGTAGGGCAGCCCTAATTCATCAGAACCTGGGTCTGTCCTTGAGCTTATCTATCATAATCATATATGAGAAAAGTTTGGGGAAGTCTGATCCTCTAATTAGTAATTAGACAACACTTATTAGTGGATATCACTGGGGATTCATGGGTTTTGGGACGTTTCTGGTTTTCCATACCATTCTAGTTTCTGTGTCTGCAATGGCCTGGACATTTTTGTAGACTGATTACAAATATATTGTGACATAAGTGGAATATCAAAAAAGAAAATTGGAAATAGTTTTCAACTTTTATCACCCCTCAAAATAAAATAAAATAAAAAAGAAGAAGAAAAACAATGGCGAGTTTTATCTGCATTCTTTATTTCAGATCTTCAGCTAGGCCTAGGAAAGGCTGATATGATATTACTATAGTTCATATTTGAATGCTTGTCATCTCATTATTTAACTTGAACAATATACTCTTTTAGGAGGCAAGAATGGCCATAGAGCATGTTGTAATCCCGAAAGGAGAATCTGTGGATCTAATCCCAAGGTCATCTTCTATATTATCTCTTCAGCTAGAACTTGTACAAAAGTACCAACTAGAAGCAAGGAAAATCAGTAGGGGTTCAGATGTTCATCTACGCATTCTTCCAGCCCATTATAGGAAGGATGATGAAATATTAGATAGTGAAAGTTCTGATCCTGAAAATGATGGACTTGGTGATTTTGCCTCTCCCAATGGCAATGTCAATGGTTCAACTTACGGTGTGGACAGATTGCCCCTCCTGCCTGAGTAGTCAATGGGCTAGGCGCGCGTGCCTGCGCGTGTATATGTATATATCATTCTGAATTGGTACACCTCTTTATATCTTTCATATTATAGTTCCTGCCTACATCATTAGGCATATGATGCAGGGTTTTTTGATCATGCTCCTTTAATAGTAGAATTTAATGTATGAGATCCGCCCCGTCATTGTTTTTTAGCCAGATGTTTAAATCTTTTTTTTTTTTTTTTTTTAAATTATGGCAGTTATGGAAATAATAAAAACGTAACTTATTTGTTTCTTTCTAGTCACATTGATAATAAAAATGAAACTCATTTTATTTTTTTAGTATCATTTTTGCTATTAACGTGACATAATTCAATTGACTCTTGTTAAACGTGTAGATGATAGAAACATGATATTTTTAACTCTCTTCTCTTAATAAATTTTTTTAAGAAATTAATTATTCAATGTTCTAAAATAAAAATTATTAGTTTAATAATAAAAAATTTTAATTATTTAATTATTAAAAATCTCAAAAGCAAAATATTTTAAAATAAAATTAATAATAAAAAATTAATCATTAATTAATATAATTATTTATCTTTAATAATAAAATTAGCTTAATGATATATTTTAATAATTATATTCATAATCAAAATATTTAACTCAGAATAAACCAAAAGATTTAAAATTTGTAAGATATTTAAATTTATCAAAAATAAATAATTTGTAAGTATTTTTGGTATTATATAATAGTATTAATTATTCTGTACCAATAGTTTAGAAGTGACAAATGACTATTTTAAAGTAATATATTTAATGGCTTGGCACATTCTGTTGTCAATAGGCTGACCCATGATAAATGGGTATTTTAACTTTAAACATTCCTCTCAAATTAAAAATATGTTTAAAGTTGGAGTTCTAGACTTAAATCAAGGTCTAACATTAATTTGGCTATATATACCAAAAAAAAAAAAAACATGTAGCTGCCCAACCAGGCAACCTTGACAATAATATGATTAGTTCTGTCAATTGGATTGATTAGTGCAATCCCTTTCATTCATAGACAAATCAAAATACGAAACATATCTATTATTGTGTTTACATTTGAAATATGAATACGTAGCATTGTGATTCTTTGATCCGTAAAAGAAAAAAATGTTTATTTTAATAAGTACACTAATAACTGTAAATTTCAAATATTTGGAAGACTTGTTCATCTTAATTAAATATCAGGATATCTTTATTACAAATCTATTACTGTTAAGTTTATATTGTTGATCTACTTATATTTTATTAGTTCTGCGCAAACACAAACTGTTGTTGCTTTGTTTTTTGCAAATTAAAAATCCATAGATTTCTTATTTTATCCTTAAAAGCTATTGTTATGAAATTTTTAATAAATATTACTTTAACTCTTTCTAAGCAGCAATTTTTTAATCGCATCGATAACAACTAAAATGAATCCTCTTGTCTTGGATTAGCCTATTTACAACAGAATGTGTCAAGCCATTCAACATATTACTTGAAAATATCTATTTGTCAATTCTGGACTATCGATATAAATCAAATTAATCCTAAGATATAATACCAGAAGCACTTACAAATTATTTATTTTTGATATATTTAAATTGCTTACAAATTTTAAATCATTTGATTTATTCTGAGTTGAATATTTTGATTATGAGTATAATTCTTAAAATATATCATTAAGCTAAATTTATTATTAAAGATAGATAATTATCTTAATTAATGATTATTTTTATTTTAAAAAATTATGCTTTTGAGATGTTTAATAATTAAATAATTAATTTTTTATTATTAAATTAATAATTTTTATTTTAAAACATTGAATAATTAATTTCTTAAAAAAATCTGTTAGGGAAAGAGAGTTAAAAATGTCACGTTTCTATCATTTCTATATTTAACGGGTGTTAGAGTTTGTTTATGTTACAATGAAAGAGATTAGAAAAAGATAAAATGAGTCGTTTTTTTCATCAATGTGATTAAAAAATGACAAATAAGTCACATTTTTGTCATTCTACTAATTGTCATAATTTTAAAAAAAGATTTAAGCATATGGGCTAATCAATCTAAGACATTAAATTCTACTATTATAGCACCACGCTAAACAAAAAACCATGATATAGAGCCCAGGAAAGTTTTATCCTATTTTGGTCTTGATCCTTGAAATTGTATAGTTTTACACATATCTGGGAAACTTAGATATGAATCACCAGAAAATTTAAAAAATAATGTTTTTTTATGATAGATAAAATTGGAAGTTACCAAAAGATATTGGATTAATATCTTACATGCTATATTCAATTAAGTAATTTGAAAGTGATGGTATATTCAATTTTCATGCGATACAGCATTTTATCATAAAAAACATAAAAGAAAAACACTAGAGGTGAAGCTTGATGCGACATGATGACGACTGGATCATCATCGATCCACTACAAATTGTGGGGGTTGGAGTGGATTGAAAGTGAAACTATTGATGAAGTGCGTTCAATTTGATCAAGTTTATGTTATAAGAGGCGTAGTCGGTTTGTAGTTTTTATTTATAGAAAACTTTTGGCTATTAAATTCTGATGATAACATGAGTATGTTGGGTTATAAAAGGGCTATGACAGGTATGTGTGCGTGTAATTGATGGTAAATCTGTAGATTGTTAGAACAATTTTTTTGTATTATATAGATTAATTAGACAATTAATTATTACAATTGATAAACTAAGAATTGATTGAGTTTGTATTCATTGTGGGTAATCAGTGATGGGTTGAATTATTTACAAGTCCATTGGGTAGAGATCTAACCTACAACCCAAAAACATTAGTAATTATTCCATCAAATTACTAATTAAAAGTTTATTACTAAGAGAGAGTCAATGGACTTTTTTTTCTCCGAATAATGAAATAGAAAATTATTTTAAAGGATTTCTGAGGATTTTATTTTAATAATATAATTAATTATTATTATTAAAATAAAACCCTATAAATTATCTTAGGATGTCCTAATTTTAAAAACAACTAAGAAGATAACTCTCTCTGCCTGTTTACTACTCTGAGCTCTCTTTTGGGTATTGCGGGTTGTCCTTGTTTTCATCTGGTAGAACGTAACTGACACTATGTTATCTTCATCAAGTCAAATCTTAATAAACTAAATTCTCCCTATTTTGTGTTCATGTATTATCTATAATTACTACATGATCTATTGCATAAACTTTTATTATGAAAGAGATTTGAGTACATTGATGTTGAGGATTGAAGAATATCTCAAGAATGAAATACTGGATATATATTAAGCACCCAGTAATGGAAAGTCAAGTACAATGCACACGAAGAAAAAGAATACAGAAGAAAGAACAAGAAAGTAGAGAGGAAGCATGGAATTTCATAGGGGAAGTTAAAGAATCCATACCCTTCTGTAGTCATCAAGCCATCTTTATTCACACATATGCCAATTGGGAAACCTCTTTTTGTAACTCCACCTTGGCCCTTATGCTAGCATGTGCTTATCTTCATCATACTAGCTACCACATGTCTTAATGCCACACTACTAGCTATTGGGCTCGATGGATCCATGACATTGCATTCCTCAACAAAATTGTCCTTGTCTTCAAGGTTGAAGTTAGGAAATGCCAATTGGAATTGAGTAGCATCCTTTTATGTAGCTTAACTGTTATCCAATTCTTCCCATTGGACTAAAATTTGAGTTTGCCAATTATCTCCTTGGCAAATCTAGTGACTAGGCAGTATCTGCTGAGGTTGTAACACTAGTCTTTCTTCCATTGTCAGCATGGGTAATGGCATATATTGGGAAGTAGGATTGTGGAGGCACTTCTTCAAGTAAGAAATGTGGAATATTAGGTGTATATAGGCAATTGAAGGTAATGCTAATTTGTAAGCAATTGGATTGAATTTTGCCATAATTGGGAATGGACTAAAGTATCATAGGTCTAATTTCAAATTCTCCCTGAGTGCCACAGAGGTTTGCCTATATGGATGGAGTTTTACGAAAAAAAACTCACCCACCTGATATTTTAATTTTGTTTAATGCATATCGACAAATCTCTTCATGCAAGTTTATGCCTTTGTTAGGTTTTGCTGCAATTGCTGTAAAATAGCATCTTTCAATTACAGCTCAAGTTGGACTTGGGGCTCATCATTGGGTGGAGGGATGTAGCAGTGTAAAGTTAGAAGAAGGCATCCTTATAACACTTGAAATGGATTCATACCAGTAGTCGTGTGAAAGCTAGTATCGAACCAAAATTTAACCCATGGAAGATACTCAAACCAAGCATGGAGGGTAGTCATGAACGAAGCACTAGAGGAATATTTCCAAACATTAATGTAAAGCCTTAGATAGGCCATCTGTCTGTGGATGGTAGGCATAACTCATTTTTAAGGTGGCACTCAGTAGTCTAAACAAGTGTTACCAAAAGGTGTTGGTGAACTATCTATCCTGATTTGGCATAATCGAATTGGGTTGTCCATGAAGTTTCCCCACTATGTCAGACAAATTTAGATGTTGCTTGAGCATCAGTAAAGTGGGTTCGTAAAGCACCGAAGTGAGCATACTTGGAAAGGCAGTCTATGACTACTATTATTTTTGTAAACCCAAATGAAAGAGAAATGTTAGTAATGAATGTCAGCCTCCCATATTAAGGTCAACGTTGGCAACTACTTTAATAGCTCTTCATATGGTGTGGTCCGTTTTGATAGATTGATTTTTTGCCATTGTAGACTTTCATGCTAAATTCACATTGTTTGTATGCATATTTCCTACATATTTACTATTGCAACATTGACCATTGATGAAATGGTTTGCCTCAAGCTTTTCTATAAATTTGGGTCTCTAAGTCTGGTTTCTCACACCCTTCAACTCACTCACCATCATCAAAGAGTGAGAAACAAAGGTTTAAAAGCACATAGAATTGAGTTTGACAATTCTATTCAATGGCAATGGCTGGAGGTATGATTTCTTTTGCATTATTCTCTTGTTCTGAACTAAATTATCAGTTTGTTTTACGTATAAGTTCTAACATTTGGTATCAAAGCCTTCAAACTTCTACCTTGCAAAATTTTGAAAATGCTAAAAACGAAGCTCTATAAAAGAACTAACCACTCTAAGACTATAACCATGTCTTTTTGTATAAAAGTGGCACATTCCAATTGTTTCTAGAGCTTGTTTGTTATTAAGTTTGACTAAATATTTTAGCTATTTTAATATTTTGTTTCTGGGCTATTCTTATATTGTTTTCATTATAGGCCTTATAACTTTTTGGGCTATTTTCCCGAATGCGTTTTGGGCTTTCAATCTTGGTCCATTATTATGTGTTCAACTCGAAATGAAAATGTTGGTCTTGATAGGATTTGAACCCCTGCCATTAAGTATGCTAGACCAACATTTAGACCACTAATCTAATGGACACCTTTTGTACAAGAAATTGTTTTGAAGCAAATTTAACATTTAAAAAAGGCATATCCATGTCTTATTGCTCCAAATATTTAATTAAATTGCTAAAAAAAATATGTTTTAGCAATTTAGTTTTTATTGGATAATTTTTTGTAGATCTTTTGTCCAATATTTTATGAAAATTAAAATTTTTTATTTTTAATACTTAATTTCTTGAAAATTAATTTTGAGCAATATTCATGGCATATTGGTTAAATTTAATAAGGGGATAATTAATTAATTAATTATTTTTTTGATTAATTATTTAAAATCTCATTATGAAAATTGCTTGTTTATTCATTTTTCATGGTGATTTACAAGCATTTAGATAATTTTGATATTCTGTAACTAGTATGATTTTTGGCATAGTTAAAGTCTTGTCACAACACCTTTATTTATTCTAATAATTATACATCAAGTTTCAAAATTACATAAAGGAAAATGATATCAAGTTGTAATTAATCATCTTTAATATGGTAATTATCATCCCACATGAATATTATCACATTGATATGATTAATTACGATGGGATAGTGAATTTTCTCCTTTTCTTAATTTGCCCATAGTGATTGAGAAAATGGAGTATTATTTTCTAGTTTCATAATCATTTGTGCATGATCTTAATTAAATAAAACTTAGCCCACAGACAGTTTTATTTACTACTAGGCACATGTTTACTTTATATGTTTTACATTGGTAGAACATATTATATGGATTTTTCAAAGTTGTCTCAAATATTGATACATGTATAGAACATTTATGCAGCTTTTCAACCATTAAACATTTTTGATTTTCAAGTTCCTAAACTTGATTGGGATAATTACAATATTTGGAAGGAGAAGATTCTTCTCCAATTAGGGTGAATGAATGTTGATTATGCTATTAGAAAAGATGAACCTTTTACACCTATGGATATTAGTAGCATATATGCAATAACTCTTTATGAACGTTGGGAGCGATCTAATTGCCTTAGTATGATGTATATCAAATCCAAGACATCTTATAGTATATGTGGGTCGATAGGAGAGCATAAAAATGTTCGTGACTTGTTGAAGGCCATTGATGAACAATTTGAATCCTCTGAAAAGGCTTTAGCAAGTACCTTAATGTCAAAATTATTCACTTTGAAGCTCACTGGCTTATGAGGTGTGCGAGAGCACATAATGAAGATGAGGGATATTGCGTCTCAACTAAAAGCACTTGAGATTAAGATTCCTAATTCTTTCTTGGCGTATTCCATTCTGAATTCCATACCATTTTAATATGGGCCCTTCAAAATCTCCTACAACACACATAAACAGAAATTGTCAATCAATGAAGTACTGATTATGTGTGTCCAGGAGGAAGGAAGGCTCTTAGCGGAAATGGGAGAAAGTGCACATATGGTAACTTAGAGGAAAGATAAGAGACAAGCCAAGAGAAAATGGAAGGGTAAAACGCCCATCCAAGGTGATATTAAGAAGAAGTCCAAGTGTTTTTTCTGTAAAAAGAAAAGACACATGAAGAAGGATTGCAACAAATTAAAAGCTTGGCTTGAAAGGAAAGGTAACTTAATCTCATTCTTTTGTTATGAATCTAATATGGTTGATGTTAGTAGTAACACATGTTGGATTGATTCTGGTTCTACAATCCATATTTTAAATACCTTACAAGGCTTTCTAAACTAAAGGAAGCTGACAAGAAGTGAGTAACACATCTATTCAGGAAACATAATGGGCTCACCAGTTAAGGCTATAGGAACTTGCAAGTTGATTTTGAATTTTGGTTTTGTTTTGATTTTGGATAAGACCTTTTATGTACCAAGTTTCTCTAGAAACTTGATTTCTATTTCGAAGCTTGTAGGATTAGGATATTCTTTTGAATTTTCAAATAATATGTTGAAGTAATTTTATAAATTCAATCCTATTGGAAATGGTATAATTTGTGATGGTCATTTTCAAATTCAATTACAAGATAATTCATTACATGAAATCGTACATGCTTCTAGTAGCATAGGTATAAAGAGATGTATTACTAATGAAAAATCTTCTATATTATGGCATTGTTGACTTGGTCATATCTCAATTGAGAGGGTAAAAAGGTTAGTAAAGGAAGGAGTATTAAATACTATTGACTTCATCGATTTTGATACTTTTATAGACTGCATCAAGGTAAGCAGACTAATAAGACTAAGAAAGGTGCTAAAATGAGTTCTACTTTATTGGAAATCATACATACAGATATATGTAGTCCATATATGGACTCAAATACTGAAAAATACTTTATCACCTTTATTGATAATTACTCACAATACATGTATCTTTATCTGCTTAATAATAAGAATGATGCATTAAATGCCTTTAAGGTTTTCAAAGCAAAGATAGAGGAAAAATGTGGTAAACAAATTAAAATTATAAAATCAAATAAAAGTAATGAGTACTATGGTATATATACTGAAGATGGACGAGCACCTAGTTCATTTGCGAAGTTCCTTTAACAGCATGGGAGTGTTGCCTAATACACTATGCTTGGTTCCTCAAACCAGAATAGTGTAATTGAAAGAAGAAATCGAATGTTGTTGGACATGGTATGGAGCATGCTTAGCAGCTCCAAGCTTCCTATGTTCTTATGGAGTGAAGCCCTTAAGATGGTTGTATATATACTTAATCAAGTTCCAACCAAGGCTGTTGAAAAGATGCCATTTAAATTAATGAAAGGTTAGAAACCGAGTTTGAGGCATATGTATATATGGGGATGCTCGTCTAAGGTGCGTATTTATAATCCATAAGAGAATAAGCTAGACCCAAGGACTATCAATGGCTACTTTGTTGGGTATGCCAAAAGGTCTAAGGGATACATGTTTTATTGTCCATCACATAGCACCAGGATTATGGAATCAAGAAATGTTAAATTCTTTAAGAATGACTTAATCAGTGGGAGTGATCAAACTCAAAACTTAGATTCTGATAATGATTAATTGAGAACTCAAGCTCCCATATCAAGTGATAGATTAGTTATAATTCATGCCCCTCAAGTACAAATGGGTGCTGAAAATCCAATTGTCAAGGAACCACAAACTATTGACCATGACCTAGTTGATTCGATTATACAACAACCACAAGAATCTATTATGCAACCAGTTGAGGAACATGCTCCCTAAGAGAATGCTGACTCAATATTAAGAAGATTGATTAGGATTAAGAGGTCTGTAATTCCTAGTGATTTTGTTGCATACCTACAAATTTTTTACTATAATATTAGAGCAAAAAATGTCCTTAAACATTTTCACAAGCTATCAACTGTAAAGAATATGATTTATAGCTTAATGCTATGTAAGATGAGATGGATTTTATGGTGTCTTACGGAGTTTGAGATATCATTTAGTTGCTTAGTGGCTCAAAGGTCATTGAATGTAAATGGGTCTTTAAGACAAAAAGAGATTTATTAGGCAACATCGAAAGATATAAAGCATGACTCATGGCCAAAGGATTTACTTAAAAGGAAGGAATCTATTATAAGGAAACATTTTTTCCTGTATCAAAGAAGTATTCCCTATGTATTATATTAGCACTGGTTGCCCATTTTGATTTAGAGTTACATTAAATGGATGTGAAAATGACATTCCTTAATGGGAATTTAGAGAGAGAAGTATATATGAAACAACCTGAAGGATTCTCCTCTAATGTTGGTGAACATTTAGTTTGCAAGCTTAAGAAAGATGGATTGAAACAAGCCTCCTGCCAATGGTACCTCAAGTTTCATGACATTATCCCCTCTTTTGAATTTGTTGAGAATGTCATGGAACAATGTATATACTAGAAGGTCAGTGGGAGTAAAATATGTTTCATTGTCATGTATGTGGATGATATATTACTTGCAACCAATGATAAAGGGTTTCTATATGAGGTGAAGCAGTTTCTCTCTAAGAAATTTGATATAAAGGATATGGGTGAGACATCTTATATCATTGGCATTAAAATCCATAGAAGTAGAACTCAATGTATTTTGGGTTTATCACAAGAAACTTATATCAATAAAGTCTTAAAAAGATTTTAAATGAAAACTGCTCATCAAGTATAGCACCTATTGTGAAGGGTGATAGGTTCAATTTGAGCCAATGCTTGAAGAACAATTTAGAGAGGGAATAGATGCCTAACATTCCATGTGCTTTATCGGTTGGTAGCCTTATGTATGCTCAGGTTTGTACAAGATCTGACATTGCATTGACTGTTGGGATGTTAGGTAGATATAAGAATAATCTTGGGATGGATCACTAAAGAGTTGTAAAGAAAGTTATGAGGTATCTTAAAGGTACCAAAGATTACATGTTAATGCACAAGTGAATCGAAAACCTTGAGGTAGTAGGCTATTTTGATTCAAATTTCGCAAGTTACATTGACTCACAAAAATCAACACCAGGGTTTATTTTTATGCTTGCTGGTAGAGTCGTGTCTTGGAAAAGTACAAAACAGACTTTGACTGCTACTTCTACCAGGGGGGCTGAGTTCATATCTTGTTTTAAAACAACTTCGCATGGTATATGGCTTAAAAGCTTTATTTCTAGTCTTAGAATTTTGGATTTTATCTCAAGGCCATTAAAAATATATTGCAACAATTCAGCTGTAGTTTTTTTGGCTAAAAATAATAAAAGTTGAAGTTGAAGTAAACAAATTGACATTAAATGCTTAGCCATTCAAGAACGTGTCAAGGAAAATAAAATTTCTATTGAACACATAAGAACTGAGTCGATGATTACTGATCCCATAACAAAAGGCATGCCACCTATGAAATTTAAGGATCATGTAGTTAGAATGGGACTTGGTTCCATATTAAGTATTTAATGTATATTATCATCACTTGTAATAAAGCTTTTATTCATTTAAGTAGTTTTTTCTCATTTTATGTGCATATTTAAATTTAAAGAATAAACAACATTAAGAGGACCTATAATAAGCATAAAGCTTCATTAAGTTATGGTAAGAAGAGAAAGCAATATGCATTGTGATACACCGAAGGTAATACTCACTTATAGAGTTCTCTTTTGGAATATGCACGAACAAGGATATTGAAATCATTATGTATAACAGACCAAATGGGAGAATGTTAGCCTCTCTTATTAAAGTCAATGTTGGCAACCTCCCACATTAATGACAAACATTGGCAACTACTTTGGCAACTCTTCATATAGTGTGGTCTATTTTGATAAATTGATTTCTGGCCATTGTGAACTTTCATGCTAAATCCACATTTTTTGCATGCATATTTCCTACTTATTATTGCAACATTGACCATTGATGCAATGATTTGCCTCAAGCTCTCCTATATATTTGAATCCCTAAGTCTGGATTTCACCCCCTTTAGCTCACACTTGATCATCAGAGAGTGAGATACAAAGGCTTAGAAGCACCTAGAATTGAGTTCGACAATTCTGACATTTACATCAATTTCGTTCAATGGCAAAGGTTGGAGGTATGATTTCTTCCATATTATTCTCTTGTTTTGGACTAAGTTATTAGTTTATTTTACGTATAAGTTCTAACAATGAAGTCTATTGCAACATCTTCCCAAACTTGGGTTAGAATGGGCAAAGGTTATAACAAGCTCGGGGGATTAAGATAAGGAGTCTTAGTTTGTTGACAAATCTAGCACTGTTAAACAAAAGTTGCAACATCTTGTTTCAAACCCTTTTAAAATAATTGAGCTTAAATTTGTGTATATGTATGAAGTATACCAATGTGACCCCCTACTAGTGATGCATGGAACTTAATTAAAATCTGCTTAACTACGTCAGCATTAAAGTTGGCACCACCAATTGATCCTTCCAAAATAACAACCCGCCCCAAGTTGTGTAAAAAGGAGGAAGAAGAGATTGATTTAAAATGCTCTTTATAGACTCATTTATGACTACTACTTGTATGATGTCATCTAATAACCCATATTAAGGAATAGAAAAAGCCATGGAAAAGGTCTAAGATAAGGCATCCACCACCTTGTTTTCTTGTCACGATTTAAATTGAATTGTAAAATTGAAGCCTAGCAATTTGGGTAACCATTATTATTGCTCTGGGTTTTGAATTACTTAATTAGTTAATGCCTGCAAACTCTTTTGATCAGTGCAGATGACAAATGGGTGCTTATGTAAGTATTGTTGAAACTTTTGGACAACCTCAGTTATAACTACATTTCTCTCATGTACATGTACTTTGCCTACCACTGTAGTGTTAGCTCCTTAGAAAACAAAGCGATTGGATGATTATCTTGACTTAGCACTACACTAATCGCTATAGATGATGCATAGAAGCTTATATGACTGTTGGCTTCAATGCCTCAAATGCATTTTAAGCCTTACTTGTTCAAGAGAAGGCATTCTTCTTTAAGAGATGAGTGAGAGAGGATACAATTGCAGCATAATGGTGTTTGAAGTGTCTGTAATAACCTATTATGCCAAGGAAAGATTGTAATTGTTTGATATTAGAAGGAATAGGCCACGAACAGAAGCTTGCACCTTATTAGTATCCATTACAACCCCATGCTTAGACACAACATAACATAAATATTTGTATAAAAGTAATACCAAAAGTGTATTTTTGGAACTTAGCAAAAAGAAAATGTAGGTGTAATAACTATATAACAAGTTGTACCTATTGCAAATGAGATAACTAGTCAAACACTATATATAAGAATATCATCAAAAAACCTAATACAAATCTCCTCAAGCAAGGATGAAAAATGTCATCCATTAGAGCTTGAAAAGTGGCTAAAGCATTCATTATGCATAATTACATCACCAACCATTTGTAATGTCCCTGATGCATACACAAGGTTGTTTTATGGAAATCCTTTAGTTTAATTCATATCTGTCAATAACCAAACTTGAGATCTAACTTAGAAAAGAAAAAATCTCCTTGTAATTGATCATGGATTTCATTCACAATGGGTATTGGAAACGTATCCTTCATTGTAACTATGTTAATAGCTTAGTACTCAATACAAAAATGGCATGTATCGTCCTTTTTCTTCACCAATAAGATCGGGGAAGGGAAGAAAAAGGGCTTCTGCTTGGATGTATGACTCCTTCATTAAGCATGTCAATAACAAGGTGTTCAACCTTAAGCTTCTGGAAAAATGGGTATCTATAAAGCTGCACCTTTATAGGTGAAGATAATTTAATTAAAGTAATTGAATGATCATAGGCTTGACTTGGTGGTAACTCGTGAGGTTGACCAAATACATCGTCATACTACTGTAAAAGGCACTGTAAATCCTGTGGCATCTTAAAAGACAACTATAAGTGATAATAACAAGCATAACATTGTGGCTAATAGTGCAAGGCATACATATGCTTTATGGCATGAGTGGCATTTAATTGGTGAAGTTACTAACATTAAGCCTACTACACAACATATTTGTCACCATGTAATATAATAAATGTACGATTCAAATAGAGTTTAGTTGTAAAGTATTATAATAAACCACATGTGGGCCTAATTTAGCCAACTAATGAGCTCCTAACATATGAACTTGCAATAGATAATAAGTACACAGGAAATACTAGCACATGGTCTTACATCGTTATATGAAGTTGTGATATAAATCTTTCTGTCGTTAAATAATGATCATTACTTACTAATACTTTAAAGTTTAGAATAAGCTCAATTGGAAACTTCAAAAATTTTGCAATACAAGTCTGGATAAAATTGTTTGAGCTCTTACTATCAAATAATACCTGCACAAGCATTCTAGAAATGTACCTTGTGAATCTTATAGTGCCTAGGCCTTTAGTCTTTTTTAAAGCAATATAAGACAAGTGGTGAATTTCTAGTTCCATTGGAAGTTGAGACTCAACCTATTTTAATTCCTCTATATTTGTATGGTCCTCTTCATCGAGTTGTATAAACATATATTAACGATTTAGACGATTCCAAAAGAACTTCTTGTCACACGTATAACAAAGTTGTTTTTCCCGATGAACTTGCAATTTTGCTACTGTCATCTATATGATCGGTGGTAACTGTTTGGAATAGGGTGTCTGTAATAATGCAGGGAAAGCAAAAATGGATGCAGTATTGGATTTAACAGATGATGACGAGGAAAGAGGCTTGTTATGAAGTGATGAAAAGGTAGGGAAATGAGGCTTAATGGACTGACCTAGGGGAGGACACTTTGCATTAAATAATTAAGCTTATTGCTGAAATTAACAAAGTAAGAGTATTATGACCTGAGCCGGTAGGGCGTGACTGACACAAGAATGAAGTGTCCTTCATCCTCGCGAACCTGTTAGAACCCTCATAACAACAAAACTTATATAAATTCAAATTAAATAGTATAAGTTTCATAACTCCCCATACAGACATTTTTTGACATACTATAGTAATACATCAAACATCTAGCTTGTATATAAGGAAGTGACTGAACTAAAACATACAAAAAACTAAAGAAAGACATAGCTTTAGCAGTAGGCTAGGTTCACGAAGGAATTAATCACTAAGATTAAAATTCGAAAGGTGGACGTTTTGAAATGACGCTAAGATATGAAAAATGTTAAATAATGGGGTGAGTGGAAACTCAATAAGCAGATAATTCTAATATTTCATAAATTAAGGTAGACTTACAGTGGTACATGTTTTGAAATTTAAAAGCAAATATCATACAGACATAATTTGGTAATATTAAGCAGAGAATAATCACCAATAGAATGCATTTGGGAATTTCCTACAGAACTAGTCATAATTTCATAATACAAAGTTAGCCCAAGGCTAGTGATGACAGATCAGAACTTATACTTATTTAGTCATAGGCTCTGAGTAAATATCATAATAGCTCTAGGCCTCAAATAGAATATGGCGGTCAGGGTATAATATCCAACTTTATCAGAATTCTAATCGTAGTGCACTACGGCTAACGTCAATTACTGTTAGCTATAGGGTTTTGTTTTGGACATATTCCCAATATTTCAGAGATAGATAATTATCTATGTACAGATATCATAAATTTCGAAATCGTACCATTTTAGAATTCATATTTCAATATTTCTAATAATTCAATATTCAAAATCGTCATGAATAATTTAAAATAATATTCTGCATAATTAGGATTATCTACTCATATGAGATAAGTAAACCAACCTCCTTCTATCTTTGATTAAAATTTATTTGTTGCAATTTTTTAGTCACCTAAAACATTAAATAAAATACTCTTATCATCCAATCCTTACAAATAAATTTAATTATTTTAATTCTATCACGTACCTAATTAATTGTCCTTTATTCATTTTTATCCAATTCACCTATTTCTTGTCTAAATTTTGGAAATTAAATTTATAGGTCACTTAATGAATACTTTAAAATATTCATAACCTATATTTCATTTTATTATCCTTATGATCATTATTATTACTATTGTCATTATTATTATTATCATTACTATTATTATTATTATTATTATTATTATTATTCAATTATTCCATTTTGCACTTATTAAATTTCTAACACCTACCATAACACAAATTTCACTTAAGGGCGATCTAATAAATTTCAAATTTTCCATTGAACATCAAATAATATTTATTGCTTATCCAATCAAGTAATACTAATTTTCCTTTTAATTTCTTTCATTTTTTTTTCATGAAAAATCTAGGAAAATTACTATAAATTTGAATTTTGTTGTAAAATTCAATCTAAAATTTTTATAAATTCTAAATCACTCCCTAGATGCACAACAAAATTTAAGAAGTCCTAAGAATATAATTTTCACTAAATTTCCAAATTACCCCTAAACCCATAAATTGGGGCTTTTCAATCCATAAGTCAAATTTCACAATTGATTAGTAATTTTAAGGGAGAAATGTGTGAAATTCACTTATGAAGTGTAATACTAACTCAATTTGAAGCAAACGTCCTGAATTGAGCTCAAATTTGCCTTTTTATCCTATGAACAGTGTCGAAATTAGGGTTTTTCGATTTTGAACCAAATTGATCAGTATAAATGAGGGAGAAAGGTATGAAATCAATGAAAAAAGTGAAACCCTATGTTTAATTGGATTAAAAATGTACCAAAATCGCGAATTGGAGCTTTGGATTTCGCCCTTCGAACAGCCACCGAAAAATCGCGAAATTTCGACTAACCAGTGATCTACCAGTGGGGAATGTGACGATGGAGCCACTGACATTGAGAGGAGACTCCAGTGACCCTTCACACTGGCGAAGTAGCCTCGGTTTGCCAGTGGGAAGCTTGCATAATGAAGGTCATAGTTGCATAATTTTTCAAGTGATTTTTGCCAGTGGGGAGGCTGACGGTGGTCGGGGATAGGCCGATGACTCCATTAGAAGGTTGATGGTACTCGCCAGCAGTGGTGACAGTGGTTGTCGAAGGGAGAAACTAGAATTTTTGTACTGAATAGAGAAGAAAAGCTTGTAGGAATGGAGGAATAGGTATTTGATGTTATTTACAGATGATTTAAGGATATTAGGTGGAGGTTAGTTGCATAATTAGGCAATAATATGGGTTAGGTGGAGCTAGTAGACATAATTGAAAATTTCAAAATATTTCAAATGGAAAATATTATTATTTTTTATCATATCAAAATTTTCCTCACAGATACTTGGTTACCGTGCTTAGTTAAGTTACAAGTGCTAACAATGGATAGAGTAAGATTTAGGTACTAACTTTGGTTACAATCTTAGATAAAATCTTATCTGCATTTATATTTGTTTCTGACTGAGTTCCCTTTTTGAGTATAAATTTTTATGGGTATTACAAAGAGCTTGAGCAATAATCTCACATTTCAATAGACTTCACAATGCACTTCACTTTAGTTATCAGATCTTTCAAACGAGTGTTTTCAGCCATGAGTGGTTAATGAAAGCACTTGATATTATGGATACTAAGCAAATTAAGATGAAGAATATCTTATAAATGAAATACTGGAAATAAATTTAGTACTCAATAACAAAAAGTCGAGTACAATGCAGACAAAGGAAAGGAATACAAAAGAAATAACATGAAAGTAGAGAGAAAGCAGGGAATTTCAGAGGAGAAGTTAGAGAATCCACATCCTAATCTACACCCTTTTCTAATTATCCAGCCATCTTTATTCACACATCCAAGACACATCTTCAAATTTTATTTAAATAGTACTTTTTATTTCACAAATCAACATTTAAATTTGAAAATAGATGAATGTCATAAAATAACTACTTATAATTTTAGTCATTAAATTAGAGGACTCTAAATGAGTGAGTTTAGTTTAAATCAACCTAGTCCAATATAGTTTGTTGAATTGAGTTGACCTAATTAACTTTTTTGTTAGAAGGTTAGCATTTTGTGAACTCCACCCTTTTTAAAAGAAAGATAAAATTAAGGTAGAAAAATTCATTAAAAATTTAGAATAATTTATAATTTATAAATTACTTTTCATTGCTCGTCAATTGTATCAAATATTTTAAATAAAGTTATAAATGACTAAAACAATTAAGAAAAAACCTTATAGGTTGATAAGGTATTAGAGGTGGGCAAAATTAGGATTAGGCTTAGTTTCGGTTTTGTTTGGCCTACTAATAGTATATATTGTGCAATATCAAGCTTCGCTTTTAACTCATTTGAGTTTATTATATAAATAATTTTAGATTTAAATAATTAATTCAAGAGTACATATTTAAAGTAAATTCACAATTCAAGCTATTTTGGACAATAGCATTCTAAATACACTATGTTCCTTTGGTTTTTTTTTTTTTTTTTGTACAAGTTTAAACTTAGCCAAAATTTAAAAAATAGGGACAATTCTTTTAAAGCAAGCTTGGTTTTGGACTTGAAATCAAGGGCTAAACTCTAATTGAATATGGCTAGGCTTTATCAATTAAGTGAACATTTTGCACTGTTATAACTAGTGTTGTAAAATACAAATAACGTGCGATTAAAAATAGCCTAACAATTGGCTACAACACTTGTTGTAACAGGAGGTCATTGATGTATGACCCAATACTACAATGTGCATAATTTAAGTTACTTTATATTTTTTCTAGGAACTTTCAAAATTAAAATAGGATTGCATATGATATTTGGACATATTTATAAATTGTTGATTAAAATAATGAGTTGGCTTTATATATATATATATATATATCATTTCAAAATGATCCTATAAATTTGAAGTGTTTTAAAATAATCTCTTGACTTACAATCTTATCTCAAAAAAATTTTAAGTGAAAACCATTAACAATAACAGTTGTTAATCTCTTTGCTTACATGGAAAATACATGTAAATTTTCTCTACACTTTAATTAATAATGTGGCATCCTTGATGGCCCCACCTCTCCTGTCCAGAAGCATCCCTGACAATTCCCATACTGCAACATGTATTCCATAGATTTGGATTCTCTATATTTAAAGAGATTTGTGCCTTAATTTTAATCCAATGGTTTAATTTTAAATAAATATTAAACAATTTGTTATTATTTTTTAAAATATGGACTATTAAATTTTCATATGATAGTTTAAATTTTATTAAATTCACCTACATTTAGATTTTAGGAAATCCAATTCCGCATTTCAACCATATCACATGAGCCCTTAGCTCACATGTGGCACTCCTCACAAACCCAACCATGGTTACTCATGCCATGTTAACCCTCCCATGCTAATAGACCTTCAATTTTCTTAAACTAAAACATAGTAATCAACAACACAACTTGTAGATCCTTCTTATCTTAATATAAACCTTTACCACTTTCGAAATGATTGTCTCCATTGTAGTTTATGACAAAATTCTCGTGCCCCTCTTGAGGAAACTCACTAGAAACAACAATTAATCACCATCCTTCAAAGATTGGCTTTGAAATGGTGTAATCCATAACCACCAAGGTGATATCAACTTTGGTCAGAAATAAAAGTCTCAAAAGTTATCTGTAGGATCCCATAAAAGGTTTACCTTTTATAAGTGTCTTTTGGCTTGCTCCTATGTTTTTAGTCCTATACTTCAAATAGGGGTTTACACTACCATTCTTAGCTAGCATTGTTATCAATTACTAGGGGTGTTTTAAACTTGGTAAATCCCTACCAATCGAGTTATATTAGGTACGGTTAGGTTTTGGGTTTATGGTCGTGTCTAAAAAAGAAAATTTTAATGTTAATTGGATTGAATCTCAGGTTCACTTAAAACTTGACCTTGCAAATTGAACTTGAGACTTGACCTGACCTAATTTTATATTTGAAAATATTATTTTTTTTACAATGCATTTTTATTTCATGTATAATAAAGTTTTAAAATTATAATTCTTTTCATATCTTAATTATTTTTATATCTTAAGAAAAATTGCTTTTACTAATTAAAATATTATAAGAATTTAATTTTTTTTTTATAAAAAGGGGAAGGCTTGACCTAATCTAGCCACTAAGCATACCAAACTAGATCTTGACTTTAGAAAAAAAAAAATTTAGTCATAAAATTGAGACAGACCTCAAGTCTTGTAAAATTCTGACAAGACCTTCTAATGAATTGCAAGTATACAGGTCAAATTATAGTAAAGGATTTAAAAGATCCGATATCATTTCCAGGAGGATAAAGTGTTATCTTTATTGATCTTTGGATTAAATTTTTGCTTATCAATTATACAATTTGTACAAGAGTAATGGTTAGTACGATTATTTACATATATATACTGGTGACCCAGATAAATCCAATCACTAGGAATCAATGTAAGAATTTAAACATAATGCTTAGCACTCAAATAACATTGAAACTCATTAGGACTCTGAATAAAAAGAAAAAGACTCAATATACTATAATAAATTAAGGTAATTATGAGTTGAATCGAAGATCAATAAGTTACTGAGTTCATTCTTAACTTTATTTCATATAGTTCAATTCAACTTCTAGGTAAATTAACTCACTAAAATGATAAACCCAAATATAATGATTATCCTATCTCTTGTTCCAATTTTGCTTAAAAATCGAATCTAATCAGTTAAGTGAAATTTTCCCTAAAATGCATTAAAGTCAAGAGCTAATCTACTAAACACAACCTACCAAAAATTCAAATCCAATTAATTAGGTAGAATTATAATACCTTAACCATTGGTGTTCCTTAAAAGTCATATCCAATCAGTTATGGAAAACTAATCTTAAGGTGCATTAAGCTTTTAGAAGAACCTTGAAAATGAAAGTATGAATTTATCTTAAAAGTCAAATCCAATCATTTAAGGCAAATTACACTCAATTCTCAAGAGGCATTTCATCAAACACTTTATGGGTATTTGACTCAATGACAAGAGATTATGAAAGAAATCAGCAAAATAAACCATTCAATCCACTTGCAATTATATTAATTGACTAAATTATATAAAAGCCTCAAATAAGAAGCAATATAGATCCATTAATCAACCCACAATTACAAAAGAAGATAAATAATCTTAATTAACATATGTAGATACAAAATCATGAAATCCCAATCATCCAACAAAACAACTAAAAACAAGTTTCAATATATGCTACATAAAGAAATAAAAAAAATGAGAAAAGATAAAGGAGAAAAGAGTGGAAAGAGTCTTCTGTGGAGGTTTCGCCAAAGAAAGTCTAAAGAGACTAACCCTCAGCCTTTTATTCCAAAAAGCACCTTGGAAGAGCAAGTTGATTGAAGTTTCTTTTAAAGACCTTTGTTCTTTTAAGTTATTTTGTGCTTCCAGCCTTCATCCCTAGTTTCTGGCCTTACAAAAACCTTTTTTTTTTTTTTTCTATTTATAACACCTCCCCTGTCAAAATACACAATTACCTTAAAAGAGGTAGCATGCTGGGGCCTTGGCGCCCAATCTTTGGATATTGGGCGCTACGTCTTGGTGCCAGAATGATGTTCATCAATGTAGTATTAGTGTTTTGGCCATAACTTCTGATCCAATATTAGATTTTAGCAAAAGTGAAATGACCATATTCAAATTTTAATGTTTAAAGATAAAAATGACGTCGAAGTTGAGTGTTTACCTATTTCAATTAAATAGCATCTCAACTTTCTTCTTTAGCATCTTCCAACTTCCACATTGTTTGTGAAATCTTTCCAAGCATGCTTGAATCTTCCTTTTTCGTGCCTCAAACTCTTCATTTCCTTTCATTAATACAATTCTCTTGTAATTTCCATCAAAACAATTTCAAATTAAATTAATTTAATGGAAGGAAGCAACCAAATAGCCTAACCCATAGAATTCATGAAATTAACATTATTTGGTCACTAAATTAAACAAATTTATTCAAATGATAAATCCCTAATAAAAGATATACAAATATAATATAATTAGAGACTTATCACCTATTAGTGTTTACCTCTACCAATTGTTTATATACGTGTGTCAATATATATATATATATATATATATGTCATAAATATCATTATTAATTAGAATAACCACTGCCATATGCATGAAAATAAGCACAAAATTGCCCACTTTTATTATGTGGCGGATACACAGTTGGATTTCCTCCTGCCACTTACCTCGTGCTAGTCAACTAGTTTACTGTCTCTTACCATGTTATCTCTTTGTCAAGTTCACTACTTTTCTTTTTAACCTTTTCATTAAATGACAAATTATTTTTGGCCATTAGTAGTCCAATTATGCCACTAATATTGTTTGTACTTTAGAAGGGGCCATGCATTCTCAAAATTTGTCCTTCTCAAAACCCTTAAAAGAATTCATCAAATTCTGTATGATATATAAAAAATTATAATTTATATGTTGCATATATTTAAATAAGTATATTAGTGTGTACACGTATATCTCCAATCTTCAATAAACAAATCTCGAAAAAAAAATCCACTTCAAAAAATGTAATATATATAAGTGATCATTATCAATAAAGTATCGGCATTAAAATGTCAATATGTACCTTACACATTATGATTAAATTTAACCCTAATAAATTATGAGCAGGTAATGGAGTCATGGTTAATGGACTTTATTTTTTGGAGAATATAAAGTGGAGCACGTAAGGCTCTTTCATGAATATTCACACAATCTAGTTAGCTAATGAAACCCAGCTAAATACAAAGTTCAAAGCAATATATTTTAAACGAGAAGGATGCCATTTTATAATTTTATATGTCATGATTTACATAGTTGAATCCAACTTGAATTAATCCACATCAGTTGACAATGAGCCAAAGGATTGATGTTGTAGTTGAAATATTAATGTAATCAATTTTTGTACTTTCTTTTAATGGCCCAAATACCCCTTTGATCATTTGACATAGCATTTACAAGATACTAAATAGAAAGTCCTACATGGAAAGTCTAATAATGTAAATAAACTATTATAATATCTTGTCAACTTGAGATAAATATGTGCTTTGTAAATTCAAGATAATACACGCATATTATCAATAAACATGGAGAGTGATTCTTATCTCCTCATGGATAAAACTAGCGTCTTGTTTAACTCTAAGAATTAGACTTAAAATATAGAGGTGTTAAAAGTGAAATAACTCTATTCACATAAATTTTTTTAGATGTGTTACAATAAATTAACTAGATAATATAAATTTTAAACAGTCCTTGCTAACTTGTCTTAATGATAATTTTACCAAATGCCAAAAACTGCCCTTATAACTTTCACTTCTATATTAAAAGTTTTAATGATAATTTAGGCTTTAAGATTTAAAATTGAAGATTAAAAAAAAAACAAGTGAGAGCTTACATTTAGGAGTAAATAAAGAAAGGATATAACGACGAGTAAGACTCAAGTTGGTAAGAAGTTATTAGACTGCCAACGAGCAATGTTAAGACTAATCTGTTAAACATGTCGATAATGTTAGGGGAAAGAAAATATTGGGTAGTCTTTGTAATTTAAGAGATTGAATTAGAATAAAATACAATTAATAGATACAAGTAAAATTAAATGATTAAATTTGAACAGAATAAAATAAAAAAAAATTAAAGATAAAGTTAAGAAAAAAAAAATGTTTTTGTCATTAAATGTATGTATTTCAAAATTGAAAATAAAATTAGAGGATAAAAATATACTTTTAACTTTATATGGATGCACGTGTATGCAGGTTATACATTTTCAAACTGATCATATTTCATAGGATTTTTTTCATCGAGATAAATATACTTTTAGTCCCTCACATTTTGTCATTAGATCAATTTGGTCCTTGAAAGATGAAAAGTATTAAATTAGTCCATCAAATATTGTACTGTGATCACATTTAGTCATTCTGTCAAAATCATTAAAATTAATCTAAACTGGATCTTTTTATACTGATGCAATACAATCTCTGCAATGGTGAATTAATAGTTTATCCATCATTGAATAATTTGGTCCATCATCTTGCACTATTAGATCAATTTAGTCCCTTATATTTCACAAATAGATCAAGTTGGTATCTTAATCTTTGACATTAGATCAATTTGGTTTCTGAATCTTTAACATTAGGTTAATTTGGTCCTTCAATCTTTGACATTAGATCAATTTAGTCCATCATCTTTTGACATTAGATCCATTTGGTTTTTCATCTATCATCACTACCTCAATTTGGTCACTCATCTTTCGTCACATAAAATAATTTGGTCCCTTATAATTATTTCAAATTAAGTGAACTAGATTTATCATTCCCCAATATTTATTTATTTGTTGAGTTTATGTGATTTAAACTCTCAAAATATCGATCAATTTTACTTTATCACAAATATAATTATGGCGTGAACAATTTGAACATTACTATCAAATTTACTTTTAAAATGAAATTTCACTTATAAGCTCATACTAATTATAATAAAATTTAAAAAGTGTACAATATTGTCAAAAATAAATGCTCATACATGATTTTATGTGACTAACTCTTTGCTTTGTATAAATAGGATCTATGTGAATGTTTATATTTCTGAAATTATATTGTCTAAAAATAATTGAAAAATGATTAATGATTGAAAAAAGAGTTATCTTATGTTTAAAAGTTAAAAAGATTACTGGTAATTTGAAAATAAATTGTGTTATGCTTCAAAGTTTATTAAAGATATAAAAATATCTGAATAATAATTATATAAATCATATAAGTAAAAAGAAATTATATTAGTATTTTAAAAATTTATGCCTATACGTAAATTTTTAATATTATATAATATGAAGAAGATAATGGAAAAGGAATCAAGAAAGATTATTGAAAATATAAAAAATATGATAATAAATTGAAATATATAAATTAAAAAAATTATGTCTTATAAAATTTAATAAAAGAAATAAAATGCTAATAAAAAATTGAAAATAAATTATATTGTGTTGGTTAAGGGAAAAAACACTAATAAATGACCTATCAATTTGGGTATTAATAAGGTAAATGTGTTATGTGATTTTAGAACAAATATAAGTTGATTGATATTTGTATGGGTACTTGTGTTAATGTAATAGACCATTTATTATACTTTACTGCTAAATCTTATTTATATTTTCATTTTATTTTAGCCGACATATAAAATCTTTTGAAAGTGGCACCATAATTATTTATTTTTATTGTTAAGGACCAACTTTGATCATGTTGAAATCTTAAGGGACCAAATTGATCTAGTAGCGATATGTGAGAGGCCAAATGGATCTAATGTCAAAAGATGAAAAGCCAAATTGATCTAATATCGAAGATTGAAGGACTAAATTGATTTATTTATGAAAGATAAATGTCTAAATCAATATAGTGGTGCAAAATGAGAGACCAAATTATTTAATGATGAGCAAACTACTAATTCATCTCAATGGATAATGTATTGCGTCAGTAGAAAATAGTTCAACTCAGTTTAATTTTAACGACTTCATGATAGAAGAACTAAAGATGATCATAATACAATCTTTGAGAGACCAATTTTGTATTTTTTACCTTTCAAGAACTAAATTAATTTAATAACAAAATGTTTGAGATCAAAAGTATATTTTTTCTCCTTTTTCCATTCCTAAAATTAAATGGGCCAAACATTTGAACAAATATAATATTTATCTTGTCTTTATCATTGATTATATAAAATCAGATTGACCAATAGCTGAAATATCAAGGAATCGGCTTATTAATTGTCCAGTTCGGACAAGATGCATCAAACAAGCCACTTGGGTCAGCTGTCAAAATTCCATGCTGCTTTCTTCCTCCAAAGTTTTTCGAACTTTTATTTTAATAAAACTAGCAGCATGCAAAAATCAAACTTGGGGTTCAGTACAATATTAATAATAAACCTCAGATTTAAATATATTAAAATACGTTTTCAAATAAATTAATTATACTAATCTAACTGCAGTTCAACCATGGTCCAACCACTATATATAACATGTTCAATTTTCAGAAAATGGTCTTTACAACCAATACAACATTGGCTTTTTTTTTTTAATTAAATTTTAAAATTTTCTGGCCAACTATAACATGTCAAAAATAATAAAAATAAAAAGGATCGACATAGGAAGGTGGTGATCCTCACATCGTGCACCTATATGTATGTACTATTAATTCAGATTACAGTGGGTCAGCAAGTACATATCTTGATAGGGTTTTTTTTTTATTTGTCTAATGCAATGGGTACGACTTTCTTTTTCCTTTTCAGTACGGGCAATTAGAATATGAGTTTAGATTATGTACTGAAGAATAAAAAAAGTAAATAATAAATAGTTAATTAATTAGTGCAAGTGTTGTACCTTAAGAGAAACTTTAGAGTATTATTTATGGACATTTCAACACTAAATTATCTACAAATGGAGTGCGCAGGCAACAGGAGCCAAGAGGTCATGGATAGTGAGGCGGTGACTCGATTATCTTCGTTTTTTTCTTATCAATTTAAAAAAAAAATATATTTTTTAGTGTCATCTTTAATATTATAATTATACCTATATATTATAACAAATTGTGAGTGTATCAAATATTTTATTTTATTTTTAAAAAAATTAATAAAAATTAATGGAAAAAAATAAAGAGGATTTAAATTATTAGAATATAGAGGAATTATATTTGAAGTTTGACCTATATTAAAATTTGTAGTTTAATCATATCAAAAGATATTCAAACATCGCGAAATAACAATTTCTGGTAGATTTAATTTTTCATGAAATTATACTAATCGTTTAGACTTGTATTCAATGAAAAAAAATTTTAAAATGGGTATATCATCTTTCTGGAACTACTGATAACAAATATTTTTCATTTAAAATAATTTTTATTTATTTTTTGTACTAATTATGTATGGAGGTGAAATTCTTAATAGATAGGAAAAATAATAAATTATATTAAATTAATTATAAATTGGAAAATTTTTAAACAAGGACCCTAAATTGATTTAAATATCATTAAAAGGACCATTAATTTTGTAATTTTACTTAATGACCCAAAAACTATGAAGTCTATGGATTTAATAATTTTTGTTGTCTCTTTACTATCCAAGTTTATGTTTATTACTATCTTATTTCATCAATTTTACTTGTCATAATAAAAACTCCTTATCACCGTTTCTAACCTAACAAGTGAATTTTATTATTTTTACATGTTTAATATAATCAGTAATAACTTTTTTACAGTCTGTTTGACTTAACTAATTAAATCAAATGGTAAAAATATGTTAAAATATTTTCAACCGTGCAATATTATATCACTTTGTTCAACTTAATTCCAATATACGAAATAAACAAATTTTAATATCGATGATTGTGTTTATGTATATTAAAATCCTACTCGTCAGTTTTATCTTGTTTCTTGTTACAATGCAAATTTTTTATTATTGAGGTTTTTCAAGTTAATAACTAGATTTTATTATTTTTACATGTTTAATATGATATATGGTGACTTTTTTGTTTATCCATTTCCTTTGTTCCATAATAACGGGTTTCTCATATTACAATTAAAAAAAAAAAAAAAAAGGGACTTTTTGCTCACCTCCTTTTGTAGGAAAGAGGGATAAAGCGTGAAGTTACGAGCAAATTAATGGGTATAAGATTTAAAGAAAAAGTTTACATATTTGATAAGAGGCATAAATGGAGTAATAAAGTAAGGATATAGATAATGAAGATTCGAAGTAAAAAAATAAATACTAGTAGTACAAGTCTACTAAAGAAAATCAGAAAATTTATAGAAATCAAGATCATAACTTTTTACAGAGCATGTTTCTCCTTTCCCTCTGTTGCAAGAACGAAAATGCATGATGATTTGTTGACAAAACATGTTTCAGAGAAAAATTATTAAAGTCAGGAGCATCTTTCTAGAAAAAAACACTTAAAATGTCGTTAAATACTTAAGTGAAAGTATAAGAGTAAGGTATTCTAACAATATTAAAATCTGGTGGGTAACGAATTCATCAAAAATAAGATTACCTACTTTTGATTGTATATTAATATTATAATAGTAATGAGTAGGGTCCAATCCACAGATATTGGTAATTCCAACAATTATAAACAATCAAGAATAACTTACAAAAGAATGGAAAAGAGGAGGTTTTCAAATTAAATCAATACTAATAATAACTAAACCAAAAAAAATTAAACAAGTATTTTCAGAATAAGTAAATCAAATTTAAAGCAAATTAAAGGGAAAAAAAACTTTAATGAGAGATAAGTTTCTAACCAAGGGATGTATTGTATGATTTTTTTCAGTTAGCTTTAAGTATGGGCATGGCTGCAGACAAAAGCCTATTCTTTCTTAATAAATAGCTATGATTTCTAAAAGTGTTATGTCAACTTAGGCTTTTTTAAGTATGTTGGTTAAGAAGCGCTCTATAACCAATCTCTAATTGATTAGTATCCTTAAGTACGCACTTAAAATTTAATTGACTAACTACTTTAAGAATGAAAAACCGTCATTTCTAACATACTAAGGTATGAAGAATGTTCAGTAAATTATCATTCATATTCCATTAATGCATAAGAAAAGTGTTTATCAATCCCCATACTAATTTTCCGTTTATATTGATTAAAGTAAACAATTACGGATTTACTTTAATCAATTGGTATATAATCAATCATGGGTAAGATAAACAATGGGCCTTTATCATCTATCCACCTATAATGAAGCAGTTAAAATGGGAATATAAATAACTAAGAAGATAAGAAGAAGAGAAAATATTAAAATAGCCTCACAACATTAAAGGAATTACACAAAACCCCTTAGCTAGAATATTGAGTTTAACTGTCCATAATTATCAACATCTCAAATTCGTGCTGAAACTCCATTTATAAAGCTGAAATTTGAGCTTTCTCTCACTAAATTCAGAAGATAGAGAAAGAGAGAGGATGAAGAAGAAAAGAAAACCTAAGTCTAAAAGTGTGTTATCTAAAAAAAAAAAAAAGACCTAATAACTACAATCCTTCAGTTTCAACTCCTTTCATTTTCCCTAATCAAAACATGGAAATTGCTCCCCCTCAACTGTTCTAAAAACTCCCATACTCTTGACCACGGTTCCCAATAACCAGAAAAGAGAAATTGGTAAGAGGAGATTAGTTGTCCACTTTCTATTTAAAAATCAATACCCTTAACCATGTCCACGACTTATTTTCTTAAATTCAACTCATTAGCAATACAAGTTTTGCCTTTGCTCTATTTTGGGCCAAATTTCAACAAGTTTAATAATTTTACTTCCTTAACCTGAAAACAACCAAAATAAATATGAATGGCTTGATTTGCTAAGAAAAATACTAAAAATATAATCAAAATAAGACTAAAAACATGTTAAAATTATAACCTAACAAAATCAATTCATGATTTTTATTAAAAATTTTTCCTTATAAATAGATTTGTAAGTATAATAATTAATTTCTTTTAAAGTAAATTACATAGACATCTTTTGAGTTATGTGGAAACTACACGAACTTTTCTTTTAGAGTGAATTACATAGACATATTTTGAGTTATGTGGAAACTACACGAACTTTTCTTTTAGAGTAAATTACATAGACATCTTTTGAGTTATGTGGAAACTACACGAACTTTCTCTCTATTTTCAATACATATTAATATACTTCACAACAAAGTACTGCACTTCAATTTAATCTAATTTAAAATTTTTTCACTAAAATATTATTAATCACCTATAGACATATTTTTTTAAAAACTAAAATGCCTTCTCTCATTTCTTTTTGCAGAGAATATAAAGTCAAAAGTTTAAAATTAAATTAAAGTGTAGATTTTAGTAATAAACAAAATGTCTATATAATATCTGTGAAACTTAGTGAAATTCATGTACTTTACCTTTTTTTCTTTTTAAATTTGTATAGCAGTCATTCCATCAAGAAAAGGTTAGTAGTTATATTGGAGAACCTCATTAATTAATAATGTAGATTTAGTGCTGTAACAGCACTTACGCTATGTTATTTAAACTGTTAAATCTATAAAAACTGCACGTAATCATTATAATTTGTTCTTATCTAATAGTCGTAAAAGGCAAAGCATTTAGACTGTATAGCATTTGATCTTATCTCCATCTTTATTAATTAGGAACCGAAAGGAGTGCACAAAGTAACAAAACCAAACAAAATAATCTATGGATTTAGCCCTCCTAGCTTGAAGTTATTGAAGGGAAAAAACAAAGGACACTGATAGATACACATAACTATAAACTAAAGTCAAAGCCAATAACGAACTAATCAAGTCAAATATTATCTTATGGTGACTCTCAACCAACAAGGAGAATGAAAAAACATAAGCATAATAACGTTGTAGTGACAAAAACCTTAATCTGAGGAAATAAAACAAAAGTTTACAGCATGTGGTCGGAACTCAGATGCAATGCAATGCGAAATGAGTCAATGACAAGTCATGGATTCCAAATGATGAGTCAGTCATGCACTCATGCAGTTTCTTTTCTTCTGTTTCTTTCAGGCGACATGTGAAGGATGGTTTAAGTGCTGTTTGGCGGCTGTATTTTTTTAATTAATTTTTATATTCTTATCTTTTTATATTTAATACTACTTGCTTGCTTTTTCTCAAGTTCATTGCATTTTGTGTTGCATTAATATGATAATTTTTTTTATTAATTTCAATTGTTTTTAGATTACAGAGCCTTTTGCACATGTTATTGTCCATTTTGTCTATGATCAATTTAAAATTTTCATAATTAAATAAAATTTCAAGAATAGTTTTATTATAATATTAAGCATGTATACTTCTTTTTCCAATTTTATGATGTGACTAGATGGACATAGTGAATTGATGTCAAATAAATAAGTTCAAAATAAATAAAAAAATTAATACTAAAATAGAGTAAGAAGTTTGTGTCATTATTAAACAAAAGTACATCAACAGTTGTACAGTATTGAAGCTGTATAACTGTTGTCTACACAGAAAAAAAATTGAACATAGTAAAAATAAAAAAGAAAAAATTATTCGGTAAAAAACCGTACTGCATACAATATGATCCAGACTCTTATTCAACATATTTCAAAATGAGATGAATAGTCACTATTCATAAGATAGTGGTGGTCACCTCTAATAGGTCTCCTAATAAAAGAAGAAAGTAACAAATTCAGAGACACTAATAAATTAAGAAAATGACTATAACATTTGTAGAAACGCTAAATGGTAGATTCTGAGTTATAATTTAGCCTCAACCAAGTCAATTTAGGTCGTGATTATGACAATCTCAGAAAGAGCTTTTCATTTGATAAGGGACTCATAAATCCTCTCAAATCAAAAGTTAAATATAGTTGTTTAGCCAACATGCATGTTTATGACTAAAATATTTTTATATAGGCTTTTGGCACTCAATTGGCTCTACATAATCATCGACACGTTCTCAATCATAAACTAATTAAAGTAAGAGATGACAGGGATTAAACTCTTAATCACTAGTAATAGAGGCCTTCGTTACAATATTTACTAACCATTTCAACTCAAAAGTAAATATAAGAATTCTACAGCAAACTTGAGTGTCTAAGCCTTGGGATTTTTGAGCTCCCTAGCGAGTTCTCTTAATCAATCATGACATTTAGTAAATAGACATGCATTTTTTTTGTTTTTTTGGTTTTGTTTTTGTATTAGTTCAGAACAAACCATGAGTTTAGGCAGGCCTTTCCCATCTCAAATTTCAATCGATGCACTGTGTGAAATTTATTGAGGTACACTCTGAAAGAGCACTCATATCACAGTATTGCACATTTCTCATATGAATTCCCTCCAATGGGTAATTCTCGAGGAAAAAAAGGATTTAAATCTTTTTCCCTTATATTACTTATTTATATTTTCATTTAGTTATTTCCCCTGCATACTCCTGCTGTAGAATAACGCATCGGAGAGACCAATCAGTGAAAAATTAGCAATACATTTGAAGAAATTTTTAGATGTAATTAGTGCACTGAAAATTAGCATAATAAGTCAATAAAAAGAAATTTTTTCAGGTCAAGAATGAGAGTACATCTTAAAAACATTAAAATTCCTGTTTAGTAATCGTCTTAAACCATGTGGCACTCAATAGTAAGCCTATTTACATTATGTTTATCTAAAAATGCTTCCATAAACAAAACAGAATAATTGTTACAGACAAATAAATTCATTGACACTGATTTTAACAAAATACAACAGACTTACTAAAGTTAAAACACATGCGAGAGTACCATAAGTCTCTCGGACATTGAGACTAAAAATGCAACTAGAGTTGGATTAATTGCCATTGAGTCACTCTGGAACCCACAAATATCTGTTAAGTCCAAGATCGTCAATAGGTCCTACACTAATTTTTCTGCTTAACAATAAGATATAGTCCTCAGACAAGGCTAGGGTCCATTACGTTTCGTATCTGATCAAATCAGACTTATACTGTCTCACTCGTTTCTTCTTTGTCCATTAGTAATGCATCTTTGTGATGCAATTACTGGAAACCACAAGAAAAGGATGCTTTAAACATCTTCCACATTGTCTCATTCTGCAGAAAAATTTTCATAATGCTCTTAAATCTCCAAGCTGCAAGTTGCAGCATATTGGTGGTCATGTCAAGAAGATCCACTTTTATGAATTTACAATTTGCAATAGAAGCAACACAAAGTGAACGAAAGGGTTAAAAAAAAAAACAAAGAAAGAAAAGAGAGGGTCCAATTTCTTGAGATAATTCCATACTTTATGTCCTACACATGCTGCATTAATTATTTTGGCTTTCTGGTCTAGCATATACTTAGGTTTGGCAGCTTTTGTATTCTACGACAAGGACAACGAGTTTACAGGTTCCAAAATATAAAGCGCTGCAAACATGTCACGCTTCTTCCTTTTAATATATGACTCATTTTCATCTTTGCCTCCTCTGTATTTTTCTGCGTCACTACACGCGCACTAAATGGGATGCCAAGGTGATGCACAAAAATGTTCAGTTGGTGTACCAGACCCATTTCTTTTCAGGCAATAGTGATTGGATTTGACTAAAAAATAATGCATTTAACGATAGCATTCAGGGAATTCTACGAAGAGTTTGAGCATACAAGAGATCAAGATTTTTACCAGAAAACGCATCCTGACATTCTTACTTTAATCCTTCATTGGCTGAATTATAAAGAGATAATTACATATCTTTGTATTGGAACTATTTAAACTTTTTCTTTTTTAAAAAAAATATTCACTTCAGTTTAATTTTAAATATTTTGACTGAATACCTTCCATAAAAATTATATAAAGAACATTATAATTAAAAAATACATATGTATTTAGGTTGATAGACGGTGTTTGAGTACCCAAAATAATTAACAAATAGATTAAAGTGTAGAGCATCTTTTTTTGTTTCATGAGGGGTCTGTATATTTTTAAAACAAAGGGCAGGTCCGTATAAATTCAGTAAACATAATGTGAAGTTTGAGTACTTTTCTCAACTAAGAATTTAAAAATTAGAGTATACTACTTTTTGAGCCTCGGATAATGAATTTTATATCAATTGATTCATTAATATGATCGAGGCGTAGGCTCTCTGTTAACCATCAGTAATTGGCGGGTTCATATTGATGCATTTTTAAAACTTGTTGGAATTGTATGTTGGATATTATCTTCTAAAGACTACATTGATATGACATGCATATTTAAATTTCCTAGTTGGTAGTTACTCTGAAATTTAATGAGAATATCAAGATGCAACTAACAGTCGAAAAACCTTTTGACAGTAGGAACATTTTATAGAATTACTCGCACATCTTACTAGCAACCATCTTTAAAGAGTTTAACCTTTTTAAAGAGTGAAGTTTTTTATATTACATAAATCTCAAATTTCTCACCTTGATAACTCTGAATCGTAAATTTTATATGTGATAAAGAGAGAGAGAAGCATCTAATTGGTGAAAACATTCAATTTTTTGAAAGATGATATTCATTAGAATGAACCATTTCTCTATTCATTTATCACAAGTCAAATCAAGTAATTGGATGCGTGATGTTTTAGCAAATTGTATAATTGTATTGTTGTATCAGTAATAAATTTGTTTAGATCACTAATTCATGTCCTAACCATGTTCCTAACCGAAACCGAAGGAGTTTGGTAATAATGCAGAAAAAGCAGACTTACTTGAATAAGACTGCAAATTATATCACCTATATTGCAGACTTACATCATTGTGAGCCTTATCTGTTATAGATGACTGAACCTGAAAGCAGAACAACTCGATATAAACCAATCTGACCAGCAAACTCCAACTCCTTTATATAAAGCAGAAAAGATGGAACAAATAATTGAAAGCAGCTACTTTGTAGTTTATTGATTTTTAGAAACAACGCATGCAAATCATGTTCTCCCTTTTGCTAATATTAGTCCCTCCAAAATTGCTTGTTGATAAGGATAAGAACTTTCACATATAATCAGAGAGAGAGAGAGAGAGATTAGAGAAACAGAAAAAATGGATCTGGTCTGTTCATAGTTTGCCGCTGATATATGAGCTGAAACAGAGGATTTCAAGGCCAAATTCGTGTGGGATTGGGGATGACACAAAAGAGGTAAGGACGGTACCGACAAGCATATCGCTTACAGAGATTTTTTGGGGACTCTATCTATCCCCCTTTTGAAAGGTGAAAGAAGAATGGTGACCCATCCCTTTCCTACCAGCTAGGACTTTCAACGTGAAGTTTAGTTTGACACTGACACGCCATTTCCAACGTCAAGAACTGCAAAAGGTAACAAAAGCCTTGACCATGCACCACCCCCTTGTCTAAGAACCTGACATAGCTGATATCAGTGCTATTGGCATGGATGTGATACAATGAATATGCGTTTCTTCGTAATCAAGGGTCCGTCTTTTTCATTCTGGATAAACTTTAAGAACATTTATGACAATTAAACTCTTATTTTCCATGTCAACATTCGATGATCGAGTGTTTCAAAATGACGTTTATAAATGTGCGTTTATTAAAAAGTTTGATAGAAACACTTGTTAGTGTCTGAGCTAGCTAGTATGAATCTCAAGTTCTCAACTAATTTAACTTCTTATAATTCAGGTTAAAAGCAAGTCATTTACGTCAAAAATAAAGTATTTATCAAAGAAAATCATTAAAGCTTTGTGATCAAAATGACAGTTACGATTTAAATATCGAATAATACACTAAACTACTTATGACAAGTTCAATTCCTGGCTAACTCGTTGGGTTAAGACCCTCTTGCTTTTGATAAATCATTAAAGGGGAGACCTAGTTTTTTGTTTTTTTTTTGGCCAATAAGGGGAGACCTAGTTGAAGATAGAGCGGGCGGTGAATTTTTCTTCATTGAAAACTAGTAATGGCGGCTGAAAATGGTACATATGGAGATCTAAGCCAGAGGGATGCGGCAGTTTTCTCATTTTCTTTTTGCTTTCATACTCGAAGGATATGTATTTGCAATGAAGACTTTAATTTTTTTTAAATATTAAAATTAAAAAGCTAGTGATTGACTTTGGAATTGGAATGTCGAGGAAAAGCACTTACTGACACAAAAAATAATGTCCAATAACAATGAATAGGATTTGACTTCTACTATTTCTCAACATGCTAAGTGACAGATGAAGACAGTCCTTGCTTCTATATATATCTCCAGCCATTGCTCCTTGGAGCCTCCATCCCATTTACTATCTCGAGTCTCAAGCTATAACTATCATGGAGATTAGCTGCTGGAAATTGAGGCCTATCACTATTCTCTTGTGCCTTTTCCTTCTAACATCAATTCCTATCTCCCATGCTCGCTCTTTTCCTTCCCCATCCTCCAACAGTAACGGAAACCAATCACACTCTGCATTTATAGTAAGTGCCAAACAAGTGTTGAAGGAAATCATACGAAGACATCAGTCGCTTGGAACGCAATACAAACCTACACGACTCAGCCCGGGTGGCCCAGATCCTCGCCATCACTAATCTTCTTCTTCAATATAAATTTCCTGTATTTAGTAACCAAATGCAAGGGATGAATTTAATGAGAGATAGAGAGAGGTTCATTTCTCTATCTCTCACTAAATTCACCCCATGCATTTAGTTACTAAATGCAGGAGATCCAAATTACTTCCTCTTCCGAATGATTTAAGGTTCCCATAAAAAGAGGTTTAAACAATTCTTTTAGCATATGAATAAGGTTCTCACAATGTTTATGTTGTGTTATTGACGTTTGTACCGTTTATATCCGAGATGAACTATAAAGCATGCAGAGCAGTGATCCTTAACTTAGTAGCTGCATTGTCTATTTTAAATTGAGCTCATTTTTAAAAGTTGTTATCCTCACTTGATCCTAGGACCTTAGGTTTTACTGAAGCATTTTCTCAAACAGTTGGTGGATGCTATTGGGAATTTATGTAACTTGTTTATGTATGTACCATTTTCTTTTCTTTCGTGTGATGGCTAATGAGATGCCTGGTTTCCTCTACTTCAAATACTTAATTTGGTATAATTGCATTGGGCGTGGTATAGGGGTAAGTATCTTTAACTAATTTAAGTTTTAAGTAAACCCAATGTGGAATCCCGTTTAGTGGTGCTCCACTTGAGCAAAACATTCAGGACAGGACACAGTCTGAAGTTTAAATCTCATTCATAAAATATTATCTTATTATTATAGCAGTAAAAGGTGTCAGATTCAATATACACGATATAATATTCCAAAACAAGATATTAACAAAATGAGTGTTCAGTTTGAGATCAAACCTACCTGCCATGAATATGCAAAAGGCAAGGCTGCAGAAGCGAGATCTGCATCGAACTCGCTTCCGTTCTTAGTTTAAGAATGATTGGTGTAAAGAAATTGATCGGCTTTTCTGCCATAGTCGCAATCCCCTGATGCATTTGTATCTCTTAAAATATTTGAGAATACTTGAACAATGATTTCCTTTGAATTGTGCGCCTTCCCATCACTATATATGTGGATCGATGAGTGCCTTGTGGGGTCTGAGGCATAAACTGATGCAGATATGAGATCGCGAAATTTTCCATCCGCCACAGATTATAAAATGATTGATGAGTGTTCAATTTAGGATTGGAAGTGGAAAGGAGGGTACTGTGCTGAGTTGAGTACCTCAGTTATTAAGAGAGTTCACGGGGTGAGAGACCCACGCCTCAATTTTTAAATCCCTAAAATTTGGGAATTTAAATCCTCTTTATTTGTATTTGGAAAAAAAAATAACAACCTTGGTAATATTTACAAACTTTATCCTTCAAACCCATATATAATTTTTGTGGGCCAAAAAAAAAAAAGAAAAAACTCACATTCAATTTTTAAGGTGAATTCTTTAGCCCGGTTATAAAAGTAATATGTCAAAATATATCGATAGTTTTCAACTAAAGTAATTTATTATATTTATATTTTAATTTTAATATTTATATATCTCATGTATGAATCCAAAATTTTTTTAACAATTTTCACGTTACTCTTTTAATTTTTTTTAAATAATTCTTAAAAAAAATTAGTTTGTAAATTTGTTAACCCATCTTTATATATATATATATATATATATATATATGTATATTTATATATTTCATTAGCTCTCTAAATTTAAAAATATTAAAATAGGTCAACTCAACTCATTTGTGTTGGCCTTTGACCCAAAAAATTTTTTGAAAAATTTGTAAGAAAAAATAATTCAATTATCAAGTTTTAATTTTAATATAAAAAATATAATCATATTGTCTATAATTAATCAAACATTGAATGTTTAAAGACAAAATAATGACAAAATGTTAATTGAGATTATATAATGTTAAATCTTTCAAAAAAAAAATTCACAAAACTTCTTAAGTGAGTCAACCTACCAACCGACCGAGTTAATCCATTTGAGCAAGCTAAGTTAATTCATACATTTGTACTAAATGACATAATAATTGCAACACAACTCACTATTCTAGTAGGTTAAACGATTTAACCCAATGACTTTGACTCGTTTTAATAGTTATACCCAAATCCCTAATTGTATCCTTATTTACAATTAATAAATTGATTTTTAAGATGTTCCTTAGAAATAAAGAAACTACGAGAGGATAACTGATAAATTCAAAATGAACTTTAGGTTCATTAATAAAATTTTAAAAAATATTAATATACACACAAACAACAAATTGTTACAAGTTGTCATAAAGTCACTTTATTTTGACATATAATTAATACATGTCTTCTTTTTAATATGCTATATAATGATTACATCAGTACAATTACTTTTATAATTGCACAAAAAAATTACTAATTTTTAAAAGTAATTTTCAAAATTGATTTGTTTCGGAATTGCTACCAACAATTTAAAGGTATAATGTTGAAAAACTATTTTTTGAATAAAATAAATGAATATGCAATACAAGAGATGTGTTCATGAATATATCTGACTGTGACACAAGTTATTATTCCTAAAATTACTTACCTTAAATTAGTTATGCAAAATTTTTTCATGACCTAAATTATTTATTTTGTTTACCCTTTTAATTTTATTGTAAAAAACACAAACAATATCTTATATCAAACTCATAAATTGTACGCTAAGCATTTCGAGTATCAATCTTACATTTATAAAACAATCAAAACGATCCCTTACTTCTCTACACTTTCAGTGATAAAATGAATGAGTTTCATGGTCTTAAAAGAATATGGATGTATCTTGGATCAGCACTTCTAATATTTCTAATTAATAATAAGACATTGCAAGACAAAACCTTATCCTTATTTAAGGATCTCCAAATGCAAAATGAGATATAAGTATATATACTGAAATATTGTGGTTTCACCACTTTATAATGTATCCTAAAATATAGCAAGTTGACACCAAAAGAAAACAAAGAAAACTTACAATGAAATCAATGGCAAAATTTGGAAATAGTCTTGAAAAAGTACCTCAATCTCCATGGATGAGAAATTTGAGATCAATGGGCTTTTAAAGTGACCAAATAATTAAAAACATTAAATAAGCATGAATTCAACGCTAAAACCAATGACAAAGTAAGGGCTTCAATTGCTATAAATTAAATTAGGATTTTGTTAATGAGTGTCTTTAAGACACGAAATAAAGATAAAAGTATTTCATTTATTACAATCAAAAGAATAAAAACTTGAATATTCAAATGTCTAACTAAAAAAAAATGCTATTTTTATCCGAAGCAAAAAGTGAAACCTAACTAAAAATGAAATGTAGTATTAGAAGTTACTACATTTGCACCTATCTAATGACTCATTAAAAATCAATACTTGAGATTTTTTTTCTTTTTTCAATACCAATAGTTGGGATAAAAAGAGAGGACTCTACACTACTTGAAAAAAAAAAAAAAACCCTCAAATGAGGCCACTCTAGACACATTAACCTAATAGGAAAATTATTAGAATTCTAATTACTCTTGACTCCTAATTAGATGAATATTGATTACTTGAGAAGCTAACTAACAAACCTATTAGTTCCTGCAAGATTCTCAATCTATTTAGATACGATTTGGTTTGCTTGAAAAGTCAAGTATGGAAAAGGAAAGCTTGAAGGAAGGGACATTTCATTGGATGGAATGGCTTTCCATTAGCCATTCCGTTTTTCACAAGAGGTCTTATCATTCCTTTGAAGAGTTGATGGAATATCCATTCATTCCATAGAAAAAAGGTTGCTTTTACAATTTTGTCCTCATCAACTTAGCATTGTACAGCTTTATTTATTTCACCCATCAGCCTAGCTTTGCACAAAACATGTTTATTTCATATGCTAATTTTGAATATTTTAAATATTTTAATATATAATATACAATGAAAATAAAAATTTTATTTAATTTTAATATATATATATATATATAACCCAGAAAATTATACATTTTTTTATTATAATTTATTTATTTTATATTCTTTGATTTTATTAGAATACATTTGTTTTTCTAATTTTAAGATTCAATAATTATTATATTTTAGAATATATATATATATATATATTATAATAATAATTTTTTATCTAATGATAATATGATAATTTTTCTCTCAATTATTTTCTTTCTATAACTAATTCATTAAACTAAACAAAATATAATAATCTCTATTTCATTCCATTTTATGCACAACCAAACATTTTTATTTTTTTTATTTTTTATTTTCATTCCCATTCTCATTTTTATTTTATTACCATCACACACATTTATCTGGCAACCGCATAGACAAGGTTTAATCAAGAGTTGTTAGAGTCATGTTAGAATCATGTTTCATCGCAGAGGGTAATTCAACTATAACTAATGCATATCTCTGTGAATTTAATAATAATAATAAAATAAAAAATTTAAATGACTAATGCTTTAATTTAAAATGTCATGGCATATTTAAAATGCCTAACAGATATTAATGTTCTTTTTAAAAAGTATACATGAGTGACTCTAAATAAGATAGAATAACATTATAAAATATTATTATACTATTTTATTTACTTGTGTATTGTACGGATTTTAAAGAAAATTAGTTTATTTTACTATATATCAATATATTTTAAATTAATGATATTTGCAAATGTTAATTAAAAAATTAAATTTAGTAATATATTGTAATATGAAGAAAACACAATAAATTAAAAAAAATTCATAAAATTAATTATGCGAGATTAGCGAAAAAAAAAAACAGTGAGAATAAACTCATTGAAATGACAGTATTATAAACTATTTATTCATATATTATTTTTTTTATATATTTAAATTATATCAAGTTATATTTATATTTTATCATAAAAAAATTTAAGAGACATTTAATTAATTAATCAATTTTTTATTGACTTAAGAAAATATTTAAACTTGAAATAATTCAATAATTATTTTTTTTTTTCGTTAACTATAAAAAGATTTATACAAATTCATGACTTTATTATTTTTTATTAATTACGAAGAATTTATATATTTTAAAAAAAAATTTTATACTTATATTTAAAAAAATAAAAAATTGATAATTTATTCAATAAAACTTTTTCATCTCCTATGTTAAAAGAAGACTTTTTTTAAAAAAAAAAAACGTATATATAATAGGCCGCTGTGTTTGTTTCAAATGGCGGTACGTTAACTGAGTTAATAAATAACAATTTCTCGACCACATATTTTTATGTTATTTTTCAATCTTCATCTTCTTCAAATTAAACACCTTGAACTTGGAATAAACAATTTGATCCATAGCCTTTACAAAAACGACACCCAATGATCCTTAAACTGAACTGAGGATAAGATTCCAAACAAAAAGGGTGTAACATATAATTTTTTTAAATGTAAAGATATAGAATAATTAACAATGTGACCTAATAACTTAGAGATAATTTCAGATTATTCTGAGAACCCAAGGCATAAGTGGCACAATCGTGGGTCGGTTATAATCAAAACGTTCTATTCATTGGGTTTAGGGGATCACATGAAGACCACATTCTATATATAAACAAAAACTTCTCTTTCCTTGTCACTGTTCCAAATTAACATGGGATTAATTGGTATAAATTCACAGACTTTTTCCAGAAAATTAATATTAAATCAACTTTTTACGTAAGTTATTTTTCTTCATTTTTAAATTGGGAGCTCCACATCAAGGTTTGTGCTTTGTGCTTTCCGTTTGATTTCTTTATGCAACTTGTTGTGCTTTCAGTTTGTTGTCCGGTCTGTGTCGGGAGAGAAAGAAAGTGTATTGTATTCCATGGCGGTTTAAGTCAATTATAAGTTATAATGCGCTCATAACTTTAATGACATTTATATCATCGGATAACCAAATACAAAAGTTAACTTATATAACATTATCCTATTCTACAGTTTAATGATCTTTTTAGAATATGATCTATATATATAATATTACATTAGGGAGATTTATTTGCAAATAGAGCTTTCTACAGTGAACTACAGTTGATGAGTATGGACTTGGTCCAATAGGCCCAATCAGTCCAATAGCAACACCAAGATCTTGACCCACTATTGGGAGGTTAAACCGAACCATGAACTGACTCCACTCTGACGAAGACTTTGATGGACCCTACATGTGGTTGAGATTCTTTGTAGTTATTATAATTGGAATTTTGTAAATAAAGAGATGGTTGGTCGGAGCCATTTCTGGATCGTGGCCATGTGATTGTGGAGAAACCATGAAACCTCTGATCTTGGCTTATCTGCAAATGCTAAGGTACAATGGGTTTCATGCTTGCTTTTGTTTTTATTACATTTTTTTACTTAATCCTTGTTAATAATATAAGATCAGCAGTGGACAGGACAATACAATATGAGTAGGTTTGGACGGCTGAGACATTCATGAATGAGAGGATGATGCGACCCAACTAGCAGAATACAATGAAGATAGAAAGGTTTGAATTAATTAAACTACGGAATATATTTTTTGTTTGATATGCATGGGAAATTTAATTTTTGAAGCATTTGAAAGTATATTTACAAGACATTTAGATATGACAAATATAAAAAAATTAAAAATTAAAATTGTACAGGGATGATGATATTTTTATAGGTCAAATTGTATAGAATTCTCTCGAAACTTTAGGTGATGTACAAATAATTTCTTTGAACTTCAAAACTTGACAATAAACCTTTTTAAATTTGAGATAATACACTTGTAACCCCTGACATTCGTAAATCAATTATTTCACAAATAAATGCATGATAGATTGGGGGTTATTTGAATATAACCCCAAAGTTTAAAGGAATTATATATATTTAACCTAAAGTTTAAAAGAATTATTTAGGTAAACTTCAACATAGGTCCATTTAATACTAGTAGGACTATCTACATATATTTGAAAATTTTAGGAGTTTATTGTCAAGTTTTAAATCTCAATAGATTATTTGCACATCACCTTAAATCCTGCGGAATTATGTGCCTACGAGATGCTCAAATATTTCATAAATGAGTTTCAAAGACCTTCAAAATTAAGATACCCACATACTCAATGCCATCAAGACATGACAAATATAAAATAAAATAAAAAAATTAAAATTGTGTTATATGTCCTAAATAATGTTGGCCTGATGATATTTTTATAGGTTAAATTGCATAGAACTCCTTAAATTTTAAATGATGTGCAAATAATCTCCTTAAATTTTAAAAGTTGACAACGAATTTTTTTTTACTTAATATAATATGCACTAGCCCTTCAAGTTAGTTAATCAATTACCTCATAAATAAAAGCATGATAGATAAGGGATTATTTGAGCATGACTCCAAAGTTTAGGGGAATTATCTGCACCTAACATAAAGTTAGAGTTATTTGTACAACAAATTAAATTTCAAGAGAAGTTTATTTAATATTAGTAGAATTATCTGCATATATTTAAAAATTTTGAGGGAGTTTGTTATCAAATTTTGAAGCTCAATCAAATTATTTGTACGTCACTTCAAGTTTAATAGAGCAACTATAAACGATTCGAGTATTTTGAATTAAGATACGCACGTACTGAATCCCACTAAGATTTGTTTAAAATTTTATATTTATTACACCTATGTGTAAAAGGAGGAAGGACTTTAAAGAACGTTAGGCATACCACTTACCTTACATCCTCACCAATAATCTTTGAGCAATTTATCATTCATACTATATTATATTCATCACAACCAAAAAAACCATTAAAAATGCTTCTTTTTCCTTTCACCCTACAAAAAACTATCAATCAAAAGAAAAGTTTTAATTCAATATTTTATTCCCTTTTTATTATATCCCTTATCCAGGCATGCTTTTGAAATGATCTGTGTGGAGCTTCTAACAAAACTAGAAGACAAACTGAGTATAATACAATTCTTCTTCGAGGGTAAGACTTAAGAATTCATGTCAACATATTGAAAATGACACAGAGGAGTCCAAACTCTGATCAGAAAAGGGATGATTGGATTATATTAATGTGCTTAAATAGCCCCCCTAACAAATGAAAAACTCCGACTGAGTTAATGCCTCTCACTTTGACTTCCATTATAAATAGGGTGCTTCTAGTTGCACTCTCAGCTATATACCTCAGACACTAACTGTGTGTTTCACTTGTTTGCTTGTCATTTGAGTTCACATATACACGACCATGGCTACTTCGTCGAAGTCATTAGTTTTCGTTCTCTTCTTAGTTGTTGTCTCATTGTTTGTGGAAAGTTCAGAATCAAGGCTCTTCCCTGAGTTCTCTACCACTGGGAAGAAGATTAACAGTGAACTTCTGTTGCGTGAAGTGATCAGCATTGTGCCCAGAAGCAGATATCACCAGAAGAGGTCAATGCTGGGAAAAACCTTGGAGAGAGCCTCACCTTCAGGGCCAGATCCTCACCATCACTAATGGGTATTTCTTGAGTAAATTGACAGTGCCGTGAACGATGTATGTGAGTTACACCCATTATGACTCCAGTGCATGTTATTTTTCTCGTCCCTCAATCTTTTCTAGTTTCTATGTTTCCTTAACCGTATCACTCTTGTTAACAATGTCCAAACCCCAAAATTCCATTTGTAATCTCTCTCGTTAATTTTCAATTTCAATTTAGTTCTTTACTTGCGTGTTTAATATTATTTTGATCTTTTAATCATTTTTCAATTTCAATTTGATCCCGTACTTGTAAGTTTAGCTTCAATTGATCATGACTAATATAAAAATTACCATTTTTTTTATTTCAATTAGATAGAATATGTTAACATTCATATTAACAAAGGGCTAAATTGAAATTAGATTAATAAGTGAATAACTAAAATAATATTTCATTATAATTAAAAAGTATACAAGTATGAGAGTGATAAATCTCACTGTAAAGTATATATGACATACTTTTATTTAATTTTTAAAGCTTTGCTTGCTTATACCTAATTATCAAGGACATTATCTTGGTACATGAGTAAAATATAAAAAACTTATAAACAAAGAGGGCAGGGTTATTTGAGCCCAGATGCTGTACAATTTTTTTTCTTTATTAAATTTTTTTAACTGAATTTTTTTTTTCAACATCATGAATTGCTTTTTGCAACACCCTTAAGTAAATATATTCTCATATACATTGTTACAAATGATAATGCATTTTCCTCCCAATCAATGGATAAAGTGAGATACACAACTATGAATAGTAATGATCATAGCATTAATTGCCATCCTCTCATAAAGTTTCATTTTCCACCATTGTAAATTGTAGATTAAAGTTCACTGCTAATTAGTTTATAGCCATATTAAAAGTGTTGCCTCTGAAATTAATAAGTATGGAAGAATAACTACTTAAGGAGAACTAACATTGCAGGGTTGTGCTACTAAGAGAAGGAAATTTTAAGTAGGCTATATTACGAGATGGACTAGGTTAATTAACCCTAAATGAAGGACTTGATTTATTATGAAAAATTAATAAATCAAAGGGTGATGATAATATGAAGCTGGAAATTAATACCTTTATTATGACACAATAATTATTATAGAATAATATTTTAGTAAATAATTGTGTAAAATATTAACTTATTTAATAATTGATTGCTTTCAAAAAAATAAATTTTTTGTAATAATAAATATATTAATACTAGTATATCTTTTAAAATAAGTAAAATATTGTTTATATAAATAATAATAAATAATTATTATATCATAATATTTTTAATTTTATATATAGTATCATCACTCTTAAGTTTAGTAATAATTTGGTCTTTTACGAATTTAGATGACAATTTTATTAGACTATTTTGTCACTCTAAAATTTACAAAGTAACAAATTGTGACTTTGTCAAAATATGGATTACCAAAATGATACTTGTTTGATAAATAAATCTAATGTCATGTGTACATATAGTTTTCGTCTCAACAGATAACAAGTCACTTCAACATTTTTCTATCGAGAAAATGATAGAGAGATATGTTTGGTTTCCTAATAAATTTTAAAAGACCAAATTGTTACTTCAAATTCATAATGAATTAAATTGTCACTAAATTAAAATATGAGAATCAAAAAGATATTTTTCTCTTTCTTTTTTTTAATTTCTCATGCATGCAACCTCACTATCAAATTATCATCAGATCAAATCCCAACCATTGAATGTGCCAAATGCTCTTACCAAAAGATGTCTAACTACTTGATATATATAGCAAAAAACCCAAGTGGTATGCCTTGAAGATTTTTAGAAAAATGGCGTGCAGATTCAGAAACATTCTTAAATGATAATTTAAACAATTGAAAAAGTATTCAGCCAATGATAGCCTAATAGTTGTAATAACGTTGTTGCTCGAGAAACAGTACTACCTTCCATGTCGCATCTATTTAGTTTTAGTTTGTTTTATTTTATCTTTCTATATATCTTTCCGTCATACAACGGATATAAACGGTCATTTTAGTCTTTTTAACCTCAATTAAATTTAAACTAAATGATATAACATTTAGATTAATTAGAGACAAATTGAAAATTAATAAGTAAAGAACTAATTGAAAATAGAAATGAATGAAAAACTAAAAAATAAAGTAACAAATGAGAACCAATATAATGTTTTACTCACAGATTATCTAAAATTTTTACAATGTCTGCGGCCTTCATTACGTAACTGCACACAGGCAGCTTCTATATTATGAGTGTGAACCATGAATGAAATTGACATCCACTCATACCTCAGCTATAAACCTCATTATAATTGACAATGTTTGTCTAATATAAAAAAAACAAAGTCTAAATAAAAAAATTTGATTAAAAAAATTTGTTTAATAAAACCAATTGAGCTTGGACTTTTTTCAAAATTCTGTTTGAATGAAAAAAAGTTTGAAGCAATATTTTTTAAATAAAAAACTTATTATTTAAAAAAATCTTAATTTGATTATTAAAAGAGAATATAATTTAAGATTTACAATATTAAAAATAAAACTATCTTAATCTTAATGATGTAAAATATAAGTTTATCATTGATATTAGATCATTTTTAATTCAAGGGTAGTTATACATAAAACCCTTAAATAATGTAACATAATATTTTTGTAAAAAAATAGTAATTAGTACCATTCATTTAAAGAATTTATATTAGTACAAAAATTAATTTATATTTATAACATTTTTATATACAATCATACAAATAACTACTAACCATATAGTTTATCTTAAGCTTTAAATAATAAATAGAGTTGATTATGATTCAAAAAAATCTATTAGGCTGTGTAGGCATAGTTAAATAAATAGAAAATTGATTAAAGGAGGCCCAGACTCATTTTTTAGATGTAACACCAGACTTGATTACTTATGTAACATTCTCAATTTTTAAGGAAGTCCAGTGACTCACTAATTAAGGGTCAAACCCAACTCAACTATTAACACATCCAGATTTTTAAATTATTCATTTTCTATCTAATCATATAGAATTCATTTTAAAATAAAACTTACTGCTTAAAAAATAGACTAATTTTTTGCCATAAAATTTTCAGGTCTCAGTTTTTTAATGAAGATTTTTTCTGAGTAAAAACCTCTAAGATCTTAGAGAGTTTAATTTTTTAATATATTAAATGCAAATTTTTCTTAAGCATGCATGTGTGTATATGCCTGCGTATGTGTCAGTCACATATTTATATTATTATGTCCTTTTACATATATAAATGTGTGATATGTTTGCACATGTATGTACGTTCATATACTCTCCCTATAAATATGTATGCGCACCAAAGTTGTGTCAAACGTGTTTACACAAGATGAGCCAATAAATTAACCATAAATTTACCGTTTTCATAGTTAATTGTTAGACCAATCCAATTGACAGTAGGGTCAAAAAGGACATTATAAGATAATGGAGTTAAGATGGTTAGGTGGATATGGGTCAATATTAACTTTAGGGACAATCATTTCAAGATAGAAACATAGGCATAGAATAGAAGTAACTTCATCTAAGCAATTGTCTATCCGTTGTGTATCAACTCAGTTGTATAAGCCCTTAGAACATGTTTGGTATATTGAAAAGAAAAAGGATGGAATGGAAATGAGAGAGAAAATCCTTTAAAATTTTGTTTGGTTAGCTAATTAAAAATAGAATACTCATTCCTTTGAAAAAATAGTTAATTCTCACGTACATGATTCCATCAAGGTGGTTATAGAATCATGATTTATATTGCTAAGAATAAAAAGCCTTTTTATCATTATACTCACATTGGCTGACAATGTAGTGTATTATTAGATATTCAAAAGACAATTTTTGAATTAAACAAAATAAAATGATTACTATATAGAAGTAAATAATCATTTAAAATTAAAAGAATACAATATTTAAATTTTGTCAAGTAATATTCAATACAAATCAACAAATTAAATATTATGGTCATTTGTGTAATTTTCTTTTCCATCTCTACATTGTTCTCACCCAACTAAAATAAAAATTAAACCAAATATCCATACCAAACATAATTATAATCCACAAATCTTATTTCATCAAAACCAATTTGCATTCCCGTATCTTAAAAAATCATTCTAATGTACCAAAATGAGGTAAATATGCCAGCCAAAATCTTCCTCACAAGAACGTGTAGAAGAGGAGAGAAAAGGGAGTGACGCCCTGCAGATACAATATATTAAATTATAGAACCATACATGAGGTTAAGGACCAACATCCTCCTATCTTTATGAATGGCCGGCTATAAGTTCAATACCCTCGGCAACAAACTGCTCTCGCAGGTTCAAATTATTATATCCTGGTGTATGCCTACTCTATATAAAACAACAAACCGACGCCACCAGCGCTGGCAACATTACAGCAATAGTCCTGACATTCCAAAATTTGAATTGGTTTATTTGAAAAGTTCAACTAACTCTTGTTGGCAAAGTTAATTCCCTTCTCGATAGAGGCTTTGAGTTCAGGCTTAAGGCTGTCAAGGCCTTGTTTTTCATAATCTGAAAGAGGACCCAAGCCCAGAACTTCCTCCACACCATCTTTCCCAAGCCTCACCTGAAAACATTTAAGGTCCTCAATCAGAACAAACAAGCCCACAAACATAGATAAATGCGAGCATTAGATTTAAGTAACAAAGCAGCATCAATATATATATATATATATATATATATATATATATATATATAAAAGAGGCAATTCAGATAACTTGTCACAGTTCAATCACCTTGGAAGCAAAGAAAGGCAGCTCAGTGACATTGGATTGCACAAACGAGCACTCGACTACATCTGGGACCCCATTAAGTCCCTTGAGGCAAGCGTCAGCAAAAAGCGCTCCAGCATAACTGCAAGAAGCAAATAGAATCAGTCATGGACCATAAAGTTCATCTTTGGACCATAAAAGCATAGGGAATATACACTGAAAGAATACAGCCCACTTAGAAGCAATAATTCTAAGAACAGGAAACGTTCATGAGGCAGCATAAACCCACAAAAACCCTAGATAAGCATAAATGGTCCATTAGATGATCTAAGAGTTTATGCTCAAGATTCACAACAATCATTTCTAAAATTCATCAAAAGACCATAGATTAATTAGCATAAATTATTTTCATCAAATTATCCATCTTTATCTTATGTATCCTTTGTGCCTAATAAGATAACCTAAGTTGTCCACAATTCTCTGTAATCAAGCATCTGAGGGAATGACTACACTTACGCCATTGACAATGTTGCAGAACCCTTTCCAGCCTTTGCTTCCACAACTTCTGTTCCTCCATCTTGTGTTCTTTTTGTCAGAGCCTTAATGTCGTCATCACCCAGATTGGCTTTTGGAGTTGCCTATAAAAGAGAAAATGTTTAAAAGTTAAGCAAGTTTATAAAAAGGTAGGCAGCCAAACAAGATGTCAAAGAACATAAATGTTGGGCTAAAAAGAAAGAAAATACCTGAGAAAATAGTGGCAGAATAGTTATGCCTGCATGACCACCTACAACAGGTACATCAACCTCTGCAGAAATATACACAAACCTAGTAATCAGTTATGTAACATAAAAGTAACTTTCTCTCATCACAGACAAATGTTCGAAAATCTCAACCACCAAAAACATGAGCCTCCCAACCCCACCTCCATCCCTCAAAAAAGAAACAGTGTTTGAATTATCTACTTGAGATGAGTTGTTGGCTGATCTTCATAAAATCTAAGGACTCAAATTTGATCCGAAACCCTCCCCATATGTTCGGTCATTACATCCCCAAATAAACAATAGTAACACACAGAAATTATAGTAACAATAAACTTTCTAAATTTTACATACCAGCAACTGGAACTTTGGCCTTCCCAGCATAGAAAGTTTTTGCCCTAACAACATCAAGGGTAGTGACACCAAACAACTTCTTTTCATTATATGTCCCGGCTTTCTTGAAAACCTCAGCAGCAATTGGAACAGTGGAATTCACAGGATTGCTTATCATGTTAACAAGGGCCTGAATTCACATGAAATAACCAATATCATTTTCACACACAAAGGCTCATCATATAGCTCTCATACATTTCATCATTTCGTTTTATTAAATGCTCCCACTCAATTTCCTTGTTTTCAACTAGATAAATTTTATCCTATTCATGTGAATGCATCTCCTAAATCTTTCCATCCATGTTTTGAATTAAATAGATGAAAGTTGAATATGTGGAGAACAGCTATGCTGGCTGGAAAAATAGTCAACCATTCCATTATTACCATTGGCCTTCATAAAACAATAAATATTTCTCTTCAATTTAACAGACCTTTCATTTTAATAACATAAATAGCACATATTTCAAGTATGTTCAGTGTCATTGCAATCAGAGAAAACATACTGCAGCCTTGTAGGGCACGATGAAACACTAGCCAAATAATAGGATTTATACAGTTTAGCAGTAATGAACTGTACGTATTAAACTGTACTAAGTAAAGCACCCAACCAAAGCGTGATTCAACATCTTAAAAACGAATGAATTAGTTATATCATTTGCGGCATTAAGACCCCGGTAAGGCATGAGCAAAACCATGTAGGAAAAAATCGGAAAAAGAATTAAAGAAAGCAATCATTTAACAGTGATCACAACGAAATTCTCAATTTTCCAATGAACACAGTGAAGCATATGTGTTTTCTACAGTAATATTCAAAGCGAATTACAATTGACAGTAGCACGCAACAATAATTGACACCTTTCGAAAAATGAATCTTAAGCAACTCAAGGAAATTGATACTCACGTTGGGACAGTACTTGGAAATAGCAGCACAAAGGGATTTGACAATGCCCGCATTGATATTGAAAAGATCATCACGTGTCATTCCAGGCTTTCTGGGCACACCAGCGGGAATAACAACAACATCTGCTCCTTCCAAAGCTTTCCCAAGCTCATCTTCACCTTGGTATCCAACGACCTATAATTCCAATGCATAAACAGCTTGCTAAATATAACTACAAGATCAAAGTACAGTAAAGCTCGTATTTTTTTCGAAACCCTCAATTCGATGAATACACAGAAGACAGTGTACCTCAGATCTGGTGTTGATGTGGCTGACATCAGCCGCGACACCGGGGGTCCCGGCGATATCATACAGTGAAAGACTAGAAACAAGGGGGTTGAGCTTCATCAGCAACGATAGGGGCTGACCAATCCCGCCGGCGGCTCCGAGGATGGCCACCTTCCGCTCAGGGACGGCCTCGACGGAATAGCCACGGCGTGCGAGATGAGAGGAGCCGCGAGCTACGGCTGAACGCAAGGATCCAAGCATCGAGGGGTTCACCATTTTCTCTCTGAACTTTCCGAGAAAAAAAGCAAGAAAGTGTGAGTGAGCGAGCGAGACAGAGTGAGGGTACAAGAGCTGAATGCCTTTGTTCAAGTGGGACTGGTGAGCGAACAAGCCCGCAGGTGCAACGCATTCGGGTCCATGGTGAAAAATAAATAAATTAACTAATAACATTTCAAAAGTAAAAAAAAGTCAATTTCTTTCTTTTTTCATTGTTGGGTAAAAGGTTAAAAAAGTTTTGTAATTTGGAATCTTGAAAAGTTGTGATCGAGAATTTGAATTTAAATTATTACACCTTAAGTCATAATGTGGATTTTATTTGTTTTAAAAAATGAAAACAAATATTCTTATATATATATATATTTAAAAAAACTTTATTATTGAGCACTCTAATAAATAATTATTAATTAATAAAATTATTTATTATTCTTATTAATAATATCAATTAAAAAAATTTTATGTACAGTAAATTATTTGTAATTATTATTTTAAGGACATTCGATAATAATATTCTTTTAAAAATAAATGGCATATAAAAAGACATGAAAAGAAAAGGTGGCTTTGCATAAGTCCTGAGCTCAAGAGTATTTTTTCACAATACATTCCCTTTTAAACTCAGCGGCCCTACCATCCAAATATTATTGGTTCAAAAAGCCTCTACCTTGTGAGAGTATTTACTTTTTCTTGTTGCAAGAGCATGGAAATCTAAGTGGCACGTCTATGTCAAGCTTGATTGCAATACAAATCCTCAGTGATTAAGGTTAACTTGTGGTAGAGATAGATATGGAGGTGGAGATGGAATAGAAGAGTGAGGAAGACGAAGTGGTTTTGCTAGACTAAAATGAGTTAGATGAGAATGGAAGACTGGGGCTTGCTATCATTTAAAGACTGGTGACTAGTAAATTAGTTAATAAAGCTGTCTTCAAATCTTTAATTTTTAGGAGCTAGAATACGAGGGATAAGATTTCTATCAATGATGTTGGAGAGAATTTATTTGTTTTTAATTTTGAGAGGAAGTCGGATTGATAGAATGTTAAAGGATAAGCCTTAGTTTGTGATGGGTTTTTAGTTAGTTCTAAAGCTATGGTCCACACTGCTTGCACTAGACGAGGTGGAGACAAAACAGTGTGATTTTTGGGTCTAGCTTCATGGACTCTCAAGAGAGATGATGGCAAGGAACAATGTTGCAAGGTTGGCAAACAGAGTAAGTGAGATTGTGGAATATGAAAATCTTTTTAAGAACAGAGGTCTGTGTATAAGCTTTATGAGATTTAGAGTTCAGGTTAACATTAAACAATCGCTGATTTCTAGACTTTAGATTACTCGGCTTAGGTTATCGAAGCTGTGGATTAATGTGAAGTATGAGAAACTTCAACATTTTTGTTATAACTGTATTAAAATTGGCTATGACTAGAATAATTGTGATGTTGAGAAATTAGAACTATTCAGGTTTAATGCAAGTTTAGGGGTGGCACCAGTTAGAGCAATGGTAGAGGCGCGATCATTCAAAGTTGTAGATGGACAAAATGGGGGCCTGGGAGTGGAGACAATAGCATGTGGTGAGTTAGACCTTGGTGAGAGCGTGGGTTGTCCGACGCGTAAAAGGAATTTTGTCAATAAGGAGGTAGTTAGTAACAAGCTGGAGGTGATGATGGAAAACACTAATAAGGTTGTTGATAGTCACATGAAGGAAGATGGATGTAAGCAGGGATTAAAGGTTATTAAGCAAAGTAAAATGGTGCAAGATTTTGGGAACCTTGGTAAAAACCATGATGATAAGGGAGAGTCTAGGTCTTGGAAAAAAAGGGTGAATTAGAGTTCAAAGATGTGGGCCTTACTAGTAGGCCAATTTAATATGTAAAACAAATGACAATGAAGGTGTTCCATACTGGACCCAGGCATTAGAGTCAATAAAAGGGAGTAGTAGCAAGAGTAAGGAGGAAGTGGACGCCACGTCAGTTAGTTTTATGAGGGATGGTCAAAAAAGAGAGAAGGTCTCTAAATATTTTATGGAATTCCCATTAGATGATTAAGGAAGACTCAAAGAAAAGGTGAGGTTAGGGGTACAAAAGTCTATGATGCAGAATTGTCTCAAAACCTGAAAAGGATTAGTCTGAAGAGGAATGCAGAACTGGATGTCGGACCAGGGAAAAAAAAAAGTGTCAGCGGATCAATGCAGATGACTCGTGTAGGGAAGAGAAGCAAAGCTTCAAATTATATGGAAAAGCTTGGGAGTTTTCCCATGGAGTGGAAATGAAAACTCTGGCAAAACAAAGAGGGATGAAAAGTGTTAGAAGAATAAAGGGACTGGTTAAGGTCCTTGTTATGTTGGGTTTGTTGGATAAGTTTAAGGTGAGTTCTGGTTTTTGTTTTGGAGCTAAAGTTGAGGAAGGTAAGGATGGGATAGCTAAGGGTATGGGTGGTTAGCCTGTAACAGCCACCAAAGAGCTATGATTCTGCTATCATGGAACTGTCAAGGCTTGGGGGTTGCTTTGATAGTTAAGTCGCCAAAGTCCTTATGCAGAAAATATAAACCCCCCTTAATTTTCTTGATGGAAACTAGGATGAAAAGGAGGAAAGTTGAAAAAATATAGAGAAGGTTATCTTTTAATAATGCGATGGTTATGGAGCCAGAAGGTCTAAGTGGAGGTATAGTGCTATGGTAGGGAGATTTTGTGCATTTAGATATCAAGGAGGTCACTAAGAATTTCATTTAATTTGAGGTTCTTAGGGGTCTAGATAAGGTTTTTGGGTTTATTACATATGTGGATGGTCCTCTATTGAACAAGATAGAAGGAACTAGTGGAGGAGTCTCAGAAGGTTGAATCCAAGAATGGAAGTGTCGTGGGTTTGCATAGGAGATTTTATGAATTTCTTTATAGTGATGAAAATTTGGAGGATAGAAGTAGACCACTATATAATTTCTTAGCATTTCAACAGTTTATGGAGGAAAGAAATATGATGGAGTTAGAATGTAAATGAGCTTTCTTTACATAGTCCAATAGAAGGCTGGGGAGGGCACATATTAAGGAGAAACTAGACTGGGTAGTTTGTATTCTTTGTTAAAAGGAACTATTGCCGAAAGCTTTAGTAACTGCTTTGAACCTATGGGATCTGATCATTCTCTAATGATTATTGATTTATGTTTCATGGACGGGATTGCGAAAAAGTGCTTCAAGTTCGAATTGATGTGGCTAAGTCATAGTGATTTTAATGGGTTGGTGGTTGAAAATTGGGAGGACCATACATGGTGGAATGATGGAGTTATTAAGGCCTTCTTAAGTAATCTTGCTAAGGTCATATAAGCGTTGATAAATGGAGTCATCTTGAGTTTCCTAATAATAGAGTGGTTTTGAATTCCTTGATGGACAAGCTGAAAAAAGTGTCATGAGAAGAATTTGGATGAAGTTATTGTGTCGGAAGAAAAGGAGATTCTGAAGTAGATTGAATTCATCAGGGATAAAGAGGAAAAATATTGGGCTCAGCGCTCAAGGGTTCAATGGTTAAGGTGTAGGGATAAAAACTCAAGATTTTTTCATAATGTTACATTGAGAAGAAGAGCTAGGAATAAGGTTAGCTTCCTCTTAGAAGATGATGGTAGTAAAATGGAATCACATGAGGATATTGCAGAATGTTTTCGAAAGTTTTATGCTCAACTGTTTGAACATGATGGCCCTAGAGATTTTTCCAAAACTTTAGGTTTATGGAAAGGGTTGTTCGTAAGGAAGATGATGATATGCTATGCTTGCCAGTGAGGGATGAAGAGGTTAGGAAAGCTGTTATGGATCTTGGAGGTTTGAAGGCACCAGGGTCTAATGGATTCTCTAGTATCTTTTATCAACATAGTTGGGAGGTTATGGTTAATCAAATTTGTGAGATGGTGAAGGAATTTTTTAAAGATGGTGAGGTAGATGAAAGTTTTTGTAAAATGAATAAAACCAACTTGATCTTGATCCTAAAAGTGGATAGCCCTGAAAAGGTTAGTCGTTTTAGGCCCATTAGTTTGTGCAACTTTTGCTATAAAGGTAATTTTAAGAATTATGGCGTAGAGGATGAAAAGTTTGTTGCCTAAGTATATTTCTGAGAACCAGAGGGCCTTTGTGGCAGGAAGGCAGATTTTTGATAATGTAGTGGTTGTGCATGAGGCGTTTCATTATTTAAAAGCCAAAAGAGGAGGGAGAGATGAGATGGCTTTGAAACTTGACTTGAACAAGGCGTATGACTGGGTGGAGTGGGAATTTTTTTAGGCTATTATGTTTAAGATGGGTTTCTCTCCTTTTTGGGTGAAAAGAATCATGAACTATGTTGATACAGTCTCATTTAATTTGATGCTTTCTGGTAAGATGATTGGAAACTTTAAACCAAAGAGAGGTTTAAGGTAGGGAGACCCACCTCTCCCTACCTTTTCATTATCATTGTTGATGTTCTCTAAAAAATGGTTGAGAATTTCGCTAAGGAGAAGAAGATTGTCAGGATTAAACTGGCGAAAGGATGCCCATCTCTTATACACTTTTTTTTGTCGATGACTCTGTATTCTTCTTTAGAACAACAGTAGATAACTGCCATTGTATGAAAAAGATTTTGGAGGACTATTGTATAGCCTTAGGTAGCAGGTGAATTATGAGAAATCATGTGTTTTCTTCTTGAGAAACACCCCTGATTACCTTCGAGAGGAAATTAGTCATGCTATAGAAGTAGAGGCAACAGCCTCTCTTGGAAGGTATTTAGGCATTCCTATGGTTTAGGATAGATTTAAGTGTGAAATCCTAGCTTTTGTTAGAGATAAGGTAAGGAAAAAGGTTTAAAGTTGGAAAGGAAGATTTATTTTTTAAGTAGGTTGAGAGGTGATGATCAAATCAGTGGTAAATGCAATTCCAACTTATACTATGTCCTGCTTTATTTTCCCCAAAAAGGTATGTAGGGAGCTTGATAGTTTAATTTTGAACTCCTGGTGGGGTTAAGAGAAGGAGGAAGGTAGACTTCACTGGATTGCTTGGGGGAAGCTGTCTGAGTCTAAGGCTAGAGGAGGATTGGGCTTTAAGGATTTCCATAGCTTTAATTTAGCCTTATTAGCAAAGATGGGGTAGAGAATCCTAAACTCTCCTGGGGAACTGTGGGTGAAAATTCTTAAAGGGATCTATTTTCCAAGATCAGACTTATTAAAAACAAGGAAGGGTTCAAAAGCTTCATGGGTATGGAGTAGCATCTTAGAGGGAAGAGAGTTGCTTTTGAATAAGGTTTCCTGGAGTATTGGTGATGGTAGAAGGATTAATTTTTAGAGTGATCCTTAGATTCCAAATTTACCTAATTATAAACTCGTCTCTTCATGCCCTGTAGAAGTTATGAATGAGAGCTGTGTGGCTAAATTCATGTATGAGGTATCGTCGATTTATCCTTAATTGAGGGGTGGCTGTCTGAATAAGAAGTCAGTGCTATTCTCAAGGTCCTTATCCCTAAAAGAAACAGAATGGATAGATGTGTTAGGTTAGGAAGTAAGGATGGTGGATACTTTATTAAGAAGGGATATCAGTCTGTTAAACTTAAGAAGGATGACTTAAACGTTGTTGGACCTAGTTGTTCAGCTTTTATTCATTATGATTTGTGGAAGTCTATCTAAAAACTTAGAGTTGCACAAAAGGTAAAGAATTTTGTCTTGAGGGCTTATATGAATTCCTTGCTGTCTATGGAGAATCTTTGGAAAAGGAAGTGTTGTGATAATCCAGTCTGTCTTATATGTCTACAATGGATTGAATCAGGGGAACGTGCTCTCTTACTCTGTGATTGGGTGAGGTCTGCCTAGTTTGGTTGTAGCTTGTCCTTTATGATTGACTTGGTTGAGTATAGGTCCTTTGGGAATTGGATGTGGAATCTGTTGACTATTGGCAAACTGGGAGATTTCGATTTAGCATTTGTTGCCTAATTGTGTTGGATTTTATAGAGGTTTAGGTGTAGAAAGGTTTATGAGCATGATGAAGTTAATATCTTTTCTGTTAAGTCTTGTGCCATCAGGGCTGTTTTGGAATTCTGAGAAGGTAATGGTTGGATTCCTCAGTCTTAAACAGTGCAGGACCAGGAAGAGGATGTCTCGGGGTGGTTCCTTCCTATATTCTATGAGGTAAAGATCAATGTTAATGGCAATTTTGTGTAGCATTCACTTACTGCTAGTATTGGAGGTGTTATCAGAAACTCTGATGGTGAAGTTTTAGTCGCATGGAGCATTATCTGTGATGTAGTTTCTACCTTTAGGACATAAGTGTTGGCCCTATAGAATGGTGTTTCCAACGCTCTGGAGATGGGCCTTAGTTCGTTTTGTTTTAAGTTAAATTGTTCTATGCTGATATCTTACATTAAGGGTACGAGTTTGTGTCTTGATTGAAGGTGTTGGTCTGTAATTGAGGATATCAAGGACTTTTGCTGTGGTTTTGCTGCATGCGTTTTTTCTTGGATTCCAAGATCTATAAATTTGGCTACCAATTGGCTTGCTAAATGTTTGAGAAGGGAATGTACCCATCTGGGTGGGAATCCAATCCCTCATTCCCTTATGTCTTTATTATTGCCTCTGATGTTGCTAGGTGTAAGAAACAGGTGGGATGATGTCGGTTGTTGTTTGGCTTCTCTTTTGCAAAGGCTTATTCGTGTCTTTTCACTTTTGCTATTGACTGGTTTTGCTTTGTTTTTCTTCCATGTTTAATTTATATGTTGTTGGCTTGGTGTTTTCGTTGTTGTGCTATTTTGGTTAGTAATATTATGTTTTTGGCCAAAAGAAAAAAAAAAAAAAAAGCTCAGTAGCCTTACCGTATTTACCCTTTAAAAATTCAACCCATAACTCTTCGAGAATCTTGTATGTTCATTCTCTTAAGTATCTCCTCATTAATGGCTTAAATTGTATTGAATAACCAGTGACCAAAGTCAGCTTTCTCAACTTTAACATAAAGCCATTAATCTCTTTAGCCTAATCCTCCTCATACGTATCTACGTCACCATAACTCTCTAATGAATCCTTCTCTTTCTCCATAGCTTTCTTCATTATTGTTCTAACCTCTTTTGTTTTCAAAAATCTTATATTGGGCCAAAGCAGCAGTAGTTGCATCAAGGCATTGATGTTGATGTCAAGGAGCAAATGTTGGTGGTCCATGGATGCCACTTGCAATGACAACATTGTGCTCTCATACATTTCATTATAGGATTAAAAGTATCATAAGACCTAATCTTTCACCTTCACAATAATGTTTCATAACAGTGCCTCTAAAGTAGAAAAATAGATTGCCTTTTAAAGAGATTGTTAAAAACATGTAGAATGAGTTTTCATCCCTTATCACTTAAGCTATGTGTGATTATTATATGTCAATGAGATCATAAATCACTAATAATTAGAGTCTACTGAATGGCACACCATTTTTCTCTAAGAAGGAGGTTTGTTGAATAGCAAGTTCATTTTATACACATGGGAGTTGGACAAGATTGAAGGTGTTGAAAACAACAAAGGTAACCATTACGAGTTTTGTTTAGTTGGACGATTTCTAACAATGAGTATGATACACTATCAAGCCATGAAGAACACACTTGTGTATGGCATCCTTTGGGAGGGGTGTGTATTAAGGAAATTCATAATAATAGATACTTGTTCAAGTTTTTTTACAAGATAGATATGGATAGAATAATAGAAGGGAGTCCCTGAACATTTAACAACCATTTGTTAGTACTTTATAAATTGGCTCGAGAGAGGATTTAAATACGGTCCCATTGTATTTTTCTTACTTCTAGATGCAAATACATAACCTACCCCTAGGGTTAATGTCAAAAGGCATGGCAAGGAAATTTGGGAACTTAATGGGTAGGTTCATCTCATATGATGCGAAAGCTTTAGAGAAAGGATTATGCATGATGTTGAGGATAATAGTATAAGTAGAAGACAATAGACTTTTGAGAAGGAAGAAAGAATTTTCCTGTCCAATGGAGAGGAGTTCTATGGCCTAGTGAGATATGAAATACTTATATTGTTTTGCTTTCTGTATGACAACTTAGCCACTTGGAAAGTTTTTGTGAGCTATGCAAAGTTCAGGGTGTTAGAAAGGATCTAAAGATGGAGTAGGACCTGAGTCTATGAGTTGTCAGATGCCAGCAAGCAACAACAATAACTGTTTAGCTATGGGATGAACATAGGAAAAAAAATATCAGGATTTAACTCTATGTAATATGTAAAGATATCAAGGATGGAACTTAATAGAAATTCAAAAGGAATATTTTCCTATATTAGAGCTAATTTAAATCTATGTTCTAATCAACAAATTTTATAGAGGGCAGAACTACCGAAATGAGTGATTGATAATGCATATCAGAATAATAAGGGAAGTAAATGGGATCAAGGTAAATCGATTATGGGCCTAATGGGAGACTAGGAAGCATATGAACCTGTCATCGACTTAACGGAGGAGGATAGCCCATTCACTATAGTTAAAGGAAAGAAAAGACCAAGAAACACCTAGAGCACATATTTGATATCATAATATTCAGAAGACAACATTAGTCATGTAGCTTCACTAATAGGGAAATCGATGGGTCTTACAGAGCAGGCCTGCCGAATGCAATGATTACCATTAGTTGAAACTGTTTAAGGCTTAGGTAATCCTTGAGTAGTTTGAGCTATGAAGGAGCTCATTCGATGTAAGAAGCTTAATGTTATGTTCCTTATGGAAACCTTAGTTCACGATAATCGAATGGAGGAAGTCAAGAGGTTAGGTCATATAGATAGTCTTTACTATGGATAGAATTGGATGAAGTGGTGGCTTAGCAATCCTTTGGAATGAGAAAGTCAATATGGAGTTATATGGGAAGGTTTGGAGGATGATAGGGTACTACTATGGTTTCCCTAAAATAAGGAAGAAGAAGAAAAGCATGGGATATTCAAAAAGCTTAGCAGTACAGAGCAACCTTTTATGGCTATGTATTAGAGACTACAATGACATCTTATCATATCATGAAAAAAAAGGAAGTGGTGAAGTTTAGGGAAGTAATATAAATGGTTTTCAATTAGTAGTGGAGGATAGCGAGCTTTTAGACATATAAGGCAACGAATACAAATTTACTTGGGGAAGGAGGACAAGAGGAAATATAGCTTTGAAAGAAAAACTTGATCGAGTAATGGCAAAGGAAGAGTGGCACAAGCTATATCCCAACATAATTTCCTCAGTCCTAATCTCTTCTTATGCAGATCACTCACCTATTATACTGAATTTAGATATAAACATGGACTAAATAAGGAAAGTTAAGTTCATGTTTGAAAATGCTTGGCTCTAAAACCCTTAACTTGGCAAGATCATAAAATAGAATTGGGTAACATCTATAAGGGAGATGATCTTTAGAAAGCTGAGCAGATGTCATGATAAGCTAGAAAATAGGGTAAAACAAATGATGATATGGACCAAAAATAACTTCTTGAGTTTAAGGGACTTATGAATGAATATTAAAGCAACAAAGTCTCTTTTAGAACTAGACAATCTCTTTTATTATGAACTTTGAGATAAAAGGAATTTAATGCTAGATAAACAAAAGGTGAAATGGAAGTAAAGATCCAAATTGCAATGGCATAGGTACGGAGACAAGAATTCTTGTCTTTTCCACCTTTATGTATCTTCAAGGAGGAAAAATAACACCATTATGAGTCTTAAGAATGAACAAGGTATATGGTGCAAGGAGAAGGAAGAATGAAATCCATAAGCTTGTTTGCAATTATTTCTGCCAGCATTTTATAGATCAAATGGGTGAAACAAAACCTATACTAAGGCATGTCCCCAAGAGGATCACATAGGCTTATAACGACGAGCTCTTAACACCATTTAAAACACATGAATTCTGGAATGCAATCTTTCATAATGCACTCTAATTGTCTCTAAGGGCTAATGGTTTAATCTTGCCTTTTATAAAAAATTATGGCACGTGGTAGGAGATGATGTGATCAAGAGTTGCATAGAATAGTTGGCAAATTGGAAATTACCTGAGAACATGACCAATACACTGTTGGTGTTAATCCCAAAAGTTGCAAAACCAGAAACTTTAAAGGATTTACAACTCATATCCTTGTATAATATGCTCTATAAGATCCTTGATAAGGTGTTAACTAATTACCTTAAGAACATTATACCAAAAGTGATCTCTGAAAACCAGTCAACATTCATATTGGGTAGGCTCATTACAAATAACCTTTTGATTGATTTTAAACTAATACATTCTATGAAAAGAAAAAATAGGGAAACAAGGCATGTTAGCTCTGAAGACAGACATTAGCAAAGGGTAATATGACCTTTAATCAATTTGATATTGGAGTTATCTAAAGCAAATTATGTAGACAATGATCTTTAATCAAAGATGGATCAATTTGATATTGATGTGTGTGAAAGGTGTGAAATATTCATTCTTAGTTAATGGGGAAGAAGTGGGGCCAGTAATTCCTAAAAGAGGGCTTAGACAAAGGGACCCACTATCCCCTTACCTTTTTATTCTCTACGTTGAAAGACTTTCTGCTTTCATTGGAAATGCAAAACAAAAGGGATATATTCATAAAGTGACAGCCAACGTGAGGGGATCACATATTAGTCACCTATTGTTCATAAATGTTTCCATTTTCTTCTATAGAGCTAATGAAAAAGAGGGAACAACACTGTAGCAAATCTTAAACACCTATAAAGCCACTTTAGGTCAATAAGTGAATTTCAATAAGTCAAGAATTTTCTTTAGTCCTAGTGTGTAACTTGATGAGAAGGGTAGACTTAGTGATATCCTTAGGGTTTATATTCCACTCAATCACAAGAAGCACTTAGGACTACCTTCATTGATTAGCATAAGCAAGACGATTATGCTCTCATTCCTAAAGGATGAAGACGATACACAATTGGAAAAACCATTGCCTCTCTAAGCGAGAAAGGTGTTTTTTTATCAAGTTTGTTGCTCAAGCTATACCTATCTATTGCATGAATGTCTTCCTCATTCTAAATTTAGTGTGTGAAGAGCTACAACATATGATGAATTCCTTTTGGTGGGGACAAGGAGACAATGGAGGTAAAGGGATTAAGTGGCTTGCTTGGGACCACATGTGCTTTAACAAAAAGGAAGGAGGTATGGGCTTCCAAAACCTTCACTCATTTAATGTAGCACTCTTAGGAAAGCAAGGTTGGAGGCTTAAGACTCTAACCAATACTCTCTCATATAAAGTCTTCAAAGTTAAATATTTCCATGAAGGGGACTTTTTTAGATAGCTAATTTGGGTTGAACCTAAGCTTTATATGGATAAGTATATGGCACTCCCAACAATTATTGCTACAAGGGATAAAGTGAAGAGTCTGAAACAGGAAGGATATCAATGTCTCAAAGGATCCTTGGCTACCATAAGATTATGCATTTTTTATCCAGAGTAACCATACGATGGATAGAAAGGATATAATGGTTAGTAATCTTCTAATGCAAGGAAACAAAAAGTAGGATCTTGATCTAATTTCAATCTAAGGATGAAAAGTAGCTCACTTTTAGTATCCTGCTTAGCAGTACCCCAGAGATGGTAAGAAAATATAGCATTATGACAAGGGAGCCATGTACTCTAAAATTGGGGAACTTTATTCACCAATCCAACACTAGCAACTCATATAATGTTACGAGGGACTTCGATTAGGGCAGGATATAACGAACAACAATGTGTTTGGTTTGGAGAATTTCAAAAGTCAGTTTGCACACTTCAATGGTAGTTTTCATTGCAAATATTTTTGTTTGGTTTGACATTTAATTTTTTTCTCAAAATCAATTTTACCTCTAAACCTTCGTTTGCATAAAAATGAAAAAAATTTGCTTTTACATTGAATGGATTATATAGATAGTAAAAATTAATTTTTAAATAAAAGTTTTTAAATATAAATCACAGTGATACAAAATCACGTTTGACCAAAATCAATTTTAAAAATTAAGTTGACCCAAAATCATGTTAGCTTAATGTCTTTACAAAAATACACTAAATGTTCTCCCAAAAGTTAGAGGATTCACCTAGAGAGGTTGCAAGGAAATCATCCCTATCAAAGCGAATCTAAATTCAAAACGCATTTTACAAAGATCATAATGCCCTTTCTGTGAAAAGGTAGAGGATGTTACTTAATCTTTTTCACGTGCTAAAGGATAAACCTTTGTTGGAGTCTTTAGGAGAGGGGAGGATTAATTTCAACTTGTAGCCCATGGGAGAACGTGAATGCTCTCTATGGTATACTGTCACAGCATGAATTGGTAGAGTTTTGTATGACAGTATGGCATATATGGGGGCCGAGGAATGAGGCTGTGTGGAGGAATAAAAGATTAAAACCATAGGCCATTTTCAGGGAGCAATGCAGATTAGAAGAGAATGGAAGCAAGTGAAGGAACTGTATGAGTTATACAATTACAAGACAGAAGGTTGGAACACTCTGCCTCCTGGACCTATCATACTGATGCCACATTGTTCCCAGAGAATATGAAGTAGGGCTTTGGTTTGGTCTTTAGGAAATCCAATGGCGACTTTATAACAGCAGTCTCGGGCGTTCACATAGGTAAACCTCACGCAAAAGTCGTTGAAGCTATAACTGTGCAGTGCACATGGCACTAACTTGGGCTCGAGAACATCTCTCAAGGACTAGTATTATTTTCAAAGATGCTTAGGCGATTTGGAATGCTATCAATGTTGAAGACACGGGCTTTTTTTAGTTTGTAACCATTATCAAAGATTGCAAGATCCTCCTTTTTGCCACATTTTTCTTTCCTGGATTAGAAAACAGGGTAATATGAAAGCTCATAGACTAGCTAAAGCATCTATCTCCTATACTGATCCTCATGTTTAAGATACTGTACCGAGTTTGATTATCAATTAATAAAGTTTGTTTTAAGTAAAAAAATACATTGCCTTTAAGAGGCATTGAATAGAATTTATACTTAATTTATATAGTTTAATTGGATATTTAGTTCTTATAATTTTACCTCATTGGTAACATAGCTCCTACTTTTCCTATTCAGTATATAGTTTAAAGGGAAAATGAATCAATTAGTGTCTATACTTTACATAAGTTTATAAATTGGTTCTTACACTCTAATTTTTTCAAATTAGTCCTTTTTTGTTTCAGAAATTTTCAATTCAATGCCTACAGTTAAGCCGACTCTTTTCACCATTATTGTAATGATGATTTGGACTACTCATATGTCTATCAAATGCCAATTCATCCGCATGACTCACTTTATTTTAAAATATTCTGAAACTTTAAACAAAAAATAATCTGACTAGGATTTTTGTTATTGTCAACCTTCTGGTAGATTCTTGAGCCTTGCTTTGGACAGTCTTGCCAGCCTCCTTAACTACAATCAATTCAAATACTCTTCTTAGACGTTATTTTAATTTAGACATTTCATTATATTTAATTTAGACCATAATCACACATCTCTCTCTCACGGTTTCTAGTTTTTTTCTTGCTGGTACCTCAAGCCTAGATTTTGCCTCTTGTTCTTGGTTTCTCTCGTTTCTCTCATCTCGATACTTCTTTCGATCTCCTCTGCCTTACTTTCACCATTCGTCCTTCTCATTCCCATACTTGTCTCTCTGTTCTATTTTGTTTCCTTATCTCCTTCACAGATGCAGCAACTTGTCCCCTTCTTCTACCTTTAGGTTCTACAAGTTTTGTCTTACGTAATACTAAGTGCAGACTTCTTTTCTATTTTGAGCTTCCATCTTTTTGTTTGACTTTCCTTTGTGTTTTGTCTCAAGCCCCCTTTTGGTTCTGTAATTATTTTTATTCTTCTAACTATATTTTTGTATTTGTTTGTTTTTTGTTTTTATTTTTATTGTTTTCACTTTTCTAATTTATTATATTTGTTTTAGTTTTCATTTTTCATTATTTTCAGTTTTTTGATTTTATTTTTGTTATTTTCTTCCTTTTTTTGTTTACTTTTATTTCTTTAGATGAGGTGTTTGTTTGCCCAAAAAGACTTAACCCACTTTTGAGCTTGATTCATGACAAAATAAAAAAAGAAAACCTAGCCTATTTAACTTTAAAAATTGCCCATTTTGAATTTGATGCAAGTTGTCTTTGATTTTTTAAATGTTCACTTTTCTCTCTTCTTTATAATATGTCTTGTCCCTATCTCATTTATTGGACAACAACTATTTCTCTCTGTTGACTCACATTTTGAAATCAAGGAGGAAACAAAGCTTCTTCTTCCACCCTTTAAGCTCTTCAATGAAGATAACGGAGATTGATAGAAAAAATTATGGTTGGGGACATTAGAAACTCAAGATTCAAGTTTTTAAAGTACCAACAGTCACATTTCACGAAAGTGTATATAAAGGGAGTTTATCTTCCTTGTGGATACCATCCAAGCTAAAAAGAAAGAGTTTTGATCTTAGTTTTCTAGTTCAGTAGTTTCTCGTGAGAGTGCTATGTATCTGGTCTTATTTTCTCTTACCAAGTGTTTTGAGATAATTCATGTATTCTCTTGTTATAAGAGTTTAATATTTCTTTATCTTTCTTCTTGAACTTCTTTCATTGGAGTGGAGTGAAATTAGATAGAATTAGGAAAACTCTCAGAAAATTTTAAGTGAGTTAGAAAGTTTGAGATGTGTTGAAAATCATATATTAAAGATAATCACGGTAAAACCTTAAGCCTTGTGCTGTAAATAATTCAATTTGAATTCAAGAAAATCTCTTGACTGGCAAGGGGATAGGTGGCAGGCAAGCTTGTACCAAACTAAGATAAATCACGATATTTTCTCTCTTTTTCTTGACTCTTTTATTTATTTCTATTAAAATTTAATTCACTGCATTCTGTATAAGGTTAATTAATTATCTCCATAATTCATTTATTTAGCTTTTGTTTGTAAATAGTCCATTGGTTTCAAAAATAATGTTAACTATATAATCTCAATTTTAAATATCATGTAATATAATTAACTGGTTTAGATATTCAGTTAACTTCAGTCACAAAAGACTTTAAACAACATTTTTTAATAATTCCAAAAACAATTCCAAGAAAACCTATTCAACTCCCTTTAATTTCCGTCAGTGTTCACACATAATGTTTGGCTGGTGGATGATAGACTGAGGCATGAGTAAGTGTCTGTCTTATTACATTTAAGAGATGAAGGTTGTCGTATGCGTAGTTTGTGTTTTTTCCCCCCTATTAGTTTCTACTATTAGCTTTGTCGTTGAGAATGCTTTTCGTATATCTTTTTTCCTATTGTAGTTTATTCATGTAATAGTGGAAGAGCGCTAGTGTATGTAAAACCTTCAGCATCCTTATCCATCAAAGATTATTAACCAAAAAAAAAGGTCAAGAGAGAGAGGAAGACCAGAAACGATGAAAACATAGCAACAGACAGAAGGAAAGCAAACGCCCTGTGTTCGGTCGCGGTGAGCAGAGCATACTGAGGAGGAGAGACCCAAGCGTGTTTCACAGTAGTTTTTCTTATCAAAACAAAGTCATCACTTTAGGAATAGAATTGGTATTTAACTAAATATATAGATAGTCTAAATCAACATTTCTCACCTGATCGTGGGAATTAACTTGAAAAATTTTTAAATAAAAACTGATTTTAAATATGATTAAAATCAAGGTACTAATTTATAAACTCATAAAATATAGAGACTAAATGATAAATTTTCCCTAGTTTAAATTATATAGTTAAGTGCTGACATGACAAACAAACATCCTAAATAATACTATACTAACCCTGTGTAATTTCTCTTTCTAACGTTTTGTCCTGATGATCCGATAAATTTATACTTGAATGCTCAGTTTTGTAATCAATGTGAATTTTTCTAGTTCCTTACGCCCCCACCCTTCTGCCCGTCTCTTCTTCCTTCCTCATTTTCTAAGTTGCTTGAGTTTTTCTGGTTCCTTTTTTAATTCTTTCTTCTTCTGTTTTAATGATGTTTGTTGGTTTTCCTTCGTTTAATAAAAAATTCTTCCCACTTGAAAGTAATCATATATACATCACTGTAATTGTCAACAAAAGCAACAGACAAGGGGATGAAGAAGTTGCGACTGACTTGGGTTTCATACGAAAATAAATAGTGTCAGGATAAAAATGTAAATTACATATATAATGATAACTGAGTTGAAAATAAATGCCAAGAAATTATCATAAGCTAACTTGCAAATATAAAAAAAGAATTGTTCAAGCATTGGGATATATTTTCAATTTTACTAATTTCATGTACAGTCATCATTTGAGGCTGATATGGCAACTCCTTATTGGGCCACCTAAGCAAGGCACCTGTGCCATCAAACAAGCTATGGCACCCTAGAATTTACCTAAATTGAATCCAACAAATGCTCAGTAGTCAATTTAACTTTTAAACCCTATGATTTCAGGTTGCAAGTTAAAAAGAAAAAGAGCAACTAGCTAACGGGTTCAGCTATCGATACATTATCACTTGGATAATGCAGGTCTGTTTGGGAAAACTAAGGCCAAAAAATAATAACAATAAAGGCTTTCAGATAAGTCAAAAGATTTATAAGTGATTCAAATCGTTTCAGCCTGAAGTAGTTTTGTAAAGCATCTCCCAAGGTCGTTCTCAAATGCACGAGTGACTTTTCAAAAAGGAAAAAGAAACACTAGTAATAAATTTTAATGGACACAAATCGAAAGCTTTTGTTGAAAAGAGAAAACAGAGCCAAAACATACAGCATTCCCAAGCGGGAACTACGCCTAAGCTATATTCAAGCAAGCGCATCGAACACAAACCTTGTTGTGCAATCCGAATATCTTTCTTCTTCCTTTTGTGATATTAAACTTGAGGCCAGTTCGAGGAAATGCTCCATTCCTTCATCCTTCAGTCTTCTTTATCCAGTCCAGAATATGTGAACAATCTTCGCAGTTCATGAAATGCCTTCATCGGAAATTTTATTTATTAAGCTTTTTGCACCGATGATTATAATCATTAAAAAAATACCTATTTTTTATCCATAAAAAAATACCTATTTTTTGTGCAGTAAGACTTAAGTTGAGTAGCTTCTCGGCGACTAGATAAATCTCTTGACATTCTAAGGTGTTCAGGCACAACGAGACTTCCACTCCAATCATGATATGCTTTGTCAATGAATTTAATAACTGTGTCCTGCCTCAAGTTGGTCATCTCAAGACCAGCATAATCAAAATATCTGGATGAAATAACACAACTGCAAAACTTTCTTACAAAAGGGAAAAAAACACAAACACAATCGTTTTACAAATTTGAGGACTAACTAAAGGAAACTAAGAATTTTTAATGCTATCAAAGACCACTTCTAACTCAAAAGTTTAAACTTTTAAGTCAAAGCCATAAATGGTTTTACTATAATTTCTAATACTCCCCCTTACACAAGAGATAATTAGACTTGACGCATAAACAAAACACCAACCCACCAATTATCTTGTGCTGAAATTTAATTTAGGCTCTGCTATTCAACAGGTTAAAAAAATTTTGGAAATTTGTGTAGCTCAAAAAATTTTCAGATTTCCAACCATAATAAATTTTCTTTGAAAACAAGAGGAAACCGTTTCTATTTTTTGGTTCAAACCCTGTCTTCAATAGCCTCCAGTATCTGTTTCAAATGAAACCATCAGAACCATACCCATCGTGAATCTCTAAATCCCACAGATCAATTCAGAAACCCCAATTTCCCTGCATAGTAAGAAAAGTCAAGTAAAGAGAAGAAGAAGCAAGGAGCTTCAGACTTTGGCATTGGGTGAAATAACCAAAGCATAGGTCTCACAATCTTTCCATGGCAGAGGTAAGTCTTAAAATCAGTAGGTTATAGTTAATTTCAGATTCAGATGCATTCACGCATTCTCTGTTAATGCTGTATCTAATTCCAGATTTGGATGTTTGTAAATTTAAATTATTTGGGTTGGTTTGTTCAGTTTTGAATTGGTATTAAATGTATTGAGTTGGGACCCAGCTTTGAATGGTAGGAGGAGGCACCGAAATCTCCCAAATAATACTGCTGGGAGAAGAAGGGAATCACAGATGAACAAGTTGCTCGTACCAGCTTGATCACCAAACCAAGAAGGTGATGAGCAGAAGTCAAATTTTACTAATGATGAGAGTTCTAAGAAGAGGCTACATATGGATTTGGGTATGACATTTTATTGAGAGATCAGTCTAGCTATCTAAGTTTCCTGAAGAAGATGAAATGAAACAATGGTTTAGGCCTTGGTCTTATACCCCTGGAACCCTAAGGCATTCAAGCAAGAGAGAAACTACAATGTAAAAGAAAGTAATCAATGAATTATAGTGTAACTCGTCTTAAAAGATGAAGAGGGCATTCATGAGAATATTTATCTTCACAGTTTGTCGAAAATCCTATAGGATAACTCACTGTAGCTCTAATTGTTATCTTTCTCTTCCATTACCTCTGCCTAGTTTCTTGCAGAGAAACATTACCCAGTAGCCCCTCATTGCCTATAAGCCCACAATAAACTAATTTTATTTTCATTTTCTGTTCTCGTTGTTCTTTAATTTATCTTTATTGAATATTCATGTGAATAATCTTAAGTAGATGCATATTCAGTCTCTTTCGTGCTTTGTTATTCATAGTAGTTTTACCCTCACAGTGACTCCATCTAAAGGATTTCCTCATCATCCACATACAAATCTTTTAAGTAACAACATACAAAACATGCTTACTAGCTAATATTGCAATCATAATTAATATTCCTAATTTCATGTTCACTTGTATTGGCTAATAATTTTTTTTTTTTACTTGGTTTGTAATGATAAGAGATAATTGTATATGTTTTTAAATGGAAAAACATATCATTTCAGTAGATAACACTCAAGAAAGTAACATTTTGAATTGATAATGAATGTGAGAAAAAGGGTGGCCACTAATCCCATTGATTAAGAAATGTTGGTTTCTTGATAAGCAAACAACTTTGGGTTTAAAGGGTGATAAAGAAATTAAGGATTCCACCCACAATTCAGCGGTGAAAAGTTTGACTAACAACTTCTGCAAAGACATAATAAACTGCTTGAAGCAACATTTCTATTTGCAAAACTTTATAGTCAAACGTAATCCTTGAAAGCTCTATCAACCTTTAAACCCAAAGTAACTTTCTCATTTATGCAACCTATTTCCTGATATACGGATTTGGTCAACCTCAATTGGATATATTTTCTCACCTTGTTCATTATCAACACTAAATATTGCTTTCTGGCTTGTCGCTGATTGCAATGAATTATGCAATCTAAAAGCTTATTGGAATATCCTATCATCATTACAAACCAAATCAAAGAGATTATATAAGTCATACAAGTGAAAATTAAATTATGAATATTAATTATGACTGCACTATTGACTAAGAAGTATTATTTGTCCACTATTAATTAGAATACCTCTGTGGGTAAAAATTATTTAGGAGCTGATGAAAAGGCAAAACAACTTTTACAAGCAAAAATTCAAGGAAAAGCATACGCAATTATTTAGGATTGTTCACATCAATCTTCAACAAATATAAGCCATAAAACAATAACAACAAATAAAAGTAAAATTGGACTATTGTGGGCTTCTGGATACTAGGTCTACACACGAAACTAAGTGGAGAGAGTAGCATAGGAAGATAACAAATAGGGTCGCAATAAGCTGCAACTGCATAGATGTCCTTATATGAATTATAAGATTTTTTAAAATTTAATTATGAAATCCTATAGTATTGCGGCCAAAGCATGAAGATAAATATTTCAACTTTCCTCTCTTTACCAATATTACTCTCCATGAATGCCCTCTCCATCTTTTAAGACAAGGTGCATTATAACACATTAATTACTTTCCTTAACATTACAAATTCTATCTAGCATGAATGGTCTAGGGTTCCAAGAGTATGAAAACAAACCAAAGCCAATGCCTCATTTCATCTTCTTCATCAAAAAACTAGACAACCACACCAATCTCTCAATAAATATACATACACATGTCCATATGGTGCCTTTTATTCAAGCTCTCATTGTCAGTAAAAGTAGAACAATACCAACCCCTCCTTATCAACCATCTTCTCTCTGTAAGTCATTTTCTCCATTCCAGCCATTAGGCAGAGCTGGTGCTCACCATCTTCTCACTTTGGGAGAAGGGTACTGGAGACTCCACGTGCTTCCCTCCAAACAATCTAGTTGAGTTCCCAACTTAACGCACTCAATTCAGAATTCAAAACAAAACAAACGAACCAAAATAATTTGAAATTACAAACATCTAAATATGAAATTGTAAGAAACCTAAATCTAGATTTAGGGAAATCATTAAAACACAGAAGACATGAATGAATCCAAATCCAAAATCACTTATACCCTTAATACCTCCTGATTTTGAGACTTACCTCTGTATGCAAGAATATTTTGAGAACTATGGTTTGATTATTTCACTAAGTACCCACGTCCTAAGCTTCTTCCTCCTCTTTGCTCTCTGAGCCTGACTTCATGCTTCTGTGCAAGGCAATTAAATGTTCAGAGGGTCGAGGGAACCCAAGCTGCCCACTTGACTCAAGAAGTAGTTTAGCCTTACACTTCCTCACTTATTGGGAAATGTGTTGAGCTATTCTCTGCCTTTGAGCACTGAGACTTAAAATTAGGAACTATTTCACAATCAGTGATTTCTTCAAGACTTCAATCATGCTCTATATTACTAGGACCAAAACCCAAGATGCAGGAAGTACTTCAGTTCAATATTTTTAATTACTAAGTATTGAGTTGATTCTAAATAACAAATTCATTATGTTAAGTATCAAGTTAATTTTGTGAAATTATTTATCTCTTGTTTATTTTGAAACTAATTTTATTATTTAATTCAATTTTATATAATAAAAGTTAATATATAATGGACTATTTTTAAATAAAATGTAAAACTCGTTATAATTTATTTATATAAATTTTTATAACATTATATAAAAATTATCATTTTAAATTATTTTAAACATAATCAGTTCAGCTGGCTTAATCATTGAGCCAACAATTGAACCAGTAATTCAATGACTCAATCCGCCTCACCAATTCAACGAACAACCCTATTCCATAAGTTATGGACCAAAGGGATTTGGAGACTAACGATTGGTATATCTGTGATGGTTTCAGTCGAAATGAATCTTGGCCATGAAATGGTTGTTGAAGACAGAGGGATTTGAAGCAATAAAAGGAGAGAAAAAAAAAAAAAAAAAAGAACAAAGAAGAATAAAAAGATATGACTTCCTCTCAGATTTTTAAGAAAGGTTTTCTTTCAAAACACTAACGAAAATTCAGAATGTTTAGAAAAAAAAAATTCTGACAAAAGAAATATCAGTTAATTATTTTGGGCTGATAAAATTTTCTATAAAATAAACAAGCCTAGTCCAGTAAAACAAATGGCCTGGACCACTTATTCATAAAGACTCTAATATCATGTTAACTACTACTTCAACTCAAAAGTTTAAACTAGTAAGTGAAGGCTCATAAATAATTTATTGCAATATCTAACAATTTGCCAATTGGCAAAACACAATAAATAATTACAAGAGAATCATAAAATATGCATTGCACATTCTATATCAACAACCAGTGGTAAAAAGGTTCAATTAAAAATACCAAAGGTCTAGAAGCATCAAGCCAATGGTATATACGTTCATTGCGAAACCATGTCAACTGTCTTTTAGCAAAATTCCTGCGTAGAAACGAAAATCACAAGTATAACATTAAACATCTCATCATTGGGTAGGGTAATATGGAGAGTAACAATCTATCTCAAGCACGTTAAGATGAAAGTCCAACAAATCTCTGGGAACGAAATGAGATATATGCTCTGCAAACTCAATAATCAAACATAAGCTGCTCCCTTGACCTATAAGTCATAAGGGTTGAGAAATGAAATTTATTAAATTGCAACAGATGCAGATATAATGAGAGGCAAGCAAGCAACCAATCAAGTAACTCCTCCAATACACTATTAATAGAATACCAGGATGTCTTAGAAGTTCTTTTTAGTGCCTCTGACTAAGTTTACTTAATCATGGAAGAAATGTGGGGTGCAGATCCCCTGCAGTTGTGGCAAGATCTGCATAGCACAGTTACTGTAATATGGACTGGTTGATTAAAGTCTTAGCCATTTATTGATTTAAGTTTCTAAATTTTAAATGCTGATGGAGCTCAAACCCTTTTGGAGGAAACCCATCCAAAAGCCTAATCTATTAAGGGGGCAAAACTCCTCAAGCTTATAAGACCCTTCTTTCAAGGAAACATCCCTGATGTGGAACTTCATCATAGCACTGCCCATGAAGAGTCACCTCTCGATGGCTGTACTCTACGAAACTTCAATTGGCTTTCTTGCAGGTCAAATCCTCCATAAGTAACCCTTTTTATGACATTGACCACCAACTCTGATACCAGTTGATAGAATACAAATCCTTTTGGAGGAAACCCACCCAAAAGACTAACCTATTAAGGGGCAAAACTCCCCAAGCTTATGAGGCCCCTCTTTCAAACCTCTCGAATGTGCGACTCCATCAAATGCAAATCATTGGATCAGCATAGTTACTTTAATGTGAGCAGTCAGATCTGCCTCAGAATTCAGAGATGTGATCCAATGATACAAAGTTATTCTGAAAGTTCAAGACTCATCACATTCACGTAAAAAATACTTTAAGCTATAGATCATTTTTAATTGACATCAACTATCACATTGTCTCGGTAACACTAAAATTCCTGAACAAAACAGTAAAAAAGTCATCAATTTGGGATCAAGAAATGTTTTATGTGTTTAATTCAACTATTTTGAAACCTGTGTGATATAAGTGGTATGGTACTAAAATGTTTGAAATTAAAAAAATTAAGATCATAAGATTGAAATTAATGAGTTGTATGAAGTTCTTTCAAATATGGGAAAGAAATCATGTGCATATTTGAAACAGCAAGTACAAATCTGGAAGCCTGGAGGCAAAAAGGAGCACAAACACTGAAGGCACACTCAAAAGTCAAAATGACTAAAATCATAGACCGATGCTACCCAAGAAAAGAATGCTCACATTATCGGTAAATTGGTGTATTATGTATCATAAAGTTCAGTACAAAAACAACCAACCATTTGTTTAGGAGAACATGATCACAGTTACAATGAACCAAGATCCGACACGAAGGACTTGGAAGAGACAGCATTTAGGATTTGTGTTGGTGCTGCTTCCTCTTAAGCTATATTGTTCATACAACTACATTGACAAATTGAAGTCCCAACCAATCATGCCTGACAATAATCCCAAGAGAAAAAAGGACGATAAAGGAAACAGTTGATTTATTAGATTAATGGTCACTTTGTGGAAGCATTTATGTCAACAATAATTCACTCAATAAAAATTCAATGTCAACACAGATTCAATGCATAATATAGTAGATAAACTGAATTTATTCTAAAGGAATAAAAAAAAATTACCTAGATGCTTTTTGAAATTGAGATAAAAATTTGTAAAATTCTCCAGCTGAACTCTGGCCCCCATGCTGTCTGCATCTGAGTAAGTATTCCATAGCCTGAAATTAGCAGATCATATCAACTAAATATAAGTAGAATCAATCCAGCAATTTATAAAGCCATTACAATGACAAATCAAAGCTGGGCCAAAGCACCAGAGAAATTAAAAAAAAGATATTGCAAATATCACTAGACGCTTAGAAAGATGAACATACCTATAAATGATGAATAGTAGAAAAGATGTATAAGTATAAAACCAATAACCATATATACTATTGGTAACATCAGAATAAAAGCCTTATTATCAGTATAAGAAAAATGCAATTTAAACCAATGTCAAGAATAAATCATAGTAGAAACTTCTGAAAATGAAATGATGAGAGAATTTTAAGCCAAACACATCTTATAAGTGTAAAGCACTTGTACTGTCTTGGCCTCTTGGGACGAAGAAAAAATATGCCCATCATAGGTTCAAATTTCAATATGCTTGTCAACAGGAAAAATTATTAGTTATCATCTGCAGATTGCAAAACTTAAACGAAAATATATAAAAGAAAAAGGTATACTTGTCTGTAACCGATTGCTCGTGTGGCTGAATTGGAGTTTGGATGAAGACCCATCTTTAGAAGCCATCGAGCCTCGGAGAGAATCCCATCCCTTCCTGCAGTCAAAGGAAAAAAAAGACATTGCAGTGAAAAGAATGTCCGTGATACCCAGGAAGAATGTGTCATCTAATGCAATAACAGCACGCAAAGACAGATGTATGCATCACTCACATGAACTGCTAATAACTAGTCATTTACCTGGACTAATTAATACCCAATAGGATCCCAATTACGTATCCAATAAAGAATGCTGTTTAAGGTAAATCACAAGGAATAATGTACAACAATATATATGGGATGCATAATTGAATGGAAAAAATCTAGATATAGTTTTTCTATCTTTGCTATAAGGTCTAATAAAAACATGACAAATAAATTATTTTACCAATCAACAGCACATAATTGGATAGTTTAATAAATTTTCTTAGATGTCATATTTTTGTTGGAGAACGTAATATCAAACATATTAAAACTATAGCACACTAATCCTAATTGAACTACAAATCATGTGTTTCCAGGTCACAAATTGCTACATACCCAACAGCATATCTTCACAACGATAGTCAATTGATCTATATAGGTCAAGTCTTTGACTGGAAAGGAAAAAACAAATAAACTCGTAGTCCAAATCTGAGAACTTGTTTCCTTCAATTGAATCCCCAGAAATGTTGACATCAGAAGATTCAGAACCATCAGCAACATTAGAATCACCCTGTTCCCTGAAAGAATCATATGGCACCCGAAAAGCAGATGGAGGTGATCCACTAGACTGCCATTCCAAAAGAATATAAATGGATGGTAAAAAAGTACACTTGTAAATATATCCCAGACATCTTAATAATCTAGACTTGGAAAATATCATAGATTACATATACATCCACAAAGAACATTGCAGTATAATTAATTTAGCAATAATGAACTACAGTCAAAGTTAAGCATCTTGAAAAGATAAAATGGCACTGGAACCACAATAAGAAAGTTTTTCAATATTGTCATCAAGCCAGCAATGTAACTGCATTTGTCTTCATATTTGTCACCATGTGCAACAAATCAGCAAGAGAGATAGGCAAGCCAAGGGAAGATATTTATAAGTTAACATTAAGAGCATTACAATTAGTTCTTTGGGTGAGGTTTGAAGATTGTATGGTTGCTACACAAGACAGAGACATTTTAGATTTGCTTATATAAAAAATTGCAAGCTTACCTTGATAATCTCTAGGCTACGCCGTAATCGATACCAATCATTCACTGCTAAAATTTGGGCCTTTGGGTCACCTGCATTAACCATCAACTGCACAGCAGCATCCCAGTCTTCATTTCTCTGCAGTTCAGCTAACTCTGAATATACTTCAGATGTGATCTCCGGAGAGGCTTTTGGGACATCTGGCTTTCCATATATGAACCTGATATCTCAAAGTACAAACAATAGAACTCATAGGTATTCATGTGCCATATTAGCTGCTTTTAAGAACTTACTGTGAATAAAATTGATAGCCATGTGAAATGATAAATGATAAATTATTAATACGATATTTGATGCCCACATAGCAGCATGTAACAGAATAGTAACTTTAGTCAACAAGAGGTAAACAAATACCACTTCAGCTAATTATCCCAGTATATCTACTAAACAATATCAAATATTAGAATTAAAATTAAAATAGTAGCCTCCAAGAGCATATACATCTTTTAACCAACTAAGTTATGCAATACCGGACACCAAGTTTGCATTGCTTTTTGGATATCAACAAATTAATACCAATCTTCAACCATGCTCTCCCACTTCTTTATTTTCGTTCTTTTATTAACTTTATATATTTTTTATTATTATAGTGCTCATTCACGCAAAAGCAAAATGTTAAGTATTTGTTGCTAGCACAGATACTTAGACAAGGTAACTTCAGTAGTCAGCACTTCACATTCAATTCTAAAGCACAATCAGTGACAGAACTGAAGCATAATCTCCATTGGGCTTAGATTAAAACAACTTTTTAGAAAGATTAACTGCATCAGCAGAATATGGCAATAAGAAAATGGATTTTGTTTCCAGCATAGCTTGCTTATTAACTCGCTATAGACACATCAAACTTGCTGAAACTGAGGAATTCATTTGAAGGGACAAGACATACCATCTTAAATACAATCCAGTTCCCCCAACAACTATGGGAATGCGGCCATTGTCAAGAATACATCTTGTAGCTTGCCTTGCATCCTCAAAAAATTGTCCAACTGAATAGTCTGATAATGGTAGCCAGTTTTAATTGGAAATATTAGAAGTTTCAAAGATCCATCAGCATAAAACTTAAAAATTTGAATATGAACATGATTACTTTTTTCCTTTTCTCAAAAATGAATATCATCCTACATTATTATATGCCGAAACAAAGATAGCGAGTCCAGCAAAGAACACACCTTCAGATGGATGCAATATATCTACCAGATGATGCATTACCTCCTGACAAGAATAATCAAAAGAACAATTATTCAAAATCTAGAAATGAAGTTCCACACTTCCAGTTACCGAGTGATAGGCTACAAAATGGATGAGAGTCTATAGAAAACACATTTTATAATATGGGAGTCAGCACCATCTAACATTTGAAATTTACTGATACATGATAATCTATAATATGAATGCTAAGAATACATTTACACAAAATGATGAAGCAAATATATCCAAAGGATCATACATTTCAGATTATTATAAAGAATGTCCCTATTAGCTTTTTTTTTATTTTTTAATTTAAAAAAAACTGATTCACTGTTTCAAGGAGTTAAATCATTGACAGGCATAGTTGACATTTTAATTTCAGTGCCCAGGATGGTTGAAATTATGACCAACAAAATTTCAAAATGTCTCTGACTCTCTGCAAAGGCGCACACGTCATACCTTTGAGAAAAATCTGGACAAGTGAAACAGAAACCATAGTTTCATTACTGGAAAAACAATTTGGTGCCAATAATTCTAAAAGTCATGGGGCCTCCTCAGTTAAATATTGTAAATAATGAATCTCCAAACAACACATCTAACTTAATCACACAACAAGCTGCCTCAGGCAATGTAATTTGTGGAGAGACATAGAAAAACTGATAACATAGGTACTCTAGATCAAAACTTCAAGGAACAATATGCATATTTTTCATATAGTAGGTACCGCAAAGGAATATTCAGTGTCTAAATTATGCACCTTCCTATCATTTGGGGAAGGTTTTGCGGATCCAACATCAAGACCTTGGTACACCTGCGGTTTAGGCCAACTTGAAGAAATTCAGTCCACAGAAAACATCTAGACAACAGAAATTTTTTTCTATATATGCAATTATCTGAGTGTCTTCTTGCCATAGTATATTCATGAAAACTCTTGTAGCATTTTCACAGCCACAAGGCATAACTAAGTTCACATTTTCCAGTTACCATTATAAGACACTGCAATATGAGAAGATAATCGCATGCATACCTCCTCCCAAGGGAAAAAAGGAATTGGCTTAACTATGATTTTTTTAAAATACTAGCTTTTCTCTTTTTCTTTTAACTTGTGTTAAATTTATCATTATCCAAGTAAATTATTTAAGAGAGAAACAATCATACGTTGGTACTCAAAATACCAAAATTCCAATGCGAATGAACCTAAATGGCAATTTATTATGCTATCGTGGTAGAAAAAATTTCCCATTTTCCGAAAAACCAACACATGCACAATGCGAAAAGCCCTGGACCATATCATTTACCATTCACATTATCCTACACTGCTCAATAAGTAAATATAAAATGCAAGAAACTTATCAATAGTTGTTTATATTTTTTGTACGGTGTTATTCAATTAAAACAAAAAAAAAAATGTAAGTGACTAATTTTTTAATTATATCAATACAAGTATAATTATTGTAAACAAATATTTTATTTTTTAAATAAATTAAATTATATATTATTATTTATTAATCAAACACTCCATAAATTTTAACTAGAGATATAAGGAACTGGTCTAATCCTGTCCAAATCTGTCAACTCTCCACTTCTCAAGACCCAAAATTTCAACGGATATCTCGACCTAATATGGCATTACACACGCTCTTTCCCTTATGCCGTACAAAACGACAATGGAAATTCCACAAAAACGTTTCTTCTTCTACCTCTAATCCTCTTCATTTAGCTAACCTGGACAGAATCGGCACTGACAATTTCGCCATTGAGCCGCTTCGCGAGTTCCAATGCAAGCCGGCTTTTACCAGCGCCAGTGGGACCAGATATCACAATGACCTTCTCTTTGGTCTTATAATTAGCTTCGGCGACTGCAGACGAGGTGACCAGAAGCCGACGCCGCCGGCGGCAAGTAAATGAGAGGCGAGGTGGCCGGAGTAGAGGTCTCTCGGGGAGGTAAGGAAGACGCAGGCAACACGTACGGAGACTGCACACCCCACTGTTAATCATATTTTCATGAAAGCCTTGAAAAGAAATTGTAAGATTCTTCTTTCGCTTCAATGTTCAAACCAGATACGAGAATCAGATATGAAAATTATACTCTCAAATTATTTTGGAAATTGAACATGCGAATTTTAAAAAAGAGATAAATTATCCTTTTCTAAGTGTCAATTGAAAAGAAAAAAAAAAAAACAAGAGAGCTCAAATATATTTTAACAAAAATATTTTTTAATTTTTTATTGCATTTAAAAATATCATATTTAATTTTTAAATTTTAAATAAATTATTAAATTTTATTTTTTTATGAAACCTTAAATTTTAAATTTAAAAAATTAAATCTAGTATTTTTATTTTAAAATTAATGATTAAATATAATATTTTTTAATTAATAAAAAAATATTTTAAATATTATTTCAATAAATAAATAATTAAAATAATAATTTTATTATAAATAAAAAAATAAAAAATATTTTACTTAAATTTTTAATACGTGAAGAATTAAAATAATAATTTTATAAAAATTAATTTTAATTATCATTTTCAAGTTTTTCTAAAAAATTTATGTTAGTATTTGAATTTAGAATTTTTTTTAAAACCAGTAAAAAAGTGGAAGCTTGAAACGAAGCGACCTACCTAACTAGTTTAATCGCAATGACGTTCTCTTTGACTATGAAATTGATATTTAATATTTGAATTAATTAGTTTATTAAAATCATTTGAAGCAAAATAAATAATAGTATATCTAAACTATAAAAAATTATATTTAAATTCTAAGATAATATTTTATTATTTTTTTGGTTGAAAAGGATGTCAACCGTTTGTAACTTAGATGTCGACTATTGAGTCATTAAGTTACAAAATTTATGAAATAGATTCATCTGAAATGAAATTTATGATCTTAAATTTTAAATAATAATTCAGAAGTCTTTTTGCGCATTTCTTTTTAATTACTTGTATTCTCTAGTGATATTATATTATTTTTCGGTATGAGACAATCACTTACCTTAAATTTTTTAAATTTTAACTTTTATATATAATTTTATTACATATTTTTAATTTAATTCTTTAATTTATAAAAGTTTAATTTCATTGAATTGTAAAAATTTATTTTTTTAATTGAAATTTTTTATCCAACTACTTTTATATTTTTTAAAATCAAATTTTATATTCGTTCTTATTTATGAACACTCTAAATTTTGTTTCAGACAAATGATGGGGAGAGTTCAAATTTACTAAAATCTGAGCTTCTAAGTTGTTAGATCGATTCTAAAATTATGTATAAAGATATTATGGCAATGTTTGATTCCATTTTTTGGTTTTATGTTCTTATAATAGTTTTGTGAAATTGTTTTTTAGAATAACTTTTTAAAAACTAAAAACTTTAAAAATTTATTTCAATCTTTTGGTTTTAAAAACACACTCAAAATTTGAAAAAAGCAACATTTAAAAAAAATAATTCAAAAATAAGTTTTAAAATTACTAAGACCATATTTAGTATCAAAAATTAAATTTATAATGTAAAATGTATGAATGTAATAAATTCATTATATATATATTTATATGTGTAGATATACGTGAACATGTATTTGTATATGTGCGTGTGCATTGATGTTATATATTCATTATATGTATTTATATGTATTAAACTTATTTGGAATATAAGTATATATATATATATATATATATATGCATATTTATATATGCATACATGTGTATATGCATATATATAACAACTTCATTATACATGTCTCTATATTTATATACACACATATGTTACTTGTTTAGTATGTAAGAGTGTGTGGAATAGCGCATGTGTACATTATAATCGGATTAAAGTATTAGATTTATTTAAAAATCATATATGTATTATTTTTTAATATTAATTTATTTTATTTATAACAAGTTTTATTCATGACAAATCTTTAAAGTGTTAATTCTTTTTTAATTTTAATTATTTTTATTTTAAATCTTATCTTTTATTTCATTCTTTTCAATTTAAATGTTTATTTAAAAAAATTATTTTTTTTGAAAAAAATGTTTTTTAATTAAAAAAATTGACCCTAATCGACTAGTTACTAACCAATTAAAAAACAACATTCAAACAAGGCTTACGTTACTTTAACATCAATCTTAAAGTGATTGAATGAATGAAAACTCAAACTAGAAAAAGGACTTGAGTTTTGAGGTTTTTATGTAATGCCCTTGCTGTATAAGGCCAACGTGAGAATTTCAAGAATTGTTATATTGTAAGCCCTGTGGAAAAGTCTCAAAACTTTTGTCCTAATAATGTGCGATCGACATGTTGAATTATGAATTAATCGGTAACATTATAAATTTAAAAAAAAAATACAAGTTTAAAGAAAAATAATATTAACATGTAATACAAATAAAGATTTATTAGATATTATATTATTGAGCGCAATTTTAACAAGCATTTTTAATGAGTTTTTTAAAAAGCACTTGTGAATTTCAAAAATACGTAGAAGTATCCTAAAATGATTATTCTTGTAAAATTCTGAAAATTTTTATTTAATAATATAATTCTTATAGAATAATTTTGTGAATAATTATAGTAACATGAGGGAATAAGCTATACAATTAAGGAAAAATATGAAAATCTAAATAGTTAAGAAAAGAAAGAGTAAGGAGATCTCCTATATTAATTCAAATAATATTTCTTTTTTCATGTGACTTAGGCTAGTTCAAGTTGCTAAATCTTATGCAAACAAGAAACCGGTGTTCAAACCCTACCAAGTGCAAGTTTGATGATTGTCTTTTTTTTCCAAAAGAGTCATTTGCCCCTTAAGTAAAATGACCTATATACCATTCATTTTTTCTCTTCCTCATGTTAGTTCTTCCTTTTCACACGAACATCTTCATTGAGTGGAGTTGAGAAGTTGGTGACCTCCTCTTTGATTATGCCACATTTTGCTCCTTCACTATTGGTCTTCTTGTTTCCAACCTCCAGTAGCACAATTCTAGCGAGTGGTAGATCGACAAAGTTTCAAAATGCTGGCAAGAATGCACTTCAACATAGGGTGCAATTTTGAAGGGAATTTGAGCTCAAATCATAAGTTTTTCTCTTGATTTCGATGGGACTTTTGTTCTAGTAGGTGTTTTGAATGTTTCTCCCTCATTTGCAGTTGTTAATTTTGGGATTTGACCTTTGAATTTAGGAAAAATCTGGTTTGGGTTAGTAGTGTGGACGATAGCAAAAAGATTGAAATTTTGGCTCAATTTAGGTATTATAACTAGAAATTTCGATGGGGCTTTCATTCCTAGATGAATTTTGAATGGTTCTCTGCTTATTTGAACTTCCAATTGGTGATTTAACCTCATAATATGAAAATCCATCTTTTAGGTGAAAAACATGAACAATAACGGGAAAATTCCAATTGGAGCTCAATTTAAAGAAGTTTTGTGAAATATTCTTGCGGTTTTTTATCTTAGGTAATTATCAAACAAATTCCATATGTTAATTTGATGATTGGATTGCTCAATTAAAAACATTTTTTTCTTAGTATAAAGTTGAAGTGTGTATAGTGATGATATGTGAAGACTTCTAAAAAATATAGTATTATTGGATCTCAAGGAGAAGAAATTAAGTTATTAAAAGTTATCATTTACAGTGATAAGTCAATTTGAGGAAATTTTCTCAAATTATCTTAAATTTCATTGATGTTAGAGGAAATCTAATGAATGAAAGTATATTGAAAGTGATTATAATTAATGAATAAATTATTTTAGTTACTATTGGTATAAATTTTGACCCAATTGGTAATATTGGACAACTTAAGTGCTATAAGAGGTAATGATTGAGCTATTTGGGAACTTTATTGGAATTCATAATTAAGATAATTATGATTGGCAAGTGTGTTTAATGTCATTGTCATAATAAGAAACATCAATGTCTTATATTGGAAATAATGCAAGTAATGGGAAGTGAAGTTGATGAAAATTATATGAACTGATAGGCATATGAGCATTATTAAAGACATTGGAATATTTTTAGTATAAATTATTTAAGTTGGCTATTCGTAAGGATGAAATTGTAAGTTTATGGACTATTTAAGTGCTCGAAATATATATATATATATATATATATTATATAATTTTTTATGCACTCATAATTTTGAGTGCATTAATACACCCAGATATAACGTACGAACATAATAGTAATGTTACTATTTTATGGTTGATATTATTACATTCAAATCCTTACATTATAATTAGGTACATTGGTATACTCAAAATTGTAAATGCACCAAAGATGACACTTTTTTTTTTTTTGTATATGTGAACATATGTATTAATTATGGCAATTAAAATGATCAAGAGAAATAACGATAACCTTAGATAAATGAAATAAAGTACTGCAATGAATTTTGAATGCCAACTCATTATGGAAACTTGGTAGAAATTATTTAAGTTAAAATGTTTCTTAGCATAAGACATTAAAGGTCTAACATTTATTTTTAGGGTCATAGTAGTTGTACTTTACTTCACGAGTAAATAAGTGCATTATATGGACTTTAGCTAGGTGAGTAGATAATTCTAATTATATAATATTTTTGTTTTTCGATATCTATTTTGAAAAAAATATTGTTTTTTGATCTCTAAGTGTCTTGAGGTAGGCTTCTAGAGTTACAAATGTCATTTCAATATCCTGAAATCTTTGAAACGACGACATTAGTGGATTTATTGACTTTGGATTTCTGAATTTCATTGAGTATAAGTTTTTCAGAGTTAAAATACTTTTGAACTTTTGAATTTCTAAAATTATGAACTTTTAAACTTTTCTGTTATATTTTGAAGTAATATAGTTCTATATTCATGAAATATTTGATTCTTTAATTATAAGGGTGTTTGATTTGTATACACAATGTGTTGGCATTTTGAAATCTGGGTGCCTTTATTAGTCTTTATGAAAAATTGTGGTTATAAGTTTTTTAAAGCTCCGATATTTGATTATGGATTTATATATATTAAAGATAATTTTGGAGAATGCATCCAAACAAGACCCTATAATTAACTATAGTAGGCATTAGCCATAATATAATATGAGTTGTATTTCAATATAATTAAGCATGATATCACTATTATGATACTCTGTCTGGGGCTTTAAGTCATTCTTCTAAATATTTCGAGGTTAAAGCTCGTGAATGATATATGCTCCATTATAATTATACTAGCCTTAGGCTAGCTCTCTTTTTGATATTTGATGGTTCTGTAGGATGTTTCCAAGAATTCAACTGGTTTTAAGATGCTCTTTTGTTACTTATGTACATATATATGTTTATTCAGAATTAATTCTATAATTTTATTACTAAGATTTTTATTGAAGTTTAAGATGTACACATGTATCGCACTATTTATATTAACCGTGGAAGATATTAGGTTTTAAGACAAAATATGATTCTTTTTTTTCAAAAAAAAATTTTACTGTGACTAGTTTATTCCTTCCATTGTATAATTAGTATTATTTACTCATCCCACATTATCTAACATTTTTCATATCACAGTGCCGATCTATAACACCTACCTATGTAGTAAGAGCTTACAGGTGTTTCTTATTTTAGTGAGCCTTGTTGTTGCAAGGGCAAAAACTCTTTTTTTGTTGTAAATTTGTAATTAGACTTAGTAGCCCCTTTTGTATACAAACAGATGATCTTTTGATTATTATTATGTTGTATATATATATATATATATTGAAGACCGGAGCTCACCATTCTTTTATATGTCAAGGTTCTTATTGTAAAAATTTCAAGAGGTCTATATTTTAGAGGAAATTCTGTCAAAATTTTTACACAAAGGTAACTTTGTTTCAATTTTAGTTGATGAAAATTCTATATGTTAAATATTTGATTTTTGATATGTTGGTTAAGCTTATAAGGATAAGGAATACATCATTCCTCGTGCTGATCACGTCCTTTTGGTTAAGGTCGTAACAATTCTATACATAAGTGTATTTTTATTTTTTGTTAAAATGTACAAAGAAACCCAAAAAAATTACATAAATTCATTCACTTCACGAAAAAAAAAAATATATATCATTATCATTTCTTTGGAAGAAAAGAAAAGTAACGAAAATTTAAATTGCATGCTACCAATCTAAGTGATTAAAACTCTATTTTGGCTTATGGACATTTTTTAATTTAAATTTTTTTAAAATTACTTTTTAAATTTAATTTTTCACTGATAGAACATTTTTAATTTGATCCTTTATAAAATTACTTTCTTAATTTAGTTTATCACGTTTCTCAATTTAACCTCTTATAAATAAAATTGTTATTAATGATATTTTCTAAAAATAGGTTAATCTCAAAAATATAAAAGACATTAATAATAATAATTTTATTTGTTATGAACCAAACTAAAAATATTTATATATGATAGATTAAATTAAAAAAGTAATTTTACAAAAGACAATTAAAAAATACCTTATCTATCATGAACTAAATTAAAAAACTAATTATATAAAACACTAAAATAATAATTAAACATTTTATTTCTGAGTAGCAAAATGGAGTTTTGATCCAATCTAAATCACTGACATTAATTCTTCATCACATTATTTTCAATGCAAAGAACGACCTTTCGTTGACCCACATAATTAACATCTAAAAAAACAATAAGCCTAACGTTTCTTCATCCTTAATTCTTCTACTTCTCTTAACACCTAAACCAGATCCTACCAACTGTTTGTTAAAAATTCTTCAAATACTTTAAACCCAAGCAATCTCCAACTTCACACACAAGACAAACAAACACAAAACGTTCCTTCAACAAAACAAGTTCCATTATTACTTCTCCTTCACCATCCCTCACTTCAATGCATTCTCTCAAGTCTCTCTCTGACAGAAGGATCCAGACCCTCTTCCCCATTCTTCTGTCTTCTATTATACTCCTGGGAACTGCAAGACTAGTCCTGGACTGCTTCAGAAGCAACCAGAGCCATATTTTCAGGACCTATGGGAAGCCAAAGGATGAGGATAGTAATGGAGTGCCTATTGTGCTCTTGCCAGAGGACAGAATTGAGGAGGGATGTGATGTGTTTGAAGGGAGATGGGTGTGGGACAATGTGTCCTACCCTCTTTATGAAGAGGAGAATTGTCCGTATTTGGTTAAGCAGACCACTTGCCAGAAGAATGGGAGGCCTGATTCTTTCTATAAGAATTGGAGGTGGCAGCCTAGTGGATGCAATCTCCCCAGGTAACTAACTCACCCTTTTCCGCATTTGGATTAGGAGCAATAATACTCTAGTATAGAATATTGAAAGAAAAAAAAAATTTATGAGATAAAAAAAAAAAAATTTAGCTGGTCAACGTTCATGCTGTCTAGCATAGGATTCATATTCACTGATTAAGGAATACAAATACGAAATATAGATATTAATATTGTGACATAATAATATTTAATATTTTTGTATGTAATTTAAAGTGTTGAATTGTGTCTATCATGTGTAGAATGTAGTCATAATTGTATTTGTTAGTATTGTGATTAGGTAGTGTTTCAGTTAGTTTACGCATTTTCAAACTATTTTACTTTATCAATTCAGCCATCCATATCAAAACGAAGAAAATTGTGAACGAAAAAGAAATTCTTTGTGGCCTAATTCTCTATAAGAAATTACAATGAGGGGTATTCTTAATTTTATCTAATAGAGTCATATATCAATTATAATCATAATTTCTTTTGTTGGTATTGTGGTTAGATAGTTTTTGAATTAGATTGTATACACTTAAATTGTTACACTTTTCTAATCTAACCATCCATATTGAAACTATGAGGATTCAAAAAATAAAATTTTTCTGGCTATTTTATGGCATTACATTCAGGAGTATCCTTCAGTTTTAGCCAAATTAAGTCTCTTTCACTAACAACTTTGTAGATATGTTCATTCACATGAATTTCGTACATTTAAAACTTTATTCTCAAAAACTGCTTCTTAAGTAAAACCTAAATGAAACTAGAGAGATGAGGACTTTTGTGAAGTGAAGCAACAAGTGATTTGTTGTTGATTTTCTTTATTCACCCAAAAGTGGTTCCTCATAGGCCTGAATTCATGTCTTTGATTAGTTTGAAACAGAAGATCCTGATTCTTGAGTGAGACTCTAAACTGTGTTATTGTCCCCAGATTTGACCCATTGAAGTTGTTGGACATGTTGAGGGGTAAGAGACTGATGTTTATAGGAGACTCATTACAGAGAAGCCAGTTTGAATCGATGGTGTGTTTGGTACAATCTGTAATTCCTGAAGGAAAGAAATCTCTCCACAGAGTTCCACCCATGAAGATCTTCAAAGCTGAGGTACATACATGTGGGTCTAACATATATCAGGCAAATTTTTGACTACTGTGTATACATTCCCTTGTCAAACTAAGTTCAAACCTTTGCACCATTATTGAAGATATTATTTTTCCAAATACAAAAAATCAATGTGAAGTGGTTCACCCTTTAAGGTTCCTTAAAAAAAATATTATTAACTTAATCATTCTTCATTGACAAGTAAAGTGACAAAATATTTTATAGCAAAAGAGAATGAAAAAAATACCAAATTAGTCTTCTATTTTTATATTTTATAACAATTTAGTCTCTTAATTGCTCGTATCCAATCAATCTCTTACAATTCTTATTTTGTGCAAAACAAATTCCTCAATTATCGTGTCAATTTATTAATTAAAGATTAATGAAAAATAGAAATTGTTAGGACTGATTTGATATAGACAATTTGTAAATGACAAAATTATCACAAAATATAAAAATAATGAATCAATTTAATACTTTTCTAAAGCAAGATATTTAATATAGATAAACTATATTCATATGAGCCCTAATAATTACTCTTAAAATTTCAACCTATAAATTCTAAATATGGTGAGGATCAAAGATAAATTTAAGGGAGATGTGTCCTCTTAGATTTTTAAAATTTCAATTTTTATATATAATTTATCTTATATGCTTAATTTGGTTATTAAATTTATAAGAGTTTATCATCATGATAAGAATTTGTCTTCTTTAATTCAAATGTTTAATTCCAACACTTTTATCTACTTAAAATTAAATCCTAAATATCCATACCTAATGTGGATCCTCATAGATTCCAACCGCAGCTACGTTTAAATAATTTTCATTCCTTACAACAAATTTCTGAAATATTTGTAGAGATCACATCAAATGCATTGAGTTGGTTTGTTTTTGCCGTCAGGATTACAATGCATCAATAGAATACTACTGGGCTCCCTTCATAGTGGAGTCCATTTCCGACCACGCAACGAACCACACAGTGCATAAGCGAATGGTGAGGCTGGACTCCATAGCCTCCCACGGCAAGCACTGGCAAGGCGTCGACTTTCTGGTGTTCGAGAGCTACATTTGGTGGATGCATAAGCCTCTCATTAACGCCACGTCAGTATCACAGTACAGACAGTTTCTTCTTTTTCCTTTTCGGAATGTCCTAATTCATTTATGTATGATTTGTTTGTTTTCAGGTATGGATCGCCGAACCATGTACGAGAATACAATGTGACCACGGCATATAAACTGGCGTTGAAGACATGGGCGAGCTGGCTGGAATCCAACATCAAACCCCTCTCTCAAAAGGTCTTCTTCATGAGCATGTCCCCTACACATCTTTGGTAAGTTCCCACCAGCAATTAACAATTTGAGATCTTAGACTCAATCATCTGCTCTGTCCTGTACCAAAGAACAAAAAGAAAGAAAACATCTCCCTCTAACCATGATTTTCATGTTCAGGAGCTGGGAATGGAAGCCAGGAAGTGATGAGAATTGCTTCAACGAATCATACCCAATCCAGAGTACATCATACTGGGGCACAGGCTCAAACCTTGAGGTCATGACGTTACTGCATGATGCTCTAGCACAACTGAAGATAGATGTGACCTTGTTGAACATCACTCAGCTATCAGAATACAGAAAAGATGCTCACACTTCTGTGTATGGGGAGCGCAAGGGCAAGCTCCTCACACCAGAACAGAGAGCCAACCCTAAATCTTTTGCAGATTGCATCCACTGGTGCCTCCCTGGTGTCCCTGATACATGGAACCTAATCCTCTATGCCTATCTCTTGAAGACTTTTCAAAATTTTACCTAAGTTTCAGGCACATCTCTAATTTCATCCAACCAATATTGTTTCAATCCCCACAAAATTTTTGAGATTCTTATTTACATATAAATGTAGCTTATATATATATATATCTAATATAATACGATATGATACATTTGTATCAATTTTTTTTTAAACTCTTATTGATATAGTTGATACTTAAAGAAAATATTGCAAGTTTATAACTACTTCATAAATTTTGGATTCAAAGTTGAATATTTGATTGTTAATTTAAGATGCTAAAAGTTGATCAAAAAAATTAAATTATCAAGTACCTAAGACACTATGTTGACAATTTTTGAAATGTTCAAATCTAAAAGAATATGCAAGACTGCATCCCTTTTCAACTAATCATTTTTAAAGCCATTATATACAAAAAATTGCCAGTTTCTTGGGCTTTGAAAAATGAATCTTAAGCATCGATGGGTAATGTCTCTATTAACAAAACAGTTAAACTAAGTATTACTTCAAGGAGTAAATGATAGTATACTTTTAATAAAATAACAGAAGTACGCGTATAATTTCTAAACAAGGACGTATCTAATGCTGAATTCAAGGATGGTCATAGTATTTTACTAAAAAATATTTATAAAAAAGAAAAGGATACTGTTTAAATTAAAAACAGAAACATAAACACCATGTTATGCGCAGAATTAAAATCATTAACCGGTCCAGATTGAAAACAAAATTAAAATTGCAACATGTATAGGACCGCAAGTTTGGATTTCCTACCGTAATTAAAAAATATATCCCACTGTTAATATTAAAGAAATACGTGATTTAACTATCTAAATTAAACTTAATAATTGCTTGCAATAGAAAAAAATTGATCCAACAATTCAAATATAAAAAAAATACGTGATTTAACTGTTCATATTAAACTTAATGATTACTTGCAATGAAAAATTTGATCCAACAATTCAAATATAAAAAATAGTTTCTTTAGGAAAGGTACCACCTTCAAGACGTAATCAAAAGGGCCAAAGTAATTGGTCTAATGTTTTATAGAGAATGAAGTACCAAATGGATTATCTACTTTTATATTTTGTGAGAATTTAATCATTCACAAATTAATTATAGTAAATTATTCCCTTAGAAATTTTATTTTATGCAAAAAAAAATTAATTTATTATAATTAATTTGTAAAAAATTAAATTGTCATATGTCCAAAAGAAGTTGACTAATTTTGTACTTATTTTCCTATCTAATTGTATTTACACTATCTCCCACTCAGCAAATTTTTGCTGTACTTGTAGATTCAGTGATGAGTCCGAAGATGTTCTGAATGTGACCAGTGATGAAGTTTCCGATGCTCCTTCTTCACTGAACTCCACGTCGGCATCTCCAAACCATAGTGCTAGCTGTTCATACTCCTTCACTAGCCTCTTCTTTCGACCAAAAAACTCCTGGATCCTTTTCTGTAGAAAGAAACAAGTTAGTTAGCAAAGGCGTATGTATACTATTATCCAGACAATACATATTATAACTCCATATGAATTAAACATGTAATGCATAATTAAGGAGAGTGAACAAAATACCTTGAATGATCTTCTTCGGTGGCTCTGGGAGAGGGCATTGAGTTCACTATCGCTTACAGGTACACACCAATGCTCAAGCTTTGGATCGTCACTCAGTCGAATGTCTGTCATTCTGGATTCAATGGAATAGACCAGAGACTCATCTTAACAAGAAATGAGGCAAAATTAGAGTGGTGATAACAAAATGGACTCTTAAGATGCATGTTTGTGATCAAGAAAGTAACAACTTCAAGCAAACAAACTCGTAGAGTGATATTCTGTTTCTCATGTTGCAAAAATCACCTACGTAGCAATGAACTAGCATATAAACAGCACAGTTCACTGTTTTCTCTATGACAAGCAATCCTGGACTCTATGAATAACATTACTAAAGAAAACCCAACAGACATCATTCTGATGAGAAGCAGCAACAAAGGAAAACAATAAACCCTGTGTTTCTCAGGTTTCCCCGGAATGAAACTGGGATTATAAATTTCTTATATTTTTGTGACTTACCTATATCTGATGACAAGGATACTACAACCTTGTTTTTAGCAGAACTCATCTGTCCATGCTTGATCTTAGATGAATTAGTCAAAGGCACCACTATTTTGGGCTCCAAAGTCTCTCCCTCTGAAAATATTTAAGTAATTAAACCAAATTGTATAAGGAATGAAAGATCAATTATCAAATTGTAATAGAAAAAGTAGAAGGTATTAACCATTTGATTTCATTGATTGGTTGCTACCAGAGGAAATAAGTCCAGCTTGCGATGCCTTGGAACTATCAAAACCACACCCGGCAACACCAGGTGAATTGTTTTTGCAGGATTCAATTTCAAAGGCTTCTACATAGCTTCCTGGTAATTTTGCAGATGGATTGTCAGAAACTAAGGAGCCTTCAGACCATAATGCTTCTGTCTTTGTCATGGACTTTTCACCCAACACATCTGAATATGTCACTTCACAAGAAGACAGACTACCCAAATACTCTGCATGATCAGAAACACTTTGATCCCTAGCTGCAACGTCATCATTCATTGTCCCTTCCATTGGGGAGGAGTGAGATTTCGTATTCATAATGGAAGTTGTAGTTGAAAAATCGGTCTGAATGCCCCATGAATCATAATCAGCATCATCAAAAACATCACTGGTTGTGATGGCTTCGATTTGTTCTCTCTCACCAAGAGACAAAAAATCAGATACTCGAGGCGTGGATGACTTTACAGCATTTTCTTCGACAACTGCACATGAGTCTTGTCCTACTCCTACATTTCCATCTGAGCATTCCTCTTTTCCAGCCTGAGTCCCACATTCATTTAATGTCAAATTCATTGGCTGAGGTTTGGACTCCACAGCATTTTGTTCAATGCTCACATGCAAGTCTTCATTCAACACATCAGAAGTTTCTATTGAGTCATCATCATCACTAACATTGGTATGAGTTTGCTGATTATTGGCACGATCAATTCCATTAAATCCATCTGACTCAAAGAAACTATTGATGTAGCTTTCCTCAGTTCCCAATCCTTGTTCCGCAGAATTGGCCAAGGGAGGAAATAGCTCTTGAATAACATCATAACAGATTCTTTTTCCACTATCTCCAATATTCTGGACCTGGATCTCAACATATATAACAGCATGCCAAACACAATGCAAATAAAAGAAGTTAGAAGCAGCACTTCAAGACTGGTATGCAACTAAGCTCCAACTAATACAATGCAACCATGAAAGTTATATTGCTACGATCAGATTAAGAAGCAAAACCTGGAACTGCATAATTTAGTGAATGGAATATATTTGAGGAGGAGGGAGGGCAGAAAAAGATCAAATGGTAAAAGAAGGAATGAAATAGCACCATGTCTGTAATATTATCTTCGACCTCTTCACGCACTTCTTCAATCTTCTGGTAAATATTGGTCACCCAAGTTATACCCTTTTGCTCAAAATCCATGTCGAGCATGTACCACTGTGCCAGCAATAAAGTTTTGGAAACCTCAGGCTTCAAAGATTTGATATTTTACTCCAGATGAACTTCACTTGCAGGCTAGTGAATCCTCGATGAATCTGGCACAAGAGTAAGTGAAGGAACTTCACTCAAGACACCCCAAGTTATACATGATGAAGTGGAAATTAAACAAAAAACTGTCACACACACAGTAACTTATTAGACAGTGCACCTTAATTATTAATACACCTTAAGTGTTATTACCTTTCTCAAACATGTAACTAGTCCTAAACTTCCATGAGAAAGCCAAGACCTAGGACAACTTCAACAACAATTTCCTCACAAAAATATTTCAACGAAAGCAAGTTAAAGTTCATAGTTAGGACATCCACATATCACCACAGTAGAAGAAGTTAGCTCTCAAAAATTGATGCCCACCCTTCCACTTAATGGTTCCAAAGCCCAAGCTTACACTACTAAAAGGAAATTAAGCAAGCATTGAATTGGATAAATTGTTCTATAGAATGAAAGTCTCAAAAAAAATTAGTCAAATTAGTAGACTAAGAGTCTACTTCTATAGAAGAATTTCTCCCAAAGTTTTTTAGTCTAGGTTCGCACCACAAATAAAAATATCGTACTTCTTGAAAACATGCTGAATTCAGGATTAAAGCGTCTATTTGATAGTAAATATTTAGGAAAGAGCGAACATTAGGCTTCTCTAATCAGTTATCTGAAAATACACTAGAAAAGCTCTGTTTTTCGCTCTTCGGTGCCAGCAGAGGACATCAGGACACATGATAAAAGTATAAATGCCAATACATGCATGTACACTTATTCAAACATCAAAAACACACATTTGTATAAATCAATGAGAAACATTAATCCTTGCATATTGATAATTGCAGAAATCAAAACCCCAAAAAGACCCAAAAAAAAAAAAACAGAGCCAGAGTACTTACCTTTGTCAAACCCGTATTGCTCGTCTCCAAACTGGTAAATCCAAAGAAAAACGAGAATTCCCAGAATTTAGTTTAAGAAACTTATCAGAGAAGAAAAGAAGAGGGGAAGATGATAATCGGCGATCGATAACTGAAGAAGGCGATGATTGAACAGAGTATCACCCACCAGCTAAGTTCAGTTAGAACGTTATGCTGCTTTTATAGATACGGTTTGCGTGAAGTTTAAACGAGATTATAATTGATATCACAATCTTTTTTCTCATGTTTTAAACGAATTTGAATTATATGAAATCTATCGGAAAAAAGAATTAGTTATGGCACATCCAAGAAATAAATTCAAACTCAAGATATACTTGAATATGTATTCTACAAATCTATGCCACCTAAATACTTTATTCTATATTTTCAGAATTATCTCCAAAGAATACCATTTAGTTATTTTTAAAATGTCTATAAACAACACTGGAAAAAAAAATTAAGATACTTTTTTCGTCTTTTAATTTATACTAAATTTTCTATAAGAAAATATTTTTATACTATGTTTTATTTTGAATAAAATTTTATTTAGAATTTTAACTATTATAAAATTATTATTTTAATACCGTAATATACAAAATAATTTTTGTTTCATTGATAAATAAAATTTCATATTATTGAATTTAAAATTTAGAATGTGATAAAGTTTAAAATTGGTATATAAAAACTGAGAATAAGTGTCATATTTTTTAATAAATAAAAAATTAATTTAAACATTATAATGAATGGTAAAGCAAAATGATAAGTTTACAATCAGCGATGGATTAAAAAAAGTACTTTTCACATTTTATTTTGATTCCTTATTTTTTTTCTCTTTTTCTTAAGTGATATTTTTAATTACTAAACTCATATGTAATTCTTTATATTTTTGTTATATTATTATTCAATTAAAATATAATAATAAACAAATGTTGAATCAATTAATAATAATATATAATTTAATTTAAAAATAAAATAATTATCTACAATAACCCTACACATTTTATAATATTATTGAATATCTAAACATTTATTCTATTATAATTGAAAAACAGCATAACAAAAATATAAGAAAATTTATATGAAGTTTTTCCTATTTTTAAAATCAATCAAATGTTACTGTATTCGTTCCCCTGAATAAATGCTGCAATGGCTTCTAAGCAAGAAAGTTTTTATCTTTTTTTTTTTTTTTTCAAATAAATCCTTCTATATCACCGTATCAGCAACGAATAAAATTCCCAAAATCCTAATATTTTATTTATAAGTATTAACTATGCATTTAAGTAATATAATATAATCACTATTTTAAATTTAGAATTATTGAAATATAAGTTAAGAACCATATCTTTTAATAAAAGAAATAAATATTTTTTAAAGAAATGAATTCAAACTCAAGATATACTTAAATATGTATCATACAAATCTATGTCACCTAAATACTCTCTTCTATATTTTCAGAATTATCTTTTAAGAATAGGTTCTAGTTATTTTTAAAAATGTCTCTAAACAACAAAGGAAAAAAAATTAAGATACTGTTTTCGACTTTTAATTTATTGTAAATTTTTTATAAGAAGATATTTTAATACTATATTTTATTTTGAGTAAAATATCTTTTTGGTTCTTCCATTATTGTAAATTTATTATTTTAATACTTCACTTATTGTAATGTTCAAAATAATTTTTTTTATAGGAAAAAAATATCATATTAATCTTTTAGAATTTAAAGTTTGGTAAATGAATTAAAATTTATATTTAAAATTTAATAACTAAGTGTGACTTTTTTTAATGAGGGTAGAACTATAATGAACGAGGGATCAAAATGATAATTTCACAATAAGATATGGGCCAAAAAAGTATTTTTCACATTTTATTTGGATTCCTGATTTTTTTCTTTTTCTTAGGTGATATTTTTAACTACTAAACTTATATATAATTCCTTATATTTTTATCATGTATTATTCAATTAGAATATGATAAGTGTTGAATCAACTAATAATAATACATAATTTAATTTAAAATTAAAATAATTATCTACAATAATCATATGTGTGTCATGATATTATTGAATAATTAAACATTTGTTATGCTATAATTGAAAAATAGGATAAGAAAATTTATATAAGTTTTTTCCTATTTTTAAATTAATCAAATGTTACTATATTAGTTCCTATGCTGCAATGGCTGCTTCTGAGCAACAAAGCTTTTATCTTTTTGTCAAATAAATCATTTTATATCTACGTATCAGCAACGAATAAAAATTCCTAAAATCCTAATCACATAAATCTGCGTTTTGATTTCAGAAATTTTAAATTATACCGTTCTCCCGAAAATCCTAATCACATATATTTGGATCAGTTACTTTTCTCAAGATATGTTTAAATTTTTTTGGTTCTCTCACCTCTTTTAAAAAATTGTATTCTTTTTTCAAAATCAAAAGATTTTCTCTGCAAAAAATATATTTATATTAATTTATCTTTATATTTAATATATATAAGTATTAACTATGCATTCAAGTAATATAATATAATCACTATTTTAAATTTAGAATTATTGAAATATAAGTTAAGAACCATATCTTGAAATAAATATTTTTACTTGTGCATATTTTTCAAAGTCAAACAGATGATCGTCTAATAAAATGGGAATTAAACTATACTTTTTTTTTTTTTCTTTTGGGTGGAAGGTTCCATTGATGCTTTGAGAGTTGAATTTGTGATTTGCATAGCATAATACTTTCACCTTAATTAAAATCCCATTTTTGTTAAATCTATCTCTGTCAAAACTGCCATACCCATTGTTTGGCAAAGTCTGTCCAATTAGTAAATTGAAAGTAACAAAAAAATTTATATGTAACTATAACAAATTTGAGGGAGCTAATAGATATTTAAAAATTTTTAAAATTTATTTACACACTAAATTGATGATGACTTTTTTCTTCTTCTTTTTTACATGGTGGTATGGAGGGGTTTATGGAAGCACTAAGAAAGAATAAGCTTTATTAATAATTAGTAAAGTTAACATAGTTGACAAATAGACAAATGTAACCTAGTACAAATAAATACTACGAAATATGGTGTAATAGCTAGTAAAAAAAATTATTTCATCAAAAGCGTACATCATAAATCCGTATTTAAAATATTATTCATTTATTTATATATCTAGTTTTATTTTGTTTTCATCTTCCAATTATCATTCCTTTATTAGTTTAATGATATAATTATATTTGTTCATAAATGAATCATTCCTTAAACTTACTAAAATTAACAACTGGTAAATAAAAAATCAATTATTAAAAACAAAATACATATTCATAAAACATGTTTTACATCAAAAAGATATTTGAAGAATAAATGAAGACAATAATACTACATAAATGGGTATGATACTTGAAGCTTAGGCCGGCCATACCATATGTCACTTGTCTCGTAAATTACAAAAATGCCCCTAATTTCATTTCTTTCCCATTGCCTTCCCTTCCACGAACAACATCAGATTTTCTTTGTTCCTTTTCTTGTGATTTTGCTATTTCCTTCATCATTTCCATCAACTCCAATTTGCCCCATAGCATTTTTTGACCTACTCTTGACAGTGGTTGGCCAGAAATAGCTCCAGCTTTTTAGTAAGAACTTTCCTTTTTGTTTTTACAGAAATAAAGTGCAAATCGGTAAGGTTTTCTTGAAAATTCATGAGGGCTACATATTCTTGTGGGTACTTCGTCCATTTTCTCCCAATGTTGGTACTTAATTTCGTCATATTGGCCTTCAATTTTGAATTTCTCATTTCAACGATCTAGGATTTCATAAGAGGGGAAATTAAGCACAATTGGTAAATAATTTTTTTAAATTGATTTGTACATTTGTCTTCTAACATCAAATTCATTATTTCCCCTCTAATTTTTATGTAAAATTACTAGGTTTTGGCATCTAATTTCAAACCCTCCCTTGATTAAACATGAAGCATGAAGAGATGTTGAAATTTCAAAAATCTAGGACCATTCTTCATCAATAATCACTATGGGAGGAAGGAATCAAGCATTTGAAAGTTATGTTTGAAGTAGTACATTGATTTGGTAATTTTCCCTAAATTTCTCAAATTTCCATGGTTGTTATAAAGGAATGGATAAAAATACTCTTTTGGTCTCTCACTCATCATAAAATTATCATTTTAATCCCCCCACTAATGGAAATGCTCAAAATGATCTTCTACTCATTAAAAATTGTCACATTTGTCCCCTAATTTTAAAAAAACACCAAATTTAGCCAATTTAACCTTAAACCTTAAATCAAAGAGATTACATCTAATAATTTTTTGAAAATTAAGGAATTAAGTGTGACATTTTTTAATAAGTTAAGGATTATTTTGGACATTTTATTACTTTATTGGTCTTAGGAAATAATAAATTTTCTTTTTGGACATATTTTCAATTATTAATATTGTTATGGAAAAATATTGTTTTTGTGAAAATTTATCCAATACAAGACCTTATGATTAACAATAATATATATTAGCCCTAGTGTATCATGATTTATTCTCTCTTATGAACCTAGCTAATAAGGTTGTTCTTAGCTATGTGTGATGACCATCACAGGTAGATTTGTTTAAATTGTTTGAGTCATACTACTTGATATCAACTACTATATGTAAAGCTAGTGTTCATTATGAATTATGATTGATTCTGTAAAATGTTTCACTTTGGTATAATTCTTTTAAAGTTTTTATTAAAATAAATTTCAAATGCATTTTAGTATGATCTATTTTGCAAGTGCCTCTCTTAAGCTTTATAAAGTATATTTTACAATTTGCAATCTTTCTATTTTAGAATAATTTCATAGTATAAGTCTGATGTGTTTTAAACTAAAAAATTGTATAGCTACGAAAAACTCCAACAACTTTGCCTATTCCCATCTTGAGTGTTACCATTTATCTTTTTTCTCTTTATTTCTTTAAGAGAATAATATTAATCTCAACTATCATTCGTGAATTAGAGACAACTGAATTAAAGAAGACTACAAGACTTATTAGTAACCCTACATTATGAAGACAAATAATTTTCAATTAATTTTGCTTTCCCTCATCCAACATAGAACATTTTTGTGTACCCTAATAACTCCTTTTTGTCACAAGCTATTATTTAATTTAGTACACATACTTTCATTTTGTGCCCATCGGGGTGAGAGCTAATCTCGCATTTATTGTTTCATACATGAATTCTCTGTTGTGAAAATTTTGTTAGGTACATACTTTAAGAAAGACTTTGTCATAGTTATGATTCTTTTACCAAAAATGTGTTCTTCAGGACTTACAATTATTCTAATTAAACTGCGTTTTTCTTTCAAAACACAAAAACTGCGTTTAACTGCATCATTTTTGCGTTGAAAGGCAAGAACAATTCACCCAAATTTCTTTCCGGACGCTGAGGCCAGAACCATTGTACGCGAGGTCAAGTGGCATGAACAAATTAATCAATGAATTAATCACCAAGGTAATTTTGACATCGCAGTATAACCATATTAAGGACACTAGTAGACAACGCTTTAGAATAATTGTTACAAGTTAATTCAATTGTACAAGCTTTAGAAAAGTCGTCGTAAACCATGGAAAAAAAGAAAAGGCAAATACAATATCAGCCATATTGAACCATGAAGGCAAGTCACATTTTTCACTTCTGCCTTGGGGGTCTTCTCAGAAGAAACGCCATAAGTGGCCCAATAATCCAAGGCAATTCAGTTGTTAACGAGTCCAGCACTAAAACTTTTCTCGAATGTGACGGAAACCTCAACCTCAGCCTCAATCAGCTCGTAATCTCCCCCGTAGTTTTTCACACTCCAGGGAGAGCAGAGAAGCATTTTACCCCAAAAAAGAATAAAGAAAAAAACAAGACGAAGATTAAGAAAATGGCACTTCATTATTCTGAATGTGATTCCAAATATGACAAAAGGACACCCATTTAAAACCCAGCATAAAAGTGAATCCAGGAAAAAACACTTGACACATTAATTCATGTTTGACCGACCGCCCAAAATAAAGGAAAGAACTAATTTCAAGTTCTAACAAATAAACCTTTAGAAAAGCGAGTATCCTCGGAAATCCTTCAACCAGCACATAAAAACCACATATCCTCCCATACCAACAACTAAAACAAAACAATATATCTCACAAGTACATGTGTTCAATTTGGGAATGGAAGGGAGGCAAAATAAACATTAGAATTTACTCATCAGATGCAAATTTCACCATACAGAAAAGCCACACCCAATGCTAAGATAACTGCGAAGAGGAAAGCTCTTCCCTTAGGTTTAGATATGTCATTAATATTCTGATATGCGGGCACGCAAAAGATCACAACCGACATAATTAACAGCTTAGATAATTTACATCTCCAAACTGCAATATACGCAATATAGACAAGCAGTTTCCCATTGTATACCTGAACTTAATACAAAGCAAGCATATTACAGCTCATTTGCATGCAGTTATGTTACAGGAGAATGTCAGACAAATGGCTCGGAAGAAGCAGGGAGAAGATCAGAAAGCCTCATAATAACTTGCTTATATAACTCCAGGTTAATTTTAAAGAAACAAATTAGAAGCAAGTGAACTTGGGCATCCGGGATAGAAGAACTAAGATCAACCCATAGATTTAACAAAAAGCAGCATTTTCTTAATGTACAAAGAGAAATTAAGATGAGGCATGATGGAGCATTCATCACTTCATTCATCACTTTACAGACAGACAAAAATAGGTTCTGGAGAATTTTTTGGGTAAAAATAGTCTACCTTATCAGACTAAGCGGGTAAGGAATAACCAGTTGGACAAGTCTTGTGGGATCCACTTGAAAGTTGTCTAACAAGTCCACTTGGCTACTCCTAATAAATATAGTCTACCTATCTTAGTAGACCTAGTCCACCCAAAAATCCCTCCTAAGCTTTGGCACCAATATCAGCCAGTACAGAATACTGAAATTGAGTATACCGCAACTTATTATGGAATAGAATCTAGAAACTCCAATAATGAGCCACAGTTCAAGAACAGCAGATTTGACACGGACAATACTACTCAACAAGCCAACAAGCATGGATAAGAACAAATGATATCCATATGCAACTCAGCAGGGCACTCAAGGAGCAATAAAACTAGAGTAAGTGTAGGTTTATTTCAAGGATGAAAACCACATATACCAGTCAGTAGGAATGTAGCACAACAACTTGCAAATCAGCAAGGAGTTGACGACAACTACATACAACACAAACCTGACTATCATATTACGGCAATTAGTATACAACCCAATAAGCATGCCTCAAGTTAATTAACCATCTAAACTTACAAGGAGAGAAAAATATACTGAAGAAATGCTACAAGTTCCTTTAATGGCTAACAGGGATACATTATATTCTAAATTCCTCAATACAAGACATCCTTGGCCAAAGTAAGATGTTAATTTGACAGGCATAGTGAAATTATCGTCAGCAATCCTGGACATTATTATGATTACATTATGGCTTAGATATGTATACAAAGAAAGTCCTTACACAAGGACAGCTTTAAGTCACCAATACATAACTCCATAATTAAACATAAGTAACCATAAGCTTTTAAAAAAAAAAAAAAAAAAAGAAGAAGAAGAAGAACCAACCACAATGTTAAATAACTTGAATCGAAAACATCAAAAAGCAGTAGTAATTAAAATAGGAAGTCACGAACATTACCAGAACTATATAATGATAAGAAGCCAAAAAAACACAAATTCCCCAGTTAAAATTACAAGACTAATCTAACTCAATAGCTTTGACTAACTACACTCATCACAGCTTAGATAAAGGTGCAGATGAGGTGGCTGTAAATGGACAGGCTAATACATTCATTACACCAGAAGCATATAGTCTGCAATCACGTAATCACCAGAACCACATAAAGCATCTGCGCCAATAAGCGATGAAACACCTGAATCAAACATCCATGCAACTAAATCCATCATTCAACAACCATCAATCAAAGCAAATTATATCTTGAAAGAAATGACATAAAAGCAACCAGATCATCCTTTGGCCCTTCTTCTGAAGGATAGTAATAAATAAAACATGTCAAGGTACAGTCACACCATCACACTCTATTTGTCAAAAACAATCAATAGGCAAACAAAGAAGGAGGGGTTCAACAAAACAATGCATGCACAACAAAAAATGAAACGAGAAAGACAAAATATAATGACTCACAAGCACCAAGTCAATGGCGTAATGACATGCAAAGGATGAGCAGAATGCACTGGTCCTCGTATAATCCTCTTCCATCTTTTTTGCAACAAAAGCCCCTTCCTAGACCCAAAAACTAATATTTAATTCTTTTTTTCTTAAAAAAAAAAAAAAAAAAGAGTAAACCAAGAATTCAAATATATTCAGCCACCTGGCTAGTTAACTCACAATATCACATATGAAGACAGTGTCACACCACTCTCCCCCCAATGTTCAAATACCATTAATGACAAATGTCTGTTCAAACAATTCACCTTGCGAACTTTAAAGAAAAATATGTCATGCAACAGAATCATAATGATAACAAATCATCAATACCTGCTAAGTTAACAAGAATCTTAATTGAATAAAAGCATGTCCATTATGGAATCACTGAAACAATGCATAGTCAAATTTAAATATTTCGTGTTTAGGAAACCCAACGTCTTTCATTCAGAAAATGTATAACTTTAGTATCTTTGTATGATATATGACAAGTAGCGATATATATCTAAAATACTAAAGCCTTATCCATGACCAAGCATCAAGATAAACAGTTAAAACATGAGTCTGATACATGAACATTTAATCATCTCTCATCTTTCCCTTTTATATTGAGTTTGTAAAATGCAGCTTTGTATCCAACCCCCCCTCTCTTTTTTCCCAAAAAAAAAAAAAACTGAAAAAAGGAAAAAGAAAGAATACAACAGGCTCAAGCATATTAAATCCTAGAATTACATAGATATCTCCATTAAAATAATTCCTTCACAGATTCCTAGGCCTAGCCGTAAAATTAGAACCAACTTAATATTACGACTTCTCTTGTCACAGATTTATAAGAGGATCAGGCTCAAAAGATTAAGTGATCAAGCTTATAACCCAGCAGACATGCTACGTGTCCTTTGACGACATAACCAATCAGGTAAAATTAATTTGATGCAAAAGCAACTATGTAAGATCATTAATTTAAGACATTTTTATCCATAACACCAATATCACAAGCAAGCAGGTCTACTAGCGAGCAACATCACAACCACAAATGGGAACATAATATGCTACTAATTAAAATGATGCATGTAACGACAAAGTAAAAACATTACATAACAAATAAAAGGTAAACAAAGTAAACATTCAAAATTATGTAGTCCTGAAAAGACATAAAACCACAAACAGCAAGTCAGCAACTTCAGTATCACAATTCACAACGAAATTTGGTCACCCCAACATTGATTCATAAAACAGAACCAACGTCAATGCGAAAACTAAAATGAGATTGCATATCAAATCATGTATGGAGAAAATCAATACGCAGTTTAACATGGACAAAGCAACGGAGAACAATCCAATTATGTTGAGACTGCAGGAATTAAACATTGATATCACAGGTATAAAAACTAAGAGATATCACCCAGCGGACTACCAACAAAGAATCTTCTTATAAATAATATATTATAAATTAGTTATTCAAATCTAGCAAACCTTTAAATAGAACACATACAAATCCACCCAATTAGGATAGCAAAAGCAAAACTTATCTAAAGATATTACCTCAGTAGTAAGGAGGCACATTTGGATACATTGCGCCAGGTGGAACCCTAGGTACAGGTGACGCTCCAGTAGGCTGATGATGCTGATTTGGGTACCCAGATGATGATATACCGTAATGTCCACTCTCTTGATAGCCACCAGTTGGCATTCCTACTGAAGTTGGCAATCTATACAAGGAACCAGCGCCACCCAATCCACCACCAGAACCACCGAGTCCACCAGCACCTAATCCACCACCCCCACCTCCCAAACCTGCAGCACCACCGGCCCCCAATGCACCATAGCCAGTCGAGCCAGGCCCACTATAGCCCCCGTAGGGACCTCCCAGACCAGAACTGTACCCGCCAGTACCTCCTAGAGAAGAGGGCGCCTGATTACCTACAGAAGACAACCCTGTGCCACCCACAGACGAATTCAGAGGATGACTCCCCAGTGGTGGCTGACCCTGAAGCCCACTTCCGTAACCCCCATATGATCCAAGGCCCACTGGGCCACCATATTGACCTGAAAGCGACCCTGGCATGGACGACGGTGGAGCCATACCCATTCCATCCCCATGAGCATTCCCAGGACCCTGCATCCCATCAGGTCCCATTGGTCCAGCACCTCCTCGTTTCCCTTGCTTCCCATCAGTTATCGCCAGCTTGCAATTTAGTTGCCTTCCCTCAACCATCTTCACCGGATCCACAAGTGCTGATTGTGCCCCCTCCGGCGTCTTGTACACAAAAAGAGCAAAGCCCTTCGACTTACCGGTCTGCTTATCAAACCCTAACGGCCCCTCCTCAATCTCCCCATAAAGTGAGAAGTGAGCCAACAATTTATCGGCCGGCAGATCAGGCGGCACATTAGCAACATATATCTTACGCAACGCGATGTCAGCAGCATTCGTATTTGATCCCGTATTCCCGGCCGCCGCAAGCTGTGTTACAGTGACACGACCATCTATCCTCTTGCTGGGCTCCTTTAACGCAAGCAAAGCGCCATCAACGTGCTTAAAGGTGACAAACCCGTAACCCTTAGACTTACCGGTGGCCTTATCAAGAATCACAATAGCTTCTTCAAGCTCACCGTAGGTGGAAAAGAGGGAGCGGAGGCCGTCAGTGGTGGTCTCCCACCCAAGACCACGGATAAACAACTTACGCTGGGTGACATCAGGGTCCGCAATAGACCGCACGGCGTCGAGGACGTCGCCGTGGCGGACGACGGCTTCCTGGAGAATATCGATGAGCTGCTCGGGACCGAAGCGCTCGATGATTTTGCGTGCGTCGGAAGGAGTGAGGGTCAAATCGGAATCGGGAGGAACGACGCCGTTGTCGTCGAGCTTTCGCTTCTTAGTGGGATCCATGAAGAAGGACGAGGAAGTTCGAGAAGCTGTTTAACCAAAACCCTAACCCTATGGGTGACACTGAGAGTATTGAAGTAACACAATAAAAGCAGAATTAGCTTCGTACCGGTTCAAGGCGATCTTTATATGTGGCCGAAAAAAAAAGAAGAATATTTCTATTTACATATTATTGCTGAGTTGGGCTTGGGCCTTAATGAAAGGCTTACCGCAAAGGTTAAGGCCTCTTTGCTACCGTAATTGAAGAAATATAAATGTAATATATATATATATATAATCATTTACTTTTAACCTAAGTCCATTCAATTCTTTAAAAACAAAATTATTTAAAAGATACAGATTGAGTTAAAATTAAAAGACTAAATTATTTTATTTTTAAAACATTTTTATTAATTTTTGTATTAATTCAATTTATTTTAAATTGAAATAGCTGCAGTGACCAAAAAATAAAAAATAAATTGAAACAACTAACACGAACAAAAAGTGCTGTATACTGGGTGACCAAATATAGAGAATATTATAGTCATTTGAGAATCTTTTATTCTTAATTTTAGTTTTATTTTTTCTTTTATAAATTGAATATCTTAAAATAATATTTTATTTTTAAATTTAGTCTCATAATAATCTTTCAAGAATTTGAAATTTTCAAAATAATTTTTCAATTTTTATATCATGATTTTAAATTGTCTTTTATTCTTTAATTTAATTTCATTTGGAGAGTCATTATTTTAGGTCAAATGTTAAAAAATAAAGATTTATTTTAATATTTTTAATTTATAAAAACTATAATAAACTAAGCTTAAAATAAATTACTAAAATATTTTTTTAATAGTTATAAGCATAAAAAAATGCGTAGGCGGAGCACGATGTTATCGAGAGAGCGAGCAAGAAAGCGCATGACGGTATAAGTGGAATATAATAATTCAATTTAGATTTGGTCCATTTGAAATTTAACATATTTAATGCATTTGCACTATTTTGTCATATTTTTTATTTTATAAAATAAATATTAATTTTTATATTAAAATATTTGCCTTTAAGATAATTAAATGCACCAAATGCGCTAAATTTCAAATATACTAAATCCAAACTTATAATAATTAACATATAATTTTTGACAATATAATATTTTCACCAAACAACTTATAAATTCATATTTCAACTTCCATCCATTACACTTTTATTTTGTAAAGCAAATAGATATTGGATAGAAGCAAAACTGTAGCAAATAATTTAATATGACATATAAAATTTTGCGTAAAAAAACCATAATAAGATAAAAAACCACAGAAAAAGAAGAAATGTTTTGCTATGAGAAAATTATGAATTACAACTTCTCTATATATATGAAGGATAATTTTTTTATCTCTTACTAATAGGAGAATATTAATCTCACAACTCTCTTTTTCTATATAGAATTGCTTCTTTCTTAGTTGTGAGAAATGAGGTTTTGAAGCTATTTATTTATAAGGAAAGATAAAGGGATTCAATGCAATTTTTTAAGGACTAAACAATAATTAAACATTTTTTTTCAATTTTTCTTTGGTAGGTTTGGTTGGTCACCAACCAAAATTAAAGTCTTTGGTTGGTGCCTCCTTCTTTGACAATTTCCCACTTAAAGATTTGATTGAGAATTCATCAATTTTCATACTATTCTTCCTTCCTTGCCATCTCCTACTGCTCACGTCTCTGCTAGGCCAATAGAAGATCTACACCATATGAACTTATCGGTATTCACTAGCTTTGTCTTTAATATAGATTTTCTATATATCTACACTTTCTTCTTCCACCTTTTATCGGATAAAGTGATATTGAAATCGTATATGTTTAGTCTTAAAATGGAATGTCAGATTCTTCGCCAAGTGGAGAGCACTTTGATTATCGCAAAATAGTGTAATCTTCACAGAATTGTGCCTCAGCACTTCTAACAGTATCTGCAATGAGATTGCTTCTTTGCTAACTTGTGTAACTACAATATATTCTGCCTATGTTATTGAAATGGCCACAATAGGTTGCAATTTTGAAACCCAACTTACAGTTTTGTCTACAAGAGTAAACATATAACCATTGGTGAATTTGCTATTGTTAAGATCACCTGCAAAATCTGAATCTGTATAGCCTCTGATGGTGAAATCTAATCCTCCATAATGTAATGCAACATTTGTGGTCCCTTTAATGTATCTTATGACCCCTTTTTACAGTATTCCAATGTTCTCGCTCAGGATTCGCCATATATTGACTAACCACTCCCACTACTTATGTAATGTTTGGTCTTATGCAAATAATAGCAAACATTAGGCTACCCACTGCTGATGCATACGATACTTAAGACATTTCCTTCCTCTCTTCTTCATTGCTAGGACTCATAATTGAGCATAACTTGAAATTAACAGGAAATGAGGTAAAGATTGGGTTACAATTATGCATATTAAAGCGTCGCAAGATCTTCTTTAAATAATTCTTTTGAGAAAGCCAAATCTTGTTCTTATGGAGGGCTTCAATTTGTTCTAGCATTGTTACCAACCACAGATAAACTTCTGAGCTTTCCTTAGCCTCTCAAAAAGTCGAAGGCTCTCCATCTTCAGTGAGTAAATAATATGTAACATTCCTTTGAGCTTTCCTTAGCCGCTCAAAAAGTTGAAGGCTCTCTATCTTCAGTGAGTAAATAATATGTAACATTCCCTTCCATAATGTAATCTAAGTGCCAAACCGGTTCCTTCCTTTCCTGAGTTGACCATTGAACTTGAAGAATCACAAGATCAGATTGTTCTTATTCGTCATACTTTAGTGCTGCTTTAGAATAGTTTGGTACTTCTATTTTATTTTCTCCTTCAATTTGCACTATAGTGGTCTCTATTATTTCCTTTGAAGTACTATCACCTTCATGTATATGTTGGTTCTCTTTAGGAAATATGACAACCCTGCTGATTATAACCTTATGGTTAGTGGGTCCCATAAGTGATACCCCTTTACTCTATTAGCATATTCTAGATTTAGGATCTAGCTTTGTAATATATTGAGCATTGTGCATCACATATATTGGACTTCCAAACATATTGATGTTTGTATAATCAGCTGAGTTCTCAGTCCATATCTTTATTAGGGTCTTCAGATCAATTGTGGTTGATGGTGACCAATTGATCATGTAGCAAGCTATCTTGACTGCTTCTGCCCAAAATGAATTAGCTATTCCAACAGTTCTTAGCATTGCCCTTGTCCTTTCCAACAAAGTCTTGTTCATCTGCTCTGGAGTGTATGCTTTGAAGTGTATGCCACGTGAATTGCCTCTTAATACCTTCTTGTTGACAGAAAATATTAAATTCATCACTAGTGTAATCTCTTCTATTTTTTGATCTTATACATTAATCCTTTTCTTAAATTCATGTTTTACACACACTTTAAAGTTTTTGAAAACTTCAAACACATCTCCCTTTCTCTAGATTGGATACGCCCAACATCTCCTATAGTAGTCATCAACGAATGACACAAAATACTTTGCTCCTATTAGGGATAAGACCGATACTTGCTAAACATTAGAGTGCATTAAGTCTAAGATAGCTTTACTTCTCTCTTTAGAATTGTTGAACTTCAACTTATGCTGCTTACTTGTAACACAATGCTCATAAAAAGATAGAGAAACCTTTTTTAGTCTAGGAAGAAGATTTCATTCAGTAAGAACCTTCAATCCATGTTCTGACATGTGGCCAAGTTTAGGGTGCCACGGTATTGTTGATTCCTCTGCTACTGGATCAGTTGATGCAACTGAGACTTCTCCATGTTGTTGTGTTTCTCCTTTAAACATATATAGGTTGGCCGCTATCTTTTCTGCTTTCATAACTACAAACGCGCCTTTAATGACTTTCAAAATGTCATAATGTATTTGGTTTTTATACCCATTACTATCAAATTGTCCTAAAGATAATAGATTTTTCTTGAGACCCTTCACATGTCAGACCTTCTGGATGGTATGAGTTGTACCATCATACATCTTTAATTTGATAGTGCTTATTCTAGCAATTTCCAAGAAATGATCATCTCCTATAAATACATATCCTCCAGAGACAGGTTTATATTGGTGGAACCACTCACGTTGCTATTGAGTCTACAAGCCAGATATCACTAAACCTTTTTCTGCCATTAGCAACAGTTGCTGTCTTGCTGCACACTTGACAACTCAGTATCTTTGCCTTTGGCCTTTGCATTCTTCTTCAAATTCTAACACTCATTTTTGTAGTATCCCCTTATATTACACTTCAAACATCTAATATTCTTCTTACTCTTTGATTTTGATCTGTCTTGATTCTGGCTCCTACTCGAGACACGTTTTATTGATCCTCCTTTCATCACTGCCAATGCTTCTGCTTGTTTTGAACAAATCAACCTGTCTTCCTTGTTCTTACACCAATTTTCTTTTTCTAAAATAGCCTATGCGATGTCATTGAAAACTAGATAGTCTACAAGAATATTATTGGTCAGATTGATGACGAGTTAGTCATAGGAATTGGGTAGGCTTTGCAGTAGAATTTCAGCATGTTCATTCATCTCTATTTTTTGACCCAATGATGTGAGTTGAGAAAATAGAGTATTCAGAGTATTAATGTGCTCCGTCACTAAAGTTGTTTTAGACATTCACAAAGTGTATAATTTCTTTTAAGGAAAATTTTGTTGTGTAATGACTTCCCTTATACAATTTAGTTAGATGATCCTAAATTTCTTTTGTTGTCTTCTTCTCATCTATGCTGGACAATATCTAATTTACAAGTGCTAGATGAGGATTTGCAACTGTATTTTCGTTCATCTCGTTCCATTTATTTTCATATGTTAATTCCATCAGCCTTTCATTAATAGTCGCAAGACAATGATCTTTTTTTAAGATAGCCTTCATCTTCAAGTTTCACAATGAGAAGTTACTATCATTAAACTTATCAATATCAAATTTTGCTACCATTGCTTCAATCACAGTCTATTTGTGAGCAAAAATAGCTCCTACTATTTTTCGTGCATAGTAACCGTACATACGAACAATACTGTATGTATGAATAGTTTATCGTATACATGAATAATATCTAGTACCTTAGGTGAAAATAATCTTACTTATTTTCTGATGCGGAGGACCCATTATAACAGTAGCAACCACAGAGTATACAATAAGTAGATACTAACACACCCAAAGAGGCTTTGATCCTAATTGTAGAGCAAATAGACATTGGATAGGAGCAAAACTGTAGCAAATAATTTGAGATGACACACAGAATTTTACGTGGAAAAACCCTAATAGGGTAAAAAACCACAGACAAGGAAGAAAGACTTCACTATATGGAAAATAAGAATCACAACTTTTCTTTATATAGCAAGGATAAAATAATATTTTTTTTATCTCTTGCTAATAGGAGGATACTAATCTCACAACTTTTTCTCTCTCTATATTGGATTGCTCCTTTCTTGGTTATGAGAAATGAGGTTTTGAAGCTATCTATTTATAGGGAAGGATGAAGGACTTCAATGTAATTTTTCAATGACTAAAATGCAATTAAACATTTTTTTTTCAATTTTTCTTTGGTAGGTTTGATTGGTCACCAACCAAAATAAAAGTCTTTGGTCAGTGCCTCCTTACATACTTTGGGTAACAAGAGAGTTTTAAGTATTAGCATGAGATGTTCAAGTTATTTTGTTTTACTTTCTTTCTTCATTAATTTTTTATTTTTTAATGTTTTAAATAATTTAGTTTAGATATCTTAGCACTTCCCTATTATTATTTTTGTTTTTATGTGTCACACTCGAAATGTGACTGCAGTGACATGGATAGAAAGAGAAACTTTAATTTTCACTTAGAAACAAAAATCAATATTTAGGGATTGCTACTAAAATTTTTAAAGAAAAATTTTGAAAAACTAATTTATAAGCAAAGATAATCAGCAAACTAGTGATCAAGTTTGAGAGTTAATTGTATGTGAGGAAGGTGTTAGACACCCTATAGTACTCATTCTCTAAAACGATTACCCAAATTATGCAAAACAAATATAACTTTAGTTTAAATTTTTTATTACTCTTATCAATCATACGTAAAAAGAAAATAATATGAAAATTAAGAAAATAAAATAAAGGAAGAAAAAAATTTACAAAGGTAAACTTGACTTAGAATCAAAGTCTAGGAATTATATACCCTACGATAGGAATCAATTTGAATAAAAAACGCGTGTCTGTTAGTTGGTGATTATCTATATATGTGTGTGTGTGTGTGTGAAATGAACAAAATAATTGAAATTGAATAGATTTTCATAAACAAAACAAAATTAAAATTTGGTTGAAGTGTTATAATTTACAAAATTGACATAATCTTGCTTTCTAATGCTCTTAATTTTTTCTCTTTTCTATTTTTTGGGTTTTGTAAGCAAAATTTATTGATTTTTATTAAAACAGAAATGTTAAAAGAAAAGAGAACTATTGTTTTTTGTTTGATTTCTTTTCTAATTTCTTTGGATTTTATAAAAGTAGAAATTAAAAGGAAAAGATTAAAATCAAGATTTTGCATAAAAAGTTGTAAAGTATGGACATAGATTTTTTAACAAAATGATTTTGATTATTTTATTTTTCCTTTTATTTTTCTTTTCATTTTCATAACTTTGGGAGAGAAGAGATTTTTTTAAGGAAAAAGTTTAAAGATGGAAGGATATTTAACTAGAATTTAATTAAATAATTATTATTTTTAAAAAAATTAAATATGAGCCATTGGAACCAAATTTATTAAAATGTAATTAACCAGTATTAAATAAAATCTAAAAAGATTTAGGGTGTCACGTAACCCTACCAATTAACTCCCTTAACTAAAGAGATAAAAATTTCATATGACAACTCTAGAAATTAAAATTAAATAAAATCAAACATGTGTGATAGTGTGTGCATGGGTTTAAACAAGCATCATATTATTTAACTATTTTTTACCATATTACATTAAGAAAAAGAATAGTAATAATAATATCAAAACCAGCATAATGCATTTGTCTTTCGTCCCTTTGGTCACCGTGCCAGATTTTCTTGGACTTTGTACCTTTAGTCCATGCAGGTCGTAAAACAACATAATAAAGGAAATGGATTAAAACCCATTCAAAGTTTATACAAAAATCCTATGCCAAAGTAGTTTACTTGTAGCAACCAAAAAAGCAAAAAAAAAAAAACTATCCTTATTGAGTTGAAAATGGAAGCTTCTCTGAAAAATCAAACTGATCATGAGTTCACCTGCAGCGACATGTTATCACCATTATTCATCAAAACACCTGCACCAGCATCTTCGAAACAACCAAGGGAATGGAATGGAAATTTGAACCTAAATTATTTACTCTTATTTACTCAGAAAACATCAGGCCAAGAGTAGCAGAAAGTATTAGATTAACGCCAAATGAGATGAAACCATTTAAACACTCATATGTACCAGTCAGCGTAAGCATTCTCAGGTTTCCATGTTCAAAACTGGACCAGAATAATATTCCAAATATCAAGACAAATGTATGTTAAAAAAGCAAATATACCGAAATAAACTTAACAAATGAGCTTTAAGCATTAAAATATAAACTAGTCAGATGAGCCAAAACAAGTAAATATGTATTGTGCCCCTAAATAAACAAAGAACAGAAAAGAAAAAAAAGAGAAACAAAGAACTCAAAACATAAATGAACAACCAGAATGCGACAGCAAGCAATGCCAGTGAAAATATTAATTAGGAACAAAATGAACAATAAATAAACATTCAAGAGGATCCTTCATAAAAAACAAAGAATGAGGATGAGACTGGCACAAAGAACAAAATAAATCTCGTCTTCATAAGTTTACTAGTTATATTAAGAAGTCTGATTACAGTTTAAATAATCTAAATTATCAATAGATGGTACTAAGATAGACAACATTCATATACCAAAAGAATTAGTTTCATTCCTGTGAAAAAACTTTAGTAAAGTTTCCCCTAAATATAGATCTCCTAAAATATTTACAACGAGAATACCTAATATTGAACAAGAAAGATAGCTCCACTCTCAATAACATACAACAACTAGCCATCAACGCATCAATAAACAAAATGGAACCATTTTGCCTATATACATGGGAGTCACTAAATTACAGTTAAAAATTTTATGGCAAAAGTAAAAAGTGCCCTTGCGAATAATGCAATGCTCACCAAAATAAAGAGATACATGTTAAGCTAAGCTCTTACTCTGTATGTGGGTGTCTTGGATTGGCACTACAAAAAAAAAAATGTTGAATAACGAAGGGTGAGTAAAAATTCATTGAGGAGATAATATTAATCATTCTAGAAAGGGATAAACAAGCTCCATTAAAGTTTCTCAAAAACCATACCATTACCTGTGGAGCATGAGGCATATGGACATCGTAAATCACTCAATATTGAATAAAAAGATAATCATAATATTCACTCTCCTGCTCATATAGAGATATAGAACACAAACCACGAGTAAAATCATCATCATTTCCTTTATTAGAATTCGGTTTCCAAATAAAAGAAAAAAATCATATCAATCATGTGCCTACAAACGGGAATCGCAGGTGACACTTTTAAAACCATCCCTATAGTTCATGATATTTACATTTATGGTATATGCATAAGAAATCAGTTTCCAGCAGAATGGGTAAGGAATGCCTAATAGAACCATCAAAATTAGATGTTAGCTCTAAGCTAGTTTAACATAGCATATCATATATCAGACTCGAGCAATACAGCTCGGTATAATTAGAACGACGACATTTGCCTCAGATAGAATATCATAATAACAACATTATGCCTCAATTATATTAGAATACCATATCATAATGCAATTTGGCTAATGTTTACTATTGTTAACTATAGGGTCCTCTTTAAGATAGATTTTCCAAAAATTCTTTTACATATATGAATATATAATCAAACAAATCATAATAATAGAAATCTAGAATCAAATTTATTCAGAGAAACAGAATCAGAGTAATTTAAAATTTCAGAGTCAAAGTACATCATAAATACAAAATCAAAGTACTTCATAGACATAGCATCATAGTACTTTTGAAAAGTCTAAAAATTTATCAAATGCTTGATATTTCTAAATACAAATAAAACTTGTTTAAAATTAAAAGATTTCAGAATATCCAGAGAAATAGAATAAGAGTGGTTTAAAACCTCAGAATCAGAGTAAATTATAATTACGAATTCAGAATTCTTCATCATTAAAGAATCATAGTACTTCATCAACATAAAATCACAACACTTTAAAGTACAAAATAGAGAAGTCCAAAATTCTAAAATCATTATAAATCAAAATTCATGAATCTAGAACCTTCAAAATATTAAGAAAATACAAATAAGGTTTATAAATTTCAAGAAGTTTGTCCCAAGGCACTGAAATATTAAATTAGAATTATTTTGCAAAGAAAAAAAGTCTGTAAATACGAAATTATAATACACATAATTAGCATTATCTACTTACCTAACAAACCAACACCATAGTTCAATTCTTATTGTTTCCTTCATAGAAAAATACTAGATTTGTGAAGGGAATCTCTAAGACCCTTTAAGCTCATCCACTAACCTCTCACTACCTCTCTTGCCATGAAAAATCCAATAAAGGTGCAACCCACTAACAACTTTTTAAAGTTATGTAATAATTTATTCACAATACATGAACACAAAATTAGGAGATATTAAGATACAAAGATCTGATTTGATGCTAAAGATAACATAGTGCAGTCTTGCAAAGAGATGTCAACCTACAATACCCAATAAAAAGTTCTCAGAGTAGGCAACCACCACAAAGAGAGTTATCATCATAATTAAAAATTAAGGCTTACGTCAAAATAACTTAGAGGGTTTTATTTTAATAATAATAATAATAATAAATTATAATATTAAAATAAAACCCTTATATATACATTAAAATAGTTTCCTATTTCATTATCTCAAGAAAGGAAGCCCAGTAACTCTCTCGTAGTAATTAACTCTTAATTAGCAATATGATGGGATAATTACTAATGCTCATGGGTTGTAGGTTGGGTCTCTACCTAGTGGGCTTGTGGATAATCTAACCCATCACTGATTATCCATAATGAATATAAACCCAATCTATTCTTAGTTTATCAATTATAATATTAATTGCCTAATTAGTCATAACAAGAGATTAATCTAATAGAATAATTAATGTTAATCCATATAATATTAAAATGTTCTAACACTCTTCTCCCCTTTGAGCTTACGAGCCAAAATGGAAAGGTAACAATAGGAGGAAATGATGTTAGTAAGACAAGGAATTGGAGGTGCAGGTTGCCAGAAATTAGAAGAATGACCGCAAAATCACGTTTAACAACCAAAACTTGTCCAAAATTGTTATCATTGAAGCTAAATGACTGAACAAATATTTGGCACATGTTAGCTCTAATTCACGCCCTTCTAAAGCAAAATCATGGAAGAGAGGAAGAAATTGCAGTAAAGGTGAACAACAAGCTTATTATAATGAACAAAGAGGAAATCAGATCAAGTTCTCTAGCAATATACTACAACTCCACCGTGATAAAAAATGACGAGTTGCCAGTAACATTATCTAGCATTAGAAAAACACTAAGGAAAGAAGATAAAGCAAGGGTTTGGATGGCAAAGGGGAAATCTTGAGGGGAAGAAATCAAATCCAAAACACAGAGATGGTATAGAAGAAACTTAATTAGATTTCTTATTCAAAATGAAAAAGGGGGAAAAAGGCAAAATAGTAATTTCCTTGAGGCAAACAAAAAAAATGAAAATAAATAAAACTAACCACCCCAGATCAAACCCTTAATTAATCAGTTCCTATATGCTTAGCTTACCATTCACGTTAGGTTATTCTTGAAAATAAGTTTTTATTTCCAAATACTTAGCTTCTTACCTAGGCTATATGCTAGTTATATAATTACTACTTGATCTTAAATTGGCAATTGTTACATTCTTCCCCTTTAGAAAAATTTAGTCCCTTGAATTTAATTCATTTACAACCTTCTGGTCTGATATAGTTGGAGGTACTTGGTGCGCATATCCTTTTAAATTCCCATATAGCTTCTCCTCATGAATGGATTTACCAAGAGATCTTTACAATGGCTATCTCTTTCAAATGGAACTTCTTAACTACTGGCCAATGAGAGCTTTAAGGTTTTCTTCATATTCCATGTCTGGATTGAGTCATATATCTCATTCTCTAACACATGAGGCTATCGGGTAAATATTTCTTGAACATTAACATATTGAACACCTACCGTACACCTTCAATCTTCTGGTGGCTATGCTTCCCTCATGTCTAATGCTTAAATTGGAAGCAACACACTCGATCAACACTCATCTCTTAACATTTGGTGAACACTCTGAGCTTATATCAGTCTACAAATAACAACATTAATCTTTAGGTCTCATTCCAACAACGTTAAGTGATAGCAAATTTAATCCTCTTAGTTAAACAAATCTCGTTTCTTGATAGTAGAGTTAATCTTCTTTATGGATGGGTTGCTCATGATCACTATGTTAGACTCCTTCTACATCATATAGTAATAGGACTTCCAATAGAGAATAAGTCCCTTAATAGGATTGGATAGTTTAGTTGCTAATGAAGAAAAATCATATGTAAAGATGTCAAAGTTAGAAGAATTAAACGTCAAGGATTATAATGATGAAAGCATTAATCTTAATAATGAGACCAAATAAGAATACATGTAGCTTATACCCTCTAAATTAGTTGAATAATTTATTCACAACACATCGCGTATATTTCAGAAGCAAAGCAAATTTCTTGATCATAAGTGTAGACGTTAAATTTGTTGTCTAAATCAGTTACAATTTTTTCTTGGAGCTAATTTTAGTTTCCTTTAACAATACGAACTCGACATGGTTTTGAATAGTTAAAAAGATGAAATTTTCAATACTTTTTTTTCTTTAAAAAATCAAGGACTTTAAATATTCTTGGTTGGCTTATTTTACTTTAATAGATATTAGTGTTATATACGGCTAAAATTAATTATGCAATCATACAAACTGCTTTAACTAAATATGTTCAAAAGGGACTTCCGAGGTACTCTGCCACTACTCAATTGAACAATTTTCATTTAGAGGTACCCTGCAGCATATCTGAGGCTAACTACAATTAGTGCCATGACTTTTATGTTTATAGTTCATTGTGATTATTTTGCCTTTTTCTTTGTGACATGCATATCATTATATGAAAATAATTTTATTAAGTATATTGATTTAACCCATTTTGATTATGAAGTAAAGTAAGCCAAGTGAAGCAACCCAAAAACATGATGTAACCAAAGTGAACCCACATAAGGCCAAAAATAAAAAAGTAAAATGAAGCAAAGTGGTCATTGTAAATTCCTATGTAATCATTGTTTTTACCACTGTAAAATGAATTTGTACTTTGAAATGCAATCATTGACAATTACACAAAGGAAATGGAATATGTCTTATTGCTAACAAGTGATTGTTGTGTACTCTTTATGATTAGAATGACCTTATACTTGTCATTTGCGCTTATGAATCCGATTGGATAAAAGCACCATAGACATCTACATCTTCAAATGATTGCAAAATTGACTCATACATAACCTTTTTGTGCAACAAAAGGATTGAAAGTTATTACAGGTGTTTGTTGATGACAACAATTGACCAAAATTACAATTTTTATTATCATATGTTTTACCATCAATGACTTGGTAAAAATAACTTGACTCTCAGGTATTTGTTGGTACTCATAAGGTGCTAGAGATGCTAAATAAGGCACTCTGCACTACATTTAACTTAATGATGCATCATCCTGTAGGAAAAAAAGAAAGCATATGCATTAGAGCCTGGAACATAAGAAGTTATATGTACAAACATAAGCTATGATACCCTATATTGTTGTTCTTGTCAGGTCAAATGTCTCTTTTTTTTCCTAGATTAGGTGTCAACCCAAATTTTTAAGTATTTCTTATTTTTTAAACCATCACATTTCTTGAATCCTTTCAGTCGTGTCACACCTTCATCTGCTAATATTGTGGCAAAATTGGTGTCATTGAGCAAATTTCATTATTCCAAGAGAAACTCCATTACTTGCTTGCACAATTCGTTTATACCTTTAATCTACAAGCAAGTGCAAGGATTCACAAGTAGACAACTTAGGTGCTAATCTAACTATTTTAGAGCAAATTTGTTTATACCATTGAATGTTTGCTAGTTTAGGGTCTTTTTTAATTTCCTTTCCTTTCATATTATGTATGATACCATCTCGTGCTTCCTTTGTTCATCTATTAAGAGTATATCGTTTAGGAATTTCCTTAACATCCATCACAATAAAAAATTTCAAAGCATGATAAATAGAATCCCAAAGGTTTCAAACTTTATACAATTGTAGGTGACAAATGCTTAATAGGATCATACAAGACTCTTTATTCTCTTTGCCTATTGGACATGGTTACAACATATACAAACAAAGAGTTAGCTTTGTTCCCATGCTTTATGCAAGCAACATAGAACGTTTCAAATTCTTATTGGAGCATTTCAAAAATTATAAAAGTACATACATGTGCACACTGATTTAGTATGGATGAATGAGCATAATTTAGCCTTGGTATCTTATGTTGAGATTTGAACTTACACCTTAACTTGTAATATCCTTTTTCATCCACAACTTTCTCAAATATCTTAAAGAATTGCATAATGTTCACATATTGTATCATGCATGCCTTGAAGTCTGAAACTATTGTTAAGTTGTGCACTTTTTATTTCTAATGTGAATGCTCACTTCATGTGGTACACTCTATATTTTTCTTTTATTTGATACACAGACTTTAACCATGGTTTTTTATGAACATCATAATTGATAGCATATTACCCCAAGCTGCCTAAAACTGTAATTCTTCATTATATCCATTTATGCACTTCTTGAAGTCAGTTAAAAAGTGAGATAAATCACTTAATAAGTTATCAAGGTGCTTGAAACAATTTTGCATAAAATGACAAGTACAAAGATCGTACTTACTCCCCATCATCACCTCACTTATAAATATGAACCTATAATGAAATTAAAATCATGTTGTTTGTTAAAAGTGTAGACATAACATAAGAAAAACGCCTTCTTACCTTATACTTTTGCCATTGGTTAATAGTCCTTGGCCTTTTTTGACCATATGCCTCTAAAAATGTCTTAAACAACTATTTGAATGGCTTAGTTGTTTTATCATACATCAGAGCAGCTCCAAAGATTACTACTTGCCTATAATGGTTGAACCCTGAAAATAAGGCAAGTAGCCAGTATGCATGAATCATGCAATACATTAGGTCCAGAAAGACCTCACCCTCAAAATAAGCATAATTAAGGAGCATGTGTGCATCTACTTCGAAAGCCTTTATAATCTGTTCATCAACATCCATTTGATATGAGCGAAAAAATGATAAGTTCTCTGATAATTGTTGTTCGAAATATTGTAAGACATAATTGACTTCTTCATACCTCATGCTTTGCTATATTATAGATCGAAGATAATTCTTTGCATCTAACATTGGTATAACCAAGGTTGGTTCAACCTTCGACTTGCATGCTTAAAAGATAAAATGTTGTTCTTTTCTGCAGATTAGATTCCTCTACCAATTCAATCATCTGCCTTTGCACTTGGGATATCTTATCCTCAAAAGGCAAGATATGCATCATCTTTGTAAGTTGCAGAGGGTGTTTATGATCTTTAATAAATTCATGAATTTTAAATTTTCCATTTTTGGTAACGAGTGCAATTCTCGCTTTGCAATTAATTCTGGTCTCTAGTTGATGCTTGATAACTAGAGAGTCTCTCTTGTTTGGCTTTCAAAGACCTTTCTTGCAATAAATAAATATGCAAGAAGTATAAAAGTCATCCTTTTTGTTCTTGTTCAAATAATCCTTTTTAACTCCGAACCCAGCCTTTCCACTATAAACAACCCAAAATTGCCAAGTTGTCTTAACATTATTGAACTCCGTACCCACTAAAAGCTTCCATGAATCCCCTATATTAAACCCAACTGAGTCACACAGCAAACTATGTTTTACCTGAAAATGAAACAAACAATCAGTTAACCTAAAAGATTTCCAAGGTAACCTTTTTTTTTAACCACATGCAAGTTTTCATTTTTTTGAACATTATTAAGTTTGTCACACTTAATGCAAAGGAATGTAGTTGTAAAACTTACAGATTGTTTTAACTAAGACAACAATGCCATGTTAGTTTAGATTTAATTTATTCTCATTTTGTAAGTATGATTGAACAAATTAAGAAAAAAATACAATAATAGTTTCAAAATATATATATTTTTCCTTTCCTTCCTTTTCTTTGTCTATTTCATATGTGAACATAAAAAAAAAATCTCAAAAAATAATGAATAGAAATAAATAATTTTTTTTTCTTTTCATTTTTTTCTCTAAAAATTGGAAAATGAAAACAAAAATAAAATGAAATTACACAAGAAAAAAAAAATTAAGTAACTAAATTAAAATGAAATAACCAAATTAACTAAAAAAAAAAAAAAAGCAGTTTTCCAAAACATGTGTAAAAAAAATGAGGATACCAAAAACAATACATAGAGAATGAAGACAGGAATGAAAATGGAAAAACATTGCAAGTGTAGTCTTCTTTCTACTTGCATACGGACCATGATAAGAAGGAAAGCTACACATTGAGAGGCATACTACATCTTTTTGCTTCCTTATTCCATATACACAAAATGGGGAAGTAGAAAACTACCTCACTTCTGCCATGAATAAAGCCGTTGACTTTTGATGGAAATGGAGTGCAGGAGGAAGCAATAGGAAATTGCAAAAAAATAAAAGGAGATATGATGCAATCACCACATGCTTGTTGCACAAAGAAAGAAGGCTACTGCATAGAAAACCTATACTACAGCCTATTCTGAGTGAGTTCAAGAGAAGAAATGTTAGGAATGACTTGAAAATAAAATGCCCATTTCTACCATCAAAACTAGAATAAGGAGAAAGGAAATTCAGAGCTGACATGAAGGAAGAAACAAGTTGAATGCTAATGCCCTCCCTCCTAGATCATTACCATTGAAGAGTTGGAGGATCAGAGGTGAAAAGGACTAGACTTGATATGGAGGAAGATCTTGGGTGGCGAAATGGGAAGGCAAAACCAAAATAAAGGGGAGAGACTAGCTGTGGCATAAAGGGAGGACCTAATAAGAGAGAGAGCTGGGTTCGAGAGAGTGAAAGAGAGGTGGGGAGAGAAATTGAAAGACTTTTAAAGGGAGCTGCTTTGGTATTGGAGGTCCAAAATAGAGGTAAACGAAGAGAGAATCCTAAAGGAGAACAAGGGGGAGTTCTTAGGAGAGGGAAAAGGACTCGACGTCTCTGTTTTGTCTATTTTGTAGAGTTTGAATGAGCAGTGCAAGGGAGAACATGGAATAAAAGGCAATCTTAAGAAAGCTAAAAATGTCCTTATTTTATGGTTGCAAAAACCAAGCATTGAAGGACCAAAAACTATAGAAGAAACTTAAATGAAATGAAGTAAAGAAGAAACACAGAGAAATAAGAAAACAGAGTGCTGAGGGGAGAGGAACAAAGAGGTGAGAGCTTGGCAAAAAGACGTCCCCTCTATTATGTTTCTATGAATAAGCAAAATAAATTATAATATGCAAGAAAATTGAATAGAAAGTGAGAAAGCTTAAGAACTGAAGGAGGTAGTGTGAAGTTGTCATTTTGTAGAGGTATGGCCTTTTTTCATTCTTAGATAAATGTATGCAAATCCTACTTTAATTCTTACACATAGAAAAGTTAAGAAAATTCTGATACATTGTGTGTAAAATGGCAAAACTCTCCCTTTACTATGTGATGGTGGATAGGCCTGATATGAATAATGGTGCAATGTAAGTGAAAAATGGTGTTCACAACAATAATATTAGAGATCCATGAGCTATTGCTTTCTTTGGATTTTATTAAAGAAAATGTTGAATCTAATTGGCGTGCCATGATGAATCATTTAGTATAGGTTGTTCTTATCTAATTTGGTTTCTCTCTTTTCCTTATTTAGTTTATTCCTCTTTTTGCTTTCTTTTTTATCTTGTTGCACCATGCTAATGTTTCTTCATGTGTTTAGAGATTTGATGTAATTAGCCCAAAGTCTTAGATTTGTGTTAAAGTGTGGCTATCTTATCTTTTATACTAAAAATTGGTAGAAATAGAAGATGCATAAAATCTTGCTGCATCACATTAGAATAGGAAGCATCCACATGTGTGAATACCAATTAACTAAAAAAAATATATTAATTGTACACAAGCTTGCACTTACACCTTTTTTGTTTGTTTGTTTGTTTGTTTTTTCTATTTTTGATTTTAGAGTTGCCAAGTGAGACTGAATGTCTTCTCAGGCATGTAGAGAGTCAACTGGTGAAACCATGTGAGACCATGTGTTTCCTTAAGTTTTGCTTGAAATCGGTTAGTTGTTTTTTTAAAATATATTAAAATTCCAATAACTCATACTCAATTGGTGTTTGTCATTTTTTTTCAGAAAAAGAAAAATTAAAGTCCAAATAAATATCTTATAATCTTTTAAAATCTTTTCTTTCTTAGGAATATCTTCTTGCTAAAAATTATAAAAGGGGAAAAAGTTAAAAAAGGTAAAAAAAAAAATATAAATAAGTAATGAAGATTTCATTCCCATTTTTGGTTGAAACTTGATTGTGCATTGTCATATGAGCTTGACCTATGTGGGATTTTCCTCCCACTTATGGTTAGATTTGTACAACAAGATCTTCATCCTTATGGTAGAGGCAGTTCGAGAACCTTTATTCCCTTAGGAAGATAGATCCACCCTCTTAACCCGTACTTTGATAGTTGAAACTTAATAATTCTACTTGTTTGGTTAACACTTGGCTTCCTTACGTTTAGCATCCTCAGCTTAAGCTTTTCTTGAGTTAAGACATAGGAGGACGTCCCTTTTCTTTCCTTGACACATAACATGCATGCTATTATGACATGATCAAACTTATAGGTGGGCGATTCAATGTCGCTCTGGACCAGTGTAGTTGATGTGATGTCATTGCACTATAGGACACACATTAATTACAATGAAAGTATACATTAGCAAAATCACCTATAGCCTGTAAGAGGTCTTCAAGCCTTAAGACTTCATAATCATGCATTACATAGGCATTCTTATACATAGAAAATCCTTTAAAAAGGGAAACCTATAGAGTGCAGTGTTGTTTTTACGAATAAAATGTTAGCATAAGAGTGAATCAAACAACTGTTCAATGCATCCTTAGGTTGGACCTCTATTAATTGGGCAAAGGACCATTTCCTCTTTCAAGTTAATGGTCAATTCATCTTTCTTATAAGATCTTTTATCTCTCAAGAAAATTGAATTATTTTAAACAGGTACATTAGCTTAATAATGTAATGATCATAGTTGTTAGTCCACTATTAACAAAGTTTTCATTAATTACACAATTAAATATAGTGGCTATCACTAAGTTAATGGAAAATAGTACTGCCCTTATACCATGTTTCATGGACTTAAGAGTCCTAAAACGGGAATATAATGGCTTAAGGACAAATATTAGTGATTCATTAATACATTGATAAATGCCAAGGAACAAATAATAAAAAAGGTTTTACTAATTGCTTTGTTGTCATGAATTCTAATCCATTCAACTCTTTTAGCAGTGATTTGTCAAAAGTGGGTTATTAGGCATACTCAACCAAAATAGCATAAACAGACATCTCACAAGATCTAAGCTTGACGAGGGTGGTACTAATAGGGAAGAAAATTTGAATTAAAGCAGAAACAAAGTCCATGGAAAGTTTGATTAAATTAAGTAAGAAACTTAAAAGTGGTTAGCTGAGAGATTTATAAAAAGATTATAGAGATATAATATATTTGCTTCTTATTTCAATCCATCTAGAGGCGCTCTCTGTTCTAGCTCAATATTGGGATGATTTGTTGAGATGTTTTACATTTCCAACCTTCCAAATTACTCCAACTTTAAAGGAATATGGAGGACTTTTAAGAATGTCGATAGTTAAAAATGCTAGTGTACATGTACCTTAGGTATTTATTGTTGAAGCATACTATGACCCAAATTATAGAAGAAGGGATTGATAAAGTACAATTTGTCAAGAAAGGGTTGATTGAAGGAATTTCAAGAAAGTATGTTGAAAAACAATTGGAAGTCTTAGCAGAAAAGGTTGATTTGATTACGTTTTGTAAGATCTTAGCTCTGGCTATCTATGGTTTAGTTTTGTTTCCATTAGCCATAGGAATAATTTATTTGGCAACTATTAGTGTTTTCTAGATGGTAGAAAATCGTCAAGTAAATCTTGTGCCAGCAATTTTGGTTAAGACATTTATGACTTTAAGCTTCTACCATCAAAAGAAGGGATACAACTTTTGACTATGTGGGTTGTTAATCTTATATATAGGAAAAGGTGGCAAATAGGTGTGAGGTTTGAAACTACCCACCCCTTATTAAGGATTATCCCAATCGTGAAGGGTTCATACCACAAAATCCTACTGATCAAGCTAGATTAAAGAAAATGGATTAAGAAGGCTAAGAATAACTTTTCAGTAAGTTAAGGGATGACTCAATTTTATGGAAATTGGTGTGGTGAGAGAGTGAAGTCACACTTTACTGTTGTGACTAGTTTCAAAATGTACCCCTTATAAGTCAATGAGTTTGTATCAATTACATGATAAACAAGATATCCCTTCAAAGAAAGCCCTTTAAAAGATCCAATTTACCATGACAATCCTGAGGCTAAGGAATGGAACCTGTATGTGAAAGAAGCATAGACTAGAGTTATGTACAAAGGAAGGCCTGAATTGCATAAACTAACTGTTGCAATAACGCAGGAATATGAGACATGACTCATGGAACAATGTAATGAAGTTAATCCTCTATTTAGATCTCATAATGCTATATTATGCAATAATCTAAAAGAAGTTAATGAACAGTTGGCTAAATCTGTTGAGGATAAGAGATCAAAGGTGAAAGATTTAGAAGAGAAAAGGAAAAATGCTTTGAAGAGTTAGAACAATTGTAAAGAAAATATGTCAATATGCAAGAAGAGTTCATCAGAGCTAAAAAACAAAGAAAGATGGAAGTGAATGCTGATGTTTATGAGTTAAAGGCAGAAAACATGAGGCTTAAGGAAGTGGTTAAGAAGACCAAGAGTCGTGAACTGCATAACAAAGCCAAGATGTTAAAGGTCCTCAGTGGGAAAGAAGCTCTTGGAAGATAAGCTCAACACTATGCCTCCTCAACAAACTCCAACAAGAAATCAAAATGCTCACCCAATAACTTGAAAGTAGAATGAACAAGTTAATAACAATCATGAGTGATAAAGCTATAATTATCTAAAACTTAGTAGAACAACTTGATCGATAAGTTGAGATGACGAAGACTTGGGAATCTTGTTATATAAAATGATCAGTAGAGCTGGAGCAGTGGATGGATTGTTTTAAGGGTTAGTGTACTTAGCCAACAATATAATACTGAAATTTGCTTATGCGTTCAGTAGGGCAAGTAGCATGACCAATCTGTTGAAGACACCTCCAATCAGATTTGAATTTTGTTCGCATTATGTACTCGTATTTATGATGATTTGAAGGATTTGATGAATATTTTAAAAATGTATGATGAACCATGCAACAATTTGTATTTGGAAGTTTTAGTTCATCTACGGCTGATTGAATGAAGCTTATATTCTTTCTCAGTCCTCATAATGCCAATCATGTAGGGATATTAATTCCCTCCTGTATTTGGTTTTTCAACTTTGATCCTTCATGTGGATTTTGTATTCCCTTAAAAATTAAAGGGTCTAACTATGCCAATGATCATCATGCCAAAGCAACCCTCTTTATAAATTAATAAACTTATCAATATTAATTTAAATAATTTATTTCATTTCAACTTTCTTGTTATGAAAGAGAAAAGTGTGAACAATGGAAATAAAATTATGCCTCAAAAGAAAAAAAAAATTTAAGTAGACTAAGCAACCTACCAGAGTCTATAATACCTGAGTAAAGAGCAAGATAATGGTAGAGCATTAATCTAAAAAAAATCCTAGAGGCAAGAGTGACACAACAATGCTGAACACCGGTATAATATTTAAAGAGAACCAAATTTCAAAAATGATGAAGTTGATGAAAGCAGCCCTCGTTGGAAAAAGCCACACTAATGTTCAGATAGGAACTAGCTAATCGTTGCTTATGATGGAAGAAAAGGTAGGTTAACTTATGGGTTTCCTAGTTAAAGTAATACTCGTACTCATGAATGAATCACACCCAATGTATGGGGTAAATGAGGTCCAAGCTCAAGGCAAGGTAGCAAACCCTCTAGTGCAATTGGTTAATAAGCGTGGGTATAGTGAATGACGTACTGAAATAATGAGTACACAAGATTCCCTAGGTAATGACCCAACATATACTTTTCAAATTCCTATAACAAAGGGGAAAGAGGGAAATAAAGCTGATAAAGAGGTGTGGAAAGAGGAATTATTTGTTGGAAAAGATTAGCTACACGTATTATGGGGACTTGTAACTTGAGGAGATCTGGAGGAACTTTGTTTAACTTAAAAAATTTCTGTGCCAAAAAAGTTTAAGGCATCCAATTTTGACAAGTTTTGATAGAAGTGGTAATTTAGTGTACAACTTAAAATCTTACTGCATAAAGATGTCAATTTGGTCTAGGGATGAGAAATTTCTTATTAATTTTGATCTTGAAAGCTTATCTGGATTAACCTTGCACTGGTATATGAAATTAGACAAATAAAAAATTCACAAATAGAGGGACATCGCTGACATTTTTACAAAAATATATAAGTTTAACCTTATAAATGCTCTAATTAGGGAACAAGTGAAAAACATGAGAAAGAAATCAACGGATTCATTCAAAGAGTATGCCCAAAGATGGAGAATGGTTGCTTCATAAGTTCAACCTCTAATGGTGGACTCAGAATTTTGTTCGTATTTTGTTTGCTCCTTACAAAATCCATTCTATGGTATGATGATGGGGACATATGTTAATAATTTCACTAATTTGATTGAGATTGGGGAAAGAATATATGCTAATACTCGTGATAGAAGACTCCCAATTGCTCAAAGTGATGGGAATTCTAAATGAAACCTCAATTAGAAGAAGAAAGAAGGAAAGGTGAACTATGTTCAATCATCATTACCATGATAATCACAACAAGAGGTTCTTACTAATTGAGAGGTGGAAAATAAGGTCAAACTAAATGAAGGTTCACTGCTAACCAACATGATGGAGAAAAAACGGCCACATATCCAAGAGATAATTGCCCCTGGCTTAATTTTTCTTCAACAAATGCCAAATTATGCTAAATGCTTCGAGAAACATAACTCATAGGCCCACAGCATTGCAAACCACTTTGACCACCGTATCCTATTTGGTATAATTTGAATGTTACCTGAAAGTGTCATATAGGCATACCTAGACATTCAATTAAGGATTGCACTACATTTAAAAGAAATGTGCTTGATTTGATAGATGCAAATCTTATCCATCTTAAAGTGGGAGAAAATTCCATCATCACTACTAATCACTCTCAAATCATGAGAGACGAATGGGGGCTATTGAAGATGTTGACTTTTATAAGGACTCAGTTGGAATAAGAATTCCAATTAAGGTATTATAAGCCCATCTTAGAAATGTTAGATACATGTTAGAGCTTTTGAAGAATACCTCAATTGAAAGAGTAAAGGGCAATCAGTCTAAACTTTGCGAGTATTATCAATAAGTAATGAGGCATGATATTGAAAAATGCCTATAATTTAAGCAAGAGATTAAAAGGATGATGGCGTTTAGAATCATCCTAATAAGGAAGACAAATTAGGAGGTGTGTATGATCGAAAGTAGAAAACTAGAGCTTGTCATAAATTAACAAGTTTGAAGGGAACTAGCAAATTAGGTATCTTTGATCATCAACAAAACTCCACAAGCCTCAGCCTCACCCTTACTCAGAGACTACCTGCACTGATCATAAACATGTCGTCTCCTTTTCCATATAAAAGCAATCGAGCAGTCCCTTAGAGATATGGTGAATTAATAGAGTGGCCTATAAGCCTAGCAATAGTCACGTAAATAGAAATCAAGTCTATTTCAAATATGGCTGATGTCGGAGGAATCACCCAAAGTGGAAGAGTGTATTCACCAATTGACAGTAAAGAAGTTGTAAAAGGAAAAGAGGTTTGCATGAAAGGTTCTAAGAATGGTAACGCAAAGGCCATGGATATGGAATTCTTACACATTATGAAGCAAAGTGAATATGATGTTATAGAGTAATTAAAGAAAACAACTACAAGGATCTATCTTGTCATTATCCTTAGTTCTAAAGCACATCGAAAAGCTGTACAAAAGGTTATGAATGAGGCATATATGTAGCCTGATATAACACCTAAAAGAGTAATAAATGTAATAAACATTGTCAAGTTTTCTTTAGTGATCACTTTTTCTGAAGAAGAAATTATGGGGTCTAAAGTATATCAAACGAAAGCTTTATATATCATGCTGAAATGCCACACGTTTATTACAACATGAGTTTTAATTGATAGTGGGCTAGCTCTTAACGTAATATCATTTACTACTTATGACCAACTTTTAGTAAATGCAGGTACTAGGGACCATTAATCTTCCCTTAGGAATTGTCCCTAATTTATTCAATGTTGACTTTCAAGTTATGGATGTCGATCCAGCTTATACTAAGTTACTAAGGAGACCTTGGATTCACTTGGCTAAGGTTGTGCCATTTACTCTTCATTAAAAGGTTGAGTTCATTGATAGTGGGAGGATTATTACCATTAGGGGAGAGGAAGAAATAATGATAAGTAGACTTAGTTCAATCCTTTATATTGAAGCAGTTGATCAGGTTATGGAAACATTATTTCAAAGTCTTAAGATTAAGAAACCGTAAAGTCAAGGAAAGAATATGAATGCTGTCACGACAAAGATCATGAAGAAAAGTGGCTATGAATGTAGAAAGGGACTAGGAGCACAACTACAAGGTGTTAAATCCTTATTGACTTGTTGAAGAATCCAAATCATTAAAGGCTGAGATATGAGCCATTATTGGTGGAAGAGATGAAAGAGAAGGTGAACCTAAAGGATGGAAAAGAGACAGAGAAGCAAGAAATCTTACATATTTAAGAAACATTTCTAGCCCCTATAAAAGTGATTAATCAGTGAAGTATCTTCATGGTTGCTAATGAAAAGATGCAAGGTGTCAAGGCATGGATCTCTATTGATGAATCTAGAGAAGCTTTAGACAATTGAGAGATTGAAGAGATTTCAAATGTTATCCTTTTTTAGTAACTATCTGTTTATGTTGTTTGTTTTCTTTTGGTTAGCCCGAAACCATCAAGTAGTTTATCCTTAGAATGAAAAGGCCAATGTTTCATATAAACTCTAATATGTTATGCAAATGAATTTTCTATTTTCTACTTTAAAATTGTTTACTCTTTGTCCTTCCTTTATTCATTTTCTATTTCTTGTTACTTTTAGGAAATTTAATTCCTTTGAATTCCTACCCAACGCAACCCATTGAATAAATTACTTGTTGCCACTGATATGCATGATTATGAACTCAATAATGAAGAGCTAACCCAAGATTTTTCTAAAATGCTTGAATGAGCTAAAAATGGAATATGTCCACATGAGAAGAAGATTGAAATAATAAACATAGGGAATAAAAAGAATAAGAAATAGATTAAAATGGTAGATAATCCAGAGAAGGATCAAATGATTGAACTCTTTAAAGAATACATCGATGTCTTTGCATGGCCTTATCAAGATATGCCCAGACTTAACCCCGAAATAGCTTTTCACAAGATTTTGTTGTATCCAGACATAGATCCTAAGAAGCAAAAATTAAGAAGGATGAATGTGGATATGTCTTTGAAATTTAAAGAAGAGGTAACAAAGCAATTAGATATTAGCTTTCTTCAAGTGGCCAAGTATCCCCAATGGGTAGTAAACATTGTTTCTATTCCCAAGAAAGATGGACGAGTTCAAATGTATATGGATTACATGGATTTGAACAAGGTAAGCCTGAAAGCTTAGTTCCATTTACCTCACATTGATTTCTCAGATGATAATACAACTCAAAATCTTCAGTACTCGTTCATGGATGGTTGTTCGAGATACAATCAAATTCCCATGCATGAGGAGGATAAGGAGAAAACTACTTTAATTACCCAATGGAGAACTTATTGTTGCTGAGTGATGCCATTTGGGTTGAAGAATGCTGAGGCAACTTATTAAAAAACCATGCTAGCACTCTTCCATGATATGATGCTTAAGGAGATTGAAGTTTATGTCAATGATATGGTAGCTAAATCAGCTGAAAAAGACAACCATGTGGCAATTCTCATGAAATTATTTAAAAGGATATGCAAATTTAAACTTAGATTAAATCCTAATAAGTGCGTGTTTGGAGCCACAACTAGGATGTTGTTGGGTTTCATTGTAAGCTAAAAGGGAATAACAATAGACCTGGACAAGATTAGAGCCATTTGAGAGAAGCTGCTACCTCTAACAGAGAAAGAGGTTCACAGTTTCTTAGGTTGTTTAAACTATATAGCAAGATTCATTACTAACTTGATAGCAACTTATGAGTCGATCTTTAAGATGTTAGGGAAAAACAATACAAGTATATAGGATGATGATTGCCAGCAGACTTTTGATAAGATAAAGGAATACTTATTGAATCCACTAATTCTAGTTCCCCCGATGCCAGGAAGACCTTTGATTTTATATCTAACAAATTTGCCCAATTTAATAGGAGTATACTTGGCTAACATAATGATTCATGGAAAAAGGAACAAGCAATCTATTATTTAAGCAAAAAGTTTAATGATTGTGAAAGGCACTGCATGATCATAGAAAGGACATGTTGTAGGTTAGTATGTACAGATCTAACGAATAATATTGAAATTTTTATGTAATCTATTGATTCAAATTCAATTTGTGCTACATGTGGTAAAAAATTTTAAATATTGACTGCATGCGGTCCAAAATTCTGGATTGGATAAATTCATATCTCAACTTTCACCCATTAAATTTTGTTTTAGGTTATAAAAGTGTTTTTAGTATCAACATGAAATGCTCAAATTGTTATTTTTTTAAATCTATTTTCAATTTGAATATGTATTTCATAAACTAGTTTGAATCATATAAAAATGATTACATAAATAACCCATAACGCACAACCATTATTATATTCCAAAATTAATAGGATAAGGAACACTGCAATTACAAACATTATGTATAAAAAAGGAAAACTTTATAAACCATGTAACCCACAACTTTTAAATAAAAGAAGAAAATGCATACAAATCCTATATTATGCAAAACAAATATCTCACATGGGAAAATGACTACATGTAAACAAACATTTTTAAATTTGATTTTTACGGTTTAATAATTTTGTAATTAATTTTTCCTAATTTTAAAAACTTTTAGTTAGTCGTTGTCATTAAATTGTTACTATATGTGATTACATTATGTTAATATAGCCAAAACCATATACTATTTGATATTCTGAATTCAATATGAATAATGCGTATCTAGAGTGTCAAAGTAACATGATTAGCTACATGTACATAATTTAATAGCAAATTAACTTAAATTTAATAAAAAGGACTAATTAAAAAAGTTCAAATTAATAAAAATCTAATTACAAATTTTTAAACTATAAAAGTAAAATTAAAAATTACAAAAAACCACTAGTTCTAAGATAACTAATTAACCTGACAATAAAATAGATATTTGTGATCTTTGGCCACTTCAATATTGGAACAATGGATGAGGAATTAGTACTTGTTCTTTATTTTCTCCACAAGCTTGAGCACTTTCTCTGTGTCTTTATGTGGTTCCATCTTAACATTGGAGAAGAAGAATGATCCATCTTTGACCTTGAACTCATCGTCAGCTTATCAGCCTCTCATATTAATGTCAATGTCGGCAGCCCCTCCTATATTAATGTCATACATCAACAGCCTTCATTGGTATGGTCAAAAACTACTATATGTTAGCTTTGTTAGCCCTTCATATGGTGTGGTCTATTTTGATAGGTTGATATCCTACCATTATGGACTTGCATTCTAAATCCATATGGTTTGCATGCATATTTCTTACCTATTTTCTATTGCAACATTGACCATTGATGGAATGGTTAACTTAAGCTCCCTATAAATTTGGTTCCCTAAGTCTGGTTTCATACACCCATTAGCTTACACACCATCATTAGAGAGAGAGAAACAAAGGCTTAGAAGCACCAAGAATCGAGTTCGATAATTCTGACATTTACGACATTTCCATTCATTGGCAATGGTTGGAGGTATGATTTCTTCTACATTATTTCCTTGTTCTGGACTAAGTCATTAATCTGTTTTACGTATAAATTTTTACATTGGGTATTAGAGCCTTCAAACCTCTACCTTGCAAAATTTTGAAAACTTTCAGAATCAGGTTTTTTTATATTTACACATGTTTTTGTATTTTTTTTTACTTCAAAAATGTAATCTTCATGAAAAATTAATCAGTTTTAGCATTTGAAATGCTAAAAACAGAGCTCCAGAATGTAAAATATAACCAGGTTTTGAACTAGGCCCCTTATGGGCTAGGTCGGGTCATAGTGACCTGACTGAATGTTGAAGGTTGCTACACTTTTTTAATTGGCTTGAACGATAGTGTGTTTAGTATGTTGTTGTGTGCTGATAATAAAATTGCAAAACTAACCACCCTAAGACTTGAAAACCATGTCCTATTGTATGAAAGTGACATATTCTAACCATGTTTCTAAAACTTGTTTGTTGTTAGTTTGACTAAATATTTTACTTATTTTAATATTTCATTTTTCGGCTATTCTTATATTGTTTTCATTACGGGCCTTATAATTGTCATAAGGTTTTGAGCTTTTTGTTTTGGTCCATTATTATGTGTTCAACTTAAAATGAAAAAAGTTGCTCAAAATATTTAATTAAATTGCTCAAATGTTTTAAAAAAAATTGTTGTGAGCATATTAAGTTTTATTGGACAATATTTGGTAGATATTTTGTCCAATATTTTATGAAAGTTAAAATTTTTCATTTAATGCTTATTTTCTTGAAAATTAATTTTGAGCAATATTCATGGCATATTGGTTAAATTTAATAAGGGGATAATTAATTAATTAATTGTCATATTTTGATTTTTTTGACTAATTAATCAATTAATTGTTTAAAATCTCATTATGAAAATTGCTTGTTTATGCATTTTGCATGGTCATTTACAAGCAACTAAAAAATTTTGATGCCTTGTAATTAGTATGAATTTGGCATAATTAAAGTCTAGCCACATCATCTTTATTTATTCTAAAATAATACATCAAGTTTTAAAATTACATGAAGGAAAATGATATTAAGTTGTAATTAATCATCTTCAATATGGTAATTATCATCCCTCAAGAATGTTATCACATTTATATGATTCATTAAGATGGGATAGTGAATTTTTCTTTTTCTTAATTTGCCCATATGGATTAAGGAAATGGAGTGTTATATACTAGTTTCATCATGATTTGTGTATGATCATAATTAAATAAAACTTAGCCCACATGCAGTTTTATTAGGCTTATGTTTACTTTACATGTTTTACATTGGTAGAATATGTCATATGGATTTTTTAAAGATGTCTCAAATATTGGTACATGCATGTAACACTTATGCAACTTTTCAACCATTAAACATTTCTGATTTTTAAGTTCCTAAACTTAATAGGGATAATTACAAGATTTGGAAGAAGAAAATTCTTCTCCAATTAGGGTGGATGGATGTTGATTATGCTATTAGAAAAGATGAAGCTCCTACACTTACAGATACTAGCAGCACATTTACAATAACTCTTTATGAACGTTGGGAGCAATCTAATTGCCTCATGATGATGTATATCAATAAAGACATTTGATAGTATACATCGGTTGACATGTGAGCATGAAAACATTCCTAACTTGTTAAAAGTCATTTATGAATAATTTGAATCCTCTGAAAAGGCTTTAACAAGTACCTTAATATCAAAATTATCCATCATGAACCTTACTAGCATAAGGGGTGTGCGAGAGCATATCATGAAGATAAGGGATATTATGTTTAGGAGGAAGGAAGGCTCTTAGCGGAAATAGGAGAGAGTGCACATATAGCAACTCAAAGGAAAGATAAGAGACAAGCCAAGGAAAAATGGAAGGGTAAAATGCTGGTCCAAAGTGATATTAAGAAGGAGTCCAAGTGTTTTTTTTTTTTTTTTGTAAAAAGAAAGGATGCATGAAGAAAGACTACAACAAATTCAAAGCTTGGCTTGAAAATAAAGGTAACTTAATCTCATTCTTTTGTTATGAGTCTAATACGATAGATGTTATTAATAACATATGATGGATTAATTCTGGTTCTACAATCCATATTTCAAATACCTTACAAGGCTTTCTAAACCAAAGGAAGCCGATGGGAAGTGAACAATACATCTATTCAGGAAACAAGATGGGCTCACCGGTTAAGGCTATAGGAACTTACAAGCTGGTTTTGTTTTGCTTTTGGATAAAACCTTCTATGTACCAAGTTTCTTTAAAAACTTGATTTATATTTCAAAACGTGTACTATTAGGATATTCTTTTGAATTTTCAAACAATATGTTCAAGTTATCTTACAAATCTAATCTTGTTGGAAATGGTACAATTTGTGAAGGTTTTTTCCAAATTCAATTAAAGGACAATTCATTACATGAAACCATGCATGCTTCCAGTAGCATAGGTATAAAGAGATGTGTTACTGATGAAAATTCCTCTATGTTATGGTATCATAGACTTGGTCATGTCCCAATAGAAAGAGTAAAAAGGTTAGTAAAGGAAGGAGTATTAAATACTCTTGACTTCACTGACTTTGATACTTAGATAGACTGCATTAAGGGAAAGCAAACTAACAGGACCAAGAAAAGTGTCAAGAGGAGTTCTACCTTGTTAGAAATCATAGATACGAATATATGTAGTCCAGATGTGGACTCAAGTAGTCAGAAATACTTTTTCACCTTTATTGATGATTACTCACGATACATGTTTTTTTATTTACTTAATAATGAGAATAAGGCATTAGATGCTTTAAGGTTTTCAAAGGAAAATTAGAGAAATAATGTGGTAAACAAATTAAGATAGTAAGATCAGATAGAGGAGACGAGTACTATGGTAGATACACTAAAGATGGACAAACACCTAGTTTATTTGCAAAGTTTCTTCAAGAGCATGGGATTATTGCGTAATACACTATGCTTGGTTCCCCAGACTAGAATGGTGTTACTGAAAGAAGGAACTAAACACTATTAGACATGGTACAGAGCATGCTCAATAGCATAAAGCTTCCCAAGTTTTTATGGACTAAAGCCCTTAAGATGGTTGTGTATATACTTAACCAAGTTCTAACTAAGACTGTTGAAAAGACATCATTTGAGTTAATAAAAGGTTGGAGATCAAGTTTAGAAATATGCGCATATGAGGATGCCCATCTGAAGTGCATATTTGCAATCCACAAGAGAATAAGCTAAACCTAAGGACTATTAGTGGCCACTTTATTGGTTATGCTGAATGGTTTACAGGTTTTATTGTCTATTACATAACACTAGGATTGTGGAGTTAAGAAATGTTATGTTTCTAATAGTGATCAATTGAGATTCAAGCTTTCACATCAAGTGATAGATTGGTTATACTTCATACCCTTTAAGTACAAACGGATGTTGAAGAACTAATCATTGAGGAACCACAAACTACTAACCATGACCAAGTTGATCCAGTTGTAAAACAACCACCAAAATTTGTTATGCAACTAGTTGAGGAACATACTCTCTAAGAGAATGCTGACTCAACATTAAGAAGATCAACTAGGATTAGAAGGTCAACAATTCCTAGGGATTATGTTGTATACTTACAAGAATCTAACTATACTATTGGAGTTGAAAATGATCTTAAAATGTTTTCACAAGCTATCAATTGTAAAAAAATCTGATTTGTGGCTTAATGCTATGAAGGATTAGATGGATTCTATGGCCTCAAATGAAGTATGGGATCTCATTGAGTTGCCTAGTAGCTCAAAATTCATTGATTGTAAATGGTCTTTAAGACAAAAAGAAACTTATTAGGTAATATTGAAAGATATGAAGCATGACTCATGGCAAAAAAGATAGAACTCAATGTATTTTGGGTTTATCGCAAGAAACCTATATAAATAAAGTCTTAAAAAGATTTTGGATCCTAGATTGCTCACCAAGTGTAGCACCTATTATGAAGGGTGATAGGTTCAATTTGAGCCAATGCCTAAAGAACAATTTAGAAAGAGAACAAATGTGTAACATTCCATATGCTTCAGCAGTTGAAAGCCTTATGTATGCTTAAGTTTGTACAAGACCATACATTGCATTTGCACTTGGAATGTTAGGCAAATATCAGAATAATCTAGGGATTGATCACTGAAGAGCTACAAAGAAGGTTATGAGTTATCTCAAAGGTATTAAAGATTACATGCTAATGTACAAGTGATATAAAAAACCTTAATGTAGTTGGCTACTTTGATTTGGATTTTTTTATTGTACTGACTCATGAAAATCAACATCCAGGCATCTTTTTATACTTGTCAGTGGAACCGTGTCTTGGAAGAGTGCAAAGCAGACTTTGACTATTACTTCTACCATGAAGGCTGAGTTCGTGTCTTGTTTTGAGGCAACTTTGCATAGTGTATAGCTTAAGAGCTTTATTTCTGGTCTTAGAATTTTGGATTCTAATCCAAGGCCATTAAGAATATATTGTGACAATTCAGTTGCAATTTTTTTGGCTAAGAACAATAAAAGTGAAAGTCGAAGCAAACACATCGACATTAAGTATTTGGCCATTCAAGAACATGTCAAGGAAAATAAAATTTCTATTGAACACATAAAAACCTAAGTTGATGATTGTTGATCCCTTAACAAAAGGCATGCCACCAATAAAGTTTAAAGATCATGTAACTAGAATGGGACTTAGTTCCATATTAAGTATTTGACATATGTTTTCATCACTTATAATAAAGCTCTTATTCATTTGAGTTGTTTTTCTCATTTGGGTGCACATTTATATTTAGAGAATAAATAACATTAAGAAGGCTTAGAATAAGCATAGGGCTTATTCATTAAGTTTTAGTAGGAAGAGAAAGCAATATGCATTGTAATACACAGAAGGTAATACTCATTTATAAAGGACTTGTTGCTATGGTTTATGCATTCGACTTTTCTCTTTTGGAATTTGTATAGTTAAGGATATTGAAATCATTAAGTATAACGGACTAAGTGGGAGAATGTTAGCCTTCTATATTAATGTCAATGTTAGCAACCCCTCCCATATTAATGTCATACATCAGTAGCCTTCATTGTTATGGTCGGCAACTACTGCATGTCAAGTTTGGCAACCTTTCATATGGTGTAGTTCATTTTGATAGGTTGATATCCTACCATTATGGACTTTCACCCTAAATCCATATAGTTTGTATGCATATTTCCTACCTAGTTACTATTGCAACATTGACCATTAATGGAATGGTTAACTTAAGCTTCCTTATAAATTTAGGTCCCTAAGTTTGGTTTCTTACACCTTTAGCTCACACACCATCTTGAGAGAGTGAGAAACAAAGGCTTAGAATCACCTAGAATCGAGTTTGATAGTTCTAATGTTTACGGCATTCCCGTTCAATGGCAATGGCTGGAGGCATGATTTCTTTCGCATTATTTTCTTGTTCAAGACTAAGTTATTAGTCAGTCTGATGTATAAGTTTTTACACAACCTTTTTCTTCTTCTTTTTCTTCTTCTTCTTCTTCTTCTTCTTCTTCTTCTTCTTCTTCTTCTTCTTCTTCTTCTCGTCATGGAATTGCAACTTTGACCATATTTCAATGTTAGAAAAGCAAACCCAGAATATTAACTTCCTAAAATGAAGCTTCATACCTTTCTTCTTATTCTTCTTCCTCTTCCTCTTCTTCTCTCTATCTTCCTCATTCTTTAGGGATGATTCCTCTATGATAGTTTCGTTCTATTACTTGATGGGGACCTCAGAGGGAACCAAGTCATAACCCTCCTTGTTCTTGGATTTCGTGAAGAGATCAATGAACACTTAGCTGAGAATGATTTATAATTTTGCAATTAATAGGTTATAGCCCACAATTAGATTCCTGATGGTAAAGATATGGATGGAGAGAGCATGAGGGTGTAAAAGGATTTAATATACTTGCTTCATTTATATATTTCTTTCCATCCATATATATATATATATATATATATATATAAGCATGTAGGCAAGTAGCATTTACTTTTCTTTATTTATTATACAAACCTAATACCTACCATGGTTCCCCTCATATTTTGCTAGGAACATGAGATTATATTTAATTATGGTGGACCATTTGATGGAAATTCAATGGTCCAAATTTATATTAAATAAATATAGCCGCTTGTAGTTATATTTCTATCTGTAAATATAGACCATTGAATCTCTATCTAACGGTTCACCATCATCCAAAAGACCTTATGTTCCCACTAGAACATGAAGGGATCTGAAATACATCATAATTGCATGCATCCTAAGCCTTTTCATTATGCCACCAACCTCTTAATTTAGGTTTGCACCTTTGCATGTGTTAGCCGTTAGTATGGACTATTTTGATTATAGCTTTAACAATGATCACTTTCATTAATTTGATGAATTTTTTCTGTTTGTTTGACAGTAAAACTCAGCCTAAAAAATCGCTTCTTTATATGCTTGTGATAGGATAGATTTTCTTGCGGCACACGAACATTGAACAAAATTAATATAATCTTACCTCGTAAGTGTGGTTGCTTTTTGACAGTTAGGATAGTTACTGAGTGAATTAGTTTTTAAAGATATTTAAAACTGGGGTTTGAATCATGTGTATAATAAAAAGAACTCGTATATTGAATGAGTTGGAGTATATACATATAGAATATTAATCTCTTAGCGATTAAGGCCACAAGGATTTGATTAATTAAGCAATTGCTAACATGGTATTTATAAATTGTTATATTCAGTTCATCAGTTGCTTTAATGAATTTTTGAATCTGTTTATGCGTAACAACAATGCCAACTTTCTATTCTCTGCTTTTATTATTTTTTTTGTTTTTCTGGTTATGGGTTACTTATACCTGAGATTAAGTTTCTATTAATATGCCCTTTCATGGTGCATTATTTAAAAAACTAAATCCGATTAAATAATACAAGTTATTTGCATCAAGACTTAAAGGAAAGTTTCATTAGGAGGAAAAAAAAAAAAGTTTTGCTAGAAACCTCGATTCCAAAAAATTAGCTACATTAAAGCTGAACATTTAACAATATTTCTAAATTTACATGATATTGTTTACTTCACTGCTAATACAGTGCAATATTGACATGCAGGATTACTTATCCTTTTAAAAATTTCACTCCCCACCTATGGATTTAATTGGATTTATGACTTTAAAAAATTGAGAGCTGAAGAACTCTATAATTCAATTTAATTTTTAATTTGAGAGTTTTTACACTATATATATTAACAAATAGTCAAATAAATAAAAATAACATTACAATAGGAAGATTGAATAAAGAAAGAGTAGCAAATGAGTTGCTATTATGACACTAGTATTTGCTTAAGTATTTTATTGCTGATTAAATTCTTTTTATTATAATACTTGTTTTTTTAATAAATTTCAACTTTCACCCGTTAAACTTTTATTTTAGGTAGTAAAAATGATTAGTATCAACATGAGAGATGTTTATATTTTGCTTCTATGGATGGAAATGCTTAAAATATTAAAAAAAAAAAAAACTGTAGCATTTTCTTAATCATATGCACTTTAGAAAACTTTCTCATGTCAACTCTTCGCTTGCTTTAATATGAAAAATTTTGTCCCTAGATATCTTCAATAATTAATTCTAATCCTTGTCATTTTGATTAATGACTTTCTTGAGATTGTAGGACAATCTTCTTCCCCATCAATTTTCTATTTTAATGCTTGAAAGGTCAACAACTAAAATTCACTCTCTATTTAATAATATCAATGTAATCATATATATATATATACACACACACATACTAAGGGATTCAAACTTACATTTTAAGAAAGAATTAAAAAAAAGTCTAAGATTAGAGGAATTTAGGGGATGGTAAAGCTTATAAAAACATTGGATAATTTGAAGTAGAGAAAGATAATAAAAAATATATATATATAATGTGATAGAATAGGAAAATGCCTCAGTTCTAAACTTAAAAGTAGTATTTCCTTGTTAAAAAAAATGAAATGAGAAGAAAATGATATGATTAAAGGGCCATGGCCCTGGACAAAATTATACAGGTTTTGGTGATCTCACCCTTATTATCATTATTCTCTTATGACACTATTTTGTCATAAACCCATTCAAATTTTAATTCCTACTTCAAAAAACTTGTTGGATTCCAATTTCACCTTTAGTTTTTTGTGAAATCATAGAGAATGATTTCAAAAATCCTCGCGACTAAGCTCAAGAGACAGATTTCAATTCTTGTATTAATGTGGTCCCATGGTTTCTTAAAGGTTTCTCAAGACCACTTGTGTTTCAACTAGAAGAACATGTTTCAAAGAAATTTGATTTGATCATAAATTTGAAAACAAAGTCTTCTGAATTTGATTTGTTTGGGTTGTTCGAGTGTAATAGGAAAACATGTTGATGTTCACGTAGAAGATTGCATAAGTGTGCATGATGTTATTGTAAGAGCGAGTGAGTGAATGATGATGTTATTAGAGTCAAGATGAAAAAATTTTAAAATGGTCATATACATTGAAATTAATTCCACCCTTACACTACAAAAAAAAAGAGGCTTTTGCAAGGGTTCTAACCATCGCAAAGGGGTTCTACAATAGTTAACAAAAGCGTTGCATTAATCATCATTACAAATGAAACAACAATGCTTTTCATTAACCCTTGCAGAAGTTGTTGTGATGGCATGATTTTGCAATGATCAAGGAAATCTCGTTACGGTCGTAGCAAAGAAAAGTGTTACAATACCATGGTTTTACGACAATGTTTCTAACCCTCACAATAACATACCACTGCGACGGTTAGAAAAAAGTGTCACAATGTCACTATTTTTATGATCGTCGCAATAACATGCCACTGTGGCAGTCAATAAAAACTATTGTAATGTCTCGTCTTTGCGATAGTTTAGATAAACCATCATGGGTGCTTATAAATTCATTATGGTAGCAGTTTAAACTGTCACTTATTAGTTTTTTAAAAATACTTTACTCTAATTTTTTGTGTAATTATTTTCTTTGAACCAATATCCTGTAAATATGAATTTATCTTCAATCACAATAACATAATTAGTTAGTCTAAGCTAATATGGTCTACTACATAATTAACTACAAGCATAACAAGATACAAAGTTATTATGAAACTATAATTAACTCTAAATATAATGAAATAGTAATTACAAAGTCTAATAAAAACAATGATAAGTCATCATAACTAGCTAGTTGTTCCTACTAGAAGGACTTGTCGATAGATTTGAAGGTAGGTTTGCACTATCTTGCTCACTTGGTACCTAACAATTGAAGAGGAACTTTGATGAACAATAAATTCAATAATAAAGATAAAAGAACATTACAACATTAGACTTATACAAAATAAAAATGTTTAGAGAAACAGCCCATGAGATAGTATAGATGCAAACTCTAGGGGCAAATCTTCCTATACATTTCTAAGGAGAAATGACACAATTCTATTTGTTTGCTGTTGCTTTACTGTTAGATCAACAATTTGAGCTCTTTCTTACGCACCTATTTGGTCTCTTTCTGCCATTTCATCTAGCTACAGATCAAACCTTATGCCTATCTCTTGTAAATTTGATCGTGCATTTAAATGGTCATTTAATTTCTTAGCTCATTTAATTAAAAAAAATACATTTCATAAAAAAATTTTTCAATATGCATGACGTCAAGACTATGACGTAATAAATTGTTCTCCTAATAAGGAAGTTGGAAAAATATGCTCTTCTTACACTATTGCTGGGGATCACAACCTACAGCAGTAGATCCTTGAGGACTTTTTCCTCAATTTTCATCCTTTACATCTTTTCCTAATACGTTCTCAATATCCTGAACATGTATTCAAATTTCTAACCCAGTTACGGCTATAGGGGGTTTCTTTTCTCTTCTCTTATGTCAAATCTACTTCAAGCCAATCTAAATTTATGTCATGGATTCAAAAAATGACAATGACCCATAAAACACCACTTTCTACTATAGGTAAGTCAGACAGGGATAAATTCAAAATTACAAGTAGGATAAGTTAGCCTAATATGGACATTCCACCTAGATAAAGTTCCAAGCCCTTGAAAATCACTAATCGTCCACATGATAGCTACACACAACTTGAACATCTCATTAGTCAATGAGTGAAATGTTTCAACCTCTACATCCTATAACTCTTTGAGCTCTTCTATTAGCAGTTGCAAATACACATCTATGTCATTTCTTTGTGCTTTTTTCCCAGGAATAATCATTAAGAGTACTAGTACACTTTGTTTCATACACATCCAGGGAGGTAGGTTGTAAGGTATGAGTACCACTAGCTAAATGCTATAGGCTATACTCAAGTTGCCAAATGGATTGAAACCATCAGTGGCTAACCCTAAACATAAATTTTAATGATTCGAAGTGAATTGAGCATTCATTATATCAAATTTCTTCCATGCCTCGAAATCTCTTAGATGTCCCATCATGCTATCATTATTTTTGTCTATTGCATGCCACCTCATGTGCTTAGCAGTTTTAGGGGACATAAAAAACCTTTACAACCGTGGTTTCAATGGGAAATATCTAAGTACTTTAGCAATCGTGTTCTTAAGCTTATTACCTTTTTTCTTTAGTTTCTACCTAGATGTGTTGCACCGTTTGCACACATCTTTGGTGTCATCCTCGCCCCAGTATAGCATACAATCATTGGGATAGGCATGAATTTTTTTTCTTTTATAGTCAAGTCTTAATTTATTAATAATTTTCTTTGCATCATAAAAAGAAGGAAGCATCTTTGCAATCATAAAGGCATTTATTAACAAATCTAATATCATAGACATAGGTTTATCATTGAGTTGACACAAATACTTAATGTGATACAACTTCATCAAAAATGATAGCTTCGATTATTTCTCACATCCTTCATACAAATTTTGATGTCCATCCCTAATTAACTTATAAAACTCTTTTTCCACCTTATCCACCATTAAATTAAAAGATGATGGAGCTGGACCTTCAACTTCATCTACCATCTCATTGTCATTATGAACCCCAAATGCATCATGGATTATATCTTGCATAAGATCAATTATAAACATCCTTTCTTCACTAACTTGTGGCATAAACACAGTTTGTACAAAAAGTAAATCTCTACCTCTTTCCCCGTGCCTTACCTAAAGAGTATACCCTTGTGGGAATGGTTTAAGAATCAAGTGATCTTACACAACTTCTCTAACTTGTCATTTCTTAAACTTACATTTTGGACAAAGGCATATTATTTTTCCCTCAACGCCTATATAAGCAAATGCAAAATCTAAGAAACTATTAAGTCTCTCTAAATATTTAGGTGTATTTTGGGGTTTAGCAATCCAAGATTTGTCCTTTTTGTAAAATAAAATCAATTAAACTATCACTATAAAACCACAATGTTTGGAACATTAACCATATCTATGATACCTAACCAATTAAATGACATTAAATATACACAAATTATCAAGCAATTGAACAACACCTATTACACATAACATACATCCATCTTTTCTCATTCATTGCAATACCATATAATTACCATAAAATAGAGTTAGCGCTAATCACCTTAAACTAGTTCATGTCATGTTGGCACATTTGACATTAAATTCAACAACAAAACACCAGTTTAGTAAATAAAGTGACCATGATGATAAAATAACACTTAGACGTGCAAATGAATTCATTTATTTTTTTCCCACCTTGTTATTGATTAGTTTGTCTATATATAGTAGTATTTTAATAAGTAAAAGCAATGGATAAAATAACACTCCTTCTCATTCTTTTTTCTAAGAAGTTTTGCTTCTTTATCTTGGTAGCCAATTTTTTTTTTTTATTCACATCTGAATATGTAAATTTTTAATCTTCCAAATCACCAATCATCATGTTATCAAATTTTAGCTTGGTATGTTCTATATGAGCAACTGAAGATTAATTCTACCATTTCTACAATTGATATATATCATTCGTGATTATCCCTATGCAGGTTTCCAATGAGACTGTATTAAGAATGGTAATGAAGTCAACAATGAAGCCCTATTTATACCAATTTTCAAACCACATTCATTCAAAAAAAAAAACTATTATATACATCATTTGAGAGGGAATGGGTTTCTACCACACCACTCATCAGAGTTTAAGATCAACAGTAGGAGACACTGACTAAGTAGTGGTCAGAGTTGAAAATTGATGACGATGCTAGCTTGCATAGAATAAACAATTGATGGAGCAGAATAGGAAGACAAAAGGGGTGACGACTGCAGACCCTAGATGCCAAAAATGAGCAACTGACAACGATGATGGATAGACTTCAAATGAAGCTGAAAGGGAAGATGAAGGAAGGCACATGATACTGAATCAATTTAGTTAGAAAAGGGTTGATACATTTTCTGAGATCTAAATGGATTTTAGAAACTTTAAATCCCATAACAATGGTTAAAAGCAACCGTTGTTATGGCAAAGGTTTGCTAGATTCAAAATAGACCTCTAAAAGGTCCATATTCATAGCCTAACGTTGGTCAACACAAGCCATCTTTAGGGCCCTAATAGTGGACCTCTCAATCAAGGTCCACTTCTTTAGGGGCCTAATGACGACCATATTTGGAAGTAAGGGCCATCATTAGGCCATATAGACCTAAGGTCCACTTTTTTGTTCTGGACTAATGACAACCCTTTTTGGACCATCGTTAAGACATGCCTTAACAACGGTTTAGATAAGGTCATCGTTAGGTCCTTCATGTGGAACTTGAGGTTGAGATCCACATTGTTCCGACCTTTACGACAGTTATTATTTGACCGTTATAAAGTTTGACCATTGTAAAGTTCCTGCCTTTATGATTGTTGGTTTGGCCATTGTCATGCCAGTGCCTTATGACATTGATCATCACAATATAGCTATCGTAGTATCCTTGTTTTCTTGTAGTACTAAGGTTTGATTAAATTAATGTATAAGTGGAATTTAATATATAAGTTTCTACAATATAATATTTTCATCTAACAACTTATAAAATTCATATATGAACTTTCTGCTATTAAACTTTCACTTTGGTAGTAAAAGTGCTTTTATTACTTTTTTCCTTCTTTCAATTTTTTATGAATTCAATATAGATAACCCTTTACTATTTTTTTTTAAAATGAAATAGGTAACTTGGACATAAATTAAAGTGGTATATATCTATTGGTTAACCTAAGAAAAGTGGTAAATATTAGTGTATTAATTAAGAGTGTTCAAGACTTGGTTCAACTTGGTTAACCTGGTCTAACTTGATTTTACTGGGTTAAGTTTGAAACAAAATGGGCTAAGTGTAACCTAGTACTGTGTCAGGTCAGGTCCAAGGCTAATATAAAGCTTGGCTTGGCCCAAACTTTTTATTTTTTTTTTATTTTTTTCAAATTTCTTTTTTATTCTTTTTTTTGATACTTGTTATATATTTTTTTCATAAAAAGCTACTTTTATTTTTTAAAAATTGAATATGGACCATTTTTATTAAGTTAGGATACCTCATGTATTATAAGGATCAATCTTAAATTTTTCTTTCAAAATTTCAAATTTAAATTTATAAGAAATAACTTAAAAATATAAAAATAATAAAAATTTTTAATATAAGGCTAGTTAGGTTGGGCCAAAATTTTTTGACCCATTGTCAAAACTGGGCTAAATCTTAAGTTGATAAAAACCCAATCGAGCCTAGTATATGTACACCCCTAGTATTAATTCGTTGAATTTCTAAAAGGGTGATTTGAAAATTTTGACAAAGAAAAGATATAAATAGGTAGAAATGTTATTGTTTATTACTAATTAATGAAAATATGACAGTAGTTTTCAATCTCATATATTTCCTTTAAAATTTTGGAAAGTTTATTTTCAATTTGAAATATGTATTTAATATATTAGTTTGAATCATATAAAAATGATTTCGTTAATAAACCATAATGATGAACCATTATCATTTTCTAAAATTAATATGATAACAAACACTACAATCATAAGCATTTGTACAAAAAGGACAACTTTCACAAACTACAAAACCTAGACAAGAAGAAAGTTGTGCATACAAATCTTATATTATTCGAAACCAAGTTTATTACACCTAGAAAAACAACTATATATATATATATATATATATATATATTTTTTTTTTTTTTTTAAATTTAACCTGACATTAAAATAACTATACTTGTCCTTTGCCTACCTCAATGTTGGAGTAAGAAAAGAGGAAGCAATACTTATTCCTCATTACTTTCTCAATGCCATTCTCTGGCTTAATCTCGACATTGGAGAAGAAGACTTAGTCTTTAACCTTATCAGCCTTCTTTTTCTTCTCATCTTGGGATTGCACCTTCGACCCTATCTAAACGTTAGAGCAACAAACCTAGGAATGAAGCTTCTTAGCTTTCTTCTTATTCTTCTTCCTATCCTTCTCTCCATCATTGTCCTTGTTTTGGGATGATTCCCCTACAAAAGGCTTCTTTAGTTCCTTTTCTTTGATAGTTCGTCAAAGGGATCAACCAAGTCATAACCCTCGTTGAACTTGGATTTCATGATGAGATTTATCTTAGGCTAAAGGTTAAATAATCACTTTCTCTTTTGATGGTTTTTTTTTATTTGTTTAATGGTAAAACTCAAGCTAAAAAGTTACTTCTTTATATGTTTATGATAGGGTAGATTTTCTTCCTGCACAAGAATTCAATAGGCGATTATTGAACGAATCTAGATTCTTTGCTATCATAGTAGCTACTGTGACAGTAGATGATCTAAATTTATATTGAACAAGGTATATTATAATCTTATCTCGTAAGAGTGCTTGTTATTTGACATTTTAGATGATTAGTGACTGAATAAGCTTTTTAGTATATATTTAAAACTGGAGTTTGAATCATGCATACATAATAAAAAGAATTCGTATTGAATGAGTACGAGTATTGACATATATATATATATATATATAGAATAATTGTAAGAATATTTTGGCTATGTTTACAATTCATATGCTAACAACAACATTTGAACAAAATTATTATATGGAAAATCAGAATACCTTTAGTATGGAATAAAATACATGAATACCTCGAGCCACGGAACCTTTACAATAAGAGCAAATAATAGTTAGAAGATAATATTTTAGCCTTCTCTCTTGTCACCTATCTTATGACCCTATAGATCATATAACCTTCATCTAGACTATGTCTTTTCATATGATCATGAAGGCCACATTAAATCTATATAAGTATTCACCAAAAAAATGTAACATTCTCCTACTAGACTAAATGATCACATGAAATTATTTAACCTTAATGGATTCAAAGTAATTGTGATCACCATAAAACTTTAATAATCAACTTCAATTTTCTAGATTTGTAACTTATATGGATTGCAGCTATTTTATCTCTATGATGGATATAATCCCTTTTATGCATCACAATACAAACACTCTTTTAGAAAATTTTTAAGGACAAAATACATGAACAAGGTCCTATCCATCATGAACTAATTTTTTTGTTCATGTATACAATCCACTGTAATATTAAAACACAATATTTATCCCTTTAATTTTTGTAAATTTATATAATGTGCACATCAACAAAAGAAAAGGAAACCAAAATGTGTAAATTACATACTATTGATCAATGGACACTTCCTTATTATGTATCCTTCCACGAACAATAAGATATTTTAACTCTATATGTTTCGATACACTTGAACACTTGTTTTTAGAGAAGAAAATAATAGCAGAATTGTCACAAAATACTGTCATGGACCTTGAAACTGAATCAATAATTTTAAGCACAAAGATAAAGTTCTTTAACCAAATAGCTTGAGAAATGGCTTCATAACATGCCACAAACTCTGCCTCTATAGTAGAAAAAGCTGTTAAAGTCTGCTTCACACTCTTCCATGAAAGGGCTCCATTAGCTAATAAAAACATGTATCGAGACATAAATTTTAATGTGTCAAACACACGATAGCCATCCTGTATGACTCAACCTAGAAAAATGCTTCTTTATATGTATGTGATAGGATAGATTTCTTGCTGCATATGAAGTCAGTAGGCGGATATTAATTCACAAGGTTACTATAATCTTATCCCGTAAGAGTGATTGTAATTTGACATTCTGGATGATTACTGACTGAATAAGTTTTTTAGTATATATTTAAAACTGGAGTTTGAATCATGCATATAATAAAAAGAATTCGTATTGAATGAGTAAAAGTATTGACATTATATATTTTATATATATATATATATATATATATATATATATATATATATAATAATTTAATAGCAGTTAAAGTCACGAGGATTTGATAAATCAGAAATTGGAAATTTGACCAAAAAAAAGTCATCGCCCAAGTTATTGAAAGGGCGAGTGAGTGCATGACGGTATTACAATTGAGATGAGAAAATTTTGAGAAGAAAATATGTTAGAATAATTTTTAAATATTATGTGGATTAGTATTAATTTTATTGTTAGATCAATTTCTTATGTTTATCAATTGGACAATTAATATTATTGGACTCAACTAAGAATATATTAGGTTCATATTAAAAGTGAATAATTAGTGATGAATTGAATTATCTACTAACATATTGGATAAAAATTCTCCAAATTTAATTAGTAATTATCTCATCAAATTATTAATTAAAAGTCAATGATTAAGAGATAAATTGGGCTTGAGTCTGGTTAATGACTTATTTTCTAATTATTAATCATCTATTCTATTTTAAATAGGTGATTGACTAGTTTTGTGAGACTTTCCAATTTTTTTTAAGTAATCCTAATTTTGGAATCTGAACAATAACTCTCCCTAATAAGTCTCGGATATTGTGAATTGCCGTTCTTTTCATATTTTTTTAATCTGAAGAAATATACCATGGCTATCACACATTCAGATTAGATTGTTCTATTTTATATCTTTCTTTTGATCATATTTAGGCATGATATTCTTGCAAATTCACATCAAAATTAACTTTACCCTGTCTGATTAAATTAATGTATAATTAAGTGGAGTTTAATTTGTAAGTTTATATAATATAACATATTTACCGAACAACTAATAAATTCATTATTTGCTTAAAATAAGCCATTTAGTGAACGTACTAAAGTTGTTTTTTTGTCCATAAATTTGATCACATTAAGAAATACTCGAAAGCTTTGGAAATATATAAACGCGTGCGAGCGACCCACACACATATAAACAATTACTATTGAGACTTTTTTTTTTTTTTTTGTGGCCACTGAAATGCTGAGACTTAACCAAGAGGAAACAAAACCAAGAAAAATACGTAAGCCACAGGCCAGAAATAACGACCCACTAGTATTAGTTTAAGTTTTTTTTTTCCTTGTTTATATTCTTTTTATTATGATACTTATATCTTAATAATTTTGAACTTTCACCTATTAAGCTTTTATTTTTGGTAATAAAATGTTTTTAGTATCCACATGAGATGTTCAGATTAATTTGCTTTTCTTTCTTTGCGTCATTACTTTTTTTCAAATTTTTATTAACTTAGTTTACACCATTTTTTAAAAATGAACTAAAACTGTCAAAATAGATCAGGTGAATTAAACGAGCCAACCTATTTAACTTATTAATGAAATATAAAATTATTTTGTTAAAAAATATTCAAAACATAAAAAATAGTGTCATCTTAAGTGCACTCACAATTTTAAGTATATCAATATACCTAGTTATAATATAAGGATATAATTGTAATAATATCTACCCAAAATTGTGAGTACACTAAAGATTTTACTATAAGAAAACCTTCTTTCTTTTAACCAAAGGCTAAAGTTGATTAATTCACCAACCTACCAAATCAAACTATCTAATTTATGAGGTAAAGTGGGTCGGGTAAGTTTAACTTACCTATTTTAAATAAATTGAATATTTCAACCGAACTTATCAAAATGGCCAATTAAACAAACTGAATTTGGTAAATCAAACATGTTTTGACAACACATAAAGTGGTAAGGAATTGGTCGGCCTAATTAAGAAAATTGGTATAGATTGGTGTAATATATAATTTGAAACAAATTAAGGTGGTTTGAAAATTTGAAAGAAATTTAGGTATAAATAGGTAGAAATGTCATTGTTTATTATTCTTGAAAATATAATGGCAGTTTTCAATCTCAAATATTTCCGTTTAAAATTATGGAAAGTCTATATTTTCAATATGAATATGTATATAATAAATTAGTGAATCACATAAAATGACTACATTAATAACCAGCCACGAACAACCATGATCACAATAATTAAAAAGAAGTGCAAGCAATAAGTTGACTTCCGAAAATAATAAGAAACACTGCCATTACAAGCATTGTGTATTTTACAAAAGCGACAAACTTTCAAAAACCACAAAACCCACGACACCCTCAAATACAAGAAGAAAGTTGTGCAAACATATTATCCTGAACAAAGTTTATCCCACCTGGAAATTACAATTATATATATATATATATAGACACACACAAACAAACATTTTCAAAGTTAACCTGACATTAAAATAACTATTCTTGTCCTTTAATTCCCCGCCTCAATGTTGGAGCAACAGATGAGGAAGCAATGCTTGTTCCTTATTACTTTCTCTATGTCTTTCTCAGGCTCAATATCAACACTGGAGAAGAAGATTCCTTCTTTGACCTTGAACTCATCATGAGCTTTCTTCTTCTTCTCATCATGGGATTGCACCTTCGACCCTATCTCAACGTTAGAGCAGCAAACCCACAATGACTTCCTGAAACGAAACTTCTTATCTTTCTTCTTCCTCTCCTTCTCTCCATCTTCGTCCTTATTTGTGTATAAGTCCTCTACAAAAGGCTCCTTCCGTTCCTTTCCTCTGGTGGGTTCCTCAGAGGGATCAACCAAGTCATAACCCTCCTTGTTCTTGGATTTCATGGTGAGATATCTATCTTAGGCTAAAGGTTGAAGAATCACTTTCTTTTGATGGTTTTCTTTCTGTTTGTTTGATGGTAAAACTGAGCCCAGAAAAACGCTTCTTTATATATGTCAGTGATAGGATAGATTTTCTTGCTGCACAAGAAGTCAATACGCGAATATCAATTGAACAAGGTTACTATAATCTTAGCTCGTAAGAGTGATTGCTATACATTTGACATTTTGGATGATTACTGGCTGAATAAGTTTCATAGGATATATTTAAAACTGAAGTTTGAATCATGCATATAATAAAAAGAATTCGCATTGAATGAGTAAGAGTATGGACATAATACATACATACATACATACATACATACATACATACATACATATATATATATATATATATATATATATATATGCAGAATAATTTAATAGCGATTAAGGCCACGAGGATTTGTTATTAAGCAAATTAAATGCTAACACGGTATTCATAAATTGTTATATTCTGTTACCTATGCGTATTACAACAATGGCAACCTTCTATTCTATTCTATTTTTTATTGTTTATGGGTTATCTGAGATTAAGTTTTTAATTATGTTATGAATATGTAGCCTTTCAAGGTGCATTTAATTAGACAGATTAATTCTAATTTGATTAGATGTAAGTTATTTACATGGAGACTTACTGAAGGTTTCACATGGAAATTCTTGCTACAAACCTGATTCAAAAAATTTGAGAAAAATAAAATTAGACATTTAACAATACACCTAACCATATGTAATAACCAAAAAAACAAAGTCTATATATATATATATATATATATATATGTATATATATATCATGTAACATACTAAAAATAACATTAAAGAAATATAATAGAATTTTAAAGACTAAAATGAAAGGAGAAAATAATGTTTTGAGTAGAAATTATAATTTTGACATTTTTATTACAAACTACAATGAAAAGAAAAATATTATCTTAGGTAAAATTTTAAGTTTAACTTTTCATAAATGTGTAGACAAAAATGCATAGTTAGTGTCGCAAGATATAAGGACTAATATAAAATAGAAAATAATATTTGCAGTAGAAATTAAATTTCAACATTCTTATTAGGGACTAAAATGAAAAGAAAATATTGTCTTAGACAAAATCATAATTTGAACTTTTTATAAAAATTTGTCAGTAGAACAGTGTCGTGTAACATCTTAAATAATAACTCTAATTCAATAATAGGTACAAAATTACCTTGCTAAGATAATAATTAGGGGTGAGCATGAGCCAGGTTTTTTGCCGACCCGAGACCCGGCTCAATTTTATACTTGGGTTAATTTTTTAAACTTTAGACCAGACCCAGCCTGGTTAGACCTGGTTATTGATCAAGCTGGGGGCCGAGTTAAACTAGGTTTTGGCCGAGTCTGCTTTTTTTTTTTTAATAAAATAAAATATGAATTATTTTGTGAAAATAATTTTTTTAAAAACAAAAAGTGAAAAGAAAAAAAAGATTTGAAAGGAAATAAAATGGAATTAAAAAATTTAAGATTTGGAATGAAAAATAACAAAAAGTTTAAAAGAATTGATATTTTAAAATTTAGTTATAAATAAAATTTATTTTAAATCAAATTAAAAATATATTATAAAAATTTTAAAAATAAATATTAGGTTCGGTCAGACGAGTCTTATGTCACTCCCGGGACCCAACCCAAACTGGTAAAAGTTGTAATTTTTTTTATTTGGCTCAATCATAACCCAACCCGGTGTGATTGAGCCGAGCTGGGTTGACCAGACTAATGCTCACCCTTAATATTAATTAAACCAATCAAAGAGCAAAAGATCGAATTAAAAAGTTAAAATGACCTAATTAAAAAGTTTTGGTATAAATAGGGGTAAAAGTGTAATTTTTGTAAAGTTGCAAAGCATGATTGGATAATTTTATGCAATTTTGGATTAGAAAACATCACTAAAAGGGATAAAAGTGTGAATAAATAGTAAAATATCTAATTTTCACCAAATAATTTTGTTTTTTTTTTTTTACTTTTTCCACCCACCCTTAAGCCAAGTGAGAGACAAATAGACACCTCACCATGTTCTCCATTATATGTGCAACTAAGGAAGAAAACTAAGGTGAAAAAATGGTGGAAAAAATGGTAGAAGAAAGAGAAACATAAAAGTGAATTTTTTTAAGGTAATTTCTTCACTTTTTGCACTCAAAGGAAAAGTTGTAAAGCTCACTTAGAGCTATGATCCAAATATTTTTTCCCATGGTAGATTTTGGCTTAAATGCAATGAAGGATTTGATAGATTCAAGTAGAAAAAAGCGAAACAAAATAAAATGTAAGCTTTCTTATAAGAATTTCTTAAATAGTCTATAGAAATTTCAAGTTGAAATAGATCTTCCATGGCCAAGACCATGAAGTTTAAGTTCTTCCTCACCATATTTGTAATCTAGAGACTTAGGTGAAGAAATTTCTCTTCATAAACTAGCCAAAATTTAAGCTAGAAAGTGGAGATACAAAATGGAACTAAGTTGTCCTAATGGGTCTTTGATATATTAGCACCTAATAATGTAATAAAATATATTTCTAAGTAATTTACGATCCAATTTAGAATTTTAAATGGAGAAGCAAGTACGGTCAAAATATTAAACTAATAATAATGATAGTAATGAATCCAATGTGTGTAGGGATTGGTTATTACCAAAAAAGCTATCAAGGATTGAGTTTAAAGAGGATATTTTCATTGCAAGGGAAATCAAGAAAAGAATTAGCTTAAAGTAGCAAGGTAACTCATTCTCTATTCCTCATATGCTATATGTGTTGATGTATGATAGTGTGAGATCTCACATGGAGCCTTAATAGCTTACAATTGATGTTATGTATCATGGCTTATAGGGTTTGGACATGGTGATCCTACCCTAATCATGATATTAAATATGATGTGATTATAAACCAAAATTAAATGTGTCAACTCTAGTATAATATAATGAGCTATGTTCATGTTATGATTATACATGCATTACTTTGTTTGTGTGTCACAATATGTGTGGAATATGAAGTGAGCAATTGAGACTTTTTGTCTCATCATATCCATAACTAACAATTTTATATGGAAATGGTAAGGATAACCAAAAGGAAATAGTCTCTTATATATTTTAGAGGAACAAAGCCAAGAGGCTTGGTTAGTTGGAAGTTATGATATTATGATGTATGTAACAAGAATTCAAGGATCAAGAAGTATTGTCATGTAACTTAGAAAATATGATAATGTAGCACAAAATTTTTTTTTCTGTGTATAAATTCCCATATGTATGAATAAATGACCAACCAAGAGTTTGAGCAAATTTTAATATGTAATAGAAGACATCTTGAAGCATAAGTATGAGTGAATGAGGCCAAACTCAAATTTTGGTATGTTGGAACCCAATTAGTCAAGTTTTAGTTATAAGAAGATATAAGTTTATGAGAGAAAAGAAAATATGAAAAATTAAGTAGATGGACTCCAAAAATTATTATCCTTAGTAAATTTAATCTTAATATACATAGTTGATTTGCACCAAATTTCATTGAATTTTAAGTTCAATAACTGCCCTTTTTGTATGCTTAAAGTATGGAAAACTATTTAAAAAAGTTTTTTACAATACATGAGGTTTGGTAATACCTGAGGGACTAAATGGATGAATTTTGGGACGAAATTTAATATGAAAGTCCCTAAGTACTATGAAGTATTCTAGAAAGTTTTACATCATTTGGATTTCATTTAAGTGAGTTTTGCACTAAAAATCAATAACAAAATTGTGTTTCTACATAATTCTGTACAATCATAATCATGGATTTATTTGTGGGGACAAATGAACGAATTTTAATTTGGTGTGCAATTAGCTCTCATGATATTCTAGTTTCTTGAAAATTTTCATAATTTTTGGAATCTCCTAGAATTTATTATAGATTTTCAAAGTTGACTAGTTTACTATATAAATAGTACCAATAAATTAGAATTTATCTTTCCTATTTAGCTATCTTCTCACCAAGTTTCCTTCATTTTATTTTTATCACTAGATTGTGAATACTAGGACTATTTTCCTAGAGGATGTATGTATTATGGTGTGACATGTTGGTAGGACTCTTGTATAATAACTTGCATAATATCAAATAATAACTTAAAAACTTTTATATAAAGCACAAACAAGTCTTAGTTTTCTCATTCGAAATAAAGAGAAAAGAAGAGAAAGAGAGTTTATAGAAAAAGAGATTTGTAGAAAATTCATATTTAAACTTGTCTAAGAGGTAGCTTTGTGAATGTTTCTTTAATTGGAGTTGTGTTGTAGAAATAGAAGCTCTCTACTATCGATCCTTGTCAGTGAGTTTATAAATTGCAAAGTAGCACCTTTCATTTTATTTCATGATTACATTTCCTTGTCCAACTTTTGTTTTTCTTATTTCATGCTATGTGTTTTATAGGGGAGACAAATCTATGATTTTTAAACTCTTCAACCATATGTATATATAATATGATATGTACAGATGTATAATGACATAATGACAAGTGAGATTACTAAATTATATAAGCTATTGCTATTGTGAAATGCACTTAGTACATAAAAAGTGCAAAGTAAAGACTATATTATATAAATTAAGGAAAAAGTATAATATGCAAGGTAAATGTTGGAATATCATGTGTTGTGAAAAATGGTACAGTGAATATCAATATTATGTACCAAAGATAAGGTTGTGTTAGAATTTTGAACTTTATTTATTTCTTTTATATCATTTTTAAATTTTGTGACGGTATTTTATCTAAGTTTATCTTATTTAATTTATGTATTATTTATTTATCTTTTTTTAATTATAATATTGTTACTTTCTTATCCTAGAAATTGCTAATAATTATCATTTTATTTCGTTGCATCATTGAAAGTATTTTTTTTTCTATTTATTTACTTGTGGTAATTAATATGTTAAATAGTATATTATTTATTCACATAACTTATTTACACAATTTATTTATATTCAATAGTTTTAATAATTTAAAGGTTAGATTGGAATTCAAGTAAGAACCTCATAACCGTTAACAGAGGTAACGTTTTTAGTGCACTTTGTTAAAATAAATTATTAAGATGTATCCGATAAAGTTATATATGTATGAATTATTAAGATGTATCTGATAAGGAGATATAAATATAAATTATTGAGATGTATCCAGTCAGATGACATAAGTATAAATTATTGAGATATATCTGATAAGGGAATATGAGTATAAATTATTGAGACATATCTGGTGAACAAATATGAGTATAAATTATTGAGACGTATCCAGTAAAGGGATATGAGTATAAGATATTGAGACTTATCTAGTAAAGATATATGGATATGAATTATTAAGACATATTCAGTAAAATAATATAGGTATGATGAACCTGGTTCTTTTCTTGATAACCACATTATACAAAATTATAAAATTTAAAAATGGTGTGTTTATTTTATCAAAACTTGTTTCTGATGTTAAAAACTCTATTGTTTCTCTTTTTACTTACTTTGTAATTTATGCATTCACTAAATCAGTAGTAAATTTACACTTTTCTCTTTAATATTTTACATATTAGCATGTGATAAAGTAAGTTATGACTTTTTTGTTGCTCAAACATTTTAATATATCATCTTGGGTTAATCACTATGTACGTCTGACTCCAAGGTTGTAACTACTAGATGTCAAATTGTTTTGGGGTTATAAATATTATAAAGTGTTGTAAGTCTTATGTAGGTTATTCTCATATTATACTAAATGTATAATTTGAGAAATTATTAAACTGGTTTATTAATATCATTGTGATATTATTAAAATATGACTGGTTGCACAAGTTTAAAAAACATTGAATTGTGGAGAGGTGTTGCTAAATTTTAGACAACCTCCAAGAAATTTTTTTGAATTATATTTTAAATTGTGTTTAATATATTTTATCACTATATTATGAATTTTGTAAGAGTGTTATCTTAGGCTTGCTAGGCTAAGTTGGTTTAGCCTATATGTCGGTCGTGACCAATGATTTTGAGTCGTGATACTATTACATTCACTTCTATTTTGTAAATAAAAATAAAAATAAAAAATCTATTTTTCATGGGTCTATTTTGTAATTTTTTTTGGTTGAAATGTAATTCTATCAAACTCATTGTCTTCTCCTATAATTCCTTTCATTTCTTTCATGTCAACAATCAAGTTGTTTCCACATATCCATATTATAGGTTTCTAAAAGATTTTTTGAGACCAGTTGTATTTCAATTTTCAACTAGCTAGAAGAAAGCCGATTAATATATATGAAATATAAAGGTAATGTATTTTCGAACGAACTGAAAAATTCATTATTTCCTTAAAATAAACCATTAAGTGAACGTACTGAAGTTGTTTTTTGTCCATAAATTTGATCACACTGACAAATCCTCGATAACAAATTACAAAAGCTTTAAAAATATATAAACACACATATGAACAATTTATATTGAGACTTTTTATTTTTTTTGGCCACTGAAATGCTGACACTTAACCAAGAGGAAACAAAAGCTAAAAAACTACACAAGCCACGAATTTGGATCCCCTCCAATATTACTGGTGGGGATCTTTCTTCAGTAAAAAAAGATAGTCATTTGATCTAAATCTAATAATTTTAAATTTTTTTATAAAATGTATTTATAAAAACTTAAAAAATTATTTTTATAAATAAAAACATATTAATATTTTAAATTTTTTATATAAAATAATATCTAGTTTAGAAAATAAAAAGATTGAACTATTTTTAACATATTATAGTTTATTTTGTATATCTTAGAGTTTATTATTATTTAATTAAATATTATTCTATATGAAAAAATAATTTAAAATATTAATATTTTTTATTTATAAAAATAATTATTTTTTATTTTTAAAAAAATATATTTTATAAAAAATTTAGGGCCATTAAATTCCTCTTTCTTTATTAGTGGAAGATCCCCACTAGTATTTGCGGAGGATATCCAAACTCCACAAGCCACGGACCAGAAATAGTAATCCAATCCAATAGTATTAGGTAAGTATTTTATTGTTTATATTCTTTTTATTATAATACTTATATTTTAATAATTTTCTACTTTCACCTTTTTAACCTTTATTTTGGGTAATAAAAATGTCTTTTAGTACCACACGAGATGTTCAGATTAATTTGCTTTTCTTTCTTTGCTTCATTAATTTTTTTTCAAATTTTTGTTAACTTAGTTTACACCATTTCTTTTTAGAAATGAAACAAGTGACATGGACTGGAGCGCCTGTCAAAATGGGACCAATAAAATATTAAAAAAAAATTCATTCAAAATATTAAAAACTTCAATTATATATTAATTTAAATATCTAATTTTTATACTAAAAACTCATTAATTTTGTACACTATTGATCAAATATTGAATATTTAAAGATAAAATAATAATAAAAACTATTTGATATTATAAAAAAGTTAACCTTTTATGAAAGAAATTTCATAAAATTACTCTTAATTGAATTAACTCATCAACTCACTAAGCCAACCCAATGAGCCATGTTAAATTAACCAATTTATTTTAAATGAATTAAAAATTTTAACCAAATATATTAAAATAAAAGATTAAATAAACCGAACTCATTTTGACAGTCCTCCTTGGACATAAAGTGGTATGAATTGGTGGGCCTAATTAAGAAAATTGGTATAGATTGGTGTAATATTTAAAATTTGAAAGAAATAAAGGTGGTTTTAAAATTTTGAAGAAATTTAGGTATAAATAGGTAGAAATGTCATTGTTTATTACTCATAAAACTATGATGGTAGTTTTCAATCTCAAATATTTCATTTAAAACTATGGAAAGTCTATATTTTCAATTTGAATATGTATTTAGTAAATGAGTTTAAATCATATAAAAATGATTACATTAATAACCAACAACGAACATCCATTGTCATAATAATTAAAAAGAAGTGCAAGCAATACGTTGACTTCCGAAACTAATAAAAAGAAACACTGCCACTACAAGCATTGTGTATTTTACAAAAGCGACAAACTTTCAAAAACTACAAAACACACGACACCCCCAAATACAAGAAGAAAGTTGTGCAAACAAATCCTATATATATTATCCGAAACAAAGTTTATCCCACCTGGAAAAACATATATATATATATATATATATGAACAAACATTTTCAAATTTAACCTGACATTAAAAAATAACTGTTCTTGTCCTTTAATTCCCCACCTCAATGTTGTAGCAACAGCTGAGGAAGCAATACTTGTTCCTTATTACTTTCTCTATGTCTTTCTCAGGCTCAATCTCAACGCCGGAGAAGAAGATTCCATCTTTGACCTTGAACTCATCATTAGCTTTCTTCTTCTTCTCATCCTGGGATTGCACCTTAGACCCTATCTCAACGCTAGAGCAGCAAACCCACAATGACTTCCTGAAATGAACCTTCTTACGTTTCTTCTTATTCTTCTTCTTCCTCTTCTTCTCTCCATCTTCGTCCATATTTGTGGATGATTCCTCTACAATAGGCTCCTTCAGTTCCTTTCCTTTCCTTTGGTGGGTTCCTCAGGGGGATCAACCTCATAACCCTCCTTCTTCTTGGGTTTCATGATGAGGGTTATCTTAGGCCAAAGGTTGAAGAATTTTTTTAATTTGATGGTTTTTTCCTGTTTGTTTGATGGTAAAACTCAGCCAAGAAAATTGCTTCTTTATATGTCTGTGACAGGATCTTGCTGCACAAGAAGTCAATAGGCGAAAATTGAACAAGGTTTATTATCTTAGCTCGTAAATTAAGAGTGATTGCTAATTGACTTATGTCTGACTGAATTTGTTTTTAAGGATATATTTTAAACAGGATTTTGAATCATGCATATAGAAAAAGAATTCGTATTGAATGGGTAAGAGCATTCACACACACACACATATATATATAAAATAATATCTTAGCGATTAAGGCCAGGAGGATTTGATCATAAAGCAAATTAATTGCTAACATGGTATTCGTATAAATTGTTATATTCAGGTGCATTTGCGTACTAGGACAATGCCAACTTTCTATTCTATTCTATATTTTTTTATTAGTTATAGGTAGAACTTATTATTAGGTCAAATTTTTAAAAATTAAGTTTGAATTCAAGTTCACAAAAAAATCTTAACTCGTATTTTAATCGAATTCTTTTTTTAAGGTTTTTATTTATATTTTTTAAGTTTGGCCTATTAAGTCAATAAAATTTTTAAAAAGAAAAGTAAAATCAATTTATTACTTAATATTTAAAATAAATAACATAAATCAATTAGTTTTTATTTTTTTAATTAAAATATTACATTACACTAAGTTTTTTTTTTAATATAATAAGTTTTTACTGATTAAAAAATTAATCATTTGAGCTCTTCGAATTCGAGTCAAACTTTTAAAAAAAAATCTTAGTCTAATCTATTTTATAAATTGAGTTTTTTTATTTGAAATTGTTTTGTTTGGGCTTTATTTTTTTCAGACTGAACTTATCAAGATGGACAGACTTTTTAACTTATGATTAAGTCTAATTATAGGTTATATAAGATAAACCCAAATTTGACTAGATGCAAGTTATTTGCGTCAAGACTGAAGGAAGGTTTCATAAGAAAATTCTTGCTAGAAACCTCGATTCCAAAAATTTGATAAAAATAAAATTGAACATTTAACAATACACCTAACCATTAGTTTCACTGCCTATACAGTGCAATACATGGCATCCATGGTTACCTATCTTTTCAAATTTTCACTCCTCCTATGCTTTGGATTTAATTAGATTTGTAACTTTAAAAATTGAGTACTCAAAAACTGTATAATTTAACTTAATTCATTTTTAAATTTGAGAGCAAGTACACACATATAAGTATTAGAAGATAGTCAAATAAATAAATATAACTTTACAACATAAAGACAATTAATGTGATTGATGACGCATCTCTCAACTTTCACTCCCTGTTATAAGTCTTTAAGCTTCGAGCCTCTATTGTATACATTTTTTGTAGAAAAAATATTTTTTTGTTCTCACTTATCATAAAATATTTTTAAAATGTCATATTTAAGTTTTATTTTAAAAAAAATCATATTTGGTAAAACAAAAGAAAAAAGAGAATAAGTATAACATTTTTCGACGAGGTAAAAATCAATTGTGATAACACAATGAAGGAAGAACTAAAATCATAATTTTACAAAGATAAAAAAGGCATTTTACTCCATTTTTTTGTCATAATATAAATATATAACATGATTTTTTTTTATGGTGCCATTTGGAAATTTCTTATCCCAACATTAAGGCCATCGTTTTGGCTGCCCCTTGGTTGGGCCTTTAAGAATATTTTGTGCCCCATTAACTAAACATTATAAAAACAATAACATCTTGGCCCAGCCCAAACTATGGATACTGGCACAGTTGGTACAGAATAAAAGAAAACGAAGAACCAAAAACCAAAACGGGAAGGGGAAGCGAGAGAGGAAGAGGGACCGCTTTCAATGCAGAAGAAAAAATATAGATTAGGTGCCATTTGAGAAGCAGACATCTGGGATCAACTTCTATTTCAATTGCCAATTGCTTCTTCTACATTGTCAGGGCGTCTCACTTTTACAATGCTCTCCTTCAATTCATTGTATGCTCTTTCTGTGTCCCTCTGATTTTGGCCCTCTCTGTTTTTCCCTGTGCTTGAGCTAACTTAATTAGTCTCTTCCGGTGTGTTTCTCATGTCCTTCTTCGTTCCCCTTTTTGCAAAGGTTTTGGATTTGAATATTACAGTATGTTTTTGGGAACTTAGTGACACTTTGTGCCATGCTGTTGTTTCATCTTCGAAAATGCTCTCAGTTTCATATGGGTGATATTACAGTCGATTGAATTGTAGATTATTAGTTTGGATAGTTAATTTTTCCTGTATTCCTCAGTATGGTTTTGTAGAATCACCAGGGAAGTGAAGGAAAGTAAGAAACTTTACGATGTTTGGGTGTTTAAACGTCTTGAGATTTAGCTGTTTAATATTTTAGCTTTTTGAAACTATATGGTGGGTCTTCTCATGGCTGGTTGATAATTCATTATTCACCCGCATCAGAGAAGAAAGAAAAGTACCTGTTATGTTTTCTTGCCCTTCAATGTTCATCCATTTGTTTGAATAAGATTTGAGTCCTATCCTATGCCCCTTTGGTACTCCTCCAGTTTGACAATGTCATGACATCACAAACTATGGAGTACTTGACAAAATACCTCATAATCTTATATTCCTGTACGTGTGAGAAATTTTCTCTTCCCAGCCATTACTAGTTGATTATATATTCATATGCATAGAAACAGATGCATCAGTTTGATACGTGTCATGCGTTTTCCAATTTATCTAATAAATAATTTTTACTTGAAGTCCTGTCAGAGGAATGTTTGCTTCACTTTCTTCCCTGAATCATAGTTCAAAAACTGATTCAAGACCACTTTTGAGCAATGTGATGGATTTCTCGCATTATCTTCCAAGCCCACAGAAAGTGCATCATCAAATATCTATGGTGAGGACTATGACTTCCAAATTAGATTTTATTTGTTCATCTCAACGGGTTTGCTCCACTGGAGAACTGCTTATTGCTGCCTATGATCGAGAGGCATCTGATGCTGGAGAGTATGATCAGTCGAAAGTCAGTGCTGATTCATCTGGAAAGATAACCTTGAACAATGGGAATGAAGTTTTTGGTGACACTGACTCTCTAGAAATTCTGGATAGCAAAGTTCTTAAGGAGAGAATTCGACGGACAAAAATAGGACTAGCGAATAAGGGAAGAGTGCCTTGGAACAAAGGAAGGAAACACACTGCTGGTAATTTGTAATTACGAATGAATGGACATTGGTATTCATTATGGTTGGCCAATTTTAAACCACTGATATTACACATAATGCAGAGACCCGTGAGCGAATCAGGCAAAGAACATTGGAGGCATTGAGAGACCCCAAGGTGAAGTCATGTAAGAATCGTTACAGTTTTTGGAATGTCCCACCTTTCATAAATGTTGATAACACAAAAAATCTTATGAGTGCAAGGCAATTCTCTTAATTTTGTTATTTTTCAACATTACTATACTGATTATCATTTTGAAGTGTCAAATGACCTATAGTAGAATTTTTATCACCCAAAAGATAAAAGAAGAAAACAAAATTATTTTTCTGTTACTATCTAATTCCTTTCTCTGGATTCACCCAGTAATTGATATTCACTTTTTCCCTCGCTTGATAAATTTTCAGGTTAGAAACAAGATGTCTGAACATCCTCGCACTCATAGGTAAACATGCCTGCTATGCCATTAATCTAATCATTTATCTGTATGCCTGCTTAGAGAAAATAATCTAATATTGTAGAAAGTTATATGCTTTCTGATAGGAAAACAAAAGATTTAGTATAAGTAATCAGGTATTGAATGTGCAATATTGGTTATTTATAATTTAGAAACAATCTAGAGAAGGTTCAATACAGGGGAAAAAGAAAAAAAAAAAAAAAAAAGAAATGGGGAATAGAAGGATATTGGAAATTGAGACATTAGTTTGGACTTCAATAAGTAATAAAAATATATGGAAGTTGTAGCTGTACATATATGTGGTAAAATAACATAGGCAATGAGCTTGTAATAATTATATTTTACTCTTCATTGTTTGGCTTAGAAAAGCCGAATGCAACAAACTACAGTTTTGATTAATGGTCTATGTACTATTTTGCAAATTAACCATGTGTTGGTTAGTTATTGCCACTCGTCTGACTTGGAGAAATATGTGAGTTCATATGTCTAACAATGTACATTTAGTCTTCTAAGAATAGATTTTTGGTGGTAGTAAATACAGCTTTTAATTTCTATCCATGATAATATCTTGTTACTTCTAATCTAAGTTGCCTTTGCTATTTTCTTTTTTAGTTGTTAGATTTTTGGAGTCACTTAAATAATGAATGTGCCAAATTTTTATAAAGGAAAGTTTGTTCTAACATAATGTGTTGAGCTTGGTACCAATCTTTTAATTGGTCTCAGTGCACTGAAAGCTAGTGGTATAATGGGTTAAATGTTAACTTACCAGATGAAAGTTTTATACTTTTTGGCTTTAGTATCTGACATTAATCCTAGGTTCCATGACCTTTGGCATGAACATTATTTAATGCAGTCAATATATATGTGTCGTCTCTCAATCTCTGTCATTCTCGCTGCAGTGATCAAATCAAGGCAAAAATAAGTTCTTCACTGAGACGTGTTTGGCAAGAACGGTTGAAATCAAAGCGATTGAGGGAGCAATTTTTCTTTTCATGGGCCCAAAGCATAGCAAATGAAGCTAGGAAAGGAGGAAGTGACCAGGAAGAGCTAGATTGGTATAGCTATGATAGGATAAAACAACAATTGGAGTACCGTCAACTCCTGTGGGCTGAGGAAAAAGGAAAAAAGAAGCAGATGGCAATTGCTAGTGCAAAGAAATTCATGGAGTCATGGGCTAAAAGCATAGCCAAAGCAGCTAAGAGAGGAGGGAAAGGTGAGCAAGAACTAGACTGGGATAGCTACGATAACATTGAACAAGAAATGGCTCTCCACTATCAGCTACAGCGATGTGCAGAAAAGGCAAAGGCAAAGGAGATGGCAAGGATAAGAACAGAGAGAGCAGCGCAGATAAAGGCAATAAAAAAGGTGATGCTCACGCAGAAGAGAAAAGAGCGGGAGGAGAGGACTAAAGCAACTGGGTATATAAAGACTCATCCATACAGAAAAGCAAAGGAAGGTGACTTAGATGTTCCCCAGGAGTTTAAACTTAACCCAAAATTAACAAAGGTAGGGCTTCAAATTCCTCATTCATGGGGCTATTATTTTATATATATATATATAATAATAGCATACCTATTTTATGGAAAAGTGAATTTAATGCTGGGTTGCAGTGTTTATTTGTCAAGCATTAGACTTCTTCACGGTACAAAAGGAAAAGGGAAAAATTATGAATGACAGGAGAAAAGTTCTTTATGTTTGTCAAGATTAAGAAAGGGCAAATCCTGTAACTTAATAATTCCTATGTCATTTAAAAACTCTTATGTTCCTGATTAAAATATTAAATGTAGAACTACTATAATGTTAAAGCTTGGCTTTGAATGAGAGATGAAGAGACGTTGAGTAGTTATTTATATCCTGAATACGCCGTTATGGAAATTATATATAAGGGAAAAGTTGGATGACTTCATTAGGTGTTTGTGACGAGGTTTAGTTACAAAAAATGTCTACAGTTCTTCACTATGTTTTATTACAAAACTTCATAGCAAACGCATAAAGAACTTTATCGAAGTATTATCCTATAAATAATTGTGAAGTTGTCATTAAGTCTGGTATATGGTGCTTACATGCATCGATCCAGTAGAGCTACCAAGTAAAGCAGTATGGCTTAATTCCTCTGACTTTCAGTTCAACTTATCCCTTCACCCTTATGTTTGTAATATGCCTCATTACTTCTGGATTCTGATGATTCTATGTTTGTCTTGTCGCTAGATTTGCACATGGAAGAACAAAGATGGTCAAGAAGCCAGAGAAGGAGATGCTTTTAATACCATTTTCCCAGCTAGTAAGAAATTGGATTTGGAGCTTATCAAGAGAGAAAAAATGAGGAAAGAAGTTTCACTCGCTGATCAGATTCGAGCTGCCAGGAACAAGAAAGGCAAAATCCACTTATAAGGGATCTTGTGCATATTCTGGTTACTCTACCTATAAGGTGAAACAGATTTTATTTTCTATTTTGGAGATAAGAGTTGATAAGGTTTGAACAAGGTGGAGTAGATTGCTAGTTGAATAGTTTAATTTCATGTTAACGAAGTCTATATATTCAGCTTTTGACTTTCATTTCCTTTGCTCTCATTTTCTCTTTATTTCCTTCATTCCTTGTTAAAATAAAACTCTCTGGTTTTATAGAGCATTTTTTGTTTTGGCATCTAGTAAATCATACAGCTGCGGTGCCTCAGAGAAAAGGGGAATCAAGAGCAATTCTTGATTAGACATGGTCTAAAAAGTTAGTAGGGGACTACATTAAGTTCTAACAAATATGCAAGTCTATCAAAAGTCTCATTATAACATAAATGTGCTCACATATTTTATAATATTTCTTTTTTGGGATTGAGTCTACTTAAAAATTTTGTATCAAATTGACTTCAATTTGATTGAGAGTTAATTTTGGCAGCAATAGCACACGCATGAAAAGCTTGCATAATGTGACAATATTGCTCAGGAAAGTTCGCACATTAACATTTATTAAAGTGCAGTCGGATGTTTTGAAATTTAAATTGGCTGTTCTTCGTTTAGTTATTCTCAAAAGGAAATAATACCAAGGGTTGGAATACTTCAAATTCTAAGAAGTTTCAATTATTCAACTGTTGGATATGTGTCGAGATTTATGTATAATAACAAAATGGTGTCATCTTTAATGGTAATTATAAAATTGGTTATACTGGTGCAATTATTATATGGTACATTTAACAGAAGATATGTGATAATAATATGTTTAAATATGTTAATTTTATATTAATTTAAAATAATTTATTATATTTATATTGTGATCCTAAAATTTTTTTTAAAATTTTAATTTATTTCCTTTACTTATTATTTTTAATAACCCTACAAAACATTGGTTCACAAATTAAAAATAAAAATAAAATTATGAAGTTATGGAGTTATTGAAAAATAAGTAAAGTAAAGGATATGTTGACAAAAATTATAAATTAATATTTTCGTTTGAGTTATTGAAAAATAAAAAAGAGATTGAATATATTGAAAAATTCAAAACTAATTTTGGGTTCATAAATAAAATTTAAAAATAATAGAATCAAAACATAAATATAACAAATTATATTAAGTTAATATACAATCAATATAATATGGCATATTATCGTTATGTGTCTTTCTTTTAGTATGTCATGTAATGATTATATTGGTACAACTAATTTTATAATTACACTAAAATTTTATCAAATAAAATATTATGTATCATAAATTTTAAATGATCTAACGACCGAGAACTGAACTGTCCATAGCCCAGCCAACTTGGGAAGTGTTCAGATGTCATCCGTCAACATTGGTCTAAAATAAGCTGATGGTGCAAAATAGGGGTCCATTCAGTTGAACATAATACTATAGTAATAAAATTTATTACTTTAGCTATTTAACTTTTTCTTTTTCTATTTTATTTGATAAACTGGTCATTTCATTTACAAAGGAGTTCTAAGTAGTCATTATTTATCATCACACTAGCAATTCGTCTTTAATCACCTACAAGCTAACACTCTTTCCTTCTAGTTGCCCACTGCAAGGCAAAATTTAAGAGAATTGACCTGGGTAAGAGACAGCAATATGCTTTAAAAACTTGAGAGAACCTTGAATATGGACCAAGAGTAATCACTGATTTTTTATTTTTTTTTCACTTTTCTTTTGTCCTCTTTACAGATAATAATATATTTTAAAAACAAAACTTACTTCTAGAAAAGGGGAAAATAAGCATAGTTTAAAACGAAGGCTTTTTGGAATTTTTTATTATACAAAATTAATTTTTATTGGTTGAATCACTTCTAATTTTGGCACCCCAAAAAAGACCCCGAAAAAACTATGCAGTTCAAACTGAGCCCGAAGCCCCAAGACTCATGTCAGGCTTGACCCATTATTAATTGGCGATCACCAAGCGCCTTCCATTATTATGCAAAATTCCACTATGAAGTATTAGCAACCCAATGACGAGTCTTCAACTAACCCCTTCACCACTCCACAACTCTCCATTTTATCAACTGGCATTATCCTTTGTTTCAAATGAGATTTTATGCCTAAAGGTATCACCTCACTCCATTTCTGATTTTGCGCGGTTAGTGCATTTGGCGTTGTTTCTTTTTCTTTTTTTCTTTTTCCTTTCATTAATGTATTCACATTTGAAACTACAACTATACTCCGGAATTGTGGTTTGAAATGTCGAGAATCTGAACCCACTTCTCCTCTCCCACTTGCAGGAACCCTATCCATGGGCTCCACAACAAACCAGAACACATACATGTAAACAGCTTATTAAAAAGAAAAATATATGTGGACGAGTTGAACCAAAGGATTTTGGCCAAGAAAAAAAAAAAAAAAAAAGGTTGAACCAGAGGAATCAAAGGCGTTAATATAATTTCTAAGTTAGTGCAACTCACTGCTATCCATCTAATATCCTCAGACGTGTAACAAAAACTGTTCATGATCACACATCTTACCTTCAAAATTTATCGGGTTCTTCCGTATCATAGCATAAAGGTTCATCACGTAGTAAAGAGACAATTAATGAATTCAATTTCCTCAAAGACAAACCCTAGGTTCTTCAGGATGCGATTCTTTGCTATCTACATGGCTGCAAGACTGGAATCTCCCGCGAATCATATCTCAGGGTGAGTAAGGGTTCCCTCCAGCTGTCGCACCCATATCTCTGTTCGGAGCATAGTTTGGCTGGTAGTCCCTGCCAGGAAAATTACCTGAATATCCTGCATTTGGCTGAACCCCTCCCATGTTTTGGTTTGGTGGCATTCCTCCCATATTGTTGGATGTCATACCACCCATGGGACTGTTCAGGGGCATGCTGCTGTAGCCACTATTATGGGGAACTCCACCCATGTGATTGGGCGGGAAACCACCTGGATTGTTGGGAGGGGAACCACCTGCATTGTTGGGAGGAAAACCACCTGCAATGTTGGGAGGGAAACCACCTGCATTGTTGGGAGAGAATCTGCCTGCATTGTTGGGAGTGAATCCACCTGCATTGTTAGGAGGGAATCCACCCGCATTGTTGGGAGTGAATCCACCAGCATTGTTAGAAGGGAATCCACCAGCGTTGTTTGGAGGGAATCCACTAGCGTTGTTGGGAGGAAATCCACCAGCATTGCTGGGAGGGAATCCACCTGCATTGTTGGGAGGCAATCCACCAGCATTGCTGGGAGGGAATCCACCTGCATTGTTGGGAGGCAATCCACCAGCATTGCTGGGAGGGAATCCACCTGCATTGCTGGGAGGGAATCCACCTGCATTGTTGGGAGGCAATCCACCAGCATTGCTGGGAGGGAATCCACCTGCATTGCTGGGAGGGAATCCACCTGCATTGTTGGGAGGCAATCCACCAGCATTGCTGGGAGGGAATCCACCTGCATTGTTGGGAGGCAATCCACCAGCATTGCTGGGAGGGAAACCAGCTGCATTGCTTGGAGGGGCTCTGCCCATGTTAGGAGGGTATCCACCAGCATTGCTTGGAGGGGCTCCACCCATGTTAGGTCCAGGATTCTGAACAGTTTCATAAGACATAGGAGGTCTGTTTTGCATATCTCTGTTGACTATGTTTTCCCTCCTCCTATCAAAGTTTCTCGACCTATCAGCATTACGTGGTCTGTCATTCCGCCTATTCCTTTCATTAGCTCTAGCATTGTTCCTTACCCATTCTTCATGATACTTGGGATCGTAAGGAACTGCTTGTCCATTTATGAAGGGTTCCCCTGGAGAGGTAAAAAGAAAAGCCAACACAGCATGAAATATTGGCAATTATGCAGCAAGAAGAAACAAGATATGATACAGCAAAAGATTCAGTTATTATGGAGTTTGGGCATCCATCTAAGTTTAGAGAGGCGAATCCTGGTATAAATAAACCCTAACAAGTTCTCCAAACTTTATTAATATCTCTTCATGGCTATATTTCATCTTTTCATAATTTCAACCATATCTTCTTTCTTCTCAAATATTTAACTGGGCATAGTTTAGAAAAAAATAAAGAAAAGTCAATTGAGAATACATCCAAAGGCCAGGTTAGAGTACAAGAAAAGTTCTTACCTCCATAATCTTTGTTCTTAACATCCAGATATGAGTCAGGTAGGACCCACCGAACCCTGGGCAATTCTGCAATTTTGAAAAAGATCTATGAAGTCCCTACTTCTACATGAAGAAAGAAAGAGAGAGGGAAAAAAAATAAAAGAAAAGAATAAAAGCCAAAAGGGTTCTAAGTATATTTACCCTTAAGTTTGTATGATAGTTCTTCAGAAACAAGTGCCCCAAATGCATAGTAGTGCCTAGTAGAAACTGAATATATCTTCATTCTGGCTTCTTCTTCACTACAAAAGAGAACCATGCATTCTCAATGATTAGGCCAAATTTAGCAATCATTATCATTTTGCAATGAACTTCAATCATTCCGATTATAGTGCATTGGGATTTACCTTCTGTAAAGTATGCACCATTCTTAATGTATGTCAAAAAAATCTCCATATGGAATTTAACAATACAGAGACTAGAGAAATAGATTTAATTACATCAGACAATAAAAATTTTTTATCCTGAAAACCATTACCCTGGGCACTGACCGCCTCCATATTTATCTAAACTTACAAATTCTTATAAATACTATCACAAGCACAACAATGGATTTAAAAGAAATGTTTAAACATAATTTGCTCAACAAACACAGCATTGCTTGGTAACAAACAGAAGATAATCAGTTATTCCGGTTCACTTCATTAACTGTTCTGCCATTTGATACAGTACGGGATGCAAATACAAAATTTAAACACCTTCATATGCCGAATGACTAGGATATAGGCATATCCAATAAAAAAAAAAACTACTGTGGCAGGAAACTTAATTGTTTCATTCACATCAATTTATTTAAGTGCTCGCTCAGAACAAAAGCTTATTTCCCCTTTGTCAAAAAATTTTCTTGCCAGCCAAAAAGACTATGTCTATTTCAATATCATTGTAAAGATACCAGAAAAAATGCAATAGCATACAAAGGCTAAAGGGGAAAAGGAGGGAGAGGGGGGGGAGGGTGGGGGTGGGAAGGGAAACAAACCACCACTTGCAAAAAAATGTATTACAATTACAACTACCTAATTTGCAACTAAAGAGGAATCCCTCAATTATTTTGCTAATATATTTATGAGAGAATACGTAATTTGGTCCTCAGATTTACTCTAATGCTTTACTCACTAAATTATTCTTTCGAAGTTTGTAACTCATTACTTAATCCCTCCATTTTAATAAACTGTACACTTGCTCTACTTTGAGGGACTAAACATGTGTAGCAAGTTACAAAATTTGACAGGAATTCATACACGAGCAAATCTGATGACTGACGCAGGAGATCTATATTTTAGGGACAAAAGTATATATTTTCTCCATATGTATTCATTCCCCCTATGATCAGAGGCAAATGAAAAGAACTAATAAAGTAATCAATTAATTAAGGTTTTACCTTCCCACCACCTGTGCCAAAGTCTTGATATAGCTATCAATGATCTCGTCTCTCGTGGGATCACCATCGGGCTTCTCCATGACAACGAGCCAGTGCTCGAAGTCACACCCATCAAGTAAGATTGTCTCCTTAGGAGGCCGGTTCGACCAGTTGGGGTTTGGATCATTGAGCGACGATGAAGTCGCCCGGGTTGAGAAGGGCCGCAAAGCGGGAAACGAAAGGTGACCGCGGAAGTCAGCGGAGGCTGCGGCGAGAGGGCGGAGGGTACCACAGAGAAATGAAAGTGGCGAGCGCGAGAGAAGAGCAGAAGAGGAAGAGGCGGTGGAAAGGGAGCGAGAGAAGAACGAAGACAGGGCTAGGGTTTTGGGGAGTGTGCGAGAGAGAATCTGGTTCGCCATTGTTATGGGAAAGAAATGAATGCCACTGATTCAGCTTCGTCTTCCTCCAGAGGATAAACCCTAGTGAAGAAGGGTCCAGTGAGAAACAGAACAAAAATGAAGGGTTTGAGGAGGGTTTTGTAAGAGCTGTTTTTGTCTTTCCCTAATGGGCTGTAATAAAAAATAACAAAATATTATTTTAATCTTTTATTGATTAATTAATTTTTTATTAACTTTTATTCATAATCGAATCCCCACTTACTAATTTATTTTCTTGCTTTCCATTCTCAATTTATTTTTTTATTTATCAAATTATTAATGTTTTTAATTTCTCATAATAGCACACTTTAATAAATAACCAAATTAAAAATAAGAATCAATTATGAATGAAGGATATAATATATAAAAGATAGAGGTAGTTGTTATTTTTTAAAAAAGGAAAAACTAAAATAAAATTATAAAAGAATTAGTAAAATAATAAACAAAATATCTTATAATACGTTATAAAGTACATTATAATTGCTCCTCTATAACTGTATACATACACACAGAATTACTCTAACGTCTATTGTGAATTACCAAAATAATAAACAAAATATCTTGACAAAATATTATAAAGGACATTATAAATGCCCCTTTATAACTGTATACATACATACACAATTACTCGTGAACTACCAAAATAATAAACAAAATATCTTAATAAAAAATTATAATACATACACGCGCCAAAATTACTCTGCCGCCTGTTGTCAAATACCGAAATAAAATGAAACATTAACCCTTCCCTTATTTCGAGCATTTATGATGTTATATCTTTGAAATTTTAAATGTTTGTCAGATTTTTCTCCTTTCTTGTTTTCATTTTTTAAAAGAATAAAAAGGATAAATTCAAAATGTGTTAGTGGAGTTCAGACAAAAATAATTATAATACAACTCCCCTTCCATATAACTAAAGTCCTCCAACACAGGACACCAGTTCCATATGAACAACCCGAAATAACATGACAGCAAATTTTAACAACTGCATCTACGTATTTAACTATTTATAACCTCATGTTAGGGTCAGACATGACTCAATTATTCGTACACTAGCCTCTCTATTACTCTATACATTACTAGCACATGCAGCTGAACACACTGAACATACACTACTACTGCGTAAAAACCATGGCCTTTGCAAGCTCGAGTCCTAACTTGCGGTCAAATAGCTTCTCCACAATAGTCAGTGCAAACTCCATGGCGGTGCCAGGGCCTCTGCTGGTAACAAGGTTGCCATCAACTACAACCCTGTTTTCAACTTCACTCTGGTCAGATAACTTACTGCTCAGGGCAGGAAAGGCAGTGGCTTTTTTACCCTACATCAGAGGAAAATATACAAGCCAATTTAACAACACGATAGAGAATGAACTCATTAATCACGGAAAACTGGAAATTAAGAACAAAGATATGGGCCCGGACATTAATTTATAAAACCGTATAATGAGTATAAATGAAAGTAGAAGGGAGTTTTACAAGTCATAAAGAAGTGTCTATAGCAATGAACCCGAAGACTTTGCATTATTTTTTTAAACCTCCTGGATTACAGACATGTGGTTGATAGTAGCAATTTAAACTACATCAGCTTTTATTTCAACTAAAAGGAAATTCATGGATATAACTGTCAATTAACCATGGTTTTCCATCAGTCTTTTTATACAATGATTATATATTTTCATTCCATTAATGCTTTAATGAGAGTTGTCCTCATAATGATAATAACTTGATCCAGTAAAATATATACCTTCAGCAAGCCATGGGGCTCCAAAACTAAAGCTGGGGATGCACAAATTGCTCCATAATATCTGTTTGATTCTCTTTGCTTTTTAAGCAAGCTCACCAAGGTCTCTGAGTTTGCAAAAGCTTGGGCACCACCAAGTCCACCCTGCAGAGAAAATTGGAATAGATATATGATAAGGATGCATATGGACATGAGCTATCTAGCAGAGAGGATGTTTAAGTCATTGATCATCAGGTACCAACAAGTTCTATAAAGAAAGCTCAGGCCAAGAGACTTTAAGAAGTTACCCAAGGCTTAATGGGACATCTACATGTGGAAGAGATTCAGGGCCAAGAGACTTTAAGAAGTTACCCAAGGCTTAATGGGACATCTACATGTGAAAGAGATTCAGTTGAAAGAGTTGAACTTAGAAAAGGAAACCCAAGTCATCAATCATATTCAAATTCAACCAGATAAAGGTGCAATTATTTCAGGTTAAGTTATCATATTATTTGCTATTGTAATAAATGATTTGGATCTTATTTGCATAGTTTTGAGCCTAAAATATATTTGGTTACATGTTAAGTTTCTGTTTTAAAGTTTTTAGTAGTTTTTAGGCGCCTTAAACTCATTTTACTGAAGGCCCAAATGAGAATTCTGAAATTAGGTTTTTTTTCTGATGTCAATCCCTATTAAAAGGCTTGAAACTTTTCTCGGTAAGCACTTTTGATCAGATAAGACAACTTGTGAGGAATTTCACCTTCTTAATTCTCTTGGGACTTATAGATGATTACAAGTATTCTTGCAATCTCCAACCCTCTATGAAATTAGTTTCTAGCTTATAGCTACAAGGTCAAATTCTTTTGTTTCAGTCTTTGTTAATGTCTCAAGTTGATTCCAAAGTATTAGTATCAGGTCTCAGCATTTTTTACTAGGGTTTGTATTGATATATGCTTAAACCAGATACTAATTGCTGGTTATCATGTGGAAAGAAAGAAGCTCACTTACTGGCAGGACAATAAGGTCATATGATTGTTTTGCTGCCTCATCAAGAAGCATATCTGCCTCCAGCTTAACTTTACGAGAAGCAACAATATCTAGTTTGTCCTCAACAGAAGCAACAATAACATGTGCTTTAGCTCTTCGCAGAATATCAATGATTATCACAGCTTCCATTTCTTCTGTGCCATTAGCAATGGGTACAAGAACCTAAAGGGAGTGCAAATTCAAAAACAGTTACTTTATCAAAATGATTCCCAAATTATCTCCTATTATTAGATATTATTGTCAGTCTGCAATGCTGATAGAATACACAGAAAATTCACTGATCTGCAAGATAATTTTAAGGCCCAAACATCACCTTTGGTGTATTATCAAATGTCCATTGAACAGGGTTTAACTCAATAAAAGTATATTCACTGCCATGATTTGAACGCATGACCTGATTTTGTCATCAGAAGAAACCGAATGAGAAAAGTAATAAACATCATTGAGAGAGAAAACAAAAACATAAATATACAAGTATCTTAAAAACACCATGGGTCAAAGTGCAGGATCTGAAAGGCCAATACACACGTTGACAGGTCAACTCATATATTTACAATAACTATAGCCAGTTAATTCAACTTTTAATGTAAAAAAAATTAGAAATCATCTTGCTATGTCCTTTTTATTAATAGCCACATCTGGGAGGACAGAAACTGAAGTCAGTCATCACACTGAGCATCAGAAGGAAACCAATTCAGTAATAAAATAGTGAAGCAAGTAAATTAAAACCTGATACACAAGTTAGATGATCAGGAAATGTAGGTGAACAGATCTAAGCTCCACTTGTAGATAGTCTATGACACATGCAAACTATAGCAGCCAAGGAGGCAAAACCATAAAAGCCAAATAAGTGGAAAATATAAACTTATAACAAGTTACATCCACAAATTCATATGATTCAGGAGATTAAGGGGCATTGTTGTTATTAAGCATAAGACCATATAAACAGCATCAGTACCAAAGGGATCTCTACTAACAGAAAATCTAATTGTTTCTTTCATGCCAAATATACTAGTGATGCAAGTCAATCGCTAAAACAAGGCCCTAATATCGTAATTAATTTTAGCCACCTTCATTTAGTCACTTCAAGTCAAATTACCAAGAATACAAATTCTTCAAAGCGAAAAAGGAATGATTCCCATATTATTTGTGAATGACAATATCTTTTTCATCTTTTTCTGCTAAAAAATATCACTAAAATTGTAGAGAAATCTTCACCAGTGGCCCAGCAACTTCGTTAGCTTTATCTTTTCCATATAATTGCTCAACCAGTGCAACGCCAAACTCCGTGGTAGTGCCTGGTGCACGACTTGTAACAACTCTGCCATCCAGCTGCACTCTTGATTCAACAGCAGTTGCATAAGAGGCCAGTTTTTCCATAAGTGATGGATGACAAGTTGCCTATCAAATTCCCACACACCCGTCCATCACCGACGTTAGATAAAGTAGGTTGTAAAATTAGTATTAGTAAACAAGCAGCTAACTTACCTTCAGTCCCTTCAGCAAGCCCCATGGTCCAAGCACCACCGCAGGAGCAGCACATACGGCAGCGTAAAGCCGTCCATCTGCAACGTGCTTTTTCATCAAGCTTTCTAGCGCTCCACAGTCTCTAAGATTCTCAACCCCGGGAATACCTCCCTTTATTGTGCGAAAAATTGAAAATTGAAAACAAAAAAACAAGTCCACATGAAACGAGGATATTAGCGATCAAAGCAACAACGACTAAGAATTTTTTGCTGCACATATTCCTGACCAAATTTCAAACGCAGCACTACCAAAAACGACATAAAAGATTTATTTCATATCAAGGACTCTTACGTATCGAACACAGTTGCAAAATCAAAATGCTTAACTTCAGAAGCAATTATCAAATACGAACTATATTTGAGAGACAGAGAGAGCACTATACAGGGAGAGCGATGAGGTCGAAGACGGTATCGGCGACATCGGAAACAAAAGCATCTACGATAATCTTGATACCAAATAGAGCTTCAACTCGAAGCTGCTTCTCGGCGGAAGCAACGGTAACATCGGCTCCGGATCGTCGCAGGACGTCGATCGTGATGATAGCCTCCATAGGCTCCGTGCCATTGGCAATCGGCACCAAAACCTAACAATTTTACCATGAAAAGAACAACGATTTCAGCGCCGATTCGTGCAGCACAGTCTCCGATAGAGAAGGAGTAGAAGAAGCTTTGCTTACCTTCCGAGCAGTGGAAGCCATGGTAGCGGAAGTCGAGAAGCAAAAAAGCGATTTTTGGAAAAACTGACTCTGATGAGAACGAAGCTACAGAGAGTAGCTAGTGCTGCAAGTAGTAACTATCGAAGTGACCCAATGCTTCTATTTCTACAATGGCTTTGGATTCTGGAGAGGTCTTCTGAAGCGTGTGTAACGTGTCTGCTATACTTTGGTTATTTCTCCTGCCAATTGCAAGGGATGCCTTGACACGTGGATGAAAAGTAGGTTCCCACGTGGAGTATATTAAAAAAAATAAAAAATAAAAAATCGAAATGTCTTAAAAAATTTATCTTTTTATATTTATAGTAATCCCTCCAAAAAATTTGTTTATATCCCTACGCTAAAGATATTTTATTTTGAAGCCATGATCTTCGTTACCGGAAATTGTTAAAATGCAAGTTTGAAGGTAAAACTAAAAGAAGAGAACAAACCGTTAGGAACTAATTGCTAAATAGGATAAATGAAGATAGAAGGTAAAAAAAGCGTAGAGAGAAGTAAGAAAACAATTTTTTTGTTGGATAAAGGAAAAAATGAAAATGGCACGAAGAGGAAGAGTAAAATAATTCGATATAACGCTCAAATTTCTTTTATTTTTTTTCATTTTTTCTCTTGTTTATTAATTTCTTTTTTTTTTAACTCACTGTCAATCTTTAAGGATTATATTCTCGTAAAAGTATTGAACTCTTTGCCCTGTTTGATTCCCTTTGTTTGATTTGATAGTGTTATAACACAATCATTTTTTGGGTTCAGGGCCTAATTTTATTTTAATTTTTCATATGTTTAATTAATTCTTACATTTTTAATTTGTTGTTAATACTGTATATAGTGAAGGTTGTTCATGCATGAATACTATTCCCATGGTGCCCCAATATTGTCCTACTTTTTATATTTACGAGGGGCAAATGAAATGGTAGGAAGAGTTTTTATGATTCTTTTTAATTATTTAAAATGTTATTTTTTTATTTTTTTAAATAAGAGGTTAAAGATAAAAGGGAGTAATACAATAGTTTAAAATAATATTTTATCTTATATTATATATTGAATAATGATAAAATTATTAATCATATGTTTATATTATAAAGAATAATATTAAAAATAATTAATAAGTCATTTTATTTTATTAATTTCATTGTAACTTATAAATAAAAATAATAAAAATATCTCCCTTTCTTCATTAAAACTCATAAACAACATATCAATTTAAGTCATTACATTCTATTTTATATCATTACATGAATGTCCATCTCATTTTATTCTTCCTTAAACTTCCAAACATAGCATTAAGCTTTATGTGAACACTTAATCCAAAACCTTAAAAATAAGCAAAAAAGAAAAAAAAGAAATTTGATGATTTAAAATTTTTAAATTTTAAAAGTTAAAAAAAAAATGGTTAATTAAACTAAAATAACTTTCAAAATAAAAATGGAATGTTTTAAAATAGAAGAAGGGGTTAAAATTTTTAAAAATTAAAAAGGAAAACAATGATCAATGCAATTTAAATTAATTGAATATAAAAAGAAAGAAGGCGAAAAGGAGGAAAAAATAAAGGAAAAGAAAAAGAGAGATTAATTTAAATTAATTAAAATTTAAGAGTTTACAAAAACAAAAACAAAAATTGATGATGAAACCCATCTCATTCGGTGATGGAGAAGCAATGGAGGACCACTATCTCTCCCCATCCACAAATTCACTTACATATACAGCCTATACCTTGCAGAAAAACATTGGCAACAGGACAATAAAAGGAGGTGTGTTTGCTAGAAAATAATAAAATAAGAGAAAGTTGGCAAGGACCCATATACAGCCATGCTTACAGGGAATGGAGAGAGCATGGGTAGAAGAAAAATAGAGTCAAGGCAATATAGGAAGGAGGATTCATGCATTCGCTCTAATGCACACCATTTCTCGACAAGAAAGAAGGTGGAACTTTGAGAAATTAAGAGAGTTGAGGGATAAGGGAGAGAGTAGAAATAGTGGAGAAACCAGAAAATAAAGAAACCAGAACAGGTGGACACAAAAACCATAGAGAAGAAAAAAAACTAAGATAAAAGAGGAAGGGAGCTTCGAGAAATAGAGAGTAGTATGAGAGTTGAGAGATGAAAAATGAGGGCTGAGAAGAGCTTGAGAAAACAGAACAACAAGAGAGATTGAGAAACCATAAGAGAGAGAGAAAACTGAGAGGAAGAGCAGATATAATAGGTAGACACTGAGGGACAGAAAGAAGCTGTGAAAGTTGCAAGAAGAAGGCAGAGATGGGGAAGAATTATTGCTCTAATCTCAAACTAACAAACAGAGACTTTAAGAGAGAGCAAAATGAAGGGGGCTCAGGAAAGATCAAAGACACAGATAAAGAGTAGAGGTCGAAGTAAAGCGACCAGGAAAAGGACTTGAAGGACTGACCACTATTACATAAGGAAGGCATCCACTTTGTGAACATCAAAGAAAGTAATAGAACAGTGAGAGTGAAAAGCTATAATAAGGGTAGCTTGGGATTGAGTAAGAGAAATCTACTAGCAAGTCATGTCTTCTACTTTAGTGTGTTCTCCTTCTTCCTGCTTCTCTCTGTTGTATAGTTAAGCTGAAAATAGCTAAGAGTAGGGATGTTTAACTTAATTGGATGGTGTCTTTATTGATCTATACAATATGGATGCTATCTTAGTTTGTTTTCCTTATCTGCTTACTGTTTTGAGTGAAAGGCACGATCATGTTTATTGTTGCTGGATTGTAATATTCCTGGCATTTATATGCTAAACATCTTATTTTAAGTCAAAAAAAAAAAATTTAATGATTTTATGGATTAAAAAGGCAAGGAAATGCAATTGGGGCAAGAGAAAATTTTTATAATTGTGAAATATATAAAAAAGGAAATTTAGAAAGACAAAGTACAAATTGAGTCAACATTCAAATTAAACTTAAGAATGGAACAAGTGACTCTGTCTCATCTTATGTGCTCTAAACACATAGATTTGAACCCCATAGTTTGTAAATCAAGATCTTCCAAAAAAATAAAATAAAATAATGTACATATATTGATAGTGCCATGTGTCCCCTAATGAAGTTACTAAAATGCCCCTAGCTCTCTTTCCCTTTTATTCTTATTCACCTCTCACAACAAAGATTTTAGCCTATGGACCAACCATCATCTTTCTTTGATTCATCACTCGTGCAAGCTTGTTGGTTAGTTCCCATCACCTTTACGCCATCTTTGATGTAATCCTGACATGTTTCTACTACTGGTTAGCTTGAAAAAATGAGAAAATTTGGCAATGCATTGATTCACGATTTGTGCATTTAAGCTAATATTGGTGCATTTTCCTTTAGAACTTCTTTATGTTTTACTTCTAAGACTGATTTCTATAAATTTTTCTTTCAAATCCAGTGTCTAGTTGGCCAGAAACAACAAAGTTTCGGTGAGCTTATGTTCACACGATTGCAAGTTAAATTGGTATGTTTCTTGTCACATTTCCATGGGGCTTCACTTCCTTAATGATTTTTAACCCTCTCTCTCTTATTTACACTGATCAATTTTACCAATTTAGCTCAGAATTGAAAAACCTAAAATTTGGTTACTCTTTATATGCGAAAATTGGAATTTAAGCTCAATCCAGTATGATCTTATAAATTGAGTTGGGGATTCATATCCTAGGTAAATTTTAACCCTTTTTCCCTTAGAATCAATGGTCAAATTCAAGTTTTTGCTATAAAATTGAAAAACCTCAATTTGCTTATGTGTGTGCATATTTGTAGGGTGGTAAGATCTAAAAGCTCCATTAACATCACTAAGCATTTACAAGAAGGATTAAGGCTATCGAAAGTTTTTGTTTTGAGTTGTAAGTTTATTTGATAATTTTTGTTAATTTTCTTGGATTTTCTTTTATGTAAAGAGAAGAATGATGAATGGAACATTATTGGAGTTGATAAAGTAGCCTTAGACCATTATTACAATCTAATGAGTAATTTTAGGATTTGATTAGTTGATCTTAATGCCACATTGGTGAAATAATAATTTTTTCATTTTTGGAATAATGGCAAAATAAAACTTGGTAGAGATGATTTAAGGTATTAAATACTATTTAAGGATATGAATTAGTTTTGGTTTAAGGAAGTGTTATTTTCATACTGTGAGTGAAGTGAATGGTTAATAATCATAAAAACAGAAATTAGAGAAAAAGTTTGATGAAAGTGTATTGGAATAGAATTGGATAATCAAAATTTTAAAGGAATTGAATCAAAATGAATCAAGTTATATGAGAAACCCATTATGTAATTGATTGTAATTAAATTAAGGGTGCTATCAACCCAATTAAGATTATGTTTATTTAATAATGAGACTTTGAAATGTGAAGTAAAATTTCTAAAGGAGTTGGAAATGATTATGGAAGGCTGTGTTGATGATCTTTGAATCCTAAATACTGAAGCTCATGTTTATGGTTGAAAAGCATATGAATAACTAAAGTGATAGAATTAATCATATTTTTTCTAGACATTAAGGGGTAAGAGTATGTTGTTTGATTTTATATGTCCTTAGGACAATTATTCGAGGCTTTAGGGAATGTTTGGTGTTTTCATCTCCATGTAAGTAAATATTGCTAACTATGATTGTATCTGGTATCTTAATACATTTCTTTGTGAATTCATGAGATTTGTTCGCTTACTCTTATAGGGAACAAATTTTCTTAGATACTTTGTTTCTTCTTGAAAATTTATCCAAATGCTTTCACAATGACATGGTAATTTGATATGCAACTTCTTTGATATTTAGCTTGACTATAGAATTAAGATTTACATCTCGGTATAATTTGGATTTTGATTTACATTAATGATGATATTTTAAATTAGTCTGATTCTATTTTCATGTTATGATTTTGGCTATTATGAAAACTTAGTTTTTATGAAGTACTCTGATTTGTATTTGTGAATGATTCTAATTCCGTACTTTTAAATACTCTAACTTTGTATTTCTAAAGTTTCAATGATTCTAAATTTATGAATTTTCTCCAAATTAGAATTTTGAGTTTTTCTAATTTTGTTTTCCAATATAAATTTGATCCTAGATTTTACAAATCACTTCAGTTTTAAACATTCAAGAAACTTTGGATTTAGGAAATATTTGTCTCTAAATTGATGCAATATTCTAATTTTGGATTCATGAAATACTCTCAGTTTGTTTTTTTTTTTTTCTCAAATACTTTTATTTTGGATTGATGAAATACTATGATTTTGAACTCCAACTAGTAGGGGAGATACTAGCCTTATGTGTTTACCACTATATATAGATTGGATATGATTTTATTTATCTAACTGAAGTGTACAACTTGTATTTTAATTATTCTGAGCTTGATTCTCATGTCTGATATATATTTTGTTCTGATAGCATCCCAACTAGTAGGGGAGATACTGGCCTCGTGTGCCGGCTCTCGCACATGGATCTGTTCTAATTTATGCAAGTTGTGTGCTCTACATCTGTGATGAATTACCATTCGCAAGTTGTGTACTCTGCATTTGAGATTGAGTGATTTACCTTTAGTAGGCTATATGCTCTGCATCTATATATTGTTATGGTTCTATTTAGATACTTATTATTTTGATATGTTAAATTATCCTCATTTGTTCATTTGATTCAAAAATAAAGATTGACCATGTTTTGATTTCATGGGTACATATAAACAATGTCTTTATTCAAATTTTGAATAGGCAATATTGATTTTCATTTCCCCTTGGATGGTATGGTAAGTTTTGTTTTTGTTTTTTTAAAAGATAAAAGGAGATAGAATATAGCCCTTGGCTTGTTACTTTTTATTGTAGGTTGTTTCCAATTATGTTGATATAATTGTAAACAAACTTAAATTGTGATATATACCTTCAGTGGACCATCTGTGCACTATAGTGATAAGCTTTATTGGTTCAAAGTTTTCTAGTTTATAATCAGCAATTATTAATTCCTAGATGCCTAAGGCGACTGAGGTCTCACATGGCTTTTGTGATTAACTTTTAAATGCCTGTGGAAATTACTGATCTCATACAAACTTTATAAGTTATTTGATTTCATCATTATTTATATTGGTTTGTTTTTTTTTTTTTGGAAAGCACATATTACCTTTCAAAACTTAAGAAGATTGCGAATCCCACACGTATTCGATTACCAACATTGGCATTTATTTCTAATAAGGTTTATCATCACATTTAGTTTGCGTACTGCAATTTGGAAAATTTAGAACAAAAACCCTAATTTTGAAAAATAAAATAAAATATAAATCCAAAATGCACAAAATATTTCCCTTTAATAATTTCATTTCTTTTTAAAAAGTTAAACAAAGAATTCTAATTTTAAAAATAAATAAGAAAAAAATAAATTCCAAAAATTCTAGAAAGAGCATTTACCTCAATAATATCACATTTTTTCTTTTATTTAAAATAAAATTTCAAATTTTAAAAATCCTAAAAATATTTCTTTCCATTATAATTCCACCTTAATTCCAAAATAAAATCCTAACTTCAAAAATCCAAAAATATAAATTAAAAAAATTCTAAAGAATCCTTTCCCATCATAATTTTATTTAAATTTAAAATTTAGAAATAGAGTCCAAAAATAAACCAAAATTAAAAAAGAGAAAATGAAGGGAGTAAGAAAATAATATTAAATTGATTTCATAAATTAAAATACATCGACCAAATCTCAAATTCATTTTGTTTACAAGAACCAATTTAATTTCATCAATCTTGTTCTTTTCCAAAAAATACAAACTATGCATTTTTTGTCAAACTATATAGACTTCAATCCCAATCACTAGGTACGTTGCCTTAAGTTCTTATTTTAGGTTAAATTCACCCTTTGTAAATATTTGTTTGTTTGTTTTGGTTGTTGTTATTTAGGTTTTCTCTTTTTAATGTCCATATGTGCTAATAAGGGTAATCGAGATAAACTTAATGTCGTATTATATTGATTTCATTTGACTAGTTTAGGAAAATCATTATTGCAAATGGATGTTGTGGGGTACCTAACACCTTCTTCATACTCAAACTAACTATCAAACCTATCTCTGTTTCTGTAGATCATTTTACCTATTCTTTTTGTTTTAAAAATGGATTTATAAAGTTTTCCTTTTAAAATTTTGGTGACAACTCCTAAAATAAATCAATTTTTAAAAATAATTTTGGAAGTCGATTTGTTTCTCTTTTCTTTTTGCGTCATCCAAGTCACACTCAACCAGGTTGTCAAGTGTGACACTTTGTTTGAATGTTGTTTTTAAAAATAATTTTTTTGTTAAGTAAAAGAATAAAAAAATTGTTTGGTAATTTTTTTTATCATTTGTTCTAAAACATTTTAAAACATAAAAGTGATGTTTAAAATAAAAAAATATGAACAAGCTTTAAATATTTTTCCTTGTTTTTAGAAAGTGTTTTCATTAATGGTAAAATTGTAATTATGTTAAAAAAAAAATTTTAAGTAAGATTGTAGGTTAGGTTTGAATAAGTTTTGAGACCTAATAATGTGATTTCTAACTAATCAGGCCTAGACACTTCTTATTTATACTAAAAAACATTTTTTTAAAAAAAAGTGATTTTTTAAAAAAAGAAACATAACAATTAATATTTAAAATGAAAAGAATGAAATAAAACATATGGTTTAAAATGAAAAATAATTAAAATTTAAAAAGAATTAACATATTGAAGATTTGTCATAAATAAAATTTATTATAAGTAGAATAATTAATATTAAAAAAATAGTTAATAAGGTTTTGAATGAATCCAATTCCTAACCAAACCTAATTAAAACATACATGCACACTTGCACACATACTTTTACATACTAAACATGTAGCATACAACATGCAAGCACATATGCATGTACAAATACAAAGACATATATAATAAATTTATTATATATACGTGTATACACATGCATGTGTATACAAGTACATACATATATACATATATATGAAAAATGTTTAACACACAAATATATATATATATATATATATATATATATAACAAATATATAACATCAATCCACATACACACCTATATATACAAATACATGTACATGTATAGACACAAATGCACGTCGACATTGACGCATAATCACAAAAACATATATAATAAATTTGTTATATACAAGCACATATACATACATATGTTGCATGCACGTGCACATGTACATATATATTAAATATGTAACACACACAAATACATATAACAAATATTTATTTTTTGTCTTAATAGTAAAATTAAAATTAAATTTGGAATTACAATTTTATCTTTTAATTCTTCACATATCCTAAACATATAAAATACAAAATTATGAATTAATTTAAAATATGATGGAATTAGAATTAGAATTAGAATTCTACATTCCAAATTTAATTCTTGGTACTAAACAAAGTCTTAGCATTTTTAAAACTTATTTTTGAATTATTTTTAAACAGTGTTTTTTTAAAGTGTGTTTTTAAAAATAAAGGATTCAAACAAGTGCTTTTAAGTTTTTTATTTTTAAAAAATGTTATAAAGAACAATTTTATAAAACTATTCTAAGAACATATAAACAAAGAATAGAATGAAACAAGCCTTTAGTCTTTTAGTTAGCCTAAATGTTTATATGTAAAAACTTAATGTCTTTGATCAAAATAATAACCCATGCTCTTTTAGCTAAATGGTAAAACAATGAAAAATGTAAGCAAGAGACAACATACAAGTTCTACAGCAAAGTTACAACTGGATACAACTCTGAAATGGTCAAAAACATGTAACAAGTTTTAACAATGATAAATAATACAGGTCTCTCATAACTATTGGCTCCAATATGATTGGCTTAATGTATTATGTTAGCCCATTCTACTTACTTATTTAAAGAAAAAGTGGCAATTTGAACATCTAAAACGACAGCATATAAAGACAATTAATGACAACAAGTAAATTTTAAATTTGCATATGTTTAAAATTAGAAAAGCTAAGACTTTATAGCTATCTTTTTTTTGACATTCGTTTTCCTCACTCTTTACAACATTTCTCCATTATTGCTATTTATTATTATAACAATTCTGTTCCTTTTCTAGAGCCACCAACTTGGACAGTGATTTATAAAGCATCATTTTCTGATATCTCTTTATTACATCTGAAAGTTTCAGCGAAAAACAAAGCATTCTTTGTTTCCAATTTGTGGTTTTTATCTTGCTAAGTAAAAACATATGAAAGCTTTATTTGTAGACCCATTCTTATGAGGGTTATTTATTTTCTATTCGAAACTACTTTCATGGTGGGTGAACAGAAGTAAGTAATTGAGAGTTAAGAAATTATAAGATTAGTTTGAGGTGAGTTAAAAAACCTCTAAATAAATTTGAGGTTAAAGTGGAAAACTTTGTATTTAAGAGTGAGCACATATAAAAATTTTTGTGGTTGTAAAAGTTGTTAATCTAATAAAAATTCTTTAGAAAAGTAAAGGGGATTGAATATAGTTACTAATTTTGCCAAACCAAAATAAATCTGTGTTTGTTTATCTAGTTTATGAATTTTAGTTAATTGTAATCTTTAGAGTCAATAGTTTTTTTAAAATTTTTTTTCCCTCTCAAGCAATTTAGTTCACTATAAAATTTAAAGTTGACTGCTTTATGTTATACTTGAAACCTACTTTTGAAAGTTTCAATTAATTGTATCTTGAATATAGTTAACTATTTTATCATTTTTTCTAGTAAACTATAATTTTTTTTTTTTATTAACTTTGTTTTCAAACAATGCTTTAAAGAGTAAGATTTTTTTTTTTTTGTATCACTGATTCACTCCTTTTAGCTGCACTTTTAATAATCATTAAATTCAAAGCTAAATATGAAAAATAATGATTAAAAGGAAATCATAGGAAAAGAAAACAGAAAAGTAAAATAGGAAATCATAGGGATTGAATTACATACTTGACCTAGCTCAAGCATTCTTCCACTAAGCAAAAGCTGAAAGGACATTAGTGATGAGGAATGGCATACTCTCTCTAGCACCTTCAAGACTTATTTCTAACATTCAGATTTAAAATGGGGGAAGAATTTTTTGAATGCAACATTCTTCGTCCTGTTCTCTTATAGAAAGGGAAGAGTTAGCAAATGTAAAGGGAAATGGATAAAAAGAAAAATATAAAAACTAAAGAAAAAAGTTCATATTATGGCAGTCTTCAGATTCCTAAATCTAGCTTTATAGAATCTTATAGTGAGCTCAGTTGCAATCCTTAATTGTATAAGGGGTCTTTCCATGTCTTTAAATAATTTAGTAAAATCTTTTTAAGGAATGTAATGTTAGCAGCAAGTAAGTCGAGTGAAAACCCTCTCTGTTAAGTGTTTGATTTGAGTTTAAATCATATATTGAACATAAGCATGGGAAAACTCATCGAAGTGTAAATGTCGTGGGTGAGACAAGAAAACCCATTGTGTAAGTTAGTTTGCACTTTAATGGAAAATATTTTTATATTGAAGGCAACTGAACGCAAAGCAAGAGTGGCTGAACCAATATAATTTTGAAGCATCTAAAAGTAAGTTTCAAATACTTGAAAGCTTTTTCAGACAATTAACCTTTATTTTTAGGGTACTAAAACTTACATTATGTTTATATTTAAAATTATTATCTTTTAAGTACACAAATACCCTTTTTAAAGTCTTGGTTTGAGGTATATAAGAAAGTTTATTTATTTTCTAAAAATTACTTGGAAAAGTGCTTAAATTTTTCCAAATACTTGTTCAAGGAAGAAGAGAATAATTTTTGAAAATATAACGAAGGTTATGTTATTTAGGCATCTCTTAAATAAAAGAAAAGCAAATTATATTATCCTTTATAAACCAAATCTAGCTAAATATTTCTCCTCAAAGAAAAAATTATTACCACTCTTTCATCTAACACAAGGATTAAACGGTTTTTTATATATTTATTATTAAATTTTTTAATAAAAATACATCGTGTATAACTTTTTACAAAGTTATAGTAATATAATGCTAAATTGTAAAATCTAATATCTATATGCATAAACTATAAATTTATGATGTTATTATTACAAAAACATACACTTAAATCTCATTTGGTATGATGTAATTTTAATTATCAAGTCAGGTTTATAAAAATCATGTTAGAATTTGAGTTTAAAAACGTTTGATCTCATTTTTTAATTAAAATTTTTTATTTAAACTTTTATTTATATTTTTTGAACCGAGCCTATCAGTTCAAGCAGATTTTTTAAAGTCATAATCAAGTATATATTTGCTATTTAAGATTTGAGATAAATAATATAATTAATTGTTATTATTACTTAATATATAGAGAAAAGTTATAAATACAAATTAGTTATTATATTGGTATAAATTTTTTAAATAAGGGGATATTAGTTTTTATGTTTATTTTTTATCAAGATGTCATTTTACACTAAGTTTTTTTTTAAATATTAAGTTTTTTGGCTATTAAAATAAATATTGATTTCTAATTGGACTTTATTTTTTTGATTCAAACTTCTTTAGTTTGGTGGACTTTTAGAATCTGTTTGGTACATGTAATTATTTTTCATAAAATTGAGAATGAGAGTGAAAATGTGAATGAAAAGGAATATCAATATTTATAATTGTATTTGGTATGATATGAAAATAAATAAAAATGATAGTCCATTTTTATGTTTGGTATGACAAAGTTAAGATAGAAATAGAAGGTAATGGATAGCAAAAGACATTTATAGGGACAAAAAAAAATCATAAAAAAAATTGTTACCATGAATCAAAATGACCATCTGCAAAAGGGGCCTCCATCTATTCAGCAAGAAATCATAGAAAAATTATAAAAAGTTTCCCACACCATGGACGACATTTAGACCTGGTGCTTCAATGCCAACAAATGATGCACGTCGACAAATGATGCGCCATCTGATTTGCTAACACTTATAGAGAGGCTATTTTTGAATGATGCACAATCAACATGATCTAGGAAAAAATAAAATAAAATTGATCTATTGGCCTAAGAATGAACAACAGCGACGATGCAAGATCTTATTTCCTAACGCTCGAAGAGAAGCTATTTGAGAATGATGCACAATCTACACGATCTGGGAAGAAAATCAAAATTGATCCATTAACCTGAGGGTTCGTTGACGATGATGCATGATTGTTTACCTCTTTCACACTTCTTCGTGCACTTTGGCGTTGGCAGAGCTGCAATCAAAGCTTGAGGATGTCGTCAATGATATGATGAACGATTTTGAAGGATGCAGTTGGAGATTTGGAAAAAGACAAGAAAAATATGCAACTGGAGCTTGAGCTAAAATCCATTCGAAAAAGGGAAGTTGAGCTCAAATCGGAGCAAAAGACGAGAGATGAGCTGCCATTTACACTAAGATCTCAAATTGATATGCAGAAGGAGGGACATTGAATAAGCAATCAACAACGACAGTCGATCACCGTGGGCCTTCTCCATCACTCATTGCCTCAGGCCAAGGTTTTACGCTATCGCCGGTAGGTCTTCTCCTTTGAGGATGAAGGTTTTGTCAATGAAAAGATGAGGATCTCGTCTGTGGTGTAAGGAAGGGACAAGGCCAAGATAGTCATTGACTTTCACATTCCCAGGAAACAAAACACAATCCATCAACTTAGTGATGGAATCTAGATAACTAGAAACGTAGTAATCCTGTCTCCTCTTGGAATGGACTTTCCCATTCTTGAGACATACCAAAAATCTTTTTTTTTTTTTTTTCTTCTCTTCCTTTCTACTTTAACAAACACAATTTTAAAGTTAGGATCAAATCTATGTTGTATAAAATAAAGTTGAATAGGATAAGGCCGTATTTCATACTGTGCATTATTGGTGTTGAGAGAAAGGACATGATCGTGTATAATTAAAATATGTTCTTTTCTTTAATCCTCATAAAATCAAGTCTGATCAAAGTAATGGAGGCTTGATTAATAATACAAAGTCCTATTAAATAGAATTGACAAGCATTATTATATAAATTTATATAATACAATATGTACTGGACACTAAGAAAAAAGTCAACCACATTATATAAATTTATATAATTTAATTTATACAGTATGTCAACATTATCGATATTTTAATTGATATAGCTATATAAGCACTGTGTGTTATCTTTTTTTACTTAACATGTTGGGATCACTTCGTTTTTCTGGGTTGGTTGAAGTTATTTTTATCAGGTTTTGTATCTACGAATATGCAAGTTCCGTGAAGCCCATTTCTCGGCCCATCTGGCTCAGAATTATAATCTAATGGATAATTGGGCCCAGAAAAAACAAAGAAGTGGATCGGATCGGAACATATAGTAGCTAACTGTCAATAACGGATGTTGGAACTTTTCAGTTAATCGATCTCTTTCGGTGTCCTGTCTTCGTTGTATCTTGTTCAGCTCATTGCTTCCCTACATGTGCCGTGAACCAAACCTCAAACTTCAACCTCACCGTCATTCTCATTCCCTCGTAGACCCTGGGCTTCTTCTAGTTCTGGGGTTTCTATGAGCCATGCCTTCCTCCCCCAAGTCCTCCCACGGCCGTCCACCTCCATTGTCGTCTCGAAGATCCGCGCTTCTTCTCATTTCATCCCTCCTGATCGCTCTCTCAGGTTTCGTCTTTGGAATCACCGCTTTTCTGAGGCCCATTGATGGGTATAAATGCCTGAATAGCCACCCTAGATCGATTCGAGTGGTTTGGGAACATGGTGGTGGAGGTTGTGAAGGTGTGAGCGATGGGAATCGTGAGCGTGGAAATAGGCATAAAGTTATGGGGTTTGTGGGTATTCAGACTGGGTTCAGATCTGAGGGTAGGCGTCAAGCATTGAGGAAGACTTGGATGCCTCCGGATAGGCAAGGGCTCAAACGGTACATTATAAATCTTGTATGCATTGGAATTTTGGTTTTTTTTTTTTTTCCTTTTTTTTTTTTTTTTTTTTTGAGGCTTTGGATCAATGTAATATGGAAAATGCCATTTTCTATGTTTTACAAAAATTTCACTCCGTTGCAATGTTCTCTGTATTTTCATGGCCTAATTTAGAGTCTATTCTATCCAACATCTAAATGTAGCATTCAGTACGTATATGGTATGCAAAGTGCAGTTATGTTAGCAAATTGGATTCATGGGTGAATCTGGATTTGAAAATGGTGTAAATTTGTGCACATGGTCTCACAATCTATAAGTGGCATAGAGTAAGCATGTAGTATTCACAGGTGAATCTGCTTCTTTTCTTGTAAGGCGTAGATTAAATTTTACTCTCTATCAGCATAAAGTAAGCATGTAGTACTCAAGATGCACCGACTATTTGTTGGCGGTTTGGATTTTTTAAGGGAATATGGGCTTCAAAATGATGTCAATTAGTGTTTTTCTCCTCAGTACTGTGCACATCTGAACTTTTCAGCTTAGAAAGCCTCCACAGCCTTGGGCTGACAAAAGCAACTATTCAATTTCTTCTTCTAAATAGAAAAATTAATCCCTTTGTTTGCTCATATTTACTAATTGGCTAAAATCTTGCAGTTTGGAGGAAGCCACTGGCTTAGCATTTAGATTTATCATTGGTAGAACAAATGACGAATCAAAGATGTCAGCACTTCAGAGGGAAGTAGCTGAATATGATGATTTTATTCAATTGGATATTGAAGAGGATTACAGTAAGCTCCCATATAAAACGTTAGTGTTAAGAATGATTGGATCATTGTCTTTTATGTCTATAGTATGTTGCTAAGTAGCATATTCTATTTTTTACAGGTTAGCTTTCTTCAAAGCGGCCTATGCACTTTTTGAAGCTGATTTTTATGTCAAAGCTGATGATGATATATATTTAAGGCCAGGTGATTAGATTTTGCGAGGTTTTTCTTCAATGCAATCATGAACTTTCTTTGTGAGATTTGGCTTTTCCCCTTGATTAAATTTTGTCACCAATTTCAATTTATTGTCAGATCGTCTTTCATTACTACTTGCAAAAGAGAGAAATCACCCTCAGACTTACATAGGATGCATGAAAAAGGGCCCTGTTTTCACTGATCCAAAACTCAAATGGTTAGTTGGTTCTGTTTAGGTTGTGCGTATTTTATCTTTGTGGTTGTATGGGATTTTTTCTAATTCCACCCTTTTTTGCATGCCGCTATTGAATTGCACCTACCACGACATGGGATAAATATATTGAACTTTCCATTTTAGCTTGATGATGCTGATTTCTTGAAAAGAAACATAGATTACTAATACTATTTGTATGATTGATGAATGAACAATTCTCTCTTGATTCTGTTAAAATAATAATAATAATAATAACTAGTTACCATCTTGAGAGATTTAAAATTTAGGTTCGCAAACTTACTTTGACATGCATAGTGTATACAAGTTATTAGAATTTCCACATCAATTGACAAGGTCCATTATGTTTAACCTTTATTACTCAACACCAAATAAAGACCAAACATTTTTATGATGATGTTAAGAGGTTGTAGCCTGCTTAGATTACAGAAACAGCATGATTGCATTGCATGGACTAAATTAGTAAATGAGCTTTAATTAGAAAAGTGTTCATGCAAATTTTCAGAAGTTGGCATAATGTTTATTAAAATGTTAAAGGATGTTTAAAATCATATGGATTCTAAGACAGGTTTATGTTTTAAGAGTCAAACAAAATAGTTAAAGAAAGAAGGGAGAGACCTAAGGTTCAAAGACTCAACTGATGTTGAATTAAATTTTGTAATTTTAGTTAACATCTTAAATAACATATTAAATCATGAGGACTTTAGGTTAAATTTTTGTAATTTTTAATCTTTAGAAGTTAAAAGCTCTTTAACATGCATATCTTAATTGGAATTAGTTTTCTTTTGAATTAGTTATAACTCTTACAAAATAGCTGGGAATGACGTGGTGACTCCTTTTGCATTGAAAGTTGTGCATTAGAAAAAATTTGCATACTTTCATGGAGGTATTTTAACCTTGTTATTTTGGTTTTTTTTACACAATTTCACCTATAAAAATTACAAAAAATGATGTAAAAAAGTAGTACTTTTTTGCAAAAATGTTGTAAATCCTCCATTTTGATTGATAGGGATAAGAGGTGAACTTGTACTGTAGGACACCTCAAAATAGTTATCTTGACAAAAAAAATATTAAATGACATTAATAGACCAACTGCCACGTTAAGATATGGGTTCAAACTCCACAATTGTCTTTTGTTTTTAAGTGAGACATGTGAGCTGGTCATGTGTCATGAATGCTTACATGGCTTATTGGCTTGGTCGTTGTCTCTAAATTAATTCTATTTTTTTTGGGTTGACCAGGCTAGTCCAATGGCTGGCTCTGAGTAAAGCCTGTTGAACTGGGTGGTATTTTCCTACTTTCAGAACACTGATTACTATTGGCAATTTGAGTAAGATGTTAAATTAGAAGAAAAATTAGTGATCAGAGAGTTTAGTAATGTGTATAAAGGGAAGATTAGCATACCTTGCTTTATAAGTCCCCAAAAGTATGACTTTTGTCATTGTGTCTGTAAAAGTTCTGAATCAACTCCAAGATCTGTTACATTTGCATTATACAATCGGTCATAGCTTGATTCCAGCCTTATGTAAATTCAGATTAGAAAACCCAATTTACAAAAGGACTTAATTAAATCATTTTAGACCTTTGAGATACTTGATTGCCAAGACTTTCAGGAATCAAACTGAGAATCATCCAAGTTTTGAGGGACCATAGAAAGTATCATTTACCCTTTCTTGTGTTGAAAGTGCTAAATTTTTAAGGATAACATAACTTTATGGCAATGTGCATTTTGCGGGATTTTACGGTTTGTTTGGTTGGAGAGGAATGCATGCATCTTCAAGGACGTATCTTTCCCTTTAATTGTTTAATGGGATAGAGTAGTTTACATGGCTACCCTTTGGTGCTTAGCAAATGGTCCTTCTAAGAGGAACTCCTTATTTGATATGCAAAGAGATAGGACGACTCTTTTACACTATTAGCCTCATTCAAGTTTTCTGTTAGTGTGTAATGTTTTCAGCTTTTTTTGTATTTTATGGTTTGAGGATTTCTTATCCTCTAGCTAGCTGTACATTCTTCTCTTTCTAATAAAATTTTCTTCTTTTATATAGAAAAAAAAAAAAAAAATTGTGCTATATAGCCCCTTCACTATTGTGACATTAATGGTTTTAATCATAACCAACATTTGTTTTAACTTCAGCTTAAAGAGTTATTTCACTGATAAAATTTTGCAGGTATGAGCCACTATCTTATTTGCTTGGAACTGAGTACTTTCTTCATTCTTATGGTCCCATATATGCTCTTTCCACTGATGTTGTTGCAAGCTTGGTTGCTCTAAAGAATAACAGGTACGTTTAATTATCCTTCACCACTAGTAAATCTTTTGGTCATTTGACCTACTTCATATTCGTAAATAATTCATATTTATCAATTGTGATATACTTGTTTAGCTAATTCACTGTAGGGAGTAACACTTAATTCTCTCATGATGTTTGGGCATGCGAACTTTTGTAATTTTTGCACTGAATCACCTAATGTGAACAAGCTCTGGTTGCATGTCCTTCCTTATTGCTGTTCTTCTTTCGTACTGCATATGTGCTAGCTATTCTCATGTTAATATCCATAACATAGGTTGGAAGAGATATCCATGTTTTGTCTCACGGGATCCTTAATGAAGATCATTATGTAAATTTGCAATGAGATTAAGTTATGCAATTGCTCCTCTATTTTGTTTCATTACATCATTGTTATCATTGATGAGCAGGTTTAATGCTTTCCATTTTTTAGCCCATTCATTCTGATACTTTAAAGAATAGCTTATGAGGTCTCTCAATCTTCTTTTTCTTCTTCCTTTTAACGAGAAGGGCTGAGGTTTATGTGGACATTATGCAGTACCCATTCTCTTATTCATGCTACCTTGAATGTAACCATTTTTTCTTTTTTTATTATCTGTCTCAGTTTCCGGATGTTCAGCAACGAGGATGTTACTCTTGGAGCCTGGATGCTCGCAATGAACATCAACCATGAACATAATCATGAACTGTGTGCTTCAGACTGTACACCCACATCTATTGCTGTGTGGGATATTCCAAAGTGTTCAGGTTGGTTTTTTGCCTTTCACAAAAAATATTGTAGAACCAGGGGGAAGGAGTTTATACTGTAGAGTTCCCCTGGACAGAAGCTAGAAGACATGAAATTAGTAGAGTTGTACACCAAAATTACTGATGGACTTCTTGCGTGTTGTTGAGTTCTAACAGATAAAATCTTTCAATATTTTCATGTCTTATTGCTTCTTTCTATACTACGAAATCCAATCTTCCTTAAAACATTTTCTCTGAGCTAGAAAGCATGGCCAATTGACGCAGACACAAACATGAGTTAACAAAAAGATATGGACGCCACTATGACAAGATTTAAAATGTTCATAGTAATTTAAAATTTCACATTATGCCTAATACAAGTGCCAGACATGTGTTGTAAGCAGACACTGCTCTTTTGAAGTGTTTATGCATCTTATTCTGTTAATTATAGAGATGCACTGCTAAAGTTTGTAGCCATTAAAGAAAAGGTCATGTGCCTGTTAGGTATCTTCCATTTGTTTTTGCCTAAGATGTAATAATGATCTTGCACATGTTTGAAGCTTGAATATGTTTGGCCGTAAGCAATTTTTTCTTTAGCTGGTGTGATTTTAAATGTACACTACTACTGTGTGTTAGATTTTTTTTCTAAAATTGCTGTATTTAATGATTTTATGTTGAGACCTATAGTGTAAACCAGTGGAAAAATTTTTTTCTTAATAATTTAGGTACTATTTCCCTGTAGGCCTCTGTAACCCAGAACAGAAAATGTTGGAACTCCATCAGAAGGAGAGCTGCTCAAAGAGCCCAACTCTGGAATCTGATGAGTAGTATTTGTGCCTGTACTCTTATAAAGTGCAGTAAGTAAGCTCAGACGGTACTTTGAGAAGCCCAGGTCTGCTTAAATTGTCATCGTTTTCCATCCACTCTGGAGAAGGAAGATTTTTTTTTTTTTTTTTTCAATTTTTCTTGTTTCTCTTATATCTTTCCTCCTTACTTTTGAAGAGGAAAGGGTTGAGAAGGGTGATAGTGTTTCCTGAGGGAAGGTTTAATGTAGTACTCAGAAAATAGATAGACTGACCGATGATGTGATCATGCATTCGTTTTTTACTAAAATGTCATTCTGTTTGGGGATTGTACATTACTTATTAATTGGTGACATTCCTTTAAGGAAATGGAATCATATTAATATTAGCCTTTAGTTGAAAATAAGAGTTTGTGTTGTTAATGCTTTGATGGTATTTGAGGGTTTGTTGATGAATTTAAGGAAATATATGGTACAATATTATTCTTTTTCCTTATATCTAAAATGTCTGTGTTTTGTACGGTAATACTTAAAATAATGACACTATTTTGACGATATCTCATTTACCTTGTTCAAGATATTGATGTAGCTCTGCCTTTAACTTTTAGTTGAGTGATTGGCTTCCTTTCTCCAATTCTTTCAAGGACTAAATTTAAATAGCTTCTTTTATATCTTGTTCTTTTTAGAGGGTCTTTAATTTTTATGTTAAGGGAAAGATCATGAGTGGAAAGCATTGCAAACAATAAAGCAATAACTTTCTGAAATCTTTGTTAAAGAATTGCAGTAATGATACCCCATTTCCTGGTTTGTTAAACTGCTGCACTCTGAATCAAACATAGAAAAAGAAGAAGCAAAAGAAAAAGATTTAAAAGGGAAAGAGAAGAAGTTGAAGAAGTTGGTGAGAGAATAAAAAATTCCTTGCATTCGTGCATTTCACCATTCATTACTTTTCTCCTTTTCCATTCTTTTAATTTCATAATAGCACAACTGTATCAATGATTAAAACTTGTATGCCAATGCCAGAATTATAATTAGTTTTTCTCTTTCTTAAGAAAAGTAAATTGTAGTGATGACTAAAACTTTGCAAGATTAGCCTCCAATACTGTTGATATTCTCCATTAACTAATGCATAAAAGTTCCTGCAAAATGAGTAATCTGTCAATGAATGTCACTTGAACAGAATAGAGGAATTTATTTGGACAAAATTTAAAATATATATTTCAAATGTGGGTGAAATACGTTTTTGCCCCACACTTATCACAAAATGGTTATTTTGGCTATTCACTTATTATAATATTCAAAATATTTTTTCACTTATTAAAAAATGTCATATTAATCTCCTAGGTTTTAAAAAAATATTCGATTTAGTATTTTAAATTTAATGTTTAGGATTTGATAAAAAGATTAAATCTATTATTTTTTTTAAAAAAAAGTGAATAAATAAATGTGGCAGTGAGGATCATTTGGACATTATAATGAATGAAGGAGTAAAATCATAATTTTGTGATAAGTGAGGGAAAAAAATACTTTTCTCTTTAAATTCACTTACATGTAAGTTTTTTATTTAAAAATAATAATTTTTACTTTAATTTCATCCAATTTAATTTGCAATGTTAGAAAAAAGAAGCAAAAATTAATGATTGATGAGAAGTATGATTTCTTAAGAAATTGGATAGAATCCTGCAACATATATTTTGAAATATATAGTTTTAATTAAAAGAATTACATGAAAAAAAATTGAAGCATATCTAATGATAAACACCTATACTTTCTTGGCAGGGAATGGACCCAGCAATGAATATAGTTTGACATAATGGTGAACTGAAAAATTTCTTTCTTGTTCTGTGGTTGGAATTGAAAATGGGTGTCGTTTAAGTGAAGCTTTTAATCTTGAAAAGCAGATTATGATGCTTAAGCAAATTTGGGAAATAATTGGAGATCCAATAATGGAGGTGTAACTTCATAGTACTTTCCAAGAATTCTTAACAGAATGGACCTCTTGTAATAATGGGCCCATTATTTGTACATCAAAAGTCAATCGTGTTGGGCCATTCTCTTATTTCTGGAAGCTTTTTCAAGAAGCATGTTTAACAATGGGCCCATCTGGCCCACCAAGTTCACTTTTCTTTCCTAGGTGAAAAAATCAATATCAGTACTGGGTCCCACATGCAAATCCTTCATAATTGTTACTATTAAGCTAATTAATGTCAAGACTAAAATAACCAAGTTTATGAAAAACACTTCTTACTTTCTTGAAGAGTATCTAAATTACAATTTTAGTTCATTGTGCAAAATATTAGTTTAATTTTCATAAACGTAAAAAAGTTGCTAATTCATGATTTTTTTTTCATGTATTAAATTTTCATTAAAAGGCAAAAGTGTAAAATTCACATTGATTACAAATTTAGCTTATAAATTTTTAAAATCAAAACTCTCCTGTAAACTTAAGCTTTTATTTGGGACTTAACTAAAAGTTTAAACTTAAAATAAAAATCCAAAATAACACATAAATGAAAGACATTTTATAAATTTATAAGCTGGGATTAAATTTAAGTCCTAAACTCAAAGTTGGAGTTGGTGAATTCTTTAATTCTCAATAGATAATTGATCTAACCTCTTAAATTTGTAAAATCAAATTAGAACTAAGCCAAGAAAATAAAATATCTAAACTTTGAGCAATAATATGATTAAATTTATGCTAAACAATATTAAATTTAATGGTTTATTGACAGAATATGAAAACTAATAAAAAAATATCCCTATGCTTGGCATATTGGGAGCTCACCTAGCATTGGATTCTTGGCAAAGAATTGTAGCTTTGAAAATTTTGGAATCTTCACACTATGCCTTTCTCTTAGCTTCAGAAATCGAAAATGATTCTAAATTTTTAAAAAGGGTTTTTATTGGTGCGTTATTATAAAATAAACGAACATTAGAAAAAAAAAAAAAAGTGTTCTTAAAAGCCAATAAAATGGCTTTACAACTTTCTATTAAGTCTTTGAAGTCTTATATTCTTAATAATGATAATGAATTTCTTTAAAGTGGGGCAAAGGTATTGGAGATGACTGGCGAAACATGGCCAAAAAAATCACAAAATTAACATTTATTTTATATATATAAGTCATAATTAGTGTAATAGATGTAGTTATTAAGTTGGATCTTAAATCGTGGGAGCATCCTCAATTCCTTTTTTTAAAATGTAAATATCAATCATTTTCACATAGATAGAATTTATCAAAATAAAAAATCGTTAACAAAAAACTTATGTGAACTTTGTAAGTAAATCTCATCTCTAAACATATTTATGATAAATTTAGTGTAAAAGTAAATTGTATCTATTGGAAAAAAATAAAAAACAAATTCAACAATTAATATTAATTACTACAAAAAATCTAACAGCTTATATTCAGAATTAAATAACCAAAATCAATAATTCTTAAAAATCAAAACTAATATTTTTTAAGAATTTGATCTAAAAATTATAAATAATTTAAATTTTAATTCAACAATTAAAATATTTTATTATATACAACTGCCTATCCTCTTGAGATATTATATATGAATAAAAAAAGAAGAAAGAAAGAGCAACATTATGTCCTATGATCGTTGGGTAAATTGTCAATCATATAAATTCAAGCAATCTGATGATATGGACTGTGATTCAGAGACGGCACTTCAAATCACAGCATTAATTTTGAAGAAATAGATTTATCACAAAAGAAAGAACAAAATCATTGTGATTTATAGGGTTTGAAAATAGGGGCACAATCAATAATTTGATCATACCATTAAAATCATATAAACGTTGAAGATAATGATGTTGCTTACTCGTCAACCATCATTAATGTTCTAAAGGAATTAGTTGTATTTGGCTGTTGGAAAGGTACTTAATTCTATGCTCGTATTAATGATAACAAGAAAAAAAAAAAATTCAACTAGTATGTGTTTTATTCAACATATGGAATGGAAATAACATCTTTTCTTGCTATAATTACGTAAGTTAGCTCATCACAAATGTAACATCAAAGGGTGTCTAATCTTACATAATAATAGAAATTTCTCCATTTGTTTTCAATATATTTTATAATTCTTTGTGTTCAATGTTTGTTTTTGTTTCTTTTTTTTTTTTTAGCAAGATAATCTATTTACTCTCTTTGTCCTATCGTATACTACTTCAGTTATTTTTTTTATACATTTCATTAGAAAATTGAATATCATTTTTCAAATTTCAAGAATTGAAATTAATTATTATTAATTAATTAAAAGTAATTATTAAATAATATTAAGATAGGATGAGCAGCACAAAACTCTTCATTTCTTTTGAATTTCCATACTAAGTTTTTTGTCATGACCATTGGTGCACAACTTTTAGAAGCTTTCATGTTAGGAATTTTATTATTGTACGTAAGAGATTACAACTTATATTTTATATCATACATTTATATATGAGCTTCACATGATCTATATTAACTTGTATACATTTTTATTGATGACAAATCTAATGTCTCTTAAGTTTTGATTCAACTTTGATTGTCTTATAGTATGCATAATACCTCCATTTTTTATGTTACTAAATTTATATTATAGCAAATATATTGTACACACTAGCAAAGTTACATGTATTAGGTAATCATACTTTATATTGATTAGTCCTGATATACTTAGGTAGCAGCTGATGTAGTGTATCAGTTCCAATTATATCATTCCTTTAGTTGTTTTCACTCTTTTTTTTTAATGATTTTATTGAAATTGGTACACTAAATCAGCTATCACCTAAATGTATCCAGACTAGCTAATTTTTTTTCCCTTTCTACAACTTTCCCAACAATTATCCTATAAATTAAATTATTTTGGTTTATGCTAAAGTATCAAATTATAATTTATTTGTTTATGATATTATCATAGTCATAAGGACATTTTAAAAAGGATTAATTCCTTCTTAGGACTCACATAGTAATGAAACAAGAATTTATAATCACTTTGTAATATTCTGAAATTTTACATATAAAATTTTTAACTTAAAGGAATAATTTTGTGAATATTTATATAAGTTAAGGGGAAAAAGAAATTCAATTAAAGAAAAATATAACAATGTAATTAGTTGAAGAAATATTATTCAAGTAGCAATTTTTATGAATCATAGATTGGTTCAAGTGTCTAAGCTTGACCTAAGCATTCATGAAGGTATGAGTTCAAATCCCCCATATACATCAATGTATTATTTTATTTTTTGAACGTCAGCCATTCACCATCAACTTGCACTAGTTGACCCTTCATCCTCTGTCATCGCTATCCATTAAGTTGGTGCCCAAGAAGGTGTAGTTTCAATGAAAAAACTCTCCCCCTAGCGAAGCCTTCGTCAATCGCAGATTGGAGAATTTGAGCTCGGATTGCAACTTTCTCCTCTGATTTTGATGGGGCTTCTACTATAGCATGTATTTTGCACCTCTTTCTTTCATTTTCAACTCTTAATTTCAAGTTTTATGATCACAATTTGCAAATTCCCTCTTTGACATTCAAACCCATGTTAATAGTGAATAGTAAAGTAAAGATTCAAAGTTTAGTTCAATTCAAGTATTATAACTTGAAATTTCATTGTAGCTTTCATTCCTAGGTGAATTTTACATGGTTCTCTACCTGTTTGAGGTTTCAATTTTATGAATTGGCCTTAAAATTCGAAAATCTCTCTTTTAGGTGAAGAACGTGAACAATAACTGTGAATTCGAATTTGAAATTGGAGCTTGATTTGAAGGGAATTCAAGAAACTCTTTTAGGGGTTTTGGTTTTAGGTAAGTATATAACAATTCCAAAGTGTTAAATTGATGGTTAGATGGCTTAATTATAAACTCTTCTTTTCTTGGTAGGAGATAAAGTGTGCCAAATGGAAATGTATGAAGCGTCCTTGATTCCTTAGTGTCATTGAACATGTAAGAGAGGAAGTTGAGTTGCTGAAAATTATTATTTGAGGTGGTAAGCCACTTAGGAATTTTCATCAATTTCTTTTAGATTTAATTGTTAATTAGAGGATGTTTGATGAATTAAAAGCACATTAAAAGTGATTATAATTGCTAAATAAATTACTTTGGTTATTATTAAAATAAATTTTGGCCTAATAGAAAATATTGGATAATTTAAGTATTAAAAGAGCCAATGATTAAGCAGTTTGGGGATTGATATGTTATTAGAATTTGTAATTAAGATAATTATGATGGGCTAATGTGTTTAATGTTATTTTCGTTATATAAAGCTTCAATGTCTTGTTTTAGATATAATGCAAGAAATGGAAAGGAAAGTTGATGAGCACTATGTGAATTTTAGGCATATAAGCATTATTAAAGACATTGGAATATTTTAAAGTAAGTAATTGAGTTGGCTATTAATAAGGATGAAATTACAAATTTGTTGGTTATTTAGGTGGCCAAAGTAATTGTGTTTTGTATATGAAAATATGTATTAATTATGGTTATTGAATCATTAAGGGAAATAATGGATGACTTTAGAGAAAAGTATATAGTATCGCAATGGATTTTAAATGCCAACTTATTGTGAGAAATTATTAGAATTTATTTAAGTTTAGATGTTTCTTAGAATATGACATTAAAGGTTTATCATTTGTGTTTAAGGTCATAGCAATTGCACTTTACATTGCGGTAAGGGAGTGTGTTGTGTGGGCTTTGCCTAGGTGAGTAGATCATTCTAATTATACTATATTTATGTTTTTCATTCTATTTTGAAAAGTATTGTTTTCTTGATTCTCTTTGTGCCTTAGGGCAGTCTTCTAAAAATTCAAATATTTGAAATATCAATACTTGGGCATTTAATGATTCTATATTTCATAATTACATTGAGTTTTAAGCTTTTGAGTTAAAATATTTTTAAATTTTTGGATTAATGAATTTCTAAACTGTTTGCTATATCGGAACGTGTTCTAGTTTTATATTCATGAGATATTTGGTTCTTAATTGTGATGGGGTTGATTCTGTATGCATATAGTACTAAAATTCTAAAATTTGATACATTTATCTATCTTTATGAAAAAGTTGGTAATGAGTTTTTTGAAGCTCCAATATTTGATTACATAATTATATACGTTAAAGATATTTTTGGGAATGCATCCAAACATGACCTTATAGCTAATAGCAATAGATATTAGTTGTAGTGCACTATGACATGTATTTGATGTGAATGGGTATGATGTCACTATTATAATACTTTGTTTGAGACTTAAGACTATTATTTTGAATATTCCAAGCTTGAAGCTTATGAATGATATCTACTCAATTTTGATTATACTAGCTTTAGACTAGCTCTATTTCTATTATATGATGGTTTTGTAGGACGTTCTCAATGTCTTCAGTTCGTTTTGAAATATCCATGTGTTACCTATGTACCGATATATTTTTATTCAAAGTTGGTTTTATAAATTTATTATTAAAATATTCATTGAATTTTTACTTACCCCATGATATTTAATATTTTTCATATTACAGCGTCTGTCCAAAACATCTACATACAGAGTAGGAGCTTACGGATGTTTGTTAATTTTGTTTGGTGAGCCTTGTTGTGAAGGCAATAGCTCTTTTTTATTGTAAATTTTGTAATTTGATTAGTGGCTCCCCTTATATATAGACAGTTAGTCTTTTGTTCTGATTTGTGGTTTATAGGTGTTGTATATATATGTATATATTGAAAGAGCAAAGCTCTCCATCTTCTTGTATGTATTAGGTTTTTTGTTGTAAAAATTTTTGGGAGGTTCATATTTCAGGAGAGGCTCTATTGAAATTTCTACACGAAAGTAATTGATTATTTTTTTTGTATATATATATATATATATATATATCTAGTATATTTTTTTCAATTTTAATTAATGAAGATTTTGCATGTTGTATAAATGTCTTAGTTTTGATATGATAGTTAAACTTATAAAAGTGAGATATAGCTCATTTTCCATGCCAATCATGTTCTTTAGTGAGGATCGTGACATACTTGTTTTCTAATTACAATTATTAAGCCATGTAATAAGAATTGCATACTACATTTACATTGATTTTATTTATTTCTCTTTACTTTAACTATCTCAATTAGGCATGCATATTGCTTGATTTAAATTCTTTCATTCGGTTCTTCTCTATTGCATTTGAAAGAGAATTTGGTATGACTATAGGTATAATAGATTGTAAAAATCCATAATTTAATCTATATATAATTATATTTTTGTATCTCGTTTTGATGTCCTGTTTTCTTCCATTTGAGGCCACATAAAATTCTTAATGTTCCTTCTTTATAATATTGGTGCTTTTGCCACCTTGTATGATGAATAAAAATATATTATCTTTGCCCTTTCTTTATAGGTGTCCTACGATACTAATGAATCCTCCATTTCAAAGAGTTAGAATTTGTTACAGTAAGCCAACTGCTCTTGTAATAAAGATTTAACTGTTGAAATTTACTATTAAGGATCATGTGTAGTCATAATTTTTATATAAACTACAACTATAGTATTTATAAAAAATTCAAATATCTTTTCAACCTATACTAGTACGTAGCATTTGTGTGTGTGTGTGTGTATATATATATATATATAATGCTACAATACATTGTTTATGTGTTATTTTTGTTATTTTAATATTTCTTAAAAAACAAACAATTATTTATCAGATTTCAAAATTAAAAATGTATTATTATTGTTATTATTAATTAATCAATTAAAATGAACTATTAATTAATAATAGTTAAATATTGGAATGGATCATTGGCCAATCCATTGTGTGCGAGTTATTTCTCAAAAAAGTATATGTTAAAAAAACAGATAAAAAGAAATTAAAGAAAAAGATAATATTTAGACAAGTTAAAATAAAAATTATAAAGATCCGAAATTTGTGAATGTTACTTGTCATCCTTTGCATTTTATTTCCTGTCATAAAAATGTTCCTAAATAAGAGACAGCTTTTTGTCTTTTTGCTTTAAATTGAAGCATAGTCAAAATTTAAATAATACCACTTTTTGACGATGATTTTCTAAACAAATTTCTTTAATTAAACTTTCATTTAATATGCCAATGAAGTTGAACGAAAAATATAGAAATAGCTTTTATCCAATTTTACAAAATCATAATAAATCTCCCTAAACTACTTATAATATGTTCAATAATAAAAAAAAATTGATCCCCAGTAACATTTTGGAAGCGTTTAGCATGTAAAATATTTTTTAATTTTAGAAAATATGAAGTTGAAAAAGTTAGATTCAGTTATTTAATGTGTGGCTGGAAAAAGATAATATATTTTTAAAAAATTGTATTGCAATAATTGTATAATCTTTAGTATAATACATTTAATTATAATGTAAGAATATAATTATAATATTATTATATTTTAAATTGATATTATTACAATAATATTCTTACATTATAGTTAGGTATACTAATGCATTTAAAATTATAAATGTATGAAAAATAGCACATACAATAATATGTAAAATTTTCATTTTATGGGACTCTTTTTGTCTTTGTTAATAAAAAAAAAAAATAAAAGTAAAGTATGCCATTAAATACTTTAAAATTTTTAACATCAATTTTTATCTCACTTATTACTGTCGTAGCCATTATTACTTCAATCACTTTGAATTTAAATTAGATCTTTTAAAAATATAAACTATATAAAATATTTTTAAAATTTAAAAAATATAGAAAGTAAAATTATACATAAAATTTATTTTTCTATTTTTAATTACTTTCTCTTTCTCTTTATTTATCCCTAATTATATATATATATATATATATTATAGGTGGATCAAAATCTGCTCTACCTATACATCAATTGCCACCACTTTATTTTCTTATAATATTGAGACATTAAAAAAATCATAATTTTTAATAAAAACATTGTTATTTCTGAAAATTTGACTGTGACTTTTAAAAATATTACCTCTGAGACATGACCGGTGAATGTCGAAAGATTCTTTTAAAAATATTTTAAACGCGAACCAAAAATATTAACGATTTTTCTAAAAATCATATGGAAATTGACCCACATGATTTACATTCTTAAAAATCAATAAAATAAAACCTATAATGTTTAGCACCCCCTTATGAGAATCAACCAAGCACCAAAAAAATTGTTTAAGTAAGTTTGATTTATAAAATATAAATATATCAAAACCAGTTAAATAACAATATGTACGTGAGATATGAATCTCTTTTTCTTTTTTTAAATGCTTATTCATTATAATTAATTTATTATGTATATGTAGATTGAGTTTAGTTGAAATTATTGCTCAGCTCACATGAAATATGAAGTAAGAATTTTTTTTCCTTTTGGGTTTATGCTGTAATTTTTTAACCATTTATATGATTTAATTCTATTCTTCATCCCTTTGAGGCATTCCTCAGTATCCTACTCAAAAGGATAAGATGAGAGTGAATTCATGGAAAGAAGATAATTTCTTTGGAAAGGAAATTATTTTAGAAAAAAATATTTGTTAAGAAAAAGAGTTTTTTAACCAAAAAAGAAATGTTAATTTTTCCCAATAAAATTCACCATGCATAGTAATTATGTTAAATTGATATAAGGTGCTGATTTAAGGGGATATATTTATAAACTGTCTAAAATTAAAAGGGAGTGCTTGCTTTTTTTTTTTTTTTCAAGTTTAAAATCTTTTATGTTTATGATTATGAAATTTTTAAAATTGACCATCTCTTCTGTATAGGTTCCTGAATCTACAAGTTAGGCCAACGGTACAGTATATCATAAATGAACCATGATTTCTAACTCAAAATTTAAAGAACTGTGGAGAATAAATAGCTTCTCTATGTACAAAAATAATTTGGAGTAGTTATTTCAATGTTAATCATCAAATTAAAATTATTTATATTTATTAAGTCAAGTTTTTAGAATTACTAATTTTAATTTTTAAATTTTAAATACATACCGTCAAATCTTATAATTATTTTAATACTAATAATTGAAAGATAATTGTAAATATTTGCAAAAATATATGTGAATAAATACTTTAAATTATTTTTATTTACTAAATCAAAATTTTAGAATTGCTAATTTTAATTTTTAAAAATTATTAATTATTAATTTTAAATTTTAAACAGAAATGGTTAAATTTTATAATTATTTTAATACAAATAAATAAAAAATAATTTCAAATATTAGAAAAATATTTGTAAATAAAGACTGGATAGAAAGATGAGTTATTAAATAACTGAACATGATAGATATAGGACAGTACATGACCCTCCCTGAAGATAACTAGACCTCAACCTCGTTCTTTGCACTCAGGAATCCTATGAGAACTGCATTAATTTTTACGCACTTAAAAAAAATCATCTTTATATAAATATATATATATATATATATATATTTCTTCTGACACATAATTAATGTACTAGTACAATGCCTTTCCAAACTATTTGGGGTAAAGTATAAGGACATGAGCAATTGGCAAATCTTGAACATTATTTTACAAATGGGAATTTGGGTACACACTATAATTAAAAATTTTCAGAACTTTCACGTAAATGTAAGTATCATTCATTTTCTAAACATAGATTTAGGACTATTTCTTGCCAATTATTACTAAGGGTACATTTCAGCTTCATTGAAATCTTTTCATTACAAATTGCCAAGAATTGTTAGTAGTTTCAATCTTCTGCCATCTGGGATTTCTTTGTTTTTCAAGATCAATTAAAAAACTCTTTTTCCTTTCTTTTTTTACTTAGATTGTGTTAGTATAGAGATTTCTCTATATTCTTCAGAAAATTAAACTTGAGATATAGAATATTTAGGTTTGGTATACTTTTTTCTTTGTTAAATGAGTTTCTTGAAAATTTTGATTTCTCTATCCGCAAAATTTGAGTAGGTCATTCCCAAATATTACATGAAAATTATTTCCCATCTTATTTTTTTTATTCTTCCTTTGGCTTTGACCAAATTACCTTCTCACTGATTGAAAAAATCAGTCTACACCAAACAGTAATTTTTTTGGGGAAGGTAAAACTTGGGTTTAAATTATCAAAATGTCTAATTAATTCGACATATATATTAAATAAAAATTCTTTAAAAAAAAGTAAATAGGGTAAATAGAAAAAGAATTTATAAGTGAAAATGTGGTCATGACTCATGATTGAACTTGTGTTGGATTGATATATGATGAAGGAAGATGAGAGGAAGAACAGACATCTGCCGAAAAATAGAGATAAACCTCTTAGATTTTTTTAAAATTTTAATTTTTAGTTATATATACTTTTATCTTATATTATTAACTTAATTATTTAATTTATAAAAACACATTTCTTTTACTTTGTAAAATTTATCCCTCAATTCAAATCTTAAATTCAAAGATTCCAGCCCGTCATCCTATTTCCATCCCTATTCGAAGATAACGATAAGAAATGGGAAATGACTTTATAGACAGAGACAAAAGCTTCATGAGATGAGTTCTCGTCACATGGCTATCACGTGCACCTGCTTCTCCATGACAAAATCTTCTTCTTATCCACTTCCCCCAAAAATAATAATAATAATAATATACTGCTGCAAGTTCTTTAATGGCGCACAGAGCATTGCCAGTTTCTACTAATAATTTTAGGGTGACCTCATTATTTCTGTCACCACAAAGTTTGAACCTTTTATGAGTTTTGTGGCTGAGACAAACTTTTCTCAGCTCTTTCATAATGGCAAGTAAGAACAAAAGCTGAAAAGTTAGGGGGCATGGATAAAAAGAGATTATTTCTTTTATAATTATTCATATTTTATAGTAAGTGTAAGAGGAGTTTTATTGTCAGCTCAATAAGTAAAATATGATAGGGTAGAAAAGTTTAAAATTTAGAATTTACTTTTATACTTTGTAATAATTTAATTATTTTTAAATTATTTGTGATAAATTAATTTTGCAATATATTTAAATTTATATAAAATTAGTCTTTTATAAATTTAAATTTATAAATTATTTTTTTTTATTTTAATTAATAAAAAACTAATTTTATATAAAATAAAATTTTTAAGAAACTAATTTTTAAGAAAAAAACGAACTTGATATTTCTCTTGATGAAAAAGACTTAAAGATTCATTTTTTACATGTGGATCCAAATAATTAATGCTATGTGTTAATAAAAATTAACTAAAATAATGGTATTAGTGAATCATATTTCCATTAGTTAACTTATTGTATAACTAGTTAGTATGTTAAATGTATTTAAATGTTAAACAATTTCTAAGAATTAAACTGGAAAGCCATGAAGGAACTTCATCCAATCAGATTTTTAGAGACAAATAAATTAAAGTAAAATTCAAATTTTAATGCATTATTTTAAACATTTCGTAAAAAATAGTATTATATATATAACTTACTTCCTTTCTTTTTCATCTATTATTTTTTCTATTTATTTTTTACTTTAAAGTTATTTTATAACTTTTATATTTAATAGAATCCAAATCACCTCTTCATGTGAGGGACACGGTAGATCTGACACCCACGGGTGTTGGGTCTGCAATATATAATGCTCAACCGTCAAGTGACCGTACCTTACAAACTCAAGTTTCAAAATCCTAGACATTCTGAATTGCGCATGTAACTATTTTAATAATAATATTAGATTAAGTTTTTATTATAATCACTAGATAAAATTTTTAAAAAATATTAATATTAATTTTTAAAATTATTAATTTTAATTTTATTTCAGCAATTTCCCTTATAAGAAAATGAAAACTCCATTCAATCTTCATCTATGGGCAAAGAAAGGTAGAAAGACGGTTTGCAGATCTCCAACCATATAATAAGTTTTTGGGGTCTTGATTTTCTCATCTTTTTGCCATAACACGAGGGTTATATTTTTATTATCAACTGTTAAATAAAATTTTAATAATTCATATTTACTAATAACAAAATTGATAACACGTAGTTATGTAAAATTTAAACGGTTAAATGTTTATACAATAGTTCATATTATTTTGACATGACTCTCATATTTTTACTAGAACGTAAGAGAATTCATTTTAAGAATCTTTTGGGAATTAGAACCCTATAAAAGTGTTTGAAGCCAAGTATGAATTCAAGGGGGTGCAAGGATACAGTTGCTTCCTTTTTTTAAAATTTTAATTTTTATATATAATTTTACTTTATATACTTGATTTGGTTCTTTAAAACTTACTCTCATTAAATGATAAGAATATGACTTTCTTAGTCCAAATATTTGATCTATAAACTTTGGCCTGCTTAATCTTAGATCCGTCCATTACATTGGCAAATCTAGTAATTGAGAGAGAAGGGTTTATGATTCCTTCAATTGCCAAGTTTTCCACTTCATCACTAATAAAGATATAGTTAGATTGAAGAAAATTTTTATAATAAATTGAAGGTATAACTTTAATTACAGTTTTTTGTTTATATTTAAATTTAAATGAAATTACATAAAATTTCTTTAAATATTTTTGAAATTACACAATTTTTCTTTCAACTTTTATAATATATAGAGACATTTTTTAAACTAAAAGTTGTATTACACTTTGAATCAATTTTAATTTATTTCATTATCTTAAATACATATATTTTTTTAACTAACATATCCTCTTTAATTTTTTCATGTAGGGTAATTTGGTAAAAAAAATTTAAAATTAGACTAAAAGTATATTTTTAAAAAAGAAGGGATATGGATTGTAATTTTGGTAAAATTCAAGGAAAGTCTGTATAATTCACTCTTAAATTTAACTTTTCTTTCATTTAAATTAAGTTTAAATTGAAAAGGTGGGGGTGACGAAAAGATATCTACTCAAAATCTAGAAAAAAGTTTTTATTTTTTTTTCTTGACCCAAATTTACAATAAATATCTTAACTTTCTTTTCTATGCTTGGGAGATCATAAATTTGTGGTGAATATCAATGGAAAGGCAACAACTTTTTCAAAGGCAAAATGATGATGGCCCCTTTTTTCACCATGATAGAAATTCTCCTTTAGTAGGAAATTTAAGAATTATGAATTATCAATTCCATTAGTTATTGTACTTCGGCCACTATCATCCACCAACCCCATCATTCATATAGTCACAGCACTTTCAAATATGCTTTCTTTTCCTTTTAGTCCAAATCCAACGTGTCACTTTAAGAATCCCAATTCGTTATAGTTTTCTAAAAGAGCTATTCATAATTGGATCATTTTTTTAAATTTAAATTATTAGATAAAAAATTAGTAATCACATTATTACGTGTGATTTTTAAAATTAATCTAAACTATTAAATCACATAATTCCTTTGATATTAACAGTTAGATTCATATATATATATATATATATATATATTTTAAATAAAATAAATTTATGTTTTCAATTTAAGCATTTAAAACACTCTTACGTTGAGGTTTGGTAGAGTGAGATTTATATATGAAAAGATAAGTCAAAGTGGCTACTAATTAATTAGTTATATCTAACCCTTATCATGATGAAGAAAGTAAAATAAAAGGCTTCTATTTCTATATATACTATAAATACTTTTTCTTCTTGGTGTACATGGTTTGCCTGAATTTTTAATATCTGTGATTGCACTATTTTGTGTGTATTTTTTATTATTTATTAATTCTTATCCAATGGAATAGTGACATACCCATGATTTGATCTGAGGACCACCATTTAAACAAGTCTTGGTGGTTAAGCCAAGCACTTATAATTATAAGTTTAACATATAGTTTATAAGGACACCTGGTATGCTCACTAACATAAAAATTTGAGTAGTTTACACGACATTGTAAGTTTCGACCTATATATGTACCTGAACAATCATAGGATTCTTTATTAACCATTGCCAACCCTTCAAAGACATCTATTTATTATGTCAATTATTGGGGTCTTATTTGTTTGTGTGTGTGTGTTTGTGTATATATATATATGTATTCTTTTATCTTTTGAGAAACCTATATGTCCTAGCTTTGGCCTAAGTTCATTATTTTGAATTAATCCATGTGTTAGGTGGATATAAATTGGTAAAAGGAGATTAGCATATTTATTTATGGTTTTGTGATATATGTGAGTTATGGGTTGAGTGTACCATTAAGAAGTCTAGCTCTTCAATCTCAACCAAACAAATTCAATTAAGTGCCAGCAAATTAAGTCAAGAAAATTACAAAACAATAAAGTAAAGCCAATTTTTTTAATTAATAGAAGAGGGTGCTAGTGTTTAATTCTCTACAAATTTCACTTTCCTAGCCTAACCGAAGGATGACAATTTTATAAAGTAGGGACGAAGAATACCTCCTATGACTTTTCGTTCCCGTAATCAATTATTTATTTTTCTTTCCATTTTTAATTAAGTCTTGGTGGTTGTTCCCATTTTTTTGTTCACTATACGTGTGAAGTCTTCATCACCTTTTATGTATATATGCAAATTTTCTTACAAGAAGACGTGTACATGAAAAATTTAATAATATTTAAATAAAACTAATGGAAATCTGAGAATATGATTCATTTATGGCCTCCAAATGATCTTTGGAGAGATTTTTTACTCTATGTTTATCCTCACAAGGAACAATTCACAGATGAGTCCCCAAATTTAGAGATTTTTGCCATTGATAGCCAAACCCTCTCCTCCTCTTTCTTTTATCTATTTCATCAAGTTTTAATTCGTTCTCTATAATTTCCTGTTAACACCCTGGACTTAGCTGAACAATTTAAAGCTTGTGTCTGAATTAGTGACGTTTGTGAATTATATTAGAGGTGTTGTATCTTTGATCTTTGAGTCAAATTTCACGGACCACCTTACTGTTTGTGATTATTGGAGATGTTGTATCTTTTATTTTTTGATTTAGCTTAAAGATTCAAGTTTTGACTACCACAGCTCTTTTCTTTCCGTAATTAAAGTAATAATGTGTATAATTAACGATTAACAATAAGCAATTTAATTGGATTCGTTGCTTTGATCAATTAAATTATGAAATTAATATAATTATATATATCACATGGAAATAGAACATCAAGATTAAAATCAATCGCAGACAGATATTTAATTACTCCACCATCAATAACCTACCTTGTGCTTTTTATTTTTTGGGAGGTCGCACTTGCTTGTTATACCTTTCATCTTATAAAGTATGTTTCATTAAAATCATTTTTTTTATTGGGATTTATTAATATAGAGGAGAGGATGATTAAAGATTTTAACTACTTTTCAAAAATTAGTTTTTTAATATGTTGAATTCCTAATAATTTAATTTAAAAAATATTGAAAAAAAAATATTTCTTTTTTTACTAACTATTAGTTCATATTTCATTGTATTTGTCATTGTTAAACTTCAAGCGCAAGATACCATTCAAATAAGCGTAAAGAACTCTTAGCATTGAACTACTCTAAAAAATATATAAAAAAAATGATCATTTATTTTCCCTGCTTTGGTCCCTTTTCGTCTGCTTAATTTCAACTGATCAAACATGATTTCTAAAAGATATATAAGTGAATCAAAACTTAATTATAAAGAAACTTGTAAGCATGTCAAAGATGGATCTTATTAAAAATATGTTCTTGATACTTGTACATATCTCTTCATAATTAAGTTTATCTACCTTTCCTAAATGTTATCTATCCAAATAAATTTACAAAATGTAATGAGACTTGGTTTTCATTAACTTTTGCTAATTGTCATTAATACGATCAGTGTGACTTGGTAACATAAAGCAAGGCATTACCCAAGAATATAGGTTTTATTAACTGAAAAAGGAAGTGAGTTTGACGAGGTTCATGCATGGACAAAATAACAAGACAAAACACAAACATTAATCCAACATAACACTAAGTTGAATTCATAAACCTGATCATTAACATGCACATTAGAATATGCCTTTCAATATGGTCCTCTTATTCCCTTCCACCTCTGATACAGTAAAATGACTTGTAAATCTCTCTGCATGAATAATCAATAAAGATAAGCAAGTGGCTGCATGAAGATCATGAATACAGAAAAAGGGCATGATAATTGTTGTGGCTTAGTGAGACATGATTTGTGATCACTCTAAATCATGACAAGGCTCTCGTACCTAACTTCATGATCTGAAAGAATAATGAAGAGTGAAAGAAACACTTAAAACAGCACCAATCAAAGAGGGCTTTATTATGTATATATGGGAGGGGTGGTTGGGGAGAACTACTTGACAAGCAATCCTAGGTTTGTTTGTTTTGAAGCTTTTTTATATAGAGCATACATAATAACATTAGTGCTTTTGCTGCTTTTGTAAATTTCAGATTAAGGAACCTACCTCTGTGGGCTCCTTCACAATTGTCCTATTCTCGTAGTAGTGCCAATTAGGGTGCCCCAATCATATATACCTTTCTTTTTTTAACAAAATAAAAATTCATAGTCGGAAATGTTGATAGACTTTGTATTAATCTAGATTTAGGATTCAGGATGTATAACTACTAATGAGGGATTGAGGGATATAATTATACACCGTTAAATTGCACAATTTATTTGATATAAACTGTCAAATTAAATTTTTAAACTTAATTATTTTGAGTTTTAAGAGTTATTGATTTCTATTTTTAAATTTTAAATATAGGTTATCGAATTTACACATTTAACATAAATTGTTGGACATGTGCAAATTTATTTCAATGCATAGAACCCAAGTCCCAAATTTAAGTCATTTTTTTTAGAAGATATTAAGGCACTGTTTTATTTTAGTTTAATAATGCTTTTTGAATTTAATCTAAAGAAATTAAATCTATATTGTTAAAAAATATTATAATTTTTTTACTGATTGAACTTGAGTACCCAATCCTGACATTTAAATGCATTTTGCCTATCCCAGTATACCAATTTTTTCCAAGTAAACTCAATCAAATTAATTATAAAAAAAAATTATGAATATATATATATATATATATCAAACAGATTTTTTTAAAATAAATTTTGTCTCTCTCATACTCTTATTTATTTTGTTTTAATAAACTCGGTATACAGCTAACAATTTTTATCGAACATGCCTCCAACACTTGGATTATTAGGTCAACCCAATGATGGTAATGCCTTGGTTTCCTCATTGATTTAACAATATATATATTTAAGAGAGAGAGAGAGCCCATCACTTTGGCTTAGCCCTTTATTTATATAATTTGAGGGAATACTATGAAGGAAAGATGCCATGCTCTATAACTTTGATTAATGAACCATCAAATTATAATGTAGCTATTTATGTTGAGTAAGAACAAGAAGCATTATTATAATATGATGCAATGCCCTATGTAGATGCTTTTTTTGAGGCTTGTACAATGAACCTTCCCCAGAAGATCGTATAGCTTGATTTTGTTTTAATGCCTAAGCAAGATGGTACTTTATTTTCCTTTTATGTCTTCTTTGGTCCGTGATAAGCTAAGTATGTTAATCAGGCAAATTAATGACGAATACCATAATTTAATAAACTATATTAGTATAATATAAACATTGAGTGGAGTACGTATAGCTGATCTAAATATGACAAACCGAGTCAAAAGAGAACTAAAATAAAGAGTAAACTCAAATTGGTTATATTATACTTAATAGCTCTTTTGTTTTAAAAAGTATAGTGATTTTATATATAGTACAAATAATCTTTCCTCTAATATATTTTCGTCAAAGAAGTTAATATTTTACACAACATGATACTGTCATTTTATTCTTAATAAGATAATAAAGGCAGCTAAGTTGATGTTTAGCTCTGACATAATATTATAATTTTGTTATTAGTACGATAATAATGATAATTAAATAATTTTATTTTTGGGAAGAGCGTGGATGAAGCAAAAAAAATATAAAATATTAATAATATTTTAAAAAAATAAATATAAATATAATTTTCAGACATGAGAGATATCAATAATAATCCAGACAACTTTAAGGAAAAAAGTGATGATTTTACGTTCAACATAATTTCTAATTTTAACACATTAAATAATTAAATATTACTAAATATAAAATAAAATTTTATCAATCTTAATATAATTATTATTATAATTATATTCTTTAATAATTGTGTATTTAAAGAAACTATTAATAATTAAATAGATTAATATTATAAATAATTATTCAATAAAATATCATTATGAGAAAATCAATCATTTAATCCTTATAGTTTGCATAAGTTTGTAATTTGGTCCTTACACTCTGATTTTTTTTCAAAATACTCTCTACATTTAGCAAATGTTTGAGGATTGCTCCCCATGGTTAAGTACCTTCTTAACGTTGTTCAAAAGGAGATGATGTGGTCAACAAAAGGCACATGGCAAGCACACATGGCAAATGATTTGCCACACAAGTACCACATAAGCATATATATATATATATGTCCAATAAAAAAATGGAAACGAGCACTACTGGAAAACATAATATGACTTCAAAATAGAAGACATAAATGAAGGTCCAGAAACAAAGACTCACTCTTGTGCAGATCTGAAGAGTCCCTTATGCCGTCTTGGCCGTGGCATTTTACTTGTGTCGTCTAGCTCCTTCAATTTCAACCATGGGGGTATCTACGTAATTGAAAATTCTTGTGTTGTCTTGGTTATGGCTCTGCCTCCTTGTACATCTCTAAGAGCCCTTTATGTGTTTTGGCTGTGGCATTTTTCTTGTGCCATCTAGCTCCTTCACATCTCAACCATGGGCATATTTAAAATAACAAAGTGGGGTTTGAGCAATCATGCATCGTGACAATATGAGAGAGAGAGAGAGAGAGAGAGAGAGAGAGAGAGAGAGAGAGAGAGAGAGAGAGAGAGAGAGAGAGAGAGAGAGAGAGAGAGAGGAAGATTAGAGGAGAAAGCTTTCTTGTAAATTCTAATATGAAATCCAATTTGATAAGCTTTGTCAATATTATATAATAAGAATTGAAAATCAGCGGGAAATACCTAGAAGCTCCCTTTCCATTTTTCATATGGAATTTTTGTTGATTTCTTCCTTTTTGTCATGGATAGTTGTTTATAATATTTAAAAATTTTAAACTATGACTTCGAGGTTAATGGATATCCATTAATCATGTAGAAATCCATAAACAAATGATTTGTGAAAAGCTATTTTCTTCAATTGTCACCATGACTTCCTTTCCATAAAGCATAGATTCTCTGCTTATAGAAATGGATGAATGTTACTATCAAAAATTGTTGTGTTTTTTTTCATTTGACCATTGCTAAAACATATTCCTATGGTTACTCAAACTGCTAAAAAAGTGTGTGTGGGTAAATATTGAGCTACGGTTATACCCGGCCTTGGAATTTGCACAAAAAAATTAGTTGTGATTTTTGGTGATAAGTATGACACTAACATAATGAAACAAAGTGTTACAAAGTCCTAAATGAAAGCAGAACTGGATTTCAGCGGAATCAAAAAAATGTAATTCAACAATATAATGTGGGAGAATATATTCAACTATCTGACCTGATGGAGACGACATCGTTGCTTTGAATGTTAGTTGAGTCCAATCAGTTCAACCCACAATACCCAAGAGTGCTTTACAGAGAGTCTTGACGGCAGAGAGAGAGTTGTAAATTTATTTTGTGTCAGTTATTAAAACTAGGGCTTCATTCTGTTATTTATAGGACTTTATTTAACTAATATAATTAATTAATATTATTCAGTAAAATCCTCCAGAATCTTTAAAAATAATTTTAAATTTAAATTAAGCCCATAAAATCTCTCTCTCTGGATAGCAATCTTGGATTAGTAATCTGACGGGATGATTACTAATGCTCTCGGGCTGTGGGTTGGGTTTCTGCCTTTTGTGGGCTTGTGGATAATCGAACCCATCACCGATTATCCACACACATATTAAAATAAAACCCAGTCCATTCTCAGTTTATAAATTGTAACATTGATTGCCTAATTAGGTACTAATCAAATAAAATAATTAATGCTAATCCATAAAATTTAAAATTATTCCAACAATCTCCCACTTGGATAGCATTAATTAAATTATTGGATCAATAAACGAATAGTTAATCAGGCGCAATAATGTTTACATAGATACATGAATGAATGTATATTTATAAACCATACAAGATTCAGTGGAGAAACCATACATAAAATCACTGAAACCGATAGGGATTCAAGTGATGTCAACATTTCCATAAATAAGTTTCATCAACTGAATTGAATGGAACATAAAATAACGTTCAAAATTGTCAAATAACAATTCAAAAAATCCCTTAAGAATTTTAATCCAGACTCCCACTAAACCAAGGCTACATCAAAATTTTTAACAACGCCCATGTGAGTCACATGATTCTTAAAGACTCCTACGGGCAAGCCTTTGGTCAATGGATCCGCCAACATGTGTTCACCAGGAATATGAACCAAACGAGTCTGAGATTTAGCAATCTTTTCTCTTACGAATAGGAACTTAACATCAAAGTGTTTAGTGCGACTGGAGTTCCTATGATTCTGAGAAAAGCTGACAGCAGACGAACTATCGCAGTATATGGTTAGAGGTCGTGATATAGAATCAACTAGATGCATGCCAGATATCAGTTTCCTCAACCATATGGCCTGGCGGGTAGCCTCATAACAAGCGATATATTCTGCTTCCATAGTCGAGGTAGCTGTGACTGATTGCTTGCAACTTTTCCACGATACAGCTCCTCCAGACATCATAAAGATGTATCCAGAAGTGGATTTGCGGTCATCCACACAAGATGCATAATCGGAATCTGAATAACCCACAATTTCAAGTGGCTCAGATCTTCTAAAAGTAAGCATATGATGCTTTGTACCTTGTAAGTACCTCATGACTTTCTTTGCAGCCCTCCAATGATCAGGACCAGGATTACTCAGGTATCTGCCAAGCACACTGACAGCGAAAGCAATGTCAGGACGTGTGCACACCTGAGCATACATGAGGCTGCCAACAGCGGATGCGTATGGAATTTTGTTCATCTCAATTTTTGAATTGTCATCATTGGGACAGGATGAACTAGATAACTTTTCACCTTTCTGTACAGGTGCTGCACAAGGAGCGCAAGTATGCATGTTGAATTTCTTCAGTACTCGTTCTATATAGGTTGCTTGAGATAAACCAAGAGTGCCACAAGATCTATCACGGTGAATCTGAATTCCCAGGACGAAAGAGGCTTCACCAAGATCTTTCATGTCAAAGTGGCATGACAAAACGTGTTTGACCTCATTCAACATGGCTACTGAGTTGCTAGCCAGGAGTATATCATCAACATACAGAACGAGTATCATGAAATTATCTTTATCAAATTTCTGGTAAATACATTGATTAGCAATGTTCTCTGTAAAACCAAGTGAGGTGATTATTTGATCAAATTTTAAATACCATTGTCTTAAGGCCTGTTTAAGTCCATAAATGGATCTTTTCAACTTACACACTAAGTGTTCTTTCCCTGCCTCAGTGAATCCATCAGGTTGTGTCATATAAACGTCCTCAAGTAAATCACCATTTAAGAACGCAATTTTGATGTCCATTTGGTGAAGTTCAAGATTCAATTGCGCAACAAGAGCCATTACGACTCTAAAGGCATCTTTAGTAGATACGGGTGAGAATGTTTCCGTATAATCGATCCCTTCCTTCTGATTATAGCCTTTAGCTACAAGCCTGGCTTTGAATCTTTCAACTTCACCATTGGCCCCTCTCTTGGTTTTAAAGACCCATTTACAACCAACGGGTTTACAACCATCCGGTAACTCAGTTAATTCCCATACATGATTGAGAGACATAGAGGACATCTCATCATTCATAGCCTCCAACCATTCAGATGAATGAGATCCTGTTATAGCCTCGCCATAAGAAATTGGATCTGAGCCATCAATAGTGTCTGATTCGAACTCCTGCAAGTACACTATATAGTCATCTGAAATTGCAGATCTACAAATCCTTTGTGATCGCCTCAAATTAAGAGCTGGCTCTCCTACATCAGTTACAGGAGCTTCTACAATAGGATTAATTGGATTTTCAACAAGGATGTCATCTCCAATATCATGTTCTACTGGTTGAGATGACGATGATGGCATAGGCAGGATGTTATCCACACTATGCAGGTTAATTACTCTAGGGACACCACTCCCATTATCTAAATCATCCTCAAAGTAGAAGGCCCTGTCAGATTCAATGACCCTGGTAGTATGACTGGGACAATAAAACCTGCATCCTCTGGATCCTGAACAATACCCAATAAAAAATCCACTAATAGTTCTAGAATCAAGTTTCTTGAGCTGTGGATTATAGGTTCTCACTTCTGCTTTACAACCCCACACGCGAAAATGCCTCAGACTAGGCTTCTTATCGGTGAAAAGCTCATATGGTGTCTTTTCAACAGATTTACTTGGAACTTGATTCAGGACATAGGCTGCTGTCTTAAGGGCATCACCCCACAGAAATTCTGGTAATGAAGAGTGACTGATCATGCTTCTGACCATGTCCATCAAGGTGCGATTACGCCTCTCAGCAACTCCATTTTGTTGTGGAGTGCCAGGCATAGTATACTGAGCTTCAATCCCTTGTTCCTGTAAGAATAAAGCAAACGGACCGGGGTTTCTCCCGGTTTCAGTATATCTGCCATAATATTCTCCACCTCTGTCTGATCTTACACTCTTGATTACTTTGCCAGACTTTAATTCAACGACAGCCTTAAATGCTTTAAAGGCATCTAGCGAGTCAGATTTTTCATGCAACAGATCAACCCAGCCAAATCTGGAATAGTCGTCTATGAAGGTTATGAAATATTTGTAATTGCCCATAGCATATGGAGTAATTGGTCCACTTATATCTGTGTGAATCAATTCCAAAATAGATTCAGACCTATTAGCCCCTTTCTTCCTAGCTTTAGCGGGAAGTTTTCCCTTAATGCAGTCAATACAAGATTCAAAATCAGAAAAATTTAAGTCATGCAAAATGCCTTGTCTAACCATTCTCTCCAATCTCTCTTTTGAGATATGGCCCAAACGCCGATGCCACAACATGGAAGAGTTCTCATCAATTCTTCGACGTTTATGTCTTATGACAGTATTAATTGATGCCATAGGAGTAGAATCTGAACAGACATTTGCATTCAAGCAATATAGGCCATTCAGTAATCTGGCAGTTCCAACAATGATAGAATTAAAATAAATGTCAATTCTGCCATTTCCTTGCCAAAATGAATATCCATCTTTGTCTAATACAGAACTTGAAACTAGATTCCTCCTTGAAGAAGGCACACAGACAACGTTATTTAAAGTTAAAGTTTGTCTAGAGTACAAGTTCAAAACTACAGTTCCTACGCAATCCACTGCAGCTGAACTTCCTTCCACTCCTAGAATGGTCTTTTCTCTCTCATTTGGGCTCCTCCTGTCTTTGAGCCCCTGCAAGGAATTAGTTACGTGAACAGTTGCACCAGAATCCAACCACCAAGTATCCATAGAGGTTTCAAAGTTATTGGATTCAAGACAAACTAAAGCTAAGGGGGCAGTTTCAGGAAAGATACCTTCATTTTCACGCTTGTGTTTCAGTTTAAGGCAATCTGAGATTTTATGGCCAGGCTTTTTACAGTAATTACAATTACCCTTAAATCTGTTCTTCTGACCCTTGTTCTTCTTATTGTTTTTCTTGATCTCAAAGAACCTTTTCCCACTAGGCTTGCTCTCAGATTTCTTTCCCTTAAATTTCTCATTTCCAGTCTTACTTGATGAAGCATGGGAGACATAGTTCACTGAATGACCACGTGAATTTGATTTCTTTAGCGACTCTTCCTCTTGAGTTACAATAGACATCATCTGATCGATGGTCCACTCAGCTTCCTGTGAGTTATATGTGGTTCTGAGGACCCCGTATTCTGCTGGAAGGGACTGTAAGACTTTATAGACTAGATAACTTTCGCCCAGGTCCACATTTAAAGATTTCAGCTTGTTGAAATAATTCACCAGCTTCATCATGTGCTCACGTACACCAGACGCTCCATCATAATGAGTGTTATCTAATAATGAAAGATAATACGCCTTTTGCGTCTTATCGAACTTCTTGAACTTTTCACCCACAGCTTTAAGGTATTCCACAGCGGTGTCTTTCTCAGGAATACTCTGTCTGATAGTCTTCTCTATAGTGTATTTTATGACCGTCAAACAGATCCTGTTGGAATCGTACCACTGCTTGTGATAAGTTCTATTAGCAGCACTAGACCCAGCAGTGAGATCTGCTGGTTTTGGATCTCTTATGGCCAAATCCTCTTTGGAGATTATCAGGTACATATTAAGGGACTCATACTAGTCATCATAGTTCGTCCCGTTCAGAATTTTCACCACAGACAGTTGCTGAAACACAGAAGCTGATGGAGCAAAACAAGGAAATATTAATTATGTCCCGGAAACATAATCATAAAACAAGATTTCCTTTACAAAAAATCAGCTTATGCAACTGTATTATCAAGATGTGGTTTATAATCCTATTTAAAGTCTCAGATTATAACAGATTATGAAAAGAAAATTTATATGCCCTATTGATTTGGCCATAAAAGGAAATAACAAAATGTACCCATCATTCCCACATCGATAGGATATAAGAAACAATGAAGACATTAGAATGGGATGCTGCCAACAATTCGTGAATGAATGAATTTCTTATGAATATATATTGATAACGTCACACCGATGGGGTATATCCATCATCAATATAACATATATTAATGTATATATATATATATATATATATATATATATATATATACACACACTCTCTTATGGGCTCATCGTAATTTTCACACTCTTCCCTGATGAGGCCAACTAAACTATCCAGAATTGTAAGAAATTTATTCATAATCAGACATAACACCATGATTGGGCCCACGATAGGCGAACACGCAACCATTATATGTATGTGATCCAAAAATTAGAATAGATTTCACCAATAGTTTATTCCCAGTCCAGGTACACACTTAAATAGGAATAAAACATAATAATTAATATAAAATATCAGTTATGATTTAATTGCACATAATCAGGGAGAGTGATTTTAACACATGGTCCCATATTATATCTATTCTAGGTACAAATTTTCTCGGATCGAAATACCTTATTTAAATATTATTTTTGAGCCTTTTAATTTTGTAAAATTTCAAAACTCCTATTTACAGGGCTCAAAAAATTCCACAAAATTCACCATAATTTAAATCGGGGCGAGTAGAGGCGAATCCAAAATTTTGGAGTTGACCCGATTGACGGTGTGGTCACACGCGCCAACACGCGCCAGAGGAGCGCGTGGGCAAGAACTTGATTTCAGCGGAATCAAAAAAATGTAATTCAACAATATAATGTGGGAGAATATATTCAACTATCTGACCTGATGGAGATGACATCGTTGCTTTGAATGTTGGTTGAGTCCAATCAGTTCAACCCACAATACCCAAGAGTGCTTTACAGAGAGTCTTGACGGCAGAGAGAGAGTTGTAAATTTATTTTGTGTCAGTTATTAAAACTAGGGCTTCATTCTGTTATTTATAGGACTTTATTTAACTAATATAATTAATTAATATTATTCAGTAAAATCCTCCAGAATCTTTAAAAATAATTTTAAATTTAAATTAAGCCCATAAAATCTCTCTCTCTGGATAGCAATCTTGGATTAGTAATCTAACGGGATGATTACTAATGCTCTCGGGCTGTGGGTTGGGTTTCTGCCTTTTGTGGGCTTGTGGATAATCGAACCCATCACCGATTATCCACACACATATTAAAATAAAACCCAGTCTATTCTCAGTTTATAAATTGTAACATTGATTGCCTAATTAGGTACTAATCAAATAAAATAATTAATGCTAATCCATAAAATTTAAAATTATTCCAACACTAAATTCAATCATAGCATCTAGAACATTGTCCTAATTAAGATTACTGTGCAAAAAATTCTAATGAACTTTGCAAAATCTACTATTTTTCTGGGTCAAATGGGTGTGGGGAAAAGTCTGCATGTTCACTTGCTCTATTAGGAGGTTGTAATAAAAGATATGAGTAATAAAGGTTATAAAAATTGTTGAACATATAGATATGAACTATAATGGATGAATTTCGATCATTATGATGATGCTTGAAATATAGCAAATTTAAGAGGCATCAGTCCTTGATATGTTTAAATGAAAAGATTTACCATTGCATCAAGCCTAGATTGAAAGTGGGTGACCTTATTTTTTAATTGGCTATAGGTAAGAGTATATGGGTACGGTTGACTATAAGACCTGATAGATGTCCGAACACTTGAGATGGGGATGAAGCTAATCTTAATCATTGAACACAACCATAATACTTTTGACTATCTAGAGCCAAGGTTAAGGATCCTTAAGTTGATATTACTTAAGGTGAGGACATAGTAGATTCATGTACAACAATCTTTTAATTCCTGTATCAACAAAATTAATTTGGAAAACACATCAAAAGAATAACAATTAGCCAAAATCAATGTCCATAATTAAAATAGGTTAAACACTGAACTAGTTACATAAACCAAGTTATTAAAGTCGGTCAAATAAACAAACACATACATTAATATCTTTGGCCTTATCACTCATAAATGACTCATCAATGTGCTTATGCATAACTGTCTAAACTTATCCTCAACTAACTAAGCGATCATACTTTAACTCTTATAAATGTTAGAAAAAATTATAACACATACATGTTAACAACAAGAGTACAAAATGAGTAACAGAAATTAAAGTACCATCTCTGCCTTCTTGGGTGTAAATATCTTGGATCCATCGGTTTAGGTCATCAATTGCTTCATTAACAAGTATAGTTGATAGTAAACAAATAAATTTCAATGATGTTTATTAACGATTTTAGGAAACTTAGCAATCAATTCATCTAGGTTGCAATTGTTGTCATTCACTTTTTCCCACAATTGTTATCTTCAGATTTTCCACTTCATTCAAATAAATTTAAAGATATAGTTTTTATGTAAATCACCATCAATAACAAATTTAGCATTTAAGGTACAAGAATATAATTAGCATTAATACATTTAGAAAGCGTATAAATGTTTAAAAATAAAGATACATTATTTGAATAGTATTCTTATACACACTGTCCTTATATACATACAGAAGTTTCTTGCAACTAGGAAAGCTTATGGGAGTGATCACCTAAAAATCTATTCAATAACCCAGTACCATCACTGGTTGGTTGGATAGTTTTATTGCAACATAATACAGCCCTCTCCTTTATGGGAAGTAACAAACATTGTTGTGTGAGTTCTTTTTGCTTGATCATACTCTCCTTATCTACAAAACCAAAGTTTAGCATATGAGAATGAAAGTATTTATGCCAAATACATCAGAATTTTTTTAGCATACTTACCAACTACATTGACCAATCAAGTTCTCTTGTGTAAAGTCAAATATGTAGGCCATAAAGGTGCTTCAATTGCCTCGTCCTCATCATCTTTAGCATCATCATGGGTTGTTCTTTCGATTGGTAATTGAACACCTCTAAGATTAATGTCCTCTAAAGGATTGCTTAAAGTAGTTTATACATGTCTGGAAGAGCCACTTTCAATTTGTTGTGGTGCTAAAGGACTACAAGAGGGGCATAAACTACTTTTCTTCATGGTACAACATCGTTTCTTTCTCAGGATTCTACAAAGAGTGAAAATGAGCAAATATTATATTAATAATCAAACACAATCATAATTAATATTAGGAAAGAGTTGAAATTAACAAAAATTACTTTTCACTATAACATAATTAATATAAGCATAGCTAAATAGCTTGTTAATGATATATTTTCTTCTTTTTCAAGAAATAATTTATCTAAGTTTTGATGTTGTTATAACTCATTTCATAATATATATCTTTATCATTTTCTCTAATTTCCTATAAGTCATATGGCTTAAGACGTATGTATATGTTATAATTCTTATCCAACTTATCTTCCACATAATAAATTATTGAGCCTTCAAAACTTGGATATATGGCTCATCATTTTCATTATTACCAGTGTGTATTAACCAATTAAAATTTACACATGTAAAACCTAAGTCATCAATTGTAATTCCTACTTGAACAAGGTAACTATAAAATGACAATGATTATTTAGCTTAATGATGTCAACCAATTTCTAGTAGTACAACACACTATCAAATCGCATATTACCCTTACTACTACTTTAATAACTCTTTATTCCAAATGTACAAAAAATTATAGTATTTTGTGTTTTTAAGCTTTGATCTCGTTCTAATGTATAAAACTTAAACCCATTAACATTATATGCACTATATTGCTTTGCAAGATTAATTGTTCATATGGCTTGGTACTTGAAATCATCTAAGTGAGATCCAATGTTGTCATTTTCTATCTAAAACGAGACAAAACAACAGTTACATTTATTTTAAGGAATCTAATATCAATTAGTAGGTGTACGTACATGACGAGAGAACCATTCAAAAAATTCTCTATGATCCTTCTTATCTATCTTAAATGAAGCTTGTGTACGACTTCTTAATTGTCACCATACAATGTCCTTAAATTCCTTTAACATATATAAATGGTAAATGAAATGTTAGTAAGTATGTGATTTTATGGTAGGTGTATTCAATAATATAAAAGATATAATTTACTTATTAAAGGTAAGGATCTACTTCTCTACAGTTAGTTGATGCATCTCGATGTGTTTACATCTTTCCATTAGAGGTAAATGAAAGTAAATAAAACCACTAACCAGTTTTCCAATTTATGCAAAAAAAAAGTGGGCACAATGGATGACCTAACATTTGGTGGATTATCGACATAATTTGTTTAGTTAAATGTAGTCTCAATTATTTTTAAATACCTCAAGCAAAAATATAAGACCTCTTGGGCCATATAACCCTTAGTTATATACCTTTATGGCTAAGCTTTGTTACGTACATAAGATTTCAATTCTTCAAGTATGTGTTGCAAAACAAAGAAGCATAAGCCACAGGTGTAAACTAAAACAATTAACAATAAATTGTTTATATTTTTATCTTTCAATTGGATACATCCATCAATATTAGACATGACTTTCAAGTTTAGCCTTGTGAATAATCAAATGAACTATAACTTTGAAGAATGAATATGACAATACTATTTTCATATGACATAACATATGAGCAACCTTGCTTGGGAAGTGTCTTCAAGGCAAAGGTAAAAGTTACTTAATAAGAATGCATGAGTCATGACTTTTCAATCCCTCTAGCTTTCGTTGTTTCAAACTAACACACCTAGATATGTTGCTAAAGTAGCCATATAGTATGATGATGTTCTTTGATGTCTTAAGAAAGATGTTTTTGTCTGCATTTGTGAAGGTGAAAAAATCTACCAAATTCATTAGGCCAAAGACTAAACCTAATCCTTATGTCTTCTAAGTCTCTGCGTGCATTTAAATGGTCTTTCGATCATCAAATTTTATTTCATAAAGTAAATATAACATTATCACATACATTTTTTTTTTAATATGCATGACTTCAAGATTGTATTGCAGTAGGTTAGTTACCAGTAAAAAAGTTGAAAGATATACTCTTTTTTCTACCATAGTTGAGTCTCTACCTTGGACCTACTGGTTCTCTTCAATTTTTACATTTTTTCCAATGACAATATTAATATTATGAACTTATCTTAAAACTTCTTCACCACTTCCTGGCCTAGGCAAATTTCTCCCATTTACTTTTTTATCAAATCGACTTTGAGCTAGTATAAATTTATGTCCTGCACTCAAAAAGTATTGATGACCCATTGAACGTTACTTTTGACTATAAAGAAGAACATAAGTGTTGAGTCAAAATTACATGAAGGATATGCTAACACAATATGTATATTCCGTCCAAACAATGTTCTAAGCCTTGGAAAGTCACTAATTGTCCACATTAGAACTACATGCATATTGAGTACTTGATTGTTATAGGAATAAAAGTGTTAACACCAATATTCCATAATATTTTTAACTCTTTCATTAATAGTTATTGATTAATATCTATATAATTTCCCTATGCTCACTTGCCTAGAATGATCACTGACAGGAGAAATGAACTTTATTTCATACACATATAAGGTGAAAGATTATAGGGTATAAGTATCATTGGCTAAATGCTATAACTAGTGCTTAGGTTGTTGAATGGATTAAATCTATTAGTACCCAAGACATACATTCCAAGGATGTGAAACACATTAAGAATGCACTAGGTCAAAGTTTTTTACTGTTTAATGGAGTTTAAATCTATTAATTTTTATTTTATCTTATAGAATGACGATGGAATTTTAACATGTTCAAAGGCATTTGCCAACAACTATAGTATCATTAACATTGCCTCATCAGTTATTCTGCACAAACACTTTATGTCATGCAATTTCGCCAAAAAGGAGAATTTTGAATACTTCTCACACCTTTTATACAACTTTAATGTTCATCTTTAATTAGGTCTAATAAATCTACATTATTGTTTGCATCATTTGGTTTAGTAGTAGAGACATTACTTTATCTTCTTCCACACATTAGTTATTAAGATGATTTTTAAATGTATTATCGACCATGTCATGTATAGGTTCATTAACAATAACTCTTTATTGAATAATGTGTGACATTATAAGGGTTTCCATTATAGTTTCCATATCACTTGTCTCCCCAATCTCAACCAAATAATATAACCTCTTGGAAATATTTTAATAATTAAGTGATCTTGCACTACTTCTTTATTCTACTATTTGTTAAACTTGCATTTAGGACATGAACATATAATCACACCTTTAACACTCTGATTATCAAATGCAAAGTCTAAAAGTATATTGAATCCTTGTAAATACTTAAGGGTGTTCTAGTGCTTCTCAATCTAGGTCTTGTCCATGTTTTGAAATAGATTATGTTTGACTTCAAATCTATGAATAAAATCTTGTACTTTACCATAAGATTTAAATGTATGAAAATTCAAGTAATAATGAACCATCATCTTTTACCATGATTTTATAACAAGAACAACTTGAACCATAATCACTAATAGATATTATATATCATAGCACCAATCAAATTATGTCAATAGAATAATAATATTTCTATAAGAATTGTCCAAGCAAGCATACATAATTTTAATACAATTCTCACCAATTATAATATTACCATGTAATTGATATAGGAATAACACAAATGAGTACATATAATTCTAAAAAAGGATTTAAGCATAATAGTATAGATTTGATTAACTTTATAATAATTTCTACACATGACAATAATATAATTCCCACATAATTCTAAATGAAGAGCACATCTAACTTAAATAAAACTTTCATATTATAACATTGCAAAATTTGAGGAAAAAACACAGCAATAAAGCATGAGTTCCATGAAAAATAACAATACTTATTTAAATAAAGAACTAAAATACAATTTATTTTAACCAAAATTAAATATGATATAAAAAACTTTATTTATTCTCGAAGAGTTTCACATGAAGTTCTTAACATGCATATGAGGTTTAAAAAAATTAATTAAAAAAAAATATGTTAGAAAGAAAAAAGTCGACTTACCTTGAAGATGAATGGTGCCAAAAAGGCAAGCAAATGATCGGCTGATGACAACTGGTAATTGGGGATTGGCTAGTCAGGTGGACGACAACAATGGATGATGGTGGACTCATGATGAATGGTGGCAATGATGGTTTCCTCCTTCCTCTCCTTTTTCTCTCACTTTTAGTGTACTCTTCACTCTCCACGTGGCACACATGCATTTGAATAGGATGGTGGAATTAGGTTTTATATACAATTCATTGAGGTTAAGCACTAATCGCACAAAATTGCCTACAATTAGCTACTAATTACAGGTAAATACTTGTAATTAGTAGCTAACTCTGACTAACCATCAATTTTTCCCTTCAGTTGCAACATTAATTCACTAAGGTTAAGTGCTGAACCATAGGGAAATTTGATGTTTACCTATAGATCGAAGCTATTAAACCGTAGGTAAATGTAAGTTTTTCTGGTAGTGTGTTCTATTCTTTTCTCTTTACAGGTTTTTTGCTCGTCTCAATATTTACTTCTCTCTTTTTCATGGATGCCCTTCTATATGGTTTTAGGTAGACTCTTTATAATTTTAATTTGTACTCGCTACTTGTACATTTTGCTATGTATATTCACATGTTTTATTCCAACTTTGCCATACCGTTCTATGTATACATACATAACTATTCTCCATTTTCTTCATTGTAGATCCCTTGCTTCTAATGATTTATAAGTTGTAGGAACCTTTTTTTAGTCTTATAGTTGTTTATGTTATGTCCATTGTTTAAAAAAAACACATTTAAAACAATTTCATATATCTTTTTTCACTTCTGCTTTTTGACATTTCCTCTATATATTTGTGAGGATTCATGTCATTTTTACCTTGTAGTTTGAACTCTATCAATTTTTTTTTTTATAAAGTTACAGCTTTTTTTCTTATGAAAACGAAGACCTAGTGACCAGTATGAGGCAATGTATTTTAATTTTGTCGTATGATTTCACATTTCAACCATGCATAAGGGTATCAAGATCTGCAAGAGGGGCTTTTTCAGATATGCACAAGTGGATCTTATATTCTAGTCTTTATTGTTTTAAACAGTGTTATGCATTTCCAATAGTGCTTGCTTTTTTACTTTCATTAAGTGTGCTTAAATGGTGCTATGTGTGCCTACCATGTGTGTTCTGTTTGCCATATCATTTCTTGTAGATGGTGTTAAGATGGTAATTAATGATAGGGAGCAATCCTCAAATGTTTGCTAAGTTTAAGGAGTGTTTTGAAAAAACAAAGTGTAAGGAATAAATTACAAATTTAGGAAAACTATAAGGACTAAATGATTAATTTTTCCTCTTATTTCATACGTACTCATTAATTTTGTCATCTATTCAAGAATATAAGATTATTGATCTTTCAAGAGAAATTAATGTGATAGGACAAGAAGTATTAGATGCATATTTTGTTGGCCTTGTAGGTTTTACTTTAAACTTGAGTTTGATGATAACAAATATTAATAATAAAAATAATCAAAAAGTCATTTTTTTTTTATTTGAGATCAAAATAAAAATAAGTCAATATTTTTTCTTTGGTCAATTTTTGTTAAAAATGTCGATTTCCCCTATGCATAGAGACAAAAAGAACTTTTACAGAAAGTATGACACAGTGTAAAGAAAAAGGAAGCATATGAAAAACAAACTTTCCTTTTTTGTGAAACAAACAACTTTCCTATTTAACGTTCTATTTTTATGTTTGATATAATTGAGGAAACGAACCAGAAATACATGCATTTGTCCTTATCTTAGGGCAACCATGCAAATCTCTATTTTTCATAATGAGTATTTACATCAGGTTAGGCCAATTCCTAAGGCAATTATTTTTGTCAAAATGGCTAGTTCGTCTCAATTAAACAAAATTATTTTTTAAATGATTGATTAATAATAATCAAAGACAGGCAAAGGTTGTTCATGTTCACAACTTTTTTTGTCATGATTGCCATCCTTCCATCTTAGTTTCATTGTTTTTTTTCCTCTTATTCTCTTAGCGAATTTTGAAGACAATCAAAGGTAGTTCAGAATTAAACACAAAGTTGGAGAAGCATCTTGAATATGAGATACTTGGTAACAATGTTTCTTTTGATATCTTGGGGTAGAGAAAAATTCTACAAAAATAAAGTGGTTTCTTTTATTGCACGTGATGTGTTGGCCATATAGAATTTGCTTTAGCTTCTTATTCAGTTTTAACATTGATATGTGCATGATAATTTTTAGATTTATCACCAAGGATGATTAAAACACTAATTTGCACCTAGAATTGGCTATCCCTTACAAATTTTAACTTCAGTAAATGAAACTTTGATCAATATGAGAAATCTAATTAATGATATTGCCTTTTGTAAGTTCCATACTTTATTACTAGAATTATGCTAAAAACTATTATGCCTTGTGATTTTTACTTTATAATTTACCAAGTTGTTTATATCTTAAGGGGGCCTTAAGTAGAAGTTTGACCCAATATGTTATGAATATTGATTGATGTCTCTTTATTTATGTTTACTTTCTAGTGTTTTGTATTTGAGGAATTCTTAGATATTTGTTTACTTTGATGTAGTACATATGCATTGACATGTTTCATTTTGATATGTACTTGTTATTCGTTGTCAATGAGAAAGAATACAACTCGGATCTCATTATTATCTCTAATGCTAATGGCATGCTTGCACAACCAATTTTTCCCTTTTATCATTTTTATGTGATATGCTTTTGTTGAGACTTTTAATATATTTTAAAGGTGAAACAATATTATTACTTATATTGATCTTTTGGATGAATTGTTGCTAGTTAAATAGGTAAAAAATTTTAACTCGTTGGGCCTAGTTTTATATTGAGTTTGTCTTAGCAAGATAAGTTGTGGGACCACAAAGTAGTCTAGATTTTAATACAAGTCAGACCTCATATTTGATATATACTCAACCTGACCGGTCCCTTGTATATATAGCCCTAATACCAAGGGTCTTGTGAAATCAATGGTAACATGTGGGAAAGACTCATGCACATATGGTTGCAAAATAAATGTTAGAAGAATTCATACACTGCAAAGAAGAATCAAGCACATATACATGCCTAAAACACTTATTTACATATGGGTTTCATTAGTTATGCTCTCCATAAGAACAAGACTGTATCTTATTCTAAATCATCGATTTGTTGCTTTTTATATATTTTACTTCTCCCCAGTTCAAGTTCATTAGAAGACCAATCAAATAGTGTCAGAATATAGTAAGCAATTTCTAGTAAGAGTGTATCAACTAATAAAGTGTAATTATTTATTATTTCTATTCTAATGAGTTCTTTAGTTAATGTATTTGTTCAGGTAGAAGACACCAGGATAACGTTGAAGCATGGGGAAGAGAAGACTCTCCTTTGTATCAAAAGCAAGCTACGTGGTAGAACACAGGAAGGACACATCAACAAACTATAGTAGTATTATGAAAAGCAAATTTCGTAATTTAATTTTTGAAAAGTAAGAAAATTTAAAAAAAAAATCACATAATATTATACTTATCATATACTTGTATTAACTTTACCCACCAAATGCCACACTTGGGGTTGATGAGTGAATAATCATGAGATTGTTGAGGCCATAATACCATAAATTATCTCGTGAGAATAGCAATAATAATTGGCAAAATGAATAAATGAGCTAAATGCCTAAATCATAATTTGATACCACATGCAATATTTGAAGCAAGCACATATATATGTATGTATGATGATTGCTGATCAATAAATCTCTTTCATTTTCAGTATAGATCAGCAATTCAAAAATGATGTGAAAACATAGAGATGAACATGTTTTGCCAGGCTTGTTATGGGACAAAACATGCATGACACATGTGCCAAGTAACATCATATGTGTGTTGTTGTAGTGTTTTATTTGGATATTGTAGAATATAACAAACATAATGTAGCCCTGTAATCTCCATGGACTTTACTTAATTATGAGGTTTCCTAAACAAATCATAGACATATCTACCCTTATGCTAAACTTATTCCCTATTTAGTATTTAATTAGTTGCTTTAAAGTTCTCGATATATGGATAAATTTAAGGGAGTGTGAGGTAATTATTGTTTTTAATTTTTTAATATTTATATGTAATTTTATCTTATATATTAAAATTATTTATTTAATCTGTTAATACTCACTCTCTTTATTTATAAGAATTTGATTATTTCAATTAAAATAAAAAATCTTCAAATTTGTATTCTTCTTTAAAATTAAATTCTAAATCTATTTATACAATAGGTATGTCTATACCAATTAAATGTATCAACTTCTATTAATTCTAAATGCTAGATAATTTAAATGTATAATTTAGATTTTTTTTAGTCTATATAACTAACAATTAATTAACATAATACAAGTTCATCAAATTCATAATTACAGTCTATTCGAATAACAAATTCCTCATTAACACATACATACATATATATATATATATATATATATGTTCCCTCATTGTTTATCACTTCAAAAGCAATACGCCTACCACAAAAAGTGGTTCACAAGTCCGAAGCATTGTGTGTCCAAAACTGCCACGTGCGCAGTTCCGCATGATCTCCAACACGCCACGTGACGCCACGTGTCAAGAAGTAGTAATCTCCTGGTGTGCGTCCTAGCATAGAGAATGATATAGGGTGGTGACGTGGCACGAATAAAATCGCCTAGTCATCATTTATTCCCTGCTTCTTCAGCCATCGGCGTGGTCACGTGAACACCGTCGTAATGGAGAAGCGGAGGGGAATATGGCAGTATGGGAAGGATAAGGGTAATGGCGTGAAGAAGTCCGTTAAGTGCTTAGCTGGACGCCACTGTCACTCTTTGTGTTGCCCTGAATGGACCAGCTGGCACGCCTGCACATGGCTAGCTACCTCCGTCCAACACTATTACACTGTTTTTCATTCTCTTTTTACTCCCACGTTCTACTTTTATATTTCAAAACGAGCAAAATATATTTTTTTCCATCTATCAAAAAATTATTATTTTAATTTTTTACTTATCAAAATACATAAAATAATTTTTATTTATTAAAAAATATTACATTTTTTCATTCATTTCTTTAAAAAAATCACTAAATTTAATTCTTTAAATTTAAAATTTAGAATTTAATAAATAAAGTAAATTTTTTTTAAATGAAGAATTAAGTGTGATATTTTTTAATAAATAAAAAAAAATATTTTAAATATTTTAACAAGTAAAAAATTAAAATAATAATTTTATGACAATAAAAAAATTTAAAAAATATTTTTCCCGTTTTAAAACGCATCATTTTATTATGAGTATGGGCTGTTAAACAAATTTGAATATTTTGATCATCAAATTTTGCTTTGTATATTATAATATATTTAAGTAAAGCATACAAACTGAAGCATATTGCATAAGACAAAATTAATGATTTATGAAAGCTCAAGTTCTCGAAAAAATTGCCTGGTCTCAAAATGAAGAAAATATTAGGTTAATAACATACTCATATAGCAAGTAAAATAATGTGTTTACTTAATCATGTTACGAGAGAGATAAAAAGTTACATAATTTAATCGTATTAACATTAGTCTCTGTTATAATTTAATTAAATTAACATACTATATTATTTTCAAATGATATTTTTTCCTCAAAATAGGGAATTATGTAATTTTTGCAATTATAATTTTGGATCATCAAAATAATAAATTTGATAATCTAAAATGTATTATTTATTTTTTTTAATCTCCTTTTAGTAAAAATTGAATTTTTATGAAAAATATGATAATATAAAATAATATTATTTTGGATTTTTTACACATAATAATGCCTCATTAAAAAAATAAAGGGAAAAATATGAGAAATAAATTTTAAACTATAAGAAACTGTTTTTCAACGTAATAACATTTTATATAATAAATAATCTAAAATTTTAAGATGTGTTTGTATATTATGATAATTTATTAAAATTAATTAAAAAACTTTAACGTGCTTTTTCAATTATTAGATAAAAGTCCGCTGGTCCAAAATTAATACGGCAGAATGTACGGTAAACATGCCCCTTCTAAGCCTGTTCCAAAGATTGAATAAATTTTGTTATATTCTTTTTTAGTATAATTTATATGTCGTATACAATTTTCAATTTAATGAAGACTAAGTTGGGTAAAAAAAAAAAAAAAAGGAAAAATCCTCAAATTCCAAATCAATGCTTTTAGTTTATACATATGAATAATTATTTGATTATTACTCCAATAACTTAATTGTTATAAATTATATTTAAATAACTTAACTTTAATATAAATATATTTTAAAAATGAATTTATTAATAAATTAAATCTCATATTCCTTTTAATTTAAAATTATCATATAATTTTTTTGAATTTTGATATCATTTGATTTTTTTTATTTGAAAAGGCTTTTACAATATATCAAATATCATGGATCAAGCATTTTTTTTTCCAAAACATAATATCAAATATAATTTACTTAAATTAATTTTAAAAATTTAATACATTGGTTGGTTGGCAGAATTGGAAAAAAAAAAAAAATCATTGATGGATGAAAATTGGGATTGTTCTCAAATCCTTGAGACTCACCATAATGCTATTCTTGTGGAATGAAAAGATTGAAATGAGAAAGAAAAATGTTAATATCTTATTCCCAAAAATAATACGTTATTTTTCAAATTTATCTTTAATTTTTTATTCAACATACCAAAATGAAACATTTACTGAAAAAAATGCATGTGTTTTCTAGATGATTTACAAAATATTTTTACCAATAAAAAAATAAAAGTACATACTTATATTATGATATGGAATATTTATTATAGAATAGTCATCTCTCTAGTTGCTACAATCCATACATTTGAATATTTTTAAACATAATAAAATGAATACTTATATTAATATAAACAAATAAGATAAGATATATTATATTCATAATAAATATATTTAATCACATGGAGGACAATAAAGTAACTTCTCATTTTAATTACATATATTTCATTTCTTTTCATTTGTGAAACTAAATAAAGGATGCAATTTTTTTTTTCAATTGTATGATTTTAAACAAATGAATTGGTAGCTTTTCTAGTTTCTCTCTTCCTTTCCCTTCTTTTGTATTATTATTCTTTTTTCTCTTCCTTCCTGTGATACCAAACATAAAACAAAACCTAGGTGAAACATTGTGGACCAAACTTTTGTCTTTTTTATTTTTTTAAATTATATTAGTCTCTCTAAAAGTTTAGTTAAATTACACTTCATAGTTATATTATTTCAAAGATATAATCTAGCTCATCTAGCAATTGATGCATATTTCAACAATGTATTTAATTTATTTTTGTCAATGAAATTAATTTTTTACACCATATTGTAATTTATTCTTCGTATAACAGTAGAAATGAGTACGCATTTTTTTTTTTGGAAATAATACATTTTGTGTAAAAAAATAATTTAAAAGAAAATTTTGTAATATTTATCAAAATGTTAATAAATTTGACATTTTTTAAAATAAAAAAGTGTTTTTTGGATGTATGTCAAAGGATATTAATATAATTTATTTAATTTTTTCACTATAATTAAAATTCAAAAATTTTAAATTTAGTATTTATTTTTAAATATTTTGTTGGATCAAAAGTACATTGGCAATAACAAAATTCACTTATATATATCCATATGTAAAAGTCAATGTTTATATTTATACTTTATACATGCGTAAGAATACATTATTAGCTAATTTATCAAAATTTTTATAATGTATATTATATAATTTTTATAAAACAAGTTTTCCTTGTTAATAGATAATTTGGATAGCCAAGATGGCAAACCAGTTGAATTTATAACCATTATTTGCTATGCCACTTGGTGCAAGATTTGATTACTAAGAGATAAATAAATTATAAAGAAAATGTTACATTAAACATTGGCATTAGTTTGAGGATTAATAATTGTGCATGTAAGTCTCACATATCTTCACAACAAGTTATTAAACAAAAAGAAAATCCCACATGTCAAGATTCACCTTACAAACTAGCCTAAAAATAATATTTCTTCCCAATATGACCACTCAATAATAAATAATGGGAGAGTTACTATTAGAATATAGCAATTCTTATTGTTAATTACGCATGATTTTTGGATTTTGGGGTTTTAATTACGCTCAAATTACATTTGAACTCAAGCATGAAGCATTAAATATTGAGAAATGTCATAAATCTTAACGAATTTTACGGAAAATTTTTTGTACCAAGTTAACTTAGTAACTTGAATCAACTAACGTTAAAAAAATATGATATAAAATGTTAAAGGTATTTTGTACAAAAGTTTATGCAAAAAGAAATTTAATATTTATTTACACTAAAATTTGAGTTTAAAATTATTCAAATGAATGTATTGATCAATAAATAAAAAAAAGTAAATTATTATTTTTTTAATAAATTTTTTGTAAATTTTGAAAAGATATAAACATAAAGAAGAGAGTGAGTATAGAGTTTATTTTTTTTCTCTTTATCTATTTTTTTTATCTCTTTCAAACTTTACCAAAAAAAAAATTTACACGAAAAACTTAGGGCATCAGGATTCAAAAAAATAAATAACTTAAGAAACCTTACTACTTCGCGATAGAATGATAAAGGAGGACAAGCGAAAATAAGAACTTGACAAAGAATGAGAAACTTGACTTTGGCTTCAAGGATGAGTACGAGAGAGAGGAAGAGAGAGAGTGGTTCTCACAAAGTCCCAAATGAGAGTGGCTGACGTTTGGTTCAGAAAAAAACAACAAAAAAAGAGAATTACAAAAGGACGAAGAAGGAGGAGAAGACGAAGAAGAATACAGGAAAGAGAGTACTATTCAAAAATAAAAACAAAATGAAGCAAGAGAAAACAATTATGACAAGTGAGAAAATATAAATATGATCGATAGAAAGAAAGTGAAAGCTAAAGAGCGTCTGGAGAGAGAAGTGAAACCTGTCTCGTGAAGCAGCAGGTGAAGAAGGAGGAAAAGAAAATAAAAGCTTTCTCTTTTTCTTTCTTCTGCTTCTTCTTCCCTTCTCTCTCTCTCCCTGTTTATCTGAGTAAATCCCATTCTCTCTCTAGGGAAAGAAAAAACTTTTCGGTTTCTGTTTCTCTATAGGAATTCCTACACCCACATTCATTCTTTGCTTCCTCCTTTTATATCACGAGATCCCCATCTCTTTTCTCTCTTTCTTTTTTCTTCTTCTTCATGTCTTCTTCGAAGCTTGTGGGTTTATGTTTCTCTGTTTGTGCTTGTACTAGGAGACCTTGTGGTTTCATTATCAGGCATTACTGAAACTTGAGGAGAGAGAGAGAGGATTTGTGACCCCCTTTTTGTGTTAGGTTCGCGGGAAAATGTCGCATTCTGGGAAGCCCATTTCCGAGGTAGGGTTCGATGCTCTCAACGATCAATTCCGTGAGTCCTTAAGCTGCGAGGCTAACAAGCCGGATTTTCGTGAACTCGATTTGGGCTCGCCGGTTTCGCCATTGCGGACTCGTCAGAGTGTACTTAATGCCAGTGGACTCACCACTACCAGTAGTAGTTCCAGTTCATCCGGATCGGTCTCCGGACGAAACGGGTGCAATCCGGTCGCGAAACGATCCGATTCCGATCGGAACAACCACTCCGGCGAGCTTTCCGGCTCCAGCGATAACAGTCCGACCGCCGCAGAGAGCCTACGATCTACAGGGAATGCTAGGAATTTCAAATCGCCCCAAGCAAGATCAGATTGCGCTACCACTCAGCCGTTAATTTATTCGGGTCAAAGCTCCTCCGTGAATTCTCCGCCGCCGAATATTCTTCCAGCAGGCAACATCTGCCCCTCCGGCAGGATTCTGAAGAGCGTGGCTGCCTCGGCCAATCGGAGCTCTAGGACTGATGTTTTGGGTTCCGGGATGGGAAATTACGGCCATGGAAGCATAATGCGGGGCGGTACGGCTTCCAAAGGCAGTGCCGGAGAGGCGGCCTGTGTGGCGAATGCGAGGACGAGCAGTAGTGGCGGCGTCAATGACCCAGTGAAGCGAGCGATGGTGAGTATGGATCCAGAAGAGGTCAAGAGAGCAGGGAACGAGCAGTACAAGAGGGGTCATTTCACAGAGGCACTGAGTCTATACGATCGAGCAATTGCATTATCCCCCGCCAACGCAGCCTACCGGAGCAACCGTGCAGCTGCATTGACTGGTTTGGGGCGGTTGGCTGAGGCAGTCAGGGAATGTGAGGAGGCTGTGAGGTTGGACCCTAAGTATGGAAGGGCACATCAGCGTTTGGCTTCTCTTTTATTACGGTAAGTGAACTTGAACTGTATCATTTCCCTCCCTTTTTCTTACCATCTTTGGTTATCGTTTTGCTTTCAAGAATTTGAGATTGGTACATTTGTGGAATGGATCTTGTCCTGTGACCCCAGATCAAGTTCATTTGTTAGTTTTTGCTCTTCGTTGCCCTCCATTTTAAAAGAAGTGAATTCCGTTCTCATGGTTTTTATTGTTTCTAAAACTGATTTTGGTAGAAGCTGTAATGCGAGTTATATCTGGTCTCAAAAATCCTTGTCTTTGGGATCATGAAGATTAGATCCTTCGTTTTGTGTGTTTATGCTGGGTGTTGGTCGTGTTTGAATTATCTTTGGTTGAATTTTCTATTTTCTACCCTTTTCTATTAGTTTTAATTTAAAATCAAAGTTTCGTAGTTACTTCTGTACACTTGAAAGCTTTCTTCTTTGATGACATTGCAAAGTATTCTTATGATACTGATTTATTAGGATTCCATTGGTGGATTGTCCTCCACTTACTGTAATGTTACTTAAATACAAGTACGATTGATCTTGGTATTTTGAATTAAATGCATAATGCTGTGTATGGTATGGTATGGTATTGTATTGGTATGTTATATCTGCTTATCATTGGATCTAGTCGCGGATATGGAAATTGAATGGTAAACTTTTGTTTGTGTCACAGGTTAGGGCAAGTTGAGAATGCCAGGGAGCACCTCTTCTGCCCTGCGCTGCCGCCTGATCCTTTTGAGTTGCAGAAACTGCAATTAGTGGAGAAGCATATCAGAAAATGTACAGATGCCCGGAGGGTAGGTGATTGGAAAAGTGTACTCAGGGAAATTGACGCTGCCATTGCTTCTGGAGCAGACTCCTGTCTTCAGGTAAAAGAATTCTTTTGTGGTTTCTGACTAGAATATATTATGGACGTATAAATAGTGACAAAATGGCTGAACTGGTTAAAAATTGAATTTTCAGCTCTTTATGTGTAGAGCAGAAGCCCTATTGAAGCTCCACCATATTGATGATGCAGAAGTGAGTCTGTTAAACAATCCCAAATTGGAACTACATACTAATTCCTCTTCACAGGCAAGATTTTTTGGGATCCTTTCTGAAGCTTACTCTTTCTTTGTCAGAGCTCAGATTGAGATGGCTTTGGGAAGGTGAGTTCTAAAACAAATAGCTTTATAAGAAATCTAAGATGGCAAAGGTTTCTGTTGGAGAGTGTGAATGATTGATGGATGTATTGCAGGTTTGAGAATGCAGTTGCAGCTGCTGAGAAAGCTGGTCAGATTGATCCACGAAACATTGAAGTTGCTGTTTTGCTAAAAAATGTAAGGATGGTGGTGAGGGCTCGAGCACGAGGCAATGATCTTTTCAAATCCGAAAGGTTCACTGAAGCTTGCTCAGCATATGGGGAAGGTTTGAGGCTGGACCCTTCAAACTCTGTTCTTTACTGCAATAGAGCTGCTTGTTGGTTTAAGCTTGGGCAATGGGAACGATCAATTGAAGATTGCAATCAAGCTTTACATATCCAACCAAATTACACAAAAGCCCTTCTTCGAAGGGCTGCATCTAACAGCAAGGTCATTTGACTTTTTTTTTTTGTCATACAATTTGTTGCCACACTCATAGATAATTCATGTCATCTCTTGCTGTAAATCTCAGTTAGAAAGGTGGGCAGAAGCAGCCAAAGATTATGAAGTCTTGCGAAGAGAGCTTCCAGATGACAATGAAGTAGCTGAAGCTCTGTTTCATGCACAAGTGGCATTAAAGAAATCTCGTGGAGAAGAAGTGCGTGATTTGAAATTTGGTGGCGAAGTGGAAGAAGTATCAGGTCTAGAGCAATTTAGAGCAGCAATATCATTACCTGGTAATTAAAATGGTTGAAGGCTATCTTCATGGTCAGTCTACTCTTTTATTCTGCAAGTCTCCTGAGATTGACTCTAGACTCTACAGGTGTTTCTGTTGTCCATTTTGAAATTGCATCCAATCCGCAATGCAAGCAAATTTTGCCATTTGTGGGTACACTTTGTGGTCGCTATCCTTCTATTAACTTCCTCAAGGTACTTCACAGATTAATTTTTGTTGTCTTTACTCCCATATATTTATAGAAAGGTGAAAAAAGCATCAGTGGAGTTTTCTTAATATTGCTTGCAATTTCTTCTTTTGGTTTGATCAAAGGTGGATATTCAAGAATGCCCAACAGTTGCAACTGCTGAGAGCGTTAGAATTGTACCAACATTCAAGATCTACAAGAATGGCAGTCGTGTGAAGGAAATTGTATGCCCTAGTCGCGACATGTTGGAACAATCTGTGAGGCATTACAGTTTTTAGAATTCATGACTTGTACTGCTTCTCTACTGTTTCTTCTGCAATATCTCTTGCTTCCCAAACTTCTAGTTGAACTGAAACTCTCCAGTTATTCCAGTCTCTTGATCCCATTCCCACCATAAAATGATCACCCGATACCTGTGACACAGCCAGAACAGAACCAGATAATAATCTCGTTAGCAGCCAATGCCAGTGGAACCTAGAGATAGTCTATTTCCTTTTGCAGTTTTTATTTATTCATTCATTACCCATTACTCTTTGGTTCCATCTTCTCCCATCTCTCTTTGTCTATTTCCTTTATTATTTTCTTCTTTTCAGTTCATCCAGGCCAGCTAGTATTGTATCCCATGTTTCATTATGACTGAAAAAACAAAAAAGAGAAAAGGATTTTATATGTCTGTACATTTGATTTAATTGGCAGTTTAATTATCATTAAGTTAGATTGATAGATAGTCAAATATAGAGAGAAGGGAGCGGGGTGGTGTTCTGTTGGTAGAGGAGGAGCTGTACATGTATATATGTGATGATATATACCATACTCTGGAAGCCTTTGAAGGAGATTGGATGAGTGGTGGGTGGGTACCTACTGAAAGGAGGATGAATATGTTGTTGTTATTATCATTATTATTCTATGTTTAGCCATTTAATCAATAAAATTTCCCATTTTTTCGTGCTGTGGTATCCGGTTTTCTTAACTTCCAGATTTCTATACTCTGAAACCATGCACACTGTCACTGATTACTGACTGCCTTGAAAACTGTATTGTCTTTTACGGAAATTTTTTTAATATATTCAGATTACGAAGTTAGTGGATTAAGTTAATTACAAATAAACATGTAAACAAGTCAGACATTTTCAGATAGTATTCATCTGACATGTTTACATAGTTATTCATGTCTAGTCTGATGTATTATTTAGTTTACTTTTAAGATTCTCCGGTCATTTAAGTAACAGGCAGAGGAAGGTTTAGATGACTTGGTCTTGGGATAGGAAAGCAGTGGGATATGGCATTGAAGTTGAACTCTGTTTTGGTGTTGTGTTTGACAGCAAAGGCAAGGGACATGTGTTTTTGAATGAAGGTTGGTTTACTTATTGAGAGGGGGGGATGAACTGGGTGGTTGATAGAAACCATAACTCTTTCATCTTTTAGCTGTGTCCTTTGTCAAACAGCAATTTTCTTTGTTTATTAGCTAAGATGATGTTTGACATGAATATAACTAAGTGTGAGAGAGGGGGGTCCCTTTCAGGAAGGGGGGTTGTGTTCACATGTGTGCATTTAAGATGTTGCTCCCCTTTGAAATGGGGACACACACTCACATCACACACACCTACCCTAAAAGGTTGCATTGGTCGGTGTTGGACCTGCCTCTCTCATTGCTGCTCTGGAGCTGGAGGCACACCCCCCAATCGGTGGGCCTTCCTCTATTTGACCTACCTTGGTTGTGGAGTAATTTGGAACAATTTTTAGGTACATCAGCTTTGGTAGATCAAATTAATTATAATTAGATATAAGCATTTTGGTTGTATGTGTGCATGCATGTTTATTTATGGTTTGTTTGATTAGGTTTGTAAGAGGTATGTGAATTAAGTTGGTATAAATAAACATATAAACATGATATATATGATTTATTATTAAAATTTCCTCATATATATATATAAATTCATATATGATTAATATGGTTTTTCTTTTTAATGAAATGTGATATCTGACAATCTTTTGAGTAAATGAAGCATTGAATTGGTGTGATGCCCAAAAAAAGCTTTAAATGTAGAACTTTAAACTTGATTTAGGAAAAAAAATTTATAATATTATTTAATCATGCTAACAAAATGTTTAACGGTATTTATAGTGGTAATGGCGAACCCTGTTAGGTTAGTTGATTAAATTAGAAAATTAATAAAATTTCAGAGATATATTGATAAATTATAATGATTATTAAACAACTTTGGATAAATAAGCACCCTAGTTTTATATGTCTGGATAGATGACTTGAATAGAATGAGAAGGAATAAAATAGTTAAAGGGAATTAAACTATTATTTGGAAGTCTATTTTTTGTATGGACTGGAATAGTAAATGAGGATATTTAAGGCCATTTGTCATTTAAGCCAATTTTTATTATTCATCTAAAGTAGGAGGTCAAAAATTGAATGAAATAATTGTTTTAATTAAATTACGATTATACTTTCATAATTAAAAGTGAAATCAAGTATAATTAGCTAATTTTTATTTTACAAGGATAATATTAAAAAAGTAAACAATTATTAAAGAATACTTTCTATTATTAAAGTTTTCAAGTAATGAAATGACCCATAATATTTTATTTTTTTACTTTGTTGTATATCATTATTAGAAAATTAGGATATTGACAGAAGCCCAGTAAATCTAAAATTCCAAATTGCAAAGCATTGAGACATGACCAGTATTAAAATCTAAATTCAACTTTAAATAAGACTTGTATTGTTCCTAAAATCCTTTTTATTAACTTGAATACTCATTAGGTAAACTTTTTGGGTAAGAATTAAAGGTTATGTACGATAACCTAAATACCGTTTCAATCATTGTTGTTCTTCGTCGAATTTTACTCAAATATGCATAAAGAAAAAATAAAATTATATTTCATTAATCTTAAAATATTATTATTTTAAAAATTTTAATCACCTTTCATTTTAAATCTTAATTTTTTTCTTTATTTTTATTTATTTTAAATCTTAAAATTTTCTCTTTATTCTTTAAAAAAAAGTTTATTAATTATTTTTTTAAATAATTAAAATTTAAAAAAATAATATATAAATTCAATTTAAATTCAATATAACCTAATATCACCTAGCCACTTATTAAGTCAAATTAACCGAGATTAGCCTAAAATTGGAACAAGTCTAGAATTTTGCCAAAAACCAACCTGGCTTAACTTGTATTCATCCGTTCTTTTGGATACTTAGTTTTAGAAAATTATAAACTAAAAAGTTTTTAAAAAAATGAATGTGAAAATCATAAGATATACAGATACTTATGGACGTGATAATTTCTTACATAAAATAACTGGAATGAATATCAGAAGAGCGCGTGTGGGCGCGTCCAAATATTAGAGCTAAGAACCACCGGCATACGCTCTGGTCCTTTGGAAAAAGCCCACACTGTAAAGCAAAATCATGAAAGACAAAGTAACAACAGAAAAGGACATAAAGGAATCTTAAGGCTATATTATTTGCAGAAAGATGAACAAAAAAGAAATAAAAGTGAAAATAAAGTAAATTACAAATGAAAAAAGAAAGAAAGAACAGGTTAATCAACGGAGGCTACAATACCAACAGTACGGTGTACGACATCACCGTGGTAGTTCGTTCTGAAACTCAAGCAGGAAATATAGCCGTTGTGGCTGAGATTCAGTTTGGATTCCACCCCATGCATGCATGCATTCTGCAGAGTGCAGACTTGAGAGGGTGGGTTTTACAGTCGTTTTGTCCTGTTTGAACCTAATGCTTCTGATGTCGTTTTCTTGGTTTCTTTCTTCTTTCTTATTTTTTAGTACTTATGGTTTTATTATCTGATGCATTATTTGCACGACGAGCTTCGTATTGCTATGTCATGCCATTGAATTGATGATGTTACTTTGTGATAGCTTGGCCCCAGTTTTGACGTTTAACAACGAAAGTGACGTCTTGTGAGGAAAAGCTATGGTTTAAGTTAACTATACGGTGGTCCATCATGTTACTGGAGTCGGGAGTACCACTCAAATCTTTCTTTTCTTATTTTATCACTCAGAGTGATTTGGTACAACTATTTTTTCTTTTTACTGAAATCCCATATTTATAGGATACTGAATTTGCTATTTGAGAAGTTTAAGAACATTATTTATACTCCAAAATAAGTATATTTCACAAATAATTTCATTTAATTTATAATGTACTATTTTTAAAACTTTTTTCATCTAAACTTCTATTTATATAAAATTAAAAATATGAACCATACTAACGAAAATTTTCAAATACAAATTATAGTCATACAATACTAAGTTTCAACAAAATTAATTTTAAAAATTTAATTTTATCCTAAATTACTTGTCTAACTTCAATCCAAACACAATGCTGTAACTTCAACCAATCTTGCTCAACCAAGCAAAATGATAGCATAGTCTAAAACTTCGAGGGAATCTGGCACTGTATGCAAGCAAATTTGATATATAGCAAATTCAACCGCCAGTATGATAATAGCTCATATACACCATCAAGGTCGAAATGAATTTTGATGGATTTGCATTATTTACTTATCCTTATCATGATTCATTTCCCTATTCTTGTTTCCCAGACAGTTATAATAACAGTAGCAGACTGCTCATTCTTAAGCGGTAATCTAGCGTCGGTACAATTTTAAGCCGACTTTCACTTGCATCAACCATGTTATCCAGCAATCAAACAAGAGGATGCACAGATAAGATCTATAGCGTCACAGTTTATATATGTTATTTTGATCATATTTGGTGGCCAGAATTAGGATCACAGTTAGATTCCTCCCTAACCAACACATCACAGATGAAGAATTCATGAGAAAAGATAAACATTTACAGAAACCTTTTTTCACAATTTTTACTCCTTGATTTCGAGAATACCAGATTACTTCGCAGTTGCAGATGGTTCATGTCCTGAATAAGACAGATAAATGACTATCATATATATTCATACAAGATCCGATATAATGCTTTCAAGGGAAGGAAAAAAAATTAACAGGAAACTGCAAGCTATGAGGAATATCAACTCCAATTGTTCAGACATTAATTCCTCCAAATTTTCATTTTAAATTGACAGTTAATAGCATTACATTTTTGCACTATCGTAATTTGAGGCCAAAAGTTTCCACCACATCATCAGGCACCACTAGCATATAGTCGGGTCCATTCTTTTGCTGCAGATTCCAAAGCAACATTGTTAAAAAGAGGACATAACATGTTATGAAATCATTATCAACTGATTTTGAAATATTCATACACAGAAAATACACCTGTTTCAACAGCCTCAGCCTCATTCGTTTTCCAATGCTTGGCAATGTTCTCAGAAAGTGGATCATCTGGGTTTGGTGCACTCAGAAGCGCTTGAATACTAAAAGAATAACACCAAAAGATATCATAGTATCAGTTAATAATTTTCTTTTTGTTGAAAAGCAGGTTACTTATATATCTTCCATTAGCTTGCCACAACATTTTCTTCACTTTCAGGTATTCTGTTTGTCTGCACCAGGGGAGAGGGGGTGCTCTAATGATCAAAACTAACATCCAGTAACACAGAAGATGAGCCAGAACCTAACTATTTTTACTTGTTCCACCACGCAACAAAATTTTTTAGCAACTAAAAGAACTTGCTTCTATTCAATAGTAACTTTAGTTTTTTAAACAAACAAAAGGAAAATACTTCCAAACCGGCAGTGTGATTACAAAAACTTTTAGTTGAAGAATGCTTTTTTCCTCTTTTGCACACGCATATCTCTTTCCTCCATACATATATCACTTGACACGGGAAAATGACATAATAGAACGTATATGAATAAATACCTATTCTCTTCTGGAAATAAGTATGTTTGAATTAGAGATCGAAATTCATGATACCTCAAAAGAACAGTGCGTATCTGAAGAGCAGGACTCCACTTATCTTTCAGAATATCAAGACATATCCTTCCAAGCTGCATTAAACTTGAATTTGTAAGAAATAAGTTACTTCTGATGAAGAATGAGAAAGTAGGAAAATAGAGTGCACCTTATCAATATTTGGATGATATATTTTTGTCAGAAACCTAACCTGTTAGAAGCAATGCACACTTTGATCAGGAAACAGTGGAGAAACATGATGTCACATGTGTACCATTTAAGTCCACAAAACTTCCATTAGCAAAAGGCCCATGGAGAAAACTGCAGAATCGCATATGATTCTGAGGCAAAACAAATATAATAATTGTAACACTTGTTGACAATCACAAGGGAAGAGAAAACACCCAAGCGAGTCACCTAGAGCAATTCAAATTTCAAACCATAATCAGATGAACAGAAATGATTTAGGTGCACCGTTTTCTGATCCCTAAACTTAGCAATGGCCTCATCATGCTTGTTCCTATTGTAGTTCTATGTACAAAAGTAATCTTCAAGACCTCAAGGGCTATATCAGACAACATAGAAAAGTTGAACATCATAACACCCCAACTTATGAGTAATAGTTAAATTCAAAGAAATGGAGAAGATGCCATATAAAAAGACTAAAAAATTCTGGTTATTTCAGTTCCAACAATGTGAGGCAACAAGAGATGAAGATTGAACAAGAAGACAATGTGTTCAATTGCATTTCTTTGGGATCCAATCCCATTGCACTCAAAAACCTAGTAGATCATGAAGAAATAATACAACAAAATACCACACATCTGAAACCACATACAGTTAAAACAACTGATAGCAAGTATTAAACAAGACTTAACACAAGAATACCAGTTAACAGAAATGATTACAAAGTTATTAGATAAAATACCTTAGGTGCAGCCATTGGATATTCTTCTGGCAAAAATAGTTCTAACTTGAAAACCCCTCCTAGTACAAATGAAAAACGTGACATCAGTTAAAAATAAAAATTTCAAATTGTGGAAAGAGGGGTCACCAAATCAATAGAGAAAGAGTTGGAAATATCTGTCTAATCAATGAACTACCAATTCACTATATTAAAAATGAAAAATACAGACTGCCTCTTCTTGCAATTGCAATTACAGACTCTGCACAGAAGGAACCAAGATCTATTCCATGAAAGCATTTTTATGTTCAGCCTTTGGGAGCTTCAATCCATTACTTACATGCCATGCATATCAATCATTATCGATGCTTCCAGCATAGTAGACCCCTCAATGCTCATACATAGCATTACTAGTCCTCAACAGACTCAACAGACAATGGCCAGATAGATAGTTCATTTTAAAGAATTAACCAACCAAATTCAGACTCCAGGCACTTCGAAGAAAACTATCCTCCCTCAGAGAGGGGCAAATCTTGTCACCATATCTTTCATTCATGATCAGAACTCCACAACAAGTAATTGGGACCACTAGATGCCTTTATATAAGAAGAAAAAATGAGCAGAGTAAAATAGATGACCTCAGACTGCAAAAAAGTAGAGTGGTAGAACCACCATACATTCTAACTAATTTTTTTAGATTAATATTTTCCTCCTTTTACTTTCAACTCAAGTATTGTAATCTTTAACCTCCAAATGCAACAATGTGGTGCATAAAGTACAAATCCAGTTAAAGATGTTAACACCTAATAAGAGAAAAAAAAAAAATTGAAAAATTCAGATTAAACTAAATAGCTTGATAGATAAAATGAGGAACACTGCTTAGACATACAAATAAAAAGTGACTTTAAAGTTATTTTGGTCATAAGAAAAGGTTTTCAAAGAATTTTATTTATTAATTTAAAAAAAATAATTAAGAAAAAAAGGATAGAATTTAAATATATATTATACAAACAAAAATATCTCCATTATTGATCCTATTATGAAGCTTGTGATGAAACATATATGACTATTATAACGCCTAAGAATGCCACCTTATAGAAATTGATTATTAACAATTGTGAGAAAAATAATCTCTGATAAACATAAAGGTAAACAATGGCGCACCAAGAAATTGAATTTATACTATATATACAAATAAATATGTCTAATAAAGAAGTGAGGCTCTTAGACACGAGTTAATAAGACAATGCAGAGCTGAGAAGAAGACATTTCATGGTTATTTTAGAATTCAATTTGAAATTCCATTATTCCATCTCAACACTCAAATCACACGCCCAACAAAACCACCAGAACAACTGAATATACAACTAAGCCTTATACGGAGTAATAGAATGGAATTTCATAGCACAGGAAGGAAATACACAGGGGTTCTGCCAGGATCATCCCTGATATAGATTTGATTATACAACATTAATGCTTGTGGAAATTCTCAATCTAATGCCTAAAGGATACAAATCATACAGAATTATATCCCATATTTCTAGCACATACAAAATTTTGCCCCGTCCATAGATAAAGATGTAATGCATAAAGTTGGAAATACAACAACACCTTCATAAGGTGACTGTGTTGGCCCAAGGATCATCACATTGAAATATCGCATATTGTCTTCTGAAGGTGAAGCACTAATTCCAGGTGCTGCATGAGCAAAACGCATCATAAAAAATTGAAGCCACAACTAAGCCTCAAACTTGGGAAAGAGGAATAAAATAAAGAAGGATTTAGCCCTTGCATCATATATTGTACAAACCAACCGAGACGAAATTTAATTTACAAAATATTAGCGTAAGGGAAATCCATATATCTAGATAAATCCAAAAAAAGACCCTTTAACTTAAAGTGAAATTATATATTACTATATCAGTAGGGGAAATTCATGTTACGCCTATAGAGACAAATAAAAACAGAGAATAAGCAGATACCTGGCTCACTGAGAAGACGCTGAGTTTCCTGTCGAATCAACGAAAGTTAATGACCAAAACATTCATAAAGATCATATTCCAAAAAGAAAAAAAAAATACGCAGCTCGGCGAAGAAGATCAAAACAGAAAAGGGAAGCAGAATCCCCAATTAAGCATATATTTATTTATTTATTTCTCTCACTATCATTAAATTGAAGCCATATCCTGACATAAAACTAGACCGCCCGGAAATTCACCCTATATGAACAACGCAGTTAATCGTTCAATATGGTTATACAATCTCGCGAATTTCACAAATCAAACAAAACCAGAACCCCGGACAAGGTTTCAAATTGCTTTTGATGTCCTTTCATTTTCCTATCAATCAAACAAATCGATCAGACAAATGTAATGGGATCTCAACGAACAAATCGATACGAACCTTGATGATTCTTCGAGGGAGATTGCTGTTGGCCATTCTCGAGGTCGATTGCAAATCACGCAATAGGGTTTTGAGAGAGAGATAGAGAGGCCCTTCTCTCACTAACTGAAGCGGAAAAGGATCAAGCGTTCGATCGATTACTTAAAGAAGCTTCTTACTATTTTCCAAGAGCGATCATATTTATACTAAAATGGCAAAAAAAAAAAAAATCATTTTATAATATTGCTCATTCATAAAATCGTGCCCAAAAAAAAAAAGAAGAATATAAAGCAGTAATTTCCGTAAATAGAAATATTTTATATATTTACTTTTTTCTGTTTTTCATATTCTATATTTCAATAGTTCAACCTATAATACTTCAGCAGAAAAAGAAAAATTGCAGCCAATAAAAAAAAATATAACTAAAAGCGTAGTTATCATATTTTAAAAGGAATTACCAAACCAAGATATTTACATATAAATATCACCAAAACATTATGCTAGAGTAAGTATTATTTATATTTTGAATTATTGGATTATTAAAATTTACATGCGTTCTTTATTCTACAGTTTTACCGGAAATTTGGATTTATAATCAAAGTAATCTCAAGAGGTTGGTTCAGTAATCTGTAGCATATAGGTAAATTTTTTCTGTTTTGAGTATTTAAGCTTAAATTTTGAAATAAGTAATTAAGATAATTTATTTTTTGAAACATATTAATTCGATGTAAAAATGTGTGCCTTTAATATGGTATGAAGAAGAAGAACTTAATAATTTCATTTGACGTATGAACTTACTTTAAAAATCTAATAATAAAATGCTTATAAAGTGACACCAACAACATAAATTTTACATAAAAATGAAATAGGTTCATATAGATTTACATACAAAGAATAATGACTTATCAAATTCTTTAAACTATATCATAAATTTGAGGTACTTTAATAAAAATAAACATCAATGTTCTTTTCTTTAATGTAATAAAACCCCACTTTAGTTAAGAAATGTAGACTTTAATGTGTATAAATTTTTTATTTCGAATATATTTTAACAATTAAATTCTAAAATAAGAATTTTCATTATTAATTGCACGTCTAGATATATTTTTGAAAAAATTTTAATTTATTTTTCTACTTATAATCATATTAATGCTATCTTTTTTTTTTTCCCCCTTACAAAACCAGGCTAGTATTGTTTATATTTTTTCATGTAATAAATAGAAAAGCTAATATATAGAATACTTACGCATAGAGGTGCCAAAACAGACCTGATTCACCCGGGCTAGTGTCGAGCTATCCCAGATGGTTAGTTAAATGGGTCAACCATTTAACCCACCATTATAAAATAAAAAAATTTGTAAAAAAATTCCCACATAAAAATATTTAATTATCAAGCCTAATATTTAATTCTAAGACTAAAATTTAATTCGTATTTTCTATGGTGGATCAAATATTAAATATTTAAAGATAAAATAAAGATAAAAGATTATGTAATATTAAATCATTTACAAATTTTTTTTAAAAATATCTTTTAAGTGAGTTAACCCACCAATCTAGTGAGCTCATCTATTTAACCATGAGTTAAGTGGGTCAGGCCATTCTAATTCATTTATGTTCAATGAGCATAACATTACAATCCAACCTACCATTTTGGTGAATTGGATCCGTTTTGACGGGTATACATGTACATAATGGAGCAAGACAAGTAATTCTAACTTAATAAGTTATAAATAAATATTTGCCTTTAACAAGATAGAACACAATAAAAGAATATCTAGTTTCGGAAAAGATTAAACTAATATATAATTCATTCTTTCTATGGATAACAACCCTTTATAAAAAAGTATTAGATAGTGCAGGAACTTCTTGTGTTTAAGGGGCTGCTAGTAGAGAGGAAGAAATGGGTGAAGGTGAAAGAGAAATCCTTTCTCTTAACTGTCTTTATTGTTTTGCAATGGGGGCAAGGACTGTTTTGAAGCACCACCTTCTTGGTGTAGGTTTTAGAATGGGGGTGGGTTGTGGTAAAGACGGTGATGGTAATGAGGGAGGTGGGGATGTTGATGACGACTTTTGGTTTTCCTAAAGATGTTTGGAAGAGACATGATAGTTGCCTAAAAAGAAGGAAGAAAAGTGAATGAAGAAGAAAAAGAAAGTGAATGATAGAGTTACCTGAAGTGCTACCAGTGAAGAAAATGCTAGTGGTATAGCTGGAATGCCAGTAAGCTTCAACAGTATCGCTAACAAGGATGGTTGAAAGGCATCAAATGGAGGGAGATGAAGGCTTGTTAGAGCAATGTCAGCTTGAATGAGGGCCGGTGTGGTGTTTGATGGCAAGAAGTGCTAGCAAGAATATGGTGTGAATTGAGACAAACAGGATGCTAGTGACAATAACTTTAAACTTTGAAATCACAAGTCTACTTACCTCTACTAGCAACCCATAATGATGATGACAGAAAAGGGTGCTACTAAGAAGAGAAATTGCAAAGTAGAAAGAAGAAACATGAAATGGTGAACTAGAAATGGCTTTGAGATGGGATAAAACATATCTTTGATATGGTTTTATAAGCTAGAAATAGAGAATGGGTGTGATGAAGGTTGACGAGGATGGTGAAATAGATAGTGTGGTGGCTGGAGCTTGAATGGTCGGAGGCTATAGATGGTTCTAATGGTGGTTGGTGGAGGCTTGGTGGTTAGGGTTAGGGTTGTAGATGGAAGGAGAGAGGAAGAAGAAAGGTAAATGGGAAAAGGTGAAAATGGTGAAGGGAAAAATGAAAGGATAAATGTAAAAAAAACAAAAAGGAAATATGAAAAGAAAATAGGTAGTAGGAAAAGAACAAAACTCCATTTTAGCTTCAAACCATTTTTAACAATTTCTCTCTCCCAACCTTCAAAATAACATCAAATCACCACCAGAGCTACTCTTTTCGTCTAGAAAGTAGGATCCATTATATATATATATATATATATATATATATAAAGGTGCTTTTAGTGACAACTTTTAGCAGCAACAGATAAAAGTGGTTGTTAAAAGTGCCTTTTTAATGGAGACCTTTCAATTGTCATGTTAAAAGTCTTTAGCAACAACAATTTTGTCATCTCTTAAAACATTTAGTGGCCACAAGTAAAACGTCACCACTATAACTCTTTAGTGATGGGAAAAAGTCGCCACAAAGACACTTTTAGTGTTGTCTTTTCATTTGTCAATGCTAAAGGTATAAACCAATATTTAAATTAAGAAAAGATTTAGTGACAATAAAGAAAGGTTGCTGCTAAAAACATGTCACCACAAATAAATGTTTAGTAATGACTTTTGCCATAAAAAAACTTTTAGTGCAACAAGAACAATTTCATTACTATCACTCTTTAGTGGCAACAAATAGTCGCCACAAAAACACTTTTAGTTTTGCCTTATCACTTATCATAGCTAATGGTATAAACAAATATTTAAACAAATAAAACATTTAGTGTTAAAAAATAAAAGTCGTAGTGACATATAGTCACCACAAATAAAGCTTCAATGACGACTTTTGCTTGCGCCACAAAAACCTTTGTTAATTGTAATAATTGATATTACATTTCATTTAATATAATTTTGATATTTGATTTTTTCTATTACATTAAATAAATAATATATGAATTTATAATTCAAATAAATTGAAATAATTCTAATAATGAATAAATAATTTTTAAAGAATATAAGTAATTAAAAGTTAATAAGTTAATAATTATATGATAAATAAGTCAATTTATCAAATAAAGAAATAGTTAAAAAATTAATAAATGCAAAATAAATAATTTATTTGAGGATGAATTACTTAAATATTAATCACATAAAATTTTAATATTAATAAATTTTAAATTTTAAAAGTAGTTAAATATACTGGGAAGTTAGTTTTACAATATAAAATTTAAATTAGTAGTTAAATTTAATACATGCTATATATATACTAACAACACAACTTGCTTCCTTGGAGGAATAGTTGGCACCCAAGCACATGGTCAGGGGTTTGAGGATGTTGAATTGCAAGTTATTGAGTAAGAGCCTAATTTGAATTGAGCGTTGAGTCAACATGTTTATCGAGTTAACTCACGAGTTTGATAACCATTGAGCTTAAAACTTATTATTAGCAGTGACAAATGAGGTTGCTAAAAGTAATTTAGAATGACGACTCCTTTCTTGCTACAAAAGATATTCAGCAATAAGGGCTCATGAGGCAACTTAGTGGCTAAAAGTAATTAGTGGTGACATAGAGCGTTATGGTTAAAAAATGTTTTTTCTTTGTCGTGGTTTATGGGAAAATTTTTTAGATTAAGTTAGAAAAGGAAGAAGATGAAGGGGATAGAGAAGAATCACCTTAAATCGTGGGCACGCCTAAGGACATTACAATAAAATAAAGTAAAACAAAAGGATGCATCTTAAAATATGGGCGCTGATAAGAAAATGGTATAAAATAAGATAAAAGAGAAACAACATAGGACATGGGCACACTTAAAATAATTGAGAGTAAAACAACATAAAATTAAAAAGAAAAAAGATGTGAGAGACATACCTAGGACATGAGCACGCCTTAAACAATTGAGAAACTACTGAATTAAAAATTAAAGGTGTCATATTTGGTGCACTCATAATTTTGATAGCACTAGTGCACCCAGTTATAATATAGGGATATAATTATAATAATATAATCTAAAAAAATAGTAATATTACAATTATGTCCCTGCATTATAATTGGGTGCATTGGTGCAGTTAAAATTATGAGTGCACCAAAGATTTTACCTACTAAACTAAATGAAACAAAAATTTGACAAAATTAGGTTGTTTTCCAGAAGCACCCTTGTTTAATGTCCTAGTTAGATATCCCTGCCCATCCACCTGGGTCTTCCAAAGTGATTTGTTATTCAATTAAGGGGAAGCAAACAAGGTAATTTGCAACCAAATTCTTTGATCCTTTCTTATCCTTTATCTCAAAATCAAGCTCTCACAAGAAAATGATCCACTGAATTAGTTTTGGTTTCACTTTCTTCCTCTTTAGCAAATGCTTCCAAGCTTTCTTGGATATATGAGACTTTAATTTAGAAATCACTTCTTCCACCTCACTACCAATTTCAAACTTTTCTTCAATCTTGGCCAAGTTATCAAAAATAATGTTCTTACACAATGTATCATCCAATTTCTCCTTACTATTTAATTTAAATGTTTCATGCACGAGAGGATCAATGATATCAATGCAACAAACAGAAGCTACCTTATTTAAATATTTCACTGCATCATATATATTGAACTTAACAATCGCTCCATCAAACACCATGGAGAGAATACCATCATGTATAGCAATCTTAGTCCTAGTAGTATCCAGAAATGGCCTTCCTAATAAAATGTCAAATGTTTTAGAAGAATTTCATCTTTCATATCCACAACAAAGAAATCCATAAGAAAAACCAAACTATTGACTTGAACTAGGACACCTTCTAGTATTCTTTCGGGGTATACGAATGACCTATTAGCTAGTTTCTTTCAATTTCCCTACATTCAAAGTTGAATAGATGGATAGAGGTGATCAATGCATCGAAGTCACACATTGCCTTTTGTATCCTCACATTCTCAATCTTGCATGAGATAACAAACATGTCAGGATCTTTACACTTGGGGGGTAACTTATTTTGTATTATTACAGACACATTCTCTTAGTTAATTAAAATAATTATAATAAACCAAATCAAAACTATAAAAAATAAAATATAAATATAAGAAAGCAAAAATAAAAAATAAAAAACTCAAAAAATATTAATTAATAATGAGAATAACTTAACACAAAATGGGGAAAGGGCACTAGAACCTATTTTCATGATAAAAGTTGCAGAAAGAGCTAGAGGGAAGGTTGCACTGTTATCCGGCAGAGAGGCAGTGCAATGGAGTTTTCAGAGACTAAAGAAAGGAGGTCAGAGGTCTGGAGAATGAGGGGAAAGAGCTTGAAAGGAAAACTATAGAAGGGAGCTAGACAAAGAGGCGTGAAGTCTCCATGTGCAACAACTCAGAAAAGGGAAAAGAAGAAGAGAAGAAAATGAAGATTGAGCTGAAAACCATGAAGAAGCAAAAAGCCACAGATTGAGAAGAGAAAATGAGGAAGCCAAGAAACTAGGCAATAAAAGCTGAAACTAAAAAAGAAGAGAGGATAGCCAAACCACAACGCACAAAAAGGAGAAGGAGGCACGAAGGGCTCGGTGTGCTTTTGCTTAAGCATGCAAGAAACAGAGGTGGAGATAGCAAGAACCTGAAGCAAAATGAGGGGGATGAAATAACTCTCGAGTTTGATACATGCCAACTACTGCAGTCTCTCTCCCTCTTGATTTATTTCCTATTTGTGTATATGACAATGAAGAACACCCTGGGTCCTCTTCCTTCTGTTCGATGGAGGAAATGATACGCCATGAGGCACGGCGGGCACCGATGACGTTTTGGTAGGTAATAGAGAGGAGGTTTCTCTCTTCAACGGTAAGTTCTCCATTGTCAATGATGACGGAGACCTTTTCCATGAACCTAACCACCTCTTTATAATGCTCGGCCTGCTTGGCAAGCTTGGCCATGTAGACGTTCTTTTCACAAGGCAAGATGATGGCTGCCATAGTCAGATCACAGAGATGACGAGATCTGATCTAGTTAGGGATTGAGAGTTGAACTAGAGATACAGACCCAAAAACCAAGCCTGCCAATGAACTCACTTCTACTTCTCTGTCTCCTTCTTGTGAAACTACATCAATGATTACAATGAAGTCTACTATGGGTCTTCCTCCTCCGAATCCTAACTCTTCAAAGCTAGACTCGGCCCAGTTAAACACAAATATTACCAAAGGCCCACAGTCTGATATGCCCATTGAACCCATTGAGAAGAGCCCTAAAAGCTCTTCGCATGACGTAAGTGCGAAGCCTTTAGCTATGAAGCAATCTCAAAGCGTAGGGGTTCCATACAAGATTCCTGTTTGGGGTTCTATCTTGAGGTTCTCAAGGATGATTCTATAATCGATCAACTTGATGTATATGAGAAAGGAGCCTATACAGGATTTCTAGTTCTTGGAGTTGAGTGGCAGAAGATGGAAAATCCTTATCTGTAAATGTTGAGGGGGATGAAGCTGGATCAGAAGGGTGTGCGTATAAGAAGAATTGAACCCACAGTTGTAGGATCACATGTTTTGAAGCCATCTGATGTCATTCTTAACTTTGATGGCATCAATATTGCTAATAATGGAACAGGAAACCAGAGAATGCATGATGCTGAGATTTTTGATCCTAAGTGCTGAAAAAAGTATTTTTGTATGGACCACTAGCCAGGGACAAAGAGTGGAGCAAGTAACATTCATGGGACTTATGGATGATTACATGCAAGACTTAGTTTGCCATGTGTAGGATCTGTGCATGAAGATGGGTTTAGCAATTAAACAAGGATGGAAGGAAGATAGGTACTCAACAGCAGTACACATACTGTGCATGAGGTAAAACAAGGGTGCTTTGTCAATATAGTGCAGCTATTGGACATGTGTGGCCGATGGCTCAACAAAGGTGGTCCTGTGAGGATTTACAGCGGCCCATTGCTTTAATCTTGGTAAAGCAAAGGAAGTTTGGAGAGGTAAGCAACGTTACATGCATGTATGCTTAGTAACTCGACTTCATTTTTGGCATTCTAATTTTTTTAATTATTATTATTATTATTATGTCAAAGTGAGACTAATTTTGGCCTTACAAACAAGGTTATATGAAAATCATCATGTGAGAATATTATTCTCCTCGAGTGCTCAGGGTTGTGTGAGATTTTAATCTCCTTCAACCTCAAAAATTAATACATACTTGTTTTAAAAAATAATAATAATGCAAAAATAAATACTTTAATTAAATATTTTCTATTATTTATGAAATCATCGTGTGAGAATATTGTTCTCCTCAGGTGCTTGGAGTCATGTGAGATTTTAATCTCCATAAACCCTTGAAATTAGTACATACTTGTTTTAAAATAATAATAACAATAATAATAATGCAAAAATAAATATCTTAATTAAGTATTTTCAATTATTTACAAAATAATTAAGTCAGTGTTTTATAAAATTTAATTAATTAAAAAAATTTCATGTGGGACTTGGGTCTCCATAGGCTTTGAAAAATTGATCTTATTAAAAATAAGACTAAAAGAATTCTAATTTCAAAATTAATAAAAATACATAAAAACAAAATCCTGAAAAATTTTCAAATATTTTATTCTAAATTTTGGGTTCCCGATTGAGATCACTCGTCTCCTTAGGCACCCATGGGTTAATCAATAGAGACCGTGTGAGAGTTGGAGTCTCCTCAGGTTTTAAAAATTAACATTTAAAATGTTGGGATTAATTAATTAAAGAAAATAGAGATGTTTGTCCTACTTAGTATGTAACTAAAAATCCTAAGAATATTTTTCATTTTAGTTTTACTTTAAGTTTCAAATAAATTCTAATTTTTAAAAAATATATACAAAAATCATAAATTCAAAAATCATAGAAATATTTTTCCATTATAATTTAAAATTCAGAATAAATTATAATATATATATATATATATATATATAAATTAATTAAAAGTCCTGTTAATCATAATATCACTTTCAAAATTAGAAAAATCCAAAAATTCAAAAAATATATAAATTCAAAAATTCTGAAAAATAGCTTTCCATTATAATGTCGTTCTAATTTCAACAATAAATTGTAATTTTAAAAATCCAAAAATACATAAATTCAAAAATCTGAAAAATGATTTTTTATTTGTCCTAATTTCAATGATAAATTCCAATTTTGATAATCTGAAAAAAAAAATCAAAAATTTAAAATATTCCTTTCATTATAATTACATTTTAATTCCAAAAAAATATAAACTCCCAAAAATCCTAAAATCTCATCCCATAATCATTTCATTTAAATTTCAAAATTAAGATTTGAAATACAAAACTAAACAAAAAATTAAAAATAGAGAAAATGAAGAGATCAGGAGAGCTAAATTGGTCAGGTTGTCGTAAATTAAAACACAAATCAAATTTCAATCTCGTTTTGTTTACAAAAATCTGTTTAATTTAAACCCTCTTATTCTCATCATAAAAATTAAAAACCACCAACCAACAGATACGCCATTTTGGTCGATCTACGTGGACTTTGATCCTTATCGCAGGGTACGTAGGCCCTAGGCTTTCATCCTAGCTCAAGTCTGCCTTTTGTAAATATCTATTCATTTGCTTCCATTATTGTCATTTTTATCTTCTCTGTTTAACAAACATACATGTTAATAAAGGGTAATTGAGTTAAAGTTAAGGTCATATTTTATTTCAGCTGAATAGTTTAAGGTAACCGTCCTTATGGACATATGTTGTGGGGTGTCTAACACCTTCCTCACACTCAAATAGACTCCCAAACCCATCTCTGATTGCGCAGACCGTTTTTCCTTTTCTTTTTGTTTTAAATTGGTTTTCCAAAGTTTTCTATTAAAAATTTTGGTGGCAACTACAAATAAATTGATTTTCAAGATACATTTTGGGAATCAATTTAACCACTTTTTATTCTCTCCACCGAAAGGCCGGTTACTACAGTATTCATCTCCACCTTGTGAAAAATTTCTAAAATATCTTTTTCATCCTTATCCTTCTTGGATTTAGCAAGTCTTTCAGGAAAAAGAGGCTTAATGACAAATTCCTCATCTTGCTTGGTGGGTTGCTTTCCTTAGGGAGGTCTATGTGTTGTTTTTGCCTAGTAACTTTAGCTTTTGGTTCTGTTTCTAAAGTTAAGTTGCACCTATGGCTTAATTTTCTAGGTATATATTCCAACATTTTTCCATTGTTCAAAGTAATTGCATATGCATTTTGCTTTGGATTAATTTCAATTTGTAAAGGTAATTTGCCTTTTAACTTCAACTTGCTTAGTGATGTAGTTAATTGGCTCACTTGATTCTTCAAGTTTTCTATGCTTGATGTTGTCTCTTGTTAAAAATGTCATATACTTGTCCTAAAAGACCTTACAATATCTTTAAATGGCATACTTGACTTAGAGGGAGAGGGTGTTAGAATGGTTATACATTAAAAGGTCTTGCTCCATAGCTAAAATTGATATATGCTCTCCACCTCTAATTAGAAGTGCAGGAGTAAGGATCAAACCTCTAATGACATTTACTTATTATTGCTCATCCTCTTGAAGTATGAGACACATATCAGTGGAATGACCCATGTTAGCACAAATTCCACATGCCTTGGCTTGTTACATTATACCTGCGACTAAACTTTGAACCAAATTAGTGAGCTAAGTGAATTTAGTCTCAATTGATGGCATGCTCACTTGATTTACTGTCCTTGGAAGCTCTTATTTGCTTTCAAATTGTTGAGACGTGGCTACTATGATCGATATTAAATCTTGAGCAGGTTGAGGAGTATTCACAATATCATATCCTTTAGTCATGTCTAACAACCTTCTTTCTGTGGATAACAACCCTTCATAAAAATATTGGATGAAAGATTACTCTGAAATGTCATTTTGTGGATAACTTGCACATAATCTCATGAATCTCTCCTAATATTCATGAAGAGTCACATACTGTCTTTGTTTAATGCCACAAATGTCTCTTCTTATACCAACAACTTAGGTAGTGTGTCGTAACCAACCTTTCGGTGGAATAGATAAAAAGTGTTTAAAATTGATTTCCAAAATGAATATTGAAAATCAATTTATTTGGAGTCGCCACCAAAATTTTTAACGAAAAACTTTGGAAAACCAATTTAAAACAAAAAGAAAAAGGCAACATGGTCTGCGAAACCAGAGATGGGTTCGGGAGTCTATTTGAGTGTGGGGAAGGTGTTAAGCACCCCACAACACCCGTCGATAAAAATGATTACCTTAAACTAGTCAGTTGAAATGCAATATGACTTTAAATTTATCTCAATTACTTTTTTATTGACATGCATGCCCGTTAAACAACAAGGACAAAAACGACCATAATGGAAACAAACAGATAGATATTTACAAAGGGTGAACTTGACCTAGGATGAAAGCTTAGGGCCTACGTACCCTATGAAAGGGATCAAAGTCCACGTAATTCGACTAAAAAAGTGTGTCTATTGGTTGATGATTAGTAATTTTTATGATGAGAACAAGAGGGTTCAAATTAAACAAATTTTTATAAACAAAACGAGATTGGAATTTGATTTGTGTGTTTTAATTTACAACTACTTGATTAATCTAGCTCTCTTGATCTCTTCACTTTTCCTTTTTTTATTTTTTTTATTTTGTATATTTTTGAAAATTTAACCTTTGTTTTGAAAATGAAATGATAATGAGAAAAGATTTTAGAATTTTTGGCAGTTTATATTTTTTGGAATTAAAATGTAATTATAATGAAATGAATATTTTTGAATTTATTTATTTATTTTTTTGGATTTTTAAAATTGAAATTTATCGTTGAAATTAGGACGAAAATAAAACCATTTTGAGATTTTTGAATTTATGTATTTTTTTGGATTTTGGTTTTTATTTATTTTTGGATTTTTAAAATTAGAATTTATTGTTAAAATTTGAATAAAATTATAACGAAAGGCCATTTTTGGAATTTTTGAATTTGTATTTTGTTTTGGGTTTTTGGATTTTTCAAATCTTGAAAGCGAGATTATAATTAATAGGATTTTTAATTGGTTTTTTATATTTTTTTATTAGAATTCATTCTGAACTTTAAACTATAATGGAAAAATATTTCTATGATTTTGAATTTATGATTTTTGTATATTTTCTCAAAATTAGAATTTATTTGAAACTTAAAGTAAATGAAAAATCTTCTTAGTATTTTTAGTTACATAATAAATAGGACCAACTTCCTTATTTTTAACTAATTCATTCCAATATCTTAAATGTTAATTTTTGAAATTTGAGGAGACTCAAGGTCTCACGCGGTCTCTTATAATTAACCTTTAGGTGCCTGAGGAGATGAGCGATCTTACGCAGGAACCCAAAAATAGGGAATAAAATATTTGAAAATTTTTCAGGATTTTGTTTTTATGAATTTTTATGGATTTTGAAATTAGAATTCTTTTAGTCTTATTTTTAATAAGATTAATTTTCCAAAGCCTATGGAGACCCAAGTTCCACATGACTTTTTTTTTTAATTAAATTTTATAAAACACCGGATTAATCATTTTGTAAATAATAGAAAATGCTTAGTTAAGATATTTATTTATGCCTTATTATTATTATTATTATAGTTATTATTATTTTAAAATAAGTATGCACTAATTTTTAGGGTTTATGGAGATTAAAATCTCATACGACCTCAAGCATCCGAGAAGAATAATATTTTCACCTGATGATTTCGTAAACGATGGAAAATATTTAATTAAAGTAAATATTTAATTAAAGTATTTATTTTTGCCTTATTATTATTTTTAAAACAAATATATACTAATTTTTGAGATCTAAGGAGATTAAAATCTCACATGACCCCAAACACTCGAGGAGAACAATATTTCCACACGATGATCTTGTAAATAATGAAAAATATTAAAGTATTTATTTTTGCATCATTATTATTTAAAACAATTTTCAGGATCTATGGAGATTAAAATCTCACACAACCCCAAGCACATGAGGAGAATAATATTCTCACATAATGATCTTCATAAAAGTTTGCTTATGGAACCAAGATATAACAAAAATAAAATGAATAAATGAAGTAACAATAAATAATAACTAAATACCAAACCAAAAAAAAAAAAAAAACACAAGACGCTATGCATGGACCAGTAAACGCGATCTGGACGTGGGGAGAAAGAACATCATATGGTGCATGCAACTTACCTTGCTTCTGATTAGTGTTTCGCCCCTCACCGTCGGTGGACTCCCTCTCTGGCAATCCTGCTCTTCTCATTGCTCTCTTCGGTGGTGCCGCGTACACTCTTTCTCTTTTTACTTCTCTCTTTCTCTCTTTCTCTCTCTCTCTCTCTCTTCATTTCTTCTTCCTTTGCTTACCCTAATCATAGAGCTCGAAATAACGCCCTCTTCCTCGCCTTCTTCTCTTCTTCCTTTCTTTCTTCTTCCTTCTTTTTCCTCTCTTCTCGGCACTGTCGCACTGCTCTTTCTCTTCTCCTTCATCCTTGGTCTTTCACCATCTTTGATATCCATAGTTTTCGCTTTAGTTTCGCAAACTTGTTCAAGCTTAGGTGACTCAGAGCTTGCAGGCACAGAAGAGGATGAAGAAACCTCATTTGTCGACACACTACCCTTTGGTGAATCATCAGATTTATGAGGTTGGACGGAGTCAACATTGCAAGCTGAACACCTACTTCTTCAGAGCTGTAGCTTTTAGAAACTTCAAAAGTAGCTAAACTCTCCTCACATGGAATGCCAAAATATTCTGAAACCATTATGTGGCCTTCTTTTGTTATTTTTAGATCCGAGAACTCAATTTTATCCAAGTCTTTGGCCAGAGACTCGCAGGTTTCAGGGTCCAGTGCAGTGACTTCTTTAGCCGGAATCTCCATGACATCAGGTGAAGTTCTAGTGTATGCAAGAGACAAGTGAACAAAACCCAGGGTATTCTTGAGCTTAATCATGCAGTCACGGGAAGCCGATACGATCTGAAGGTTGTCAATTGAGAAAGCAACGGAGAGCTCATCCTTGGCGTGACCTACAAATCGATGGGCCAACAAGCCAGCAGCCAAGTCCTAAAGCCTGAGCTCGCTGTCCCAGGAATCGGAGAGTGCAAAATGGGCCATCTCACCTTTCCTTTCTCTTATGTTCCAGCCCCCCTTCCCTTCAAGCATTTTTTTTCTCTCGGCTTCTTCGTGCCTTCTCTTTTGATCTGTCAACTCTTTACCTCCCTTCCCCAACTCTCTGTCCCTCGGTCTCTGCTCTTTCACTAATTTCTCTCCTCCCTCTTTTTCTTTCTACCAGCACTTTACTCGTCCTCCCTTAGTTCCCCTCTCACCTCGGAACTTATGGATGTATTTCCTTTAGGCTGGGGTCACTGCTGTTCTAACAACAGCAGGTTCTGTATTTGATGGAGCCATCGTTTCAAGAGGCTTTGAGATTGCATCAGCCTGGTCAATCGTGTTTCCCTCCTCAGCTTTCCCTCTGTTTGAGTTGTCCCTTTCTCCTTTTTCTGCTGGCAGCTCTTATTGGAGCCAAGTTCTGCCTCGAGAGCTAGAGATTCAGAGAGGATTGGCAGTGCTTTAAAAGCTTTTTGTGAAAGCACCTTGTTATCCTCCTCTTTTTTTTCGTGATAAATGATAGCTTTATCACTTTTTTTTTATTATATTTCTATTATTGTTAATTAATTTTTATTTTTTTAATTTTTGAATTTTCTATTTTTGTTTTGTCATATACATTTTTTATTTTTTATTTTTTTATTTTTGCTTTGATTTATTATAATTATTTCAATTAGTTAATTTTATTTTTGTGTTTTGAGTTTATTTAATTGTCCCCCATTATTTATTTTTAATTCCAAATTGTGCTCAAATTGAAAATGTCATTTTTAATTTTCCTATTTGCTTAATTATTAATTAATTAATGTATCCATTAATTAAAGAATTAGGCAATTAAGGATGAGGTGTTCACATAGTGGGAAAATACTTATCAAGGAACAATTGTACCATGTGTTTCCAAGTAGTCATGGAGTCTGATAATAAGTTGAACAACCATTCTTTTCCTATATCATCTATGGAGAAGGGAAAAGCATTCAACTTGATATGCTTTTCAGAAACTCCTTGAGGCTTCATGCTTGAGCACATGAAGTGAAACTCTTTTAGATGCTTGTAGGAATTTTCATTAGTTAATCCTCTGAACTAAGGTAGCAAATGTACTAAAAGGTTGATCATTGAGAATTAGTCAACCTTTTGATGTGAAACTTTTTGAGGAATGTTCTATTTTGGTCCTTCAAAGGTTGATAATTGATTAAAAGTCTAATTCTCTTTTATCGGCAAGTGGCTATAGTTGCTAACAAGTTCTGGCAACTTAGATTTTCTTAGGTACATTAGTTAAGGAGAGCTCTCTAACCAAATTTTAATTAACTAATAACCCTAAGTAAGCACTTAAGATTTAATTAATTAATTGCATTAAAATCAAGAAATCACCAACTTTAATTTTCAAAATAGAAAACCAAAGTTGAACAAATTATTTTTCTCATTCCATCAATATAAAAAAAATGCACAATTATAATCTTTTCATACTAATTTCCACTAGTTTTTAGTTTAATCAAACAATTATAGATTCAACTAAACAAAATGGAAGATAAGCATCTTTGAGTGAAATAAACAATGGGTCCTATCTTCTATTCATTCAAAAGATGACACAAGTAGTATAGGAATAAAAAAATACCAAAAAGATAGTTCAAGTAAGTCTCAAAACCATTGAAGAATCCATAACTCTATTACTTAGCTAGATGTGCAAAATTTGCTACACATAGGTAAAAATATCTATATTCTTTGTCCAATTTTAGAGTTGTAATGCTAGAAAATAAGTTTTACAAAGTTTCCCTCATAAAAACTAGAAGAGAAAAGAAGAAGAAAATGCCTAGATTTAGAGGTATTGAAAATTTACCCTAATAAGCCTTTCTTATCCTCCCTAACTAACTTCTTGATTTTTCTCTAAACAAAAATGTAAAAATCTATCACAATATTCCAAGAAGCTTCATTTCCCCTTTTTGTGTCCACAAGAGGGAAAGTGGGCTAAAAGATGAGTTGTTAACTTTTATAAATTAAAAACAATGAATTAAGTCGTGGCCACGGCTTACATTGCAGTTCTCAATTTCTCTGTAATAAAAATGTAATTAAGATGTAATTAAATAAAATTAAAAATTATTGGATCCAATTCTAATTCTACACCCCGATTTCGAACTTATTTCTTAACAATAAACGCGGTTGGATCACTTGATCTGCATAGTTTCCAAATATAAACCATTGGATCAATTTTTTTATTAAACTAATTTTCGTTTTTAAAAGTTATTGATCTTAGTAACTAATTTTAAAGATAGATTATTTGATCTGCATAATTTCTAAATATAAACTGCTCTACGCAGTTTGCAAGAAAGGTAGAAAGTCCAAATCACAGAGCAACCAAGCAACATAAACATGTATGCGTCAAGGTGACAACCACCAAGAACAAAGTACATTAATTCGAATATGGTTAACTCATGGCACAGGCAATTACATTCGCCAAACAATGATCATTAACCTCTCCAAACTCAGTCATCGATCATTATTCCTTAAACAAATCATATTCCTTAACCATGAGATGGCATCGAGGGTCAATCTCCTTGGTCATGAAGCCAAGGGGTATCGCATAGCGAGTGGAGGAAGAAGAGTCTGTCACGTCCATGATTACCACAACTCTATCTCCCTTCACAGTCATTGTCTCTTTGCAATCTGCATGAGTGCTCTGATCTGTTGTAACCTCACAGTAATCGTTTTTGTGACTAGCATTCATTGAGATATTGTATTTGCCATATTGATCTGTTGATCCACTGTTGGAGTATGTCACACTGCCATCTTTTGATGTTTTGCATTGTAAAATCACCTTAACACCTGCATGTGTATGTGTAAACTGTTGTCACTGGTTTATTTAGATTACAAGTCATGGATTTATGTTTTGGTTTGTTTTAGTTTTGGTGTATCATAATAGTTTAAACTCACCAGAGCAATGCAAAAATGAAAAGAAAAAGAACATGAGATATGATTTATTGAAATTTTGATATGACAATGCAGATAGTTTTAAAATTTTCGGTGTTTGACATCTTCAAAATTAAAACATATTATAATAAAGCATTTGAAGCAGGTCAGATCTAGAATTTAAGTCGGTGAAAATTTTCTAATTATGATAGATCAAAATGTTAAATATGATTCTCAATTAAAGGGATAATTTCATACAAAGTAAAGGAGACAAAAAAATTTTTAATTGAGGAGCTAACTAAAAAATAAAAAATAAAAGTGTATATAAAAACTTAAATTTAAAAAAGTTCAAGGGAGTGAATGCCTGATCTCCCAAAATTTGTTCATACACAATTATAAGTACAAAATGATAAAAATCTAAACTTTTTATTTAATGTAAAGGCATAATAATTTAAAGATTTTGATCCGTAGTTTATATATGTGTGGGTTATTCTCAATTGACTCAATATATTTAAACATTTCATCAATAAAAATAATTACTAATAAAATGTTACCCTTCAAGGGAATGCTAGATCTGGTCTGGTGTTGTAGTCGACAAGGATCGCAATAGATTTTTCCTTGAACATTGAAATTGTCATTGCCACCATGAGCCAACCCTAAAAGGGTTGAGAAGCAAAGGGCAGAAACAATTAGAGTGGCCAATGTCAATGGCTTTCCCATTTTCGTTCTTTCTGCCCTTTGCAGCTCAATAGATTTGTATCCCTCTCTTCCTTAAATAGAGCTCAAGCAAACAAATTAGAGGCTTTGTTCCTTCATTGTTTTTGGGTGGTTTATAAATTTAGAGTTGACTATATTTAAGGGGATACTTTAATTTGTTCGTTCGGGGACATCCGATAAAATTGGAACGATATAAAAAATGGGTACTTTAATTTGATCAATTATCCTCCGCTCATTTTGTTTAGACATACAGCTAATTTTCCCTCAAATGAGAAATACGTTAATTTGGAGCTGCTTGTTTTCTTAGTCCTATTAAGTATGAGGGAAAAGTACAATTGTAAACCTAATAAAACCTAATATTGTTTATTTTTTGTTTCAATGTTTATGCAAAAGGAAGTAGTCAATTTTGGGAGCGTTCTCCAGTTACTGTTTATAAATAAAATAATAATTTTTATTAATATAATATATTTTTATTAATTTAATATTAATAAAATATTATTATTTTATTATTATTTTTTACTGCAGATTCTGCCGTAACTGCAGAAAATCCAGATCCGTCAATTTTCCTTTCTGTAACTACTTTCAAATTTCAACAGTCTATCAATGACAGTAATCAATATAATACTTTTAACGGTTTTATTTCATAATACTTTTATTGATAGTTTGGCTGGAAATTTTAACTTCTTTTTATTACTATTCATTATATTATTTAAAAGAAATCTCCTTTTTTGCCCTAAATTTTTTAAAAGAATAAAGTACACATTGGTATCTTGTGATTTAGTTCCATTGCACTTTGGTACCTTATACTTCAGAAGTTGGCCTCAGCGTGGACTGAAACTGATAGGATATTATCACCATATGTATTATTCCATTAAATTTAGCAAATTTAAATCTTTAAAATGCCATTCAAGGTTTAAAAAAACTGTGATTCTGCTCTTAACATTTGATTTCTTATTTTTTATAATTTGTTGGTTTCAAATCGCTAACCATTGTCTGCAACTTTGAAAATCCCTTGTTTAATTCGGAATAACGCAGAGGCACAACATCAAAGGGTAATGTAGGTTCTTGAAGGATAAATACCACTCATCACACCTGAGTAATGATCTAACAATGCTTCCATGTTCCTGCTGTTTTTTTTATGAACCATCAAACAAAATACAGATAAATGCCCTCAGATTGTTCTCATCAATTCATTTAAAATCTAAGCCAAGGCTACAAGGTCATTTGGTTCACTTTATCTTGGTCAAAGTAAAACCAGTCTCACTTTTGTGGCCACAGAATGAGAAGTCATCACTTTCTTTCATAATTATCCCCTTTGGATTGCTGAGCAATCCGATTCCTTAGACACCCACCATCTATCATGAAATTGTTTCTGAAGTCGAACAAAATTTGAATATGATTTTCTTGTGATCAACCTTCACGTTCTTTCTTTTTCCTGCACAGGAACTTGGTGAGCTCTGGCAGGGAATTTTCAGCAGAAGCAGTCTTTGTTAGCTCTCCTGCAATTTCTGCTGGAGTGACTTGAACTTCTCCTATGAGCTCTTCAATTTCTGCAAACAGGTTGTGTTGTGAAATTCCCAGGTAGTTGAAGGCCAACTGTCTAAAAACAGAACTGGTGCAGTATGACATGTGGATTTCCATGTCCATCCTTCCAGGCCTTAGCAGAGCAGGATCAAGCCTGTCTTTGTGATTAGTTGTGAAAACAATAATGCGTTCCTCCCCACAACACGACCAAAGGCCATCTATGACGTTCAAGAGTCCTGAAAGTGTAACCTATTGGAAAATAATAAGAGTAAAACCAGGTTAGAATTATTTAATCATATATAAAACAAGTTTTGGCTAACTGTTTGTTCCTTTTGTTTCATATGTTTTACAAGCTTGTGGAGACCCTAATTGTGATTTAAATATGGTTTCATGTTAAGTTATTATCTAGTAAGCATTGTTAATGTGGACATGAATGGATAAATGGTGAAATATGTTTAAAAACTTAAATAGGTTTATCTTTTTTATCATCATTTAGATATAAATTTGAATATACTGACCTTGTTGTCACCATTATTGACTGGTTTATCATCTTTTTCTCGGTTCTGCAGATTTATGGTGCAGTCAATATCCTCCAGCACAAGTATGGAACGGTTGGACATGGCAAGCAGCAAAGCCTTTAAATCCATATTGCTATGAACAGCTGTGAGATCTAAGTCATAAATATCATAGTTAAGATAATTGGCCATGGCTGCAATCAAGCTAGACTTGCCAGTACCAGGAGGGCCATATAGCAGGTACCCTCGTTTCCAGGCTTTCCCAGTTCTTCTGTAGAATTCCTTCCCTGTTACAAATCTGTCCAAATCCCCATTAATTCTCTCTTATGCTCTGCATCCATTGCCAGAGTCTCAAAGGTCATTGGGTGACTAAAGTTGACAGCATATGCCTCCCAAAAATCATGTTGCACTGTATGCATCTTCACAGCCTTGTGTTCTTGTTTCAAGGCCTTTGCTTTCTCCATGACATATGGCAAATATGCTTTAAAGATCTTCTCCTTGTGTTTCTTGTGAAAGGTTAGCTCATAGGATCTTTCTTCAGAATGTACAGAGGCAATCTTATCCCAAGGAACTATATTACGATGAGATGGCTCAACCTGTACGCACACATTTTTCCACCTTACTTGAACATCTTCATAAACATCAGACACTTCTGCATCTCTATCTACACTGAAAGCTAGCTCCTTATCATCCTCAGATTTTCCTGTTTTAAGTCTTTGAGCGGAGATGGTAGCTATGGTGCCAAGATAAGCCTCTGCAGCGTCAAATACTTGGTTCCTGGACAACCCTTGAAACTCTTCTATAACAAGAGTGAATTGGGAAGAAAAATGACTGGAAATGTTATGGAATTTCGAGTAGAAAATGCTTAAAACTTCATGTGGGACGAAGTCATTAACCATGCTTCGTATAAGAATAGCTGAGGCTGCAATAGAGGCCAATGTAGAAAAAAGTGCCCTAGAATCAGACATGATGTAATGAAAGGTTAGTTCAGGTGAAGAGAAACAATGATACGAGAATGTTGTGTAGTTAAAACTTTGTTTGGAATGTTTGCTAAGCCTAATGTTCATGTATCGTACAAGAGATTTATAGCAGGTAGAGGAAGACTAACTTTAACCTCCATTTTCTAATTTAGACCTTGACATGTCTATAGAGACCTTTACATTTTTTACTTGTCAAACAAGTCAGATATTTCCGTGTTTTGGAAGTTTCAGAGTGCCTACCTAACCAAACCGAGTCTTCAGAGTCAGCGTAATAGCTCCTTTAAAATGTATTTATGGTACTAACTAGGAAGATTCCCACCGACACCTGGAAAGAAAACGAAAATAAAAAAGGTGTGATGGGTTTTTGTTTTTCCTGGGGTCAATTGTATTTTAGGTGGACTCTCATTTTCTGGGAACCAGGGAATTTACGTGTTCATGAGTCAGCTTTGACGTGTTGGACCTACACCTTGTCCCAGTTTCTAACTTAATTCAGGCTCATCATTAAAAGTTAGATTGAAGTTCATGAATAAAGCCGGAAAACTTCATGTTTATTTACATAGAATTATAATTCTTCTCATATTTTAAAACAAAATTAAGTTTAATAATTTTTACTATTAAATATTATTAGTTAGCATCTAAAGATTACCAAATAATCCATTTAACATCAACTTAGTATTACTTTTGAATGTAGTGACAGTTTTGGTCATTCATCATGTTCATTTTACTTAAAAGAATATAATCAACCAAACCAAAATAAAAAATGGGACATGAAATAGAATATAAACAACGAGGTCAATAAATTGATTTAGTATATGTTGTTGGGGTCATTCAAGCTCAACTTGGACAAAATGTTGAGTCCAGATAGTTATTGAGTTAGATTATGTATAACCATGGCCCAACTAAGCCCACAAACAGTTCTACAAGGGAAAAATTCCAATGTTGGTTCTCATGGCAAAGTTCAGAAAAATTTTGAGTTAGTTGTAAGCATGGAGATAAGTAGTTAAAGGTAACCCATTAGCCAAAGTAGAATCATGCATTGCAATCCAATGTAACTGTGTTAAAGGAACAGTTAATTATAGAGTGGCCAACAATAGCATACAAACAATGAAAAGGATTCCAATCCAATGCTCTTATATAAGAGTAACAAAAAATCAAAGTCGACGAGGCGCATCATCCATGTAGAGGGTTCACTGCATTGAAGAAAAAATATTAGTGTGAGACAAATCATTCATTTGTTTGTTAACGTGTCATTATCATACAGTTTGGAACGAAAGGGAACAGTGATCTACCTCGTTTTCCCCTGTACCACTCCTAGCCGTGCTTTCCATCTTATGGTCTTCTGTAAAGATGAGACAGAGTCATAAATACTGAATCACGTAATCTATACATTTGGAAAGGGAAAAAAAAAAAGAAGTCAAATCTGATTGTCCAGTGAAAGAAGACAGTGATTTAGATTGAAGTCCAGAAAATTGGACTGGGTAATTTCACTCCTACCTCAGCTTCATTAAGGTATCACTTAACCATTGTAAACCAAATTAAACTTAGAGCAACTGGGAAGCCTTTATGCTAATAATGGAATGGAAAACTCTGATTCATTGACAGAATTTTTAGAAACTGACGGATAAATTTTAATTGGTTAGGGATGAGCTTTCTATGTTACAAGGTATTGAGGTTGTGTGAGTTGGTAGAGAGATTTAGCTGAGATGACTGATCATGGGGTTTTACAATGGCCCATAACTTATTTGCTGTTTCTTTAGGAGGTTAGCCATGTGCTTCATCCTTTAGGGGATGTTATGTTGCAAAAGATTTCCAAAATACTTGATAATTGGAAAACTTTTCTCTTGGTGGGCAAATCACTTTAATTTAGGCTTGTCTGGTAACCTTTTGAACTATCTTTCTTTCTTAATATTCTTGTTGGGATAGCTGATATGATGGAGAAGATAATGCGGGATTTCTTATGGCCTGGGGATGGAGAATAAAAAAAATCACTCGTAATTAGCTGGGAAGTGTGTTGTAAGACTAAGGAGGATAGGGGTCGAAGTCTTGGTAATATGGTCTTTAAAAACAAGTATCTAGTGGCTTTGGTGATTTCCTTTGGGACCTAACTTTTCATTGTATTTTGGCCAAAAACAAAATAAAAAAAACTCTTCATTGCATAGGGTGGTAAAGAGCAAATATGGTGCCAAGCAAAAAGTTGGGATGCTGACTCTAAATCTGGTGTTGATAATGCAAACCCTGGAAGTTCATCTTTTTATGTAAATTATCCTTTTTCATCTATGATTTCTTTTTGAGTTGGAAATGGAACTTGATATCACTTTTGGAAGGATCATTGGATTGGAAATTTTTCGTTCTTTGAACTTTTTACATCGACTATATTGGTTATCAACTTTGCACAAGGCTCAAATTTCTGATTTCTTAATTTTTGTCTCCTTGGTTTGAATGGAACATGAGGGTTTCATAATTATATGTTTCATCTGTCACATCTTCCGGTCATAATTATTATTAACTCATGAGTTTCAGCAAATTTTTATTTTTTTTGGTGGGGGACTGTCCATGTTGATCGCCAAAGGGATTGGAATTTGGAAATAGCTAAAAATTCTTTAGCCTCAAATTCAAGGTTCTGGGAGGATTAGTGTCCTCTATTTTTGTATTGTTTTCTCTTCTCATCAATGAAATTATTTTTCTATCAAAAAAAAAAAATTATACCAATCTTGAAAACTCCATGCGCCCTAAATATCAGACTGCATAAATCATGTAAAATAATGAAAACTGTATTGAGCATAAGCTCTGTATCTTACCACCATCTTCTGGGATATCAGAAGTCCACAAAGTAAGGTTGTCTCTCAACAGCTGCATGATCAAGGTACTATCCTTGTAAGATTCCTCACTCAGGGCATCCAGCTCTGAGACAGCATCATCAAAGGCTTGCTTTGCAAGGTGGCATGCCCTGAAAACAAAGTTACATAAAACAAGTATCACCCTGATTGATCCTTTATAATTATAAGCTGAAACAACTATTTCTGCATACCTTTCAGGTGAATTCAATATTTCATAATAAAACACCGAGAAATTTAGAGCCAGACCCAAACGGATGGGATGTGTAGGAGGTAACTCAGTCTCAGCAGTGCTAGAGGCCATCTGCAAATAATTAATAACCAAAAGTTGAAGTATTTAGAGCTTACAATTGCGAGAAATTTTCTCTAGTAACATGAATAACTTGTAAGACCAAGGCGTTAGGGCATAAGGAAAACTAAGGGTACAAAAAATTGATGCAAAACTCGGCTAAACGTTTAACATATAAAAGGCTAACAGGTAAAGACTGCCATTCAACTCATATAAAAGGCTAAAAACATCATATCTGACATGCCACATGAAGCTTGATAAACTACACTAAAGTTTTATTAATAAAATATGACTTAAGCCTGAATGAAATTCATAAATGAAGCCCAGTCCCCATATATTGGCGTATAATTTTCTTCATTGCACCTGAGCAAGTGAGTGTAACTGTAAGCAAAAAAAGAAAAGGATGCATCTTCATTTGCTCTTCAATGAAGAAAATAAAAATGGTAAGGGAATTAAAAAAATAATTAATTCGTTCAAAAAGTATCAAGTATCTATTTATTAAAACTTTGACAAGGGTGCTTTACAGATTACACAGCTATACTCCCAAGAAAGTCATTTTGGCAGAACATAGAGAAGGGCACCAACAATGAAATTTAATATCTCAGCTCCACATTATCCAGACTGAACATGCTAAAGTAGCCACTAGCATAAAACCATGAAAGTAGATGAGACCAAAGACAGGGATTTGTAGCATATCCAAGCTACAGGATGTCAGATAACTCTCTAACATGTAAGGTCTTATCAAGGAAACTGAGACCAAATAATTAATTAAAGAGAAATAATGGAACCAAATGTATTCAACTTTCGGAAGGGAAAAAAAAATCCTTAGATTCTTATTATCTGTACAAGCAATATGGAGAGAGAAAAAAAAGAAAGAGTAAAAATTTTAAAACCTTCCACAGATAAATCATAGGGCAAGGATACGTCATAATAATGGTCAATTTATTAAAACAGAATCTGGTCATTGCGTAGAAGTGCATGATTGCCAAGGATCTAAGGAAGGATATTGCTTGTCATAGGAAAAAAGTTAAAAATATCCATACACACAACAAAATGCTCATGAAGCATAAAGAAAAAAGTCCTATCACAATTTTATAATCCAGTTTAGCCTATCAGAGTTGAGCAACTGGACATAATCCCAAGAAAAATTCCCCAAATATGATAGATGAAAAAAGTGGAAGGTCAGAAGTAACTGCAAATGACAGCACAGAGATGTTCAGAATTCAAAATTCAGAATTCCAGATAACCTTTAGTAGCAGCATTTTATGAGCCAGGATTAATATGAAACCACCCCTCTCTCCCCCTATTTATACAAATTCAAGAAGGATGATCTTTTATTGGCCTCAACTAATAAACAACAGTTACGTTTTTGTGCTAACAAGAATATAATTTATACTGGCGTGGTGACAGTGACAGCCAGGAAGAGATATTTATAAGGTAGTAGGGCGCACACAATTTACACACAGATTATCCTTATTATATCGAAAGGGAAAAGGGACAATTAATTATAAGAATAATATAAAGGTGAGTACCTGATATGCTTTGAGTGACTGATCTGCTACCTCTTTCTTCTCATCACTAGCTTTGAACTCTGCCAAATATCGGTAATAATCTCCTTTCCTGCACCAAAGCCAAACCTCAAAAATAATCCAAATGGCCTGAGTCGCATCAGTAAATATTGAAAACCTACAAACCTCAGGCAGTAGCATAAGAAAACAAAGCATACATCTTATAATAGAACACAGTGGACTCTGCAAAATTAGTGGATGGTATAAGATGCTCATCTAGTATAATCATGATGTCACTGCAAATGTTGTTAAGCTCCAACTCGACTTTTTGCCTGTAATCCTTGATACGCTTAGCATTCAACTCATTCCCTTTCGATTCCTCTTTCTGCTCTATCGATGACAAGATCCTCCACGATGCTCTCCTGGCTCCAACTACATTTTTGTACCCAACGGAGAATAAATTTCTCTCTTCCACACTCAACTCAACGTCCAGCTTTGCCACATTTTTCATGGCATCCACCATTTCTGCACAGACCAACTTACAGAGATTACTTCATCCTCTAGAAAATTTCAATCAAGAAGCCATTAATAAGCATATTTGATTCGATTCCATAACCCTTTACAGAGTTCGTTACTAGACACCCACTATGATTAAACCACTTCAATTATTACTTTTGGCGTAAATGCATTTCTCTTTTGGCAACAAAGTACATTTCACCCTAACTAAGGCCTAATAACAACTTTAATACATCAATTTTAAAGTGTAACAACATACCCTGTTCTTTGGAAAAAGTACAAAACACCTCCAAGTTAAATAAGACCGTTCTGAATTTCTTCAGAAGAACACGGTGTAACTCTCTCTCTCTCTCTCTCTCTCTCTTATGTGTTCCGGTAAATCCCATGAGCGATTATAGGCATAGAAGGACAAAAAAAAAAAAAAAAAGAAGGTTCCATAATTTCTTAGGAAAGGAGAAAACCATTATAACATCAGACTCCAATCAAAAGAAAAACATAACAGAGCAGTTACATTAGCGACGAAAAATTCATTCGAAAGCGGAATGAAAGCACAGAATGAAAATCCAACAGGTGAAGAAGGAGATGGAGACAGACCGTTGTAACGCTCGGCTTGCTCAGATAGCTTGGCGACGTAGACAAAGTTATCACGGTCCTTGGAGGAGGAAGCCATGGCTGATCTGAGCTGAATTCTCTCTCTCTCTAGTGAGTGTAGTGAAAGGAGGAGTGAGAGAGAGAGAAGAAGACGAAGAAGCAAAAAAACGAGAGAAGGACAGTTGAGATACAAATTAGAGGTAGGCAAAATTTATAGGTCACCTCACCTGGTTTGGCTTTGTTGGTATTACGTATTCACGAAAGCCGCTTTCAGGGTCCTACACTACACAAGGAACGGTAGCTGAACCACAACCAATCATTTTACGCCACGTACCCTCTCTATTTTAAAGGGAGTGATGCTTGAGATATAGGTGGATTCAGATAAATTAAGCTCATTTAACTATTTATATTAAAGAAAAAATCGTAGAGATTTCATTGATTATTTTTTAAATTGAAATTGATAAATTTTAAATACTTGATTTGATAAAGCAAACTATGTGATTTGATAAAAAAATTATACAGTCATATATATTTTTATTATTAAATTTTTAATTAAAACATAATAAGTGTATGATTAATTAATAATAAAATAATAATTTTATTATTTAATTAAAAAGTATACAATTATTTACAATAATTATATATTTGTAGCAACATTATTAGAAAAAATTATATGTTTGTGATACTTTAATTAAAGAGCACCAAAATAAATATAATAGTATTAAAAGAAGTGCATATAAGCTTTCAAATTGAATATTTGGAGATTGGAATTGGACTTATTATGCGTTGTTGGATTCATTTCATTTAAGACTTTTTGTTTAGTAATTAAATGATAAAAATTTAATTTGTATATATAATCCTAATATCATTTAATTTTTTAGTTAATTTTACAAACAACTATGTATTTATACTAATATAATTAAAACATTTCTCGGTGTCTTCTGGTCTCGTAACTCATATATCAGTTTAAATAAATAAAAATTAATTATTTTTATGAGAGGATAATAAAATATTACTTAAATATTTTACTTTTTTATTCCTAAAATATAAAAAATTCATTGTGTTAATTTTTTCTTTTGAAATTTATATACAAATTAATATTTGTCAAGCGATTAATGTATATAATATTTATCATTGTCTTTGTAAATATATAATATTCATGGAAATGTAATTAGACTTACACGAGACATGAGCGATACTATTAAATAAATTTTTGAACTCCTTAAAAAGTTTTTAAATTTGAGAGAAGAAGAGGTGAACGAGCAATAAACCATATAAACCAAAAGGTATCAAATTCATTTTAATCTTCAAAGGGGGATATTGGTAGCAGTGAGCTATTATTCCGGAGTAAAATATTTTTTTTAGTGTTTCACTAATTATAAAAATATTATTTTATTCTATCACATTATTGAAATATCTAAAATAATTTATAATTCATTGAAAATATTATACTTAGTCCCTTAATTTTTAAAAAATTATCAAATTTAGTCCTTCATATTTAGGATTTAAAATTTAAAAGAGAGACTAAATTTGGTAATTTTTTAAATAGTGGAGATTAAATATGACATTTTTTAATGAGTGACTTTTTTTTTTCATTTATACATAATTATATAAATTGAAGCTTAAGTCATTTTATTTAAATTAGTGTTAATTCATTCAATTATACTGTATATTAAACAAGTTTCTTATGAGATTCTCTTTCAAAACCATGCCGTAGAACAACATCAAAAGGGGGAAAAAAAATCACTAATCTCTCTTAAAAATTTGAATCAAGTTATGTTTAATACTATTTTTATTTTAAAAATTGTATTCGCCCCTCTAACTTATTTTTTGAATAAAATTGATTTTCTATATAATGTGTTTACTTAATTGTTATTTAAAAGTTCTCACTTCTATATGACAGTCTAATCTAAGAACTACGATTAACTTAACTGTCTTTATTATTATATTAAAAGTAAAATCAGTCTTATGTGTATAAATTTAACTTCTTTAACAGAAAAAAAAATTAAATTATCTATCAAAATATTAAAAAAAAGTCAAGTTTAATTTTTAAACAACTTAAATATAAAACTGACATAAATACATTTTCCTTGAATTTTTCTTTTTTATATGTTATTTATACTTTTTTGATATGACATATTGCTTCATTCCTATTTTAACCAAGCGAATATTTTTCCTAGACTTTCATTATTGTGCTCGTGACAGTATCAGTCACATAGAATATAGCGTCATCATGATTTGTTTAGAGGAACCATCATTTTGGCAAGTTAATTCATAAGACTTTTTATGCTTAAATGCATCATACTTTCTCAAATGGCATGGATTGATTCTTAAGATTCTTTCAAAAAGAGCAAAAGTGTGCCAAGCAAAGTTCAAGAGTCATTTAGACACCCTGTCAATCATTAATAATATTTGATGCAAGTGAAAAATAAAGTTAGATGCTTGTAAAAGATGCTATACATATAATTCTTGTCATTATAATTAATTATGCTTTTTTTAAAGTATTCAAAAATGAAGAACCAGCCAAAATTATTTATAAACTATTTAAAACTATAATGTAAATATTATGTTTTAACCGGTTCCACTTCATCATATAAATGTTGGAGTCTTACTTGAGAGTCACAGTTAAACTTTTTTTGTTTTCTGAAACTAACCCCAAAAAAACATTTATTTTCTGAGATTTAGAAGCTGAGTAATGGGAAGCAACTCTATTGATTATTTAAAGGATTGTGAAAGTGTCTGTAGAACAGAATGAATAAAATTATACATGTAGAGTAAAACATAAAAGATAGTAGAAGATAGACTGACAAAGGAATTAAAAAGCGTATAAATCAGAGTTCAGATTCACTGATTCTATGGTTAAAAAATCAAAATCATTTTGACTTTCAATCATTGGTTTACTAATAAAATAAAATAAAAAGCAATCATATCCTGTCATATTATTAAAATAAGCTGAACCATCAAGTTTTAAACTACCAGTTTAGACCAAATAAACATGATCGTTGCTATCCATACAATATGAGAAAATTCATTTTCGTATAAACTTCATTTCTTTTATTACCACCCGTGCATTCCTCTCTTTTCTTGAGCTTGATCCCCTGCAGGTCAACAAGGGTGCTACAAAGGGATCAAATTAAAAAAAAAGAAAATTGCAGGATACAAGTTTTTTTGGCTGAACGACACAAATGCTATTCAATACTAGATCCTTACTCCTCTTTTCTCTCCTTTCATCTAAATTAAAGGGTATGCATCTTCTAAATTTCCATCTGTAAATTTATTTTTATAAATTTAAAAAGAAATAAACACAGAATATAAAGCGTGAAGAGAGTGATACAAAAGAATCAAAGTTATATGGATTGGTGTTACTCCAAAACACATTTGTCAATTCTTCATATATATATATATATATATATATATATAAGAGAGTCCAAATCCCAGATGCAGTAAGGACTAAGGAACCATTTGTATCGGTAACTCAGCCCATTGAAAACTAGGTTCGTGTTGCAGAAATGATACTGAGCTCTAACAAGAAGCTTCTGTCACGCGGAGAAGAAAAAAGAAAAAGCAAGGGTACAAACTTTATTTTAAAGAACCTAGCACATCAATATGGCAGAAATCCACGCAAAAATTAGAAGTTAGAACTAAAATATGTGTTTATCAACAGATCAGGTAAGTCCTACAAGCTGTCTCCAACAAAAATAGTTTTTTTCAGTAACATTCTGTCTATTTTCCTCATGTTTGGATAATTACAGGTCTAATTCTACAACAGAACCAACGCAAAACTGTAATCCACCAAATTTCAAGACATGTTCAATCCCCAAATCATTTGGGTATTCTTCTAAGTAGCTTATACATGCCAAAAACATTCCTGTCTTGCCACAGATAAGGGATAAAGAAGGATCTATACTTGGCTGGTGAAAGCTCCCGGTCCAGATATGGAAAAGCAGCAATAGGCTGAAGGACATACAGGTACAATATTCACACAATTAAAATGAGGAAACTTGCTTTGAAATATAAGGCAGACTTCAAGAATGTCTTTTTACCTCCCATGTAGACAAGTTGCTTCCAATAGTCAGGTAAGGTCTCCTCAGCTGCAACTCAACAAGAAAAGTACAAGCATTGATGTCGTGGAGCTGCCATATCAATGGTAGTCAGTTTCTTTCTAATAAAAACGAAAAAATGGTGCAAGACATATGAACATTTAAGTTGTACATACATATTGATTGTCTGATGCCATGTTTTTGTTGTTAAAATATGGTGGTGCTGCTGCAGTCCCACCTAGGGTATAATTAAATGGGAAGGGAAGAAGACCTCTGAACCCCTCATCAATCCATCGAACTTTTCCCACAAAATCAGGGACGAAAAATGATGATGGGAACCGGTGCCATTCACTTCCAACACAAAGTACAGAACCTGCAACATAACAGGACAAAAATCATAAATAATTCAGATGTTTGGGTCTCAAGACCTGATAAATTTGGCCATTGAAAGTGGTTTCTGTCTATTTCTTTAAAGTAGTGTGGGCATTTCACCAAGTCTTTGATAGGGACACCAGGTAATATAGGATGCCTATGTCCTATATTGAGTAATATGGAATTTTTGGTAGAGTAAGCGTGATTCTTCTCCCTTGTAAGTTGGCTTTCAAGGGTGAATTCTACAGACTCCTTTGAGTTCTATAAAATGGTATTAGAACTGTTGATCAATCTCACAAAAAGAGCTACCTGCAAAGGACTTTGACCAGCGTGAAGGCAAGTCAAATGTCAAAGAAATATTGAGTAATATGGAATGCTTGATTTGGTTCTATACTCTTCCTCGGGTTCTATCAAGTCCCAACTTAGAGTGCATCCTTCAACACACATTTTTACACAAGCTTTTGATTGATAGTGATACTCTAGTTTTGCCCAAAGGCAATGGCAAAATTGCGCAAAGTTAGAAGGAGTGCAAACAAAATAGTGACAACATTTTGGAATAGGAAATATGATATGAGCAAAGCACACATGTTTTCAACCACAAGCACAAGAAATGAGTTCATAAAATGTACATATTGTTCTGCAAATTGAAGAAACAGTTTAAAACAAAAGTTGGTAATGGTATTTCATTTCATTAACACATATTACTAGCTGATCTCATTCTGTTTCCATACATTTTAAACTAGATCACCAAGGAGTGTGCAAGTTTAAGTAAGACATCAATTGTAGAGTCTTTAAGTATTTATAAGTTCCTTTTTCAATAGACTATTCTAAAGACATGAAAAAAAAATTCTTTAAAATTTAAAGCTTTAAATAGAATACATAAATTCAATCATCACTCTACTAAAAGAAAAAAAAAAGATTTATTTTCTTCATAAAGGCATACATAATTGAAGGAAACAAATTTACCAAAGTATTGACCCTCACCCATTCCTGCATCATCATGATGCTCTAAAATCTTGTAAACCTCCAAAGGAGCAGAATAACCATGAATCAGAGAAAATGTACGGGCATGAGAGGCACATAGTATGAGGCCAAGAATGACTGGTCTCAGAAATTTGGCTATCTGCATGTAAAGCAAGAAGATTTAGCAAGAGTACTTTTGATGTCAGATATACTCAGAGAAATTAGAATCCTAAGAGTTAATGGTAATCTCACCTTCACCATAAAAGAACCATCGTATGGGTTATATTTGTCACGGAAGAGATCAGGAAAGCTCTCAATGACAGCTGAAGCAGCAACACAAATAAGTGTATATATTGGATAAAGGAACCTGCATATAAATGCAGAAAGTATAAAAATATTTATCATGAAATAACAATGTTAGTGTAACTACAAATTCCATGTTAACAGTTTCAGACGCAAGATCTCTAATTAACTGCACAAGCTAAAGAAAAAGAAGCAAGTGAGAGTGTCATATACAGCATTTTTATACAAAAGGTCCAAAAGTAACTGAAAATGACTCTTCCAAAGCCGAGGTTAATTAAATCAAGAGGGGCAGGTGACCTGAGCAGCACATATTCCTCACAAGGAGTTAACATCTGGGGGTAAATTCTATCTTCCTTAATGACCAGCTAGCGCAGACACACTAACGCACACACAGAAAAAGGTTCAGACTTGAGCCAATTTTAATAAAATAACAAAGGTCAAATGGTAAAGATCCATAAGAAAATGTTTTCAATAACTCAGAGATGCACATGAACTACTTGGCTCAAGTTCTTCCATCTTCTTCTCTTAGCTGCCCAATGCATATAAGAAAACTTTCACTTACATAGATATTTTGCAAAATAAGTTCATTCTGACTTTAAAGGAAAAATGTTCAGCTTTCACCAGTTTTAAACAAAGTAACAGGTCAAATAGTATCTGTTTCAATAGCTTGGAGATGCCCATGAGCTATTAAGCTCGAGTTCTTCCATTTCCCAGATATCTTCCCTTAGTTGCTCAATAGCTTGGAGATGCCCATGAGCTAATAGCAATTGCGTGGATATTTTACAGCACTGAGTTCATTCCAACTTTAAATCAAATGCACCATTAAATATAAGCATCTACATAAATTCACCAAACAATTCCTAAATTTCCAAACAACCCAACCATCCAACTCTCCATTCTAGAATAAAGCAACATCGAAGATTACCAAAACTAGAAGATAGATGGAGTGGTATTAGCCCAAAATAGCGGAACTGAAATACTAATACTCATTTCAATCTCATTATACAGTAAACCAGGTGCGTGCAAGTCTATATAAATTTTTCTGTCTCAAATAATGTTGCATAAATAAATTTGTAAAGACAATCAAGATCATGTCAAAATATTGCCGAACCTTTCTTCTTTATGTGGCTGCAAAGACATAAACCCCAGCCAAATGTATACAGGAGATACTATAATCAGCAGGTCTGGTGCATATTTCTTCTTTGCAATGGGCAAAATTCCCAAGAACAGCAGAGCAAGAACAAAACAAAAGTTGAAATTGTTAAATCCATTCCTCAGATAATATAAAGGTCCTTCAGTCCCATATAAATGGCTTTCACCACCACCAGCAACATTGTATATCAGAAGATTCAAGACAGATGAAGTCCATCTTCCATAATAGTAGAAGTCAATAAGTGTTGACAATGCCTGGAAAAAATTACACTACGTTATCATAGGAATGTTAACAACATAATATGATGAAGATATAACAACATATACATTGACGTCACAGCCCCAGCAAACATAGGGGTCTGAGATGATAAATGTTACTATACTCAAATTACTGAGTTATTTAACTTACAAGAAGAATAATTGACGTCACAGCCCCAGCAATAAATGCATGTTTGAATTTTCTGGATAAAGAAGAAATTGTCACGGGAAGAAAAGCCAAGATTGAGAATGGCCAGCCAAGTATTACACCAGTAGCAGAAACAGCAACGGCTGCAGCAGGTTTATCAAGAAGAAATAAACCCGATGCAAGAGACATAGCGTACATCGAGAAGGAACTTGGCAAGAAACCTAATAATGACAAATTATTGACATCAATGGATGTTAGCAAAATTCCAGCAGCATATGGACAATGAAACATTATAATGATTCTTCAATACACCTAACTAGATCAATATTTGTTCCTTTTTCAGTTTAAATGTTTCCAAAAGGGTATGCTTTTATGAAGGAGGGACTATCAGCAAATACAGTTATCTATAATGATTGATGAACAAAAAATTTAAAACATGAAAGACATTGATGTTCTACATAATGGAGCTAAAGCTTCACTTACTAGTGCTAGCAAAGAAACAGCCGCTGGTTAAACACAGCATTGCAAGTGTATATGATGCAAGTCGTTTTCCATACTTCCTTGAAAGAGCTACCACAAGAACGGTTTCTGTGATAACAGAGAGAAGACCAAGAAAGAGTCTTACAGCATAGAATACTCTCACCTATAAATCAAAAAGACATTGGTAACAAGCATATTTAATGGAGGAGCCCTGAATACAGTTTCCATAAATCATCAGCAGAATAAGTCTGCAGTGAATCAATAAGCTCAGCCTGAATCTTACTTTTTCCTCACCAAACATCCAGAAAGCTGGTCGACCCACTATTTCATGAAATAAAAGGTACAAATACGATCGAAGAGCAAACTGCGAACTGTAAGAGGTATAAAGTAATGGTCAATATGATGGTAAAAATAAGACCAAAGCTAATAATATTCTATTCTAAGAAATTAACCAGCACATATTCTTTTGGTTACTTCTCTCTACATTTTGCAAACTTCAGACAAAACGCAATCCTTCATTTAAGGGATTAAACACATTCCTTTGGTTACTTCTCTTCGTTTTAATTCGAGGGCTGAATCAAAATGGCACTTTTTTTTGCTTTAATTCTTTTGTTTCCAACAACTAAGTACATACATTAAATTAAAATGTTACCAAAATAGAGACTCACTCTTATCCATTCCCCATAAGAATGACACATAAGCCTCCCAGTTCCTAATACAACTACAATATAATCCACTATTTACTTCCATATAAACCAGCATCAACACAAAACCAAGACGTCATATAGAGATCGAGAGAAAGAATGCCTGTATTCCCAGGTCTGAAACCCAGATTTGTAGAGAAGATAATGAAGGGGTTCCCAGTAATTGAAGACCTCGTCGCAATCGTGAATGATGTTCGAGGAGGCACTCATGTACCTCAGCATTCCCAGAGCAAAAAAGGGCAAGAACCATCCTAACCCTTTGTCCACCTCTTCGCCGCCGTCCGATTTCTGGGGTTTATCAAGCTTAGTGTAAGGTGATGAAGACGATGACGATGACGACGGATCGGACGGTTGAGACCGTCTCTGCCTCATGGCAAGGGACATCGCGCTTTTCACCGGCGTGGAAACCCTTTCTTCTTCTTTAGCGTTGTAGCTGAGTGAGTAACTGTTTCAGTATGCTTAAGCTGAAACGATTCGATTCTCTTTGAACTTTTTTCAGTTTTTCCTTCCTTCCTCCCAAAGCAATTTCGCAACTTTTCTTGTTTTTCCCGTTTGTGCGTTCTCATTTTCCTCTCTCTCTCTCGGCTCACTCCTTTTTTATTTTTGTTTTAATCCTTTTCTGAGTCAAATACTTTGTTAACTAATACTTCATAATAATAAAGAATATTACTTAATCATACTTTTGCTTTCCCGTAAATTAATAAAATCAATGCATTTTTAGTTAAAATGTTTTTCTTTATTTTCAAAAGTTATTATTTTAAATTATAAATTACGCTTTCTTGATTCTATTCCATTTTATTTTATCTAAATTTTTTACATTTAAAAATTAAATTTATTGTATTTAAAAAATTTTAATTATTAAATTTTTATCAAAAAATTCATATTTTAATAAATATTAAATAAAAATTTAAACTATTAAATTTTTATTTAATAGTTCAGGTTTATCAAATTTACTTATATTTAAAATTTTAAGTTCATTAAATTCATTTCTCTAATTTTTTTGCTAATTTTTGTGTTGTTTCACTTTTGATTTGAACTGATGTAATACCATTTGTTTTTCATTAAACCAAATTTTATTTATTATTTTTGAAAAATATCGTTGAAGATAAAGTTAAATATTTTTTCATGACATGTATAAGTTAGTTATTATTTTATTTAATTATTATTAATCATTTTCATGTACTACTTTGATGGATAAAATTACACTAAATGACATTAGAGACATTAAATTATTTAAATAAAAAAACTAAAAGACGACATTCATATATCTCAAATTATTTGCAAAAAGAATAATTCTCCTTTTAATCCAGTCTTTCAAGAGTAAAATTTTTTAATTTAAGTTTTTCAAAAAAATTTTCCCAAGCAAATTGACCCGTCTTTTTAGGTAAAAATGGTATCACACATTACTGTGAACTAATAATATATATTTACTTAGAAGTTTTCAAAAAAAAAAAAAAATTTCAGTGTATCAAAGAGCCACAAATATTTTTGTGAAAGTATTATTTTAATTCAAGCAAACTGTTTGAATGATTAAATTCAAATACTATACTTTTGAAGATCAAATTATGAGTTGAGTGGTCTTTTAGAACATAGATTGAGATATTTTACTTTTAAAAGGATTATTTTGAAAGGAGAACATTTGTGTGTTTTTTTTGTTTGTTTTTTGGCCAAAAGAGGAGAGTATTTGTTGGGAAATTATCAATGCGAGGACATGTTTATATTTGATCTTTAAGGCTTTGTGCATTGCAATTATTATTATTTTAACGGAAAGGTAAATAATTGTAAAAAATATAAAATTAATCCTTTATTTTTTTTTATTTTGTGATAGTTTAATTTTTTATAAATTAAAAGTAATAAATTAATCTTTAAAAAATTTAAACTTTTATAATATTAATATTTTACAAATTTAAATTTATATAAAATTAATTTTTATTTAGATTAATACGAGATTAATTTAATATAAAATATATCACAATTAATTTATAAAAAATTAAATTATCATAAATATAACTATAAAAGACTAATTTAATATTTTTCTTTTGTATAATTTCATTGCAAAATTGGTTTCTTCACACCATGTCCTTGCTTGTAGTTCTTCTATTCATTTAGATCAATGTCATACTCATTAATATTACCATTTCCTTCTCCGAAGGATTTCTCACCTATCTTTTTCGTTCGCTAAAGCTAAAACGAAAGGCCACAGGAAATCCAGATCAGGGATTCAAAGAATCCTTCAACATATTACCACTCCAGTAAAGAGACCATAGTCAAAGAATCAAACAGCGTGAAATTGCACAACACTGTCCTCTTGAAAGAGGTTGTAAGTAACTTTCTGCTGCTAAATTCCAAAGCAGCACAGTACATATCACATAAAGTAGAAAACCTAAGTTATACCTCAAGGTAGAAATATTTTTCTCAAAAAGAACCCATTTCTGGGGCCAATGAAGCAAAAACTCCTGATCTGTGGGGAACAAATGAAGAAACAGAGAAACTCTGCTCAACTTAACCAGTGTTCTGCATGCCAGCAGCAATACCCTTCATGGTGAGAATGAGGGTATCTTCCAAACCAGGGGCGTATTCACTTGTTGGGTTCAGAGCAACGAGTTCATCAGCAGGTTTGCTTATTTCCACAGCCTCTTTGGTGATATGAGGCCGCATCTTCACCACGTAGTTTGGGTCTCGCACACTTTTCAGTGTATACGCTTGGCAAACATTCAGGGTTGTGATGTAAGAATCTCGCAGACGGATTCGTTGCTTCAAGTATGGGTCTCCTTCTAGAATTTCCTTGTGCCCAGCCACCTAGTAGCACACCAGAATATGATTATCAGTAGAATTGTTGCAAGAATTAAGAGCAATACTTGTACCTGTAGCCATTCTTCTATTTGTTTCTCTCCCTCACTGTTATTTCTATTTATCAAATATCCTAACTTCAAAGCCAACATGTGGGATAAGAGTGCAACGGTGTCACAACTCGTAAAGATTCAATAACTAAAGTCCAAGATGAAAAAGAAGACCAAAATATATGAATCTCATTCCTAACAGATTAGATTGGCAATTACAAGCCAGACCTACAAATGATAAAACGTGAATGATAGCTCATCAATGAAGACCTAAGCAACATGTGGCTTCGAAGACTTAAAAAGTACAAGATTAGTAGAAAAAGAACATCGAGGAGACCTGAGGCTTGGGAACAACAAACGTTCAGGATCAAAATAAAGGCAAATCACAATTAGACCAAACTAGTTAAAGTTGAGGGAAAGTGTTTACCTGTCTAGTTGTTGGAATTTATGTGAAAAAATGAGAATGGAATAAAGTAGAACCAAGAAACAGTAAATTGATTCTTAAGCAATATGAATACCATAAATTGAAAGCAACCAAACATGAACCTTAACCTATATTTGAGTAACCACCTTAAGGACCTAACCTTAAGGTTTGGGAGCAAACACTTGTTTTCTATTTGTTTCGCTCCCTTTGTCTTCTCTATTTATCAAGTGTCCTAACTTCAAAACCATCAAGAATAAAATAGAACTTTTGTAGAGTTTATGTACGGGACATGATGGGTTTTAAGCGTTGAAGTGGGTTTCGAGAGGAAGCATTACCTGGAGGAGCAGTTTCTTGGTTTCTTCATACTTGGTCCTCAACTGCTCACCAAATGGCTGCAGCTCCGGAGAAACAAGAAGCTTGTCGTACAGTGCAGCAATCCCTGGGTCTCCCTTGGCGAACACCATTTCCACTAAATCAATGGTGACCCTAAAGAAAGGCCATTGAGTGTACATCTCTCGCAGCATCTGCAGATTCTTACCGTCCTTCTCAATCACCCTTTTGAATGCTTCCCCGAAGCCAAGCCATACCGGAAGATGAAACCTCGTCTGTGTCCAAGCAAAGATCCATGGTATCGCACGCAGCGTTTCGATTCCCCCACTCGGCTTTCGCTTTGCCGGTCGGCTTCCGATATTCATCCGTCCATACTCCAATTCCGGTGTAGCCTGCAATGTCATAAGGTTGCTTCAGATCAAAATGAGTGAAATTAGTCTATCAGTTAACTCTTAATTTAGTTTATTATTGATTTTTATTCTCATCTTGTTACTCTAGATTCAATTTCACCGCTCAATAATTTTTATTTAATTTGATTTTTTATTTTTTAATTTATTTTTAATTTAATCTTTCATTAATTTTATTTTTTAATTAAAAATAAATTCATTAAAAAAACCAAATTAATAATAAAAATAAATGAAATACCAAATTAATATTATACCCTTTTAACCAAATATTAAACACGAAAGCATCAGTAGTACTATATTGTATTAAAAAACTGTTCATGGCATTCAGTTAAATGCATTACCAGGCGAAAATACTCGACAAAACGAGGCTCTTCGAACACAACAGAACGGTATTCTTCTGTAGCAATGGCGGCCATTTGATCCATCAAAGCTCGCCATTCAGGTTTTGGGGAGATTGGGGGATGCATTCCGTGTTCTAAAGTAGCAGCAGTGTAACGCTGTAGGGTTCGAAAGCACAAGTTCTGCTCTCCGAACGATTGCTCTATAACTTCTCCTTGCACCGTCACACGAAGCGATCCATGAATGGTGTCCGGAGGTTGAGACAGGATGGCGAGATGGGTCGGCCCGCCACCACGTCCGACGGTGCCGCCGCGACCATGGAACATGGTAAGCTTTACACCATATTGCTTCGCCACCTTTATGAGTTCCTCCTGAGCCTTATACAACTGCCATGCTGCAGTGAACCTTCCAGCATCTTTACCAGAATCTGAGTAACCAATCATGACTTCTTGCTTCCCCTTGATCCGATTTCTGTACCAGTCTTTGGAGAACAAGCGAGCTAAGGCTGCAGGAGCAGCTTCCAGATCTGCAAGCTTCTCGAACAATGGGACTACTCTCAATGGCTGCTTCACGCGGCATTCGCGCTGTAACAGCTCCACCGCGAGCACGTCGGACGGCGCGGTGGCCATTGATATGATGTAAGCGCCGAAGTCCTCAGGGGGAAGTTCTGCTATGACATGAAATGTGTCCAGAACATCCTTAACTTCCTCGGTTTGAGGAAGGTCCGGTCCTAACAACGGTCGTTTGCCGCTCAGTTCAGACAAAAGCCATTCTTGTCGCTTTTCTTCAGGCCATTCATGGTAGGAGCCGATTTCCAGGTGTTTTGTAATGGCGTCCATGACGTCGCTATGACGATCAGACTCTTGTCTGATATCAAGCCTCACTATTGACAGTCCAAAAGTGGTGATTTGCCTCAACAAATCAAGAAGGCTCCCATCTGCTATTGCTCTGTCACCACAAGCACATAGCGATCTGTAACAGAGTTCCAGAGGTTCCAGGAACTGCAGAAGATTTTTACTTTGGTTAGTACTTATCAGAGAGAAGATACCCACAAAGATCATAAACTCATTTAGTCAAAATGAACATGGGATAATGAAGAAAAACAGAATTGCAATAATGAAGATATTAATGAAAGTTAAAGAATTAATCTACCTGCTTAACATTAGTGAAGGTTAGATCCTCTGGAATGTCAGAATGGCCATGAGCTAGCAAATGGCGAGAACGTTCACGAGTATGATAAAGTCTATCCCTTACATTACCAAGTATTACACGATAGGGTTCATTTAGCGGAACTCTTTTCCAGAACTCTGCATCATGAAGAAAGCCGTGAGTTTCACAGAAGTGAACTAACCAACTTTTCTCAAGAATTACACCATTTTATATGAAGGAATGTTTGAGAGGTTCTTACCTATATAGTGTTTTGCTACATCGTCTTTCTTGGAAGACCTGTGAATTTCATCCGCAAGGACACTTAGCTCGTCACTGCAGCGCCACATAGACAGCTGCACAATCATTTAGAATAGAATGTGTTTGGTGTGAAAGAAAGTGATCGATTGAAAAGGGCACGAGAGAAAGGTTTGGTCTAGAAAAGATGTTTGGTACGGATAATGAAATGTCTAAATATATTTTTTTAAAATTAGATTTCAATAATTATTATTCTTTTATTAGACTTAAGCAATAAGGTATGGAATAAATGTTTTAAAGACAATAAAAATTTTTATTAAAAAAAGTCTTATTTTATTTAATTTATTAATTATATTTACTTTCTAAACTTCTTAGTACCAAATATAAAGAAATTTTCAAAACTCATTATATTTCATTACATATCAAGCAAATGATTCATTTATATTATTTTCCATTTCGTTCCTCATTTTCTTTTTCCATTTCGACGAATATGATTCATCCATACCGAAAGTGACCTTAGAAGGACTAGCCGGAGAAGGCATTATGTACCTCAAACATAAGGTCCTCTATTTGTGAATAATACAAATTCGCAGCCATCATTCTGGCCAATAAGCAAACATCCCTAGTCACTTCAGGAGTCACCCTTGGATTCCCTGCATCGTTTCAGCATAATATAGGTACACATGGCCTTCAGCTTTAAAGCAACAAAAAAATTGCTTTGTGATTACTGTCATAAGTTATTGCTTTGACATTTCAAAGATGATTTTACTGACCATTTCTTTTTAGCTTTCATAGTGAGAAACTTTATTATGGTCACGGGTAAGAAAGAAACGTACCATCACGATCACCGCCCATCCAAGAAGAAAACTGAATAAGAGGAGCATCATAGGGAACACGTTGGTTAATTCCTATGTTCTTCAGAGCTGTATCAACGCGACGAAGAAATCTGGGAACACCCTTCCAGATTGTTTCATGAAAGTAGCTCATTCCTGCTCTCATCTCGTCTTGTGGAGTTGGAGGGGTCCTCCTAATCTCGTCTGTACGGAATGCAGCTTGAATCTGCATGAACACAATTAACAAAAGAAAACCTGTATAAACATTCAGCAAAATATCATTTTCTCTCTCATTTTAAAATTGTTATTTTAGATTTTCACTTATTGAAATATTTAAAATAATATTTTATTCCTTAAAAAATGTTATATTTATTTATTCACCTTTTTTTAAAAAATATTATATTTAATCCCTTAAATTTAGAGTTTAAAATTTGATAGAAAAATTAAATTTGATAATATTTTTAAAAGTAGTGATTAAATATAACATTTTCTAATGAATGAAGGATTATTGTAGATATTTTAATAAGTGAGAGACTAAAAAATAATAATTTTATAATAAATGAGACTAAAATTATATTTTTCACTAAAAACATTCATGGCTTCATCTTTTCATTTTCTGCATAAAGAAAATGACTTCAGGAATTAGAATATAAGTGAGTTTCAAACCTCTAGGGAAGTTAATTTAGTGGGTAGTGTCGGAAGTAAGTCCACTTTTTTTTTTTTAAGTCTATTAATAGAGAAGAACTGTGGTTTTCAATCTAACTAGAACAGAGCCCCAGGAAAATTACATGCAACAAAAATAATGGTAGAATAAAAAAAAATTTAAACAAGGATTCTCAGTAAAACTATAAACAAAAACTGACCTCCCTCTGTAAGGCCTCATCAAGCTCCTGCTTATCATCAGGAGAGATCTCTTTGGCATAAAATTTAGTCAAACAATTCCTTATCCTACAAAGCAAGGGGCAAAGAAGAATAGATGACTTTCTCAAATGTGCAGCATATTTTCAAAATAAAGATGCAAAAAGTTATGACATAACAAAAGGAAAAATTACACTTTTGGTCCTTATAGTTTCACATAAAATTTTAAGTTGGTTCCTAGAGTTTAAATAATTTTTAATTTAGTCTTTATCATTATATTTTTATCAATACTTTATTATACTTGTGAGTTAATTTTATATCATTATTTATCTTTATCTAATTTATTATTATAAATCATACAAATACAAAGTATTAAAATAATATACAATTAGTTACATCAAACAAATTTATTAACAAAATTCTAACTGTAAAGACTAGGGACAAAAGTTTAGATATTTGTAAATTGTAAGGATCCAATTACAAATTTTAAGAATATAAAGACCAAATTTAAAATTAAATAAAACTATAAAAACAAATTATAATTTTTTTTATATATTGAAATTGATTTAGATTCCCTCAAATTTTCTTTAAAATTAATAAATGACGAATTCAGTGAGTTTCGTGCATTCAAATACATCTAATTATTGAAATAACCAGATTCATACATTCAATATTTATTTTTGGATTAACCTATTGTCTCATCATACTGAGATATCTAACTTCGTGAGTTAAATGAACGAGATTAATTTAACTTATTTATGTTATATAAGTTGAAAATTGTAATCCTAACATACCATTAACTAAAACTTTTCAAGGCTATACTCAAGGGATTCACACATCTAATGTCTATTTCGGATAGAAATTGAGAGGATATATCGATCAATTTATATATGGAAACAAACCTTGCGTATTTTTGAAGCAAAGATCTACGAACAGATTGAGTGGGATGAGCAGTGAGAACGAGATCAACAGTCTGGTTCTTGAGCTCATGGAAAACTTCTTCAGGAGACTTGTTGACTTGGCCCACGAGTCTCATGAGAGTCTCCTCGATGTCAGACTCAGTGGTGGCATTATTCTCGTCGGCGAAATTCCCCGTCTTGATCTTGTTCCTTCTCCGGTGAGCAATCTGGACCTCCTCGGCGAGGTTTGCGAGGTTGAGCATGTTGGAGAGTGACTTTGCCACAACAATGCAGTCCCCTGCGTCCAAACGCGTTATCATATTCCCAAGCTCCTCCAGTTTCCGAGGGTCGTGCTTTCCTTCGTACTCTGCAGAAAGCTCATATGCTTCTTGCACCTATGCAACGAACACATTTTATCCTAGTTTACCCATAGTTTTATGTAAATACCATTATGCAAAGTTATTTCTTAAGACTATTGGCCAAAAGGAAGGTTTTTCTGCTACAACTAATTGCCAAAAGTTTGGCATCTTCTGGTATTGACTAATACTAAAGAGTGAATTTATATACAGTTATTTAGATATATTTATTATTATTATTTTCAATTAACATCTCACAAATTTGATTATTCAATAATAATGTATAATTTAATTTACATATACTTGTTGTATAACAAGAGACATGCTGTAATATAATTAAACAACTGAACACTTGTTATATTTTAATTGAAGAATGATATAAATTTTTTCTTAATACTAATAAACTGGGTCCAACTGAATCCCTTCTAAAAAAAAATATTAGTTAGTTATAACACATTTAAGTAGTAGATCATTTAGTGTACTAGTTATAATCAAATTATTTAAAAAAAAGAATAAATATTATTAACAGAATAATTTAATTAGAATTAATATACCAAACTATTTACTACCTAAATGTGTCTAAGGCTAGCTATTATTTTTTCATCCTTCCCGTTTTGCAAGCACAGGAGGTCATTCTGTTGCTCGAAGGGCAAACGTTTTGTCTATTTCTTAGTAAGTTTTAATAGATATTAAATTTTGTTATTTGAAAAGTTATCATGATATACAATGATAATATTGACATTTTATATTCATTTCTATACTTAATATCATCATATTGAAAATAAAAAAAATTCAATAGCTTTTAGAATAAGAAACTGTACCCCACAATCAGAATAATAATATTTATTATTTTTAGTACTAACATATTGAATTTTAAAACACATATCAATTTTATATTACTATAAAATTTAGTATGGTGATAATATGTGAATATAATGTTATTGTATTGAAGGGAAATAGATTGTAAGATTTGAAGTCTAATTGCTTCTCATGTTAGAAACTGTTAATATTTTTTAACTCTTTAATAAGATAATATGATTATATATGTAAAAGAAAAGATAAAATGTTAATGTTGCCAAGCTAATTTTTTTTAAAAAAAAATTAATATTTGCTAAAATTAAAAAAACCGGACAATTTCGCCAAATAGGGGAAGATCTGAGTCTGCGTCCAAATCTGTAACACAAATGAAGTTTCCGGGATAATCTTGCTGATCATATTTAAGTTTGTAATTAATTAATTAAATGTTGAGTTCTAATTTCATAATTGCAAGTAGGGTCTATAAATAACACAAAAAACAAAATCCATCCATTTTTACCAGAGGAATTGATCATATCAACATTGATAAACCATTGGGACTGAATAGTGACAGACCAAAAAGGATCAGAGAATGAAACAACGATTCATGCATACTGTATAATTTGTTGTATCAAATTCTACCATTAGAGTGGAGATCTGAGAGGCGAAGACGTACCGTTCGCCGGAGATCGATGCCATGCAAATCCTGGAGGATAGAGAGAAAGCTATCCAAGAGCAAAGCGTCGTACTCAACCAGTTTGTCGTCCTCACTCACTTTCCCTGGAACCAGTTGCCTCAGCTGTGCATCAATGGATGCCATATTTTCCAGCATAGGGTTCGCCATTATTACCACCAAAGGCTCAATGAATCACAGCAAAAAAGCTCCACAAGGGAACAATAATATATTATTTATATTTGCTTCCTTAAATTATGGAGTGAATTCAAGCAATAGCCATAAGTTCTGATCGCAAGTTCTGTGTGTTAGTTATTACTATTTTAGGAGTGGGAGGAATATGCTTCCCAGTTTCTTAATATTTCGAGCAAATTATATATATATATATATATATATATATAAATGTTTGTAGAAATAAACTATCTGGACCATATACTTTTCCATCAATTTTTAATTATTTCGTCTTTGCACTTTGCTTTTTTTAAATACCCATTGTCCCTACCATTAGATCCCGTAAAAATATTAGTTGGTACTATATGATATAAATTAATTAATGTAAAAAATAAGGACAATGAAAGTTGTGTTCAAACTGTGTGTTTATCACGTTCTTAACGTCCTCACTATATTTGTTGTAGAGTATGTCGCAAATTACCTATATGATTTATTCCAAATAGCTCTGAGATTGACAAAGAGCAACTTTTGTGATATCTCTTGAAAACTTTTAAGAAGTTTTAGAGAAAGAATATGGATGTCTTCTCAAATTAAATTTTAGACTCTCATTTTTTTTTTTAGTTTGTAATTAAGTTTTATTTATAATAAGACCTTGTACAGACACAATTCTTATTTAAAAAGTCATATATTTTTTAAAGAATTATATTTATATAAAAATCATATCTTTTTAAATTTAAATTTTAAACAAACTAGAAAATTAATTTGAGTAATTAGATTTATTTTAATCCAAAATATGTATAATTTAATTTTTCAAACTAGTTATTTCTGACAATCTCCAATTTAACTTGTAAAATTATATTTTTTTTTTCTCTATTTCATAAGACTATATATAAAAATAAGTGTATTTTGACTTGAAACCATCATTAATATAAGTATTTTAAAGTTTTAACAAATTGATAGTTGTTTAAAGCATTAAATCACAATTCATACAAGTAAAAACTAGAAATACCACACACAAAGTCTTCTATATAATTTCAAAGAAGTTCACAAAAATTTTGTAGCACTTATATGATTGTGTTCTTCACCCTAGGCTTTTCATTGACATTTTTAATAATCAACTCCAAATTCTTATCAAGAATAACACCACTCTTTATGTTTACATAGGTAAAATTCTCATAAGTCTTAATTCTTATAGGCTTTTATAAATCTATTAATTAAGAGTTTTATTCATCCTCAACACTTAAATTCTTATAATGTCCACTATAACTGGAATGACTAAATATTTTTGTGTGTACCCAGTCACTAATCAATAACTTATTCTTACTTATTGAACCTTTAAATTGGATTTAGTCTAGTTAAAAGTTAGGTTCCCATTATAGATGACATTATTTGAGGGGCTTTAAAATGTCATTCCATTTTTCCCAACTTTTTTTGTGAGTCCTATTTATCATTTATCACATCTACGAAGTTACTACTTGGTTTTAGATGTTGAATTGTGATTTTACTATCACATATCAATATATATATATATATATATATATTATGTCTAAATATTTATTGAAATCTACAATATATTAGATATATATTGCTTTACAAATACAATACAAAGAAATGATTGGATTTGGCTGTGGCCACAAACTCTTTACTTATTCATCAATCATTGTTCACTATTTTATATATCACTCACACATAATAATGTGGAATGGGTTACACACTTCACCTTATTTAGGAATAAAAATTCTCCTTTAAACTTGGATAAACACAACAAAATGTTCACTCCATCTTTTATATGTACTAGTTATCCAACTAATACTATATATGAGTTTTTAAATTCTAGTTCTAGATTCATATTCTTTTCAATATATCCTAGGACAATCATTAACTCTTAGTAACAAGTACTTTTATATCTGAATTATCTTGTATCTGTAAATTATGAAACATATTTTTTTAGTACAATTAAAATACACACTATAAGAATCTAATAAATCAATAAAACTAATCAAACAATTGATTTTCATTGTTTGATTTATTTGTGTGAAACACCACAAGGGTCCTTATCTCTTAGAATCAAGTTGTTAAAATTTGATAATCTTTTAAAAACTTTCTTGATAAACCCCTACTATGTCTTCTACTTTTGAACTCAAGATAATATCAAATTTTCAAAATATTATTTGAACTAATAGATACTTTTTCCTTTTTTTACACATTATCCATTTTTCTAAAAAATAGTCGTTCATGATTTCTAAGTATAGAATTTAGTAAATTTTACACTTTATATCAGGCATCATACTATATGCTTAACTATAAGACAAAATTGACAAGATAATTTCATCTAGTACAGTATTTAAAATATTTTTTTCCTCCATTAGATATATAATCATATTGACAACAAGATTACAATTAGTAAAGTTCACAAACAACATGCTTAACCAAAATCATAAGCATATCATTTTATACTATCTTGTGATTGCAATTTAAAAATCTCACAAGATAATTATCATCTATTCTAATTAAATTAGAATTTACAAGATAATTATCAATTATTCTAATTAACATTAAAACTTAACATGATAATACTCAATCCAACAAACACATATATTCCATCATTTGAGTATATTTTAAACTTATCTAATTTTTTCATACCAAAATTAGATAAAATGAAATTCAAATATAATTTTATAATTATTAGTCTTGAAAGATACAAGAATAGAATATGTACCTATACATAAATATCATATTGACAATAGACTATCTCATTTCATCTTCTCCAAGACTCTTCAAAATTTGTTCTCAATTTTTGACGCAAATAATGTTTCTCCAAAAATCATCCATTATTAAATCGAAAATCCTCACAACATAATTATAGTGATAATTATAGTTATGTGTGTACAAACATATCTAAACAATAATCATGGACAAGATTAACATATGTTTAACTATGAACAATATTATATCAGATAGTTATTACAAACAAACAAAAAAACAGTTTTTTTATTTCTATCGTCAAATATAATATGATATTCCGGGATGTCTATTCTTGAGACAGAAGAGAAGCGAATGAATGAATATCCCATAATTGCCATTACCATACAATATTTAAACATACTTCACAGTTATTGTCTCTTTTTTTCCAAAAACCAAAAATAAAAAAACAAAGCACTTTGCATGTACAACATGCTGTAGAAACACAACCTATTACTTGAATGAATCAATTCACAATTTGACAAACTCATATTGGATGCTGGAGTTACAATGTCAGTTACGATTATTAAGTGATATACAATAGTGACTTGATTAGGTAATACAATTTTCATCAGTCAAATTCTACTAAGTAGTTGTTAATTTGGAAAACAATTTTAACACATGTTTCAGCAATTTCAATAACTCTGTCATGCAACAGCTAAATAGAGACAATGAGTCTAAGCTTCGTGATCTTGTTCATCATGTTTTAACTTGTTGAAATTCATGGCAGTCACTTGCAATATATATAGCTTTTATAAAAGTACTTGTTGATTAACTTGTTCATCATGTTTTAACTATTAGAATAATTTTAGTGGATTAACATTAATTGAATTATTAGAACAATTTTGTCTAAAAATTAATTAGACAATTATTATTAATTTAAATTAAGAAGAGATTGGTTTCTTGTTGAATGTTAGCAATCAGTGATGGATTGAATTATCTACTGGCCCATTGGGTGGAGACTCTAATCCACGATCCAAGTTTAATTAATAAGTATCCCTTCAAATTACTAATTGAGAATTGATGAACGAGAGATGAATTAGGCTCATTTAAATTAGTCTTATTAATGGGCTTATTTTATAAAATATTAAAACCTATTTTATTTTATATATATAAGAGACTTTCTGTTGTTCTAGGAAGCTTTAATTTTAGTCTTACTCTCTCTCATTTTGGACAATAACTCTCTCTAAAAGAAACTAGAGTTTTATGGGTTGCTGTTCTTTCCTAATCTTCTACCTTGAAATTTACATCATGTCCATTTTCTTGTTAGGACAGATTATTTATCTCTCTTGCATCTCCCTAATCTGTACATATGAGTATATGTAAAATTTAGCAAATGGTATCAGAGTTAGTTGGAATTCTTGATTCTCTTTTTTCTATGGGCTATTTCGTTTGAATCACTTATGAATATATGTATTAGTTCATCTTCATCTCCCTTATTGCATTTGTTTCAAAATTTTATCACCATATGAATCCTATGTAAACTTGGATTCGATTACTTAGGACCATGAAGAAATTTTTCAAAATAGGAAAAGGGGTTTTGTTTATTGATGAGTTTAAATAAAATGATACCTTATTTATTTGTTAAAATTGGCAGAATTCTCAGCTTCCATTGACACCAATCCTAAACAAAATCCTCATTTTTTCGAAACAAAATTTATCCTTCATGGTTGCGTGTTAGCCAAAATTATTTGAGGGGATTTGTATATCTTTGAAAGACAATCATTTTGACACTAATTTTGACCCTTAAACCTTAAAAAATCATCAAGTTACATAACAAGTTTGAATCAAGTCAAAAGAACCTGAGTTGTTGACCTGGCTGAAGGTTAAAGAAGATTTGGTTGTTGCGAGCCCTATACGTATCTCAAGTGCGTATAGGTGTGTGGGCTTCACATGCTTACCTTATGGACCCCAACCTTTCATAGTTTGACTCCACGCACCATTTCCAGTTTTTTGGTATTTTTTTCAAAATTTTTTGAGCCTTGGAAATATGAGTTTTGAAAATTCTTGGAAACTTAGGGCCTTGAAATGCTACATAATTGACTCATTTTAACTTTAAAATTTTTGTGTGATGAATATACATAGTGAGGAGTAGTATACTATGCTCATTCTTCCTAATAATCTCTAGATAAATTAGATTGAATTTATTTGTATTATCAATGGATGTTATTGCAATTTAAGGCAATGTCTTAAAGAATAATTGCATGTGGAATTTGCTATAAACCCTTTTAGATCACTCACACCTAGTGGTTGTGTGTTCACCTATATGGGTCTAATCATGATGGTTTGGGTTTGTAAACAACCTCATTTGTGTTTGTTATTCCATTCTTTTCTCCTTATAGACACTTTGTAATAATTATTAGGGATAACGTTGAATGTTAGAAGAAGTCCATAAGATAGTATATATTATATTGGCAATGGATGTACCCTATAGGTGTGAAATTGTTAATATAATTTTGTAAATTGAGCTAAATAATTTTTTTGGAGAAATTATGCCTTTTTGAATTCAATATAGTGCTAAATATGGAAACTATTGTCCTAATTATTTCAAAACTTTTGGACATTATACTTATTTGTCATGGATGATATGAATTATTGTTGTTGACCAATTGTGCTAAATTAACGGTCAAAAGCCAAAGTGTATGACTAAACAGGCAACCTAACTTAAAATAGGCATCATTTTTAACACAAATGGAATTTTGGTCTTATAATACCATTTTGAAAGCTCATTCAGAGGCCTAGGTGAAGTGCCAAAGGGAATTTAGTCCAAGTTCAGGCCTAAATTCCCTCATTTTCATTGACTTTGGGATCTTTGAAATTCAATAAACTTAGTTTTTTAGCTTCATACAAAAGACTAATAAAGATGGTTTGAAGCCAATATTACCTTCAAGAATGGTAACTATACAAAGCCCAATATTGTCTGTTTGGATGTTCTCTAATTCAAACAAATTAAAGATTAAAAGCATGATTAGTTTTATATCATTGGCAATCAATCATGCATCATTTAAAAGAACATGACATCCAAAGTGTTAATGTTTACTTGCTTTTAGGTATGATTAAGTGATTTTACTTGTAGTGAAAATCACTTAGGCAATTGACACCTTGCAATTGTGAGCTTGCCTTGTAAGGTTGTTTTTTGGTTAATTTAATTGAGGTGTCCATCTCAAATTAATATTGTATAGTTATTATAAGGTAAATTACATCGGTAATGGATACATCTTATCGGTGTAGCACTAACAATGTGATTTAATATTATTGAGGTTTAATTAAATTGGTGTCTTAATATTTCTTGTACCCTCTCGGTATGGAGATGTTAGAGACATTTGGTTATATAGGTCTTTTAATGTATAATGAGTTTTTTTGGTTTATTGTAATCCAAGACCTATAAGCGGGATTGTGATAAATAATTTTATTAATATAATTGCATAAATTGAAACTTTTAGAGGAAACTTTGTTTTATAATTATGTGCATACATATAATACATGTTTCAGGAGATAAACCCAATAGCTGACACACTTTTGTGAATCTCCTGTCTTAGTTTAACTATTGAAGGGTTCATATTATACGAACTAGATAATCATATAATCAATAAATTGATTGAGGTTGTTCCTTGAAAGGATAAACTCAAAGGAAATGGGTAATACTCCAATAGTGAATTCTTTGAATTTTAGATCCAATTATAAGTTAAAAATAAATTTATAAAGAACTATAAGCCCAAGTTCTAATTAGTGATAAGAATAGTGGATAACAAGTTAATGTAATATTTAAGTTAGCTATTTTAGGATCATGTAAGGGCAAAAGATCTTTTATAATAACTGGATCATATGATAATGGGTTGTCCCTCTGGCTATAACTAATTTGAATTCAATGTTACTAAGTTTGTCATTCTCAATTATATTTTCAATTTTATGATTGTGTCATTGGATTTGATATTATAATACTCTCAAGTGCTATGGGGGTAATTATTTAAGTCATATTTCTAAAAAAAAAAAATTAATGAGACTGATTGAACAATACATCTCATACAACATTAATTTGGGATTCTATATAAAATATATCAAAAGCAATTATTCTTATAAGAGCTAGGCACCGAGGAATAAGTAGGAGTCTAAGACTATTAAGTCAACCCTTGACATGAAAGTTTGTAACCCTAAGTTCTTTATTATGTTTTTGCTATACTATAGTATAATATGTCATATCCCTAAAATTTCTAGCTACTTGCATGGTTTACTTGCAGAATATATTTTGTTATGACTTATTTTTTATATTTGTTACCTTTTTATAAAAGTTAGTCATAAGTTGTCACCATGTTTGAAAATTTTTGAATTCATATTTAAGTTTGTTTATAAACTAGTGATTATGAGTGGGTACTCAAGACCCAATGTAGGGTTACAAGAGAAATTTGGTTTTAAGTCCAATATGATCATGGTGGTTTTAATAAGAAGAATGAATTGATTGTTCCTATACCTTTCATTAGTGTCCATTTAAGGGCACTACTTGAATGATTATAAAGTTAATTTGACCTCTGATAAGAGATTGACAAACCTTAGTGGATGGTTTTATAATGGATTGAGCACTTGATATGCAAATTGAATGATCAATCTTAAGTTGAAATAAAATTTGAGAAATATTATTTATAATTTTGATGAGATTATATACAGTCATAGTTTTATTTTCATAATATATGTTAAATGACATGCTATTAGCATGGAGTGGCATTAACCTCTTTGTGAAGTTAACCTTTTAATGTTAACCCAACATAATAAATCCTAGTGAGACCTCTTGTTTTATTGGAATTTAGTTCCATTGTGGTAAGCCTCACATTTCTCTAGTTTGTCTCAAGGAACTTATGTTGACTGAGTGCAAATGAGATTAAAAAATGCACTCGTGTTCCTTTTGTAGTGAACATATTCGGATAAGTGACAGAGAGGTCATTTAAACCTCTTATGTTCTTAATGTAACAAAAAAAGGACTAAAGTGGAAAGAAATTTCCATTTGCTTATGGTATTAGCAACTTATTGTATGCTCAAGTAGACACTTGTACTAATATAGCCAATGTTGTAGCGTACTTTGAATATACTTGAGTAATCCTATTTCAAACTATTGGATAGTTGCGTAGATAGTTGTGTTTTACCTACAAAGTATTTAGAATCGCATATTCTATTGCAATGATCTGATTCACTTATAATTATTGAAAATTTAGATTCAGACTGTGCAATTTGATTGATTATTTGAAATCTACATTTTTTATGATGTTTTGTGACAAGCTATTTTGTAGTAAAATGTCAAATAGACATTTATAGCTGTTTCAAATTAAGAATTGTGGTATTTTTGGAGGAGATATTCTGTGGCAAAGTGTCAAATAGACATTTATAGCCATCTCAACTTATGTAAACATATTTATGATGTCTTGGAAGAACTGTTTTGTTGGAAAGTGTCATGCAAACATTTATAATTACTTAAACTCTATTTGCATGATGTTTTGTAAGAGTTGTTTAGCGAGAAGTGTGAAAAAGACACTTACAGCTACCTCATATATATGAGTGTATGTCACTTATTTTGCTATGACCATTGGTTAGGGAATGTGGTCAAGGAAATGAATTTATATTGTGCACATATTTTAAGTCATAACCATTTTTATTACGACAGTGACTTTATTATAGGCTTCTCTCAAAATTATAGGAATTTCAGTTACATTGAACTTTTAATACATAATTCTTGTTTATTGGAAAGAAAATTTGTGAATCTCATACTCATATTGAACATTTTGGCGATCTGTTCACTAAGACTAACCCATTAGAGTTTTGGAAACTTTTACTCCTGGGTATTTCAAAAATTTTGATGTCTTAGTTTAATGAGAGTCTGAGTTGTGTTCTTAAGGAACACTTTACTGTATTTTGGCATTTATAACATTTGTTTCCCTATCGGATTCAATGTTCATGGTTGTGCCAAAATTTTTTGGATATAATTTAGAATTGAAACTTTACCAACGTTTATAACATTGTTGTCCTTATTAGTTTAATGTTTTTTATTTATGGTTTCATTTTTGAATTTTTCCTTATCTCAGAGTTGTGTGGCTTACATTCATGGTGAGCATATGTTTATGGATTCATTGACCAAAGGCTAACTTATAGGAATATTTCAAAATTATGTAACTCATATGTGTCTTGTTGAATCACTAATGAAGCCTTAGTCTAATAAGGCTATAAGTTTAATCCTTAAGGGACTTTTCAGGTGTAATATGACACCAAGATAACATTTCATATTCCATTTTTTTTGGATATTGAAACTAGTTCATGACAATATTAATATCACTTATTTCTCTATCAAATCCAATGATCTTGTGTAGTTTCATTTTAGAACTCTATATGGTTTATGTGTTCAGGAAAATATTGATTGCTTAAGTTTGTTGATTGATTGTCCTAATAATGATTGATGAATGCTATTTAAGTACGAGATTATAGGAATAATTTTAAAGGATTAGCATTAATTGAATTATTAAAACAATTTTGTCTAAGAATTAATTAGGCAATCAATAATAATCTAAACCAAGAATGGATTGAGTTCTTGTTGAATATGGGTAATCAATGATGGGTTAAATCATCCACTGGCCCTTTGGGTAAAGACTCCAACCTACAACAAAAGTTTAATTAGTAGTTATCCCATTAGGTCACTAATTGAGCATTGATTATTAAGAGATGAATTGAGCTCATTTAAATAAGTCTTATTAATAGGCTTATTTTATAAAATATTAAAACCTATTTTATTTTATATATTTAAAAGACTTTTAGTTGTTCTAGGAAGCCCTAATTTTATTCTTTCTCTCTCTCATTCTAAACAATAACTCTCTCTAAAAGAAACTAGGGTTATGTGGGTTGCTGCTCTGTCCTAATCTTTTACCTTGAAGATTTACGTCATGTTTATTATCTTGTCAAGTCAGATTATTTATCTTTCTTGTATCTCCCTATTCTGTACATATGTGTATATGTAAAATTTAACATTAACTTAACAATTATAGAATGCTTATCATTGTTTAGTGTCAACATTATAAAAGCAAATGAATGGAGTAATATATTATACAATTTCACATAAGAAGGTATAAATCTCATATGCTCCATTACACTTATTCCTACTTAATAAAGTCATAACTGTGCAAATCATTCGGCACAGCTAAGAGAAGGCATAAAGGTGTGTTCTAAAACATCAAGGAAGTCAAATTTTTATGTTACTTTCAATTGCTTTAATTGGGGCATTAGTGTTAGTAAGTATAAACAATCAAAACCATATAACTATACACAACCCAAAAACGAACATTGTTGAGATCCAAATAAATCAATAGAGGAACTTTTGCTAATAAAATGTCTATCAAGAATGGGCCAACAATGTTCTATGACCCTTTAGTTACCATATATTCATTAAGATAGAAAGGAGCAGACTTTTCCATTCACACTGTCTGTCAGCTAAATGCATTGGAATGCAAAAGCAAAAAAAGGTACTGAATGCAAAGTGGATAAACATCATCAGCACCAGTGTATGAGGTCAAACATTATGAATGATAAGTGAGTTTAAAGCTTTAAGTGTTTGAGAAAAACCAAGTATTTCTTCATATAGCATTAGTAAGATAATGACCAAGCTAAGACATAATGAAAAAGCATGAAAATCTTTAATCTTTACTGTCAGTCTATACCATAGTCTATGCCATTGATCTCCAAATTAAAAAATAGGGAAATCAAGCACCCTATACAGATTAATTAGAAGGAGATGGAATAAACGAAACTCACTTTGAATCAAATGAGTCCAATCACTGCGACAACTATAGATAGTGCTTTTCAAAACTCATCTCCTCTACTTGTAGGGCACAAAGCAATTTACTGGCATACTCTCTCCTTCACAAGGATCAATTTAGTTTTCTGAACAAATGGACAATTGAATGGTATGATTAAAGAAAGCCAAAGGCACATTGTAATCAATCAACTAATTCTGAAGGAAGCTTATATGAATCCACTACTTCCTCGATGGATTTCTCTCTCCTAGTATGGAATGGAGACTAACCTCCCACACTACTGTACTATAATTGCACTAAACATACATATTTGGCTCTCATCACCAATTCCATCTCTATTACACCAAACAAGGCCTTAATTAGGCTACCAGTCATGTCAATTTGAATACCAACATGCATGAATCTCTCTATTTAACTTTACAACCAAAATATTTAAAGAAAAAGAAGTATGTATATGATTTAATGTTATATATGAGTGTGTGTGTGTGTGTGTTATGTTTGTAAGTCCTCTTCTTCCTATCTTTTGTTGTTGCTATGTGGCATTATAATCATCCTCCATATATGCAGTTTGATGGTTAGAAATTTCTTATTAAATAATAAGTAGCTTATTTTACCTATGGCAATCAATATAATGGATGATGTTAATAACGTTTCTTTAAATAGTATTTGTTCTTGTTTGATTTATTTAATATGAAAGTAAAGAAACAAAAAATACAATATTTTAGTTCGTTTAAACTAACAATAGGAAGGAAAAATAATATTTTAAAATGTATTAAGGTAATACATATGGTGTCGTGATGTTCCATTGTGTGTATTTAAAATGAACGCCATGTGGCCCTAACTAATGAGTAGACCTGATCATCCATTTGAAAGCATGCCTAACCCAAAGAAAATGGATATGAGTCTAGCCTAAAAAGCTCGACCCAAATTTTCAGGCTTGAATTAAAAAATGGGTAGGGCTTGGGATTCATTTCAATGCCTGACTTAACCCTAATTATATATATATATATATATATATATATATATATATGAAAAAGATATACTTGTTTGTCTTTTATATTAAGTCCATTAGTCATGTCTTTAACTTATGAGATTTTTCTTATGATTGTATAATGATTATGAAGGACAATATAATTTAGATCCTTCACTTTAACTAGACTTTTATTGGTAGACATAGTTTTTTTTTTCTTGTTAGAGTGAAAATAATACTTTGCAAAAAAAAAAATTCAAGCTTTTTATCAAGCCAAGCTTGAGCCTAAAAATAGAAAAAAATTTAGGCATAAACCTAGGCCCAGACAAGAAAAAAAGTAAGCCTAATCAAAAGCTCAACCTATTTTTTTAAAAGCACGACCCGCAGTTAGGTCTACTAATGAGGAATCAATTGTGGTTAAGAGAAGGCATCATTCATGTGATGAAAGGAATGTGTTATTTGCCACTGTCATTAAAGATGTGGGTGCAACTGTTGATAAGGGAATTAAAATAACATTTGCTAAGGTTTGTGTTGTTGTTCATGACTTAGTCCAAAATAGTGACATTTGTGGCAAAACTAAGAATCTATTTTTTGAGTTATTGGTAGTGGCTGGCCTCACCATTAGGGAAATTTTTGTTGTAAAGATTTAGGATTCCTAGTATCATTTGTAGCAGTGTCTGAGGTAGCTAAGGCTATCTATATACACTATTTGGTAAAGAAGTGATCCCACAGTAGTGGGTTGTAGTCCTTTTGTTAAGCTAGGCTAGTAAGGCAAATGTAGGTCATAATATAAGGTAATCAAGTCCCCACCGTACCCCTTTTTTGTATGTTTATTGTATTATGCATTGGCTACCATATAAATTCATTTTTTTAGCATGGATTTACCACCAGGATTGCATCACGTTTTCATACCACTTTTGGCATGCCCAGGTAATTTCTAATGTACAAAAAAATCAGTGTAAGTTGGTTGTTCAATTATATTGCGCTTTAATAATATGTATAATTTGTGTTTCCATTTTTCCAACATGTAATGGCCAACATCATTTGTGGAAATGATGTCTTCTCAGAGCATGCATTGGTTGGGGTAATTTTTTTCTTGTGTCACAAAAACCTACTATCCATCTCATAATAAATCAAATATGAGATTGTTTTACTTAATACTTATAGCCTTGGATATGTCTTTATCAGTGCAATTTGATTAAATTTGTAAATTAAGACAGCTAGATAATGAGCACTTCAGTTTTTATACTTAATTCTACTGGGTCACTATTGATGTTATTTTATCATAATTACCAAGGAGGCACTACTCTGTGACATGAATTATAATGATATATCTTGCAAATAATTTAAGGTATATGGGAATATGAGAAAGTATGACTTCTTTGTAAATCCAAAAACAAAAAGTTAGTACCTTTTATTATTTATTTAATGAGACTAAAGTGCTTGATATTAGTCTTTTATACCTCGTGTTATTTATTTAATGAGATATGACAATCAATCCCCACCATAGTAAGATTTTGAGTCCTCTTGATGTTGCAAAGTTGAGTGGTGGGGGCAGACGGTAATCATTTATGAAACTTAGACCTTATTGGTTATATTTCATCTTTCAATTCTTGGGATTTAGTATATTGCCTTGATAGAAGAGTAGCACAAATTATGAGAAAAAATGTGAACAAATGAAAATTTGACAGTTTGGCTTAGTAGTTCTCTTATTGTGTTATCATATTATGTATTTATTATAGAATATTTGAGGACATAACAACAGTAACGAGTAATGCACTTGGTTGCTAAAATTTGTCAATGTCAACATAAACTTTAATTAACTTAAGAAAAATGTTCTTTGAAAACACAATATAACAACTCCATGATGCTTATCTTCTTTCTTTATTTCCTATGCAGGCGTACACATATGTGGGGGTGCATTATATGAGCATGATGATCGTACATTTACCTACCTGCAAGGAACAAGCAACATTAGACGTAATGTTCCACTGTTATGAGCTTACATAGTTTATTGTAATTCATAGACACCATGCCAAATGTCAATGCCTCCTTACGTGAATGTATATATACTTTGGACCAAACCTTGTAATGCTATAAATATCACAATATGCTATGTATGGTGACTACCCACTATCTAGTTACACGTGTGCTTGGACAGTGATGGAAATGCCACTGTTTTACGAATGAAAAATTTCTTAGAACTTATTATGGTCATGTTACTCTTATTCTACATATATATAGAGCCACTTGTCAGTAGCTGAGAATAGAGTGGAGATTTTATGTGCTAGATTTTTTCCTTTGAAAACAACTCACAATTGGTTAGTTCTTTACTTTGCTGAATCGATATTAGATAGGGTGGTGCGTCTTAGATTTCTTTTCAGCTCCATAGAACCAATGCTCAATATACTCTAAAAAGTACACATACATGAATAAAAAGATTAATATACCTGACACATGTTTGTTGGGAAAACAATGGTGAAAACATACTTCGAGTAAACCAAATACACTCACACACACACAGATATATATATATATATATATATTATGCAATGTAATTTGGTAATTATAGTAACACAAGTTGCTTACCATTTTACATAATATGTAAGATTGATGGCATATGTTGCAATATAATTTGAATACCAATCATGTCATAACCAATTATGTGTAGAGATAAATAGATAGATATAAGTAAGCATGTTCAATTAATTAGTAACATACACAAGCAACATTTGCAATATACTAACTTGCTTACACAAAGTGTTCTCTCTAGATGTTATGTTCTTAAAATTGTACCCAAACAACATGTTATAATTGAAAATGCTTTCGTGCTCAAGCAATATACTTATTAAACACAGGAAAATTACTCATTGAACTCATCATTTGACAATGAATCACAATTGGAACTTCCAAAAGCGAACCATTGTGTACATCAACAACACCATTAAATTTAGATACATAACAATGTACACGCATAATAATAGATAGTAGTTAACAGGTACATACATTGGTTCATTCATTGTCACAAAAAGCATGAATCATACTAGATCACCACACAATCTAAACAACAAAAATCATGAATGTTGGCCCAAAATGGACCCAAACTCATGTTTGATGAATGGCAAATCATATAAAGAAGATGGGCCCAGCCCACATCAGAAAAAGCAAATCTGCAGCATCTGAAACTTAAGCCTATCTCTGCCTAAGTGCAAGACAGCTCATCTAAAGTGCAAAAGCTGTCATGAAGTGAAAGCCATCAAAATCCTCTCTGAATCTCTTCTACCTATGCCTCCTTCCTGTCTCCTGGAAGAAATGACAGCAGCAATCGTTAATGGCTTCTCAGAGAAATTCAAAACCAACATTTCATTAGAGCCAAAATCTGTACATCAAGGTAGCAGAAGAAGAAGCAACGATATCTCTCTCTTCATTCAATATCTTCTGCCATTAATGCACTCCAATGTCTCTTTATGAAGAAAGCTATAAATATCGAGAAGTTTCTGACATTGAAAAGGTATGTAAAACCGAGAAACAGAAACAAGAAAGAGCTTAAAGAAAGAAGCATTTTGTAACATTTTCTTTTACTTTGTTTTTATTGAGCTTAGTCTCTAGTTTATCTGCTTGCTAGAAGCATTCTTATGCTGTTATAGAAAACCTAATTGTAAAGGGTTCATAAACCTCTTTCTTATCTATTGATATACCTCTGTCTCAAGTAGAGAAGAGGATTGTTGTGATTGTAAAAGTTTGAGGTTGAGCTAGAAAACCTTATGTTTGGAGTTAGCATGTGAAAACTCCCTGTGAAAGTGTAAGAAAAACTTTTCTTAGTGAAAAATCCCTTGGAAAAGACAAGAGGACTAGAAGTAGGCATTGTGATTGGTTGAACCAGGATAAACTTTTGTGTCTGATTCTCTTTTCCTGATCTATGCCTGTCAGTATAATTCTCAGTCAACTTGAAAGTTTACGGTTAAAGGCATTCTTCTTTTGTCATTTCTTTTCAAGAAATTTAGTTTGCTGAAACATTTACAGTTAACTGTATTTTCTTCTGTCTCAAATCTTTCTATGCTGAAAAGTTCAGTCAACTTTAATTTTTTATAGTTGATTGTCTATTGGATTTGTAGCTGTCTAAAAGATACTTTCAGTTCACTCTTCTCTCCTTCTCTCTATTCTGATAAAGTGAACTCATTACTTAAATTTTCAGTCAACTGTATTTTATGTCAGTTAACTAATCATTGTCAATTACAGTTGACTGTAAAGTTTTTTAGTTAACTAAAATTTTCAAAACTGAATTTGAAACGAAAATTTTAAGTGCACCTATTCACCCCTCCCCTCTAGGTGCACTGTCAATGAACCCTACAAGGCACCACACACTAATAATAAATTACATCTTCAAAACATAGGCAAATAGTATTAGTAGCAATGAAACATAGACAATTGCAAGGCTTGCACGTTCCTTCTCCATTCGCACCATCTCTTCCATATTTGTAGTGTGCACTTCACCAGCACTGGTGCATATTCCATCGTCAATTGTTTTATCTGGTTCATTAACCGAGTTTAAGCACCTAAAGTAATTACACTTGTTTATGTCACACTTTACATACAACTCGTTGAGGGGTTTTACATGATGGCTGCTCTTTTACTGCGACAATGATTCTTATTCATCCACTTTGGGCCTCCGTTGTCGCAACTGTCCTTGACATAAAATGGGTCAACTAATTATTTCTAACATGAAAAGCTGAACAAATTGACAAATTTCTTAAATCTTTTGTAATTTGTGGAAGTCTTTCAAAAACAACACTTACAAGTCCACTAGATCGAACTGCAATGCCAGTGTACCCATCGTTAGCACAATCTCGCTCCTTCGACCTATGCCTAAATGCTAGCAATCCAACCTTGGTTCCAGTTGCACATCCAAATGCAGTTCACCCCTTACACTAGATACCTTGTGGCAGGGTTACATCAGCGGTCACAATGTTGTGAGTTCTAGCGACATTAACACTTTTTAGTCATGATCAAAAGAGAGTGCTCATAGATGTGCTCTCCTACTTTAGTTCCATCTAGTGAGAAGAAGAATGCAAAAATAGTTAGAATTTTTTATAAAGGGCACTTTAGTCATTCACCTTAATTTTATTCCATTCTATCATTATTTGCTCCACATCCAACAAATTTTAGCAATTTTATTCCCCATTCCATTCCAAACATACAAAATAGCTTTGGCATTAAAACGTTCCTTTCCATTGAAACTTATTTCCATTCTTATTCTCTTTCTCTTTCTACCAAAATTTCCCATTGCGTACTAGCCTAAAAGTAGAATTCTCAACCATAAGTTAATCAATAGATTCTTTTGAATGATTTAGTCGGTTACCTTCCATTCTTTCTTTCTAGAACACAAGCAAATTTTTATTAAGTGGCATTTCATACCATCACAAAAAACTATATCTTTAGTGGTAACTTGTAGTGACAACCATAAAAAGCCGCCATTAAATGTGTATCTATAGTGATAACATTTTATTGTTGTGGTTAAATAGTTTTAGTGGGAACAATTATGTCACCACAAAAAGACTTTTAGTGGTGGTGAAAAAAGAGTCACCACTTAAGGCCCTTTAGGGTTGATGCATTTGTCATCATAAAACACCGTTAGTGGCAACTCTTCCTTTGTTATCACTAAAACTTCAGTAAAAATTTAAGATATGAAAACATTTAGTGGCAAGCATGAAATGTCGCCACAATAGGCCTTTTAGTGGCCACTTTTCATGGTCACCACCTCAAAAGATCACTTATGGTGACTCTTTAGTGGTCACCACTAAATACAATTGTATTTATAATAATAATTATTACTACAATTTTTTCTTTTAATTCAATTATTATATTTATTTAAATAACAAACAAAAATTACTAAAAAATAATTAATTTTTAGAATTTAAATACTTAAAATTATTGAAAAGGAAATTCCAAAATTCAAACTAATAAATTGGTAAAAATTTTAATATAAATAATTTGATTATTTATTAATAATTAAATAATTATTATATATACTTCAAATGAAATTATATAGATAGTGTATAATATAATGAATAAGACAAAAAGTAGATGAATTACATATTAAAAATATTTAATAATATTTTTAATTCTAAATTGAATTAATAATATTTAAATTGTTAATAAGAATAAAGTAATGAATTAACTTTTTAAAACAATAAACAAAATTTAAAAATTTTGAATAATATTAATAGTTTTATAATATAAATAAATAATTAGTTTCTTAATAGTTATATAATTATTAAAAGTAAATGGAAATTCAATTATTTCAATTAAAAATAAAAAAATTGATAATATAAATAATTATTTTATTTTTAGTAATTGAATAATTGATAAATGTACGTTTAAAGTAAAATAATTTAGATTATGATACCCATAATAGGAAAGAAAATAAATAAGTCATGTATTGAAAATATTTTAATGTTATTCTTAACACTAAATTGAATCATTAATATATAGATTTTTAGATAGAATAATTTAATGAATTAAATATGTATTAAAGAAACAAATTTAAGTATTTCGAGTAATAAACAACAATTTAATATTAAAAATAATTTATTAAGGGATTAATAGTAAAATAATTAGTGAAAATGTAAAGGGAACATTGATATTTAATAATATAAAGAATAAGAAAAAATTAAATAAATTACATATTAAATATATTTAAATATTCTTCATTCTAAATACAATTATTAATATTTAAATTTTTCATTAGAAATAATTAATGAATTAAATTTTGAAAACATGAAACAAAATTAAAATTTTTTGAATAATAAATCATAATTTATCATATCAATAAATAATTAGTTATTAATATTTAAATAATTATTTAAAAATAAATGGAAATTCATATATCAAAAAATTAAAAATAATTTAATAGTATAAATTATTATTTTACTCATCAATAATTAATTGATTGATAAATATATGTTTAAAATAAAATAATTTAGATTGTGTATAATTTAATTATTAATTAAATACCTATTTAATATGGGCGTAGGATGATATTTTAATCCTATCCAAATATTCTCAGAGAATGACATGGGGGTCTTGATATTTTTGAAATCTTTTTTAACAAATTGTATTGATGGGGACATATCAATATGAAATGATTACATTTTAATCATCTTATTCTTTCTTTTGTTCTAAATTTTTATAAAGTAAATTGATATATATTAGCATATCTATTTTGCCTTATTGCATGTCAATTGTATTATATAATATTATCTAACAAGCAAAAGTGATACACGTGATTGAAGTTTTTAAAGTTTTGGATATTAACAAGTTACACGGAATTAGGCTTCTGAACTATATGCTTGTGACTATTTTTTTAAAAAATTGAAACCCTTGCTACTTTTTAATCACAGAACACATTGTGTAGAGAAGCTCCTTCGTTCTCCTTATTCTACTACCACCCTTAATCTTCTTCTTCCCATTGGCAGAATTGTTGCTCCATCTCATTTTTGCATCTTTCTCTTCTTAATTATGGAAGTGTGGCATTGGGAAGGGAGATGCAAGTGGGTGAACAAGATTTTTGGCTGTTTATCTTCTTCCTCCTTATTGCTCCATAGTTGCTTTATACCATACCATCGACGTATGGGAAACTATTATTCCTTAATTATCATCAAATTGTTGCATTTATTGATTATGAGATGGCCCCCTTTTATTTTGTCTGAATGCTTTGAGATTTTGATGAGTGTATGTTGAATCGACTTTTAGCCCTTTTTATGATTAGTTTTTTTTTTCATGTTATTCAAGGGAACCTTGTTGTTATCATTATATGCTTTCAGTGTGTAATACTCTTTCTATGAGCAATTATATACATGTGTTGTTTTTTTTTTAAATTGAAACCCTAGCTACTTTTTGATCGCATAACGCATTGTGTAGAGAAGCTCCTTCGTTCTCCTTATTCTACTACGACCATTAATCTTCTTCTTCCCAATCGCATAATTCTTGCTCCATCTCATTTTTACACATTTCTCTTCTTAATTGTGGAAGTGTGGCGCTGTGACGGGAGACACAAGTGGGTGGGCAAGATTTTTGGCTGTTCATCGTCTTCCTCCTTATTGCTCCATAGTTGCTTTGTACCATACCATTGAAGTAAAGGAAACTATTATTCCTTCATTATCATCAAATTGTTGGGTTTATTGATTATGAGATAACCCCTTTTTGTTTGGTCCAAATGCTTTGAGGTTTAGATGAGTGTATGCTTAATTGACTTTTTGCCCTTTTTGTGATTAGTTTTTGTTTTGATGTTATTCAAGTGAACCTTGTCATTACAATTATATGCTTTCAATGCGTCATACTTTTTCTATGAGCAATTATATGCCTTCATGTAGGACTTGTTGTTCCTACTTAACTTTAGGACATTAATAACATGCTATAGGTCTTTTCGAAAGATTGTACAAATTGTCTACAATTATCATCTTTCTTATAGTTATCTTGTTGAAAAAATTTTCAGAGAATTTTTATTCTTCTTAAAGTGTTTCAGAAGTATCCATAGTATGCATAAATTTGGGAATTAGGCAATAGTTGCACCCAATAGAGCAAGGGAACAAATTTTTTATGCCTGCAACATGCTACGCATTGTCTCCATTTAAAAAAGAAGTTAAAATTTTAATGCTTTCTCCTCAAACATTTCAAGGTATGTCAATGTTTGTGAGTAGGAAGTCTTTGGATTGAAATACCATAATCACAATTTATTATTACAAAACATATTCTCAGTTGCAATAACATAGTTTTTTGCCTAAGAAAGGTGGCAAAACCAATAGTAGAGTTGGGTAGATTTTCAAGAATTTATGTTCCAAGTGCTTGACAATTGAAGATTTTAATAGTCTTGAAACTCAAATTATGACAACTTCATGTAAATTAGAAACTATGTTTCCACCAGCTTTCTTTAACATCATGATCCACTTACCTATTCATTTGGCAAGAGAAGCAAAGCTTAGAAGACCCATACAATATCAATGGATGCACCTAATTGAGAGGTAATTTCAAACACTCAAAACATGTGTTTGTAATAAGGCATAACCAGAAGGTTTGATTATAGAAAGTTATTTAGCAAACAAATGCCTTACATTTTGCTCCCATTACTTAAAGAATATCCCAACCATGTTTAATAAACCTCAAAGAACTGATGGACTTATGCCACATTATGAGATGTTAATCTTCAAAAAAATTGAGTAGCTTAAAGGAGCTTATGAAGCTAGACTTTTATTTGATTTAAAGTTTGATCTAGCTTACACTTATATGTTTCAGAATTGTGAGCAAATTTGGCCATTCATGGAATAAGTTCATTGGACTTAGCTATATCTCTAATAACAATTTTGTTTCTTAAGCTAAGTTAACAATTGAATTCCTTATCTTATCATAACATGTAGGGAGCATAAAAAGGAGTTAGATACATAAGCTTCTATGGTGGAGGAGTTTCATGCATGGTTCCATGCACATGTAGGTTTCCCTTATTTTTACCTCATATTATTGTACCCCATTTAATATTCTAATCACTACCATTCCTTTTTACTTGTAGGTTTTAAAGTTATGCACATGTGGTGAAGCTAATGATGATCTCAAAAGCATAATTGTTATCCCGCTTATATGTGTTCACTATTATTATACATTTATGGTGAATGAATTTAGATTTCATACAAGAGATCGTGCCTCGAGTGGGAGATCACAAAATAGTGAAATTCTTATGAAGGGTGATAATTTAAATGTTAGGAAAGAGTATTATGGTGTCTTAGAATACATATATGAGTTGACATACGTTGCAAATAAGAAAATACATGTCTTCAAATGCCACTGGTGGGATGCAATGTATATAAGAAAAGGATACAAGGTTTGCAAGTATGAAATGACCATGGTGAACACTCATTATTCATTACACTCAAATAAGCCATTTAACTTGGCATTTTGAGTAGAACATATTTTCTATTTGAAAATTAACCAAGATTGGCTCGTTGTTGTCAAGACTAATCCTCATGACTTGTTTAACATGCCCATAGTGGATGATAATAACATAAGTGGTGACGAAGAAAAACTACTTAGTCATGAGACATATCAACAAGATGAAGTTTAACTAAATATGGTGTATACTAGTGACATTGAAAAAGACGTTGTGGTCTCCTTGCATAAGGCAAATGTTGAACCAAAAGAAGTAAGTTCTGCCAATAAAGGTCTTAAAGCAAGTTGACTAAATACAACTAATATAACAGATGGCTTCATTAATGCCAATGAAGAAGATGTGATTAGTGATAAGAAGATGACAAAGAAGTACTTGATGATGATGCCAATGATATGGGCACTGACCAATAGTAACAAAGTTTATGGTAATTTATTAGTTTACATTGAAAGATCAAACATATGTTTTAATTTGTTTGTGCTAATTCATTGTATTTTTTTTTCTTCTATACAATATATGGTCTCTACTTCTCTTTGGTTAATTTAACATTTAAATTTGTTGTTATAAAAAATATCAAGTGTTGGACACAGTAACAAAAGAGGATGAGGAGGAAAAGGTATTGCATGTTATAGTGATCGAGGGAGACGTGACAACCAGTGTCAAGTGACATTGCCCTTATGTTCACATGAACCATAGATTGTTGATGCACTAGAGTAGTGCTAGTCTCTCTACAATTTCCTCACTACCAGTTACTAAGCAAGACCTTAAGGCTTCTCTTTTCACATTGCCATCATGAATTTAAAGTAATGCTAATATCTCTTCATGCATCTTGTATAAGTAAGATGATGATTATTTCATTTTTTAAATATGTAATTATATTGTTATCTCTACATGTTGTAGCTTCTTGTAGCACTGTCAATACAAGAAAGAGGAAGTACAAAAGCATTTTAGTTTATATGAAACAAAAAATAATGCAAAAATTAAAATTAATATTTTAAATTTGCTGATAAATTAGTTGGAGATAGGGATTGAAACCTAGTGAACTACTACTGGTAGGTAGTTCTGACAATTGTCTCATTTAAAGATGGTGAGTGGGATAAAATTTTCACAAATGATGGAGAGACAATATGGCTGGAAGTAAAGACAAATAGTTGGCTATCTAGAAACATTATCTTTGCTTTACTATCGCAAGTTGTTTATGTTAATAAGTGTAACTACTTGTGCTTATCATTTATAGAGTAAATTTGAAGCCATGAATAGTCGACAAGAGATGGTGATGAAAGTTTTTTTATATAAGTACTATGCAATGACTGTTTAGTAATTGGAAAAGTAACTTGCACACATTGTACATGAAGTGCGAGACAGAGAAGAAAAGAGAAGCAGCTAGACTTGATTTAGTTTGTTGTGAAGACTGAGAGTGGTTGTGATATCACTTGGAATCTGATAAGTTCAAGGTAATTGATTCTTCACGAGTCAATCTAAATTGACATCTTTGTCTTTAATGGGTAATGATATTAATTTCATTGCAATTAACAAGTAGTAGGAATAAATAAAATAAAAGTAAGTAAATTACAAAGCAAACATGTGGGACATAGTTATTTGCAAAGGTAGAGGAGTCAATAATGAGTGCACAGTCCTTTTTACATAGTGATAGTTAAATTATTCGGTACTTATAGTTACTAAGTATTCTTTGAACAAATTACATTATAGAGGGATATTGTGACTTAGAAAAAGCACCACTTGATTGTGTCTAGGAGTTATAGCGCACTTGTCAATCTATAGAAAAAGAAGTAGTATGGTCTGATCTACATTCACAAGAAATCCATATACAACTTTTATTTTTTTTAACTTTCAATCTCATTTTAATTATATCCTTTGGCCTATAGTTTTAATTGTTGCAATAATAACAAGATCGCATTCATGATCTCGTTTTTTAGTAACAATCACAAGACAGTGAAACAACAATGACTAGAGATGTGATCCTTAATACTGTGTTAGGTGAGCAATTATGGTATGTGTGAGGAAAATGGTATAGGAAGAACCTAAAAAGAGAAAAATTGTGAACTCATCTGACATGGACTTTAGAATTGAACAAGTGCATAAGTAGATATAGGCTAATATGGAGAGGCAATAGTAAGAATATCATGTTGAGTTAAAGAGGCAATGGGAGGAAGACCGTGCTATGATACATGAGGAAATGAAGTGAAACTTAGGAGGAATGAGTTTAGCTTCAACAACAAATGCAAGTAGAGATTTGAGCTCAAATGGCTGCATTAATGGCTTGCTTACAACATGTATATTCTACTTTTCCCTCTTCATTTTTCTAATAGTAAGAAAATAAGAAAGACATTTCTTTCTATAAAGGACACATACCTCTTAACTCTTCAGGGTGGTAAAGATAGACAAATTGAGTCAAGGACCTCGAAAAGAAATTACATAGCCAAAGTTAAAGGTATAATCGTATACCTAGTTCTTATTTGGCTCCTAATCATGTGTGTCCTAGTTTAAGAGTCATATGCTATGGAAATATTGTGTGCATCTTATGCCTTATTCTAGAACCTTTCACTTTTACTTAAACTAGTATCATTAGCTTATTACAAGAAATGATAATGCTCATTGTCACATCACATAGGGCGTTAAAGCATAGGAACAAGTACTAATGAAGAAAATGTTTGATTTTGTCATTTCAGTAAGATTTTATTATGTTTTTTAATGGATAAAATTTTAGGTATTATCTTCTAAAATATTTTTAGTCTAGTTTGTACATGTTGAAGGAATTAACTTTTAAGTTGATTGTATGTTACTTTTTGCTTTAATATTCAAATATAGTTTGTCGTATATGACAATCTTCAGTTGTAATTCATCTGTATTATTAATGAACATTATTGTTATATAATTATTATAGTTTTTATGTTACAAAATAGTGTTTAAATATTGCTTTCATGTTTGGACTGCAAATGCTGGTCTTATATGCATTACTACAATTAATATATCAGTCTTAAAAGGTTTTTAGAGGCTAAATATATAATATATTTATTAAAAAGACAGTAACCATTAGCGGTAACTAAAGTCATTGTAACAAGTTATCAGTGGCAACTCGCCACTAAACCACTTCAGCAGTTCAGTGGCGACTGTCTTGTCGCTATTAAAGGTTTTTAATGGCGATTATGTCTCATCTCCATTGTAAAGTTTTAGTAAAAAGAACACGCTTGACACTAATGGTATTTAGTGGTGACTTTTGTTTCCATTAATGCTTTTTAGTAGTGACTATGTCACCACTAACACCTTCAATTTAGTGGTGACCTCAGCAAAATTTGTAATTTAGGTACTTTTAATGGTGACTCCTATCATGACTAAAGATTTTTAGTGACAAATATTTTTGCCACTAATTGGTGTCATTAGTGGTGACATAATCTGTCGCCATTAAAGCCTTTTAATTACAAGACCTCTTATGGCAACTTAGTAGCGACAGATCTGTAGCTATTAATGGTCTATAGCGGTGATAATGGTAACTTTAGTTACCTTTAAAAGTAATTCCTTTTGTAGTGCACTTATAACCCCTTCTATTTATTTATATAATTTATTGTAAATTTTAGTTGATAATTTTTATGATGCATGAATTATGAGATAAAAAATTACATTAGAATATCTAAAACATAATAGTATAATAATAGATAACAAAAGTTTATTTATCAATTTGTTCATAAATCCATATAGGTAATTTAACAAAATAGGAGAATAAGTATTAGGTTTATATCTATCAAAGTTTAGGCCTAATATTATTCTACTTCTAAATATATTCTATATCTTCCCCTAAAAACTCCCATTAAAGCTTCAATTAAAGCCTTCTCTTGGAAAAATAGTGGGATTGATGTCTTCCGATGGTATGAAAATTAATGGTTGTAGGGACCATATCACTACTAACAACAACGATCTTATATATTAAGAATATTTGTCCGATCACAGGGACAAATACCCAATTAGTTAGCATTTCAAAGGTGATTTGATAATTTGCCATCTAAAAACATCATCAACAAATAGGTGAGAAGAGATTCTTAGTAACATGAAACAACATAGATAATACTTGAAATATCAATGGAATATAGTATGGCTTAAAATTATGATTCACTTTGACAAATGTATGTATGTTGACATCGTATAAACAACATATAAATATGCATTAGCAAACATATGACAAACAAAGGTAGACAATGTCCTTAACTATTAGGCATTGGGACATCATATTTGAGTTATTTGAGTATCACGAAGCCCAACACATGACTGTCATACCAAGGCAATCGAGTATCATAAAACCCAGTGTATGACAACTATTTGGCATATACGACCCCACCTTTAGTTAAGGCGTCCCCTAGCGGATAGCTAAATCAAAGACAGGCAATGCAACCTTTATCTCAATATGTCTTACAAGCCATCATGTGGTCAAGTTTAGATTAGTTTGAGAGAGAACTTATAAGTATTTCTTTTATGAATTATTCCTTTGAACACTGATGTACTTTTAATGGTTAGGAATCCCGTTAATGTCTTAAAAATTTATATGTCTTTAATTTCCACTTTTCTAAGTCTAAAATGATCCAAGAGCCTTCCACATATAACTCAATACAGGTGGTTCCTAGCAAAGATACTTTTTTACCTTCACTTGGTTTTCTTGAGGTCATTTCGGCAGGTTTAACCTGCCATAGAGCTTAGGTTCCAGGATATGGTGTAAGAAATATAACAACCCCATTTTTCCTTCAACCATTTAGGTGATATAACCTACCATAAATTTCAAAATTCATAGGATGTAATACTCTACTAAGGAACCTAAAGGTCCATATAAACATTTAGGTGGCAAAGCCAGCCATAGTTTATGTATTCAATATAAACATTTAGGCGGCAGAGCTAGCCATAGACATATGTATACAAGGTCTATAAGCTTCTTCAGGGTCCTAATTAATTTCCTTTAGAGTTTTAAATATCTTTTTCCTCGAATAGGATCCTAGCCTTCAATAAGTACATAGTGTGCAGGAATAGTTTAATTTCACAAAGACAAGTTCTCTTCTCGAACTACCATATTGTCAACCTATCATACAAGGTTGAAATGCACAATAACATAGACTATTGTAATGCATGAATAACAAAATATGCATAATACATAAGAGAAATCACTTATCAAAGTTCTCAGTTAGAGTTGTTATATTTTACATTATATTTTCTTAGATATTTTAAAATATCTATCTAGCTTCCATCTTCTCTAATTCTGCCCATTTTAGACCTTGAATGGGCTCATAGAAAGTCATAGTGGCAAAATTTCAAAATAAATGACTATAAGTCGTAAGGGATTGGTTATGTAGTATCATGGTGTCCTCTTAACTTTAATTACATTTCCACACCATAGCCAACCCTTTAGCCTTTGCAATATCATGAAGACCATCCAAGAAAAAGAAGAAGAAGGAAACGAAAATACAAGTAAAGAACCTATAATATGTTAAATCATACTACCTAAATAGCCTCATTTCTTGTAATTATCCTAAAATTCCTTCATTTCTTCTTGATCTAAGTGTGGCGCCAAAATGGAAAGGTGAGTGTGAGTGGAGTAAATATAGGGAAGGATGTGAGGTGTGATATGAAGAAATAGGGAAGGGTATAAGGTATTTAAAGATATTTCAACACCTATGAAAAACCGCAAGTTTTTGATCCAATGGTTGTGATTTCATCTCAAATCCTAAAATATCTAAGATTTTATTATGGTGTGGGCCCACATCCAAAGGCTAAGGTAGTGCCACATATCCTTCTTTGTGAATTTACCATTTTACCCTTGACATTTTTTCAAAATGACCATCTTACCTTAGGCCTTGTGAATTTACTATTTTACCTTTATGCCTTAAAATTAAGCTATAGGTTATTTTCTTTAAATGATTCAACTAGACATATTTATTTTTGTTTAATTCTTTCTAATTTCTCCTAAATAATCTAATTTAGCTCATATTAAAATCACTAAATTAAGGATGTTACAGCACCCTCTATGTAGGCACACATGTTTTAAATCATATAAAACTTAAAAAACAATGCTTTGCAAGTTTATCCTTGTCACTAGCATTGTTGATTATTCAATCCTAATCGTAAAAATTCTACAATTTCACTAATATGCTTTGGGAAAAATCAAATGATTAAGGCTTTTAAAACACATTTGATTTAAAATACTTAAACCATAACTAGGATCCATCTTTTTAATATATATACTATCATTATGGAAGTTAAGCATGTGATCTCTATATCCTAAACCAACCATCATATGTATCTTTATGATGAGACATACCTTTAAAAGATTAAGATATATCTATACCACTTTATGAATGTGATAATGCATACGTGAGGTGAGGATGATGAGCTTGAAGGATTTACCATCTTGTCTTCAAAATATCTTTTTGAAAAACATATTACTAGGTTGTTTTCATCTTACACAAAAATCACCCGTAGAATATATATGTAGAAAACATGAGATGAAAATTATACCTATAAACATGTGGTTACCACACTATGCCTAAGATAATATTTATCCCCACTATATTTGTTGTAGTACATATGGTAAATCACCCCTAGAAATTATCTTAAGCAACTTCGAGATTAATAGACAATAACTTCTGGAATCTCTCTCAAAGAGTTTTAAGAAGTTTCAGAGGAAGTAAAGGAAATCTTGTCAGATCCTCACTGCCACATTAGCATTAAGGTGTAAAGCTTATATTACTATAGTTAAATTCTTAAAGAGCTCGTGCCCAGTATGACTCAAGGGTACCACTAAGGACACAGGGATATTCACACAAGGACAAATGTAGACTATGCACGTGTAGCTATATAATTATTTTAGTTATTCATTCTTTATGTATATTTAGCATTTCATTCTTTCTCCTTCGTGTACATATAGTAGTAATCTTAGCCTTCAATAGTATGCAATATAGTAAATCTATATAGAATTAATACATCATTCCTTCCCTTATTTTTCTTATTCTTTTCATGGTATTAGAGCCAAAGATTTGGGCTATATCCTTTTCCTTCTCATTATGCCAGCATTCTTTTCATTCTCATGTATGAGCAAACTAGTTCCTCCCAGTGATCTGGGTATACTAATGCTCGAAATCCACTTTTACTTAATGGCTCAAACAATCTGAGTATTTCTATTGTCACCATTTCTTTCACTTTTGCTATACACAAGCTCAAAAATAGGGATAAATGACCATGCTTAATCTTGATGTTGTTGAACATAATGTTATGATTACTACTACCTCTGCTATGCCTAAAGGATCTAAACCACCTAAAAATGGATTTAAGAAAAAAGATCTTAGTAAGAAAGATGATCAATAATGTTCTTATTATAATGGCAAGGGTCTCACTATGATACATATTTTAAGAAACATGGTTACCCAGAATGGTATAAAGAACTTAAAGAGAAACAAGGCAATCAAGTCGTTAATGTCTGCACTAATGAATATGACACACCACTTGATACAATTAACTTCTACTATTATAAAATTTGTTCAATAAGAGATTCAAATGTTGCTAAAAAACAAAGCTACCGTGTTTGATGATCATGTGAACATTACTTACTTTTCTGATTTTGCTAGTATACATTCTCACTATGCCTTTCATTTATTTGATGATATTGATTCTGGTTCATAGATTACTGACACAGGTGCCACAAATCACATTTGTATATCCTTTTTATATTTTTCTTACATGACTACACCAATCAAACCTAGATTGGTCCACTTACCAAATGGCCAATCACAACATATTTCACATATAGGAATAGTATAAATTCATTATAATCTCACCTTAATCAATGTCTTTTACATACCTAATTTCAAATACAATCTCATTTCTCCCCAACTAGCAGCAACTAATCATTTCAAGTTAACATTTACATCTTCTTGTTGCTTGTTACAGGTCCTTAAAACTAATGTTATTATTGCTGTGGGAAAACTTATTGTCAACTTATATCTCCTTGATCAAGAATCATTTTCTTTTTATAATATTGAGAGTTATCTTACTTGTAATAACAGTCATGTATTGTTAAGTAATAAAACTTTTGAATCTATGTCTTTATTGCACAATTGATTAGGTCATCCATCTTTTAATGCCATAAAACATACTCCACACATTACTTTCATGTCTCATTCTTATGTTTTATGTGAAATTTACCCATTAGCAAAGCTGACACGTTTTCCATTTCCTTTACTTAGCATTACTACCCAACATCCTTTGAATTTCTTCATCTGGATTTATAGGGTCTTTATCAAACACCTACTATTATAAGAGCTAATTACCTCATGACAATAGTAGATGATCATTCAAGGGCCACCTTGACATTCCTTCTTTAGCATAAGTCTCAGACCCCTTCTATCATAAAATCATTCTTTAAAATGGTCACCAACCAATTCCATGCCTTTGTTTAAAAAGTTCAAATAGATAATGGGACAGAATTTCTAAGTTATGACTATTAAACATTATTTTTTGACTTATAAATTATTCATAAAAAATCTTGTCCTTTTACTCCCCAACAAAATGGCATCGTTAAAAGGAAACATAGTCATTTGTTACAAGTTGCTCGATCCTTGATGATCCATTCCAAGTTACCTTCATAGTTCTGGGGGGAGTCCATTTTGATAACCACTTATTTGATAAACTGATTATCCACTGCCATATTAAGTTGGAAAACACCGTATGAGATTTTACATCAGAAGGCACCTTCTTATACTCATATTAAACTTTTTGGCTCATTATGCTTTGCAACTGATACTCAACCAAAGAAAACTAAGTTTTCTCCTCGGGTTGTCAAATGTGTTTTCCTTGGTTATACTTCTAGGCACAAGGCTTATAAATTGTATGATCTTGACAATCAATATATTTTTGTTTCCCGTGATGTTAAATTTTATGAATCTAAGTTGGCTTTTAAAACTAAATTGATTACTGCTGTTGGTTCATGTCTTATACCAAACATTTCACCTAATGATGATATTATTCCTACATCATTAGCTATGATAAATCCACTATCACTTCCTTCTGCTCCTTCTAATCCTCCCCCTAGATAGAGTACGAGAATTAAACATAGACCCACCTAGCTTACTAATTATGTTACTAATTTCGTCAATATAACTTATCCCCATATTCTCCCCACATATCCCTTGCATAGTTTACCCCATTTTTCTTCCTCTTACCTTAATTTTTAGCAAATGTGTCACACTTTCATGAACCCACATCATATCATTAGCTAAGCATTTTCCAAAATGGTCGACAACAATGAAACAAGAACTTGATGCTTATGAACATAATAATACATGGGAGCTTATTGTAAGTGGGTATACAAGGATAAGCTCAAGCCAGATGATACAGTTGATAGATATAAAGCCCAACTTGTTGCCAAGGGCTATAATCAAATTAAGGGGTTGGATTACACTGAAAGCTTTTCTCTTATAGCGAAAGTGGTCACTATTAGACTATTTTTAGTCATTGTAGTTGCTTATTGTTAGCCTTTGTGTCAACTAGATATTAATAATGGTTTCTTTTATGGTTATCTACATCAAAAGGTTTTCATGTTTCCACTAAATGGCTACACGAAAGTAGCACTAGGGAAAGTATGTAATTTAAAATGACCATTGTCTGGGTTAAAACAAGCATCTCTTCAGTGGAAATGTGAATTGACAACACAACAAAAATTTAGTTTTAACTAATCCACTCATGATTTTTGTTTGTTTGTTCTGCAACAACCTAATTCTTTTCATCCATTGCTTGTGTGCTTTGAAGATGTACTTTTAATAAGTACTACCATTGCCCAAATATAGAAAGTTAAAGAATTTCTTCATCAACTATTCACCATTAAAGGACTCAGGCCTGCTAAATATTTTTTAAGTTTATAAATAGCTCAATCATCAACCGGTATGTATATTAATCAAAGGAAGTATATCCTCGATTTGCTTATTGAAACTGGACTTATGAGCTATAAACCTTCTACAACTCCTCTTTCAATAACTCAAAAATTGATATTATACCCCGGTGACCCATTAGAAGATTTGAAATCATACAAATAAGAAATTGGCAAGTTACTATATCTTGGTTTTACAAGACTAGATATAATTCATGTTGTTCAAAAGTTAAGTCAGTTTGTCACCTTACCATGCCAAGTTCATTGGAAGGCAGCCATGCATCTTTTTAAGTACCTAAAAGGAGGTCTTTCAAAAGGCATTTTTTATCTTACTCAATCTCATTTAAAGTTAAAAGGTTTTTCGGATGCTGATTGGGCCTCATGTATTGACACTAGGACAAATCTCACTGGATATTGTATTTACTTGGGCAACTCTCTTATTTCCAGGAAAACTACAAAGCAATCCGCAATTTCTTAGTCTTTAGCATATTAAGTATAGAGCCTTAACTGCTACTGTTTGTAAGATGCAGTGGTTGTCTTACTTACTCAATGATTTATTCATCCCATTTCAATTACACATTCCTTTGTGGTGTGATAGTTAAGCTACTTTTCACATTATAGCCAATCCAGTATTCCATAAGCATACAAAGCACCTTGACATAGATTGCAAATTGGTCCGAGATCAATATAAGAAAGGTTTTATTTTGCCTCAACATGTTATTTCTTCACAATAGAAGGCAAACTTGTTTATTAAAGTTTTGTTTGCTCCTCAGTTTCATCTTTTACTCTCTAAGTTAGGATTAGTTAACTACCACTCACTAACTTTAAGGGGGATGAATGAGATCTTGTTAGATCCTATTAGAATATCTTATAATATCTAGGATTTAAATCTATTAAGATATTATACAATGTCCACCCATAGAGGGTGCTCATTAAGTAAAGGTAAAATAGTAATTACAGGAATTACTACTAAACCCTAACCCTAACTAGTCTTTATAAAAAGGGCTAAGCTATTATACAACAAAGGAAGGATATAGTGAAAATAGACTCAATAAAGACTTAAGATGCTCTAAGAGAATACATACGAGTATTCTGCAGTCATAATTTGAGAGGGGATTTAAGTTGAGGAAACCTGAGATACACCCAATACATTGTGAGTATCTTATACAATTAGTGATTCCAACAAGAGTTAGATCATATTTTGCAACTAAGGAGAAATATGTAAGTCTCCTAACCTGAATTAAATTATGAATGTGTTCTTCATTTGATTTTTTCATATCCTCACTGCCACATTAGCACCAAGGTTTAAAGCTCATATTGCAGTAGATAAATTCTCAAAGAGCACATTTTTAGTGTAACTCAAGGGTAGCACTAAGGACACAGGGATATTCACATAAGGAAAAATGTAGAATAGACACATGTAGTTGTATAGTTATTTTAGTTATTCATCCTTTATATAGTTTTAGCATTTCATTCTTTCTCCTTCATGCATATATAGTAGTAGTCTTAGCCTTCAATAGTGTGTAGTACTGTAAATTTGTATAAAATTAATACATCATTTCTTCCTTTATTTTTCTAATACTTTTCAAGAAGAGAGAGATGCCTTATCAAAGGAATTTTCATACTCTCATTTTTTTCTAAGTTGTAATCAAGTCTTATTTATAATAAGACATTGTAAAGACACAATTCTTTTATAAAGTCATATTTTCTAAAGATTGTGTTTGTATGAAAAAGCATATCTCTTCAAATTTAAATTTTAAACAAACTAGAAAAATTAATTTCAGCTATTGGATTTATCTTCATCCAAAACATGCATAACTTAGTTCTTCAAACTAGTTGTTTCCTTCTTTAACACACTTATGTGGCAACTGATTTGATGTGTTAATTCCAATTAAATCATTCTTTTAATGGCACTACTCTTCTTCTGGGATAATTTGAATGAGACTAGCACACCACATCAGTTGCCAACTAAGTGTGTAAATATTAGCCAATAATTTTTCATTTAATCCCATTGTAATGCCCTAAATATTGATGATGTAGCATGTAAAATTTCTTTTTCAAAATGACGCATTGAATACATAGTACCAAACAGCTATGAACACTACTTGTCCATATCTCGATCAAATTTAACAAGAGGTTTATCCACATCTCTGCGCCATGACCAATCTTGATCATGGGAACCAAATTACATGACAAACTCATAATGGTCAATGGTCAAAGCTAGGTCTAAGAGTGAATTAAAACAATGATCTAGACAATGGATGATACCCAATAACGAGCCTGCAGAATCATTGGATGGTCAAAGGCAATATATGTCCTCAAACTCTACTAGTAAGTCAATGAGGGAGTGTGTGATTTGTTCAGCAACAACATTTCCACTAGTGAGTCTTATCATTGAAGTTTCACATCTATCACCTATGATGAGACTTGAAACTTTGCAAAATTGTCCATGCTTGCTTGGAAGTGGTAGCTATTGCAATACTTGAGAAAACAATCTCATGATCTGTCTGGTTATTACTCTTACTAGTGCATCAAGGGGTATGGATAGATTATGTGTTGTCCAGTATACATATTGTGCAATTAATATATGAAATTTGTGAAGAAGTTTAACTAATATCTCCTTTAATAAGCTTAAACTAATTTTTCTTTTCATTATCCTATTTCATTGAGTTTAAAAATAAACCTTTATTCTTGTCTAAATCTTGAATCATTTTTTGTAATTTACTTGGAAGCATTATACAGTCTTTAAAATATATTTTTCTTTTTTCCCCCTTAGGAGAACGTATTATAATATAATTAGTGTTTAAAAAGTGATGGGCCTTTGGCTTCTAATTCTACAAAATAAAATAAAATAGTGATAAGTAGTATTTGTAAAAGGTTAAGGTGACTGATTGAATTTTAAAACATAAAAAAAGTAATAGCTATTAGTTTTGCTCTTCATGATTACTAATAACCTAAATTATAAAACATCAACTATATGATCATCCCACAAATTAAGGCTGCACATATTAGCTGGCATTTAAGCTTCATTTGAGTATAATATCACATGGTATAATCAATTTATTTCCAGAATCCTTTATAAAAAAAATTAATCTTAATTTTAATGACGTAAAATTCTTGGTGAGAGCATGGAACTATAATATATAATTTCCTGGAGACTACGCCAAATTCGAGTAGTCGCGTCATCCAATCTAAATTATAACTTAATTATTGATTCAGCAAACTTGAAAAAACGAAATGGATTCTCTCATATCCTTTTTTGTGTATATTTTACTTTTTATTTTCCTTAAACAAAACAACCAAAGTGACCAATTTCTTATCTTATAAAAAGAGCTTTCCCTCTTGTCCAATGGAATCTCACAAACAGGCAAATGAAGCACTGAAATGGCCACAAGCTTACCTTCTTCTCCATCTATAGTTCAAAGGTAAAAACAACATCGGTTTCCAATAAGAAATTTAATTTTATAATTATGAATTCTAATTTTTTTAAAAAAAATTAGAATATTGTGTAAATTTAATAATTCATAATGTTTCATTAAAGAATTATTGTTTGTTTAAATTATAAAGTTTTAGAAACTTATGTCTATTACATCAATGAAATTTTAGAAACTATTACTTGACAAATTAAAATGTGTAATCATTTATATGAATTGAGTGCTGATTGCAATATAAAGGTTCAAAAAACATGTTGGTGATATTATATGATGTCTATCTTTAAGTTGGGTAATCTTTATATTTTGCATCTTTTATGTTTATGTGTGCCTCTAGTAATTATGAATGAAAATGGTCATCTTCAAGTAAATATTTTAATGTGGTAGATGATGGAATAAAAGTAGATGGATAATGAAAAACCCATGCCATGTTTGAATATCAAAATTCATAATTTTGGACAACTATATATAACCAATTAAGTTTATATATATATATATATATATATATATTATTTATTGATACATTAAAATTGTGTATTACGTAATTTAAGTTTTATTTAAAATTATTACATCTATGTATATTATATGGATGACTTGTTAGTTATGGAGATGACTGAATTATAAAATTTAATGTCCATCAAATTTAATAATATTATGATTTATTTTAATATCTATATTGTGGATAATTTGTGAGTTATTGGAAATTTTGTTAGGCATAATTATCTTATGGGCTTTGATATTTTTTGTGATAGATTATACAAGTTGAATTTTGATAGTTTTTATGCTAAATCACTTTTGGCCCTATATCATAATATTTGTACTAAACATAGCTTAGTGAATTTATGTTTCACTAAATTATGGCATAAGTATTTAAGCCATATTTCCAACGAAAGATTGGAAAGATTAATAATGAATGATATCTTTTCAAATTTTAGATTTTACTAATTTAAATATTTTTCTAACAAACAAAACACACGAAAAAAGGAGCCACAAGAAGCAAACAATTTCTTGATATTATACACACTAATACATGTAGATCTTTTTATGTCAATTCTTTCAACAAAGAAAAACATGTCATCACCTTTATTAATGATTATTCACATTATGGATATGTCTATCTATTGCTTGAGAAATCTCAAGCAGTGGTTGCCTTAAAAATATTCATTAATGACGTTGAAAGACAGTTGGACAAGAAAGTAAAAATTGTTCGATTAGACAAAAGTGATGAATATTATATAGTTATGATGAAACTAGGTAATACTCAGGTTAATTTGCTAAATTTCTTAAGAAACACAGCTTATGTGCTCAATATTTAAAGCTAGGTACACCACAACAAAATGGTGTATCATAGTAACATATAGATATGGTTAGGTAACTCATCTTTATCTATTTCATTGTGTATACATGTTTAAGGTTGCTAGGTAGAAGTAAGAGTGAATATTAGTCATGCAACTGAGACGCAAAGAAAGAAAAAGGGATCCTGAATTCGAGATTAGGGCAATCTCTAGGGAAGCTAAGCTCAGTGAAACGGAAAGCTTCAGAGGTGGTTTGAACCTAAAAACAAACGCCCCTTACATACCCTCATTGCATGTAATATACTGCACATCACTCCCCTAGCCCACTACAGTTATTCCTCCCTCATAACACATGATACATGCACTAGCTTTCTCTTACTTCATTACACGAGCCCGCCATACACCAAATCACTTGCCGCACGTGATTACCATGCATTCGCCATGCATAATCATTTCATCACATACTCATGCACCCACTTCGGAGGCTTTCTCTCGCGCACCTTCTTCTCGACGTTCAGGCACTGGTCAACCCTGCATCTCCTTTCGATTCGTTTACAACACTCCTAACAGTATATAACTCACAAGAAAAGAAACTAGATGGAAGAACAATCAACGGATATTTCATTGTTTATCCAGAAAAATATAAGGGGTATATATTTCATTACGCTCATCATAGCACAAAAATTGTTGAAACTAAAAATGTCAGGTTTATTGAAAATGATGAAATTAGTGGGTTCCACAAAATGTGAAAATTAAGGAAATGAGAATGCAAGTCCTTTAATTTGCAATTCTTTTAAAGTAGTTGTTACTTAAATTATTGAATCACAAAACAATAAAAAGAGAACAATAAATTAATGATCCTATAATATATGATAAACTTATAGTAGATGAACCACAAGAGATGGTATTAAGAAGATCACAGAGGCAGTAAAGATTAACTATTTTGAATGATTATGTCTTTTATTTACAAGAGTTGAAAGTTAAAGCCACTAATAGTAATATTGTTGAAAAATGATTAAATGCTATGAAAGAAGGGTTAAAATTTATAGAACCTAATGAATTATGGGACATTTATAGAATTGTCTAAAGGTTGCAAGAAAATCATATGAAAATGGGTTTTTAAGACTAAAGATGACTCTCATGAGAACATTGGTTCAGACTTGTTGCCAAAAGTTTTATTTACAAATATGATGTTATCTATAAGGAGACATTGTATCAATCTCTAAGAAAGACTTTTCAAAATTATCATAGTATAGGCAACTTATTATGATTTGGAGCTGCATGAAATAGATATGAAAATTACGTTTCTCAATGGAAATCAAGAGAAAGTTTACATGGACCAACCAATGAGGTTTTTAATTGAAGAAAAGAAACAAATTATGTATAAACTAAAAAATCAACATACTAATCTAAACAAGCTTCTAGGCAATTTTATAATAGTTAACACTTTAACAAAAAGGTTACAGCCCAAGGCACTTAAAATTGTTATAAATATAAGCATTATTAATCATAAAGATTGTGGAATAATAATCAAAACATAATATATATTTAATTCTTAATTTTTCTTTCACCCTTTGGGAAAACATATTATAATTTAATTAGTATTAAAAAGGCTATGGGCCTTTGGCTTCTCATTCTAAAAAGAAAATGATAATTTATATTTGTAAAAGGTTTATTAAGGTGACCGTTTGATTTTTTTTTTTTCCTTTTTAAAAAGGAAACACAAAAAGGTAATATGACTATTATTTTTGCTCTTTATAATTAGTAATGGTCAAAATGCTAAAACATTGATTATATTATCATCCCTTAAAACATTGATTATATTATCATCCCTTAAATCAAGCCAGCGCATTAGCTGGCATCTGCCTTTCATTTGAGTATAAACAATTAAATACATTTTCATGGTTAGATCAGGGAGCTATAGTATATAATTTCCGTGAAGACTCTGTCACATTCTTGTAGTCGGCGTCCACTCTTAATTATTACTTAATTACGATAAATTAAAAAAAAAAAAACTCAACTCAATTAATTAAGCAATCTTTTAAAAAAAAAACCACAAAGTGACCATATTTCTCATCTTATAGAAAGAGTTTTCCTTCATCTTCAAGGTAATCTCACAAATAGGCAAAAGAAGCACCAAAATGGCCACAAGCTTTGCTTCTTCTCCATCTGTAGTTTCATTGCACTCTTCCTTCGTTCTCATTCTCTCGTTAGCCATTGAGTACGATGCTAGTTACAATTGTTCTTGACATTTCACTTCTTCCTTTCAACTTGCATTCTATGACACTACCCCTAATGCCCTCACTCTTGCACCACGCATGGGCCTAAAAGGTTCAGAGTCAGTGTATCCTTGGGTTTGGGAGTCCAATAGAGGGAACCCAGTTGCTCAAGATTCTACCCTCTCTTTTGGGCCTTATGGAAACCTTGTGCTTGCTGATGCTGATGGCATGATCGCTTGGCAAGCCAATACTTCTAATAAGGGAGTGGTGGCCTTCAGATTGCTCCCCAAAGGTAACATTGCGCTTCTGGATGCCTCAGGTAATTTTGTTTGGCAAAGTTTTGATTACCCAACTGATACCCTTTTGGTGGGCCAGTCTCTATGGGCTGGGGCCCCAACAAGCTCGTTAGCCCAGGCTTCAAAGAAGGAAAACATAAATGGGCCTTACAGCTTGGTGTTGGGGCCCAAAGGGTTAGATTTGTACTGCAAAGGCAAGAACTCTCCAAGCCCAATTCTCTATTTCTCATCATCTTACTGGTTTCCCATTCAGCAAGCTACTCCAGGTAATGTGACCTTAACCAGTTCAGAAGCAGATAATGGCAATGCTTATGACCTAGATCTTGAGTACCAATTAGCCAGTGACCCCACAGATAGTGGAATTAGATTTCTTGTTAGGCCCAAGAACAATAGCACCTTGACATTTCTTAGGCTTGGGATTGATGGGAATCTTAGGTTCTATACTTATAATGATAAGGTTTTCGAAGTTGCTTGGGAAGTGACCATCACACCTTTTGACAGAGATTCTGAGCAGAGTGAGTGCCAATTGCCAGAGAGGTGTGGAGATCTTGGGATTTGTGAAGAACATCAGTGTGTTGCTTGCCCTTCATCATCTCGGTTAGCAGGTTAGAGCAAAGATTGCAAGCCTAAAGCTTTAACTTCATGTGGGGTCAATGATTTTCACTACTATAAACTTGAAGGGGTCGATCATTTCATGAGTAAATTCACACAAGGAGACGAAGAGAGTGAAAAAAATTGTGGGGAGAAATGCAACAAGGACTGCAAGTGTTTGGGCTATTGCTACCACAAGGAGGCCTCAAGATGTTGGTTAGCCTATGAACTCATGACCTTGATCAAAGTGGTCAATTCCACACATGTGGGTTTTATTAAGGTGCCTAATAAATAGCAAATTAGCAGTTCATAAAATGAAAGACATAAAGTGTTTGCTTAATCCATGTGTTACCATAATCTGTGTTCTAAGCTCAATATTGAGACAGAAATAATAGAATAATATTTATTTTACTTCGGAGTGGACCATATCAATTTAAGTTGTACAGGTTTATCTTTGAAGCTGAAAATTCTTTGCTCTAAAATCTGTGCACCAGTCAGATATGAGATGAAGTTCCTCTTCTCTCCAAACCTAGTTTGATCTTCAAGCATCACGGTTTCATTTGCTAAATTAATACACTTTTGCCTCACTAGCATTAACAGAAAAGATTATACAGCTCAACCATTAAAAATTTCAATAGTATCTAACTTTCATGTTTAACGAACAATTTAAACAAAGTGCAAGAAAGATGATAAAACTTGGAAAAAAAAAAGTGCAAAGAAGCTAACAGGAAGAACTTTAATCAAGTTCAGATGGAAAAAACAACAGGAAGAGAAGAATACAAATACCAATTACAAATCATTACACAGATCATTTATTTTACGTTCGTGTCATTCTCCACATGGAGAACTATAACAAGCATTTTATTGGGTATTTAGAGCCAGACATCAAGAAACAAGAACAATAACTTCTAATACATAATACAAAGTTATAACATCTTTACCAGGCTTCACTTATTACTGGTTAATTAGGCACCTTGATGTAAGCCACATGAGTGGGATTTGAAACTCTGGTAAGGGTATGCAGATCATAAGCTACCCAACACCTTGAGGTATCCCTATGGTAGAAATATCCCGCACACTTGCAGTCCTTTGTGCATTTGTTTGCACAGTTGCTCTCTGTCACCCTATCTCCATTTGTGTACTTGCTCATGTAATGTTCTACTCCTTCAACTTCGTAATAGTGAAAGTCACTTGCTTTACATGAAGTCACAGGCTTAGCTGTGCAATTTTTGCTCCACCCCAATAACCCATTTGGCAAAGGGCAAGCCACACACTGGTTATCCTCACAAAGCCCAAAATTCCCACATCTTTCTGGTAATTGGCACTCGCTTTCATCAGAATCTCAGTCAAAGACAGTGTAAGTTTCTTGCCAAACACCTTCACGTACATCCAAGAAGTAAGTGTGGAGCCTAACATTACCATCAATTCCAAGCCTCAGGTATGTTAAAGTGCTATTGTTCACTGGCCTACCAAGGATTCTATTGCCACTAATGTCTGAATTAGCCACATGGAAATCAAATACAATTTCAAAACTTTCTGGGTCAGATGAGAGTGTGATATTTTTCAATGAGCTATTTTGGGTGAAGAACCAATCAGAAGAAAACCAGTACAGTACTGGCCTAGGAGAATTCTTGCTCTGATAGTACAGAGCCAACCCTTTAGGCTCCAAGACCAAACTATAAGGCCCATTCACATTTTGTTTCTCTGAGAGTCTACTCACAAGCCTGGACGGTCCCTTAGCCCGTAGGTATTGACCCACCAAAAGGGTATCTGTAGGGTAGTCAAAACTTTGCCAAACGAAGTTACCCGAGGCATCCAGGAGCACAATGTTACCATTTGGGAGCAATCTGAAGGCCACCACTCCCTTATTGGAAGTATTGGTTTGCCAAGCGATTCTGCCATCAGAATCAACAAGAACAAGGTTTCCATCAGATTGAAAGGTAAATGTGGCATTTTCCTCTATTGGCCTCCCAAACCCAACGAAATAGCTGCTCCGAACGAGTGAGACCCATTCGCAAAGCGAGAGTGAAGGCATTTGGGGTGGTGTTATAGAAACCCATTTGGAAAGGAGAGTTGAAGATGCTTATCATCCTGTAGTTCCCACCATACTCAACTATGAAATCCCCAAAATCTCCTGAGTTCACAAACCTAAAGGTCTCATTTTGGGGAACCACAGCTTGAGCAAGGAAGGTGGAAAATGAAAAGAAGAAGAAGAACGTAAAAATGGAGGTTTTAGTTGGGAGCAGACAAGCCATAACTATGGCAGAATAGGAACGAAAGGATTCTTCTATTTTGAGTTTATCAATGCTGGGAAAGCCTCTACTTATAGGAAAAAATATATCGCAGCTATCTCTGACTCCAATTATAATACAAAGACAGGCTGATCAAGATTCGAACAAAATAACGTGTGGTCGAATGATCTGGATTTGCATAAGCATCAAATCAATGTGTTAAAAAAAGATAAACATTAATTAGGAAGACGCCGAGTGTAATAAATTTCGTGCACTCTTTTTTATATTAATTTTTTTATTCTTAAGATCACAGCTAATTACGTGTCCATTTTAGATCTGCCCTTTTGTCTCGTAATTCAAAGAAAGCCCTCAGATTTAATACTCTTCATCTCATAGTCCTTTCGTCTGTAGGGAAAGCTTGGTTTATATTATTATACATAACTTGTACGATTGGATTTTGCAAACGCTGCCACTTCGGATAACTATGGTGATATTTTCAGTGTTTTAAAGTAAATTATATAGACTATTTTTTATTTTTGTTAAAATTATATTGATTTTTTTTATTTTTAAAATATATTTTTATTCTAATTTTAAAATTTCTATGTAATATATTTTTCATGTGAAGATTATGAAAGAGAATATTTAACTGAAAATATGTCTTAAATTAATTGAAAGTATTTTAACAAAAAATTTAAAATTAAATTAAAATATAGTGTGATCTTTTTATTTCAGAAAAATTTATATATATTTTAACAATAGACAGAAAGTTTATATAATTTCAACCAACTTTAAAAAATTATATAATTAACTCTTCTTTCAAGGCAGAAATTTTTATATATAACTATTCTCTGACCTCATTTGCATACTCATTTAAATTTATAAATTAACTAACCTACAATACAACATTTGTTGAGAAAAAAGAGAGGGGCGGGGATTAATAATTAGAATTTAAAGTCAAAATAACAGAATTAAGTATCATTTAATCAAATTTTAAGTTTATGAAAATTTTGTGAAGTTATCGGCATATAGATGTGTTATCATTAGAAAAGTATAGGTAAACAAGATGAGAACTGTGTTTAGAATTGTATGAGTCATACTTTATTTTAAGTGATATTTGTTTTTATTATATTTATTATAGGATATATGATAAATCATTCTTAAAATTTATTTCAAACACATTGATATTTACATACAATAACTTCTAAAATCCTATTAATTTTTTTAAAGAAAAGTCAGAGCAGAATTTATGAGAAAAAAGAGAAATTTGAATTCTTTCTGTACTTTTTAATTTGTCTAAATTCTTATTTATAATAAAAATCTATACTAACATGCATAATTCCTTATGAAAAGTTGTGTTATATTAAAAATTTATATATCTATTTAATCTTTAAGTAAAAAGTTGTGTTTATTCTTGAATTATATCAATTAAATTTTTTTGGAGTCCAAATATATTAATTAAATTTTAAATAAAAATAATTAAATAAAATAAATAATAGAAATAACAAAGTAGATCAAAAATAAGAATTATTAAATCAGTTTCAATTCAATGTACATGCACAGAACAAGTACTAAGTATTTTTAAAATATAAATATTTTTTGATTTCACACCAACATTTATATTTTTCTCTAATTTTTTTAGCTTAATATATGATATAAATTTTAAAATCTTTAAATGTATCCAATATAATACTTAAAAACTTATTTTCATAACTTGTATCTTCAGTCAAATTAGCATGTGACAGCTATTGAGTCAAAAGATGAAAGCGTGTGGTTTAGATAGAATGTCTAAGAACCAGAAATCGGCAGATAAGGATTTGCGCAGCCCAATATCCAGAGGAATTCTTACAATGCTTCCGATTAATACATTAAGGATTATTTCACATATTATTAAGATGGAATATAATTTTTTTACATAATCTGTTAAGGTTTAAATACACTTTCAGTCCTTTTAATTTTATTGAAAAGTTAATTTGTTTCGCTTAGTACAAAAATAGACAATTCTACTTCATATTTTATAAACTATTTAATTTTATCCATTCGTCATATATTTATTCAAAGGTTAACGCTAAATATAATAACATATGATAAATAAATATTGTTTAATTGGATAAATTGTAAAGTTTAGCATTAATTAGACTTTGAATTTAAAATATGATAGAGAAAAAAACTTATTAATATGCAAAATAGAACGGCATCATATTTTATTTTTTTCAATTGAAGAAACACAAATAAATGATTATCAAATTAAAAGAATAAAACATGTATTAATTTTTTAAAAAACAAATTTTAAATATATGAGACTAATATAGTCGCATCATTCTTTTGTATATATATGACTGCTAGATTTAATTTATTTACACAGTTATTTTTTATATAAATAAAATTTTATCATAATAATACGTTATATAGTCTCTCTTATAAATAATATTAGTATCCCAATTGCTTTTACCTTAAAATTTTAAAATTGTTAATGCAATTATATTAGAGTTATAAATTGTAAGTCTACTTAAATTGTCTTATACGCTTTTTATAATGGTATAAATAATTATGCAAGGATTTTGGTGGAATGCATTATAAATAATATTCTCAATAGCACTTGTGCCTAAAAGCCAATATTTGGCTCAAAAGATACAAATAACGAAGCAAGTTGCATGAAAACTTTTATGACCACATGGGTCTGAATATGGATCTACAAATCATATCATTATATCACATGTAAGCAACACAGAAGATTTAATAATAAAATAATATATACATTAATTATTGTGTAAAAATAGTATAATTTTTTTTATTAAAAAATACAATTGGATAAAACTATCTTATAAAAAATAATATAAATTTAATAGAACGTATATATCACAATTCTTTCTCATTAAATGGTGCTAGCAGCAAGTTTTGACTGGGAGAAATCATTTTTTTATACAATGTGCATGTCCTTTAAAAAAAATAAAATCAACTTTTGAAATATAAAATCAACTTCCTTTATTCATAGTTTCATATCAGAATTTAATATAAACTTAAGTGTCTTTATTATTACATTAATAATATTACAGTCACATATTGCATACAAATTAAATTTTTGGAAATAGATTACAAGAAAATTTTCTATAATATATATCGAAATATCATATTTGGATACAATTTTAAAGCTAAAAATATCAAATATAATTTAATAATAAAAAAAAAAAGTTAACAATAATTTGCTCTTGTTATCAAATGGTAAAGGTGATCAAAGGCGATATAAGTCATTGATTGCTTACTCACCGACTCCATGGGGAGTGAGATCAAAACATTTATTCAACCAAGTTACAATTTTTAATATGCATAATGATTATTCCAAATAGAAAAATAAAAGCACATAATAAATGTTAGATGAATTTTTTTACATTTTTGTATATGATAAGCATTTTACCTTTTAATATGTGGTTATCATGTTGGAATAATTTCATATTATTTTGTGGATTAGCACTAATCTAATTATTAGAATAATTTTGTAAAATTATTAATTAGATAATCAATATTAAATTAAACTAAGAATGGATTAGGTTCTTGTTGACCTGATATGTAATCTATGATAAATTAAATCAACCACAGATTCATTTTAGTAAAGACCCCAATCTATAATTCACTGTTAATCAATAATTATTCCATTAGATCATTTATAAAGAACTGATAAAAAGGGATTAAGTTTATTTATTAAGCTAATTAAAGAACTTATATTTTATTAACTAAAACCTAACTTTATTAATATTTTAAAGCTACTTTTAAAGGAAAGGGCCCATGTTTGTGAGGCAAGCTTCCTCTTTTTGGATAGGGCTTTCTGTTGAAATATCTCCTCTTTTGGATAAGGCTCTTTGTGGAAATATCTCCTCTATGTGCTCTCTTGTGATATGTACAGTGGGGTTTATAAATTATTCATCCCTATTGTTCAATTGAGCTATGACCAGCGTATCATTGACTTTAAGTTAGTGTTTGTTAATAAGTAATCTCTCATTTTAGACATTATTATATAATGTCACTTTAGCATATCATATAAAAAATGTTAAAAATTTCATTTATAAACTACCCCACTTGCAGCAAAATGATTATTCCATTTATAAAACTAAAAGCATTAATAAGTCATGAATTTTAACATTTTTATATGATAAGCACATATTAAAAGGTACAATAGGCATGTTACCTAAAATTTATTATATAATGTCACTTCAGTATATCATATAAAAAATGTTAAAATTTCATTTATAAACTACCCAACTTGCAGCATAATGATTATTCCATTTATAAAAGTAAAAGCATTAATAAGTCATTATTTTAACATTTTTATATGATAAGCACATCTTAAAAGGTACAATAGGCATGTTACCTTTTTTTTTTTTTAATTGCAACTTGATACATAAAGTTCCAATTTTTTGTTAAGCTCAAACTTTAAAAGGTACAAAAAAACAGTTAAAACAACCATAAAGAATAACAACATGCTCTAAAACTCATCGGAAGAGTAGCTATGTGTGTTAGTTATGAACAATTAAAACTCCATAAGGAAAATTAATTATTTAATTACTATACTTTACTTTAGTTTATAAATTGGTTTCCAGACTATTTTTTTTTTTCAAAGCACTTCTTATAGTATAATTTCCTTACAATCAACTTATTGCCTTTAATAAAGCCTTTGACACTTTTGAATAGGGTGTAATGTGGGGAATCTACAATGATAGGGAAAAACTTAATGTCACATGTAATGCCAGAGAAAAGTCTCATTGCCATGTGGACAAGGTAGATTTATTTATTTTTTAAAACTTGTGGCATTGACACGATTCCCGGGAGTTATAAAAATAAAACTAAATCTACTTTGTCCACGTGGGATTGAAACTTTTCCTTAACCAGTTAAGAAGCAGATAATGGCAATGCATATGACCTAGGTCTTGAGTACCAATCAGCCAGTGACCCCACATATAGTGGAATTAGATTTCTTGTTAGGCCCAAGAACAATAGCACCTTGACATTTCTTAGGCTTGGGATTGATGGGAATCTTGGGTTCTATACTTATAATGACAAGGTTTTTGAAGATGCTTGGGAAGTGACCTTCACACTTTTTGACAGAGATTCTGAGCAGAGTGAGTGCCAATTGCCAGAGAGGTGTGGAGGTCTTGGGATTTGTGAAGAACATCAATGTGTTGCTTGCCCTTCATCATCTCGGTTAGCAGGTAGGTGCAAAGATTGCAAGCCTAAAGCTTTAACTTCATGTGGGGTCAATGATTTCCACTATTATAAACTTGAAGGGGTCGATCATTTCATGAGTAAATTCACACAAGGAGACGAAGAGAGTGAAAAAAATTGTGGGAAGAGATGCACCAAGGACTGCAAGTGTTTGGGCTATTGCTACCACAAGGAGGCCTCAAGATGTTGGATAGCCTATGAACTGATAACCTTGACCAAAGTGGTCAATTCCACACGTGAGTTTTCTTAAGGTGCCTAATAAATAGCAAATTAGCAGTTCATAAGATGAAAGACATAAAATGTTTGCTTAATCCATGTGTTACCATAATCTGTGTTCTAAGCTCAATATTGAGACATAAATAATAGAATACTGTTTATTTTACTTCGGAGTAGACCATATCAATTTAAGTTGTACAGGTTTAACATTAAAGCTGAAAATTCTCTGCTCTAAAATCTGTGCACCAGTCAGACATGAGATGAAGTCCCTCTTCTCTCCAAACCTAGTTTGATCTTCAAGCATCACGGTTTCATTTGCTAAATTAATACACTTTTGCCTCACTAGCATTAACAGAAAAGATTATACAGCTCAACCATTAAAAATTTCAATAGTATCTAACTTTCATGTTTAACGAACAATTAAACAAAGTGCAAGAAAGATGATAAAACTTGGAAAAAAAAAAAAGTGCAAAGAAGCTAACAGGAAGAACTTTAATTAAGTTCAGATGGAAAAAACAACAGGAAGAGAAGAATACAAATACCAATTACAAATCATTACACAGATAATTTATTTTACGTTCGTGTCATTCTCCACATGGAGAACTATCACAAGCATTTTATTGGGTATTTAGAACTAGACATCAAGAAACAAGAACAATAACTTCTAATACATAATACAAAGTTATAACATCTTTACCAGGCTTCACTTATTACTGGTTAATTAGGCACCTTGATGTAAGCCACATGAGTGGAATTTGAAACTCTGGTAAGGGTATGCAGATCATAAGCTACCCAACACCTTGAGGTATCCCTATGGTAGAAATATCCCGCACACTTGCAGTCCTTTGTGCATTTGTTTGCACAGTTGCTCTCTGTCACCCTATCTCCATTTGTGTACTTGCTCATGTAATGTTCTACTCCTTCAACTTCGTAATAGTGGAAGTCACTTGCTTTACATGAAGTCACAGGCTTAGCTGTGCAATTTTTGCTCCACCCCAATAACCCATTTGGCAAAGGGCAAGCCACACACTGGTTATCCTCACAAAGCCCAAAATTCCCACATCTTTCTGGTAATTGGCACTCGCTTTCATCAGAATCTCTGTCAAAGAGAGTGTAAGTTTCTTGCCAAACACCTTCACGTACATCCAAGAAGTAAGTGTGGAGCCTAACATTACCATCAATTCCAAGCCTCAGGTATGTTAAAGTGCTATTGTTCACTGGCCTACCAAGGATTCTATTGCCACTAATGTCTGAATTAGCCACATGGAAATCAAGTACAATTTCAAAACTTTCTGGGTCAGATGAGAGAGTGATATTTTTCAATGAGCTATTTTGGGTGAAGAACCAATCAGAAGAAAACCAGTACAGTACTGGCCTAGGAGAATTCTTGCTCTGATAGTACAGAGCCAACTCTTTAGGCTCCAAGACCAAACTATAAGGCCCATTCACATTTTGTTTCTCTGAGAGTCTACTCACAAGCTTGGACGGTCCCTTAGCTCGTAGGTACTGACCCACCAAAAGGGTATCAGTAGGGTAGTCAAAACTTTGCCAAACAAAGTTACCCGAGGCATCCAGGAGCACAATGTTACCATTTGGGAGCAATCTGAAGGCCACCACTCCTTTATTGGAAGTATTGGTTTGCCAAGCGATTCTGCCATCAGAATCAGCAAGAACAAGGTTTCCATCAGATTGAAAGGTAAATGTGGCGTTTTCGCCAACTGGGTTTCCTCTATTGGCCTCCCAAACCCAACGAAATAGCTGCTCCGAACGAGTAAGACCCATTCGCAAAGCGAGAGTGAAGGCATTTGGAGTGGTGTTATAGAAACCCATTTGGAAGGGAGAGTTGGAGATCCTTATCATCCTGTAGTTCCCACCATACTCAACTATGAAATCCCCGAAATCTCCTGAGTTCACAAACCTAAAGGTCTCATTTTGGGGAACCACAGCTTGAGCAAGGAAGGTGGAAAATGAAAAGAAGAAGAGGAACGTAAAAATGGATGTTTTGGTTGGGAGCAGAGAAGCCATAACTAAGGCAGAATAGGAACGAAAGGATACTATTTTGAGTTAACGATGCTAGGTATGCCTCTACTTATAGGAAAAAATATACCGCAGCTATCTTTGACTACAATTATAATACAAAGATAGGCTGGTCAAGATTCGAACAAAATAACTGTGGTCAAATGATCTGGATTTGGATAACTGGGGAATCTACAAGGATAAGGAAAAGTCTTAATGTCACATATAATGTCAAAGAAAAATCTCAATGCCATGTGGACAAGGTAGATTTATTTATTTTTTTAACCTCGTGGCATTGACACGATTCCCGCGGGGTTATAAAAACAAAACTAAATCTACTCTGTCCACGTAGGATTGAAACTTTTCCTTAACATCATATGTGACATTAAGGCTCCTTTTTGTCTATATAAATTTGTTACATCAAATCATATTTAACAACATCAGGGGCTTCACTAATGGAAGCTAGGGAGCAGATTGCAAAAAATTAAAACTGCAAAAAGTAATCTAAAATACAAAGACCAATGTGAAAACTAAGATAAAAACAGGGATTAAATGATAATTGTTCCCAAATCAATTCGATCTAGTCCTACAATTATTCTATAAAATTTCGATGGCCGAAAAAGTGGAATTGGGGGGTCTCCCTTCTCCGGATCATTCAAAATAGGCAGCAAGTACAATGGGCTCCCATCCCAAGTATTACCGAACACAAAAAAAAAAAAAAGGAGTCAATTTTGTATAACGGAAATCATGAATTTAAGCCATAGACTTGAAATAAGTCCATACAATAACAAACTTTTGAGTTGTTAAACATACTTAGAAGAATATTATACATAGGCATACCATCTTTCTGGTTTAATTCTCTTTTGAGTTGTTCTTCGAAAGCACGCGTTGAGCCTTAGTTTATGAGTAAGTTTAAGGGTGTAGTTTTGAATAATTTTGAATTCCATATACTTTAATAATAATTAGATATATCTCATGGATAAGTCTGAAAAGGTCATACTAGAATATCAATATAACAAACTGAAAGCTCTGTGGAGGGCCATGCATACGCTGGCCTACTGAATGGAATGAAATGATAAAACAAGTTTCATTTCATTATTTAAAAGTTTAATGAAAAAAGAGATAGAGTTATTAAAACTTTTTTTTAATACCTTTCTTTCCCGCGTAGACACAGATGGGGGAATATCCCTCCATCTTTTAGTGAGGGGCCTCCCCTCTATTTTTAAAAAATAATATTTAAATATTTAATAAATTATTAAATTAAATATGTTTTAAATTAAATGTTGTATTTATATATTTATTTTAATTAATAATTAAATATTTGGATTATTAATATTATTTAAAAAAAATTTAAGATAATTTTTATTTTAAATCTTGTCACTGTTAAAATAGTTTTTTATTTTCATTATTAATAATATACAATTTTTGAAATTTTGTGTGCTTATAGGAAATGGAGGTAGTTTTATTCTTAAAATTATTCATTTTTACAAACTATTTGAAATATATAAAATTATATATAAATTTCTTTAATATTTATTTACTTCTCCATCTTCACAATGCTTTTCGTACTGTACTAGCACATCTCTTGTTCGCATGTCTAAAATATATCTCTGTTGCTGAATAATCAGTCCTATGCAAATTAATGTGTTGGAGGTCTGATTACTTGTATTTAGTGTGTATATATATATATATAAGAGCTGAATTTATGTGTAAGAAAAGAAGAAAGAGAGATCGGAGAGAGAAAATCGAATGAGTGTCTTTATATACAGACCCAAAGAAAAAAAGAAAGAAAAATACTATATCAAAATTTTTTTTGTAATTGCTATGCTTGTCAGAAAATTAGATAATCATGGCACATGATTGCATTGCAAAAAATAATTTTTAAAATAATTTATATATAATTTTATTATGTTTTTAATCAAAATATAATAAGTTTTTATATATAATTTTATATATTTCAAATAGTTAGTAAACATGAATAATTTTTAAGTATAAAACTTCCTATAGGCACACAAGATTTTAAGAATTATATAATATTAATAATAAAAATAAAAAAATATTTTAATAATGAAAAGATTTAATATAAAGAATATTCAAAAAATTTAAAAATAATATCAACAATTAAAATGTTTAATTATTACTTAAAATAAAAAATATAATAAAATTATCTATTTTAAATTATATTTAATTTCATAAATTTTATTAAATATTTAAATATTATTTTAAAAAGGTAGAGGGGGCATCTCCCCTCACCGACAGACTGGGGGACGTTCCCCCCATCTGGGTCTCTTGAGAAGGCGGGATGGGAATAGAAAATCCTGTCTTTCAGAGATGCATTAAAAAAATAGTTTTTTTTGGGTCGCAAGAAGCGGGACAACTCTAATCGCATATTTTCGAAACATGCAATGTTATAAATTTTTTTTAAAAAAATATTTTAAGCATTTGGGTAAATAAAGATTGCGGCACAGGATCTTAGACATTTAATGTTTGTCTCATAACATGTCAATAAAAAACCTATTAATAGAATATAATAACTTATAAATTATTTTTTTAATATTGTATTAATTTTAGCATGTTTTAATAGAAAAATATATAATTGTAATTGTATTATCTTGGCATTCCATTTCATTTAAAGCTTCCCAATTTGGAGGCAACAAAATTTGAATTTTGAATTATAAGAAAAGGTCTTGAAAGTTTTTTAATTTTTTGTCATTGCATGATCCTAAAAAATAAACTTTTAAATAATGATTCATTCCATTTAAACTATTCTATTATTTGTCATTTCTTCAAATGCATGCAAATCCAAATGCAAATTATTATCATTATTATGTTTTTCACAAGAAAAAATCTCCTTAATAGAAAATAACTATGTGATCATTCCTTCATTAATTTAGTCTATTTAACTTTTTAATTAAAAAATCATCAAAGAAAATAAATATACTTTACGATTACAATTTTTATAGAGAAAATTCAGATTTTGCCCTCTTTTCTGGCATTTGATGACTTAATTTGCATCTATTCACAACTTTTCTTTCAAAAAATAGCCATTACCCTCTAGTTATGAATATGAGACAAATTAACTTTGTCTCTTAGAACAACAAGCTTGATCATATATTAAGTTCATGGGCCACAAAAAAGTATATGCACCCTTTTATTGGGCCTAAAATTTTAAAGTGTCACTTATACGTGTTAACCCAATCTTTAAGTAGTTTGTTTAATTGGTATTGTTCGAGGACGAGCCTCTACAAATTTTTAAGTAAGATCAGTTTATTTAATAATTAACATACATAAATTAGACTAATGTTCTATGTAAAATATGACATATATATATATATATATATATAAATAGAAATAGAGTTACTTAATATGTTTAAATGAATATTTTCATTTATTAAATTTTCCTATTTTAGTTAGATTATTTAAATAATAACTAAATCAAACCTCCACAGAATTAATCCTTTCCCAGGCTTTAAGCCTATGGAAATCTTACGAACTCGTACTCTCCTTTGTAGTTTTGCTACAAGAAGCTCTATTGGTTGAGAATTTGAGAAAGCAAATGTTATTAAAATTAATTTGAAACTTAATATGAGATAAAGTGAAGCTAATTCTTTATTTCAATATGACAAATTTAGGGCATATATATGGGAGCTGCGAGAAAGGAAATAAAAGAAATTCAGAGAAAAAGAAGGGAAAGTGTTGCAAAATTTTCACACATTTATACAAAATCTAATTTAAACCATATATAATGTCTGAAAATCATATAAACAATTGTAGATAACAAGACTGAGCTATGTAGGACCTTATATTTTTGCTGTTATTATTCAATTAAAATATAACAAATGTTTGATCAACTAATAATAAAGTATAATTTAATTTAAAAATAAAACAATTATTGTCAACAACTACACATGTCGTGATATTATTAAACAACTAAACAGTTATCATTTTATAATTGAAAAACTGCATAACAAAGATATATGGAATTTATATAAGTTTTTCCTAACAAAGAATCATGGAAGAATTGAAATCTTATGATGAAATATTTATCATCACTCATATCTAATAATTGACTATTTATATGTCCATATTTGACTCAACAAGCTATAGCATGAAAGAAGAGAAATAAAATTAAATTGAGAAATTAGGTTTAAAAATTTTATTCAATTCATGCCATCAAAATTAAAAAATTATGATTAATAAGTAGTCAACCCTAATTAATTAATGAAAATAGAGAAGGGGCTTTCGTACATTGACACTACAATAAAAATAATAAATGAACCATATCTATTGCCCCCAAATTTATTCACCCCAAATGGATGTTGTACTTATTTTAATAATTTATTTCAAGGATCATGTGGTGTCGTGTGGTTTGACACCACGTGACCCCCAAAAGTTTATTTTTTTATATTAAAGTGGGACTGTTTTATACTTCTCATTTCCACGTCAAGACATAAGAGAGGAGAGAGAAAAGAAGAGAGAGAGGAAAGAGGAATAGGAGATAAGAGAAAAGAGAGAAGAAAGAGCAGAGAGAAAATAGGAGATAAGAGAGAAGAGAGAGCAGAGAGGAAAGAAGAGATAAAATTAAGAGAGGAGACAATTTTAATTTTGAGTGATCCAACATGACATAAAATGTGGGTAGTTTAGGTTATTTTTATATTGAAAAAAATTCTATTTTTAGTTCTTATAATTTTAGTTAATTTTTAATTTAGTCCCTATAATTTAAAAATTTATAATTAAATCTTTATTTTTTACAAACATCTTAATTTAGTCCCTCCAACTAAAATTATGTAAGTATTTTGTCAATTTTTTATATAATTATTTATATAAGTCTTAATACTTTACATATGTATGATTTATGCTAGCAATAAAAAATTTTAAGATAGATAATAAAGTAAAATTAACTCACATATATGTCAAAGTATTGAAAAAAGTGTAGTAATAGGGACTAAATCACCACAAAAAAATTGGGTCATAATGACAGAAACATAGCGACACTTAACCCTTACTGTGGTTAAGACAAGATTTTACCACGGTCAACATAACTATGGCCAATACGCCTGGCTTAACCATAGTTTCATAATAACAATGGTTAAGTAATACACTAACCACAATTATTTATAACCGTAGCTAGGACAATGGTGGTCCTAATTACAGTAATATAATAACCATGGTTAGTATATGACTTAACCACGATTTTCATAATAACCATGGTTAAGTCAGTCATAACCACGGTTAATGGTAACCATGGCTAAGCTAAATTAATCTGGGCCTTGGGCTGGCCCTTTGGCCTATCCACAATTACTTGAAATAATAGTAGGTTAACCTCTATAAACTTAACCTAAGTCATGCTCTTCTTCTTTCTCAGTCTGCCATTGGCCCATTTTTTCTTCCTTTCCTCCTTTCTTCCCCTATAACTCACCCAATTGTTCTGGTCTACCCTATCATGGTATTTTTAGTGTTGGCGACAACACCCATCACCTTTTACAAGCGAGAATCTCCTCCATCACCGCCGACGAGTACATTTCTCCCTCTCTCTGTCTTTAATTTTTTTCCCTTTTTCTTTTTCATTCCCACCAATGAGTACATATTGTCTCCATCCATTACCATCAGTTAACCTACTGGTCTCCAGCAAAGATTCTCCTATTGCTGCCCCTTGTCGCTGGTTTGCAACAAAGCTTTTATATTCATATTATGAGTTAACTGTTATTTCTTGTTATGAGATACACATAATAAAGACTTTTTGGAGATGAATTTAATGAATTTGAAATTTTTTTGGTTCAAGTTGATAGATATTTTGTTTTTGGAATTTTGTTTGGAGTTGGACTGATGATATATTATATATTTGTACGTGTGTATTGTTGTATTTAACTATGTTTTTGATTAATAAAGTGATTTAGTTTTTTTAAATTATATGGATGGATATTGTTGAATTGAATACACACACACACACACACATATCTATATAAAAAATGTGAACTATGATTGCATGGGTAATTATATTTTTAAATGTGTAAACTGCTTTGAATTATAATCAAGCATGTGTAATGATTTAATAATAGTGTTATTGATATGGACATGTTTTTTTTTTAATTAATTTCACAAAGTGTGTTGTCAAATTATTTAGGAAATGGATAAGTCTTAGATTGTTAAGCCTTGAAATACTTATGAATATTTAGAGGGATTGAATGGATTCTTAGACTTTGCATTTGCCAATGGAAGTGTTGAGAGAAGCATAATTTGCCCATGTTTAAAGTGTAGGTTTAAGAAATGGCAGGTTAGAGAAGTTGTACGTGACCATTTAATACTTATACTTTTCTCACTGGTTACAATTTCTAGGTTAGGCATGGGTAGAGAATTATAGAAGAGTCTCATGTTGTAGAAGACCTTGAAACAGAGCCACAAGTGTGAGGACTACATATGTCTAGAGATAACCTTATGCAAGATATGATTTGCGATACATTTGGAATTCATCAAGGAAACAAAAATAGGGACGATTTAGATTGTGCAATTCTATCATCAAACCCCATGATGAATGACAATGCAAAAGAATTTTTTAAATTAATTTCAGATGGCCAACAAAGCTTGTATGAAGGTGTGCCATTTGGTACAAGGAGTTATGCAAGTAGATCTTATGGCTATATGAGATTTGGAGGTGTGCCATATTATGGAAATTTGTTAGATGTAATTGAATTAAATTATCATCGACAGTTTACCATTACATTGTTCAAATGTATACAGGCTAACACAATGAACCCTAGAGGCTTTATAATCGATCATTTGGGACTTAATTTTATTAATTTTTCACAGTTAATATATACTGTTAAGAGTGAAGATGATGAACCATACACACAAGCTTCAGAAGCTCACTAAGTGTATTATGTCGAAGACGAGTTAGACAGAAATTGGATTATTGTTATGCATCTAAAGCCACGAGACTTATATGATATAGGTGATGATGATGATGATGCATTGATTTATGAAAGTGAGCTATTACAACCATAACCATTAGAGCAATTATTCCGAGATAAAGAAACAAATTTACAATTGTATAGGTGAGTATATGTTACTTATATTTATATGTGATCTTATAAGTTTGTATGTGTATGATACTTATTTATAATGTCACTTATTTATATGTGATCTTATGTGCTTATCTCATTGATGCTCATGTTTTTTATTTGTTTTAATAGGACTTTTGATGATGAAGAGATTCCTAAAGAAGCCTAACTTAGTCTTTATAGGAAGAGGTGGTGAAACTAGCCCCAAGAGCCCTCAGTTGAATCCATCAAGTAGTGATAATGGACATCTAACATATCAAGATCTGAATGTTCCACCTGACTCCTCTATATTTCCATTTCTAGATATCCAGCCCGCCCAGCAAAAAAATGATGATGAATTATTAGCGAAGGAAGAGCAACATGCAAATTAACCTGTGCAACCTACACGATGATAAAGGAGGTGAAATTGAATGGTTAACATTATTGGTAAGTTAAGTAATAAAAACTTTGGATCTAAGTTGTATATTTTAAATACATGTACTAACATTAACTCTACAAATGAAGGACATATAACTACCAGACAATTAATAGTACATGATATTTGGGTTCTACCTCATGAACAGAAGATTAAAATAAGCTTCAATGACATAAGCCAACTAGTTGAAGACTCTGGTGGGTTGCTTAGTGTCATTTTAGGAACCGTTACAAGAAACTTTGATGCATTCCTTATCATTTATCTAGATTGGAGGCTTATGCTTGGAGAATAAAAAGATAATGTGTTTAAGGAAGTTATACAGGAATGAGTTAATTCATCTTGCACTTTTCCTTAAATTTTGACATCATGTGTTAATTAATGGTTGCATTTATTCTTTTAAACTAAGTTTATAGTGGAGGATAGACATAGAAATTATATTTTAAGTTCAATTGGGGCAAAGTGGAAGAGTGCATAGTGTAACTTATATAAAAATGATGGCACTAGAACCTAGGAGCAACTAATGCAGGATGTCCTTTAAGGAATTCACAGAGATCAATTGGCTAGGTTCATAGACTATCGTCTTTCAGAGAAGGTATATGTGATCTAACTTGTATTTCAGTATATATGATTGTTTGACACTTTTTACTAACATGTATATATTTATAAACAGGAGATAGCCACAAAAAATAAGCAAAATTAGACCAAATTGACTATTCCACATATCAATAGCTCGAAAAGGTTGCACAAAAGAAGGCAGAGATGGTAAGTTCATTGTGGTAACTGGAAGGAAATTGTAATATGTTTCATGCTACATGTGTCTTCAATTCTGCAAGAAGTTAAGTGTGGTAGCTTAGTCATATGAGGTGATGTGTGAACTGTAGTCCATAAGCATGCTGATGGATCATTTGTTAATGACAAAGCCAGAGTGATAAGTGTAAGTGTTTGTAACCAAAGTTGTATGCATTCTATTAAATTGTCAATGGAAATGAATTATTATCAATTGCATTTCTAGATAAAATTGTTATAACTGAGACAGAGGATCCTTTATCTCAAATAATATCTACTTATGATTCATTGACTAGAGCTTTAGAAACTCAAAAACACTGTGGTAGAATTAGAGGAATGGGTTTAGGTGCCTGTCCAACCTAATATTTGGATGTCGTGCATATGATAATTCATCGTCCATGCCTTCTTACAATGAATTCCAAAATGAAGTGGCACAACTTAAAGAGAAAATTATAGAAAGGGAAGCACGTGAATCACAAATGACTATAGAACATACATAAATGGGTGCATGACACAAACTAATGGCAGCTGAACATGCAGAGTTGGTTAACAAGCAACGTCAAATGGAAGCAACAATGACTTTTATCCTATGAACCATTCTTGGTCAAGTGCCACTTGAACTTGGGGTAATCATCACTTTGTTTTCTATTATATATGAATAACATAATGTTTATATATTATGATCTTTAACACATTACTAACAACATGTTTTGTGATTTAAATTTTAGATTCCAAGTGATCAAGATAATGGAAACACAACTCTACAAGCAAGCCATTCACAACATTCCAGTTATGTGAATGATTAGCTAGGATGGAGTTTAATTATATATCTTTGTGTGTAACTTGTTCTTTTTTGTTTATGTATTTATATTTTAAATGATCAAGAAATATATTGATAGGTATATATTTGGATGTTAGACAATTGTTATTTTGAATGAAAGGTGTTAGTTTGTTTGATAAATCAGGTGGGAAAAAATTAGTTAAAAAAGAATATATATAAAACAGTGACAAAAAATAGTGCTAGCAACAATTTTGATAGCTTCTTTTAAAAAATTACCATTATATACAAAACGACAACTTATTATAACCGTCGTCAAGACAAATATAACAATGGCTTTAATAAACCATTGTTAAGACAGGTTTAACGACATCTAAATATACCCATTATCACATTATGTCATAGCAATGGTTTTACCAATATTTATGTATAATCGTGGTTAAACTAGTCCCCACAGATGACTCTGCAACAGATGTTGTAGTCATTGTTAAACCTTTTTACTATGGCTATAACTGTGGTTAAGGCCATTTAAAAATTGTTATTAGGGCCTGGTTTTTTTTGGATGAATTATAAATCATTTAAATTATGAGGACTTAATCATAAAATCAAAAACAAGAAAAATCATATTCTATTTTTATAGTTTTACTCATTTTTCAATTTGGTCTTTCTACTTTAAAAATTTATTATTAAATGCTAATGTTATTCACAAAAACCCAAATCTTTAATCGATTTTCTCCTCCCCGCACCCCATTCTAACTATCCTCACAAAAAAACCAATTCTTTATTGGATTCAAGGTATCAATGACTATTGTTATCCCCCACGTATACTTAGAAATGTATTTCAAATTTCAAGTGGATATGTATAAGTGGTTTTGTGCAATAAGAAACTATTCAGGGTGTTGTTATAGTTTTGTGATGCCTATAGGATGTAAAATATTGAGATAGGATATTTGGGTTTTGTTTCGATTTTAAAGTATGATTTTATCAAAAAGTAAAAAATTATCTTTTTAGTCCTCATAGTTTTACTCATTTTTTAATTTGGTCTTCACACTTTAAAAATTTATCATTAAATCCTCATAGTTTAAGTGAGATAATTCTAATTTATTATCTATCTTAAAAAATTTTATTGCTGGCATAAATCATACATATTTAAAGCATTAAAATTTATATAAATAGTTATATAATAAAAATTTAATAAAATATTTACATAATTTTAATTGGAGGGACTAAATTAAGATATTTGTAAACAATAAGGATATAATTATTAATTTTTTAAATAATAAGGACTAAATTAAAATTTAACTAAAATTGTAGAACTAAAAATAGAATTTGCTCAATTTAAAAAAAATCTAAACTGCTCATATTTTATGTCAGGCCGATAATTCAAAATTGAAATTCTCTCCTCTCTCGTAATCTTATTTCTTCTTTCCTCCCTCTCTCTCTTCTCTCTTGTATTCTCTTTCCTCTTTTCTCTCTCCTCCATTTGTCTCTCTCCTCCCTCTCTTATGTTCTCTCTCCTCTCTCACATTGAAAGTAGAAGTGTAGCACAATGGGATCTTTAATATGAAAAAAATAAAGTTCTCATATGATCCCCTAAATAAATTATTAAAAATAAGTACAATATTGCATTTGAGGTAAATAATTTTGACAGCGGCGTATTTGATTCATTTATTATTTTTACTGTAGTGTTAATATACAAAAGCGAAATATTTGTACTAATATTAATGGGTTCAAAAATAAATTTGGGAAAATGATTGGGTTTTTGACTTTAGAAGGCTTGCTTGAGGAAAACGTTAATTGTGGTAAGGCACGGTAGCCAATTTCCTCAAATTTCTGGAAGGTAAATTAATTATAAAATTATTGTCTTAATTAGGTGGATGGGTTGACTTATCCTCATTTTGATTGCGATAATGGGATTTAAAATATTAGTATATATATAAATAAATTGAATGAGTGGGTAAATAAAATGATAATAATATTAATTAGAAGAAATTAAATTGTAAGGTGATTGGAATAAGAGGCTTGAGCCTTGGCATTGGATTAGAAGTTAAAACACATTTAAGTAGTATGGATTGATCAGGTTCTATAGTAAATGGAATGATAAAAATTTCGTTAACTTATATTTTAGGAAAATTATGGAAATTTCCACATTTGGTGGATTAGTTTGGAAGAACAGTAAGTAAATAAAATCGACTATATATGCTTAATTTTTATGTTCACCTTATTTCTCTTATTTTTAATAATTTAGTTCATTATTGCTTGGAATCAGTAATTCTTAGTGATTTGAACTTTGATAACAACATAATTATAACATGATATGATCTTTCCATGTACTAAAGAATTATATAAATTCTAATTTTAAAAGTATTTATATATGTGAGAGAATTTTACTATATAGAAACTATATAGTATGAAACCCTGAAGCTAATGACATTAATAGTTATTAGCGGTGTACTATATATGACCTAATTTGATATGACACGAAATATGGTACGTGGCTATTAATTGTTCGCAAAGTTGTGTTCATCTCTATACTCCAAATGCATGCTTACTTACCCTCCTGGTGTGTTACGAAGGGAGGGGCTTATGACATTAAATACTTCTACCATTTAATAAATTAGTTTTTTTAATGTACTCTCTTTTTAGATTTATATTTGTAATAGATTAAATTAAGGTGAAGCGTAATTGTATTGAATACTAAATTAAGGTATTGTATGATTACAAGTCAAATCATAAAGCTTTTTTTAAAAAATTAACTTATAAAACCAATAAATTGCATTGTTACGAGTCTCGTGTCATCATACAATCTCTTTAAAAAAAGAGAATTTATAAGATTAACAAATTCTTGCATCATGTCTTAGATTTAATAAAAGTATAACTCAGTCCAACTGGCGTGGGCCCCTACTGAAAATTTAATACTTTTTAAAAGTTATTTCCGATATTGATCAATTCTAATATAGAATTGTTAATCTACACCATACAATTCATGTGGTTAATTTGAATATTTCAGCTCATTAAATCTTTTTAATGTTTTAAAGATGAGGCTAAATAGGTATATAGAGTAAACCTATTCATGTAGGTTTAATAAAACGAAAAGGAAATGAACAGCTATATTACCCTATCACCCTTAATTAATTAAATTTTGGTGGCCCAAAATGGAAAGATACTGATGTTGATGCGTGATCATGCATCATTATAACAAAGCATAAGGTATAAGAATAAAAAAGTTTAGTAACTTAAATATAATAAAAGGGAATAGAATGCACAGCCACATTTACAACTTGCAATCCACTAAGATTCCTCCTCTCCTCCTTTTTGTCATTATTTTTTAATACAAAATAATGATTAATTGAACTTGTGTAATTTGTTTAATTACAGAAAGGTGATGAAGAAAGAGGTGGATAAGAGTTGAACGTAGATACTTATTAAATATCTCCTTTGATATTTAAATCTAGAGAATGTTCAACTTAATCACACAAGATTTTAAAGTTAAATTCACTTTAGTTTTTTTAAAAAAAGAAAAAGCAAATTAAAATGTACATGTAATATATTTTCATGTTTTATGTTTTTATATTTATATGTCTTTATAAATATATAATATATTTTAACGACAGAGAATCTGTTCTCGATCTAAACAAGACTTTAGAACAACTTGTTGCTCTTTTATATATATGTTTATCTTTTTAATTATGTTAAATAGCATTAAGTGGGCCCTTTTTTCCACTAATTAAATATGATAATTGTTGCGTTGATTGGACATTAGTGATGATTTTTTTTCTACGGTTTGATTAAATAAAATTGTCTTCATTTTCTAATTATAAACCATTAATTAATTATATGTTGTAAGATCAAACTTTTAGGTACATTTTAATGTTCACTTTTGGTCTATTTCAATATCCCTTGAAGATATGGATGACGGGGGTAAATCTGAATTACCTTCTTCAGTAAATTGAACCTTTCACTGTCTTAGCTGGAATAATTTATAAAACCAGTGGGATTGAGAGCCTATTACATCATGACATTGATGTTTTCTTTTTCTAATTTTTTGTTGATATCCTTGGACATTTTGTGGCACTTGCTCTTATAAATTAATTAATCAATTAACAAAAAAGGCCAACAAATAATCATTAATTTTCTCTCAATTATTGGCATTATAGCTAAGTGATTGGCCAGCAAGATACAAAAAGTACTTCTTAATTGTGGTAGAGTATTATACCGGGTCTTATATATATGGGTTTGAGATATAATTTTACTAATTTAATGTGATTAATTAGAAATATTTTTATAGAAAATAATTAATCAAAACTAATGTCTTACTTGTTGGTTCTCATGTGCAACAGTTAGATTGCTTTGTTTTTAAAAGGAATAGACCATAAAAAGGAAATATTATGCGTTATATTTATGCAAGACTGCCAACCCTAATTTTTCAACGTTAATCATGGTAATTTCTCAAACCCTAAGAACAATTTTATATATAGTTTTTTGTTTTATTTTTCAAAATTTATATGAGAATTTATATGAAAGGACAGACATTGACAAGGGCATGATGATATGAGAAAAAAAATTGAAGCGTTAATATATAATTTAAATGCAGTATTATTGTATTTAATATGATTGTTTAAAACGTATAAGACACTATTCCTTAAAATACTTGTGCATGTGTGTTGCATATCAATAATGCAAAATCTAAGGGAAAAATTGCACTTAGCTATAGTATTTTTTAAAATTAACTGTTAAGCCAACTTAAAGCATGTAAATTTAGTGAACTATCCTTCTCAAATTACATAATCTCAATCTCTAAATCTCTTCGTGTTCCCATCAATATCCTCTCACTTTATAGTACTAAGATGCGGACTTCAAATTCTCATATACTAAAGTTCAATTAATGGAATTCGTACGACATAATTGAAACCACGTCATTCAACACAAACTCACGTTTCTCTATCCCACTAAAACAACAACTTGTGAACATCTCGCAGACCAAAATTGAATATAAAACTACAAAAACCTAAAATCATATAATTGTCACAACAAAAAAACGGAGCACTAGTAGTGGCTCAAAGTCAGCATTAGTAGTTGTTCAAAGTTAGCATTAGCAGCAGTTTCAACGTTGCGCATTAGTAGCGGTTTCAACGTTGCTAAAGGATTACCCACAGTTAGGAGAACCTAGCTATTCCCAGGATGGTTAAATACTTTATCTATAGTTCCCTTAAATGCGGGTAAATCTAACCTTTTGCTACAGTTCAGTAAGTGAAGGAAAATTAGTTGCGGCACTATGAACAACAACTAATTCTTGATAGGTTTGACTGTGGTATATATGTAACAACTGGTAAACAATAACTACGGTTCATGGTGAACCGTAGCCATATCTTATTTCTGAACTGTTTTTCTAAGTACATTTGCAAGACTTATAGCGGTGGTTTAATGCTATTTAAGAAAAAACAAAATTGCATATGGAGTTTAATTTAATTTTATTTTTTTCAAAACATGCTTATTACACTTTTAAATAATGATCTCATATTCAATCACCATAACATTAATTACAACAATTCATATTGTCATTAAACAAGAAAACATCACATAACACAAAGAAAGCATCACATCCACCGTGCAACAAAAGGAAGATATCACATCCAAACATGTTTGATCCATAGTACAACATAAAGAAAACATCATAAAATGTGATACCAATACAACATAGTCTTTATGACATTCCAGCATCACTAATTCTACAAATTTTCTTTATTAGAAACATGTGGGGAATGATCTGCTACATTCAGTCGATGTCCATTGATTAGATACCTAGTTTGGAGTATAAGAAATAGTAAGACACAAAGAATATAATCCAACTTGTAGCTAGTTATCTAACATATGAAATAAACTACAATATATGTATAAAAACATTATCGGTGATGCTTGGAATGCCCCAAGTTTATAAGGCAATTGACCTTGAAAATTTTGCATTATAAAGTTCACTAAGGCATCAATTTTTTATTTTGATCTTGCAATAATTCACGTTGATCTTGTATTTGTTGACTGAGTTTGTATCACTGGTTGCATTTGAATGAATTGACTTTTCAACTCTATAATGGAATGACAAGATGAGCTTGCTCCATTGCTAGAATTACTAGTACGTCCAAACACTTGGGATGGATATGGACCTAAACCCAATCCTTATACATGGCCTACGTGCTCTTACTTTCCTAAAGCCTAGGCTAAAGAATCCTCAGTGGCAATTTGTTGAGACATGGACATGGTGTTAGATTTATTGGTAGTAATCTTTTCCTACATAGTCATAAATGAAATGAAGTACATTGACATAGTCAAATCAAAGCTGAACCTACTTCATTTTCAAAACAAAGTATAGGAACATTTACACTTATTATTCTAGCATCATCATTCATGTAGGACCCATCAGTACATTTATATATTGTTATCCATATTTCTCCTCTGCTAACTGGATGACCTAACTCCAACTATTGCAATTGATGAAATATATAATGACATATATGTATGTTAGAACGAAGAGTGTAGCATCAGCACTAAAAATTACCATCTCTGTTTTTTTGCGAGCCAAACTCTTTGTTCCACCTGTGTGAGGCATAAGTTGCTTCTTTATATTATCTCTATTTTTTTTCCTACTCATAATGGAAAAATATATAGTCATACATTATAAGTGAGGTTAAAAAGAACTTATTAAGCTAATATTACTTGTTACTTTAGTCCTTACGCTGAGACATTAATTAACAAATAATGTCTAATGATCTTTAAAAATATTGTTGAGGCATTTAGCAATCAATTTATCTCAGTTGCTAGCTTTATCATCCCTACACTACCACAAATCCTATCTTCTATCATTCCACTTTAGTCCAATAGATTTCATAATATAATTCTTGTGTAGTTCAGTGCTAACTACAACTTTAGCCTTCAAGGTAAAAGAATTATTATTAGTAGTTATACTTCTAAAAACATACCTAGTTTCAAAAATAGACAAATATTACTTTAATAGTATTGTTGTAAACATTATCTTTATACTTCATTGGAACTTTTTTCCGACGAGGATAACTGATGGGAAATAATTTGAAGTCTCTACCAACAAACCCTAGGAATTAGGTCAACAAACCACTTTCATCTTTAATAGGTTGACCAATAGGGTTCCATTTTAATACAATTCACTCACTGCGGGGAAGATGTCAAACATCATTATAAGTTAAAGTCATTGGTTTTATTGAGCCATCAATATCTGTGAACACAAATTTAGCACATAAAATTGATTGTATTCAAGGAAAAGATATTACAATTTTATAGCATTCATACCAATTATGTCAACAAGTCAAACTCTCCTACGTGATGGTGGATGTTGTGGCTGTGAATGTGCTTCATTCAACTTTCCATCACTATCATTATCAATATCTGTTGGACATTCATCTAGAAATGGAGTTGTTTCACAAGTCCTTGCCTCAGGAGGATGATCAAAGTGTCAAGGATTTGTCCTAAAGAGCCACCCCCGGAGGGTATAAGATCACTGCTAGTTGCACTACGAGAGTGTCCTGAACTACTCATCTTGTTCAAGAGGCATTTCATCTTCAAAATTTCTACTAATTGTGAAATAAAAAATCAATTACAATAGAGGCATAAGAGATAGATTCATACAATCGTGCAATAAAACAAGAGTGCCACATATTAAAAACACAATGTACTATGTATAATTAAGTACCTTGCCAATGATATATCTCCCTTTTTTGGAAATAACACATCCAACTTTTGATACTTATTGGCTCACATTCATAATATGCATTGTCACCTTCATCTCCCATTTCATATAAGTCATGTGGCTTAAGATGTATGGGTATACTCTAATTGTTCAGTAACTCATTTTCCACATAATACATTATTTGAGCTTTTGAAGCTTAGATGTATGGCTTATGATCCTCATAGTCTCTGGTAAGTATCAATCAGGAAAATTTTATAAATATAAATTCTAAGTCATTAACCACCATTCCTTTGGGATTAGTCATGTTTGCCCATTTGCATTTGAATATAGTAACCGTAAACCGACCATGATAGTTTAATTCAATTATGTCTACCAACTTTCCTTAATAAGGAACATCGCTGAACCACATTTGATGATCACTATTACTAGCATAACTCCTTGTTCCAAATGTACCGAAGACTCCACTATTTTGTGCTTTCAATCGTTGGTCTTGTTCAAAGATACAAAACTTGAACTCATTAACATTATATGTAGTATAATGCTTTGCACAATCAATTGGTCCTAACGCCAAAAACATTAAATCATCTGAGTGAGATTCTCCATTGTTAGATCTTATCTGAATAAGGAAAGTTGACAATTTTATTATAAAATTTGTTACAATGGTAATTAAAGTAAGTGACATAAATGTAAATGTCAACATATTGTAAACTTTCTTACACGACAACAGATGTAATCCACTTATTGAAGGAAAGGCTTAACACATGTTGGTGTGTTTGCATCTTTTCCATCGTTGATATATTAAAGTAAGTATAGTCACCAAGAAGTTTTCCAATAGGTGGAAATAAAGAAGAGACATTGGATGGCCTTACATTAGGTCGATAATCAGCACGACTCGATCAATTGAACATAGTCTCAATGCCATCTAAATATTTTGAGCAAAAAGTTAGGACCTTTTGGACCATGTAACCCTTAGCTATAGAACCTTCAACTTAAGCTTTATTAAGCACATGAGATCTTAATTTTCTTAAGTACCTGATGGAGACAAAACATTGTAAGCTAAAATTTCAAATTGTGCAACTTGGATAAAAAATAGGATGAATGTTTATATATATACACAATTGGGTACACCCATTGATATTAAATAAGGCCTCATAATTTGGCTTCATCTACTAGGTGTGCAATCAGATGAACCATAACTATGAAAAATGAAGGTGGAAAAACCATTTCTATGTGACAAAATGTCATAACCACTCTATCTTGAAGTTAGTCAAATTCTTCTATGTTTAACACTTTATTACCCAGGTGTCTAAAGAAAGAACATAGATGAATTAGGACTACAAACACTTGCTTAGAAAGTGTTACTTTCATTGCCAGAGGTAGAGGTTGCTCAATAAGAACATGTGAGTCATGACTTTATAGCCCTCCAATTTTTCGTTGTCTCAAATTAATGCATCTAGAAATGTTGCTTGAGTAACTGTTTAGCACAGTAATATTCTTTAAAATCTTTAGAAATAAGTACTTATTTGCATTTCTCATTGTGTACAATGTAGGAGGATATTTACCATTTTCGTCAAGCTAAAGATCAGATTGTATGCCCATTTACTGTAAGTCCCTTCTTGCCTTAATGCGATCTTTGAATTTTCCAGTATTATTGAACAAAGTGGATAGGATATTATCACACATATTTTTTTTTCCAATATGCATGTTGTCAAGACAATGGCACAATAAGTTAGTCTCCTAATACGGAAGTTAGAATAATATACTTTTCTTGCACCATTATTGAGAGCCTACCTCAGAATCACTAACTTCATGAGTCCTTCATCCCTAGCTTTGAACTTCCACATCTTTCCTAAATATAACATTTACATTTTTAACTTCCCTCATTTGTGCCACTAATTGCAATAGGTGAGTTTCTCTTCTTTAACTTTCCATCAAATTAAGAGCGAGCACCAACTATGCAAACGATGATAGGATTTGAGTCAAAATTACATAATGGACTGGTTAACCTAGTATGTGTGTTCCATCCAGATGATATTCCAAGACCTAGAAAGTCACTTATAGTCTACATTAAAGCCGCATATATAGTGAACTCTTGATTATTGCATGAATCAAACATTTTAACACTAAATCCCATAACTCTTTCAACTCTCTTATTAATAGTTACAAGTAGACATCTATATCATTTTTTTTTTATGCACTCTTACCTAGAATGATAATTGAAAGAAGAAATGAACTTTTTTTCATGCACATCTAAAAAGGAAGATTATAAGGCATCACTAGCTAGATGTTGTAATTAGTGTTTAAGTTACCAAATGAATTAAATCTATCAGTGTCTAATATAAGGCATATGTTCTGAGGCTTTAAGGCAAATTTAGGATGCATTAAGTCAAATCTCTTCCATGCTTCAGAATCCCTAAGATGCCTTAATGTGTCATCATTACTATTATCCACTGCATGCCATCGTATATGTTCAGCAATCTTAGAAGAAATAAACATCCTCTGCAATCGAGGTTTCAGTGAAAAATATTTTAATACTTTTGTAAGTAACTTCTTCTGTTTCTTACCATAACTTGATATTCATTTACCATTCATTTTCCACCTAGATGTATTACATTTTTTTGTAGGTATCTCGTTCTGCATCCTCCCCCAAGTATAACATGCAATCGTTTAGGACCTGCAAGATCATTTAATTGCTTGGTTGATTCCCAAAAGCATCATTGACCATGTCTAATATTTGATCATTAACATTAACCCTATTTTCAACCACATATGGGATTGCAAGAGTTTCAGTTATAGTGTTTACAATACTTGTCTCTTCATGTCTAAGCCAAAAAGTGTACCCTTTTGGAAATTGTTTAATAATCAAATGATCTTGCACTTCTTCTTTACTATGCCATTTGTTGAACTTGCATTCTGGGCATGGACATATTATTTTATTCCCAACACTGCTATTAGCAAATGCAAAGTTTAAAAACTTATTTAATAATTCCCAATACGCTGGGGTGTTTCAAGGCTAATCTATCTAAGTTTTATCCATCCCTTCAAACCAAAATATATCTAATATCAAAATCTTATAATAAAATTTAGTACTTCACAATAAGATTTAAAACAAACATGAATTGACTAATACAAAATATTATCTTCGATCAACAATTTCCTTAACAACATTTGCAATATCCTACAACAATATTAAACCAAAATTTACTTAATTAATAACACTGTACTCACATGATTATGTAACAAGAGAATATGTGCATAACACTAGTAAATAATAGTACACATATTTATAAAAACTAATTTTCAATGACTATATTAAAAAATAAAATTACAAAAGAACCATAACATAACAAATGTGATTCAATCTATTAAGATATCATCATAAGTCTCAATATAAATACCAAAATGTTAAAAAATTTTTAAATCAAAATCAAAATTAAAATTTGAAAATTATGGAAAAAAAAACTTACATGGTGATGTCACTGTCGGTGGACGATAGCGGAAGTGGATGGTCAAAGAACAGCTACATTGGTCATAGCTAGCGGCAACTACGTCGATAGAGGTAGACAGTGGTAACTGTATGAGAGAAGATGATGATGAGACAAAGGGAAAAAATAAAGAATGGAGGTACCCACAATGGCTAATGGCGGGGGGACACCCGAGGTGGGGCGATGACATGATGGCTGGTCTTCTCTGACACCAAAGATGGCTCCAGCAACTAGTGGGGCGGTGGCTGGCCAGAGGACACTTCTCAACTCTTCCTTCTCACCTTATGCAGTGCAAAAACTTATCTTTGTGAGAGGGTCATGCAGCAATAGGGTTATTTAACCCTTAGTTGCAGTTCAACACAAACCACAGTAATTTAGCTACAGTTACAACATAACTGTAATTCCTCTTAATCGTAGCTAAATTAGCTACGGTTAACGTAATCGCAGCTATACCATTGGCATAGCTGCGATTACGTTGGTCAACAAGTGTGTTTCTCTATTGAAAAGTTAATATTTTAAAAAAATTATTTCCAAACTTGATCAATTCTAATGTGAAACTCTTAATCGACACTGTATAATTCAAATGGTTAAGTTTAATATTACTGTTAATTTATTATTATTAGTTTACAAGATGAGGTTAAATAGATATATAAAATAAACCTATTCATGTAGGTCTAATACATTAGGGTGCAAGAAAGAACTTTAAAATAAAACCAAAAGTAAATGAAAAGCTATATTTTCCCCCATCACCATTAATTAAATAAAAATTTTGGTGGCCCAAAATGGAAAAATACTCATGTTGATGCGTGATCTTGCATCATTATAACAAAGATAAAAACGTTTGATAATATAAATATAATAAAAGGGAGTAAAATGCATAACCACATTTACGACTTGCAATCCATTTAAGATTCCTCCTCTCCTCCTTTTTTCTCATTATTTTTTTAATACAAAATAATGATTAATTGAACTTGTGCAATTTTTCTTATTACAGAAAAGTTGGTGAAGAAAGAGGTGAATAAGAGTTGAACATAGACACTTACTAAAAATCACCATATTTCAATCTAGAGAATGTTTAACTTAATCACATAGGTTTTTAAAGTTAAATTCACTTTAGTTTTAAAGAAAAAAAAAAAAAAGCAAATTAAAAATGTACATGTAATATATTTTCACTTTTTTATGTCTTTATATTTATATGTCTTTATAAATGTATGATATCTTTTAATGACAGAGAATCTGTTCTCGATTTAAACAAGACTTTAGAGTAACTTATCGCTCTTTTATCTATATTTTTGTCTTTTTATGTTAAATAGCATCAAGTGGACCCTTTTCTCCACTAATTAAATACGATAATTGTTGCACTGATTGGACATTAGTGATTTTTTTAACTACTGTTTGATTAATTAAAATTGTCTTCATTGTCTAATTATAAACCATGAATTAATTATATGTTGTAAGATCAAACTTTTAGGTACATTTTAATGTTCACTTTTGGTCTATTTCAATATCCCTTGAAGATATGGATGATTGGGGCAAATCTGAATTACCTTCGTCAGTAAATTGAACCTTTCACTGTCTTAGCTGGAATAATTTATAAAATCAGTGTGATTGAGAGCCTATTACATCATGACATTGATGTTTTCTTTTTCTAATTTTTTATTGATATCCTTGGACATTTTGTGGCACTTGCTCTTATAAATTAATTAATCAATTAACAAAAAAGGCCAACAAATAATCATTAATTTTCTCTCAGTTATTGGCATTCTAGCTAAGTGATTGGCCAGCAAGATACAAAAAGTACTTCTTAATTGTGGTAGAGTATTATACCGGGTCTTATATATATGGGTTTGAGATATAATTTTACTAATTTAATGTGATTAATTAGAAATACTTTTGTTGAAAATAATTAATCAAAACTAATGTCTTACTTGTTGGTTCTCATGTGCAACAGTTAGATTGCTTTTGTTTTTAAAAGGAATAAACCATAAAAAAATATTATGCCTTATATTGATGCAAGACTGCCAACCCCAATTTTTCAACGTTAATCATGGTAATTTCTCAAACCCTAAGAACAACTTTATATATAGTTTTTGTTTTATTCTTCAAAATTTATATGAAAGGACAGACATTGACAAGGGCATAGTGATATGAGAAAAAAATTGAAGTGTTTTTATATAATTTATAATGCAGTATTATTGTATTTAATATGATTGTTTAACACGTATAAGACATTATTCCTTAAAATACTTGTGCATGTGTGTTGCAAATCAATAATGCAAAATCTAAGGGAAAATTTGCAATTAGCTACAGTAATTTTTAAAATTAATTGTTAAGCTAACTTAAAGTATGTAAAATTACTGAAGTATCCTTCTCAAATTACATAATCTCAATCTCTAAATCTCTTCATGTTCCCATCAATATCCTCTCACTTTATAGTACTAAGATGCGGGCTTCAAATTCTCATATACTAAAGTTTAATTAATGGAATTTGTATGACATAATTGAAATCACGCCATTCATACAAACTCACGTTTCACTCTCCCACTAAAACAACAGCTCGTGAACATCTCTCAGACCAAAATTGAATATAAAACTACAAAAACCTAAAGTCATATAATGGTTGAATACGTATCTTGTGAATATTTTACAAGGAGTCGCATGTAGTTTGAGAAAGTTAGGTTTTAAGTATATATATAATAATATGTTATATTAAATTTGTATATAAAAGAGAAAAAAAGCGTCCAAGATTTCTTCCTGGGCATCAACGTCACTCCGGACAGAAACTACAAAATATTTAACAGTAACTGTCATTCTAATTATTCATTCTTTAAAACATGTCACACTTAATTTTTATATTTCAAAAAAATATCAAATTTAATTTTTAAGGTTTAGTAGAATAACTAAAATGATAATTTTATTATGAGTAAGAGAGCAAAAAAAGTATTTATTATATATATATGTTTTTTTTTTCCCTCTTTTGCTTTCTATTCTTGGTTCTTTTATAAACATTTATTTGATTGGAAGAGAAAATTGTAAAAAGGTTGGGCTGGCTTTGGAGGATATAATTCTGTACAGCGAATCACATAGTGGAAGTGGGATTTGTGTTTTATATCTATATATATATATATATATATATATATATATATATATATATATATATATATATAATTTTATCTGTTATTAAGCTGCTTCTTTTACATCTCTACAGTTTATGTTTCTAGTGAGGATGACTAGACACTCCCACCAAGAATGAAGTTAATGGAAGTGAGGTATATATAGTGTATATATATTCGAGACCACTATATACATTTTATAGATATGATACGAAATTATCAAATATAATAATATTTTATCTATTTTGATAGATTTCTTATTACATCGCACTAATTACAAAAATTAATTCATTTTTTAAAAAATTATTAAATAAGTTAATATTTTGAGTATTTATGTAAACAATATTGTTTTTTGTTTAATAAATAATTACATTATAACCAAAATATAATATTTTCGATAATATAAAATAATACATAAGTAATTTAAATATATAATCCTTGATTTGAGGAAAGAAGTAATAATTGATTAAACGACTACTGGTAAAAGTGGAATCTAAGTACATTAGACTTTAATTAATTTTCTTTTTCCTTGTTGGTTGTAAACGTCTTACACTGTGTGAGAGTAAAAAGAGAAGGGCTAGAGATACGTATCCAACCTATTAATTAATGTCAATTTTAAGTTCTTCGCCATTAAATTCTTCCAACTTTTAAAGATTACATCTGATATTATGTGTAAATTATCTCATTCACTTTATTAGCAATATCATTTTATGTTCACAAGAATTTCTGCCAGTTTATAACATCATAATCCTCAAAATTCACAATAATTTCATATCCAAATGGGCAGAAAGTGAGTTTGTATGAGTAAATAATATTATGTTTATTGACCATTAAGAATACCATTTACGTTAGATGATTTCATTTAGTGACTAATTAATAAAAAAGAAAAAAGAGTATACCAATATACATTATTGACATGTAAAGTGGTCTGCAAGATTTAATAGTAGGCACAATAAATTCACAGTATTAAAGATCTGCTTTCTTCATAAAGGAGGTAACAATAGTACGTAGTGCAAGTTGGAGAATTAATAATGCAATCTCCACATCATTAATAATTGCGTAAATTATAGTTTATGCTCCCTGATTTGATCAAATATTAAATCTGTCTCTATAATGAAATTTGACCAATTACACATTTTGTGATTTTTTATATTTTAATGTTAATCAAAACAGTTATCTAAATATTAGAATAATGAATGATTTATTGTTAATCGTTTATTTGATTTGTATATTGAACATTTTATAGTTATCGTACCCCAAGGTTCCTACTGAGATAGTGTGAGCAACTTTAATTTCTAAATGTCGGTCTAATATCAATAATTAATAGCCGTGAAAGACTATAATTATTGAAAGGTATTATTTTGCTAAAATTAAGATTAAAAACACCATAACAAATCATGCATTGTCAAAAAATAACACGGTTTAAATCGCTGGAGTTATATATAATGAATTTTAGCCAAACTACGATGAAAGTAAACTGTAATTTAACATATTTATGATGATGATTATTATTATTATTTTATTGCTTAGGAAAGTGCTTCCAATTATATTAATTATTTCTACGGTAAATTATTTTATTGGTCTCAAAATATATCACTTGATTTCAATTTTTTTCTCATATTTTAGTTATTTTTAATTAAAATTCCTATAGTCTTAAAATTTTAAATTTGGTTTATCATTAAAATTTAGTAGATATACTGTTAATTTTTTGCTAGAATGGCCAATTATGTGTTATTTTGATACACTAAATATATATTATATATAATTCATACCAAAAAAATTATAATAATAATTTGTGATAAAATAGAATCCACTCCCGTGAATGACATGTGACCATTTTACCTTAAGTGGATTGGTGAATTGACTTAGGTAATATCAAAAAGTGTTAAAATATATATATAATTGATCACGTCAATAAAATTTAATGTCATACTAATGAAAGTTTAAAGGTAAAGATCATATTAAATTTTTTTCTGAAACTTTAAAAAATCAAATTATTCATAAATTTTTAAATTAATTAATTGACACTATATGAAAAATTATAATACAATTTAACCGATATTTAATCGGCTAAAAGATCAATTCAATTTAGTCATTAAATGTACACACTCATTTGCTGCTTGACATTGGAATATTGATATTTTACTCGCCAAAATTATTTTTTAATCTCTATTCCTATATAAAAAAATAGTGATAGTACGGTGTAAGGTAATTAGTCCAATAACTTGAAAAACTGTCACGTAGATCTGGAGGTGAATTATATTTTTGATGAGTAAAATATTTTGAGTTCTTAACTTATCATAAAATTATTAATTTGATTCCTTACTCATTGTAATGTCAAAAATAATCCATCAAATATAAAAATATTATATTTGGTCTTCAACTTTTTAAAAAATATATTAAAGTTAATCCTTTAGATTTAATATTAAGGTTCGGTTGAAAGATTAAATTAGGTTTTTTTGGAAAAGTGAGAAATTGCATGTGGCATTTTTTTAATAAGTGGGAAAATAATAATTTTTTGATAAATGAGTAATTAAAAATATATTTTCCTCTATTTTTGACATATCCACATATTACTATGTATCAATAAGTATTTGTTTATCATATTTGAAAATTGAAGGTAATCCAGACTTTTATCTTAAAAACACTTTAATACAGCTGGTGGCTTGATTCTGACATGTTTCAGGAAGAGTAACTGGGAATAGAATTACAGGTTTTTACCACATGTATATTTAATTACCATAATTTATTTAATTAATAAGTATTTTTATTAATATAAGTCAAATTGACATGTATGACATATTCTATAAAACATGCAAGACATGGGCTGCTCGTGAATTGTGACAGTGATTAGATGATGAGGTGAAGGTTCATTAGATTAGTTTACTTTAATTAGCCTCTTTTAAAGTAGGCTATATTTTACAATATTATGCATATTATATAATAAACAAAGTTTGATTCCGAAATTATTTGCATAATAAAAAAAAATCAGCAGTTTGAATTTATGATCAATCTTTAGACCCTTTTTTTCAATTAAATTTCTCCTTCAATTTAGCATACTTTTTTTTTTTTTCAATTTGCCCAATTTTAACTTATAGCCAAGATTATATAATATTTTGAGGGAAATATATGTTCATTAATCTAATTAATTTATCAATTACCGTGCATAAATTATTTAATTATATAAGATGAGTTTTACTAATCAAAGTCAAATTTTGTGGCATATCTATTTTAATATTTTATCCTACATGCAAAACATGGGCTGCTTGTGAATTCTGAAGCTGAGTAGATGATGAGGCAACGGTTCATTTCGTTAGTTTGCTTTAATTAGTGTCTTTAAAGTATAAGTTATATTTTATAATATTACGCATATTATATAGTTAGTTTGAGAAATTATTTACATAAAAAATCAGCAGTTTCGATGTATATATGATCAATCTTTTGACCCTTTTGTTCAATTGAATTTCTCCTTTAATTTTGCAGACGAAAAAAATTTTTCTCCTTTAATTTAGCATACTTTTTTAAAGATATAAATCTGCCCAATTAATTTAACTTATCGCCCCAAGTACATAATATTTTGAGAGAATAATGTTATATAATTTGTTTGAGTTGCAATTGCTATAAGAATTTTAATTATTAAATCAGATCACAACATGTCACAATTGTGTTTTAGTAAGAATTCAAGTCCTATGAAAGAAATTAGCTCTCCAAGTAATGTAATACTCCATGGCTACATTCCGTTGTAGGAATGATTGAGAATAAATTTTGATAGAATGAAATCTTATATACTATGTTTGATATGATATAAAAAAAAATGTTTGAATGGTAAAGAAGATTAATCAAAATGACTATAACATCCTTATTGCAAAAAAAATATTAATTTTTATTTTTTAATTTTGTAAAACAGAATAATTATAGTTATTCTTCTCTTTCTTAGACCATCAAGAACAATAATGGCAACCATAGTTGTTAAACTTGCAAGTTTATTATTTGAGTTTACGAGTTTATAATTGTATATAAAGAAAACGAGTTAACTAACTTGGATTTAGTACAAACTCGGGTAAACTAGCGAGTTGACTTGTCAAGTCTACCAAGTTTATGATTTTAACGTGTCAATTAGCTTGTAAAGTTAGCAACATAATAATTTAAACTGAAGACTAAATAAGATATTAACAATCTTATTTTCCATGAAGCCTTTACAATTTATTTTATTACAAGTTTGAATATGCATAAAAAAATAAAATTACATTTAATATGTACTTATTAAATAAAATAAAATAAATATTATTTAATTAGTTATATTGAATAATCATTTATGTATGACCATATTAAAATATTCATGTTGAGTATTACAAATTATAAAATATGAATAATTTTTGTTTGATTAAGTATAATTTGAATTACATTTGAATAATTTTTTAATGTATATAGTATTTAAACTATAAAATTACATATTTTAATAACGATTTATTAATTGAGACAAACTCTTACAAGTTTATATTATGAGTCTATGTTACAAGTTTATCTCTCTCTTACAAATTTATCAGAACTCACAAGTTTAATAACTTTGATGACAACGATGGACAACGAGGGTGCTAAGGTTTTAGGGTTCCGTTGCGCAGATCTACAAAAATCATGGTCAACAACCATGCAGATGACAATGATCATTACCCAACCACTGGAGCTTGGTGAACAACGACAAGAACGACCCTCGTTCTCTCTTTTCTCTCTCTTGCTGGCCTTCCTTCTCCCTCCAACCAACGAATTAGCTCATACATCTAGTTATTTCAAGATATCCAAATCTATGACATCCTTTGTCTTCGCTCTCAATATTCTATTTAAGAGCTTCAGTCACTTCTCACCAAACTGACCACATAATAGGGGCAAAGATGGCACAAAATTTTTCATTCTTAGGAGATTTCAAATATTCCCATTCTTCAGTTAAATATTCTGTTTTTCCTCAACTCAGGGAGTATCCATCCCTTAATAAAGAGAATGGATGCTGATTAAGTTAACGAAACATAGAAATGGGCTTCATTCCCTTTCTCCCATCCGAATCTTGCAACCAAACATGTCCTACAACTAGTAGAGAATAAAGACGTTGATATCAAAACTTGGTCTTTTGCCCGAAAAAAAATTTCATGTTTGCTAAAAATATGACATAAATGAGACAATGTGTAATTTCTAAGAGGTGTTATGATTTAAAACTAGTCGAGCTGGTTGGAAATAAAAATTCTAAATAGATGCCAGTAAAAATAATTAATGAATTATTTACCAATTACCACTACATTGCAAAGGCTCTATGCATAAAATCAGTAATGTGGAGCTCATCCCATGACATTAGAATAACAAAAGAGGTAAGGGTGTGTTGTATCATCCTTCAAATAGAGAACCATGGAAACGTTTTGAAAGAATATCCCAAAATTTCCCTAAAACAACAAATTTGTTAGACTCAGTTTATGTACAAACAAATTTAATATCTAACAATTGTTTATATATCTTTGTTATACTATTATTTGATTAAGATATGATAAATATTTAAAATTTTAATTAATTATATTATAACACAAATATATATAATTGTAAATAATAATTTTATTTTAAATTAAATATATATAATTATTAATTAATCAAACATTTATTATAGGATAATTTTAAAATCTTAATAAATATATAAAAATTTGCATATAAATATAATCCATTCAATATTCACAATAAGTCTGCTTCATCGTACTTATGTTGGTTTGAGATGATTACTCCTTCCAAAATTTTGTATGATTGCTCCTTTTATTTTTTTTTAACAATAATGTGATATTTACTGTTTTAAACTGGCTGGTGTTTATGAATAGCAGTCATTATATGGTGTTATGTGTAAAAAGAAATAAAACCTACGAAATTTTACACACAATATTAGATCTTCCTTTTCGTATTTTTGAAAAAAAAATTTCTTCTCATTCTTTCTATATATCATTTAGGTAAATCTATTTTTTTTTCATACTTTTCCATTTTTATTTATATTAAATAAATATTGAACAATAGTATAAAATCAAAATTGAAGATAAAAGAATGTGAATTCCTCTTGATGAACGTCACTTTTTAATCCTAATATATAGGCTTTTTATATCTTTAAAATATTATATAACATCCATTACAAAAAATATTATTAACACTTTCACTGTAAAATTTTTTGAGAAAATGCAGATAGGATGGCGATGGTGATACAGCCACAATAATATTACAACAATGATCGCTTTCTTCCCGTTATCATTTTATTACTATCTCACAAACCATTAAATTTCGTTACAAAATAATATTAATCACTTGAATTCTTTTTTGTAATTTATTTAAATTCATTTATCTATTTGTGTGCTATTTTGTATTAATTATTATACACTTTTTAAATACTTTCAATCTTTTAAATAGACAAAGTGAGAGGGAGATAAAGAGAGAGAAAGCACCTCGTGATTGATGGACTTGGGTGACAAATCATGAAAAGGAAAATGCCACAGAACCCTATCCTGCTGATTCAGGGGACATATTGGCAATGATAATGGTAGAAAGATAATACTGTATTTGTCCTAAGGAGTGGTTAGCTAGTGGACATAGGGAATTCTTAACTTTCACTAAGCCTTTGAATAATGATTACTTCTTTAGTATAATATAAGAAAGGCTTTCAGGGTCTACGCTAGGTGATTTTAAAGATATTATATGCATTTACATTTGGCCATATATATATATATGCTTTCTTTCGCAAGAGTCAAAATCAAATTATTAAGCACCGAGGAGTCTAGTAACTAGTCATTAATCTTTAGCTTTAGGGTTCATAAATTGGAAAAAAAGCTTTCAATTTGATTAAGGTTTCTTTCATTCTTTTGGGGCCCCGCTGGGAGGAGATTCTATCAGACAAAAAAGGAATTTAAATTTCCTAGTGCATTGGAATTACAACCAATATGTGAGGTTAAAATTTGAATTTTATACATTTAAAAAATTTCATATAGATCCAGTCATTAATATTAAAAAAATGTAAATATAACAACATAAAGTAAAATTAAATAATCACATATATTCTTAAAATTTACTGTAACGATCTATATTAAATAAATTGCGCAATGTAACGGTTGACATGAGCGACAACCAAATACAACAAATCCATGTCCGGTTAAAAATACATCTAAAGTACTGAAATTAAGTGAGATTAAATTAAGGAACAAGATGACATTAAATATATAGCTAGTTTAAATGGCAATAGACATGAGTAAATAAGGATCAAATACTATTTTTATATAGAGAGAGAGAAAGGAAAACTTCCTGTTATGTAGCCAGCACATACTTAAAAGAATTAATAAAGGAAAAATTATTATTAAATTATTTTGGAATGAATAATGCTTATTTAAATTTCTTAATCTCACATGGAGTTGTTTTAATTTGTTAGCTAGCTATGTTCTTAAGCAGAAGAACTAGGATGAGCATATAAAATAGTATTATATATGCGACAAAAATTAGTGTTGTGATGCTGCAACATGGGCACTCAGGCTCAGGCATATATAATATATATCCTCTCTTCTGACTAAAATGCTTCAAATAATTATGCAAGTAAAGACCATTATTGAAAACGATATATTAATCAACTTTTTAAAAGTAAATTAAAGTTTATTATGGGTCAAAATTAGTTTGTCTCTCCTGTTGTTCACCAACCAGGCCTTTAGATGAGTTTCTGCCCATTTCTCTAAAGGAATCACTATGATGATTTCTGTCCTAAAATGTCAAACATAGGTGACAAACATAAGTGTGGAATTGAAAAGAGAATTTGTGCAAGTCACTAGCACTCTCAAGAGAAAAATAAATGGATGTATTCCAAAAAAGAAAAATTGATCATATTGTCGGAAGCATCATCTAAATCTTAAACCCTAAATTCTGAATCATAATATTATGCTTCAATTATCTTTTTTAAATTAACGTATGATTCAAACTTGTCTAATTTATAACTGTATTATCTATTCTCTGAACCAAAAAAATAATGTATAATATTATTGCTAAAAATCTATTGTGTGATTAAACAGAAAATTCTAATTTTCAACTCACAGCTTAATATCTCAATAATATTATTGTTAACACTTGGAAGGTAACTAACATCACCAAGATAGATGCAATATTAACTAATTTAATTCTTTAGAACAGCAACATAAATAAGTAAACTGATAGCAAAAGCTCAAAGGATAGCAATTATAACACCTTAAGTAATTAATGTAGAGAATAATGCAAGGACAGCAAGTATGATAAAAATAAGAGTTATAAAGAAAAGATGGAACACTTGAAACTAATACACAATGAGACTTGCATTTCCTCTTGCAAAGTTAAAGATTTTCACCATTAACTAGTTTGTTATTAATATTGCTCACAAGCAACGACACATGGACTCATAGGTTTTTGCTTGATCTCCTAGAATGAGAAAATTTTCCTTACTCACCTAAAATTAATGGATTACAATATTATTGAAGGTCTTATACATTCACTAACCTACAACAAAACTCTACACCTATGCTTTCCTAAGTTAGAAAGAGAAATATAGATGTGAACGCTTTTATCTCTAAGGAATTTCAAGTATGCTTTATTAGGTTTGATCACTCTACAGGAGATTAAACCCAGAAACTATACTCAACAAGTGTTAACTTTCAAGTTGGTTTTAAATTGCAGACGGTATCTTGTGATTTGGCCGCAATATTGTAGTTGCAGTGGGTGTTACAACGTCTGCAATACGTATCGTAAAATTCTAAATACACATTGTAGGATTTACAATAACTGTAACGGCAACAACTGCAATTTAAACAACAAAATGGATAAGCACACTAAAATTTTCATTCCTAGATGGCTTACCTGGGTTTGAGGAACACTTCTTATATTGTGAAGCTGTGCATCTAGCCGTTGGGAAATTATTTGGTAATGAATCCATCTGTTCATGTACCAATAAAACCAAGCATGAGTCTTTAATTTCCTTCTCAGAATTTAACTGGATTGAATTTCTCCCCTACTTCCTGTGGCCAAAACTTGTAACTCTTTTGGACACACTTCAACTTGATTATATAGCTTCAAAGTTTTGAAGTCACTTTGATTTTTTTTCAAAGGATCCGATCTTGCTTTCCCATTTTCTTCTCTCGAAGAGACCATACGTTGCCTGAAATTATATAATAATCCCCTGTTTTTCGTACCTAAGGGTTGGTTCTCATTTTGGGTATACTTTATTATTTGATAGTTATCAATTCTTACTCTTTTTTTTTTATATATTATCTTCTTATATCTGGTCCAGTTCTTAAATGTATGAAATTGACTAATCTAAAATCAAACGTTGTTATACATAATATTGAGAATCTCTTTATACACATAACAGGAATCAAATCCAAAACCTTGTTTAAAGAGCGAGTTTTTTATCACTCGAGCCAAGGTTGGTTGGTATCCATTCTTACTTTAGATCTTGGTTTTATAATTTATTTTTATAGCCGTTTGGGTGGAATCAACAGTCCTTAATTTGAATTCTTTAAATATCTCTTTAAAATTGATACTAAAGGAAATATACGCTGAAAATATGAAGTCTACTTGAATGGCCGAGTAATAATCATATGTTGTTGGGAACATCATTTTTGCTATTTATAACGTAATTAATTATTAAATATTACTATATATTGAACAATATTGTATTTTTTAATAAATTTATTACTCTAATCAAATTCAATAGACTTATTGTACAGAATTTTTTTTAACGAAATACAGCTTAATATTTAATTATCAATTACATACATCATAAATTCATAATTAGAAAACACGATATTTCCAAGAACATTTGTTGATCACCCCTATTTAAATGTATAAAATTCATTTAAATAATATACTGTATTTATTTTTCATTTTGGAGAGAAATTGAGAGAATATATTGTTCCAACTGCTTCTTGGTTAGCTCTAGTTAGGGTTTGTTAAAGTGTTGAGGTGTTGATGTCATCATATTTCCATATGTAATGGTTCTTTCGTCAAACTCAGCTTCTCTATCTAGCTTAGGCGTTCACATCTGTTTGGCATTTCTTTCCTTTGAGAGAGGCTGACTTTGGTCACCATTAAGGAAAGTTTTTGAACCTATTTAAGGGGAGCAAATCAACCATTAATTAATCAACTTGATACCCAGTGATTTCAAATTACATCTAAATAAATTAATTAAAATGATATGCACATTATCATCAAAAGTATAATTACTTTTGAGAAATATCGGGGCTAATATATATATATATATATGAACAATAAATTTCTTCATCCTTTCACATAGTTATGAACTTATGAGATTATTTTTGCCAAAATTAACATTAACGTACCACAGAATAATTAATTAGTTAATAATATAAAATTTTCAAGAATTGAACTCATTTTCAACTATAAAATTATTTCATTTTTTAATTAAGTTAATTACACTTCCTTTAATTAGAAAAAGCTGTGAACCTGGACGGTAAATAAGATTAAAAGGCCTATTTATGTCCATGACTATGTGAAAGAGATGTAATACCATACTTCCCTAGACCATGTGAATTGGTTACAGAATAGGGTTATGAAAAGCCCATCAAATTTAACTTTTAATTCCCAAATTTACTATTGCGTGGCAAACATGCCCCTACTGCTTCGAGGGCCTAGACTATTATTAAAATAGTCATCAGGTATTAACCGTAGTGCTAATTACGCTAAGTTAGCCAATAATGATTGCTTTGATGATGGAAGCACAATAATAAAGAAATGTAAAAAAGAAAAATAAAAGTATGGATAGTTAATGCTAATAGTACCGTTAAAGCAACAAATAATGTTGGGAAGGAAGAAAAGAAAAGGAGAAGCTAAAGCACTTTAATTGGTCCTGTTGCATGTCCTCCCTCACTAGCACCTGGGATCGATGTCCAAAAATTAAAATAGGACAAAGACATATATATATATATATATAAAATATAATTTTATAATAAAAATGTAATATATACATGAATAATATTCTAAAAATATAAACATCCATATAGGTGCTAATATAGTATTAATTATATTAATATTAAAATATCTTGATAATAAATATTTAAAAATTAAAAATAATTAAATACAAATAATGCAACACAGTGAGTCTATTAATTAAAATTCATTTTGCATTACAGCTAATGGGAGTAATACATCCAATTCTGAATTTTGAATTGCTCTTTACACTATTTCATTCTACAAAGAGGTGTATCAAAAATTTTTCTTAAAGATTGTCATAACTTTCAAGTTAGGCAGCACTTATGTACACATGATTCAAGAAATTTTATCATATTAAAATATATTTTATTTTTTAAATTTATTTACGAGTATTAATAAAAAAACTACACTTAAATTTCTGGGATTGAGATATTTTTTCTTTCAATTTTCCTCGTCAACTGCTATTCTATTGTCTTTTTCTCTCCCATCCCACAGTCCCACCCAAAAAAAAAAAAAGATAAAATAAAATAAAGTGAAAAACTAAACCTTCCCTTTCTTATTACTAGAGAAAAAGAAATAGTAAATGATTTATCATCACTAGCAGCAGAAGGAAGCCATGTCTTCCACCACCACCAAAGGAAAAGACATAGCCCAAGGATCATCTTCAAGATCCTATTCTGGTTCGGTGTCTGCTTCTTCCGATCATCACCATCTTCATCAGTCTCAGCCTCAGCCTCTGAGTCGCTATGAGTCGCAGAAACGAAGAGATTGGAACACTTTTGGGCAGTACCTTCGGAACCAGAGGCCTCCGGTGGCTCTATCGCAGTGCAATTTCAACCACGTCCTCGACTTCCTTCGCTACCTTGACCAGTTCGGGAAGACCAAGGTGCACCTCCAAGGTTGTCTCTTCTTCGGACAGCACGAGCCTCCTGGTCCCTGCACCTGCCCTCTCCGACAAGCCTGGGGGAGCCTCGACGCGCTCATCGGACGCCTCCGAGCCGCCTACGAGGAGAACGGAGGGTCGCCGGAGACCAACCCCTTTGCTAGTGGAGCCATAAGAGTTTACCTTCGTGAGGTGAGGGATTCTCAGGCTAAGGCCAGAGGGATCCCTTACAAGAAGAAGAAGAAGAAGAGGAATAATACTCTATTGATGAAGCAGCAGCCCAACGGGGACACCTCAAACAATAGTAACTTACCTATGCAGTAAAAAATTTGAGGAAGTATGGTAATTTTCTTGACTTGATTATTGCTGTCATACATAGCCAGCTAGCATGCCATTTGATTTCAAATTTTGAACCATTTTCATCATTATTAGATGTGTGTATATATTTTTAAAAAGGCTTAATTGAGAGGTTTATAAGCTCATTTGAATGTTTAATTACGTACATGATTAAATTTTTTTCTGAGATTGGTATGGAAAAGGAAATTATCGTCAACCAATAGTAAAAGATTTTGAGTTTCAATCTTTCTCTATGGCTTCTTTGAGGATCGAGGAAGTATGGTATGGTAATTTTCTTCACCTATATGCTGATGTGAGCCATATTCATTATGTATAATAGGAAGGGCATAATTGAAAGATTAATGTGCTCATTTGAATGTTTAATTACTGATTAATTTCTCTGAAGCAAAGATTGCTAAAAAGGGAAATTTTCATCCACCTCTATAGTAAAGCTCGTTCAGAAGAAGGTTCATTTTTAGTGCTTCTTTCTTTCATAGTAAACCCTAGGCCATGGCCTTCAAAACCCTAAATCGTATGTGTATAATAACTGCAATTAATGATTTACTTTGGTATTTTTTGAACATGGCTTTGTACGAGCATAGTAGGGACTAGGAAATTTAGATCGTTCATTTTATATTTAAGTCCTTCTCATGCAAGATATGCTATCATGGGTTCGTAATCATGATCTTTTTGTGCACATATAATATAATATTATATTATATATATAAATGCATACTCATATATATAAATATATATATCTCGATGTGTGTGTATGTTTGCTTTTCGACATAATTTAATTCTATTGGGATTCTCACTAGTCACTACTATCTTATTGTAGCTTTCAGTTTCACAGATGGGATAATTGCTCTTTAAAAGAAAAAGATTGTGGTTCTTAGCTAGAGATGAGAGGAAATCATATGTGTTTCGTGTGTTCTTGTTGCCAGAATTAATACAAAATCTCTTAACTTTCTTAGACCTTTAGCTTGTTCTAACAATTTTTTGTTTAATTCTTGTCTTTTCCCTTTCACAATCGCTTATTATGAGAATGTCCTTTTCCTTGGTGCTGCTCTATGTATATCTGACTTCCGTACATGAGTTACACTGTCTTCCCCACTACCAAACACAGTGCAAAAGCATTGATCATGACCACCTTATTATTATACGTTCTTGCAGTTCTACATTTCTTCTGTTAAAAGAAAAATATGTAGAGTCCTGCATCTTTTATAAGGAAATTGACGTAGTAGAATGAATTGAACAAGCAACACCATCACAATCACTTATACTTCAAAATTATATTTTAACACTATAATCCTACACGAATATCTCATGTACATTTCATATTTTTTAAGGTTTCACATTCTGATTGATAAATTTCAGGTCCCTAAATAATCTCAAAGTCCTGAATCTGTTGCAGCAGGCCTTGAATTTGGAATTAATTGACTCTATCAATATCGTTTGGATCAACTTTATTACCTTCCCTACTGGTACTTTATGTGTCAAGGAGGACTGTATTTGTTATTTTGAATGGGAATTTAGAATGAAGTGACAAAGAATTTGAGATAATATATGGGGTAAGTCCTTCTACTAGTACTGTTGTATCCATCTTTTGTGAAGCACTTACAGTTCCAGCAGTTCAGCATCAATATATAGTGACCATAATGACATTGAATAATATAGCTTGTGACTTTGTAATGCATGCTATTTGGTTGTTTTTGCGAGTTTAATTTGGAGCTTCATGCTGGCATTTTAGAGATTATATATAATGCAATATATAACTGCACACCTACAGTATCTGATGAGATTGTATGCAACTTATTTCACACTACGTCTCTGCTAGAGACACTAAAGTAAATTCGAGATTTTTATGGTATAGGTGTGAAAAAAGTTTTACATTCTATATAGTAATTGAGGTTGCTTTTGTTTTATTTTCTTTTCTTAGATTACACATATTAGAGGCCCATAATTTGAGAACGAGCAGCAGCAAAAGAGTAATTACGGGATAATGACCAAATTTAAAAAATCATACTCACCTCCTCTTATACATACTGCTGTTGCAACATATCTCTGTGTGTATGTTTACTGTTGACTTATACGTATCTTTATACATACATATACATCATATTATACATGCATAGCACATAAATAAGGTCACATCTTACATATAGTTCTGAGAGTTTTTAATTATATGGATGCACTGAGAATCCATGTGGTATATTTCCCATATATAATGTAATAAGATGTCCCACAATGGAAGTTAATTAACTTAAATATCATTGGATTCCTCTTCTTTCTCTTCAATTTAACATAATATCTTTGACCTAACCACCATTTTCCTTGCTTGACTCAATGATTTGAATCCCTTCTTTCAATTATTAAGATCGATTCCTTAGTAATAAATTCTATCATCATTCTAAACCTATGGGGAGCTTTGCAAGCATAAGTAGTAGCTTTCAAGTAAATCAATGTCTGTACTATAGTCACACCTAAAGTCTGTTAGGTACAAGCCATGACAAGTTAAATTGCCAAAGATGAGAACCAATCAAGTATACTTTATAGTGTTAGTGACTGTCTTTAATAATAACCCTTGAATGGTACGATAAAATATGTCCATTCGGTACCAATTTGGGTTCCTTAATAGGTGCTCAAGTTTTTGTGTATTAATAACCTACACTATATATATCATGAGAGGGAACAAATCATGATCAATAGGTGTATATATATTCCTCATAGTTATTTGTATAAATCATAAGGGTTTGTCTAAGTTGGATTCTTAATATATAATATAGCATAAACACTGATGTGAATGTATTTGATTCCTATCTCTTTTACTTCTTTCTTAGGTAACGAAGTAAAATTTGTGAGATATATATACTGAATACAGAAAAATTCTAAGGTATTTATAACGTAACAGTGACATTAATCTTTGAATGATAATTATATATTTCATCGAACCATATTTAATAGTACAAAGTGCCAAATAGGCAGTGTGTACCAATACATTTGGGTACCCATCGAAGATTTCATTAAAATAATATATTGAAAGACAATAAGTGAGTTCCATTATATATATATATATATATATATGACTACTGTAATTATCTCTTTTGAATACATGCAATTTAGAGCAATACTTTCTCATGCACGAAGCTTATGAGGACAAGATAGCAAGAGGGGGCCTGAATAGTTGGAGTTGTTAGAAGGCCTAACCATGATTAAATTCATCAATTTGTACATTAATGGATGAAGTATATATATATATATATATGTGTGTGTGTGTGTGTGTCTGTGCTTGTGAGTGTATTATGCCTTTATATATATATATATATATATATATATATATATATATATATACACACACATGAATATACTGACGGACCAAAAAAACTTTCAATTTAGAGCTAGAAGTAGCTAGTGATCTTTTGAGAATTTTGAGGGACTTGAGCATGCGCTTTCTCTCTCTCTCTCTCTCTCTCTCGCTCTCTCACTCACACAAACATATATATAGATAGAAAGAGGTAGATAAATAGATAGATAGATAGAGAGAGAGAGAGAGAAAGACAAAGAAATTATAATTTCTGACTAGGTTTTAATTTGATCAGAGTGGTACTAAATGGTGATCTGTCTCTCATTCGTAACTGGGGTGATTAGTGAGACTATAGTAGTTGTGTGTTTATGTTAGATATTTTTCAACCCAGTAGCTTCAAATTAATTCCATTATATGAGAGGTTTGCATTCTGACAGGGAAATTGGTTATATGGATCCAAAACTCTTCAAGATAGGCATTTTAACTACATTTTAAGTAAACGATTGTTAAAGCAGTACAAAACTCAGGTACTTTATGTTTGTGCATGATGTGTGCTTTCATCATATTGAAATCTCCAGTATTAGTAGTTTAACTCCAAAATGTTGAATTTACCAAAAGAGCAGACTTCTTGTTGTGCCTAGGGTAAGCATTTTGCTGGAAATAACATGAATTTCTTGTTGTGCACAGCATTATTGTGTAGATTTTGGATTATTTGATCATCATTAATTGCATGATCCAAACTCTACACAACAATGCCGTATACAGTGCGCAGAGAATCCGGATTGATGTTGAATAAAACAACATGACAATTTGTAGTTTTTAAAATAAAAAAGTTAACGTAAAATCTTTGATATATTCATAATTTTGAGTGTAACTCAATTATAATATAAAAATATAATTGTAATATTATTATTTATGGGTTGATATTATTAAAATTATATTATTACATTATAACTTAATACACTGTTATATATGTAAAATTGTGTGTGCACCAAATTGACACCAAAAGTTAAATGCACAGTATTCTCAGCGGGCTCTCTTAATTACTGTTTAAGTTCATGACATTTTAGCATTTTTAAGTGTTCAAAATTCAATTCCTAGTTATATACATAGAATAAATGTCATGCATGGTTCATGAATCCAGATTAGTGTAACGCATATGTGGTCTATTAATTAGTGATTAGCTGTGATGTGAATAAATCTCTCTTGACTTTTGAGGAAAACAATTGAAAAAGATAAAAAAAAAAATTCAAATTAATTATATATACTGAAGAGTACATTTAAAAATTTAACCTTTTTTTTTTCCCATTAGTGTCTAACTTACATGACTTTTTGTGTTTTCGGGTTTTCAAGTTCAATGCTTAATGTGATGGTTCATGCATGTATCTAGATTTGTACTTAGCAGTGTAGTTTATGTATGTTATATTAGTGATTCATATATATTCCCTATGTTATTGGCTCACTTGGTAGCAGCACATATTGAATATACTTGGAGATTTAAACTCTAGTCAGGCTTCTTTTAGTTCTATAAAAAGATGGGTTTGATGTGTGAAAGTATTTTCAAGTTTCAATTCTTATTTTTATTTTTCTTTAAATTTATTATTTCTAATTTTTTTATTTTAAAAATACATATTTTTTATAAAGTTACAATTAGTTAATTTATTAAAATAATAAATTTTACATGAATGAAAATAAATGCTATTCATTTTTTAATTTGATTATAAATACTTGTGAGATTATTTTGGCTTTTTTATGATTATCTTCAATCTCTCTTTTAAACTTGCAAAAATTTATCGCCGGTCATTATATAAAAAAAATGCTAAAAATGTGTTTTAGAGTTTTAGATTGTAAACTTATTTAAAACCTAAACCGTACCAAAAGCATTGAATTATATATTTTATTTTCAGTATTGAAAAAAACAGGAAAACTGTATGGCCAAAAAGAAAAATAAACAGGAAAACTGATTGGCTAACGCATCTAATTTGTGCAGACAAATATGAGTTTTTGAATTGCAGTCAACAATCACAAATTAAATACGAATAAGATATTAGTATTGGGGTCGATTCTGCAATCACATCAACTTCCCATTATAATTCACAATGATTGTGCTTATTAGTATGGTTTTCTTTTTTTTTTTTTCTTTTTTTCTTAATCTTATACGACTAACGGTATGAAATATATAAATTAATGAGTTGAGTTGGGTTAGCCAATAAAAAACAAAATTAAGCACATAAATTCAATAATCTTCATATAGTTCTGTAACGAGGTCGTCTTAAGTGGGTTTAAATCACATTTCAATTTTCAAAGTCACTCTCAAATTCCATTTTATCAGATCTCTTTTTTCTTCCATAAAAAATTGCATTCTTTTATAAAAAAATTATATGCAGTTATTTACAGTTTTTGCATATTGTTTTTTATTCAAAACACAACAAGTATATAATATTTTAATTATATTATGACATGTATATAATTATTACAAATAACCATATAATTTTTAAATTAAATTATACATTTTTCACATTATTATTAGTTAGTACTTAATCATGCTCTTATTTTGTGTTAATTTTAAAAAAATAATAGCAAAAGTATTAAAAATTGTGTTTAATTCTAGTCATTACTTTTTTAAAAAAAAAAAAAAACTATGTATGTACGTCACATGCCATAGCTATAAATAACTAAGAATATTGCCATATTATATTGCCTAATCCATGAATTTGCTTGTTATTTTGTTGAAGTCCTAGGTACATGTGATAATAGATTTTTTTTTTCCTTTTTTGAATAAAAGAAGTATTAAATTTCTTAAAATGTTATTGTTAGAGTTAAATTCGGTCTCTCCAAGGATTTGGATCTTTTACTGTCACAACAACTGCTGTGTGTGTTAAAAATAATTGTGCGTAGCCAAATATAACATAAAAATTAGCAAGCGCGATCATTTTTTATACACATAGCAACTACTGTGACAGCAGATGATTTAAATTTTCTCCCTATGCTATGAGTGGATTAAAGTGATGGAAAAGAAGTAAGCCTCACTCTCTCTATTATATATATATATATATATATATATATATATGTCCCGTAGAAATCAATAACTATCAGTTCACGATAGAGAGTTGGTAGAACTAGTACATGCAGTAATGGAGAAATGGCATTAATTTACCTTAGTTATAGCCTAAAACCTTAATTTACCTTGATTTGAAAGCTAGGAGTTAATTTACAGCTAGAGGGAAAGATGATCCACTGCATTAAGAGCCATTTCACAATGGCTATTATTCAGATGTGTTAGAATATCGTATAATATCTAGAGTTTAAATCTATTAAGATATTATACTGAGTTTACTTATAAGGGATGTTCATTAAATAGGAGTAAAATAGTAATTATAAGAATTACTATTAAAACTTAACCCTAGTTAACCTCTTATAAATAAAGTTAAACTATTATGTGAGATAATTTATTAGAAAGAGAGACTTGAGACGCTCTGAATATAATACCTGCAAGTATTCTATAGTCGCATTGGAGAGGAGATTTAGGTTGTGAAAACTTGAAATACACTCAATACACTGTGGGTATTTCATCGATTAGTGATTCCAGCTAAAAATCGATAAATTTCTGTAATTAAGAGATTTATGTAAGTCTCTTACTCTAAATTTATGAATATATTTATGATTCATTCCCTTCAAGATGAAACAATATGCATGCTGATAAACATCATTCTGAAAGCAGCTTCAGAGTGTAGGGTGGGTTTTTCTGAAACTACAGCCTCATAGGCGCAGAAATTTCTGGAAAACATAGATGCAGAAATATTAAGTCCGTGATATTATGGCCTATAAAAGAATCATTGCTAAGGTTGGGACAGTAAACCACACACTTCACAGCAACTAGCCTCATTGCAAATTCTTCTTACATTTCATATTTCCATGCTGGATAAGTTTCTCGGTATCGCTATACTAACCCAACATTTGCCTGACCTCATGGAAACCTTATGGTGGTAATTAAAGAACTTGAGGCTATCTTGGCTAGAAGAAGAATTACTCAAAGGAGAGAGCCAGCAGTCATAAAGTATCCCTCTTCTTTTTTATATTAGTTGGAGAGATACGAAAACAATGATATTTGGGTGCACTTAAATAGTAAATCGTACTTGAAGATGTGAAACCCATATAAATAGTAGATCATACCCCTTCTGTGTGTGTCTCTTTCAAGTAACATAAAAAAGAGAAGAAAAAAAAAGAGGATCCAAATCCACATACGTGAAATTTGCTAATTCCAAACACCACATGGACAAGGGTCATTTCAACTAGGGAAACTGATAGAACTTGAGCTAGTAAACAAGGATGTTGATGTAATTTAGCATAGTAAGTAGGGCTCAATGTGGAAATTCTTGATAACATTAAGGTAGTTAAGAGGCTTGGTTGGTAATAGTCAGAGTTAAAATCCAGTGTTGTACAGTACATGGTGTTTCGCATTCTCAGCCGTTGGATACTAACAGTGACAAGCCAAACAGCTAGTATGAGTTGGGATAATAGCTGTTTGGCTTATCATGGTTAGTAGACTAAAGCTAGAGGAATGGACTGGAAAACCATCAAAATAGTGAACCCTTCTGATTCTGGTCTTTAACGAGTCAACTAGACGTGACTGTTAATATGATATTAGTGTCTAGTGACTTCAATTTCGTAAGGTCACAGAGTCGAGGAAAATATGGCCTTACTTTTAACGGTCCACTAATCCAATTGAATGAGCATGTCTTTGTTAAATTAAAAATAAATTAAATTATCAATGTTTTCATAATGAAAAGTTCTGATAATTTTTCCGAGCTGCCACAATTAATTTCACTATTTTCAATTCAGTGATCCTTAGTTAAGCATGGGTTTCAACCTCCATATAGTTTATTGTACAGATTATGGCTAATTAATTTATTTACCCCTGTATTGCACATGTCTTTAAAAAAATTAGTTTATTTTATTATAAGCCAATGTATCTTAAATTAATAGTATTTGTAAATATTAACTAAAAATTGAATTTAGCATTAGGGTTTAAGGTTTAGACAAAGTGTAATAAATTAGAAAAAATACATAAAATTGATTCTATGATATTTGTGAGAGAAGTTATGTCAATAGGCTTATTGGAAGGGTACTATTATAAGAGATTTTCTTTGTTGTATGAAGTAACTCTTATTGTTATTCTTCTTAAGAACTTTGAATCCTTGTTTGGTATGCTTTCCGTCATTTTTTGGCGTCTCAAGAATTACAAAATTGTGATTTTGGTCTCTTATTGAAACATTCAAATTAGTCACCTACTCATTAAAAAATATCACACTTAGTATCTTACTTTAGAAAAAAAAAAAAACCAAATTTAATACATTGGATTTATGATTTAAAATTTGATGGAAGGACTAAATTTGGTATTTTTGTTTTTTAAAAAGTGACCTATTATGCCATTTTTTAATAAATAAAAAACTATTTAAAATATTTTAATGAATGAAAAATCTAAATAATAATTTTATAATAAATTAAAGGCAAAAAATAATACTTTTCACGTTTATTGTGCAAATTATGGCTAATTCTATGTCAAATGCATCACATCCTATAGAAAGACCAGAGTATTAAAGTTAGTGAACTCTGATTTCTATCACACTCATCTAAATAATAAAATTAGAACTAAATTTAAAATTACAATTTTATATTTCAATTTTTTACATAACTCAAATATGAATTATAAAATTTTAAACCAATTTCCATATTAATACAATTAGAATTAGAATTATAGTTTTGCATTGTAATTCTAATTTCGTGTTAAGTGCGCCCAAAAAATTGAAAGTGAAATTAGAAATTTTGACGATATTGGTAGCATTTGAATAAAAAATCAATATGCTTTTTCAGTTCTTTCCATTTGCCGTGACGGAAATAGAATGACCCAGAAGAATTTGGCTAGTACTGTACTCTCACGCGCCAAAGGAATAGAATAATGTTGGCGGGAAGACCATTAAGGTGTTCTTTTTTTTTTTTTTTGTGTTGACCATCGAGACGATTCGATGCTTAATGTTTTATGGTGCAAAATGCTATCGTACTTATTCCTTCTTTTTCCCGACTTCACAATTGCGGTTCCTTCTTTTTCCGACTTCAACAATTGCGTATGGGTATGACAAAAACCGCCTCTTCACCTGTGATTAATTATATCTCTCTTTTTTTTTTTTTTTTTTCATTTTAAGAGAGTTTTGTTGGAGAAGCTACCATGAGTTTACGTTTGTAAAAAGTTTGCCCAGGTTTAAAGTACATCTGCAAAAATCTTTTGGGGCTCTCGATAATAGTTTGCTTCCTTCATCAAAGAATCATTATTTATGTTATTTAATGAGTTTTAATTAAATTTATAAATATTATAAATATTTAAATAAAAAATTTTATAACTTGTTCTATTATAAATTATAATAAAAAACCCTCAATACAGTTAATTCCTAGAAAAAAGTTTAACAAAAAAATTAAATTTTAAAAATTATTTAAATAATTTTAATTTGTATATTTAATCACAGTCTTATTTTATAAATAATTAATATTATTTTTTTAATATTTACTTTTTATTAGTCATTACAACGTGATATCAAAATATTTTAAAAGCAATATTATTATATTGTTCAAATTTTAAAGAAATAAAATATAATGTACTAAGTAAATTTATTTTTAAGTTAAATTGAATTTTTACTTTTTATTATTATAAATATAAATAATAAGTGAAATAATTAAAAATAAAAAATATTATATTATATATATATATATATATATAGAGATAATATTTCCATAGAATTAGGGATCTTAAAACTTAGGAGGTGTAATCTTTGTTCTCCATTTCAACGGGAAATAGTTCCCCAAATGGGGTAATTTTTATAAAAATCTCTAAATTTGAATACCTTTTGTTATCCTTAACTACACATAACAAAATCTCTTAAATATGATAAAACACTTTTTGTACTACTATGCCTAATTCTTACATGAATAAATAAATTTGTTTGCATTTGTTATTTAATAGTTTATATTAAAATAAATATAAGATCTAATAATTTTTATTTTTATAATATAAAAATGAAACAATAATTATTTAGTCGCTACATTTTATGTGAATCTACAAATTGATTTTTATATTTTAATTTTTTGTTAAAATCAGTCGGCAGTATTTCAAAACTTTTTAATTTAGTTTCTACCGTTTGGTAAGCTTTTGACAACGTTAATGTAATACTGATTTGGACAGCCATATGCCTTTGTCAAAAGTCAACTCAACTCTTCTGTTGATGACTCACTTTTTTTTTAAAATATATATATATATATATATATATATATATATATATATTGAAAGCTATCAGCATGATTTTTTTCCTAGTAAAATTTCAGAATATTTTTTTTTTAAAAAAAGTGAGTCATCAATTTAGAAGCTAAGTTAGCATCTTGAGTAGGCATGCTAGTTGTCCAAATCAGCATTACACTAATAGTATTAAGAGCCTATCTAACAACAAGGATTGAGTGAAAAATTTTTGAAACAATAAGGACTGATTTAAAAAAAATTAAAGTGTGGAGACTAATATAAAAATTCATGTAAGGTATAGGAACTAGATAATTAATTTTTTTTAAGAGATTGAAATAACCAACATTTAAAAACCAAAATTAATAAATTTTTAAATCATAATCTAATGAATACAAATAATTTAAAAACTTGATTTAAACTATTGGCATTAAAAAAACTGCACTTATAATCGATATACTATATGCTGAAGATCCAACTCAAATAATGGTGCTTCCAAGCCAAAAATTATGATTGGGCTTAGGGTAGGATCACACTTAAATATGATTTTTTATATTTTTGCTACCAATTTTTTCATTTAACATATGATAAGTGTATGGTTAATAAATAATAATATTGAATTATATAATTTAATTCAAAAATTATATAATTATCTACAATGACTATATAAATATTATTGAAAACATTATATAATTATTATATTTTAATTAAAAACCAACTAGCAAAATTATTAACAACTACAGACAGTAGTGGACTTAGGACACTGAGTTAGTGAAGGTGTAAAAATTTTTTGAAAATAATTTTATATTTTATTTCAAAGATTACGTTTTAATATTATATGGTTTAATAAAGTTCATTCCTTTAAAACTTTGAATTAATTTAAATGATATTAATTTAATAAAAATATCTTAAAATTTTCCTTCTTAAATTTAAAAATAAATTTAAATTTAAATGACTAATGTACAATACATTACTCTTTGTATTAATACTAACTTCACTATCTAAATATTTAAAAGGATATTTGTATTTACTCACTATTAGGTAATGTATAACAAAAATATATTTAAAAATTATACATCACTTGACAATACCATGATAGTTCAATAAACAACTCAAAATAATATTTTGAAAGAAATAAAAAAGTATATAAAAAATTAAAATTTATAACTGTTAATTTACAAAATAGAAAAGGAATATTTATAGAGCATTACAAATATTATTTTATTCAATATTCAAAAAAACTTTACAAACTTTTTAAGGAAAATTGTTTAATGTCTAGTTAAAAATAAAATATTAACATTTGAACTTAATTACATTATACTCAATAATTGTAAAATTATTATTTACAAAAATGTATTAAATATTTACACATAAATTAAATATAAAATTATTTACCCAATACATAGTTGAGTTTAATATGTTCAAATTAAGATATTAAATAATCAAACAAAATAACATGATTGAACCATAAAAAATTATTAATTTTAGTGGAATCAAAAAATCAAAATATATATTATATAAATTTATACCTTAATACCATATAAATTTTTAAAAAAAAAAAAAATTTGAGGGAGGCAAGTGCCCTCTTAAATACATGTTTCCTCGTCCATGAGGTAACTTCTTTTCACTTGCAATATCACACTACATATAAGGAAGATAGAATTGACTATGATTTAGTTAACTTAGATATTTATGTGCCAATTTTGGAGTTCATCGTAAGTTTCTTTCTCGAGTGTGGGGGCCATTAACAAAGCAAGAAAACGAAAACAAAAGCAGTCCAAGTGGAATAAGCCTGGGATATGACGTGTCTAGGTGACAACATCTGTTAGAAGAAGATAAACTTACATATTTGATCACCATCTTTCGTGGTACACAAAATTATTTTTTAGATTTTTAGTTAATTTATTTATGAAAAAAATACCTTTATGATCTTTTATTTATTACAAAAACATCAATTTAGTTCCTCATTTATTGTAATCTCCAAAATAACTCCTTATTTAGTAAAAAAATTTATACTTGATCTTTCACTTTTCAAAAAAATATTTATCAAACCTTAAATCTTAAATTTAAGGGGTTAGATTTAATATTTTTTTAAAAATATGAGGGATCAAATGAGTCAATTTCTAATGAGAGAAGTGTTATTTTAAATATTACAATATATGAAGGATTAAAATAATCATTTTGTGATAAGTGAGAAATAAAAAAATAATTTACTCATTTATTTTTCACCGGTGCACCCAAAACTGAAAAAAATAACTGCACTCGTTCTTTGCCTTTAACTATTATTTTCAATTAGGCTTTTAAAACTACCCCAAGGAGAGATTTGATAAAATATTGATAATTTATGTTTTAAACTGATAAGATAGTTAGGATGCAATGACCCATACAAACAACTTGTGTTTAAATTACTAGGACGCATGACATCCCTTATTGAATTTTTTAAAAAATCAAATCTAAATAAATTATTTGATAATAATTAATTATTTCAATTTTTTAAATAATAATTAATTATAATAATTAAAATATTAATTTCACAATAATTCAATAAGGAGAAAAATATTATTTTATTCTTTTATTTTTAAATTTAATTTTTTTATTCTTCACAAATTAAATGTCTGAAAATAATTTTTAACTTTTAAACTTAAATTTTTAATGGTCAATAATTATTTATTTTTCAAGATATAACTTAAAATAGCCCATCATTAACATGAAATTTAGTTTAAAAATAATAAATTATTTTAAAACTTTCAATTTATACATATGAATACCCATAATCAAAGTGACATTAAAGATATGAAAAAAATAATGAAGAAGTTATGTCCACAATTTTGATGTTATGGATTTCCACTTATATGCCAAACCACATTATTGAAAGTGATCCACAAGTTTATAAGTAACTTAGATCCTATCATATTTTAGTAAAAATATGAGATCATGTTTAATTATAGTATATTATTAATTGGAGATTCAATAATATAAATTTATATTAAATTAATATAACCAATTGTTATTAAATATTCATCAAATAATCCACTAAACATGATTTCATGTTATCATCATTATATGAAGAGATGTTGATTGATTTATAAAAGTTTTCACACTATAATTGGATTGTGGTCCTCCTCTTATCATTACATACCCTGTTTCTTTTTTTGTAATGGCCATCAATAAAGGTGGAAACAAAAACAATAGAAATCCAAAGGGGAATAAGTTCTATGAGTCGTCCGACATAGTTGTGTGTTTAATAAGCCTTAGCAAGGTTTATTTATAATATATATATATATATATATATATATATATATATATCTATATATATATATATATATATATGATGTTGACGTACGGCTCCCTGTGAAAAGCTATTCATATTTTTATTAACAATAACAAAACCATCCATTTGAGTTCTATATCTTTTCATACCAACTCCACATACATTAAAGTTAAAAAAAATTACCATGATATACTTAAATTTATATCAAAATCCCACATTCTTAATTATCATACATATTTCACATAAGAATAAGATTGCTTTGAGAAGAGCGTGTGCCTCATTATGAACTCCACCGTCCCTAGCATGTTCTCTATTTTTTCTCTCACGTCAGTTAATTAGTGTTGAGGTATAGCATATGCATGTAATAATTATTATTATGACATATAATTTTACTTTTCTTCATTTTCTTACAGCATATGAATCAAAAAGCTATCATTTCCTATAAACACCTTTTGTTTAGAACAGACACTTCAACATAAAACTACTAATAAAATATAATATAAAATATCAAAGTGTGTAGTAAACTCACTTTTTTTTTTTTAAATTTTACTTTCTCACTTTATGCCTTTATCATTTTAAACAGAAAAACATTAAGTCAGTCTTTTATTTTTATATTTTATGAAATTTAATTTTTTACAAATTAATTGTGATAAATTAATTATTTAAAAATTTTAATTTATAAAAAAAATAATTTTTTATTAATTCAAACAAAAAAATTAAATTTATAAAGATTAATTTGTTATAATTAATTTTTTTAAAAAAATTAAATTATCGTAAAACATAAAAAAATTAAATTAATTTTAATATTACCAAAAAAAAAAAATGTGGGGTCCAAACTCTCTTCTAGTCAATAGGCGCATGCGTACATGTCTTTGAAATTTATGAAGAATGATTATTATTACTGGTAATATAATAGAGAAGCTCAATCTCCATAGAGTTGAGTTCTTTGTAATTATCTTTTTAAACAGTTTTTTTTTTTTTTTTATGCAAAGGCAGGAATATGCACTGAGGGGGGCAAATTGAACCGCACATATTTGTCCTAGTATCCTCTCCGCTCCTCTGTTTCTAGCTTTCTCTGTTCTTTATTCTTCCCCTCTTCTTCCTCACGCAATCTCTCTCTCTCACACACTCAGTCACACACCAATCTTCCATTCATCCATAACTACCAAGGTCTCTTAGTTCTTCTTCTCAACACCATCATGGACGATCACAGAGAAATTCCCGTCAGATCAACGAGTCCAAGCTTGCCTGGTTATAACAACACAAGCAGCAACAACAACAGCAACCCTTATATTCACATTTCGCCCTCTGCAAACAATAACAGTGAGTACTTTCCAAGAGCTTGTGTTTACTGTATGAATTTTTTTTTTTCTTCTTTTACTTCGATTCCGTTTTCTGCTGCGGTTTCAGGTCCCAATCCAAATCCGTTGAATATGATATCCGATGCATTATATCGGTGCGGCAAAACTGTTGAAAAAGCAACTAAACATGTATGAATTTCTTCTTGTTTTACTTCTGTTTCGTTTTCTGCTGCGGTTGCAGGTCCCAATCCATTGAATATGATATGCGATGCATTACATCAGTGTGGCAAAACTGTTGAGAAAGCAACTAAACAAGCAGAGACCATGGCTGACAGTTTCTGGAAGCACAGTGAGTTTGCTTTATCTTTTTCCACTCCGATGCTTATGGAAATTGATGGAATATGTGTGACCATCAGCATTCTAACTGATAATCGGAGGCAATTTGATCTTAATAGCTTGCAATTACTTTTCTTCTAGACTTGTCAGTCTTTGCTGTAATTTATATTGCAGATGTTCCTTTTTGTTTCCTCACACAGTGAACATCCTTCTAGCTATGCTTTTATACTCACGCCTCTTTCAATGCATTAAAGTGGGAAATGATACATGAATAACCTTATACTGCTTATGAAGGCAGAGGACTTGAGAAGAACCTGTTGGATGTAATTGTTATGGATTATCATAACAACTTAAGCTTGTTGAAGTATTCTTTACATGATGTTAGAGAAAACGTTATCAAGAATTTAATTTGGCCTTAGCATGGTCCTTGACAACACTTCGAACTGAATAGGCTTGTTGCATAAATAGGCGCTTAACTGCTATAGCTTTTTAGTTAAAATGGCAATTCTTGTTGAGCTTTTAGTAGTTGTAATCAGTGTAGTTAAAGGCGCTGAGGCTAGGCAATTTTTGGCGCTGCCTTCAAGGAGGCACTTGCCGGGCGCTGCTTTTTGGCGCCTTTGAGCGCCTTCTACTAGCTTTTCTCCATAGCCTTCTGTGCCTTGGTGAAGCTTAGGTTTCTGCATGAAAATTCAACAAAGATGGACATGAAAGTGATGATAATTATGGATATGAAAGCTGAGAAGGGAATGATTTAATTAGTGGGGAATAAAAGTGGACCCACTGAAAAAGTATAATTTAATTAATGAGCTAAGAAGGGAATAATTTACTTAGTAGGAAACATGAGTGGAAGTTGATATCTGTGAGTTGAAAAAATATTCAATAATTTATAAAGTGAGCTGTAAAAATAAAGAAGGGAATAATAGATTGAATTAGTAGGTTTTAAAATAGAGAAAGGGTTATGGAATAGACATGCAGAGGGAAGATTAGGGGGAGTTCATGGCCTCTTAAAAGCCAAGAGAAAATTTTCTGTTGATTGTTTCTACTATCTTGTATTTTATTATTTCTTTCTTGCTCAATATTAGAGCAGTTGAAGTCCTCATCATTAAATAATACTATTGGTTTCTATTGGGTTCTATTACAGTGTTTACAACTTTGAATAATTAACATATATATTTATATGTTAAGTGCATTTACAAAGATGCAAGTATTTATATATTTCTTTTATATAGCATATTTTAACATTTTTTATATTATAGCACCAAACTTCATTTAGGCAAGTGTCTTTTTGGCACCTCTCGCCTTAAGGAGTTTTAGTGGGATGCCTTTCGCCTTTGACTATCTTGGTTGTAATTATAAACATAGAATTTCAACTAAAAAATTTGTCTCTCTTTCTAGGTGAACTTCCTTTCTTCCTATACAAATTATGTTTTGTTCCTTATTATAACCATCTGGGGGCAAAATCTAGATATAATAATTATAAATAATTATAAATGGAGACTGCAGGGAACAGTCTAGTCACATAAATATAAGTAGAAAGACAAAGTCAACTGAATTCCAATCTCTCAATTTTTTTTCTTCTTTGTCTTTTATTAACTTTTTTCTATGAAATTTTGGTAAACTAGTTGATTATCAGCTGAAGAAGACTAAAATTCCTAACAGTTAACACTTATATGACAATGACAATGGGTGCATTTAAAAATTATTTTAACAATTTGTGCTAGAAATAGTTCAGTTATTGGCATAATACATCATTCATGGTCCTGTTCAGGCAAGCTCTACTTTCTGTTCTTTCCTTTGTTCGTTGTGATTTATAAACTATAGTTGTTTTCAAGATGAAGATTGTACTCAATTCAGTTTTTGGTCTCTGGAATCTGGTTTCAAGTTCTGTAGATGAAATTAGTTGTTTTAAAATTCTGACTTGCTGGAATATGTTCCCATATGCAGTCAGATTGGGCTCTAGTCCAGCTGATGCAGCCATGGCTAGACTTGTTCAAGGAACAAAGGTGCTCACACAAGGAGGGCATGAGAAATTATTTCAGCAGACATTTGGGATATTGCAAGGAGAGAAGCTATTAAAGCACTATGCCTGCTATATATCAACTTATTCTGGACCTACGGTTGGAACACTTTATATATCAACTAAAAGATTAGCATTTTGCAGTGACTATCCACTTTATTATTACCCACTCTCACTGCAAAGTGAATCCGTATACTACAAGGTAGTTGTTACTTTCCTTGTATTTCGTAAGTTGACATTAGCTCTTGGTACGTAGTCATTTCAATTTGTGAATGAAAGATAAAGATGAAAATTTCTTAGGTTCGAACAAATGATCTTGTACAGATACTGACTAAAATCGAAAAATCTTTCTTTCTATATTTGCCAAGTCTTCGTTAAGTCACTAGTATATAATGAATCAAATGTTGGAGTTTGCACAGGAAACGACTGAGAGTATCAAAGGATAGTGTTGTGGGTAAAAGCACAGAGCAGTTGTCAGCAACAAAAGTTGTTGTCAAACTGAGGTCATTGGTAATTTTAGTATAATCTCACTCAATGTTCCCTTACATTAAAGTCCTTTTGACTTGACGTGTGGTTAATGCACAAATCTGTTGCACTTTTGTTGCAACTCATGGTTAATTAGGAGAGTGGTAGTAGTAGAGATCAAACTCTTAACCTGTCAAAGATCAATGAGTTTAATATGTTTAATTTAATTATAATCCTTTATAGTAAGCGAGTAGTTGTAAGTAATTTGGTTTCTAGTACAGGAGTTTCTGAATAGGCCTAGCTAAATTAAACTCAATTCAAGTGTAATACACTTTTGTTTCCCTTCAATACGCTAAAGTTAAACAAGTGATCACAAAACACGGGCACACATACATTGGCACTAAATTTTTCTTTGCATCTCCTGAAATGATTACTGAATATCTCTTCAGAGGTTAATACACCTTACTGGATGATCTTTCCCCATTTCATGTAAAAGATTTGGCATCAAAGTTCTGTCCTTTCAGACCATGGTTGGCCACTTCAGTTTCTGAATTAGCTGCATCTCTAATTTTTTATATTTCCGAATTTTAACTTCTGATTGTGTCTGATATGTAGGTTGTAATTCTGCTGGATCAGTTGAGCAGGGTCACTCCTTCAACAAACACATTCAACCCCTTAGAAAAATATATCCAGGTTGTCACAGTGGATGGTTATGAATTCATTTTTATGGGGTTTATAGCATATGACAAGGCTCTCAAGACTCTAAGTGAGGCCTTACAGCGATATCGCAATTATTCCCCATAAAGTTGAGTGCTCTGCTGCTATAGAAATTTATGTGGGTCATAAAAACAGATGCTGAATTTTCAGTTGTCAAGTTATAATGTGTTTGGACAGACCATTGAATAACAGTGCCCTTGCACTTTACTGTGTACTAATGATGTGTTTGGCCTAGTGACAAAAACAAGTGAGTTTTTATTTTCTTGCTTTTATGCGTTTGACAAAGATTAAAAGAATAAAGTTGAACTCCAGATGACAATACAGTTTACTTTTCTGTTGTCAAAGAAAAGTAAAGAACTAAATTTTTTTTTTCGAAACAAAATTAGATGAGATCACTTTTTTACTTTCAACAAAAACGACGTCACTCAAAATATAGGGTTACAGATATTCTTATCATATCCTTCTTATTAATGTCTTTCGTAAAACTTTGCCGACACAACTTTTTTAAAAAGATCAACCAAACAACAAAAATATTTGACAAAAACAAGATTTAAAGGATTTGACTAAACGATAACTGATTGTGAAAATTTTTCCAATAAAATTAGAAGATAAATTGCAAGTCCTACCATACAGTTTAGAAGATAAATTGGAAGTCCTACCATACAGACAGTAAGCCACAGCTAGTTAGTCAATGCCACCAAGGTATCAGAAGCATTACGTGAATAGATGGCAAGCATCAGGTTACTGGGCAATTTGATCATACAAGCAAGAGCTCATTAACGACTTAAGCCTGGATTGATTAGTATTATACCACACACTGAATAAATCTAAAGGGCATGATCCAAAATTAAACAATGGGAAGGAATTCTCTAATTCATACAATATAATCAATTATAAAATGGCAGAATGCAAAATCACAATTTCATCTAGTATCATAAGTTAGCTGGCACAAGAATGTACAGAACCTTGGACCTTTCATCCCATAGTTATATGAGATGACGTGAAAATGCATTCTTCACCAAAAGTGGCTGAACTTGCAGGCAAACGAAATTTTGAACATGTGACAACCTCAGCGCCAGCGTTACTTCAGCAGAATTTGTCCTCAAATTACAAGGTTAGGTTCCCCAGCAGCTTTATCTTGAAATAGGGTTCCAAAGTCCAAGCCCTTTGCTACTTCAAAGAAATGTGCAACTGCTTCTTCAGGTGTGCCAACAAGAACACCATGCCCTAGATTAAGGATGTGCCGTCTAGGCCCTGCACACCTCACAACCCTGACAAATAATTGTCTCAGTTTGACTAGCAGATGGAGGCAAAATAACTCAAGATCGATCAAGTATGATTAATATCTCAATTCTTCTCATTTATGAGACAACTGGACATGAACGTTAATATAATATCAAGTGAGTTCACTTTCATAAGGTCACTAAGTCAAAGAAAATTTGGCCTTCCTTCTAAAGGTCTAATAATCCAACCAAATCAGTTCATCTTTATTAAGTTAAAAATAGATGAACTTATCAATGTTTTCATATTGGAAATTTCTGTAATTCATTGCTAGTTGCCATTACCTATTCTATTTCAGTTTTGTGATCCTTAGTTAAACATACATAAGGTGGGGTTCAACCTCCACTGTCTAGATAATAGATTGTAATTCATAAATAGATAGATTGCAGCCTGCACATGGTAATGAGTATGTCTGAATCTATGCCAACCACCATATTGGATGACATCCAAAAACCAAAGATTAGAGAATTAAGTCACCAACCTCTGAATTTCTTCAGTCACAGCATTGAGCGGGGAGAATAAGTAAGCAGGGTCCACATTTCCCTGAACACTTATTCCACTACCCAATCGTCTTCTTCCATCTGCCATATCTACTGTCCAGTCTAGACCAATAACATCAACTCCAGTTTCTTTCATTCGCTCAAGAAGGCCACCATTACCATTTATATACAGGACAAGTGGGGTTTCAGGGCATTTTTTCTTCACAACATTAACAATCTGGGAATAAAATCAATTGATTAACTAAGAGAAAAAGATGGAAAATGGCAAGATGGTACATAAACTTGCATTAGCAAAGTTTTTAACATTAAAGAAATATAAGAGGCTAAACAACTACAGAAATATTACTGAATTCAACATAAATACATGGAAATATAGCTTCTTGTTAGGGATTTACGCTAGAGTCTTTAAAAATTGAGATAGATATTCCAAGTGCTTAATTTATTACTCAAGGCTAACGATATACAAGCTTTCAACAGAATAAATAAGTCCTGATCATTTTCTTCACCAAGTCAACTAAACAATAACAGCCATAGAGGCTTCAAACTGTGTAACCGGTAAATAATGCTGACATCTGCAAGATATGGATTGCTTGTCTAGTTTGCTTTTTCAACTATACAAATGAGATGATTCTGTTCTAGGCTTAGCAAATGATATGGATACCAAAACAGTGCGGGGTGAAAAATGAAAGAATGGAGTGTAGTTCATTTACTAAGTTACCTCTTTGATATAAGGCTTTGACCAGCGTTCCCACATATCTGGTGGTAGTTGTCCTCCCCATGAATCAAATATTTGTATGCAATGAGCCCCAGACTGAACTTGGAAAATAATGTACTCTTTTATTGCTTGTGTCAAATGGGAAAGAAGAGTCCTCAATACATGTGGTTCTGTATGGCACATGCTCTTTATGTTTGTATATGTGCGTGTTGTACCCCCTTCCACTATGTATGTTGCTATTGTCCATGGCGCTCCGACAAAACCCAAAACAGCAGCATGACCACCTACCTAAATAAAAAACCATAAAGAAAATAAGATAAAAGTAATTCAAGGAGACAGAATGAGGAGCATAGTTATGCTAAATGAGGTTAGACAACTAAAGTTACCTCCTGGCGCAGTATCTTAAGTGATTCTCCAACAAAACTAAGCTTTTCCAAATCAATTGGATGCAAAGCCTTTAAACCCTCTTCAGAGCATATTGGTGATGATATAACAGGTCCCCTCACTTCTTCTATGTCAAATGGGACACCGAATGCAGGCAGAGGTGTAAGTATGTCAGAGAAGATAATTACCCCATCAGGTCTGAAAGCTCTCCAAGGCTGCAAAGAAATTTCCACAATGAGATCTGTTGTCTCTGACCTCTCTCGGAAGGATGGATATTTCTCAGCAAGCTTTCTGTAAACAGCCATGTACCTTCCTGCCTGGCGCATCATCCATGCTGGAGGACGACTAACAGGATCTCCTCTGGCAGCCTTGACTAATAGCGGATCTGAATAAGAAAAAAAATGAAAGGACACAGGAAACATGAAAGTCAATGTTACAGCTACACGTTTGCTTGGACATGTGAATTCATGAGTCTGCATAAGAGACATAAAGAGAGAAGGTAAGAGAGAATGGACGAGAGGAAGGAGGGAGAGCAATGCTTAAAAGGTCTTTTCAGTGGCACTGTCTAAACCAGTGATCATATGAGTTACTCGTTAAGAAACTTCCAATCAATCCACAGACTGAATTTCCAGACCAAGTTAATTGGCTTCTAGCTCGTGGTGCAAGTGTCTCATAACACAATCAAATTTCATTCAAGACCCCCTTTATACACACATAAAAACAAGAGCGAGGGTGCACACACATTTACTCATACCTTAGCAATAGTCAATCTATTTTTTTTTTATTTTCAATGGTTAAAAAAAAAAAAGAAATAGATGAGAAGTTTAGGGTTTCAAACACTTACCCACTAACCACCAGCATTATTTTTTAGGTGAAGGCACCAAGACCTGATAAAGCCACATGTATAGTACAGACAAATACACCATTTATTCCTAATTTTCAATTCTGGCAAATGTTCATATCTAAATTATCGTTTCTTTCAATCATAAAGCAATGAACTGCGTTAAAAAGCATTATTAATATCAACGGAGTTTCACCGTATATCCAAAGAATCCGCAAATGTCATAACAGATACAGCAACTACATTTCAGCAAAGTTGAGCATAATCAACACAATACAAAATGCAGAGTAACCCAATTCCTTATTGATGTTCAAAAAATTTTTAGAAGGACAATTGTACATACCATTAGAAGGCGAGGATGTAGAGCAAGTCACAGAAAACTTTCTGTGGGGCGATTTTGCTTTGGTAGGGACTGAAACTACATTGGAGCCACCATAGTTGAAGCCGGATTGTACGAACAAGGAGGAAGATTTCCATCCCACAGCACTGTTAATAGAAAATTTGAATATCAGAACCACAAATGAAGAACTTACCGACTGATAGATAGAGAGAGGAAGCACTAGCCTACTAACGGAAGCACTCATCTCGAGTGGCATGAGATGAAAGGGGTTCCTGATTCTCTTTTCTTCTATTTTATTTTTCCTGGGAACAAATTCGTTATAGCTGAGTTTTCTTATCCCTCTGAGCTTCGTCTTCGTCTTGCTGTTCCTCCAGCTGCTGCGAGTGGGGACCTGGAAACGAAGGTGAAACCCACGCGCGAATATGTGCAGTCTTGCTCAACTTTTGATATGTAATACACAATAAATTTTATATATTTACAGTGAAAAATCTAAAATTTGAAATTAATTTAAATAACATTGAGATAATTTTTTACTTTGAAAAACCCTAACATAATATTTTGGGATGAGGCCCTAAACCCTGAATATAAGATCTTAAAATTTAATTTTTAGCCACACAAAAAGTTTTCAGGCTAGAGTTTTGAATTTAAAGACAGTTCAAAATAATTTCAATATGGGAAAATTATCATTCAGTCCTTATATTTTACTTCAATTTTTAAGATGGTCCTTCTAGTTTAAATTTTTTCAAACATGTCCCTATAGTTTCCAAACCACTATGAATTGATCCTCGCCGTTATGTGATGTCGCAACGCCATTACTTTGAGGCTGACGTGGCTAACAGCTTTCTGACACGGAACTTCAATTATTTCTCATCTTGCTATATGGGTTTCACATAAGAAACATGTGCATCTCACATGATCAATGAAGCTCTTTCACGCGTGCGGACTCCGTCCTCCACGCATAAAAAGCAGCAAATCCTCATGCATTTTTCTTTCATGCAACAAGAAGCCCTGAGAGCTAAGTTCCCTCAATTCGACTTATGCCATAAAGAAGATGTATATAATTTAAGCTTGCTTTGACTTGAACATAAATAAAAAATTATAATAAAGTGGAGGTTTTTCAAATGCACAAGTTGATTATGCCTGATCTCATTTTATAGTACCATACCAAATCAAAAGCTAGAATAAGTTGTTAAAGGTGGTTATGAATGGATTTCCAAACCTTTTAATATTGATGCCTCTATTATCTAGAACCTGTATTCAGATAAATGGGTTTTCAAACTTTGCATAAGGAAGAGTCAAATACTGTGGTCATGATGCCTAATTAATCTAGATTTTATTCTTATAGACTATGTCAGTGTCTTGGTTATCCGTATTACTTTGAATGAGGGATGCAATAATTGTTATTATTAGTCACTTCCTTTCGAAAAATATAATATGCACTCTAAGTTTCTATGTTGCAACTCGAAACTCATGCCCTCTGTTTCTGCACCAAGGGGTCCAACTTTCAGTATACAAGCTTATAATTGTTGCATTGATTCTGAAGGAATGTTGTAATGGCTATCACCACCAAACTAATGAAATATCAACGAACATGCTACTTACAGTGAGCCAACCTCTTTCCTTGAAGCCACTAAACCTATTTCTTAATGTTGCACAACGCGTTTGTGATGTTGGCTGGGCAAGCCTTTTTCTAATAGTGCCATTATAGTCAGATCTTGCTTTCAATCCTTGATGTCTTTGCAAATTTTGCAGAGTTGCCACTACCTCGCTCTTCTGGCTTTCGGACAGTCATTATGTTATTATTATTTTTTCCCCCATTTTCTTGTCTTATTTCAATCAATGGCCAACTTCAAATGATCATTCCAATCCTCAACCAGCCAAATTCAAGTAACCTATAAAGGAGGAATTTCAAGTATAGCCCCACACATTAGTATTGTCTCTGCCATCATCCGGTACTGACTTGAGAAAATGATGATAATTGCAATATAACATATTGGAGCAATCTGCACAATTAAGATGCTAACTTCAGACACAATAACAGTATGCCTATCCATCAAATGGTTATATACCTCTGTTCTTTTCGCTGTGTGATGAAGCTTGCTAAATCTAACTCTAACGGAAGCATGCTTGTGGAAGCAAAAGGAAACTGTTGATACGCAGAGGAAAGAGCTTGCTGAAGATGGCCGGAACCTTAGCTCGCCGAGAGGGTACCCTCCTATCTATTTTTGGATAGCAAGGAATCCATTCACTTGGTGTAGTGGCGCACTAGAAACTCAAAGGAATTAAATCCGGTTCACCAAAAAATTTTTACAAAAAATTCTAAGAAAACAAATTTTCATATAAAAATATTCAATTATTATGCCAAATATTTAAAGTGTCATTTTTTGTGTGTACCAATACACTTCGTTATAATGTAGGGACATAATTGTAATAATATCAATTTAAAAAATAATAATATAATAATTATGTCTTTACATTATTAAAATTATGAGTACATCAAAGATTTTACTAATATTTAATTATAATATCAAAAATTCATTTATATTGAATATTTTAAAGACAAAATAAAGATAAAATCTACTTGATATTATATAATGTTCCATCTTTCACCAAGAAAAATATACAAAACCTTTTAAGTAGGCCGACCTACTATCCTACTAAGGTCATCCTTTTAACTTGCAAGTTAAGTGAGTCAAGTTATTCTAATTGACTTATGTTAAAGAAGTTAAAAATTGCAACCCAACTCATTATTTTGATAGGTTAAATTACTTTGATTTAGTGGATTAAACCATTTTGACGGTTATATTAATAATATTAAATGGTGATAATATATTTGCTATTTTTTTTATTGTTTTAATGCCAAAAATATATATATATATATATATATATATAATCTATTAATATTTAAAAAAAAAATTAAATGTTTAACATTGTGTATTATATTTAGAAGTAATTTTCATAAAATCTCAAATTTTCTCTCTTTCTAAATGAATTAGTAATATTTTATTAGACATTCGGACTTTATTAAATATATTCAACCTAGGCTCCAATCCAAATATAAAAATAGGTAGATAAGGCCCTTCTGTTTTTCTGCTTTGTTATAAAAAGCTCAAATTATGATCAGGTTTAAGTCTAACTTGTTTTTTTTTTTTTGGTATTATTATACTATTACTGTTATGTGTTATCGTTATCATATCATCATAATTATCATCATCATTATTATTTTTATTATTTGGTATCATAGTATCAGCCTATAATGAAAGGGGCTGCGTAGAAGATGAGGCATTTACCAAATGAAATTCATCATTTTGTTTTTTTTGGTAAGAAGAAATCCATCATGTTTGATTACAGGTTTGCTGTACTGAGCAGATTCTGTTTCCTCACCGATGGCAGAAATCAGATCAGAATCTTATTATTGCATATATGAAGAAAAGGTGCTTAAATAGATCCCAAAGAAAAAAAATCTTAACTCATGCAATGTGGAAATGAGGCACCAGCCTCAGTATTGGTACCTTGGATGAAGCATCAAAGGGAAGCCCCTATAAAAAGCTCTTGAAAACATTATACTGAGTAAATAATTTAGATATTTTTGGGCTTGTCTATGGAGAAAGGTCCCTTGAGAATAACAGAACCAAGATCAGAGGGGCTTCTCTGGCTACATGAGTTTCCAACTTTGTCATATAGAATAGAGTAATTTAAGCTGCTCACATTCCTAAAATAGCAAAACTCATGGCTTTTGTATTTGTAAACTTGTTGTGTACTACCCAATGCTTTGACGAACGACTCATTCTTAACAGCCACTATACTCTGAGCATTCTGCAGATTCTTTAGAGAGCTGCTTGAGAATCCAAAATCATCACTCTCATCAAATCCCAATGTGACATTTGCAACAGATAACGAAGTTCCATTTCCTTGATCCAATTCATCCAACAAGAAGTACAGGGAAAATTTTCTGTAAGTTCTATCAACAAAATGAACAGATGAGTATGGAAACGTAGCATAGACTGTGTCATTGAAAAGGATGGTTTGGTTTGCACTTTCCATACTCCCATCCTTTCCAAATACCAGTAAGTTTTTGTAATTGAAGTCTTGTACTAAACTAGTTGTGATATTACCAAAAGAAGATCTGACCCACCCAGTTGATGAAATTGACCTCCTTGCACTTGTCCTGAAATTTCCATTCAAACCTTTGAAATCTGAGACAGTGGATTCAACCAGAGGCTTGATAATGTGATTGGACAGTTCTCCTTCTGTTTTTGTGCTCTTTCTATCCAACCAAAGATGCAGATTTGCATCTATGAACCAAACATTCAATGCATTTGTTACACTAAACCCCAATAAATGGTAATCTCCATCCAATATCATCCCCAAAAATGGTGTAATTTCAATGTGATAAGAAGGAAGATCAAATGACCCTATGCCAGTAATGGGTCTCCATAATAGGGGGTTCAACCCTCCTGTGTAAATCACAGTAAAAGGCCAAACCCCAGCAATAATCTCACCATCAAGGGAGACCAAAACCTCCCTAAATGGTCCATTCCCAGGGAAACCAGTAAGGTTGTTTGCATCAATGAACTCATTTGGGGGATTAGAGTACCAGAATTCATCATTCTCATGAAATGAAATATAGACCTCTAATACAGCCCTATAAGCATTTTGTGGGATTTTGAACTCTTTCACCGCTGTATCTGTAGAATTCATTATTTCAAACCACAACCCATCATTCAATGGAAGATTTCGTGAAATGGGTAAAATCAAATCTGCTGGAAAACCATACCCAAAAGCTAAATTATCATCAGATCTTGGTTCATTACCAATAGAACTCTTCAAATCAGGATAAAAGTGAAGGAAAATATCAACATGGTAAACTCCAGTGTAAGTATCATCAACAACATTTCCCAAATAAACAGCAAGAATCTGATCATTCATGAGCAACGAAGAGTACCTCGTAATGTCCTTCTGAACATTCCAAACAATCCCAGTAGGCCTCGGCTCCGCCGTACAACTCCGAAGCAGCTCAACCCCGCCGAGCCACACACCGAAAATGCGATCAAATTGCCTGCCTTTACAAGTAGCCTTCCACTCCAGAACAATCTTGGAAAACTTGCGAGAATGGCAGTGTGAGGGAGGAGTGTAATTAGCGAGAACTGGGGGTTTTGTATATGTGAAGCCAAAATCGTGTTGGAGAATGTGGTATGAGAAAGGCTTTGTCGGTGGGAGTTTAATGGGTTTGGTTACCTCGAAGAACTGAGTCGGTGGGGTGTCATTGGACGAGGATGTGAGCTGAGCAAGAAGGTCTGGTCTGCGGTGCTTGATTTTGTGAAGATTTGTTGCAGAAATGGGGTGTTGAAGAAGAAAGAAGAAGAAGAAGTAGAAAGAAGAATTCATCATGCGAGGAGATGTTGATTAGCTTATTGATTCTATGTTCGTTGGAGATTCTGTCCATTGAGCTGAATTTAAATATATGCCTATCTACAGGATAAAGGATAAGTGAGTCAATACCGTGGAAATAGAAATCTATCGTACAAAATTTACATGCTGAAATTAGTGAGTGGGACTTAATGATAATACATTTGATTAATCTAAAATAATTATGCTAAAATACTGTTGATGTCTTTAGTATTACAAAAATTTTATTTTTCTTTTATTTTAATTGAGTTAATATTATCCTTCAATAGCAAATTGATAAATAGATAATATTATCAAGTCATTCTGTCTTAATCCTTTTCATTTAACCGCAACTTTTCTTTTCAATTATCTGTTACTCTTAGCTTATCTCTGGAGTCAGAAATCTTTGTCAATAGCGGATTTTTTTTTTTAATTACACTTTACCTTTTTAATTTGACTTAAAATTTGAGTTGGGATTTAAGGTTTAGGGTATTTTAAATAGTATGTGAGAGTTTCATTATTAATTTTAATGGAAAGAATCATACAGAAAATAAAATAAAATAAAAAACTATTATTGTCGAAAGTATATATTAGTTTTAACTTAAACATTTTTTTACGGCTATTGATGGGTGGGTGCTATTTCAAGGTCGAAACTATTCACCTAAATCCCGTCACGATCTCTAGATGTTATAAAAATATTTAAGGAAAAATTAATCATATAATCTTTATGGGTTAATCCAGTTTTTAAAATAGTTCTTATAGTTTCTTTTTTTAAATTACTCTTTTTAAAATTAATCATATAATCCTTCTTGATGGAGAAAAGGAGATAAATAGAGACAAAAATGGCAAAATAGTGTTCAGATCGACGCGAGAGTGATAGAGGAGAGAAAGACACAGTAAAGAGAGAAGGGCAATCAGAGTTTTGGTGAGAACCTTTAAGCTAATGGCCTCGACAAAGGATAACCAAGAGATGAAGATAAATGTGGTTAAATTGACCAAATGAAAAGTTTCTTTTCTTTTCTAAATTACTTTGCAATGAACTTGTCATGAATGATATTTGAAAGTGTATGAAATAAAACAACAATTATATCAATCAATGGAGATTTAATGTATAAGCTTAGAGTATGAAAATAACACATCTCTTTCTTAATACGAGAGAATTCAACAATATGTTATTTATTTAATTTAAAATATTATTCCATGTAAGTTAGAACAATCATAAAATTATTTTAATAATTAGATTATTTGAAATAAATATAAACAAATATATCTAGTAAAAAATCATAATACTTTAAGTTAAATATCAATAACAAAATATAGCATAAATATGACTAAGCATAATCTTTGATATAACTAGGCCTATACAAGTGTATTCTAGCTGCATAAAAAAGTCTACTGGGTTGTTGAATATAAAAGAGAATCCAAGGGAATCCACTAGGCCTATAAAAGTGTATCGTCGACGTAGAAAAAAGTTTGCTGTATAATTGGATAGTGTAAAGAAAGAAAAAGCCAATTAATTATAATTCATGTTTTTTTGTCGGTTTTGCGTACTAAATTCCAGTTTATTGTATTTGAATATGACTAGTAATTCTTCTTAGTGTGATGGTCAACCATAATTAGAGATCACCTTGCATTGATTGGACCCGTTAGGTTACTATATTTTTGTATTTATCATGTTTTTTCTATACTTATTCAACTAACATAGCTTTATATCTTCTCCTATTGTCCTTATCTTGGACGTAATTCAATACTTCTATAAGGTTTTGATCCTACATGTCCATGTGTTTTTATTGTGTTTCTTGCTGAATTTTTGTTGTTCCGATTTATCCTCTAGAAATAGAGGAAAATTTTAACTATAGACACAAGTATTACCCACAGTAGCTATCTACTATCTTCCTTATCCTATAGAAAGTAAGAAACATCGTAGCTATCTACTAACCTTAGGAGCTGACCGTTTAAGACCGAAGGCTTCTTCTTCTTTCTTAACGTACTGTAGAACACTTTACTCACCTTGCACCAAATTTTTGCTAAATGCTTCCTCTACTCCTCTTCTTGTTATGGAATTCCTTCTTGCTCGATGGTTCTCTCAGCTGCTTAATCCCTTATTTATAAGTTTCTCCTATTTCTTCTTTCATAAATGATACATATGTTTGTCAACGGCCTCCTAGCTATAGTTTTGCAGCTAACACGACAAGATCTGCAAAATAAAGCCTAAGGTGTGTTTACCTCCATTGTTACATACGTCTTAAAGATGTTTAATAATTGTGCAACTTTACGTTTCATTTCCATGGACTATATATAGTTGCCTCATTATCTTATATCTAGTTATTTTAAAAGTAAAGGCATGAATAGTATAAACTATATACATATATTAGTCACTCAGCAAATGAATATATATATATATATATATATAAGTTGGTATTTATGGACATATATATTTATATATTAAAGATAAATAATAATTATATATTATATGCTATAATATAAAAAGGCTAAGTCCAAATTTTATGATCAAATTAGGTTTAAAATTAAGATAGATTTAAAGTATTTCATAAAGTATAGATTCATGTGTGTAGATATCTTAATTTAAAAAAATTGATAGAAGACTTAATTAGAAATTAGGATAACATGTATCATTATAAAAAATGATTATGGTCCCTAAATTATATGTATGAGGTTTAATTTCCAATTTCCTTCATTAGAAAAGAGAGAGTCCTTATGTGTAGATTCAAACATATCAATGTAAAATATCTACACTCGCAAGATCAAAGGATTACATAAGTGATGTGAATTGAGATACTCTTCTACATCTAAATTATTCTTTTTGATGATTTAACATAATAAATATTGTTTTAATGGAGATTTGATACAAAATTAAGTTTTATCCTAACAAATAGTATCGAAACTTACTTTATGTTGAGTTATTAAGAATTAGTTATCGCTTTGCTTTTAGGTATATGGTAATGTAAATTAATGTCCTTTTGAGTATTGATTGTTGATTTTGGGGGGAAAGGCCATTGTCTCCATGTTAAGGGGTATGGTATGACAATCCCTTTACGCTGCATTTTCCTTTCTTCACTCAACTGATAGAGGATCTGTTGAAGATCCCTTTGCCCTATTAGTAAAGCTACTTGATCATTTTCAACTTGGCATATCTCCTCATGTCTCGAGGACTGCCCCTCGATCATGACATTTTATGATTTAAAATGTTAGTATTGTTTTTAAACATTATAATAGTTTTCTTTTTGGAAACTTAAAAAACAATGGAAGGCAAAACAAGGGCCTACCCTTTATTGGAAATTAAGGGGATAGAAGCCCTTTAGTTCTTGTCAAAATAAGAAAGGATTTGTCACCCATTGTCTATAACCTTGAAATTCAGACAATTAATAACCACACGATATTTAAAATAAAATGATAGATTTTAAAAAGATAAACAACAAGAAAAGTATTAAATTAGTCTTTTATTTTTATATTTATAATAGTATGTTTTTTACAAAATGTTTATGTCAAATCAATCCCTTATAATTTTTATTTTATGTAAAACTAGTCATTTTGTTATTGTACTAATTTATTATTGAGGGATTACTTTTGTGTAAAATAAAAATTGTGAAAGACAAATTTGACATTTATAATTTGTGATAAACTAGATCATCATAAATTATAAAAATAAAGGGCTAATTTAATACTTTTTTTAATGAATAAAAAAAACATAAAAATTAGGGGGAAAATGTAATAAAAACTTTACATATAAATTTTTCTTTAAAATATATATATATATATATAATCAAAATTCATTTTAAAATTTTTAAAAATTATTTTATATTTTTATCCGAATCTCAAGACAGTGTCATATATTTCGATGCATTGCCATATGTCATTATCTATTATTTTTTTTCGGTCCACATTAGCTAAATCATAAGAGGGCCCAGCTGTGAGTCCGTGACTGCTGTCAGATCAGCGTAATATTCACTAATGACACTTTCATATTTACTGATAACTGTTTCAAGGTGAGGGGATAATGATTAATTAAGCATAATCAAATTGTCTTTTTGTCACGATAGGTCAGACTTTATGACATTTTTTGAACTTTGGTTGAACCTAAAATAAATGTTGTTATATTTACGAATTTAGGTAGGCTTGAAATGTAAATTTAAAACATAAAACATGAATTTATATCATAAAATTATAAGAGTTTATCTCAATTAATAAATAATTATTAAAATATATAATTACATAATTATAATATTATATATAATATTAAATTTATTTAATTAATATTAAGCCAAGATTAATTAAAGTTAAAAATACAAAGTGAGTAGGGGATATTATTAGAAAATCAGAAAAAAAAACAAATTAATTAGTAAATTTGTCATTCTTAAAAAAAAAAAAACAATAGTAAAAGTAGAGTTACATGCTTATTTTGAATATATTTCAAATGTATTTAATATAAATTTGTCTAACTTTTTATAAGAATTTTATTTTTATTATTCATGATATCATACAAAATTTTTGTAGTTATCTTTTAAATAAGTTCTTGTAAAAATTAAAAGACACTTATAGTTCCAAATTTGATTTTTCATAAAGCCAATATATCAAAATAAATTATAAATAGATATTATATATAAAAGTTGTTCTACTTTAATATGGAATGCAAAATGGGAAAGGGAGGAGTCATTGACTCTCTTTGCATCTTTTGAAAATAAAATTTTGAGTTGCTATGCATTAAAATTGGTATATATATATATATATATGATTGAAGCTAACGGTGGCTATATGGTCAAGACGATGACATGCACCCACTTCAATGCAATTCAAGATTGGGCACAAGAGACTTTACAAAGATCAAGAATCTTATAACGATTGGTTTAATTCATTTAACTCGAATCTAATTTGCTGATTTCATCGAGTTTTTGTACGACTCTAGAGCTGAGTTGAACTAAGTTTGTAGCTAAAATTATTCAAATATTTTATCATTGAATTATCATGTATATAACACATTTTAATTTAATTTTTCTTGTTTTGCTTGTTTTTTAACACGAATAATAATTATAAGCTAAAAGGATAAAAAATATTAATTAATTTTGATACATTTGATGTGGTGTTTTAATTTTAGTTAAATCATTTTGTAAGGATTTTATTCTTTTCGTTGAATAATGCTAGTACACTATATTAATTGCTAGATAAGTACTTAGAGATTTAAACAGCCAAAGATACTCCTAAAAAGATGACATGTAGGTTCTTTTAACAGGAGTGAAAATCGTTGATTGATCAAAATATCAACCTAAATTTTAATTGAAGACAAACTTTTACAAAATAAGAGAGATATATTTTTATTAATTAAAAATATACAATAATATATATATATATATATTAAAATTATAAAAAAAAATATCCCCAGAATGTGTCCAAATTCCAGCTCTTTCCTCGCGACAGTCCGTCTTAAACCGAAGGCTGCCGTGCAGAGCGTGGTTTCAGGACATCCAAGTCATGTGACTCTTCCTGTTGCTGTACTCTGATACTGATTTGTTCTCCAACTTGACCAACCATGGCGTCTAAGGCTTCATCTCAACCTCTCCTAGCTTCATCTCCCCAATCACACTCCTACCATCACCTCGAAGCACTGTTGTCTGACACCACACTTCCCTTGTTCCAACGTCTGAGACTCGCATCATTCATCGAACTGAAGCTCCTCTTCCGCCTCGCTGCACCTGCCGTTCTCGTTTACATGATCAACTATGCCATGTCCATGTCCACTCGTATCTTCTCCGGTCAACTCGGCAATTCACAGCTTGCTGCTGCCTCCCTCGGCAACAATGGCATCCAAGTCTTCGCCTACGGCCTCATGGTTAAATCATCAACTCTTCTTAATTTCTAGCTGGTTTTCGTTGTGAAACTCTTAATCATTACTAGTCACTCTGTTTTGCTATGTTTCCAGTTGGGAATGGGAAGTGCAGTGGAAACTCTGTGTGGACAATCATTTGGAGCCCACAAGTACGAAATGCTGGGCATATACTTGCAACGAGCAAGCATCGTTCTCACTCTAGTTGGTGTACCTCTATCCATCTTGTACATTTTCGCCAAACCCATTTTGATATTACTGGGCGAGTCACCAAAAATTGCTTCTGCAGCTGCAGTTTTTGTGTATGGCCTAATACCACAGATCTTCGCCTACTCTATAAACTTCCCCATTCAGAAGTTTTTACAGGCACAGAGTGTGGTGGCCCCAAGTGCGATTATATCCACAGCTACGCTAGTTTTGCACCTTTTCTTCAACTGGCTTGTTGTGTACAGATTTGGGCTAGGCCTATTGGGGGCGTCCCTGGTGTTAAGCTTGTCATGGTGGATCATTGTGATTGCGCAGTTCGTGTACATAGTAAAGAGTAATAGGTTCAGGCACACATGGGGTGGGTTTTCGCTGCAAGCCTTCTCCGGGTTGCCGGAGTTCTTCAAGTTGTCGGCGGCGTCGGCGGTGATGCTCTGCCTCGAGACATGGTACTTCCAGATTCTGGTCCTGCTGGCTGGTATGCTAGATGATCCTGAATTGGCTTTGGATTCACTTGCAATCTGGTAAGTGTCAATAATTTGTTAGTTAGTCGTCGCTTCGATCATGTTCATCATGTTATACACTAATTGGAATCTTGTTTAACAAAGACAAGTTACTGCCGCATAGTACAGATCATGTTGTGGGCGAGTGGTTTTCAATCTCGAGGGATATGAATATTTTTGTATATTTGCTTACGAATATTTTGAAAGCACCAGGGAATGATAAGAATCATAGTTCTGGACAATTTAGTTAATATTTTATTTGAACAGATTAGACAAAATGTCTTTAGTCCAGTCACTGTCATTCATCATTAGAGAATATATATATATATATATATAATACACACAACACAGAGACAAAGTAAGGATGGATTAATATATATTAAATTTTTTGTAAAATATCTTAATTTATTAATAAGTCAACAAAGTATCAAACATTGTTGAATTGTTGTAAAATTTACATGTGCAGTCCGAGGGAGCATAGCAAGTGAGAGGTGAGAGGAAGAAATAATCACTCTTACATAACCAACTAATTAATCAAATTAATGCAAAAACTATCATAAGTTTATAATAAATACTTTCCTTTATTTTAGATAAGATTTGCAAACCTCCATTGAAGATATTTGCTTATTATCTATTTTCAGTTAGTTTCTCCGTGATAAAGTTTTCTTTCATTTGAGTAAAACCCTTTCATTTATGCTGAAAACAATACAAATATTAAATTCCAGTACCATGATATAATTTCTTTCTGTGACAATTTGACAAATACAGCACAATGATATCTGGATGGGTATTCATGATCTCAGTTGGATTCAATGCAGCCGCAAGGTGAGATACCCAGAAACTCACATTCCCCTTCTCCGTACTTCCCTGAACTCAGTGAAGCAATATTTTCTTTAGATGAACATTAGTTCTGAACTTGCAATCGAATTGGTATAAAAATGGTGATCATGTATTTGGAAGTGCTTGCAGTGTGAGAGTGGGGAACGAAGTAGGAGCAGGACACCCAAAATCTGCAGCATTTTCTGTGGTGGTTGTGACAGTAATCTCATTCACCATATCAGTGATAGCAGCAATAGTTGTGCTTGCTCTGCGAGATGTTATAAGCTATGCCTTCACAGAGGGTGAAGCCGTGGCTGCTGCTGTATCAGATCTTTGTCCTCTCTTAGCTATTACCCTTCTTCTTAATGGAGTTCAGCCTGTTCTTTCTGGTAAATTTCAAATCTCAACTACAATCAATGGACAAAATTCACTAATTTGGTACGAAGTTTGAAACTAATATCTCTTGCCTCGTGTTTTGTTTTGCTGTGTCATATAATTTACATCTTTAAAAGCTGTGTACATGCATTTATAATTATTTTATGAATAAAAAGTGAAAATATACGTACATTGGTTATTTAATAAATGAAGAGAAACGATCACACATTCTCGGAAATGTGTATTTTGTGACATTCCCAAGACGGGTTTTACTATTATTGGCAAGTAATTTTGTTAATTGAACCTAATAAAAGAATATAATTATGATAAACTAATAAAAGATTGTAACTCGAAGGGTTAAAGACATATCTTCACATCTCATATGAAAAGTTATAACTCCAAAAACTAAAGGTCTTTATGATACAGACTATTAATATGAAATCTTATAACTCTTAGTTATATGGATAAATTTTATATCTTTTCCATAAAATGTAACATTTTGACTTCATTTTTTAAGAGGTGTATATGTAAGACATAATAATTATGAAAATATAAAGAGACTTTCCTACTAAATATTAAATTTCACCATATTACTTTTGTGAAGTATGGATAAAAAGTGCTTTTACAAATTTAAAACAAATTATTTTCAACCTATAAAAATGTTAAGAAATTTCTCAACATTGTTAACCAAGAAACTCATATAAAAGCTTCAAAATTGTATCTAAGAGAATATTGTAATTTACCATTTAGCAACAACATATGGGACATAATTGCTTGGTCATCTTATCATAAAGTAAAATATATTTTTGGTTCTTTATTTATCACAAAATTGTCATTTTGATCATCACTCATTGAAATATTTAAAATAATCTTTTACTCATTAAAAAATGTCACACTTAATCTTTCACTTTTTAAAAAATTATCAAATTTTGTCCCTCTACCAAAAAAATAAATATTAGATTTAAGGGACTAAATTTTGTATTATTTTTTGAAAAGTAAGGATCAAATGTGATATTTTTTAATAAATGAGGGATTATTTTAAGTATTTTAATTAGTGAGAGACCGAAAAAGTATTTTACTCTCTTATCATTGTTAAAATTGTTTTTTTAACAAATTGGTTATGTTATTAAACATAAAATCTTACCATTAATAAAATGTACTAGATTAATATTTTCATATTCAAGTGTAAACATGAAATATATATGTTTGTGGTTAATGAAGGGGTGGCCGTTGGTTGCGGATGGCAAGCATTGGTTGCATATATAAATGTGGGTTGTTACTACGGAGTTGGTATACCGCTGGGCCTTCTTCTTGGGTTTTACTTCAATACTGGAGCCAAGGTACCTCTAATTCACTTTATTTATTCTAATTTCTTGTAGTTGTATCATATAACTTTAATATTAAAGACAAAAAATGACCTTAATTAAAATTTAAGTTTATTTATAAGATAATTATATTTGACTTACATGGTGATGCAATCATTGTAAAGTAAAGAATTAGTTGTTAAGCTAAAATTGGAGAACGGATTTCTCCTTTTGAAAGAAATTATTGACCATTGACTCATGTAATTCTTAACTTTGAACTGTTAATTAAAAAATTTTGGATTGTGCATTGTTAAATTATGAAACTTTTTTATTGTTGGTGCTCACCAATTTTGATCTGAACTGTTAAATTGCACATTTTATTCAATATTAATTGTTAGATTCATATATTTCTTAATAAATGCAGGAAAAGTAGATTCATACAATTGCAATATATATGAAGTCTCAATATCTGAATCAAATAATGATGCAAGTTAATGTGTGATTTTGAACAGGGAATTTGGTTGGGAATGATAGGCGGCACATTGATGCAGACCATCATTTTAATTTGTGTCACTCTTCGTACTGACTGGGATAAGGAGGTAAGAATTATGGTGGTTGTTGCTATAGTTAATTTTGTCCTAATGAAACCAATTCTCTCAATTTTTAAACTGCATGATTTTTGAGTTTATTCATAATTTTTATTTTAAATTTAGAAGTTGATCAACGTGTTCTTTCTTAAACATTTTTGCTGAAAAAAAGTATTAAATATGTTCTCTCACTTTTACTTTTTGTCACAATCTAGTTCTTGTAGATTGTTTATGCTAAATTAATCTCTCGCAATTCTTGTTTTATGCAAAATATTTTGTACAAAACTAATTTTTTATTAAACCCTCATTAGTAAATTAAGAAGATATCAAATGGATTAATTTTGTATAAAATAATAATTATAAGAGACTAATTTTGTATATGCAATTTGCAAAAGATTATATTGTCACATAATATAAAAGTAGGGGATCAATTTGATACTTTTTTCTATTTTTGCTCAAAATCCTAATAGTATTTGTTTACGTTAACTAAGTTAAATAAGTATCTTGCATAAATTAAAAGTTTAATAGCTTTTAATGCCAACTTTTAAAGTTGAGAAGATAAATGCATAATCCTCACAAATTAATATTGTTAAGAGTTTTTTATGTGGAGAAGTACAATTAAAACTTCTCATGAAAATATTTACATATAATATATATTGCATAAAATTAAAAATTTCATAATTTTTTAGTGAATTTTTAAAATTGAGAAAGGTGAGTTAAAATTGTTGTTTGCATCGTAGCCTTAATGAAATGATCATCCTATGCTTTTTTTCTTTTATTATTTCCAGTAAGATCCATGATACCATATTAACAACACAGAAGTTACTTGACCTTTGACTCAAAGATCTATTTGAGTATTAAAAGTGAAAAATACTGAACTTAAATGTGCGTTTGGTTTGGTTTTGTTACTTTGTGTATTTTTACTAAATATGAAAAAAAAAATGATTAAAAATGTGTTAGGGACAATTTAAAAAATATATATTTAAAACTGAAATTGTTTAAAGCATTTTCACATAAAATATGTTTGCAATTTTAAAGGAGAAAAAATTATTAAACAAAAAATAAATAATGTTACACGTATTATATAACAATTTAATATAGAAATTGATTAGCATATTTGTCTTCATATAAATTTGATCTCAAAATAAAGATGAACAAATTTATAACTTTAGAAAACATATATATTTTGTAAACAAAGAAAATAGAGATATACAAGTAAATATTACTAAGTTAAAAATACTTTCACAGGCCCAATTGACCCTAACATGTTTTCTTCTCAATTAAAAATATTTAATTCCTCGAAATAGTAGTCCTATTGGATTATCATATGACAAAAGTTTGTAGTTGAGGAGGAGTGTAGTTATTTAAAGGAAACTATATATTTAATATAAATAAGAACAATTGGTTTTACTCGTACTTTAAAGTTGTACATATCTTTTTCCAAAAAAAAAAAATTAACGAAATTGAGCCCATTTTTGTCACTTTAAATGCATGCAAACAGTTTTGATTGAAATGTAATGAAATGAGTATGTTAATATACATAAGCACTTAATTAACATACTCGATCGTCTTGGTAATATTTTTATTGATTATTAATATTTTATAGGTACAAAAACTATTGATTTTTGTTTTCGTTGAGTTACCATGAATTAAATATAGAACATTTTTACAATACTCATATTCGGAACCAACTCAAACTTATTTTGACTTAGTGTTGAACTCATCCAAACTCGGATGAGTTGACTCAATAGCATTATTTAAAAAAAAAAAAACTCTTGGGACTCGAACCAATAACCTTTGAGCAGCTAAACCGTGCATTTTCACTGAGCCAACGTTGTCTTCCAATATATATAAGAGTTATATTATATATATTTGCACTTCATTTTCTTAGTTTCAAAAAATGCATTTTCTTATACTTGAACCCAAACACTTAAAATACCTTCATTACCCATTACCACATAACCAATAAGAACTTTATGTTCATCATTTGTAATGTATTATATATATTTATTATTGGTTTGTTTTTATAGAAATTTTATTTTGAATTTTTCATTAGTCATGATTTGAAAAGTCATCTATTATTATCTTTTGACCTGTTTTGATAAAGTAATCTTTAATAATTATATTTATTACTCTATAAATCATTTTAATTTAAATTTAAAATTACTAGTATTTGATTATTAGTAGTTATTATATTTAGATTTAAATATATAAAATTTTAAAAAATATTTATATTTAATTATCACTTATTTAACTATAATCAAACTAATAAAATATTAATCATTGCATTCAATAGTTTTAGTTATTAGTCTAAATTTAAAAATATCGATTTTAACTATGTAATTGCATATTTTAATAATTATTTTTTATTATAAGTAAACTTTTACGATTTTACGTTACGAATTTACCTTCTTCAAATAATTTTACCTAAGACTCGCGAATTTGACAACCTTGCTCATAATTGCTAATAAAATGAATTCATTGAATTGCAGGTACAAGAAGCAAATGACAGGTTGAGTAAGTGGAATCACCAAGATGAAAACTACTCTTGAATGATTAAGAAACAAGCTCAAGCAATATTGCTTTTTAAGTGATTTCGTTTTGTGAACCTAAATTTGTTTTTCTGGCCAATATTGGAAGAAAGCGAAGCATATAGTTAGCTTATGACAGAGAGACTTTAATTATCAATATTGCCATGATTTTTTTTTTCATAGTGTTTGGGTGCATACTTGGTCTCATACTCATATGGTTAATACTAATTAGATTATTCTCTAGGCGCCTTTTGAAATTATAAAAACTGAATAAACATTAAGGACTCATCTAAGGTTATTTAAAATCTCAAAATTATTACGTAGAAGGCATATTATAATTTGCTTTTGTAATATATTTAGCTAATCATAGTGAATCATACATTTTATTCAATTAGGGAGTTTAAATGAGTGATTATAAAAATATGAAAAAGATTATATATGATTAAAGACACAACTCTCATTAAATGGTTTTGTTTACTTGTATTTCTTGACAAAAAGTAAAAATAAAAATGTGGAAAAGATTATATTATAAAGATATTTAGCCTTTTAATTTAGATTATATAAGTTTGAATAAATTACATTTACTCCACTAATCATAATTAATATCTCTTTTATTATTCTTTTTTCATAAGAAGGCAAAATCATATAAAAGAATTACAACTATATGTCCCCATCTATGAAGGGTAAGAGACTATAGAAAATGATTACCCCACTCTACCCTAGCTCTCTCATCAATCAGATTGGAGCTGAAGAGTCAGAGAGTACGATGAATATTTGGATTTTTTGACTCACATGCTTCTAGTAATATATTTAATATTCTGAATATTGTACCATATTATTTTTTATTGAGATGCTAATTTTTTTTTTAAAATAAACTGTTAACATCAACAAATCTCGCCTTATTGGATTGCAGGATGCTCAATCCAATGACCCAATGAATTTAATATTTTTAACAAATTTATTTACACATGTGCCTCCAATTTCATATATTGGGTTCGTCTACCACCTTTTATATTAATTTATTAATTTTTCTTAAAATACTTTTTGGAGAAGGAGTACGTGGAGGGGGGGCTATAAGCTTAAAATTTTGAATTGATAATTTTTACATAAAAATTTTTAAGATAATATTAATAACCAAAATGCTTCATTTATTATGAATCATTTATAAAAAAGTCTTTGAATATTTTGAATCTAATATACTTGTTAAATTAAATTATTTTTTAAGATCATCAATTTTTATTGCTATTAAAAGAAAATTTTGTCCTCTTCTAAAATGGGTTTCAACTTATTACTATTACTGTAATTTATAACTGATAAGTTTGATATTACTTACACTATTATCTTAATTGACATATTTGTTATTGCTAAACAGAAAGCACAGAGTAAGGAACTAATAAATATACTTCCATTCATGGGAAAAATAAAAATATTCACTTACGCTTTTTTGTTTCGAGCAAATCATGATATAAGAAAAGGACAAATATTCACTTTGCAAATACTTTCATTTTATAAGTATCTACAATTTGAGGTAATAAAATCAAATTTATCAATTATAATTAATTATATGTCAATTTAATTTTCTAAGAATATAATTACGAAATATTTTCATCAATTTAATTATCAACACATGATCATTTAATTTGCTCATTTTCTAATAATATAATAATTAATTTTTAATTACGAAATATTGTCATCGCAATTACAACTTACAATATAAGTATCATGCTTTGAAAATGTTTTAAATATTATTTTATAATACTGTAAAGTTATAAATATTATATTTAGCACTTTTTCATTTTATGCAAATTATTCAATTACAAAAAGACAAATCTTCATTGGAGGGTGAGTCAAAGAAGACCTATTTAAACAGAAATAATGTTTTCTTATTTAGATGAAATAATTAAATTTATGAATTATGTCAGCAAATTGCGATTAACAAGGCAATCAAGCAAGGGAGAATATATGTTGTATTCTGTAATAAGCCGAGCAGCAATATCAGTAACATTGTCAAGACCCGTGTTTATCAAAAAAAAAAAAAATTGTCAAGATCCCCCAGGCAAGTGACCTAATGTGAGAGAAGGAAAGAAGTTCCTCCAGTGGAATTAGTAGTACTTTGTATTAAAAAAATAATCAAACAAATTGAATACCACTTGAAGAACAAATTATACAAGAACTTGTCACTTTTTAATACAAATGAACAGCTAGCCAACCACGTAGCTGCCATTTTCAATAAGGAGAAACATGAAAGAGTATTGAGGGAAGAGAGGAGGAGAGATACAAGATATCAACATAGCAAAGAAAACAAAGAAGAGAGTAAAGAGGGTGACGTCAAAAATAGATCAAGTTGCAAACAAATCGTGGAAGACAGATATGTATAACTTAGGCTGGAAACTTTTTAAGGTATGCTAAGGATTAGAAAATCCGGGTTGCTGACTAGAATTGTGGAAAAGCTATGAACGAATTCTGATGATTAATTTTTAAAATAAGGAAGCTTTATTTTCAAAATAAATTTGAGACTTTCTCATTTCACATTTGGAATGATTTCCCATTAATATTTGGAATGCCTTATTTTCAAAATAAATTTCCGAGACTTTCTCATTTCGTATTTGGAATGATTTCCCATTAATATTTGGAATGATTTTCCCAAACTTTCCTATTTTGTCTTTAGAATAACTTGTCACTAATATTTAGAATTATTTTCCACTTATTTCCTTCCTATCTTGTAAACAGTATTTTGATGGTTTTTGTAATGAAAAAATTATGGGTAAAACTTGAATAATAAACAAGAGATATAGAAGGAATAGAAGAGAAAAATAAGAATAGAAATGTATTTTTCTTGAATTGCAAAAGGAGCTCCACATTCATTCATATATATAGGCCATGGTTTCCTTTTCAGACTTTCATGCTAACTACACGACCTACAATTACATATTTCAATCCTTTTTCACCTATCATAACATATTTCAACAAAATTTCACCTACTAATACATATTTTCAATGTTCTTCATTAATTCTACATATTTCAACAATTCATTACCTAACTTTGCTACTTATTTGACTATGATCCCAACTACTTATTGAAAATTTTTCCATAACCACTCATATGTTGAAATTTAATCACATTTATGACTTTTCTAGATTAATTTTGACACTTCCCCTTAATCTAAAAAAAAATCTATAACTCCAAATATTTTTCTAAACTTGATAAATGTATCCATAGTGACTAACTTTGTAAAAATATCTGCAAGTTGATCTTCGGTCTTGTAAAATTTTAATTCAATTTCTCCTTGTTTCACAAGCTCTCGAATGAAGTGATGTCAGATCTCTATATGTTTGGTGTGGCTGTGAAAAACAAAGTTCTTTGTCATTTCAATATTGAACATATTGTCACAGTAGATTATTGTTGGTCCATTGACATCTATATGTAAATTCTTCATGATTATTTTAAGCCAAATTGCTTCACATGCGACACTTGTTACTGCCATATATTCAGCTTTTATTGATGAAAGCACGACTGTCTTCTGCTTCTTTGATGTCCATGATATTGCCTTGGAACCAAGAAGAAAGTGTATCTAGTTATGCTCTTTCAATCATCAATGCTACCTGCTCAATCGCTATTTGTATAGCTAACCAAATTACAATGGTCTTCTACTTCATACATTATACCGAAATTTTTTGTGCCCTTGACATATCTTAAAATTCATTTTGTAGTTGTGAAGTGCGATTTACTGGGCTCACTCATGAATCTTGAAATGATGTTGACAGCATGCACTATGTCTGGCCTGATGTTTGTGAGATAGATCAACGATCCAACAAAACTTTAATAAGTTGTCTTGTCTAATTTTTTTCTTTTCCATCCTCCTTTGATAATTTCTCATTTGTACCCATTGGAGTGGATACTGGCTTGTAGTCTTCCATTTTGAATTTCTTTAACAAATCATCTACATATTTTTTTTAAGAAATAAATATTTGTCTGAGCCTTTGTTTGACTTGCATTCTTAGAAAATATTTCATGAGACCAAGATCGATCATTTCATATTCCTTCATCATAGCCTGTTTAAACTCCTCAATCATCTTCCTATCATTGTCTATGTAAATTAAATCATACATGTACAAACAAAGGATGAGAAAATGATCTTCTTGTATCTTCACATACAATGATGACTCTCTTGGGCTTTTCGTAAATCCATGATTGACAAGATACTGATCAATTTTGTTATTCCATGCACGCAGTGCTTACTTCAAGTCATACAGTGCTTTCTTCAAATGAAAAACTCTATAATCTTTACCTTGAACAATGTATCCATGGGGTTTCTCCACATACATTTCTTCTTCAAGTTCTCCGTTAAGAAATGCTGACTTCACATCTAATTGATGCACTTGCAACTTTAGTTAAGCGATTAAAGCAAGGACTATTCTTATTGTCTCCATACATACCATAGGAGCAAGGGTCTTGTTGAAGTCAATACCTAGTTGTTGGGAATATCCTTTTGCCATTAGTCGTGCCTTATACTTTTGAATGGATCCTTCTTCATTATAATTGATTCTGTATACCCATTTTGATATCTTTTTCGTTAGACTTTTACACAAACTCCCATGTTTGATTTTTCTTGATCATCTTTATTTCTTCATCCATGGCTTTTCTCAATTCTTCTTGTTTTGTTGCTCCTTCAAATTTTTATGGTTCATAAGAAAAGAATGTGACATTGCAAGTTTGATAAATATTTTGTAAAGATAGCATTTTTTTTTAGGTGATGAATTTAGTGACTGGTTATTCTATCTTAGAGGTAAACTCGTGCTTGGTTCTAGTTTGTCTATTACATTCTCCTCAACTTCAAGAGTTCCATTAGGATCTTAGTTACTCCATTTCCAGCTAGCATTTCATCAAAGATCAGATCCTTTAAAATGATTAAATATCTCGTGTTAGAATTGTAGAGACAATAACCCTTGGATTCATTGTAGTAGCCGATGAAGATACACTTTTCTCCTTTCTCATCTAGCTTGTTTCTACTTCCTTTTAAGATGTGAGCATAAGCAATGCAACTAAAGACTCTAAAGTGATCAACTTTTGGTTTTTGCTTGAACCATGCTTCATATGAAGTTTTATGTGGAATAACTTTTGTGGGAGATCAGTTGAGAATACAAACAGTTGTGTTGACCGCTTATGCTCATAAAAATTTAGGTAGATCTTTGCCTTGTAGCATTGCGCAAGCCATTTTAACAATAATTCTTTTTTTTTTTCTTTCTGCATCAACATTTTGCTAAGGTGTGTGCTGAATTGTGAGCTCTTTCTTAATGCCATGCTCTTTGCAATACTTTAAAATTCTTTGATAAGTAAATTCTCCTATACGATCTATTCTCAATATTTTTAGAGAGTGATCACTTTGCTTTTCAACAAGTGCTTTAAACTGAGTGAAATAAGAGAATTCATTTGATTTCTGCTCAATAAAATAAACCTAGATTAAGCAAGTATAATCATCAACAAAGAGGAGAAAATATCTCTTACCACTAGGAGTAGGAGTTCATGAGGGATCTCGAATATTTGTATACATTAACTCTAGTGGAGCCTTAGCTTTCCAGGATGATTTTGGGAATGACAACTTATGCATTGTTCCAAAAATGCATCCTTCACATATTTTCTTTTTAAAATGCATAGAAGGAAGTCCAAGCACCATTTCTTTTTCTATTTAGCAAGTCAAGACTATTGAAATTTAGATGACTATATCTCAAATGTCATAGTGTCAATTCATCAATGTTTTTGCACTGCATGACATGTTTCTGCCCAAATGGCATAGTTAAAGGAAATATTTTCTTAAGGGCCATTTTAATAGTAGTTATAAGCTACCCTTTATTTTTATCAAATATGATACATTTATCATCATAAAAAAAATTAGCTTGTAGCCCTTCTGTATCAATTGGCCAACACTTAATAAATTTTTTGTGAGGCCTGGAACATAAAAATTATCATGAATATATTTTTGTTGGTCATTTTTTGTTTTCACAGAAATAATGTCTTTGCCTTCAAATTCTTGTATTTTTCCATCACTAAATGTAACTTGAGATTTTATATTTTCATCAAGATTGACAGTAATTTTTGTTATTTGTCATGTGGTTTGAACAACCACTATCAAGATACCAAATATCTTTTGATTCTTGTTAAGAAGAAAATGCTAAATAAAATAAATTAACTAAGGAATTAGTCTCTTTTTGTGAAATTTGCTTCTTTATTTTGTTAAAACTAACAATCTTTTCAAAATGAATGTGTCTCTTGCATCTCTTGCATTTGAATCGGCAATCATTTGTATTATGATTATTTTTATTGCAAAGATTGCAATACAATCTTGATTTTTCTTTGCTCCTTTGATTTTTTTAATTACTTCTCCCCCTTCTACAGTAATTAAATGATCTTCTATTTTGAGGATGTTGACCGTGTTCATTCTTTTCATCTCCTTCATTTTTTGAAAAATTTATTTTGGATTGAAAAGCTTGCTTTAGTGGTTGTATTCTTTTTATTTTGCATTGTCTCCTCATGTGCTTGGAAAGATCTCATTAGCTCCACAAGAGTAAGCTTTAACAAATCCTTGGCTTCTTCAATTGCAGTCACCACATGATCAAATTTAGCAAGAAGCTTCTTAGTAATTTTTTAATAATTTTCTTGTCTTTTATCTTGTCTCCATAACTTCTAATATGATTAATGATATTAGAGACACGAGAGAAGAATGCTTAAATATTTTCACTTTCCTTCATGACTAAAGTATCAAAATCTTTCCATAAAAATTGAAGTTTGATAGTGGTTACTTTATTTGAACCATTGTACTGGCTCTTTAAGATCTCCTATGCCTCATTTGTTGTCCTATCATTCAAGATTCTGGGAAAGATCATGTTGTTTACCTTTTACGAGAACAAGAGTAAGGTTCTTGCGTCCTTTTGCATATTTTGCTTGTACTCCTTTTGCTTCGTAGCTCTTCATGTTAACTGTTCTTCTAGGGTTGATTCCTGGAATCCTTCTACTATCGTATCTCACAAGTTTTGCGAGATAAATAATGTTATTATTTTTGTACTACAAAAATCATAAGCTTTCCCTTCAAATATGGGGATTGATGCTTGGGCATAGTTAAAGGTAGTTAGGTTGGAGGTAGAAGTGGAGGCCATAAAGAATAAGATATGAGATGTAAAAATGTGGTGTTAAGGTGGCTGGAAATGACTAAAGATTTAGGATCTAGGCTCTAATGGTTTTTGTAATGAATAATTTATGGGAGGAACTTAAATAATAGACATGAGATATAGAAGGAAAAGAAGAGAAAACTAGAATAAAAATGTGTTTTGCTTAAATTGTAAAATGAGCTTCATATCCATCCATATATATAGGTATTTTAATGGATAGTTACATGGTTTCTTTTTCAAACTTTAACGCTAACTACACCCACCTACAATTACATATTTCAATCATTTTTCATCAACCATTACATAAGTTTCACCTACCAATATATATTTTCAATATTCTTCATTTAATTATACATATTTCAACAATTCATCACCTAACTTTGCTACTTATTTGACTATGATCCCAACTATTTATTGAAAATTTTTCCATAGTCACTCACATGTTGAAGTTTAGCCACATTTACAATTTTTCTTTATTGATTTTGACATATTTCTACTAATAAAGGGACAGATTTAATAAAAGGATTAAGTCAGAAACAAAAGTGAAGATATTTTGTTTGAAGATGAATTTCCTATCCAAAACCCGGTGACTTGATTTAAAACTAGAAGACCTAACAGGAAATTAATGAGAGAAAAATAAAAGGACATTGTTTTGTAAACTCGCTTAATGAAAGACATTCAGATCTAGGAGTCAGCTTCACTTTTATCTATTAAAAAAAATCTCTGGATCAGTTCAGAGGTTCTATCCAATCAGACACGTATCCCCAGTTCGAGATGTGCATATACATGAATACATAGACAAGCATAGTTCAGTTCAGTTTTTACTAATGGGTAAAATTGGTTTCACTGTATCAAAGAACAAGGGATTGCTAGAAATTGAAATAAAATCATTATAAATTATCAATCATCAGTGCAGTCTCACAGGAAAAGAACATAGGTTTCAAGGAAGAGTAAGTTTCACAGGGAGAGCCATTCTCACAGCTTAGCTCACTAGTGGCAAAAATGGAGTAGTGAAGATAGCCTAAGAAAATCATTTATTGATGCTAATAGATTCCCAAAACAACACTGATAACTCAAAATTATAAGTGAACCCTAAATTTGCATCATTAGATTATCTTGAAGCCACATGAGAGTCATCTTAATGTCTACAATTTTACAGGGGAAACAGTATGGCAGCAAAAGCATGACATAAAGACATCGTCAGAAGCTAGCATATGGGCAACATATATTAGGTGTCAGTGGAGTTTGGAACCTCTTCCAGTACAAAAGAATCAAAATAACATCTTAGCAGAAATGTCAAAACACATAATATTGAAGGTCTTTAAATCTTGATTAACTGTTATTTGCAAATGCATAAAGACCAAGCAACGTAAGTGCCATCATTGAAAACACTATACTTCTTTCAGAGATATAGAAGTCGGATATATATCCAGCATGGTACATACGTAAGAAGCCTTTAAATAAAATCAGGATATACGCCTAAAGACCAACCTGTACAAAAGGTTGGCAAAAAGAACGAATAGAAAGCAATAAGGATAACTTCTATGATAAACGTATAATATAAAGTACTTTAATGTGAATCATACATAAACGACGCTGAATTTTATGCATGCAGACTAATTTGCTTTAAAGGATAAACCAACTGTTACTGCAAAGTTCTCTAGATTGTTTTTAAAAACAATATTATACCATGCTAAAACTAAAAGCAAACAAAGAAAGAACAATTAGATGCACTCCTAAATTAACTGGTTTTGAACATTGTCAAGATAGATTTTAAGTACAGTTCTTGCCAGTTCATAATACACTTTGGGGTCTTGAGTAAACATTTGTGGTTTAATATTTTGCTCGCTCTTAAAGAACAAGAAACTTTTCATGTAAACAAGTTCCAACACTAAAATCGAACTTCGTGCAAATTAAGTCAAGTATTATATTTATATTTCATCTTTCTTGTTCACTTATTCGTTAACTTTCCTGCTACATGAAGTGTTTAGAAAACGCAAAACAAATATATGTTTCCGAAGATAAAAGAGTTCATTACCATCATTTGTAGAAAAATTATAGTTAAAAAGAAACCATATATGCAGAGTTAAATGCTTTAAAATATAAGGGGCAATAAGACTTGGATCAACCATAGTCCCTGAGCAGTAAACTTTTATATTCCCAAAATAAGAATTCACTTCTTCCTTATATTTCAAAAATTGAGTTGGTTATCTATCATTGAGAGATCAGAAACCTCCAATTCATAAAGGTTTCTCTAAAACATAAAAGATGGATTTTGAGAAAGTGCTCAGAAGTCAACTGGAACCTTAAGTAGTTAATATTCATTGACCACATGCAGAATATGGCATTTGAAAATTACTTAGTTTTCACTCTTAGTGAAGTGACTAGGTGATTATGCCATGTTCCAACAGTAAATCGAACAACGGGAATATAATAAATTGGAAAATGGGGAAAATCACAAACCATATACTGTGGAATTAAAGAAGCACCTAACTTTGTCTTGAATAGGCTCCCCAAGCAAGCTTTCAGAGTACTTTCTAGGTCAGGTATATCAAATTTGGTTTGTAATGCACTGTAAAAGAAAAAAAGATGAAATGAAGAGCAATTTTCTCTGGAGAAATACATTTAAAATTTCAGAAATTGACATTGAAAAAAACTCCTACCCATATTTCGTGAAAGAAGATAGGAAAATAAAAACTACAGCACTAAATCATACAGAAATAAACTGATCATACCAAAGCTATGCAAGAAAAATAGTTCGCAAGTCTCAAATGAACAAGACAAGCAATTGTTTATCGGGTAAGTTAAAAATTGATAAATAGTTCTGAAGTACTTTTATATTATTTAAAAGTGTAAATTAAACTAACTTTCCTTGAGATTTGGCTAAACTACACTTCATAACGCTCTTGTTTGTCGGGTCCCTGACAGTTATACTAACTCTGGAGTATGGAGCAAAACACAGACAGAAGGGAAGAGTGAAGAAGCCGGAAAGGACTGACTAGCATGGCAATAGGCATTTTAAGCAAGATTGTTAAACTTGCGAGTTTAGATAAACTCGTAAGAGATAAGTAAACTTGTAATATAAACTCGTAAGAGTTTGTTGATTAATAAATAGTTACTAAAATATGTAATTTTATAGTTTAAATACTATATACATTAAAAAAAATTATTTAAATGTAATTTAAATTATACTTAATCAAACAAAAATTATTTATATTTCATAATTTGTAATACTCAACATGAGTAGTTTAAAATAGTCATACATAAATGATTATTCAATATAACTAATTAAATAATATATATTTTATTTTATTTAATAAGTACATATTAAATGTAATTTTATTTTTTATGTATATTCAAACTTGTAATAAAATAAATTGTAAAGGCTTTATGGAAAAGAAGATTGTCTATATCTTATTTAGTCTTGAGTTTAAATTATTATATTGTTAATCTTATAAGCTAGTTAACACATTAAAATCATAAACTCAATAGACTTAATAAGTCAACTCGCGAGTTTATCCGAGTTTGTACTAAGTCCAAGTTTACGATGAGTTAACTCGTTTTTTTTATGTATAATCGTAAACTTATAAACTCTGATAATAAACTCGCGAGTTTGACAACTATGATTCTACATGTCATGCGGGCCCAAGAGTAATTTCTAGGAAGGACTCATTTTGTAGAAGTATTTTGATTTTTATATTTTAATAAAACATATATTTTAAATATATTATGAAAAAGCTTAACTTTTTATGAACAAAAATCTATAAAATTGTTCAAAAATCTTTATTCAATTAGTATTTTATGTACTCAAATTTTATCCTTGTTTGGTTTCTTTTTCTACTCCTATATAACACACACACACACACACACATATATATATATATATGTATGTATATATGTAAGAAAACGTTGATAAGCTGAAAATCAATTGAAAGTTCAAATTGAAGAAACCTCACAAGAAAGCTTCAAGAAAACAGGTGAATCTTTCGAAATGGGAGGATATTTGTAAGCAGAGATATTGAGTTTGATGAAGAAGTTGGAATTGAGAATCACATAACGAAGCTTACTATGACTTCTTTCCTTATTTTGAAGATACTATGATACCAATCCAATCTGACTCCCCAACATTCTACTCCAATTAGTGAATTATCTTCATATTATGAATATAGCTAGAGTGAAATACCTCGAAAAACAAGAAGCATTCATGGTTTGTATGACAATACTAAAGTTATCAATGATTTATTTTGCCTCTTCATAAACTATAAACCCATAGACTTTGATAAAGCTATTAAAGATGAAAGATATAGACAAGCCACTGATAAAGACATCAAATCCATTGAGAAGAACAACACTTGGGAGTTATTGACACTTCCTAAGGATTATAATGCTTTTAGAGTTAAATGGGTTTTCAAGAAGAAGAAGAATGCTAAAGGAGAAGTGGAGAGATGTAAAGTAAAGCTTGTTGCAAAAGACTATAAACAAAAGCAAGGCATTGATTATGATTAAGTCTTTGCCCTTGTTGCTTGCATGGAGACAATTCGTTTGATTGTTTCATTGGCTGCTTAAATAAAGTGGAAGATTTATCAACTTAATGTGAAGTGAGTCTTTCTCAATGGCTATCTAGAAGAAGTATATATTGAAAAACATATCGGCTACATATTTCAAAAGGCAAAAAGATAAGGTTCTAAAGCTTAAGATGACATTTGATGGATTGAAACAAATACTTTGTGCATGGAATAGCTACATCGACAAGTATTGCAAAGATAATAGATTCGTTTATTGCCCTCTTGAGTACGCTCTTTATATGAAGATGCATAATAATAAAGATATTTGTTTATTTCTCTCTATGTGGATGATTTCATCTATACCGGAAACAATCCAAATTTATTTAGAGAATTCGAAGAAGGTATGTCACAAAAATTCAACATGATGAATATAAGACTCATGTCCTATTAGTTGGGCTTGGAAATAAAGCAAATGGAGGATGAAATCTTTGTCACAGTAAGGACATACAAGTGAAGTATTGAAGAAATTCAAAATGCTTGATTACAATTCTACTAATACACCTATGGAATGTGGAATGAAATTGTTAGTTTGATGTTGGAGAAAAAGAAGATTCAATCTTTTTAAAAAGTCTCATTGAAAGCTTAAGATACTTGATAACTACAAGGCCTGGGATATTTTATTTTGTATTAGTAAATCGCTATATGGAAACTCCTATTTCCACTCACATGAATGTTGCTAAGAAAATTCTTCATTACTTGAAGGGAACTATTGACTATGAGTTATTTTCCTCTTCATCAAATGACTTTGAGTTATTGAGATATTGTGATAGCGATGATAGAAAAAACACCACTAGATATGTGTTTTTCTTGGGAGACTATGCTATTTTGTGGTGTTCTAGGAAGCAACCTATTGTGACACTCTCATATAGTAAAACTGAATCTGTAGCTGCAGCTTCTTGTACTTGTCGTGCTATTTGGCTTAGAAGATTGTTAAAAGACCTTCATCTGCCACAAGAGAAAGCAACTATAATTTGCATTGTCGACATGTCCGCATAAAACACTTGCTACGAACCCTGTACTTCATGACTGAAGCAAGCTCTGTGGAGAAGGGACCCTCGAACTCAGAACATGGTGCTCAAATACGCTGTGGATTTTCTAAAAGACTGGAAGTCTGCCAATGAACAAAGATCCAGGAACGAGCAAGAGAATGTCGAAGTTAAGTAGTTTCCAGACCAAATGCAGGAGTCGTGTTCTCAATTGACGTGCTCAATTGATGGCGCAGTTTTCAAAGATAAAGATAAAGGGCTATCTAGGCTCAGTATAATTTTTAGGAGCTCGCATGGGGAACTTATCAATGCTATCTTAGGGTACTACTCGGGGTTGCATCAGGGATGCTCATTCTTTAGCTAGAAACTCCTACCAGTTTACTTCTTCTTAGTCTATCGGATGTAATTCTTCAAACCTCTTATGATTTCAGTTAATATAATAAGTAGTATTTCACTTAAAAAAAAAACAGATAGAAATTGTCAAGTTGATGCAGCCATGTTGCAAGTCAATAAATAAAGAAATAACAAGCCTTTAATGGGGCTCTGTTTAAAGTCTGAAAAAGCTACGTTCAATTATAACTTAATTATTATAATTTTTAATATTTAAAATTTGAAATATGATATTGTATATGTAAAATATCACATCATATATTAGTTAAAATTAACATTTGATATTACATAAATTGTTAGAGCGATATCATATGTCTCCAATCTTTTGCAAGATTTTTTATTTAATTTTTTAAAAATTCATGATGGTTTTATAAATTAGCTTTGATTGCTATACAATGTTTTTGAGAAAAATATAAAATAATCCCTCACTTTTACATTTTGTGATAATATAATTTCTCACTAATTAATTATGACAAATTAATTTCTCATGAATTCTAATTTATACAATATCAGTTCCTCACAAATTTAAATTTATATAAAATTAATCACTTCATTTGCATTAATAAGGAACAGATTTTGTATAAAATAAGATTTTTGATAAATTAATTTACCACAGTATATTTGTGAAAAGTCAAATTGTCACACAGTGAAAAAGTAAATGTCCAATTCAATACTTTTCTCAAATATTTTTGTAATAGTTTGAATTTAAAGTAACAAAATGTTATGTTGTAATATTTTTTGTTTAAAAATTAACGTGTTATAATTTGAATTTTATATTTTAAAAATTATATTTCAACCATAATTTGATGGGTATTATATATCTAAAATTTTGCAAGACACTCCCTGTGGATAACTAGAACCCTAACACCGTCAAGCAAGTGACTGATGTGACAAATCTTTATTGTAGTGGAATGCCCAAGTGAAAGACAAATGCCACATGTGATGCCAACCTTTACCATCATTTAAATTCTTTTTTTTGGTTTTATAAACTTTGTCAAAACGAACAGTTAAAAAAATCGAATGTAAGAGTTGAAGGCTAGGCATTGGTGACTCAGCTTTTCGATGGCAGTAAGGAAGAAGACATCAGCAGTAGCAAAATAACACAAGCTTCTTGTGCTGTGAGTTTTTTGTTGTCCTGATCGATTTGCATATATATATATATATATATATATATAGTTTAACGCGAAATCAACACACTCGAAAATTGCCGTGTCGTTATATAGAATTTTAACAAAACAAAGTTATTTGGCTGCTTCTAGGTAGAAAATCCAATTTAAAGATGATTAATCTACTCTAAAAGACACTGACATTTCGCAGGAGCTACAAAAAGGACTTCCAACTTTATTTTCAACTCCGTTAAATTTCAGTTGTCAAAACCTCCTTAGGTATGAACTTGCACATCAAAAATCCCTAGAGGCGGCAATCACCACCATGGTATTTTCCTTTTTGGGGTATGATATTTATCAATTTTTCAAAAAGAAAATTAAAATTCAAAAAGGTATCAGTGATACCCAAAGAATATTAATCAGAAACTTTATGAGCAAGGTGGTATGCATCGTGGTGGGTTAGTGAGTGGGACAAGGTGGCCCCACTCAAAATTTTATTTATATAGTATTAAGATATAATTTATACTTTCATGTATTTTAATATTTTGAACTCATTGATATTTTTTTTATAAATGATTGAGTCATATTATTTTTTTTTATATTTTAATTTGAGCCTATTATATGTATATAATTATACATGTAATTTATGTGTAAACATTTGATAATTTTTTAAACAGTAATTTTATAATAATTAAGTAGACTATAATTAAGCTCATATATCAATATGTATTTTAGTTAAACCTTGAGCAATTGTCCTTAAAAATGTTGTAAAAATTTTGAAATGTTGATAAATAAAATAATATAATGCTCTATAAATATACTATTTTGCAAATTGACAGTTATAAATTTTAATGTTTTAACTTTTTTACTTCTTTTAAAATACTCTTTTGAACTGTTTATTGAACTATTATAGTCATAATTGTCAAACTCGCGAGTTTATTATTCAAGTTTACGAGTTTATGATTATACATAAAAAAAACAAGTTAACTCATTGTAAACTCAAACTTAGTACAAACTCGGGTAAACTTGTGAGTTAACTTATCGAGTCTACCGAGTTTATGATTTTCACGTGTCAACTAGCTTGTAAAGTCAACAACATAATAATCTAAACTCAAAACTAAATAAGATATAGACAAGTTTCTTTTCTATAAAGCCTTTAAAATTTATTTTATTACAAGTTTGAATATGCATAAAAAATAATAAAATTACATTTAATATGTACTTATTAAATAATATAAAATAAATATTATTTAATTAGTTATATTGAATAATTATTTATGTATGACTATCTTAAAATATTCACGTTGAGTATTACAAATTATAAAATATGAATAGCTTTTGTTTGATTTAGTATAATTTGAATTATATTTGAATAATTTTTTAATGTATATAGTATTTAAATTATAAAATTACATTTTTTGATAACTATTTATTAATTAAGATAAACTCTTACAAGTTTACATTACAAGTTTATCTAAACTCGCAAGTTTAATAACCTTGATTATAGTATTATCAATTGATGGTATATATTTTTAGTGTACCTTTGTTATGTGTTACATAAGTAATAAGTAGCAAGGTTTTAAATTATGGTTACAGTCGTGGCTGCGTTGCAATTACTTCGATTGTAAGTGCTGCGGATGTTACAATGCGTGTTATGGTCATTGCGGCCGTGATATTTTATAAGTAACACAAAATATTTAAACATTTATTTAATTGTTATAATTCTCAAATACATATATTATATCATATCTAACATTCATATTAGTTCAAAAAATATGTATTTTATTCAAGCATATAAATAGAACTTGAAAATTTTTAAAATATTATTAAATCAAACATAATATACCAATAAGCTTACATAATTTTCATATATAAAAATAATACTTGTTATATGTTTTATGTAATTATGACATTATCAAAATTTAATTAATAGTTTCATGTAATTATATGGATAAGTATTGGTTAATAATGTTAATTTAGTTACATTACAGTAATTATTAATATTAATTGACATATTTTATTTATTATTTGTTTTATTTATGCAGTAATTATCTAATGCAAATTGTTCACATAATTTAAAAAATTATATCTAACAAATTTAAATTATATACTTTTAATCTAATCTACCTAAAAAGTTTAGATCCTCTTTCCATAAATTTTATCTCCTTTAAAAATATATTATCAAGCTATGAAAATTCTAAAACAAGTTCTCTTCAATCCCCCAAAAACCAAATAATCAATGATTTGTTTTAAGCTTTGGGAGTAGAGTAAAACAGAGTGATAAGTCCCTCCTCCTTCACCGAATCATTCCATCAAATCATTCCATTTACGTTAGCGTCACTTCAACGAATTTTTGGATCTTCTCCCATGCATTCTTCCAACTCTTTTCTTGCAGCAGTGAAGTATATATATTGTGGGGGTGGTATAGATAACTGAAGAAGGGAGGGTTAAGCAGTTTTCATCTAACTATGCTGCACTAATATTCATGAGATAGTTAAAAGCAATTCACCCACAATAATTGTGGCCGCATCTGATGATGCGGATCGCATTTTAAAATGCAAATGTCCTCATAAATACTTAGTTAATGAAATTAATGTTAACATGAAGAGTAATATATGGTACAATATTTATTTAAATTTAAACTTATTTTTAGATTAAGAAGAAGAAAATAAGGATATTGTTAATAAATTAATCTTATTTAGTTTAGGCAAAATAATACCTTTGACCTTTAATTTTACTATAAGTTTTACTTTCATCATTTAACTTCATTTAGTGTTAATTTAGTCTCTTAAATTTATCTTAAGTTTCTATTTCATCCTATAACATAATTTGGTTCTTATTTGACTCATTAACTTTACCTTATATTTCACTTTTATGTCTTAATTTTATTTTATTTCAATTTGGTTTAACTCTACCTCAGGTCTCATTTTTATCTTTTTATTTCATTTTCTTCTAATTTAACTTTCGTAAACTAATCATATATTTTTGTCTCCTTTCATTTTTTTTACTCCTAGTAAATTTTATTTGAAAGTTCAATTTTATGTTTTATTGTTCAACAAACTAAATTTATTGGTGCCTTGTAGCTTAAGTTAATTTTATCATTGCTTTTATTCATTTTGGCGCTACTAGCCCAATTTCATTTTTGGTAGTCTTAACTCTTAATTCATTCCAAGCTTAAATGTTTAAAGTTTTCAATTTGGTGGGGTTTGAAAAAATAAAACATTTGAGTAGATTTTAAAAACGGTTGAATTGGAGTATAAAATAATATTAACAAATGAAAGCGATGCTTAAGGAAAAGTTAAGGAATCAAATTGAAACTAAATGAATTGAATAAATGAAATTAAAACATAAAATAAAATTAAATGACTAAACTAGAATTAAATAAAGTTATAGAATAAAAATGACGAAAAAGTTAAAAGACTAAATTAGAACTAAATAAAGTTAAAAAAAAACAAAAGTGAAACTTCCATTTGGATTGAAGGACCAAAAATATGTTTTTCCTTTAGTTTAATTAAAAATTTTAAAAGGAAAAATTTTATTTAGAAAAAAATATAATATTAAAATTTATTTTTTTATTTTTTCAATATAAAATATATATTAAATTTTTGTCGCCCCTACTAGTGAGGTCCTGGCTCCACCACTGTTCACTGTATATAACGTATGCTTTCGGATAAGTAATATCTCAAAAGAGTTTCTAGAAGACCAAATAAATTCTAACGCATCTTACTTTCAATGTTTCATCCTAATCCAAATGTTGATCCGTTGTTTACATGTGCTTGCAAACAGTGGCGCACCAACAGGGCCAGGCGAGTTCATGAGGTTCAAGGTCCATCGAGGAAGAGGTATTAAACCAACCGCTGCCTCCGGTAGCGACGGAGGAGCCTGTGTTTGGGTACATCAGAACCATGGAGAGTTGACATCAATGGGGTCTATTTCAATGATTGTCCAGTGGCAATGTCGTGTATAGTGGATTCTATCATGCATGCACTCCGATGAAGACAACAAAAAACTTAGAATTATTGAACCTTAGCACAAGAAGCCTGCTTTAGTTTGCCGCTGTAGAATTTCAGGTCTCGTCCTCTTCTGTTCTGCCGTTGAGAGATTGAGTCCGCAATGCCTGTAGTTTTCATCTCTCAAGTCTGGTCCTTTTGTTGGTGCATTTTGACAGAGTTTTTATAAGAAAAAAATGGAGGTAGTTGGCGTGGTTGGTATCACATATGTCTTGTGTCTTCCACTTAAGCATTCCACTATAGCAAGGATTTGCCACATCGGCCACTTACTTGACGTTGTTAGGGTTGCGGTTAAAGACAAGGAGTGTTTTGCAAAATTTTAAAACTATAAGGAGTTATTTAAAAAATAAATAAATTATATGGATCAATTTAAAAACTTGAGCAAAGTTCAGGAACTAAATGATTAATTTTTGCCAAAATTCATTTAAAATTGGCATGCTTAACCAGTGTTATGATTATTTTCACGATTAATGGTGAATTTAATAACACTATATTTTGTTATTTATAAAAATTTTATGTTTGCTATCTTTCTTCCTTCTCTTATTGACTTTTATTATATGCGCTTTGCCTAACTTTTGTCGTTATTTTTTTTTAATAAATTAATGACTAAATATATGGCATATACATCTTCTTTTAATTTTTTAAATAGAGATTATTAATTTAAACTTCTTAATATTTTTTACCATTAAAAGGTCTAACAAAAATTAAAAATGGACTAAGATGCAAAAGAGAAAGTGAAAGGTATTAAAAATATTGAAAGAAGTATCAAATCGGTCCCCCATTTTTATGCTTTATGATAATTTGATTCTTCACAAATACATGTGACAAATTAATCTCTCATAAATCTTATTTTATACAAAATTAGTCTCTCATTTAAACAAACAAAGGGACTAATATTTTATAGATTTGTGAGGGACTAGTTTGTCACAATTAATTTGTAAGGGACCAAAATATCACAATATGCAAAAGTGAGGAACCGATTTTATAATTTTCTCTGAAAATATTATTTATTATTTTATTCTTATTTCATGTTATATTATATCTCATTTGATTTCTGTTGTTCCTACCAAAATCTAGACTTGAATATTACGGTTATCATCATTAATATTATTTTGACCAAAGATTTCTTTCAAACCTTTTTTTCTTATTCAATCTAATAGGACAAAGTAAAAACTAATGAGAACAACAATGAAAGAATGGATGTAAAGAAAAAACTTATATACAGTTATTTATATCTTTACTATGTTGTTATCTAATCAAAATATGACAAGTGTTTGGTTTTCCAATCATATCACTATATGTGTATGGTTATTGTAGATAACTGTATTATAGTTATATGTTTTTTTTTAAATACGTCTTAATAATTAATTTCAACAACGTGCACTAAAATCGTTATCCCACTAATGGCTACGGGGTTTTTACATAAATTTTCATCCATTCTTTAAATTATAAAATTCATTGAATAGTGTGAATAGGATGTGCAAATAACTTTTTAAAAAAAAACATATTTACTATCATTAAATAATTTAAATAAAAATAATCTTGAAAATAAAATAAAATAAAGAGTGTTTAGGAAAGAAGTGACATTAATATAAAGGATTAAAATGCAGATCACTTGAGAACCTGCAAATCATTAACATCTATACCTTATTTGTCAGATATGATAATCATAAATCCTATATGAGTTTCTAGTCTTTTAAAAATAATAATAATAATTGTAATACTCTTAATAGTTTAGAATCTCCTTTATGTCTTAAAATTTATTGAATATTTAGTTTCTACTTTTATAAGTCTAGATTAATCCAAGAGTCTTTTACATGGTTCAATTCCAGAATGTTTGCAACAAAAAAATATAGTATCCCTATGTACCTATGACCATTTAGGTTGTATAATCCTACCATAAATATCAAGAGTTATAGAATAAATTGCTTTGCTAAGGAACTCATAAAATTTAAATTAGTCATTTAGGCAGTATAGTCTGCCCTACTCTCACTCGTACAAAGTTCATAAGACTCTATAAAGGTACTATTAAATTTCATTTTAGTGTCTTAATTCTACTCAATCTATTAAATGTGATCTCACCACCATCATGAGCATAATATGTAGAAGTTTGTTGTATAAAATAAATCAATACTCTTAAAAGGCTAGTTTAGAGAAAAAAAAAATCTATATATCATCCATATAAAAATAAAGAAATTGAAAGTTGGACAAGAAATAGAGACATTCAATAAAATAAAAAGTACTACTTTATTAATTATACACTCACCGATAAGGATCAGTTGTAAAGATCTACTACTCCTATAGCACAGCCCAGATTAAAAAGGTCTTTGCAAATCTACCTTTTACACAAATATGAACACTCTTTCTATGACCTCTCTTTTTAGTTTGAATGAGAATATTAAAAAATATTCATACTATTTATAAAAAATTTCAAGGTACTATGTAAGTTATTATTTGGCACCGTACAAACAGTAACCACATGTTTTTCACCAAAAGTTACACAGTAACCATGTGTTTTTGTCGATATTACTATGCAAGTTACTATGCAATTGTTAAAATTATTTTTTTAATCTCAAAAAATATTTTTATTTTCATTTTAGTCTATAAAATTCTATTTTATTTTTCTAATGTTGTTCTTAAAACTTATTCATATGTATTTTTGAGTTATTATATTAAGCTTTTATTTCTCTTGGATTATGGTAATTTGACATGCAAATTAATGATTAGTTACTTTCTTTCTTGATTCTCTTTGTGAATGAGTTTATTCAATTCAATTTTTTATTTTTCCTTGTTGATTAATAATCAATTAGGGTTTACTTTGAGAATTTAAAGATTTTTAAAAGATAAGCTCAAATTTAGTCAGAGTTAATACTACTTGATTGATGTTAATTAAATGTTTGAATTAACTTTATTTGACTTTAGGATAGACATATATTTATTGGACCAACAGAGTTGTGAATATTTTTACATAATGCATCTCTTTAATTGGATTTCTATAAAAATATATGGAATCAAATTAAGATGATAGAATTTATAAAAAAAATTGTTGGATTCTTATAATGATATCAGATATTTGGACTAATTCATGAACATTAAATTCAAGTTAAAAAAAATAATATATTCCAATTAAAATATCAAATTAGATCATAATTTTAAGGAGTTCTCATGATATAAAGTTAACTCTATTGTATCACTCTTATTTATTCTTTTGCATTATTGTTGCTTAATTTGAATATTGCAATTAACCTAAATTAGATAATCAGGATAACAATAATACTTAACAAAAGTCTTAATTTGAGTTCCAACATGACAACATTTTATTTTTCACTATACTTGCATTGTAGTGATTAGTTGCTCACAACAACAACCATTTATTTTGTGATATTATTAACAAACCATATACTTATCATGTTTTAATTAAAAAACAACACAATAAAAGTATAAACAACTGCATATAAGTGGATAACTATATATATATATATATATATATATATATGTTATAAAAGACTCTGCTTTGGGTTTGGGCATTGGGCCTTTCACAAAATTGAGTTACCTTATACTAACATATTTATTTAAACTTATATTAGTTGATGTGATAGGGCATATCTATTGATATGAAAGAGACTATTGGAATTTTTTAATTACGAAAAGAAACAACTTATGAAATATGTCAATTATTATGAAGAGAGACAACTAATAAAGTGTGTATAGAAACAATTATTGGACATGCTTTTTCAGAGTCTAATTTTTCCTTCCAATCAAACGTATCAAAAAAATTAGAGTTCCAAAAGGCTTTGTTGTATTCTAGAGAAGCGTTACCAGTAGGCAATCACCTTTAAGATAGTGATCTTTCACACCTCAAACTATATTTTCTCATTATCTTATTTAATATTTCCAACAATTTTAAAGAGTGATTGTTATGGAGTTATAATATGAGCTTTTGGTGGAATGTTTTGATCTTCATCAATTGTTGTAGATGCAAACAACTTGAGTGGCTTTTGTGTCAAATTTTATTGTCAAGTGACAAGGAAGTCTGTCGCATGGGCAAAAGTGACTTGAAAGGATATTGTTTTAAAGTTGTACAAATTTCTATAATACTTTTCTTATATCCTGGAATTTGTACATATAATGATTTTAAATATATTAAAACTTTTAACATAGTTGTTTTTCACATAATTGTACTTATGTGGGTAGTTGAAAATATGCACATAAATATATAATCTATTTTAAACGTGAGAATTTATAATCTTGGATTCTTTCAAATAATGATTTCAAATGTTGGGATTTATCTCACTTGTGGACAATTTGTACATATGATAATATGGAAGCAATATATGCAACTTTATTGGCCCCTCTTGAGTTGATTCAAATAAGGGCAAGAGTTTTTTCATTTTTACTATATTTTTATTGAACTATTAGCAATTGTATACCTTTAACAAAGATTGCACAAGCATATAATATTACATTTGTCATGAGGACAACAACGATAGCAATAACTAGTTATATAGGTTTTGCAATATACATGTCATATGGGTAAATACATTAACCATGATACTTAAAGAAGCCATAGTATGTTAAATTTTTATATCTATATTATGTCGGAAAATTTGTTGTTGCTCTCAAAGCAAAGAAATAACTTATTTTGAGTCATGTAATGATATGTTCTCCTTAATGAATATGTTGCCATATGCAAAAATTTTCCCAAATTAAATGAACCCCTGTCAGGTAGAATTCAAGAACATAATTAACATAAAACGATAGCCAAGGCAGAGAGGCTTAGAAGAAAGAATGTGCTTGTAACCTAGAGTGGCGTTGCCATTGAATATATATAAGAAATGAAATATGTTCATTGGTAGTATGAAGAGTCAAGGAGAGAATGATAAGAAGTAGAATGACCAAATTGAAATAAATGTATGTTTGGATATTTTTATAAAGAATAAATAGAATGGTAAGGGAAGGTCTCCAAAACCTTCCTTAGTTATCCAAAATGTCATTTTTTCTATTCCCCAAATTAGGAAGTCAAGGATAGAAGGGAATGATTCAATATTTCAAAATACTATTATATTCTACATCATATATTGAACAATGATGAAATTATTAGTTATTTATGTTATAAGGGGTAATATTAAAAAAAAAATTAATGAATAATTTCATTCTATTAATTATATTGTAACTTCCAAACAAAATTAATATAAATCCCTACCTTTCCTTATTAAAACTTTCAAACAACATATCTACTCAAGTCATTTTATAACTTCAATTACCACTCAACTCCATCCTTCTTTAAACTCCCAAATATAGCCTAAAGATAATTCACATATTGAGGGCTTGCCTAACCATATATTTTAGTTGATCAATTTAAATACTCAAGCGTAGAAAGTTATTTGAAGGTTCTTAGGTTGAATTCTTGATGGCTAAAGAGATTATTACCCCTTATGATACTCTCATGAAGTGAAAGTATAACGGATCAATTAGTTTAATTGATTATCAACGCCATGATAGTTAAAATTGTGGTAGATCATTTACTTTAAATTGAATTTTTTGAAGTTATTGGAAATCTTGTAATGTATACTTGTTTGTATTATACACACTAAGCATCCTATAAATTTGCATAGATTTGTTTTTGTATTTCTTCACAATAAAAGAAATTTAGTGAACTTTAAAATGGAAAAACATGTGTAAGTCATTTTTTTAGGTAAAATCTTTGGTGCAATAACAATTTTAAATATATTAATACACCAAATTAAAATGTAGAAACATAATTATAATATCATTATTTTTTAAATTAATATTATTACAATTATGTCTCTACTAACTTGTTACACTAGTACATTCAATTTTGTAAGTACACTAAATATGACAAATATGATAGTCTTTTTTATTAGAGCGAGTTTGTAGTTTGTTAAACAACAAACAAGAAGAAAAATGACTACAAAATTTGTTTTATAAGAAAGTGTTGTGCCCATAATCAAAGCTAGTCATGTCATTACACTATAAAGCTATGTATCTCTCTACCAAGAGTTTATGACAATAATGGAAATTGTTCGCGCAAAATAATGTGGATCAAAATTGTAAAGGTATAACGTGACTAATAAGATTTTTAACTTACTACTGAGAGTTTTGTTTTATAGAAGTTATAATTTTACTAGTAGTTTCATATGTTAAAATTAATTTGTTTTAGTTTGGTTTATAGTTCGACAGATAATTTGAAACATTTACATTTGTATATGAAATTCGAGAAAATTTAAATCTTTATCATTAATTAATTTGAAATCTGTGAAAAAAGTATTAGGTATGTAAGTTATAATTCATAAAAGTTGTAAATGCATGTTCTTAGATATTTGAAATTTGTAAAAGTTATAAATGCATGTTTTTGAAATGTGTGTGCCTTTTATGAGAAACTTGTGTAAACTTTTAACGTTGGAGTTTCATTTGATTGATGAAAAGTTTTTGTTAATTAAATTTTTAATTTCTCATGTAATATTTTTTTTTATTCACTTGAAGTTAATAAAAAAAATTAATTAATAAATTAATTAACTATCTTTTAAATAAAAAATTTTTCAAAATTTAATAATTCTTTGAAGTAAACAAAAAAAATTAAATAATTAATTAACTACTTAGAATTCTTTGAAATCTAAATATTTTTTGGAGATAACGAGAATAATAATTAATTAATTATTTATTTCTTAAATTTTTTAATAAAAAAATATAAATATAATTTAATGTAGTTCAAAAATAAGAGAAAGTAATATAAAGTTTATTTAATAACTTTAATCATCTATCATTTCACATCATTCAATCAAAGACAGAATCAAATATGATTTCATCCATTTTTAATATTCTAAAGTTTTTCATAAGAATAATAATGAGAATTACTTTATACAACAAAAGATGGGAGTTGCTTCATACAATAAAAGAATATCTCTTATGGTAATATCTTTGTTGTTATCATTTCTCTTTTACCAATATTATATAGTTCCTCTAATTTATCATATTTTTTTATATCACGATATATTATTAAATTCAATCTTTTTAACTAAAAACTATAAATATAGTTTAATTTAAAATATATTAATATATAATAATACAAACTAATTTTCTATGCATATCATCACCCATTCAAATTAATAAAGAACCAATCAGCCAATCGAGCCAAAATTGTCATCCTAAACCCTGCACTCAGCTATCTCAAATTACAGACAAGGGCTACCTGTAAAGTGGTTTGCAAGAAAGAAGTGAAACTGAAACGTTGTCACTAAGCCACAGAAGTCCATCCCATGTCTGAATCAATGCCGTTTCAAACAAACTACATTGTCCCTCTCTGCCTCCTATGGATCCCTACGATGAGAGACTGAGAAACGAAGTCATATACCTTCATTATCTCTGGCACCAAGGTCCTCCAACCCCGCCAAACCCTAACCCCATTCCTATCCCCTGTATCCCTCAACCTCAACCTTGGCCTTATCAGTATGGTATTAACCCTAGACCCCCTTACCCTTTTGTTCCCAGTCATCGTAGGCCTCTCCAACCCATAAATTCAACCACGTTCAAGAAGAAGAAGAAGAAGCCCGGAAAAAGAAGGTACAGCAAGAAACCGACGCAACCCGACCCATCTCTGAATTCGGCTTCGGAGTGGCCGATGCCGTCCGAAGATTCTGCTCCGGTGGTCTGCGGATGGCCGGCATTTGAGCCCCGTTCAAATCCGGTGACCTCTCCACTGTCAGCGGAAGAAAAGGAGAGGCTTGAGGCGTTGCAGGTGCAGTATAAGGCGCGTCAAGCTTGCCGAGAGTTTTTGTTCGATTCTGATGACGATGATGATGACGTTGAAGATGACGATGATGATGATGAATCGGAGGGGACTGAGGATTTCTTCTCGAAACTTTTTGGAGAGAATAATGAACTGAGGAATTATTACGAGAAATGTTGGGAAGATGGGGAATTTCGTTGTTTGGTTTGTGGTGTAGTCGATAACAAGAATGCTGGAAAGAGGTTTCATGATTGTGTTGGTCTTGTTCAGCATTCGATCTCGATATCAAGGACGAAGAAGAAAAGGGCTCATAGAGCTTTTGGAAATGCTGTGTGTAAGGTTCTGGGTTGGGATATTAATAGGCTTCCAACCGTAGTGATTAAGAAGGAGGTGAAGCCAGCTGAGGCAGAGGTAGTAAACCTTCTTGAGTTCAGTTGATGTGTATTAATTGTAAAGACACTGAGTTTATTGAACAATAGTCTCGAATTTACAAGTTAATCCTAAGAAAATAACAAACTCCTGAGTCCTTTGGCATTATCAAAATCTATTGACAAAAAGATTAATATGTAATGAGCTTTTTATTTTCAAGAATTATACACTGACCAATTTTTTTGGAGATTTAGGCTAAATGAGTTTGGTCATTCAGAGATCAAATTGTTAGTTTACTAGATGTATTACTGATTTTTGTGATCTAAGTTGGTTGGTGGAATTGAAATTAACGCAGGCTGAGACAAAGGAGGATGCTGATGATGGAAAAGATAGTTCTGAATCTTCAGATAAATCAGATGTTAAAGTTTCAGCAGAGCATTGGAGTGAACCGGTTAAACAGGACAAAGAAGTTGTTCATGAGACTATTAAACAAGTTAGTGAGGTAGCCATTTACAAATTTTATACATAGAGGGAGAAAAAAATAGAAAGCAAAATGAATAGAATGTTGGAATGTTGTCATTAAAATTGGTTCAAGTATTTTGGAATTGGTGTGAGTTCTACCTAATTGTTGTGTATGCAGAGTTTTCCAAAGGAAGATTATCTCAACAAAGATGCTGGGAAACTTGATGAGAAAGTCTCAGATGCCAGTTCAGACAAGGAAGGAGTAACATATGAGGTGAAACTCTCCTCTATTACACATGTTTACCTTTTCTTTCATTTTGAATTCCCGCGTGGTGCTTAGAGTGTCTTTAATGCTTGCATAGGCATTGCTATTGATTTTTTTTAGCCTGAGCTGATTATTGTATTTTACAAATTAATTATTTACATTTTATTGGTAATTCATGCAAAACCTTTTGTCTACTGGCTATAAGACATTTGTAAATTAGTAGAGAAACAATTAAAGCTGAAGATAGTTAATATATGCACCAAAATGTATTGGTCCACTGCTGCAGAGCCTAGACTGATGTAATTTGATGATGTACTTTCAATTTTTAAGACGCACAGAAAACTCATCCCAATACATATTCCATTTTACATTCACAACTATGAACATAACCAGCATTACTTACAGTTAAGACCGACCACATAGCTTATATGTGCACCTCCAAAGAGCTTTTGAGATAGCTCCCTGCTTTTGCCAAGTCTTTGTACCTTACTTGAAGGATTCTCACATATTAAAAAGATGGTAGCTACTCCCCTTTCATGGCATTTACAGGGTACCTGTTGTGGGCTGCGCTTCCTTTCATTCAGTGTAAATTGAAATATAAGAGGAATAACAAATTCTATATTGAGCATTAGCTAATTCCACTGTTGTTTACACTTTATTTATGAAAATTTAATGCAGATATCTCATGATTCTCTGGTTTCCGATGTTGAATGGTTCTGCAAAAGTCCCAATGATGCTGTCTCTTCAGCTGCTTCAGGATGGCCGGCCTTCAACACTCAATCACCTCACACGTGCCCTCTTGCTGTGGAAGATCAAGCAAATTTGGCAGTGCTACAGTTGCAGTACAAGGCATTGAAAGCTTGCCAAGAATTCTTAGTTGGCAATTTAAGTTCTGACTGCAATGAAGATGATATTGATGGTGAGGATGAAGAAGAATTGATGGATGAGTATGACTCAGAAGAATGTGAGGAGTTCAAGTTCTTTCTGAAAGTATTTACTGAAGATAGTGAATTAAGGCAATACTACGAAAACAACTATAGAGAAGGACATTTTTATTGTTTAGTTTGTGGGGGAATCGGGAAGAAGTTGTGGAAGAGGTTCAAGAATTGTTTTGCACTACTTCAGCATTCCACTGCAATCCGAAGGACAAAGAAGAAGCGAGCTCATAGGGCTTATGCTCTGATTATCTGTAAAGTTCTTGGTTGGGACATTGGTCGATTGCCCCCTATTGTGTCAAAGGGTGAACCTCTTGGTTCCTTCTTGGATGGGCGGGAGAAACTGTGTGTAAGTAGGAACACTTGATATATCTGTATGCCCTGTATGTGTATATCTGAGATCATATAGTTGCCTTATCAATGCTGAGTTGCTAATTTGGCTGACTTGACTTTTACAGGGTGAACCAGATAAATCTGCTGATGATCCAGTTGTTCTAGAGCAAAATAATGGTCAAGCGATTAGCGCTTGTAATATGAATTCCAAGGTGGATCATCATGATGTTCTTCACAATAATTCTGATTTGTGATAAGTTTACACCCTTATCAGAAGTTTGGGAATTCTCCTATCACCAAGGCATAAGTCTGTAAATTCTTCTGTTTGATGCCGTTAGCTTGGTAGTTAGCGTTTGAGTTTATTTTCTTGTATTTATCCTCCAAGAACTGTCGTATGCTTTGAATGCAAATCTCACATGTATGCTACCATGTTTTAGGGGCGAATTCCGTGAATTATGGTTTTATTTTCTGCCTGGTGTTTCAGATTGATTGATATGAGACACAAAACGGGATATATGATAATCTAAGATTTTCTCATTTAATGTTTCAAATAAAGCAAACAATTGAATTTTTTCTGGATTTCGATAGGGTTTTTCACTTGGGAATGCCAGATACCCAAATATATAGTAACTCAGATATTTAGAATGTTCAAGAAATTATCATGATGAAGAGTAACTTACTGTTTTTCTTTGACAAACAACATAGCGTTAATTTGTTATTCATTCTTTAAACCTTGTATGACAATCTCACACGCCTTAAATGTATAAATTTGTTGGTAGGAGGCCATTTCTTCTAGGCATGAACTTTTAAGCTGCGACTAAAATACTTTTATGATGATTGATGATTAATGTATACGGAGATGTGACTAGCATTTGCGCAGTTCCACAAGTTCGCAGAAAATCTACGCGAAGACTCAAGATTCACAAGAATTTTTTACAACGGCTCTAAAAGATTGACGGTCAAATTTTGAATAAGCCAAATGGTTTTTGTCAATGCTTAGGGAAAAAGTATATTAAGTAAATTAAGTAAAATTCGATAAGTTGATAGTAGTACTATTCTACAATGTTATTCAATTTCAATTCTCCCAATTTTAATTCTAATAGTTTGACTCAATTTAAAAAAAACGATAAAATAAATAAATTTACGTATTCAAATGAAATCTACTACACACGTATAATTCGTTCACTCTATCTCTCGTAAATTTTTTTCAAAAAAAAAAAAACATTAAACTGAGTGTTGGTCTAATTGTTGGTGAATTTGCCCCTAATTACTACAAAGAAAAAAGTTACATCTGAAATCGTAGCATGTTTAATAGGCATCTCATATCAAATATGGTACACTTGTTAAACCATTCATAAATGCTATATATTTTGTAGCATTAGGTAAGGCCACCCAATTTTGCTCATTGTCTCTCTAGCATCTAATATTATATTCCTTCTGTTGTTTCTGCCTTTTATGGCGTATTTTATTATCGTTTGCCAAAATAAATGTCAAGAACAAAAATTGAAGTTAGTTTTGGCAAAGAAAAAGAAAATACTATCATATTCCTTTGTATCTAACAATATCATCAAATTATGCAATTATTAATTTCAACAAATATCCTGGTTAGTTCAGTGCACGCTACAATAGTGAGTTAAAAAGTAATTTTCTCAAGTATGGAAGCTTGAAAACTATCTTTCACGGTTCAGACTAAAGAACATCAACATCTGCAGCTCTTAGTAGCCCTTGTTCCCACGAATCCTAGCTCTCATGTCAACCTGACAAAGGAGAGAAAATAAGGGAAAACTACATATACATTAAATATCATCATGAAGCCTACATATATTTTAATACGTAGTTGAATTAAACTATTCATCCTTTCCAACACCAAAAATACACATTATAGTTTCATAAGAAAACTACATATTGCCTCTCTGAATTAAGGTATAATTACAAAATATATACATGAACTCTAAATTGTAACAAAACACCTACCTGAATTTTGGATTCCAACGAAAATGTTAAAAATTAATATTAATTGCAAGAAGCAGCTTCAAGAATCTTCATGGACGGGGCCTCAGGTTACTATGAAATTATAGATATTAGAGGCCACATGACCTCTTGTAAGTTTTAATTGAGATTTAAAGTTTCCAATTCTAGTCCAATGTTAATTTCAAAATCAGACCTTAGTTAGAGAGGCAAGTGCAGTTTCTCCTAGTTCATCACTGTTCTCTAATATGCAGATGTACCACAAGGGGACACTAAAAAATCTAAATAAACTGTTATTGTGAACCAACTTTGTCTGCGCCATAAAGCCCTCAATATTAAATGGCAAGAAATTGCATGAAGGCATTCCAACTAGCAAATACCCAAAAAAAAAACCAGCACGATTCATTCAAGAATCAACACAATACTTCATATGGAATTCTATCAAGTCCACACTAGCTTCAATTCTCTTATGCAATTCTAATAGGACAAAACTTAAATGCAGTTAAGATTTTCAATTAAAAGATACCATACGAACATTTTTTTTAATTCAGCAATACATCATTAACTCCTTCGAATAGCTAATACCAAAAGAATTGCATCTAAATTATATCCATATACAAAGGCTTCCCTTGTAAGTTTAGAAGGCAATCAGAGATTAACCTGTTTACAGAATTCAAATACAATCACAATCAACGAGTTTTGAACATGGCATTGCAATATCTCCTTCGCAGACAAAAGACGAGTTGTATCACCAAAATTGCACAACCTAAACCAGTTGTATCTTCCTTAATAGTAAATTTAAGATAAATTTTGCTCAAATTTCCTCACCCAAGAAAACTGAAACATTAATACTACTTCAATATGCAGAACCACCCCAGGCTAGATGTTTACATAATTTTATCGTACACAATAAAAGGACAAAGTTGAAGTTCCAAAGAGAATTTCAGCCCATATCATAATCCACCAGACAGGAGAATAATTGGTTCATGCTTTTGTCAATCCAACTGTTTTCTATCTGGATCTTTAAAAGTAAGAGCATAAAGGAACTCCAAATATTCAATCAATATAAAAAGTCATTCCACAACCTCTTGCTAGCCCCACCACCTTGAATAATTTTTTAAAAAGGTCCTCCAGAGATTATCCCCTATCTCAATCACTTCAATTTCATACATGCAAGTAAATATCAATTACAAACATATCATTTTCATTTTTGAGCTTACATAAAAGTAACCCAATAGTTTGCATGAACTCAACTTCTATGTTAAAGAAATATCGAATGGTTTTGCCACAATTCACCTTGAAATATATTATGTGATGGGATTCAACAAGTGTCAGGATTTGCTGAATGGTTTATATAATCCCATACAAGATGACAAAACAGTGAAAACAAAGTAGCCAATCATGAATCATTCAACATTAAACATTGTCAATTTCTGCCCATCTTCAAGCCTAAAGTGTCAGTAGTATGGCATCTGCAGAAAAAATTAAGACTGAATACATAATTTAGTTCTTGAAACAGGTCCTAAGTGTTTAGCCCCCCAACTTCTATGACTTTTTACGTGTTCATACTTCCGTTTCCGGATCACATAAAATTTTGACTGAAAATATGGTATGCTAAGTACATATGCGGACCGTTAGTTTGTTCTCTACACACAAGGAAAGAATGTGTTCTTTGTGCAGGACATCGGAACTTAAATTTGAGTCTAAAGACTGACTTGTACACCAAAATATAATTAGGAACTAAATTACAAAAAGAAAGAAACAGGGTGGGTATGGGTTTAAAATCACATAACAAGGAAGTATTGTTAATTAAGGAAGAAGATAGCCACTTGCCTGGCCTCTCTTGCAATTGAAATACGTTTCCCTCAGTCCAACACACTCACTGGGTATTGATGGAGTCGTCTTTCCAGCACACTCCCTATAGGATCGTTTCTCAACCTAATTTTCCAACACATTATACATTCCGTCAATGTTACGACATTCAAATTCAACATTTCAGAATCACAAACAGCCATTCGTTTCATATTCAACCATGTTATTATACGATAATTCAAAGGAACCTTAACACAATCAGATTCGCTGAGACACTTGACGAGTTCCATAGCTAACCCCTTGCAAGATTTGGACATTGTACCTCAAACTCTTCGGGTCTCTACCTACAAAAGCCGCAAATGGAGAAAGGACCGAAAGATGAATAATAATCCAACCTTGAAATTCTTCCTCCCGTAGAAATGAATGAACTTTCCTATACGATCATTTACCGAGAGGTTCCAGAAAACCCAGATTGTTTTTGTCTGGGATTAGGGTTTAAAGTTATCCTGAAGGAGAGGGGTGTTTTCGTCCATTAAAATTTTCAAACCGGCCCGTCCATTAATATTTCTTCTTCATCCTTATTTTTTATTTTCTGAGTGAATTAGATCAAATTTTATTTAATGTTTAACTAAATTAGATTTAATATTTTTCAATTATTTTAACTATTTTAACATTTGTAATGCATTAAATATGTTGTATATTATTTTACTATAAAAAACTTATCATTTTGTATAATATATTTTAAAAATAAAATAAACGTAGAATTTTATTTTGTGAAAAAATAATTTTTTTGAGATAAAGTAACAAATTGAATGATATCATTTAAAATTTAATGTGATTTAATTAATATTTAAGAAAAATAATTGTAGTATACTCTTAATCCCTTGTGAGAGCAAGAGCAAAATGTGTCATTCCTTTTATAGTTATCTTAAGAGTGAGGGGTATTTTTGAGAGTGTCAAACTGGCCCATATCGATGGACCGGCCCAAACCCAAGGCATAAAGGTGGAACGTAGAGGGTTTTCTTCTTCATCCTTACTTATAGAGCACACAGGAGAGAGAGAGAGTCAAGGAGACGAAAATGGCAGGGATTGGACCACTTACACAGGATTGGGAGCCAGTGGTGATCCGGAAGAAGGCACCAACTGCGGCTGCGAAGAAGGATGAGAAAGCTGTCAACGCCGCTCGTCGCGCCGGTGCCGATATTGAAACCGTGAAAAAATGTATTGCATGATTCGTCGCACGGGATGGGTTTAATTTTTGAGAAAAGGGGCTGCCTCGATTTCTTTTTATTATCTAATAGTTTTAGAAGGATTAAATCGGAAACCTAATGAGATAAATTAATTTAATCAACTTCAACATAAAAGAGATGAGGAATTTATTTGCTCCATGCTCGGATAATTTCAATCGGATGCACGAAGAGTAGGGATTGTAGAACATTTAAGCTTGTTTTGAACTGTTGTCTTAATATCTGATGGCCTAATAGTAGTGGTGTCTTTCTTCGGGAGTTTTCGTATGCTTATGGGTTGTAGAGTTTTTTTGGTTTTCTGTAAATTATTATTTTAAAAAATTTCGTATGGTGTTGGTTCCTGATGTTTATTTGTTGATTTGCACATAAAATTGTGATTTAGTTGTTTAGTGACTACTCTATGACTGAGTTGGTGCCTGTATGCGTAAGTTTGGCATGCCAGTATTTTATTGTCTCATATTAAGAAAGCAATATATGGTTCCACGTTTTCTGTTCATGGAAGTGCTCGGGCGGGAAGGGAAAAAAGAATTTTGAGTAAAGAAAACAGAGTGAAAATGAGGCAGTGTAGATGTTCTAAACTTTACGAAATTACACATTCTAGAAAATATAGATATCTTGTTTGACTTTTGAGGTTTAAGAATTTCTATCGAATTGCTCTACAACGTCTACAAGAATAGGAGTTCCGAGAAAAAAGGGGAGGGACAAAGCTGAATGAATTTTGACCTCAACTTTCGACTTCTAACCTTATATTTCGTACTATCTGCAGCAAATGCTGGGACAAATAAAGCTGCCTCAAGCAGCACTTCTTTGAACACAAGGAAGCTTGATGATGAAACTGAGAATCTTCATCGTAAGTAGATACTTGCTTTTTCAATTTTCTTTTCTTGCTGCTTCTTTAGCTTTCATACGATAGCATATTAATTCTTAATATGTAGCAGCAGCCTGCTAGATGGTTTGGTTTCTCTGCATTTCCAGTTGTAGAAAGAAATGTTGTTTAATGCAAAAGTACTGAACACATACCTTGCTGACTCGTTATAACTCTGCCATAAGTCAAATACACATTGTCTTTCATATAGATTACTTGGAGGAGTGTTCATGGGTGGAGCTTAAGCAATGTGAATGCTTAGCTGCCTGATGTCTTAATACGTATGTCCAGTGATATTGATAACCTTTCCGTTTTCAATGTTGCCTTGGGATCTTGAGGCTATGTTTGGAACTTTATAATCAGAAGTGATGGATTGGACTAATTCCCCTTGTTTGTATAGCAAATGAGGAACGGAAAAGAAAGGAAAATTATTGTAAGATTAAAATTTCAATAGAACCTTTATATACTTGTTTCATTACTGTCAGTTGGGGGATATTATAGTAAGAATATTTTAAATTTGAAAGAAACATGATTTTCCTTTACAATCTATAATTTGGGGGAATTAAAATACTGGGGTTTTAGGGGTGAGGAAGGGGGACTGTTCCTCACTTATCCCCTTCCCTCAAATTTTAAAACCTTCACTGGGGAAATAATTCCCTTTCTATCTCCCGTCTTACCCCCATCCAAAGGCATTGATAGGGGATTTGTTACATTGCTTATTGTTCATATAGTTAAACTAAGGTGGTAAGAAAAGTCAATTACAATATCAAATTTTGGTGATTTTTTCTAGACCCAGAAATATAAGTCTGTCTCCTGGATTGTAACCAGTAAAATCTTCTAGAACTGTTAATATGGGATTTTATAATTATACATGCAATTTAATGCTTCATTGATTAGGCTTTGACCAAGCACTTCACTCATTATATAAGTTCTTCTGTTATACCATTAACAAATTGACCAACTTAAAAGGATGTGAATTGTTACCGCTCCTTGTGATCCTTCATATTATTTAAATTCAAGACTCAATGGTACAATGCTGACATGATACGGTGAAATTATCCTTAGTCATTAATAAACAAATATGGCTAATGACTTGTTTATGAGAATGGCAAATGGCTCAGATGGTAGTGACTTACATGCCTTGGTGTTAATGATAGGGTATGCATAGAGGATGAAGATGCTGACAAAAATTACCATATTGTTTGTTGGGACAGTTAATCACCTAACCCCTTGTTGAAGTTTATGGTAGTGTTAGACCTGTGTTTGTGGTCTTTCTGGCAAACCTTTATCGCAGGAAATAATTGAAAGCCTTTCTAGGTTAAAGTACTAGTTTTAGGGGCATTTTATTTGATTTCTTTAGTAATTCTTCCACTGCATTCCTAGATTTTAGTTTTACATATGCAATGTCCTTAATATTTGGCATGCTACTGATTTTACCAAGGTTGCACATATCCGTATCAAATACATATCCAATATGGATTACGCATGTGATACGCTTGCACAAGTATCCAGAGCCTTTTTGTGTGTCCAATACGCTTGAAATATTTTGAAACCCACTAATTCAAAACAGCTCCAAAACGTCCTTCTCCAAAAAAAAAAAATCCAGGTTTAACCTAGGCCCAGCAAATCAAAATGGAAGTTTGTGAAAATTAACTTGTGCCTTCAACTCCTATTTGATTTGTTCTGCTATGTGCATCTCTGCTGCACCAAATTCTTTCTGGTCCATTCGGTTCTTGTTCTGTGCATTTTCTGGGTGTATAGATACATTAGAAGTAGGAAAAACCTTGTTCGTTTGTTCTGTGCATTGTTTGCCTTGTTTGTTTCTTCTGTTCTATGCATCATTGTGTGTATAGATTGCTTGTCTTGTTTGCTCTGTGCATTAACTTTTATAATTCTGTGCATTATCTTTTTTGTTTTAGTGCATCAGCAAGTAGCTACCTCATGGTTTTGCTTAGGTATCCATATCGTATATGATAAGTTGCTTAGTCAATTTTTTATATTCTTCATTTTTTAATGTGTTAATTTGTGAATATGCGTGTGTATCTCATGTACCCATATCCTAAAATTTTAAAAATTACCATATTCAATACACATACCCAGAATTGCAATTAAGTGCTAGGGAAAACGAGATGGAGAAAATGCAAATGAAAGCAGGGGGGAGGTAGGTGGAAAGAGAGCTACCAGGAACACAAAAAAAAAGGGATCTGACTTGTTCATGTTTCTTTCTCAATCCAAAGTTGTGGGAAAGACCTTAAGATCATTTGGACTCTGAATGTTGAATTTTGAAAATTTACTTTGTAAAAAAAATAATAAAATAAAATTTGCTGTCTACGTCCTGTGTTGCACCAGTTTGCAGGTTTTATGGTTCCCTTGGTAGAATGAGCTAATCATTTCAAGTATTTTACCACGTGTATTAAGCCATATACAACGTGCATTAGGATAATCCAACTTTTGACATGACAATGTGGAACACATAGTGCATGCCTACCGTTGGACATTGGTTTTCATGTTTCTGCTAACTACAAACTCTGTCTGGTATGCTTGAGAAGTACATTTTTCTTGCTACTATGATTGGCCAATATAGATCATGGATGGATTTTCTTCTGAGAATGAGTAGAAGTGTATTCTGAAAGTATCAAACAGTACATGATCAATCTCCACTTTTATTTTGTATTTGTAGTATCTGTATGCAGGCCTCAATTTTTTGAATTAATCAAATTGATATGGATGGTTCTTGTCTGTGATTATGCACGTCCTTCATGATTACACATTATGTATCTACAGTGGACTTGATAATCCAAGCAGAAATTTGTCTGGTTTATTGGTTTCATCATATTTGCTGCTCCTAATTCTTTTCTTTTTTTTCAGTGAGCCCTTCTTATGGTTGGCTCCATTTTGTTACAAATCTATATATTTGAAAGTTTTTTAATGGGATGTCTGACTGTACTTGCAGACGAACGAGTACCAACTGAATTGAAGAAAGCCATCATGCAGGCTAGGATGGAGAAAAAACTTACCCAGGCTCAACTGGCTCAGGTCTCTTTCTCTTAGTCAGGCTTTCATTAGTTTGGGGGAAAATACATTTTAGCTCCCCCTGACCCCGTCAACTAAGGCCAAATTACAATTTTAGTACTTTAAAACGTAACAAAATGCATGTTTTGTGAGAAAAAGCATGAAATGTTCTCACGTTTTATAACAAAGTAATGTTTTAACTTTATTCCAAAGAATGGGATGGTGTACTAAAATTTTAATAGCCTTAGCTTCAGTTTTAACATTCGTGATACTGATTCACTTTTTGTATTTTAGTTTTAGTTTATATTCTTCCATGATATTGACTCATTTTTTCCTGTGTAGGTGATAAATGAGAAGCCTCAAGTTATTCAAGAGTATGAATCAGGTAAAGCCATTCCAAATCAGCAAATATTAGGTAAACTGGAGAGAGCTCTTGGTGCAAAACTGCGTGGAAAGAAATGAAATAGTAGTATAAAGGATAGGATGGCTTTGAATTATCAGTTATATCCAAGTCTTTTAACTTGTGTTGTATATGAACTTTTCTCCTGTTGTATTGACTTCTGTGTATCTTAAATGCTGTGTGTTACGCTGTTGTGTTTTATCGTCTGAGGTTTGAAAATAAGGTTGTGTTTGCCTAAATGTTACAGATTGTCCTGAAGCATGTTTGTCTCCTTGTGATGTTCAAGTTTTGAATCGGACCAAATTTATGTAAAGTTATTTTAAGTGTTTGCTGTTTCTTTAATAAACACTTTACATGTGAAGAAACCTTTTTGGGAAAAAGAATCCCCGGTGATGTAGTTTTGAGTTTAAAACTAATCACAAACACTTGAGAATTTATACATAAGTTTTGTCCTTCTCAATCTTTATTTAGATTTTAAACCATTTGGGGTGTGATATAGCTTGGTTTAGTTTAGGTTTCCTCTCTCTCTCTCTCTCTCTCTCTCTCTCTCTCTCTATATATATATATATGTGTGTGTGTGTGTGTGTGTCAAAAAAAACTGGATTAGTTTGGATGACTTAACTTCTTTGACCAAAAAAATTGGAGGGCAGAATTTATAATATATATCAAAATGTCAATAGAATTGAGTATAATTTTTAAAACAAAAGGTCTATAAAATGTAATTTAGTCAAATTTTAGAGGAAGTTAGTGTAATTTACTTTTTTTTACTTTTGTTAAAATATAGGTTTAATTATATATTTGTTCTCTATAACAAGAGGCAATAGGTCCGTATAGTCTAAAAATTTTTATCGCGTTCTCAGTTTTTTTTATCTGTAGTTAATTAAGTCCTGGATGTCAATTTTCATTCATGCACCGTTGACATAAGCTGACACGGCAACACATGATAAACCAACTGAAGCCATTTGAGTTTCCGTTGCTGTTTCTGTGTCTCTGAACCTTCCTCTGCCTCTGCCCCGAGTAAAATCTAAGTTCACTGTGAAGTAAGAGGCAAAATACCGTTGGGGGGAATGGCATGTGGATATCTTTTCAGTCCTAGAAAAATAGTATTTATGGAAAACAGTTCTCGCGGAAATAGCTAGATTTGATTTCATTCCTGAGAGCAAGAATCTCCGCTAATCTTCGAATCTCGTTTCAGCCGGAAAGTTTTATCTATTTCACAAATTAGGCTTTGTCAATATTCTTGACTAAAGAGATCCCGATTGAACTGACTTTTAAAATTGGAGAGTTCAAAGGAAGAAAAGAAGACAAGGCACCGTGTTTTTTGCCTTTAAATTGACTATTTCTCAGTTTCAGAAAGCAAAGAACGCGGCTCCAACAGATCAATTGTGGGATTCATCTAATCCAACGGTTTTCTGCACAGTTTGGGCTGTACAGCAGGGACCAAAATTCCGTTGACAATTTATGTGTTTCATACTAAAACAATTAATGCACTGCTAAACCTAGGAAGAACCAAAGCTCTAGTTAACTTATGATGAATTTATATTTACCTCCTTTAAAGGTATTTAGTCACCGCAGAGTGACTTTAGTATTAGAGGAGAGAAGTAAACAAAGGAAGAAAGCTAAGCAAACTGACGTGGCTTTTTGTTTCTATATTATGTATTGGTATGTATGCAATTAGTGTCATGTCTGTATAAGTTAAAAGGTGCATGGATAGAGATTTCATGTAAAGGACTTAATTTAAAAAAACAAAATAATTTCAAATTATGGTGGCTCAATTAAAAATATTTAAATATAGGAACTTACTATAAAGTCTGAAATTACAGTGATTAAACGTATACTTAAACCTAAAATGTGTGCATTATACTATCTAAATAAAAATTTAATCGCGGTCGCAAATTTGTAAGTGACAATGCTCTATTTGGGTTTCCTGTAAATTTCGAATGTTAATATTGGAAACTTTTTAAAGTCGCTATCTTGTTAGTGCAAATAAGGTTTGAGAAAAATCTTCTGAAAGAAGCTTTAAATTTTTTTTTAATAGAATGCTTGGTAATAATTTTCAAGATGTAATGTGATTGTGCACAATTGTATATGGTGGATTCATTTTTCTAATTTTCTTTTGTCATTACTAAAATTTTGTAGAACTTTATATCTAGTTACTAAAATATTACGAACAAGTTGAAGGTTGAATTGAAATAATAGAGATAAAAGTTAATAATTTATATAAGTAACAACTATAGAATTATGAATAAAAATTAAAACGAAAGAATATATATACAAAGGTGAATACAGTTTAGGTTTTTATAAGATGTATAACTAGATCTAATTTAACATTAGGTTTTTTTTTTTTTTTTTGAGTCAGAACCCATCCTCGTAAGTGACTAAGCCGTGTTATATCAGGTCCATATATTATTTTATAAAAAAAAAATTTTTTTTATTAATAAAAAAAATATTTCAAAAAGAAAAAAAAAGATATGTAATGAATAAAAAATGAAATTAATAAATTATGATTTGGAATGAAATGTAATTAAAATTTTAAAATAATTAGTATTTTAAAAAATAATTATACATAAAATATATTATAAATAAAAAATAAATTATCAAAAAATAAGAATAATAATCAAATCAGATCTTATGTAAACTCAAACTTGACCCAATAAAATTGACAAAATTTTTTATTTTAACCCTACCTAATATAATTGGACCTAACTAAGTTGGTCGGGGTAACTAGCTAATAAACACCCCCAATTTATATGATCAGAATGGAAGAAAATGTTAGACGTGGTTAGTGGCATTTTATGTTAAGGTTAGAACTAATGAGAACATTTATATAGGCAACAATACGAACCTAAATAGATTGACAATAAGGACATCTAACATTTAGATCAGTTAAAATATGAATTTTATTATAGACATGGTAAATTTGCAACTTGGGTGGTTCTCAAAAGTAGTTGTGGCTTTTGAAAGTATTAAATGAAATATAATAAACAGAATTTAACCAAACATAAATCTGTACCTTTTCTTTTAAATCACAATAATTCCAAATGAATAGGCTTAAAAATTTTAGAACCAATTTAATTAAAATAATTTATTAATAAAGAAGTATAAAAGTGTGATAAATATATTTTATATTTTATATTAAATTAATTAGATATATCGAAAAAATTCTTGCCATTGCAAAAAACATCTTAAGTTGTTCGATGTTTGAGTTTCATTAAGTTTTTTCAAAAAAAAAAAACATTAATACTTGCTAATAACATTTATAATGTTTGACATGAATTTTTTTTTATTGAGTTTTGGGAACTCTAAGTTTTCTACTGATATCAACAAAATTCGAGTTACTTATGTTCAAATACAATATAATACTGTATGATGTTTTAAATTTCAGATTTTATTTTTTATTGATATAGTTACAAATATTCAAAAATCATATGGAAATCCTCACTAAATTAAACCCAATAACTAATAATTTCCTCAGAAAACGAAACTTGAATTTAGTTATCAGCCTAACGATTTCAGTATTTCTGCATAATAAGTTAATAAATCTCTGTCCAAACGCGTTGATGATACAATTTCGTCCCTTTCACTATGGATGATAGTAGAAAAGGTTAACGATATTTTCAAACCCCATTGAGAACTCGTCCATTGCAGATTATTAGGATAACTTGCATTCCCTGTGACATTCATTCACATTTCTTCATATGCATAAAAGGACTAATGTTTTCTTTATATCAAGGGCCGGTTAGATAAAAATTTAATAATATGTAATATTTGGTATAATATTGTATATAAGATATTGTATTGCTCAAGACTATATAAAACTAAATATGACAAATATAAACTATTTTGATAAAATATCTTTTACTTAAAAAAATTATATTCTTCAAAATGTTTAAACAAAGAGAGTTTTTTTTTTTAATTTTTGCATTTGCACACATTTATACTTATAAGTAATATACGAGTATAAAGTTAAGATAGAATGAAAAGTTAATATTTGAAATAAAGAATAAGTGAGTAAACTTCATTGCGATTCCTCATATATAGAATATTTTTCAATTGGTTCCTCATGTAATTTATTTTTTAACTTGGTCCCTCACAAATAAGATATTCATTAATTTGGTTGCCCACTGATAGAAATTTCTCAATTTAGTCTCTCACAAGTAAATGATTATCAATAATGTCATTCATATTTTGTAAATATTGCTAACAATTTATTAGTAAGTGGTCAAATAGAGTAATGTCTGATGGACAAAACTGATAAAATAATTAAGAGGACTAAATTGAAAAGATAATTTTATGAGAGATTAAAGTAAAAAATATATTATCTATGAGTGACTAAATTGAGAAAAAAATTCTATGTTTTCGTATTTTTTGAATTTAAGTTTTTTTTTTAGGATAATATTGATGGCAATTCTATGTATGAGGGGATCAAATAAAGAAATGAACATATATGATCAACTAAATTGATAAGACAATTCTATAAGGGGGTCAAATTGAAAAATACCTTTTATATAAGGGACCAAATTGAGAAAAATTCTTATGAATTCATATTTTGTAAATAAACTTATTTTTTAGAATATTATAACACTTTTATTTATTAGGGATCAAATGGTGAAATGTACATATATGAAGGGCTAAATTGAGAAGAAGTTTTATTAGTATGAATTTTTTTAATTATCTTATTTTTGGAGGATATTATTGATAACAATTTTGTTTGTAAATGATCAAATGGAAAAATGTATATCAAATGGACTCAATTGAGAAGACAATTATATAAAAAAACTAAATTAAGAAGATAATAAGGACTCAAATTAAAAAATATCTTCTCTATGAAAAACCAATTGAGAAAAAATTTTGAGGAAATAAATTCAAAAATTTCTTATATGAAAAGGATCAAAAGAAAATTATGCTAAAAAAGACATAGAATGTAAAAGAATTAAAATTTAAAAGTAATTAATATAACCATAACTAATTAAACCAAAAGAAACTAGATTAATAATACAATGCTAAATGTGTTTGACAAATTAATCGTATAACTTCAAACAATTCAATATGAACATCATACGCATAATAAATATAAATTGCACTATATATGCTTTATATAATTCAATACTTACATCATACAAGTAATAAAAAGTAAATCGCAATGCAAGCGTATCCTTTCGTTCAACAATGAGAGAACAAATCAATAGCAGGCGCCATTAAATGTAACTCCTCCATCCATCCCCAACCTTCCAACAAATTTGTATTTCTTTCCTCTATTTATTCGTTTCTTTCGTTTTTTTTATTAAAAAAAATGTCTCAAGGGTGAAGTGAAAAAAAAAAATGGCAATATAGAGATCGAAATCACGTATATGAGACTCCTTTACATTGGTGTCCAGAAAAAGTACCACTTAAACCACAATTTATGTATATCATTAACCATTTTGATCTAGTCATTAGAGAATATTGAAGCATAAGAAAAATGGAGATTTCTTGATTCAAAAAGAACGTGAGATTCAAAGAATTAGAGATACAGTGCTTCTATCTTAGCCAACTTAAGGGAACAGAAAACATTACACAAGTAAAAAACCAAATGTTGCTCTCAGGTGATATCTTGAGATTAATGACACAATTCAAACTCTTTTAAAAATAACAAAAGAGTACTCTCAAACTTCTGAAGTTGATCGCCTAAACTAATAATTAAAACTGGTTGTAGAATCTAGATAATATAACTTAGACGTTAACATATCCATTGCCCACTCCAGCACAAATAAGGAGTGATATCACAACCAATACTTCATAAACCACTTATTCGAAATTATCCTCCATCACTAGTCCTTTTCCAAATACGCCTCACTGTTTATCATCTTCAGTTCACATCAAATGCTTTGAAACAGTTTAGCATAAAATTTCCAAATATAAGTTCCTCCAGGTTGTCACTGCCATTACGTCCCCCAACATGGTTTTTCAAAACTAGCAACAGTTACCAGCAAATTTGTCTAGGACCCCAAGAAGAATGGGTGGGAGGCAGAGCATGAATTCCTCTTTTGCATCACTTGAGTTTTGCCTGTTAGTAACCAGAATCGTAAACTTGGAAATTACTACATCCACCTGAAGTCATGGAACTGTGTAAGTTCTTTGGTTCAAAAGAATGGTTAACCAGAAGATAAAAACCGATTGAAGCAAAATAGGCTTCTGTTGCCGATCAAAAGAAACTGGCTGAAAATACTGCAGTAGGATTCCAGCAAACCACTTCCAATCCACAAATCAATATCAGCTAATGCAAAAATCACAAGCTTACACTGGCAAGGATTAAAGAATTAACAAAAACAAAAAATGAAACCAATAAAATGGACACATGAGCAGGCACCAAGAATTTGATTGCTGAAGATTTCATTATCCTAGGGATCCATGAACAGCATTTACAACAACTTCCTCAAAAAAAAATAGTAAACTCAAAACTGTGCGGAAAAAAAATATTTAAAGGAACTATTCATTTATGACGTCCATAGAATAAATAGGCATAATTACAACCAAAAAAATATTTATTCACAAGCCAGTTTTGTGCCAAAGCTAGTTAGGCAAATGGCAAAGGCCTGAAAGGCAGAAAGGGGCTTCCTGTAATCCATGGTAAAAGTATCATCCCCCACTTTACCAAATTGAAGAAGAACCGTTTCCTCATCTCCCTTCCCTCCAGGTTGGCTTTGGTCCACTAAAGCAACCAGCTGAAAGTTTTTCACTGATGCTACAGTTACACGACCATGGAAATTTAAGCACCAGCATTGCAAATGCTCATGCCACCTTGGAGCTTTGTTTTTCAAGAGTGAGTATCCAAAGACAACATGTTCTGTATACTTTGTCTTATGAACATCCAGAGATTTACTATCTGAACTTTCTCCTGATGATGGGTGCGGGAACTTCAGTGAGCAAACCATCCTCCTTGGCCCTCTTGATTTCAAAAGGTTGAACTTGTACGAAACCTGCCCCACCTCAAAGTTACCTGCAGGAACTTGAGGGCTTATCTGCTTGCACGTAAAACGACGGCTGGCCTTCCCATTTGATGGCCTTGCACCACAATGGGGCGGCTGGCTATCATAGATTGTGAAGTTGGTGCCAAGAAAATCTGAGCTGTAAAGGGATTTCAGCAATTGAGTTTATTACAAGCAGCAAAAGATTGATTGACCAGTGACCACATATTCACACTAAGTGTTTAACAACATATGTAGCTCTGCAAATCATATTGAGAACATAAACCATCTATAATGAAGGTATAGAGCTGGCACATTGCATCATACTCAAACTTTTTTCCCCATTTCTTTTGTATTAGGGCATAATGCTTTTGTCGAAAGAATGCTTTACCTTAACTTTCCAACATAGGCATTGCTTCCTTGGGAAAAGTCATCAGCATCAAGTGATAGCAAATATTCAGTATGGGCACCCCGCCTATATCTCCTAGCTGCCAAAAGAAACTTACCTTCATCTGTGAATGCTGGCAAGGGAGCAGAAAAAGAGAGAGAAAACTGAGCAAAAATTTAATGATAATTGCATCAGAGGAAGGGCAAAACAGGAATCAGAAAGAATGCAATATGCTCCATCATCAAGATATCATATCACAAATAATTAAAACAAATAAGCCTCAAATAATTAGAATTTAAAAATAAATCATTATCCATTAAAACCTACAATTTCTTGATAAGAGCTATGTCTATAAATATAACTTCCTATGTCAATTTTGGTTTATCCATAACTCAACCAACTGAATATTCATAGTTTCACCTCTACTAAGACATTTTTTCAAAGTTACAAACTGCCAAGAATTTGACTTCTAAAGCATTATTTGATTTCTCATTTCACAACCCCAAGATTGCTCCTCCAAAGGGAGATGCAATAAACTGTAGGCAAAGTCAAAGGTTGCACAACATACAGTTAACCAAAAGCCATATCCTTCATTCCTTCTCTCCATTGATCTGAATATGGACCAAGTAGAAATTCAATTTACTAAGAACCAAGTTATTTAACAGATTAACAATGATACCTGATAAAGGTTCAGAAGCTAAATCAAGAGACACCTCAAAACCTCTAAGACATTTAAGATGCTAAATGAAGAAGGTGCTAATAATAAGAAACTAAAGAGGTCATGCTTATATGTCAAATAATCAATAAAAGTCAAGCTATGAAATTCTTTTATAAAAGCAGCCTTGAATGACATTTAGCGATTTACTACAACTGGTTTTTCCTGAAAGGTGAAGCTAAACCAGCAGAGGCCTTTCTTACGGGGTTACATAAATAAATAAAATTTCTAATGTCAAAGAAAGTACTCAAACAAATGCAGTTCAATAAGCAAGGCAAAAACTAGAAATCCTTCCACTTCTACATGTCACAACCAATTATTGTTTATAAAATTGATATACAACTCTTTTTTGTTTCTCTTTCTCTTAGTTTTTTTAAAGGGCTATGAACGTTATAATACTTAAGACAAATGAATTGAACAACGAAGGCCCTACCAGTTGACTGAAGCATACCATCCTAGACTGAGTCCAGTCAATTGAATGGGTAAAGTCATGTCGTTTGGAAAAGTTTCTTCACTTAAACCTATATATAAGAAAATCAATTTACAAGTTCACCGGCAAACACAGCTGTTCAAATTATTGGTTTCTTGAAGCACAAAAGGAAAATCACATCCAGTCAAAATAGAATGGCTTGAGTCATACACTTGAGAAATGCGATGCCACCCACATCTAGCTTTTACACATACATAAGAAGACTTTATTCAGTCAACATACTACCCTAGAGGAAGGGCACAGACAACAGTTCAAGTCCAGCCAGAAGTCATTTTTTTAACATCTCTAGAAAAAAGCTTTTCACCAATACTTACTTACATGGTGGAGTAAGGGCAAGATATAGGTAAAATGTTGAAGTCTTCTTATTCCGCTTTATAATACATTGGTGGGGTGAATCACGTGGCCCTGGCTGCAAGTCACAGAAATATAACAGAATTGTCGACTCCAAGCCTCATAAAATTAATATCTGATTTCAATACAAGATGAAAAAGACAGTAGTAACCAACCAAACAAAATGCTCAACAAAACAATAGCCAAACGCTGAATCATTTGAAGTAAAGAAAACAAATATGAATATATTACTATCCTTAGTTGAATAAAGCACCAGTAGCCAATAGCATTGACAATATGACATAATTAAACAAGAGTTGGGAAATGGTAACAAAGCTAATATATATCAGGCAAGTGAATGCAAGAGGCTTATCTTTCTCTCAGCTAAAATAACATGAAAGTCTAACCCCTTGTGTGAAAATATGACTAATCACATTTTGAAAAAGAAAAAAAAACTCTCGTAAACTTGTAGTTTGTTCCATAATAGTATAGCTGTCAAAGTGGGCCAAGCCGGCCCACCTGAGCTAACCCACCTGAATTGGTGGGTTAAACGAGTTAGCTCATTTAACCCACCATAAGGTGATGGATTGAAAATCTCAACCCACACCACCTGGTGAATTAAACGAGTTGACCAATTTAACCTACCCAAAAATTAAGAAAAAATAAAAATAAAATAAAAAATTATAAAAATTCAAATATAACTTTTTTAAAACATATGTTTTATTTAATCAATTAACTTCTATATCAATATAAATAAACAAAAAAAAATAACTAAATAAAAAACAAGTTTAAATGAATTAAAACAAATAGAATAATTTAATAATTCAATGATTTATTAATAATAAGAATATAATTATGAACAGAATATTCAAATCTGACAAATTACAAAATAATAGAGACAACACAGCACATACATTATGATTTTCTCTTTTAATAAAAAAGTGCAGTGGATTGGAGCGTTAGACTGAGTGAGTGAAAAAAAAAAAGGGCAACTCATTTAATCTGCGAGTTGGTTCATTTAACTCGCGAGTTAAATAGGTCAAGTTGATAAAAATATATCAAACGAGCTCTCAAAAGAACCCCCAAGAGGTGGGTTAAACGACCCAAGAGTCGAACCCGTCAAAACAGCTCTACATAATACCCAGAAACATTAATCAATGGATTCACAATTCGATTTCTATTACCAAATTATCCGGACACTATTGCTACGGTTTATACACGGATCCAGAATCACCGCTGACCCTCGCAGCGAAATGTTATTCACAAATGAAGGCCCCCAAAAAGCAACATTTTAATTTAATAATATCAATTGAATATTTAGAGCCATCCAGAAACCAATTTCAATAAAAAAATGAATTAATGATCCATCAATCAGCGACAAAACATCACAGAATTCCTGAATTTCTTGAAAAGTAAAATGAACCCCTAGAGTACCACCCCAGCTCGACAATATAGAGATGATTATTCAAGTCCCAGGGACCAATCACACAAACCCAGATTAAATTTCATGCATTCACACTACATTAGATAATCCAATAACCAACAGAGAGAGAGAGAAAAAGAAATTAAAAAACATAAAATTCCAACCAATACCTGCTTGAGGCAAGAAGGAAACGTGATTTTGCCGCCGTTGCGCGAAGGGGAGCTCACGATCTCCTGGGTGATGTCCCTCCACTTCTTGCACACGCAGGCGCAAGCGACGACGTTTTGGCGGTTGGGCCATTGGTCCTCGGTGGCCTCAACACGGCGTATGATCTCTCCGAGAAGCTCCGGCAGCATAGTGGACCATGATTGGCCGTAAGGTGGGGAATCCGCCGTGTTTCTGTCGTCGGAGTCACCGTTGAGTAGCTCCTTCCGCTCATCTTCCTCGATGGCCCTAACCTCCTTGAAGGATCTGGAAAATTTCCGAGAACGAAAAACGTTTCTCAGAGACATAGCTTAGGGCTCTGAACTTTCATGAGAGAGAGAGCGAGAGAGGAAAGAGATTTACAGAGAGAAAGTTACGACTGAGGAAAGGGGAGAGAGAAACAACCATCCGATGTGGTTGAGGTTGAATGAGAAAAAGGAAACCGTGATGATGATTTAGTGACGGGCAGGTGAGGAAACAAATAAATGAGGCCTGTGATAATTACGCATACGCGTTTGTTAAGGGTTGTTTAAAAAAAAAAAATCTTTAAATTTTTATTGTGCGATTTGTTTAATAAAAACATGATAAGTATAACTTTTATAATTAAACATTATATAATTAAATTTTTTAACAAATTTATAACTTATATTATATTTTTATTAGATAATGTAAAAACACTTCAATGTTTATTTTTTGTTAAAAATATAGCATAATAAATAAATATATAAATTAAGTATAAAATATTTATTATTATATTTTTACAACCAAATTTGTTTTCTATTAGATTATGTTGTTGGTTTTAATAATTTTATTTTTAAATTTAATATTATAATTTAAAAGATTGTTATTATTTGCTTATGATTTTAAGAAGTTTAATTAGATTATTGCTATTAATTTTTTGTTAATTTTCATTAAAGTATGTTGTTGCAGCTTATTATGCAGCATCTTAACACGCAATGAATGCACATAATTATTTCATATAATAAATATATGAGGAAATAAAATTCATTCAAATGTGTAATATGTCTATGAGTTAAATAGCTCAAGAGGGATACCTTGAGTTATACATATTTAAAGCGCAAAATTCATTAGTTCAATCAATAAAATATAATGACTTATTGATGAAGATTTAACGAACAGCACTAGATTACAAATTTATATAATTATATGACCTAATCATCAAATATAAAATTCTTAAGAATTAAGGTTAAATAAAATAGATTATAGAGACTCACTAAATAGTTAAACTAATTTTTATTGAAAACTCATAATAATTTTTTTAAAAATATATACGTATTATTTTAATACTAAAATTATATTGAATTCTTTATTTATTTACTATCAAACATTTTAATAAAATAGTAAATTACACTTCTTCTTCTTTTTTGCGAAGATTACTCACCTTCCCTCTACTTTTAAGATATGCAATTCAATCTAATTTAATTGTTCTACTAAAAGATCCTTCATAGAAAATGCAAGAAAATATTTTAGTTAAAAAAACATATTCAAGTTTGTGAACACTATATTTTTTTCAGGCCTTTCCTAAAAATAATAAATTTGAATGCTAGACTTATTTAATTTTTTGTGTTTTTGAATCATAATTAATTTTGAGTTATTCTTATCAATTGAGTCATCTTCATTCAAGTTTAAATTTTAATTTAAATCTAATTGTTTTGTTTTTTGAAATTTGTTAGATTGAGCTTTTTAATTTGAATAATTTAAAAAAGAGTAAATAAATAAACAGATATAATAAGCCAACATAAGAAAAGCTAAAAGGAAATAACATATTATTTTAGAAAAAAAAGAAAGAAAAGATTAAACTGGTTGTTTTTATCCCTATTTTATAATTCAAACCTAAGATAAAAACCTTATCTTCCATAATTTAAAACAAAATAATTAATTAAAATAGATTAAATGAATTAAAAGAAAATAGAATAAACTTTTATTTTATTCCTATCTCATAATTTAAAAAGCTTATCACTCATGATTAAAAAGCATATAAACATAAAAATAAGTTACAAATATTTACTTATCTCAATCTAAAACCTAGTCAGGAAAGTAAAAAGACACCAATGCTAAAATGGTGGGGGTGGAGTAAAATAGAGAGAAGTTCAAATAGAGAGTATGATTATTGAATGTGATGATTGTGCAAAATTCCTAATAATGTGATCATCACGCAAGTTGAAAAAGAATGTAACATTGAGATTTTCTTTTCTTTTCTTTTTTTTCTTTTTCATCAAATCATTGAGATTTATTTACAATATAATGTAAATACTTAACTATACATAGACACACACTCACTATTGCATCTTTGTTTTTATTTTTTTATTTTTTATTTTTACTTTTTACATATATTTTTTATTTTACTTTTAGAGTTTGACTCGTAAAACTTATAAGTCTTAGTAAGCACATATGAGTTTATATAGCTACATTTTGACAAGCTTCAAATTTTAACTGCTTGAGTTAAATTAGTTTTATTTCAAACAAATAAATTATAATAAAAAGTGTAAAAAAATATATTTTTTAAAAAAATCCAAAAATAAAAAATAAAGAAATTAAAGAAAGCTCCAAAACACAGAGTTATTTTAATTTCATAAATTAAAACTCTCTATCAATTATTTTATTTACAAAGTTAAAATTAATTATTATTTTCTTCTATTTAAAAAAATATAAGACACCAACTGAGTGACATCACTTTTCTACCTACTATGAGAGGGTTTTGATATCTATTGTAAATTACATTACTCTAAGTCATTTTTTTAGGTCAAATTTAATTTTTTGTATATATTTCATTTTTTATTTTTTTATTTTTTTATTAAAGTAAATAATAAAACCATATTCATTTTGCATTGTCAACTTAGGTGAGTAACCCGTCCTTAATACCTCTATAAACTATTAAACTTATATTTGATTAGTAAATCACCTTTTACACTAAAAATGATCTTCCAAAATTTCGCCTTTCAAAAATTTTGGTAAAAACTCTTATGAACTAATTTCTAAAATTAATTTATGATAATCAAACTACTTTCTATTTTAAGGCGTGACAAAGTTAATGGAGGATATTAAAAAGATTTAAACTAGATTAAAATGTATTTCAAATTTTAATGTCAAAGAAAGTTCATACAATTTTTAAAAAGCTAAGAAAAATTCTATTAATCCATTCTTAATAAAAAAAAAAATGTATATTAGAGGTGCATATAAGGCGAACTAGAGTTGTGCAATACTCGAAACCTGGTTCAGTTAAGAAATGGGTTGGACCAAACTTGAGTCTCCTTTTTTTTACTTTTCTTAATAAATTTCACAAAAAAAAATTGTTAATGAAAATAATTTGTCTTGAATGTGAAATGAGCAAAAAAAAAAAAAAAGATTATGATTTATAATGAAAAAGAAATAGAAGTAAAAGGATTAAAATTTAAAATGAAAATGAATTAAGATTAGAAAACAATCAATATCTTAAAATTTTATCTTAATTGAAATACTAATTAACTATTGATAATAATTTTTTAAAAATAAAAAAGTGAAAATAAGATTAATGGAATATCAAGTGAATTTGAAACTTGATTTGACCTGTCACGAAACATAGTTTGATTTGGTCAAAATGTTTTTTTTTTTTTTTCCGAAACTAACCCACTTCATGTAATTAGGCCAAAAGCCAACTAAATATATGTACACCCTTAAAAAATATGACATATATACAAAATTCTTTAAACCACTTTGATACTAGTAAGTAATATAAAAATATATTTTCTCTATTTTTCTATTGGAGTAACACAAGCAGTCAACTTAAGTGTGCACCGTTTGACGGCCACGTGAATAGCATTTCGTTCTGTACTGAAATTTGACTTGGTCTTACATAGACAATCAACTTGTTGTGATAAAACGACCTTTAATACAACAATTTGAAGAAAAAATAGAAGATTTGATACCATAAACTGGTAGTTAATTTAACATATTAATTTAATTAAATTATTTAAAAATAAAGTATATAATTGATCTCTTACTATTATACTTTGTAACAAATTAGTTTTTCATAAATTTAAAATAGTACAAAACAAGTTTTTTATAAATTCAAATTATATAGAATTAGTCTCTTTATTTATATTAATAAAGGATCAATTTTGTATAAAATAAAATTTTTGAGAAATTAATTTGTCATAGTCATTTGTAAGGGACTAAATTATTATAAAATATAAAAATAAAGGACCAATTTAATACTTCTCTCAATTATTTAAAGAAAAAAAGTTTATTTCATGATCCAAATTTTATTAAATTTATCTACATTAATTGAGATTCTAAATGCAAAGAATATGATGCAAGAGAGAGATGTCTCAAAATGATAGACTCACTAATAAAACACTAAATAAGTTGGACTTTTAAAATTCATGTTTGAATTCGAGTTAAAAAAAGTCGGAGCTTATATTTTGATCAGGTTTTTTATTCAAATTTTTATTTATATTTTTCAAGACAAACCAATCAAGCATTTTAAAGAGTAATTAAATAAATTTATTACTTAATATTTGAAATAAATAATATAGGTAATTGTTATTATTATATATAAGATTATATATAAAGAAGTTATAACTACAAATGAATTATTGCATTAACATAAATACTTTAAATAAGAGGTATTAGTTTTTTTTTATCAAAATGTCATGTTATATTAAGTTTTTCTTTAAATAATAATTTTTTATTTATTGAAAAAGTATTTATTCGAATTTTTCGGGATTGGATCAAATTTTTAAAAACACTCAAACCCAACCTATTTTACAAATTAGACTTTTCTAGTCAAACTATTTTTGTTCAGGTTTTTTTTTTTAGCTAGTTTCATTGGATCAATGAACTTTTTAAATTATGATCAAACTTATCACACATACAAATTCCCTATGAAGAACAACAAATGCAAGTTAGGTTCTTGGATTGAAGTCAGTTCAACTATAATTATGGACTAAACAATACACCTAAAATAAAACAAGACATGGCCAATGTGTTTAGATTATGCCTAAGCATGATTGATTTATTTAATATAATGAACACAATATATAGTATGCCTAATTTACTCCATTAATTGATTAATGCTAATTCTTTAAATTAAATTAAATTAAAAATCCAATGACTTTTTCACTTGATTAACAATAATTAATTCTTAGACCAATTATTGTTGAGCATATTTGCTTAAGGTTATGGTTTGAATGATAACAAATAAGAAGAAAAGATTTTCTATGTAATACTTAGGTTCTAGACACTTTTCAATATATTATCATGTTTTAAGAACATTTGTAAGTAATATTGAACTTATAAAAATTATTTAAAATGAATGTATAGTTATTTCTAAGTCTTAAAAGTCAAAGAAAAACTTATTTGGAGACAACCCCTTGCCAACCAGCTATCAAGCCTTATCAGGATCAAATAGGCACTTTTGGTGAGTGAGCAATCAACTAATCACTAGCCAGTAGTTAACTAACCATGCCCATATTAAGCTTAGTTTGTTGCCAGCTTGAGTCCTACTCGATTGGGAGCTCTTTATGAGTGAACAGTCGACTGCCCACTTGCTAGCAATTGATTGCCACCTAGATCAAACCCAATTTGTTGCTAGCCTTAAGACCAATCAACTCAAAGCTCTTTGTGAGTCACCAATCAACTGGTCATGAGTGAACAGTTGATTGTCGGAGTAAAGAATTTTAATTTTTGAAAAGGAAAGCAAGAATATTCAACTATCCATGGGAGGATAGTCAATTAGTTAATAGCAGACAAGCCATAATGGGTTTATAACAGATATGTTTTGAAAAATCTAACTTTTCACTCACTCTCAATGGATCTATTAGATCTCAATCTATATAAACTTGACCTATAGACACTGAATTAACATAAAAAACATTTAAGAGTGATTATATCATTGTTTTTTATATCTTATTAGCTCTTTATCATATTAATACTTCATTGTATCATATACTCTGCTTCAGAGAGTTTATCTTCTGTAATTTTTTCTTTCTTGTAAGAGAGAAGTTCAAGGAAGTTTCTTGAGATAGTCAAATTAAGAGATAGCTTGGTTAAGAGAAAGTTTATCCCTGAGTGTGTTCAAGGAGGTTCCTTAAAGGAGTGAAATTGTGAAAGTTTGGGATTAAAGAAGGTTCTCCTAAATTGTTGTATATATTGCTTGAATTCCAAAAAGTTGTTTAGGGATTGGGCATAATCTGTGTCCACCCTCTTCCCTTATTCTTTTTATTATTTTAAATCATTAAGTTTACTCTTTTTAAATTTTTTTATGATAGTTTTTCTACAAAATTTTTATAACACTCAATTCACCCCTCTTAAGTGTCAGACTTGTTCAACAATCATAAATTTGAATAAATAATGAATATGAAATAATTATTAGCACCTAAGCTTTAAAATTTAGAATTGTAACTTCAACACAAAACATTGAAACCAACAAGAAAAAATGTTACAAATATCAAGAAAGTCTAGCATATGAATGAAATAGATCACAAAGTTAGAATACATCTAAATCAAAATAAAGTAAAAAATTCATCAAAATTGCTCATAAAGGCACGACTAAAGCTTGCACTAAACTAGTTAATTCGATTAAAGAATAAGTTTTGATCACCAAACATTTTGGTTTATAACGTCGAAAATCTCTCAACATGGGAGCATCTCTCTCCACTGTGAGAGTACTTTGCTTTCTCGGAGTAATTCTTCAATTACTTTACAACATCCTTTCATTAAGTACTTCCAATATCATCTTGTTGTCTGTATGGACGAGGCTGAAGGAATAGATGGTGGTTGTAGTGTTCAACTTAATTGGACAAAATTTGATTGGAATAGAGATTCTCGCTTATCGCTTATAGGGAAATTAATAACCCAAAAGAATATCAATAAATCGATTTTTTGAACAAGATGATCAGTCTATTGTTATTCACCTTTGAACATAAAGAAGATTATGATAGAATTCTTCGCGATTGCCCATGGATAGTCTTGGCTACCTATTGAATATGCAAAAAATGGTCTGTGTTTCATTCATTGCAAGAGATGACTGTTGATCATTGTCAATATCGGGTGTAGTTTCATGGTCTGCCTATGGAGGGGATGACTTGTAATAATTTAGTACGTCTCATTGTGAAGATCTGGAGAGTAGTGGTAACTGAATAACCCATAGGACGTGATGATATAATTTGTGGTTTTCTCCGGGCACATGTGGAAATTGACATTAAGAAGCCATTACTAGTGGGTGTTTAGGTTCCTCGTCCAAATTTGCCAAAAATTTGGATCATTATTAAATATGAGAAATTACAACTATATTGCTTCACATGTGGATGTCTTGGTCATGATAATAAAAAATGTGTTTGTGAAAATGGTCTGGTCAATAGCGTGTGGTATAGAACTCATGTACAAAGTAAGTGTTGGTACATCCCCTGTTCGTCCTATTACCAGAGTGATTTCATTATACATGTTACGGAGACAGAGGATGTTTCTATTGGCAAGGCGGCGCGTGAATTTTCCCTCCCCAGTGCGTGTGTGACAAAACATCAATAGATGGCACTTGACAATGCCCAACATCTACACCCGTGGCTCATAATGGAGATATTGCAGTTAGTGATTGGTTGTCCACCCACTATGGACATTCTTCCTCGATCAACTTATAAGGGAATTCTCCTTCATGGGCCAGTAACATCTTGGGTCTGACTAAACGAGCTACCCAACACTCCAACAAAAGTATTATGATGTAGTACAAAGGGAACGTTGAGAGTGCCCACTCAGATATGAAAACCCATATACTAGTAAAGCCCAATATACGTATTGCAAACCAAACATCCTCACTTATAAATGAACGGCGATTCGACCCACTTATCTATGTGAATGTGTATACTCCAAATTCCCTTCAGCCCTTAGCTAATGGATTACCTAATGACCATTAGCCTTATGTTGTGGAATTCCCATATAATGATGACGCTCCTGCCTCCTCATTGGTGGTTGTGTTTATACTTTAGGATGTAGAGGTGGACCTCGTACAGGGTCTGAAAAGGATCCATCTCAAATGTCCTGCTATTGATGATTTCGATGATGTTTGTTAGAAAAAACTAAAGCAATCTTCTAAGATGCATTTTGGTGGTGGAGAGCTTAATTGGGTTTAGGTTCAGTTTAATCCTTCTCTTTGTGTGGGTTAAAGGATGTCACTGTTTCATTTAAGGAGAAGCTCTGTAAGGCGTAGTAATTTTCCAGTAGGTTCTTCGATATGTCAAATATGTGATCTTGTTGATATGTCGGTTGTTTTTTATATTGTTTCTTTTGGTGAAGTTTTTTATGTTTCTGTGATTGCTGAAGGGCTTGATAGCTTGCCTACAAAAGCCATCTATGAGCCATGAGCATCTTAACTTGGAATTGTGAAAGTCTGGGGTGCCTGTGACACAAAGATTCCTAAGAAGTGTGTTTGAATCATAAGCCCTCTCTGGTTTTCTTAATGGAGACTAGAATGTACAGTAGCATGTTGGAGAGGATGAAAAGATCCCTTGGTTTTCATAATGCTATGGTTGTTGAACATGTGGGACTAGCTGGCGGTCTGTTTAATGGTGGAAACAGAATGTTAACTTGACGGTGCACTCTGCATCTATGCATATTATCTTTGTTGAAATTTTTAGGTGGCCTAGATAATTGGTGTGGCATTATATCATTTGTATATAGGCCTCTTCAGAAGCAAGGTAGGGCTATTTTTTTTTACAATTATTACGACAATGTAATCTTGGTTGAGTAATACCTTGGGTATGCTTAAGTGATTTTAATGTTTAGCTCTCAAACAAAGAAAAGTCAGGAGGCCGGTTTAGAACTTTGTGGGGTTTTTCTTACTTTCATTCATTCTTGTCTGATTGCAGATTGCTGGACTTGGGTATTAATGGTTCTGGTTACACTTGGTCCAACAGAAGGATGAGAATTAATCATATCAAGAACATTTAGATATAGTTGTTTAAAACATCAAATGGAAGGAGACCTTTCCAAAAGCCTAGGTAGTTCATTTTGACAAATTTGGTTCAGATCATTGCCTTTTATTTCTCAATTCTCGTTTCATGGACATTAAAAGGCCATGGGTCTTTAAGTTTAAGTTCACGTGGACTAAACATTCTGATTTCCTTGCTGTCATTGAGAGAAATTGGCCTACTATTGAGTTTGGGAGTTCTGGTGTATTGTATTATTTCTTGAAAAACCTAAAATTAACTAGAAATTCTCTAATATCCTGTAGTAAAAAGGAGTTTCGAAATATCAGAAAGAAGATTTCATTGTTGTTAGATGAACATCAAAAGTGTTGTTATGGAAATTGGGACATTACAATACGTGAAAGGGATGTTCAATTGAAATACGAAATTGATTCTCTTTGAGCTTGGGAGGAACAATATTGGGCCCAAAGATCTCGTATATAGTGGTTGAAGTATGGTGATAAAAACACTAATTTTTTTCATTCAGTTTCTCTTAAACAGAGACAACTCAACAAAATCCTTCATATAAAATGAGAAGATGGTTCTTAGCCTTAAGAGCAATCAGATATTGCAGGGGCATTTAGATCATTCTTTTCTAATCTTTCCTTACAACTGGTGAAAGGGATTTGTCACATATGTTGGATTATGCGGTGCCTGTTATTACCAATGATGATAATGAGTATTTAATGAGACCTGTGACTGATATTGAGGTTAAACATGCCGCTTTTGATCTTGATGGTCTCAAGGCCCCTGGTCTTGATATTTTTTAGGAACTTTCTATCATCATTCTTGTAGTGTTGTTGGAGATCCGGTAAGCAGATATGTTAAAGACTTCTTTGCTCATGGTTATTCCTTACAGACTTCTTTGCTCATGTTGGCCATTTTAGACCAATAAAATTATGTAATTTTTCCTATAAGATTATATCGAAGGTCTTATGTAATAGATTATGGAAAATTCTTCCTGGTTGTATTACAAAAAATCAAAGAGTTTTTGTCCCATGCCAGTTGATCAGTGAAAATAATCTGGTAGTATAAAGATTTTCACTATTTGATGACAAAAAGGAGTGAGAATCATGATTTTGCTTTGAAACTAGATATGAATAAGGCATATGATCATGTAGAATGAGATTTCTTGAGATTTATGGTGTTAATGGGTTTATAACCTTTGATGGAGAGAATCATGGCATGTTTTTCATTTGTGGACTTTAATTTGCTCATTTTTAATAGGAAATTACCACTATTAGACCTCAAAGGGGATTAAAGCAAGGGGATCTACTTACCCCTTTTCTTTTCATAATTGTGGCCAATGTATAATCCAAAATGGTTATGGATGGGGAGAGACCTCGGGGTAAGAAGCTGGCTAAACGTTGTCTGATTCTTTCTCATTGCTTGCTTGCATATGCTTCACTATTCTTCCTGATGGCAATTGTTGCTAACTGTCAGTTCCTTGATGGTATTTTATATGATTATTGTTTAGCTTCTGGTCATATGATTAATTTGGATAAATCTTGTTTGTTTTTTTCTAGTAATACTCATTCTTCCCTCAAGAAGGAGATTTGTGATCTTATGGGCATCTCTTCCACTCAATCACCATGGAATATTTGAGCTTACCTGTTATTTGGGGTAGATCCAAATCTGAAGCTTTTGGATTTGTTAAGGAAAGGATACTTAATAAAGTGCAGCGGTGGAAGAATGGCTTTCTCTCTTAAGCAAGTAGAGAGGTACTTATGGAAGTTGTTGTTAATGTCATTCCTACTTATCTAATGTCATGTTTCCTCTTTCTAAAAAAGGTGTCAAGATCTTAATAGTATGATTTTCAATCTTTTGTGGGGGTAAAGGAGGAATGAAGGGCGTATCCTTTGGGTTGCCAAGAAGAAATTAACTCGATCAAACCATAGAGGGGCTTGGGTTTTAAGGATTTTTGGAATTTCAATCCGGATTTACTTTCTAAACAAGCTTGGTGAATAATTAATTCTTCAGATGATTGGTGGATTAAGATTCTCAAGAGGATTTATTTTCGTACTTCCTCTTTTCTTGATGCTAAGAAAGGTGGATGGGCTTCTTAGACTTGGTCCAGTATTTTGGAGGGACGAAACTTCTTATCACAGGACCTTTGTTAGATGGTTGATAACGACCAAAAAATTAATTTTTGGAAAGACCATTGGCTCTCGGACTTGGATAATTATCATCTGTCTTGTTATGCCCCTAATAATGAAATACAAGATTCATTAATGGCTAGCTTTATTGGCAAGGGGAATGGAATCTTGCACATGTCTTTGGTTGGCTTTCTAGTGAAGATGTGGCTTCCATTTGAAGGATTCCTCTCCCTCATATGGATGTTGAAGATAAGTTCAGTTGGGAAAAAGGTAAAAATGGCAAATATTCAGTAAAATGTGGTTATCAGTCAGCAATACAGCGGGCATCCAATGCCGATATGCTGTTGGTCGGTCCTTCCTTTCATGTTTCTAATGGATTTTGGAAGCAACTATGGACTCTTAAAGTTCCCCTGAAAATTAAGCACTTCTTGTGGCATTGTTATACTAATTCTTTGCCTTCGATGGAACATTATTCAAACATCATTTTCATTATACCAAATATGCCCTTGCTGTCTCAATGTGGTTGAATCAATAGAACATATACTTTTTCACTGTGATTAGGTTAAAACTGCGTGGTTCTCAAGTTCATTTTCTTTTTGTATGGATTCTTGCCGCATTGGACGCATTGATGAATGGCTGTCTTGGGTTTTCTTTGATCTTCATCTATAAAATTAAGATCTATCTTTATTTGCCTTCTTATGTTGCTTCATCTAGAAACATCGATTCTTGTTAGTTTTTTAAGGTAAATATGTGGATCCTATTCTTGTGGTGAGATTAGCTGTTGAGAAAACTTCAGAATATTGGAATGTTCATAATTTGTTCCCTGGTGTAGATGTGGCCGCATTACTAAATTCTAATCAGGTTATAAGCTAGTCCCCTCCTCCTTCGCAATGTTATAAAATTGATACTGATGCTTGCTTTAAGGAGACTAATTTGCTTTCTGGTATTGGTATCATTATACGCAATTATAATGGGATGGTCGTTGAATAGTGTGGTACTCGTTGCAAAGCTACTTCTGCTTTCATGGCTGAATCTCTTGCTCTAAGGAAGGGGGCTTTCCATGGCTCTTGATTTGCGTTTACAGCATGTTATCTTTGAATCTAATTGCAAGTCCCTGATTCAGACTATTGATGGTTTTACCACTTATGCTGATTGGAGAAGCGACTCTATTATTAAAGAAATATGCAAATTGAGTGCTCGCCTTGTTTCCTTCTCCTTGGGTTAGATAGCCAAGCATGTTGATAGGGGGTTGTCCCACCAAGTTGGGAGATGTCTCCCCCAACCCCTTTGGTTTCGCTCATCGGTACTGACAGGCTGACTATTAAGCTGCATTTGCTATTCGATGATTTTAGTTTGCTGATCCTGATTGTAGCTTTGTTTCTTCGTTCACTTTTTGTGTTTCCTTTGTTTCTTCGTTTTTCGTTGTTTATTCCTGTGTCTATCTATGTCTTCTGTATCAATGGATATTGTCTCTTGGATTCTATTGCATCGGTAATACGAAGTTACTATTGACCAAAGAAAAACGGCTCTTACTCAACCAAGGCAAGATAAAAAAATTTTTGTAGAACCAAGAAATACATGTTATATAGAGAATTCTAACAGACAAGCTTTTGACTTTTTAATTGACTAATTCAATATATACAAGTTATGTTCAATAAGTTTAAGATACCTAAATTTTCTCTTTGACAAATAGAACTATACATGTAGAATTCTAATAACCTTGAGGAAAACGCATACTAAAATCATTGTCACAATTAAATGGTCAACATTCAAAATATGCATAAAAAAAAATTAACTCTATTGACCATATAACTTGAAAAAAGGCCTTCACAACAATCGACATATCATGCAACCAAAGATTTGAAACAAGTGTCCATTTGATATTTTTTAACAGTATAGCTTCTCCTAATATCATAAAATTTAGCATAAAGTGGATATGCAGTTATCTACGCATCTAACATAGTTTACATCTAAGTACCAATAGTTTCATACAGATAAACCTTATAAGGATCACTATGTAATAATTCTTGGTACCCTATAGATACCTTGTAACAGTTTTTGCAGCTCTTCAATGAGTCATGCTAGAATCACTCAAGTATCTCCAACATACATTGACAGTAAAAGTTAAATATGAACAAGTGCATTCATCAAGCTCCATTTATTGGAAGATATAGGGTATCTGCCATTACATTTGAAAAGAGATCTTAGTCCTTTCATAAGATTATGAACATCAACGTAACTATGACATTTACAACATTATATTTTGGTAAAATTTTTTGCTTGTTGCCCCTTTATTCCGTGCGTTTTACTTTTCATTCTTCTTCCAAAATTCAAGCCAACGAAAACTACAAATTACATGTTCAAATAAACATTTTAAGTGCTTTTTTCGGCCAGCGAACAATTGAAGTGTTTGAGCGAAATACTTTTGTCCCAATTTTCAAAAATTAATTTATGATAGTATTATACTAAAAAAACTTACAGTGTAACTATAGCAAGCATTTTTCTTTTTGGCCAAAACGATAGCAAGGATTGCTTACAGCTTAGTTACGCGTACGCTTTTTACTGGGTGGATAGCGACGACGACGTTTTCCCGCAGAAGCCAGATTTCAGAAGTATCGGTTCCTAACGCCTCTGTGGATCGTCTTTCGATTCGCCTTGATGCTGAGTTAAAACCGTCGGTCCATCGTTGACTACCCGCCTACGGCGACGCCGGCCGCAATCCGACGAACAATTGCTGGGTTTGTTTTGTACTAAAGTTCCTATCCTTCTCACCTCATCGACAGCGTTCCTGTCTTCCCTCTTTCGTTTCTGTCTTAAATTACTGACTTATTTTTCCTTTTGATATTCAATCGCTGCAGAACCGACGCTGCGGCATCTGCAACGAATGTTTTTACTATAAAGGTGCTTTAATGGCAAAAGGAAAAAGCTCGAAGATGAAAATCGCCATAATCCACCCAGATCTTGGCATAGGTAATCATTTATTTGCTATTTTTATGCTTCTGAAAGAATAATTGTATAGACGGTTACGAATTCCATTGCGGATTAATTCTCATGGAGTTCTGTTGATTCCACCCCCTCCCAGGAAAAAATTTCGAAGTCTTTGAGTGTTAACTAAGTGATAAAAATCACGGTTGATGTTATCAAATTGGAGGTTGCGATTTATTTTGGTAATGAGTAGTGAGGGACATTCGAGCGCCATCTGTGGTCGCTACAAAGTTGATTGTGTGTGATTAACAGAGTGATAATAGGATGGTCACTGAAATGCCAACACATTGGATTCAGCCTGACATGTCTCTTATGCCTTTCATTTAAAAAATCCATTTTCTTCCTCCCTCTTCATGAAGCGGCTCTTCGAAAGCAGTATCTTTTAAGGAGAGAATCAAGTGGTTCTTGGTCTTGTACGCCCGTGCAAACCTCACTAATGTCTTTTCTATTCTTAAAATTATCAGTCTCGAGTACTTTTAAGCACATTACGCACAAGACATTGGGTATTACACAGTTTTGTTGTATGTAGATTTATTGCTACCATATTTCACTATGTTCTGCCTTACGCTAGATTTTATGACGATTACCAACTTTTAGTGTTGTTAAGGATATCTTGTCATATTTTGTAGGTGGGGCTGAAAGATTAATAGTAGATGCTGCTGTTGAGCTTGCATCCCATGGCCACAATGTTCATATTTTTACCGCTCATCATGATAAAAATAGATGCTTTGAGGAGACTACTGCTGGTACTTTTCTCTTCTCCCCCTCCCCCGCACTTTTCTGCGTGTTTTAGTACTTCTCCTTTTTATAAATCATGTACAATTGCCAATATTATTTGATATGATCAGTTGAAACCACCAATATCTTGTGCTGGCTAATATTTTTATGATCCGCTTAATTGTAGTTCTCAAATATCGTCTGATTAATTAGCTTTAGTCTGCAGAGGGTACTGCTTGACAAGCTACATGGGGCTTGTATGCAAAATTGGATTTTATATTTAAGTATGAAGTGTTAAAAATGGGATTTTGTGTTACTATCAATGTCAAAAGTGATAATAATGTGATCTTGTGTCTTTATTCATTTTGCCACTTTTGAAGAAAACTTGATGTAGGACCAAAAGAGAAAAATTGGGAGAGAGAAATAGAGGGAGGAGGGAAAACAGAGAACAAATTGACACTCTAAATTCAAAATGGTCTGGAAACTGACATTCAACCAATACAAACTACTAAGAGGGTTTTTTTTGGCCATACAGTAAGCGGGTTATTTTAAGGGAGCCCATACATGGAAATAAAATAAATATAAATGGAAAAATAAATAAAACGAAACAAGAAAATAAATAAAACATAAAATATAAAGTTCTAATTCTTATGTTTATTCTTAATTCCTAATTTACAAATTAGTAATAATATTCACGAAGTATTCTCTTTCCATTCTCCATGATTCTCCCCTAGCTAGAGAAAAGTTGTCCTTAAAGTTTTGTAAGCAATAGAAAAGTCCAACTTGAAGCATTAGGTATAACAACTAACACTAATGATAAAATTGATAGCAAAAGTAACTATGGGCCCTCTAGCACATTGAGAATAACAAAGTCAAATTGGCTTAGCAAATCAGTAGAATGAACCTGAATTAAAATTTAACTTATAAATGTTGTTGAGAAGCATCTCTTCACGTCCTAAATTTATTTCCAATTATTTTTCATAACCTATGATATTTCCTTCATATTCAATGTCTAATAGCCAATCCAGGGGTTCCACTATAATATCATTGGGCTCATCTGTGTTGGCTTACGCTATGATGTTAAGATTTTGTGAATATTCTTCTTCTACCTTGCTTTGACCTTGGTTACCCTCAACTCTAATTAGATCTTCTAGGTTTGAGCCAGTGAGTTGTTTACTTAATCAGTTATGGCATTAACCACCTCCTCATGGCTCATGATGACTGTCTATATATTCTCTACGAACTTACTAAAACAAACTCTAATGTAGCAGTCATTCACATAATTATAAAGTGAGTACAAATACCACACTTAGCATTTTAGAGGGCCAAAATTTAGTAAAAATACTCCTAAATGCTCTCATATGGTGAATAATTGCAACTCATGTTGGATTGGGTGGAAAATAGGTGAAAAGAGCCGAAATAATGAGTCTGGAGCATCTGGCGCACAGGGCGCATGAGAACCACATGTATGGAGGTCAACCGACATGTGACTGCACGTGGCAGCCAGCAAGGTGCTTATGGGATTAGGCCGATCTCTGCCTTGCACTTCTGATGGTGGGTCAGTTGTCAATTTGGTGGCTGGAAGTAGTTTTTGACTTTGACAGAGACAGTTTTCAGATTTTCAGATAGTTTAAAGTGATGGAGTTGTGGCTAGAACAAGGAAACCTTACTGTGATACCAATTGATGTAGGACTATAAGAGGAAAAGGGGGATAGGACGGACAAAGTGGGAGATAAAGAAGAAAGAGAGGGAAGAAGAAAGGGAGGAGGGAAAGACAGAGAACAAACATATACTAATTCCTATGCTTACAGGGCATATAAAGGGAGTCCATAAAAAATAATAATAATAAGAAGGATTGTGGCCTCATATTCTTAGCTACTTTTCTTAACTGAAAGAGTGATAAAAGAAGGAAGAATTGTGGCCTCATATCGTATTTAATTATAATTTCACATTTACCTTATGCCTCATAGGACAGTATTTGTGGCGTGTCTTTAAGAGTGATTTGAGAAGGTTGGAATGATTACATCTTTTTCCCCATAGTTGGTTGAGTGAAAGCCGCCCCCCCCCCCCTGGGGCCCCCTTTTTTCTTCTTATATTATGAATCTGACAAAATTATTATCCAAGTAGAAGGATGTAATTTTGTTTAGTTATACTTCTTCATAAACTTATTTTTATATTATGAACATTGTAGTTTCACTAATTATGTTAGCCTCAAGTTTCAACTGGAAAGGTTCATAGAATAACATGGCTCTGGCCAGCCATGCTTTCCTGTTTTGGCAGCATATTTACTAAAAGTAAAACTGGAAAACAAAGATTATGTGAGAAAGGATTAAGCTAAATTTATTTCTTCTTTGCATAATTTGGAAGCATATTTACTTGTCTAAAACTGGAAACTTAGATTGAAGTGAGAAAAGGATAAAGCTAAATAATTTTCTTCTTCACGTAATCTCTTTATTCTTTGTTGTGTAGCTCTGGTCTTGCCCTCTTGTTTTCCACCTCAGTGGTTGTGGTTTTCCTATTTTCTCTCAGTTTTTTTAATATGTGATTAACGTCCCAGTCAAATGGGTTAACAGATCGTGTACAGTCTTAACCTGCTGTTAGGATAGTGGAGTTTCTGGTTTATATTAAATGTGATAGACAAGAAATTGAGTCCATGGGCAATTCAGTTTCTTTTTTATTTACAATAATAAATACACAAATGTATTCCATGTATGTTATTTTCGGATTGATTTAGCAGAAATTCACATCCTAAGTTCTAAGAATTAGTTCGACACCTTAATGTCCAGGTACCTTTCCGGTTACTGTTTATGGTTCCTTTCTTCCTCGGCATATTTTCTACCGTCTTCATGCATTATGTGCGTACATGAGGTGTCTATTTGTTGCTCTCTGTGTTCTCTTCATGTGGCCATCATTTGATGTTATACTGGCAGATCAGGTCTCTGTAGTTATTCCAATCTTGAAACTCAAATGGTCAGCACAGGTAATTACAATATAGTATATCTCAATTTATATTTGGACACCATTATAAATGTTTCATTTGATGAATTTTCTCGATAGGTTGTGTTCTATTGTCATTTTCCAGACTTGTTGCTGGCTCAACATACAACTTTCCTCAGGAGGATGTATAGAAAGCCAATAGACTATATAGAAGAAAAAACAACTGGTTGGATTTCATTATGGCTTTCTTCTCTTTCTCTGAACTTTTTTCCATCATAGATAGCAAATCATTGATCAAGTTTTGCCAAATTGCAGGAATGGCTGATCTGATACTTGTTAACAGCAACTTCACAGCATCTACTTTTGCAAATACTTTCAAGCATCTGGATGCTCAAGGAATTCGACCTGCTGTTTTATACCCAGCAGTCAACGTGGATCAGTTCAATGAACCCAATTCCTTTAAGTAATAACATGTTTGTAGATATTTGGCTGCCTCCTCCTCATAGCAAGCTTTTTAATATTGTGCATGTAACATATTAATATGACACCATTACAGTCTCAATAGGCTAATATTTGTATTCTTTCTTCTGGTGTAGGTTAAATTTTCTTTCCATTAACCGCTTTGAAAGGAAGAAGAACATAGAATTAGCAATATCAGCTTTTGCTATGCTTCGCACCCTTGAAGGAGGGCATCGTGATATATCTAATGCTTCCTTGACTGTTGTCGGTGAGCATCTTCTACTTTTGGCTTTGTATTCCAAAGAATAAATGATAAACATTTTTGCTATATTAGATGCATTATTTTTTTCTTTCCCAACTTCCAAGTGTGTCATGACTATGTTGTTGTGCACAATGGTGGTGTCTGGAATGTCTCCTGTGATGTGCAATGATTTCATAATCAGGTAATCTGTGATAAGGTTTCAAGTTGGACCTTTTGATAATTGACATGGAAAGTACATGAGTCAACGCCCCTCCCCCCAAAAAAAAAGAGCAATCGCATTACTAGTGTATTATTGGGTTGGATAAACTTTTATGTAAGTTGTGAGCTTCACACTACTATGCGAGATATGGAGTGCTCAGTTCACAAGTTTAAATTGAAAAGAGGAAGATTGTGCCGGGCATGGAAATAGGGGAGACTAAGAAAGTTATGTACAACTAGCATGTTTGGTGTGTTGAGTTACTGGTAAGATTTGACTAGGGTTTGAAGGCTATTTATTACATATTTCTTGACAGTATAGCTGGGTGTCTGTTTTCATTTTCTCGTGTATGTATGTGTGTGTGTCTGTATATATATATATATAAATTCAGTTCATTCTGAAGTATCTGTCCAAGTTGTAAGCAATGATAAGGATGAAATCTATTGTCATTCCTTGTTCCAGGTGGCTTTGACAAACGATTGAAGGAGAATGTAGAGTACTTGGAAGAGCTTAAAAATATAGCAGAAAGGGAAGGGGTGTCAAATCGAATAAGGTTCATAACATCCTGCTCCACAGCTGAAAGGAATGCTCTTCTTTCAGAATGCTTGTGTGTCATTTACACTCCAAAGGTTTGTGAAACCTTATATATAACGAATACTGCTTGTAATTAGATGAGGAAAGAGTCTTACATGAAGCTCTTTGATGCAGGATGAGCACTTCGGCATTGTTCCTTTGGAGGCAATGGCAGCTTATAAACCCGTTATTGCATGCAATAGTGGTGGACCTGTTGAGTCTATCAAGAACGGTGTGACAGGCTTCCTTTGTGATCCTACTCCACTTGAGTTTTCTCAAGCAATGCTTAAACTCATACAAGATCCCCAGGAGGCGGAGAGAATGGGAAGAGAAGCTAGGAAGCATGTTACTGAGTCATTTTCAACCAAGACATTTGGCCAGCGTTTGAATAGATATCTTGTTGACATTCACGGGGGAAAGGAGGACTGAATTATGTTAGATTTTTTTTTCATATGAATAGTCTACCTAAGATGGACAGATCAAAGTAATTATAGATACACATATAAGCATGTTAGTTGTGGATTCCACAAGATATGAGCCTAAAATTTTGTCTATTTATAATTAGTTTGGACTACTTTGACTAATTTTTAACAGACCCAGTTTATCTAAGAATATTTCACTGAGAACACTGACCATTGCACGGGCTTGTAGTCCAGCTTGTAAAATATAAATTTCAAGTCTAATTCGGCAGTCCTGAGTATGATTTTTTCTCTTTTAGTGAAATGTTGAACTTTGTGAGTCAGACCAAAATATAAAACTTATTTGTGTTCGAAAATGAGACGGTGAAGTGTATGCTTGCCTGTTCGTGTGAAGTGTCGGAGAGTGGGATGCTGTGTTTTAAATGTGAGATTGGTTAGAGATAAAAGGTGAGAGAAAAACTAATATAAAATTGTGAACACGGACTTGTATGTAAAATACTAAAGTAGTATATTTTCTGATGTTTTATGCAAATAATATAAAAATTATATATTTATATATTGTTTCTTCAAGACTATTCAAACTTATAGTGTAAAATATACAATTTTTATATTTTTAGTATTATATTTTTACTAATAAATATAGGAATTTTATAACTCAGCATCTTATTATTAAATTTTTGAAAACTTTTTATACGAGTTATAATGTTATTAAAATCATCTAAAATTGCAGATATAATGAACTATTCTTAAATCTATTATCAAAATATAATGTCCGTAGTAAAACTGCCATAATCAAGCATAATACCAGTTAATTCCTTACATGGCTATAAAGTAAAGATGGTCAAAGTTGGGCATAAGTTAGATTTGATACAAGATTCAACCCAACCAAACAATATTCAGATGAAAAGAGAATCACCCATCACCGTTCAAAGTTGATAGTCTAGGAGAGGCCAAAAGGCAAGGTGAAGTAAGAGTGAGAACATAATATTAAGTTTTCTAGGCGACGTTGATAGCTGGGTATCGATATCAACTTACTTCATTTGGTGGAAAAATTCCACGTCAACGTGGGAAGCTCTCAAGCTTGCAGGTTCTTTATCTTAGGATGAACAACTCAATCAGAATAATTCCTTATCAGTTAGGTAATCTTTCAAACTCGTCAGAAATTGATTTATATGGCAACCATTTGGTAGGTGTCATTTCTTATCAGCTTGGAAAGCTTTCGAGCTTGAAAATGCTTCAGCTTGGTGATAACGGCAAGCTAAAAGTTGAGAAGAGTTCGTCCTCTGAGTAGCTTTTCAATCATTCTTTCTTAACGAACATTCATTTGAGTGTTGTACCCAATCCTAATAATGCTAATAATTTGTTGCAAATCTCTATCACCACCTCCTTCCTGTTTGAATTGTTCAACCTCTCTTGAAGTTCTTGATCTTGATGAAAGCAAGAATACATCATCAATATTTCCATGGTTGTTCAATTCTAGCTCCAATATTGTTAAGCTCTATCTCTCTCGTTACCTCTAATTAAGTTCCATTCCATATGATTTTGGCAAAAACAAGGACAGTTGACGAACTCGACCTCTCATGAAATGAACTAAATGGAAAGGTTAGTGATGAATTTTGATATAATCTCACCATATTAATGCACTTGGATTTATCTTCAAATTCATTGGCCCTTAATATTTAGCATCAATATGGTTCTTCTTTTTCAATTGCAAAAGTTTATACTTGAGCTATTGCAAGGTTGGCCCTAATGGCCACTTACTCAAAACAATCTTAGACTTCTAGATATATCTCACCTTGAAATTTTTGTTTCTGTTCCTGGGTAGTTTTGGAACCTAGAAAAGAGATTAGATATACTGGATTTGAGAGACAGCAATTCAGTTCAGTTCATTGAATCCTATAGAATAGCTTTGGCTTCAAATCACTTCAATGGTTCAGTGCCTTTATTCTATTAACAGCAGTAGAGGAGCTTAATATTTCTGGAAACAGATTTTTAGAATTCAATTTTTCATGTTACAATGGGAATATCGGTGTTAATGTCAAACTGTTAGAACCGTTGGATCTCTAATACAATGATCAATTACAAGGGTAGCTTCCAGATTGTTAGAGCTTTTTCAATGTTTTAGAGTGAATTGATTTCTCTAACAATAATTTATAAGGAAAACTCCTGTTTCTATAGGATCCCTGTCTAGAAGTATAATACATGCATAAATCTGGACTTCTAAGCACCATTAATTTCACTTACAATGAACTATTAAGGGAGATTCCAAGAGAACTTATAAGATTGGTTTCCTTAAATCTATCCCAAAATAGTTTGTGAGGAATGATCATTTAGAGCTTTGACATCTTAAATCACTAGAAGTTTTTGAATAATCCAAAAACATTCCTTCGGAAAAATTCCTTCCAGTCTTGCTAAAATCTCTGATCTTGGAACTCATGGGTTTATCAAATAACAATTGGGCATGAAATATTACTACAGGGACATGATATTAACATTGGAGTTTCTTGTCAACGCTCTGAATTTTATATTGGTAGATTTAGATCATGATTGAATTGGGGAATTTGATAGAAAGCCATTTTTCATTACCCTTTCCATGAATTTTGGTCATTAACTTGGCAACTACAAATTCAGAACGAACCACACCAAATTAAATCCTTTATGTGTTTCTTTTAGTCCAAGTGAAAACTGTGTTATCTGTATTCAATAACAAGATCGAAATCTCCTTCTCACCAGCAACAGATTTGGAGACACTTTCTCTCTGCTTGCATCTCTGAGGCCAAGCAGTAAGCTTAGGACACTCTGCTTTCACTTTGAAGTTGCATAATGCCTCGTATCAGAGGGAAGCAAAGGAGCTTCGTGCTTCCAAACCTCATCAATATACTCTACAACTATGAGGGGATGGGTTTGCCTCCGTGAATCAGATCCTCTTCCTTGTACTCGTATTTGATTCCCTTCTCTTTTAATGCTATCCTCGCTCTCATCCCATACATGCTCATCTAATCGTTCAACAGCACCACCTCTCCTTTCGCCATTGTTGAACACACAAGAAAGTCTGACTTGCACAGAAGATAACTCTCAGCAAGAAGCTATGAACATATCTGAATTTATAAGTGGTTTCTTTCCACGTTTTGTTTCTTTTCTGGGAATAATATTGTTACTGTAATTTCAGTTTACAAGAGTCATGGGGTATAGAGCTGATAAATTTGAGTTAAATTCTCGAAATTCAGATAAGAATATCTCATTAATCATTATGTAACATCAAAAATCATGTGATCGAATCATGTCATTCTATTTAATAATTAAAGTAAACACAAAATTACTTGGGTTGGTAATCGTGGTCTTATAACGGTCTGTGAGATTTAATTAAGAAGACAGCAAAAGAGATAACTTAATGATAAAGTGATGTACATTAATTCTTTATATGACTATAATTGAGTCCAAAAAATTGACTAAAATCCTTGAAATTCGAATAAAATTATTTCATTCTTCCATGTGTACCATAAAAAATCATGTAGCTCACAGATCCAATGGATATGCTACACTTTCCGTTTAAATAGGTTGAGTCATCATGCACACAGGTTTATTGAGATTTCCAATAATTGAAGAAAAGGAAATGGAACCACTAGATCATTTCATTAAACGACCATGATTCAGGTGCACTGATATTAATGAGGAATTAAATATTGATATACAGATTATCTCAATGTCGTCTAATATATAATATTTTTATGATACATCTGTTCAAGGAAGAGAGACAGAAATACATAGTATTGTGTATCTTTCATATATGACATGTTAGTACATGACTAAGGGCTTCACCTGCGAGTCAAATGGTTTTGTCCAATTGTATTTCTTGACCCCAAAAAAATTAGGCCATCCCAGATATCTTCTTGTAGGCCAAAACTGATTCATAGACTTGCTTCTCATCTCCAAGAGAGTTTGACACACTTTCTCTCAGCATGCATCTCTTAGCCCAAGCTATAAGTTTGGGACACTCTGCTTCTATATTGAAGTTACCAAAGGTTTCATAAGTGTAAAACCAGCAATAGAAAGGGATGAGAGCAATATCAACAAACCCAAAAGTGTCACCCCCAAAATAAGCTTTGTCTCCGAGAGCCTCCTCCAATTGCTTTAAGCTCTCTATGAACTTGTTCTTTGCCTCCACTTGCTCTTCTCCCACTGAAGTCCATATCCTCCTTGAAACATCATACACCTGCACTTTAGGAGTAAAATTTTATTTTGGTCCCTTATGACAGGGTATTAATCAATTTAATCCCCTATAGAATTATTTTTTTAAAGTTAATCCCTCAGAAATAATATATTATTCAATTTAGTCTATAATAAAATTGTCTTCTCAATTTAGTCTATTTAATTCTAATTTTTTAAATTTAATGTATATTCAAAAATATTTTTTTAAATGTTTAATAATAAATAAATTTTAAATTTATTAAATAATTTAATAATATATATTAATTTACATATACAAAATTAATATACTATGATTTAAATTTCATTTGAATTGTCATAATATCTAGACTTAGTATTCTTTTTTGAAGAAAGGCTACAACAATATCTTTTAGATTTATCAGTCCACACTAGAGACAATATATTTTGATATTATTCATTATTTCTTTTAAACAATCACGCCAGTTCAATTGAAAAAGAAAATAGCTTCTTAAAATGCAATTAAGTTATGCTTGGATTTTGTCTTCCCAATTTAGTATCTTACAAGTAATATTATTATTAATAATATTGTCAATCAATGTAACCTCTCATAAAATTATTTTCTTAATTTAAACATCACAGATAATTTATCATTCAATTTAGGTCATTATAAAATTATTTTTTTAATTTAATCCTTTACAAATAAAATTATTATCAATATTATTTATATATTTGAATAACATTATTAATAACAATTTTATTTATAAGATACTGAATTGAAAAATACGCAAACGACTAAACTGAAAAAATAATTATATGAGATATCAAAATAAACAATACATCATATAAAAGAGATAAAATTAAAAAGAAAGTTATGTGAGGAATTTTATTAAAAAAAAAAAAGGTACAGTTTTATTTCTTCTTAAAGCATTTTGCTATCACATGGATTCCTAGGAGGTAGATGTTGTAAATTGATCAAGTTAAAGCAATGAAAGAAGGTACCCACCTTGTAATCAACAAAGTTAGCCCAGAACCTTGCTTGAGCTCTGTGGTAAGGATCAGAGGGAAGCAATGGAGCTTTGTGCCTCCAAACTTCATCAATATACTCAACTATGATAAGAGATTCACATATGGGCTTGTCTTTATGGATGAGAACAGGGATCTTCTGGTGAATGGGGTTCATTTGTAGAAGCAGAGGACTCTTGTTCCTCAGATCCTGTTCCTCATACTTATATTGGACTCCTTTTTCTGCCAAAGCAATCCTAGCCCTCATCCCAAACATGCTGAATCCAAAGTCCAATAGAACGGCCTCCACTTTATCCACCATCTTCGAGGGACAACACTGGAACAGAGTGATGAACGGTGATGAAGAATACAGAGAATCGATGAGATATTCTTTGAGTTCTGAATCTGTGGATTATATGCAATTTGTGAGTTTGGAAAAGTCAGAAGAGGCGGCTTGGGATCATATAAAATTATAATTTTTCTGTTTGGATCCAATCTTTTCAAGCTTATATGGGGTTAAGAGTGTTCAACCCAGACCCAAAATCTTTAGGATTTGCTGTTGTCCTGTTTTCAAGCCCGAATCTTTCTAAACAGAGCACTATCATCCATCAAAATAATGGTAAAATTACCTTCAATTATCTTCCAAGACAATTGCATAAAAACACTGAACTCTTAATTTAAACAACTCCCAAATTTAGTGATGGTTAAATATAGATTTGATAAATATTCTTTAAATTTATTCACATGGACCTAGGCATATGAATTTAAAATTTGAGAAATAATATGAAACAATCCCATCTCAAATATGTTGCCATTTTTATTGGGAAAGATATCCTACTTATATTAAAGCTTTGTTTAAGTTTGTAGCTAAGCGCTAGCTTGGAACTACTCCTTATAATTCAGCAGGATTTTAAACATAAAAGATTACACAACTCCAAAAAGATTTACTTGGCTTAATAATCCTTTTATCTAATAAATCTTGGATTTCCTTTTTACAATATTATAATAAGTCTTGATTCATTTGCATAGGCCTGGTTTTTATTAGAACATTTGCCGCATTAAAATTTCTTGTCAAGGTATATCTATGTCATGATTTTTCCTAATCCAAAAGTCATTTAGATGGTTAGTACTAAATTCCTTTTAAGAATTTTCCTTGAATTATTTCGTTCTTTGTTCAATCTTTGGGTATTTTAGATGTTATTCAATTCTTTTATAATGAATATCTTTTTTTGTAGAAAATTTAATTGTTTTAGCTTTTTTATTTAATAAAGTTGTCAAAATAGTACATTGGTTGATAGGTTAAATAAGTTAGCATATTTAACCTACTTTAATTTGGTGGGTTGAGATATTGAACTTGCTCACCGAAAAAGTTAGACGGTCCATTAGTCCATTAAAAATTAAAAAAAATTACAAAAAAAAGAAGTGAAGGTTGGATCCTTTACGGGGTGTTATTAAACCAAAAACATAGATATAAAATAGATCTCTTAGGACTAGTAATCCGCAATTCTGAGTTTTCAACCAATATATGAATTTAGGAGTTATAACATAAATGCAACGGCTTACATCCCCAAATGAAGACTTCATAACTTAATAATCATAAAATCAAAATAAGGCTGAGGATAACAAACGCCTCTCTTGGGCAACAATACTTCAAGGCCACTATTATAATTTAATTAAACAAAATCACTTGTCTTCATCCAGGAGATGTGAGCTATTTCAAATATATTACAGACTTAACTCCATCAAAGATCATGGCAAGATTAATCTATTTTGATATGCAAGATTCTCATAAGAGGCAAACACAAAGCATACTTAGATCTCTTGGTAGAGTGGTCGTTTATAAAGCTAAAAAGAAGATTCAGATAAACGATAAGTTTAGGGAGAATTCATGGTCATGGAAATACTCATATTATTAAAATTGAATATCATACAAGTTTTGAATGCCTAAAACAAGAGGAAGCGGCTCCTTATATAGATGGAGCAAGGCCTAAAGCAACAAACTAAAAGATAAGACACAATAATACAACTAACAACCAATGACAATAATACAAAGAGAAAGCTAATAAAGTCTAAGATGACTCATCATCTTTTAAACAACACACTAAACACGCCAAACAACCTTAATAAAGGAAAAGAGTGATGGGACAAGTCCTCTTTAGTCTTTACTTCTCTTAAGGATGGGCTTATGATCTGGTGAGAGATTCTATTCACTGAGAGTGAGGTTGTCATCATTGAATGTCAGGTCTTGGGAACTTGAAATTCTAGCCTTGTGAAAATATTTTCATAATACTCTCTTTCTTTTTGTGGCATGAAGTTCTTCGAGCTTTTCTTGAGTGATGGAAGTGGAGGGTCCACTGAGAAAGAAGGTTTATTCATGGATGGTGAACTAACCCATAACTTGGAACCAAATATTTCTGCTTCTTCGGCAGCACCATAAGTGTAGGGTAGGATGGCAGAGGAGGATGGCTTGGGGTGTGCAAGGTCTGGAACCATATAGATTTGATTAGGAACATCTATCTTTGAAAATCTCGGTTCTCCAAGAATAAATTTACCAAGATATGGACCCATGATTGTACGTTCTACATTAGATGGTCTATTGTAATTGTTCATATCACAAAGACACATTTTAAGTGACTTAAGAATATTTTAATAATCTCTATTAAAATTAGAAAATGTATTCCATTCATATGCATGATCTCGTGAAATTAATAATCCATTATGATTTCTCCAGTATAGTTTATGGATTATGTAAATGGAAGAAGTCGTTGAATAAAATTTTGGATGGTGCTATAGATCCATGTCTCTAATAGTAGCACCAATCTGTTCTCTCCATCACAAAAGAGGTGAATACCACTCAGGGAATGTCTAGACAAGAGAGAAGTGGTTTGAATCATTATTCAAGTGGTGAAACATGTCTGTTAGAGAGAACTCAATTGCCGTAGTATAGAGAACTGCAAGAGACCAAAGAAACCATAAAGCATCTTTATTAAATGTACCTATATTAAGAAGAAACAAAGAAAGAAAAAGGGTGTTTAGGTGGAACATTTTGCAGTGTACTGAGATAGGGGAATGTCTCTAAGGTAACGGTGAAAGTAGAAGAACAAAGAAGCTTTAGCTAATTCCATGACTTCTATGAGTACAAAAGTAATAAGGGAGACCGTGTTTGGTTTAGGTCTGGAAAGAAGATCTGCAGAGTGATTGGTAACTCCTTTAATATGTTTTACTTCAAATTTATAATCCATTAAGAATTTAAAAAAATATATTAAAAAAAAAAGCCTAAACGAAAAAACTCAATTATCAAAGTAAATATTTAATTCTAATATCAAAAATCCATTCATGGTATTTTATTCATCAAATATTAAATATTTAAAGGCAAAATTAAGAAAAAAAAAATACTTGAAACTATTTCATATTAAATCTTTCTCAAAAGAAACTCCACAAAATTTTAAGTTGGCCAAGCTACCAATCCATCAAACTAACATGTTTAACCCACTCGCAAGTTAAATAAATTAGGTTAGATTAACACACTTATATGAAATGAACTAAAAATTGCAACTAAACCCACTATTTTGATAGATTGAATGGTTTACTCAATAAGTCAGATCCACTTGGCCAGATATATTTTTAATAAGATTTATTAAATAAATAGTATCTTGTTATAACATGTTAGAATCCATTTGGTTCGTGAAATGAATGAGAATGGACTTATGAATGGATTTTGATGAAATAAAATCTTAAACTTGTATATTATGTTTGGTATAATATTAAAACAAAAAAATGTGAAAATGGAAAGGAAGGTAAGACAAATTATCATAATATTCTTATTTAAAAAATTTATTATTATTATTTTAAAATGTTACATTACAAAAATAAAAATTTTTATTGTTAAAAATAAATTATTATTATTATTATTATTATTATTATTATTATTATTATGAAAATAAAAAAAAATATTATTACATCTCCTTCAGAAAACAAATTAAAATTAAAATTTTTATTTTCATTTTTTAAATAATATGTTTTCTCCATCGTCTCTTCCTCTTCCCATAACCCATCATCTCCAACCTCTTTTTCCTTTTTCTTTTTTTCTTTTTTTTTGCCAATATTCATCTCTTCCATCTCTCTGCCTCTTCCCTATTATTGTTTTTCCATTAAATCCTCATCTTGCGTTCTTTCTTCGAAGCCATCGAAAACCTTCTGTTCCCAGAACCATCGAACACTAAATCCTCATTTGGTTTCGTTTAGAGATCTAATTTAGCAGATATCGAAGGACACTGAAGCAAATAAAGAGAATCATCTAGCACTAAATCCTCTTCCCAGTTCGATTTCGCTTTACGATCATGGTTGAACGACGGTCAAGGTTAGAGAGAGAGTAGTGATAGAGGAGAAAGAAATGGAAGAGAGAGATCAGACAATGAACGAAAGCATGATGACAGAGGACACAAGCATTTTGGTCAATTTATTTCTATTCCCAGGAATCCTATTAAATCCCTTGAAAAGTGGAGGGTTTGCTGATGCCTTGTTTGAGGGAATAAAGATCTCCACTCCATGAGAATGGAATTCACTTACCTAAGTGCTTACCAAACATGATTCCCTTTCCCTCTCCTTCCCTTCAAATCCATGAACCAAACGCACCCTTAATTCTTGGTGGGAAAGTAAAGTGGTATAATTAGGTCCTTTTTCATTATTCATCTATCCTCATCTAAATTTTAATTCAAATGACTAATTTTCAAAGCAAATAATGTGTGGACAAATAAATTATTCAAAATAGTCAATCTCACTATTGATAACATTTTATGGGACAAATGATGTTACTAATTTTCAAAGCAAATAACTTTGACATTTGTCACTATTAAATGACATTTGTTTCTTGTACTGCGCAGAGAAAATGAACCACGGTCTTGGGAGACAAGAATTAATGGTGATCTTACATCAGATGGTGGGGTAATTTCAAAATGGAAGGGAGAGAGATTGAAGATTGAAATTGAAGAGCTCTGATGATGACGGTATTTTTGACAATTAAGAAGGATAAGAAAATGGAATGGGAATCCTGAAAATCCCATAGATATATTTGGGGAATCATTTGCCTAAATTCTGTAGGGAATTGAATACTAAGGGAAATTATAATAACTTGGAAACCTACCAAACACAGTAATCTTAGCTTCCCAAATAAATTCCTAAGGAAACTTACAGAGATCCTCACATCAAACATTCCCAAAGGGGAAAACTACTAAATAATCCTGATCAAATTCACAACTCAGATTAAGACCGCGATATAAGCAAAATTGTTAATTACAATGGGCTATATTGCAATCTCTATTGACAACATAGTAATAAATATCGCCTACACTATGTATAATCTGCAGTAGAAGAAATAAAAAATGCAATGCATTGAATTAGGATTAATGCATTGTTTACACACATATCGAGTGATATGAATATAATTACCCATTCAAATTCAAATCAGACTTCACCGGAATTCAACTAAGGGATTGACGCCACACCACATCGGCTTTCATCTATCAGAGCCCAACTTAACATTTCAGTACAGAACTGGTCATCTGGTTTCAGCCACAGGGCCTGATTTTCACGAAGCCAAAAAATAGTTAATCCGAAGGCACTCAAGCACAATCAAACAAATGATCATGTGATAAAAATTTCCTTAAAAATTTGTATGTATGTTGCACACAAACAAATTGATGATTTGATTGCAGGCCTTGATTCCACCAACACATTAACACTATTCCATCTATAGGTGAAAATGGTGATTCCAATCAACAGAAAATCAGTGGTTTTCATGCCTTATTCACCTCTCCCCACCACACCCCTCCCCCCCCCCCAAAAAAAAAAAAAAAAATTAGACATACCATGTTATGATACTATTCCATGTACTGAATGTAAAAATAGAATGATATGAGATAAAAAGCAACTCCAATCCTAAGCAAACAAAACACTGGAACAAAAACGATTCTTGAATTCCAATTCCCAATTTTCATTCTGATTCTACACAAATCAATTTCATATACCAACCATGCTAGTAGTGATAGTTGCTAGCATTATATTGGCAATAACATTTAACGCATTTAAATGCTTTATAATATAGTAACACCAACCGTACAAGGAAACAGACCATAGATTCAATATCAAGATCATATGCACATCACAGACACAGATTCGATATCATGTATATACAATCACTTACTTTGTGATAGTAAGTAGTAGCTGTACTGAAGTCATCCTGCATAAATTACAACAGCAAAAGAGCAGAACCTCAGTCTTAAAACTTGTCATTCCAACAGGCAAAATTTGACACATCTATATTAACATAAAGTGGGAAAAAATTTATTTGAAAAGAGAATGCCAAAAAAATATATATTAAGAACCAAGAGAATTGGAGTGTTAAAGATGTGCCAAAGAGCCAAAGCTCATGGCCAATACTTCAACACAATAACAGAGGGTCTGACTCTTTTTTACACATTTTCCATAATTATTACCATCATGTCAGAGTCATCATACTCCTCCCTGGCTTCCATGAAATATCCAATAACTAATGACTTCTAATGGTGAATGCATTTGGAATATTAAAAGCTAATGGTCTCATACTAAGTACTATGTTTTTTTCGGCCAACAATACTAAATACTGTGTTTAAAGCATCTAAATTAGAGCACTCTAAGTATCATAAAATGTTAACTTCATATGGGAAACCCCCCCCCCCCCCCAATCAGAACTTTCACTTAATTTCATGTTTCCCTCCACAATAATTTCAAAAACTCATTTTAGTCAGAGAGTAACCAATTCCTTGCCAGCACATTCTCCTAGACCTAATGAACTCACTAATTAAACATTGCCAAGGCAGACAGGCACTCTGCTCAGAAAGCAAGAAAGCAACAATGCAGGATAGTAGCTTTTTCCCGACACAATATGCTATGCTGAAAAATGAACAAGGAAAAAAAAAAAAAAAAGGACAAAGAAAAAGAGGAAGAGACTTTTAGACACCTGCAAGTGATAGGTGTATGCCAGACCAGCATACGTGCTCACACTTTTTGTTGATAATGCAAGTGCTTTCTCGTAGTAGGAAATTGCTTCATCATACATCCTGAGAGTAATTTAAGCAATCAGGTTCAGGAATACTATACTCCACCACTGATTATCTACAATATAGTACTAGCTATATAGAAAAAATTTTGATTATCGCAACCAACTGTATCAGCATAATGAGATGATATTACAATTTCCATAAAACTTCAAATGCATGGCTTGGCAGAGGAAATCTAGAAATACTAAAATTGTGGACTAAAATATAATACCAAAAAGAAACTATCTAAGAAGATACCAAAAAGATTATGAGCACCAAAAAAAAAAAAAAAAAACTTGGGATCAGCAGGGTTGATTGCCACCTCAATTCAGACAATCGCCCAAGAGTTAAGCCTTTAATAGCAAGGATGAGAGAAATTCAAGAAGGTAAAATTACCATAGAGAGAAATGAATGAACTTACTTAATCTTTCTGTAGGCATGAGCGAGATTAACTACAGTTGGTTCCCACATTTCACTCAAAGAGGATGGGATTAGGGCTAATGTTTTCTCAAACCACCACACTGCTTTGTTATACCTGAATCAAGGGTCAAATAATGCATGTCAAAATCACTCAATAAGCACATGAAATTTAAAAGGAATACAAATTTAACTAGTCTTAGACAACCCTATTTCAGCAGAGATACATGGAATAACATAAATATGTATGAAGAAATTACGAGTGCCTAGATCTATATATCAGTACTAAATTAATTCAAGAATATCAAGAATCTTCACATGTAGTTCTCAGCAGCCAAACTTCCGCAAGCATAAACATCATAGGCATACAAGCTAAAGTTGAATTTCCAGGAATGCAAAATACACACAGATACTCACTTAAATACGTTGCAGTAATTTGGTTAAAGTGAATAATGCTTGCATAAAACTTGGTCCAGAGTATTCCATACTAACTAGCTTCATCACATCCAAGCTTTGGTTATTTTTATAACATCTAAGGATCATGTGAATTGCATAACAGAGGGAGGGAGGACAGATTCTAAGGGGAAAACGTGAACTAAAATTCATGTAACATATACTATGATCCATGGAGGGGAAATAGATTCAATTTTAGTGACTCATAATATTGTAAAGCAGGCAAATATACTTACTCTTGCATATTGTAGGCAACAACTCCAAGTTCGTTAAACACAAGTGGATCTGAGGGGCAAATTGCCTTAGCCTGCAAGAAGAACTGAAGAGAAACATTGGCACATGAGTCTTTGGGCAGAGATATGAAGACATATTAACAAGGCATAATTTACATAGATTCATTGAAGTATAGGGCTGTTCTTTGTCCATGAAGAATGTGAGGGCTGTTTAAAGAGGTAATCAGTCATATCATAAATCCTATTAAGGTATTTGATGGGCCTGGGTGCAATATACCTAGGCCTAATAAGGTCTATAACTGAAGAAACAAAGGGAAAAAGGGTGTCAAGGAGCGGAATGAAGTGGGTGGTAATCTGTTAGAGGAATATAACTAATTAGCCAGGTGTCATTCAGGTCAGGAAAGCATGAGGGGAGAGAGAAAACTATTAAGCAAAAGTACTATAACAGGAAGGCATGTAAAGGGGTGAGGTAGGCCAGAATTTAGCTGGAAATTGGGAGAGAGCTCTGAACTCTCGAAAGTCAGAGGCACGATCCAATTTTCCATTTGTTTTACTCTATTTCCTCTATTCTGTTGTATCGATATAGTCCCAGCAGAATTGCATCCATAAATAAGAAATACAGCAAGATTCCCTTCAGCATTACTTGAATAGCATTCAACCAGTTGAATGGACTTTAAAAGTAAAACCAGAGAAAAAAAATTGTTTATTTTGTTGTTTCTGACAGCAGCCTTACTCTTATGATTATAATAACATTTCTGAATGATTATAAGAGTGTTCCATCAAATTCACATCTTTGAGGATTATCCTCACAGGGCCTATTGTTGATACACATGTTAAATACCCAATCCCCCACCCCAGCTTCCCAGCTTATCCTTCAACTATCCAACTTTCTAATATGTACCTGCTCAGCAAGCTTATAGCTGTGGGTTCGCATGCATTCCATTCCAATGTAAAGAGTTGGCAAATGGCACCTGGAATAAGAGAATATCAAGATTTAACCTGTAAAAGAACAATTCATACATAATAAGAAGATTTCATATTTAATGAAGAAATGAAACACTCAGGGACACACATACTTGCAAGTGAGCATCCCGCACATTAATCGTAAGTTTGGACACTAAAGATGTAGTGTTTTGTTGTTTGGTGGAGGCAATGACATAATAGAAGCAAAGTTCAAAGGAAACTAATTAAAAGTCATATCTTGTAGAAGTCAATGAAACAACAAAGGTAAAAAAATGCTGGAAATGACCAAATGTTTTCTTTTCTTTTTTTGTCGAAAATAGAAATGACCAAAGGTTAATTAAATGGAGAGGTAAAATTTTGCTATACTCAAGATTCAAACCCACAATTCAGGAGCTCCCAGCCTTCCAATCATAAGAGGAATAATACATGAACGTCAGGCCACAAGACTGAGGCCCTCCTAACCCAAATTACAATGTTAAAGCCATTGCCAGCTTAATGAGATTTGATGTATTGTAAAACATTGTTAAAGGTAACATTTCTTTACATTTAACATCTTGGCTTACCTTTAGACCAACTTTATCAATTGTTTTTTCAAATCCATACACTTCAAACATATAACTTAGCAGCACTCAACAAAATCATGCAGGATGATATGAAATTAGTCCAAGTCACTGATGCCTTTGACAGAAGATATCCATTATTTATTTTATCTATGCTTTCTATGACTAGTACACCTAAAGGTCCTTATTTTAAGTTATTAACCACATAGATGAATTTGGATGCAGCTTTTCTAAGTAATCTATGCAACAAAAATGAGAAGCCTATATTATGTAACAAGGTTTGACAAACTTCAGCCAACATAATGTCCTTAAAATTTTTCATCATTTTAATAGTCATCAAATGCATATGGCTGAGTAAGGCCCCACATACAACACTAAAGAACTTCTAAAATATTGTAGTTTCAATCCACAAAAGATGAGTCATGGCACACCATAGAACCTGATAGATAAACTCATAAACATAATGACTTAATCAGATTATTACGCAAAATATATCAGAACAACGGTAGTTTTATAAAGCAGTTCACAAATGAACCAAAAAAATATATGTCCAAGGTCATAAGAACGGAACAAATACAATAAGGGAAGAAACAAAAGATAGACATCAAGGGCACTCTTTGGCAGGGTTGTTAATAACAAAATTCAGCATCATGAGACAAAAATCTGGAAAGAGCAACAGAGAAAAATATTTGAGTCCTTTGAAAATCATCATTTTTTCCTGAAACAATTCTACAAAAATAGTACAAATCTTGTAGTGTGTTTTGGCATATTCGTTTTCGTATCCACTTGTAAAAACTCAAAACAGGGCAAGAAACAAGTCTTTAGTTTTACATTACAATTATTTAACATCTTGCTAATCAAGGGATAAAAGAAGAAACCTTAGATTTGAGAAAGTGTGTCAATGATAACACTGATCAACACACCTATGGTACTTAGAATTAGGAATCTGTGCAATATATATGTATAGCACATACGACTGCTATGTATACAATAGGATACACCTCACATTCACACGAAGACATAACTAACCAGTGTTCACACCTATTCCAACAGATATGAACCAGTACTGCAGATAGGGGCAGAAGAAACAACTCAACCATATTTGAATCAAAACAAAGTTCTAATTGTACAAGTCAAAATGCTACCCAGGAAACAAACGAGCCGCAGTGCGGTAAGCTGACATAGCTTGATCACCCTCTTCTTTAGCAGCATAGGCATTCCCATAGCCTATCCAGGCTGGTGCAAAAGTTCCATCTAGACTAGTTGCCTTGCTGTATGGTAGCAAATGCAAATGGACAATTAGTTTATTATTGATGTCACAGAAGCAATAGGATGAATGAAGAAAACTAATGGTATATATTTAATAAAACCCTCAAATTGTGTTTAGGATGCATGTAGATTATTTTCTAGACCAATGTAGTCAAAGGCAAAAAACGCCCTTAAGGTGCCAAACCTTTAAACCGCCTTAGGCAAGAGGCAACAAAAAGGTGTTTGTCCAAGTGAAGTAAGACGCTAAAATAAGAAAAATGCTAAAAATATGCTATATAAAAAAACAAATAGATAGTTGTACCTTGATAACAATATTTGACATCTAAATAAATTATTCAAAGTTGAAAACATAATAGTATCAAGTCAAGAGAAATAATAATCATCAAATGAATTAATTTAAGTCACTAGAATCACCATTCAAGCAATAATCATTAGGTCATAACTCACAATAATGTTAAGTGCACTCAACATTTGGGCTGGACTTCTCAAATGAATCCTAAGTAAGAAAAAAGAAAAAACCAAAATTGGCCTAAGTTAACTAAAGCGCCAAAAGGCACTCACCTAGACTGCGAAAAAGGTGCCAAAGTTGCTGCGAGGCGACCTGGCTGAAACCAGCGCCTTTCACTATGAGAGGCACTGGACTCAATTAGATCCTTACCTCAGGGCCTAAGGCGCTGAGGCCAGGGCCTTTGACAACACTGCTCTAGACTAGTTAGATATGCAACCTTGACAAAGAAACTTGTTGGAAGTCAATGTGATCTGTCACAAATTATGGTATTCAGCTTTGACAGCTGATTGTTTGGTGGTATTCAACTTTGGACACCTCGTTGTTTGGTTCTTTCTATTGAACACTTTTCCCAAGTCTAATTTAAGCTTTATACACGTGTTGTTCTTTTCTATTGTTTAGCAATATTTGAAGTGTTATTTTATTTTTGATTATCAGTCATACTAGCTTTATTTTTCAAAGCTTGGACCTTTGTCTTTGGGCCTTCATTTTTAGGGCAACTAGTGTCATTCTCTATATATGTATCAAAATTTCATTCAATAAAAGTGAGCTGAGGCAGCCATAACCTAAGCTCCAGAATTTCATCAAAACTAAATTCTAAAGCAATTCATCTCTTGTTCAGAGATATATAATTAATCCAAGACTCCAAGTTTTACATGTCACAAAATTAATTTTGGTCGACAAGTCAAGGACCTATTATAAATGTATTAATATAAACTTGAGTTAAAAATAACATGTAAATAAGCAGAACATATTTGCAGCTACATAAAACAGTTCAGAAATCAAGCATAACCCATCCCAAGGCAAAACATTTGACAAGTTATAAAACAAAATGACAACGGCACTGACATTCAGTGAAATTCTCAAAGATAATGATATTACAAATATCATATTTTAAGTTAACAAAGAAAGTCAACTTTTCATATTCTTGAATTATTTAAAATGCCAAAAATGATGATAAATTACAAAAGAGCTAGCATTAGATGTTCCAAGATGGGTCTCAACTCACGTGATAACAAGCTATGCATACCTGAAATAACGGCGGGACTGGTCATACTTCTTGATACAATAGTAATAGCAGCCAACAGCAAACCAAGATAAAGCCCTAAAATAACATCATTATGTAATTAATAAAAAGCATTAAATAATTCAACCCAGGATCCTAGCATATCAAGAAATTGGATATTCTGTTTGAAGCCCAAGGGTCATTTAACTTGGCAAAAAAATCTTCTGCAATAAAATTATATATTATTTAAAATGCTTCAGCCTTCTTCATGTCTTCCAAAATTATCAAAATTGCATCAACATATGTATTATCTGCCTCACTGAACTCTGTAGTAGAATCTATAAAAATTAAAGAGCCATTTGAAAGACACAAAATTCAATAATTGGTTCTCATAATAGCTTAAAGTTCAGAAGACAACAAATGAGTAAAATGACACATGAATTTACTTTTGAGGATAATCCTTCACCAAATTGCATGCCATCAGATAGAGCTCATTTGAATGTCCAAGCTCCATAGCAGCTGCCAGATGTACTAAGGTGCTCTTGTTATGGAAAGGATCCTTCTCAAGCAGACTGTAACAGTAGTACTGAAACTAAGTCAGGAAAAGAAAGGGAGGGAAAAGAAGCAGCAGTTATTAAGGTAAAGCCATAGCTGTATCTCACTCCAGTCTCCACTCTCCATATTAGGTCCCAAACTTACATAGATGATAACTCAAAACATTTCTGATATTCACCACACTGATGGTAGTATTCAGCTTTGCAGGCCAATAGGTCAGTGTTGGTTTTCAGCGTGCGCAAGAAAGAAGGATTAGTTTGGTCAATTTTACAGCTTGTGTTCTCAAGTTCTCGGAACTTTGTTTCCACAACATTTTCTTTCTCATACTGCATAAAAAGAAGGGAAAAATCATTCATCAGTACACATGCACTTAGGAAGTTACCATCATAATCAATCAACATAATATATAGAAACTGAAAAAATGCTAGTAAAACAATCTTCCCCATTAAGATCCTTTGACATAAAAGACATTTATAAAGAACCAAATCCCAAATGGCACCTGACATTACCTTCTTTATCAAGCATGAATAAAATGATGAAAGCCATCCATCTTCACTACCAAATTGCAATGATGAAATCAAATTTGTTTCTGAAATTCAACACAAAGAAAAGGAAGGGGCAAAAGAAGGAAAGATGTAAGGATCAATTTCATAATATATCTAGAACCTTTCTGAATAGATATTGCAATAAATGAAGATTTCAATGGATTAGTCAAGAACTTTTACCCTCCTCACATGTGAGCATATGATTTTCAATGAGACATTCCAGAGCCTGAAATGATCGCCAAACAGCCAATAGAAAATTAGGGAATTGATGTGTATGTTGAGATACTTGAGAGCTAGGAAACACGGTAACAATGAAATTTAAAAACCGCATAAAGATGGAAAAAATTTTAAGCAGTCAAAAACTCTGCAGAAAGTAAAAGGCCAAAGTATTGGATCAATTTAGTAATTTACTGCTTCAGAGTAAAGAACTATGAAGTTTGGTTTCTGCAGCAATAACAGTTAAGAAGTCAAGAGGGTAGCTTCACTATACGGTATACACTCTTATAGACCATAGAAAAGACAGCAAGGAAAGATTGAGGCATACCTCATAGCATAAAGGATCAGCTTTAATAGCAGCTTTGTACCTTCAACAAAAGAAAATAAAGCATAGTAAGGGAGCTTTTCACATTAATCCCGTTTAACAAATTGGAACACATCATAATTCTCCAATTCTTCATGCAAGCAGCAACTATAAAAAATCAATATACAGCACCATTTTGCTACTTCTTAGGTTAGAAAATGGCTTGGTTAGGTAATGAAAAGGTCCCAAAGAAACTCACCATAATCGAGCTTGGGCACGGTTTTCTAGAGCTTCATGTGCTTTACCTCGTAAGAAACATATTGCAGAGGATATCTGTTACAGCATCGAAAAATACATTGAACTAAGCATACTTGAAAAAACTAAGGAAAATCCTACTAGGGAATAGAAGACATGCAAGCAGTACTTTATTTAACTCTGTTTGAGAACCTAATAGGGAGCTCCCAAATGCAAATTACAGATAGGAAATAGCACCTGAAATTATGTTTGGAGGGTTCCAAAATAAGGTATAGTAATTTTTCCAAAAACAAAAAATGTTACCAATAGGGAATAGAAGACATGTCAGACATCCTCTCATTAAGCCTTGACCTCAGGAATCCTGTCTATTGCTATTTCCTTCATTGTTTTAAGCATTTTTTTTTTTTATAATTTCATTTATAAACCCTTTGCTGTAGACTTTTCCCTCAGTTCTCAGAACTAAAACAATATCATCTTTTTTCTTTTCCCTCTCTTTCTTTTCTCTCTCTATTTCTCCCCCAATACCATGCTGATTCTACATCAGATTGTTTCTTGATCTCAAACCCGAGGCCTAACTGCAAACCATAAACTTCACTCTTAGAAGCATCCCAACTAGGTTTTTGGAAAAAGATCAAACATTAATTCTGATATGATGGAACATTTTTTATAAAATTAATATTTCATCCGCTTATAATATTGGTATCAGATACTTGCAGCATAGGAATATAGTATTGTTATTATACTACTGTAGTACTATATCCATAACAAAATTCATTGTCACGGTGCTTCCAGGTTCATATTAAGTTTCTCTTGCCATTGGGTTTAGTGAGTAATTTGAAGTCTAACTCAATAATGACTTAGAGTTGTCACATGATCCTAGAAATATAAGTAGCAATCTATGCATAAAAGGAAAAAGCTCACAGCCAGACATTACAATTTACAAGGTAAAAGTAAACCCAGAGAGGAAGTCACATTGATCTCACGATCTTCACCATCTTTATCCAAGTACATGACATTAGAATCCTTTGTGTCAGAAACATTGCCATGTTCATCCACTTTAGCCTCACCCAACATCGACAGGCACTGATCCCATTCCTTGAGCTCCTCCTTTTTGAGAAAGCCAGTAAAAACAATATAAGCAATTTGTAACATATAATAAAAGGATATAAGGATCTACAACACTATAACTGAAAGAGAATAACATAGCTAGTGTTTCAGAAAAAGTATTAAAGAGCAACACATTAGATAGCCAAAAAAAAAGAGAGAGAGAGAGATTCCAATCATTTCCCTAAATGGCAAAGCCATTCAGCTATGCACTAACATTTTACACATGTCCTATTTCATTCGAAATTCTCTGGAGCACGTGAAATTCATCTCAGGAAGAAATAACTTAGAGCAAGTGTAATGCAGGGCAAAAAAGGAACAAAAGAAAAAGAAAAGGAAAAGAAAAATTGAAGTTAAATATTCAATAATCAAGGAGTTACAACTGACGAAAGCATATTTAAAGGATTGTTATGGGCCAACCTGACCCCTAGGTCCAATAGGCAAACATATTGTATTTTGAGCTCAGAAGGTTTTATTCAAGTCCCTAATAAAATCACAAGTTACCCCAATTCCCAAATTACAAACCCTAATTCCCAAATAACAATTGCACTATCTCATAATAAACTAAATAGTAATATCTCTTCTCATAATTAGTGACAGAAAATATAGAAATCATTATAAAAAACAACTTTAATTATTAGGCTATCATGATCAGGAAATTTAATTGCTAGAGATTCAATTCCACTATTCATCACAATATAAACACCATATATAGCATTTCAAGTGCAAGGGTTCATTCATCACACTATCATTACTAGCGCCACAGATTTTCTTGGTTATCTGCAAAATAAACCTAAAATTATAGAACTCTCTTACGGATATATAAAAACAGCCATATTCTGCTTTTCTGATCACGTTGCAGCAATTAATTACTTCTTCCTATCAAATTATTTATGTCAAATAAATTAATCATTCAGTTAGCAATGAGATAAAGAAATATGATGGTCACCAATATTGCTTGCCCCTCTATCACCAGCTTCCACGTGATGTACAAAGACTTAATTTTGAAATAATAGTTTGCAACACTTCCAATATAAGCAAATCACTAAAGGGAGAAATATGAGGGAACAAGACCTAATAACTATACAGCATGGACACACATATTTTAGGCAAGAGCCAAACGGCCACAACAGGCCGGAAAAGTGCATCTGAATGTGTCTTGGACACGCGCCAAACATTGCTCGAGCATGAATGATCCCCAAGAAAGGGGGAAAATGCGCAAAAAAAAAAAAATGAACGAAAGAAGAGAAAACTCATCTTTGAAAAGATAATTAAAGTTCTTTCATTTTTTTCCCTTCTAGTACATGAATACATAAAATGCTATAAATAAACAAATTCTAATTAAGTAAATTAATTAAGAAAATAGTAGTATAAGATATTTAGAATATAGAATAATGACAGTTGTGTTTTTAAATCCTCACTTCAGAATATTTGGAATCACAAAGAATGATTGAGAAATAATCTCAACTGTTGGAAAAACCAAGAGAAAACAGCTACTCACACAGATACAACTGATAATAGCATGCATTTGGAGCAGAGGCTTACGAGACACTTGGCAGCGAGGTAGCGGAAGCGGAGATCACGAAGAACTATCTTAGAGGCATTGAGGAGGTGAAATGCGCGACGGAAATGGCGGCCAAGAAAGAGGGCCTGAGCCTGCATGTAGATATCGGCGGGATCATTGGTAAAGGCGGCAACTTTGTCTGCGAAGAAGATGGCAGACGAGTAAAGGTGCTTGCTTACGCAGTCCCTCACCACTCCTCTAAGCTTCTCGATTTCTTCCTCCCCCATCTCCGATTAGGGTTTTCAGCGAACTTCTCGGTGCGAGTGTGAGTGTAGGGGAATTGAAGTGCGGGTCTGGAAATTGAAATATAGGCGGGAGGACTGAGTCTCTGGGAGCTCTTAATATATTAATTTTAAAAAGTTATACGAGAAATCACAGCATCCGTTGTAGTCTAGTCGGTTAGGATACTCGGCTCTCACCCGAGAGACCCGGGTTCGATTCCCGGCAACGGAACTTAATATATTTTAAGTATAATTCTTAATTTTAAACTTCTCGATATCAAATACAAGGAATCTTCGTTGGACGTAGTATTGTAAGGTTACCGTTGAGATTAAATTGAAGATTAATAAATATAAACTTACGCAAAGACATTAAAATTTTGTAAATTCTTTATAACTTATTCAAGACATATTTTGAAGAGAGAAGTGTCAAATTAATCCCCACAATTTTGTATAAATTTAATTTTATGAGGAAATGATTTGTTATAATAAATTTGTAAATGACCAAATTATTGCAGTATAAAAGTTGGGATCAATTTTGTATATTTCTCCATATTTTTAATGATAGTTGTTATTTATCTTAATTTTGACAATTTTTTTAATAAAACGTAAAATGAAACCTAATATAGAGGAGTTAAAGAATAATAGAACAAACCCTCAATAGAAATTTAGTAACATACTTTGAATCATTAAAAATAAAAAAAAATAATTATTTAGTTCCTATCCTTTACTCAAGTTCTCAAATTGATTCTTACATTATATTTTTTTCAAGTCACTCCTTATAATTTCAAAATTTTCCAAAATATCCCCCGCCGTTAATGCCAACCATAACACCGCGACGGGCATGGCAAATCTGGCTGATGTGGTGCCACATGTGATGCCACATGAATGTTGATTTTTTCCTTTTCTAAACTATGATGAGAAAACGCAGCACCAAAACGCAGGTTGGGTATTTGAGACTCCAATTTTCTGGATGCCTGCAGAACGTATGGGCTGACCAATAGTTGTCGCTTCTCTTCTGTTTGTTTCTTCTCTCCAAAACTCTTAGCTACTCTCTTTCACAGCCATCTTGTTCCCGTTTTCCTTTATCTCTCAGCACTTTATTTTCTTCCCCAAGTCCCCTTTGTTCCCTCACTCAGACCCCTTCTCTTGTCTCACTCCTTCTTATATCCTTCTTTCTCTCTCTGTACTATTCTTCTTCCGTTTTCTTCTATTCAGTCTGCCTCTCTATCCCATGTCCCCCCTCTGCTACTGTGTTTCTTCCCTTCATCTTTCTCTCAGACCCAACTCTCATGTGGTTCTTTTTAGCTCTTGGTCTCTCCCTCTTTCCTCTACTTCTCTCTTTTCTCTGGTTTTTGCTTACAAACTTTACCTGTTCCTCTATCTCATTCTTCTGTCAAAGCTCTACCCTCCCATTCTTCCTTCTTATCAATGTGAAGGCTCCACAAGCCCAAAAAAGAAACAAGGACAAAAATATCAAATCCAACGGTAGATTTATACCTTCAGGAATTTCTCCTTAGCTATCGTCTTTACTTCTAATTCAAATGAAGAAGTAATATATTTCTTGGGATTTTGAAATGAAAGAACCAGCTTTCTGTCAAAATATATAAAAAATACCAAATTTTCCAAAAAAAACAAAAAACAAAAGCATAAATCATCGTATTTCCTTCAGTTTTTGCAAATCATAATATTTCTAGCATCACTATGATTATTAACGCTCAATTTCTCAGCTTCAACCGTCTCAACTATTATATTTTAACTTGAGCCCCTCTTCGGCTAAAGAATCCACCATTTTTGTTTTTTCAGGAGGCTTCTTGAGCTACATTCAAGGCAACCGTGACTGGCTCCTCCTATATAGTATCCGGATGCCCCTGCGTGAAGAATTATGGAGATGCTGAAGCAAATTCGTGTTTGATTGGTCTCTACAACCAGACTGTGACCCATGATGAGTTAAAATCTTTGTATATCTGGGGATGCTAAAGATTCGAACCCATGCAGCCAAAACTTGTGCATGGAGTAATAAAACTGTGTTAAGTATAGGGAAGTAAAGAGAGAGAGAGCAACATATTGAATGAGGAAAAAACAGATGTGGTCAGAATAAAGATTCACCACTTCAGCCAAGATTTGCCTTGTCACTCACGGTGTTATGGTTGGCAGTAACGGTAGGCGTTATTTTGTAAGCTTTTGAAACTATAGGGAGGGATTTAAAATAAAATAAAATGCAAGGACCAATATAAAAACTTAAGTAAAGTATAAGAACTATATAATTAATTTTCCCTCAAAGATATTAGGCTTAATCATTGAGATAAACTGTAATTTATTCTCTACGTTAATGATTGTGGAATTCGTTTTATTTCCAAAGTAGTATAATTTTGTTGGACAAATTTTTTTTTTTTTGCATATTTACGACTAGATTTTGTAATTAAATTATGATATATATAAATTAATATATGCCAATGGCTTAAAATATATAAAAACGTTTTAGTATATATTTTTTCTGCCATATACGTATGTGTGTGTACATATGTGCATATTTATTGAAAGACATTCTCCTGCAGAGCTCAACCACGTCCACCACAGTAGTGTAGAAATACTTTGATGAAACTACATATTCAATCGATTCCAAGCTTGAAATTTTGCTAGTGAAAACATCTCAGAAACAATGATAATATTAATAATTTATAGTAAAAAGCAATGAGAATCAACCTGCTTCCCCCGCACCTATTGAACATTAAACATTGTTTAACCCAGCAAGTCTGATAAGGCCTAAAGAATTTACTTTTGCTTTTCTTGATTTTATCTCTCAGAATATTACACATACAACAGAACCCATAGCAACCAAGGGAACAGAAGTCTGTTTTTCCCAACCTAGCTTGAGCAGCAACCAACTCTCTTCAGGGCAGATACATCATTTTTTAGATCAATTTTTTCTCCTTTGGCTGGCACAGATGCAGTTCCATTTTCTGCACCCTCAACCGCCTTCTTGCTAACAATTCGGTAGATTTGGGTCAGAACTTCAGCAAATGCATTCTCCACATTAGTTGCTTCAAGAGCTGAGGTTTCCATGAAGTACAGGGATTCCTTCTCAGCATAAGACTTCCCATCTTCGGTTGAAACAGCCACAAGGTGACGAAGATCGGATTTATTCCCAACAAGCATCACAACAATGTTGGAATCTGTGTGATTTCTCAGTTCTTTCAGCCATCTGTCGACATTCTCGAATGTTGCATGGCGGGTGACATCATAGACAAGAAGTGCACCTACTGCCCCACGATAGTATGCACTGGTGATGGCACGGTACCTACAAGGAGACAAAACAATCAAGGTAAATAACCTTGCATTTCTTGAGAAAGTGAAATATATATTTGAACTACTTGTCAGTTGTCATTTGTCAATATCCAAGATTGCGAGTATGGCTAGTCATACATAAATAATTCATATCAAAGATGAATTGGAAAGCAGCACTGCAAAATTATTCACCAAGGTGTTCACAAGGGAAAAGGATCAAAATCAAGACCCGATCATATAGTCTTGGAAATGCAACATGAATAAGACTGCAATTCCACTCCACGTTACTGAGTTGTATATTTGAAAATTACTTTTAAGTATATGAGTCAATATGAAGTCATTAGGGCATGCCAGTGAGATAAAATTGCTTATATAATATTTCTACTACTGCACATTCGGTGATTACTTCAAGTTCAACCATTTGTTCTCCACCATCGACACCTAGTCTAGGTTTTCTGGTCATAATGTGCTGAATCAATCACCTTAATTTGGAAAAAAAATACCTTGCTCAGAAACAGCATTAGAGAATTATACTATGCTGAAGATGCAAAGACAAGATGGTCACCAAATTAATTCCATCCTCTGCCCTGTTCCTAAAGGAGGGAAGATTCTACTCAGCCCATACCTTCATTAGCAAAATACAGGACTTCATTAATACATCCATAGAAGAGATATATTAGTTATCAAGTGATATGAGAAGAAATATGGGACTCGATCAAGCCACTAGATAGCATAATTCCAACCACCAGCCTTTGTCTGGAAGACTGCACTATATTTGTCAACCAGACACATCCTCTATAGCTGTGCAATTTCAGTCTTTCAAATACCACTATCAAGTTTCCAAGAGGGCCAGTTTCAGTCAGATTACTAACTCTCCGTCACATCTCTTATAGAATTTTAACAAACATAATTACAGTTGCACAGCACAAGTTTTCTCCAGATAATAACAATTTGCAAACCCCAAATTGATTCCACTTCTTTATAAGATGCACTGAGAGACTACCAAAAACTATGTTGAACACAGTATTACAAAGAAGTTCCCAAACCCCAAGAAAAATAATTAATTCTTATCAGATGGACCAAGAGAGAGGCCCAAACCTCCACCTTCTCAAAAGATCTTTCTGTGGCTTGTTCAATCAAACTGAAGCGACTTAATCAACTTATAGCTCAGAGGCATATGTTCAACCAAGGTTGATGCAAACCTTATGCGGAGCCTGCATATATGGAGCCAGACCACCAAGTCTCAAAACTAGTTCAGGCAAATGCTATATTTAAATATACTTGCCCAAGAGGAAGAGTGGGCTTAGGAATCAGCAAATACCTAGAATTATCAACTACTATGTAGCAATTCATTAAAGGGATATGAGTTCACAAGTTCTCCATAAGTTGATGGTTGGGTAGAAAGCCAATCCTTTCGCCCTTGCAGTGAAATGAACATTAGTAGAGTTCCCCCACTGCTTTATCCATATCAAGCGGATCATAATATTTTTCCTCAGAGAAATGCTTATGACGTGGGATGGTGTATTAAAACTTGTTGAATTAGTAATTCCCAAAAAGACAGGCCCAAATGCTTGATTGGCTTATAAAATCAGGCCATATTTATCAGGTGAACAAGCCAACCAAAAAAACTCAACAAGATCTTCCAAATTTTGAACATTGATCCGAAAAAGTGACAGTTCAACATTAGGCCTATGCTTGGAGTCTGAGCTCAAGAACCGAACATTGATGCTATAGATCTGAGGTCAGATCAAAAAGAGAAGAATCTTAGAGTGAATAAACTAATTAACAAATATGACCAATGACAATCTCCCTTTGTACTTCACAGATATGCATAATAAACACAATTTCTATTAAAGACCAAAAGAAAGATTTCTTAACAATATTGTTTTAGAAATAAACAACCCTCAAATAGAAATAGTAATAAATTCAACAAAATCAATATCTGGTTCATAACAAGAAAAACAAGGGTCTTTTGATTCCATATTTTTGGACCACAAACTATTCATGCTTTAAAACTTCATGATATGCAATTCCAATACATATAAAATTTATCACATTTACAGAGCAGTATAGCCTATTTTAAAGAAAAATTTTATAAAGATGGAGCATGGATGAATATAATACATAATTTTCTAAAATACCTAAAAGTTAGAGATTGACCGAGTTCAACTGAACAATGTTTCACTTTCTAATACACCCATGATTGAGTTTGGTGCCCTACCTATATGATGCATTCCTGGCGAAAAAAATAATGATTTTTTTAATCATCAATCATAACCATTACTTCTAAGTGTCAGAAGATTTTCAATATAACCCCATATTTGAAACATAAAGTTTACATATGATTATAATAATTGAATTGCCTTAACGAAATTCAGATTATTTTCATCAGATGAATCAAGAATGTTAGACAGCCTCAGAACGGTTCCAATTCCATTGGGGATTTAAGAACTTAATTCCAGGCGAAGTAACAGTGATATTATTACCATCATGGAAGTATGGAACAATGTAAGTAACTTAAACAATATGGAGGGACTGTAGTTCGAACTTATCATTCAAGGATCTTTATAAACCCAAATCCAATTATTCATTTATATACTAATGATGAAAATTGAAGAGGTTCGGAAAAAGCCCACAAGCAGACAAAGACTCACGATATCACGATCTTCCCCTTTAAACTGCAAAAAGAAGACAGAGATACCGGATCCAGGTAATGTATCAGTAACTTGATAACAAATAAAATTAGATCCTAAGATGACCTTAACCTTTCAGAGCACGCTTTTTCATTTTCTTTGATTTAATTTCAATTTGAAGCTCAACCTAGGACCAAATCCATCTGCCTTTTTTATCAGTTCAAACTTCAAGAGCCACATATCAATGTCACTCCGGCAAGTAAAGCAAGCAACTCCAGCCAATTTTAGCAAATGGCTTCACGAACTTACAGAGACCCACATTAAATCATTGTTAGCTCAAATCAAACAAAGAAGTAAGAGAGACCCAGATGAGGGGAAACGAACAATAAATAAATAAAGCATAGTTGACGAAGAAATACGACCTCTCCTGGCCAGCAGTGTCCCAGATCTGAGCTTTGATGACTTTGACATCGACATTCAAGGTTCGAGTAGCGAACTCAACCCCAATGGTGGACTTGGACTCGAGGTTGAACTCGTTCTTGGTGAACCTGGAGAGAAGGTTGGACTTGCCCACACCCGAATCCCCAATCAAGACTACCTTGAAGAGGTAATCGTAGTCGTCGTCCGCTCTATAGCCAGCCATTGTTGAAGTTTTCTCTTTTCTTCTACTGAGAGTGACGGAAGAAAGGTGAAGGAGATTAGCAGACAGTGGCTGTTTTCGGTGGAGTGCGAAGGGGGAAGCGTGAAAACGTTTGAAAAAGCGATAGAAATGATTTGGCTTTAAAATCCTATTATCGTAGAATCAGGTCTACTTCAATTTGGGAAGAATGTAGTTTGACTGTTAAATTATTACAAAATTATTATTTTATTTTTAGTAGTAAAAATAATTTTTTATTTATTAAAAAAATGTTATACTTATCTTTTTATTTTAAAAAAAATTATTAAATTTAATTCATTTATTAAATTTTAAATCATAAATTTAATAAATTAAATATAATATTTTTTGAAAAAAATAAAAAATCAAATATGATATTTTTTAATAAGTGATGAATTACTTTAAATATTTTAATTAGCAAATAATCAAAATGATAATTTTATAATAAGTGAATGATTAAAAAGTACATTTTACTCATTTCAATTTATTCTTGTCTATAATTTTTAAAATTTAATTCTTTAAAAATAAAATATTTTTAAATTTAATCTTATTTAAAATTATTTTATCAATCTTTTACATATAAATATTTTTTAGTTTAATTATTCATAAATAAAATTATTATCAATGATATATTTTATATTTTAAAATTTATATATTTTGTTAAAGATACTATTGATCTTAATTTTATTTATGAATGACTAATGTAAAAATATTATGTGTACAAAATAAAATTAAGAAAACAATTTTAGAAATATTAAATTAAAAAAATTTTATTTATGAAAAGATAAAATCAAATAAATTTTATAAGGTAATAAATTAAAAAAAATATTTTATATATAAGACATTAAAATAGAATTTTATTCAATAATGTAAAGAAGAAGCAGTAAAATAAGCACTGCTTCGTTATTTGTTGTCTGATTATTATATGAAGTTTGAAATAATACAAAACACATAGAATATATTTTAAAAAGTTATAAATATTTATAGGTCATAAATTTTAAATTTTTTTATATAATAGAAATATGTTAAAAGATAAAAATATACTCCTAACAAGATGAAATTTATTATAATTACGATTTTAACATATAAAATTTTAATTCATTTAGAATATGTTTTAAACTTGTAAGTTGAGACTTAATTGAAGTTTAAGGCAGTTCACAAATCTATTTGTTGTCACATAAAATCCCAAATTCTGAATCATTGATGATTGAAATTTCAATCTTCAACACAACATTAAAATTACAAAATAAAACTTGCAAGACATTACTCTATATATATATATATATATATATTACTTTAGCAAAATGGAATTGAACTCATACTAGGCAATGAAATTAGATGGCTAATTGATTGGAAAAACAAACGGGGTAGAAAAAGTATTGACATTATCTAAGTCCAACAAGAAGCATTTTAACATTCAATAAAGTTTTCTCTTTTTTTAATTTTCTCAAGACAAGAAAATCAACTATGTTTAGGAACTTTTGGATGGCTAGTCATAACTTGAACATCTAAATTCAAAACCTTAAAAAAATTTTGTAATAATTTCAGTTTGCATTGGGGAATGAAGAATTCAATTGTAATTTTTGTCCATGATACTCAGTTGTATATGTTAATACACAGTTTTTTTGGGTAAAAGAATAGTTATTACTTTTAATTTTTGAAATAACATACAATTATTTCAGTATTTAAAAAAAATCAAAAAGATAAAATTACGACAATATCTTTAATATCACGTTACTATCAATCATTGAATGTATCTGACAAATAAATTTTTATTTTAATTCTTTACATATTATATATCTGTTAACTTAATTTTTCATAATTTTTTTAATTTAGTATCTTATATAAAAAAAAAATTTAATTTCATTTCTTATTAAAAATATGTTTTTTTTCATCAAAGATGAAGAGAATAATAAATAAATAAATACATTCATAAATTCAGAATATGATATTTACATATTTTTTTTAATTGTGAAAGTTTATTGAACTCTTATTGGAATTACTAATCTCATGAGATACCTACAATGTATTGAGTGTATCTCAAATTTTCATAATTTAAATCCCTTCTCGAATGCAACTGCATAATACTTCCTAAGTATTATTCTCAGAGTGTTTCAAAACTTTCTTTTATGAAAATTATCTATTGTATAATAATCTAACTATATTTATAAAATACTAATTAGGATTAGAGTTGAGTAGTAATTTTTATAATTACTATTTTACTTCTATTTAATGAGCATTTTTTATAAGTGAACTTTGTATAATATCTTAATAAACTTAAACATTAAATATTATACAATATTCTATCAAAAAACGACATTCTATATTGATACCTCATAACACATCCAAGACAATTTGCAGGCCAAAGAAAAATAATCTCAATTAAAATTCAATTAAACTAACAGTTTAACTGATTCTATCATTTTAATCAACTTAATGAGTTATCCTTCAACTAATCAAGAGCCCGTTCTAATTGTATGAATGATAAAATTTAAAATATTCAATTTAAATATATCAAAATAATCATACAAACATGTTATCATAAGTCATAAAATAACTTTAACATATTACATAATTTTTTTGAATCCTGTCGGGGAATCACTCTCATTTTTATCTTATTTGTATAGTGTATGGTGTGTTTCATTGTGTTGTAATTTTCTTTTAATTAAACATGTCAAAATTAATAATTACAAACAGCTTAATTAAAGAGTAGAATCACTTTCCCACGCATGTGCTTAAAAGTGCCAAGTTTATGACGGCAGGTCAAGATGATTCTTTGAGCGCCATCAATGTAATGCCAACAGTCCTCACACTTACGAGTCCACATAGTCCAATTACTATCGTATAATTTGTGTGTAATTATAAAATTAAATGTATTAATATAATTATTATATGATATATTAAGAATAATAATATGTCATACTATGTTGATTATTTTATAATTTAAAATTATTTATTGTATTATATATTGACTTTTTTTTATTTTTTTCTATGAGCCTAAAATTTTTTTAAAATTTTTTAATTTATTCCCTCAATTTTTTTATTTTTTAGTAACTTATATAAAAATATTAATTTATAACTTTGTTAACTCACTTTTATACGTCTTGAATAATTCTATAATTTTATAATTTTACTTAAATTTTTAATTTATAAATTAGTGTTTTATGGAGTTACTAAAATAAAAAAAAAATATAAGGGATAAATTGAAAATTAAAAAAAAATTTTGAATTCATATATAAAATCTTAAATATTACGATCAAAATATAAATATAACAAATTATTTCAAATAATATACAATCAACATATTTTGATACATTATTGTCACACGTATTCTCCTAAACATTTCATATAGTAATTGTAATGATATAACTAATTTTATAATTGCATTAGATATGACATCTCTAATTAAATTGACATGGAAAATAAAAGTAAACCATATATATGAGTTGCCACTAATAATGAAATTCACTCCTTTGAATAATGTGCTTTTATTTCATTGTCATTAGTATTTATATTTATCATGGAGCTTGTAAGTAACCTTTTAAAAAATTTCTCTATGCTACTTAAATGTATCTATTAATACTCATTTTTCTTCTTTTTTAATTAAAAATAGTAATTGCTTTTATTTTTGAATTGACGTACAATTATGCTGGTATTAGAGTTGATTGGAATTTTAAAAAATCTATTTAACTTGATAGAGTCAATTAAAGAAAAACGAATATAAACTTGGAGGAAAAATGTTCAACTTAAAAAATGGGCTTGATCTAAAAAATTTAAATTTAAAATGTGTCAAACTCGTGCCCAAATTACTTATAATTTAAATTAATTATATCACTTTATCATTAATCATGTTATTGAGTTAATATGAAATTCTCTATTTGTTACCACTTTAATATCTCACTTCATTTTAACCTTAGTAGTCTGTCTAATTTAAGTTGCATCTATATTATAAGTACTTTGTTGAACTATGAAAAACAGAATTCTATTATTGTACGTAGTCGTAGGTTGAAATCATAGTCATGTAAGCTTTTATAGTTTTATGTTTTATCCCACCTCACTAAAATTTATTTTAATGTTTAAGATTTTATGCTAAATATATTACAGCAAATTTTTTTTAAAATATTTATATAAAAATAAATGAGTTGAGCTGGACTTTTTGGTTCTTTATTCAAGTTGTCCTTGGGCCTAAATATAGCAACAAAAAAACAAACAATTTGAGCCCAGGCGAGGCAGGGGTCCAAAAAAAGTCAAGCCTAGCCTATAATCATGTCTAGTTAGTACCATAGCTAATGATTACAAGTCCTTTGGATCCTTTACATAGGGGGGAATATTTTTAATTTAATCCCCTACAGATTTTTTTTTTTACTTTGGTCCTTAAAAGATAAGATATTTCTCAAATTGGATATTCATAATTGTCTTTTTAATTTGGTATTTTACATATAGACATATCTTAATTTAATTTATTACAAATAAAATTGTTATCAATATATAATGTCCTGAAAAATATCTTAATTTCAAAAGTATAAAAAATATTATTTATAATGATTTGGTGAAAGATCATATTCATAAATATTCACATATGATTTGATTAATCAAATTATTAGAACAATTTTATAAGAGACTAAATTAAAAATAAGTTATATAAAACACTAAATTAAAAATTATTTTATTCTAAAGAGATGAATATAAAATTAATTTAGTATATTTAGTTTAACATTTGAGATATTCAAAACCTTGTTTGCATATTAAATGAAAATTTGCCTTGTAAATATTATCATTTGATTTGTGGTTTGATTTTTTTAAAAATTAATTTTGTCCTATAAATTCTCGTTTGCCCAAAAATAATAAAAATAATTATTTGTATATTAAATAAATTATATAGATTATAAAAATTAATTTTAAACACAAATTTTTAAATATAAATCAAGATAATATAAAATTACGTTTAATCAAAATTAATTTTAAAAATTATACTAATCCGTGAATCCAAACACTGTTGTGTGATTAAGTGAATGCAACCAAAAGTTTATGATGATAATGATATCAGCAATGCATGCAACAAATTACAACGAAAATACCTCGTAAGCGATTCCCAATAACAATAAATTTTTTGTTTACCGCTAACAAAAAGACAAGGAGTTATTTTACATACACAAATTTGCAATTTGTAAGTGAAGAATTCGGGTCCGTCAACTTCTTACAATTCCATGAAAATGAAATAAGGCAAAAAGAGAAAAAAAAATCCCCAAATCAAGAGAATAATTTTGTGAGGAGTGGTTCTTACAAAAGTCAAAACTATGAAGTGTTGCAGTGGAGTATTTAACTAACTAATCTTATATAGGGCCCGTAAATGAATAGGAATGAGTATGAGAAACACTTATATTTTTATATTTGGTTAATAAATTTAATCTTTGTTTACATTCTTTAGAAAATTTGCTCTCTCACATACATACAAGGGGTAGCTTTCTCCTTAATTGAAATTATGGAATGAGATTAGTCTCAAAAGAATAAAAATGTCCTTAATTATAATAATCTTTAGACAAAAATATCCCTGTGATACATTAAAATCCTAATTTAAAATTATTTATTTAATTTATTAAATATATTATTATATTATTAGTATATTAATTATTAAAGTTATTATATCATTAATTAAATATATATTAATATATAATTATATTATTAATTAATAATTCAAATAGATGTTTGCCTTCTTTTTTGGTTTTATGATAAGAGATAATATGATAAAATATGCACACTATCTAATTGATTCTTATGTGTAATATACTAAATAAATGAAATAAAATGAAACATGTCTATTCTCATTCATTCCCAACCAAACATTTTAATATTTTCATTTTCATTCCAATTTCTATTCGTATTAACATTCTCATTGTATCAATTCTATCAACCAAATGAGCCTATAAAATTATTTCAATATGCATATACAAAGGTCTAACTTTTAAATTTGTAGAATCCCATAATTTTTACAATAAGTTTAATACAAGTCTACCATATTTGAAGTAGAGTGTAATAGAAGTCTAAAATTGGGTAATTATTTGGGTACTCCAACTCCAAGTTGGTTGTAGTAAACACCAAACTTACAAAGAGATTGTGAAAAAAGAGAGATATAAAATTGCAAGCTTGAAAATCTTTTCTTTTATCTAAAGCTAGACATCATACCATGATCATACCTTTTCTCATACATGCTTTGAATTGCCCAATAAATATCGCCACAAAATTGATATGGAAATAGCCAATTTCTACTCAAACTCATCAGATTGTTGCCGAGTCGCAATTTCTTCAAATCAAATACATTTGATATTTGGAATCTAATTTTACGTACTCATCTTCATGTTTTACATATTCCATCCACTTTACATCCTCGTTATGACAATAGTGTAAAGGCGAAGCAGGATTCTAGTTTTTTTAGTACTCGTAACTCATTATATTATTTTTTATACATAGTTTAATAAAAAAATTACGAAATAGTATATGAAATAAAAAAATATTATTATTTATTTAAATAAAAATCTAAAAATATTTAAAACTAATTCTTGCAACAACAAAAAAAAGATTGGTCAATCATTTCAAATCACTTTGTGTCAATTTGGTTACAAAACTATTTTAATAAAAAATTTAAAATAAAACTAAACTATAAATTAAATAATTAAAAAGTAAAAAATAATTTTTTGGTACATGACTTATTAAAAAATAATATATTTAATTATTAAGTAATTCTTTGGTATAACTATGAAATGAGTTGTATTGATAGTATCACTACATTACATATTAGAAAGAACACGTGGCAATGTCGTGTTGTATTATGTTAGTATGTAACAACCTAAAATAATTTGTTTTATTTATATTTTGACCCAATTATTTTTAAATTTTATTTATGAATTGAAAATTATTTTTTAATTTTTCAATTTACTCTATCTATTTTTTATTTTTTAATAAACCATATGAAAATATTAGTTTATAATTTTGTTAACTCACCCATGTACTTTCATTATTTTTCTAATAACTTCACAACTCTTTACTTTTATTCTTATTTCAATTTATAAACTAATATTTTGTGGATTACTAGAAAAAAGTAAAAAGGATAAATTAAACATTTTCAAAAAAAATTTTGGAGTCATAAATAAAATCTTATAATATTGTAGTCAAAATATAAATATAAAAAATTATTTTAAATTATAACATATTTTGATATGTTGTTATCATATTTTTTTCTTACTATGTCACATAATAATTATAATAGTGGAACTAATTTTATAATTACACTAAATATTAACATTAAAGAAAGGATAAAATATTTGGTGCAAAATAATTTTAAGTACAATAATATATTTAATTATAATATTTTTTTATTAATATTATTATAATTATATTCCTAAATTATAATTTAGATTCATTAATTCACCAAAAATAACACTAGAAAATGTAATTTTGACAGCGGTCCTTTCCTCTAAACTTTTGAAACATTATGTTGTTGGTACATATATCCACGGGGACCAGACACCAACTAGAAACGCCAATGTTCCCATCACTGACGATCTGAGTCCCCACCATATGCTTCTGTTACCTTAACCTCAACCTATTCTTTATTATATCCCAACGAGACCTCTTTTCATTAGTACTGTCTCTCCGTGTCCACTTCCTTTCCTTCTCAATGTCTCTCTCTGAATTAGCATCTTCTTCTCCTTCAGTATCGTCGTCGTCGTCATCCCCAGATCAGGAAACCAACACGACGTCGTTCACCTCCTCGGCAAGCCCAAGCATTCAGATGGTCTCGAAGTCTGTGTCGGAGAGGCTTCTGGGGAAGTTCTTCGACGCCTCGCAGTTCGACTTCGATTACGAGCAGAGTGGGCTGTGGTCTCCTCCCATACGAAGAAGTGTGTTCTTGGCCTCTCCAGGTGGCTACGATATCTGCGCTGAGGATGAACTCTTCAGGAAGCTCAACAAGGCCAAGAAGGCCTGGAAGAAGAGACGCTTACTGTGCTTCAATACTGTGCGTTTTAATTCTACTTTCTCTCTCTTTTCTTTTCATCTCCCCTTGATCATAAACTCTCAATTAAGGGTTTAAATTTTTAAATTATTTTGACTGTGGATAAGAGTGATATCAGCAAAATTATGTCATTTACATGCTAGGGTATGTTTATGCTTGGGATTTATTAATCGTAATATCGAGAAAATATTGGCAACGATATTTCTATTTCGACAAGGTTTATAGATAGTGTTGCTGTTATTAAGGTTATACATAACATGTAAAAAAATAATAATTATACTCAATCATATAGTACAGAACGCAGTAAAAAAAAAAAAACTCCATTTATTATGATTTTATTGGATTAACCGGACTGTACCTCAATTTTATTATTTTCACTCAATCTTTTATTAAAGTATTGTAAAGTCTTCACTCTTTTATTTTATTTTTTAAAATTACTTTCTCAGCATGAAAAAGTCTTTGTGGGGAAAATTTTTTCAAATAAAAACTAAAAAAACTAATATTTAATAATCTCTTCCCTTCTGATTTTCTTAGATTAGATTTCTTCATTTGTCTCCTCTTCACACATATCCCAAATATACAGATAGATTCAATGGAGGTGAGAGCGCATTAATTTCCTTAGATTTTTATGTATATAATTTTATAATATATTTTTAATTTAATTTTTTAATTTATAAAAATTTACTTCTCTTTTATTATAAAACTTTGCTTTCCTTGTTTAAAATTTTGTTTTAAAAATTTTTATTCTCTTATAATCAAATCTTAAATTGTCCCGGTGTATATACTACCACTTCAAATCTCTAGTTTTAGTTAAAATTGTTCTTGGCGTTCCAGTTTTTGGACTATAACCATTGATTGGGATGCTTCGGTGTTCTTTTGCAGGCTTTTTTGTGCCTTTGAAGAAGCTATACCAGAGGAAGGTGCATATGGCAACCATATGTCTTTCTAAAGATAAAGTCATGTTTTTGTATCAGAATATGTGAATGCGATCTTTACTTTCCAGTTCGTGCATGTGAGGACTAGATCGTCTTTTCCAACTATGGGGTACCATAACCTACTTAGCTAGTTTTTGTGAAACATTGTACAAATACTCATAAAGCAATTTTGTGATTCAACTACCGACAAACATTGTACTTCTTCATTTGATTATAATATTACCTCTTTTTTTAAAAAAAAAAAAATTTCTTGCTTTCAGTTAAAATTCATATTTATGTCTGTACGTGCATTTAGTGCTTCGTATAATTACCTTTCTTTTATATATGATTTATATATGAACTAGTTTATTTATCTGTGCAGCCTTAAATTATTAATTTATTTTATTATATGTTATAATATTATTTAACATATTTTTATGATCAATTAATTTATTAGTTAATTATTTTATTATTTTTTATTAACTATGAATAATTTATGTAAATTAATAACTTAATAATTTTTTTAGTAATTACAACTAATATATATATTTGAAAGAATTCATAATATATGCAAAAGTTAAAAATCATCGCATGATGAGTTAAATGTTTGCTTAACATAAGTGTCTTGAATTTGAGTATTTGAAAAAAAAATTACTTGGATTTGATAAGCTATTTCAATGCAAATCCATTCAAGTGTAAGAATATAAGCTACGTTAAGCCGTTATAAATCCTTTTATATATTAAGTACCTGTATAGACCAACAAAAAAATTTCATCCATCTACTCAAATTGCTTAAATTAAATTATACATTCTTCCTTTATATTATGAAAATATACACAAAGTATCATTATGAATAATATTGGTTTCTTTGGTTAAAAGTATAACTGATCAAAATTTTATTTTTTAAATTTAGAAAGTTGACTATTTTTATATTAGTTAAATATACATTTAATACTTGTTACATTATATAAATAATATATATATAAGAGCATTTCAATCAAAATAGTTGTAATTGTTAGTTCAACTTTGTGGTAAGATATGTTAGTATCACACCTTTTGATTAAAAAAAAAAAGTAATATTGCTTTTTTAGCCAATGTAGGTTTGAAAATAAGGTCTTGTTGATGAGTGTCCTGAATTATTTATTGTATATAATAAATTATTTTTGAATTATAAAATTAATTAATAATTATTAATTATACTTATTACCAATAATAATGTATATTTATGAAGTCATTCTATTAGTTAAGGTTTATTTATTATATATAATAAATAACTCTTAAGCAGTATACTAAAACACTAGTAAATAAAATCCTTTATAATAGAAGAAAATGTTTAATTTGAGCATAGAGAAATGTATAATTTACTAAAAAAATATTTATGTTTGTTCGAGAGATTGTATCATCGGTGACGTGGGTTTTGTAAAATGGATCAAGTAAATTTCTAATAACCAATCATTTTCACTATTTTCAGCTTATATTTTTATAAATATTTCAAATTATTGCCTTGTAAAAGCAAAAAAAGATAAAGGAAAGAAAACGCCATATTTGGTTTTGATAAGCTATTGTCAATGTCATTTAAGGTTTGACTCAACGGTGACCAAGTCCAAAGTTGCCACAAAAAGGCGAGAGAACCAGTTGTGATTCGCTTTCCAAACCAGCTAGCATTTGATTCCTTTCGAAAGCAAATTGAAGATATATATATATAAAAGTAAAATTTTTGGCATAATTATAAAATTAATTATATTAATGTAATTATTATATATTATATTAAAAAATACATGATAATGAATGTTATATTATGTTAATTGTATGTCAATTTAAAATAATGCATTATTTTTATATTTTGACTTATTATTTTTAAATTTTATTTGAGTCTAAATTTATTTAATTTTTTAATTTACTCCTTTTACATTTTATTTTTTTAGCAATTCATATAGAAATATTAGTTTATAATTTTGTTAATACACCTCTATACTTTTTTCGTCTTTCCAATAACTCTAGAATTTTTTAATTTTAATTTTATTTTTAATTTATGAACTAATATTTCATAGGATTATTGAAAAAAATAAAAAGTAGAGTGGAAGAATTCAAATTTTTTTTTTAAAATTTAGGTTCATAAATAAAATTTAAAAATATTAAAATAAAAAAGTACAACTAATTTTATAATTGCCTCAAATATGATACACATTTTAGTTGAAATATATTGGTTAGGCCCGGATAAAGTTTAAAAAATCGTTTGAAAGATTTGAGTTATAAGAAATTTTAAATTTACATATTTTTATTAAAATATATAAAACGTATGCTTGAAAGTTGTACATATAGTTTAAAAAACATTTAATATATACAGTAAAAAAAATTAGGTTGTACAATTTTCGTTTTTTAGTTTGATCGCTCGTGTATCAACCATTATAACTGTTCATTTTATTATTTTTGTAAAAGTTTAAAATTAAGTCATATTTTACTATAGTTTATTACATACTAATTAGCGGTGGGTCTTTTGTAATACATTGACTTGAGAGTGAAAACAAATTTTTTTTTTTTAAGAAGACAAAAACGGAAAACAAAAGCCAAAAAATTACAATAAACAGTGGTGAATAATAATTACTAATGAAAGTAAGCTATACTTTATATATATATATATATATATATATTGTACTTTTATACTTGAGAATGATTTAGTCAATTACAAATTAATTATATCAAATTAGTTGATTAAAAATTTTATTTTATACTAGATTAATTCCTTACTAATGTAAATAGAGAAACAAATTTTATACCAATTTAAATTTATAAATGATGTTTTATGATTAATTTGTGATAGACTAAATTATTTTTCATAAATCTAACTAGAGAATTTAATTTTGTACAAATTTAAATTTATAATAAACTGATTTATTATTGTTAATTTATAATGAACAAAATTATCACAAAATATAAAAATTCTTGTGTAATTTAGCAGTCATGAGACAAATAATATATTTGCAAAAAGAAAAGAAAAACCAAAAGAATGAGAAAAAAAAAAGAAATTAAAAATATACAATAGACAGCAGCGAAGAGTGATAAATAGGAAAAGTAGTTTTCTACTGTTTGGTGTCTGAGTAAGGATTTCGAAATTTGAGTGCTTACATATGCAGGAGAATTTGAATGGCAGTGAAGTGACCCATCAGTTAGACATGCTTTGAGACAATGTGAAATGGATCACTGGAGAGGGTAAATAAAAAAAATATTTTATTAATTTAATATTATAAAATATTGTTTTTAAATTTTTTCCTACTGGGGATTCTCCAAAAATTCAAACTCGAGACAATGAGCATTGTGTGGAAAAAGAAGAAGAGAGAGCAGGAAGAATGTTCAGAGTGGTGTTACTGGCAAGGGCTTTGCTTTCTGAGTCGCGAGAAAGAATAGCAGACAATAGGACGCTGCCTGCAAATAACCGTTGTTTGTACTTTTCTCTTCCCTTTCCGTTTCCTTTCGTCTGCTTTCTCCCTCGAATCAGATTCCCTTCGCCATCTTTTGGGTAAGACCAATGTACAAAAGCAAATCTGTACTGTTGTAACCAAGGTGATTTATAAAGCCAATGGCGTCCACAACATTTAATTTGAACATTTTGCTTCTTTTTAGTAGCTACGTTGATTATATTAGTTTTGAATTGGTACGAGATTGAGTATCGCTAGCTACTCAATTTTATCACAGTCGGTCAATTTATGAATTCAAAGGTTTATATAAAAAATTGTGCAATATAATAGTTTAGATTAATTTTGAGAATTGCATACAGTTAAAATTTTGATTTTTCAATTACGTGAAGTCATTAATTTTTTTATTTAATAATTTAAATTTAAAAAATTACACAATTTAACAATAAATACTTCTTTTTATGATTGTAACATATTTGGATTCTATTAATTTTTATAGTAACACATATGTCAATTTAATTTTAGAAATTAGTAAGTGCCAATTTGTTTTTTAATAGAAAAATCTTTATGTGTATTAATTAATTTTTTCAAGTGGCTAAAAAAATATCAAAATAATTAATTTATAATAAGTTTATTAATTTTAGAAATTGATTAATTATTTATAAAATAAATAATTGTAAGTAGTAATATTACTTTGTCAGTTTAATAAATTCAATATGTCTCACTTATTTAATTTTTTGTACTTCTTATTATATCATAATTTATAATATTTATTTTTATAAAAATTAAAATATAAAACTATTTAAATGAATATAAAGAGTCTTATTATTAGATAATATTAATTATACGGAAACAAGTTGCAGCGACCAAACACTAGGCTATACCTTGTCATAAAGTAAAAAATATGTTCAATTCAACAAGTTCAACTTGAAATAAATAAAATTTGATTAAAAAAGTTTCTTTTTTTTTTTTTTTTTACTTTCACTAACACTTGATTAAGTGCAAAAAAATTGTAGGGTTTATTTATTTACAACTTATTATTTTAAATTTGATTGAAAAAACTTTAAAAGTGTTTACATTTGGTGAAATATTGATGATGGTTAAAAAAACTTTATCTTATATATGTATTTAGCCTCTATGTCAATAGTAAATAATTTATCTTAAGATTTTTTTAATGTGAAATACTAAAGAAATTTATTTGATTTATTAATAATTTTTTAAGAGATCGTTTTGTTATTCCAAATTAATAAAATACCAAATTGTCACTAAATTAAGATTTGGGAAACACGATGTCATTAAATGTAATAGAGAATCTCCTCTTGTAGCTCAAAGCTATTGGAGAATCTTAGTGGATTTTGAACAATTAAATTAAAATCCAATGGTCTAAAATTTATTAAATTATTTATTAAAAATAATTTTACAAAATTGTCTAATAAATTTTAGATTATTAAATCTTAATCTAATGATTCAACATTTATTATAAATTTTACTGCTACTATATGAGAGATACATGAATCTAGATCCTTTATTGTACGATAAGGGATGTTGTGATATTTTATAACTATAAAATGATTGTGCACAATATTTTTTTAGTTCAAAAAATCATAGCATTCCATGCTATATAATATGAGATCTAAGAATTAAATACTCAAGCAACTTCAAAAGAAATTATGGGCTAAACCCTAACCCTAAATTCATTCCTTCCATCGTGTAGCGTGATACAGTCCAGAAGATATTACGGCCCTGTATATATCCTTAATGTCACATCTAGCCCAAAAATGTCATCAAGATTATTTGACTGAATATGACCCAAATTATTGCATAAAATTATTTTCGTATTTTGAAATATTGTTTGACATTATTAAAATCAATTCAAAATTCGTGTTGAGAAATGTTACATTAACAGGTTTTTTAAACTGAATTAAAAATATAGAGTTGTTAACAATAATTAATTTAGTTTTTTATTCCTTTTTAATAATTTCCCCAAAACTAAAGAGCAGGCATGTGTACAATTTGTCACGCGCAATTTATCAATCTTGCCTGTGTATTACAAAAAAAAAAAAAAAAAGATGAGAGAACTTTTTTGAATTTTGACAAAAACTGTATTATACCACAATTACATTTTTTCAACTAAAATTATTGATGAAAATTATTTGAGTAATTCCTTAATTATTGGAATTTGATTAGTTAAAAGCTAAAATTAATTAACTTATCAAATAGATACTTTTAAATATCATATTAAATTCATTTACAAAAGAGCTATAATGTTGAAAATTTAAATCAAATAAACAATAAATAGGATTTTGTTTTATGAATAATCTCATTTGATTTAGTATTAAAATATTGTTCAAAATTATTTGTATCCTCTGAACTTTTTATTTTTTTGCACACTAATATAATAAACAATGCTCTACATTAGATGACTATATTAATGATAAAAATTTAACAAAAACTAGTTGGTATACCTATTTATAATATAAGGATATAATTATAATATTATTTTTTAAGATTAATATTATTATAATTATGTTCATACATTATAATTAGATGCACGATACACTCAAAATTATAAATGCACCATATATTTTACTCAAAAACTATAAAACCCCAATTATTTTTTCAACTAATATCATTGAATTGGAATTGAAATATAGAATTATAATTATAATTTCAATTCTATTAGAATTTGAATTGATTTGGAATCTTAAAATTCATGTTTGAGTCATATAAAAAATTAAAATATGAAATTACAATTCAATACAGAATTGCAATTCTACTATATAGATTAGTGATAAATATTATAAAAAAATATTAGTATATGTGTATATATATATATATATACACACACACACACACATACATATACATGTAATAAAAACAATACAAAAATTAATTTGTTTAACAAAATATTTTTTTTATACATCTAGTTTAGACAAGATAAAATATTTTTCATAGTAATTATAACACCGCATTATTTAGTATGTAATAACTATATTTTCAAAAAACTATTTGATTCAAATTTTATATGTGTGTGTGTAAGTAATATCTTTTCATGAACATGAATATATATATATATATATATATGCATGTATGATCTTATGTTATAAGCACACATACCTACATATATATAATATGTTTTCAAGATATGATATAATATTGTATTTGTGTATGTATAAACATATACATAAATATCGTATAATATCATAAGTATATAATGTCATGTTGGGTGCTTATGCTTGCATACATTTAAGTATGTATGATATGTGTTTTATATCTTCTAAAATTTTACATGTTAACAAGTGATTTTGTGCATGTATACTTTTGTGTATATGTGTAATATCATATGCCAATATTATATATTATTTTTTGAAATTATATTGCATAAGTGTTATATATATTTACACCTGAAATACATGTCATATTATATAGAGACATAAACATTACATATTCATTATATATGTCATTATTTTAATTATTTATTTTTATATTATTTTTAGTAAATTTAAGTTATGATTAGTTTTTAAAATATTGAATTTTCATTTTAAATCTTAATTTTTATATTTTTTGAAATTTTTTTGTTATATTTTTTAATTAAAAAATTAAAACATAGTCTATCTCAAAATAACTTTATCAAATCCTAACCAAATCTTGAGTCATAAAAAAGTGACTCAATCATAAAAAAAATACCATGCCGTGTCATGAGTAAAAGAGTTATATTTCAATTTTGAGTTTTAGAATTATAATTTTTGAAGTTTAGGGTAAGAATTAGAAATGACCTTTATTAGTTTTTTTCAATTATATGGAATTGGTGCATAAAATTACAAATGTATTTATATAAGTTTAACCAAACAAAAGATTTGGAATTGTTGGGTCAAATTCCTGTTCCATACTCCAATTCCAAGTTTAATTCTTAACGCTAAACGGGGCTGATGCAAATTAATTTAGTTATTCATTAATTATTGGAATTTGATTAGTTAAAAGTTAAAATTAATTAACTTATTAATAAATAATTTTAAATATCATATTAAATTCATTTTAAAAAGAGCTAGATGAATGAAAATATAAATCAAATACATCATACTAAAAGAGTTTGTCTTATAAATAATTTCATTTAATTTAATATTAAAAGATCGTTTTAAATTATTATATCCTTTAAAATTTCATTTATACACTATTTAGAAAAACTTTCTTCAATATTAATGATAAAATTCAGTGTGCAAATAAAAAATTTGAAGTATAAATCATAATTATATAAACTCACTTTTTTAACCTATTTAAGTTTCCAGACACATTAATATAATATTAAGTTTATACATATATAATCCAAATGAATACATATAGCAGATACCAAAAATCAACGAACCTGGACTCCATTCCAGCCCACTAGTTGAGAAACGTGGACATGTAATTTTGATGCGGACAAAACCCGTAAATCCCAGTCATGGACCTCGATGGCAACCCGCAAATGTCTTTTAATGGCGGGAAAACGAGGGCACTTTCCGGAGGGAAAATATTAAGTCGTACACCTGAAGCGTTGTTCGTTTCGCTTGTTCTTATCATCGATTGTCATCTTGGCAGGACTTCCGATAATGGCGCAGACAGAAACCCTAGGTATACTCGAAGATATTGAATCCTTCATCTCGGATAAGCTTCAAGTGGTAAGACACACACACACACAGACTCTCTCTCTCTCTCTCTCTCTCTCCCTTTGGTTTTCCCCTTTTGCGCTGATTTACTTTTATTTTTTTCCTACTTCAGCAATTTTACTGTCACGATCTTCTGTGATTTTTTCTTTTGGCCTAATATTTTTGGTGCTAGATTTTCATTTTTTGGGTTCGAATTTTGGAGGGTTTTTTTAAGATTTCCCTCTCTCGTCCTCATTTCTTTTACTGAGTAGAAATAGTAGTCCTGGGTGCACGATATGATAGTGAGACTGAATCAGGGTTTTATGAGCCCATTGCTTGGTATAGACTTGAGTCCTTGATTGGAATTATGAAATTCGAATGCGAGGCTTATATGAATCATGGACTCCTCAAAGGTTAATGTCACAAACTTTTTTATTTTCTGAGCACTGGCAGCGAAACTTGGTCAGTATGATAAGATGCGACTTATCGGATTATATGACTTGCAATTCTTGATATCAGAAAAATTTAGGCTTGCATTCCAATTTCTAACAACCGCAGTAGAAAATGGTATGTGAATATTGTTCTGAGTTGAGGATCTCGTACTTCTGAGAAATTTACGTACATTTTTCAAAATCGATTCTGTAGTTTCAAGACAATGTTGATGCATACTTATCATAACCAGCAACAGTTGGGGTTTTACGTTGATGCCTTTGAGTTTTTGACTTTGAGTAGGTATATTTGTCTAGAATCATGTCGGTCATAGCTGCCTAGTTATTGTTTCATGTCTGGTCAATATCACGCTTTAAAATGCCTTTAAGTTATCTGGAATGGTGCAGTATTGTGTATCCATCAATTATAGACACAGTTTCTTGCATGCACTGGGTGTACCACATTTGCTATGCACTGGGTATACCACATTTGCTATGCACCAGACTAATCACTGATGTACACAGGCAGTTGGTCCCACTAACTTCACGTGTTCATTGGCCTGATGATCATTTGACATGGTGCGCCTAGTTAGACAGCTCCATCAATTACTACTGAAATGCACGGGATGGAATTTTCTTTTTTGTTCAACGTGGCAGTCTTTTAGAAGGGAATACTTATTCCTTTGAAACTTAATGGATAAGAAATTGCATAGTTTTGCGTTCTTGTTAGGGAATATATTTATGAGATTAGAAAGAAACTAGGGTTTTGTTTAAGATGGTTAAAACTCTGTTTCTTTAGGGTTTTTTTTCTTGGTCTGACTATTTATTTAAGTCTATCTAATAAATATGCTCTAAAGGCTTCACTTGCCTATTGTTGCCTTCTAATTTCCAATTTCTGTTTAGCTCTCTTACTTTGCAATGCCTTGTGACTATATTCTGATTATCTTCACTGTCTATAAAAATAGTAATTTTAGGTGATGGTTCTTCCATCCCCACGTTACAGTTTGAATGTATGATTACTCTTTATACAGGAATTTGTTTGTTAATATACTGTACATCATCTTCAGGTTTCCTACAAATGGCTAAGTCGCAATTATATGGTGTCATCTGATGCTGCAAAGAGGTTGGTTTTTCTTTTCCTTGGTTTTTCTCTATGACATTGTAAACAATATATTTGCTGAATCGCTGTTCATGTTGTTATGTTTTGATTCCATAAGTAGTTGTAAATTGTTATGTATAGGTTGCTTCAGGAGTTTGTTCAAAAGCATGGAACTGGATTTGAAGTGATATACAAGTTGTCTGGCTGGTTAAAGAGCACTTCTCCAAGTTACCATATAAGGCTTGTTACTGGGCCAATGCTTGCAGGTATTACAGTTTTCCCTCCTTGAAAACACTGGTTTTTCTTGATTGTTTCACTTTCATTCATTGTGTCTATGGGTGTTTAATACCCTGGTAGGTTTGAGTTTGAGGTGTGAATCATATTCACCTGAATATATTGGCCTACCTTTTCAGCTGCACCACCTTATACCTCAAAACTCTACTCAAATTAACCTTGCAAATGGATTGGCTCTGGTAATTGTTGCTAAGCTGTAATCTAATGTGCTATAAAATTCATTCATTTCATATAGAACCACATGATATATTCTTACCCCACTTATGATTAATTCATTAGCCAAGAAAAAAAAAAAAGAACTATAATAATTGATGCAACGGGGCTTATACCTATACCACTTCCCATAATTATTCCCTCAATTCTGTTTGATTTGGTTTTCCAATTTCAAATTGAGGTGATGGTTGTAGTTTACTAACTGTATTCAACAAAACCTGGCTTAGTATAGTTAATTTGGAATAGTTGCTTATCAATCCCTCTCTATGGTCATATGATGCAAACAGCTGAATTAAGCAGTTCAGTTTGCTTTTAATATAGAGTGGTTTGCAAACACCAGGGACTAGGAACGGTGTGGAACTATTTCCCTGATTTTTTTATGCAGAAGCTCAACAAGAATTTGATGGTGATTGCTCAGTTCAAGTCTATAGTGTGCAAGCTAGCATACCAAAGGATCCCGCTGTGCTTTGGAATGCAGAATTTATTCAAGCAGAGGAGCTTTTCAAGCAGCCCTCCTCCGTAGACAATTGCTTGAGAGATAACAGGTTGGTGCCTTGTCTTCCCAATGTGTATACATGCACTAGGTCTGGTGTGATAGTATTTAGACATTTTGATAGTATTAATCTAGATTCTTAGAGTTTCAATAATTCTAAAGTCTGTTTGATTCTTGTGTGCATTGGTGACATTCCATTTGCTACTTCTGCTGAATATTTTTACTTCTGTATATATGTAAATGTAGACATAAACTTTAGTTATTGACAAAACTCAGGTACATTTTTTAGGTGTATGCTATCAGATTCTCGAACAAAATATATGACGAGTGGATACTGTTACAGCTCAGTACATGTTTGAGTCTGCAATATTTTTTGTCATGATATTGTATCTTTATTAGGGAACGTCATAGCAAATACCTAAGGAACTTTACTAAGTCTGATCCTTTTAATATATTTCTGTAAGTGGAAGGAACATTGTTTTTGCTGTCCAGTGTAGGACTATTGATGGTTCTGTTTGCTGAGTAAACTAGTTAATAGGCTGTTTTGTCATTCTTTTTAATGTAAGAAATTGAATTGCTAAGATTCTAGATTGAAAAAAAGTAAAAAGTATGGAGGAAATTTTGAAATTGCAGTGAGTTGAGCACCAAGTATAATAAGCCTAAACAACAGAAGACTGAGTTTTTTCTTTCAATTTCTTACCCAGTCTTTGAATTGAGCAAGTTCCCTTAATGCTAAGGCCCTTTAGAAATCCTAACTTCTTACATTTAAGTCATTCTTTTAGATAGCAATGTGAAATAGGATTAATACTAATGATATACTACAAGTTCCTGGACCACAAGCTCTCTCCTGTTCTGTTGAGTGTTTTTAGTTTAAAAGCAGCTACCCTCTTGTTTTTGCATTGTATTGCAACTATGTTATCTGTAGTACAGCTTTTCGTGCATGTTGTTGGGTGTGCTTTTTGAGTTTGGATCTGGCCTTGATTAATTTTGAGGGTTTGCAAGGAGCAAGGAGGGCAATGCTTTATGGTGGTGTGCAGTTATTGAAGTTCTTGTGTATTTGGTTTGAGTGGAATACTTGTATTTTCCAGGGCTTCTCTATCCTAACCACTGCATGAGATGCGACAATTTATGTGGCTTCTTGTCTATGCTCTGCTCATGACTTCTTTATGGGAATTCCCTTATCAGATATGCAGAGGATAGGGGAGCTCTATTATTGCACTGATGAAACTTCTTAGTTATTGTCTTTGCTAAGGAAGATATCATGTCCCTATTTTATTTGTGCCTTTCTTCTTCTATAATAGAAGAAGGAAGTTTTTAATGAAAGAAATACCATGGGAAATGTAGTGCTTTGGGAATGTGCTGTATAACCTGTATCCTGTAGCACCAATTTAAGGTTTATATTTGGCTAATATGTTCATATCTTATTGATGCCTAATGATGTTCCACAATACTGCATTAATGCCATGCTTTGATTTAATAATTTTGTCAATTCTTGAGGACTGCAAAGGAGCACGAAACTTATGAACAGCAGTCTATGCCTTTTCAGCATATTTGGGATAGGATTGTGTACTTGGCCTTTTTGTGATTCACCTGATGGTTGTTAGAGGGTTTCCTTGATGGATATACAAGGAATCTTTATGTTATGTTTTTCAGTCTTGAATAATTGCATTTAGTGATTAGGAGAAGGGTCTTCTGCCCTCCCCCTTGTATTCTTCTTTTCTCTTAATAAAGTTTCTTGTCTCATACAATAAATGTATAGAATCTGATTGTGGTTCATTTTTGCCAGGAAGTGGAAGTGGTAAACTGAATGCATTGGCTTTCTCATGCATCTATTTAGTCCAGCACAAGTTGTAGTTGTAGAAGAGATTTTCAAGTTCCTATGAAAATTAGGGGAAAAGGTTTTTGAAAATTCCTTGCTTTCAGATCATCTAGAAGAGACATATAGCTTTAAAATTGGAGAACTGCCATTGCCTCTTCAAATTTTGAGTTTATTGCCATCCAAAATTTATTGGATCTATGTTCAATAACTGTCCCTATCTTAAGGTCTCAATCTTCTGGTGGACCCATTGTTGTGACTTATCATGGTCAGTTTCAGTTCTTAAAATTCCTCCATTCTAGCGAATAATGTACTCATTTGAAGCCGTTATATCAAATCTCTCTATCTTTGCCCATTACTCAATTGTTCATCCTATAACATGTATGCATGACTGTCATATACTAGTCCTTAAATTAGTTCTGATGTTTTGTTGTTTTTATTACTATCTGGAGACATGTTTGGGGTTCTCTGGGTGCTAACTTCTATACTAATCAGGTTCTGTGCGGTTTCAAATTCTTTTGTTCAACGGAATGTGGATGGCCCACAATTGGTTCCTGCTGCTCCACAGGCTAAATCTGCAGCAGACCTGGGCATACAAGAATCTATACGCAAAGTAGGTCTGAAATCACATAATGTGGTGAAAGATGTCAAAACTGAAAGCAATAGTACAGGAAATACAGCAACTCCTGATCATGTCAGTAAACCTGCAGATAAAGAAAAGGTCGTTCCCTTGCCTGTGGGCAAAAAGAAAGTGCAAGCTGACAAAAGTTCTGCTACTGGAGGTTCATTGGCTAATTTTTGGGGTCGTGCATCTACAAAATCTAAGCCTTCCTCTGTACTTGTTGAAAATAGTAATGCAGTGTCAAATTCTATTGGTTGGTTTCCATTGCTGTTTATTCCCCTTGGTCTACTTTAGATTTTTTATTTTTTATTTTTTGGTGGGTGGAGATGGTAATAGAAATGTAAACAATGCATCTCCATTATCATTATAGTACTCGGTTTTTTTTTTCCCCTTATTTCAGTAGCTAGTGCAGATGCTCAAATCTGTGCTCGTGAAGAAGGAGAGGGTGGCAGCAGCGATGATGATAGTCAAGATGTTACCGTGAGGAAATCATCCAATATTGATCGTTCCAGAAAAAGAAGGGTTGTCCTTGATTTCTCAGATGAAGACGATGAAGACGTTATCAATTTAGGATCCCCTGATTTCCCAAAAGGACAGTCATCTCGAGATCTCAAACATGATGATAAAAGTTCATCAGGGAATGGCACTGTGAACTTTGACATGCAGATTCAGAATAAGTCTGAGGTTAAGGAAGAGAACCCAATCCAACCTTTGAGAGAAGATTTTTGTGTTATCAACAAGTGCACAAGTATTGGGAAGTCATCAACTGATAAAACTCAAAGTTGTGCTCCTGAAATTAGTGTAAATAAGGATACTCAAGACGATACCGCTCCTTGTTCACCTAAGAGGAGAAAAGTGTTGAAGACAAGGATTGATGAACGCGGGAGAGAAGGTACTTATATGCATAAATGCATTATTTCACTGGGCCCCTTCTTTATTGCCTTATAGTATATGTGCTATATTTATGTATGAATATAATAGAGTAACTTGTATTTTCTAACTTATTCAGATTAAGTATAATTGTTGTCTTCACTAAAGCATCAAATTTATACTTGTACTTTTTGCATGCTTTTTGGGTTGTTTATATCATGATCGTAAGTGAATTTCAATCACCCATAAGTTCATAATTATTTTATAGTTGTATATGTATCTTGTTTACATGTTGGTTTTTTCTCAGTAACTGAAGTTGTCTGGGAGGGGGAGGAAACAGACGCAAAGAAAGCTGATAATGTAGCCACAAAGAAAGATGACAACGATGCATCTACCGCTGCTGTCAACAGGTTAGAATTCATCTTTGTGATTTATTCATTGCGTCTATAAATCTTTGTCATAGACTTGACTGGTAACAGCCAGTATTTTTGGGCCCAATAAGACATTGTCCCATGATGAATTAGGGGGATGACATTATGGGTTTTAAACCCCTTTAGGAACACTAAACATGCTGTAGTTCTTTTTTTTTTTTAAAATATAATATGCATTCACATTTTCAAGAATTATGTGAATTACTGCTGTGATTTGTGGGTTGGAACAAGTAGAGCCACGTTACTCGGCCATTTAAGGTTTACCGGTTGCAGTTAATCTTGAGAAAATAATGATATATTGACTTAAAGCTTTTGATATAAGAATATGAAACATTTACAATTTAAATAGAACCACTTGAAATATCATTTTACTCTTACATGAGCAATTTAAGGATATTCGTAGCTCACTATTTGTGCCTACCCTTTGGTTCTCCAACTTAAACAGCCTTTACTTTAAGGATTCATGGTTTGAGACTACACTCATCCTTTAACTGGTTTTCTGGTTTGTATTCTTAACATCTCCAAGCTTAAAGCTTTGTTGACATGATTAAGCTTATTAATCATGACTGAATATATTCACTGGATATGAAATAGGTCACTTGCAGCTAAGAAGTCGTCAGCGAATATCACTTCTAATACTACTGGCAAAGGAGGAAACAAAAAAGCAGGAAACTTGAAGGATCCTAAACAAGGCAACATTCTTTCATTCTTCAAAAGAGTCTGAGAACTTTACAGAGAATTACCCCGCTGAAGAGACTGTTCTTTCAGCATGATCGTTCTTCAATGCATGTTCATGATTGGGGATTTTGCGTTACGTAGATCTGGTTCTGTTTTGGTTGCAAGATTTCTTTGGAATCTGAACGCAGGATAGCTTAAATTCCTTTGTATTCTTGTCTTATGAATTAGATGTCTATGGTTTCCTTGCTCATTATCGATATTACTGATGTGTCGAACTGTACGAGGGTGTAGTTGTTCACAATTCAATAGCTATCAAGGATACAATGGACCAACCTCACCGAGTATAGTTTGATGGAGTAATTCTGGATCCTAGGCTGGTTTAGGGAATAGAGATAGATGTGTTTTCAGTATTCAATATTCTTCAAAATTTGTACTCCAGGGATTCCGAGAAGCTGAAGACATGAGATGTCCGCTTCAAGAGATGGTATGATTACAAATACAATTTTGTTATCTGCAAATGGAGCAGAACTAGAGGAAAATTATGTCTAACGTGCAGATGACTAATAGTGTCCAATAATCACAGGCAACTGATCAACTGATTATGTAAGTAAGGCTGGGGAGTTTGAGAAAGTAAGGTTCAAAACTTACATAGTTGCACACTAAGACTTCTTCAATTTTTGGGTGCTCCTTTATTGTGTTAGCCGTTTATATTTGCGGTACCCAGAGTTTTTTTTTTAATGTTAAATATATATTTTGGGGGAAAACAGAAGGTAGTGATGCTTAACTTTTTTTCTTTAAACCATATAAAAATTTACATGGAGAATTTTTTATTTTTGTTCACGTCATCGATTGGAGAAGCTCCAATATAACGCTAAACTTTGAATTAATAGCAACCCTTGGTTGGGATTCATAGTGATGGATACATATCTCCACATTTCTTCATGTTGATCAAGGGTTGTTCATATCTCACTAGAAGATCTAAATTGCCACTAAAATTCAAAAAGCAATTGCACATAAATCTTCTCTGCTTGAGTTGAAGCGCTATACAACATTTTATTTTGTGCACTTGTCTTCTGTTAATGAAGTGATTGGCAGACAAACGTGGGGAAAATATTATTCAAAGCATTTTAACTGATTGAAACCAAAAAAAACAAAAAAAACAGTCTAGAATTACTTTTATGAACAAAAGCCTCTTGTAATAAATGATCTATGAAGTGAAATTAAAAAAAAAAAAAAAAGGTGATCATGGCTCATTTAAATACGTGGCTAAAAGGCGTATTTACGCCCACCTAAATACATATAGTGGGAATTAGCATTTTGCTGGCATTTTGGCTTTATTCTGCAACATAAAAATTGCATCCTTTTGTGGAGGTGCAGCGAAGCAAGCAATAAAGTGTCCATATCCTGCTTTATTACAGGCCAAATTACAGACTTCTCAAATTCACATAATTGAATTTACCTTCCTTCTTATATTATCTTGCAACAAAGCAAATCTTCTCCTAAACCAAGTAATCTTAGTTCGCTGGCAAAAAGAGGGAGAAAGACGTTGACTTAGCACCTAGGAAAAAAAAAACGCATGATAGAACTATTTTATAAAAGAATGTTCAAAATTTTAAACTGATCAATGGTTATACACTCTGCCCCTTTTCCCTATAATATACCTTAGCACATTAAAAAGAAAAAAAGTTTTCTTCAAGACAGCCTTCTAAACTTTATCTCTTGATGCACCTGACAAAATCTTGGATTTAGATTTGCCACTGTTAAAGGCAAAAATTACCTTGATTTTGGGATGTTCAATCACGTAGTAGAAAAAATTTGAACCATCCGTAGTTAAAAAAATTATTAAATTTATTTTAAACAATTATACCTGTACATTTTGTTCAATAATATTTGTTAGATTTGTGTATTTTAACCTCAAATATAGCCAATTTTTTTTTTTCAAAATCTTCGGTTTTTGGACACCCAAGCCTTAATTTTAATCCATTTGCTTAAAATGAAAACTTAAGTGAATGCAGTGGGAGGTTCGGTATTGTTCAATAAAATTATAATGAGTGAGAAAATTTAGTTGTATTGTGTTAAATTATGAAAAGTATAATCTGTTTTGTTAATGGACCAATCTAAGTATTATCTCGAGATATCTGCTATTTATACGGGCACATGTGTTTGACACATCCAGTCATCATTTGGGATGGTACATTTAGGAATAGATTTTGTTAAAGCTGTTTGAATGTCTGTTATAAAACATTTCAATGAATACTTCAAAACTTGAATTTTTATTTTTTCATGAAAATTCCCCTGAATTTTCAGCTATTTAAACATTCTTCAAAAAGAGTTTCATTCTGAGTTATTATAACTCTTTGATCCATTCTAATTTCAATTGTCAAACCCTGTTAACAAAAATGCCACCTCAAATTCTATTATTTGTTGTTCTAATACAATTGAGAGTATACCCTGTAACAAATGACACCATGCGAAATTATATTTCTGTTATTCTAAAAAAACAATAGTTGAAAGCAGTATTATCTAATTTTTAAACTTGCATGTCTACAAATTATTCGAGTTTGAAATATTTGCATATTTCCCATGTTTGACGACTTTAACACCACACTATTGACAACCCTGAAAATGACACTCCTCCATATATTATGCTTAAATTAAAATATCTAATAGCAAATACATAAGTATAACAAAAATGGTTCCAAATATATGAAGTTCTATGACAAGTTGATCATTATGTAGCTCCTTACTCACCAAAGAACACTAACGATACTTGAAAAGATGTGTCATTTCATCTGACACAGAACAGAACTTACAATTTTGTTGAATTGATCAAGTAAACACTAAACACAAAGGAGACGAAGTGGGTTCACAGAAGGGAGGGAAAAAAATTAAGAGTTGCTACCCTATGGGAATTAACCAAATCAATGAGATAATAATATACATGATTTACAATGGCTTTCCCATGAAGGATACTATATACCCTCTTTGCTGTTAACTATCCCGAATGAGGTTAGTTGGCTCACTCAAAACATACTTGGGCAGTTCATATTTTGCGCCTGCAAGCAAGAATCATGGAGAAAACACATATCAATTGAGCTAAGTATTGCAAGAAATGAACAAGCTTTTGTCATATTAGTACTTGACCTTAAATAAATCTTGACTTGATGGCTATTCTTTAGTACTTGAGCATATTCAGAGTTTGAAAATGAATCTTAGACTATAAAGGGTTTTCCTATAGAAATGTGAAGTAAGAGGAGTACAGAGTTCTTCCAGGAAAGTTTACTAAATCGGAAAGCAAGGACTATACCCTATCTTATCAATCTAGGTTTGATTCTTTTATAGAAAACTCTAAGAATAAAATTTTAAATGTACCAAATCGATGCAGAGGAGTGCTGCTAAATCACCTGGGAAGAAGATCTAGCCTCAGCAAAGTACGGGAGTAACCCTAACTGTAATATTGAAAGAAAAGGAGAACAGAGTTCCACCTTTGAGGATTATGGATTGTGCAAATAACCTGGGAGAAGCTTTTACCGACAGCAATGTACTCTACCACAATATAGGTGGGCGCCACATGATATAAATGGGCCTGAGCCATAATTATACAGGGATACTTAAGAAGAAAAGTGTGGTTAGTAATATTAAAAGCCCAAAATTGGTTCATTGCATAAAGGTAGACATGTGTGGATACCAATCTGAAAGTAAGTTGGCTCAAGATGCTCTTTAGGAAAAGACATGTTGTTTGGTTCGCTAAAAGTATTCTCAGAAATATTTCAGGACATTCCTAAGGATATTACATACCTGTGTTCCTTTTAATCACAATATTCCTAAAAATCATAGACAAAGTTTTAAAAACACCCTTGATTATTTTTTGTTTAAAAATTTATAATTACTTAAAACTCAACGTTTATTTGTCAAAGATTAATAGAAATGGTGGTGGTGACAGTAATGAAAGGGCCATGGTGGTGGTGGTAAAGGCAGTGGTAACAACAGTGTCCATCCCATGGGAATGTAAGGTTTGCACCCTCAAGGTGGAAATAAAAATTTAAAAATTTGCAAGAATGTTGCATTCCTCGGAATATGTTTTCCACTTGCCTACTAAATATGGGACTAACATTTCAGACCACACATTTTCGGAAATGAAAAAATTCTCCAAACCAAATGCCCCCTAAGGGTAAAAAGCTTACAATGGATACTTTTGTTTATAACTTCCAGTTTCCAAAACAAAATTCAGATTTTTATGTTGAATTCTAACATGTCATATGCCACTTGATAAATATACTGCCCAAAAAAAGCCTAGGATGTCAAATTTGGAAAGAATTCACGATTGAAAGATGAAAAATACTTTAGAATATTAAAGGAATGAATCATTTGACTTATTCAACTCTTGATTGAAAACTGCTCCATATTATAAAAACCATTCCAATAATTTTTTTTCCCCTTCTCCCTTTTCATCTTCATCTATTTTGTTCTGAAATATAGTATCGGGGATCTCAAATTGTAACATGAAATACTTACCCCTCTCATCATAGCATACTGTCAAATCAGAACTCTGGACAATTACCCCAGCACTGTCCACAATTGCTTGTGCTAATGTTAGATCAGCCTCAGCAGCAGCTCGAAGAGCATCCCAAATCTCTAGCATGCAGAAAATGAGATATGCACTTCAGTTGAGTGATTTTAAATGGTTAAAACATGTATGATCACGATTGATTAAAGCCCATGTCTTTCATTCATACACATATTTCATTCCATACATATAGCATGACAGACATTAAAGGCTGAAATAGCCTATCTATGCATGAGAGCCTAGCCAATCAAACAGGAATTAGAGGAGCACAGCTATTTCAAGTTTTCCCATGAAGCAAATTTGCTATCCGTTCCTTTTAAAACTAGCTTTGTGACATTCTGTAATTATATGTAATGGCACAGCTTTGCTCTAGAATGTTTATCACAGAGGAATGCTAATAACAAAATGAATCCCCCAGCATTTTCCTGTAGCAACAAACAGAATATCAACTCAGAAACAACTACCATTCTTTATCAAAGGCTTCTTATTTTATAAATGAAAAGTGGGAATAACCTTTTGCTTACGTTTTGTAAAAAGAACAAGCATACCACAAGTTGGAAGGTAATCCTAGAAAGATAATCCACAGATTTCTTGTACATTTATCATTTTTTCTCAATGTGCTGCCAGGGAATTAAATGGCCCCAGGCCAAAGAAATGGCTACAAAGAATGTTATGAGAAGCCATATAAGTCTTCTTTTTCTAACTCAACATGAAAAGACACTTTATTTTTTTATCAACTTTACAAATCCTCAATCTCTGCTACCTGAAGCTTCTACTCCAACAGAATTTGCCAGATAAAAACTCTTCATTGCCATGTTCATCGTACCATTATATGAACAAACAACAATAGAGCTCCCTAATTAAGAAGGCACCTGTTATCAAAACTTCCGGTGAATATGATCAGATGGAAATTATGACTTCAGGTTGGTATTCCATGTAATGACCTTTTGTTAGGGCATGACAAGGTCAATTTATGTCTTCAATACATTACCAAAAAGAGCTCTCTTCCATAACACTATGGCAATACAAAGAGTGGCATCTTTGAAGATGATTACACAAGAAAAGATTGAAGAAATGCCACAAGCTCTGGGGAATGAACTGATTCTTTAAAGTAATCCTTCACCCTTAATAATGTCTTGTAAAGCATTCTACAGGCCTCCAAAGGTTCCAACCTTAGTTCATTTATTGTAGTTATGAAAATACCTTTCCGGCCACCATAGTGGGGAGATGTGTCCCAAAACTCATCTCGCAACTGCATCAGTTGAGTCTTTGTTATTGGTTGAGGATGCTTCCAAGGCTTTGGCTTTCGGATCTTTTTTACTGTCCCTGTTGAAAATGTTTCAATGCTTAGTTACTTTTGAGTTAAAAGATAAAAAATTGGTTTAATCATTACATTAACATAAATGGCAACTGATATAATATTATTAATCTAGAAACTAAGAGTTTTAAACTTTGTAATCAGCGTAAGCTGGAAAGACAAAAGTTCCACCCTTTAGCAGACTGCAAGGAAAACTTGCTACAACACATGATTAGCTTATGACAAATAAGGAAAAAAATTTAACAGAGAATTGATTCTTAGCAATAATGAAAAAACTTATGAATCTATTGCATTCTACATTACAAGGAACAAAAGATGTAAATGAAAGCCATGTGCTCAGCCACAATTCATTCTACATATGCCTGAGTGAGTAAAAGTTAAATTCAAATAGCCATTTTAAAATTTTTGGTAAAGAATAATTCTAAAAGAAAATTTTTAAATAAAGCTGCAACACCAAACTAATTAGCACGTACTCAAAGATAAATAAAATTGTGAGGAATATTTTATAAGCATGTTTGTTTTGAAATGTGGAAGAACAATGGAGGGCATAAATAAGCATGCTCAAATTAACAAGATAGATGGGATAATTAATTACGCATATACCATATCAGCAACTAATGGTAAACTAGTAATTTCTTCTCTCTTCTCTTCACCCCCACCTCCCAACTTTAGCTTGTTAGATCACTCAGCCATAGAATGCATTCTTATTAGTTGAAATGCTATATTAAAGAAAAGGTTTAAACAACAGTCAGGACATGTGAGCTCCACGTGAATTCATTATCAGTTTTAGATGAGCATATATACAACTATTATTGGCTTTCTAAAGTTCTAACAGCTTTTCAGAGGCTCGTTGGTATCGACAATTTCAAGTGTTTCCGTGAAATATTTGCTTGTTGACCAAAACTAAAAGACTAAAACCAACATATACAGGAGCACTGTGTAAATTTCATAATTTTGTAAAATAAGCAATTGTCGGCACGATACAAAGTTTATAAGTCTGGCAGAAATTTCTAACTCTTATCCGAAGATTCAATCTTAGAGCAACAACTAAAAAGAAAAAAGAACAACACACAAAAACAATTGCCTAGAAAAATTTAACACAAAAATCAATGCTCTGTAAGATTACTGAGGATAGGATTTTCACTGCTTTAAAGAAAATGTAGTACAATCTCCAAAAATATATTTGTTTCGCCTGTGTCATACATACATAAGCTCTTTTATCCGATGATTCCGTTTTCCAGCATCACTATTAGACATGAGAACATGGGTTTTTCAAATAATCAGCATCAATGATTCCCCAACAACGAAACCCAGAAAAAATACATTTTAACTACAACATAGCATCAATTTTTTCGAGCTTTTCTGAAAGTCCAATGCAAAGATAAAGCTCAGGAGACAGACGAAGAAGAAGAAGAAGAAGAAGAAGACAAAGAGATAGTAGGTAGAGAGGCTTGCTCACCATCTGCTTTGGACTGTGAGGATCCAGCACAACCCATTAGAGCTCTGAAACTAAGAATACGAGGGATCAGCAGAATTTTGGAATTGAAGAAGGAAGGACTGAGAGAAGTTTCGGTGAGACACCAAGTCAAAAAGACAAAGAAGCTCTTTGGAGCTTTGCTATGGCTTCGCTGCTACCCAGTGGGTAAAAAGTAGCCTGTGCAAGGGTGGCATTTTGTTGTGGGGCGACGATGGCACTCTTACGATCTAAGGCATAATATTTAATTTTGAAGTAGGAATATTATTTTATTGTTAATATCACGATTAAAAAAACTAAATAATTTATTATTATTGTTTTTGAAAGAAAATAATTTATTTTTTTTAAACTAACGTCTATTGTATACAAATTAATTTTCTTTCCAATATTTTTAACTTTTAATTTATAAAAAGTCTAAACATTTAAAACATTTTATTTTGATGGTGTTAAAAGGAAAAAGATATTTAAATAGCTCTGTAAAAGTAAAGGGCAGAATGAAATAAAATTAATGTAAAATTTGAGATAATATTAAACGATTAAATTAAAATTCAATAAATTTGAAAAACAAAAGTAAAGTTTAAGATAAAATTAATGATTGAATTGAAATATAATATAGAGAAAGAATAAAAGTGAAAAAAACTTAAAACTAAGGACTTAAATTAAATTTAAATACATTAAAATACTAAAGTGAAATTTTAAATATGATTAAAAGATCAAAAGTGCATTTACCTAAAAATTATGATAGCCCAACTAAAAATCCCATAAAGCATAGCACCACAAGACAAGTTATTTACTTGGATAATATTCCTTCTAAGAGTGCTAAAACCTAAGTTAATTAAGTGGGAATACATCAAAATTAATTAAAAATTTTTTTAAATACATTTCAATTAAAAAATAGAGAAACAATTAATTCTAAAAGTAAGTATAAATATCTGCAGCAGACATTTTTAAAGCCAATTCACCTCTATTACATCGGATGGCCCAAAAGGAAAAAACCCAACTACTTTCATTGTAAAAAAATCTTTATGGAATTCATATAAAATAAAAATTATGCATAAATAAATGACTTAAATAGAAACGAAATTAGAGAGAGCTCGAAATTTTTATCACACAATTAGAAGTTTCTTTCATATTTTATCATTAAGTGGTTACATTTAAAAGTCATTAATTTAAATTCAACCTTTTAATGAGTCAGCTGAATTTTAATATAATCAAATTTAAATAAGAAAAAGTGGTTTGATAATATATATTATTATTATTATTATAAATTTTTTTAAAGAAAAGTAGGAATAAAGTAAAATGACGGTTGTTTCCTGTCAATGTAGCTTGTTTGGCGTGGCAGTGTGTGGGACGATGGACTTTTTTATTGAGTGCGGCCGAGCGTAGAGAATATACGGTATGGGTTGCGAACAAACCAATGAAATTACAATGTTCAGTTAATTATTGCCCACTAGGTTACGAAGAAAAAAAATACACAAATAAAAAATAAATTTTATAAAAAATTTATCTCCCGATACATCTCTTTCTAAATAAATATGTATTTAAGTATAACAAATTTATATGTAAAATTCAAATTTGCTACAATTCTTAAAGAACTATCCACAATTGCATAGTTATTTAAATTTAAATTGTTAAATTAAAATTTTGAATATAATGTAGTCAAAATTTTAATCTCGCATACCATTACTAAATTTAATTTAAACTATTAGATCATATAATTTTTTAATATTAATTATTGAGTCTAAACATTTTCTATTAAATGAATTTAAATTAATAAGTGTACTTAATCCACTTCATAATATCTCAATTAGTTTGTTCCTTCAAGGGAGAGAGAAAAATTATTATTTAATGTGTTTTATATTGAGTCATCATTTAGATTTATACAAAAAGATAAAAGTTTATATGAAATTAATTTTTTCTCTTCCCAATTAATTCTCTTCTTTTTTGTTCTTTTCTTTTTTTAATTTACAATGTCAATTTACTTTAGTGAGAATCAATCAACACAAGAAGTAACATGAACAAAAAAATTACTTAAAAAATTGGAAACTACTAAAATGTGAAAGAACTACCTAATCTCCAAAACATTTAAATTACCAAATTAAAAATGAGTGTTAGAGATGATAATTTCACAAGAAGTACTTTTTTATTTATTGTTTTTACTATTAATTATTCTTTATTTTTATCTACGCCTTTCATCATAAGAGAAATTTTATTTCTACTTTCGTTCCTTACAAAGATGCCAATTTTCATAAATTCTTGTATGAAAATTAATAAAAAAAATAATATTCAAGAAAATATAAAACTTTACATATTAAAAGCTCAAATTTAAAAAATTATTTATTCAAGTCCTCAAACAAAATTATATAAAAATTTTTAAAAATTAAAAAAATAATAATTTCAACAAGTATAGAGCTTTAAGTTCATATAATCTTATTAACTCTATATATTTCATTTTTATGTACAACTTCATCTATAAAAAGTTCGTAAATTTGAAAGCCATTATTTATAAAATGTTATCTAAAAAAAATGCATAGTATATGCCCTCTAAAAGTTGAGAAATATATTGATTATTATCTTCTTTTTTTTTGGCCAAAATATTGATTACTATCTTAAAAAACAATGGCTAATAGATACCCCAATATAAATTATGCGTATAAATACCATATCCTTAAATCCGTATAAATTCAAAGGAGCCATAAATATATAAATCAACGTCAAATCAATCATTTGTCACATACTTAAAATGTCGGTGTAGAGACCGAATCAGAACCAAAGCGAATTTATGTAATCCTGCGCACATATTTATATTCTATTAAAAATCTATATCATATATATTAGCTCAGCTCATCTTTTCTTAAATTTGACATTCGATTTATTTTCTAATTTGTATGATAAACTAATTTCAAAACTTAAAAAATGCTCAATTTGATAAAATACTTACATAATTAATTAACCATATTGGTTAAACCTATTGATCAAGTAGTGTGACATCAATTATCCCGTGGTAGAAGTCTTGGTGTAAGGTTAAGTTACAATCAAAACATTATGTTTATACTAAGTCATTGTTAAACAAATAGAATTGCACTTTGACTATACCCAAGTGTGCAGCTGAGTTATAATCAAAATGTGACATTTGTGCTTGTTCGTTGTTAACCCTAAGGTTTAATGTTATAAGTTTTAATGATGATAAATATATGACAAATATGTAACAAATAGTTTGACATATAGTATTAATACGTGCTTAATTAATTAATCATTAACATGTTATACTTGAATCATCCCTTATATGAGATATACTTGCTTATATTATATCCAATAGACTCTAATATTATAAACAATCAAAATTAGATATATATATCTATTGAATCTTATATGCATGATAAAAAATGTTTACATTCTAATAATTGTTATTAAAATATGCATATTGATATATATGAATTTGACTAAGTATTTAGTTTGTAAGTTGAACTAACTATCATGGGTTTATTATTATTTTGTTAAATTCATTTGGACTTATATTTATTGGTCTAACACATTTTTTGTCATTAAAATATAAGTTTGAGCCAACAAGAAGAGAGATATATAGATTTTAATAAAGTTATTTTTAGACCTTGGATTACTATTTTTATTATATCTCACAAATAAGAGGAAATTTTGAAATGAAACCTATTACATCAGAAAATAGACTTAAACATTTTTCTAGTCATATGTTACATGCTTAAAATAGAGTTAAAATTAAGAAGTTATGATTGTCAAAGTTTTAGGTATGAATATAACACTTTGTCCTGACCTCTAGTCATAATTTAATAATATCTCACCAACCGGTAATAATTTTGAAATGAGATTTATTCCATATGAAATTAAATTCAAACAACTTTCCATTCGTATTGTCCTAACCTCTAGTCATAATTTTAATAATATCTCATCAACCAGTAATAATTTTGAAATAAGGTTTATTTTATATGAAATTAGATTCAAACAACTTTCTATTCGTATATCACATGCATAAAATTGATTTAAAATAAAAGAGTTACGAGCGTCTCAATTTGTGGCTATGTATATCAATTTGTTATTTGATAATTTGTCACCTTTCCAACAATATCTCAACAACTAGATTGAATTTCACAATGAAACTTAACTTGATAGAAAACATATTTATAGAGTTTTTTGGAAATATATAATTTGATCAAAATGATGTTGAAATGAAGGAGCTATGAGTATCTAAAGATGCTGCTACGGAATAGAGGATGGTCATAAATCAACAAATAGAGCTATTTACTTCCAACAATCAAGTTGTACAAATTTGAATTTCTTCTGGGCTCCAAACAGGTTTCTTGCTTTTTTGGGCTATAAATACATGTCTCAAGAGTTCAGAAACCACAAGAAACAAAGTAAAAAATATCTTGAGTGATTCATACTTTCAAAGATCTCTATTCTTGCTAATGAGCTTTAATTATATTATTTGCTTTGTGGAGAGTTTTTTGCTGTGAGTACTTTCTTTTTAAAAATATTTGTTATTTCAAGGAAAGATATTCTTTGAGAAGATATTAAATTCAAAGAAAGGTTTTTCTTGAAGAGAATTTGATTTTAGAGGGAGTATTCTTGAAGATTTATAATGGATTACAAATTAGTGGAAATCTCAAGTATATGCTTAGAAACTGGATGTAGGTTTGGGTTGGAGCCGAACCAAGATAAACTCTGTTTGCATTCTCTTTTCCCTTACTTTTTTGTTGTTGCACTTTAATTGTGTTATTTATTGTTTTCCATACTTATATATTGAAAATCATTTTGTATCAAGCTTTCAATTTGGAAAAGAATTTTTATTTTTATCTTATAAACACCTAATTCACCCATCTCTTAGGTATCAACATATTTCAACAAAACCTATACATACAAGTAATAAATCAATAATTAATCATATATACATATAGTAAAAATCATGAATCAAAATGCGCTTTGTCTTAAATTTAAAATGGTTTATCTAATTTTTGATATTTTGTGCATAAAAAAGTCAATCATACATTTTTGTTACTAAAATTATTTGTATAATCAGTAAATAGGGGCTAGTTTAATTAATTAATAAGATGGAATTGCGACCCTAATTTTTTTTTAAAAAAAATTGTATCAAACAAATGTTGGATGTACTATCATCACTTTTTTTTCTACAAGAAAAATATTTTGCAGTAGTTTATGTACTCTAAGAGTGTGCTTAGACCGCATTTAAGAGGTTAAAACATTTATTATACACCAAAATAAATATATATTTTACAAATAATCTTACTAGATATAACATTGAATTTTTATTCAAAATTAGTTTCATATTTAAAACTCATAAACACATTAAAAAAAATATATATTTTTACGTTATACTGCATTGATAATAAAACTTGCTTTTAAAATAAATGTTACAAATTATAATTTATAGTCATCCAAACTCATTATTGGATCTACAAATCATGTCACTTTAAAGTCAATTTTGTTTCATTGTAATCCAAATACAGATTAGGTATATATAACAAGTGAGTTAGGGCCTTCCCGAGATATGCATGGGATGAATTGATAGCAATTGCCACTAATAACTTGAGGAAGCTGCTTTAACATGATGCTTGTGCACTTCTAAAAGGTGGACCTAACCTTTGAAAAAGACTTTTCAGAAAACAAATGAAAAGTATGAGAGAAATGTTGTAAGGGAAATAATAATCATTTTGTAGCACCACTTAATTTCTTTCATGGATTTAGAATTTGATTTTAGAAAAGTAAAAATTTTATATCAAAGATTTAAATTAAGAAGACAAATTTAAGTTCTAACAATTCAAAAGGTGCTTTTTTATAAATTAAAATATTAAATGAAAAAATATAAAATAAAATTATATATAAAAATTAAAATTTTAAGAATTCAAAAGAGAACGTAAATTGTTCTGTCTTTCATAGTATACATTTGTCCATGGTCGTCATGCATTTCGTAGGACATGTTTTGGGGGGATTGTTACCATGGGTGTTTATTAATTTGGGGGCCTGAAAGCTGGGTATGTTCTTATCTGTTCACAGATAAACAATCGCTGTGTCCATAAATTTAAAGCCTATTTATAACACAGATTCAAACTAGACATCACTGTCATTGTGTTGAATTTTATATGAAATGGATGCAGATGAAATGGTTGCTTGAGTTGAGTGGCCAAATGAGATGGATTATTTATGAAGCTAAAGACATCAAGCCATCAAGGTGCATGAGAGCCATTCTAAGTTTACAGATTTGAAGATCACGACACAATAAAATATAAATTATATATATATAAATATGTTCGGGTTTAAATAAAAAGTTGCAAATTTATTAGACCAAGTTCCAAGTTTATTTACTACTTGATTTGACTTGGTTATATTCTTTATTTTAAAATATTATATTTATAGTTTAATTTAATTCATTTTTATTTCTAATAAAATTTTGATATATAAATTATTTTCAAATTTTAATTATTTCTCATTTCAAAATCTCAATTTTTTCATTTTATTTTTTACCTTTAAATCTTAATTTTTTTATTTTTGGAAAAAACTATTTTTATCAATTAAAAATTATTTTAGTAAATAAAAAATTATAAAAATAAATGGACTGTTTTGCACTTATTGGACTGGGCATGACAGGGTGGCGTTTTGAGACAAATGTTTGTGCTCTAGTCTTTAAACGGTCGATTCTTGAGTCTTATTTAAACTAGCCTGACCCTTAAATACCCTTAAAATAATTTAAGTACTTGTAGATTTTGTTATTAGGATATTGACTAAAATCAAAATATAAGTAAAAGTGATAATGAATTCTATTTTTTTTTTATCATGTTAGGGAGAAATAGATATAAAATGAATAAAGCACACTACTTGAATAGAATTTATGTCTTCAAGGTGATTAAATTGACTGATATAGCTATTTTAATGAAATTGTATTGATTCATTGTAAACTGTACAGAGAGTGGAAGAATTTCTCTGAGATCATAGTAATGTAAGTGTGTGTGATGCTAGTTCTATCTCAAGCTTTTCCAGGAGAAAGGTCCAAAATTATCCCTCTCTTTCTGGTAATTCTCCAAAAGGAAAATTTGGTGTTTATAGAATGTAGAACAGATTTTATTACAGTCTAACACCACACAGATACATGAGCATGGCTGTCCTAAGCTCCTCTTTACTCCTTCGTCATATGCTTCTTTAATTTTTACTTCCTTTGGCCTTTAAATTCTTTCCTTGTTGGCAAAACCATATTTTGCATTACGCCATTATGTGTCTTTGGTATGGTTAAAAGGTAAAATTGTTGTGAGTGTTTTATTATTTCTTACCTTATTGAAGCAAAAAAAGGCATATCATCTTTGAGAAGAAAGAAGAACCCTCTAAGCAAAATGCGTGGTTAAAGAAATATCACAGCCAAATGATAGTGGGGAGCATCTAGTGAACTCAACAAAAAATGCAGCCATATAGACAAGTCCATATTTCAAAAGCTACCATTTTCTTTTGAGATTTATCAATGAGTAATTAATTAGCTAAGATTTCATGTCTTACAATCGAAACAAAGAAAATGTTTTTGTTTTTTTACCTTCATAATTGAAATAGGATGCTTCTATTATTTCATGTTTGCTTTCTACTATTTCTTCTTCCTTTTCTTTTTTAATGTCAAGTGTGAACTAATTTGATAGTTCACGATATTCTTGTTTGGGAGAGATCTGTCAAAGGGCAGCTTATTCTCTGTTAGTAGCTCGTGTTTGGCCCAAAAAAAGAAAAAAAAATAAGCCAAGCACATACTATAAGAAAAAAAAATTTGGAACAAGTGTCTTACACTAAATTATATAATTTGCATCACATTTATTTTATGGTAAAATTTTTGATACAATTATAAAATTGATTGCACCATTGTAATTATTATATGACACATTAAAAGAAAGACATGTGTCAATGACATGTTATATTTAAAATAATTTTTTTTTATATTTTTGACCCTATTATTTTCAAATTTTATTTTAAGAGCCCAAAATTTATTTTTGACTTTTTTAATTTAATTCCTCTACACTTTATTTTTCAATAACCTACATGGAAATATTAGTTTATAGCTATGTTAATTCATCTCTGTACTTTTTTTTTTTATTTTTTCAATAACTCCATAACTTTTTAATTTTAATCTTATTTTCAATTTATGAACTAATGTTATGTGGGGTCATTGAAAAAATAAAAAATAAAGGGATAAATTAAAAATTTTTTAAAAAATTTTGGGTTCATAAATAAAATCTAAAAATATTAGGGTTAGAATATAAATATAAGAAATTATTTTGAATTAGTATATAATTAACATATTTTGACATGTCATTACCACATATATTTTCCTAAATATAACATACAGTAATTACACTAGTTCAACTAATTTTATAATTACAGTAAAAATGGCACTTTATTTTATTTATATTTTTGTTTGGGATGACAAGAACATAGATAATTTGGTGGGCCATAAAAAAAGTTCATTTTAAGGTATTAATTAATATTTATGTTTATAGTGATAAAACCATATTATTATATGAACAATTATATCATTTTCGTATCAATTATTGATAGTCCTGTAGCTAGGAAAAGTTATTTGACTTTTTCTATACATGTTTTTCATAAAACACCACAGAAGAATTTAGTTTGCAAAATAATAGTCACAGATGGCCATATATATATATATATATATATATATATATATATACTCATAGCTCGGTCCTCTGTTAATTACACATGCAAAATATGTCCATGACTATTCAAAATTGTTTTGGAGTTCTCCATATATTTTGTCACAACCCCATTGGTTGCAGAGAAAACCGAAGGATTTATACTTAGGCCCCAGTGGATAAATATGGCATCCTTTAACTATTTAATTTTTTAAAAATTAAAATATAATTTAGTCCCTCACTTTTAATATTAAAATCAATTTAGTTTTTTAAATATATAAGTTAGTGTAGTGCTAACGAATGAACAAAATATCATCCTATTAAAAAAATAGACAATCAATTGCCGGGATTAATTACTTTTTTATAGTAATAATATCTTGAATTTTTAAACATATATCATTATTATTTTATAATCTTGTACAGTGTATTTAACTGTTTTTCATATTAAAAACTGTTCATTTTTTCTTCAATAAAATGATATATTATGAAAGAAATATAAAATATTAATATCATCTTTGTATATTATAATAATTTTTTTTTTCAAATTCAATGTTTACTTTTTTATTTTTTTTTTATTTTTATAAAAAGGGTCAATCTTAGACGAAGGAAAGGACAGGGATCCTTGTCTTATTTTGGTACCTTGTTTTCAGCTTCCTTTTTTCTGTTCTCATTTATTCTAAATCCATATTTTGAACATTCTTCAATCCAAGTAAACGAATATTACTATAATGCCTAATAATCACTCTTGCCCTGTATTTTGTTTTCTGCTTCCCTCTAATTTTATTCATGCCCGCTTTTTTATAAAAAATTATATATAAGCCTCTGCACTTGTAGTAATGTACAAATAATCATTTTAAAATTGAAAAGTTGACAATAAACTCCCTCAAAACGTTTTTATTGTGTGCGTATAACTCCGTTTGTTAATGAATTCATTGAAGGATGCTACTACTAACACAAAGAATGGATGAATTCATTAAATCACTAACACAAAAATGACAAGCATGTCAGCTTAAATGGATGGCCCAAACTCTTTTTTTTTTTTTTTTATTGCTATTTAATTGTAGATAATTAACTCCCTTAATTTGTTAAGGTTTTATTTGTAACATAACAGACTCATTAATAATAGGAGGTTACTCACATTATCTAAAGTTTGAACTATCTATTACTAAATTTTAAAAGTCAATAATATCCCGTTTGGTGATAAGAATTGAGCATAAAATTAGAGTACATAATTAGAATTGGATCTAGTAATTATAATTTTGTTTTGTTCGATTTATCTTTTATAATTGTATTTCTAATTCCATATACCAATTCCATAGAATTAAAAAATAACTAATAAAAACTATTTCTAATTTTTACACCACCTTAAAATTACAATTCCAAATGTCAGAATTGAGGTGTAATTCTTCTACTTCTAATACAACACTTTATATTTCCAAAATTTATTGCTAACTTTTAGCTTTGAATGTTATAATTTTACGATTTTAATATCAACATAATTATAAAATAATTGAAAATTGTTTTTTAATATTTTATTAATGGGAAAATTCAGTATTTGGTCCCTATATTTTACATGAATTTTTAAATAGGTCCCTATATTTTATTTTTTTTCCAAATCAATTCTTATTGTTTTAAAAAATATCAAATTAATTCCTAATGTTGGGTGGACCATTAACACCATTTGAACCAATGCTGATGTGGAAATAAGGAAGCCAACTAAGATTCCAATAACATGCTTAGTTAGTAGTTAGAACACTTAACACTTGAACATCCCCTTCTCTCTCACCCCTAACCTTCCATACTAACTTTTTGTGTTTCTCACATGATCCATTGGACTTTCTCTGTGTCAACTTTACAACTCTTTCCCTCATTTAAACTAAACTTTATTGTCTTCTCTCCTTTCATCACACACTGACAATTTCCACCGTCCTCTGTTTTTATATGTTTATGTCTTCTTCTTCTTTATTCAACTGTATATTAGATATATCTATATAGATACAATCAAACACATTAGTATATCAATATAAATTAAATCAAATGCAGAACTATACGTACCTTCAGCCATTGCTTTGAATTTATAGTACTATAATTTAAAATCTAATAACACACTATATATGAAAGCCTTTGAACTTCCATTTCTCACTTAATAGATTGTGTTTAATCTGGAAGAAATGTTAAGAAATGAAGCCCGGGACCTATATTTATAGAGAAAGGCTGAAGCCCACTTTTTATCAAAGTGGCTATTCAAAAATAGAAAATTCTTAGTTTATGCCTCTGAAATTCTTAAATGTCAAAACACTAGCAGGGATGAGATTTGCATCTAGATTGTTGGTAACCAAAAATCTAGAAAATCTCAAAATAACTGACATTCTCCCACTTGGTCTAATTGACTATAATGATTTTAACATTCATGAATGTTATATTCCAAAGAAGAGAAAACTAAATGCATGAATCATTGCAGTCAATCCTCTATAGGTGAGTATTACCTTTCATGTATTACAATGCACATAGCTTCCTTAACCTATCATAACTTAATAAATTAGCCATATGCTTATTTAAGGTCCTTTTAATGTTGTTTATTCTATAAATATGAATGTGTGCATGAAATGAGAAAAATAACTTAAATCAAATTAAGGGCTATACTACAAATGATGATCACATGCTCAATATGGAACTAAGTCCTATTCTAGCTACATGATTTTTAAACATTGTTGGTGGCATGTCATTTGTCAAAGGATCAACAATAATTAACTCATTGCTAATGTGTTCAATGGAAATTTTATTTTTATTGACATGTTCTCGATTGGCTAAGTACTTAATGTTGTTATGCTTGTTTTGACTTTCACTCTTATTGTTCTTAACCAGGGAAATAGTAGCTAATTTATCATAATACATTATCAATGGCCAATAGATGGAATCCATAATTTGATGCCCAGAAATAAAGCTCTTAAGCTAAACACTATGTAAGGTTACCTCAAAACACTATATAAACTTAGCCTCTACGATAGAAGTAGCAATTAAAGTCTGTTTTGCACTCTTCCAAGACACGACCCACCAACAAACATAAAAATATAATTAGAAGTTAATTTTCACGAGTTAATGTAATCTATGAAGTCTGAATCTGAGTAGTAAACTACTTCAAGGTTTTTAGTTCATCTGTACATTAACATGTAGTCTTTGGTACCCTTTAGGTACCTCATAACCTTTACAGCTCTCCATTGATCCATTTCTAGATTACTCTGATATTTGCCAAACATTTTAAATGCAAATGTAATGTCAAGTGTTGTACAAATCTAAGCATACATAAGGCTTACAACATCAAAAGCATATGGAATGTTATGTATCTATTCCTTTTCCATTTTTTGAGCATTAGTTCAAATTAAGCCTGTCACCCTTCTTAATAAGTGCTATACTTGATGAGTATTCTTTCATCTGAAATCTCTTTAAGACCATATTGATAGAGGTTTCTTGTGACAGACCTGAAATGTATTGAGCTCTGTCCCTATAGATTTTTATGCCAATGATATAAGGTGTCTCACCCATAAAATGTGGGGACCAATTAACTATTTTTCCAAAAAATATTAATAAAGTATATATGAACACAAATGACATACACAAAATGCACATGCACATTTTCACATACATATATTTATACGAACATGTAACATGCGTATGCACACACACAAATATTTATAGAACATGTAACACATATGCTTATGTATGTAAAACCAAATGCACAAAATGAATATGTAACCAAAATTCTCACACATATATGGACAAATACAAAAACTTATATGATGAAAATGTTACATACAAGCACATGCGCATGCATATAGAAATATATGTGTACACACACATATATACAGAACATGTAACACACATCCACACACACAAATACATATAACAAATATGTAACTCTTAATTTCTGGATGGGTGATTATCATTAGAATGATAATTTCCAATTTTGAGTTTTAAAAATTCTAATATGTATAGTGGCAAAAAAAAAAATTCTCATATACATTACTTGTCTATGTCTATTATTATTTCCATTGTTCTTTGTGATTGTTTTCCTTGTATCATATCTTCTATATTAATGTTGAAAGAGAATGGACATGGGTAAGTTAGCGAAACAATTATTTAGTTTGAAAGATAATAGATGATGGAGAAAAGAGGGAAAAGGAGAATGAATATTCATAGAGCAATAATGATGGAAGATTGGATGAAAAAACATAGCTCTTTAAGTTCAACATAAAACACAATATTACGTGCTAATTAAGCATGTTATAAAGATTTCAGTTGCTTTCATAATTTCCACATCAGCGCTTGTTTAAACGACATTATTGGTTCACGTAATGGTATGGATTGATTTGAAATTTTTTGAAACAATAAAGATTGATTTTAAAAAAAATAGTTTTAGGTATCTATTTAAAAACTCATAAAATGTAAGGACTAATTGACTATTTTTCCAAAAAATTAATAAAATACATATAAACACAAATGACATACATAAAATGCATACACACTTTCTCACACACATACATATATATGAACATGTAACATACACAAATATATATAGAATATGTAACACATATGCACATGCACATATACATAAACACAAACACACATAACAACTATGTAACATAAATTCTCACACATATGCACATATATGCAAAAATTCAAAAACTTATATGATAAAAATGTTACATATAAGCAAATGCAAATGCTTACACAAGCATGTGCATGAACGCACATATATACTGAACATATAGTACACATGCACACACACAAATACATATAATGAATATGTAATATAAAAGCATATGCAAATGCACCACACAAACACAAATGCATATAAAATAAATGTTACATGCACACACATGCATATGCTGACACATGTATACACACATATAAAGAATATGTAACTCTTAATTTTTAAATGAATGGTTATCATTAGAATGCTAGATGCGAATTTTATTTTTTAGAATTTTCAGATGTATAGTGGCCAAAAAAATATTCTCATATAGATTACTTGTCCATGTTTATTATTGTTTTTGCAATTCTTTATGGTTGTTTTGCTTGTATCATATATTATATATTAATGTTGAAAGAGAATGATTGAGGATAAGTTGACTATACATTTTTTTTTTTGAAAGATAATAGATGACGAGGAAAGGAAGGAAAGTGAGGATGAATTTGCCATTATGATGGAAGATAGGTTGAAGAAACAAAGCCCTATAAGTTCAATGTAAAACACAATATTATCAACTTATTAAACATTTTTTAAGGTCTAAGTTGCCTTCTTGATTTCCACAATAATACTTGTTCAAATGACATTTATGGTTTACTTAATGGTAGGGATTGATTTGAAATTTCTTAAAACAATAAAAATTTATTGTTTTTTTTTTTTTAAAATATAGTGATCTATTTAACATTTCATAAAATATAGGGACCAAATGATTATTTTTAAAAAAATTAATAAAGTACATACATATACAAATGACACACAAAATGTACACGTGCATTTGCATACACACACATACACACACACATATATATATATACCGATCATGTATCATGTGCGTACATACACATATATATAGAACATGTAATACATATGTTGACATATACAAAAATAAACGCATATAATGAATATGTAACATAAATGCTCACACATATGATCTTATATGCATAAATACAAATACTTATATGTTGAAAATGTTACATACAAGCACATGCGTATGCAAACACAAGCATATGCGTGCACACATATATATACTGAACATCTAACACACATGCACACACATAAATACATATAACGAATATGTAACATAAACGCATATATAAACACACAAATACAAATGCACATTTAATAAATTTTACATACCTATACATGCACATGTTGACATGTATATACACACCTATAACGATTGTGTAACTCTTTATTTTTGGATAGGTGATTATCATTAGAATGCTAGTTGCAAATTTTTAGTTCTTAAAATTCTTATATGTATAGTGGCTAACAATTAGTCTCATATATATTACATGTCCATGTTTATTACTCTTTTCGTGGTTTCTTATGGTTGATTTCCTTGTATCATATCTTCAATATCAAAGTTGAAAAAAAACATATATGGGTAAGTTAGCTATATAATTATTTAGTTTGAAAGATAATAGATGACGTAGAAATGAAGGAAAGTGAGGATGATTCTTCATGAAGCTGTTATGATGGAAGATTAGATGAAGAAATAAAGCCTTAAAGTTCAACCTAAAACACAATATTACCAACTGATTAAACATGTTATTGAGATTTGAGTTGCCTTCATAATTTCCACATAAACACTAGTTCAAACAAAATTATTGGTTCACTTAATGGCAAGGATTGATTTCATATTTTTTAAAACAATAAGGATTTATTTTTATATAGGGATCAATTAAAAAATGATGAAATGTAGGGACCAATTGACTATTTTTTCAAAACATTAATAAAGTACATATAAACATAAATGTCACATACAAAATACACACACGTGTTCTCACACACATACATATATATGAACATGTAACATGCGTGTGTACAAACATACACACACACACACACATATATAACATGTAACACATATGCTGACATATAAAAAAGAAACATATATAACGAAGATGTAACATAAATGCACAATTACAAATACTCATATGATGAAAGTTGCATACAAGCACATGCACATACACAAATACATATAATGGATATATAACATAAACACATATGCAAACGCACATACACACATAAACACAAATGCATATATAATAAATTTTACATACACACATGTATATGTAGACGCACATATACACATATAACGAATATGTAACATGGTATAAAACATTAGATATACTGATCTTCAAAAAATAATATGATTGCACACATATAATTGCTTATACACACAATTACAACATAATATTACATTACGACATTGTAATATGCATATAACATAACACAACATTACATACACGTTCATGACACACTTACGACTAGACTTAATTATCTGTCTGAAAGCCCACCTAATCCAATGAGCCTGACTTAAAGAAAACAAATATAAGGCCATCCTAAAAAGGTTGGCTAAAAAATTGGCATGAATTTTCATGCCTAAATTAAAAATAGGTTGGGCTTGGGCTTTATTTCAAAGCCCATACCAACCTGCATTATATATATATATATACTTTTTATTTTTTATACATGTAGAATTATAAAATGTATATGTGGTGAGTAGTTTACTGATTTATAACTTTAGCCCAGTTGTCCAGCCTAATTTTTATTCCAGAAAAAAAAAAAAAACTTAAGCTCTTGTCATTGTTAACCTAGTTCCTTCCAAATCTCATTACTTTCTTTCTCCCTTCCTACGACGCAAGTGCTATCTTTATGACTACCGTTGTGTGTCTATGTCTCTATAAGTGCTGTGCGTTTGCATCTATAAGTGCTACTATACGTTTGTGTTGTTGTGTTATTTCTCTTCTGAATGTAAAAATTAGCCAGATCTATGGGAGAAGCTTAGTCAGATTTGTTATGTGTCTGTGTTGTTGTCCCTTTTACAACTAAACTACAAGGCTGTGAGTGTATATTGAATGTTTATAATTACCCACATTATGATTTGTATGTCAACTTTAATTATTTCTGAACTTTTGATTTGTTAATTCATGATAAGAATTCTTTAATTGATTTTTGATTTATGGTTCTAAAATGTGCTTTAGATTTAACGTGTAATAGAATGTCTGATAATGGATTTCCATTTTCTGTTGGTTATAAACCTTGTGTTTATGGTGATAGAATTTGGGTTGAGTATTTATAATGTAGTATTAAATTATGCTTTGATGCTAACTAGTATTGCTACAATGTAAAGGAAATTTAAGTGTTGTATTAAGGAAGAATTTAGTTTTCGTTTTCTTCCTTTTGCCATGTAATGTATATAAATGAAGGAAAAATGCTAGCTTATTGTTTCTAAGAAGTGCTTTGGCTTAAACCTTTCTCATGGTGAGACATGATTTTGACCGTGGTTGATGGGGCTATTTCTAATATGGTAATTGGTCCTTGATAGTTGTGGTATCTTGTAATGTTGGGCATGGTTATATGTGGCTGTTATGTTTTGGCTGATAATGGCTGTGTAATATGGTAATAGGTGTGTATGTGTTTTTTTGCTTGTTTTTTTGAAATCTTGACAAGTGATGCAGGAATAAAGATATTATCAGAGGTCTTTTATGGCCATTAAATTATTGGAAAGCAAATGGGTTAGCATAAATTTCGTTGACAAAACTAGGTGTCCTACTCCTTGTAGGTTTATCTTTCATTATGATTAGCACACATTAATTAAAATCATACTTCTTTTGCCTTCTGTAATCTATGCTTTTCCAATGAATAAATGAGTTTATGGTCTAATTTTAGATATAAATGGCAAAATATGGAGATGGCCTTTAGTACACACATAAATTGATCATGGTATCTCTTAGATATTTAAATTCAATGTTTAAGTTTGAGTAGTAGGTTTTTATGTTGTTATTTAGTGATGTTTAAGATAACATGATATTATAAACATCTCCCTAGACTATATGATAACATTTTTTGATATACTATTGTTTTTTTTAGAAAAATATACTACTAATTTTGTTACTGCATAAAAAATGTTTGAAATTTCAAACCATTAGTGATAATATGAAATAGATTTTTCACTAAGTTCTTCTAAATTTGGATCAATGATACTTGATACCTCTTTTGTTTTAAAAATTATGCTAAGCTTCCTTTTGGTTTTTTAAGTAATGAAGTTAATTTTTTGCTTAATGTGTTTCTTTATGAAATGAATATCTATGTTTTATTAAATTTTCTTGTCATGCTTAATTTATATATGTCAATTCTCAAATGCACTATTTCAATTAATCACACTGTAGCAAATGTTACATAGATGACCACTTTTATTTCTTTTCTGTTTTGGTTCTTTCTTTTGTGCAAATGTTCACATAATATTAATTATGTGGAATGCTTAGAATGTATAACCTAAAGATGTTTTTATTTTGTTTGAAAAGCCTCAAATGCAATTGGCACCTTAATATTTGTCCTTTGAATTACACTCCATCTATGTTTTAATAAATTTTGCTGTCATGCTCAATTATATATGTTTATTCTCAAATGCTTTATTTCAATTAATCACATTCTAGCAAATGTTGCATAAATGGCCACTTTTATTTTTTTATTTTTCTCTTTTAGTTCTTCTTTTCTATAGAGATGTTAACATAATATTAATTATGTGGAATGCTTAAATGTATAACCTAAACATGTTTTTTATTTTGTTATGTTTAAGAAGGTTGACAATAACTAATGGCAACAATCACAAGTAAAATTGACAATACCCCAACCAACGCATAAGAAGAAGTAGCAAGACATAAACAAGAGGTAGAGATGAAAATTCTTTTGATTGCATCTAAGCCAAGAGGCCAAAGAAATAGACTTCTAAGGTGTGGTTGTAAAGACCAAGTTAGAGGATGGAAGTGCACAATGCAACCAATGCAAAAAGCTTTTTGTAGGAGACTTAAACAAAGGTACTTCACTTTTATCACACCATTTGCTTCTGAGTAAGATGCGTGTATTGCTAGACATTAAGAAATATAACATGATGGGTGAAATTGATGGCTCATCATTCACTTTTGATTGGGAAAAAAACCGATAGGAAATTTCAAATTTTTGTGTATGTGCAAAGTTGCAATATAGTATTGTTGAGTTACTTGCTTTTAAATATATGTTGTAAACTTTTACACTATAAAGTAAGTCAATAAGTAGGCATACAACTAAGAAAGATGTGGTGGCTATTCATTTAAGAGAAAAGGAGTTTGAAATGGAGGAGTTAGCAAAATCACCTGGTAAGATTGCTTTAACTTTAGATAATTAGAGAGCTGAACACATTGACGATGAGTATATAGGTATAACAACCCATTGGATTGACATTAATTGGAAAATGTATAAAAGAATAATTTGCTTCAAAGCTATGTGTCTACCTTTTACTGGCATTTCTTTAGTTGATGAGTAAGCCTCATGCTTGTCAGAATGAAAGATTGATGAAAAGATAGGTAGCATTACATTATACAATCATAATTACAATGATGTGAGGGCTACTTATTTAAATATGAGGTCCTATATTTATAAGAAATTAATGTGATGGCATCTTTTTCCAAATTCGATGTTCATGTCATATTTTGAACTTAATTGTGCAAGTAGGTATGAAAAAAGGTAGACAATGTTTGTCATGATCCCTACAAATGAGGACGTGATTGGCACAGGAAACGAGTTAATTCTCGCTCTCATAAGCCTATTGAACACCTCTTAGAAGTTAGACTACTTTTGAATAAAAGAAATCTATAATGAGAGGAACAAATGTGGAATATGTACATATATACTAAAAGAATCTGTTTTAGTCTTATGTAGGAATTTCAGTACAATTTCCCCTTGAAATATGGACTTTTCGAATTGCTTACAATGACAAATATAACATACCACAAAAGGCGACCTTCACTCTCAAGAACTAATATATACAAACAATCAACAACATAAAACAACATAGTGAGACCATTGCCAATGTACATGGGAGCCATTAGAATACAAATATAGGTTATGCATCAAATAAAATGTTTTTTTTTTTTGCACTTGTGAATGATGCAAGCCTCACAAAAAAGGAAGACACCTATCACACTCCTACTCTATAGGTAGGTGACTCAGATCAATGCTATTATCTGGAAAATGTTAAACAACAAGAGGTAAGTGAAAACTCAATAAGCAAATACTACTAATTACGCAAAGGAAGGGACAGACTAGATATGGTATAATTTTTTATAAACTATTTATTATCTCAAAATTTGAACACTTTTAACAATTAATATGAATAATACCAAAGTGAGGAAATATTGTTAATCTTAACATGAAATTCCAAACAAATTTATGAACAAATCCTGAATAGAAATAAATCAATGTATTTGCATTATAATAGTATCCAAATTAGATTAAGAATATCCAATAGAACCATTAGAAGTCCAAAAAATAGAACTAGTTCAAGGTTAGCTTTTCAGAATAGATCAGATATCACTCATGAGCTTTAAGCTCAGATTAATAAGAATAATATCCTTAGGCTTTAGACATAATATCATAACATCGGCAACATGCCCAATTATATCAGAATACTGATCGTAGTGTACTACGACTAATGTCTACTATCGTTAGCTATAGGGTCTTATTTTGGATGAGTTCCTTAAAAATTATTTAACGTACTTAAATCCATAATCAAAAAATCAGAATTTTTGAACTCTGGAATTAGACTTATTCATAGAGAGAGAGATAAAAGTAGTTTAAATCTTAGAATCACAGTACATCATTTATGGCAAATTATATTGCTTTGTAATCAAAGAATCAAAGTATTTTATGAATATAAAACCAAAATACTTCAAAGTATAGAACTGAGAAGTTTATATGTTCAAAATCATTTTAACCTAGAAACTCAAAATCAAAGGAATTATATAATTTAGAATTAGAAAAATTTAGAATTTGACAATTAGAATAATTTAAAAATACATAATCAGAATGATTTAGAAATATCGAACAAGATAATTCATACGTATATGACCAAAGTGTATCAGAAAATGCAGAATTAGAGTAATTTGGACATTTAGAAAATTTAGTCAAATGCTTAGTAAGATTTTGATTAGATTCACAACTTACAAATACTTATAGGATACATAAATAATGAAAATTTTAAATTCCAAGAAGTCTATTCTAGGACATGAAAAATATTCAATAACAATTATTTTCATAAGAAAATTACATAAATTAGAAAATACACATAATCAGTGTTATTTACTCACTTAGCCAAAACACACACAACTTATTTCCTTACCTGCGACACAAAGTATCACTTCTATGACTCTAAAAACAAGAGATAGATTTTTAACATTCTATGCTAGGAAGCATTTTAATTCAAGTAAAATTCTAATGACAATACCCCCAATAAACTAATCATAAGTGATTTGGCATTCTCCACTAGTTTCATTACTTTATGTCATTTCTATAAGGTCACCATTATTCCTTTAATAATTTAAACTTTTGTAACTAGTATAGGCATGCATATGCACTTAGAAAATGCTTCGGGGACCAAATGGTCCATAATTTAAAGTTTCATTCTTTCACCAAACTAACACCAATATTTCCTAATGCCAATATTATGAGGTTTTTGGTAAACCCATGCATACACAGTTCAATATCAGTCATTCTTATTTTGCTCAAATCCATACTCTTAGCTCTTATCAATAGGACTATTACCAACATAGGAAAGAGCATTGAAATTCCTAAAGTTATGAATGATACTAAACACACCTACCAAACATCATTATTTAAATAAATAACTTAAAGAATCTAAGCAGTTTCAAATAGGTGAATCAATCGTTTCCACATAACTATAGAGTTGTCCAATCTTATACAATGACTTAAATGCAGAAATTGACATTTTAAACTATTGAAGGTCACATGTTGCACAATTTCCTAAGCTTACAAAAATGGGTTGAGATATTTTAACCATCCTAATATCTATTGTGACTTCTAAATCTACATTTAGAAATGGGAATCGAGTAATCAATCCTGGGAGGTTTTCATTAAGTAGGAAGACTATTGAAGCTTTAGTATATTTACAGGATTAATATCATGCAAAAGGCTATAAACAAGGTAATATTCCAAATAGTATTTATTCATGAATTAGTATTATTTCTTTCAATTTTGCTAATGCTAATTCTTTTTCAACAAATTACATCTCTTATGTTTTGACATTTAAGAAAAGTCTCAATTGGATGATGTGGCCTCCTTTGATGATGAAGTTAGTCCTAATACTAACGTGGAAGATGTGTTTTAACATTGTCAATTTTCAAGTATTATGGACTTTTTTTTTGGTTTAAGTTAATGATGAAGTGGCTAATTTTTTCTTTGTGTTTCATGATGTAGGTATTGAAGATTACATTGCCAGGATTTGAATTTCCAAAGATTGTGTCATTTTCATAGTTCTTGTTGTATTAGTGTCTTTTCTCTATGTAATTGAAGTGAAGATTGAAGAAAATATGTTTGCTTGTCTTTTATATTAAGTTCATGAGTCATGACTTTAGCTTATGAGACTTTCCTAGTGGTTGTGTAATGATCATGAAAGACAAATCAATTTATATTATTCACTTAAAATGCACTTGTGTTGGTAAACATAGTTTTATCATTTTTTGTTTTGTTGGAGTGAAAACAGTATACTACCATTACTAATAAACATAATTTGGGCCTAACTGGGCTTTTTGGGCTTTTTATTAGGCCAAACTAGGCTTAAAAATGGACAAAAATTCAAGCTTAAGCCTGGGCTCAGACTAGCAAAAAAAAGGCCCAATTGAGAGTTAGACCTAATTTTACAAAGGCCTAACTGACAATCAAGTCTACTTACGACACACATATAACATGTCAAATAATCTAGTTAAAAAATATTATTTTTAAATGCTAAATATAATGTAGTGCTACAATCACTAAAAAAAATACATTATATCAACTAATCTAAATTAAGAAAAATAAAATATTTAAAAAATAAATTGTAAATTATTTTTAATATATATATATATATATATGCTAATCCTTTTTTAAAAAAATTTATCTTTTATCTAAATGATAAAATTTGAATCAATTTTGGGATTATAATTTTATATTCTAAGTCTTTACATGGCTCAAATATGAATTTTAAAATTACGAATGAATTTCAATTCAATTAAAATTATAATTCTATATTTTAATTCCAATTCTTTGTACCATATGAAACCTAAAAATTGATAAAATATTATATTTTTCACACCACAGCACTTTAAATGTGTCATGAATATTTTATTTATGTAAATGTATTGATAATTGACATATAAAATTGTAATGAATTTGATGTACTTGACTTAATCCAAATTGTCAATTTCTTTGAATGTCTATGTGTGGTGCGGTTCCCTCGAGTTTTTCTGGTGAGTGTGATGATCTTTATTTATGAGCTTCTCGGAGAAATGCTAATGATAATTTTAAAAGCCGTATATTTTAGGCTAACATAAAAAAGAATAATTTTCAAGCATAAAAATACTATTTTGATTCTTCATTTTTTGTTTTAGTGTCAATGTTGTTCCCTACAAATTTAGAGTATTAAAACGGTCCCATTATAATTTAACATAATTAAAATAGTTTTTTTATTAAGTTAATTATAATCCTTTTGAAAAAGTTATTTTTGATTAATATTAAATTTTTTAGGAACCATTCTAGTACTACAAATTTGTGAATGATCAATTTGATACTAAGACAAAAGTTGAAGAACCAAAATAGTAATTTTTTCAATTTTTAAGCTAGATTCTTATTTCGTTTTTGAGTCATAATTAATTTTTTAATAACACTTAATTTAATTTTTAGTTTATCATATCAATTGAGTCACGTTAAATTTATAAGTCAATTTCAATCTAAGTCAATTTTTGCATTTGAATAATGTATGACGATTTAAGTTTTGTTCAATATTTAATTTGAGGTATTTTACGTCATTTTCAATTCAAGCTTAAGTCAATATAAAAAAATAAAATAAATAAATATGATAAGCCAAAATAAAATAAACCAATTCATCCAAAAATAAAAAAAAGATAAGCCAAAATAACACAAGCCAAAACTAAATTAAATAAATTAAAAAAGAATAGGCTTTCTAATTTTATCTAAATCCCTAAACTATAAATAAAAAATAAGATAAAAAGCTTCTTTCACATTATTCAAAATAAGATAAATAATGAAAAGAGATAGTAGATAAATTTAAAAATTTTTATTTTATTTCAATCCTAAGCCTAATTTTCTTTTAACTCTCATATATAACAGGTCACCGCTACCAATGCTAAGAACATAAGTTGGAAATGGATTAGAGGAAAATAAAGAGGGAGAAAGACTAGAAGAAATAAGATGGGGACAAGGTATTAGTAAATGCATATAAATTTTGGATTTAGATTTCTATTTTAGAGCATGTAGACTATAAATAACATTCTTAAGCCAAGTTCATTTTCAAAAACATTTTATTTATTCATTTTTGTATTTATTTAGTGTTTTCTATTAATATTTCTTTTGATTCATTTATTTCTACTCACGTAAATGTTAACCTTTTCATTATTATTATTATTATTCTTTGCATTGACCTTAAATATTTTATATATATATTTCTATTACATTTTGTAAAAAAATTTTCTCTTTTGTAAATATTTTTTAATTACTTTTTTAATTTTCTTTCTTTTCTACATTTGCTTTTAATTAGAGTAATCAGAATAATTAGGAACATCATATTTAATTTACATTGTTAAGCTAGGATAACCCTTGTTATAAATGACCTCATACCTTTTTCATGACAAAAATAAACTATTCAACCTAACTTTGGTTTGCAGACCATATTTTCCTTAAAACATAGCTTTTTAATACTTTTCATTCAAAAATTTTGATAGTAACTTTAATAATTTAGTTTCTAAAACTATTTTTAAAAGTCAATTTATTTTTTCTTTTCTTTGACATTCCACATGTTGTCAAGTAAGATAATGAGGATTGGGTCAAATAGCCTAAAGAGAGTAGTAGAACTAGAAGCAATCTGAGCAGGTAGCTTCTTGTGTTGAAATCGTTCTACGCAGGCCAACTCTGAGATACATGTTGTATCAATTTTTATTAGTAATATTCAATAAATGATACTTGATTCATGGTTGAGTTTTTAAGCTATGTTTGGAGTACAAGAAATGACGAAATAAATGGTTAATAATAAATGTCAAGATATATATTATTCTTTTGTTTAAAAGTTTGGATAGATAATTGTTAATAAAATTAAATAATTTATGTGTTAGTTTTTTTAATATGACTTTTTAAAATAAAATATTAATATAATATAAACTTAATCATTTGTTAAAAAATTTATTTGACTTAATAAGTTCGATTCAATTAAAATAGATAAAAATTCATCAATAAAAATTTTGTTTGAATTTGGGTCCAAATGAAAAACAACTAAGTCCAAACTATATATATATATATATATATATATATATATTTTTTTTTTTATATTACATATTTGCATTTTTGCTGGTGGCTGAAATGAATTATGAAGAGAATATTATGAAAATCCATGGATATCATTTGGCAAAGAAATAAGAGGAATTGCTCAAAATTGAACTCATTTCTAGTTGTATTGCTCAAAATTGTAAATAAGCAAGAGGGATGAGAAGTAATAAAAGAGGAGAAGACACCTCATAGCCTTCGTTTCCAAGTTGAACGCGTGGCACGTGTGGGGCGGCCATTGTGGTGAGAGTGGGAGAATAATGGGTTTCAGTTTTGCAGCATCAATACAATGAGACGTAAACAGTCCGAAGGCATGGGTCGTTTTTACATGCGACCAGGTCTAAGTGTAATAATAAGTTTTTAACTAATAAAAATATTATAATAAATATTGACTATTTAATTTATAAGGATAACAAAAATAATATTTTAAATAATAAAAAGTCACTTTAGAGTACTTCTTTTATTATTCTATTCATCTTAAAATTAAATTTTAAATATACATTTATTTTAATTTAATCATCCTACTTTTTTTTATTCCCTTTTTGAGTATCTATTCAAACACACGTGATTTCTTTTAAAACTCAACGTACTATATTAGGATGATTGAAAATTTGAAGGCCTTGAGACCTCACAACAAATATTAAGGTTTATACTTTTTATGTTTTTGTTAGATAAAGGAAAGATTTTGTTGGAAAAAAAATTAGTACATTAATTATTTATTTTACTATCTTATAACTTACATGTCAATTATATTTAAAAAATCTTACTAATTTCAGCCTCCAAATTAGGGAAAAAATCCTTTAATAAGTTTGATAAATTGACGTGAAAAATTCATATGTCACTTCATCAAGATCTTTTCCAAAAGTATGTAAAAATTCAAATATTCTCATCCATTGAAACATATGTCAATTCTTTGAGGGCATGTGTTGGTTGGTGGAATTTAAGTGTGGAAATGGAAAAGTGAATATTCTCATCCATTTCCATGTTTGATTGCAAGAATGGCATGGAAATCTCATTTATGTGGAAATGTTGATTCCCACAAACTAGATAATGAACAATCCTTTAACTTTTGGATGAAATGATAAACATTTTCAAGAATGATAGATATAATTACTCTTATGTTCTTATCCTTCTACCCTTTGTCATCAATGGTGAAGAGGAAGAGAAAATAAAAAAATATAATAATAATAATAATAATAATAATAATTAATTGTTAATAATATTTTAAAATGTTCTTAATAATAATCATTAATTTTTAAATGTAATAAAATTATTATTTTTATAATATAATAATTTTTTATAATAATACTTAAATTTTTAATAAAAATATTATAATTTTTTCATTAATCTTTATTCCTTTTTTATTTTTTTTTTTCAATATCATATCAAACATGATATATAAGCCTAATATTTCTTTTCATTAAAACCTATTTTTATTCCTAAACTCATTCTCATTTGCATTCCATTTTCATTCTAAAAAGCAAAGGTAACTTAAGATCTTTTTCAAAACTCTTCGTCATATACAAGTTAAAATAAAAAATGAAAATATCCAAAGTATAATTCTCGTTGAATATCTCATTGGCCCTACTATCCTTTCCATATTTCCCAAAATGTCCCTTTATGAAAATTTGACTTTTCAGCCAAAACGAAACAGAAAACTGGTCAAAAATCCCGACTCTCGTCCACGTCACCAGTCCCTAACACGTGTTCTTCCATGATTGGTTGAGTCTACGTACAGACGGTGCACTGCTCAACCCCTTCTGGACAAATAAAACATGCGCCTGCTCTCAGGTTACCGTAGGCGAACGCACCCTTTTCTTTCGATTTGATTCTGCAAGAGTTTCTTCAATCCCAGATCTTCAGCAGGCGCCTTTAGCTTCGGTAAATTTTCTTTATTATGATTGGATTCTGAAAAATCCGCGGATCTGTTTTGTTGGTTTGAATTTCTGGATTTTTCTCCTCCGATCTATTTATTGTTTTGGAATATATGTATGCATTTGCGTGCGTTCATTTTCAACGCTGTGTAATTCTTGTTTGTGGGAATTAGGGTTTTCAATTTGTTTGTCCGTTCAGATTGATGCTGTTTTTGTGTTAGCCCTGCTATGCATGAGCTATAATCTGGCTGTATTGCATGTGTTGGTTTTGCTGTGCATGATTTGGTCGACGGATTGTTTTTCTTCCACGTTGAATATGGTAGTTCATGTGTGATTTTCTTTGGTTATATGATTTGCTCTCCCGTTGATGATAAAATTTCCTTTCTCCCCTCCCCGCCTTACGTTAAAGCCTTTGGAAGAGTAGTTTGTAACTAAATTGCCGCTTTGCCTTGAATACTCTTTACTATTCAGTTTAAAACCGTTTTTGATTGTTCTTGTGGTTGTGGGTATTCGTGTAGTATTAGTTTTTATGGAGCATTTAAGATCTTTTGGTTGACTGATGGGCATGGCCTAGTAATACATATCAAAATCGTACTTTGATTCCTGTAATTTTGATTGTTGGAGGATGGATGTCTAGATAAGTTATCATTGTTAATGTCACTTCTTGTTGTCTGGTTGGATGCTCTTGGTCAGTAATTTTAAAAGCCTATCCCAAGCTTCTGTGTGTCTTCCTGGCAAAATGGTCATTATTTTTGCTACAAGCATGCCAACTGTTCGGGTGCGCTTAGAAATTCAGTCTAGGAGGAGCTTTCATTCCGTCCTTGCAGCTCCTGCTTCCCGCAAAGCCCTTCCCAATAAATGGAAAGGAAATAATTTATTGAAGCATTCTGTCTCTTGCGGCCAACCTTGGATTCATTTAATTCTGATGTGTGCTACATTAACAAGTTTTTCTTTCTTCCTGTCATTTTGTTAATGTACATATTTATCTTTAACAAATATCTGGTGCAGGTTGGATTGTTGTAGGTCTGTAAGATGGGAGGCGGCTTTAGAGTGCTTCATCTAGTCAGGCCGTTTCTCTCATTTCTGCCTGAGGTTCAGACTGCTGACAGGAAAATCCCATTTAGGGAAAAGGTCATATATACTGTGATCTCTCTGTTCATTTTCCTGGTCTGTAGTCAGCTGCCTCTGTATGGAATACACTCAACAACTGGGGCAGATCCATTCTACTGGATGCGTGTTATCCTTGCATCAAATCGAGGAACTGTTATGGAGCTTGGAATCACCCCCATTGTGACTTCTGGGCTGGTGATGCAACTTCTGGCTGGATCAAAGATCATTGAGGTAGACAACAATGTACGTGAGGATCGTGCCCTCTTGTAAGTTCTTTTTCTTCCTGCTCATTTCATATTATTCCTTTCACCCTCATTACAACAGTGTTGTTGGCAGTTGTGGTTGTTAATTTGTCACACATTCTTTTATTCAATGGTACATGGAGTTAAATAGCATGTCCTTCTTCAGTATATCTCTCATATTTCTTATTGAAGTTTTGCAGCTCTCAATTGTGGGAAACTTGATTTGTCCTTTTCTGTTGCTACATTTTTATAAGTTGTATATTAAGATGAATTATTTTCTTTTCAGAAATGGAGCACAGAAGCTGCTTGGTATCTTGATTGCAGTTGGGGAGGCAGTTGCCTATGTTCTTTCTGGGATGTATGGTAGTGTGGGCCAACTTGGAGTGGGAAATGCCATTCTCATTATCATTCAGCTCTGCTTTGCCGGTATCATTGTGATATGTTTAGATGAGCTTCTTCAAAAAGGATATGGCCTGGGATCTGGAATTTCCCTTTTCATAGCTACAAATATCTGGTGAGTTTATTGTCTCCCGTTTCCTTTGTTTTTCTATTGATATGTTATTCCTAATTTCCCATTATTAAGCTATGAAAGTTCTGTTGTAATGTAGCAACTATAAACTAGAGTGTATGATCTTTTATTCAAAGCCTTAAAGGAGTTGTCTGTTTATGTTGCAGTGAAAACATTATATGGAAGGCATTCAGTCCTACCACCATCAATAGTGGACGTGGAGCTGAATTTGAGGGTGCTGTTATTGCTTTATTCCATTTGCTGATTACTAGAACAGACAAGGTTCGAGCTCTTCGTGAGGCATTTTACCGGCAGAATCTTCCCAATGTGACAAATCTGCTTGCTACTGTCTTGATCTTCTTAATTGTGATATACTTCCAAGGTTTTCGAGTGGTTTTGCCTGTCAGATCAAAGAATGCTCGTGGACAGCAGGGTTCATATCCCATCAAACTGTTCTATACCTCCAACATGCCCATTATTCTTCAGTCAGCTCTTGTTTCGAATCTGTACTTCATCTCCCAGGTAGTGGAGTTTTATCATTAGACTGGTTTTTGGAATTAATTGCTTAATAAATCTAATATTACTGGATTTTAACAGCTGCTCCACCGAAAGTACAGTGGAAACTTCTTTGTAAATCTGTTGGGCAAATGGAAAGAAACTGAATATGGTGGTGGTCAATCTATTCCCGTTGGTGGCCTTGCATACTACATTACTGCTCCATCCAGGTAAAAAAAATGCTTTTCTCCATATGGTTTATAATCCTCTAAAGTTATGTGATGTCTGATATAATAAATAAACTTATGACTCTAGTCAGATATCTAATTTTACGGCTTTGCTATATATGTTTTGCAGCTTAGCTGATATGGCAGCCAATCCTTTCCATGCATTGTTCTATCTTGTGTTCATGTTGTCAGCCTGTGCCTTGTTCTCCAAAACCTGGATTGAAGTCTCTGGATCATCTGCTAGGGATGTTGCCAAGCAGCTGAAGGTACTGATAAATATCTTGCAGATTTAGCTTTCTGATGTCTTTCCCTACCTGTAACTTTTGTATTTACTAAAATCACAACATAATGAAGCTGTTTCTGTGTTCCTGGATGTTTCCATGTCATATGAGTTCACAGTTAATATTCAAAGGTGTTTAAATTTGTTAAGCGGTGTTATTTTGTAATGTTGTGAGCTTTTGAAACTTGTTTTCTGATTGATGTGATTTAATTTTTGGTGATCTTCCCTGAAAACCTGTGAAGTATAATGTCAGACTCACTGAGAGCCTGTTTGTCCTGGTTGCCAAGAAGAAAAAAGCTGCTTAGTTTGAAAAAGAAAGTATGGGCCAGTTTGATTTATTTTTTATTTTTATGTTTAAAAAAAGTTTTGTCAAATTGTTTTTAAAAAACAAGTTTTGAAAATAGAAAAATAAAAATATGTTTTAATGGTCTTTCTTTCAAGGTATTCTCTTTTCTTTTATAAAAAATACCATAACGCCATTAATGAAAACTGTTCTCTCTAGGCGTTCTTCATACTTTCTTTGGTTCTCAAAAATAAGAGATCAAAAAATCTATAAAATGTCCCCTATTTTTAGTTCTTTAAATTACTATCATGATTTTTAGGTTTTTATAACAGTGGATGAAATATCACAATCAAACAATATATTTTGCTTTGTTGCTTTTGGAAACTTTGATTTTTCAGGATTTAAACAAGCCCTGTGTTTGTTATCAGTTTTGTATGGCCAAGACATAAAGTTGCTTTGAAGTAACAGCATAATTTATTTTTCTACTGATATTGATATAAGCACTTATTAGATGATTTGTGGCCTAGCACTAATTGCATATTAATTTCACCACTTTTGGTGAAACTTGTGGTAATAAATAGTAGTTTCAAAATAAGCAAGAATTCAAAGCAAGGCTGAACAGGCTCTAATCATATGGGGCTGTACTATAGTTGTGCTTTGGATGTTTCTGTGAGTCTTCTTTTAGTATTTAATACTTTGGCTTGACTTGGCCAAATTTGGCATGTTTTAGAGGCAATTATGTCTGTCTAAGTGTTCTATAGTTGTGCTTTGGATGTTTCTGTGAGTCTCATTTTAGTATATAGTACTTTGGCTTGACTTGGCCTAATTTGGCATGTTGTAGAGGTAACTGTGTCTGTCTAAGCAGAGATGATTTTAGCCTCAAGCCAGCTTTAACATCTTTGCTTTTTGTAAGTTGTGGACCAGCCTAAACTTCCAGTTCAACCTAAACAATAATTTCTTATTATTGTGTTTAATGGCTGGAGCTGCATGACCTGTTACACTTGTCATTCCTGTCGAAGTGAATTTAGAGCTCCATCCAAGAAAGTTGCATATAATGGTTGATTATTAGATCTGCTAGTTCCTGTAAACTTTTGTTGAACTCTAAGTTGTTGATAAGTTTTGGTATGTAGTGTTACAATTGTATTGCTTTTGTGTTCTGACATAGCCCTTTTGCCCTCCATAGTTTACTCAATGGCGTCTGTGTGTCATATATTTCTTGTCTATTAAGTTTGCAATTAGGCCCTGGGTTTTGATGGTTAGATCTGACCTTTAGGAGGTCTAAATCATTATGATGCCTGCTGTGAACTCAATTGTCCTGTGGCGCATGATAAGGGTCATTAGCGACTCTTCTGGTTCATGCTTTAGATTAGCCCTGAAACTGAGTTCTCTGCTGTAAGTTAGCATATGGAAAATGCTGGTGTAGTGAACTTCTTATGTAACTGAGGTGCCTTTCTTTATGTCAAAATAATGTTCTATATTGATACCAACATCTTTTTGCTGAATTTTCAGGAACAACAAATGGTGATGCCGGGCCACCGTGAGTCAAACTTACAAAAAGAGCTGAACCGATACATTCCAACTGCTGCGGCCTTTGGCGGCATCTGCATCGGTGCCTTGACAGTGTTGGCAGATTTCATGGGGGCGATTGGTTCAGGGACGGGGATATTACTTGCAGTGACAATCATTTATCAATACTTCGAGACATTTGAGAAGGAGAGAGCTAGTGAGCTTGGCTTCTTTGGTTTCTAAGCTCTGCTTAGCAGTTCATGTGGGTGATGCCAATGAGCTCTCCCCCGCCTGCAGCTTTTGTTGTTGTATTGATGGTTGATCGTAGGTCGTTCTTACACTGTCAGGGAGATTGTAGAGTAGTTTGCTTTCCTTTTTCTTTCTTTTCTATCTTTTATCTACCAAGGGAGTAAGATTATCGTTGTAAACATTTTTGTTCAAGAGAAGAACAATCTCAGAAAGGTTAAGACCCATGCGATCCTCGTATATAATTTTTTGTTAAATCTTTTGTGCACTTAGTTATAAAGTAATTTAATTTAAAGATTATTGTTTATGGATTAATATTTAAAATAATAAAATTATATAGATTAACATGTAAATTTAAAAATTTATATACTGTTAATATTTAGTAATTAACAAATTTACATGTTAGTAACATGATAAAATTTTATTTTTCTATTGAATGAACTAAAGATGATACCATAATTTATGTCTTTGCAGCTTTGGCATATTGGTTTCAATTGATCTCCAACTCGGCAGATTCAGGCGGTAGCTCTTACAAACGCTCGACGTTCGTAGAGTTGTTTTTCTTAAAAAAAAAAAAAAAATTAGTATGACGAATTGCAGAAGCATGTCATTATTTTTTTTATAAATTTGATAGCAAATAAAAAAAATTGCTTTAAAGTTATGTTCTTATTATAATTTTATGGAAGAGTAAATTTTTCAAATTCTTTAATTTGGATAAGACTAAAGTTTTTTAAAAATAAAATTAATGTATATGAATAGATTTTTAGTAAAAGTTTTAGTGTTTGGTGTATTACACTCAATTATAATATAAGGATATAATTATAATATTATTATTTTTAAAATTGATATTATTATAATTATATCTTTATATTATAGATGAATATATGAGTGCACTCAAAATTATAAGTATACAATAACACCTACTTTTTTAACAATTTTATGTTTGATCATTTTATGTAAAGATTAAAAATTAACAAATTAAAGTTATATTTGTAACCTTGGCAAGTCCTTAGTTCTGGTGAATTTCTTTTGACCCCCACAGGTACAATTGAGGATTGGCGCTGGGCCTTTGACTCAGCCTTATCATTCTCTTCTAGCTTAAAAGACCTCAAAAATCATCTCTGTATTTAGGGTAGAAGTCTCATAGTACTAAAAGAATCCAATGAACAATTTTTTAATGCAAAATCCAATGAACAAAAGTGTCTTTATTCCCAGTTTCACCGATGTGCATACTTAACAAAATTTCTGTCATCTTACTTAATTGCTATACATGAAGGTCATATACCACATTAGCACATAAAAGATTTTGACAATAAACAAAAGAAAAAAAAAAAACTGGATTTTAATGTGTTGGGGAAGCTTTAAAGCCGAACAGCTCAAAGCCAAGCAAAACTCTTGTGTGTACCAAAGAAAATTGATTTACCTAACTTCATTTAGTTAATTACTTATAATAAGATACCAAGTATAATTTAATAATTTGCAAGAAATTTTAAATTTAATTCTCGTAATAGTAGTAAGATGGTTCATTCGGATTATTCAGATAGATAGCTACAATATTTAAAAAATCCCATGTTACAAGAACTAAGGAGGTAATTATGAGCATGATGATAGAGATAAATCACGTTTAACAAAAAAGATGTCAAAGTTAAAGAGATATAATATATATATATATATAGAGAGAGAGAGAGAGAGAGAAATTCTCCCACATATATGTGTATCAATGACTTAAATTTATAAATAAAAAATATAATTGCATTTAGTTATATTAATTTAATATGAATTTAGACCATTAATTTTTAATTCAATAATCTACTATAATTAAACATAATTTCATGTTTTTATCAAAACATAAAATAATCTAAATTGATGTGTATATAGAGAGATTATTCTACGAGATATTCGCTGATGGAACACAAAGAACTTTCTTTTGATCTTTGTATCACAAACATGCTTAATCATAAACTCGACTTTTTCTTTTCTAAACTTATTTTTGATTTCAGATCTTAGGTTATCCTTTTTTTAATATATAAATACTGAAATTTTTATGTGAAGCACATGCATGCTGTGTGTTGAAAGTGCATGGAACGTGCAATATTGTCTTCTTGTCTGTGAGTGAGAGCATGCATACAAATCTAATTTGGTATGCTCTCTCTTATTCTCTCCTTCTTTCAATAATTTTATTTTCTTTGTATTTAATAACTAAATACAAAAATTCCAATCGCCTTTTTATTTTTTTGCACCTTTAGGAAGAGAATATTTCATATTGATGTCAGCATTTATTCCTTAATTACTAGAACAATTATACTGTTCTTATTATTATTATTATTATTATTTGTGGTTTTAATAGCCCTTAATTTCCGTAGTTTTACTTTGAATAACGAGAATTGATCATATGAAGCCAGGTCCATGCCACCAGCGATGGACCCAAGATAAATAGATAATTAGAACAAGTTTTTTTAATTAGTACATCGTTTCAATTAACCCGAGTCACGTCATTTTTCATTATTTAATGCTTTTTTTTTTCTTGGCTGTTAAATTTTCTATACTATCATTTGTTCATTTAACAATGGTAAAATATTTTTTAACCTAAAAAAAGTATAAAGCTATTATTACACAAACCTAAATAAATTATTCAAATATAGTTGGTTGCTTTTAGTTACTAATTTCAATCATTTTTAAAACTTGAAAGTGATAAACATCATCTGGTAATTCATATTTTATATATGTAATAATAATGACAATAGATAGAGCCAATTCAAACATGAATGCAATTTTCATGCTTGCCTGTAAATGTTCACTCAACCACCCATAATTAATTATTTTAATACCATGATTGCAGTGTTCTACATTAAAAAATTTGTAATTCTTTTCAACGACCAGTGCTCTTCATGCCTTATATATTCCACTCCAAGAAATTTTGAATGCTAATCATGCATCTTTTTTCTTTTAAGAAAAAGACAAACACTATGATGTTCAATTAATTAAGAATGCATCCTACAAAAAATTGAATGAATACTTAAAATAGAATACACAGAGAGAATCACAAATTTGTTTCTTTCTGAGAAGAAAAAAAAACTAATAAAAGAAATAAAACGAGAGGGGAAATAATAGAAGGAAAAGGGCATGCAATTTAGTATTCAGCTATAGTATTTGATTAATTTGTTACTTTCAGTAGATTTCGAAATGCTTAATTGTATATACTTTGTTAATTTCAGGTTTAATTTATACTTTATATTGCACATAAAAAAAATATAGCTGGATTTATGGGCAAGTTGCTAGATGAGACATGCATTTGTGGGCTTAGTTGACAGAACAGCAAAATGGATCCTACATTTTTTTTTATAATTTTTTTTTAAATGTATTGAGCTTTTTTTTTTTTTCCTAATTTATTTCTTATCTTTTTTTAATTTTACAAAAAAACTTACACCAAAAACTTTAGAGGATTCAAATCCCACGCAACAAAGAGAGAGAGAGAGAGAGAGAAAGAGCATAATAATATAAAACAGTACTTGAGCCCTCAATGATATGGAAAATACCGTTTTCTTTTGCCAATTAATTAATGAGATGCTAGGTTTTTTCTTTAAATAATATAAGTTTTAATATGAGAATGTTTTTAATTACAGTTATATGATGGTAAGAAACATGTAAGAATCTCAAAATTTGATTATAAAGAAACTATCGAATTATATTAGATTAAAATGATCTATATAACTCTTATTTTAGTTTAAAATAAGAAAGTGAGGTATCAAATATTAAAAAAATATATAAAAATATAAAATAAAATTATATATATAAGTAAAATTTTTTTAAAAATCTTAAAAAAGCAATCACCCACGTATCATCTTTTATATACATGATAAGAAATTAGTTAAAATATTTCTTGTCTTTTGATTTTACATGGAATTTTATATTAGTAAAAAGAGTAAAACTTTCTGAGAAAATTAAAGGCAAACAGTATATTTTAATCTTAAGTTTTTAAGAATTAAAAATATTCACATATAAGAATGAATTGATTAGACAATGTGATTATTAAATAATGCTGTTTGATTATTTAATGTTGATAGTGAAATATGGGGGCAACGAGTTAATTATTTATCAATATTAATGTATTTAGTATATTGGAAGAGTCGGCTTTGAGTTATATTTTATTAGGTATGATTAATTTTAAAATAAAAACATCAAGAGGGTATATATTATGATTGAGACTTGCTAACGACACCGAATTAAGCCTTAAATATATGAACAGACAAATAAAGAACCATAAATCTCACGTTCCTTTAAAGTGTTATTTTTAGTATATTTATAATTTTAAATATATTAATGTATCTTATTATAAAGTAGATATATAATTATAATAATATAAATTAAAAAATTAATAATATTATAATTATATTCTTATATTATAACAATGTATATTAATATTATAAATGAATACTAATTTATTTAATTGATCAACTCATCACATCAATAAAATTGTGACTCGGCCAAATAAAACAACTAAAATCCACGATATTCAAATAAAATGAAATAAAAGCAAATCCATGATGCAGTGTAATTTTTGGTTTAATACTGAACTTTTTTGCTTCTTCAAGTAAATATGCATATTTTTATTTTTATTTCTTTTTGTTTTGCTGAACGAAAATTTTCGCAAGGACATCACTGGAAATATTATTTAAAAATTATTTATGAAGGAAATAAAATATCAAAATGTTTTAGCCTTCATATAGAAAATGAATTAATCTATCTTATATATATCATATATATCTAACATCACAAAATTATTTACCATCAATATTTAAAATTAATGACATCAATACAATCAACTTTTAAGAAATTTAACGCCAGTAATAAATAGATACTGCACTTTAAATTTGTGTCCACTGGCAATTTCCATCAAGAAAGGAAACAACGTTATCTTTTGTATATTTATTTATTTTTATTTGATTTGGACTACAGAAGTTGCTATTAACTTCTACTAGTTCATTTAGATGAAGATTATATGCAGGAAGAGGGATAAAAAACGAAAGAAAATTTATGTTTTATTATAAGAGAAAAATATTTGTCTTTTAAATCTAATTAATAGGTGCTTAAATTTGAGATTTATTCTCAAATTTAATTTTTTTTTTCAAAAAACACATAATTGAAAGTCAATTTATATTAAATTTTATAGGTATTATTTGTAAGAGGATTTATTTGCTTAATCATATCAAATTAAGTTAAATCGAGTCAAAATAAAAGATTTAAAAATTTATTTAAAAGATTGTTTTCATTAATAAAAATTTTATTTTTATAAAATAAAAAAAATTCTAAAATAACTTGATATAAAATCATGCCAAATTTGTAATGTTATAAAAACTCTACTTGTACCAATCATCAAAATAGAGTGAAACTTTTAGCTCGTTTGTTCTATTGTAATGGCTTATCACTTTGTCTTCACGCATACCAAATATTAATATTTTTAAAATCTAAATCATAATCGGACATGACGAAAATATTATTATTTTTGACGAACAAATAGCTTTTTATTCTATTTTTGATAAATATCCTGGAAAAAAAAAAAAAAGACATTTACTGTGACTGTGAGCAACGAAAGTCACGGAGAAAAGAAAAAACAACAACCAGTCAAACCTTCACGACAGTCTCAGGCATGAGGTACCTCAAAGAAAAAAATGTGGTCCCCGTAAACCCAAAATAGTCGTCCGCGTGTCAACCATTTAAGTAATTCATACCTAACTGGTCCTAACATTTACACGCAATCTATTTTCTGTTACAGAATTCCCACCGTTGATTTTCACCGTCCATCTTCGACCTGCGTTAGATCTGAGAAATTACGCATCGCTTGTTACTCTTTTGAAATTCCACTTACACCCTTTCCCTTTTCGAGTATTGCCTCGTTGCTTTTATAGTTAAAAAATAAAACAAATAATAGAAAAGGATGAGAACGGACAAAATTTAAGTAATTTTAAAAGGTTTTTGATAATTTGATTAAAGAATATTTATTGTACATAATAAATAATTTTTAATTGATAAATTTATTTATTATGTATTTATTATTATTAATAGGTGTGTAAATGATTTTTAACTAATTTTATTAATAAATAATTATTTATTATATATAATAAATAATTCTAAATTAGTGTGTTAAAAGTGCTCGTTGACAAAATTTATTTTAAAAAGATAAAATATTTAGTAAAATTTTAAAAATAATTATACTTGTATAATTACTATATATTATATTAAAATTTTGACAGATAATAATGTTGTGTCAAAATATGTTTATTATATGTTAATTTAAAAATATTGTTGTGTTTATATTTTGATTTTAATATTTTTAATATTTTATTATTATGAACCTATTTTTTAAAAAAATTCAATTTATCTCTCTATTTTTTATTTTTTAATAATCTTACAAGATATTAATTTATGAATTAAAAATAAAAATAAAAACAGGATATGGGGAGTTATAAGAATAATAAAGAGATTATAAGAATGTGTTAACAAATTTATTAAATCATAGATTTGAGGTTCTTAAAAAATAAAAAATAAAGGAGATAAATTAAAAAATTTAAAAAAATTTTAAATTTATTAATAGAACCTAAAAAATATCAGAATTAAAATATAAATATAATCAATTATTTTAAATTGCCATATAATCAACTTATTTTAATATATTATTGTCATGAGTGTTACTTTTAGTATTCCATATAATAATCATCAATGCAACTACTTAAATTTCTTTTTATCATTTGAGATTTTTTAAACAAAAATATAAAACTAGAATTTTTTTAATTATTACATAATTATGTCTTCAAAAATATTTCTCGTAGCTTGAAATAATCTTGTACATGTAATTTTTTTATGGAAAAGTTTTATAATCTTTTAACCATAATTAATTGTAATCATAGTATTTAAATTTTAAAATATAATACATTATGTCATTAAACTATAAAATATTACATATCAATTAAAGTTAATGTGTAAATGTTGAAAAATTTTAAAAGAAATGCATATTAAAAATATGACAAAGTTTAATATATAATGGATGTATATGATATTACACCATAAATTATGTGCTTTATAAAATTTAATCTTAATTTACATAAAATGTTTTTATTTTCAATGCTAATTAAATTGATAAATATTATATTTGTACTGGTACTAAATTTATAATTATTATTTTAGTTTAAGAAATTATATATATTTTTATTTTCATCAAAAAGAGCATATAACTAAAAAAATTTTATGTAAATTTAATGCTTGAGTAACATGATGAAAGGAGGAGGGCAGAAAAGTATGCATGAGTAACGGAAAGCGACTGGACCAATGTATCTCTGTGGTCTTTTCAATTCCCAATGCTGTGTCCATTTTCGTCTTTTCAATTGTTTTCTCTCTCCTCCCGTCACTTCCTCTGTTTTTCCCCCTGCTCTACTTCCCTCGAGCTCTGAACTCTCTCCTTCCATGAAACTTTCTCTCTCTCCTCCAGCTGTGGTCGTTCTGTCGCTGTTGAGGGTTACTAAATATCACTGGTACCCCCAGTCTATTGTATCTCAAACCCAAACAAATCGAAACGGCCTGAAAAGAAAATAAAAGAAAGGCGGACCAGAGTGTAGGTCTCTGGAGACATTGAAGAGATTGGAGTATAGGTTACACAACGCAATAAGTTTCCAGTGAGGTTAGAAAGACCCCATTTCCCTTTTTATTCGCCTCTTTCATTCATGTTCACCATCCATTGTTCGTCCTTTCCCCCATTATAGCACCCCATTTAGTATATTGGAATCAAATTGGAGGCTTTAAGGTTTCGATTCTAGCGCGAAGGTAGAAGTCGGTGTTTTAGATGTCTTCTTAACGGCGGGCTTTCAAACGCGCTTTGCTTTTCGTATACTTCTTCCGTTTCTTTCATCTGCCTAGGCAGAAAACGTATTTTTCTATATTTGTTGGTTTTCATATTGGTTTCTGTGAGTTGGTGGTAGTACTCATTTCTTTTGCTTTAGGGTGGTGTTGGATTGTTTTTTCTGTTCGTAGAAAAGTCTAATCTTATTGTTTTCTGGTGCTCGTTCTTGATGTTTTTCCTAATATGGGGTGTATGGTTGCAGGTATCCAGGTCACAGTTTCGACTCTGTTTTCTTGAGATTTACGTTTCACGATGAATAGAAGTTGACAGTTTCGTTTACGCCCAATTTCTGGGGTATTTCTCGAGGTATGGTAATTTCCATTGATATTTGTTTTTTGGTCAATTTCCCTTGATATTTAAACTCAATGGCGTGCGTTTATATTGCTCTTCTGTTAATTTTACATTTATACAGCTGGTCATGGTCTTTGAAATCTCTCTGGGGTTCTGAATCAAATAGCTCTTTTCCATTATCAGCATGGAAAGTATTTAGCATGTTTCTAATAAAATTGCTGGATGAAACCATAAGTGGAAATAGTTTAGGAATTGATTATCTAATAAATTTTATATTTCTCTTTTGTAGCTTGAGATTAAAATGAATTTAATTCATGGTTTTTTTTTTTTTTGAGGCTCCAATGTTTGTTAATGTGCTTTCTTATGGTCTTCCATGATTTTTTACGTTTTAATAATTGTAAATTGGGTGCTTGTCCTTGTGGATTTTGAAATGATAGTAATGTGAAAACATGTGATGTGTTGTGACAATTACTTTATATTAACTTGGGGATGAAAGTCAATGCGACTTAAAATTATATTGTTCATACTGTTTACATACAGTTGGAGGCGGCATAAGTGCTTTATGAGGTGTTAATCATAGTCACGTGAAAAACATCAGTATGTTTACAAGTCATTGTCTTTCTAGTACAAACATGAAATGTTATATGGATTTAAGCTCTAATAAAGCCTGAGGATATCCTGACTTTAATACCAAAAGAATATCCCTTTTATATGGTCTTTGTTTGTTCCACTCAAGATGATATTTATGAACCATAACTGGTGGGATTATAGTGCCTTTGTGCTGGAGTAACTTCTTACTAACTAATCACACCTCTCACAACTAAGCCTTTGAAGCACCAGTACTTAGAATGGGAGTAGTAAAGGCTTCCCATCTAGGCATTGTTTGTTGGTGAGGGGTAGAGATGAAGGTGATGTTCTTTTATCACATTGTCTGTTAGTGAAGTAAAACGCTTCATGTCAGATATTCACTTTGGTGGGTCCCATTGTAAGCACAGGTTGCCAAGTACTGAGTTACTATGAGGCCAAATCTTTATAGATCTCGAATATGAGGACTTCAGGGAATCCTAAGAGTTATGAATCAGAGACCTATAAAACTTTTTTCTTTTAAAAAATCCAATTTGCTAAAGGCCAGATTTATAAACAGGAATTATAATTGTTGCAATTCAAACATAGTTTTTTCGAAGAACTATTCTAATTTTTTTTCTCCTTTTGACTTTCTGAAATATTATATCTGGCGGTGGAGTTTGCCTTTGTAATATATGGGAGAGAGATGAATAGGATTACCATTGATAATGACTTTCTTTAGTCATGATTATTTTCATTACTCATACCAAAGAAACAGAGGAAAAACTAATTTTCTGTTCAATTAAAATATTAAAAATGAAAGGTTATGCTAAATTAGGGATTGTTACTTTGTGTTTGCACCGTATCAGGCTATTTTTGTTTGAAGAATCTCATTTTACCGTTGTTAACGTGATTCATTCCCTGCATCTTCTTTTCTGCCTCTCGCTTGATGTTAAAATCCTTTGTTTTTCTTTTAAATTTATGCTAAAGCTTGCCATTTTGGGCTAGATGCTTAGTATCACAAAAATAAACATTAAACTTTGAACTTTTAATGCTTTTATTTTTTGTGATTTTAGCTACCTTGTCTTCTTAATCCTCAGTTTTAGAGTCAACTTTATGAGCCTTCGGAAATCAGGCAGGCTAGAAATTTTCATGCAGAACAAAAAGAAATTCCAATCCTTCATCAATGGCCTCGATCCAAGTGCTAAAGCATATTGCTTTTTTTCTTTTCTGGGGGCATAATCATCATGATGATCACCATCATCTTCTAACTTTATTGCTCCCTTGTGAATCATTTTAAATACAGGCACAAAACCCATTTCACAATTCTCAAAATCATTAGCATACTTGGGTAGCTTTCTGCTGATGGAATCAGTTCAGCCATCGGCAGTGTCACAAAGCAAGACTAAATTGGCTCGTACTATTGCCAAAGTCCTTCATCTTCGAACTCTGAGTGGAATCACGCCGGTTGATGGACTTAAGAATGTTAAATCTGATGGAGATCTCAAAGATGAAGGAAATGTGGATAAGATTGCAATGAACTGGTCTCAGTCTTTTGACGAGGATGTTGAAGAGTTTCAGGAAAGAGCAGCCATGGAAGCTCTGCTTGCAAAACTGTTTGCTAGCATTTCATCTGTTAAAGCTGCATATGCTCAGCTTCAGTATGCTCAGTCTCCTTATGAGCCCAATGGCGTTCAAGTAGCAGATCAGTTGCTAGTCTCTGAGTTGAAGAGCTTGTCTGAGTTGAAGCAGTGTTTCTTGAAAAAGCAATTTGATCCTTCATCAGAGACAGCAGTGCTTGCAGCTGAACTGAAGGAGCTTCAGAGTGTTATAAAGATTTATGAGATTATGGGAAAGAAGTTAGAGTCTCAGGTTCAGCTCAAGGAATCTGAGGTTGTCTTTCTTAGAGAGAAGTTGGAGGAGGCTAAAAAGCTGAACAGATCAATTGAGAAGAGATTGAATCAAAGTGGGTCATTATCTGTGCTTGATAATCTTCATATATCAGGACTAAGTCCTAGCCATTTTAGTACTGTCCTTCGCCAGACGGTCAGGTCCATTCGAAGCTTTGTGAGGTTGATTGTGGATGAGATGAGATCTGCTGGTTGGGATATCGATGCTGCAGTGGATGCTATTGAAAAGAATGTAATTTACTTGAAGGAGGACCACAAGTGTTTTGCAATTGAGTCATTTGTTTGCAGGGAAATATTTGACTCTTTCCAGTTTCCTAATTTCTCTCTACCAAACGAGTCTCTGCCTGATAGAAACAAACGAAGACAAGTGTTCTTTTCGAGATTCAACGAGCTGAAATCCATTAAAGCAAAGGAGTTTCTTGCTGAGAAGCCTAGGTCTCCATTTGCAAAGTTTTGCCGGGTCAAGTACTTGCGACTTGTTCATCCAAAGATGGAATCATCATTCTTTGGTAATCTGAACCAAAGAAACCTTTTGAATGCTGGACAATTTCCAGACACCAGCTTCTTTGCATCTTTTGCCGAGATGGCTAAGAGAGTTTGGCTCCTTCATTGCTTGGCCTTCTCTTTTGAGCCACAAGCTTCAATCTTTCAACTGAGGAAGGGATGCAGATTCTCTGACGTGTATATGGAAAGTGTAAATGATGATGAGATGTTCCTCTCTTCAGATTCAGACCAAACAATGGAATCATACCCACAAGTGGCTTTCACAGTGGTACCAGGGTTCAAGATTGGTAAAACTGTTATACAGTGCCAAGTCTACCTATCACAGTCCCCAACCAAGGTAAAGAAGAGGCACACTTCCATGAAGCAGAGGTAGCAGCGGCTTTTGGTACACGGACCCCACAATACTGTAGATTGAACTGGAAGCCATTGTTTTCTCCAACACTAACACCAGCCACAAAAGATTTGTAAACCAAGTTAATTATAAAGAGACACGTAAGTATGTGGAGAAATACTTAGCAACATTTAGTGTACCTGCCTTTACAGTGAGCCAGTAAAAACTCATGGTGGGGTGTTCTAGATGGTAAGATTCACTAACACGTGGAATTTGATGAATATTTATTGGCTCTTTGCACCAGTTGGTCGAGCACTGTATGATTCCTAAGTATTTCTCGTTTTTATGTCATTTTATGATTGGTTTGGTTAGCCTATCTTCTGTGATCTGAGTCTATCTAAGAATTTTTAAACTTTTGAAACGAGAGGACATGGCTGTGCATGAATGAGTGTGTTGTGGGGACAGCACAGGGCTGTGGGTGCAGGTTCAATGGGGCATCTTTGTCCATTTGCATGTTGGCATTTTGAAAAGAAAAGAAAAGCGCGTGGACCGTTGCAGTTGGAGCCAACCCTTTCCCTTAGAATCTCTCTTTTTTAATTCGTGTTACTATCAGAGACATGCCCCAAATTTTGTTGATACTAGGCAAGTGACAGAGGGTTGTCTAGGTGTTTTGCATCTTTCACCAGACACTGCATGATAAAGTATGTTCATAATAATATATAGTGGGAATTTTATAATCATCTCTTCATGTTCATTTCTTTTGTTCTCTTCAATCTCTCTCTCATTGAGTTTATTCCGAAGAGAAAAATATCATTTTGGTCCTAAGCTTTGTTATCATTTTTAAATTTTACTCAATTTTATTTTTCAAAATAATTGTTTATATGTCAATTTTTGATTCTTTATTTTTGAGATAGTTACTCTACGCAGTCATTTAAATTGAATTCCCTTGATTAACTTGAAGGGACCAAACTGACAACTTTCGATCAAACTGAGGGACAAAATGACTTTGTTTTTTTTTGTGATGTATGGCTTTGGATGCCTCTAAATCTATGCACTGTGAGATAGGTATTCTCCGTCCTTTTGTGGAATGCTTCTTTATTGGTTGGAGCTTTTAAGTCTTTACTCTTTAAAAAATCTAGTCCCCAAATTCCAATATTGCCCTTGGTATTATAATTAATCATTTATTGTTCTGGGGCTGCTAATATTTATTATTGGGTTGGTGTCGACTAATGCATGTGATGCGCGTTGGACTTGTGAATGCATTGGAAGCCCTGTAGGTCCCACATGATGCCAAACTTATTCAATTAGGTTTGTGGGCCAGGCTCATGAGTAGGCAATTTAAAAAAAAAAATAAAATGAAAAAATTTTCTGTTTTTTAAAGTTATGACTTATTTATATAAAGCAAGTTTATATAAAATTAAAAAAAAAAAAGTTCTAAATAACAATTAATATTATTTCAAAACCCAGAATGTCATTTAAAAATTATTTTTTAATTACATTTGTACAATGTATTAATTAACATAGAAATACATGTATTAATATGAACAAACAAATAACCACATACACTACAGATATGTAAATTGAGTATCACATTATTCAAATTAGACACCAAATTTTCTGAAACACTTCCACAAGTGATCAAATCCAGATTCAAACTTATTTATGTATACATGCAAAGTGATGAGGCAGGATGGTGTGGTAGGCATGTGAGAAGGGGAAGGATGATATGGACAATGGAAGGAGGCATGCCTGGAAAATCCGGGAAAGTTGTAATATTTCCCGGAAAATAATTGGAGGGGTCAATTTATGGGAGTGTTAGATGCATGTAATTTTCAAATGGGTGGGCATCTTTTTTTGTTTTTTCTTGCTTTTTCCGTTTGTGAAGTGAATTCTCAATTTCAATTTGATCGGGTGGGGTCATTGAGAATACAGGCTTTTATTTTGTCCCGCACCCCCATTCTTTTCTTTGACATGACATGACAATCAAAGATTGAGATACGTTAGGGAAAGAAAATATATTCAACAAAAATAAATTTAAGATATTTATTATAAAAACTTTAATATGATATTTTGTTTACATTATGTTTGATTTCAAAGTTTCCGAGTCTTTCAAAATAAATAAAATTAAATCTTACAATTTTTAAAAAATTATTTCAAAATTTAAAAATTCATAATTAAGTTATAAAATTTATGGCTTTTTGAGTGTAATTTTCCCTCCATTCTACTTTGGAAACTAAAAAAATCAAATTAGAATTTTTCTTTCCATGAGCGTGGGAGAAAAAGTCACCTTTTAAGTTTAAATCACGAGTTTGTATAAGAAAGACATTTAAGTTATTTGAATATTATCCGTGATTTTATTCATTAGGGTCTGAAAAAATGAATAAAGTTATAAATAGATACAATTTTTGTGAACACTTCAGCTTTTGGGATAATGTAAAAACTTGCTTTTAACTTAGTTTATTTATTAAATAAACTAGTTTGAATATAATAATACGTTTATTTAATTAAATTAGTCGATTTTAAAAATAAATAATATAGATATATAAATATCATTTATGCTCGCATATATTGTGTGTGTGTGTGTATATATACATACTTAACTCGTTCACAATCCTACTTATAGTGCAAGGCCAGAACAAAATTCGTTTTATATGATAAACAACAAGTTTAAAGTAGAGATTGCAGACTAAACTAATTATCAAAAGATATAAAAATATATTAGACATATTATCATTTGTAAATTTTATGATTGGTTAAATTTGCATATTTTTTTCTTAATAAACTGCGTACATATATAAATCTTTTGTTGGCAAAAGAGTATTGTGCTTTTCAGAAGGATTCTTCTTCACAAAAAGGTGCAGCGATTTAAGGAGCATAATTGCCTGTCTCCTGGTCTTAATTGGAATAATGAGCCTCTAATTTTTATATTTCAAATCCTTTAAATTTCTTTGTATATTCAAAGAGAGACAGAGAGAAAAAGCATAGTATGGCTAAAAAGAGAGAAAATAAGCTCTTACACTCTCTTCTCATTTTATGTCATTGTTCTCTGAATTTTATAAAAAATATGATAAAAGGGTAAAATTAGGTCCTACTTTTATATTTTATGATAAGTTGGTCCTTTTATTAATTTACCATAACAAATTAATTTTTTTAAAATTTTATGTTATACAAAATCAGTCCTTCATTAATCCTAATAGATAAACTTATTTTATACAAATTTAAATTTGTAATAGACTAATTTATTACTATTAATTTGTGAAGAATTATTACAAATTACAAAAGTAGAGGTTAATTTTGTACTTTTCTTCAAAAAATTTATAAAAAAGAAATACAAACAATTCATTATCGTAATTTGATATAATAAAGAAATAAAATTAAGATAATTTTTTTTTTTGGCCACTAAATTCTATGGAGGAGGAGAAGAAAGGAATTACTGGTAAAGAAGTTGGAGGCTTGCAATGGACAAAAAGAAGAAAAAATGGAATGGATCACATGTGAATGACTGTGTTTGTTACTTTGTAGGGTGATCATCCTTTGGGGTATAAACATTGTCACTTTATAAGGTCCTCTTTTGGGTGTGGCCAATGAAGAGAAGGACAAGGTGTACTTTAGGTAAATGATATATATGCTCCCTCCAACCTTCCAATTCCATTAGTAGTTGCATTCAATATTGGATCTACCTCTCCTATGCTTTGATGGAGAGTGGTCAAACCAGTAATAAATTGGCCTTTTACATTTTTTTGTAACAGTATTCTTGAGTTTGGATTACTAAAAGTGAATTTTGGAATAAAGTTATATAAATTTAATTTTGAATTAATGTGATTTATAAATTTAATTTTGGTTAAAAATAAGTTCAGTTGTAATTTTTATTTAAAAAATTTTATTTGAAAAGCAAGTTCTGTCATTAATATAATTTATTTATTGTAAAAATTATATATTTTTCCTTTTAACTTATATGTAAACAAGGTACGAAGAATAAAAGTGATTTTAGAAAAAATTTAACATTAAATCAAATGAGAATGTTTACAAAAACAAATTCTTGTTCAAGTACACAATAAGTTTGTAAAGCTTTCGAATATCAAATTAAATACATTATAAATATCTTTTCAAGAAATCTTAACAACTTATTTCTCATATCAACCTAATGTATTTGTATAAAATAATTGTTTGTAAGTGCTACTTTTAAGATTTAACTTTGAATAATTAAAATAAGGAAAAAATTATACTTTTAGTCATTATAGTTTTTTAATTTGATCTTTATAGTTTAATATTTGTAATTAAATTCTAAGAGTTTATAAAATTTTATTTGGTCTCCTTCGTTATATTTGCCTTAAAATAAAAAAATATACCTTATTAACCATGAAAATAATCTTTTGGGTTCATTCTTGATTTGGTCATGCTCATGTTCTACATCAACTTCTCACTGATTTGTTTTACTTTTTTTTTTTTTTTGAAGTGAAGAGTATAGAAAAAACGTTATAGTGCATAAAACTACAAATAGACAAAATTAGTCAACGACATCTAAGAAAATAAAATAATACACTTCATAAAAAATTCAAAACTTAAATTTGAATAATTAAACATTTACATGATACAACAAATTAATGTGTGTGTATATACAATCTGATGCAGATATGAAGATATGATATATTTGTGTTTATTTCTTTTTAATATAACCAAAAAAAAAAAAGGAAAGAAGAAAATGAGAAATACATTCTCTGCTATGCCAACTAACTTGGATACATGTCCTTTTTTAAAAAATTATTTTCACTCTAGTCTGTATTTGTATGTATAAAAGTTACAACTTACTTTTATTATTTATTGTATTTTTCCTTCAAAACTTTTTCTTTTTCGCTTTTGTTTTTTGTTTTTTTCTCTCTCTCTCTCTCTCTTTTTGGTTTCTGTCCTTTTTTTCAAACAAGCTGTCATTTGTCTTAGGCCTAGTGTATTAATTAAATAAGACAAAATTAGGTATAATTTTTTAAATTGTAATTTAATTATAATTTTGACATATAAATTTTAAAATATAACCAGTTGAATTTTGTATATTAAAATTTAAAATTTAAATAGAGAAAAACACTATTATAATATTTCACTTTTGAATTTAATTTTATTTGAGTCCTCAACCATTTAAATATTTGAAAATAGTTCTCCACTTTGAGTTTTATTTTAATCTTCTACTAATTAAAAGTGTTAAAATGGTTTATTTTCAAGATTTGATTCAAAATAGTTCTTCTTAATTTTATATAGAAAGTTGCTGTTTTGAATTAGATCTTAAAAAGTAAAGGATTATTTTGAGACTTTAATTTGTAAAGGATGAAAATGAAATAAAACTCAAAAGTGAAAAACCATATTGATATTTTTCTTAAATGTTATATGTAATTTTCTTATTACAACAATACAACTCATTAGTAAAGTGCTTATTTCCACAATTAAACCCACTTAAAATATGTCTCTGAGGGTGGAAATTGAGTTGGAATATGTATGCCATTGTATTGAGGCAACTCCTTTCGCTTTCTTAATGTTCAAGTGAGTAACTATATATAGGGCCTAGTTTGGCTATTTTTCACTTATTTATTTTGTGGAATTGTGAACATTATGTTGTGTATTATATTATGTTTATTAATTGTTGTGCTGATGCATGTGAAATTTGGTGTATCGGGAATTTTTTTTTTTGGATTTAGGTGATCGAGTTTCTCATGTATTTGTTGGCCCAATAATTTCACAAAATGTTTGAAGTATTTGATAATAATGATAATAACAAAATAAAATTAAATGTTGATTGATTAAAATAGTAAATTTCTTATTATCATTGTGTTTCTATGAGCCCTCATGTCTTCTAAAATCTTCTAACTTTGTAGACATCTTATTTTGACTTGATCCAAGTATATTCTAACTTACTTCGAATAAAAATTTTGGGTATTAAAAATGATTAGTCTACGTGATTCAAGTATTAATTGGAGTTACGATACAATTATAAAGTCTTGTATCTCTTGAATGGAGATAATCAATTTAATAAATAGAGTCATAACAATAGCTTTGAGATTTTGTTGTCCAAATATATGCTTTGTTTATCTAGGCTTTACCTTAGACTTTATGTCAAATGAGAAACTTCCCCAAAAAGATATCAAGATTTGTTATTGTGTGTTTAACTCCCTCCCTCTTGGTATGGGCCGAAATAAAACATAAATAATTGGTCCAATGGTGTATTCATACAAAGATGGGCTTGTTGGAAGGTCATGCCACAGCAATTGCCCAAATGGTAGTTTTCGATCCAAACATACTGCCTCAAGATAGAAGGCCAATGCTGCCACAATAATTGAAGCTAAAGCTGACCCACCAAGACAAACCCTAAAATTATTGTCAAATAAAGAATTATTTAGTATCTAGTTGTTTAATCTAATTTCTAAGTTGGTTCAAGCCTATTATTATATATAATTGGATTTAACATCAGCATAGAACAAGGAGCTTCCGTAAGAGAATCTCAACCTCGAGGGTCATAGGGCTCTTCCTCAAGGGCCTAATAGCCCTAAATCATCAATTCAAAAAAATGGGTATACCGAGGTCAGATATATGTACTGTGCCTTAAAGCCCATAAGCATCACACAAGAAAGGAAAAATGAAATCCTCTCGGATACATAGGATAGGACCGTCACATAGGTTTGCGGCACTATTATATTATATGTGGAAAATAATACCTTTTGTCCTTAGCTTATTATTATTATTTTTGATTATTTATTTATTTAAATGTTTAAAATAATTTTTATTTATTAAAAATATTAGTCTTCTACTTTTTTTTTAAAAATATTAAATTTAATTTTTTTTATCAAATTCTATACTCTACCTCTAAAAAATTGAATTTAGTATTTTTTTAAAATTAAAAAATTAAAAAAAATATTTTTTAATGAGTGAAAGACTATTTTAAAAATGACTAAAATGATAATTTTATATTCAGTTAGAGACTAAATATGTATTTTATCCATATTATATGGTGCTAACACAGTGTTATTGACACGAGATTTAACATAGAAGTGAGGATATAAATAATCTAAAGGTAAAGGTTAAGACTAATATCATGAAGATTTTATAACAGGAAAAAGACTGAGGTAAGGTTATTCTCGCTGTTGATTTATTATCTTTTTTTCTTTTCAATAAAAATATATATTATGTAAAATAAATATTTTAAACAATTCTAGTTACGCAATAAATTGTAATAATATTTCACTTGTTATCATTTCATTCATGAACCTGTATCTAGAAAGTATATTTAACTTTTTCCCAATAGAGAAAAAGAAAGAATAAAATATACGTTTTGTCTTGAAAAATTTAAAAATTCTCAAATTTATCTTCTATATATAGTTTTGGCAATCCTAATTTCATCCCTCAATATCTTTCATTAATTAATCTAGTCCCTTTGTTGAGTGGACGTGGATTTATTGTTATTGACCTAATTAACCTAAGGCAACTCAATTGAATTCACTTCAATTTAACAAATCGAACCACTCAATCGATGATTGAGGAAAAATGATTCATAAACGAAATTCAAAGACTTACGCTTTTGGATGACTAAATTGAAAATTTTATCAGTTCCAAAAATAAAAAATGTAATTTACTATTACTTCCATGACATTGGCGCCAATGACCTCTGTTATTCTAATCTCAGTATCTATAGTGTCTAGCAGTAGCATCGCTAGTATAATTCTCCCACCGAAGAGTGGGCTCTTTGGAATAGTCTATTGTTAAAAGTTCAATCAATAAAGTAAAATATATTTTGGTTACTCATTTATTATAAATTTATTATTTTGATCTTTTATTTATTATAATATTTACAATAATTTTTTATTTATTAAAAATTGTTATATTTAATCTTTATTATTTTTAAAATACCAAATTTAATTTTTTGAATTTATAATTTAAAATTTTGTAAAGGGACTACATATGATATTTTTATGAAATATGAAAACTATATATAATATTTTTTAATAAAAAATAGGCTATTTTAAATAATTACAATGAGTAATAGACTAAAATGTCAATTTTACTATTAATGAGGGAGTAAAAATTATTTTTGTCTAAAACAATATATTACTTTTCGTATAAAATTGAAGGTCCATATTATAAGTTTGAAGCATTGCTTCTTCAGTACATAATACATTGATCTTCACTTCTGTAACCCTCGTATAACTAGCTAGTGGCCGGCGCCGGGGCTCGGAACAGATCGTAGAACTCTTTCGCAGCCGGCAAGAGCGGCCGGGAGCCGTCCACGGCTGTGACCCACAGGGTTACTTGTCTCACTTGAAGGTTGGTTCCCAGAACATTTAGGCAAACCACCCCTCTCAGAGGTCACCTCTGGGGCCTCTATCTTCGGGATCTTTCGACCATCTAAGAATGAGGAATGGCATATCAGAACAAGAAGAGTGATCACCAAAGCACAGCTTAAGCGAGCCATGTGCAGAAGAGTAATACTTAAATGCACAAAGAAGGTTGAAACTTGTAACTGTTTGAGATATGTCTGAGAGAATGGGATAGCTAGTCTGGTTTTATATTCCAAAAAAAGAGGATGAGATGAGAGACGTGAGGGACTAAGCTTGGTATTTTGGAGATTATGGGTTATTTGCATGTTTGAAATATGTATGGAATTAATTTGAATTCGTTGTATTTAAAATGAAATGTATAAATTTAACATTTAAAATTAAAATAATTACATAATTTAACGATTTATATTAATTTTGATAATTGTATTTTTTAATTTAATGGTTCAAATTTAAAAAATTACACAATTTAACTATGAGTGATTGACTATAACAAGTTTGGAATTAATTTGGAAGTTACTGTAGAAGTTGGGTTAGGTACGATAGAACTTTGAGACGATGTTGGACTTTGGTTCCAAATTCAAATGTGACTTTGAGACATTCTTGCTTGGCAGTTCCAAATTCCTTAGACTTTGCTTATTTATCCGAATCTTGAAATAATTAATCAATAATATTTTAACAGTTTAATTTAATATTTGTGTAATTAATTAATAAGTATAATTATAACAATAAATTTCTTAAAATGCATAAAATTTAGTTTTAAAAAGAGAAAAGTATAAAATTAATTTTTTATTTTTATACTTTTTGATAATTTAGTTTCTCACAAATTAATTAATAAATAAGTCTCTCACAAATTTAAATTTATATAAAAACAAATCTTTCATTTAGATTAATAAAAAATTAATTTTATATAAAATAGAATTTTTGATTGACAAATTTGTCACAACTAATTTTTAAAGAACTGAATTAATAAAAAGTATAAAAATAAAGAATTGATTTAATTCTTTTCTCCTTTTATAAAAGAGTCATAGTTCATAATATCTTTATTCTAGAATTTGAACGATTTTATCCTTAGATTCACCTTGAAATTTTCATGAATAAGATCTTGTAATCTTAATGAGAATCTCATAAATAAAAACTATTAAGAGCTAGAGCTTTTTAAAGTGGTATAAAAATACAGAACATAAACGGATAACGATGGAAGTTGAATTTTCACATATTTATATATTTATAATTTATAAACCAAATCTATTCAGAAATTCCTCCACTCACAAGAGTGTACTTTTGGTAGTTAATTCATTGGTCAGCTATTCAGATTATTATGGCCACCAATTTGACAATTATTGATAGGGAGATGGATCTTAACGTTACTTAACCACATGGATGATTGCCCTCCAATTGGTTGCGTCTCTAATCTTATCTCTTCTCTCGTGAAAGTGACGAATTTGAATTTATGTTTTTCCCTATCAACTTTATAGTATTCTAATTTCTAACAATTTTGTGGACAAAATAAAGTATTAGTATAATATTTATAAAAACTACACTTGAAGCATCGGAAATTTCTTTTCTTTTATCATTATTTTTTAAATAAAAAAGCAGAAAGAATTAACAAAGTTCGCCTCCAATAATTGGTACACAGAACTGATTTGGTCTTAAAGTTGCAAATATGCCTAAAAATTTTATCTACTCACACTTCAATTTCAGGAAAGCGATATATAATTGGTGACTTGCTGCTTTCAAATAGGAATTAATTGTAATGTGGTGTTTTGGGTTTAGTGTTGATGGAATGCAAAAGTGGTTTGACATTAAAGTGGTTTGAGCATCATATATATATATATATATATTACTTTTATCCTTTTTTATTTACAAAAAATAAAAAAATCATATTGAGTTTTTTTCAAAAATTTTTTAAAACATATATTACCATTATATAAAATTTATTTTTGTTTAATTTTAAATTTATAAAATTATGTTTATTTAAAATCAAATTATTCTCTGATCCAAAGACTTAACTAACAATATGTCTGACTCTTTTGAATAATTTTAACTGACAGTGAAAGGTACTTCATTGAGCACATGAGGAAGATATGGCGCGTTTGGTTATCAAAAATATTTTTTCAATCTTTATTTTTGTTTCATAAAGTCAAATGTTATTTGTAAGAATTTTAAATACTCTGAAAATATACACTTTTCATGTAAGCTAATGAATTATTCATATTTTGATTGAAATTAAATTGTTTAAATGAGCATAAATTTCTTATAACTTTATAGTATAAGGATACACTTATAATTTTGAGTATACCAAATTAATCAATTATAATAATATTAATCCAAAAAAATAATAATGAGTAAATTACATTTTTAGTCTCTCACATATTACAATATTATCATTTTCGTCTCTCAGTCATTAAAATATCCAAAATAGTCACTCATTTATTAGAAAATGTTACATTTGCTCCTTAAATTTTTGAAAAATACTAGATTTAATCCATTAGATTTAAGGTTTAGAGTTTGGTAGAGAGACTAAATTTAATAATTTTTTAAACAGTAGAGGACCAAGTATGAATTTTTTCAATATGTGATAAATTATTTTGAGCATTTCAACAAATGAGGAACTAAAATGACAATTTTATGATAATTGAAGGATCAAAAGTGTATTTTTCTCAAATAATAATATTACAATTACATTCCTATATTATAACTGGATGCATTGGTGCACTCGAAATTATGAATGTACTAAACATTTTATCTTAAAATATTTATTCATTAAGTAAGAAGTCAACAATTCTTTTAGACGTTTCTCAACCTACTTTAAAATAATAATTTTTCATATGCTCTATCAAACACATTTAAACTTATTTTTTATTTTCAATTAAAAAAAAAAACACACCCTGAGTGAGTTTGTTTGTTTTCAATTGAACATTTCTAGCTAATAATATTCATGTTTCTGTGGTGTGTTATGGTTTGCTTCAACGTTGGAAAAAGTATGGTTGGGTTCATGTATCTATCAAATCTCAAAAATGGTATAATAGTGTTGGGCTGTTATCACTCAAAATTGCCATATATAAACTGATAAGAAGTCACTATTCTGCTAGCTAGATTCTATTTTCAGTGGGTCCTGTATTTAACTTCTTTCACTTTCTATAACTTTTTATACACATTTAATATGTGCCTTATACATAATTTATATACTAAACAATAATTAATATAAAATATTTTTTCATTTATTGAGAGACGCTTAAATTATAAAACGTCTGTAATCTATTTTTAAAAATTATAATTTTCTTCTTTAAAATTGAAAAAATGTGTTATATTGACTTGTCTTGCAACAAAGAGAGGTTATAATTAAATTTATTTTAATTAAACTACTTTCTTATTTATTTACTTAGATAATATAACAGGTGTTAAATATATATTTGATCAATAGAAAATGGTCACTTTTTAAAAGGAAATTTAGAAAAATAAAAAAAATAGTTATATTTTTAATAGGAAAAAGTCAAAATTATTCTTAAAGATATTTTAATCAATTTTCAACATTAAAAAAGTTTTTGTATATTTTAATTTTATTTACCCATAAAAGAATAATAAACCTTACTAGTAATTATTGTCACGACCCCCAAAAATGAGGACGTGATTAACACGAAAAATGAGGTGATTCTCATCCTTGTAAGCCTATTAGACACTTCCTAGAAATTAGATTACCTTTATACAAACAAAATTTATCAAACAAGTGGAACTAATACAAAATATATACATATATACTGAAAGAATCAATTGAATCTTGTGTAGGGATGTTGACAAAGTTTCTCATAAAATATGGATCTATCAGATTACTTACAATGAGAAATTTGATATACCATAAGAAGGAGAACTCCGCTCTCAACAACACATACATATAGACAATCAAAAACATTTAAAAAAAAAAATAAAGTGAGACCATTGCCTGTGCACATGGGAACCGTTAGAATACAATAACAGACTTTACCATAAAGAAGGGCATGCCTTTGCGAACAATACAAGGTTCACACAAGAGACACCTGCTAAGCCTTTAGTTCAATGATGGGGCTCCAGAATAGTGCTATCATATGAAAAATGTTAAACAACGAGAGATGAGTGAAAACTCAAAGAGTAGATAATACTAATTACGCATTGGAAGGGATAGACCAGTATGATAGAGTTTTTCACAAACCATTTGTTATTTTGAAATCTAGACACATTTAACAATTAATATAAATATTACCAAAATGAGGAAACTTTGTTAATCTTCACATGAAATCCTAAACAAAAATATAAACAAATCCTAAATGAAACTAAATCAATTTATTTGCATCATAAGAGCATCCAAATCAAATTGGGAATATCCAACAGAACCATCAAAAGTTTAGAAATATAGAACTAGCTTAAGCCTAGCATATCAAAGTGAATCAGATATCGATTACGAGCTTCAAGCTTGGATTGATCAAAATAATGGCTTTAGGCCTCAGACAGACTATTATAATGTTAGCAACATGCCCAGTGATATTAGAATATAAATCATAATGCATTACAGCTAACATCTATTGTCGTTAGCTACAAGATCTTATTTTGAATGCATTCCCATAAATTTTTAACATACATAAATTCACAATTAGAAAATTAGAACTTCCGAAAGATCCATAATCTGACTTATTCACTAAGACTGATAAAAGTAGCTTAAAATCTTAGAATCATGAAAATAATAAATCCGTAATCATATCACTTGTACATACAGAAGCAAAGTAATTTGGAACCTAGAATCATAGTATTTCCTTAAAGTCAGAGTATTTCTTAAGTCCAGAGCATTAAGATTATCTAAAAATCAAAGTAGTTTAAAGGATTTATAATCATATTTATTCAAAAATAGAATCAAAGTAATTTGAAATTGTCGAATTAAAATACCTCACAAATAAAAAATCAAAGTACATTATATATATAGAATCAAAATGCTTCATAATTAAGTAATCAAATTTCTTCATGTATATAAAATCAGAATACTTCAAAATATAGAACAGAGAAGTTCAAAAATTCTAAATCATTATAACATTGAAAACTTATTATTAGTGAAATTCATAAGTACCGGAGTCTTAGAAATTCATAAATCCATAATTTTCCCAAGCTTTCAGAGTATATAGATGATATTTACAAACTCCAGAAGTCTATCCCATAGCACAAGGAATTTTAAGAAATAATGTTTCTGAAAAGTGATGTCATAAAATTGAAACTTGCATAACTAGCATTATCTACTCACTTGACCAAGGTACATATAACTCACTTCCTTATCTGTTGAGTAAAGTGCAACTGCTATGACCCTAAAAACAAATAATAGACCTTTAATATCTCATGCTAGGAAGCATCTTAACTCAAGATAAATTCTAACAAAATTTCCAGTGAGTTGGCATTCGCAATCCATCTCGCACTTTATTTCTTTGCTCCAAGGTCACCATTATTCCACTTAATGTCTTTAATAATGCTCATATGCCTATAAGTTCATATAATTTCCATCAATTTCACTTCTCATTGCTTGCATTATTTCCAACATCAGACATTGATGTTTCTTACTATATAAATGCCATTAAACTCACTTATCAATCATCAGCATCTATACATAATTGATTTCAAATTAATATTAGTCCCAACAGCTCATTTTATTACTCTTTGTATTCCTTGAGTTGTCCAACATTATCAACTAAGTCAAAAAAATTGTACCAATCATAACCAATATAATTTATCCAATAATTATGGTCACTTTCAAAGCATTTTCAATTATTAGATTTCCTTTAATCAACAATTATATTTAAGCTAATTTGTAAAAAATTCCCAAAGCAACTTACCACTCCTAATGATAACTTCAAACTACTTAAATTGTTCTCCTTGACGTCCAATAACACTAGAGGATCAAACAATCTCCACATGTCATTACTCTATATACTTCAACTCCTTACCAAGAAAGAAGGGTTTTTAATTGAACAATTCAATCATCAAATTGATACATAAAATCTGTTAGAATCTTAAATAAGATTAAAACCCTTGAAGAAATTTCACCAAATTCCTCAAATTCAAGCCCTAATTTCAATTTACAAATTTTTGATCACTATTCATGTTACTATTCATCACATGAGGAATTTGGGTTTTTGAAGCAAATTCTTGAAATTGATCATTCAAATCATAAGTAGGAGGACTACATGAAATGAAGTTCTAAAGTAAAGTCCTAACTTTAGTTGAAGAAATTTCACCTAAATCATGCGAATTTCAAACCATGATCACTGTTCATGTGTGTTTAAATTTCTAAGAGGGAATCTTCAAATTCTAGACGTAAACTTGAAATTAACCACAAAAATCTTGGGAGAGTAGGTTGAAATGCTTGTTAGAACAAAAACTCCCAACCAAATCAAAGCAAACTCACTTTAATAAGGCAAATTTTAGCTCGAAATCTCACCCTAATAATGTAGTCACGTTTACCAGAGTTTTGGGGTTCTTTCGGCCTCTAGCTTGCTGAAGATGGGCTGGTGGCATTCAAATATGAGAAGGGTTGCAATGGAGTCGAGCAAATCACAACAAACTTAAACAAAGAAGGAAAGAAAAAAAAAAATGCACGGTGAGCTGATGGAAAGAGCACGATGTGAAGAAAAGGAAGAACTTGAGGGCGTTTATGGAAATTCCCTTATTAGAGGACACATGGCAGCCCATAAAAAAGTGTAATCAAATCCACATGAAGTTGAACATAGGCCCTCTCGATTGCATGGATAAAACTTAGCCATTTGAGCCAGCCTAAGCCTCATATGCAAATGCTAGTTGAACTAATATATGAGCCTTTTTCATTTTTATCTCCATTTTCTCAACTATTTAAATTTTCATATTTCCCTCCCATAATTATATTGCTTCTTTCTTTTGACTATAAATATTCACAAATTTTTTTCCACAAGAATTAAGTTATTAATTCAAAATTTTGAAATATTAAAATTATTGAACCTTTTATGTTGTATATCACTATATATAGTTTGTTATGATTTTGATTGAAATCACCATATTATACGGTAATTTGAGTAAAATATTATTTTGGTGTTTGACATATGAAGTAGCTTTTATTGTTACTCTTTTTAAGAAACTCTAAAATAAAAAAAATTAATAGAATCATAGTTGATTTTACTTCTAACTTTGAATGATCTAAATCGTTGAATAGACCATTGAATTATATATAATTTTCTCTTGCTTTAATTTTGGAACATGTTAAGCTATATTTATAATATTTTATTATAAATTTTAAGAGACAGTTAATTAATTAATTAATTATTAATATTGTCAACTTTAAAACTATTCGAACTTTAAAAATTTCTCAATTTAAGAGATAATTAGTTACTTTATTAATTTTTTTGTTTACTCCAAAAATTTATCAGACTTCAAAAAATTTTTAATTTAAGAGACAGTTAATTAATTAATTACTTTATAATTTAACAAAAAATTCATTATTTTTTTGTTAATTTGAAAAAATTCTTAGACTTCCAAAAAAAATCCAAATTTAAGAAACAATCAATTGATTCATTAACTAATCACTTTATAATTTTTTTCGTTAACTATGAAGAATTTACACATTTAAAAAATTGTTAATTCATGTATTAAAAAGTGAGGAATAATCACATGAGAAGTTGAGGGTTTTATCAACCAAAACTTCTCATAAATTAACAAAACTTCTACGTTAAAGAGAACTTACTTTATTTATATATAAAAGATAATAGATTTCGCTTAAAATGAACAAGCCTAGTAGAAAAACTAGATAAAATTGTGAATATTTCCACGCCTCTAAGCCGGAGAGAATATAGAGTAAAATATCTTTATAGTACTTCACTCATTACTAAATTGTTAATTTTGTCTCTTATTAAAATACTTAAAATGTTTCATCAAAAAATGTCACACTCACTTTTCAAGAAAATATCATATTTATTTCCTTAGATTTAGGGTTTAGGATTTGGTAGAAAGACTACATTTAGTAATTTTTGAGAAAATGGGAGACCAAATTTGATATTTTCTAATTAGTGAGGGACTATTTTGAGCATTTTAGCGAGGGAGGGATCAACATAACAATTTTGTGATAAGTAAGAGACCAAAAATATAATTTTCTCAAAGTATAAATAAATAAATAAATAAATAAATAAATATATATATATATATATATATATATATATATATATATATATATGAGATGCAATTACTTCCTTTGGCTTTCTAGTGGTTTGAAAGTGGAATATTAGAGCTCATTTGATTTTAATTTGGTATAGTTTTGTCATTTTTTTTTAAAAACTAAGTCTTAAAAATAAGAAAAACAAAAATACTTGTTTGAATAAAACTTGTTTTTTATAGGTGTTTTTGTTAAAATTATAATAATGCTATTGATAAAAATTGTTCTTTTAAGATATTTTTTTATTACTTTCTATTAATTCTAGAAAACAATATACATCAAAACATCTAATTAAAAGTATTATCTATTTTTATTTCTTTAAAAGAGCCACGGATCTATGGTGCATATTTATTGCTCCATTCTAAGTCAAGGCAGGGTCACTTACCTAAGTTATACACGCAATGAATTCGTGTCACTGATGATGGTGATCGATGAGACTAGGGATCACTTTTACAAAGAATTCACAGAGTGGTGGCAATAATCTGAATCTTAACTGTTTAGCCAATGAACTATGAAAGAGTAAATAAACTCGACTAAATAAGAAATTAACCAAATTAGTTATAAATTAAGATGTAGAATTGAACTTTTGATATAATTATATACATTTAATTTTATATTTAAAAAATTTAACGTAAAAATTTTAAGAGAAATTTAATGATTAAACTGCTCAACCCTCTATAACGAAAAAAGTAAAATGATTTTTATATATTAATTCATAATTAATTTAATCTATTTACTTACGAATTTTTGAAGGAACCTGATGCATGCACCTGTGATGAAGCAGGATTCCGATGAACAAGCAAACTCCAAGGAATTTGGAGCAATGAAGCAAGAAAATTGTCACCATTCTCCAAGTCACATCTAAATCTGGAAACGAAGGCCTACTACGTTATGAAGTTCGAAAGTACCTAACCCAACTTCTACAGTGAATTCCACTATATATCCAAATTTCAAAAGTACCAAAAGCTTAGCCCCTCACGTCTCTTATCAATGCCTCACTTATCCCATTCTCTCTCAAACACATCACTGACACTTTCAAGTTTCAACCTTCATTCTTTGTGCATCAAAGTGTATACGTATTCTTCTAAATATGGCTTCCTTGAGCGGTCTCGGTGATCACTCTTCTTGTTCTGATACGTACACACTCCTCATTCTTAGTAGTAAAATACAATTTAGTCTCTCTTTTTTAGTCTCAAGATCAGTTAGGTGTTTCAAAAATAAAAAGCATCAAAATAGTACTCTAAAGATAAAATCTTTAACAAAAATTAATGGTCCTTCAAATATTAAAATAGTCTTCTGAAGGACCAAATTAGTCTCTTTTGAAAACCTATTCTAATACTTTCCATCTTTTGAAAACCAAACTGATTTTGAAGATAAAGGTAAGGACCAAAATTGCATTTTATTGCCATTCATTGATGTCCCAAAAATGTTGAAGATCGAGATACGGATGATATAGGAATTGATTCCAAGGGGAGTGAAGAATTAAAAACACAAATAGGAGTAGTTTGGTGCTTCTTGATATTTAACTAACAAAAATTCATATGTGATAAATCTTTAAAGCTCTACAAAAATATACAAAATATGAAATGAATCAAACTATCATTTTAGTTTTTAAAGTTAGGCATTCTAAATTGTACCTTTTTTTAAAGAGGCCAAAATCATCATGAGAGAATCTGTTGAAAATTCACGAGCTATATCTTTTTTAATATATGTTACCAAACAAGTTGAATGAAAATTGTCTTTTATTATTTGAGAGTCTTGTTTTAACAATTTTCATAACTAAAATTGCAAGTTCCATTGTTGCTGTGGACACTTGAAGAGTTAGTAAATTCTTGACTTTCGTGTCTTTGCTAGCACTTGATACAACTTTGTAATTGTTGAAATTTTCCTCAACTTTAAGCTTTTATAAGCATTAATTTGAAAATGCACCAATTGAAGTTTTAGATATTGCTTTTCTTGTTTAGTAAAGTCTTTTGAATAAAAATTATATATAAGGAAAGAAATATCTTCAACCCAAAATGATTTATATAAACACCTCGTGGATCTAGAGTAGAGTTAAGAACAAGTAACTCCACTATATCCCTCTTGAAGAAAACATTCATTTCTTGCAACAATAAATTTACAAAAAAAATGAATATATTTTTCGTATTGTTAATTGAGGAAATGTGACTGATGCAAAGAAGAAAGTAAATCCCATCTTTCGAAACCAAAATAAGTCAGACAACCTATTCAGTTTGGTGAAAAACCTACAATTTGGCAACTATTAAATTATATTAATCCACCACTTATTACAAACTCTGTAAGTCATGCAAAAGCATATAATCCACTATTTAACTATCATTTGAAAATTTCGATAGAGTTCCATTTGAAATATGAAATTTTTGAAATTTTCACAACAAAGAATCTGTAAACAAAAGAAGGAGAGCTCTGCTCTCACTAACAGAATACAACCAAATAACTCAATACAAATACAAATACAATACAGTAACTAATCCATGCCTAGAGCAACTAAAATACAAAATATAATAATTGGCATCAATAGTAAAAGAAATTCACCCTTGCCCTTGCAGATAAAACAAGGCTCACCAACTAGTGTCAAACTAGACCTTAAGTGGTTGAGGGAGGTCTAAGGTCCACACTACTCTCAGTAAAACATAGAGAAAGTAGGAGTGAGTGACTAACACTCAGTGAATAAATACCACTAACATACTGTGAAGGGAATAGACAAGGATGGTAGATTTTTTTGCAACCATTTTGTTGTTTTAATTAAACCATATGAAGTTATGTAAACCTAAGTACTTACAAATCAATAAAACATAAATCACCATATAAAACTTATAGGAGCTTAATGATGCTTTTACAAGATGAGAAGCACTAATAAGCATTTAAAATCATGATTTTATAAGATACAAGGGCAGAAAGACATCTCACTAAATCAACAGTAAAACAATAATCAATACTAGCTTTTGCTAGTAATAACAATATAGTACGATAATCAGTGGTGAGCAATATGGCTCACGAACAATCAGTGAAGCCGCATAATGCATCAGTATAGTATTACAGTTCATGGTGCACCATAGTTAACACCTACTGTTATTAGCTGCAGGGTCCTGTGCTAGACGTATTTCTAAGAAAACACTTTCTTTCATAACAGTGCAAACAAGTTTTAATATCTAAACAAAATTCTTTCAATATCTAAAAAGTTTTATAGTCACTAAAATCAGTCAGAATTCTCCTATAACTGTGAAAATGATTATTAGTATACTCAAAATGATAAAACTTTAAATTTCTAAAAAATCATATAATGGATCAAACCACATGGTATAACTAGTTTATTCAAAAAATCCTAAGAATGAAATACATTACACCTTCAATAAGAGTATCTTGGAATCAGATAGTATCTGAATCATTATGAAGAAGTTAGTGTAGTTGTAAATAAAACTTTACAATAAAATTTGATGGAATTTTGAAGCAATCAAAATAATTCTTAAGAAAGAATCAAACTATTTTAGGAAGCCTATTCATAAGGCATCAGAGTGTATACAAACACTAATTTACAAAGGGAAATTTTTGAAATATAGAAAGCAAGCATAGTTAGTAATATGTACTCACCTGACGAATGACCATCAAGGTTTACCTCCTACTGTTCCTTTCACCAAAAATTATGAAATTTGCAGAGGAAATCTTTATGACCCTTGTCGTAACTGACCTTTCCTAAGAAGAATAAAATGTGGTTTAAATTGATTCCCAAAATAAATCTTGAAAATCAATTTATTGGAATCGCCATCAAAATTTTTAATCAAAAACTTTGGGAAACCAATTTGAAAGAAAAAGGCAAAATGGTCTGCGAACTCAAAGATGGGTTTAGGAGTCTATTTGAGTGTGGGGAAGGTGTTAGGCACCCCACAACACATGTCCATAAGGACGGTTACCTTAAAATAGTAAGCTGAAATATAATATGACCTTAAATTTATCTCAATTACCCTTTATTAATATGCATGCCCGTTATACAGTAAAAACAAAAATGACAATAATGGAAGCAAACAAATAGATATTTACAAATGGCAGACTTGACCTAAGATGAAAGCCTAGGGCCTACGTACCCTATGGTATGGATTAAAGTCTATGTAGTTCAACCAAAATGGTATGTCTGCTGGTTGGTAATTTTTAATTTTTGTGATGAGGACAAGAGAGTTCAAATTAAATAGATTTTTGTAAGCACAATAGGACTAGAATTTGGTTTGTGTGTTTTAATTTACGACAACCTGATTAATCTAGCTCTCTTGATCTCTTCATTTTCGCTCTTTTAATTTTTTTTTGGTTTAGTTTTGTATTTTAAATCTTTATTTTGAAACTTAAATGGAATGATTATGGGATGAGATTTTTACGATTTTTTGGGAGTTTATATATTTTTTGGAATTGAAATGTAATTATAATGAAAGGAATATTTTTGAATTTATTTATTTTTTTTGGATTTTCAGAATTGGAATTTATAGTTGAAATTAGGACGAAAATGAAACCATTTTTCAGATTTTTGAATTTATTTATTTTTGGATTTTTTAAAATTAGAATTTATTATTTGAAATTAGAATGAAATTATAATGGAAATTCATTTTTTAGAATTTTTGAATTTATATATTTTTTGAGTTTTTGGATTTTTTTTATTTTGAAAGTGAGGTTATGATTAACAGAACTTTTAATTGATTTCTTTTTATCTATCTATATATATATATATATATATATATATATATATAATTTGAATTTATTCTGAACTTTAAACTATAATGATAAAAATATTTCTATGATTTTTGACTTTATGATTTTTGTATATATATATATATATATTTTTTTTTTTTTCAAATTAGAATTTATTTGAAACTTAAAGTAAAACTAAAATGAAAAATCTTCTTAGGATTTTTAATTACATAATAAGTAGGACAAACATCCCTATTTTCTTTAATTCATCCTAATATTTTAAATGTTAATTTTTCGAAACTTGAGGAGACTCAAGATCTCACACAATTTTTACTAATTAACCTTTGGGTGCCTGAAGAGATAAGCGATCTCATGCGGGAATTCAAAATATGGAATAAAATATTTGAAAATTCTTAGGGTTTTATTTTCCCATATTTTTAAAGATTTTGAAATTAGAATTCTTTTAGTCTTGTTTTAATATGATCAATTCTCCAAAGCCTACGGAGACTCAAATTCTACATGGCATTGTTAATTAATTAAATTTTATAAGGCACTGACTCAATTCTTTTGTAAATAATAGACAATACTTAATTAAAATATTTATTTTTGCATTATCATTATTATTATTATTATTATGTTAAAACAAGCATATATTAAATTTCAGAGTTTATGGAGATTAAAATCTCATGCAATCCTAAACAATTGAGGAAAAAAATATTCTCACATGATGATTTTCTTAAAACCTTTTAGAATGAATATTAGTCTCATATTGACATAAGAAAAATAAATGAAGGAATAATAACAATAATTAAAAAAATAGAACGTCAATCACAAAATGGGTTCCTGGACGTGGAGAGTATATTGTACATGCATATTGTAACTCACCTGGCTTCTTCCGTCGGTTTTAATTTCATAGCTTTGGGTATAACATTTTTGCATCCTAGTTCAAGTTGGAATTCTCTCAGCCTCTGTCTACTAGAATTAAGTTCCGCCAACATCTGTTTCTTTGCAGGTGTTACAGACTGTTCCTCTATCTCTCTCTCTCTTCGCCTGTCACTCTCTTTCTCACTCTCTCTCCTTTTTCTTCTCCTTCTTCCCCTTCTCCTCTCTCTCCTTAACCCTCCTGTCCCTATCCCGGTCTCGGTATCTTTCTTTGTCACGTTCCCTGTCCCTGCGTTCCTCTTGTCTTTGTTTCTCTCTCAAGTCTCACCCTCGGAGGGAGTCAGGGAAATGCAGATTACTGGCAAGTAAGCATAGAGATGCCTCCATCGGGGATATGATGATCTAGAGAAAGACTTGAACTCGTTCTTCTCTGTAGATAATGGCTCATCATCATCATGGCAACCCCCAGGTTCCACCTAGATGCCTTGTACTGTTCGGAAGAGCATTGGGAGGAACAAGTAGGATTCGACTATTTCCAACACGAATTAGAACAAGTAGACGAGTGTTTCCTTAGCAGTAACACTCAAATAAAGTCATCTCCGGTGTTGCTAGAACAGGACCTGTTGTGGGATGATGACAAGCTAGCTTCTCTGCTAGCCGTAGAACAGCATAACCAACTCTATACATTACTAGAAACTCACCCTCTTCTGCCCGGAGCTTGCGGAGAAGGCATAGAGTGGATTCTGAAAATGAATGCTCACTACTCTTTCTTTGCTCTCACCGTCGTTCTCACCATCAACTACCTCGATAGGTTCCTGCTCAACTTCCAAACTCAGAGTGGGCAGCCATGGATGGCCCAACTAGCTGTCATTGCTTGTCTTTCCCTTGCCCCTAAGGTGGAGGAGACTCATGTCCCCTTTTTACTCGACGTCCAAGTAGAGGACAGTAGGTTCGTTCAACGCTACTTGATAGCAGCACCGAAAAAGAAACCGCAATCACGTTTCCCCGACTGATGAGAGGTGTACCGCAGCCAGGATTAACACTAAGAGCAGAAAAAAACAACAACCTGGTGTAGCAACAAACCGAGGAACTACACAAACCTTCCCAGCGTTCCCCTTGGTCTCTGTTTGCTGCCCCTCTCTCCTTCATCCACACTTTACTTGTTCTGTTTTTTCTAACTCTGTTTTTCACTGGCAAAATAGAGAACATATGGCGTTATTCTCAAATCCTCCCCCTCTCCTCTTGTGTCTCTATCTCTTCAGTCTAATGCAACAACAAGAGTTAGCCATGTAGCTTTCCTGAATGGTGTAATCTGCAACTCTGAAGAGGTCATGCCTAGAGCCTGCAACGTCCCTACATGCTTTAATGTTTGTTTTGTTCATACCCATGTTCTTTGCCTTTTCCTATAATATTATATTAGTATTATAATATATATATATATATATATATTTTATGTTTTCCTTTATTTTTTATTTTTTATTTCATTTTTCATATTTTGATCTTTATTTGTTTTTTCCTATTTAGATTTAATTTCCTCTTTTGACACCTATTTTACATTTGCTTAATGAATTAACTAATTGATTAATTACTTAATTATTAATTTTTATTCTTTTCTCATTTTGGGATGGGGTACTCACTACCCTATAAGACAAGATAAAGTAACTTCAATATCTTGAGTCATAAAGATAATCCCCCCAACTTTCCCTTTAACCATAGTCATACATATTTACTTAGTTATCATGGAATGCTTACTACTTATGTACCATTGCCAAGTCTTAATTCTTTTATTTGATTAGTTAATTCTTTATTTAGCTATTTGTATCTCATTTACTATACACACACACTATTTACCTACTTAAAAGCCAAAGTTCACATCCATAGGACTTTCCACTATTAATTGTTAGTCTTACTATCCAATTTAGGATATCCTATGATCACTTCCCCCTAATTGTAGGAACTTGCAATAGTTTCCTTCAAAGCTAGCCGTTTGATCTATAATACTCATTTTTAGCATCATAGAATTATATGTAAGGTTGAGGGCCTATTTACATATCCAAATTCTTATGTTACTAACTTCCATGAACATTCCTTTCGAACAATCTATTGACATAAATATCCATACACAGCCATATACAACAAATCTCTTCTCCCAAGTTCATGAGTTTCCCAACATCAAATGCTTGCAAGTTACACCAATAATAAATTAAATAAATAAACTAATGCTGACAACCATTTGCAATGAAGTTCTTTTCACCATGCTAACCTCTTACAACAATGGAATTAAAAAAAAAAAACTTTTGAAAATCACCCAATCAGCTTACCACTCTAGATTACAGCCTCCAATAGTCCAATTCCCTTCTCCCTTGTAAATTATTGAAGAGAAAAGAAGCAGAATTCTAGATTTTCGGTCACCCACGCACCTCTACGCACATTAATTTAGGAGGTTCAAATTTGAAGCCAAACCTTGAAATCAAAAATTGGAATGAGAGGGGAACTGATGAAAATTCAACTTAGAATCAGAATATCATGAAAATTTTAGAAGAAAACACACAAGAACTTGTCAAATAGCCTTCCTACTTGAACCCTAACATTGCACAGAAATGGTGAACCATCACCCTAAAAAACAACTGCCAGCGAGATCTTGACCAAAACATGGAAAAATGCTTGTTAGATGCCCATGCACGAACACAACACAAGAAGAAGAGGAAGAATGTGTGTGGGAAGAAAAATGTAGTTAAGGGTATTTCAGCAGGCAAGATCTGGACCAAAACATGGAAAAATGCTTCTTTGACGCTTGTGCACGAACATAACGCAAGAAGGAGAGGAAGAATGCGTGTAGGAACAAAAATGTAGTTAGGGGTATTTCAGTAATTTTATGGGGGAACACAGGCAAGGTATGATGTATGAGAGAAGCTTAACCACTTGTGCCAGCCTTAATTTCAAGTACTAAAATGATTTACTAAATATTTGTCTACTTCATACATTTTTTGGTTTCTCCTTAACCATTTCAAACTTTATTCTTGCGCCCTAAATGCATTCCTTGCCTTTTCACCACTCAGAATAAAATTATTTACTTGGGTTATTAACTAAGTGTTACAATATCAAACCAATTATGATGCTCAACTGTAGACTAGCTTTGTAAAGAGCATTCAGACTTGGGATCTCTATATCATGGTCTTCACATAATAATTTCACTTTCTCAAGTAACGGATCCCATCCACTATTTTTTTCTGAAATTTTTAATAATTTTTTTTGAGAATGATACTAATTACATTTTACGCAGCAAAAGTTTGACACAAATTGTTAGTAATTTTAAATATCTCAATTGTAAAATGCAAAATGAATATAAACTCAATGGATGTCATTACATCATAGACTATCAGCTTCAAGTAACAATATGTCTCGTTGATTCAAGCTCTTTCCAATTCAAAAAAAAAAAAAACTTGAAAATTCCCTTACACAAAAATAAAACTGCATTTCAATAACCTATAAAATTGCAATTAAATAATGTTCATAAAATTTTAAAAAAATAAGACAATGATGAATTTCAATTTTCGAAGAGAGATGTCACACCACTTGAATGAAATTAGTGGCACCATCACATACATGATGAATTCAATATCATATTGGCAGCACCACTCTTTTAAGAGTGATGCAAATTAGGAAAACTATGATTTCTTTTTGTTTTGGCTATTAAACTAGGAAAGAAGGTGTCTCTTTTATTTTATTATATATTTTTTTCCCTGTTTTCGCTCTTCGATTTGGAAACTAAGTTTTGTTTGTTTTGACTAAAGTAGGAAACTAGATTTTTTGTTTTGGCTATTAAATCAGAAAACTAAATGTTTTTATGTTCTACTTACTAAATTAGGAAAAATAAATATTATTCAATGACGAAAATTATAAAAAAATTAAAGAAAATATTGTTGAATTATGTATCTTTAGTTTTCATCCCTTTTGGTAGCAGACCGAATATTAATAATTAATAAATCAAATGAAATATATAAAATAAAAGCACATATAAAAATACAAATTTTAAAATTTTCAATAGGGGATGACTGTCCGCATGCCCTTGAATCCATCTCTAAATAGAGACTTGGGGTAGTATGCCTTTGGATACCCGAGGTAATATACTCTATTCCTAGTGCTGGCCACTAGTTACGTCAAATTACAGGAGTGAAAATCAACGTTGAAGAAGCAAATTATATTAATAATATTTTCACATCTTAAAAAATTGACCTTTGATTTCCTTTCTGCCAAAAGGTCCTAGCTAGCTAGGGTTTTTATATATTTTAGTGACACTATGACACTCTCCAAGAGATCCCATTCTAAGGTGGGAAAATTACGCGGTGCTAAGCTAACTTGGGCCACTGTAGATACGAAATTAGCGTAATAGAGAAGAGCAATAACGTTACATAAGCACTTTTTCATCCTTAAAAAATAACAAAATTTTTAATTTCTACGTTTAAGTCTCTTGATTTCATTTTTTAATAATTTTCTCCCAATTAATTTAGTCCCTCTATTTATTAAGCTAGTGTGAATTCAATTGAGTTGCTGACCTAACCCTAACAGAAGCTCAAATGACTGTTATGTGATAAAGCGATTATGTTTAGTTTCCATAAAAGCCAAAAATGTGTATGTGATTTGTAGAATGTACATGGATTACTTTGGCGACTATTGTTCTTTGTTGTTTAGTTTTTCTCTAGACACTGAGCAAGACATTTTATCTATTTAATGGTGTACATAAGCATTTTATTAAGTTATGTAATGAACTCATGTTAAATCCAAGTTTTTTTTATCAAACAAAGAGACCAAATTGATTGAGAAAAAATTATTAGGGACAAAATTAATCATGAGAGGCTAATACTTTAGATGAAACATTTGTAATCCTTTCATAAGAATATAATAAATACATATTTTTATAACAAATAATTAAGTCATTCACAAACGAAAAGAAAATTATGAACATGTTATGAAAATTTTCAATAAACATATGATATATATATATATATATATATATATATATGTTACAACTTGACACATAATTAACTCTTTCAAACAAATTATTTTCATTATGTCATTATTTTATTATAAAATTTGATGTTAGTCATCTCAAAAGTTTTACCTAGACTTTACTCATTTTAAATAACATCGATATATCCTCATCTCTCTGAAGCTCGTGTGTCAATACACACTTAGCACCATGTAATGACTTCCCAACGTACAGTCCCAAACCGATATATATATATATATGTCAACGGATATACAGTGTAAGAATTGACACATTGTTTCTCAAATTGATTTTCATTGATTGACTTGAATTAAAAATAAATATCTTATTGATTTTGTGTACTAAATTTTAGAATAATAAGAATGATAAAAATAAAAGTTAGGGATACGTCAAAATGGCCAACGCACGATACGTATCAGGTGTGGATACGTGCATCGTACGCCAACATGCGTGTTCGACCATATCCCTTCGCTGCAAATGCACTAAGACATTTTGAAACGTAGAAAAAAAAAGTTTGGAAATCCACACTTGAAATGCTTTGAAACAGAAGAAACAATTTTCGCCTAAAATCAAAAACCAAAAACCTAATGCTTCATAGCAGCAGTTGGCTTCCTCCCTTCTTTGTCTTCGCCCACTCCCTCCTCCCTCTTCTTCATCTTCGTCATCTAGCTGTCTGTCACCCCAAAGATTTGCGCAGCCGACGCCTTTCTACAGTACAATGTTCTATCCTTTGTGTGTCCTCCACTCTGTTCTAGCCACAACGTTCCCATCTTCGGTGGTCTTCTTCGTCTGCGTGTGTATATTCACAGCTTGAAGATAGTAGCTTGTTACCTTTATTATTTGTGTAAAAGTGCGTTCTTGTGTGGGGCTTTCCCCCGTTTGTTTTTGTTTGTTTGTTTTTTTTTTTTCCTTTTAATTTTTTAATATAGATATATTCAACTTGTCATATAGTCTTCATAAATGTAAAGGGACAAAAGTGGATAGGAGAATATTTTTAATTATCGTTTAAGAATGTGTATAGTTTTTAATTTTTTAGGTTTCAAATCATCTTTTAATAAATCAAGAATTAATAATAACTATAATAAAATATTTTTACATTAATTTATTTAATTATATTACTGTACCTATATCCTAAAATTTTAAAATTTGACATATCATGCGTATCATATCGTGTCGTACCCGATACGCGTATCCGTATCGGTATTTCTTAGTTTGAAACGGAAAAAATAAGCATGGACAACAACCAAAAGTAATTTAAAAGAAAATAATTAACAAAGACTTTATAGCGGAGTGATTAGATGGATACAATTTGATTAATTATAGCTGATGAAAATGAATAGAGAATAACGACATTACATTGCATGCATTATATATGTAAGATACTACATTATATATTCCCACCTGCATAATTTAATTATGTCAGTCATCCTCTATAAATAGAGCTAATCTCCCTGCAGTTGCAGTACAAGCTTCAAAATACAAAAGCATATCAGAATCAGATAGAGAAATATTAGTTCTCATTTTGCTCATCATGGCCCGCCGTCCACTGGGAAACTTCTGTCCTAAAAACACTGTTAAAGTTCTCAACTTCATGCCTCGCGTAGCACAATCCTTGATCATGTTAGTTCCAGCTTTCTTTCCCTTTGCCTTCTTATTTAAGAGTGAACTATGAATCTATATAGATATGTTTCCTTTTTCAAATTTATCCTGCAAAGATTAATTGTTTCATTTTAATGTCTTAGAAGTTTTTTTTTTTTGATAGAATTTATTTGACTTATATGCAATTTCCTATATTCTTGTTGTACTATTTTTCAATTAAAGTATGACAAGTATTTAATTAACTAATAATCATGTTTAATTTAATTTTAGAATAAAATAGTTATCTGCCATAACCATACACATATTATAATACAATTAAAATATTGAACATTTGTTAGAATAACAATATAACAAAAATATTAAGAATTGCATATAATTTTTTTTTCTTTTTCATATCTTATGGTAAGCCTATTAACAAGGATCGATACATGATGTGGTCTCACATAAAGTTGATGTGGCCGTTAAGTGTTTATTAGCTGTAATTGAAATATATCTACTGATAAAATACCATGCCGCATAATAATATAGCATAGAACCGTACACTATATTAATGACATGTTTGGTAGAAAAATATGCAATATTTAACAATTACATCAATTTTATGTATGAAAACATATCACTCATGATTGTAATGAACCTGATATATATAAAGATAATATCCAAGAAAAGAATACTTTTTAGAGAGCAAAGAATTAGATACTGAAAGGCCAACAAAGAATAGACATATTTTAAAGGACCGAAATGTTAAGTCCTCTAAACTTCAAGATTAAAGAAAAATACATACATATATATATATATATATATATATATGTATATATCAAATAAATTTAGCTAGATTGATCTGCATGTTGCTTTAACCCACTAAATAAAACTTGAATTATATGAAGTATATAGTGAAATAATAGTGTTGCCTTGGATTCAGAACTCGTGGTGGACCAAGAAGATCAGACCTCACTCAAGAACCAGGTGGACAGATTAATTAATTAATTAATTAATGTCATCAGAACAATGAGTGGTTTGGCGAAAATAAGGTTGTGCCAGGGACCCAGAATCATGAAGATGATAACAATGGAAGAAGCAATGGACAACACCGAGGTCAACACAGGCAAATGGCTTCAGTGTTATATATATATATATATATGGTAGTTAAGTGATGAAGACAGTGTATATTTTCATAAATTAATAATTAATGGTATTGTTGGAATCTGATCGTAATTAATGCTTTCATATATGCTTGGAGAGTGGCAATTTAACCTGTAGTTCATTGTTATTAGTAAATGCAGGCATTTTGATGCCAAACATTTAGTTTGATCGAGTTTAATTGATGATAGAGATCAAAACAATTGAGATTTTTCTTTCTTTGACCAAACCAGATTAAAAATATTCATCAAAGAACTTATCTTAATTATTGACAAATCAAATGACGCATCTACATGCTTACTCATATCTTATTCTACCTATCTTAAATTAATTAATACACTATTATTATTACCAAAGAATTTTCTAGAAAGCCAAAGTCAGAATTCAGAAGGGCGTAAACAACAATTTGAAAGTCAAATTATCACAAGCCAATTTCATTGACCATGACCGGCATATAAGCTAAATCAACTTAGCCAAGCCAGTCTAAATACTTGTTTTCCCTATAATTCTTAAATAAAAAAATTGATGATAAGCATTAGACATACTTCGAAATATAATTCAAGAATTTCTCAATGTCTATTTGGTATAATAAGGAAATAGCCCATATAAGGCTTACAATACTTCACAAATTTTTAAACAAACAGACATCTCATAACCATTACCTTAGATTCAGACGTACTATGTGATTTGAAAAATATTTAAAGAGAGAGGTGTAAGTCTACCACTGGCTTAATGAGTAAATAAATAACAAAGCAAATAGAAAAGAAAATAATAGAGACCTTAGAATTTTTAACAAACAGCAAATTTTGATAATATAATTTTATATGAAGCGGGTATCAAGGAAAAAACCAAGATCATCATACTCATATTCCTCTACCAGATATGTTTCAATAATTCATAATGTATCCCTTTATCGGATATATCTCAATATCTTATATTTGTATCCCTTCACTGGTCATATCTCAATAATTCATATATGTATCCTTTCACCGGATACTTCTCAATATTTGATATCTGTATTCCTTCACAAGATATGTCTCAATAATTCATATTTGTATCATTTTACCGAATACATCTCAATATCTTATATTCATATCCCTTCACCGGATACATCTCAATAATTCATACCGGTATCCTTTTACCGAATACGTCTTTAATAGTTTATTTCAACAAGGTGCACCATAGCCGTTACTCTTGCTAACGGCTACGGGGTTCTTACATGAATACTCGTCTATTCTTTAAAATATAAAATCCATTGAATAGTATAAATATGATATATAAATAAATAATTTTATTTAAACATATTTATTACCATAAAGTAAATTGAATAAAAATAATCATGGAGATAAAATAAAATAAAGAGTTATTAAGAATTAAGTGACAATAATACAAAGAATTAGAATTCAGATCACTTGAGAACCTGCAGATCATTAGCATCTATACCTAATTTGTCAGATATAGAAATCATAAATCTTATAAGAGTGTCTAGTCTTTTTTTTTTTTAAATAATAATTTTAATACTCTTAGATAGTTTGAAATCTCCTTTATGTCTTAAATTTACTAAATATTTAGCTTTTGCTTTTCTAAGTCCAAATTGATTCAGGAGCCTTTAACATGGTTCAATTCCAGAATGTTTATAGCAAGAAAATATAACAATCCCACATAACAATGACCATTTAGGCGGTATAATCCTACCATAGACCTCAAGAGTTATGGGATAAATTGCTTTGCTAAGAAAGTCATAAAATTTAAATTATTCATTTAGGCAGCATAGTCTGTCATAGTCTTACTTATATAAAGCCCATAATGTTTCATAAAGGTACTATTAAATTTCATTTTAATGTATTAATTCTACTCAATCTATTAAATGGGATTCCACCACCATTATAAGCATAATATGTAGTAAATTTTTCGTATAAAATAGATCAATACTCTTAAAAGACTAGTTTAGAAAAAAAAAATCTATATATAATCCATATAGAAATAAAGAAATTGAAAGTTGGACAAGAAAATAAAGATGTTTGGTAAAATGGAAAATAATACTTTGCTAATTATGCACTCACTGATAGGGATCAATAGTAGAGATCCCTTATTCCTACAGCATAACTCGGATAAAAAAAGTCTTTATAAAACTACCTTTCACACAAATATAAATGCTCCTTTGACTTCTCATTCTAGTTTGAATGCAAAAATTAAGAAATGTTTGTGTTATTTATAGACATTTTAAAGTTACTATGCATGTTACTATTTGGTATTGTTAAAGTTATTTTTTATCTCATAAAATATTTTTCTTTTCATTTTAGTCCCTAAAAATAGTTAAAATTATAATTTGTACCCTAAATACTATTTTCTCCTTTCATTTGAGTCCATAAAAATTTCTTTTATTTTTATAATTTTTTTTAAAAAAAGGTTATTACACAAACTGATATCATTTAATTAGAATCAATAATTACAAAAAGAAAAAAAAATAAAAAAAGGGGGCGTAAGCTTAAATATATTATTTATTGTAAGAAAATGATGCATATTCACCAGGATATTAACAACCATACTTGCTCACATCACACCAAAAGAAGTCTTATATTCTGTTTAATTAATTAGAAAAATTGTTCTTAAAATAAGACCTGATTATTTTAAAACATATATACACTAAATTCTACACTTTATTTTATTATTCTAAATTATTTTATTCTCTTCCTTCTCTCAACTTCCATTTGATATGTTATATGGTCAATGTATACTTCTTATTCAATTATTTTTTCAATCTTCATATGATCCGCACAGATCACATATATCATAGATATCCACAGAAGAGTTTGATCACTCTTATACTCGAGTGAATTAGATGGATTTTACATAACAGTTTTATCAAATATGTTTCGTTGTTTAAATAAGTCATCACTCTGTTAAAAAGGATAAGATTTATAGTTTCCATGAAGCTAACTGCAATATGAATCCCATTCGACTTTACTTTAGAAATGGGATAAAAATGGACGTAGATTTTGATATCATAAATTCCATATATTGTTAAAAATTCAACTAAATCGTTTTATTAGTGCGTACATCTTCATTCAGTTGCTATTTTTAGTTTTTAATAGTTTAGAACTTTACAATCTGGTCTTTATAGTAATGACAATTTTTATTTAGCCTTTGTCATTAATTATTTTATTACTGCAGTGATAAAATTTACTAACTCAAAATATTAAATTTTACTAATTTAATATTTGGAATATTTTATTAGTATGCAGTGATAAATTTTTTATCTTGGCCCTCGCATTAATTACAATTCATAAAAAAATTTAAATGAAATTTAGAAATTTAAAAGTTTTCTAACGCCAAAGAAGATTAATTAGCAAATCCAACTGAAGAAAATAACCATTTATACATATCTAAGTTATACGTTTTTTTGGCCAAAAAAAGTTATTCATTTCTTTTGCATAACAGGGGAAGTTAAAAAATTAGGACTAATTAACTTCCTGCCAAACTATGATGTCTTGAATTACATATAGACATGCTAAATAATTCCAATAAAATAAGAAGATATATCTTGAATAAATTAAGTTATACAAGATAATGCTGAATTTACAAAAACAAAATTCAAGAATTACATAGCTGAAAGAAAGGAACAAACCTCCGGACATAGCGTAGTCACAACAAAAAAATTTGAATACCAAGAAAAGAAGGGGTTAGTATTGAATGTGTCTGGAACATTTTTTGACTAATGAAGGGCAGTATGTGTGATGAGTACTTAGGGATTTTGTTTGTCTCACTCAGTAGGAGCCCTTTCAGAATTCTCTCTATGGGTCACTCTACCATCAATTGCCCTAAGCCCATCTTCTTATTTATAGGCCATCAACATAAAACCCTAACCCTAGTAGGAGATGAGGACTACATTTTAAATTTTTTATAAAAGATCATAACTAATTATTAGATAATATATGAATTATAATTTAAATGATCTAAAATAATATAAAAGATCTTAAATTTAAATATAATTCAACATTCTCCCACTTGGTCCGAACATTGTTTTATCATGTAGCATAACTAAATATATATTACATGAATCATAGTGATAAATCCTCTAAGTAATGAGTACTACCTTCGATGTATCACATGTAACATATTTTGTACTTTGGCGATGTATATACTTTTATATACACTTTATGAATAAACCTTAAATGTTTATTCGGGTTCAAAATTAAATGTTTGTTCATTTCCCAATATGTATAAAAAATTTGAGATAACAAACCATAATTTAAAATTCATCATTTCACTTATCTCAACTTGACTAGAATGACCTAAGTCTCATATAAGGCATATGATCATTAAACTCCCTTGGATGCATCCCTTTAGTTAAGGGATCAGCTAACATTTCTTTCAACCAAATGTGCTTTATGACCACTTGATCAGCTTTGATATGTTCCTTCAAGACTAATTACTTTATGTTGATGTGTTTACTTTGACTACCACTTTTATTATTTTTAGCCAAGAACACTGCTGTCGTATTGTTACAAAATAGTTTAATGAGCCTAGAGATGAAATTATTTAATAATAACCCCTGTAAGCTCGCTTCAAAGCAAGAGATGAACTCAGCCTCCATGGTAGAAGCAGCAGTCAGTGATTATGGCTGCCTTAACTAATAAGAATACGTAACTAGATGTTGACTTGTTAGTGTTAACACATCCTATTAGGTATGAATGTGAGTAACCAACAACTTCCAAGCTGTCAGTAGTCCTATATATGAACATGTACTCCTTTGTACCTTGTATGTACCTTAAAACCTTCTTTATAACTTTCCAATGATCGTATCTTGGGCTGCTTTAATATCTTCCCAACATGCCTATAACAAAAGCTATGTCTAGTTTTGTGCAGACCTGGGCATACATGAGGCTTCCAACCATTGAGGCATATGAAACATTCTTCATCTCTTTTCTTTTTAGATCATTTTTAGGCCATTGGAATAAACTTAATTTGTTCCCTTTCACTAGGGGTACTATACTGGGTGACCAATCCTTCATCTAAAATCATTCAAGACTCTTATTAATATATGTTTCCAGTGATAGTTCTAAGATTCCTTGAGTTCTATCTCTATGGATCTTTATGCCTATGACATAGGATGCCTCACCAATATCTTTCATGTCAAAGTTTTTGAATAAAAATTGTTTCACTTCATATAGTAGCCATAAGTTACTAGATGCAAGTAGGATATCATCTACATGCAACACTAGATAGATGATCTTGCTCCCACTAACCTTGTGGTTTATAAATTAATCCATAATGTTTTCAACAAAACCAAAAGATGTGATAACATTATAGAATTTTAAGTACCACTGTCGTGAGGTTTGTTTGAGTCCATAAATGGACTTTTTATGCTTGTATACTAGATCCTTATCGGCACTTGAGATGAACCCTTCAAGTTGTTTCATGTATACCTCTTCCTTAAGATCACAATTGAGGAAAGCCATATTTGTTGTAATTCTAAGTCAAAATGAGCAACCAATGTCATGATGATATGAAAGGAATCTTTCTTAGATACATAAGAAAATGTATCTCAGGAATCAATCATTTCCTTTTGTGTGAAACCTTTGGCAACTAACTTTGCCTTGTATTGTATTGGTCAATATTACCTAAGGAGTCTTTCTTAATCTTATTAACCCATTTAAGCCAATGGCCTTGGCTTTATTAGATAATTCTACAAGGTTCTAAGCATGGTTATTTGCCATAGATTTTATCTCATCTATCATCGCATTGTGCCATAATTTAGAATCATTACTACTTATTGCTTGTGAAAATGTAACAAGATCATTCTCTACATTTATATCACTGTCAGACTCAAGTAAATACATCATGTCGTCATTAGGAATTATCAGTTTCCTTGTCCTTATAAATCTCCTCAATTCAATTTGTTGTGAAGGTTGAGGCTACTCAATAAGAGGATCTTCTGCCATTACTTGAGGAGTTTCATTAGGAATGACTGAATCCATATGATTCTCTTGATTACCAGCTTGATCATTTAAGGATTGTGGTATTTCAGTATGTTCCTTAATTATTCCCATTGGATAGGTGTCAATAAGAACTATTATTTCATTATCATTCGTGGAGTTGTTTCTAAGACATGATCATCTTTAATGGCATTATCATAGTTTTGATCATTCCTACTAATAACATCATTCTCAAGAAATTTGGCCTTCTTAGATTGTACAAACTTTATGATATAAATAAGACAATAAAATTTATAACCCTTAGACTTTTTAACATAGCCAACAAAATATACAATAATAGTCCTTGGATTTAACTTTCATTCTTGTGGATTATACACTTTTACTTTTGCAAGATAGCCTGATACTAGTAAATGATTTAAACTAGGTTCCTAACTTTTCCAAATTTCAAAGGGTGTTTTATAAATTGCCTTTGTTAGAACCCTGTTAACAATGTATACAAATTTCTAGAATGCTTCTCTCCACAAGGAGGCAGAAAGTTTGGAGTTGCATAGCATACTCCTCACCATGTCCAATAAAGTCATGTTCCTTCTTTCTCTTACACCATTCATGTTAGGTAAGCTAGGAAAGGTGTATTGAGCAACTATACCATGCTCCTTGTCATATTTGACATCGTAGCAGATAGTGAATAAAAGAGGTGTAAATTAATTCCTAAAACTAATTTCAAAATCTAATTTATGTAGAGTTGCCACTAAAATTTTTAAACGAAAAATTTTGGAAAACCAGATAAAATAAAGGTTTGTTTATGTAATTAGAAATGAGTTTGAGAGTCTATTTGAGTGTGGGAAAAGTGTTAGGCACCTTACAACACCTACTTATAAAGATGATTACCTTAAATTAGTTAAGTAAAGTAAAGGATACAACTTTAAATTATTTAAAATTGCCCACATTAAACACACACAAAAATAACGGAGAAAAATAAAGTGAAATTAACATAAACAAAAAAAATGGATATTTACAATGGCTTGATTTGACTTAGGATGAGAGCCTAAGACTTATGTATCCTATAAGAGGGATCAAAGTGCACATAATTTGTCTAGAAAGACGTGTCAATTGGTTGATATTTTTTAATTTTATGAAAAGAATAAAGATAGTTGAAATCAAATTGATTTTCTTAAACAAAATGAATTGGAGTTTGGTTGGTGTATTTTAATTTACGAAAATAGTATAATCATACTTCTTTGCTCTCTTCATTTACAATTTTTTGAATTTGGAAAACATGATTTATTTATGCCTTAATTTGGAAATATTAGTGAAAAAGTGGACACATATTTTTGGTTTTTTATTATTTTTTACAAAATTAATTTTGAAAAATGATAAAAAGAACTTTGTAAAAAATATTTTATTTGAGGAAAAAAGTTCAAACAAATTAAGAGATGCTTTCGCTTATTTTTTTTTTTTCAAAATTGCTTTATCTGGATTTCAAAAAATTAGGAATTAAAACCAAATAAGAAATTGACAAAAGGATTTTTTTTACTATGAAAAGATTATTTTATTTTCAGTTGATTATTTTAAATTCAGGATTTTCACGAAAAATGTTGATTGGGCTTGGGTCCTTGAAACCTAACTTCATTTTTAGAAAACACTCATAATAGGATACAGACTGTTAGAACCCAAGTTTATTTTAAACGTACACATCTAGTATTAGGTATGCCTATGGTGTCGTTGGATTTTACATGGCCCCACTGGTGAATCATTGAGTGCTTATGAAGACGTTGGTCTTACATGACAACATTAATGTTGAAATCTATAAATGTTTATATAATGTGCCTATAGAGGTGTTGGACTTCACATGGCAACGTTAAAGCAAAAATGCCTATAAAGGTATTAGACCTTACAAGACACCATCAATAAAAGCATAAATTGGTGTTTGTGTATGTTGGTGTCCAATTAGGAACTTATCATTATATTTTGTTTACAAAATTCCAAGAGTACACAAATTAAATTCGAAACAACTAAACCAATTTGTCTTACTAGGTCGCCACCAACATGCCATCCTTGGTTGAATGTTTCTTTACACCTTAACTTGGGAGCAATTGAGCCATAAATCCATAAATTAAATCACTAAGTTCTCACATAAATTGTCCAATGAAATCTCATGCATTTACAACCACAATTGAGCAACATAAAAGTTAACAATATGACGAATTTAGGGAACAATGTGAATGAGATAAGCATACTGATCTTACCCACTTTTACCATGCCATTAATATCAATTCATGGAGTTTTATGAGATTTAAAAAACTTAAAATGCATGATTTGATAATATCTTATGGTAATTTGGGATTAAGGCAATTTCATGCAACATGTGCCTTTTGAGTGTAAAATTGTAATTCTTCCATTAATTTGACTTAAATTAATTGAATTGGAGATATTACAATATTTGAATTCTTGCATTACAAGACAAATTCAAAGACTAGTTGGAAGAAATTGTAATCGGGAACCAAAAAAACCAGAAAATTGCAGAAAAGACCTACAATGTGCATGTTGTGTAGTTCACCGCATAAAAAATGTATTTTCGCCATGGCAAAGTCTCCCTTTTGATATCTCATCTTTGTGTAGTTTGCCATGGTGAACTCTATCTAACCTATACACTTTTTAATTCAGATCTAAAATCTGATTTCAAGATTTGACCCAACTAACCTCCCATTAAATTTTAGGGTTTTTGTAGAGTGGAGGCATCTAACAAGTGAAGGAGAGATTGAGAACTAATTCACATTCACTCATTTCTTCATTTTCTTCATATTTCCATCATTTTTCTGGACTTGCATTGGTGTTCTTAGTGTTTTAGAGCTTGGTGAAGCATCCCTTTCAACCATGAGCATCTAGATATTACTTGCCTAGAGGAGAATTGAAGAAGCCTGAGCTTGGAGCATTAATTAAGAAGTTTTCTTAATCTTTTCCATTATTTCCTTCTTGTAATCATTGTGTTTTAGTTAAATCATTTTGGTTACATTAGTAGGTTGAATTACTTTGTTGTAAAATTTCATATGTTGTATTGGATTTTGGGATTTATGTGTTGATGTGTGTTTTGTAAGGATTATTATTGCACTTGATTATAGATAAATTGCATTTTACCCAATTTCAAAAGACAAAGGCAAAACCCTGATTTTTTCCCATTTCTGCATATATTTTGCTTTCAAATTACCTAGGAACAAACTAGGTTCCTTGAAGTGAACACGACTTGGATTGCATCACTATTTGGTATTTACTTTTGACACCCTAACAATGAGGGTTCGATCACATACTAACTTTTAACCCAACTTAGGTGACCAAAGAAAGGACTAAAGTGTAATGAATTAGCATCAAAATATATATGATAAATAGCTAAACTTCCAGCATTTATTAAGATATCTATAATCCCATTAATTACTCATCAAACACCTTGCAAACATATTCAATAACGCATCAAAATTTCTAACATGCAAACCATAAAAATTGGGCAATATTTACCCACAAATTAAGAGCATAGGACACCCAAAATGAAGCCTAAAGCATGTTGAATTTTTCATAGGAGAAATGGACAGCAAAGTCACTCCTATTAGACTCAAAATTGTAGCACTACTAATAGGAAAAAGGTGAAACTAAAGTGTAGCAAAATTACCCATAAAATACCTCAATGACGTTTCATGAAACTCCTTATCAGCATAACGAAAATACCTCACAACTTTTCAACATATAATGAAAAACAATTGGAGATTACTTTCATCAACACTTAGTAGCAAATAAAGAAAGAAAAACACATCAGAATTCCTAAAAAAAAAAAAATTCATCCATACATAAGATTTTTCAGCAAAAAAACATAGCAAACAACCTTAAATTTTCAGCATAATACATGCTATATTACATTAGATTTTTACCATAAGGAACATGTAACACAAAAAGGGGAAATACACACTATACTTTCAATATTTAATCACAACCAAAAAGGAGTTATAGAGACCTCAATGTCAGCACTATAATATCAACCCAAGAGATAGAAAATCAGTGGTGAAAGGTTACCTTCTTCCCTTTGTCTTTTAGCTTCGAGTTCTTTTGCCTCCCCTTCCTCTCTTTCTTTCTTTTCTTCAGCTTTTTACTCTCTTTCTCCTCAACCTTTTTCTCATGTTTTTGGCTTCTCCTAAAACCCTCCAATTTTATATGTCTCTCTCATCTCTTTTATTCGACCAGCTCACCTCCCTTTTTTTCTCTTCATTTTTCCTCTTTATCACGTGTTCTTTTTTTGCTGTTTCTTTCTCTCATTTTTCTTTATGTTTTCCTTTTTAATTTCCAAATTTTCTTAGCTAATTTTCAGATGCAATCTTAACCTTTCATGTGTCATTTGTTAAAGATATTTTTATCATTCCTCTCTACATGTGCTCCATTTTCTTCTCCTAGCACTTTCTTTATTATTATTATTATTATTAGATGTCATCTTAACCTTCAATGAGTCCTAGATTAGTTAAATATTTTCCATTTTATTTTTTTCCTTTTGTTTTTCTTACCATTTTTCAATTTCAGCACACATTTTTTTACACATGTTCCATTCCAATCCTTCTTATTTATATTGTTTATTTCCTTTTTCCTTATGCTTTATGCTTTCTCATCTTAATTTAATTTAATTTAATTTATTAACTTCTATTTTCCACATTTCAACTTCCCATTCCCCATCTAATTAATTTTTCAATTGAAAAAGATGCCTTTAATTGGTCTTGATTTATTTGATTTTTCTTTCTTTCAATTAAAGACCTTATTATTCCAATTGTATTTAGTTTTTTGATTGAATATTTTTTTTCATTTAAAATTTTTTTTTTGTTGTCCCTTCTTTGTTTCTATTGAATTTTATTGTTTTGTTAGTTACTTGGTATTGCCTTGACAAATTACAGTATTCACACTCCTCAAGGAACTTGGCAAATGGACTAGTTGCTTGTCCATTTTTTGTGTATCTACTAAAGTATTCACTTCCTTTATCGAATCTCGTAATTTTAATTTGTTTACCATATTAGTTTTCTACTTCAGCTTTATAGATCTTGAAAGCATTCAGTGCTTCACTTTATTATAAAGTAAGTAGATGCATGTATAATGTGAGTAATCATCAATAAAGGAAATGAGATACTCTTCTCCATTAGAATTTAACTCGGGTTAGCAGATATGAGTGTGTATTACTTCTAATAGTTTAGAACTTGTTATAACCCCTTTATGTGACATATTGGTCTGCATACCCTTTATGTAGTCAACGCATGAATCAAAATCAGTCAAGTCTAAGGATCTAATAACCCATTCCTTTACCAACCTTTTGATATGCTCAATTGAGATGTGTCCCAATCTCTTATGCCATAACCAGAAGATTTTTTTCATTAATGACACAACATTTCAAATCGTTACTTTCATGTACAACTATTAAGATATCAGGGATATTTAAGCTAGTATAAATCTTGTACAAACCACTATCTAAAGAAAATTTTCGAATAGGTTATGAATGTTTAATTAGATAAAATAAGATTCATAAATGTCTAATAAAAATCCTAATAGTATAAGTCTAGAAACTGAAATTAAATTCCTAGCAAAACTTGGAATGTAAAATGTTTATTCAAGATCCAAAATATAGCTGGTAGTCAAAACTATCCCATATGTCCTTATTGCCTCCACCTACGAGGCAATCCAGTTTCCAGGAAAGACTTCATGCTTACTTGGGCTCGGTTTCCTTTGGTTGAGAAAACCATGTATGGTATTGGAAATGTGGATTGTAGATCCAGTATCAAACCACCAAGTGTCATGACAAATTTGAACTAAGTTAAATTCAAAACACACATGAGATAGTACCTTGCTTCTCCAACCTGGCTTTTCTTTTATGGCAATCCTTCCTCATATGGCCCTTCTTTTTACAAAAGAAACATTTTACAACATCCTTACCAATAAGACGAACATGATGAATGCCTTTCTTTTTGCCTTTTCCTTTATGTCCTTTTCCTTGGAGCTTATTGCTAAATTAGCCTCAAATAATGCCCTACCACTATCATAATAAGCCTATTTTCTTCTTGCACACACATGGCCAACAATTCATCTATTGTCCATTTTGCTTTATATGTGTTATGGGATATCTTGAATGGCCAATACTATAGAAGCAATGAGTTAAGGATTAATTGCACCAAGAATGAGTCAAAGATCTCTATCTCAAGAGACTTCAATTGAGCCACTATGTCTCTCATTTGCAATGTGTTAACACACCTCTTTAGTGTCAATCAATTTCAAGGAGCACAACTGAGTCATTAATGTGCTTGAAATTGACTTATTTGAGGAAACAAACTATTTTTCAATAACCTTCATGTAATCCTTGACCATGGCACATTCAAGTATGGACCCACAATGCTTTTCTTTATACGTTGTTTGATTAACATCATGTTGAGGTGATTAGATCACTCTTAGCATTCATACGACACTTGTTTCGTAGGGGAACTATAACTGATGGGTAATAAAGGTTCCTCCTTACGGAAGGCGTAATCCAAGTTAAGGCATTCTAATTGAAGAAGGATGTCCTCCTTCCAAGCTTGGTAGTTACCTCTGATAAGAATAATTTTATTGCTAAAATTTGCCAATATAAGAGGTGTTGAAGATGCTGCAAATAAATCCAATAAATTAATGTATGCTCACATAAATTAAAATGAAGCGATTAATCCTCACACATATGTGTATGCTTACCAATGCAAGTCATACAAAAAACATAAATTACATATCACCAAATCTACCTATGGGTAAAGATTTTAGCATATAATTAATTTATGTACCTTTAATGATGAAAATTAGAAGGCATTCATGGTTTTCCAATACTTATAGGCTACATAGAAAGCATGAAGCAATTTCTAATTTCATCCTAATTAAATATATTTATATAAATATCTCCCTGTGGGTAAAGATATGTTATACTTATATATTTAATTAGAATTGATGTCATTAATTCCATATATGATCTCTATGTTTGTAAAAATAAACCAAGAACACATGTATTTGGTTATATATGGATGTTGTGACTCCTCCCTAACTATACATGCTAATCAATTGACATCTAAATTGATTATGTGCATTCAAGCATGTGTATGCACTATTGTTTGATTACTTTATGAGAATTTTTTAATTAATTGACCAACTTGTCCACATGTGGTCAACTAATTAAAGTTCTCTCTAGAAAAATTAGTCCCAAATGCATAAATTTAGCTTAAAAAATAATTTCTCATAACTAAATGGTACCAAAGATAATTTTCCATGACTATATGGGACTAAAAAAAAATTTTCCAAAATAATTGGCACCCAAAAACAATTTTACAAAACTAAAATCATGCCAAAATAATTTTCCATAATTAAATGGTACCAAATATGACTTTTCCAAAATTAAATGGCACTGAAAATTAATTTTAATGATTAATTGGTGCCAAAATTAATTTTTCACAATTAAATAGCACCTAAAATTAATTTTTTTTTTATAATTAATTGGTGCACTTAAAAAATAAAAAAAAAATTTCTAAAATTATTTGTAAAAAAATCAAGATTTTATAAATTATCCATTAATTATGGGAAAATTAATTTTAATGAAAAATCCTTTTAAAAAATGTGTTAGCCCAAAAACAGTTTTTTGTCCAAAGGGCCCAAAAAATTTCAGAAAATGGGCCAACAAGCTAATGACCCAATTCACCTTCTTATCCCTCTTTTTAGGAATCATTGAAAATAGGCCTATAACAATAAACCACATGTCGTTTAGAGGTGTGTGGAGGCTCCTCTCATACTTGTCAAAGTGATATGTTGTTTGGGACTAGTAACCAAAACAACATGTCATTTACTATCTTTAGTCGAATCGTTTAACTCGGTTTTGACCTAGTTTAAATCGAAATTTAACCCAACGATATCTTACTTTTTAGAACTTTGTTTTGAGTGATTCAAAAACCAAAATTTATTAATTTTTTTAGAGAAAAAAGATTATACAGTCAACATGCTAACAAAGCAAGTAGATTTTTCCCATAATCACTCACATCGCCGAAACGTTAGGGTTTCCAAATTTTTCCAACATAAAATTAATGGGTTGATGCACCAAAAATGCAAAACATTATTCACGCAAACCATTATGATGTGAATACCGAATAAAACTTGCAAAAAAGCATACACATATGAAAAAAAGTGAGGCACAATAAGATTCACAAGAATGCAATTAAAAGGCATAAAAATTAATCTAAATAATACGTTAGACAAAGGATAGTATGCTTTAAGACCATTGTAGGAATTATATATATACATGTTAAATAATCTAATAAAATAAGAAGATAAGATCTTGAATAAATTGAGTCATACAAGATAATGCTGAACTCAATAAAACAAAATTTAAGAATTACATAGCAGGATGAAAGGAACAAACCTCCAACCATAACATAGCCCCAACAAGAATCTGAATACCAAGAAAAGAAGGGGTTATTATTGAGTGTATCAAAAGTCTTTTTTGACTGATGAAGGGCAGTATATGTGAAGGGCACTCAGGAATTTTCCTTACCTCACTCAGACAGGAACTCTCTCAGAATTCTCTCTATGTGTCACTCTACCACCAACTGACTTAACCTTAAACCTATCCTATTATTTATAGGACATCATGATAAAACCCCAACCTTAGTAGGAGATGAGGACCACATTTCAAATTTTAAATAAAAGATCATAACTAATTATTAGATAATATATGAATCATAATTTAGATTATCTAAAATAATGTAAAAGATCTTAAATTTAAAATTTTATCCAACAATCCTATATATATCTTCATTCCTATGGTTACATGCACATACAATAATAAAGATTACATGGAAAACCTTGTTGTAGTAGCTGTTATCACTCATATGAAATGGCCAAGATTTCCTTCTCACAGATTTTCTTGTTCCTTGTCATTTCCATCTCAGGTTAATTTACTCATAATTCTTCTTCCTTATGTTCAAATTCTTATATTTACGGGAACTTAAATATATTCATTACACATTTACATTTCTTATAATGTTAGCTTATATTGAGGAAGAGTCTCGATCATTGACCAGTGTGAAATATAGGATATAAGCTTTTTAATAATATATTTGATAGGAAGAGATGAGAAAGAGGAAGATGGCGGAAGAAACACGTGACAAAGGGGTAAGCTGGCAAAAGGCAGTTACAATGGCAAGAGAATTATCATTACGTTACAAGTAGTCTCCTTTAAATAAGGGCAGTAGCTATGAGAGATAGGATCGTAGAAAGATCATAAATGTTAGTATAATGAAATTTATCCTTTTTCTCAAATAAAGGAATGTTAACGTTATCTTTTTTCTTTTGCATTTTAATCTCATCTTTTCATTCCATTCTTCCTATTATTCATGTTATGGAGCTATCAAATGGTGCTTTCATTAAGAGCCTCCTACCTCAACCATGGCTGAAGAAGCATATTTTAAAAGACTTGAAGAATTGTTAAAAGAAATGAAAGTTGATACTACAGAGTTCAGAACTACTTCAATGGTTTATCAAGCAATAACAAATGCCAAATTTACTAGGATTTTAACCTTTTTAAGGACCATAGAAGCAATGTTACAATAATGACTCAATCAACAATCGGCAGGATTTGAACATGCACGGGAATTCCACTTGATCTCAAAATTGACCAACACACATGCAACATCTCAAATTTTTACACCGATGATTACTTCTGCAACACAATGCTTCCCTGAGATTTCAAAGATGAAATCGCAACTAAGATCTCAGTAACGATTGCCGAAGACAAGGTCGTTATGCTAACACTAAGCGATTGTATACAGAGAAATTCTTAACTCAAGATACGGTACCTTCTGACCTCTACTCAGAAATCTTCTCTAATTGTTCAAACTCTGGTTCACTTGAAGCTCATGTGGCTGAGTTCATCGGAGTAAATGTACCTCTGAATGTCATATGCAAACTAATCTCTAACAGAGTTACTGATGTTGCCTTAAGTTTGTGTATTTACTTTAAATCTCTTTTCACAGTTACCAACAAAATAGAGCTTGAAAACATGAATGAATTCCATGCATGTTTCATTGTTGCTAAGTATTAGATTACAACTAATGTTCTTATTATGGATGAGTCCATTATTTTAGTTTTTTATCCTGAAGGACATTTCATGCTCCTTAGGGGAAGTGGATTAAAGGTTGGAGTATGGGTCAATTCTTTAGATTATCAATGTGCACACATTGTAATGCTCTTCGAGATCATACTGGGAAGTCCATGGAAGATATTGACACCAGTATCAAAGACAATATCTATTGCTTTTTCAATATATATGATGTGGATTTCCATGAGCTATAACTGCATTAATAGGCAATCATAAGTCTACACTACTATCCTGTGTTGTGACAACAAGCTTCATTGTCTCATTAGAGTCACAATAGCTTAACCTTGAGGACAAGGTTGATTTGAAGGGGGAATAATGATAGGAAGAGATGAGAAGGAGGAAGATGGTGGAAGAAACACATGACAAAGGGGTGAGCTGGCAAAAGGCAGTTACAATGGCAAGAGAATTATCATTATGTTACAAGTTGTCTCCTTTAACTAAGGGCAGTAGCTATGAGAGATAGGAGCATAGAAAGATCATAAATGTTAGTATAATGGAGTTTATCCTTTTTCTTGAATAAAGGAATGTTATCGTTATCTCTTTCTTTTGCATTTTAATCTCATCTTTTCATTCCATTTTTCCTACTGTTCAGATTATGGAGCTATCAATATTCGACCAAGTAGCCTCAATTTGATCACTCAACTTACAAAAAACACATTATACATAATGACATGAACTATATATATGGAGAGTCAGTTTCAAAATGATCAATCAATTGATCAAAGAGAGAGTCTCAAGAATAAAGTACTACCTTAGCACATGCAAACAGATAATTCAAGTTTACATAAATAAAAATCTCCAATTGGTATATATCTCATATATATGTTGGGAAAATATATATTCGAAGTATTAAAATTCCTCTGAATTTGCAATCCTCAATTTCCATGCAGTTAGGAAGACGGGAGTAAGTGGGGACTTATGTGAAAAAGTGGTGTATCCTGAGAACTGTGATGCGTTGGACTGTCTGAAGAAGTGTTACACCAAACACAATGCTGCGGATGGTGGACAATGCGTTCTTAACCCTGATGGAACTTCTACTAAATGTACTTGCACTTACTTTTGCTAGCTTCATTTACATATAAGTACGTTGCATATATTTTCAATAAAGGAATATGTGACATTCCCTCTATATGTAAAACATAAACACTTAGGTTTATAGTTTGTCTTCTATATGCATATATGGATTGATACATCCATTTGCTATGAATTGTACTTCTTCTTATAATTAAATCTAATTATATATGCTTGATTTAACATGATCTTGCCCCAATAAAATATAAAGTAAACAACTTTTAAGAAAGAAAAACTATGCCAAACATGCTGTAGAATATTTGTAATTTAGGCGTGCTCTAGTTGTATTTCTAAAGAAATTTAGTCATGATAATAAAGTTAATAAAATATTATTAGTAAATTTTTTAGTGTAATTATCAAATTAGTTGCACTTGTGGAACTATTACGAGGCAGATTAAGAAGAACACGTAACAATGATGTGTTAAAATAAGATAATTATATGTCAATTTTTGATAATTTAATGTATTTGTATTTTAACTCTAATATTTTATTGATATTATTAATGAACCCAAAGTTCAATTTAATTTTTTAATCATCCCTTTTATTTTCTTAGTTTAGAATAATTCTCTAAAAATCAATTTAAGAATTAAAAATAAAGGTGTAATTAGAGATTTGAGAAGTTATTAAAAATAAAAGAAGTATAAGGGAAAGTTATAAAATTTGGAAACAAATGTTTTTATAATGATTTCTATAAAATAAAAGTAAATAGTATAAAATGATTGTTGCACTATAAAAATGTGCAAGCAAGTATACGTATCGCACGAGTAATATAATGATAAGTAAAGTATTGTTCCCACTAGGATTTGACACTAAGATAATTACTAAGTATTAAAATTAGCACCTTAATCTAAATCAAGCCAAATATAAATTGTAATAAAGGGAAACTAATCTAAAAACACAAAAATAACAAATGAGCACAACAATTTAGACTAATTTTGAAAGTAAGAGGCTTAGGATTATGATTCCCCTAGCAATTAATTGAAATCCAACATACCCTCTTTAACATTGCTGTTAATGGTATAATTTGCTAATTTAGGACATTTAATTACCTATAGGCATCTTCTGAATTACTAATAGGCATTCCCTTTATACCAAATCTGTAACTCCTTATGCAATTGATTAAGAGACTTCATGGAGAATGGGTCATAATGTGACTATGCAAAGCTAGTAGGTATATTTCTATCGTACTCAACATTGCAAGTTTCATGAACTTATACTACCCAATCCATAATCTAGCCCTAAATTTCCTTTCCTAAGTTCATTTAGGCTACCTAAATCATCTAATGGTTTCCACAAACTTAGAAGCATTAAGAACAAGATTGAGTAAACAAATTATATCATTAATTGCAAGTAAAGAGATTAAAAGAGTCCTACCACATACTAGGGTTTATCATAATGCCAAATCAAAAGTTCAACTCATCAATACAAGATAAATCAACATTAAAAAATTGAGCATCATCCAAATGCGCATAGAAATACAAAGAAAATTGATTTAATGGGTGAATATCCTCCAAATCCAAGCTTTCCCCTTGCCTTTGGAGCTCCTTGAGACTTTCCCTAAACCTCCAAAATGACCTAGAATGATAGCCTCTCTTCAAAACCCTTAAAATCCCCTTATAAACCAGCAAAAATCAGATTCTAAAATGCATTCATTTTGCTTAGTTTAGATATGTCGTCATGACCAATTCTTAGTTGGTCATGACAAGGTTTCATTCTATCCAAAAATCTGCTTTTTAGGCCATGACCAGTTGATGGCTGGTCATAAGGCACGATGCATATAAGTGTAGATGACTTATCCTCATATTAATTTATTTATAAAATTTCCTTAAATCCATAATTTATCTTACTAAGGTAACTCTGTTACTTAAGTTACAAGACTTTCCAAAATTCTAAATATCTCTTTACACTTATGTAATTCCCTTCTTACTCACATGCCTTCACAATTATTCGCAACCAATTATCTTACTCTTATCTTGCTAAGCATATCATGGCTCGCCTATTGGGAGGCTTTTCACCCAGGGCCCTTGTCCAAGCTCTCAGCACCATAATCCAAAGTGCAATATTGTCAATCTTGTAAGTTTTCTATCACTTTGTTCTCTTTTAGTTCCTGCAGTTTTATTTTGATTCTTTATATATAGACGCATCATCATCATCTTGTTTATTGTCCTTTTCTTTGATCTTGGACATATATATTTTCAGAAGGCGCGGTGGAAGAAGGTCAGATTTGAGCCAGGGAAGTGGTGGGCAAATTAATGGCATTGGAACAAAGAGTCCTAAGGAGAAGAAAGATAACATAAGCAATGGCAATGACCACCACTAGTGGCTGGGAAGCTAATAAGTAGCTTTCGTGCTTTCCGAAGATCAATTAGTTATGTCAATAAACAATTTACTGTCCAGCAACAATTTGTGGAGAAACAATGAATGAATAGGTTTATATTTGAATTTTCATTAGAGATGCCTCTTTTTCGTTCTTTGCCCAGCAACAGACACACACAAACAAAACCGCTAAGGTGTGATCGATCTAATAACGATATTCAAAACTGGAGAATCAAGTATACGTGTGGCAGCTATTGTGATTTGCTAGTATATAGTTTGTTCCCCTGCAACAATTGCTGAATGCTTCCTTGAACTTTCGTTCAGTTAAAGATATTTCCTTCTATTTTCAAAATCAAAATATAAGTCCTTCAACTTTTATAATTGAAAACGTGGGTCCTTCTATCTATTTTTCATAGAAATTGGTGTTAAATTTGAGTGATCTTTTTTATTCGACAAGCAAGTATTATACAATAAGTTAACATGACATTGAGTTAACGTCATAAAAAGTGAAATCAATAAAATAATCTATTTTCGGAATTTATAAGTTGAATGACCTTATTTTAAATTCTAAAAATTCGAATAAATATCTATTAGTGACAAAGTTCAATTGAGTTTCTTCTTCTTCTTTTTTTAAGTAAATTATTTATTTATTTATCTATTACTATATGCTAATTGACAGAACTGATACATTCTTACATTATAGGCGTTACTAATGTCAATGGATAATTCAAAACTTTCAAATACATATAGTTATAATTCTTTACAAAAGTATATATTCTATTGTAAATAAAAATTGATTACATACCAAAAGATATATAATTGAAAAATTAATGAAATTACTTTTATGATTACTCTTTCTTTAATAAATAATATAATTAATTTTTATGATAACTTATTGAACTCTTTTTCTTAAACTTTATGAAGTTGATCAGAAAATCATTTTAATAGTTGCTTTTGGTCAATTTAAGAATGTTTGAAATAAATCATATACTTACAGTAACAAAACATAATGAGACAAATATCCTTACAAATTGACACGCTGAACCCAATATTCATAGACTTGGTCAATAAAGGCAGAAAAGCCTCTGCTAATCAAAATGGAATATGAAACACGTTACAATAAATATTACTGTAAGGAAATAATAAACTAAGACTTTGGAGGAGTGGTTCAGCGAAATGACGGTAGACTAAATAATTATATTCTTTTGGATGCACTATAGTGAATTATTCTCACTTGCATTAATTAATTTCATCACTCACCCTCTATAAATATCAATCTCCTTGACTGGCAGATGCGCAGTTCACAATAGAACACCTAACTCAAACTCAGAGAGCAAACCAAAAGAGACAATATTACATTCTCTTCATCTTGTTCACCATGTCTCTTCGCCTGTTGGGACAGTTCTCACCAGAAAACCTTATTCGAGTTCTGGACTTCATACCTCGTGCTGAACAGTCCTTGATCCTGTGAGTTTCAGCTTTCTCTCCTTTTCTTCTTGCTCTTGTCATTTCTTAGCTAGATCAGGCACCTTCATTGTTTGGTTCATCTACAAATCTACGATCAGAATCTAGCCTATATATTTTTTTCATTCTCTTCGTTTTCATGGGTTCAATTGCATCGCAACATAAACTTCCATGGCTTTATGTCATGTTTCGTGATATTGAACTTGAATGAATTACAGAAAATTTGTAAGTTTGCGTTTCAAGTTTAGCTAGCAGCAGGATGACATGGGTGTAGCTTTCATCCAGCAATGATTAACTTTAGTTAATTAATGAGATGAATTAATGCATGTTTGGATCAGAATTCGTGGTGGACCGAGAAGATCAGTCATCACCAAAGGACCACCAGGACAGCATTACTTCGTCACTATGAGTGCTAGGGACTTGACAAAGAGGAAGGAATCAAAGGATAATGCTAATTAAGGATCAAGTCAACGCGAGTTACTAGCTAATATACAGCCAAGTGCTGCGTGATGAATGTGATTAAGATAGTGTTGATTTTTCACAGCACGATGGATAAATCATTGTAATTTTAAGCTTGGATCTGTAATATTATACTGTTATTCAGGAAGTTCATGTGTTTGTTTGAGGTTAATCAACAAAGATAAGATTTGAGTTGTTTCAATTAGCTACTTATGAAATTTGAAGTGATTATATTCATGGTTCAAGACAATATATAGTGGTTTTAGATTTGTACTAGCCAAATTAAAATCAATATTTAATCCAAAAAAAAAAACTAGAGCGATGATATATGTTATAGGAAAAATCATATTCCTTAGTTGTAGCTTTATAATTATTAAATATGGAATCATATTTTGTCTTTTGATATAAATTTATTTCTAAACCAAGTTTATTAATGACCGTATAAAAATAAATTTTTTTTATAAATTATTATTTAATATTTAATAATTAATTATATCATAACTAAAAAAAAATATTTTTTCTGGTTTCAAAAAAAAATGTTTCTAAGAATACATATTCACGTAGTGTTAGATAAGAATGAGGTAATGCCTTTAAAAGTTAATTAGTTAATTATCAAATTAAATGACATGCTTAAATACGGTAGTGTAAACTTGATCACAGAGTACCATAACTAATTTTTTTAAATTTAATTTTCGTCAATTCACAATGCTAATACGCTCACTACTTCCAGATAAATTTTATTAAAAATTCAAAAATTATAAATCATAGTCAATAATTTAATACACATGAAAAGTCTTGTATATTATACATTATATTAACGTTAAATAAAATTTTAAGAATATAAATGATGTATATATTATATAATGTGTGACTCTGAGTGGTGGAGGGAAACTACCTATAACTTTTTTTTTCCAATTATGATTCAATAATAATTCTAATATTTAAAATTTTAATTGTAACACCTTATCCTTTATATTATTATAAAAAGTGAAAGCATTCTATATGAATTTAAATTATTATTTAAAGTTACATAATTTTAGTAAAAATAAGTTAAGGAATTTTTAATTGTAAAAAAGATGTAAATTATCGCACGACAAATTACTTAGTTTTAACTAATATATTATGTTTTATTTTTTATAATACTTCAAAGAAGTAAAATACTGCACTTTTAAAATTTGAATAATAAAATTACAGTTTCAAAAACTGTATGAAATTGCTTTAACCTTAAGTGGATCCATTAAAAGCAAAATTTTTGTGACCAACTCTTTGACGTGCATTATTTTGTTTCGTGTTTATTAAAGTTGATTTGATGTTGTTTTGGATTAGTGCTCGAGCTGGACCAAGAAAACCAAAACTCAGGAACCTGGTGGGCTCCATTATTTAATATCAGAATTATGAGTTCAATGGGGAAACAGGTCGTGGCCAGCGAGCAGCGAGTATATAAGTTACATATGAAGAAAACAAAAGGAAAACACCAAGGGAGTAGTTGTGAATTCTGATTAAGATCATAGTGTTCATCTTTCGAAGCATGATCAATAAATAATTGTATTTTTTGAGCTCTGATTAAGATCATAGTGTTTATTTAATGATATTTCAGGAATTCATTAAATAAAATGGAATCTTTTTATTAATTTTTGAAAGGGACAAATAGTCTTTTACGAAATAATGATTTTACTTATTGATTAATTCTTAAAAAAACAATTTCATCACTAACGCAACGTGAGGTAGAACATTGTAATTCTTTTTTCAGAAATCTTGATCATATAGACAGTTCAGTTCAAGACAATAATGGTTTTAGATCTGTCCTTTCTCTAAAGGGTGAGTGGAGAGAGTTTGTTCCTATAGAAAGCCACTTTCTTCGTTCTACATTAACAGTGACATTCATCTTTTATCATGTGAGATAAAGCTGTTTATGAATGAATTACAACATTTTTTTCGGCGAGCTTTTCACTTTGACATTCAATACGACCAACTAGCAAGCTTTCATGTGACTGTCTTCTTCAACAACCAATATTCTTTTTTTCTTTTTAAAAAACAAAAACCTCTTTTTGAATGTTGATTCTAAAAGTACTTAAAGATTTGTTGAAATAAGTAATTAATTAGGGATCGGATCCTCTTTTATTATGGTGGGAACACTCTTTAAAGCTTGTCGTGCTCTTCTCTGTATAATTTTAGTAAGAATTAATTTTTTTAATGTTATTATAATACATAAAAATAAATATATATATATATATATATATTATTGAATTAAAATATGATAATTGTTTGATCTATATAATTTAATTTGAAAATAAAATTATACCTACAACAACCATGCATGTTAGACAACTAATGTATACTTGTTATATTATAATTAAAATATAACATAATAAAAATATAAAGAATTTTATATAATTTTTTTACTAAAAATAATATTAATATTTTAAATCTTTCTTTTAACATGATATATATCATTTTATTTGTTTTTAAAAAAGACCTGAACAATTTCTAACACAACAAATAATTAAACACACTATACTCCGACTATATAATATAATAATAATATGTTTAAAAATTTATATGTTATTATAAAATGAAACATCAAATTTCACACATTATAATTTATTCTTTATAACAAGATGACATTCTATTTATAAATTAACATTTATTATAATAATTTTCCAAAAATTAATATTGAAGAAAATATAAAACAAAAATCAAATTAAACACGGACAACACAAAACCCTCTCCTGACAGCAAGGTTGTCAAACTCGCGATTCTAAGTAAACTCATAAGGGGAAGGTAGACTCGTAACGTAAACTCGTAACGTAGAATCGTAAGAGTTTACAATAATTGATATTAAACATAATTGTATCATATAAATACATAAAATTTTATACATAAATACTCATTTAATGATCTATAATCTACATTCTATACTTTTCATTCAAATTAATATACAAATTTTAATAAGTTTCATAATTTATTATTTATGATAAAAGAATACTCATTTAACATAACTAACTCTCAAATAAAAATAATATATAAGTTCGTATTAGCTAAAGAGAAATTCTAATTTATTAACCATTATAAAAAAGAAATAAAAATATAAATTGATCTTTCATCACAAATTAGCTAACGAAAAATCATAATTTCCTAACCATATATGCATCAAATTTTAGCAATGTACATTAATAATATATAAATTTTTCGTTATTTTTGGATAACTATATTAAATAATTAATATTTAAACTTTTTACTATGTTAAAACTTGATTGGTTTAGATTGAGACCCCAAAAGTGTTAAAGTGTTCAATATATCAAGTTAATTAAATTATAGCTTAAAATATATATATATATAGTCAAGCAGTAATATTGTAGTAATTACATATAATGTATTGCATATATATAACAAAGATAACATTGTGGCTGAGTGGCACAACTTGTTGGGAATAAGGTGCAGAGACATGGGTTCGAGTTTGTATTTGCTTGACTCGTCGAGTTTGATAACCCTGCCTGATAGCACTTCTCAATAGGTGGCCACTCTGAGTCAAAATATAAATAATATATACCATAATGTTTAGAAAAATTATTTATTTCTCTAGCTAATTGCTAGAGCCACAATTGGTTTATTTAATAATGATTTTAAGTCAACAGTCCAAGTCTTCTCTCTTAATTAACATTATTCTTAGTCAAAGTCTTCAATTGAATATGAAAGTCAAGCTTCAATATCAATGGCTTATCCTCATAATAAATTTTTTCACACCTACATTTTGCTTTACCTATTCAATTCACACATTAAATGAAACTGTTACTAATCAACATCAAATTTGACAGATTTAACGCCAAAAGAAACAAGGTTCAAATCTTTTAATTAATAGAACAAGAGAAAAGAAAGGGAAAAAATGCTTATTTTAATTTCCTTTACTAAATGAGAGGTATATAAGAAAATTCCCCCTTCTTAATGTAGTTTCACAATTATTAATTAATATTACTATTCCCGATAAACATTTCAAGCGGGAATCTCTAAATTATTTGTATAAATTTCTTTGTAGAGTTAAAAAAAATTAAAAAATAAAGCATGTAGAAAGAGAAAGAATGATTTTATGCACACTTTTCTTTTTATATATGTATCGTTATCTATCCAAAATTTATAATAAAATTTTTGAAAAAGAAGAATTTAGAAAATGCATTTTCATATATATACCAAATTGTGGTTCAGAGGGCTCCAGAGCCTCTATCTAGAAGAGACGATCCCAGATAGATCAAGAGAAACACAATCATGGGCAAATGAAAAAAGTGATGAAGGCAATTGTAGACACAGCTCAATCATGCATGCTTAAAGAATAAAAAACAAATGATTATGTACAGGATACAGAAATTCACGGATCCCTGTCAACAGGATTAAAAGCAAAAGAAAAAAGAAAAAAAAAAAAGGCTACATTGCAGAAAACTTTCCATTTGCCTCTATTGATGAGACAGTGAGAGTGAGAAAGTGATAAGTATAAAATTAATATCTAATTTTATAAATTGATATAATTTAATTTTTTATAAATTAATTGTTACAAATTAGTTTTATATAAAATTTAATTTGTAAAAAATAATCACTTACAAATTTAAATTTAAGTAAAATTAATTTTTTTGTTTAATTTAATGAAAAACTAATTATAATTAATTTATGAAGAATTAAATTATTATAAAGCATAAAAATAAGGAATCAATTTAATAGTTTTCTCGAATAAAAAATGGTGGAAGAAGATCAACCAAACAAATTATAGATCAAGAGAAATACAATCATGGCCAAATGAAAAAAGTGATGAAGGCACTTGTAGACTCTGCTCAATCATGCATGCTTAAAGAATAAAAGACAAATGATTATGTACAGGATACAGAAATTCACGGATCCCTGTCAGCAGGATTAAAATCAAAAAAACAAAAAACCAAAAAGCCTACATGGCTGAAAACTTTCCACTTGCCTCTATTGATGAGATAGTGAGACTGGAAAATAGAAAAGTATAAAATTAATATTTAATTTTGTAATTTGATATTAATTTTTTATAAATTAATTGTGACAAATTAATTTTATATAAAATTTAATTTGTACAAAATAGTTACTCATAAATTTAAATTTAAGTAAAATCAATCATTCTATTTGGTTTAATTAAAAAAACTTATTACTATTAATTTAAAAGGGATCAAATTGTCATAAAATATAAAATTAAAAAATCAATTTAATGTTTTTCTCGAACAAACAATAGAGGGAAAAGATCAACCAAACAAATTATATTATTGGAAGACTTTGCTCTATTTATACTCTTACTTTGAGTGCACCATCAGTGAGTATTATCAACTTAATTGTCAGAATTTTTCTAAAACTCTAAATCTTAAATCTTAGTAAGGTAACTCTTTATTACTTAAGTTACTTGACTTTTCTAAATTTTTTGTTTGATACTAGACTTTTCTAAATTTTAAACTTCTCTTGACGCCTATAAATTTCTCTTCTTGCTTGCTTGTCTTTACAATTATTCCCAGTCAGCCATTTAATTATCCATCTAACTTCGGTGTTGCCAAGTTATCATGGCTCGTCCAGTGGGAGGCTTTACACTTAGAACCCTTGTTCAAGCTCTAAGCTTCAAACCCAGAAGAGCAAAATCATTTTCCCTGTAAGTTTCAAATTAATTTGTTCTCTATAACCCTGTGTTTTGCTCATCTTTTAATGTAGATAGCTGTATACTGGTGTTTCTCCTCCTTTTTCCACAAAATTTTCATCCTCGTTGCAGTCATTAATTAATGGTTCTTTTTCTTTTTTTTCCCTTTTGCTTCCTAAATTTAATTTCATAGATATAAAGCTGCAACATTTGGCTTTATCCCGTGCTGCTAGAAAATTTTGACCAACTTTATAGTCATTGATGGTTGTTCTTTTCTTTTCCCTGTATAAATGCATGGCCAAATCTATTTCGTTATAAAAGCATTATTATTTGAAGCCATCAGCATATAAAAATAACACTTATTCATTATTAAATGAATTAATTAAGATGAAATTACTGTGTTATGGATCAGAAGCCGAGGTGGACGAAGAAGGTCAGATCTGAGCAAAGGAAGTGGAGGCCAACACAACGGTGTTGGAACGAAGAGTCTGGACGAGAAAATTTTGGATAGCACTAGCACCTCAAAAATTCAAAAGGAGAATAAAATCATTAATGGAAATGACCACGTCATCAAGGATCATAGCACCACCAAGATAAGTGGCAAATAATGCTTGTCTCTGTGTGTGTGTGTATATATATATATAGTGGCTTAGTCTGCTTTTGTCACTGGCATTTCAATCTGTAATATAGTTAATGGGAATGTTAATTAATTATGTGATGGACATGGTTAATGTAATGTGGTTTACTATCTTCCTTTTTTGTATTATAGACAATGACAAACAAACATATAAAGCATATCGTCCAAATAATGGAAGACATGTTACAAACCACACAAATTACAATAACATGTCGTATCACAGGCTTATCTACATAGTCATGATATAGGGAAAGACTTTTACCTTAGAGATCTAAGATCCTTGGAGTCCTAAAATGGTCCAAATGTCCAATCCACTTATCAATCTAAATAGATGGCTACAACTTAACAAATTATTGATGAACTAACATAGTAAATTATGTTAAAAAAATATATAATTTAAAATATCTAAACACGACAAGTTATTCTAAACAAACAACTTCTATGATTATGCAAAATTACGCAAGATATAGACATTTTAGATTATACATAATAGAATACTTCTCTCATAGTAAGCAGCCAGGTTTCCACAAACTTATATCACTACTACATGCTCTTTAAGACTGTCACTGTTATATTGCTTTCACAGTTGAATGACAACTTAATTAGAGACAGTAATATGAACGTATAAGACAAATAAATACAAACAAATTAAGTTAATTAAAATTTGAATATCTCAGTTGATTTGCGTTCTTAATTAATTTGTTGGGGGGAGGGTGGTCATATTTAATGGCAAAAGTAGGAAGCTGGCAAACGGAAAATGTCAAGTTGTTGAAGCCATGTTGTAACTGTAAGTCAAATAAAAAATTCGCTTTTAGTGGAGCTCTGTTTAAAGTCTGAAAAAACTACATTCAATTATAACTTAATTTATAATTTTAGTATTTAATATTTAAAATATAATATTTTATGTGTCTATTTAGATGCGAACTTATAATTCCTAAATTAGGTATAGTACCCATCATACGTGTCTATTCATATGCTAACTTAATTCCTAAATTAATGACTCACTTTTTCTTTTAAAAAAAATACTCTACAACTTTAAAACAAAATCATGGACAGTGTTTAGAGATTTTTGTTTACTCAGAAAAGAAACACACAAATGTTTTATAGGGTGTATTTGGTTCATGAATTTGTGGGAAGGGAAAATGAATAGAAATGAACTTTAAGTTTAGGCTCATTTCAATGTTTGGTAAGATTTTGCCAAGGAAATAGATTCCCTTGGCAATCCTCATTCTTACAAATATAAGAAAGTGAATTACTTAGTCGGGTGGAGGAGTGTAAAGCTTTCTAGGGAATTAATAATTTTTAACCATGTGTCTATAGACACATAAAATGAACATGATTTTCATGTAAATGTAATTATACTGTATCTACAAATTTTAAATTTTTAATAACAATTTTATTTACAATTGGCATGCTTGACCAGTGTTTCGATCATTTTCACGATTAAATGGTGAATTTATTAAAACTATATTTTTTGTTTAGAAAAAAATTGAAGTTAAGGTGACTGTAATTTTACAAAATTAAAATTAAAACATGCCATATTAGATTTAATAATTACGCACTAATTAGCTGCAAATTAAAATCTGGTTGGAATTTCTTGCAATCAAACTGAATATAATGAAAAGACAATTTCTTGCAATTCATTGTAGGTTCATCAATTACCTTTTTGTTTACGTCTTTGAAGTTTGAAGACATTCCTACATTTTTTTTCTTTTTAAATTCTTCTGTAAATTTTGATTTTAATTTGGATGGGCAGCGAAAAGACAAATCTAAAACCATTATTATAAGGAACTATGTATAGATTTCCAGATATCAAGAATAGAATCACGCTTAAAATTCCATAAGTAGAGAATTGAAACGACTCAATGTGATCTCTATTGATTAAGCTCAAAGAAAACACATCACTTCATAATTAACAGTATAATATTACAGATCAAAGCTCAAAATTACAATTATTTATAAACACAATTATCAGCCAGCAGTAAGCTGTATTAGTTAGCTTTGACTTGACCCTCAGTATTTTCCATTGATTCCTCCATTATTGTTAAGTGACTAGCAGTCATGGTGGCGAAATAATGCTGTCCTGGTGGTCCTTTGGTGAGGACTGATCTTCTTGGTCCACCACGAATTCTGATCCAAAACAATCATTAATTAATTCATGTTTTTACATGTTAATTAACTTATAATTCAAGTTAATTAAAATTAATATTATTGCTGGGTGAAATTAATTAAAGATGCATGCACATCATCATTATCTGCTACGCAAATATATAAATTTTCTGCAGTTCATTTGAGTTGATTATCATGAAACATGAAATAAAGCCATGAAGAAAATGAAGTGAAATGAGAAAATCTTAGCTAGATTCTGATCAAGGGTGAAGATGAACCAGACGAAGAAGGTGCATGATCTAATGACAAAATGATAATTAAGAGCCAAAAAGGAAAAGCAAACTGAAGCAGAAAGCTGAAACTCACAGGATCAAAGATTGTTCTGCGCGTGGAATGAAGTTCAGAACTCGAACAAGGTTTCCAGGTGAGAAATTTCCCAACAGACGAAGAGACATGGTAAGCAGAATGAAGAGAATACACTATTGCCTCTCTGGTTTGCTCCTCTGAGTTAGGTGTTCTATTGTGAACTGCATCTGCCAGCTAAGGAGATTGATGTTAATAGAGGCGGGTGACTGTTGAAATAAGAAATGCAAGTGGGAATAATTCCCCATATTTTTTAATGCGTGCAAAAAAATGAATTATTTATTACCTTCATTAATTTAGCTCAACTACTCCTCTATGCAGTCTTTTGTTCATTATTTCCTTGAAGCATCATTGATTTTCGTATTTCGTGCTCCATTTTTGCCCCGCTGCCTGTAGATATTGACTAAGTTTTGGATTATCTGCTGACAAGAGCACTGCCTGTAAATTGGCCTGTATTAACTACTAGAGGAAGAAATGAAATTCGTTTTAAAATTTTCATTGAACTTTAAATCATTTACAAACCGTCTTTTCAATTTTAAATTTTTAAAATTTTCACATTGTAAAAAATAAGTCTTTGTATCTATTTAATCTATATGATGATGCATTGATGCTAACTCAAATACTACCTTAAATTAAAAAAGTATAAAATTGGTCATACACTTTTATATTTTATGACAATTTAATCTTTCACAAATTAATTATAGTAAATCTGTTACTTACAAATTCAGATTAATACAAAATTAGTTCTTCACAAATTTAAATTTGTACAGAATTAATTCCTCAATTTAAATAATTAAATGATTGATTTTGCATAAAATACAATTTCTGAGTTGAGAGATTAATTCGTGAGAGACTAAATTATCATAAATATAAAAATGATAAACTAATTTAGTACTTTTTCTTAAATTAATTCATAATTAACATGGCAAATTCCTATTTGTTTGCAATAATTAATTTATCAAACCAATATATATACACACACACATATATATTCAACTTAACAGCAATCTCTACAAAAAATGGATAAATTGGTTTTTGTCATAAAAATTAAAAAACATATTGTTTAATTTATGTAATTTAATGAAGTATTCCCCACAATTCATAAAAGCTTGCATCAATTTTTGCAGGAAAAAAAAAATGAAGGACAAAGTGTACCCCACTAAGTTTTATGCATGATCTCACCTTAAATCTCAGCACCCCACTCTAGATGACTCTGGACTTAAATTGCAACACTTGGATTCTGAGCTTCAAACTATATTGTGTTTTAGTGTCCTTTTGACCAATTCCTTCTAAGGTTTTTATACTTTTGTCTTCACGTAGTCTGTGAGCTAAACCCAACATTCATATTTAAAGATTTGGATTTCCCCGTTTTTTATTTTGTATTATTACGTTAGTTTAAGATAATCATAAAATAAGTATAACATTCGCTTAAATAATAGATTCATAAAAACCCATTTATTATATGTCTATCTCTTTAACAAAAAATAAATAAATATAAGAAGATCCAATCTTGATATCCGGCTGTTCTGAATCAAAGTGACGAAGCCAATGGGAAAATTTGCATACTCATTCCTGAAATTATAGTTTAATTGTAGTCGTTATGCGAAAGCTTTGATTACTCTTGCATTATTTGATTGTAATTTTTCTCCATGATATCTGGATCATTTACAGAGTTCATGACAATAATGGTTGAGATGTGTCCTTTCTCTACGCAAGCCGAAATTCAACACCAAGTGTTAACGAGTGAGTGGAGAGACTTTGTTCCTTTGGAAAGCCAATTTCTGCGTTCCACATTTTCTTGTGTATATTTTTACAGTGACATTCATCTTCAACGTTGATCTGAGATAAAGCTGTGTATGAATCAACTCCATCATTTTCTTACTGCCAGCTTTCACTTTGTCATTCAATACGACCAACTAACAAGCTTTCATGTGACTGTCTTCTTCAACTACCAAGATTGACAATTAAAAAAAAAAAAAACTTTGAATAATGATTCTAAAAGGACTAGAAGATTTGTTGAAATAATGGCACGTAGGGATCAGGACCCCTCCGGTTGTGTGGAAACACGAGAGGTCTTGTTCTCTCTCTAAAGGTTATTGTGTGTGTGTGTGTGCGTGTGTGTGTTTTTTTCATAATTCGAATAAATATTAATTTTTTAATAACACAGAAAATAATATTAACATTTTAGATTTTTTTTCTATATGATGTTATCTTATTAAAAAAACTGAACAAATTTTAACATAAAAAGCAATTAGACAATGTACCAGATTATATGATATAAAAATATTATGTGTTTAAATAATCAAAATATTAATATGAAAGAAACGGTCAGATTTCACGCATAATCTATTCGTTTTAACAAGATTACATTATGTTCATACTTTAACATGATTCTGACATAGTGTATAATGATTATTTAAAAAAATCTTTAACAAAATCTTTAAAAAACAAAACAAAACAAAACAAGACCAACACAGGACCCTTTCCTGGTAGCACACCCACATGCGAGCATCTGTTCTTCATAATAAGTAGCCACTCGAGTCTAAATATAAATAATATCAACCAAAATGTTTAGAAAAGCTACATTGCAGAAAACTTTCCACTTGCCTCTATTGATGAGATAGTGAGAGTGAAAAAGAGGAAAAAACAAAAATAATATCTAATTTTATAATTTGAGACAATAGAATCTCTTATAAATTAATCGTGATGAATCAGTTTCATATAAAATTAAAAATATACAAAATAATAACTCATAAATTTAAATTTGAGTAAAATCAATTACTCTTTTGATTTAATGAATAACTAATTTTGTATAAAATAAAATGTTTGAAGGATTGACTGGTCACGATTAATTTACAAGAGGCTAAATTATCGTAAAGTATAAAAATAAAGAATCAATTTAATGTTTTTCTCAAGCGAAAAATGGAGGAAAAAGATCAATCAAACAAATTATATTATTGGAAGACCTTGCTCTATTTATACTCTTACTTTGAGTGCCCCATCAGTGAGTATTAGCAACTTAATTGTCAGAATTTTCCTGAATCCTTAATAAGGTAACTCTTTATTACATAAGTTACTAGACTTTTCTAAATTTTAAACATCTCTTGACGCCTATAAATTTCTCTTCTTGCTTGCCTCTCTTTATAGTAATTTATGGTCGTTCTTTTCTTTTCCCCTAGGTGTGTATATTTATACGTGGCCAAATGTATTTCCCTATAAAGCCATGCATTATTATTTGAAGCCATTAAAGATAACACATTAATTTTCATTATTAAATGAATTAATTAAGATGAAATTACTGTGTCATGGATCAGAAGTCGAGGTGGACGAAGAAGGTCAGATCTGAGCAAAGGAAGTCGAGGCCAACACAACGGCGTAGGAACAAAGAGTCAGGACGAGAAAATTTTGGGTAGCACTGGCACCTCAAAAATTCGAAAAGATAATAAAATCAGCAATGGAAATAGCCAAGTCATCAAGGATCGGAGCACCACCAAGATTGGTTGCAAATAATGTTTGTGAGTGTGTAAGTATACTGTATGTACAAGTCTGCTTTGTCGCTGGCATTTCAGTCTGTAATATAGTTAATGGGGGATATGTTAATTATTAATTATGTCATGGACATGGTTACTGTAATGTGGTGTATTATCTTCCTTTTTTCGTGGAATAGACAATGACAAACAAAAAATAAAATTGCTCACAAAAACATGGAGCGTGTCGTTCAAACAATGAAAGACATATGTTAGCTATTTACGAACCACACAAATTACGATAACATGCTGTATCTCGGACTTATCTAAGTAGTCATGATATGGTGGAAGACTTGACCATAAAGATCCAAGATCCTTCGACTCCTAAAATGATCTAATCCACTTTCTTCGCCTAAAGGATTCTACGGCCACAATCCAACAAGTCATATATGATGAATTGTCATAATAATTTGTTTCCAAAAAATACTACTTATTAAAATGTCTAAACACGACACGTATTATTCTAAACAAATAGCTTCTTTGGCTACACAAAGTTACACAAAATATAGTCATTTAAGATTATACATTATAGTTGGCCGAACCATAATTACTAACAATACAGTTTAAATAATTCATTAAGAAGTACTATTATTAACTTCGTCAATTACCATTTATTTTATAAATATTAGTCCGTAAAAGTTTTAAAATTTTCTCCACATTAGGTATTATTGGGAATTCAATTAGATATAAACAATTTTAAATTTTAAATTTGTAAAATAAACCAATGAGAAAAAAAACGAATTCCCAGGCTTCCCACTTTAAAAATCAATTAGATTCATCATTTGCTTTTTCATTGAACTCTGTGTAGACATTCTTACACCTTTTTTTTTTTTTTTTTAAATTCTCCTGTAAAGATTGGTTTTAATTTGGATGGCCAGGGAAAGGGCATATCTAAAACTATTATTATTATTATTATTATTATTATTATTATTATTATTATTATTATATATGAACAATATGTATAGATGTTTCAGATTTCAAGAATATAATCACGCTTGAAATTCCATAATTAAGTAGGGAATTGAAAAACAACTCAATCTGATCTCTATTGATTAACCTCAAAGAAAGCACATCACTTCCTAATTAACAGTATAATATTACAGATCAAAGCTCAAAATTACAATTATTTATCCATTGATCATACTATGAAAATGAAGACTATCTTTATAATCACAATTATCAACCAGCACTAAACTGTATTAGTTAGCATTGACTTGACCCTCAGTATTTTCCATTGATTCCTCCCTTATTGTTAAGTGGCTAGCAGTCATGGTGGCGAAATAATGCTGTCCTGGTGGTCCTTTGGTGAGGACTGATCTTCTTGGTCCACCACGAACTCTGATCCAAAACAAACATGAATTAATTCATGTTATTACTGCATAATTAAAACATAATTTAAGTTAATTAAAATTAATATTATTGCTGGGTGAAATTAATTAAAGATGCAAGCACATCATCATTATCTGCTGCAGTTAATTTGATTTGATTATCATGAAATATGAAATAAAGCCATGAAGAAAATGAAGTAAAATGAGAAAATCTTAGCTAGATTCTGGTCAAGGTTGAAGATGAACCAAACAAAGAAGGTTCATGATCTAATGAAGAAATGAAAATTAAGAGCGATAAAAAAGGAAAAATAAACTGAAGCAGAAGCTGAAACTCACAGGATCAAGGATTGCTCTCCGCGTGGAATGAAGTTCAGAACTCGAACAAGGTTTTGAGATGAGAAATTTCCCAACAGACGAAGAGACATGGTGAGCAAAATGAAGAGAATATACTATTGTCTTACTGGTATGCTCATAAACTCTTAGTTTTGTGTTTAATATTGTGAAGTGCATTTGCTAGTCAAGGAGATTGATATTTATAGAGGGTGAGTAATGGAAGAAATGCAAGTGGGAATAATTCCCTATATTATTTAATGCCTGCAAAAAAATTAATTATTAATTTACCTCAACCACTCCTCCATGAAGCCTTTTGTTTCTTATTTTCTTAAAGTATTCATTAATTTTGGTGTTTAATGCTCCATATTAATTAGCCTTGCTACCTGCATTGACCAAGTTTTAGATCATATATCCGCTGACACGAGCACTGCATGATGTATCATTTCTGTAAATTGGCCTATATTAACTAGTAGAGGAAGAAATAATGAAATTAGTTTTAAAATTTTCATTGAACTTTAAATCACTTACAAACTGTCTTTTGAATTTCTAAAATAATTTTTTTTTAATTTTTACATTGTAAATAATAAGTCCTTGTATCTATTTTATCTATGCTAACTCAAATGCTACCTTAAGTTATTTTATAAATAACATGGCAAATTCACATTTGTCCAATACCAATTTATCAAACCAAAATTAATATACATATATATTAATTTAACACCAATCGGTACCAAAAAATAAATAAAATGGTTCACGTAAAATTTTTCTTATTTTAAAAATTTAATGAAGTATTTCCCAAAATTGAAGAAAGCTTGCAGCAATTTTTGTCGGAAAATAAAAATGACCTAGTCTACCATGCAAAGGTAGGTTGCATAAATGACCCCACCTGTCCGTGGATTTTGGGCTTCAAACTATGTTGTGTTTTAGTGTCGTTTTCACCTTTTCATTATTTTTTTTTATTAAAATACTTTTTTCTTCGCTTTTTGAGGTCAGCGCGACATTGATATCCAGGATTTTGATTCTTTTATATTTTTTTTCTTTTGTAGTCTTTTCATATTAGCGAGCAATAAACACAAAAGATTTACTTAAATAGTATATCATACTTATTATGTATCTATTTCTTCAACATAATATAAATACAAGATAAAAGAATATACAAACGATCTAATCTTGACATCTAGCTGTCATAAGTCAAATTGATCAGGCCAATGGGAACAAGCATACTCATTCCCACGTTTACACTTGTCAACATGAATCTTGAAATTATACTTTAATTCTAGGCTATGCCAAAACTTGAACTGTTCTTACATTATTTTGATTATATTATATTGTGAGACAGGACTTAGATGTACCGTTGACTTCAACAATGCAGCACTAGTTAAAAATTATGTAAAAATTTTCATGGTTGTAAATTATAATTAATATAGCACTAATTTCTACTTTTTGAGATTCAAAAAAGTTAAGGATTTCAATTCCTATTTTAGACATGTTTTCCACCAAAGTCTCTAACTATATTTTAGTAATTTGAACTGGATTGCAAGTTGAGTAGTTCTAATTAATTCAAAATTCAAGCAAGTTTGCAACAACTTTTACGGGAAAAATGTGAAGGACCAAGTCTACCATACAAAGGTTGAATGTATGACCCGTTGACTCTAGGTCGTCCCGGACTTCAATCGCATCGCCATGCATTTTGAGCTGAAACTACGCGTTTTATTGTCGTTTTCACCTGTTCATTAAGTTTTTATACTTTTATCGTCACTCTTTTGTGTTATCAGGGATTTGAATTTCTTAATGGGCTTTTTTTATTATGTCTTTGTCATATTGAAAAAAATTAAAAGCTCAAATTGGTTTTTAAAAAATGTTAATATTTTCAATTTGGTCCTCCATGGATAGATAGTTGTTCTCAAAGTAGTTTTTTACGAATTATTATGCTATCAATTCGACCATCCATTACAAGACCAGATCGGTGATATGTCCTCAAATTTCTCTGATGTGGTTGTGGGATTTTAATTACGTGGCTAGTCAAATAAAATAAAGTAAAATAAAAAGCCAAGTAACGGTGTATGGATGAAGGGACTGGATTGATAGCAAAATGATCTGTGCGGGACTATTTTAAAAACAAACTGTTGAGGACCAAATTGATAATGTTAGCATTTCTTAGGGACCAATTTGGAGTTTTACTCTATTAAAGAAATATATATTTTAATTATAGTGGTTATGCCAGAGCTTTGATTACTTTTGCATTATTGTGATTATATTATATTGTGAAGAAACAGTGTAGATAAAAGGAAAATCATGTAATGTGTACAATTAATATGACTTACATTAATTTCAAACATACCATTCTGTTTTAGTTTTTTTATTTTTTTTTATTTTTATTTTTTCGCTTCCTTTTTTAATTGATCCTGAGCCATTTGGGCTTAGAATACAATATCAACTTTGGTTCATTCAATTTGGGTCCTTGCCTCTTTTATTTTTATTCATTCATTTATTTTAAATTGACTTCAAAAAAACAAAATAAAATGGATCCAAATTGACTCAAAAATTAAATAATACTCAACATGGAGCATGACACAAATATAACTTAAGATTGATTTGAAGTTAATCATGACCCAAATCTTCTCGAAATCAAATAAATGAATGTGGATTTAAATCATAATCATAAATTTAACATGACTGTGAGTTAGCTGGGAATTAAAAGCCTCTCCAAGATTAATTATTATCTAAATAACTCAAAATTAAATAAAGACCAAACACGTTAATTTCTTATTTTCAGGAATGGCCCAACAAAATGTGGTGTCCACATACCCGAAATATTATACATGAACGTAAAATTTATGATCCGGGGGTATCAATTTTAAGGGACTTTTTTTATACTAATTGTTTAGTCTCTATACTTTTTATGAGTTTATAAATTCATCTTTACATATTAATTTTTTAAAATTAGTCCTCCTTATTTAAAAATTTTCAATTCAATCCCCACCATTAGATAGGCTTTTAACATCGTTAGCATAAAATTGATTTAAACACACAATATGCATAGTGAAATGCTAACTCAATTCTCAAATTGATGACTTATTTTATCAAAAAAATATAATATTTTGAAACTTTAAATAAAAAATATTCTACTTGGCCTTACAGCAATAGGGACAGTACCGATAGAGTCAAAGGTGGATACAAACATTCAGAAAAAGTTACAGTGTATTAAAAAAAAAAAAAAAAAGTAAGTCATCAATTTAAGAGTTGAGTTCGCATCTAAATAAGTATATGGACGAAAACCAATCGGAAAAGAGTTCTCCCTTCTCTGTGGGAGTTTTTTCTCTCTTTCTATGAGAGCTTCTCTTTCAAGGTTAGCTTCCTTTCCTTGTCCTTCAAGGATGGTTTCTCTTTGTCTCTGTGATTTTTTGGGAGTTCTTTTAGTGCGAGTGTTTTGATTCTCTTCTTATCTTTTCATTGTTTTGGGGCTTTTGGAGCTTCCTTTCTTGAATCTGTTGACAGATATGGAAGTGGATGAAGTGGTTTCTGAGCAAAGGGAGAATGAAGAAGTTGTGGCATTGGACTAGGGCATTCTGGAGGATGTGGGGGTCGAAGGCTTTACTCTGGTTGGAAAGCTTATTACTAATAAGTGTTGGCCCAAATCTGAAATAGCTCATAACCCATATTTGATGAATGCCAAAATCAAACGAAATAAGGCTCAACCCATCAGTAAAGCAAGCCTGCAGCAGATAAAGTACAAGCTTAAGTTTGCAAACTCAAGACAGCTTATAGAAAATAGTTGCTATAAAGTGAAAGCTATCAGTTTCTACTTTGACACACTACTCATGTGCCTTCTCTCTGTCCGAGCTGTCAGCTGCAACCATTAATGGTGCTCCAGGAAAACTCGAAGACTCAAGTCGCATAAGAGCCAAAATCTGTAAATCAAGCAATCGAAGAAGAAGCAATGACATCTTTCTCTCCTCATTGAATGTCTTTCACCTTTGATAAGCTCCAACGTCTCTTTATGGCAAAAGCTATAAATACTGAGGTTCCTGCTATTGAAGGGTGAGTGAACTACAGAGCAAAAACGAGAAGAAGCAGAAAGACATAAACATTTTGTAACAGTTTCTGTTATCTTTATTTTTCACTGAACTTAGTCTCTAATTCATCTGTTTTCAAGAAGCAAAACCTGTTTTATTATAAAAAACCCATCTGTTAAGGGTTTAAAAATTCTTTTTATTGATTCACCTCTGTCTCAAGTGGAGAAGAGGATTGTTGTGACTGTAACAGTTTGAGGTTGAGTTAGAAAACCTTGTGTTTAGAGTTAGCACGGAAAACTCTTTGGTGAAAGTGTAAGAAAGACTTCTCATAGTGAAAAACCCTTGTGAAAACAAGGGGACTAGAAATAGGCATTGTGTTTGGTCGAATCAGGATAACTTTCTATGTGTTTAATTTTTCTTCTTTGTTCTTTGTTTGTCAATTAAATTCTTAGTCAACTAGATTTCTTTTCAGTTAACTGTTTTTTCTTTTGTCTCTTTTTTCATCTGAAAAATTCAGTTAACTTTAGGGGGCCATTTAAATTATTCTTGGCTCATTTATCTCTTATTCTTATATTTTTGATTAAGTGAACATATTATTGAACTTTTCAGTCAACTGTATTTTATTTCAATTAATTGATTTTTGTCATTTACAGTTGACTATAAAATTTTCAGTTAACTAAGATTTCAAAAATAAAATTAATTTCTTGAAAAAATTGAAAGAGCACCTATTCACCTCCTTCTAGGTGCCCTGTCAATAAGAAGGTTAACATAGCTATATTTCGATTTATGATTTTAAAGAGTTAGAATGCAAAAGGTAATGTGTTGATTAGAGTCAGGGGATAATTTGTTTCTCTTTAATTTTGAAGAGAGAGAGGATTTAATTAGAATTTAGAGGGATGGTCCATGGACGGTGTTGGGTCATGTTCTTGTTTTGCAGCCATGGCCTCAGTTTCTAGTGATTAGCGAGATTTTGCTAGATAGTTGCTTATTCTAGGTGCAGATTCACGGCTTGCCAAAGGAAGGTTTGGCGCGAAAAAACCTTTTACGTTTGGGAATGAGGATACGGCTTTGAAAGCATTTAAAGATTCTTTGGTGAGGGTTGGCTTTGCTCGTACTTTTGCTAGAGTGAGAGTGGAGGTGAAGGTAGCTGACCCCCTTCCTGATGGCTTTGCTCGTACTTTTGCTTGTGGCTTCTTAATATTTGATGTGCCGAAATCTTTCTTTTAATTTATTTTTATCCATGAAATTAATTATGCCACTCTTCCAAAACGATAAAATTATGTTATCATACTATGTGAAAAGTTAACTACATGAACAAAAATAAGTTAATTAATGAAAAGCTTTTGTAATATATGTGCAATGTTTTTAAAAAAAAACTTTTAAAATTATAATGTAGAGATACTTGCAAATGCATTATATGTAATATGAGAGTAAAAAAATTATTGATATATAACTATTTAGTACTTACTAGTTTTCTTATAAGTTTGTGATACTTACGAATGCATTATTGTTGAAGAGGATATTTCAGCCAAGGAAAAAAACTATATGAAGAGGATATTTATATTTCTTTTCATTATATAAGAATTAAAAAAGTTTTATGTTGAGTATAGTAAGTATAGTTCACTCTTATTTAAGTAATATAATACTGTAAAATTACGATATAATAATAAATTTAAAAAAACGATTTCTTGATACTCGCAAAAATAAACAAATTCGTTGAGAATTTTGGACCAAGTTGTTGCACGCCATTGCCTCCCGTTAAACCCATAGCTTAAACCCTCGAGTTCCAAAACCTAGTTTCCCTTTCGTTCGTTCGTGCTTTAACCAAGCTTTCGCCCTGTATTTCCATGGCTTCCCCTTACCGTCAATTCCCGTGATTCACTGTCATCCTAATTAATGGCTTTGGCTAGAAACTTTCTCTCTCGCCGCTTGCACGTCTTCTTCGAGCCCCAGAGTCCTCTCTGCGCTTATCACATTATTTATTCCAACGCTTGTCTTCCCCACAAAATCCCTCCGTTCCATTTCAGACCCTTTGCTTCTTCACCTCAAACCCAATACCTAACAGACATAGAATCGGAGCGAAAGGACAGGAAGCCGTTGCATTTTCTCTTTAGGGGACCGGTGGGATTGTCGAAAAAAACAGAGAATAGCGAAGGTGATGGGAAGGATGATCATGACAGTAGGAAGTTAGAGGGAAAATCGAAACAAGGTGAAGCCTTGAGTTCATCGGAAAATGAGAAAATGCTGGAGATTGAAGGCAAGAAGCTTGAGAAGAAATTGACGAAAGTCAGAAGATTGAAAGCAAAATCGAAAGAAGAAAAGGAAGAAGAAGAGGTCGATAAGGAGGAGAAACTGAAGAAAGCTGAGCCGAAGAGATTATATGATTTGTTTAGTAATCAAATTCATTTTAAGAAGATCAAGGAGGTGAAACAGAAGGAACCAATTGTTTTGAAGGAGGGGAAACCGAAGAAAGCTAGGACGAGGGGATTATGTGAAGAAGTTGCTCGTGTTAAATTGTATAAGGAAGTGAAACAGAGCGAACCAGTTATGTTGAAGGAGCTTTCGCCAGACATGGAAACATTTGTGCATTATTTATACAAAGAAGGATATTTTAACGATGCCAACTTTGCTAAGGGTGATAGGTTTGATCTTAGCTGGTTCGATTCTGAATATGCCCGGAATTATATATTGTTTGCGGTGCAGAAATTCAGCAAAGACAAGCAAGAAATCTCCAAGTAAGATAACATATTTGCTATAGTTCTGTTCTACTGTTGTTGGATAGTTACCTTTGCATCTGTTTGATTTATTGAGAAGAAGCACATAGGAGAATATTAACTTCAAGAAAAAAGAAATTACAGTGCTGGACTTTCTTTAGTTCTTAGCATTTGATAAGGAAAGTAAAACCAACCATCTCTTTTTTGTGCTAATACTTTAAGCTCACTTAGTTGGTTGAATAGTCATGTTAATAGTCAATTATTTTCGCGATAGGGATTAAGGATAATCTTTGGATTTTAGAAGCTTGAGTTTTGAGTTCTTCTATTCTACTGTCCTGTGGTGGGTAGCTTAACGGTTGCCTACCCCGCTCTTCCTTGTATGGCTGTTTTTCTTTCTGTAGACAGATAATCTATTTTACCTATCAATGCACATTCGATATTGAATACAAGGTTTCATGGCTTGTGTCACGCCAGAAATATGGCTATTTCAGGTTTCCCTTGTATTTTTTTTTTATTTATGTTTCAAGAAAGATATTGAGTCTGCTTGTTCTTGATTCGCATTTTATTTGATACCTTGCTCAATCATTTTTTGTGACATCTATCAATTTGAGTTTCTTTGGTTCACGGTGATATTTTTTTCTTTTCAATATATATATCTATATATATATATATATATATATAGATATATATATTTGGTGATACATCTGCATTCTGCTGCTTCTGAATTAGGCTGAAGATCCACAAACTGACTTAGGTGATAGAAATTGAATTATTATGCTGCCTAACTTAAATTATCATCTAGGTAAAGCTGTATGTTATCCTCTTCATGTAATTCATATTTGATGTGCTTGTGATCTAGTTCCAAAATCTATTACAATTATGTTTTTATATAATGAATTTAACTATTGTTATTGATTCAAGATGCTATCTAACTATCCATTACTTCCTAGTTTTCACTGCGAATGGCTACTTTGACAATGGTTAACATAGGAGAGACTATGGGAATTTAACTTTCAAGTTATATTGGCTATGCTTGCAACAGAATAATAAGACGAATGTAGATCTAGTGAATCATTTATACCAGAAATTAAAATATTTCAGATTTGTAGTGTTGATTTCTTTTAGTGACCCTTTATACACTTTAAATGAGTGTTATTTTGATAATTCAACCAGTGAATGGCATATCTATAACAATGAAAGTATGAAGAATGATAAAATAACTTGTTAAAGGATGAAGCTGCTATAGTGATGACCTAATCACTGGTACTGTAGTTTTCATATTGACCGAAACTAGTACTCAATACTCATAGACTAAGAACCAATTTTTTAAGCAAAAGAGTTGTAAAACACAAATATTGCTGGTTATTGTCAATAAATAAGCATATAAGGTTCAAATTTTGTTACATACTGAGTAACTTGTCCAGTAATAGGTACTAATTATAATGTGACATGTGGTGGCCTGGCCATCTAGAACACAATTAGATTTCTCTTTCCAGTTTCAGCATGGTCATTCAAACTCTAATAGCATGCTTTAGCTAACAATACTTCAACTAATATTTTATAGTTATGGCCAATAAGGTTAAAAAAAAAAAAAGAATATCTTCTTTAAGGGTTATGGATATTTTTTTTTTTTTAAAATACTATTACATCTTAATTCATAATATCTGTTTTCACTACAACTTAAGCCTAAGATCACTTGGATGAGCGTGAGGAGCCCTACCACTGGGTTACTCCTGCTATGCTCTAAGGGTTATGGATTTTATTTGCTATATCTGTTGGTTGAGTTGATTTCATATTATAATGATAACTGTAGATTTGATTTTCTGTTCATAAAGATATTCATTGCAAAAGCAAAACTGTGTGGATAGGGATGATCAGAATTGGTCATTATTGTCTGCGTTGGATAAAAGATGATGAACATATGAATTAAATGATATTATCAACCTCTCAGAAAAGAATTAATTTAGCTTGTGCTAGATCGTATGATTCTGATTGTAGTGCTAGATTATTGATGCAAACCAAATTAATGTTTTAAATGTAAATAAAATAAACTCCACAGGTATCTTTGCCCAAAACCTAAGTTTCTTATTTTACTTGTTTGACATTGCCTATGTAAACTGGCAAGTTACTCGATTTGCTTCTAATGTGCTTCTTTAAGTATATAATGAGTTAACCTTGTTTCCACAAAACTTTAGTTGCCATGGTACCTTTTCTTATATTTTTCTTGTTCTTTTCTTCTTCTCTTATGAACTTTTTTAGTTTTCAAAATGTTTAATTTATGTGCTAAAATGAAATTGTATCTCACAGATGGTTGTCAGGAAGTGACTTGAAACTGGTGGCAATGTTCGGTTGCCCCTCTGTCAGTAAGTCACAAGTCTTTCCTTCCAAAAGACTGCGAAGCTTTTTTAAGATTCCAGAAAACACTGTAAGGCATACCTTGCATTAATACTGTGCCATTTTTTTAAATAATTATTTTTCCCTGTAATTGCTTATCTTAGTAATTTACAATTTTATTCTCAAATCAGGTTTGCAGCAAATGTATTTTGAGACATTCATGCAAGTTTGTGAATCAAAGTGTGTGGGGGACTGATACCAACAATTTGGATTTGGCTATGGCTATGAAGGTCATTTGTTCTTATGCTCTCTCGTCTGTGGATCCTCAGCTGGTTGTACCTTATGAAATAAATAATTCGATCAGTCGGTTGCTGAAGGAGGTTCTGAAACTGAGTAAAACCATTTGAGAATGCTTCTTGGTACATAAACTAAATTAATTTATATTGTTTTTTCCTTCTTAAAATTCTATTTGATGAATTGAGATATTTACAAAACATTTCATGACATGAACTGCAGCCTTTAAGTTCTGGGGATTCACCTATGATTGTTTGCAGATGCAGTCAGGCTTTGCGAACCCATTTGACGATTGCCTTTCTTACCAGACAAGCATTTTTCTTTCATGAAGCACAAGTCAAGAGAAGAGAATTCCACTACTGAAGAAAATTCCGCATCTCCGCAGTTCATGCAGTTTCTGATGTAAAGTGGGGTTGGAAACATGTCATTCTTTTGGGCTAAATATTGTCTCTGTAAGCTGATTTTGTACTCAAATGCTGTGGAGAATAAAATACATCACATTGCTGTGAGAGGATAATCGTTCAAACTATATACTATTACTGTAAGCAGTTTGTTGAGGAGCAGCTGTCATAACCACCCAGCAGCGAACTTGGAGATATATCTGTTTATTATTTTTCTCATGAATTTTCTCCTTGTCTTTATCTGATGGCACCATATATTCAAAAAATATGACCAGGTCGGCCTATTCAATAGGAAAACCAGTGAGCTGGTCATGCTTCGGTTCACTTGACACTGGAAATGAACCTAGGATAAAACTGGTTAAGAATTAACCAAAATGGTCTAAAATTGGTGAAACTGGTAAAAATAGGCCTGTTTTAGGTATTAATCTGGTTTGTCCTGGTTTTTAATTTTGTCCTAATCAAAATTTGAGATTTTATGGTGGAGATTCATGCCATTTAATAGATTCTACCCAATGTACTTTATATAGAATTGTTATCCTATTCAAAATGTTCAAATTGGAATTCGGAAGTGTTGATGATGAGGACACACATGCCTAAATTCCCCCGTGTCATCATGGAGGGTGCACCTGCAAGTTGGGCCTTCCTTAATTTTGGATCAAATATAGTCATAAAAATGTGAATGTTGCAAAATTTGGCCTTGAGAATTTTTTATAAATTATGGCCGTTTCCTTCATTCTCCATCCTAAATTTTTCAAACAGTGTTCTCTCATTCTCCCAATCTCCACACTCTCCCTCCATTTCTAAATTTATTTTTCTATTCTAAATTTCTAATTTTCAACATATTATTGTCCCAATTTCCAAAAAAAAAAAATATTATTGTCTCAATTTCATACTATCATTGTCTTATTCTCTCTAATCTCAAATTAGAAGTCAGTTACTTACAAGGAAAATATATTCAATCTATTGGTAGAAACTTGTTTCATAGCATCATTTATATTATTTGAAATTTAATATAAATATAATAGAAATTATTTACATTATTCATGGTAGTTAAGAAAAGAAAAAGAAAAATTTTTATATGTAGAAGTTAATATATAGTATTTATAAGAAGCTTCAACTTGTTTTTTTAATATAAAATATAATAAGAGAAATAAAGTCTAAAATAAAGAAAATACTAAATGATATGAGAACTCATGAAAATCGTCGAATTTGGACAAGTAACTGGACCGTCCATGGGCATACTATAACTTCCTATTGTGGCCATTTGAAGTCAGGGTACCTATTTGGGCCTCCTCTTAAGTTTTTGACATAAGTGGCATTCTATGAAGAAACCAACTTTTAGATACACGCAAAAACAACGTGGCAAAAAAATGATACAGAAACAAAGTGAGGTTATTGGCGGCACAGACGGTGTCGTATCATTATTATAATTATTAGCTAATTATATATTTACTATATTGTAATTATTAAAAAAAACATATTAAAAATATAACCAACTGCATATAAATTATGAAGAGCATTTCAAAATATTTATATATGATACATAACACATAAAAATATTTCAGATATTTAAGCCTGATACGCAATTATTATTTTCCTTCAAGATAAAATTTGTCACTATCTTAGGAACATTTCGTAATATTAGGAATTTTATCTCATCCTAAAAAAATTAGAATATCACATACTAGTTTACCAATCTATTTAACAAACCAATACTGTATAATTATAGAAAATAAATATTTGAAAAATTGACCCGGCTAATCAAATAACATAAGAATAATTCACAGTTTAATAATCCAATCATGATAAAATATTTAAAAATATATAAATTTAACTAAAATATTCTACAAATGACAGAAAATTTATGCGAAATATGTAGAAGAGAATTCATTAACTATTATAAATCACTATCGTATAATCTTAAAATTCTGATTAAACGAAAATAATCACAAACTAATTTTTTTAATACTTCAGTCTTGAAACCAATTAATTTCTAATCGATTTAATTAATTTGTGATTTTTTTTTTAGTAATTTTCCTTCCAAACCAAGAATAAAACCATGACTGATTTGCTGATTTTTCAATTGAAGTATTCCCTAATCTCATGTTTTAATCTATTATATATAACTAAAGAATGTTAAAGCTCCTGACAAAAAGTATCGATTGATTAATAACTTAGTTTCTCATGCAAAGATTCCTTACCTCTTTAATGTATGTGTTGAAATTGTTTTTTAATACGCAAATTTTTTATAATCAACAATATATATATATATATATATATATATATATATATATATATAGATTAACTGATTTGTAAATCAAAATTTTTTAAAGTTTAAAATTTTTTTAAAAATAACAAGAAAATTAATAAATTATTTATTATAATAAAAAATTATGAAATAAATAATTAATTAATTAAATGTATCTTAAATTATGAATTCTTTGAAATTGAAAAATTTTTAGAATAAATGAAATAATAAATAAATTATTTAATAATTTAAATAGTTTAAAGTTAAAAATAAAATAAAATATATTCTATCATATTTAAAGTTATTAAAAAAGAACAATAATAAGAATTGGTACATTAAAAAAATTTATAATAATACTGTTTTAATAAACTTAAAAATTTTAAATATAATAATACAAATTAATTTTTTCGAATAAATAAATAAATTATTATTGAAAACACTTACCAAAAGTGATAAATTGTGCGAGTGTGGGCCACGTCCACTGCGGTGCGTTGGTGCTGAAGAGAAATTATAAAAAGCAGAGTGGGACCCACGAAGTCATGCAAGGGGCGTGGGGTCACGTGAAAGTGGCTGGGAGCGAGGACCTGGAAGACACATCACACCATAAGCGAGCGATGTAGCAACCAACCAACATCATCGGGTGCCTGCCCACGCAACGCATGCAACGCCGCGTCCTTCTCACGCACGTGCGCCGAACTCTGGCACGTGCTCCTGTGCACCTACTAGTCGCTGCATTCCGCCACGTGTCTCCTCCTCCATCTCACCCATCGCATGACTCCACTTCTTCCAGTTGAAATTCCCAAAGTGCCCCTGCGGTCGTAGTCTCTCAAAATTCGAAGTTTCAACGTCAGTCTATGGCTTTCTGGTCAAAGAAGCGTGATTTGTAATAGAAGATAACTTGGCTTTAGGTCTCCATCAATATCATCGCTTGGAAATTTCACTTTGCGACCAATATTATCCTTTTCAATTTGTAGAAATCTGTGAATATTCAACTCAATCATTGAAAAAAGAATTAGTGATTTTGTCTTTTATATCTGGTCGCATATGTTTAGGAATCACTTTACGATATGTTTAGAAATTGAAACAAGCGAAAAAGAATACAGAATTGGGGAAATATGAGAAGGGCTTCACTAATCCACTAGGGCACTTGAAGAAATTCAAAAGCTGTCTTTGCCCAATTTATCTAGGTGTTACATAAGAGGTAAAGAGCAGCAAAGCACAGCTCAAAACAAAGTAGCTTTATAAGGTTAGAGCAAAGTACAACGAAAAAAACATGTAGATAATCTTGACACTTATACGGTGATTTATATGGTGATTGATATGATATATCAATTTTAATAAAATTATTCATGTAATAATTTTTGTTGTTTTAATAATTTTATTAAAAGTAATACATTAAATAAAATATTATATAAATACATTAAGACCAATTAATATTTTTTTCAAACACAACAACAAGAGATTGAGGATGCAAATGAAAGTTTGTTTCAAAAACTAAACAAAAAATTGAAAGGAGAGAAAAAAAAAAAGGGACAAAAAGTTAAGTTTTGATTGATTTTGTAAACTAAAATATGCGAATCAATTTTTAAAACTATTTTGTTTACAAAAATTGAACTAATTTATACTATATTTTCCCTTTCATTAAAATAAAAGTCACTCACTCAATACCAAGTATTTTTAGTTAAACTATATAGACTTTAAGTCTTATTTGCAAAATATGTAAACCTTAGCTTTTGATCCTAAGTCAAACTTATCCATGTAAACCTCTTATTTTTCTTTTGTTGCTTTATATTTTTAATTTACTTTTCTGTTTACGTTTTCCATGTGATTGAAAATGGTATTTTGTAGTGAAAGTAAGGTCATAATTTTGTATAATCCACTTAGAGTAATTAGTTTATGTTTAAATGTTATAGGCTCTTAATACCTCCCAATAATGGATCAACTCTCAAATATAATATTTTGTTCGTAAACCACTTTCAAAATTCATTTTAAAAAGTTTTAAAGATTTGGATGGAAGAGACCTAGATGGAAAAATTTACTAGTGGACCAACAAGAGGAGAATCCATAGAAGCCATGTATCAATAAACGTAACGAATGTTTGGAAAAGTGAGAATTAATATAATTTTGGATCAATTTAATTTTTAAAATTAATTTAAATTAAACGTAATTTTGTATTTCTATAATTTATGTTTAAAAATTTTTATTTAAAAATTAATTTTTTACATCTATACAATTCATTTAATATAAGAATAATTATTTATTATTTTTACACAAATAGAAATTTTGAAATACAAAATTAATTTTAAAAAATATTAAACATTATAATAAAAATCATGCAAACAAATTTTTTAAATTTCTTAAAAACTAAACCAATTTGAAGAAGAGTTTATTCTACCATTATGAACCTAAGAAAACCATCATGCTATGCTAGCATATCCCTACGCTAACTTCAAGCTCATTAAGTATAATGGTATCCTACTTAGATAGAACCTATGAGCCACACAAATTGGAAAGCCTACCTCATTTCCGTTGTACCTTCGCTGTACCTCCTTATCTCACTAGGGTCATAACCAATCCTAATCGTGTATTATGGAGTAAAAGCAAAATAGAAAATGGTAAACCCAACTTGATCTCAGAAACTGTCATAAATATGACAGGCTTACTATTGATTTTTAGTATACCTCCAATGAAGGCATAGTCTTAACTTCATAAAACTAGAAAAACAAAAGGTAAAAGGAATGTCAACTTCACCCTAATGAACCATCAAAAGGCCATAACATTGACAACGAATAGAACTACTAATGGGATCAGTTGACAAAAACCCACTCTCATCGAGGTCATGTTGTGCCTTCAAAACAAAAATATTTTTATTCTCCCTATTTTCATGTTTAATTCTTCTATTGATAAAAGCATCAAAATTAGTCATCTTTATAAGTACGATTCTACTTATTCTAATTATAAGTTTTATAGTTAAGAGTAAGTTTAATTTTTGATTTGTTATACTCGATACACTTGTGATGTTAAAAGTTATATAAAGATTAAATATTTATAAATTAAACTACAATAATATTATGCTAATATAACAGACTTCATATAGTAAAATGTCATATTTAAGATCACATATTATCATAAGGACACATGCCAAATTAAAAAAAATTAATGAATTTTACTTGGAATTAAATTATTCTATTATATTGTTATCTACTCTAGAAAAAAGACCTACGTACATAGTAGATCAAGAAAGTACTTCTAATCAATGAAGATTGTAAAACTCCCTTTTTGAGTGGGAGATATAACATTGAAATTTTGCAAGCACCATTATTAAAGATGGCAAGTTCAACCTAGTTACTCTCAATTTCACTTGCTTTGGGTAAGTCAATTATTGATAAGATAATAAGAATTAATATATATATATATATATATATATATATATACATTCAAGGTTGAGGTGGGATTGGTGCATACCAAGTCAATTCTTACCTTGAACTTTCTCAACTATGTGCTCACCTACGCATACACTCGTAGCTTAAATATTTATCATTTAGTCAATAACTCAATTTCATTTAAAATTTAGTTAACATGATATTTTATGATCTTCATTTACTCTAGTGTTACATCATTAATGTATCCTCTATTATTTTGCTAGATTTATTGTGAACAAGTGTTTTTTCCCCAATCATAGTCCCAATCTCCCAAGTTTTGGACATGGGAAAAAATATAATAGGTCTTGTAAGGAGGATTGGATCCTCTAGAGTATAAGAATGTAAAGTGATACAAGGAGAAAAAATAGAATTGGTAATAAGAAAAATTGAGCTTCATACACATTCTAAGTCATTATGTAACTTTCTTTCAAACTTTACAAATATTTTACAAAGTTCACATTTTAGATGATCAAAATTTTTAAAAGATATGGGACAAGTTATAATTGAACGGATTTGTATTATTGTTCTTAAGTATAATTATCAAAATGAGTCTAACATATTATGTCAAACTCATTTAACTCACTAAAATGGTATAATTATGTTATAAATTTTATCTTATTTGACAATAAATAAAATTAACTTAACCCATTTAATTTGAAAGTTAAACTGACTAATTCAATAAGTTATGAATTGGCCTACTTAAAAAGTTTTATAAAAAATTTAATAGTACATAATTTCAAGTAATTTTTATATTTATTTTGTCATTAAATATTTAAGATTTAATCCATTATAAACAATATGAATAAAATTTTTATATTATAATTAAATGTTTAGCTTAATAATTAAATATTTTTGTTTATGATTTTTTTAACTTACAATTAGTTTTTAAAAATTTTTTGATTGATAGTTTAGCCTACCAAGGCATCTAGACCGACAGACCTATTTTAACATCTCTTTTCGATGCCTGATCATAAAATTGCAATGGATAGAAATTTTGCACTAGTGAATTAAAACCATAATCTTCTTCTTTGGAATGAATCCACAAGAACACGCGGCTCTATTCATTTTTCTTGGGCTTTTAATTGAAGCCAAACCCCAGACGTTCTATGTTTGTCAATGGTAATGGAAGTTGAGAAGACAACTTCAACGCAAGCAATTAATATGAGTTACAAATTTTAATTACTATACGAATTCAAGGATAACGATTGCCTACGCTAGTTTATCATCTCCTTTAGGAGGTTTTAGTCAATCAATTAATTGGTCACTTTTCAACTATAATTGATATCCTTTTGAGAATAACTCTGCTGTGTTAAAATCAAAATAATTTAATTAATATAATAAATTATTTAATTACATATGTCATATATTAATATTAATAAACATCATTAATAAATATCTGTAATATGACTCATTTTAATAATATTAGTTATTTTATTTTAAATAAAAAAATACATTAAAGCATTCTAATTATCTTTTATCTAATACCTCAATATCTAATTCATTAAAACATCTAGTTTTTTTTAAAAAAAAAAAAATTGATGTCAGTCAATCATCAGTAAATTTTTTAATGCATCTTTAAAATAAAGTGTATTATTATAACTAATGCATGCCATATTAAAAGAGAGATACGTGATGAAAACATATTAAAATAAAATCATTGAATACATATATTTTGTTATATTTTATTTTAACTCTTATAATTTATAAATTTTTTATTTAAGATTCCTTTTTAATTTGTCATTTTACCAAAATTTTAGTTTAAAGAAATTTATTTGACAAGTTTGGCAAAAAAAAAAAGAAGTAATTTATTTGACAAAATTATGACACGATATACCTATTAAGCAGCCCGCTGAGGGAGAGTTTGGTCCAGTCAACGTTTGCACGTAGTCGAGTCACGCACGTAAGAACCACACTATCCGTTCACCACTCTTTCTCACATTCACACAGACACACGCTTCAATGGCATTATCGTGAATTCAGCCTCACGTATGGCCATTTTTGTTCCCCCAACGTATTTAGTCCAAGCCTCTCTCTCCATAACCCCTCCCTTTTCAACCTCTCATGCTTTTTTTGCTTCTCTCTTCGCATTTCCCGGGTTTTCTCATCATTACCATTCCCTGTTTTCCGGCCAGTTTCTGAGCGAACATTACTCCGATCTCAGTCGATTAATCTCCAAATCTTGTACGCATAGATCTATACCACTTGGATTTCGCTCCCAAATTCTCTGCTTCAAACGCCGTCGTCTCGTTCTTTTCCGGCGATCTACACCTCCAAATCTACTTCCCGATCTGGAGTTCACTGATTTGAGCTGTTTATGTCCTTCATACGGTGCCGTTTTTCTCCGATTGCAGCTCCATCGTGTCGGAGCTGTGAAGTAGTTAGTTGTGCTTCGGCTGCAAAATGGTGTCGTTTTGATGCAAATTTTTCGATTATAGCAGCGTTTGTTGTTTGAACTTGAATTTCTCTATCAAGCTTGTTCCATCACTGATTCATCAATCCAGACGCGAGAAGTTGTACTAATTGTTCTCTGATTCTTCTGCAACCAAAATTTTTGTCGAATATAACTACGATTTACGTTCTTCAAGTTCGTTTTCCTATCACATTTTTCGTCTGAGAGCTTTCTCAGTGAGAAGGATGACGTCGGGTACGAGGCTACCAACATGGAAGGAGAGGGAAAACAACAAGAGGAGAGAGAGGAGGCGAAGAGCCATAGCAGCGAAGATCTTCGCCGGTCTGAGAATGTACGGCAACTACAAGCTTCCAAAGCACTGCGACAACAATGAAGTCTTGAAGGCTCTCTGCAACGAGGCCGGTTGGACTGTTGAAGCCGACGGTACCACCTTTCGTAAGGTACTCTCGACTCATTTGTGTTAGCTGCTCCTTTTGTTGTCGAAACTTGAAATTTTGAAATTTTGCTTTGATGTTTCTTCTCGGGTTATTAGCTAAGTCAATAGATTAAAGAATTATATCCCTTTCGTAGCTGAATTTGATCTTGTTTAGCGTCCATCTTAGCTCTATCGAGAATATTAACATTGATTTAGTTCAGTTATTATATAAGCCAGTCTGGGCATTCCATCACATCTGCTAGCATGCGGGGCTTGCAGTGGGCACATGCTGGGAGTGATGCCTGGAAACACAGGACATTAGCAGTCACTTATAGTCTAACAAAAGCCGGTGTTATCGGCGATATTTTAGATGGTAGCGGCGATGCTATGTTTTCTACCCTTTAGTTTATTGTGACGACTTAGGAGCGGGGCTAGATTTTGCTTTTTGTCCTCTCAATGGTGTATGATAGATCTAGTCGGGAGCTGCCTCTCGCCCTTGAGCGTGAAGCACGAAAGATTCTCTGTCTCGATGTTCTTTGATGCTCGAAGTCCATGGAAACTTGAGTGCAGAGATCTCGAGGAGACGAAAATGCCCGTCATTGTTTTGGCAAATGACTTCCTTGAATTCCTAACTGAGCCTGGGAATTCGAGAATATGCAAGGGTAACTTTGCCAGTTTAGGTATTTTCCTTGATATATTTAGTCAGTTTCGGTGGTTTTTTGCAACGTGACAGGAGCTTTTACGGACACTGCACTGGTACTCTGATTTGGGTAGTCGCTTTTCCTTAGTTCCTGTGATTGTTTCTCTTCTTTTGTGGGGTTGCAGACTTGCAGTTATATTTACGCCGCGCCTTTATTGATGACGCCCCAAATAAGGTGTTCATTATTACGGTCTATAACTTGTGTGTGTGTGTGTATATATCGGAGAAGAGCGAGGGGGATATGCGTCTAAGGGATAACATTGTTTGGTCTAAAGTTACTAAATGTTGGGTGTCTATATCTGTTAAATTTTCAAACCAATGGATCTTAGTGAAGTGATTTTAAAAATATTAGCAGTTTGGCAGCATGAAAGCCATTTACTGTACTTAGAATACACGTAAATAATTGTTTTACTAATTCAATCTAACTTGTGTAATGAGATTAGTTATTGTTGTATATACTTTTCTATTAAGAGATGATGTTGATGAAATAATGGATATCTTGTTATCATCTTCCTTTTAAAACCAGTCAATGCATAAAAGTTTATTATGTGATAAATGAAATTTGTCATTTTCTAACTTCGACAGTTGTAGAATTGTTTGTAACTTTGGTGGTTAAGTGTTTCTATCAAGTAACTACTGATTCTCTGTTGGTTGAATTTGTTCGCTGCTGGTACTGTTTTTTTTTTAAAGCAAAATTCACATGTTAATTAAAGAAGCTCATTTATTGCTGTAGATATTATCTAATACTTTACCTAATGCATCAGTTAATTCTTCTTTATTGTTCATGTTATTTTTTCAAATGAGACTCCTCTTTTATCTTTTAGACCATCAAACTTGAATGATGTAGATAAAGAAATGATTCTATTTTTCAATTGAAAACTGTTCAATTTCTTAAAGAAATGGAAGTTTAACGGTTGATAACGTTAAATAAGGAAGGGAAAACCATTTTGGTTACCTAATTAAGCATCTTCAAATATACTAAAGATTTTCCGAAGACTACAGGTGCAGAGTCTGTTCATCACTTTTGGCTTTATAACATATGATTGATTTCTCTAATATATCAGCCATGTAGAAGTTTTCTACTATGCTCTGACTATTTGAAAGATTGAAGATACGTATGTCCACAGAATGCTATACCTATATAGTGACATAGGCAAATCTACATGTATTATGTTCGTACTAGTTCAAGTATTCCTTTCCAGATTAGTTCAAGTAGTAGATTAGTATTTACACATGGGATAGAGATTTAAGGTAAAATAAATGCCTCGCTTAAGGATACTAGCTACATTGCTGTTGCCTTTAGGGATATATCAGAAGGAAGCTCCTTCAGATGCTTTTGAAAAAGAAAATGAACTGGTTATCCCTATCCAGAAATCTATTGAGAAGAAGATTATCGTGGTTACAACCAGGGATGGGAAAACACTTTTCATAGAAAAAAATAATCATGGCTAACTGATGCTCCTTATGATTCTTGTTAGCTGCTAAGCATTTTATTTGTCTTGTGCCTATGAGCATACGATCCAGACATATAATTTTGTGAATTAAATTGATGATTCTGATGTATGTTAAGTTGTAACTTATTTGCTTTCTTGAGTATTAATTTAGCATCGCCTGAAATCCCCCATGATTATTAGTACTGCTAGACTTTTTAGTAGCTATGCTAAAATCAAGAAATTAAGGAAAAGGTGGATTAATATTGAAGGCTGGATTTGTTAATGAAATTAGGTAAGAGGTCTTGTTATTTTTTTAACCGATCATTCACCATTACTAGTGATTTAAAGACTCATGAAACTCTGTTGACTTAAATAATTGAATTACATAGTCCAGAATGACCGTCCACCTGTCAAATTCAGTTCTTGATGATAGTATTAGACCCAAGATTTTGTTTGGGGGGTACTTTCGGCATCATCTGTAAAATCACTGATGATTCACCATTAATAGTGATTTAAGACTCAAGCAAGTCTCTTGGGCTTCAATGAATGAATTACATAGTCCAGAATGACCCTCCTACTGTAGTTATTGGTGATGGTATTTGACCAAGATTTGTTTCAGGGTACATTTTGCATCATTGGTGAAATCTTCTTAGCAAATATATGCATTTGTCTACTCTTTTGGTGCAAATCTTTGCACTGGCTAAATTGATGTCTTGGTTTTACAAATATCAGTCATATTGGAGTCTATAATAGATGCTATTTTTGGATTATTCACCGAAAATTATATACATTCAGGGAAGCAAGCCTGTTGAACGCATGGATGTAGTTGGTAGCTCTGCAGCAGCTAGCCCTTGCACATCTTACCATCCAAGTCCTTGTGCTTCCTACAATCCAAGTCCTTGCGCTTCCTACAATCCAAGCCCTTGTGCTTCCTACAATCCAAGCCCTGGCTCTTCATCCTTCCCCAGCCCATGCTCATCCTCCTATGCTGCAAATCCTAATGCTGACGGCAGTTCCCTCATTCCGTGGCTCAAAAAATTCTCATCGGGATCATCATCGGCATCATCTTCCAGGCTCCCTCATCTCTACATTCATAGTGGTTCCATCAGTGCTCCAGTGACTCCTCCACTGAGCTCTCCAAATGCCCGAACACCCCGAGTCAAAGCTGACTGGGATGACCAGTACACTCGTCCTGGGGGGGCTGGTCAGCCGTACTCCTTCCTGCCCTCTTCCACTCCTCCAAGTCCTGGCCACCGGGTTGTTGACCCAGAATGGTTTGCTGGGATTAGGGCTCCCCATGGTGGCCCGACTTCTCCCACCTTCAGCCTGGTCTCTGCAAACCCTTTTGGCTTCAAGGAAGGGATTTTAGCTGGCAGTGGTTCCCGCATGTGGACTCCTGGGCAAAGTGGGACATGCTCTCCAGCTATAGCTGCAGGCTCTGATCACACTGCTGACATTCCAATGGCTGAAGTGATTTCAGATGAATTTGCCTTTGGAAGCAACGCAGCAGGTTTAGTAAAACCATGGGAAGGAGAGATGATCCATGAAGATTGCGGATCAGATGATTTGGAGCTCACTCTTGGGAGCTCGAAGACCAGGTACTGTGATTAGTTGACGAATTAGAATATATGGACCTTTTCATTAACATGAAATAAGATCGATTTTAAAATGAATTTTTTTTCTTTTCTGCAGGTGAAATATTCATGAATGAAATTCATATGTCCTATGATATGAACTTTCACCCTGTTTGTTATATTGTGTAGAAAAAATAGAGGGCGGAATCAAGGTGAGCACAAACAGCTGCACTTTCGTTTTACTTTATTTTTTTCCCTTTAGGTCTAATTTGTTCGCAAGTTATATATACAGCTTTAGTTAGGTGTGGGGTAATTTTGCAACCCTTTCGATTTCGTCAGTTTCGCTAAAAGCAAATATTATTGGAAAGATCAATATACCTGTATGGATTGACTCGGTTTGCGACTGAAAGGAAATTTACTTGAAATTTCAACAGTCATATTGGCCCTTGCACTCTGTTGCCTTCTTTATTTAAAAAATATTATCTTTCTTTTTCCCTAATTTGGGTGGATTTTATTTGTTGAGAATGATTTGGAGCACTTGATTGCGACTTTTCCTTTCTTTATCTTGTCCTGAAATTTGACCTTGACACCGCGATTATGACTCCTGAGGTGACCTAATTTGAACCAGTTCATGCTTTGCCCTAATGATCGCATTTGTTTGCAGGGATCGTTCCTGCTTTTATTCTTTACTGGTTATATAGAGATAAGTAAAAATTATTTATAAGGAAATTAAGTCAATGATAAAACTAATGAGATTTTATTTTTTAATATGTTTATATATTTATTATGATTTATTTCATTTTATTTATTCATTTTTAAATAAAGTTTTTTGAAGATCTGGATAAAAGAGATTATGTTGAGTGATTGTTGGTGATTTTTTTTTCATTGACTTTGATAATAATGTTAACTATAATTTGGGATATTGAAAAGTCTTTTTGACAATTCATTTGAGTTATCAATTATGTCAAACCTCTGCAAAATTTAACGACAGCAAGTTGCCCCGTTGCATTTAGTGGGTTGCCTAGGTATATGTTTGAGTAAATTAATAATTGATCATACTCTCCGTGGTCTTTTAAAGACAATACGTTTTAATTCAATCATGTACCAAAAAATTTCAATGAAAATGGTCTCTCTCTAGGTTAATTTTTAATTAATTAATAAATGTTATTTGGCTGCTAACTCGTATCTCGGGTTTGCTTAAATAATATTTTTGTCCTTAAGTCGTTTATAATAATTTTAAAGCCGACTGTCAGAATAATATCATTCTGGAGAAAATTTTGCTTAGACAACACTGCTTTAGGAAGAATTGCTACTAGAGTAAATTCATGTCACGAGTTAAATCTCACTTATTGGAGAATTTTTTTAATAGAGAAATTGTTTTGATAGAAGATAAATTTTTGGAGGATAAAATTGAGAGATTCTATTCTTTAAGTATTAAATTAAGGAAATTAATATATTTATTATTATTATTTTTTCTGTTTGAACAAAATGAGTGAAAGAAAGAGGGTTTCTAAATTTGAAGATTTTGCAAAATTATCATACCTAAATATGATCAGAATAGGAGATATAAGAATAATTTGACCTGAATTTATGGTAGACATTGTGTTTTTCTTCATATGAAAAAATTAGCAGAGAATTACAATCCACAAAATTTAAGTTTTGCACAAAGACAGTTGTGCACAAAAGAGAGAGTTATGCCAAAAAGAAAAACTAGGGCTTCACTTATAGTTAAAGAGTATTTTTATAAAGTTCTTTTATAATTTAAAATAACTTTTCAATCAAATTAATAAAATATATTTTAATATTTTAATAAAGCAAGCCTAGTAATAAGACTTATTTAAATAAGTCCAATTCATCTTTCAATTATCAACTTTCAATTAGGAATCTAATTATATTACTATTAATTAAACTTATGTTATGGGTTGTAGTCTTTATCGAATGAGTCAATGGATAATTCAACCATCATTTATTTCATACATTCAACAAGAACTCAATCAATATTTAGTTTAGATTAATATTAATTGTATAATTAATTATTAAATAAAATTGTTCTAATAATATGATTAATGTTAATCCGCCAAAATTATTCAAACAATCTCCCACTTGAATAATATTAATCAATTATTATTAAGACAATTAATCAACAAAGATACATGTGCTAAACCATACAATGTTATGAAAAGAAACTACACTAGATCCAATAGAAAAATAAGTGATATTATTGTTGTCACAGACTTGGTTTCAATATTTGAACAAAATGGAATATGAAATGATATATTGGTGTCCTATTACATTACAATAGTCACTTAATGACTCAACTTATACTCCCACTAAACCAAGGCTTTTTAAGGGATTTAACAAGACTCATGAGTTACAAAATTTGGAATACTCCTATGGATTGAACTTTGGTCAATAAATTTGTAAACACAAATTCACCATGAATGTAAATTACATAAATTTAAGATAAGGAAAAATTTAGAAATGAAACTATAAATTAAGGACATTGAATCTAATAAAGAAAACAACATTATAAATACCGACAAAGTTTCAATTCTAAATTATATCCAAAATTTGGCACAATTGAGAACATTATATCCAGTAAGGAAATGAATGTTATAAATGCTAAAATATACCAAAGTGTTCCTTAATAATACAACTCAGACTCCAACTAAATTAAGACATTAAAATTTTGAAATACCTAAAGTTAGAAGTTTCCAAAAACTCTTAATGGGTTAGTCTTAGTGAACGAATCACCCAAAAGGTTCAACATGGGTATAAGATTCACAAATCTTCTTTTCAACAAACAGGAATTATGTATCAAAATTTCAATGTAATTGAAATTTCTGTAATTTTGAGAAAAACTTATAATAGAGTTACTATCGCAATAAAATTGGTCAAGACTTAAAATACATATACAACAGAATTTCATTTTCTTGACTACATTCCCTGACAAATTACCATAGCAAAACAAGTGACATATTCTCCACTCATATATATGAGGTAGATACAAGTGTCTATTTGACACTTTTTAATAGAACATTTCTTCCAAGCATCATAAAGATGCATGCAAAAGTTAAGGTAACTATAAGTATTCATTGATTGTAACAAAACCACTCCTCCAAACACATCATAAAGATGCAAGCAAAAGTTGAGACACTGTAAGTGTTCATTGACGCTTTTCAATAGAACAACTCCTCTAAAACATCATAAAGATTCAAACAGAGTTTAAGTGACTATAAGTGTTTGCATGACACTTTCTAACAAGATAGTTTCTTCAAGACATCATATAGATATATGCAAAAGTTGAGACAACTGCAAGTGTCTGAATGACACTTTCAAATAAGATAGTTCCTCTAAGACATCATAAAGATATATACACAAGTTGAGGTAGCTATAAATGTCTATTTGACACTTTATCACAAAATAGCTCCTCTCAAAACATCATAAGATGTACATACAAAATAGATTTCAAATAATTAGTCAAATCACATAATTTGAATCTAGATTGTTAATAATTATAAGTGAATCAAATTCATTGTAACATAATATACAATTCCGAATACCTTATAGGTAAAAACATAGCTCTAAATAGTTATCTAATAATCCAAAATAGGACCACTCAAGTATATTCGAAGTACGCTATAGCATTGACTATATTAGCATAAAGGTCTACTTGAGCATACATTGAGCTGCCAACTATAGAAGCAAATGAAAATTTCTTTCTATCTTAGTCTTCTCTTTGTTATATTAAAGACCAAAAAGGTTTAAATGACTTCTCTGTCAGTTATCTGAGTAGGTCCACCATAAAAGGAACGAAAGTGTATTCTAAATTCTATTAGCACTAAATCAACTAGAATTCCTTAAGATAAACTGTAAAGATGAAAGACTGATTATAATGGAATTGAATTCCAAGAACACAAGAGGTCTCACTAAGATTTATCATATTGGGTGAACACTAAGAGGTTAATGCCACTTCAAGTTAATAGTATCTCATTTAACATATATTATGAAAATAAAACTATGGCTACGTATAACCTTGTCAAACTTGTGATAATATTTCCTAAAATTTGTTTCAATTCAATATTGATCATTCAATTTGAACATCAAGTGCTTAATCTATGATTTCACAAAACGATCCACTGAGGTTTGCTGACATCTTATCAGAAATCTAAGGAACTTTATAATTATTCTAAGAGTGTCATTTAATAGACACTAATGGAAGGTATAAGAATAATTAATTCATTTTACCTTATTATAATTACCATGATCATGTTAAGCTTAAAACCATTTTCAGATTTCTCTTATAACCACTTATTGGATCTTGAAAACCCACTCATAATTACCACTTTGAAAAACCCAAATGTGAATTCCAAAATTTTCAAATATGGTGACAGATTATGACTTACTTTCATAAAAGGGTAACAAATATGAAGCATTAGTCATAACAAAGTATGTTGTAAATAAACTATGTCAGTAGGTAAAAATTTTTTAGGGTTATGGAAAATCATACTAAAGTATAACAGAAACATAATAAGGAACTTAGAGTTACAAACTTTCATGTTAGTGGTTAACATAAGAGTCTTGGACTCCTACTTGTCCCTTGGTAGGGGTGAATAATTGATCCAGCGGCACTGTCATATCGGGTCGGGTTGGGTCGGGTCAAAGTAAAAAAAATTTCAATTTTCACGGGGTTGGGCTGGGTCACATCACTAGTAGAAGCCGGGTTCGGTTATTATCTTTTTTTTTTTTTTAAATTTTTGTATATATAATAACTTTATTTATAATAAATATATATAATATTAATTCTTTTCAAATTTATTCACTTTTCATTCTAAATCTTAATTTTATTTTTCATTTCATCTTTATTCATTTCAAATCTTAAATTTTTTTTATTTTTCTCATTAAAAAATTTATTTTATTAGTAAAAAAATTATCTTAATAAAATAAAAATATAAAAAAATTAATTCAATGACTCAGCCCGGACTAGCCACTTATCGGGTCAAAACTGAGTCGAGTCTGGTCCTGAGTATAAAAAATAGACCCAGACTAAAATCAGGTCGGGTCATGCAAAAAAACTTGATCCGACCTGGCCAATATGCACCCTTATCCCTTGGTACCTAGCTATAGCAAGAATAATTGTTTTTAATACAAATTATATAGAATCCAATAGTTAATGTTGTATGAGATGTTTTGTTCAATCATTCTTATATACTTTTCTTTACAAAAATCTGACTCAAATAATCAGCCTTGTAGTACTTAAGAGTATTACAATACCAGATCCAATAATGGAATCATAAAACTAAAAAAAACAAAATTAAGAATGACAAACTTAACAATATTGATTTTAAATTAGCTAAAGCCAGATGGACAATTAATTATCTTATGATCTAGTTATTATAAAATATCTTTTTCCCTTACAAGGTCCCAAAATAGCTAATTAAATGTTACATTAACTCGTTATCCTATTCTTATCATTAATTCATACTTGGGCTTTTATTTTCTTTTTTTTATGAAGTTACATTTAACTTATAATTGGATCCAAAATTCAAAGAATTTATTATGGGAGCATTATCCATTTCCTTTGAGTGTATCCTTTTAAGGAATAACCTCAATCAATTCGTCGACCATCTAATTGTTTAGCTGGGTATAAGATGGAGCTTTCAATCGTTAGCCTATGATAGGAGATACACAAAAGTGCGTCAAATGTGGGGTTTATCTCCTAAGACATGACTAAATGACTTCAGCTCTATGTACACAAGCTTTAGTATGTGTTCTTTGAACACCAAACATTCCTTCAAATTGAGTGATTTCAAATTGGGATAGGTCAGGGCCCTTTCAAGCCTTAAAGTTGACTAAATCGTTTCTCGAGTAGCCTGCACATAGTCCACTATTATTTTCATTAATGCCTTTTTTTACACATACACATTCTAATTTGGGTGGTGTTACAATTCTAGAAAGGCTCTCCAAAATAATGAAATTGTTGTTGAGTGTAATAGGTATCTCCACCTTAGGGCACTGGGACCATCAGTGTAGTTGCCAAAATAAATTTTAGGGACTTTTTAAATCACTATAGTTTGTTCCACTGAGAGTTTTGACTACTGATAGTTGTTGTTAACAAGAATTAAGATAATGAAATTTAGTAAACATGTATTATATGTTTGCATGTAATTATAAAGCAAAGTTTCCTCTAAAAGACTCAGCTTATGCAACTATGTTAATAAGATTATTTATTATAGTCCTACTTAAGGGTCCCAAATTACAATAAACCAAGAAAACTCATTATACATCAAAATACTCATACAACCAAATATTTCTAACATCCATACTAATAGTATACAAGAAATATTACGACATCAATTCAACTAAATCTCAATAATATCAAATCACATTGTCAGTGTTACATCAAAAGGGTGTATCCATTGCCAATGTAATTGACCCAACAATAACTATACAATATTATTTTGAAATGAAAGTTTCAATTAAATTAACCAACAAACACCTTTACAATTGGTTCCACGATAAGTGAGCTTACAATTACAAGATGTCAATTGCCCAAGTGATCTTCACGACAAGTGAATTAATCATGCCTAAGTGCAAGCTAATGTCAATACTTTAAATGTCGTATTGTCTCAAATGATGCATGATTGGCTACTAAGAATATAAAACCAATCATGTTTTCCATCTCTAATTTTTGTTTAAATTAGAGAACATCTAAAGAGACAATATTTGGCTTTGTATAGTTACCATTCTTAAAGATAATATTGACTTCAAACAATCTTCTTTAGTTTTTTATATGAAGTATAAAACCAAGTTTCTCGAATGTCAAAGGTCTTAATGAAGAATGATGGAATTTAGGCCTGAAATTGAACTAAATCTTCGCATACGCATTAAGCTCTGAATGAACTTTTCATAATTGTATTATAAGCTCAAAATTCCATTTTTACTAAAAGTCATACCTATTTTAAGTTAGGTTACCCATTTAGGCATACACTTAGGTTTTTGACAATCCATTTGGCCCAATTGCTCAACTGTAACAATTCATGTCACCCATGGTTGGTGAATATTTTGCCCAAAAAGGTTTGAGATGATTCGAACAATAATTTTTATAACCAAATTCACTAAATCCACATAAAAATTAGTCTCAGAATTAAATTTAGTATAATATTGAATCTATGAAGACATAATTTTCTCTCAAAATTATTTAGCCCATCTAAGCATTTCACCTCTACAAGTGTGAAAAATATATGGTACTAAGATGCACTTACAATATGCACAAAAATTTTCAGCCTAAAATTCAGATAGTACCTATTTGAAATATAGTTTGGAATACTATGGAAATTCCAGAACTAATATTTTTGGATTTCGAAAAATTTTAGAAAAATTACCATTAATTAGCAAATAAAAAATTAATATGGGAGCCAAAATCTTGGTCACACGCTAACATGCATCAGAAGGCATGAGTGGGCATGGCTAACTAGTACTGTTCATTGTCTTCTTCATGTAGTAGATCCTGAAGCTGGTCATCCAACCCGTTTTGAAACCTCATTCAAATTTAATGTTTAATAAGGCATATTTGGTGATAAAATTCTTAGAATTTCATTATCTATCAAACCCTTAAAGATATTTCGATTGAAGTGCCTCCATTTGTGCGTATTAAAGTTCAAAAAATTTTGTGTTTTCTCAAGTTCATTTGTTAATGGTGATTGAGCATTCAGTGAGTTTTGAAGCATGATAATCAAGCCATTTTACTTGAAAAAATTCTTATAGAGTAATTTTGATTAAAACACCACTCTCATAGAGTAATTTCATTTGAAAAAATTCAGGGTTCGTAAAACTAATAAGGTATAATTTTTAACAAAAATACGTGATGACTTCTATTTACCCACAACTAAATTTCCATATATATAAGTAACATATAATTGTTTCAATAATCATAAAATTTTCTTGAGATATATATATACAAAGATTTAGGAAAATGTAAGGGATTATGAAAGCGTAACTTTTCTAAAACTTTTAATGAGCATGAACCAAATAAATAATATACAGAATTAGAAACCTGGCTCTAATACCAATTACAAAATTATCATACCTAAATATTATTAGAATGAGAGATAAAAAATAATTTGACCTAAATTTGTGGCAACCATGATGAGTTTCTTCATATGAGAAAATCAAGAGAGAACTACAACCCACAAAACTCAAGTTCGCATAAAAAGAGTTGTGCGTAGAAGAGAGAGGCACACAAAAAGAACTAGGACTTCACTGATAGCTAAAGAGTCCTTTTATAATATTAAAAAAGCCCTTTAGCTAAATTAATAAAATATGTTTTAATTTTTAAATAAAACAAGCTCATGAACATGACTCATTTAAATGAGCCCAATTCGTCTTTCAATTAGCAACTGGATGAGATAATTATTAATTAAACATGGGTTATGGGTTAGGGTCTTTATCCAATAGGCCAATGGATAATCCAACCCATCACAAATTGCCCACATTCAATAAGAACCCAATCTATTCTTAATTTATATTAATATTGATTACCTAATTAATTTTAACAAATTCCTGTGGGAATGGGGATGGAGAAAATCTCTCCATGAAGGATGTGTAGGGATATAAATGGAGATCATTACCCATGTCTCGTGGTTCTTGTCCCTGGCAATTTTATATAAATATGTTTTTAATATATATATATATATATGTATGTATATATTAATTTTTATATTCTTTGCATTTCATTTGTTATTTATAATTATAATAATTAAAAGTTTAAAATTCAATTTAATTTAAAAAATAATTCTACTGATTACATTTTAGTATTTTATTTCTTCAAGATTTGGATGACACAGTAAGATTTCTTTCAAAATACTTTAAAGTTGTTATCACATTGTAATAAAAAATAGGAAGTGAATATTAGAAAAAAAATATTAATTATTTGTAAATTAGAATTAAGAATGAACGTGGAAATTAGAATTATTTAAAAAATTTTATTTTAAATTTAACTTACCTTATTAAGATTTATCTATTGTAACTTATAAAACTTGTTGTAAAACTTATTATTTTGAATATTTGTAATTTTTATGAATTTAAGTAGAGCTTGTTAGATAATATAAATAATTAATTTTAACTTTGAATATAAATTATATATATTATTTAATTTTTTCAATTTTTATAAAACAATTTAAAATTTATGTAGGGATATACATCCTTGTGAAGAATGAGAATTGAGAAAAATCTCCTTCAAAGATAAAAAATAAGGATGGAGATGAAAAATATAATTAATAATGAGACTCGCCTCACAAAATTGTCATCCCTAATCTCATTTGAACATTAACAAAATAGGTTTCTGTTAACATTGATCCTCTTAACATGCATTGGATTCAAATCATGAGGGTAGTAACGTCATTGATAAAGGACTATACTCAATGGAATCTATCAAATGTGCTCTGAATCTAATCTATGAAGAACACATACAACACTAAAGAAGTGAAGAAGAGATGAAAGAACAGTGAAGAGGAATAAACGGATCAATGAATTAAGCTTCATTCTTATTCACATCGTTAGATGTTTGATATATATTCAACTATCCCACACACAGTTCTTACTCCTAATCATATGAAAGCTACATATCTTACACTAAAACAGAATAATAGCTTACTATCATTACATTTCTAACAAATATAATGTTAGAATATTTGTTCAATATGGCTTACGTCTATTAATTGGCAAAGAACTTCTCAAGATTTCTTACAAAAAAAATTCTCGAGATTGAAGTCCTAATGTTATTGTTAGACCTGATCATAGAATCGTACTTTTAAAAATCGAATTTGAATTCAGGCTCAGAAAAAAGTTTGAGCTCATATTTTAATTAGATTTTTATTCATTTTTTTTGGGTCAGACCTATAGGCCAATTAAAATTTTTAAAGAAAGTTCGAATTTGAGATAAATAACATAAATATTTGTTACTATTACATGTAAGATTATATATAGAGAAGTTGTAAATACAAATGAGTTGTTGTATTGATTTCTTTATCAAAATGTCATCTTACACTAAGTTTTTTTATATAATATATTTTTATTAATTAAAAAATTATTCATTCAGGCTTTTCAGACTCAAGTCGGGTTTTAAAAAAAAACCCAAGCCCAACTTGTGTTACAAATCGAGCTTTTCTATTTGGACTTTTTTTATTTGAACTTTATATTTTTTGGGCTAGACACATCAGGTCAAGTGAGTTTTTTAAATTATGATCATATTTAGTTATCGCTAGCTCTTTACTTGTAAATCATGCGCAATCATTTAGTTAAGATTTGGGCATTAAATTAACTTAACATGAAAATATTTATGAACCAAAAAATAGGGCCTTATCAATTTTAACTTCTCTTAACCTATAAAGTCTATTTTGTTAGTTTCTTTATTCAATAAAATTGATTAAATTATAAGAAGAAATGGAAAAGTGGGCGGAAATGAATTTCCTGAATTGATAAAGTTTAAATGTTTGATGATAATTTAATGATTTAGATTTTAATTATAAATTATTAAAATAATTATTTTTTTAATATTTATTAAAATTTAAACATTAAATTTTGATATGATAATCTAACTTAATTCAAATTTGCCTATTTAAATGTAGAGAATCTTAATACCAATTAGAAGAAAGACAAAAACTAAAACCTAACAAGAAAAATACAAACACCTAACCTAAATTAAAATAGATTGCCCTTGTTTTGGTGGGTCTTTTTTTTTTTTTTTTCTTTTACACTTTATTTGTAAAAAAGTTGATGAAAATGTTTTCTTCTTATATACAAGGACAAAAAATTTTTATATTAGAATAAGAAGGGATCCTACAACTAAGAGAAGTATTAGCACAACTCAAGAGTGATTAGTACTTATAGCCCAACTTTTAGGTTATTCGAGCTTTCGTTTACTTTAAACTTAACAATTATATTTAAATACAAGAGTGACTGAAATAGACTTTTGAGTGACATCTTTTTCAATTATACTTGAGGATGGATTGATAAAATCTGCTCTTGTCACATTGAGTGAGTGGAAAAGAAATGAAAATTTTTGTAGTCATAGTCATCTAAATCCATGCTCCTAAATAATGGATGTCATAAAGGCTTTCATTTTAAGTCATTTGGCTCTCAATATGGTCCTAGGAGTCCTTAAAGATGCCATAATCTCATATCTTATCTCTTTGGTTCTTTAATGGCTAGTATATAATTGACCATTAAGTGATCCATATATGTAGTCATCTAGCAGGTTATCACTTAGCTCATTTAGGATAGTGTCCCAATAGCAGATTAAGGATAAAGGTAGTTATCTTAATGGCTTTTGGCTTGAATAGTAAATTGAGGATAAAGTTATAGTCTCCCTTTGTATGGTTAACAAACTCATATTTGGTGAACCATCCCCTTAGCCTTAGTAACAATTCAATCAGGGACAGATCTAGAATTTGATTCCAAGAGAATGAAAGTCATCAGATTAAAGATTTAAACTAAATAAAGCAAATTTTTACAATCCAAAAGAGCGGATTTTTATTAATTAAAAAACCAAATTAAGAATATAAAATAAAATTATATATAAAAATTGAAATTTTAAAAATCTAAGGAGGACGACTACCTCAGTGTCCCCTTGAATACATCCCTGGATTCAATTCTAAAATATTTAGAAAAGATAACTCGTCCATTTGTACTATGAAATGACAACCCTTGAGATGAAAATCAAACTTGTGATTCTTTGAATTTTTCTCTTGCATGCCTATAATAATGTTTCTTTCCATCAATATTCTAAATTATAATTGCTCCCTAGTAGTAATTACTATCATTTGTATGCCTAATTTTGTCCACATGCTTAGAATCTGTGAAGGATGGAGATTATGGGCTATTGCTTTAGGTGAAGGACCCAAGGCATTATAGAACTCGAAACTCCTAAACTCACAATATGACAAAACACAGGAAGGAATAATATTCTTAACTTATTGAACTTCCAAATGATATATGTAAAGGGAAATGCAATTGACAAGTTATAAGGAGACAAAAACGAATTTGTCATAAGAATACATCTTGATAAGAATAAGTTATTATTGTAATAGAAAAAGACAATCAATTATCTCTTAGGTGAACTTGAACAAACCAAGTAACAAAGCACCAAACTTCTCTTTCGTCAACAAAAGCAAATATATTCTTACAAGAGTGAATATGGAGTATATATAACCCCAGCAGAATAACAACCCTAATACGCATAACAAATATAACAAACCTAACAACAACCTAACAAACTTTAACACACCTAACAAAATATGCAATAACAAATTTTAAAAATGAAATAAACTTCTATTAAAGCCCAAATAAAGTTCAAATTTGTTACATTAATGAAATTCAAATTCTCACATGCATAGGCCTAATCCGTAAATGCATGGCCTTCTAACAACTAGTTAATTAGAGTTTAAAAAGGTCTAATTGGACTTAAAGTAATTAATTAAAGTCTCATTGGTCTTCGTAAGGTAATGATTTTTCACACATTCAAGAATTCTTCCCATATAATTTTGAAGCGATTCTTTAAATATTTTGGCTCTCATTCTTGTAATTAATCATAATGATAATGTCTTCTTATCCTTTATATCTTCATGTGTTTTTCCTTCTATGCTCACATCATATAGTTTGTATTGGTCCCTAATGAAGAAACTAATTTATGAGTATATCTCATAGTCGGCTGGAAACTTGTAATGTAATTGATAATTTTTAAATTCTGTTGGATTTGCTAAGAGGTTAAGTTATTGTTCAAAACATTTAGTAGTATTTAAGCAATGTGTGGGACTGGCTGACATTTTTTAGGCTAAAATGCATGTCTAAAAATTAATTTGGGCTTGGCCCAATTGAATTTTTTTTTTAGAATGTATTATCCCGAATTTATTGGCAGACTCCAAAATTTGGCTCAATAAGAGTTGAAGGCCTTCTTCCTAAAAAACACAGGGTACGTTGGGTAGAAGAAGGCAATAAGGAGCAAAGGTGAGGAAATAGGAGAGAGAGTAAGATTCTGCTGTTTGGTACAAGGGCAATATAAATATCTTTTCTGTCCATAGGAGGAGGGAGATTTCCATCACAAATTGGATGGAAAGCCACATTCTTTGTATATATTACAAAACTGCCATCAGTTGATAGTATTTTGACATTTGAAATATTTGAAAGAATAAAACTGTTTTGAAATTTTTTGAAACATTTATTACAAATTAAAATCTATATAATTATTTATCAATATTTATTATTTCCCAATTAAATAATTAAAACATAAATATTTCACTTAAAATAATATAGATATTTTAATATATTTGTTACATAATAAAGAATTAGAATATAATTTAGTAATATTTATTACAAATAATTTAATATTTTTATTAAAATACCATAAAAATAAATTTAAAAATATTAATTTAACATTTTTGACATAAAAATATTTTAGTCTTCTTATCCATTATCATTTTCAATCCATCATTATTTTTATCATACCAAATAAATTTTATAACTTCATTTCCCTTTCCATTTACAATATACTAAATAAATTTTAATTTCAAATTTTCCCATTCCAATTCATTCGATCCTCATTTTCTCTGTTTATTTCTTTTTACCATCCACATATGGATATCAAACGTACCTACAGTGTGTCAAAAAAAACAGAACTTAACATAATTCCCTTTGCGCCTATCTGACGTGTCATAAATCCTACTTTTTTATTGGCTGTCACCTTTGTTCCATCCTCGTCACGTGAAACAGTCGTTTCCTCCAATAAAATCTTTATCCTTATGAATTGCACCCACGACATTAAGCTAACGTGGCAGTCAACTGATTGTCTTCGCTACTGAATCCATTCGCCAACGTTATGTTTTATTCTCTCCCGGTTCCATTGGTCTCCTTATTCTCACTTACAGAACATTGCTTGAGCTCCATCCATTACGTCTCCTCCAACACCTTCACTTCTATTTAAGTCGTGATTAGTCTGTTCTTGCTTCTACTTCTGGTTCCAACTTCTCCAAGAACTCTGTTTTCTGCATGGGTTGATAAATCAGAGCCCTTTCATCTTCGTGTCGTTGTTTTGACTTAACAATTTGAAACCCTCTTTTGTGGGTTTCACAAATACAAAAAGAGTTTATTCGAATTCTTATGGAGAGATCGTGATCTTGTTGGAGACGGGGAAATGTCTGTAGAGAGGCCATTTGAGGCATGGGAAGAAGTGCAGCGCCATGGCCAGGGCTTGGCCGATCGTTTTGCACAGGGTTTCACCGAGCTGATTCAGTCTCACATGTATCCGCCGCCATTTGTATGGCCAAGCCCGCCGAAATCGAAGCTCTTTGATCTGGAATTCGCAACTCAGAATTTCGTGAAGAGGGATTTGAGAATGGCGACTGATAACTCTGGAATCGATGGGGTTTCGGCGATTTTCGATATCGGTAACAGAATTGGGCAGGCCGGAGCGGACTTTGGGGCCAGCTTGAATGGTTTGGTTCAGCAATTTTTCAGGTCATTGCCGTTGCCGTTTAAGCAGGAGGATGCAGCGATGGCCTCCCTTCGGATGGAAGGCGATAAAGGCAGGCAGAGAACTGAATTGGGTGCCACTATGCAGGAGGAATTGGGGTCACTGAGTGAAAGGCTGAGAAATTATGGGTTCGCTGAAAATGATACTGGTGCTGTTGGATTGCTGGACGAGGAAGTTGGCGGCTTTGAACTAAGGTCCACTGGTCATCTGCGTCGGCCGCAGGTAAAGTCATAGTGTTGATGTTATTTGCAAGTGCATTAGTTCTGCTTTTGACCCACGATTGGTCCTCAAGGGTGTCAAGACGCGTGTGTGATACTTTGTTTTGTAGCTAGTTTACCATTGGAATATTAAATGTCAAATTTTAGTTGTATCTATTGAACTACTGAGTTATATAATAACAAAGTATAAAATGGGAAAAGAATGTATACTTCAGCCCTATAGAAGAGCAGTTGGAGTTATTAATTATTACCTTTTATGCTTTATAGTGATTTTGGGCATTCATGTATATGCATAATGTTTGGATAAAGTTTCCCCTTCTAAGGTTTTGCTTCTAGGAACATAGTGCTTGGCCAACAATCTGGTCAAGGACCTGCTCGTTTGTCTGGACCAATGCATATTTCTGCCTTAAAACATTGGTGTGAGATTATATGCATCAACTCTGATTGCGACGGTTAAAAGTTTCTTCATTCTGTCTTTCGTTAGCGTTTTTGCTGCCCTTATATTTATATGCAAGGCAGCAGGGTTTTCTGTCTGCATAATTTTGTATTGGATATATTTTCTTCTCATTTTTTGGGAGATTCATTTGTTTCTTTGGTCTTATTATATTTTCCCATTTCCCACTAGGAGAAAGATAAAAGGAAAGGCAGGCTTCCTACTTTTTCAGTTGCAAAAGTAGTATCTTGAATCCTGCCTCTCTCTTTTCCTGCAAATACCTCCCTATTCTTACAGTGCAAAATTCATGTTTCAATGACCTGTAATTTCTCTTTCGTCTAGCCACTAAATAACACTTGAAAATAACCTTCAACAAATTTAATTATCTCGGAAAGCAGTTGTGCTTGGTAGTTTCAACGCCATTTATTGTCTTGTGCCCATTCACATTTTGAAACCTCCCGACCCCATCTACCCATGCGTACTGTCCAATGTAAAATCAACACTCTCATTTTTTGGGCTTTCTTCAAACCTTGGTAGCAGTTTGTACAACAGTTGTTTGAATACTATAGAACTTTTAGTTTATTATAATTGTGAGCTACTTTATTTCTCTTTCACTTTGTTTATGCTGGATGGTCCAGATCAGACTTAATTTCAGGGTTAGGATTTCTTATCATGTTTGGGTTTCTATCCTTTATGAAATTAAAACTATATTAGGGATTAGAATTGAATATCCTATGGTAGAAACAAGATTTTCTTCTCTTTCCTGATTGTTCAGACCAGATAGCTGGTCTTTTCTGGCTGTTCTGTTATCTCTTGCCCAATATTGCATTCTTCAATAAGGGTGTTTTGATAATAATGATATTGAGTCCAATGCTTTTGTGTAATAAACTAATTCTATCAATACTTTGTTGTAAACTCTAAAAGTAGAATTAGATTGCTGAGGTCATTCTGCATATTCATTAATCATCGTACTAATTCAGTGACTATAACTATATGGTATTGATCCCATGCAGTTTGATCTTCAATCTGAAAAGTTGATTGAGATCTTGGAGAAGACTTGAAATTGAGTTATAAATGGCCATTACAAGTGGCAAGGACAAATTATTATTATTTTGTTTTCAAACTGTCTGGTTTCTCGGGGTTTTTTCATTAACATACAACACAGTGAACTTCTCACCCTTTTCCTGAAGTGAAAGTAATATTCCAAGATGGAACATTTGTGAGGTGAATATTAGATAAATCTGATGTTATGACTATTTCTAGCCTTTCATTTTCCTCTTTCCTCAATATCTTTTGCATCTATTGGTTGAACAGTTGATCCTTTCAATTGAAATCGAAGGTCTGGTATCCTTAAGGTAGCTTTTGTTCCTGCATTTGATATAGCCTAGAAGCATGCCAATTTTTTATTTCTTTGTTAGATAGGAGAAAATTTCCGTCATAGAATATTTTTTATTAGTTAATATGAAAATGTGCAGATTTTGATATTATGTGTTTTGTTGGCCACTTTTTCCTTTTCTCTCTTTCATATGTATCCTCCCTTTATTCGTTTGATTTCTTAATTGGTTATTTCTTGTCAAGTTCAGGGAATGATAAATTTTACATCAACTTATGACAGTAGAACAAAGGAGGTGGAAGGTTCATTAGCTGCAAGGGGTGATTTATGGAGAGTAGAGGCATCACATGGTGGTTCTACATCTGGAAATGAAAATCCTTCTCTTTTCCTGGTCCAGCTTGGACCTCTCCTCTTTGTTCGTGATTCAACCTTTCTTTTGCCAGTCCATTTGTCAAAGCAACATTTGCTTTGGTATGGCTATGACAGAAAGGTAAAGATCAGCTTCAGCTGGCTAAGTTAGACTTTGCTTTAAAATTGTTTTGCATTGAGAATAACACTTGTTTGCCGACATTGTGTTAAAGCTAGTTAAGAAAGCCTCCGTATATACTACATCTTATGCATTTGAACTTTGTACACCATTTACATATTGAGTTAATGAACTTTAATATTAAAGCAATTGCTCAGTTGTCTGCATAATGACTCCCTTTGCAATATACAAATGCTTGAGAAATCTCTACCCAGCATCATATTGTGGTTCATGCATGTACATAAGGAGTGAAGTTAAGCTTGGAGTGCTTAATGTTTATCTTAATCATTTGGTTGACGAGATTATATTATAACCTTTGAAAGGAATTTCTAAGAATTTTGTTAGGTCAACTTTCTTCAGGCTTTCTTTTAAATTTTTCATATTTATTACATCCTTGCTAGAGAAGTTGTTTCCTTTTTTCCACTGTTTTCTTAATTTTAATGATTCCTATGATTTAAGCAAAACGAATGGTCTATTTTTCTCTGCTACAGGATGCAATAGTAATTTAAAATCATTCAGATACAGCAATAGATATTTATATTAACAATGAATATTTTATGATATATTACAACTTTTGAAACAACAAAATTAGACAAGGAGCACTCTAACATATATAGAGACAATAAGCTTCCTAATATTATTTTAAAGTGCATATAACTTTCGCTAAAATTTAATGGAGTAATATATATTATATTAGAGTTGTGTGTTCTGCTCTCTGTATGCTGAGCTTCTTTATTATCATCATTGCTGTTGTTGTTGTTATTATTGTTCATCATTAATTTTCATAATTGTTGAGCTATGAGGTTTAATTTCAGATCTTCAAAATCTAGACTTAGAGGTTTATTTTGAGGTAGGGAATCGGGAATACCCACACTGTGTACAGTATGCATAACATAAGTTGCAAAAGTTATATGTGCATGGTACAGATTTTGGAGTACCCAATCAGCACCCTTAATGCATACCCAGTATTGGTTAATTGGTTAGTTTGATTACTTGGTTGTATGTCCGCTTGAGATAGGGAGTAAGGCATACCCACATTATATCCCATGGACTCTCTCTGTGTATAGCTTTGGGTTTGTCTTTGATGTTTGTAGTTGAATTCCTAATTAGCTGTTATCAAAATTTACTTTGTTCCTGCCTAAAACTGCTGCACATAATGACTCAAATTTTCATCTGCTTGAAGGTTAAAGCAATTTAGTAGCTAGATCAACCCAACTTTTAATCCTTATATTATTTATTACCTGACAGTATTAGATTGCATGGTTTTGCCCTCTCTCTGCAGTTTTTTCCTTCTTTTTTATCTTACATGATCTCTTCTTTTCAGAATAGAATGCATTCACTTTGTCCAGCAGTGTGGTCAAAACACAGAAGATGGCTATTAATGTGCATGCTTTGCCTCAATCCCTTAGCTTGTGTAAGTTGAGAGCTTATGATGATTCTTAAAATACCAGTTATGACTTTAAAGTATACATAGATGTTGCATGAAGTGCAACAATTAGTTGGATGGTATTATCATCGTCTGTACTTAGGTTGCTTTTTTAAGTTAGTCCATCTCATTTCAAATTTGGTATGCACTAGGCTCTAATGATTTTACCCAAAGGCATAAAGCATTCTATATAGTCGCTGAAAATGAATTTAATGATTAGTTATTCTATTCTGTGACGTTTGTTTTAAGTTATAGCTAGACTTGCTTTTGTTTTTAGGTTAAGTCTTCAATGAAATTTTGGATTTGACAAATTATTATGGTTGTGTCATTCTTTTCTTCTAGAATACTGAACTTAGAAATACAAAGACTAGTCAGCATAGCCTGATCAAACAATACATTATGCTTTTTCTATATAAAGTGTGATTATAAAGCATTTGTATGGAAAAAAAGAAGAAGAAGAAGAAGACATGTATTCAATTTATACAAGCTGATGCTTAACATATAATTCTGTTGAAGTTCAGTGGGATCTCGGTGTATATGCCTATAAGGTGGCTCTGAACTATGTGCTGTATAAATTTGGGGATGAAAATCACCATGAATGATGTTACAAATTGTTATGGTTATACATTGGTCAAATTCAGTTAGTTTTCAGTTACTGCGTTTGTAATATTGGTATCAAGATAACATCTATGTCACTATTGTTTTCGAGCTGTCTCTTGGTGACAGCTTGTTTGAGTTGAAAGCTATCTGGTGGCTTCATCTTCCTGAAAAGATCTTTCTAACGTCATATTTTCCTTCTCTCTCTTCCTTTTTCTGTACCCAGTCATTTGTGGATCTACAATTTCCCAACGGGCAGTTAACCTATGTATCTGGTGAGGGTCTAACCACTAGTGCCTTCCTTCCTGTTTGTGGCGGTCTTCTACAAGCTCAAGGTCAATATCCAGGAGATATGAGATTTAGCTTGTCATGCAAGGTCAGTCTAAATTAGTGGAAGTGTTAATAAAATATTATGTTGGAAATTTAAGTCAATCTGGTCCAAAATTTTCGTTATCTTATACTGGTTTCTGCTGGCATAACAATTAATTTTTATGTCTTGTTTTTTAGAACAAGTGGGGAACTAGACTTACACCAATGGTACAGTGGCCTGACAAATCATTTTCTTTGGGTCTCGCTCAAGCCTTGGCCTGGCGGAGATCTGGTCTTATGATGAGGCCAACGATTCAATTCAGGTAACATATTGCTCTTCCCATTTTCATGCTTCTGTGCTTTTTGGGGCGTTGGGGTTGGTAGCAAAGGGATTGCTTTTTTCGTTGTCAATTCTGGGCATTAAGGTGTTGTGATTTGCTTGCTTGCTTCTGCATTAAGAAATGGCCTTTCCAGCCTGAAAAATCCATGCATGAAAGGGACAGCTTTATTATGGAAAAATACGTCTTTATTCTAAGAATTGAAGAGCATAAAAATGGAGGACAAGGAACCTCAGAGAACAGCCTGGGACCTCTAACAAAAGGAGAGCATTTTGTAGTGTGGTAATTAGCATCAATGAGCAAATAAAGAGACATTTGATGCTGTCCCCTTTTAATGTTAAGATAGTTCACAAAACATTTGGCTTGTGCAATGTTATATTCTGTCATAAGGCTTCCATGTATCTGATGCTTGAGTTATTTTTTGTATGCTTATGTTGTTGCTCTGTTTTTTAAAATTGTCACGTATACAGATTTCTAAGTAAAGATGAGTTTAATTAGACAAAAATTCTTGTTCTTTCCTCTTTCTAATATTTCAACTACTAACCACAAGTATTTCTTATGCTTCTAATACAAGATTAATTAATTATTTTTGTTCTCTCCAATCTTTCTTGTTACTTTGTACTATTTTTTTTTTTTTTTTGGTTTATGTGCTTATCTTTTGATGTTCTGTTTATGGTCAGCGTGTGTCCCACTTTTGGTGGAAGCAATCCTGGGTGGCGGGCCGAACTCATTCATTCAGTTAAAGAGAAACTTAGTTTAATCTTTGGATGTGCCTTCATGGCATTTCCTTCTGTGTTTGCATCAATTTCTGTAAGTTTTTTCTAACCAGAATAATATTTTCTTCAAACTAGAGGAAGAGCCCCTCTTGACTGTTTCCTAAAAGGCATGGATGTGATAGAATAGGAAAACTGTTCAGTGTAATGCTCGTGCTCACTATGCACATGAATACTATTATTAATTGAGAAATATACTATTTTGGTACCCTAAATAATGATTCTGTTTCAATTTGGTCTTCCACATTTTTAAACGTTAAGAAAATTGATCCCTGTTTTAGCAAATAATCCTCTAACTCAACCTTTAATCAATTGACAGAGGGACCAGTTATTTTAATGTTAGAAAATGTGATGGACCATTTTGAAGCAGGGCAAATATGAAGGATCAAATTGAGACAAGGGCAAATTGTGAGGGACTAAAATGATATATTTTTTTCATTAATAGTCAATAAAAACTATATATATATATATATATAAAATATGAACCCTACATCAAGTTTGGGCATTTGCAATTGATCAGTTTGATGAATATATAAATTAATAGAATATTTTAGTAACAGGCAATATATAATATGAAATTTATCATACTGTGTAATTTTTGTCTCCACTAGTTTTTTTTTTGTTAATTTTGACAAAAGCTGAATACAGCATGAGTTTAAATGCTTGTTTTCTTAAATGTTGAAGATTAATGAGTAAAGCTTTAGTTGTTAATTGTGTTTTATTAACAATGTCTTATCTATTGACATGTGGCAATGTTGGTATGGATAAGGAAGATGTCAATTGTGAAAAAGTATGTAATAATATTGGAAATTTGTTTTGATGAAATTTGTCCCTCATGATTATATATGTTTTATTTAACATTCTATAATATTGGAAGTTATTAATAATTTATTAGTACTGTACGTACTATGCTTTATTGAAAAGCACAAATTATGTCTGATATTGTTGTCATCAATATTTATTAACAGTACTGTACAAACTATTCTTCATTAAATAGCACAAATTATGTCCGTTATTGTTTTCATTAACATTCGTTTCCTGTATACTCTTGATGAATGGTTTAAAAGAAAAGAGCTATATCTTGACGGCATTGATCATCATTGAATAAGATGTGAAATATTTTAGCTATCATTTTCAATTATCATTGTAAATCTGTGATATTTTTGCATGTTGTTATCACAATGCAAAAGAAGCTCTTGATTTTTGAAGTATAAACTTGTAGTGGCTCTAGTTATTGTTAAGTGTTAATTCTACTGCAGCAAATTTAGGTAATTTTTCCTTTTATTTATTTCATAGAACTTTCTATTGTATGTTATACAAAAGAAAATAGATAATCTCCCCCAGAGCGCTACTTTATGTGGATTAAATTCTAGATCTACATAAGCTGGCGCTTGCTTTGAGGGGTTCGTGTCATAGTTGAAAGTTAGGCTTTTTGAAAGGTTTTCTTTGTAGGATTAGGATATCATCTGTTGTGATTGAGTAGCCGCCCTTGGATGTTCTACAGCCTTGTTAAAGCTTTTTTTGTAACTCTACGTAAATGGCAATTTTTTGGCTCACAGATATAATGTGTTTACAGATTGGCAGATCAAAGTGGAATGGAAATATTGGGAGCTCTGGTCTTGTTCTTAGAGTCGATGCCCCACTCTCAGATGTTGGGCGACCTTCTTTCTCTGTACAGATGAATAGTGGCATTGAGTTTTGATGGCTTCCCAGTGTTTGGCAGTATCTGTTCCATATTTTGTGAGATAAGTGTATATAGGCATGATTCCTTGATAAGTACTTACTGGAATTTTTTTCCCCCTTCAAAAGGAAGTTCGTTACAGCAAACTGTAGTGTCTATGTAATTATAACAATCTTGTCCTGATAATAATATCAATTTGGCAATCTTACTGATTTGGGTGCCTGGTATACTTTCAGCTGTAGCTTTTATGTCCAATTTTCGGAAACTAGTAAATGATCACTCATCAGTCATCACAGGAAAGAAAGCATGTTTGAATTAGGTTGTCTTTTTGTGGAAGCAAATGCAAGTTTGCCCTGTTCATGAAACATTTCAAATTATATGTAATTATCAAAATATGGTTATTATTTCTTTGCTGAGTAATGCAGATCTCTACCCTACCTCTCCTTTCCTGCTCTCCTATGACGGTTATGACTCTTTATTCTCTGGGAATGGTTCATGAATGAAAGAAATTGATCCTTTGAAGTTGTGTTGGACATGTGAGAAAGGCAAAAATAGACTAATTTATTGTATCATTTTTAAGTCATACGAGTCTTGCTGCATGTATGCACGCATCTCATTGTGATTATTTTCAGAGTTAATGCTATGTGCATACATTATGAAATTCTGTCTTTATTATTTTCTTTGATCAATGTTAATATTCTTCTATATCACATTTTAATAAGCTGATAATTTTTTCAGGTTGGTTTGTCTTGGTTTCTTTTGATTTATTAATCCTTGTAAGTCAATGAATGATGTGTATTGCAGTGTCTAGACTCAGCACATATTTGATAAAATTTTTCTAGAACTAATGCACCAGCTGAAATGGCTAGTCCGCTCTGGCCTAGTTTTTAAAATCATAGTCTACTTGTTAATATTGAGGATAACGGTGTTTTCTTATGTGGAAAAATATTACTTGCCTATTTTGAAATTTTAACGATATTTTAATTTGGTCAGCTTTTACGCATTTTATCTCATTTAGGAAAGATGATTCGGTATCATTTATCAAATCAATAGTCAAACTGTTATTTTGGTTATCATATTTCATATTTAATTATTCTTCTAAGCCTATAAATAATAAATAGGTTAGTCTATAAATATTGTACTGTACCTTCCATTTTTGAAGTCTAATATTGGAAGAATTTGTGTGATTTCCAAATTTTTTCAAGCGTACCAATGTAACTCAGACTATTTCTTCATATTCCTTTGATGGTGATATTGAACATTGAAGATTTCCTTTGCTTCAAAATCTCAAAAATTAAAACATGGTTTAGATTCTCCCAGCATCTTTCAACAAAAAACTTCGCATTCATTAGTTACTCATTATATGAATTTAGCATTTTCTATTAGGAAATTCCACAAATCAAAATCAAAATTTTCAAGGTTGTGGTGCGTTGCATTGAAACTTGGTAACTTCGGAGAGTTCGGACTCTCCTACCATATGATGCATCTAATACTCCCACTTCATTTGTAGAACTGTAATAACTGAAAATCTGAGACTGAGCTCTTTATAGCATCATCCTCAAGAATATTTACTTTATTCAGAATTAAAAACCTTGATTAATCACCTTGAATGAAATTGAATGCCCAAGTAATTGACTATTATCATGATAGAATCAACTCACTACATGCCTTTAAACCGCAAAAGAGTAAAAAACACATGAAAATTGTACACCATATAAACTGGTGTAAGACTTCAAGGCCTTTATCTTGGACATTGCATGTGTAAGCTTATCTTATCACTCTGTACTTCTAATATTTACTCGTTTACAAAAGAATTGAAACTTCAAGCAAGTTTTCCAAACTACCTTCTGAATAAATCATACATCATTTGAATCCCCAAGAAGCTTACCGGATGAAGAAGAAAACTCTTTACTTGTAAGAGAAACGGAGGAGTTAACCCATGGACCATCCATTGATTTGGCTTTTTGCTCTATACTTTCTTGAGAGAATGTAGAAGAAACAAAGGTTTGGGTTTGGCTATCTTGTGAAAGCATCTCAAAGAATTTGAATCTTGCATCCTGGCTGGCCTCCCGGCCACGCTTGATTATCGGTGCTTGGATAGGAGATTTTCCTTCAAGCATGCTAACTACAGATGACATGGATGGTCTGAGAGTGGGAGATGGATTGGTGCATAAGAGTGCTAACTCCAGCATTCTCATGGCTTCCTCTGAGGAGTAGCTTGAACCAAGACTTGGATCCACTAGTTCAAGGAGGTTTCCTTGCTCTTGGAGAACATATGCCTTCAATTACATGAAATTACGTAGTCAATAAAAGTTGAATCAAACCATGAATTTATATAGAAACAAGCAGGGAAAGAAAATTATTAAGGAAAAATAAACAGATATCAGATTAGGAGTAAATTAATGCTCTGGTCCTTAAAAGATTTAAATATTCTTAATTTGATTTGTCCTTTCGGAGCCTTTTCATTGTAGGGTTTCACTTATTAATTCTTCATCAATTTACTCCTCTAGTTAACTCAAATATATACTTGTTTCTTACTTGATATCTAGAAAAAGGGACAATGTCGGTGATTGGACATGAAAAATGGAGATTTGAGCTGACAAAAAGTACCAAATTGGAGAAAGCATTGAGAATAAGGGAGGGTATTGAGAAAGTTTGTATATTTCAAGGATCATACGTGATTTTACTCATTATACCAATATCTTTTAATATCATAAAAAAAATAACAATATATTATTCACAAAAAAAATAAAAAAATTACACTAACAATTGTCACCTTATATGTTATTAAAGAAGCTTTTTATTACCAAGGGTATATTTAAACTTGATTTTTTCCTTAAACAAATAGGATGAAAAAAGAATAAAAGGAACAAAAGTCATTTGAACTTGTTGAACATCACAAATAAAGGCAACTAACCCAATCAAGAAGATAAACAAATTCTTCCTTTGGCTTGTAATTCGTGTTGCTTATTCCACTGACGATCTCCAAAGCAACAACTCCAAAGCTATAAACATCTGCTTTGTCAGTCAAGTAACCTCGCAATGCATATTCAGGAGCTATATAACCACTAGTAAAAGAACATGTATTATAGTTAGTAACGTCACAAAATCAAATAAAAAAGAAAAGAACGGTTATGACTATGTCAAAAATAGATTGCGATAGAAGGTGCAAGCCAAATTTAATATATATATATATATATATATAGAGTATTGATACATGGGAAGATGCAATAGAATACTAACATTGTTCCTGCTACTCTGGTACTAATATGAGTATTCTCTTCTTCATCAAGCTTGGCTAAACCAAAGTCAGAGATCTTGGCATTCAAATCCTTATCAAGTAAGACATTTGTTGCCTTAATATCCCTGTGTACAATTTTCAATCTTGATTCTTCATGAAGATAAGCTAATCCCCTTGCTATCCCCACACAGATTTTCATTCTTGTAGGCCAATCCAAGTGTAGCCTCTGTTCTGGGCGACCTAAAAAAAAGAAATTTTATCAATCATATCTTAATTTTGCAAAAAATAAAAAATGAAACTTGAAAGGCATTTGTTACATGTTTACTATTAGGTCCTTCCATAAAATTATGACATGTTTTTAAAAGAGTTGACAATGTGAATCTGAATGGAAAACATGTTTCCGTACTACTTTTTCATTGAAAAATCTGGTAACCAACAATTAAAAGACTACATCTAAATTTTCTCTTCCAAAGATTGAAAGAGGAAAATAAATACAGCCAGGACGCATTGATGAAGCATTTACCAAAAAGAGCACGAGCAAGACTATTGTTCTCCATGTACTCATATATTAGCAGCAACTGGTTTCCTTCAATGCAGCAACCATAAAGCTTCACAAGGTTAGGATGCTGCAAAGCAGATATCATTCCTATTTCATTAACAAATTCACGGTTTCCTTGCTTTGATTTGGAGGAAAGCTGCTTGACAGCTATAACAGCACCATCTGATAGTATGCCCTGTAATTAAACCAATATCTTAGCATCATAATTTTTCATAATCATTCCTTTATATTAAAATCAAGGTATCCTCCAATTTTGTCTGAGCTATTTCTCCCTTATCAAGTAAGCTAACCTTTTGGGTAAAAGTATAGAGAATAGTTTTTGGTATGGCTTAAGTATGTATAAATATATGATACATCCAAAATTACCTTGTACACTGGCCCAAAACCTCCTTCACCTATCTTATTTGCTGGGTCAAAGTTATCAGTGGCAGCTTTGATTTGTCTTAAAGTGAAATAACCCGTTTTCAGATCAAGAAGTTCTGCAACATGGAAGGTATATGAATAAAGGCAATTGATAGGCCCACACGGTCACACAGAGAATCATATGAAATCACAGAAAGAGACAATACTTTTGTTTACCCAGAATAAAGAAACAAGATCAGATTTAATCATTTGACATGCATGTCATCGTTTAGATATATAAAAATCATGCTTAATACTAACTATTCTAAAGTCTAAACCTTCTATGGGCCAAAAGCAAAGTATAAGTGCAGCAACTAACTGCTTTGTTCTAGACTTTGATCTTACCTTTGTCTTTTGGATCTTTCCCACCAAGGAAACCCATCTTTCGAAGGACAAACAGTATCAGTATGAGCAGCACACATGATCCAGCCACAATTCCAGCAATGGCTCCAGCTGAAAGCCCTTTTGAAGGAATTTTAAAGTCTACAACAAAGAAGAAATGCTTACAACTCATCAAAAACAAAAACGTTAAATTTCTCAAATTCTTTTAAAGGTTTGTAACTCAGCCCTTATTGTTGGGTTCAAGTGAGTGAAAAGTCCTGAATAGAAATAGATTAGATGAGGGCTATATAAGTGGATTAATTCATAACCTAATGGCTCAAGGTTTTGAATTATTATGTGGTGGTCAAAGTTATAATTCCTTGTAAAAGCCTAATAAAAAAATCCATCATTAAATTGACATAGAATATACATGAATGTGTCATCTTGACAACAAAAAGGGCAAGAGTAGAAAAATAAATATGTGGCATGTGAGTGATAGCTTTTGGTACCAATCATCATACTCATAGTGCTACTAAAATAACAAACTTTTAAATATAGGAACCAACAAAAGAGTTTAACAAAAAACAAATGATAGCTGAGAGAAACAGTGGAACTCATAATTATGAGATTTTACTTACTTGGGGTCACTGAAATAGCAGATATAAGAGGTCCATATACACCTCTGTCAGGAATGGCGGTGGTTCCTTTCCCTGCCCAGTATAAATGGATCTCCAAAGTGTTATCATCAACATCAACATCAAAATCCCTCACAATGCCCTTACCAACACCACCAGCTTCCTTCACAATGTTAAAATCACTCAAATATTTCCTGCCCTGTGAAGATTCAGATACAAAAATTTAAACCTTTTAGAGCTTCTGTTAATACAGAAGAAGCAACTCAAACAGTGTCATGAAATATTGTGCCACTCACTTTAATTGACACATCAAATATGCGCCTTCCAAGGCTGCTAAATGTTTGGTCATCAGAATACATAATCTCAGCAAAGTGGAGCTTCACTTTATAGTTTCCATTGAGCATACAGAGGCCATGATACTTGAGTGACAAGGGAGAAAGGCGAGCTGTTTGGTAGTACTTTGGACCACTAATGTTCAGAGAAAATGTGTTTGTTGCTATGTAATCAGCTTTAGCATTTCCCAAATATACTCCTGTGCTGCTATAAGCCCATTTGTCTCTAGAAAAGAAGTTTGATATGCCCTCTCGTGAGAGGTCTGCCTCGTATTTATTGTTCTCATCATCTTCCATTTCTGGTCCTCCACAGTTTATGAACAATGAATGATCTGCATACATACATAGTGACAACCTCATCAAACATCACAACATGAAGAAACTGTCAAGCTTCATATCAGGATTCTCTCATGTGAGTATATCACATGACACTGACATTTTAGTCATCTCACCTTTTATAACAATGAAAGTATCCAATACTCAGTTAAAATTTACAATTTAACTCATGGTGAGTTTTAATTATTTGAGTTGTCATCTAATCTGGCATCTTTTTCTCTCTTGATTTACTTTTGATTGGAGATAAACATAGGATGCTACTAAAATGACAGTGTCATGTGATATCCTCAGGTAAGACGATCCAGAGAAGCTTCACTTGCAAAACTGTTGTAGTGCATGAAAAGATCATTGATCTACTGAGTTTCAACTCACACTTGGGTTTTCCTCCACATGGAAGGTCTTTTTTCAGGCAAGTAACTCTGCAAGATAAATAATTAGTTCCAACAGACGATCAGAATTGTGCAGAACAAGATTATCAAACTGAAACAGGAGGACCATAAGCAAAATCTTACGAGCTGTTCGCAGAAGATGAGAGGCTAGAAACCAAGTTCCTGTTTAACAAAAATAAGTTGTCAGTATTAGAATAGGTGAAGTGCTTGCATAATAGTTAAATAGGAAAAAGAAGAAGAAGAAGAAGAAGAAGAAGAAGAAGAAGCTTACACATCCTTGGACTGGCAAATAACAGCAGAAGTAGCTGAAAAATTGTTGTAAGATAAATCCCTGGAAGATAAAGTACGGTGGAATTATATAATAGTTTATTCATAATTCAGTTAAATGTTTAGAGTGTGAATGGATGAAGCAATTTAAGGGGGAAAATAATTTTTGCAAGTATTTGAATTACTTTGTTGAAAAAGAAAAAAATTGGTTTGGCTTAGCCTAGGATAAACTTTTAAATTACTGAGGTGATTTAATCAAGTAATTTTACAATATCACCAAAATAAATCAAATTTGAAAATTTCCTCCCTGTTATTTTTGGAGGAATAATTTATTATATTATCCAGCAAACGCACACACAAACATATATAGTATACACACAGAGAATTTTATTGTAGAATTGCCCAAACAAAATATTTAAATTGCAACAATTCAAATTTCGAACGTTTGAAAGACCATCAAATTCAAAATGATATAATCCATAGGCAACATTAGATTAATTACAAGTGACAGATTTGTGGACAAAAGGAGTATTTGATAATAGATATATAATATGGGCTCATTTCAAGAGGTGACACATATATATGTAACAAGAGAAATAGATAGTTTCGAATAAAAACATTGTACTAACAAGTTATGTTTGTTGCTCAGTATCCATCCTGGGATTGCTCCACTCAGTGAATTGTTAGTCAAAAACCTGCATGCATAATTAATATCAGACTCATTTACAATTACCAAAAATAAACACAAGTAAAATATTTTTTTTAGTCCCCCACTAATTAAAATGTCCAAAATGATCATTTTATCCATTGGAAAATATCACACTCGGTTTTTTACTTTTTTTTAAAAAAATTAGATTTAATTACTTAGATTTAGGGTTTAGAGTTTGATAAATGAACTAAATTTGATAATTTTTTGAAAAGTAAGAGACTAAGTGTGACATAGGAGACCAAAATAGTAATTTTGTGAAAATGAGGGAGCAAAAATGTATTTTTCTCCAAAAAGAAAAAAGAAAAAGGAAAAAGAGCAATTAACTTGCAAAGAGTTTTACTGGCAGTAAATGTTCACTTACATGTAATCAAGCTTTGCCAAGCCTTTTATTGTATCTGGAATTCCACCAGTCAACCTGTTGAAACTCAAATCTCTGCAAGCCATTTGAAAAACAAATATAACCTCAGGAACTTTTATTATCATCATAATTACTATTTCATACATATATACATATATATATATATTCATTAAAGATCATATAGTATTCTTTATTGCTATTTCCTTTATTGCTTTAAGCAAGTTTTTAAGTTTCCTTTACTATATAATTCACTATGTGCTTATATAATGAGTCAATAAACACCCACTAAAGTGGGTGATGCAAATAGTGGGATCTACTATCACATTCACTTCAATGAATTCTTATTAATTTATTGTACAGTCACATGATACATTATAAGTACCTAAATATTTTTTTTTTTTATCGTAAATTTTTCAATAAACTTTGAGATTTGACAAAGTATTAGTATTCTTCCTTTATTACTCTCTTTCCAGTTTGGTTCTACTTAAATACCATTTCAAAATAATAATCACAATAACCCTGATGATCAGAATCTGAAATTATGTCAGTTTTTGAAGGGAAAAAAAATGGCAATACTACTTATAGATATAGTAGTGACAGAATTTACTAGATTCAAGACTACTTAGTTCATTTATTTGAACTAGCACCAAACCAAAATATTTCAGCGGTAAAAACACATGAAATTAATTTAAATCAGATAGAAATGAATGAAAAACCAGAGACCCTTAAATATGGTGGTAAAACATCAATATGAAGCAACTTACAGAGTAACTAAGCTTTCCATTTGACCAATGTTATCTGGAATGGAACCAATAATTGAGCAATTTCTCAACACCCTGAATAACAGGAAGTATAGAAGACTTCATAAATGGTTCGGTGCATCAAACAGACTTCCATATCATAGCAGAAAAGGTTTCTCAACTCACAAATGTTTCAAGGATTTCAAATTCTCCAGATTAGGAAATTTCATTGTGGGTCCATTCAGATCAGATATTCTCCTGAATTTAAAATAAAAAATGTATCATCAGTAACAGGGAAATGTTCTTCCATTGGTGATTGAATTCCATAACCATTGAACAGTGTGTAGGCAAATTACAAAGGAATATGTACTCACAATTCAGTCAAATTTGTTAACTTGGCTATGGTGGGAGGAATTGGGCCTTCCATGGATGTGCCCTGCAGATCCCTGCCAAGAGCAATAATGATAATACTAACTTTAGAAAAGAAAATTGATGCTAAACATAGCTCAAAATCCAGTAGTGTCATGTGAGAAAAGAGATAAATATAAACTTTATAGGACCCGTAATCTATGAAATCTATCATTCAAGTAAATCTCACACATATTGTGTCTCGTTTCACATGAAATTGTCACGTGAGACTCTTATATGAGAGGATTAAGATCCAGTAAGCATGATATAAAAGCAGTTTCTTCTCTGACAGTGATAGAGTCATAGATGAATCAGAGTGAAACAGACTCACAATCTTCCAAGTTTGGTCCAGTTCCCAATAAAACTGGGTATTTTTCCTGACATTGTGTTCCCATCTAACCTACTGCAGAAAATATTAGGAGAAAAGTCTCAGGATTTAGAAGAGACAAAACAGAACAGAGAACCAGAAGGAATGGATTTATCATATTATATCACTAACAAATCTTTTAGTTTCTTTAGGTTGCCAAAAGTTTCTGGTATTGTCCCTGAGAAGTTATTTGCAGAAAGAAGCCTGCAAGTTTATAGAAAGAAAACATAAAGGTCAATTCTGAACGCGAAAAGCTAATCATGAACAAGACGAATCAAGTAAGCATTCTGTTAATTACAAAGCAATGCAGATAGAAAATCATTTGTACATCAGGGGAAAACATATTGAGAGAAATGAAAGTGTAAACAGAAAATTCTTACAATCTGCGTAACTGCTTCAATTTTCCGAGACTGGAAGGAAGAGTTCCTTGTAACTGATTGTCTTCCAAGACCCTGCAAACCCAAAAACCATAAAATTTGTCTCCAAACAAAACCACTTCTCAATACAGCAATAAGTTTGAGACACTCAAGTGTTGGTGACTCTTTGGATCCTTTCCTATTCTTTTCTTTCATTTTCCGCCATGGCAGCGAAACCAAAGTATGAGGTGTAGTAGAACATGCTTAAAGATGCAGGACCTGTTTAAATTTTATCATTTACAAATTTGTAACAACAAAATAATCTTTTAAAATTAAAAATTAATATAAAATAGTTGAAGGAATATTTTTAATTATTGTTGTAATTCTCATAGATCATTTTAGTACTACTAATTTGTAAATGACCAAAATAATATTAAGATTAAAAATAGAGGATTAAACTGGTACTTTTCTCTAAAATAATATAAGGGAATTTGAATTCTAAATTTAGTTAACCATATGGCTATAATGCCTGGGTATTAACCATCATATAAAAATAATTTAATTAAATAGAAGGCAAGTAACTCATATCTATTTTAAAGTTCTTTTTATTATTTTTAAATTTTTAGACGATCATTTGTTATTACAAATTTGTAAAGAATTACATTATTATTTAGACAAAATTTAAAATATCAAAATAGTCATTTACTCTATAATTTAATGTCATTTTTTTGGTTATTACAAAACCAAAATAAAAAATTAAAATAATACTTTTCTCTAAAATAATATAAAAGGATGCGAATTCTGAATTTAGTTCGCTGAATTATATCTACTAATACTTTTATAATAGCCATAGTGTCCTCATATTGATCAATTCATCTAACTGTTAACAATGACTTATGTACCATAAGCACGGAGGTATTACTTTTTTTAATGCAGAGTAAAACTATATTAATATATTATATATACTATTTAATAAATTAAAATAATAATTCAAGTTTTTTAAAATAAATCTATAAGTTCATATAACTTGATTTAAAATTAAATTAGAGTAATATACAATATCAAAGTTGTACATGCAGTTCTGTGTATACTATCTTTTATACCATTTTATTTTAAATTGAGTTAAAATTTCGTATAAACACTTATAAAATAGTCAATATGTGTCCAAACTAATTTTTTTATGACTAAGTACAACTTGAATTTAAAAATATTCATAGTTCATAAATAAATCAACAACTAAATATATAATAGCAAAAATTTTGGACATTGAAAATTTGGATAAAATTTTTTTGCTAGACTTACAGCTCCTCCAAACTTGCAATATCACCAATTTCCTTGGGAATTGGACCACTAATTCGGTTACCAATAAGGGACCTGAACCACAAAATATGAAAATTACTCAACTTAATCATGTATGCACACAGGAAAAAAAATTATAGTTAAAATATCGAAAATTTCTGATATTTATAAAGAAATATCTTAAATTCAAAAATTAGTTTAAAAATTAAAAGATTAAAACAGGATCTCAAAATAAAAAAAATTTCATTTTTATCTTGTTCAAATTAACTTTAATTTTTTTTCAAAAAAAATTTATTTACAATAAATATTTTAACTTTTGGATCAAATGTACACGAGTTTTGAATACTTACAAAATGACGAGCCGAGGGAGTCCACCAAAGCTCTTTGGGATAGAGCCACTCAGATAGTTTCGAGTCAGATCACTGTTCAATGTCAAACTTTCAGTTCACAAATCGCCGCATTTCAAATATCAAATAAAAAAAAAGTCAATTTAAACTGTAATAAAATATTTTTTTGTGTTTTACTTGTTATAAAATTATTATTTTAATTTTTTATTTATTAAAATATTTAATATAATTTTTACTTATTAAAAAAATATTATATTTAATTTTTTATTATAAAAAATTAAATTAAATTATTTAGATTTAAAATTTAAAATTTAATTAAAAAATTTAATTTAATAATTTTTTAAAAAGTAAGAGATTAATCGTGACATTTTTTAATGAGTGAAAAATTATTTTGAGTATTTTAATGAGTGAGTAACTAATATAATAATTTTATAATAAATAAAGGACTAAAAATATATTTTTTTTAAACTTTCTATTTTCTTTCTTTCTTTATTTATTTTTGGTTAAAGTTTATCTTTTTTATTTTTTATTTTTTTTTGGGTTCATGTTTTGCAATAAACCACCTGTAAAAGGATGGGCACATCAGCCAGAAATTGAAGAGCAAATAGTCAATAAAATAAAAATTAAAAAATTCATGACTTACAGTTCTACCAGTTGGGTGAGATTACCAAACTCACTAGGAAAAACTCCAGATAAATTGAGACCCTTCAGTTGGCTGTCATGGCAAAAAGTAAGACTCAGTAAAATATTTACACACAGCTCACCTTAAAATAAATTCAGTTTTAGTACAAAATTATACATTAGCATGAGGCAACTTTTCATATATTGAGTGAATTATAATTTCTTTTTTAAAAAATCACAAGCATTTTTAAACCAAAAAAAAAAACACAAGTATTTTTAGAAATTGATGATGAATTTCAACATTTAAATATTGGTTTCCTAAATAGTTGCATGACAACGAAAAAGAGTAAAAACCTTAAATTGGCCCCACCCGTATAGAGTATTTTTCAAGTTTTCTTAATTTGATCATTCACAAACATAATATTCTTAATTTGATCTTTTATAAAATTATTTTTTTAACTTAATCCCTGAGATACAAACATATTTCAATTTAATCTATAACAAATAAAATTATTATTAACAATATTTTAAAAAACATATTAATTTAAAAAAATAAAAAAAATATCATCAATAATAACTTTATTTGTGAGTGATAAAATAAACAAATATTATATCTATATGTGAAAGACCCACATAAATTTTTTCTCCAACAAAACCTTGTATATATGTCATCTGCTATGTGCAGAGTTACAATCAAGAGTCTAAATCCACTACAATAATTAAGATTATTGCAGAATTTATACTAACGAATCTTGACTGTCAAAATAAGAAGTTCATTTTCCACCAATTTTGATAAAAAAGAGTTATCAATTTGGGTAATCTAACTGTAAATGCAAACCATTAGATTAATTACAATAATCAATATTAGTTATTAGATGTTAATTTAAAATTATTAATGTAGGGAATCGAGAAAAATATATTTTTGATCCCTCACTTATTACAAAATTATCATTTTAATTCTTTACTTATTAAAATATTTAAAATAATTATCATATTTAATTCTTTATTTTTTAAAAAGTACTAAATTTAATTTATTTACCAAAACTTTAAATCTTAAATCTAAAAAAACACTTAATAATATTTTAAAAGATAAAGGATTAAAAATAATATTTTTTAATGAATAAAAATTATTTTAAAATGATAATTTTATAATAGTTAAAGGGATCAAAAATATATTTTATTCTTTGGGAATATACTGCGTAAAGAAACGAAGAGAATAAGAAGAAAAAGGACGTACATATGTGTAACGTGGCAAATGGCTCCACTTTGGAAAGTGCAATTGCATGTTACGTTTCTTATGATGTCGTCCTCTAAAATAGTCTTGTTTTTGAACCCTCCATCGCTGCAAGAACGTGAAGTCACCTTCCAGTTCAAGTTCCCTATCCTCGATGATATTGCCTGTAGAATTTTCACTGCGTCCAACAAAAATCAACTATTAATTATTATTATTATATATAGATCATCCAGCTAATAACTTATATATACCGACATTGATCAAGTATGAACATATTAATTCTACGTGCTTTAAACATAGACTTATTCACAAAGCAACAAAGCAATGCCAAAGTGAGACAACTAGGGAATAATTAAGCCCCTAGCTTTTAGCTTTCAATATAATTATTGGCCTCTTTTGACTTTGGTAGATTCTAGATATTGACTTCCTCACACCCCTAAAAATATTTAAGCTCGTTGAAATTTCAACACCTCGAGGCTTATAAACCCAAGTAATAACTCATATTTTAGTTCTGACTAATATATATATGTTTAAAAATAATAATAACAGCATCACTACGGTCCAAAAAAAATCAGAAAAATTATGCTAACAAGTTTATTTAGGACACTAATTAAACATCTACTAATAATAAAAAAGTTGATGAATTAATTTATTAATTAGAAATTATTTATTATATATAATAAATTATTTTTAATCAGCGTATTAAGGACATCGTTAACAAAATGCTTTTTTGAAATATCAGAAGATATCGAAATATACTCAATGTAGAATAGAAAAAAAAAAATTTAATTAATAATTGATTATTCTATTATCTTTTATAACTATAATAAACACTTTTTTGAAGATAAATCCTAGCCCTACTCTTGGAGATGATTGCTGCAATATGAAATAGTTGGGAGAGCCATTCTCTGCATATTCATTAAATTCCTCTATTAAATATGGTCCACATCTCTCAATAATTACTAACCCACATGTTCAACTTGTGCATTTCGTTGTCCATCCCATGCCATATTTAATACTAAAAATATTTTAATATGAAGCCAAAATGGTATTTACTACATATATATATATTTTTAAAAAATCATTTCTACAATATTACCAAGTTTCCCTCACCTAGTTTTTCTTTTTCTTTCTTAAAGTTCATATCTCGGTGATAAGGTAAATAACTATCAAATTAGCTGGCAACTTGAAAGGAGTTCAGTATATATATTTTTAAATATGAAAATAAATCCAAACAATTATAAGCTTTATATATATTGGTAAGAGGTATGACTTATAGACTTGACTTTAACGTTTGAAAAATATAATGCAAGCATCCGTACTGTAAGTAACATATGAGGCTATCTCACATGGGGTAATATAATAAACAATCTAACATCGATTTGAATTCAATCAAATCACCAACTAGGAAGAAAAAAAACATTATTAAAAAGAATCAAATTTAGAAAAAAATACAATCGAGTGTGTTCTGGAATCTGACAGTGCAAGAAGAGAAGTTCTAGGGTGGCAAAAAAGTAGAAATTCTTTTGCACAAATTACATGCAGACCCTACCAAAGAAAATCAAAAGTTTAGAAGAAAGAATGCAGAGAAAAAGGAAAATTTGACGAATTTCTGAATCTTTGAAGTAGAAAATAATACAATCACAATAACCCACGTCGTAGAAAGTAATGAAAGATCATAAACAGAAGTTGTGAAGTGAAAACAGGGGAAATGATACACAATTTTCCACAACATTCCCTTGTCTTAGTGGGAGGGAATGAGAAAATTGGAATCTGTTTAATACCCTTCCTCAGTGGAAAAACAATGACCCAGTTTCGGAATTTACGATACTTACTCTGTTTCACTATATCAATCAAACAGAGGAATTGGAACAAAATTCCCAGAAAAGGAAAAGAATTTCATAGAGAAAAGGAGGGGGAAATGGAAGAAAGAATGCCAAATATGGTAAGTTATACTAAAAAACAGATTCAGAAAAGTTAGAAGAGTACCTTCATCGTCTGGTATGAGTTGAGCGTTGGATCCATAGTCCCTGAAGGCATTCAAAGCGAAGCACCACAGTACTATAACGTAGAAAAGTTTAGAGCTTGAAATCGCAGACTCCATTGTTCTCTGTGGAAGACGAAGTTGGTTGCTTTTGAATGGTTCAGAATGGAGAAGAAGGACAAGCAGAATCCAGACTGAAAGAAAGCATAAAAAAAGAAAGAAATAAAGAAAGGAAGAGTAAGTAGGATTGGACGAAGGGAAAGACGAAGGATGATTTTTTTAAAATCAGTGAATACGTGAGAAACCGAGTGAACAGAACAGACCGATTAATGAAAGACAACTTTTCAATTCGTCTTCTATTATTTTGAGGAGAAAATGAGAAAGAAAAATTTTGCGAAAATGTACTTTTGGTCTTCAATATTTCAGTCAAACTTTAGTCCTATAGTTTAAAAATATTTTAACTTAGTTTTTATAATTTAAATACCGCTAACATTTTATTAATTTTTGTTAATGTAATTAATTATATAATGTCTTAATACTTTATATATGTATAATTTAAACTAATAATAAAAATAAACGTAAATAATAAAATAAAATTAACTCACTTATATGACAATATATTAATAAAAATACGGTAATATATATTAAATTAAAAATTAGTTACACTATGAGGATTTAATTATAGATTTTTAAAGTATAAGAACCATATTAAAATTTGAGTGAAATTATAAGGACCACAAAATTACTAATTTTATTCAATTGTCTTTTTCAAGTTTTCAATACTTGTATTTTATTACGTATTATCTTGTCCAAAATGATATTTTTCATTGAAATTAATATTAATAGAAGTGGTGAGGATTTGTTTATGAAAATAATTGTAAGAATTAAAATAGGTCATTTTACGGTATAAATATTTATTCTCTATATATAATAAAATAACTATATATTTTACTGAGAATTTATCATAAATAATATTTGTTTCAAAGGTAAAAATAAGAAAAATAGGCATTTATCCTACAACACATAAGCCTAAGACCAAATTATCCATTTGGTACGTGAAAGAATGAGAATAAAAATTAGAAAAAGAATGAGAATAAAAAAAAAAAAGTATGTTTGGTATGTAATAAAAAGGAAGAAAAAGATAGAGAGGAAGGAATATTAAAAATACCAAATTATCCTTAAATTCCAAATATAATAATAATAATTATATTAGTATTAGTATTATCATTATTATTTGTAATTTATAATGATATTATTGTTATTATTTATTATTATTATGGGGTATTTTCATCATTATCTTTTCAGTACAATAGAATGAATCTCATTCCATTCAAATATGAATTTTCTCGTGTAGTAATACCATAGGAGAATCTCTAATAAAATAGAAATTATTAGATAAAAATTTAATCGTTTAAATTTTTTTATTAATGATTGCACAATTCTAACTTACACTTTCACTTTTACATCTAAACTTTTCATCTAATGATTCATATTTATTATTAAAGAATCTTTAGTAATTACTTCTACAAGAGGTTATCGACGCGCCATTCAATTCACCCCCCTTAAAAAATATGTTTCCATCAAAATAATAGAATTTTCATTCTTTTGGAAATCAAATTCTACGTTACTAAACATCCAAATATTTGTTTTCTATTTTTTTATTTTCAGAACAGTCTTTTCTCTTATAATAAATGGGAGTTAAATTTATTTTCACTATTATGCCTCTAATATTATATTAAATAAGAATCTTTATAAGACAAACTCTTTGAAGCACAATAAGACTCTTAGACTCATCGTATTATAAGATGCATCAACCAACTTTTTATTATTTATTGAGATATTTTATTCACAAATAATCTTTTGTTATATCATGATCGTTTAAGAATGGCGACAATCAAAGTATGCTATTTTAGGTGAATTATTGTAATATTGCCAATTTTTTTAATACTAATTTGGTTTGTTTTATTCTAAAACTTGTTGTGGTCAACTAATTAAATTGGGATTAGAATGAAGTGCCGCGGTTTCGGATCCAATTACGCGGGAGAAGCTGCTGTCAGCAGAGGGGAGTGATTGGGAATCAATGTTAAAAAAATAAATTGAGTGAATTATAACTAATGATTGTAAATTAAAATTGTTTATTATAAAGAGTTTTAAAAAAATAATATTATGTTAAAAAAATTTAGGGATTGAATTTTTTTGTTATTCTGAGAGATTCTGTCTAAAGTGTTTAGAAGTACATAATTAACGAATTCCACCATAGAGTTGTAGAGTTTCAAATAATCAAAAGTTCTTTAAAGCAAAAAAAATTCAAAATAGATTCAAAATGATTTAAAAAGAGAATAATACTATTTTGATCTCTCACATTTTAATATTGTATCATATTGGTCCTCTACATTTGTGGTGTCTCATAATAGTTTTTCACATTATTAAGAAAATTGATGGAAGTTTATTTGCTGACAGGGACACCAATTTTTTCAACATATGAAAATGTGAAAAATTATTTTGAGACGCTACAAATGTGGAAGACCAAAGTGAGACGCGATCAAAACATGGGAGACCAAGATGATATTTTTTAATTTCTTTAAAAATAAATCCTTTAATATAAATATCTTAAATTTATAGTCTTTAACTTTAATTTTCCTGCATAAATTTCTGCATCGGCAGGCCCAACAATGAGTTGGATTGATGTTAGGTAACGAATCAGTCTCCATACAAAAGTTAGAGATACAAGAAAAAATATTAGTTAATTCTAATATTTTAAATAATAATTAATTTAGTGTATTAGTTTCAATAAAATTATTTAAAAATAAAAATATATATTATTAAAAAAATAATATTATTAAAATAAATATATCACATTAACTGTTATAACAAAACACCCTAAATGATGCTTTGAAAAATGGAATTCATTGAATGAAACTGCCATTTCAATAAAGTATGTTGTAAGAAAGTAGGTATTCAAGTTACTATGATAGGCTTACCAATGTGAAATTAACTTTTATCTTGCGTGAATTATATTTCTAACCTCTCTCCTTTTCTTTTCTACTGAATCTCTCCATTATAATACAAAATTTTAATTTATGAACATCACAATTTCACTTCAGATTATCACATACAATTAGATTATGGATTCTGGATGGCTTGAGATGAGAAGGTATGAAGTGAAAAGATTAATTTATTAAAATATATTTTTTGAGTAAAATGAAATGAAAAATATAAAACAATAAAATCTTATATTACCATTCAAAACTCATTTTTTGTCCCTTTAAATTAGAGGATTTATGAAAAAAAAAAATTGGAATGGTGTTCCAAACAAAATAACAATTATGTTGTCATGATTTCAAATAAAATTAGTCGCAAGTTGGTTAATGATAATGTTAAAAGAACAATTCAAAAGCAATTCTAGTCTATTAATTTGATTATGATTGATGCTTTTTTCTTCTCTTCCCTCATCCGCTCGCAGCTACTGATGACCTTAGAAGCCCTTTGATTGAATTGCACTTATTGACCACACTTTCATTTTCCTTCATATTTATAGGACTTTATAATTTTCTTATTCTAATATAATGTGCCAAACAAGTCTTTAGAAAGTTCCAAACATTAGTGAGAGGCTCATTTCCTTCTTCTATTAAACTTTTCAAACATTCTAACTATTTTCCATTCCACTATTTTCTTTTTCATTTTATTCTATTATGAGTGATTCTATTCCATTCCAATATTTTTCCTACAACTTCCAATGATAGCCTTGATCGATTTGAGGTTGGACATGCTCAATATTATTAAAATGAATGTTAATTTGGTTTACATGAGTTAGCTCACTTAGAATAAAGGTAACCAAACATCAAACAAGATTAACTTTGACCCAACTCGTGCCCAACCTAAAGTTTATATTGGGCCAAATAATGTGATCCAATCTTGGAACCCAATTCATAACCAAGCAGGGCCAAGGACATCATGGTTTTTTCTAATTTTTTTTTTAATATTTTCATATTTAAATTTAGAATTTTTAAAAAAAAGAAATTTTGGTTTATATTTAATAAATGAGATATCTTATGTTGATAAAAATTATTTACATTCAACACAAATAAAAAAAGTAGCTACTTCTTTTAAAATATCATTAATTTTATTAAAAAACAAAAAATTAAAGAAAAAATAATAGATATATATATATATATATATTTCGAGCCGGGTTGAGCCAAAGCATTGGCTCAAGATCGAGTTTTCTATGATTTACCCCTATGGATGAGTGTGAGCATGACCTGACCCAACTTGACTCGAAATAACTAGGGTGGTCCTGAGTCATGCTTACCCTTAACTTAGATCCATATTTCAAATTTGTCAACTAGATTCCATTTTTAGCACGTCATATTACCTAACTTTTTTCACTTATCAATATTTTACTTATGAATTTTTTAAACAAAATTTTACTTATCATAATTTGTTAAAAAAATTTAATAAAAAATATCTAAAAAATTACCCAAAGTCCTTTGAGTAGTAAAAAAAAACTTCATATAATTCTTAAATTATAACTTAATTAATTTTTTAATATGTAAATTTTAAACCGTAATACTTTACTTTTAAATATCACAAAACCTTACATATCAATTGAAACTATTTCTAAATTAAAAAATATAGGTAAAAATCATGTTGGGAGAAATAAAAAAATGATAAAAGTATAATGTACCATGTAATAATCACGAGATCTTTTATATTAATTTTAAATGAAATATAGTATATTCTATTTTTATGATAATTTAAAGAGTAAAATTTTACCTTAAAAATTTACATATCAAAATTATAATTATCCATATTTTTTGAAAAAAATATATGACTTTTGTCATTATAGCACTAAATGACAAATTTTGGTAAGCATCACAATTATGTCCTAAAGAATGTTATGTATACGTCTGATTTGATTACAGAAACCATTTTCATTTTGGTCCTCTTGTTTGAAAATGTAATACTATTAAGGTTGTCAAATTCGCAATTTTAGGTAAACTCGGAGAAAATAGACTTGTAACGTAAAATTGTCAGAGTTTACAATAATGACTATTAAACATAATTATATCATATATATACATAAAATTTCATACATAAATACCCATTTAACATAACTTAGTCTCAAATAAAAATAATATATAAGTTCGCATTAGCTAAAGAAAAATTTTAATTTCCTAACCATTATAAAAAAGAAATAAAGAAAATATAAATTGATATTTTATCACAAATTAGCTAAGAGAAACTCTAATTTCCTAAGCATATATGCATCTAATTTCAGCAATTTGCATTAACAATATATAAATTTTTCATTATTTTTAGGTATATATATTAAATAATTAATATTTAAATTTTTCACTCTATTAAAACTTGATTGGTTTAGATTGAGACCCCAAAATTGTTGAGTGTTCAATATATCAAGTCAATCCAATCATAACTTAAAAAAGAAAATATGGAATCAAGCATTACATATTGTATTAATTATATATAATGTTTTGCATATAGATAACAAAAACAACTTCGTGGCTGAGTGGTATGGAGAACAGCTTAGGTACAACGTTTAGGAAGTACAAGCAAAATAACATCTTGTAACATTTTAAATAATAACTCTCATTCAATAATATGTAGAAAATTACCTTGTTAAGATAATAATTAAGCCAATCAATGAGGGAACGACTGAATATTGAAACATTTTGGTATAAATAGGGTAAAAGTGTAATTTTGTAAATTTGCAATTCATGTTAATATTTAAATTTAGAAATAACAGAGGATCCAAAAATCATGATTAAATTCAGAAATACTGGAGGATCCAAAAATCATGATTATGGAATTTATGCAATTTTGGATTAGAAATTACCATTAAATGAGACAAAAAAGTGAATAAAGAGTAAAATGTCTAATTTTCACCAAATAAGTTTTTTTTTTTTTTCACTTTTTCAACCACTCTTCAGCCAATTGAGAGAAAAATGGACACTTCACCATCTTCTCCATTATATGCATGAAAATGAAGAAAAATAAGCTGTAAAAATGATAGAAGAAAGAGAAACATAAAAGTGAATTTTTCGAAGTAATTTCTTCATTTTTCGCACTCATGGTAGAAGGAAAAGTTATAGAGCTCACTTAGAGTTATCTAATGATCTAAATATTTTCTCCTATACTGGATTTTGGCTTACGTGCAATGAAGGATTTAGTGGATTCAAGTAGAGAAAAGTGAAGCAAAAGAAATAGTAAGTTTTCTTATAAGAATGTCTTAAATAGTTTGTAGAAATTTCAAGTTGAAATAGATCTTCCATGGCCAAGACTATGAAGTTCCAGTTCTTTCTCACTATATTTGTAATCTAGAGACTTAGATGAAGAAATATCTCTTCATGACTTAAATGAAATTCTAGTTAGAAAGAGGAAATATTGTCATTGCAAGGAAAATCAAGAAAATATTAGCTTAAAGTAGCAAGATAGCTCCTTCTCCATTCCTCATATGCTATGCGTGTGGTTACGCTTAGTGATTGTGTATTTGATGAATTTTTATTCTTTATGTTGTTATGAGTTAATGTATGATGGTATGAGATCTCACATGGAGCCTTAGTGACTTAAAATTGATGTTATGTATGATAGCTTGTAGGGTTTGGACACAGTGATCCTACCCTAATCATGAAATTGAATATGATGTGGTTATGAACCAAAATTAAATGTGTCAACCCTAATATAATTTTATGAGCTATGTTCATATTGTGATGAAGTGTGCATTACTTTGCTTATGTGTGCCACATCCAATAATCATGTTTAAATAGAAATACAAATTCTCTTTATTTTTTCTCAATTAGTAATCTACTAATTTTATGAGCAGAGCAAGAGTAGTATAATGGTAGGGTTCTTCACGCTTATCCATGAAAAGAATTAAATAAAGAACACATTCATAATTTAATTCAGAGATAGGAGACTTACACACTTCTCTTGATTGTGGAAGTTAATCAGACTCTAGCTAGGATGATTGATTGTATGAGATACCCACAACGTGTTAGGTGTATCTCTGGTTTTCACAACCTAAATCCCTTTTTGAATTTTGACTGTAATATACTTGTAAGCATTCCTCTCATAGTGTCTCAAGTCTCTATAGACTGTTCTCTTTGTATCTTGGTTATCTACCTATAATAGTTTAGCCTTTTTATAAAGGCTAACTAGGGTTATAGTTTAGTAGTAATTCATGTAATTACTATTTTTCCCTTACTTAATGAGCACCCCTTATGGGTGGACACTGTATAATATCTTAACATATTTAAACCCTAGATATTATGCGATATTCTAATATCTCCCACTCACACATAATGGGAGTGCTCATACACTCTAAACCCAAGAAACATATTCTTGGTAAACCAAGAAAACACGTTCTCTTCATAATTTGCAATCATTCATACAGGGAAAGTAGGCCGTGCGACTAGCATACTATGAGAGTATCAATGCTATACATCAGTTATGAATATATAGCCTATCGTAAAAATCACACTTGCTCATAGATTATAAAGTATGCATGTACCCTAGATGATAAGAATCACATTCAAATATCATTCAATGATTTCATCTATAATAATATCTTGTATTCACAATCATGACACACAATTCATAACTAGTATGCTGGTGAATACAGAATAATGAGATTTTCTTTATGATTTTCCTCTTCTCACGATCCTATCAACATATACTTAGCTCATTTTTCTATACATGTCCTGCCAGATTGAATTATTACTTATAGTCCTTAGGCAACACGCTAAGATAACAAACACCAAGTTGCATCTCAAGTACCTGATCAAAGTCTAATGGTACAAATATAGAGCTAACATAAAGGCTCAAGGGTCTCATACAATCGTGAGTTGAGGTCGCACTCATGTTAACCCATATGGTCGGCATTTGGACACATGGTAAGAAACATGTGCTACAACTTCCTCTTTTTCCCATGGAGTGTATATCTATTTCACAAATAATGTTGTACTGATGATATTTTAGACACCACAAGTCTAAAACTGAGTTCTTTGATCTACACAATGTCTTGAACTCACATCTGACAACTAAGGTAGACTGGAAATGACGAACTTGTTTCATCAAATCAATTTTAATGACCCTATGTCATCAATCAGGTGACTTAAATGATTTTAAGTATAATTGCTCTCAAATTATCCTCCTGATAATTTCTCTTAAAATCTTATCTCATCTCCAATGTCATAAAGACACTGAGGCGGTTACCTATGTGAGAAAACTAACCTTTTTGTCTACCTGACATACTTAACAATAAATAAGAATGTACCCAACATTCAAATAAAGATATATAAGCATGAAAATTTAACTATATTGATTATCAAATAACATCAAAATATCTCTGTCTATGAATAATGAGAAAAAAAAATAAAAATACAAATGAAGTATGCTAAATTCTACGCAATCCAAAAGACCTAACGTGTCTCACAAACACATATCTAAAGATAGGCTTGGTCAATGGATCTGCCAGCATTTTATGTGTAGATACATACTTCACGTTCATAGTCTTGTGTGCAACCATGTCCTTCACATAGTGATACTTGATATCTATGTGTTTGGTTTTGCAATGGTACTTTGGATCCTTGGTATATGCAATTGCAGCCTTACTGTCACAGTACACTAACATTGGTTCAATGTTTTTTACTTTGTACAACAATTGATCCAAGAACCTCTTCAACCAAACAATCTCCTAAGTTGTTGAAGAAAGAGCCACGAACTCTACCTCTATCATGGACAAGGATACAGAATTGTTTCTTACTACTCCATGATATGGCACCATTACTGAGTAAGAAAACGTATCCTAAGGTAGGCTTTCACTTATCTAAGTGCCCTCCATGATCAGTATCAGTGTGTCATACCAATTGCAAATATCTGCCACTTTGATAGCAGAGCGCATAATCAGCAATCCCCTTTAGATATCTTAAGATCATTTTTACAATTTTCCAATGTTTAGGTCCTTAGTTGATTTGATATCTACTCACCAAGCTAACTGCTTGACAAATATCAGGTTTAGTATACATCATAGCATACATTAGATAACCGACTGCATTCCTATATGGAGTTCAGCTCATACGCTCTCTTTCTATGGTAGTCTTAAGGCACATTTCGGTACTCAAGGTTTAGCTTGTGTTGATAGGAGTGTCAATAGGGTTACAACTTTCCATACTAAAATGTTCTAAAACCTTTTTGATGTAATTCTCTTGCAAGTGATACAAATGTTTCTTAGAATGACTTTTTGAAGTCTTAACTCCAATAATGTATATAGCTTCACCCATATCTTTCACCTCAAAATGAGATGACAACCAGGATTTTACCTTGTTGATAAACTCTATATCATTTCCAACTATGAGTATGTCATCAACATATAATGTCATAATCACATACTTGTCCTTAGATCTTTTGGTATATACACAATTATCTTCACTCATCACAGTGAAACCACTAAAGATGACTATATTGTGAAAACAAATATACCGCTGCCTTGAAAATTGTTTAAGGTCATATATAGACTTTAAAAGTCTACAAACTTTATCTTCTTGACCCTCTTTAATGAAACCTTCAGGTTGTTCCATATAATGTTCTTCATTTAATTCTCCATTAAGAAAGACAGTCTTTACATCCATATGATGTAATTCAAGATCTAAACAAGCCATTATAGCTAGAAGTAAGCGAACAAAGGTAAATCATACAGTAGGAGAAAAAGTCTCCTTATAGTCAATTCCTTCTTGCTGTGTATATCCTTTTACTACTAGTTGAGCCTTAAATCTTATAATCGTGTCATTGACTCTTTTCTTGATTTTGAGAACCCATTTGTTCCCAATAGTCTTGCGTCCCTCTGAAAGATTAACAAGTTCCTAAATATTGTTGACTCTCATAGACTCCATTTCCTCTTCTATAGCTTTAGTCCATTTATCCTTAGAAAGGAATAAGAGAGCCTCTTTCAGATTTTTTGGCTTATCTTCATTTTGTAGGAGCATTGCAGAAAGTTCGTTACCTTTAATCTCATATCGTCGGTGATGAGTCTTTTTACGTGAACCGCGTCTCAATTGTGATTTGTTGAATCTTACTTCATTGTTCCCATTTGGATCAATAATGCTCCCACTCAAATCAAGAATAATGGTTTCATTCTCACTTAGAATGAGATCCATTTGGTTACTCCTACTTGGAGCAACTAGCTCAAGAGCACTTTCATTTGCATATAATGATGAAGAAAGTTGCTAATGAGAAATTAATTCATCATCTGCTATAATCTTCCCACTTGAATGAAGTAGTTTTAATGTGTTCGGATCCTTTATCTCAAATAAGGATAAGTTTGGACTTACCTCACCCTTCTTAAGATATTCATTCTCTAAGAATATGATATCTCTAGATTTGAATTCAGTCACACTTCCACTGTCTTGCTTACCTATAAACACATAACCTTTTGAGGTTTCTAAATATCTAATAAATATACTTTTCTTTCCTCTCGGGCCCAATTTGTCATTCTTATGAAAGGAATCATGTGTATAGGCAACACATCCACAAGGTTTCAAAACACTTAGGCTTTTGCCCAATCCATGACTCATATGGAGTGGTTGCAACTGATTTTATAGGCACGCCGTTAAGTACGTAGGCTGCAGATATCAATGCATTACCCCAATAGGTGATTAGCAAATTAGCTTGTGCCATCATGGATTTAATCATCTCAAGGAGTGTTCTATTCCTTCTTTCCACAACACCATTTTGTTGTAGAGTACTTAGAATAGTTAACTGATGAACTATCCTTTTCTCATCACATAATTCATTTAATTGAGCCAACAAATATTCTCAGCCTCAATCGATTCGAAGAACCTTAATCTTCTTATATAATTAATTATCAACTAAGTTCATATAGTTTTTGAAGTAGCTCAATGCTTTTGACTTATGAGAAATCAAATAAACTTCTGACTTATGATAAATCAAATAGACATAACCGAAACGAGTATAATCATCAATGAATGTGATGAAGTAATTCGCTCCATGCTTGGCCTTAACATTTATAAATTCACAGATGATAAAATGAACTAACTACAATAGAAAATCGATTCTAGTTACTTTACTGAAGGGTTTTCTAGCAAATTTTCCTGCTAGACAAGATTTACAAGTAGACAAATCTACTCATTCAATGTTGGGAAACAAACTTTCTTTTGCTAATCGTTGCATTCTTTATTGGCCAATATGATCAAGTCTAGCATGTCATATATTTACCTCGTGATCATAATCATATGTAGAGACAAACATGAAAAAACTAACATTATTATTAATGTAAGATTCATCATCCAAATCCATAGAAATAAAACCTTTAGTTACATAACCAAAACCATAAAAAACTAAGCCATAACTAAATTTAACATAATTGTCATGGCAATACAAATTATAGCCTAGCCTAAGTAAAACCAAAATTGATATAAAATTCCAAAGAATTTGAGACACATAGAATACATCATGTAAGATCAGGTCTCGACCACCACATAGGACTAACTTGCATGTTTTGATCCCTTTAACAACAACCTTTGTGTTGTTGCCCACATATATTCAGAATGCTCTATAGGAAATTCGTCGGAAGCCAACAAAGGCTTAACGGTCCCTTGCTATATAGTCCATGGCTCCTGTGTCTACAATCTATACAAGACAAGATTCAGTAAGCATAATAAAGCTAGAAACACAAAGTTTACTAACATAAGCAGTATATGTTACCTTTTTGGAAGGCTCAGGGTAATCACTCACATAGTGTCCCTTTTTTTGGCAATTAATACACTTAACTTTTGCCATATTCACCTTTTGCTGCTTCTTTTTGCCATGCTAATTAGTCTTTGACTTTTTTTTAGGTTGAGCTAGTCCTTTGTTCTTTCCCCAACTCTTTCTCTTTGAATCACATCTTCCACCTGAAGTTGCTATGTGTAACTTAGGTATTGGCTTAGCTGATTCAAGCCTTTCATCCTTGAGTTCAAGGTGCCTTTGGAAATCTTCTAGAGTCGTGATCCTATCATTGTGAGTGAGATGCATCTTCATATGCTCCCACGAACTAGGCAAAGAATGAATGATGGCTTGGATTTGCTACTCACTTGTTAAATCATTTCTAGCATCTTTTAGCTCATCAATCATATTTGACATCAGCCTTAGCTGTTTTCTCATCGAATGTTCTGGGTGTTTCTTATATGAGTCAAATTTGATCATCAAAAAATGCAATTTGGATATAGACGTAGTTCCAAACCTCGTTCTCAGAGCATTCCAAAGCTCCATAGCGCTTTGGTGGTCCTTGAACTCCCTTAGAATGTCATTTTCTAAAGTGCTCAGCAACGTAATACGAGCATAAGAGTGTTGAGGATAGTAGTGGCTTGATTAGTGTCAGAGAAAAACCCAAACAAGTTGTATGCCAAATGTGAAGACAACAAATGCAAATTTTGTCGTTGGTTAACACCAATTGTGGATGGTGATGTCAATAGCGACGGTGGACATGAGAACTTCAATAGAGTGGTAGCAGTAGACAATACACATTCACCATGTTCTTAGAATTTTGCTAAGATGGAGATTGAATTGGTGAGATTGAAGATGTTAATCCTAGTTATTGGTTTTGTGTGTATGGTGTTTATGTTTTTGTATTGTATTTGTATCACTAACTCTGTCTACATAAGACATCAAATTATATGTAGTAAGTTGATTGATATGTACAAGTAAAAATGTTGCTTGCCTAATTTATTACTATCATAAATTTATAAGGAATACAAGCAAATATGGTTTAAGCAGAACGTGAAAACTAGAAAAAATTGACAGCAACATGGAAACAACTTAAACAAAATTTTGATGCAAAGAGATGGCATCTAGGTGCCAATTCTAGAGAGATGGTGCACAAGCTCCACAAATACAACGCTTGGGTGCTGATTCTAGAGAGATGGTGCTTGGGCGCCAAAAAGCCACTGCCTGAGCTCCCTTCGTGCCCTGAAAATTACGCCCAAGCGCTAGTATTTGAGTGTTCAGGCACCAAAAAAATTGATGTAGTATTGGGAAACAAGTTCAAGGATCAACCATCTAATAACAACATAATAATGATTTGCACATAATAATTTATGGCTAAGTAATTTCAAAAAATTGCATTCAATTACCACTGGTGCTGCATAGGCACGTGTTCATACATCATCAACTTATAATGGGATTTCCATGAGTTACAACACATTTATATGTGGGATACGTGCATTATATACTTAACAATTAATCCATGGCTAACCCATGGTTAGCAATACACAACATAATCCATGGTTAATCCATGATTGAGTCTCACATACATAAAAAATAACGTAACTTGTGTCATAACTAACATGGACCAAAAAGTATCAAAAGACTACAATAACATATTATCTACCTCACCACGCTTCAAAGCCAAGCAACCTTGGAGGCATTTGAGACACTTTTGGACATTGCCATTAACTTGTCAAAGGTAGATAGCTTGATATAAACATGATGCACTTTACCCTCCGTCAGTCCTTTAACATTCAACAACTTAGAATACAACTGCTCAGCCTTCTCGTCCATTTTTGCCTCCCTTGCAAGTCGGTTGATACAGTTACATAACTTGTCAGTGACTGCAAGGGTTTCATCCATCTACCTAGCCACCTTACGAAGCACTTCAATGAACCTATCATCACGATCAACGATGGTTCTTCTCCTCTTCCTCGAGGTAGTCAAGGTCTCAACTGCATGTTCAAATGGGAGCTTTGAGAAGTCAAGATCAGCATGCACCTCAACTCCAAGTTCTATGGTGTTATCATTCCCCAATTTCGTGTTACCCCTCTCCAGCTTTTCCCTAATATCATAAGTGGATTATGCATCTTTTCCCATAGTTCGATCCCTACACCATGCATAACTTCTCAATGTGGGGAAAGGGCTTGTTTCTAAAAGTTGCGGCCTTTTTCTTTGACTGTGTAAAGGAGACATTGACAAATATAAGTTAGTAAAACATGTAAAAATGGGGAATTTTCTAACTAATAGGATGTAACTTGTACCTTGATGTAATCATCCCACATCGCTTGCTCTATAGTGACATACTTATTCTCAGGATCCCATCCAAACTCAGATGTATTTGCTTTATACACCATATTGTACACTATTTGCCAACTTGTTTTGAGGGTCTTGAAGCGGGATTAGTTATGGGGGACACCCTTTAATGCCACATCACGAACATTTAGCCTTAAGCATTGCTTCCATTGTCTTCAAATGTCTAACCCTAAAGTTGCTGTCTATTAGAAATTTTCCCTCCGCCAACAACTCCATCAAGCATTCCACTAGCAATGCATCCTCAGCTGGGGTCCATACATGATGCTTACTTGCTAGCATGCTTAACTCAGATTGTTGGTCCAAAATGGTTAGGGATTGAATGCAAAGCAACACACCTTAAAGTATAGTCATTTAGATAAAATAGACCAAGAGAAAGTACATGGAAAATAAATAAATAAATAACATTCTATGACACATAAAAAATAATCTAACACATGAAAGTACATTGATCTATGACAAATAGATAATAATCTATACAAACCATACAATCTAGTATATCAAACCACAATGATCAAAGCACAACTAATAAAAACCACGCTGAATGAACAACAACTTGTAAAAACCATGAAACTTGATACTACATTGTAGAACACAAACACCTAAAGTTTAATTATGTCCCATATGCCTCATAAACTCAGATAACGTGCCTTTTGCTATTTTATCCCACTAATCACTCCAAGCATTAGAGGTTTCAATTGTTGAGATGGGATCACCATTTGCCAATTATGTATCCTCGTCCCATAGTTGGTCTTCCAATGGATTTAATGCATCATCTTATCGTATAAGATTGTGCAAAAGGCAGTATGCAATAATAATGCGGTTACGTGTCCTCACTGGGTAGGATGACGGACTTTGTAAGATAACCTATCGAAGCTTTAACATGCTAAAACAATGTTTAATGACATTTCTGACCAATGAATGTCTCATATTGAAACACTCTTGTAGGTTAATTAGGTGATGCCTTTCTGTCCATTCACTAAGATGGTATCTTTGTCCTTTATAAAAGGGCTAGAAAACCTTCACAATTGGTCTTTTTCTAGTACTTTCATCCTTATATGGGTCCTATCAAGGCACCAAGGCATTTTTAGATCACTCAACAACATGCAATAAGTGTGAGACAAAATAAATCACAACTTAATCAAGAGGACTAAAAAATGGAATAATCATACCTTGAACCATTTCCATCGGTCATCAATTGAATCGTCAGGTACAGGCTCTGGGGTTTTGAATAGCTCACCCTTTAGTCGCATCATGGCAGTCAATACCACTTTGAAATGTCTACTTACTGTCTCCCCCGACTTCCCAAATTAGAATTGAATAACTTTATTTTTAACATGGTAGGCTAGAATATGTAAGAATATAACCACTTGCTCATCTACTAGCATGGTTTTTTGTAGGCCTAAGACCCCCTATTGTGTCAAGCATTCTGCAGAGTCAGTCAAAGTTAGATCTATACATTTTCAGTTGGTTGTAGCAAGTTATGTCACTTGTGTAGACTAGGTTCCTAAGGTAGGCTTGCTTGGCATAGAATTCTAAAGTATAGGATGTATGGTAGATACGCCTTTTATGTAGAACAATAGTAACAACTATAGAAAGGTAATTTTTACGAATCTCGTGGACAATTTTTAACCACCAAGCTAACAGATGAACAAACACTTATCTTCTATTTTGGTCTATAATTGTATTAATGTAATAACAAGTTCAAACATGTTTTCTAATAAGCATTGTTAGACTCATTACGTGGGAGAAGACACCAAGCTTTTGAAAAATGAAACTTTCCAGAAATAAGTATTTAAACCATAGTAAATGATGTCAAACACTATCCTATCAAATATTAGCTAGGAAAAAAAAACAAAACTAAACATCACCAATCTAGCAAAAAAGAACCATAATATGTAGAGCAGAACCACGATCCAGTAAAAAAAGAAATGAACTAGAAGCACCAAGAGGGAGAACATATCAACATTCATCTTCAAAGAGAGATAAACTACAAGCAACGTAAAGGGAGAACACATAAACACTCATCAAAGCAGCAACATTAATAGAAAAACCAGCTAAAAATCTCACAAAGATGACATAAAAACATTCTGACGCAGATGACTAATGAAGAGGACGCAACCAAACTAGTGAGAAGAGGACACAAAATCATTTTGATGACTTCAAACACAGCCAAGCCAATGAGAAGTAAAAAATGGAAGCAATAGAACTCACTGAAATGGTTGCCGGAGCAGTGAGCGTGATGCTAGAGCTCGAAGCTAGAGCAACACACTAATGCCAGAGAAAGAGGTCGAAGCCAGAGACTCTGCTGCTAGAACATATGAGAGCTAGGGTAAAACAATTGAAAATGATATATGGGATGGATAGCAAGGGCATTTTTGTCAGCAAAATATTGATTCCATGGAAAGATCTCCAATTCCATAGGGTGTTTAATGAAATCTTAATTCCCATACTCAAGGTAATTTGCTATTCCAATGGAATTCATTCCTTTTTCCAATTCCTTTGGCATACCAAACACTCCAATTTAATGGAATTTATCCCTAATCCCAATTCCATCACCTAGTTTCCCTCATACCAAACAGGCCCTAAGTTACTGACAATGGAAAGTTTTCTATACATGAAATAGAGTGAAATATATTTTTAACCTTTTACTCTTTTTAAATTTATTATTTTAAACTTTGACTTATTAAAATTTCAAAATATATTTTTTATTTATTAGAAAATATCAAAAAGCATCCTTCACTTGGAAAACGAGTTGACTCGGCGTCCAACTCGGTCGACTCGATGAGTCACCACCGAGTTGGGCGATTAAGGAAAGCTGCAAAACTCAAAAATGCATTCCCCAGGTGTCGAAACCACGTGCAATAGGGCGTCAAACAGTTAACCACCAGGCCATGATGCATGTTCAATATATATATGACAAACATTATATATATACAAGTCTTTATTTTAATTTGGCAAAATAAGTAAAATCTTTTTTTGGTCCCTCACTTATAGGGTATTTTTTTAAGTTAATCCCTTATAAAATTTATTTTTCATTTCAATCCCTCACAAGTAAGGTATTATTTTAATTTAGTCCTTCATAGAATTTCTTCAATTTAGTCCCTCATATGAATATTTTTTAATTTCTTCATTCACAAATAACATCATTATTAATAATACCCTTTCATATTTTTTTTATAGTTTAAATTTTATTTTGGCCAAATGAATAAAATCTCTTTTGGTCTCTCACTAATAGGTTATTTATTAATTTGATTCCTTATAAAATTATTTCTCATTTTGGTCCCTCAAATAAAATACTTCTCAATTGAGTCACTCATAGAATTTTTTTTATCAATTTAGTCCCTTACATATAAATTTTTCTCAATTTATTAATAGAGGTAAATTCTTACGATTCTATGTTACGAGTCTACACCCCCCTTACGAGTCTACCTAGAATCACGAGTTTGACAACCTTGCCTTTCACATTTGATAGAATGACTAAATTTGATAATTGTTTCAAAAGTAAGATTAAATGTGACATTTTTTAATAAGTAAAAGACTATTTTAAGTATTTCAATGAGCAAGAGACTTAAATAATAATTTTGTAATAAATAGGAGACCAAAAGAATATTTTTTCTCCCATAAAAAATCTTTTAAGAGATATGTGAGCATGCATATAGGACATAACTAGATACTTCACAGACAATATGACAATTTTTAAAATTTTAATATATATATATATATATATTAATAAGTTAATTAATTTTGAATTAAATTTACTAATATTTATATTAATAAGTGATCAAATTAAAAATAAAAATAAATGAGAGATTAAATTAAAAATTAAATAATAAAATAATTTTTTATTCTTTAAAAGAAGGCATAAATGTACTTTTGATCCCTTAATTTTACTTAAGGTTTAATTTTCATTCATTAACTTTATTTTGTTCTAATTTGGTCATTTAATTTTACTTTAAGATTTACTGTCATCCTTTAAATATTGGTTCTTATTAGGTTTTTTAATTTTACTTTAAGTTTCATTTTTATTCTTGAAATTACTTTGATTTTAATTTGATCCCTTTACTTTATTTTAAATTTCACTTTTGTTCTTTAATTTTATTTTATTTTAGTTTGGCCTCAATTTTCAAAAACTACTAAATTTAATAATTGAAATTATTTAATTTTATAATATTGATTAAAATTTAAATTATTATATAAAAAATTTAATACTTTAAATCGCGTCAAATTGCAGTACAGTTTTTTAAATGTAGACAAAGATAATTAATTGCTGAGATCAAAACTGACAGCTGCTAGCTCAACCGTTGACTTTGTGTCTGCTTGACCTATATATGGTCTACTTTCCCTGTCCCACCTTCCTCTGTACGATATATATTACTCCCCATGTGAGCTTTCTGCAACATTAATCCCACCCAACCACAACTTACAGAGCCATCCGATATTCACCATTAATCCACCAATCCAGCATGAAGATTCCATCCTCCTCTCTCCTCATTCTGCACCTCACCTTCTCCTTCGCATCACTTCTTCAAGCCCAGCATCTTGCACCAGAAGAGAGTATGTATCAGATATCTAATTAGTTACCTCTATAAAGAACACTTCCATGGTTTCTTTTCATCACTGAATATTATCATCTTCATGTGTGTGTGTGTGTGTATATATGTATAGAGCAAGCTCTTCAAGACATAGCTAACACACTCGGGAAGAAGGATTGGGACTTCCAAGTAGAGCCGTGCAGTAAGCGAGGAACGTGGTACGTCGAGGAAAATGAAAACGCCGTTACCTGCAATTGCTCTATTGCCAATGATACCTTCTGCCATGTCGTCAGCATGTACGTATCACTCTTTTTCCGAATCTAAGTTTTTTTAAATTTCGACTGTAGATTTCTTTTTGTAAGTTGGATAGAAATTAAGAAAAAAAAAAAGGTCAGATAGATAAGAAAAAAATTAGCCCATACACACACTTTGTCTTTATACTTCCCAGATTTATAAAAAATTTAAAAAGAAAATTTAGAAGATTCATTCTCTTTTTTTTCTCTCCTTTTATATATATATATATATATATAGTCCCCTAAAAAATACACAACTTTAAGAATATTTCGCCACACATAAATTCGTTTTAGGATAAAACAACTCTTTTTAGATAGAACCTCAATTAGCATAAGTATATTTATGATTTATTTTATCTAGATTAAGGACTAAATAGAAAAATTAAATTTATGATTTATTTGAATGGATGAATAGAGAGATTCATTTAAAAGAATTCTATATTGAAAGATTAGATTGAGAAATTAGTCATCTTTCAGGGGAAAAAATAATAATTTTACTCATATATTTTAAGTTGGATAGAAATTAAGAAAAAAAAAGGTCAGATAGATAAGGAAAAAAATTAGCCCATATACACACTTTGTCTTTATACCTCCCAGATTTATAAAAAATTTAAAAAGAAAATTTAGAAGATTCATTCTCTTTTTTTTTTTTTTTTCTCCTTTGATATATATATATATATATATATATACTCCCCTAAAAAATACACTAACTTTAATGAATACTTGGCCACATATAAATTCTTTTTAGGATAAAATAACTCTTTTTAGATAGAACCTCATGATCGGAATTAGCATAAGTATATTATTTATTGTAACTTACATGGTGAGTGATATTCATAAAAGTTTAAAAACAAATAACTAATTAATTTAAATGATGTGAGACTTAAGAAGCAATAATTTAGTTACAACTAAGCCTTGTAAGACTTATTATTTTTTAAATTACAATTCAAACATTTAACATCATCAACATAAATAATTGGGTTTGGTGCTTCTAATAACTATTTTGGCTAAATAATAATTTATGGTTAAATGATCTAATTTTAATTGAATTATTTTTTAAACAATATAAAAAGTTCAATTATATATGATATTTTTGTAATTAAATTAATACATATGCTGTAAGATAATATTTAAAATAGACGTAAATATTTTAAGTATAAAAATTAGTATTTTGCATTTGAGAATAAATTTACGTAAAATATTTTAAAACTTTGATTGAGACAAACAAGAGTAAATGAAAAATGGAGTTAGTATCGAATCTAGTAGGCTTCTATTGATTTTTTATTAGTCTGATTAGTTTTGAGGGTTAAACGAATTTGTATAGATTTCTGTCATTATAATTTTATTAATATTATATATATAAGTTAATTATATTTCATTATTTATTTTTATATTTTTATAAACATAAAAAATTTATACACATATAAAATAATACAATAAATTATGTTTGTTTGTCAAAAACAATTCATCAGTAATTATACAGACAAAATTTAATTTAGTATTAACATAAAATTTCAATCATACAAATTAAATTAAATTAAAAACCACCTTCAAAATAAAATGAGTAAAATATTATTTTAACTTTTTGCTTACCAGTTGAGTTTCAATTCGGTCATTCATTATTTTTAATCTCAATTTAAATCCTCATTTATAAGTTTAATTTCAATTAAATCTATTATTAATATGAAAATAATCACATTTAATTTCTTATTTTTAACTAAATTTAAATTAAATACACTAATATTTATATTAGTAAAAACTGAAATTAATATTGAACTTAAGAACTAAATTAAAATTAAAATTTATAAATGATCAAATTTGATATTACTCTAACAGGTAAAGACTAAATTGAAGTTAGATATTAATGAAAATTAAATTAAGAGTAAACTAAAAAATTGGATATCAAAATAGTATTGTACTCCAAACAAAATATTTGTTGAGAACTTGCAGTCCAAACTCGAATTAGAAACCAAGGTGCGCATGCGCCATGCTTTTTCGGTGACATTCTGATCATTGTTAATATTTGATGAACCTGCAGATTTCTGAAACGACAAAATCTCCCTGGCAAACTCCCATCATCAGAACTGGTTAGGTTGCCTTACCTTCAAGAAATGTAAGGAACTCAAGAACATTAACACACAATACGCCCGCTTTCATCACTCCACTAATTTACTTCTACATCTTCTTCTCCTTGGTACAGTGATCTTACAGGCAATTACCTTCACGGTACAATCCCTCCACAATGGGGCATGTTGAATCTTGTGTACATGTAATCTTTGCACACTTAATTTCCTCTCTGTTGCATATGGTTTTGAAATATGGATAGTATTTGTTATTTTCAATTGTTATATGTCTCTAGAATCGTGAATATAAGTTTATGTTTCTTGCGTTAGTTCTCTTTTTGGAAACCGACTTACGGGTCGAATCCCAGGGGAGCTAGGGAATATCAGCACTCTCAAGAGTTTGTGAGTTTCTGGTTATCAATATCTTTATGGAATTTGCCCCATATCAATTTTACGAGTACTTTTACATGAACTTTAACTTGACATTAATAGGGTCCTCGAGTTCAATGAATTTTCTGGAAATCTTCCTCCAGAGCTTGGGAATCTTACCCACATTGAAACACTGTAAGCCCTGTATTTGATTTGCTATTTACATTCATATACTAATTCCTTTTTATTTAATTTTTTTTTTTTCTGGTGTTTATTTGATTTCTTCGGTTAATTTTTGCTGTAGAAACATAAAAGTTATGATGCTCATCGATTGATTGCTTAGTTCAATATCTATGCCTGATACTTCATTATTTATGGTTGCTTTAGCCTTCTTACCTCCAACAACTTCACTGGAGAGTTACCTCGAGAATTAGCAAAGCTTACTGCATTGAATCACGTGTAAGCTTCCTATTTATGTTTTCCTTTTATTACATTGAAGTATAAAATTTTTCGCAGGTAAATTACATTTTACCCGTGGTTTTAACAAAACTACTTTGGCCACTGTAGTTTAAAGTATTTCATTTATCTCCCCTGTAGTTTGTTTAGTTAACAGTTAATCTCCCTGTGTTATTTTTTGTGCTAATTTTATTAGATATAATCATGTGAATGTTAAAATAGTGAATAATTTCATTGTTGAAACTTGAAAGTATGTTTCATTATACTTTGAACAATTATAATCTTCCGAGGCTGCCATTGATTGAGATAACATTTGGAAATTGAAAATTTCAACTTAATCCTCATAAAAGCCTTGAAACCCAATGAAATCATTCAAGATATTAGTGAAACAAAGCATTAATGATGAAAATAATTATGATTTTAATATTTTGTGATTCTTTCTGTCAAAAATTTGGATGAAAAAATATCACAAGGAGGTTAAATGATAACACTACTAACACTGAAGTGGTTGAACAACACGTTTCATAGTTTAAAACATTAAACCATAAGCGGCAAAGCGGTTTTAGGCCAAGTGACACAGTGTAAATTGTAATTTATATTTTTATTTATTATTTTTGAATTAATAGTAACATTTTGTTGTTTACTCTCAATTAATCAGTCGACTAGGTGACAATCAATTCTCTGGAAAGATACCTGACTTTATTGGGAGCTGGACAAGTCTTGAAAAGCTGTGTGGTTTTTCTCTTTTCTTTTTTTTTTTTGTGAGTGGTACTTATTTGTTGTTTTGTTGATTCACTGTCGTTTTATCTGAAGCAATGATACTCCTATATTGACAGAATAATTCATGGAACTCCTTTAATTGGACCAATTCCTTCTCAAATTTCATTGCTGGAAAACTTGACTGACTTGTGAGTATGGTGTTTTATATTATGACAGGAGTTTCAAAATAAATTAGCATTCTTTGTTTGTTCACCTGTACTTAATATTGATATGCAGGAGAATAAGTGACTTAAACGGACCTGATTCAACATTTCCACAACTTAAAAATACGAAAAACTTGATTACATTGTGAGTTAAATGCTTCAATCAATATTTTATTTCCTATTTTTGCTTTGTATATATGGCTTCTTTTGGTGTTCTACATATGAATATTTTGAGGGAGTCACTGTATTTGGTATGCAAAGGGATTGGATAGCCATGCTGCATGTAAAAGTTGTTTAGGGCCTTTGATACTTTATTTTACTTAAACCCTTTTTATCTTTCAAATTTGAGGAATGAGAATTGAGGATTTCATACTCTCCATCAAGTTGCAATTTCTCTTCTCTCTATTACATGTCTTCTTTTAGGAAAAAAAAAAAAAAAAAACAGGGCATAAAGAGATATTGATGCCTTGCAGCTGCAAAGCTTAGATGTTCAGTTGTGTCACAGGATATTGAAGAGTTGCAATATCAGAGGAGAGCTACCTAAGTATCTTAACAATTTGACTGACTTAAAAACGTTGTGAGTTCTGATTCACTTCAATTCCATATTGTTATGTTGCTACTGTACCTTTGGGAAATTTTCTTGGTCTATTTTTAAATTTTTATCTTGCTTGAGAATCTTTAAAATTCTTGCATCTCATACTCATTGCTTTGATGTTTATAACATCCATGTGCTTTTTGTGTCCATCACATTTAGGAAATAAATTTTTTTCCCTTTCCTTTACCAACCTTCTGGATGTAATTTCGCTTTCAGAGATCTGAGCTTTAACAAAATAGGCGGACCACTTCCATGCACCTTTGATGGTCTATCAACAGTGAAATACATGTAAGAAATTAATTTCCGTTATATACTTACTGCAAAGTTGGTGAAGACATTTCCAGGGAGCTAGGTGGTCCTACATAATTCCATCTGGTTACTCCATTTTGAAATAGAGTAATACAGATGCCCAAATTTGGGCTGCGTTGCCCGAATCTGTAGAAACTACCTACCAATTGTATATAATGACGTGAATATAGGATGTTGAAATTAGAAGCACCAACTACTAATCTGTCTGCCTAAATCAATTAATGATAACTTGGTTTATTCACTTCGAAAAGTTAAATCAAGTTTTAACTTAGGGTCTGCAGTGTGGTAGTTGGCAAATCCAAATTGAATCTTGAGTGAATGTAATTAGCTTAAATTTTCCAAGCTATGTTAGTGACATCAAGGCCACTAATACGATAGGTTTTTTCTCGTTTTCTGCAAATAAGGTGTTTTGCTTATTTAAAATGTGCATCCATTATTGGAATTTGATTTCCAGCTTCAGACCTAGCTATATAGACTTCCCTATAGCAACAGTTTTCCTCTTTATCATAGGATCTTGCCCCTGCTTCTATTGGAAGTTAAAAATTGGAGAGAAGACAAAAACAAAAAGAGGAAATGATACAAGAAAAATATTGAAGAGAATATAGCAATTTCTTGGCTAGACATAGAATTTGAGGTTCTGGTTGGTTACAGGCATCAATGTTATCAATCTCTGTCAACATCTCAGTTAAACCAAAATTTCTAGTCAAACTAGTTAAGTTGATAGGAGAATCCCTGGGGACAGTTTCAATTTATTGAATTCCTTATTAATAAAAAAAGAAAAGGAAAACAAGGGTGAAATTTAAGAGAGTTAAAAACGTGTGAGTTCTGTTTTCTGTTAATAACTGATTTCTGTTACTGTTTTGACTCAGATATTTAACTGGAAACCTTCTCACTGGGACCGTGCCTAATTGGACACAGAGAGTTAAAAACATGTGAGTTCCATTTCAAATGCTCGTCATACGCTTAATTCAGTTAAATAATTCAAACCTTTAACATGGAAAGAATACTAGACCATTATTTGTTTGAATTTTCTTTCGCCTTACAGAGTGGAATATGTGCATTTTTTTTTAAATTGTAAAATATAGGTTAAACTTCTTTATTGTAATTTTTGTCTGCTTATATCCTATGGCATATGGTGCTTGACCTACTATTTTGGTAAAGCTTGGGATTTTTTACTGGTGACAAATGAAATATAATGTATATGCATACAGTTCATGCTGGAATGAATATAAATTACCCCTAGTTTATGTTGAAAGCAAAGACCTACCACTTATTGTAGGATAAGTGTCACAAAGTAAGGAGTTAAATATAAATGATTAAGGGTTTATCATTATCTAGGAGTCTTGGAGTTCACTCTTATCTAGTAGACTTATATTTATCTCTTATCATTATCTTTTGAGCCTAAGATATGGCTAACAAATTTAGAGAAGATATTGTCTTTCATTCAGGAGTTGTTGATGTCAATTTTTCTTTAGTGACTATGGTAGTTCGGTTTAAGTGTTGTTTTGTTGATTTTGTTGTCAAAAACGTTGTAGTCAATGCTCTTAGTATGGCCTAGGGAGTGTAACTCGTAGGAGCTAGAGATTGAGAGTTGTGTATTGGAGACTTTGATGCTAGAGTTGTATGTTGTTGGATGTCATAGTGTGCAACCCAAGTATCGGAGACTGGTTGGGAGAAGGTCATAAAGACTACTCGAGAAAAGTAGGCCGCAGACTTTTGGGAACTGTGCATAGTGTTAGACAATGTGGCCAAGGATGGCAATTGGGAGAATTTTGAGGGGCCTGCTCATGGAAGCAGGTTGAAGAATTGTTGGATAATTTTTCTGCCAAGGACGGCCAATGAGGATAATAGTTACTGAGACATTCTTCAATTTCGGTTGAGTGAGTCTGTGAACCTGTGAGCATTTGTGCGATCCAGCATCAAAATATGGTTGATCTGGATCTATTTTTGTTTTTACTTATTCTTTGATTTGTAAGAAGAGCCTCAACATGAGGGGGAGAATTGAAAGACCTGTCACTTATTCTAGGTCTTACAACTAAGAGGGACTGCTAAAGGTTTGGGAGATTATTACTGTCTAGTAGTCTTATTAATGGAGAATTAGAAGAGAATACTAGGAGATATTTTATTAATTATTTGTGAATTAGGAATTAAGGATAAATATAGGAATTAGAACTTTAGGTTTCATCTTTTATATTTTATTTTATTTGCTTATTTATAAATTTTATTTTCTTGTATGGTTTCCCAATAATTAGCTCTTTCATTAGTTGTAAGTCCATTTGAATTTACAGTCAGTTTTTTCTTCAGTTTTCTCCCTCCTTCCCTTTCTCTCTTTATCCTCCTCATTCTCTCGGCCTTCTGGTGATGATTCCTTGTGCCATTCACGTCTCCATCAATTGAAACTCATTGGAAAATTGAAAACTGCCTCTATCAAAGCTGAAACTCATACTTCTTGCCACTTAATTGACCAACTGATGTCACCATTGCCCTCCTGTGTGGAGGAGATCTCAACATCTTCTGGATTTCGTATATCAAATTTACTTATGAACTCTCTTCTTTGGATTGTTGAACATTATCACAGAGAGATAAGTTTTGTCTAAAGTTATGTTGCTTATTATTATGTTTCCAGTTTCAAGCTTTAACAAGGAGATACAAACAGCATTCTTATTTTAGATATCCTTTCTCATCCTGTAACCTTGTGTTTATAGAATTTTTTTTAATTCTTTTGCCTTCTCTACCCTTCTATTGAAGGATGATATATTCTTGGTTCAGTATTTCATGAGTAGCTCGTCTCCTTAGTTAAGGAAATCATTTTAGAAATTTTCATTTCGTGGAGCTGAATTGTATATAATACATACATAAATACACACACACACACACACATATATATATATGTTTATAAATTTAATCTGACTCACCAATTGTTTCTTAAGGTCTCTTTGTTGCATTTTCTTAGATTCTGAGTCATATTTTACACCTCATACTTAGGGATCTTTCATATAACAACTTCAGCAGCAGCAGCACGGGGCAGCAAGCATGTCAGCAGGGAAATGTGTGAGAGTTCTTGCATGTTATTCATTGTATGCAGTTTTAAGAAGCTATCTATGGCTTAACCATCTCTCATATGCTATAGGAACTTGTTTGCGAACCCTTTGAAGAGCAACAACTCGTAAGTTTTATGTTATGCATGCTATGTTATCATTCTTTATCAAATGTATCAAGCTTGTTCATTTCCTCATGGAGAAAAGGAAAAAGAACAAACCCTTTAAATTTCTTTTTCTTATGAAATTTAGATTGGTTATAATGTGATTATGCTGACTTGTTTTACTGCCTTATTCTTCAGAGGAAGTTTTCCATGTATGGGAAGCACTGACTGTCCTACAAGTAAGTTGAGCTATTAGCAAAAGCTGATTCCAGGACCGTTTGTTTCATATCAGAGGAGTATATTGGATCCATGCTCAAGTTTTTTTTATTCTTTGGTTTGTTTAGGTCCATTAGTTTCACCTTTATCATTCTTGCAGAAGAATATAACTGATTATAGCACAATTATGTGTTTTGAAGGAAGGCAATCGCCTAGGTCTAATCATATTCATGTGCCTCTTGCTCATGGAGCTGGTGCAAATCCTTTAGTGCTCTGTCTTCAACATGTGCATGTCATGTCATAATATCAGTAATAAGAACGAAGCAATTTATTATGCCTTAAAGGTTTCCACCCACGTTTTCTTTGCGTGCCAGACTTTTACTCTCTCCACATAAATTGTGGGGGAAAGCAGGAAACAATTGGAAATACAACATATGATGATGATTCGGATCTAGCTCGAGCAGCAAAATTCAAAGAGCCTCCTTTTGGAACAAACTGGGCATTCAGCAGTACTGGTCACTTTTTGGATAACAGTTCCGTCACTGATTATATAACAAGAAATAAATCTAGGCTCTCTATGCCCAATGTCGAACTGTATATGAATGCACGTCTTTCTCCCAGTTCTCTAACTTATTATGCCTTTTGCCTGGGAAACGGGCAGTACACAGTGGGTCTCCATTTTGCAGAGATAGTTTTCACTGATGATGAAACATATAGCAGTCTGGGAAGTCGTGTATTTGACATCTATATTCAGGTACACCGTACGCAATTACTGCTTATATATACTTTTCACCTTGGTCAACCAAATGTTTGATAGCGAACAAAGGCCTTTATCCAGGCAATCACTAGTTGCCTTCGAAAGATTGTCATCTGAGGCTAAAATCCTTTGGAAGAGTTGTTGATATCTTCTGATGCATAGAATATTGCATAATGTTTATAGAATTTTCTCTACTCAATCAGGTGACCATGCCATTGGCCAAAAAGAAATGATCATGTGACCTTGCCTACCATACCTATTGTTGAGAAAAAAGGGAGAGCAAAATTTAGAGGGAAAAAGAAGGGACCAAACAAGACGTATAGTATAGAAATACTCTAATGAGGTGAAGATAAAATTGAACTCTTAAACCCTATTTATACTAATAGTATGATCCTACAAAGACACTTATACAATTTACTTTGGGCGCACTGTGAAACTCGTCTTAATTTACAAAACTTTCGCAAATCCTTAAGAGCTATTAACATAGTAACTCCTTTATAAACCTTCAGGACTCTCCCAAATTTGTAATACCTCTTAATAGCGATAAATTTCTACAATGTTTTTCTACAGAATGAATCATTTCAGATTGGATTGAAATATTGCAGAGAAAGCTAATGCTGAAGGATTTCAACATAGCACATGATGCACAAGGAGTTGGTAAGGCAGTCATAAAAAATTTTACTGTTAATGTGACCAACAATACGTTAGAGATCCGCTTCTATTGGGCTGGGAAAGGGACAACTGGCATCCCACAATATTCAGTATATGGTCCTCTTATATCTGCTATATCTATAAAATCTGGTGTGTTGTTATTCTCTCCAAGCTCCCCCTCTCCTGCCAGCAACTTAATGGTGTCATCTGATATGTACAGTTCTTGTATAATTATTGAGCAGACTTTGAACCCCCATCAGAAAATGGAAGTACTATACCTGGAGATTTGAAAAATGGAAGGAGCATAACTGGAGGGGCAGTGGCTGCAATTGTGGCTTCAGGAGTGATTGTTGTCATCCTTGTATTTGGTCTACTTTGGTGGAAAGGCATTCTAGGGAAGAAAAATTCATTAGCACAAGGTAATGATAAACTAATTACTATTGTGATATTGATTGGCCAAAAGAAGTAATCACTACTGTAATTATGACTTCATGAGCACTGAACTTCTAGATCTAACATTCATGAATTGTCAAGCACAAAGGTAGGCTTTTAAAATCCAATAATTTGACCTTTGGCAGTAGTTAATAATCTTATAAATTTCCTTCGAATAAAGTAAAAGGCTATAATTAATGGATGGGATGTGCCCATTGTAGACCAAAATGATCTCTTTTTTTTTTCTTTTCTTTTCTTTTTTCTGGGCCCTGATGACTAAAGTATTACCGGTTCTACCCAAAGTGTTAACAATGTGGATTTTTTTTCAATACAAGATATCTATCATCTTTCTGTGCTTGTGCTTACAGAGCTAAAGAATTTAGATCTGCAAACTGGTTTATTTACCTTACGGCAGATCAGAGCAGCAACAAATAACTTTGATATATCCAATAAGATTGGAGAAGGAGGGTTTGGTCCTGTTTATAAGGTATCCTCAATAAAATAATATCTTCACTTGATTATCATAAATATTCTATTTGTAATTGTTGAAACTTTTTGTTTCATCCTTCTGAAAAGTATATAATACTCTCCAAAATGCAGGGCTTTTTATCAGATGGCTCAATAATAGCAGTCAAGCAGCTTTCCTCTAAATCAAAGCAAGGAAACCGCGAGTTTATAAATGAGATAGGCATGATCTCTGCTTTGCAACACCCTTGTCTTGTTAAACTCTATGGTTGTTGTGTTGAGGGCGATCAGTTGTTGCTGGTATATGAATACTTGGAAAACAATAGCCTAGCACGCACTTTGTTTGGTAAATTATCTCCTTACATTTTTTAAATCTGAACTTTGGTTTCCGTTAGTTATCTTCGAATGTTATAATAAACATACATGTGAAATTTCTATTTTATGCTCAAATTAAGGCCCAGAAGAATGCCGTTTAACTTTGGATTGGCCAACAAGGCAAAAGATCTGTGTTGGTATTGCTAGAGGTCTGGCTTTCCTCCATGAAGAATCAAGACTGAAGATTGTTCACAGGGACATCAAGGCCACTAATGTGTTGCTTGATAAAGATCTGAATGCCAAAATATCTGATTTTGGTTTGGCCAAACTTGATGAAGAGGACAATACCCATATAAGCACCAGAATAGCTGGGACCTAGTGAGCTCCTTTATTTCCTTTAAATTTTATACGAAAAAAAGAAAAACACTTTTGCGAAAAAAAATGCTCGCACACACATTGACAGACCTTATCACATCCAATTTAGCCAACTAATTAGGAGCATTATGTTGTTTATACTATTGTTTTAATGATTATATTTTACTTATGCAGTGGATATATGGCTCCTGAATATGCAATGCATGGTTATTTGACTGAAAAAGCAGATGTTTATAGTTTTGGAATTGTTGCCTTGGAAATAGTGAGTGGAAGGAGTAACACCACTCGCCAACAAAAAGGAGAATGCTTCCATCTTCTTAATTGGGTAATATACAGTATCATGCTTTCCAGTCTCCATTGTTCTTGTGAATCTGATTATCTTTTATAGTATTTACCCAGGCTGTATGTTGTGTTGAAATTAGATTACCATTATATTCAATGACTATATATTTAACACGTTTCTCTTAACTGCTACAACCACTACATGAATGCTGTTGGATTATTGAGCTCTTTTTCTAAATAATCTTGAAAAAGTATTTTGTTCATTAGGCAGCAGTTACTAAATTTCCCACTTTTAGGATTAGTTGCTGAACCATAGTTGTCAGTAATGACTACAATTATTTTTATTTGAAGTGTTTGGTTATCTTTCTATATAGAAGCAAAAATCAATAAAACATTTGTAGTCAATTTTCCAGTAGGTTAGCGTCAATTCTAACAAATGCTTCTAAGTTGACATCATCAGACCTTTTTGAGAAAGAGAAAAATTCAAATTCAAATTTCTAGGTGTGCATATATGACCGGTGCCCTCCTGTGCAAAATATTTACAACTAATAGACCTCTTATCACCTTTGACTTATTTGGCTGTGATAGTATTACATGTAAATAGTAGGCTAAGTCGTATATGTTGTCAAGCCCTGCATTGGCACCAGAATCACCTAATTATTACAACATATCCTATACGCACTTTTAGCTATTGGATCACAGCGACTACATGCGTTCATTACAATCCAACGATTCAAAATGCATACAACACTTGTTGTAGCAGGAGATTTAAATTCCCCACATTGCTTGTATAAGTTTTCCTTACTCTATTTATATTACAAAATATTCTATTTTCTTGCGCTTTCCAAAAGTATTCTCTTTCATTACTATCTTTGGGTTTGCTTCATTTGTAAAATGGCTTTAGAATCAAACCGCTTTGCGTATTTTCTTTTACCAGGCACTTCTCTTGAAAGAAAATGGTTATTTATTGGAGCTAGTTGATCGAAGATTGGGTTCAGCTTATAACGAAGAAGAGGTAGAGGTGATGATCAATGTGGCTCTCCTATGCACAAATGCCTCTTCATCGCTTAGGCCCACTATGTCTTCAGTGGTAAGCATGCTTGAAGGCAGAACAGTGGTTCCAGAGTTGGTTTCAGATCAAAGTGAGGATGCGGATATGAAGAAGTTGGAGGCAATGCGAAAGTATTACCAAAAGATGGAAGAAAATCAGACAAGTGAGACTGACACTCAAACTAAGAGTCTCTTAGGGCCGTCGACTGGATCATCAACATCAGCTCTAGATCTTTATCCTGTCCAACCTGACTCTTCTTACTATGAGGAAAGAAATTAGTGCATGAGCTGCACCAATTTATCTGATTTCTTGACATGGTTTGATGTTTACTTCCAATTTTCTCTCAATGCAGACGTGCAAATGTATCAGCTGGATGCCCTAGTTACATGAGTTATGCAAGATTTTACTTGTATTTATCTAAATGGGATTAATGACTTATATAGCTAGACACGTTCGGTGTCTGTTCATTATTACCCAAATAAGGTCAAGTAAAAGTTTAATACATGTAGTGCATGCCCATCTGATTGATCAATAGCACTAATCATCAAACTATTCTATCACTATTATGAGTAGGGGTGGCAGGTCCATTTCAGTCTGTCTAATATTTCAGTCCACTTTAAAATAATAAAATTATATAAATTAACATGAACGCAGCGATACAATCAAAATTGTAAGTGTTAAAAAAATAATACCTAATATTTGAAAAAATTATTGGATGTTATTATTTTTCAGTATTAAAATATATTAAATTGATTAATATGAAATATATGTATAAATTTTATCATATATATATATACACACACATACATAGACTTCGAGTGTAGAATGCTGTACGTGGTTATTATATTATCTTGACTTGAGCCTTAAAAATACTACCACCCAACGCAAGTAGATAAATTTTATGAATATAGATCCACATAAGGTTTTGGTATTTTACCCTTCCCTTATTGTAGATGAGTTTCTTGTGAAGCTATGAAACTTGTCAATGTACAACTTTTTTCAGCCTTTTGCCTCTTTGATAAAATTCTGTTGCAACTTATTTCTCAAAATTCTCATTCTTTTTCTAAGGTTGGAAGCTAAGTCTATTTGTTGATTACTCATAATTACAAGGTTGTGTTTTGCTAATAAATAATTTGAAAAAGTAATTTATGTATATGTTAAATTAAAATAAATCTAATGGCTCAAGTTAATTTTCTATTTTGTTTAAAAATTTAAATTTAAAAAAAATATGAGTTTTCATACAAACACAACTCATTAGACAATATATGATTTGTTAAAAGAAGAATTGTGTCTTGTAGGATCAAGTGCTTACCACTATGCCAAAAGTTATAACTTTTAGTCAGAGTGAAATTTATTTCCTTAACAAAGACCTAGTACAAGCACCATGTTTCAACTGTGACTCGACCCCACACTTGGCTTTCGTCATGGGACAATTGCTGCTACACACCTTGGCTAACAAGCTCCCCCTTAGCCAAGGTTATCAAACTTGCAATTCTAGGTAAACTCGTAAGAGGAATGTGGACTTATAAAATAGAATCATAAGAGTTTACAATAATGATTATTAAACATAATTATAACATATAAATATATAAAATTTCATTTCATGATTCATAATCTACATTCTATATTTTTCATTCAACTCGACATATAAATTTCAATAAGCTTCACAATTTATTATTCATAATAAAATAATACTCATTTAACATAACTAAGTCTCAAATAAAAATAATAAATAAGTTCGCATTAGCCAAAGAGAAATCCTAATTTCCTAACCATTGTAAAAAAGATATAAAGAAAATATGAATTGATCTTTATCACAAATTAGTTAAAGAGAAATCATAATTTTCTAATCATATATGCATCAAACTTTAGCAATTTGCGTTAACAATATATAGATTCTTCATCATTTTTAGGTAACTTTATTAAATAATTAATCTTTAAATTTTTCGCTATGTTAAAAATTGATTAGTTTAAATTAAGACCCTAAAATTGTTGAGTGTTCAATATATCTATTCAATCCAATCATAGCTTAAAAAAAAACTATGAAGTCAAACATTACATATTGTAGTAATTATATATAACGTTTTACATATAGACAACAAGATCAACTTTGTGGTTGAGTGGTATGTTGTGATGGGACCAAGCTAAGAAGATGTGGGTTCTAGCCTCCACAAAGCATTGAGTAAATGAGTGAGACTCGTGAGTTTAATCACACTGCCCTCAAACTCTGATACCAATTATAGGATCAAGCGCTGACTATTAGGCTAAAAGTTATAGTTTTTAGTTAGAGTGCAACTTTATTTCCGTAACAAGGACCTAACATAAGCACTACATTTCGATTGTGATGCTATACACCTTGATTAACATGTCTGTTTTTAAATTTGAAAATAAATGACTTTTAATACAAACACAACTCATTAGAAAAATATATGACTTTTCATAAAAGAGTTGTGTTTGTACAACATCTTATTATATATAAAACATGATTACATACTAGAAAAGTGGATGAGAAAGTCTAAATATTAATTTGATAAGACATCCCTACTCTATTTCAAAAATTTCTTGAAATTTCTTTAAGAGATGACAAAAGTTGTTGTATGTCAATTTCGGGGGAACTTGGGATAAATCTTAAAGGTGATCTACATATACCCTACAACAAATATAATAGAATCAAATATCACCTTAATGATAGTATAGTAAACACATGTTTTTGGACACAAATTTCATCATCCATATTTTCTACTTATTGTTTTCTCTAACATTGTCTTCGGGTTGGAGTTGCAAATTATAAAAATTCATGACTTTGAAATGCAAAACATTTAGATCGCTATTAAACATGGGCAACATAGTCTTACAATATCTACCTTTCTTAGTTGATTAACAAGTTGTCAAACATGTCAAAATAAAGAAAGAAATATAGATGTTAATTTCTACATTGAAGTATAATTTGATCATAATAATATAATATGCATGAAAACAATTCTACATTACTAGAATTTGTATATGGAGACTATTATGGTTGCCTTCTAGTAGATAGTTGTCGTGAATATGGAGATCTTTCTACTTTTATTTGTGCTTCTGAAAGTTGTGGATCAAGTTGACATGTTTGTATTGGCGACAAACGTAAACTTGAAGTCACTTCTTCTACTCTACCGGGTCTTTTTCATGTATTGTCTTTTCACCTTTTTAACCATTTGTTTCTTTCAAATCCTATTCTTTTCTATAAACCTATAATTTTTATACTTATTACATATCATGGTAACTTTATTCCATACTTTCGTAGAACATAATTTAATGAAATACAAATTACTTGTTGACGGGAATGTTCTCTAAAGATTAGAAGGAGAAGAGATGAAGAAGAAAGTGGTACACAATGTCTTCAAGACGTAGGCAATACTTTCCTTTAGGTTTAATTTATCCCTACCTATTCCTATCTTATATGGTGTAAGTTAAGTTGACAAAAGAATTTCTTACCAGATAAAATAGAGACCTTTGAGTATGGATTGCACTCTTAATACTCAAGCCAAGACAATAATAGCCATTACAAAGTGATAATCTAATTTTATCTCTACATGCAGTCAAAGACAAAAGCAATGAATTTAATGTTGTTGTGTGTTTGTGTTCTATGATGTCAAAATAGAGTGATAGTGAGGGGTTTATTATATAAACCATGAAGTGATGCTTTAAAGAAATGCCTCTAGGAGCAATACCTTTTTAGAAGTCACAATTATATGTCATGAACCAACATAACTTAATTAACCAAGGGTTATTTAGTAAATTTTTTATGAAGAGATACACATTTTTAATATGTAGAGTTTCCTTAAAACAATGCACATTTTCACCAAGTAGAGGTTACATACATTTCCATTTATGTCTTCAGAAGCCAAAGAGACACAACCTTAGTATCTTTTAGTATTGTAACTTCTTACATAACCCTTCATATAAATTTATTAATTTATATAAGGATATAACTTTTTTTTTAAAAAAAAACATATACTTTATTTTTAAAATATTCTAACATTACTTAAGTATATTTAACTTTTCATGGAAAATGATTCATTCCCCTACTACCATATTTGATACGTAGTTTGACTTTTTGTTGGCCAAAAAAATATCTAACTCGTCGATTGGGCTACCAAAGGAGAAATTTTTGTGAAAATTATGATTAAGGACTATAAATTTAATATATATATATATATATATATATATAATAAAAGAGTTTGATTTTTGAAATTGGTTTGAAGGTCTTAACAATTAAATTTCTTTTAGTTTAAAGGATTTTTCTTTCAGACTTTGAGATTGTTTCTCGAAACTCTTTTGTTATATGATTTCAAATTCTTTAATGAAAATCTCTAATTTTTTAAAATAATTTCAAATTTTTAATTTTTTATGATGAATATTATAAATTTATAGTTTATCAGTTAATTATGATTCACTCAATTTAACACTATTTCTGAACCACTCCTTTGTGCTGATAGCTAATTCTTCCATGTAATACTTCCTATGAATAACTGAACTTAGATTTCAAAATGGCTATCAAAAGTAGAATTATACATAACTAGAAAAGATAATCGAATATTGAGCATTGAATGACAAATTCTAATAAGCGTCATTGTTATGTCCTAGAGAATGTTAAGTATACCTTTGATCTAATTGCAAAGACCACTTTTAGAAAAAGATCTTGTCAAGTAATAATATATTAAACAAAATCTCATGTAATATTTTCTAGCCATCAGATGCATCTCGTAGCCAGATTGCTCCATATATATATATTTTAAGCAAAATAGTCCATTTTGACATTAAAAAAAGAAGAAGAAGATGCTGATATAAAGTAACGTCGTTTAACTAAAGCTTATTAGGAAAAAAAAAATATCTGCTAAATCTACTTAGCCCAAATATAATAGTCAGCGTTGACTCCTCCTCCTCCTCCTCCTTCCTTCTGAATGCATATGATTTCCTATGTTTTTGGCCCCAAAATGTAGTAAATGGTTGAACGTTGAAGTGCAGATGTATTCCTCTAAATCCCATCAATATTGGATGAGAAAAAGTTTCCCAATAAATGAAGTGGCTATGGAGAAAAACAACAGTAGCTTTCTGTCATGTTCCCTGTTTATGTTGCTGTTAGTGTTTCCATGATTTGCCATTTCATTTCTTCTCTATTAGATTTTATATATATATATATATATATATATATTATTTACTTAAGAAAAAAGTCTTCTACAGTGATGGAATTTGGAGGTTACAAATGGATGAGAAAGATTGCCACCGAAATGAATGAGTAAGCTTTTGCCAAACTAAAAAATAAAGGGAAAATTTTTTGAATGTAAAATAGGGGAAAAGGGGGGTTTAAACATTACCATTGGCTTTTGACTAAAATGTCAAACCCCATTATCAAAATGCAGATTCAGCTTTAGGTTGTAATCAAAGAAAGCGACATGTACAATAAGAAGAGAGTATAAAGTTAAAACTAGCAAATTATATGCAAATAAAAAATGAGAAAAAGAAATGTTGTTAAGTGGTTGTAATTATTTTAATGAAGTAAAATCCAATTCACTATCATTATTCAAGCTCCATATAAATCTAATTCTTAGGCAATAAAATTTTTGTTGCTAAACTTCTACATTATAAACCCAAAATCCCCATCAAGTCATTCCTAGCAATCCCTTATAGTTTTTAAAAACTCAAGACACTTGTTCTTAGGAAAATTATGACATGTACGACTCTTATAGCTTCAAAATAATTGATCATAATCTTTTGCATGAACTGTCTCCCACATTAGAAGATGGAATAAATCATTAGTCATTGTGAAGTGAAAAAACAACTCTAGATGGTTCTCCTGACGTAGGTAACTACTTTCTTATATATAGTTACATAAATACATTAGTTGAGATTTTTTGTAGAATTTATCATTTTTGGTATTTATCACTTGTAATTGGCTATGGACAATCAAAGCCTTAAATGTTCTTCATTTTCTTATAGGAGAAAGGAGTTGGAAAGAAACAATGGATCATGCAATGTAAGTATCATGATAAGGAAGAATAGAATTCACTAATGTGCTGAAAATTTTTTTTCATTATTGAATTCCAAGGGATTAGGTGAATGGATGCATGAAATTAATATAGAATTTGATAATCAGAGGTAGTGTGGCAATTATGGACTAACTATGGTAGAAAAGTTAAATTTGGAGTGAGGAAACAATAACTAAACAAGAATATGAAGGATGGATTAGTGACTTCATGTAAGTTTGTATAATGCAAGGAAAGAGTTCACAAACCAGACAAAAGTGACACACTAGTAGCCTTGAAACTAGAACTAACTGTAAAGCAAGACTTACACTTGCCACAAAGATTGAAAAACTGACTATAAGTGAGTTTGTGGAAGCCTATAACCACCATTTTCAATTTTTAAAGACAACATGTATGTTGGCCTCCTAGCGAAATATATCTCATGTTTAAGAACATGAGACTAAAATGGCTAAAGAATCAGGTAAGCAATAAAGAACTACATTTCAATTGATGAGTATGCATGTAGGAGGTAGAACCAATCTTGATTTACTAGGTTATACACAAAAAATTGTGTACAATCAAGAAGGTAATGTAGTATAGTTTACATGGAAGTTGGTTATCATTTGCAATATTTCCAGCGATAGTTATTGGAGAACCCTTCATTTTTCCGTGCTTATTAGGTGTATGCTGATGAACAAATAACGAATATTTTCTGAGAGGACACATATATGATCATTGACTACATATATTTTAGTGATGTTGTCTCACCAAACACAACTTACTGTACGAATCGCGCACACAAACCCTCTACTCGATTTTCAGGATTCAATCACTACAAACAAACAATAATCTTTAGTGTTGCATTGTTATATACGAAAATAGCTGAGTCCTTTGAATGGTTATTTAAAACTTTTTGGGAAGCACATAATTAGAAAAGGTTGTGGGCCATTTTCACAGATCAAGACTAGGTCATGACTAAAGCTTTAGGTGACAAGGGTGTTTTTATTATGGTAAATATATACTTTCACCTCTATTCAATATTATTTTACATTCATCTTTACTGGTAAAGCCTGATACTCGCCATGGTCTTTGACATATAATGCAAAATAGAATTAATCATTAAAGGAACCTAATGAAAGATGCATCTCATTTTTTTAACCAATTGCAAGAAGTGCATATATGGATATGATGATGAAGTTCAGTTTGAAACAGCTTGGATGAAATGCTTTCTGATTATAAAGTTCACAAAAATACTTGGTTGAAATTCATGTATGCAATAAGAGAAAAATTAGTTGTATGTTACATGAACCAAGCTTTCACATTCGGCATGAGAAGCACCTAACTCAATGAGAGCTTGAATTTAGATTTCAAGGCTTGCACGAAACCTAAAGTAAACATTATGTAAATAGTTAAGCTATATGAACGAGTTGTTAAGGAGCAATGGTACAAGGTTAAATTATCCATATTCATCGATGTTAAATCGTCTTGCACAATTATACATGTTCCATATTTTTGACTTGTTACAAAGTTTAACTTAATATTGGTAGTGTCCATAAGGCATAAGAATGAAGCTCATTTTGTATTTAAGTATGTTTTGTTCATGGGTAATCAGGATGGAGAATAAAGAGTCTTATTTGGTCCTATTCAAAAGCTCATCTTTTGTAGTTTAAGAAAGTTTGAGACATTTGGAATACTATGTAGTCATGCTTTAAAAGTGTCTATTGTGATATATGTTGAACAAGTGCTTACCCAATATATTGTAAAGAGATGGACAAAAGATGCACATAATGATATCATGTATGATTCAAGGGGAAAAGAAGTTGAGAGAGATCCTAAGATGGCTACTACGGGACAATACAAATAACTTTATTCCAAAATGATCAAATTGGCATATGAGGTGTCTATATGTGAAGAGTTGCACTCCATAGTTGATAAATGTTTAGATGATGTGTGCAAGCAGGTGATGAATGTTTGCTTGAGTCAACAGTGCCCATACAATAATATTATGGCGGCAAAGGCCACTACCCTGATATGTGACAATGTAAGTCAAGCAAAGGGACTCAAGTTATAGGTAGGGCCTAAGATACATAGATGACCAAAGAGTTGGGTTGAGCCTCAGTCTTGTAATAAAAGAAGAGTTCTATGTGTTACGCATTTAAAGAATCCATTATATAAGGTATATAAGCTTATGCATGTAATCATTCTTTATTTTTATTATTTTCCACTATATATAACTAATAACTTTTATTCTTCCATGTAGGGTAATTTATTATCAAGTGCAACGTAGTATGGAGTGTTCTTCAACACCTTCAGCAACTTCTGATGACCAAAAAACAAATGGGAGTTAATTTAATTTCATTGTTTTTGTAATAACATTTCTTAAGGCATCCTTGTGTGACTAGTTTTGGAATTAAAGTTAGTGCCCTCATTTTGATTGGTGTCATATAAGGGTTACTCAAGGATCCTATCAAATCGCTTGAAGATCTTGACAATTAAGGCATTTTAGATATCATGTGAACACCTCACCCCTAATCACATGATTATTTAATTGATTTGCCAATTGATTAATAGCTAAGAAAATGCGAAAAATTAAAAATGACCAAGACTCAAATGACATCCTTAGTTGGGGACACATTGAAATTGAAAATAAATACTGGTAGACAATTAAATAAACTCAAAACCTGAAAATGAAATTAGCTAATATATAATAATAATAATAATAAAAAAAAATAAGGATAACAATAATAATAATTGAGAGCAAAATAACAAAAAAAAATAGAAAAATAAGACTATGAAAGTAAAATTAGCACAATATGGGCTTCCAATAAAAACATCTTGAAAATAAACACTAGATGAAAATGACAGCAACAAAAATGAACTCATTATCAAATATAAAGAATTTAAAAAGATCAAAGGGAAATTAGAAAATCTTCCTATTTCACCAATTAAATGAAGCAATTAAAGAAAAATAAATAATTATAATAACAACAAAACAACAAAGGTCATAATGATAGCAAAAACAAAAACCATCAAAGGCTCTTGAGCACAATGCCCTATTGCACTAACCTGAAGCCTATCACTGCACCTATGGAATTGCTGCAAATCCCTTCGAAGAGTTTACATCAAAATAAGCCCTATTTCTCAACCAGAAGCAAAAAAGAATAGAGTAGAAGTTGGGTTGGGGAAACGTTGACCAGATGCTATTGCTATCAGAAGGCTCGAGGCAGAGGGAGAAAGGGATGTGAGCTGATAAGGGTTAGAGAGCAAAGGAGCAGAAGGAGAGGGGCAATAGGAGCAAATGAAGAGTGACTCTGGTGGGGCCTACAAGACAGAGTTGAATCAAGGAAGCCGAAGGGAAAAGAGGAATAAGAGAATAAAAAGAAGAAGGAAGAATGAGGGAGACAAAGAGAAAAGAAAAGAGGAAGTCAAGGAGTTGAAGTTGAGACGAGGAAGAAGAAGGGGGAATAAGAAAAGAAGAAAAAAAGGAAGGAGAAAAAGGGAAAAGGCCTCTGTTCAACCAGTCTGAGAATAAAGCATAATAAATGAAGTCAAGACAAGGAAAAAGAAGAAGAAAAGAGGAAGAAAAAATAAAAGAGGGCTGCTAGAGAGAGAGGAAGAACGAGACGAAGCCGAGATGGTGCTGTGAGAGTTGAGAGGAAGAGGGCTGCCAAAGAGCAAACAAAATCGAGGAGCCACCAAGAGAAATAGAGGGTGGCTTGAAAAGGACTGAGAAGAAGAGCAGGGGAGTGAAGCAACGCGGCACAACTGAAAAGAGAGAGAGAGAAGTAGAGAGAGAAATGAGGAAAGAAGGGCCGCCGGAAAGAGTCCTTGCCGATGTTGAGGAGCTTAAGCGAAGCCATAGGTATGGAGCTGCGTCTCATCTGTCACGTTCACAGGTTGCATGAAGAGAAGTAGAGAGAGAAAGGAGGAAAGAAAGGTTGTTGGAAAGAGTCCTTGCCGATGTTGAGGAGCTTAAGTGAAGCTATAGGTATGGAGTTGCGTCTCATCTGTCACGTTCACAGGTTGCATGAAGAGATGCATGGCTATTGCTTTTTATTATTTTTATTTTACATCAAATTTTGTTTTCTTATTTGTTTGCATTTTCAAAAAGTATAAAAAATGAGAATAATTTTGGCATTACAAGGAAGGTATTTTTATTAAAAAAAAAATTCATCATGTGAGAATATTATTCTCTTCGAGCGCTTAAGGTTGTGTGAGACTTTTAATCTCTTAAGACCTAGAAAGTTGATACCAAATTTAAGAAAAAAATAAATAGAACAACTTAAATGTAAGAATGCTTTACGATGCCTCCTGTTAAATTTGTGGGTTGCAAAAATAACATGTTAGTCTTATTTAGGAGTTGTCACATGGAATTATTAGTCTCTTTAGGCATTTTAGAACTAACAAATAGAGGCTATGTGAGACCCTTAATCTCCTTAAGCCTTGAAAGTTAATACATAATTTCTAAAAAATGCAAAACAAAAAAGAAATAATAAATAATAAATATCTTAATTAAATAACCTTTTTAATTACAAAATGATTAATTTCGTCCCTTATAAAATTTAATTAAGTAGAAAATGTGACGTGGGACCTGAGTCTCCTTAGACTTTGGAAGTTGATTTTGTTAAAAACAAAATTAAAAGAATTCTAATATCAAAACCCTTAAAAATATATAAAAATAAAAATACCAAGAAATCCTAAATAATTTCTTTTATATTTTAGGTTCCCGCATGAGATTGCTAACCTCCTCAGGCACTCAAAAATTAACTAGTAGAGGTCGTATGAGATTCTCAATCTCCTCAAGTTTTAAAAGTTAATGTTTATTTTCAAAATACAAAGATGAAATAATTCTAAAAAAAGAAGTTTATCTTACCTTTATTTAAAATCCTAAAATACTCTTTCATTGTAATCTCACTCTAAAAATTAAAGCAAAATCCAAACATCCCAAAAATCATAAATTCCAAAATCCAAAAAATATTTTTCCATTATAGTTTTACTTTAAGTCTAAAATAAATTCTAATACAAAAATCATAAATTCAAAAATTCCTAAAAATATTTTCCAATATAGTTTTACTTTAAGTTTAAAATAAATTCTAATTCTAAAAAAATTTACAAAAATCATAAACTCAAAAATCCTAAAAATATTTTTCCATTATAGTTTTACTTTAAGTTTAAAATAAATTCTAATTTTAAAAAAAATACAAAAATCATAAACTCAAAAATCCTACAAATATTTTCCTATTATAATTTTACTTTAAGTTTAAAATAAATTCTAAATTCAAAAAAATACGAAAATCATAAATTCAAAAATCCTAAAAGTATTTTTCCATTATGGTTTTACTTTATGTTTAAAATAAATTCTAACTTCAAAAAAATAAAAAAATCATAAGTTTGAAAAAAATCCTGAAAATCCTTTTAATCATAATCGCACTTTCAAAATTAAAAAAAAAAAAATCAAAAATAAAAAAATATAAAATTAAAGAAAAAAGATCCCAAGATTCTTTTCCATTATCATTTCATTTAAATTTCAAAATAAAAGATAAAATGTGAAAAAAATGAACCAAAAAAATTAAAAAGAAAGAAAACGAAAGGATCAAAGAAGTGATATTAGATCGATTTCACAAATTAAAACACACCAATCAAATTCCAGTCCTATTTGGTTTGCGAAAATCCATTCAATCTCAACTATCATGGTCTTTTAAAAAAAATAAAAATATAAAAAACACTTGACTGATATATCATTTTGGTCGAAGTACGTGGACTTTGATCCTTATTACAGGATATGTAGGCCCTAGGCTTTTATCCTAAGTCTAGCCCGTCCTTTGTAAATATCTATTTGTTTGCTTGCAGCATTGTTATTTTTGTCTTCTCTATTTAACGAGTGTGCATGATAATAAAAGGGTAATTGAGACAAATTTAAGGTTATATTTTATTTCATTAGACTAGTTTAAGGTAATTATCTTTAATGACGGGCGTTATGGGGTGCCTAACACCTTCCACACACTCAAATAAACTACTAAACTTATCTTTCTTTTCGCAGACCATTTTGCCCTTTCTTTTTGTTTTAAATTAGTTTTTCAAAGTTTTTCGTTAAAAATTTTAGGGGCGACTCCAGTAAATTAATTTCCAAGAATCATTTAGGAATCAATTTGCTCCCTTTTTATAACCTTCTCACTGAAAGGTCAGTTATGACATATCATTTAATTTTTTTGATCATTTTGCCATTTTTGTAACATTACTTAACGCATTTTATGCAAATTGTAAATACAAAGCGCTATGTGTAAATATGCTAACAAAATCATATAGAAGTACAAAGAATACATAAATAACTTCACTATTCCTAACTTTGGATAAAACTGCATATTCGTTATTCTTATCTTTAGATATATTTGCATCTTCACTATTCTTATTTCACAAGTACAAACAACAAACAACAGCTGCATAATTCTTAATTTAAAACTTTGTAAAATACATTGGCAAACTTGTAGACTTTGTCGTTGGACATCTTCACTGCTTTAACTCATTATATATATTCAACTCAGTGTAGACTTGTAAAGTCATAGAATTTAGTGACTACATTAGTTGACAACTCTATTACCACATGCCTACCTGTATATATGGTAACTTATTATCAGAATGTAATTAGTTGATGCAAAAGCTGATAGTCACATAGATAATCTTTTTAATTTTTAGTGGTATTAAAGTTTTTTTATAAATAAAAAATTGAGCACTCTGTACATCTTCATTCATAGTCAAGACTCAAGATTCAATCCCATTATTGTTGTAAACAACTAGGATACCATTTTAAGAAAATAATCAATTTACCATTGCAATATTTTGTAGCATCATGTCACAATTTTTTTATATAAAGGCAACCATTTAACGCTGTTGCAAGAATTAAAGGTTATACATGAAGCTACCCATATATGTAAACACTAATGTAGCCTGCCACATTCTCAACAATGCTTGACAAGTTGTAAGCATGATAATCAAAGAACGAATGAGAATGGAATCTTGGAACAGAGGCAACTTTCATTGCATCTATAAAGTTTTGGAATCACAACAACTATGCAAGATGTAAAATTGACTAAAAGTTTTACCTCTGGAATTGAATAATGTATGTCAAGTTTCCTAGACCCCAATGACCTATTTTAAAGTGTTTGCAATGGATGCATAGATAGCTAACCATTTTCATTCAATCAATGATTGCATAAATTGTTAACCAGCAGCACCTAAATTTTATCCAATAAAAAGAAGTGAAAGCCATATGGATAAAGTATTGAATCCTAAAGTAAGAGATTCTTGGATAACAGAGGTTGAATAAGTAAACTTTAATGCCAAAGGGAAGTAGAAAATCCAAATCCCATCTTCTAGCTATAAGCTATTAAACATATTAAATTTTAATCAAAGCTACCACACCCAAAACAAATATCTCAATACTTCTTGACCCACTCGATCTTAATGAACAATTACAATTCCACTTATAAGTATCTAATGAATGAAATTTTATCTCATCTTATAGCTATCTAATGAGTTACAATTCCACTCAATCACCAATCAGTCTTAATAAATAACTATTTCCTAAGATAAATTCCTTATCAGAATTATTGAATTTAATTTTAATCCATTAGTCACTTAAATTTGAGGACATTTTGGCCAACTGCATCTGATATGAATAAGTACAATGAGGCAAATAGAAATAAGAGCAAACCTGATAGAAATAAGTATTTGATAATAACATATAAAGATTGAAACTGAGAGGAAACCTGATACAAGTAAGCAGTACGAGCAATTGCATTTGATACCAATAAACAAACTTATAGCTTTACATAAGTTCATATCATCTTTTTCAAGCCTACCTCATATCATGAAATCTGTCGAACTAAGCATCTAATATAAATAAATGATAGAGAGCTTGAAGAAGAACGATAATGGACAGAGAAAGAGATGGAAGAAGAACCACATAAACCTTCTTCTTTGTTGAGGGAGATATGGCTAAAGGGCTTCAACTGCCAACAAAGAGATGAAGGGAGAAATGGGTTTCTGCAGGCTTAGGTAATAGGGGTTTCTTTGGCGAGTGAAAGATGGCAAAACTTTAGTTAAACATACGATCTAGATTGGCATATTTTTTTAGGGAAAATTAATTATTTAGTCCTTATACTTTGCCTCAGTTTGTAAATTAGTCCCTGTACTTTTTTTTTCTCAAGGCACTCCTTATAATTTTACCTTTTTGCAATCCACTCCCTGTTAATAAAACTTCTAACACTGTTAAATAGGATGTGATGTGGCAAATCCACATGGACAAAGAAAAGTCACAAATCCCTAAACCCTAAACTAATATCTCGACTAGCTATTTGATCGTTGATGCATTTAGGACGTCGGCAAGCAGAATTGAAACCACAAGCAGATCTCCTAAAACAAGATAAAGAATCCAAATTTGACTTGCCATGCATTTTTTTCCACATTACTGAATCTGAAATGGAATTTCCAATAACACAAAAATAAGAGATGCTTCGAATCCCTATTTCTTAGGTGTCATAAATATGCTAGAAGTTGAGCCCAACAATCATAGCCTTGTGATTATGAAGCTCGTGGCCTTTTGAACTGTGGATGTGGCTTTGTTTTCTTGACAGGGATTTGAAACTTTTCGCGATTGGATTTTTTGGTGATTCGATGAAGACTATGAGCATCACTCCATTGGTTTGGTTGTTTCTAGCCTTTGCATTTGCATTCTGACTTTAGTTTCTTCTCTGCCATTTCTTTATGGGAAGCCTTAAATTTTCTATAACTCTAATTTCTAACCCTAAACAAATAAAAAATAAAAAAGAACATGAAGAACAAGTATATGAAAATTTCTCTCAAATTGTCATCCAATTGTGTCTTCTTTAATGTTATTTTAAGTGTAGATATGCAATTGTGAAAGCCACTAGTAAAGAGCTAGTTATTATGGTTTTTGGAATTCAAAGTGTTATATATGAGTCTATGCTCTAAATTATGGAGAACTAGGTGACTTCTAGGCTTTGCACTTAAGAGCTTTAAGAATAGTCTATTAAGATATATAACAGGTATCTATCTTCTAATAAAATTTTGCCAGTCCATATCAGCACAAGCTCTTATTATCATATAAAATAAAGGTGGATGAAAGAAAAAAAACAAAATGACGATGAAAGGTGTGATGAAAATCGTAGAGAGAGATAAGAGAAGAGAGTGAGCAATTCACCTTCCCACATGCTTATGCTAAGAGAAATGACAATTCACCTTCCAAGAGTTTTGAAAGCAATGTTGTCAAACTTGCAATTTAACTCGGTAGAATCGCTGATTTTACGATCCTAGATGGCAATTTCATGTTAAATCGCAATTAGAATCAAAATTAAGACTGACTCAATTAAACTCGCCACTGACTCGAACTGACTTGGTAAAATCGACGAGTTTGACCGAGTCAAACGAGTTAGCTTAGCCACCCTTTTTGCAGCAAAAAAAAAAAATAGTATTAGGATAAGCCCATCAGCGACTAATAGTGTTAAGGCCCAACATTATACTGTAGATAGCCTGCTCTAGTGCTGCCCAACTCCAATGTAGTATCTGTGAATCACCCAAACTGAAAGCTTCCTTCACGTTACAGAATCAGAGCTGCTTTCGTGTTTCTTGCCTCATCTGTTTATCGAGCCCTAAGTCCTTTGTTCTCAACTTCTCGTCAATCTCTCATTACCAGTGGTCTCGATTCGCTGTGCCTGCACTGCCGCTGGTCTTCTCTGCTAGTCTCAGTTGCTGCATTGGTCTCAGTTATAGCTTTCCCTCTGTTCTCTCTTGCTCTTCTCAGTTTGGTTGTTGGTGCTCAGTGGTCAATGCTACTCCTCTCAGTTCGTTGCTCGGTGCTGCTTCTTTCAGTTCATTGCTCACTGCTTGGTGCTTGGTGCTCGGTGCTTGTTGCTCGTTGCTCGGTGGCTAGTTCTGCTAATCTGCTCCCCTTAGTTTGCTGCTCGCTGCTTGGTGGTCACTACTTGGTGGTCGGTGCTCACTGCTTAGTGCTCACTGCTCACTACTGGTTGCTCGGTGGTCGATGCTCACTGCTCGGTACTCGCTGCTCACTACTGTGTTCTCCTATCTACTCGCAATTTCTTCCTCTAGTTCAGGTAACATGGTTTTCTTCCTCTGTTGCACGTTACAGGGTAACCGAAAGCAGATTTGTAACTAAAAGAAACAAAAATATAGCTTATAAAACTGATGGGAGGTTACTCTGCTATATATATATATATATATATATTTGCATCTTGTTATCTAACTGATGATGACCTATATATGTAATGTAGCATCCAGTTATTTGTCTCTAATCACAATTCTGTAATGATACAATCTGTTGGTTATATTAGAACTGTATTAGAAGAAAGTAGGTAGTGGCAGTGCTCTTGGAGTGTATAACAGGGATATACATGGTGCTAGGGAGATGAGCTTGAACAAATTATAAAACTTATTGTGTCATCTTTGAATTTATTTTCTACATTTATTCATCTTTGTTTTGGTTAACTTCATTGGATTTCTCTTTAGCTGATATAAACTTATATTTTTTTTCTTTGTAATACATCAAAGAAAATATGTCTTCAAGTGCAAGTACTCCATCAGCCCTTATTGGAAAAAAATGTAGCTGCTGGAAGGAAGAATTTTCCTGATAATAGATCTGATATAAGGTGAAAACATGGGAAGGATGTTAGTAGGGATGGTGAAAAAGTTCAATATAGTTATTGTGGCAAAGTTTATAGTGGAGGAGTCTATAGATTTAAACATCATTTAGCTGGCACAAGAATAGATACTGAACCATGTGTTAGTGTTTCGGATGATGTTAAGACACAAGTGTTACAACATGTTACTGAATCCAAATGTGCATCATTTAAAAGGAAAAAACAATGGGTTGATGTTGGTGAGAAGGAAACTCCGAGCACTCAAGGACATTCTAATCCCCGAGACCTTTTAAATTTATTGAAAGCTCCCAAAAAACATAGCAGTGGCCAAGGTAGCTCACAATCTACCATTAATCACATGTTCAATAAAGATATTAGGGAAAAAGCTTGCCAACAAGTAGCTCGTTTTTTTTTTTTACACAAGTGTCATTCCCTTTAATTGTGTAAAAAATCCTGAGTTTATTAAGATGTGTGAGATTATTGGAAGATATGGCCAAGGGTTTAAGCCTCCATCCTATCATGAGATTAGAGAAAAATACTTGAATATGGAAGTTAAGAACACACATGTCATGCTTGAAGAGTTTAAACAAGAATGGAAAAAGATAGGTTATTCCATTATGTTTGATGGGTAGACGGATAATAAGAGGCGTTCCATTTGTAATTTTTTAGTTAATAGTCCTAAAGGGACCATGTTTTTATATTCACTAGAAACTTCTCATATTTCTAAAACTACTGACAAAGTGTTTGAGATGCTTGATGATGTTGTTGAGAAAGTGGGAGAGGAGAATGTGGTGCAAATAATAACTGATAATGCTGCAAATTATAAGGCAGCTGGACAAAAATTAATGGAGAAAAAAAAAACACCTGTATTGGACACCATGTGCAGCTCATTGCATTGATGTGATGTTAGAGGATTTAGAAAAGAAAATAGAGTTGCATAAAGAAACCATAAGTAAGGGCAGAAGAATTACAACTTAGATTTATGCAAGATCAATGCTTATCAATATGTTAAGAAAATTCACAAAAGGGAGAGACTTGATTAGGCCAGCTATAACTCATTTTGCCACTGCTTATTTGACATTAGATTGTCTTAATGACCATAAAGCGGCATTGATAAATCTATTTAATTCTAAGGAATGAAAAGATAGCAAATTTTCTACTACCAAGGATGGAAAGGAAGTGGCAAGAAGTGTTATGGATAATAGGTTGTGGAGGAATATGACTACTTGCCTTAAAGTTGTTGCTCCTCTCATTAAAGTTCTTCGCTTAGTAGATTTAGAGGAAAAACTAACCATGGGATTCATATATGAAGCAATGGAAAGTGCAAAGGAAAAAATTAAGATAAACTTTAATAATGTTTCAAGGAGGTAAATACAAACAAATATACCTTATATTAGTGTCTTTATCTTTAATATATTTTAGCTTGATTGTTTATTGATTACTACAACTATGAGCCTGTATTGAACATAATTGATGAAAGGTGGGATGCTCAATTGCATAGGCCTTTACATGCAACTGTGTATTACCTCAATCCTCGTTTTCACTTCAACACTGACTTCCAAGCTGATTATACGGTTAAGCAAGGGCTATATGAATGCGTAGCAAGACTAGTTGAAGATAAGGGAGAAAGAGACAAAATTGAGTTCCAATTAGTCGAATTCCATTTCGCAAAGGGCATGTTTAGTTATGGTTCTGCACAGACGTTAAGAACACAGTTGGCCCCAACAAAATGGTGGGAAGCCTATGGAGATGGATGCTCAGAACTTAAAATATTAGCAATTCGCATTCTTAGCTTATGTTGCAGCTCTTCTAGATGTGAATGTAATTGGAGTACTTTTAAAAGGGTAAATAATTGTAAAATTATAAATTGCTTTCTTTCTTTATTTTCATTTTAATTTTTTTAGGGGTTAGAATACTTATCAACATTGTTTATCTTGTTTAGATTTATACCAAGAAAAGAAATCACTTACACCAAAAGAAGATGAATGACTTGGCATTTGTGATGTACAATTTGAAGTTAAAAAATAAGCCAACTACAAGAACTCATGTTTATGATTTTGATGATATTCATTATGATTATGAATGGATAACTAAGGAGATGGGAAATGAAGATAATGTGGAGGCAGATGATGAGGTTCTTGAACCCATTCAAGTTAATCCTCTTTCAGCAGCAATAGAAATTGGTGATTTAGTTGTTCAACTTGATGCTAATGTTGGTGGTACTAGTACTGGTGAACAATTTAACAATATGGATTTTGATAATGATTTTCAAGATGAAGAAGAAGATAATAATGGTAAGAATGAGAATGAGATAGGTGGAGGTTATATAGGAGATGATCAAAATTCTGGTAGTGATGATAGTCATGGGATTGATAATCTTTATTGAATTTATATTGAGAATTCGTTATGTTAACTAAATGATTATTATGTATTATGTGTGATGGATTATATCTTACAGATTATGGATTATGACATATGAATTACAGGTTTATTGAACTTTGTATATTGATTTGGATTATATATTATGGATCATGGATATGGATTACAGAGTTTATTGAACTTTGTATGTTGATTTGGATTATATATTATGGATTATGGATATGGATTATAGAGTTTATTGAACTTTATATATTATTGATTATGAATTAGGAACTATGTATGAAATTTTATGTGATATGGTTATGTTCAATAGCTTAAATAACAGGTATAAATAAACTCTTACGATTCTACAATACGAGTTTACGATACGAGTCTACCCCCCTTTCCGAGTCTACCTAGAATCGCGATTTTGACAACATGGTTTGAAATTAAAAAAAAAAAACAGAATTTGCATTATATCTGCTACTTGATATTTCTCTTTGTCAATATAATTCGTCACATCGTACTCTATCTAATGGCGTTAGAGCTTCATTAATGGCAAGGAACTTATTGCAAAGAACTAAAATTATACATAAGGTTTTGAAAAAAAAAAATACATTATAAGGATGAATTTACAAATTGAATAAAATATAAGAATAAAACATGGAGCAATCTGAACCAGGAGATGCATCTTATCACTGAGATTGTTAACTAGATTCTGTAATTGAAAAGTGCCTCATCTTTTCGGATTCGAATTCGGATTCGAGAGTTCAAATTTACTATATTTAAAAAAATCCTAACTATTAAATTTTCATTCAATGATTTATATTTCAATACATATAAAATAAATTTTAACAAATTCTTAAAATTAAACCATTAAATTCTTATTCAATGATTTAAATTTTACCAAATTTACGTACATTTCAAATTTTAAATTCACGAAATCCATATATAATCTTTTCCCTTAGTTTTTTAGAGTGAATCCTTTCCAGTAGCTCACACTACTAGAGATTCTCTAATAATATCTAGAGTCTTTGGATCCAGATTTAATGGCTATAAAAAAATTTTAAAATATAAAAATAAATATTTTAATCAATAAAAAAATATTTTATTTTATTATAATATTTTAATATTAAAAAATATAATACTTTTTAGTATCTTATTTCTAAAAATATTTATTATTATATTGTAAATTTTTTATATATATGTTAAATATGAAGCTATTATATTTGGATCTAATGACTTCAGATCTTATTGGAGAATCTCTAGTAGTGATATTTTATTTTATTGTTAAAAAATAAAATAATTTTTAACATCTAACAATTTATTTTATACATATCACTGTATAATTCAGAGAAATTGAATTGTTTTAAGTAAAATTTAAAATTTTAATATATCTTATTTTTATTATTTTTTACAATATTTATTTTTGTATTTTAAAATTTTTTTAATACCTATTAAATTTAAAATCATTAAATCTGAAGTCAATAATTCTATATATTACTCAAGAATCGCCAACGGCTCAAAGGATCAAATCTCTTAGTTTTCGGTCTCCTTCAGTGTAAATGTACTACTCTTATCGGTGTTTCCAATGCGTCCCATGTGACTTTGGAACGTTTTGGGAAGTAAAGCCAAAATTACAACCTACAACAATCATGTCTGAATAGTAATATTGATTTTCTATTTTCTGTCAATCACCTTTTTTGTTACTTTCGAAGACAGGTAAACCCAAAAATGACTTAAAATAGGCTTTATTTTTGTTATATTTATCTTTTTTAAAAAATTTGAAAGTTACAAAAGAAATTAATTAAGTAATCTTCCATGCTAGCACTATTTTTAATTCTGTTTTGATATCTCGCCACACTTATATGCTTTTATAAATTTTAATATATTTTTGTATGTATTTTAATACTATTAAAATAATAAATTACTGAAAATATATTAGAATGAGCCAATTAAATTAATTTCTTCTCCTCTTACTTAATTTTACTTTTATCCTTTAATTTGATTTTAATTTAGTTTAAACTTAATTTTCAAACTATTCAATTTTTTAACCTTTCATTTTTATTTTTTCATTTATCTATTGATATGCAATAGTTCCATGAATTGCAATAATTAAATTTTGAAGTTTAACTTTTGTTTGATTCTTTTACAAGCTAAATTGATTGGTACTTCTTAATTTGTTTTATCTTTATTTTATTCATTTTGGTTTTTCTTAACTCATCAGTTTTTTTTTTTGTCATAACTCTTAATTCATATAGAGTCTAAGTATTTAAGGCATTTAAAATTGACGGTACTAGAGAAAAAAACACAATTGAAAAGTTTTTAAAAATTAAGGATGAAATTGAAACAAAATTAAATTAAGGGATAAAAGTTAAACCTAAAATAAAGGTAAATGACAAAATAGAAACCAAATGAATTTAAGGGATGAAAATGAAACTAAAAATAAAATTAAGGGACAAAATTAAAACAAAATAAAATTAAAATATGAAAATTAAATTTAAAGTAAAATTAAGTAACAAAATTAGAATCAAATAAAATTAAAAGACGAAAGTAAATAAAGTTAAAAAATAAAAATAAAATCTCAACTAAAATTAAACGATCGAAGGTATATTTATGCATTCAAAGAACCATGAAGTTATAATCTAAAAAATTATATCTAAAAATAATTAGTCTTTCAAAAATGAAAAGTAATCAACTAATCTTTTAAGCGTTAGTTTGGACTAAGCAGTAGATTCTGCTATTTTTTATTATTTTTCTACAAGCAAAAATTTTGTGGGCATTGTAGCCTATTAACTTTTGATAAAGTACATGTTAATTGAAATCTATTATATTTGCAAGAGAAAATTAGTCTATTTTGGTATATGTTAACATATTTTAAATTAATGATCTTTGTAGATATTAGTAAAATATGAAATTTAATCATGTATTGTGATATAAAAAAGTATAATAAACTAAAGAAAATATATAAAATTAGTTTTATATGATTGAAAAAAGAAGAAGTGATAATATACTCAATAAAAGGGCATTACCATAAGGAATTCTTTTTATTGTATGAAATATCTCCTATTGTTTCTCTTTTAAAGTTAAGTGATGTCTAATAATTTATTGAATAAAACACGTAAATTTTTTTCTTATTTTAATTTTGAGTTATATTAAATTATATTTATAATTTTTTATTAAAAAATTTAAGAGGCAACTATTTAATCAATTAATTCATTCATTAATTAATTCATTATTATTATTGTTGACTCTAAAAAATATTTAGACTTCAAGAATTTTTTAAGTTAAAAAGTAATTAATTAATTTATTAATTTTTTCAATCATTTTAAAAAAATTTAGACTTTCAAAAATTTTAATTTAAGAGAAAATTAATTAATTTATTAATTAATCATTTTATTATTTTTTTATTTTAAAAAATTTAAATATTTTTAAAAAGTATTGATACATATATAAAAATATATCAGAAATTATTACTCAGAAAATTGAGAATTTAACAAGAAATTTTTATCGGTCAAACCAAATTTCTGCGTTAAAGTACACTACTTATAGATATAAAGAATCTTGGGAATCGTGCTTTTGTTATATGTATCAAAAGTTCAATATTGGGAACAAGCTGCATTAATTCTCAGTCGATATGTAACATATTTTCCTGGCAAACGTGTTTGACTAATATACATATAATTGCTTTGGGAAAAATCTAAGCATGACTAATTAATCTTTAGTTTTCTTTATTCACATCAAGGCCAACAATAACAGCGAAAAACATTAATGACTTGCCAATATTTAAATCAATCAAGAACCAATTTGGATACATGTGATGATGGATTATTATAATGAATTATTGGATGAAAATTAAATGATTTAGGTTCATTGAACTTTAAAAATTATGAATTGATTTGAATCTTCTAATTGAGATTGTTTTTTTTTTTAGGTTGGATTTGTCCGGCTCAATGAATTTTTTATGAAGTTTATATTTTCAAGTAATATGATATTATGATTTTATTTTTAATATCAATAAGAATGTAAATCAAATTGATGTTAAATTCTGATATGATATTGTGATTTTATTTTTTTTAAATACGATGGTTAAGTACTTATTTTTCAAAAAATATATAGTTTCAAAAATTAATTTCATTAACTAAAAGTAAATTAAAAAAGAGTAAAGTGTAAATTTAAGAATAAAAAATATCAAGTATATCAATTAAATCTTAAATGAAATTAGTGCAATTTACCCTTTCTATTAATTTTTAGTAGACTTTGGCCATCAATCATTACACCAAACTAGTTATAATACTTTTCAAGTCATTCATTGGTAATAACATCTTTAATTTGTACTTTTCATCGATCTTTTTTGGTCACAGTCAGTCCCTTTTTTTTCCTAGATGATTAGTAAAAACGAGGAAGGTGCTATATAAGAATGTGTTTGAAAATAGAAGAGACTTGTGCCTAAATTTTATAAAAGAAAATTTTCTTCTTAATTTTCATAATACTTTTAATAACCTTGGGATTTATTGTAGAGTTCTAGGTTTAATTAGGAACTAAAGTTTGGTTGAGAACTATGTCACGGAATTTGGACGTTGGAACGTAGTCTAAGATCGATGTACGAGACTAGGGTCCATTAGAGCGATAGAGACTTGTGCATCCATGATTGAGGTTTAAGTAGCGTTAAAGGTTTAAATCCATAATTAATCTAATTTGACATCAAGATTTACCATTTTAAAGTTTAAAAAAATATTAGTTAGTCGATATTGAGTTAGAATTTAAAATTTGTAACTGTGCATGTTTATCAAAAAATAATATAAACTAACTGTCAAATCATATATTTCTTAAATACTAGTCATTAGATTTTTATATTTTTTAAGAAATGCAATAAATTTGGATTCCACTTATGTAGTAGTTAACATGATGTGTAACTTCCAATTAAATCATTTAAAGAGAATAGTGAAGACCATCGTATGAATAATTTGATCAGATTAAAATACTATATCAATTACTACATAAATGTTTGAAAACCAACTAATATGTATTTTTCTTTTATGAAGTTTAAGATTTAAAGTCGAAGAATATACATTGGTATAGCCGGTAGGAGAAGATAGAAACAACTAAGTGAAACTTTTTAAATTGTTTAATTTCATAAAGTGGTTTTATAATTAAAATACTTTCAACTTTTAAAATTATTTTATTAATTATCTAAACAAAATATCATACATATTTCACATATTGTCTATTTTCATTTAAAAAAATTTCTCATATAAACCAACTTGGATCCGCTACATTTAAAAACTAAATGTAAAAGATAAGTTAACAAGAAGAAGAAAGAAGAGGAGAAATAAGTTGTTTTATAAAACCATAAACTCTCCTTCCTCCCTTTCATTTTTTTTTCTTTTCCTTTCTCTGCCTAACTTCTACTTGCAAAAAGGCTTTCAGAAGGGGAAATGTTAAGCAATAGACAAGGAGAAAAACAGAAGAAAGAATTTGAATTTCTTTCATTTTAATAAAAATATTGTACAAATTTGACCGTTAATATATAATCTAACAATTTAAATTAAATTTAACTTACTACATATAGTTGAAAAATTTAAGAGTAAACTATATTTTTAATCTTTTACTTATTATAAAATTATTATTTTAGTCTTTCACTAATTGAAATGTTTAAAATAATTTTTTATTTATTAAAAAATATTATATTTTATCCTTTATTTTTTAAAAAAATATTAAATTTAGTCAATCAATTTAAAGTTTAATATTTAGTAGATGTACTAAATTTAATAATTTTTTTAAAAAATAAAAAGTTAAACGTAATATTTTTAATAAATATGATACTAAAATAAAAATTTTGTAATAAGTAAATGACTAAAAATATATTTTTTTTAAAAAAATTTAATATTATTCACATGCAATCTTAAAATTTAATTCATCGAAGATATAGAAACTGTACAAATTTGTTGTAAGGATATTCAATTCCAAAAAAAACTTGGTAAGGTATAACTTTTTTCACTTTCGCCTTACATATGAAACTCGTAAGATTGAAACTTGCACACTGTCTTGTTTGGTTGCATTTGTCGGCAAATAATAAAGTTGAATAAAGAACAATACAGAAACGCTGAACCTAAGAAACAGTAGGGGACCACTAGGCCCCACAAGGCTGTCCCCATCCCCTGCATTTATATTTCAGTTTAATAGACCCATCGAGGAATGATCAATGACCAAGAAAGCTTTTAGCCCACAACTTCGAAAGTATGATTTATGAGAATTTGAGGCCTTAATTTGTACACGAATCTATATAAGAGACTTATTTAATGGATAAAATAAATGTGGCTTATTTTGTTATTTTTGTCTAGTTGGCACATAGAAAGAGAATGCAAATAATAGTGAAATAATGCGACGTAAATGTGTAGTTTTAAGCGGCTAACCAAATTTGGACAGACTTTTTCCTTCTCTAGCTCTTGTTCAGCGCCTTTCATTTAATATTATTTTCTTACAAATGTCCATTTATTAAGTCAAAAAATGATAATCACTCTCAAGCCAATTGAAATTTTATTAACTATTTTTTATATATACTATTAAAATGATTTTTAAACTTATTTGTGGATTAGTATTATTTTATTACTAGTGTAATTTTTGTTAGATTGATTAGATAATTAGTCTTGGTCTAAACTTGGTCTAAGTTGGTCATATTAAATCAGGTTGGATTGAGTTAAAATAAAACTTTTTAATTTTAACCAAGTCAAACTAGGCTTTGGAGTCATACATGACCGGGTTTGGCTGGGGCCAGTGTTATATTTTTATTTTTTAAAATTTTTTTATTTTATTTATAATAATTTTTATTTAAAGCAAAATTTTAAAATATTAATTAATTTCAAATCTTAATCATTTTAATTTCAAATCCCAATTTTTTAATTTATTTCAAATCTTAATTTTTTTGGTAATATTTTTATTAATACAAATATTTTTCTATAAAATAAAATTTAAAAAAATAATATATTAACCCCTCAGTTATTATTTTCACAATTAGTACTTCTAACTCTCATTATTGGCATTATCGTTGCCACTATTGTTATTATTGCTTTTTTAAATTAAAATATTGAGTTCTAGGCAAGTATGATTTTTTTTTTTTAATGAAACCATAATTTGTAGTTTTGAACATTTGGTTATCATTTTTAGGAATATTGTGATTGAAATAGAATAAATTTTTTTAATAATATTATTAAAATTCATATTTCTAAAAGTTAAAAAAAATGTCTACATACCCGACGGGCCATAAGCAAGTGAAAAAATGTATGTAGAATTCTCTCTTGGTATTAGTATTCGTACGTAGAGATGCATTAATGCGTATTCGCCGCCTACGACCAAGATCAACTGCATTATCAAGAAGTCATAGATAATTAATTAATTAATCCAATTCCAGTCCAAATCATTTGTCTATTCATATTGGAACACCTTTTAAAAATCATTCACTTTTTAATAAATTATTAATATCAAAATAATATATATTATTAACACCTTTTCAAACAATTATTTTATAAATGAGATGAAATTAATTAAAAATTAAAAATGTGAGCTTGATACTTATATTTCAAAATACTAGGAACCTCTTCCAAATTTTTTTTTTTGGTAATAAAGTGAAGTAGCACACTCATAACATGGAAAATTAGATTGCGATGTCAAGATTCATTCGATAAGATCTAAATTATTAAATAAAAATTTAATAATTGAAATTATTTAATTTTATAATATTGATTAAAATTTAAATTATTATATAAAAAATTTAATACTTTAAATCGCGTCAAATTGCAGTACAGTTTTTTAAATGTAGACAAAGATAATTAATTGCTGAGATCAAAACTGACAGCTGCTAGCTCAACCGTTGACTTTGTGTCTGCTTGACCTATATATGGTCTACTTTCCCTGTCCCACCTTCCTCTGTACGATATATATTACTCCCCATGTGAGCTTTCTGCAACATTAATCCCACCCAACCACAACTTACAGAGCCATCCGATATTCACCATTAATCCACCAATCCAGCATGAAGATTCCATCCTCCTCTCTCCTCATTCTGCACCTCACCTTCTCCTTCGCATCACTTCTTCAAGCCCAGCATCTTGCACCAGAAGAGAGTATGTATCAGATATCTAATTAGTTACCTCTATAAAGAACACTTCCATGGTTTCTTTTCATCACTGAATATTATCATCTTCATGTGTGTGTGTGTGTCTATATATGTATAGAGCAAGCTCTTCAAGACATAGCTAACACACTCGGGAAGAAGGATTGGGACTTCCAAGTAGAGCCGTGCAGTAAGCGAGGAACGTGGTACGTCGAGGAAAATGAAAACGCCGTTACCTGCAATTGCTCTATTGCCAATGATACCTTCTGCCATGTCGTCAGCATGTACGTATCACTCTTTTTCCGAATCTAAGTTTTTTTAAATTTCGACTGTAGATTTCTTTTTGTAAGTTGGATAGAAATTAAGAAAAAAATTAGCCCATACACACACTTTGTCTTTATACTTCCCAGATTTATAAAAAATTTAAAAAGAAAATTTAGAAGATTCATTCTCTTCTTTTTCTCTCCTTTATATATATATATATAGTCCCCTAAAAAATGCACAACTTTAATGAATATTTCGCCACACATAAATTTGTTTTAGGATAAAACAACTCTTTTTAGATAGAACTTCAATTAGCAGAAGTATATTTATGATATATTTTATCTAGATTAAGGACTAAATAGAAAAATTAAATTTATGATTTATTTGAATGGATGAATAGAGAGATTCATTTAAAAGAATTCTATATTGAAAGATTAGATTGAGAAATTAGTCATCTTTCAGGGGAAAAATAATAATTTTACTCATATATTTTTAGTTATAATAATTTTATTTTAAATAGTGTGAATGTTTAAATAATGAGTTTAAAAAAATGAGAGAAACCAAATGACAATATATTTTCAATAACTTGTTTATCATTTTCTCTCTGATGGTGAACAAACGTAGATGTCTGAAGAAACAAAGTCTCCCTGGCAAACTACCACCGGAACTGGTCAGGCTACCTTACCTTCAAGAAATGTAAGTAGAATAAAAGCTTGAAACCACGTTGACATGGATTTGGATTTTCATAATTTTTTTTTCTTTTGGAAATTGACAGTCCATTTGATCAAAATATTAAAACAAATTTATCGGTCTAAATTTTGAAAAGAGTAAAATTTTGGAAATATTACATATAAATTTAACATATTTACTATAAAAGATTTTAAATTTTGAAATTATTCTGAAAATTTTTTTGGACGAAATTTTATTTATTTTGAAGGACTTTAGTTTAAAATCCTGTAATTTAATGTTCAAAAATATAATGAAGAAGTCCTCGACTAGGATCTTTAAAATAAATAAAATTTGGCCTTAAAGATCTTTAGAATGATTTTAAATTCAAATTTTTTTTAAGTAAATATGTTAACTTTAGAGTTTTAAAATATAATTTTTTTTCTAAAATTTTGGTGAAAGACGGTAAATTTGTAAGTCTCTCTTTAAAATGACAATCTCTTCAAAAATTAGTGGCAGTGTCAATTCCAAAGAGCATCTGTTTGGACGTATGGTAAATTTATTTTCATCAACATATTCATTTTTAGTAGACTTTTTTTGAGTCCATTCTTAAAAGTGGTTGCATTTATATAATATTGCATGACATACTATAAAAACAAATGATATGAGAATAATGTATAAAAATATAATCGAACAGATGCTAACTTGACATAATTAGTTTTATTTATATTTGAACTCTTAGTTTACTTTTAGATTTAGTTTTTTTAATGAACCAAGTCCTTGTTTCAAAATTTGTCAATTTGTCCCTTCTGTTCTTTTATTTTTGTTTAATAATCCTAAAAAAAATCTGTTTGTAAAATTCCGACCAAGGTTTAGGTTACTAGAAAAATAAAGAAAGTTAAAAAATAATTATTTTTTTATGGACAAAAGTATAGGCATCAGTTTGTTCGTGTAATTATTTTTTCTTTCAAAAATTAAATTCTCACTAATTTTAATATAGCTTTAAATGTTTTGACTTTTATTATGATTCACAATCATCGTTTACAAGTTACCTTTTATATTAGTGATCCAAATTTTTTATGTGAAAATAACAGTGCTTTAATATGGTATTTTGAGAAAACTAGGATACTCTTTGAATTCTACTAATAAATTTTTTTGATTATCTCAAAATGTTAGTGTTTAATAAAAACATATCTTAGCACTTAAATTTTATCGACAAAATTTGTTTAATAAGATGATATATAATACTCTTTCCTTTATACATATTGATTGAATGTCTAAATTATCATCTTGTTGATAGCTTGTTAGTAATTAGAAGGCACAAGTCAAAATTTGCTCAATTCTATATTTATCATATTTTTAGTGTGATTGAGAATAAAATATTATCAGCTAAGTAAAATTTATTGACATCATATTTTTAATTTATGTATCTTTTGTCGTCAATGATGTTCAAGCTATAACTCATTCTTTGAACTTATTATGATAAAAGTTTTTTGTTATCTTTTTGCACATTCATTGATAAATAGTAAATAGCTACTCTTAACTTTACACTTGATTGTTAAGTTACATAAAATTATATGAATATTTTGTCTGTACATAGTAGTTATTATTGGATCATAATATAGGAATGCTCAATTACAATTCCATGACTACCACTTAATTGTTCTTATACTCTAGTTTAGTATATTTAGCAAGCTTTGAGACATATTGAAATACTAATGGCAAAAAAAAAAAAAGAAAAAGAAAAAAGAGATAGACATATTCAAATACTACACTGGAAGTAATAGTAACAGCTTTCCTATCAAACAATACTCTCAATCTAATATTTTAAAGTAACCTTGCTGAACACTTAGGGATAAATATACAAATTTAATAGTTAAAATTAAAAAAAAAAATTACGATTGGATAGTTCTAGTTAATTTCGATATTCGTGTACAGTCTTTAAAATTTAATCTCACGCCTCATATAAAAAATTGTGCAATTCACGGACCGTGACATATCTAGATTCTTGAATCAAAACAAATTGCATAAGTGTAAGCTTTAAATTTCCAACCATGGCCGTAATTTGTGTGGATCTAACTCTAATTCCTTCTCTTTTTGGATAGCGATCTCACCCGCAACTATCTTTACGGTACAATCCCTCGAAGCTGGGGCTCCCTCAATCTTTTGAACATGTACTCCCCACTTTTTGTCTTGTGCTCTCCATAGCTTATGGTTCTGAGTTCTGACCAATGCGTTTTATCTCATCTTATTTTCATTCTTTCGTAATTTTTATTGCTATCTGTCTCAAATCTTGTGAAACATGAATTTAATTTATGTTTCTTGCGTTAGCTCTCTTCTTGGAAACCGACTAACGGGTCAAATCCCAAAGGAGCTAGGAAACATCAGTACTCTCAAAAGTTTGTGAGTTATCAACATTATTTACAGAATTTGCCCCATTTCATACGTATACTTTTGGATGAACATTCACTTGACATTGATAGGGTCCTTGAGTTCAATGAATTTTCTGGAAATCTTCCTCCAGAGCTTGGGAATCTTAGCCGCATTGAAAGACTGTAAGCCCCAATTTAATTGCTTTCCATTTAAATTTCTGTACTATTCTTTTTTTTTTTTTTAATGCTTGTTTTCATGGTTTGGTTTTTACCGTAGAAAGATTAAACTGTGATTCTTATTGATTGATCACTTAGTTCATCATGCATATATGCCTTATATTGATTATTTCTGGTTGCTTTAGGTTTCTTACCTCCAACAACTTCACTGGAAATTTACCTCCAGAATTTGCAAAGCTTGCTGCATTGAAGGATGTGTAAGCATACTATATTGATTTTGCTTTTTTAATATTGGAAGTATACTTTATTTTGAGTAAATTACAATTTACCCCTGTTGTTTTGTGCAAAACCAATTTGGCCCATGTAGTTTAAAGTTCATTTATCGATCTTACGTGTACTTTGTTTAGTTATTAATTAACCATACCGTGTCATTTTCCATGCTACTTTTAATAGAAGTAGTCATGGGAATGTTTAAAATAATGTGCATTTTTATTTTTAAAACTTGAAAATATGTTATACACATACTTTAAATAATTTCAATCTTGAAGCTATTGATGGGAGTGAGATAATATTTGGAAACTGAAAAATTTAACTCTTGGCCTTCAAACACTATGAAAACATTCAAGATATTGTTGGGGGATAGGATTGATTCATTTTGTAAATTATAATTATATCAATGTGACAATGAGCACCAAATAGGTTTAATAGACTTAGATCTACCAATAACACAGCACAGTAAAAATAAAATATGTATAAAACAACCAAAGAAAGAACATCAAAATTTAATGTCGAAAACTCTCAAGTATTGAAAGAAAAATCACAGGACAAACTCTAAAATACTAAATTATATTAAGGATAATTACAAAATATCATTTTTACACTCTCACACAGGAGGTAAATATAGTGTTTTTTAGTGAGACCACTCCTATTCAAATATTACAATTTTATGATAATTGCAGTAATAAGGAGTAGTAGAAGTGATACCTAAAAATATTTCTAGTTCATTTTTCCCACACCCCGAACTGTTTTCTACTTGATTATCCAAATGAGCAAGAGTGAGTTTCTATTTATAGAAGCTCAAAGTAACACATACTTTGGTGTATTGTTCATAAGTGGTTCACTTGTACATGCATATAATGCATATTTTAAACTCATATGTGCAATGTTTCAATATTTTCAATCTATATTGTTAGACTTCACATTGTAGTATCACCAAATTTCAACAAAGTTGTTTATCTAATTTAACAATTAATATTTAGTTGGATTTCACACAACTAAGTTTCAACAAAGTAGTTTGTTTACTTTGACATTTAATATTTAGTTAAATCCCATACAACTAAATTTCAACAAGGTGAATTATCTTCTTTGAAATTTGATGTTTGGCTAGACACATAGATAGGAGTAAAATGAACTTTTAACAATCAAACAATTTATCATTTTACCATTTTCGTCATTATTTCTATTGGATAGAAGTATGAGATAACATGACAAACTGGAAAGGGGTTGAACAACAAACTTTAACCCACAATTGGCTAAGTGTTTTAGGCCAAATCACAAAAGGTAAAGTGTAATATACCGTTTTATGTATCATTACGATTGATGGTAACTTTGGTTGCTTACCCTTAATTGATTCAGTCGATTAGGTGATAATCAATTCTCTGGAAAGATACCAAACTTCATTGGGAGCTGGACAAATCTTGACACGTTGTGAGAAGTGTTCTCTTCTTTGGGTGAATAGTAATTAGTTGTTTCTACTGTTGATTATACATTGCCTTTTCATCTGAAGCAATGGTATTCCCATTTTGACAGAATAATTCAAGGGAGTGGTTTGAGCGGACCCATTCCTAATGAAATTTCATCGCTATTAAGTTTAACTGACTTGTGAGTAGGGTATTCCATATTATGAGTAGAGTCTCAAAATAAATTAGCTTTCTTACATTGTTTGCACGTACTTTAAAATGATATGCAGGAGGATAAGTGACTTGAATGGATCTGATTCAAAATTTCCACCACTCGATCGTTTGGTTCAGATGAAAACATTGTGAGTTACATGCTTTGGTCATTATTATATTTCTTGTTTTTGTTTTGGGAATCAATGACTTAATAAGGAATTGTTTTGAAAAGTAAAAAGATAGGTTGATGCCTTGTAGTATAATTTGGATGTTTAATTGTTTTACAGGATATTGAGGAATTGCAATATCAGTGACATGTTGCCTCCATATCTTGGGGATATGACCCAATTGAAAGTCTTGTAAGTGCTTATTTACTACTATTCCATTTTGTTAGGTTGCTGCTATCTGGGAATTTTGCTTGTTTTGTTTTTTATTCTTCGAAGTCTCAACAATTTTTGCATTTTATACTCATTACTTTGATGGATACAATATCAATATGCCTTTTGTTTATGAGATTTGGGAAACAAATATTTGTAAGTTACAAACTATTACCTAAATTCTGCATGTAATTTCTCTTTCAGAGACCTGAGCTTTAACAAGTTGAACGGAACAATTCCATCAACCTTTGGTCGCCTAAAAAGCCTAGATAACTTGTAAGAAAATTTTTATCCTTTTCAATATTTATTTACTGCAAAGTAAGGGCAGACGCTTCTTAGGACCAGGGAGTTTCCATACTCAAATATTACTTCCTTTTTTGTGAAAAAAACAAATAAAACAAAATAAAAACTTCTCATCTGATGAGCTCTTTTAAAAAGGGGCATCATCCTATTACACTATCTTTCTTTAAGAAGTGACCAAGTACAAGATGTCAAGCTATATGATGCAATTTATTCGATGTGTGTTGGAGCCATGTCCTGGAGCCAAAACTTTTTTCTACTCTGTCAGAAAAGTTTTGCAGTGTCTCGAGACAGGCATTGTTATCATTGAGTTTAAGTGAAACTTCTTTGCTAAACATTACAGCCATCAATATCGTTGATCATTGACAGCATCACTTAAGCAAAATATCCATGCAGACAAACTAATTATGTCGATAGAAGCATCCTAGGGACAATTTGAATTTATGGAACTCTTTGAAAAATGGGTGGCGAGATTAATGATGTCGAGCTTACCATTTTGCTGAGTCACCAATAATTGATGTGTTCTATAAATTGATTTCTGTTATTGGTTTCACTTAGGTATTTAACTGGAAACCTTCTCTCTGGAAACGGAAACGAGCAAGAGCTTTTAAAGGACGTAGAAAAAATGTGAGTTCTCCTTCAAACACTAGTCATTTACTTCTTTAATTCAAAGTATTAACATGGGAAAATACCACATCCATTATTTGTTTGTAATTTCTTTCTCTTATCTAAGTAGAATATGAAAAATTGGCTTTAAATTGGGATATATTGGTTAAACTTCATTGTTGTATGTGCTTATATCTTATAGCATATAGTGCATGACCACACATTTTGATTGGTGATGAATGAAATATAATGTATATGCAATTTATGCTATAATGAATATTGATCACCAAAGGGATGTAAGGATCCGAAGAAGTAATCTATAAACACTATATATTAAGATCTAAGAAGTACCAATACAAATATGAATATTGGATACAACACCATATGACATGTGAGATACGTTAATTTTTAAAATTTTAAAATATGGGTACTAATATGTATGTTTTTGTAATAAAGATTAACCTTCTTCCAATATGTGGCCAAATGTTGGATGTGATGAAAGAAGATTGTGATAGACAAAGGTAAATGAAGACAATAAACAAAAAAACTTAAAGATTTAGTGAAATATGACAGAAATCACAACTAATAAAAAATGAGTAGAAATATTTCAATGCCAATTTGATGTTATTTTAACACATATAGAAATGTATTGTGCAAAAAAATTATTGTATACATATGTAGGATTATCTTGTTGAGTGTAGTATTAGATACATATCTAATATGGGTATGTCTTCTATTTAGAAGTATTCGTGTTTTTTAGATTAGGGAGGTCCTTGAATCACAAAAGTTGAAGTTTCTTGTCAAATATGAGGTAAAATTTTTTAATTTAATTTGCCTTCCATATGGAGGAAAACAATTTTATGAGATTTTCAGAAATCAAACATCAAAATGACTCCTAAACTCGCTTCTCATAGTGGTGTAATATCATATAGGGGAGATAAGTTTTGTCTAAAACTATGTTTTAATTTCATATGACTATCCCTTTTTCTTCGCCTCCTGTCAGTGATTTGCTTATTTTTGTGTCTGTAGTTTCATAATTTAATAGAGGGGCACAAACAACATCTTTATTAATTTGCTAGGCATTTCTCATCCATTTATCTTTTGATTAAGGAATTGTTTTAGTCCACTATACCCTTCTATTGAAGGATGATATTTGTTTGGTTTTAGTAGTTCATGAGCAGAGAAATCATTTTGAATTTGAGTACATTTATATATCCATTGCCTTACATATGTATTTTTTTATTGCTTATGAGTCACCCAGTGTTTAATAAAGTCTCTATTGCATTTTCTTAGATTTTGAATCATATTTTCTACCTTGTGCGTAGAGATCTTTCATATAATAACTTCAACACCCGAAACCTAGGCCAGGAAAGATGTTGGCAGGGAAATATGTAAGTGTTCTTGCATTTCATATCATTGTATGCAATTTTAAGAATCTATCTGGAGCTTAACCATCTCCTATGTGCCGTAGGAACTTGTTTGGAAACTCATTGATGGCCAATAATTCGTAAGTTTTATATTATTGGTGCTAAGTTGTCTTCTTTATCAAATGCATATAGCTTGCTCATTTCCTTTCTCTTTGGAAACTTAATAGTGTTTTTGATGTGATTATGCTGACTTGATCTATTTCATCCATGGTTCATCAGAGGATCTGTTGATTGCATGAGTAGCATTGATTGTCCTAAATGTAAGTTGTGTCATTTATTTCCTATAAACTGTTAAGATGTCACAATTGCTTTAGCATTTGAACCATTTTGTCCTTTCTCATAAGTTACAAAGGGGAAGGAAAGAAACATCTTGCCACATATGTATAGTTGAATCGCAAGAGCTTGTCATGAGACCTAAATCTTTACTGTGAGACAACATAAAAGACAATGTAAATTCAGAGAACAAGATTATCTTATCTTAAAACTGAGGATGCCACCATGGCAATGGGATGAGTTAGTCTTATGAAGCACTGAACACATTATTTGTACCCTCTTACTTCCTTTTTAAGATATTTCATCAATAATATTTACTGAGGATGCATATAGATAAAAGAAGAGAACCATATAGATCAATAGGGATTTTATGTTGATTCTTCTTTTACTGCTTAAGTACTTCATCCTCTGATCTAATCCTTGTACATAAGTTGCAAGGACTTCTCTATTTTGCATAACTAAAGAGCACTTAAATAGTTAACTATCGAAAATTTTTTTTTCTAAAGCTGTCAACAAAATCTGGTTCTAAGACCCATTGCTTCGTATCAAAGGAGTATATCAAATTGATGCTCAAGTGTTTTCCTTTTGGTGTTTTGTTTAGGTCCTCAAGTGTCTTTTAACATTCTTGCAGAAGAATGTTGATAATTAGACAATTATTTGTATTAAAGGAAGACAATCACATAGGTCCAATCATATTCATGACTCTTGCTTATGAAGCTGGTGAAAATCCTTGAGCACTTCTTCATCAACACGTGCATTTAGAGGTGTCATAGTGGTCCAATTTGACTCAAATAGGTTGGCCCACCATGAATTGTGTGATAAATGGTTGGCCTGTTTAACATGGCTTACTTAAATAGGTTGAAAATTTCAACCTAACCAACTAGGTGGGTTAAACATGTCAACCTATTTAATAAATAATATATCTCATATTATTATCTTCCTATTCTCCATCATTCTCCCTTGGTTAGAGATAACTTGTCCTTAAGTTTTGAAGTATGAAAATAGTAGAAACATTCTACTTGAAACATTAGGTATGACAATGAATGTTGATAGTAAATTTGATAGCAAAAGTAATATTAGGCTCTCCAGCATATCATGAATAAAAATTTCAAGTTGGCATACATCTCAATTGGATGAATCTAAATGTGTACTTCAACAACTTGAAATTTAATTTATGAATGTTGTTCAGAGGCTTAATGATTTTCACATCATAAATTTATTTTCAATTGTTCTTCAAAATGTAGAGAAAATAAACATAAGATAACTTGGGATGACACTTAAAATTTTATGTGGAAAACCCTAATGGAGTAAAAACCATGGATAAGGAAGAATAGAGGTTATACTTTTTTTCTATATAGCAAGAATAATACAATATTTTTATATCTCTTACTAATATGAGAATACTAATATCAAAACTCTCTCTATATATAGGATTACTCCTTTTTTGGTAGTAAGAAATGAGGTTTTGAAACTCTCTATTTATAAGAAATGATGAAAGGTTTTAACGCAATTTTTCAAGGACTAAACTGTAATTACAACAAAACTTTTTTTCATTTTTCTAACATGCAACTAAATGGTGCTTCCCTTTAACGATCTCCTACTTGAAGCTTTAATTGATAATCAATCAATATTCACACTATTCTTCCATCTTTGCCATTTTCTATTACTCACGTCTTTGTTAAGCTAATAGAATTTCTACTCCATATAAACTTATTAGTGTTCTAAGGCTTTGTCAGTGCATCTATTAGGTTATCTTTAGTATGTATTTTTGGCATATCCACACTTCCTTCTTCCACTTTTTTTTTCAGGTAAAGTGATATTGAATTCGTATGTGTTTAGTTTTAAAATGGAATGTCGTATTCTTGGCCAAGTGAAAAGGACTTTGATTATCGCATAATAGTAAAATTTTTCTAGGATTGTACCTGATCTCTTTCAATAGTATTTACAACCAAATCACTTCTTTACTAATTTATTTAGCTACAATATATTTTGCCTCAATCGTTGTAGCGGTGACAATAAGTTATAATTTTAAAACTCAACTTAGGACTCCGGTTACAAAAATAAACAAATAATCAAATATATATTTATTATTATCAATATCACTTATAAAATCTAGGCCATGGAGGGCATGGAGCCCACACTCTTGGTAAATCTGCCAACGTGTGGCAGTGCGTGATGGAGGAGCCGCTCATGGGAAGCAAGTTGCAGGAGTTGTTTGTCTGATGTTGACATCGGCAGAGAAAGTGCTTCTTGTTGAAATTCTTCAATTCATATTTCTTCCTCGTTATATTTTTAACCAATTCGTTGCCCCTCTCTGCCATAGAATCAGTCTCAGTTGTGGCTGAAAATGGCAAAACATGAAAAAAAAAAAAAAAAAAAAAAATCAGGTTGGACAGCCAATACATGATTTCATCACCCAAGGAGATTAGCTTGAAATCCTACTTTCCAGCCTTCTCAAATTTGCTTCGCGGGAGACTTCCCAAGTGTGGGTTGCCCCAAGTGAATGTTGAAGGTGCTACTCATAAGAAGCAAATCAAAGATTTAAGGTACTATTTGTGTATGGTTGACATTATTAGTGGGGTAGGCTTGCGCTAGCTAGTTATATTACAGTTGTACTTGACCTAATTTTTAATTTTAAACAGACAAACGAGGTGTTTGCTTGCTGAAGCAAGTCAGTCATCCCATTCAAATTATATTTATTCTCGAAGTGCATGTCAGGTCATTGTATCGGCGACAAGGAATAAGCAAATTTCATTTTGATATATTTGTATGACCTAAAATTGACCCCCTCCTCCTCCTTTGTTTACTCCAATACTTGGAAGGAAAGAAAAGACGAAGAAGATTGATAATACATTAAAATTTGAATAAACAATTTTTTCTAGTGTCAGTTTCTTCTTGATTCTTTTTAAAGGAAAATGACCCATTTTTTTCTTGTTCCAGATCATTACTCTCTCCTTATAAATTGTGGTGGATATCAAGCAACCATCGGAGATAAAATATATGATCATGATTCAAATCCATCTGGACCAGCATATTTTTTTGAGAGTTCAACAAACTGGGCATTCAGCAATACTGGTCACTTTTTGGATGCTAGCTCCAAATATAACTATATTGCAGAAAATAAAAATAATTTTTCTATGCCCAATCATACACTGTATGAGAATGCACGTCTTTCTCCTACTTCGCTGACTTATTACGGATTTTGCCTGGGAAATGGACAGTACACAGTGAATCTCCATTTTGCAGAGATAATGTTCAATAACGACACATCATATAGCAGCCTTGGGAGGCGTGTATTCGATGTCTACATTCAGGTATGACTAGTGGTTATATTATTTTTTACCGTTGTCAACCAGATATTTGTTATAGTACAAAAGTCCTAGCCATGTAAGTACTACTCACTAGTCATTAGATCCCATTGGGAGTTTGTCAACCAAGGTTAATACCGTAACCACCAAAGGCTCTTATATCGTTTACTTTTGGTGCACCACTCAAAGGTCGTTTCATAATCTACAATGCTTTCCTAAATTCTTAGTAGCCCTCAACTCTTAACAAAGTAACTCTCTTCTAAACCTGCTTAATTAACACATGTAAAATCAATTTGCGTAATATGTTCTGCAGAATGTCCAGAATTTATATCTAAAACTTGGAAAACAATTACCATCATGAAGCATTTCAGATTGGATTTAAGTATTGCAGGGAGAGCAAAGGATAAAGGATTTCAATATTGCAAATGAAGCAGGAGGAGTTGGGAAGCCAGTCATAAGAAATTTTACTATTAATGTGACTAGCCAAACGTTAGAGATCCGCCTCTATTGGGCTGGGAAAGGGACAACAGCTATCCCCGAAAAATCAGTTTATGGCCCTCTAATATCAGCTATATCTGTAAATCCTGGTGTGTTCTTCTTCTCAGTAAGCTACCAATCTTTTGCCCACAACTTGATGGTAACGTCTGATATGTATAGCTCTTGTATAATTATCAAGCAGACTTTGAACCCCCAAAGGCAATAAGGAGCATACCTGGAGGGGTTGTCGCTGCAATTGTGGCTACGGGAGTATTTATTGTCATCTTGACATTGGGCATACTTTGGTGGAGATTTTCTGTAGGAAAGAGAACTTCATTAGCAATAGGTAATAACAAAGGAACTGCTACTGTAGACTAATATATTTTCTATAGATAATGGATAAGATGAGCCCACTGTGGACTAAAATGATGTCTTCTCTTTTGAGCCATGATGATGACTAATTAATGTTTATTCTCCTGAAAGTGTTCATAGTGGGGATGTTTTGCAGTACATGATATCTCTCATCTTTGTTTACTTATACTTACAGAGCTAAAGGATTTAGATTTGCAAACTGGTTTATTTACCTTACGCCAAATCAAAGCAGCAACAAACAACTTTGATATATCCAATAAGATTGGAGAAGGAGGGTTTGGTCCTGTTTACAAGGTATCTACGAACAAAATTATATCTTCACTTGATTACTATGAATATTCTTATAGTACTTTCTGACGTTTCTTTTCCATCCATCTTAAAAATATATGATACTCTGCAAAATGCAGGGCTTTCTATCAGATGGCTCAATAGTAGCAGTCAAGCAGCTTTCCTCTAAATCAAAGCAAGGAAACCGTGAGTTTATAAATGAGATAGGCATGATCTCTGCTTTGCAGCACCCTTGTCTTGTTAAACTCTATGGTTGTTGTGTTGAGCGAGATCAGTTGTTGCTGGTATATGAATACATGGAAAACAACAGCCTTGCTCGTGCTTTGTTTGGTAAATTATTATCTTGCTCACTTTAAAATTTTAACTTGGGAAACACTGGTAATCTTCAAGTGAAACGCAAGGATACACACACCCACCCACACCCACATATATTTGTTCGTGGGTGACTAGCATGGTACTTTTGTCTAATTTCTGATATATTCTGAAATGAAGGCCCAGAAGAAAGCCGTCTAAAACTGGATTGGCCAACAAGGCAAAAGATCTGTGTTGGTATTGCTAGAGGTTTGGCTTTCCTACATGAAGAATCAAGACTGAAGGTCGTGCACAGGGACATCAAGGCCACTAATGTGCTGCTTGACAAAGACCTGAATGCAAAAATATCTGATTTTGGTTTGGCCAAGCTTGATGAGGAGGAAAATACCCACATAAGTACACGAATAGCTGGGACCTAGTAAGTTACTTTCTTTTGTGTGAATATTTTTATTGAAAAAAAAAGTGTTTTGGAAAATGATCACACACAGCCAAACCTTGTTAAATACAATTTAGCAGCATCATGTAATTTATACTATTGTTATAATGGTTATATTTCAATTATACAGTGGATATATGGCTCCCGAATATGCAATGCATGGATATTTGACTGACAAAGCAGATGTCTATAGTTTTGGAATTGTTGCCTTGGAAATTGTAAGTGGAAGGTGTAACACCGTTCGCGGGCAAAAGGAAGAATGTTTTTTTCTTCTTGACTGGGTAATTTATATGTTTATGCTCTCCAGCATTCTTGTGAATTTGAGTATCCTTCATAATATTTACCTAGTATTCGTGCTACTCTTGAAGAGCAATACTTTTAAGAATTACAACAATTTTGTCTGAATTGCTCCAATTCTGAAGGCATCTAAGTGAGATCATTAACCTTTTTCTCCCCTTGGAAGTTTAAGTTTTTGGCTGTCCATACATGACCAATGCCTTCTTGTGCAAATATCACTGCTTTGTACGTTTTCTTTGACCAGGCACATGTTTTGAAAGCGAATGGCTATCTAATGGAGCTAGTTGATAGAAGGTTGGGTTCAGATTTTGACAGAGTGGAGGCAATGGTGATGATCAATGTGGCTTTGCTATGCACCAATCCTTCTTCATCCCTTAGGCCCGCCATGTCTTCAGTGGTAAGCATGCTTGAAGGCAGGACAGTGGTTCCAGAGTTCGTTTCAGATCACAGTGAGGATGCAAGTAAGATGAAGTTGGAGGCAATGCAAAAGTATTACAAAGTAATTGAAGAAAATCAGACAAGTGAGACTGACACTCACACTAGGAGTCTTTTGGGGCCCTCGACTAGTTCATCCACACCAGCTGCAGATCTCTATCCCGTCCGTCTTGATTCTTCGTACTGGGAGAAAAGAACTTAGAGCATATGTAAAAAGTGAATCAACTTATCTACTTTCTACCATGGTTTGATGTATAATTCCAATTTTTCTTTCAAAATCCAGACATTCAATTACTTCTACACGAAGCTATGGTTGCATCCTATGTCATGTTAGTTTTTACTCTTAGTAGTTTAATTTTTGTAATGTTTATTGAATGCCTGTTAAATAACTTACATACATTGGTATCGTTAGCAATTCCAATTTTCGCATTTGTAAAATTACTGTTAGATAATTAATTTTCTTGAAAGAATTTGCACTTTTTAATATTTTTAAAATGTTTGTTTAATGCGTATTAAACGTTTTTCATCCAAGGAGGTAGCTTATTAGTTTTGGATGATAAATAAATTTTCTTGTAGTAGGTATTTTGACTCAGATGCAATTGTTTAAATAATAGTTATTGGATCGAGTTTTTAAATTATTTATAGTTATAAATAAATGTTTAAAAGTTACCAATTTCGGCTTCCAAACTTTAAATACCAACCATTAAACCTTAAAGTAGATTTTACGAAAAAGATGATAATATAAACAATCCCAATTCATTTGGGATAGAAGCTTTTGATTTGAGTAAAAGATTGACGTGTTAGTCAAAAATAAATTTTGAATTAGGCAAGATGGTCTCAAAATGAGATCATATTATTCCAATCTCAATTAAAGACAAGAATGGACCAATACCAGTCTAGGTTGGGCTATAGTTTGGCTCATTTTACACTTTTAATAGATGAAATTCAAGATGGTACAAGGCAATCAATGAGTTAGATATTTGCTAATAAAATGAGTATATATAGATTGGATTTTTAAACCAAAAACTTTTAATTAACTTCAGATGGACTAAGTGATTATTTCGTACTCGTTCATAATCCATCAGAATCTGATCAATTTCCATCATTAACTATTACGGAGTTACTACGCTTGACACTGCAATAATGCAAGGTAAGTATGATAATAACGGTAAAGAAAAGTTGAGAGAAACCAGAAGTTGAATATCACAAACGCAGTTTTTAGGCATCAGAATTTTAATTTTTAATTATTTTGATCCAAAAATTAATAAAGTTTTAAATGGTCATAACAGGTACGACTTATATTGCAGAAAACATAGAGTCTCCCTCTGCTCAATGTTGAACTGCATGGGAATGCGTTACTTTCACTACATTCTCTAACTCATGAATTTTCCTGGAAAATGAGCAGAACATGGAGGAATCTTCATTTTGCAGAGACAATGTTCACTGATGAGGAAATTGAAAGACAACCATTTACTGCATATATTGCTGATAATGCAATCACTTTCTCATACCATGAATCTATTTGATTAAGAAAAGAAAAAGAAAAGATACATGGAGCAAGATGGTTCTTTCTATGAAGATAAAAAAGCTTGAAGTGATCAAGTTGGTTACAACCTCTAGTTTGGCGACCTGGAAATTATTTGGGGAAGTTGCTCTGTTACGTCAATTACTAAGCTACGTAAGTGGCATGAATTTGACGTTTAAACACACAGAATGAGCACTTTTGTCTTGTTAAGTGCAGGATTTGTCAAGTTCTTACTATTTGTTGTACATTTTCATGGTATATCTGTGAGTCTGTGACTTTAATTCATTCTCAACGAGATCCATACTTAATCAGTGAGATTGAGTAATTGTTGTGCTCTCTCATAGATCAATATTGAAAGTAATTTTAATAAGTCAGCTGCATTTTAACTTTCTAAGTCAATCTTACCAGAGAATCAAAAGACAAAGGAAATTATTCTGGAAATCACAAAATCAAAGTGACACAAACTACCTTGGCTATCCTGGCCATATGTATCACCTCCTATTGCTTTCATCACTTTGATTACTCATTTCAAGTATATCCTCTTCCATATCAGAAATATCCAAACCATTTTACTCACAGATTAATATATATATATATATATATATATACACACACACACACACACACATGTCTGCAAATATTTTAATTTAGTCCTTATTATTAAATATCATCATAAATATGATTAGAGGACCAAATAGAATAAAAAAAATCCAACACTAAACCATTAACTTATTCTTTAATATATTAGTATCCTATTCAATTGATGATAATATAAATCGAGACATCAACACATATCAATTTATCCAATTAATAATATTCTATGGGGTTGTTTGTTGTATGGAATTATTTTTATTTTTGGATATATGAAATTTGAAATGTTAAATTCTCATATTTGGTACAAAAGGTTAAAAAATATATATTCTTAAGAATGTTGCATTCCCAAAATTGCAACATTCACACAAATTCCAATTTTCAATAATCTTAGGGTGGGAATTAATGGTACATTCCTTCGATATTCAAATTAATAAGAAATTAAATTAAGAATTGACTAAAAATAAGGGATTAAATTTTAAAAATGAATTAAAAAAATAAAATTGAGAATGGACTAAGGGGGAATCATATTAAATATAAACTGAAAAGTCAAAAGATCAATAAAAAATTAACAAATAAGTAAAAGATCAAATGTTTTACTCTAATTGTTAATGATGATTTTGTGGGACTACTATTACTGCCACTTCCATTATCCCTGCTAGTATCACTATTATTATTATATTTGTTATTAGAAAAACTTAATAATATTCATAAGTAATTAATTTTAGTAAAAATGCTCAATGATATTGTTCAAAAATAATAGTCTATGATTTTTATTAGCAATATTGAGGTTGAAATGAACGTAAAAATATCATGAAACTTCAATTCCAGAACGTGAAGTAAACAATTTTAACATTCCTTAAAATCTCATCAGAAACATATTACCTTACCAAACACCCTATTAGTATAAACAAAAATTTGTTTTTTTAGTAAAAAGTATCAAATCGATTTTTTACTTTTAGCTTTTGTGACAATTTAACTTCTCACAAATTTAATATAACAAATTAATCTTTTAAAAATCTTATCTTATGAAAAATTAATTACTCATTTTCTAAATAAAAGGATTAATTTTAAATTTAAATTTGTGAAAAATTAGTTTTGTTTGTAAGGGACTAATTTATTATTATTAATTTATAAAAAATTTAAATTTTTTGCCAATAAAAACAAAATTTTGATTTTTTACTTTTATTGTTTATATATATATATATATATATATTGACGAATAATGCTGACCAGGATGATGGCGAAAACGACAGTTGGACGACGTCGTCGTGAATGATCACGCAACCCAAAAGGAGGAGCCATCCGATCCAATCGAATCACATCAAAATTCGGTAATCCGCATAACTAAATGGGCCCCACGCCTTTGACTCCCGCACCCCTGCGTCACTATTGTCTCCTCTCTACCATGCACCTCCGCGTACCCAATCATTGCCCTTTCTTTCTTACGTATTCACACCACACAATCAAAACAAGATCATAATCTTTCAAGTTTTCATTCATTCCATACATGGCATGGCAGATTAGTGACAAGAAGGTAAAAAAGAAGAAGGAAATCTCTCTCTTTATGAAGTTTTTTTTATATAGTTAAAATGTGTTAATTTCTTATTTATTAAACCGCGTCAATTATTAGTTGTTGGATTAAAATAAATTGGATACATTTAATGATTAAGATTTTCAATTATCCATGATAGTAATTGGCTTCTCATCATTACTATTATTATATGTTTCGTATCTAGTATATAACTATATATAATCTGCAACAATTTTTATTTTATTTTCTTTTGTTTTATCATTCAATTAATATAAATGATTTAATCATTAACTTGCTAGACATGTGGTGACTTAAAAATTTAATTAATTAAGGTCTATTTTACACACCAAAAAAGTCGAATTATATAAATATGTACAAAAATTTTGATTAGTTGTTTGATAGTATAAGTTTATATAGTATCATTTTATTATTAATTAAAATTTTCTTATATTTTATTTGACTTGGTTATTCAAGGGATGAATAAAAAATCTATTTTAATTTTACACTACCTTATCATTTTCTCTCTCAATACTAACAGTATATAATATTATAATTATATTGGCCCTTATTTTATTACGTCTTGTATTATTAGATTATATTTTATTTAACCTTATTTTACATATCAAACCAATCTTAATTATTCTCATTTTTTATTAGTTTTATACACAGTGTGTTGACAATGGCATGGGTGTAATAATAAATATATGTATAAAAAAAAAAAAAAAAACACTTTACCAAAAGAATGAATAGAAGTAGAGTCATGATTAGGAGTAAAGAAAACTTCGCTACACTATGGACACATGCAGGTCAGCCATGTCTATATAAATACAAGAGTTCAAGCCATGAATTTGAAATGCCGTGAAGCGCAGAGACACAGAGAAGAGAACCTCTTTGTATTTGGCCTCTCCGCCAAAACTCTCTCTCTCTCTCAGGCAAAGCTCAGAGAGAGAGTGTGCTTACGTGAGTGCGTTTCGGAAATGGGCATGTGGGTTAATCACCACATCATCTCTTCTTTCCGCCTTCTTCTTCTTCTTGTGGTGACGCAGAGCGCCGCGAAGGGAGGAGCGTATTCGGGTCGGGTCGGAGGAAAGTGCGATTTGTTTAGGGGTTCGTGGGTGATGGACCGGTCGTATCCGCTGTACAATGCGGCCACGTGTCGGTTCATCGAGCACGAGTTCACCTGCCAAAAGAACGGCCGTCCTGACCAGAATTACACCCACTACAGATGGCAACCCCTTGCCTGCAACTTACTCAGGTAACCTCCTCCACCTACCACCCACTTCTACTCTTTTCCTTTCATAAATCTATTTTCTACCCAAAATAAATTAATTTTTTTAAACTATTTATCTATATTTCTTGTTAAAAAAATTAATTCTTCAACTAAAATTCATTTGTAAGCTTTTGGAAGATCTCAAATTTTAAAATTGATTGAAAAGAATACAGGTTCCTTATTAATTTCTAAAGATTTATATCAATTAATTGAGTTAATTTAATAGGTGCAATTATTATAAGTAGAACTCATTTAAGTAGTTCCCTACAATGAATGCATTGATATTGGTGTGTTATTTAATTGATTTCGACTTAAATCTTAATATAAATATTATAAATTAAGATTTAATAATAAAAAAATTTAAAAGACAAAAAAATAATATTAAAAAATAACTGGAGAAAGCTGAAAGCTAATTCAGGAATGTTTGGCCGTGGAATGGTCGAGATGAGAAAGGCGAATAAAATTACCCTTTATGGGAACGGAAAATAATAAAATACCTTCAAAAAGAAAAAGGAAAAGAGATTCACGGGAAGCCATTGGGCAATATAGCATTAGAAGTTGCTTAGGCAACAGTGCTAACATTACAGATAGATTCCCTCGTGTCATGTTTTACATGCGGCTGTTTCTTACAGTTGATTCGCTCACAACTCTGTCGGTCGGACACTCCTGTCCCCTTACTACCCCTTCTGCGTCATCTTATTCCCTTTGTGTCCTCTGTTTTTGCTCAGTGTTTTTTAGTATATTTGTTCTTTTCATTTAAAATGAATAAAATTCTGCTTTGGTCTCTCATATTATATTGATTTTTTTTTTAATTTTTAATTTGGTTCTTCATAAAATCATTTGAGAATCAAATTAAAAAATATCATATCTATAAGGGATTGAATTAAAAAAAATTATGAGAGACTTAATAAATAAATGTTATATATATATATAAAAGACTAAAATAATATTTTACTCAATTTTAAAAAAGACAAGATTGTCTTATCTTTTGTCATACAACACGTCTCAAATAGAATAATGTATTGATTTGAATGCATTATATTTAGCATATAGTTTAGGAATATAAGACGATAAAATTGAGTTATTTTAAATAATAATAATATTATTATTATTATCATATATTTTTAAGTTAAAAATGATACTTCAACATATATAAAACTAAAAAAATGTAAAATATATCTGAGCCATTACTCATCATCCACGTAAGCCTATCAAATTCAACTCAATCAAATTCTATGGCCTCTGTAGCAAATTTTTTTAGCCAAAGAAAAAGTTGATTTTAGACTGCGCTTAACGGAATCTTTTTTCTTTTCTTAATTGAAGGCATTAATTTTATTAAACTTTGAAGACAACAAGTTTGAAATTTATTTCATTAGCATACATCATATATTTATTAAAAGCTCAACTCATTAATTAGGAAGTAAATACACGTATGCTGATATATTATATATTCTAAATTATAAATAAAAGTAAAGGTTAACCACTTTGTACTCAATTTAATTTCTCTTAAGGAAAAGTTGATGTGATGTTTAATTGTGGCTTGACTTTATATATATATATATATATATATACATAGATTCAATGGGAGGGATTTCTTGAGGAGGATGATGGGAAAGAGCATAATGTTTGTGGGAGATTCGTTGAGCAGAAATCAATGGCAGTCCTTGACTTGCATGCTTCACTCCGCTGTGCCTAACTCTAATTACACTTTGACCAGAGTTGGTGATGTTTCTACTTTCACTTTCACGGTAATTTATTTATTTATTTATTAGTATATATTTCTCTAACACATACACACACACACACAAACAGACCCATTATCTCATGTGACTTTATTCCTTTTTTGTCCAGCTTTTATATGTTCACCTTCTATCATGCTTCCTTCCCAATATAAATATTATTCATCATTGTTTTGTCTCACTTCTACATATGTATGAAAGAAGATTAATTGAAGAAAAGGAATCTTTTCCGCTCCAAAAAGATTTATTATAACTAAAGAGATTGTTGGGTGTTGGGCATGTATGTTTCAAGGAAAAGACAAAGTGTGAACTATATATATATATATATATATATATATAGTGGTGTAGGTTGGTCCTCTTTGCTTGTCATGCGAAAATACGGCTTCCGTTTTCTCTATTTCTTTCTGGTCTACACTGAATGCGTCCCATTCTTGCCATTTTGGTTGGGCAGCCTTCAAAATGAAAAGGATCTTTTGCTTTTTCTGACGATAATTTATCTTTCCTTTAACATTTTATTTTTGCATATTACTTTCGGAATTTCTTCATATTTTGTTTGGGACTAAAATACTTGTTTAATCGGGCCAGGTTTGATTCGAGATATACATCGAACCAATAAAAATAATTTAATTTCAAAACTTGGTACATAATTGGATCACGTCGAATTATTCAAGTTCCTTTTAGACAATTTAATGATAGTATATAAAACCTCCCACTTAAGAATTGTTGCTAATGCAGAAGTGGATATTTAGAAACAAATTATATTACATAACATGACATTTTTAAAATTATATTGTAAAATAATTCTCAGAACTCAAATGGTAATTAATGATTTAAAACTATGTATTTCCTCTGATATATATATATATATATTGATTTTATTAATAATGAGCAGGAATATAAAGTGAAAGTGATGCTGGATCGAAATGTGTATTTAGTAGATGTTGTGAGGGAAAAAATAGGAAGGGTGTTGAAGCTGGATTCAATAAAGGAAGGCAAGTTGTGGAAGGGGGTGGATATGCTTATCTTCAACACGTGGCATTGGTGGTACCGCAGGGGACCCACCCAGCCGTAAGTTCTTTTCTTTTCTTTTTTTTAATCAATTATATGAATTTTTTTTTTATAAAAAAAAATTGGCTTAAATTATATTTAATATCTCCCTTAATTTGACAATTGCATTTGGATCTCTTAATAAAATTCATTTTAATTTAATTTTATTTAAAAAATTAATTTTTTATCCAAAATAAAGCTGTTATTTTATTTTTAATTTGACAATAAAATAATTAAGTTGATGTTAAGGTGCGATAAAAAATATAATTTTAGTTTTTAATATAATGGTAAGCATAATTAAATTATTATTTTTAAAAGCATGCATGCTGGACAAAATTTTAATTTTATTGACGAAGAAAATAAAGTGAAGGAGAGGGTTTTATAATATATATTAAATATTTAGAAAATATTGTGTGAAATTTGAAATAAAAAGTTAGTCAAATAATATAAATTCATGGTTAATTGGTTGAAAATTGATGTTTTTTTTTTTGGGTATTAATTTTGTGAAATGCTGTTGGGATGCTAAGATGGGATTATATCCAAGTGGGAAAGCAGATAATGAAAGACATGGATCGAATGAAGGCTTTTGAGAAAGCACTCACAACTTGGGGCAAATGGGTGGACACCAACATTAATCCTTCTAAAGTCAAAGTCTTCTTTCAAGGCATTTCTCCTTCTCACTACAAGTAAGCCATAATATACTCCCATTTTCTAATTCATCAATTCAACCATTCTAAATTAGCTCATTATTATCATTATTATTATTATTATTATAAGGTTTTTACAAATTTCAACTATTTAAAACAATGAAAGATTAATTAACATGCGCTTAGATGAAAAAGCAAAAATGTAAGATGAAAGAGCAAATGTATAACTTGAAGTTAATATTTATTAATTGAGTAAAATACTATTTTGGTGCCTCACTTATGAATTTAATCTATCAGTATTATGTAAGTTAATATATTTAGCCCTTTTTAGTGTCAATTAAATTTGGATTAAATATATTAATATTTATATTAATATAAAACTAAATTAAAAATAAATTCTTAAGTGAATGATTAAGATTAAAAATTATCGAAATGTAAAATTTGTGTTCAACTATTTATTAGTTAATAGACATGAGATTTAGGTTTCATTTATTTGGGGATCACACATAGCAATAATTTAAACGTATCAAATTAATATGGGATAATAGCTCAAAAATACCATTGATTGCAATCCAAAAAAAAAAAAAAATTAGTTTAATTTTAAAATTTTGCTATAAGATTCTTCAATAAAAATATGACAAATACAACTTCTTTTACACTTAAGATAATACGATCAGATATTTTAAAAGCTTTGTAACATATTATCTATTGATAAAATAACCTAATAATAAATATTTAAAAATATTTTAACCTAGTCTACAAAAATTGAAGTTGAAACAAACCCTATTTTCAGTGGCAGCTCATGGCATGAGCCAAGTGCTAAGAGTTGCGTCGGCCAAAAGACGCCGGTGGCTGGATCAACATACCCAGGCGGGCTGCCACCGGCCGTGGCGGTGCTGAAGAGTGCGTTGCGGAAGATCAAGAAACCAGTGACACTGCTAGACATCACAACCCTCTCACTGTTAAGGAAAGATGGACATCCTTCAGTTTATGGAATTCGTGGAACAACGGACTGCAGCCATTGGTGTCTTGCTGGTGTTCCTGATACTTGGAACGAGATCCTTTACAATCTTATTATATGATGATAATATAGTGGAATATTCATATATAATTGGATTGTTATTATTGGGAAGGAAGGTTTCATTGATTAGATTTTTATACAGATTGATCAAATAGGTATACAGATAGAGAGATATGGAGTGGACATCAATAGATTATGAACGGCCGTCCTGATAGTTGCAATTTTTCGTGTCCCCATTTGCAGTCAATAATAATAATAATAATAAAATTATTCAAGATGCTATTCGTGTATTCCTTCTGATCATCGATCAGTTATATATTGTTTCCTCCTTTGTTTTTTTGTTTTTATATTAGGGAAACAATCCAGTTTGTTGGGTTTTGAACAAGTTCATTCTGGCACGTTTATATTATGAATGATATTATGGATTTAATTGATTTTTTAATGTGATAAAAATGATATTCTAATAACTAATATACTGTCAATTGAATGTCTTGCATGGAATGTCAGTGAAGATAAGGATATGTGTAAAAAATATTTTTTGTCATTCATTTGTCACAAAAGTGTTATTTTATTTTTTATTTATTGAAATGTCTAAAATAGTTTTTCATTCATTAAAAAATGTCACATTTAGTTCATCATTTTTTTAAAAAATACTAGATTTCGTCCCTTAAATTTAGGGTTTAGAGTTTGGTAAAGGAACTAAATTTAATAATTTTTTAAAAAAGTAGATGACCAATTGTAATATTTTTTAATAAGTGAAAGTTTATTGAGTATTTCAACAGGGACAAAAATGACAATTTTATAATTAGTGAAAGACCAAAAATGTATTTTTTTTTCATAGAAATACCATCAATTATGATATAATAATAAATAAAAAAATATTATCCATTGAATATTATTAATACGTAATGTTCTATGTAATTAATAGAACTATTAATTGTTTCTAATATGTTAATTTGAATAATTATTGATGAATATGTTTAATTTTATTATATATAATTAAAATGTTAGATCTTTTTACTAGTTAAACCATTAATTATCATATCAATAAATCGAGTTATACCTTCTACAAGCCATTCATATATATATATATATATATATATGAATGGCATTACACTTTTATGATTGAAGAATAAACTGCTATTACGCATTCACAGATAAATTTGAGAATAATTTTACACTAGAATTATATTCAGATGCTTATTTCTGTAAAAACCTAGCTATGTCACTAATTTTCAACAACGATTATCAATTTACACTTCACTCTCTAATGCTTTAAAATATTTTTAATTTGATGTCATAATTATGTTCAATATATTGTATATATCTATTAATTAACAGTGTATATATATGTGCTGACTGGGTTCAAATCGAATTATCTCATGCATGCTAATTAGATCCTTATCTAGTTATCTTATCCGATAAGTACCAAACAAGGTCTTATCCTCTTTGCAATAACACTTCACATTCCGTATACCACACTTTGAAAGAGGTCTGTTCCTAATGATAATTTTATTTTATTTATTATTTCTTTCTCCTATATATAGTGCTTCAAATAATAATTTTAAAATGGCGATATAAGTAACATCACAAAGAAAAGAAAATTATTATGTGAAAATTAATCTTAAAAACTATTTAACCCCTTAATCAATTGTATGAAATTTTTTTTTATAATTTATAAATAATATGTTAATAGTTTACTGAAGATCATTAATAATTTAAATCATTTTAAAGTCATTTAAATTTTTATTAAATAATTTGATAATTAAAATTCCATTTAATACCAACTGTGCATGGCAAATTTTATAAAGCCATGGCATTTTATGATATTTGTGGATATGTTCAAGGGGATTGAATGGTCAAGGTACCAAGCAATAATTGAGTTCCCATTCTACTTTAAACTCATGCTTGGAAACGCATAACTAAATATTATATCCAAATTAATTTTTTGTTATAATATAATGATATAATTGTAATATATATAGTGCACTCATAAAGAATATTATAATTATGTCATTACATTATAATTAAGTATATCAGTGTACTAAAATTTTACTTTAAATTAATAATAATTACTAAATTTAATTTTTAATTATCAAATTAAAATTTAAAAAATTAACAATTTATATATTGATTGTCGTACAATTATTTAAATATCAACCACCATATGAAAGTGCAGATATCAATTTAAATCGATGAAATTTTATATTAAAAACGATTGGATTTCAAGTCTTCGTAACTTGTGATTGTGGCGAGAAATGGAATGATTGATGCAACCAACTTGGAAGGCACAAATTAAAAAAAATATAGTGGTGTGTTTGTGTGGTACACCAGCACAAGTGGAGCAAAGTGTTGGGTATATGTCAACATCTGTTGCTTTGCCAACTTGATGTAACGAACCCTATCACATCTCACAGTTAAACAATGACATATGGCCATATATACCAACTGTTATTAGCCTGAGTAATAAGGAGATCAATGTCCTTTAAGCAAAATTCAATGTTTAATTTTTATTTGTGTATGAAGAATACAACGTTAGAAGGATTACTTTTAATATTATATTTGACAATGTTCAATTTAAGATTAGTTAATTTTGTGTCTTTAAAAATTAGACCAAATACAAAGAGATAGTATAAATATATATATATATATATATGTTCATATATAGAAAGAAAAATGATGGTTGCTATCATTGGCTATATTAAGAAGAAAGTTTACTACGATGGTTAATTCTATGGCAAAATGAGAGCGAGAAGTTTATCTTGGTGATATATGGAGATTAATGTTTTATATATATATATATATATATATATATATATATATATTATGATGAAACCCAGAATCTGATTCATATAAAGTTTGTTCTATTCTGTTCGTGATGAGCTAATATTTTTCGTTCTAATTAAACACAATAATAAAATGGCACATAATTAATTATATTAGCAAGCTTTAACAATATATTGATAGAGATTAAATGAGATCAATTTATGTAAATTTTTAAAGTTATAAGAAGGTTAACTTTTAAACTATAAGAACTAAATTTAAAGTTTTTTAAATTCTAAAAATTAAAAGCTAGCTAATAAATTAATTTAACCTAGTAATTAATTATTTGTTACCATATTATCATTTTAAGGATCAGATCCATGAATTTGTTCATTTCTTGACAAATAGTCTTATCAAATTTACTAAAACGGTATAGATCTTGGTACGTTCTTTAATAAATCTAAATCTTCTATTATACAGTAAGTAATGTTGTGACTTTTTATTGTTTTAAAATAATCACGTATGGTCTAAAATGACTGTGCATGACAAGTTTTTTAGTTGAAAAAATCACAGCATCTCATACTGTACAGTATAGAATCTATGTTTGGTTCTTTAATTTCATATGCTTTATGTCACGGCTAGCCATTTACTTGAACGGGAAGGATCCCATTGGAACATATCTAACAGACTGAAATGGACGTGAAAACCAAAAACATAAAACTGAAAACAAAAGAAATCTTAAGAAAAGAGGAAATCGGATGACAAAGATATGACGGGGGAAATTTTCGCTTTACGTTACTGAGAAAGTAGCTTCAAACGACTAGTCTTCATAAAAGCAGGAAAAATTTATGCTACCCATTTTCTGTTTAATTGTTTGTTCATCATCACACTATGTTATACCAACTATAGTAAACTATATTCCAACTATGAAGTATCGAAATTTTATCCACAAGATTTGACAGAAGAAATATATATGGCAAGTGAAAAGAAGTGTATGTATCTACAGTTACTTTGAATATCATTGGCTGAGAATATTCTGATAATTAATATAATAATTGATATCAATGTCAATTATGCAGAACACTAACTGGAAATTAATTAATGCAATTTTTAGGTACCAAATTACTATCAGTATATCCACCGAGACTAAAATAAACAAAAACAAAATGCATGGCAAGGTGAAAGATGCGTGCTTTGTCTTGAAGTATACGTACTCAAATGGGTGCAACCAACTAGCAGACCTCAACAAAAACTGATTCAAAAATAGAGTAAAATATACTATTGGTCCTTCATTTATCATAAAATTGTTGTTTTGACCTCTTACTCATTGAAATGTCTAAAATAATTCTTTACTCATTAAAAAATATTATATTTAGTTCCTTACTTTTAAAAAAAATACTATATTTAATCTTTTAGATTTAGAGTTTAGAGTTTAATAAAAAAATTAAATTTGATAATTTTTAAAATAGTAAAAAATCAAGTATAACATTTTTCAATAAATATATGAATATTTTGAATATTTTAATAAGTGAGGGATCAAAATAATAATTTTATAATAAATAAAGGGTCCAAAGTACATTACTAATAACTTTATCTTTGTCTCCAAGTTTGGAGCTAGCTACAAATAAACCAATAACTCATTCTCAAATTTTCACCATACGTTTATAATTAATCAAAATCGTCCTTAATTGTTCTCTCTTGCCTTGTTCCAAAAACCCCAAAATGGAAAGTAGGTTTCAGAGCTTCCTCTCGTGTGTTTATGTTCTTTTCGCAGTTCTAATATCTTGCTTTCACAAGTGCCATGCAATGATAGTGCTTGAGCAATGGAAAAACACTCATGAAGATCATGGTGGTTCAGGATTGAGAAGCTGTGATTTGTTTGAGGGAAGGTGGGTTTATGATGAGACTTTTCCTTTCTACGACACCTCGAGCTGCCCTTTCATTGAGAAAGAGTTTGATTGCCAGAAAAATGGACGCCCAGATAGTCTGTATCTCAAATACATATGGAAGCCTAATGCTTGTAATCTGCCAAGGTTATGTACATTTCTTACACTTCATAGTTTTCAAAGTATGATTTTCTTTCTGTTTTCATTTTTTTTTATTTAATATTGTTGCACTTTGTCCAAGACTAAATTTTTCTTAACGGTTAATTTTACTATTTATGTATGTATTAATTTTTATTTTTAATTTCGTTCATTATTAATTTAAATGCTAACATGTTTAGTTTAAATTTAATTAAAAATTTGAGATTAAATATGCTACTCTTTAAATAAATAAATGATTAAATTGAAATGAACTGATAAATAAATTATTAAAATAATGTTTACTCCAAAGACATGGAAGAGAAATAAGAGAAAGTTAAAAAGAAAGTTTAGCCTGGTATGGTATTTACTTTTGAGGCCTACGGAAAAGATTATTTATCATGATAAAAACATAACATGAATCCAGTTTTACTCACATATTCAATATTGTTCTACCTGTGAAATCAATAATAAAATTACTCTATAATATATATATATATATATATATATATATGTTATCAATAATTGAATTGTTATAAAAGAAAATGGGTTTCTAACTCTTAACCACAGGCTTGAGCTTATAACTTTGTAGTTTAATGAGATATAAACTAGGATTGTTTTCTAAAATACTATATATATGTTGTTTTGCAGATTTAATGGACAAGATTTCCTGAGGAGATTTAAGGGGAAGAAAATATTATTTGTTGGGGATTCTCTTAGCCTCAATCAGTGGCAATCACTAATCTGCATGTTGCAGTTCCCCATTCAAAATACACTCTTCAGAGATTAGGAGACCTCTCCAACTTCACTTTGCCTGTGAGTTTTTCTCTTTATATCTAATGAGGACACTAATATTTGAGCATTATATATATATATATATATATATATATATATATATATATTTCACTCATTAACTTGAGCATGTGTTGATCTTAATTAAGATTATTATTTTGACAGCTGTATAACATGGATGTGAACTGATCTTGATTTTGCAGTTCATATTATTTTGCTATAACGTTTAGACATGGAGCCTTTGAGTTCAAAACTTCTTGGTGACCCTAATATTCTTGTTTTTGATATTATTACTCAGGGTGAGATATGAAAAGCACTGGTAGTTGTCCGTGTGCCCCTTATCATGACAACCCTATTTTTATTATTATTATTGAGTTTTTTATTAACTATTTTGCAGGAATATGGGATATCTATGATTTTATCTCGCAATGCATTTTTGGTTGATATAGTGAAAGAAAAAATAGGAAGTGTGCTGAAGCTTGACTCCATTGAAAGTGGAAACTCATGGAAAGGATATGATATGATCATCTTTAATACCTGGCACTGGTGGCTTCATAAAGGACACAAACAACCGTAAGCTATTCCTACAAACTAAATCTTTTATTCTTTATACATGTTTGTAAAACTCTTCGAATATCTATTTTATATATATATATATATATATATATTCAAACATGCCTCTGGCGGGTGTCCCTTTCCTTTTGAATTTTGAACTTTGTTTATATAGCTTTAATTATTCTGTGGTTCTCATAATTTCGCTTACTTTTTAATTTAATTTCTATAATTAAAAATCGTATAGTTTTAAAACTTTTAATTTTGTTCCTACTTGTCCTATGTGGTCAGCCATGTGCGATATTGTACGGGGCTTGATACAAGCCGAATTATTATTAACATTAATTGCAACACATACTATACATGAGAATTAATTGCACTTCATTATTTACTTTTATTCATTTTTTTGGTCTAGATTATGCATATTTAAATTTTCAAGATTACATAATTGACCATGTCTGAAAAATTTTTATGACAGGGACTACATTAAAATTTATTGAAACTAAATAATATAATTACGGATATTTAAACTATAAAAATATAAAAATAATTAAAATTTTATAAAAAAATTTATTAGAATTGAGGCTCATATTTTTGTAAAATCTAAAAAAATTAGACTATTTTAATGTATACTCCTAAATGCTCTTTTATTTTTAGCCATACTAATCTATATTCATTTCTTTTTTCTGTTTTTGGCCTTGTGGATTTCAGATGGGATTACATTCAAGAAGGCAATAAGGTTCAGAAGGATATGAACCGCTTGGATGCTTATAGAGCAGGACTAACAACATGGTCTAAATGGGTGGACTCTAATGTTGATCCTAAAATCACCAAAGTATTCTTTCAGGGCACTTCTCCAACCCACTACGAGTAATCTCTTTACCTCACTATGCGTTGATATATTTAAATATCAGAGTTTCTAAAACATTGTTATTATTTGTTGAAAATTTCATTTTCATGGAACAGTGGTAAGGAGTGGAATGAGACAAGTTCAAGCACATGCATGGGACAAACCAGACCGATAGGAGGCTCAATATACGCAACAGGTTCACCAAGGCCAGCAATAATTGTCAAGGAAGTGTTGGCTAATATGTCTAAACCAGTTAGTTTGTTAGACATAACAACTCTTTCACAGCTCAGGAAAGATGGGCATCCCTCTGTTTATGGCATTTATGGTGAAAAGGGAAATGATTGCAGCCATTGGTGTCTTGCTGGTGTCCCTGACACTTGGAACCAACTCTTGTATGCAATGCTTGTTCTTCAAGGGGATTCAACTAATTAAAATTTTGTTTTACATTAATTTTTCACGAACAAATAGTTAATCTTCATAAATCTTAACTAATCCACTTTTTCAATTCAGTCTGGCCATATTCAAACATTTAAATGTAGTTGTGAAGTTTGGCAAATGGGGTTAGGAATTTTTAACCTGCTTCATCTAGAAAGCATAATTGAAGATGATCTGACTCCTTATGCTTTGCAATATTCTCATAGGTTATTACCTTGTCCTAGTAGAATTGTTGACAATGGCATTAACAGAAACTATACTTGCATCACTAAGAAACAATATCGAACCGTAGCTTAGCCTTTAAAAAGAAGGACAAGATTTACAAGCAATTTTTTAGATACTGTTATTAGGTTTTTCCATAAAATCATTACATGTAAATACTATTTCACTAGCACACTATTGACCCTTTTAAAAGTCTTCCATGTTCATAATTTAATTTAAGAACCTACTAACAAATAACACTTTTAAGGACTTAATCTGGGTTCATTTTAAGAAGACATGATATAAACTCCATATGGTTTTCAAATATTTATCATTTTTTCTTAAAATCGGGAGAGAGAGAAAAGGAATTATGAAACACTTACTTCACAAGGAAGAAGTTTCCACAAATCTAAATGCATTTTCAAGAAATCTTGCATAAGTACAAACTCAAATCTACAACATAAAAAATTCATGAGAAATTGAGCAATGGGCCTTGAATAAAAACAAGCTCTACAAGAATCAGATACTTCTACAGGAAATGTAAACATCAAGCAAGGGAGGACCCAAAGAGCTTAATACTATTGAACCATAAGACAATTACCAATGTTTGTCACATCTCATATTATGTTCTCATTTACACCTATCTCTGCAGTTGTATTCTTTTGTCCCTGATTGGCAACTCGGTGGGCTTCTGGGCCTGATGTGGATGATCGGGGCCCTTATAAACCTTCAGGTGGTTGAACAGTTGTCTACCAAGCTGCATATACCAACCCTTGATTATTGTAAATTCAACATACAAATTATGCAGACACCATTAGAGCAAAGCATGCATTATTGACTTAATCTAATTGGATAGTAAATACTAGCCCAATTACAGATATAGTGGAGGAATAACTCCCTGAAGGACCAGTTCAAATATAAATAAATAATATGTATGTATGTATTTATATATAGAGACACGGGCATAAGCACGTTATATATAGAGTTCTAGACACAAATGACAAATAAGGACACAAGTCAAGAGTCAATAATCACCACACACAAAGAATAGGGGCACACAGACAACTACCAGTGCTTGTCATATCTCACCCTGAGTAATAACATCAAAAACAAGAACATTAGGGTCACCAAGAAGTTTTGAACTCAATGGCTCCATGTCTAAACGTTAAATCAAAATAATATGAACTGCAAAATCAAGATCAGTTCACATCCATGCTATACAGCTGTCAAATCAACCAGTTCATCATGCTTTGACCAAACATAACGCAAAGAGCCCAACCAGCTTTGTAGATCTTTTACAAAATATAGGCCACTGTACAGATAAAGCTTCACTCCAGTCTTTCCCACTATATTTTATCATATATTATGGCAGATGAATCTCACATATATGTCATGAACTATATCATATAATTTAAAATTTTATGAATTCACTAAATAGTACCATCTAAATACAGTGCCAACTAACCAGGTCTATGTATATTCTTCTAATATGCGTGCATGTATACAACAACAGAAAGAGCCCAATATTGAAATTTTGTACATGTTATAAATCAGTATAACATACTCTCCCTTTTGGAAGCATGCCACGAACAGCATGTTCAATAATTCTTTCTGGAATTCTCTGCTGCAGTTGGGCAAATGTCTCTACTTTCATTCCACCAGGTCTTCCAGAATGCCTCCTATAAAGCTTTTGGGTCCTCTTTTTTCCAGATACAGCAACTTTTTCAGCATTAACCTTTTGAACCCACAGAGGGAACTTTTAGACTCGGTATAGCAATCATGTACCTTATGTGTGTGTATGTGGAAATGTAATCCGGACCATATAAGTCATTCAGAATACATGATAACACTATTCAAGTGACAAAAAGAAGCAAAATTCTTAGCTTAAAATTTCAACACGATGCTCAAGCAATCCAAAACATCAACAATCGGGTGAAAAAAGAGTATTATCATCAATACAGGGTTTTCACATAAAGTAGATCCTGTTTAGTGTTCAGCAGGGTCAACAAAAACATTACGAAAATGCTTTATGAACACTACAGTCAATCTTGAGTTCTATTATCCAGTCTCAAGCCATGGAAAAATGCTGAGAAAGTATGCAATTATCAACTAAAAACCCCTAACAGTTACAATGTGCAAAGTTTCAATTGAAAGTCCTCAATAGTCAGAAGTAATTCCATGATACCTAATTCTAGAACAGTATGTTTTTTCCAGTTATGCACAGAAATGGCATAATATAACCTGATGGGGGGCTTAAAGTCCCTCATTTCAACAAAAAGATAATTTTTTTGAAGAGAAAAAGACTTTGCATTTTGTTGCAACTGTCATTATTTTTCTTTTTTTGAAAAATTGTTTTTCCTCATCATGCCTACAATGAGCACCAAACTTCAAGTGCATAGAAAATTTCCTTTCAATCTACAGAATGTTAAATGAGAAGAATTCTGGTCCTCAGATTCACATATTATTTATCAAGAAAAACAGTAACATTTTGCAGCACTTAAATTTGTTACGCAAATCATGACAATTCAAATATAACTATATGCACTGCTTGATTAACTTATACCCAAAAATTTTCCTCATTCTTGATTAAATTTTCCTTTTGTCCTCAATTAAATCAATTCCTTTTCCTTCCAGCCAATATTTTAGAGTATGGATTCTTGATTCTTCAAGTATTTTTACTCGTAAATCTTATTTTCAATTTGTTACTCATTCTCCTACTAGGGAAAAGTTTCTTCTCGAAACGCTGATTTGAAAATCTATAGCTCCTTCTAAGGATAAGTCCTTTGTCCAGACATCAATTCTTAATAGGTTAAACATAAATGGCATGTTGCAGTTTTAATGGCCCTATATAGTTCTTTCTGAGGTGTATAAGGTGTAGATCTGGTTTAGAAACTTTGCATACTTATTTTTGTATTGATCAGCAGTGAGTGACCTTTGGAACAACCTTTCTGGTATTTTTGGCAAGATCTATCCCTAGTTGTTCCCTAGTACTTTGGAAAAATTTCTCCTCATTTGGTTCAAAGGGTTTGGCAACAAGAAGGTGAGAAAACATTGTGGCAATGTGCAGTTTATGGGATTCTCTGGTTTTCTTTTTTTCTTTGTTTTGGTTGGACAGGAGTACACACATCTTCAAGAGCATAATATCTTCACCTTCACATATGTTATGGGATAGAATTGTGTTTATGGCTTCTCTTGGGTGCTCTGTGCATGGGTTTTTCAAAGGAATCACTTTAGCTGGTATGCAAAGAGATTGGATAGCTCTTTTACACTTACAAGTTTTCTAGGGCATTTGATACTGTTCTGTTTGCAGGCTATCTTGTCTTTACTGATTTCAGCATATCTTATCCTCCAACATGACATAATCAGCCATCCAATGGCCGTGATTAATAATATGTCAAAAATCAGCATATAAATATGTGAAATGCAAAACAAATTAAGTTTCTTGACTACTCAAGGAGTAAATGTAATAATAATAAATAACTACATCAATGGAATTTCTACTCCATTTCCTGGTAAATTGACACCAAAAAGTATAAGTTATAGAGAAAGGTGTTGCAAAGTAGACAGTTGAGACTTGACCGTTGATATACCAGACTGTCATGGATGTATTCTAGCATAAACAGCAAACCAGAAGAGTCAAGCTTCCATCGCCAGTAGATTCAGCATGTAGTTTATAAATTTGGAACTGGTACAGGAGAAAAAAGCAACGAAGAAATGCTTACCACAATTACAAATGCACCCATGTCCACACTAGGAGTATAGGTCGCCAAATTTTTCCCTCGGATATAAATAGCAATTGTTGATGCTAGTCTTCCAAGAACTTTGTCTGTAGCATCAACAATGTACCATGGTTTATCTGTGTTTACATGATCTGCTGCTTTTGGATACCAAGTCTTGTTCCAAATGTCCTGCATATTTCAATGGGGTGACTGATAACTTTTTATAAGAGAATCTACAAAGTTTAAAGCTTTAAATGTAGTGAACAATTCCAGGAATTACAACCCAGATATGCAAAAACAAAAATTTGAAAAGTTCATGAAAAAGAGAACTAATGCATTCTGAGGGTGAATGTGCTTAAAATAAATATAAGAATTAGAATACTTTGGCGAAGTAAAAACAAATAATAGTAAGTAATGTAGATTCCATGGTAAAGAAATCGAGCAAAATAAAAAAGAGGGAAAGGGAGACGCAATCAAGTTGATCAGGTTACTGGGAGGAGAAAGATAGTCATAGATTACCAAATTTTACGACCACTTTAAAAAAAGAAAAGGCCGTCCTTTTATGAATTTTTTTAATCCTGTGGAGGTAAAGACTACAATTGAATTAGTTCAACTTCGAAAATCAATAGACCGTGCGCAGACATGTTTACATTAAATTATCAGAAGATTAAAGTACCTCAAACTAGAAGCACAACGAATATAATTTCCTCCCTCATTCCATCATGAAACTAACAAAGTTAAATTAATTTCACAAAGAGGGAAAGAGGGGAGATGAGAACTAATTTCGATCACTTCCCATTTCTAGCTTTTGTTTACATCGACTTAGAGTAGTGAACATTTCCCTTTATTCCCTTTGTCATTTGTCGGGTTCGGTTCCACAGCAAGGATTACCAAAAATTTCAAGGAAATATCCTGGACACGGTCGGGGAATCAAACAAAACAACCCTATAAATTGGTCAACAAAGAAAGACAAGACAAGCAAAGAATTGACAGAGCAGAGTCGTACCGGGCCATTGACTTCGGATTCCTCGAACATCCAACGTTCATCTTTTGGGACAATGGAGAGGTCCTGGCAACGGACCTGAAAACTTCCCCTAGAATTGCCGTGCAAATTGGTCCGTATCGATGGCTTTGAAGGTGCCAATTGGAACCCAACAAAAGGGGTTAAGGCATTTCCATTGTAGTAAGAAGCGAAGGAAGATTTAGCTGAAGATGAAAGGAATGTCACCGAGGAAGAACCACAGAGCAGGGCCATGGCTGCTCCTCTCTGCCTCTTCACTGTGCTATCTTCGACCAATGGTTAGGATAATGTGGTGAGAGAGTGGAGCACCAAAGTGACTAGTACTAACCCCAACTAGCTCCTCATTTCACTGTACGTTATAAGATATAAATTTAAAAAAAATATATTGAAAACCAATTGACTTTTTAATTTGGAAATTTATAATCCATAGTTATTATAGATAATAAATTATTACTTCTCTACATAACTATTAGTTTGTTTAAACACATTATGTTCTTGTTTGTATACAAAGGATGGACCTTCAAGCAGTGTATAAATTATTCAAACCTTCTAGTCTTTAAATCATGCATATATAACTACTAGTTTTAATTAAATAAGATTAATTCTTTGATCATTAAAAAATACAAATTTCTCACCGAATACCTCATTTTCAATTACTGTTACTCTATGGCTTCACTTATTTATTCTTTAACAATGCAACTCTTATGGTAACCCATACTTAAAAAAAAAATTTTGAATTGATAACAAAATCGGAGAAGTAAAACAGGTTATAGGTCAATAATTCAATTCGTTGGATAGTGTTTGAAAGGGAAATTATGATAAATATTATTTTAATAAATATATTACACCAGGTCGGTTCTTTTTTAAAAAAATATTTTTATTTTATGTTATTTTTTATAAAATCCAAATCTGAATTTTTTTTATAAAAAGATTTATCTATATATATCAAATAAGTTATTCCATATCAATAAAAATAACTCATATTCAACCAAAACAAATTAAAATAGTTATCTTGAAGAAATAATCCATATTTTAAAAATAAAAAATAATTAAAAAATTAAATTGGATAAAATATATCTTGACTAAAGATTCGACTGCGAGATTAAGTTTAACAAATAACATATTGGGAAATTTGAACTAAATATGTGGAAAAAAAATTTTTTTTTTGGGTAAATCATTGTATGACAAAAGAAAACACTAAAACACTTAATTTAATTGTTTAACTTCTTAAAAAAATATTAGGTAAGGGCAAATCCCTAAATAGATATTGGGGAGGGTAATCCATATATGAAATTATATTAAAATAATAAAAAATAAATAATTACTATATTTTTATATTTAAATATATTTATGTTTATCATGTCATATAGAAATATTAAAAAAATTAATCTATTAAAAAGTAAAAAATTTTATTTTGTGACATTTATGAAAACTGTATTATTTAGTTTATTTGTTAAAATTAAAAAAATTAATTAATTAAAATTTTATTATTTATTTATTGGTTTGATTGTTAAAATATGATGATATTGTTTGAATAATTTAAATTTAGATTTAATTATTTGGTGTATTTTTGGTATTTTTTTTATTATTTCAGTTATTATTTTAATTTACAACCATCTCAAATAAACAAATTAATTTTAGTCATTCTATTTCAAGTTTTTAATTAAGAGATTTAGATAGCACAATATGGTTGCTTTCCAAATGCTTTAGAGTTGCAAACATAATGTCTTCTTTTTTTTTTAATCATTGATTGAATTATAATAATTCATACTTTAAATTATATAATATTGTAGTTCTTCGTACATTTATAATAATCTATTTAGTGACCAATTATTTTGTATAAATTTATGTGAGTTATGTAGCAAATTTAAAGTATGAAAAACTATAGATATATTTAAAGTTATAGTTGATAATATCTATATATGAATGAATGTGACTATTATTTTTTGTGTTTTTTTGAGAAAATAAAGTAAATAAAAAATTCAAAAAATCCATAATTTTTATAGAAATAGTAAAAACAACCTTATTGGGATATCTCAATCTCCTAACCAAAAAAAATACTAAAAATATAATAACTAAAATTGATTTGTATGTATTAGATGATTGTAAATTAAAATAATAAAAAGTATAAATAAATAAATATATCAAATAATTAAATTTAAATTTAAAATATTTAAGCAATATTTTCATATTTTAACAATCAAACCAATAAATAAATAATAAATTTTTTAATTAATGAATAATTTTTAATCTTTTTAAAAAATAAACTAAATAAATAAATTTTCATAGATATCATAAATTAATTTTTTTAATTTTTTAATATATTATTTTTTAATCTTTCTAAAAAATATAATATACATAAATATATATATTTAAATATAAAAAAATTATATATATATATATACACATGAATAACCTGGCAAACTTTATACTTTGGCATTGTCACCAAAAGGACATATTACTTGAAAATCCCTTCAAACCATTAGCCCTACGCCCTCAGGTTTTCAAACGATATACAAATAATTACTAGCTATAATAAGTTTAAAATAAGATATAAACTGATCTTTGACCAAGTTAAGATCAGTTGATAGAAGGAACACTGTTCTCTTTTATACAATGGTCTTTTACAGTGCTTAAATGCACAGACATTCCCCCTTCAATCTTAATTTAGCACAACCTTCCATCGTTTCCTATAGAAGGTGTACTCAGTTTATATATTAATCTAAACTTAAAATAAATAGTAATCTTACCGGTGTTTCATACAATAGGATCAAATCATACTTATGAATTTTGGAAAATAAATTTGTATATTACTTTTTAATTGCTTCTAATCAGGAATCCAATTAATGATAAAAACCTATTTCCAACTATTAATTCAACACCTCAATAACCTCAGTTTTCCAATTTCTAAAACCATTAAGTATATTTCCCATCATAAATAAAGCCATTATTTTCCTAGGTATAGATCCGGAGGTTGTCAGAACTCTATTCAGCTATGGACTAATTCAATCCATCTATCCTTCAGCTGACATGAAAGAAATCTCTCTACTCCCAAAATCATTAATTGAAACCTCCAAACACTATTTTGGTATAGTCATCCAATACCAAGTACACATAAGATGTTATTCTACTATAGCCAAATTTATAGCCAACAAATTTTACCCACCAATAAACCTTATCAGATTTGGAACAACTAAGCAACCCTTTAAATTCCAAAAAGAGACAAAAGAAGATATTCTTGCTGACCAAATATTTTCAACATTATTAAGACTAAGAGCTTAGGAAATGCATATTATAATGAATGAATTAACAAGGACATTAACCAAGGACAAAGCGTAATGGACTTATTTCACAAGTCCAACCACAAGTATTTACTTAATAGGGAAGAATAGTAGACAATATAGACAGTTCCATAACTGGTACGATAAAGTCAAGACCAATAACATGGACCATTCAGAAGTAACAAAAATCAGAATATGTGAAAAATTATCTGAATTTCAGGAGCATTAATGTAAATATCGCCAAGAGCAAGTTGACTCCGAGCACACTTAATTACCTAGTTCCATTAACTTGAGTACTTAAAAAAAAAAGAGAAAAAAAGATGTTGATGAGACAAACAAACAAAAGAAAGCATGCGGAAAGCCATAGAAAGACAATTATCTCACCAGCTTAAGTACGAAGCCATGAAGACCATTTCTTTAGAATCTTGTATAGTAGTTTCTTGTGCTCCTACACTCCTTCCTAAGAATTAAGCTCTTAATAATTGCTCATATTGCCTAACTAATGTTGCATAAACTTCTTTTCTTGTATTATACGGGGGGTACTCCTATAGCATTTTCTCTAAATTCCTAAAGATGACTTTTCCACTAATCCTGGACTTTTCCTACAAAACTATATTCAATTATTATGCTTACTGATTGTGTGTCTACTCCTCTATTTGCTAAAGCTATAAATTAAGCTTTCACCTATTCTTCTATTCTTCTTTCTTCATCTTTCTTACAATATAATCTAGCCAAATACCTACATTTGGTATTGATCTAGTTTCATATTGTTTTAATCTTGTTGGCATATGTTGGCTATTTGAAGGTCCATAAGTTGATTCAAATATATATCCTAATTCTTGGTTACTATATGATTCTCTATGTTTTAATTCATCTCTTTCTGCTTCTCCTTCTCTAGTCATACTATTTTCTGGATTATTTTGATTATATCCTAGAGCATTTAAATTTGGAGGGGTTAGTGGTTCTCGTTGAACTATTATGTTACTCTGAGCTATACTTTGTTGGGTTGTTTGGTTTTGCTTCATATTTATTTCAAAATACTTATCGTTTTCCAAAGTAATTTTTTGGTATTCTTTTGTAATTAATAAATTTTCATATTCTTTTCTAATTGCTTCTAATCCTTCTTCTCCTCTCATTCTTCTTTCTATTTCTTCTTGTTCTAAATCTTATATTTCTTCTAAAATTAGCATATTAATTTCTTTTGCAATTATTGAACTTTGATCTTTCTTTTTAGGAATTAGTCTTTCTAAAAATCCTAGTATGTCTATTCCTATATGGCAAGCATTTTCTGCAATTCTATAATCTTCTTTTGTTAATTCATTATTTTCTTCAATTGCAATCGATTTTTTGGTTGTTTATTTCTTCCTATTATTTCATCATAAATTGTCCATAAATTTTTATTTAATACTTCTTGTCCTTTTTGTAATTTTCCTACTATTATTCTAGTTTCTTGCATATTTTCATTTAATTATTGTTCTCTAATTTGTTCTTATGGATTTTCTCCAAATATAGCTTCTCTCATGGCTGTCATAGTATTAATTTCATATCCTTGTTCTATTTTAACTACTTTATCTTTTATTCCTAAAGCTCTTTTAACTAATTTTGTTAAGATTTGAAGTTCATCTTTTATGATTTCTAAATCATTTCTTATAAGAGTTGTTTATAATCATAATTCATAAATTTTCTGTTCTAATGGTTTAAATAATTCTTTTAACCTTACAAAATATGGTTAGGTTTTTCTTTTTCTAATAGTTTTCTAATTTCCTTAGGTAACCGTTTTAATGTACCATCTAAATAATAGATTTCTAACTCATCATCTAAATTTGGTTCTAAATAACATCCTAATTGTTTCATTAAAAACATATTTGTCTAATTATTTTGATTTAAAATTTCATCACCTTCTCCATCTAATATGAATGGAGTTGCTAATATTACTTACTGACTATTCTAGTTTGGAAAACAAGAATGTTTAGGAATATTCTTTTTTTCCATACAATATATTTTTAGCTCTATTCTATTTATTGAATACATTATCAAGATAAACAGAAATTAACACTTATACAGAAAACTTGTAAACAAATAAATTACTTTAACAATTCAAATTAAAAATAAAGGGAAACTAAAACATATTTATTTTCTTTCATCATAATCATGCTCTGATACTATTACATGAATATTCTTGCAAACATTGTACTTTGGTGTTGTTTCATGACTATCATAGGTGAGGAATATCTAGATTTACTTTCCCTAATTAGATCATATTTTTTCATTTCATTTATATACATAATAAATTCTTTTCTATTTTCTTTTGTCCATGGGTATGGTTTACTATTGATTTCTTTACTGTAATATAATAATTCTATTTTTGCTAAAGGTTTTGATTTTTCCCAGTGTATTAAAGGATTATCACTATAATTCTCTTCTAATTTTTGTTTTATAGTTTTAATATTTATATTATGAATTTTATGATTGTCTTTAATTTGTTCTTTATTAGGAACAAATTGTACATCATTTTCAAATTTCTTTTTCCTAAATATTATGTCAGATCTTTTTTGGGGGTCCAATATTCTAAGTGTCCATGCTTGGTGCTTACATGGTATAGTAAATACTAATGTTTTTGGTGTAAAGTGTAACGGCATATATGGTTCTAAAAAATCCATTCCAAATATTATATCTAGGGTAGTTTCATTGTATTGGTATATTATAGGTGTTTTTAATTCATAATCTCCTATTTGAACTATTACATTTTCTGCAAATAGTTCTAAGAAGTGTACTTTTCCTGCACTAGTCATTCTCGTAGTTTTTCCTTTTTTCCATTGTTCTAGTGATAATACCATGGTTGTCAAACTCGCGAGTCAACTCGGTTGACTCGCCGAGTTTACGTTTTCATATGACCAAAACGATCTGACTCGGACGTAGACTCCGACTCGCTCAGACTCGCCCATGACTCGTACAGAATCGCTTGACTCGCTGATTTAGCGAGTTTCCACCGAGTTGGATCAAGCCCAATTTAACCTGAGCTTGTTTTTTAAAAAAAAAAAAAACAAGAAACCGGGTCAGCCCATTTTTAAAGCCCAAAACCGAAGCTACCAAATGGATTACCCAATAAACCATCTAAAACAAAACGCACCGTATGGCAAAGTGTATACTGCTGTTCTGCAATCTGCATCTGATCTACCTTTACCACGGGACTCACGAGCCACGACACGACTTCACCTTCTTCTCCTTCAACTTTGGCGAACTCGTGCCCTAACAGAGCAGTAACATTGGATTGGAGAGCAGCACTGCACAGTGGTCGGATAATCGCACAGTCAAAGAGCAACGGTGGTCAGACAATCAAGCTAAACGGTGGTCACAGACTCACAGTCACAGACTCACAGCAGCAGAGTTCGAACTCGAACAATCACAGCGCAGCAACGGTTCCAGGTTTGAACAATCACAGACTCACAGTCATTCACGATTTGGAGTTTTGCATTGCCTCGTCGGAGATCGTCCTATCTTCTGTCACTGAAGATTGCATTGTAACTTGTAAGTCCCTAATATAGTAATCCCTTCCATTTTCATCAGAGGCACAGTGCTGAGAGTTGAGTGAAAATAGAGAGTTGAAAGCATGAGACTGAGACCAAATCATCATTTTCATCATTGTGTGATTAGTTTCAACATATCAGAGAATAAGATTAGTTCCTCTGTAATTATTGTGACATGTTTATAGTGTTACTGGCTCTGGCTTCGCCTTCTATATCTGTTTGAGTTTGATTGTTTATGTTTGATTGATGACTGATAAGAAGAGCTGGAATTCAAAACTCTAAAGGTTTCCAATGTGTTAGTTGCAATGTGCCAATGTCTATATTAGAAAAATTGATGATGTTGCAATTCAAAAGACTCAGCTTGCAGACTTTGTTCTAGCTAGGTAGCTACTATTAGTATTACTGATGTAGTATCATACTCTAGTCTGTTGGGAGATGGAACATGCCTAAAGTAACTAATTGGAATTTATAACCTGAGGAACTTGGTTGTTCTCTCAAATTGCAAATTGCAATTATGCTAAGGAGCTCAGCTTGCTTTTGTGTTATATGCCAGATGATTTTGTGTCTGTTATATGCTCAGCTTGCAATAAAACTTATCTTTTATTCTAGAAACATGCAAGAACCTAATCAACCTATGACTTGAATAAAGATTCATTAGGTTGGAATATTATTTTATTTTATTTTATTTAATCAGTGTGTGATTTTGTCTATAATGCAATGGGATTTTATGGTGTACTAGTATTTCTGCCATAATCTGAAATTTTGAATTCCAGAATATCTTTTAATTGGTGCAAGGAAATATGTCTTCAAATGCAAGTGGGAGTGGCCCTACTCAAGTTCAAAAAAATGTAGTTGCTGGAAGGAAGAATTTTCCTGGTAATAGGACTGACATTGGGTGGAAACATGAAATTGATATTGGTAGGGATGGTAAGAAGGTTCAATGTAATTATTGTGGCAAAGTTGTGAGTGGAGGGATCTATAGGTTTAAACATCACTTAGCTGGTACTAAAATTGATGTTGAAGCTTGTGTAAGTGTTGGAGATGATGTAAGGGCAACAATGTTACAACATGTGATTGAGGCTAAAACTTTATCATTTAAAAGAAAGAAACAGTGGTTAGATGTTGGTGATGAGGAAGCTCAAAGTACCCAAGTACATGCCAACTCTCAAGAGTTAATGAATTTATTGAGAGGTTCAAGAAAAAATAGCAGCGGAGTTGGTAGCTCACAATCGACCATTAATAATATGTTTAAGAAAGATCTGAGGGAGGAAGCTTGCCAACAGGTGGCAAGGTTTTTTTACACAAGTGCCATTCCTTTTAATTGTATAAAAAATCTTGAGTTTACCAAGATGTGTGAGATTATAGGAAAATATGGCCAAGGATTTAAGCCTCCTTCCTATCATGAGATTAGAGAAAAGTACTTAAATATGGAGGTGAAAAACACGCAAGCTATGCTTGACGAGTTTAAGGAAGAGTGGGATAAAGTGGGTTGCTCCATTATGTCTGATGGGTGGACTGATAAGAAAAGACGATCCATTTGTAATTTCTTGGTTAATAGTCCTAAAGGGACGGTTTTTTTATATTCACTAGATACATCTCATATATCTAAAACTACAGATAAAGTGTTTGCCATGCTTGATGAAGTTGTTGAGAAGGTGGGAGAGAAGAATGTTGTGCAAATAATAACAGACAATGCTGCAAATTACAAAGCAGCTGGACAAAAGTTAATGGAGAAGAGGAAACACTTATATTGGACTCCATGTGCAGCTCATTGCATTGACTTGATGTTGGAGGATTTTGAAAAAAAAATGGAGTTGCATAAAGAAACCATAAGCAGGGGAAGAAAAATCACAACTTACATTTACACAAGAACAATGCTCATTAGCATGTTGAAAAATTTCACAAAAGGGAGGGACTTGATTAGGCCAGGTGTGACTCGATTTGCCACAGCTTATTTGACAATAAGTTGTATTCATGAGCATAAAGCAGCGTTGATCAATATGTTTAATTCTAATGAATGAAAAGATAGTAGATTTTCTTCTACCAAAGATGGAAAAGAAGTAACAAAAAGTATCATGGATAATATGTTCTGGAAGAACATTGTGACTTGCCTCAGGGCTGCTGCTCCTCTCATTAAAGTTCTTCGCTTGGTGGATTCTGATGAGAAGCCAGCGATGGGATTCATATTTGAAGCAATGGAAAGTGCAAAGGCGAAGATTAAAATGAACTTCAATAATGTTTTTAAAAGGTAAATAGAATACCTTATATTTGTACTCATTAATTTTGTATATATATGTTTCACTTTATAATTAATCATTGCAGATACCAGCCCATATTGAATATCATCGATGAAAGGTGGGAAGCTCAATTACATAGGCCTCTACATGCAGCTGCATACTACCTCAATCCCCATTTTCACTACAACCGTGACTTCAAAGCTGATTATGGGATTAAGCAAGGATTGTATGATTGCTTAGCAAGATTAGTTGAAGATGCTGAGGAGAGAAACAAAATTGAGTTCCAACTCACTGACTTCCATTATGGAAGAGACATGTTTGGCCGTGAAGGGGCAAAGTCATTAAGAACAAAAATGCCACCAGCAGAATGGTGGGATGCTTATGGAGATGGATGCCCGGAACTTCAAAAATTTGCAATCCGGATTCTCAGCTTATGTTGTAGCTCTTCTGGGTGTGAACGTAATTGGAGTGCTTTTGAGATGGTAAGTAAATATATTTGATTTGATATAAAATTCTAATTTACTTTGCTTTTTCATTTTGTTAACGATTTGAATATGTCATTTGAGCATTTTTATTTTGTTTAGATTCATACTAAGAGAAGAAATCGTTTGCTCCAAAAGAAGATGAACGATTTGGCATTTGTAATGTGCAATCTGAAGTTAAAAGGCAAGCAATCAAGGAAAACTCATGAATATGACTTTGATGACATTCATTCTGATGATGAATGGATAACTGAAGGGAGGAGAAGTGATGTTAATGTTGAGGATGAGGAAGATAATGATGATGAGGTTCTTCAACCTCTTGTGCCCATGGCAGGAATGTGTGATGATTTTGTGGTTGACTTGAATCCGAATATCAATGGTGAACCTTCTAAAAATTTAGCATTGGTTGATGACTTTGAGGATGAGGAAGAAGAAAATGATGGTTGTGAGGTAGGTAATAGAAATGATGAAGGTGAAGACTCTGGAAATGATGATAATACAGTAGGATTAGAAGAATTATGGTGAATTTTTATTGTTGATTTTGAGACTTAGTGATGTTGAATGAAAATTAATGTATGGTGAATTTTTATTGTTGATTTTGAAGCCTAGTGATGTTAAATGAGAATTAATGTATGAAGTTTATTGAAATATATTTGTAGACTTGAATGGCAAGTATGAAAGTATGGATTGTGGATTATGCATGAATGTTATTATTAATGTTTTTTTTTTTAGATGGTTATGTTCAATGAGAATTTCGATAACAGGTATATGTAAACTCTTACGATTCTACGTTACGAGTTTACGTTACGAGTTCACCCCCCCTAAAACGAGTCTGCCTAGAATCGCGATTTTGACAACCTTGGATAATACATTATATTTAGCTATTGTCATATTTGCTCCTAAATCTACTATGACGTGATATTTTCTAAACTGATATTTCTTATAATTGAATTTTAATAGTATATAGTAGAATCTCATTTAAATCAATCTTATTTTCCTAGAATTATTACTACTTGGTTTATATTTAAAAGAATTATATCTTTTTGGATTTTATATGGGGTTACTCGAGTAAGGAAATCTTGTCTTAAGATTAATTTATGATAATCTGTTTCTCTAATTTCTTTATCTACCCATAATTTTATTTTTAGTATTTCTCTTTTTTCGAATCTTAAGGTCATATTGGCTTTCATTCCTTGTTCATCTATTTCTATATCATTATTGGTATATTCTAGTTGAATTATACTTCTTTCTTGATTTGGATCTATAATAGCTATTATTTATATCCATACTTCTTCTCTTTGTATTTCTAATAATACATAATTGGTATAATTTAAAGAATTTGTTAAATCTATTGTAGGAGTAGTAGTGCTAATTTCGATTAAATTAGAGGTTATAGGGATTTTTGTTAATCTATGTCTTTCTAAACTAGTGGATCTAAAACTTTCTGTTCTCAATATTGGTCTAGGTTCTTGATAACTTAAACTTCTTCTTGGATTAATGTTAATATTTATATTTGTAGGTGAATTTATTCTTATACTTCTTCCTAAATTATTATCATATTGGATTCTTCTATTTTCTTCGTTATTTTTTTATTTCTCTAGTATTATCTAATTCTAATTGTAGTTGTCTTGGAATTGTAATCTTTATAGGATCTAACTTTAATTCTTCTAATATTGGCATAAATTCCTTTCCTATTGTTATTTTTCATTGATTTTTCTTATAAATTTTATGTTCATTGGAAAATACAAGTCCTACCATACCTATTATGCTAATTATTTTGCTTCCTGAAGGCATCTTAATTCCTTTTAATTTATGGTATGCCATTAAAGTTCTATTCATATTCATTTCTGCTTTAGAGATTGCAAATTGGTGTTTAATGTGAATTTTAATTTTTAGTAAACTAAATTTCCATTTAAAGCTCTTAATATGCTATTTGGTATGCTATCATTATCCTATTGTCAATTATTAATAATTTATAGGTGTATCTATTCCTGCTTAGAAATAGGTTTTTATCATTAATTAGATTCTTGGAATATATATTTCTGTAATATCATCTTTACTGTCTAATTTTTCTATTTCTTGATCTATAATGGATTTGCTTATTAATGGTATTCTTAATATGCCTTTTGTTTGCGTTACCTCTATAAGGTATTTTTTTTGTAAGACTATAAAAACATATTTTTCCTTTTATTTTGTTTTAATAATTTTTCCTATTCAGATATTATACTCTGTTTAGATAAATCTTCAGCTGACATATCTAATTCTTTATTTCTGATTTTATCATATTGTTTTTTCTTAAACTTTATTCGACTTTCAACTATGCCTTCTTCAGGGTTTCTAATTTCTTCATATTGATCATACTCTTGTTGTTGTTATATTTGGTTACTAGATTCTCTTTGCATCATATTGATTTCGTTGTCTTCTTCTATAGATTCATATTCTATTTCTACATCAGAACTACTAGTTTCAGAATTTGATATTCTTTCTATTTTATAAATTTCTATATTTGATTCATATGCTTCTTCGATTGAAAAATTATTAAATTTTATAGGTTCTAATCATTCTATTTCTTCTTCTTCCATAATATGTATAGTGCTTTTCTTTCTGGGTCTTTTACATTTTGTTGATATATATCCTAATTCTACGCAATTATAACATTAACACTTATTGGGATATTTTTTGTAATTTAATTTTCTTCCTTTATTGAAACATTTCTTTGGTTTATATTTTTGGATAAATTTATCTTTTGAATATTTTTTAAACTTGTATTTCTTATAAGGTTTATATGGTTTCAAATACTTTTTACTTCTTTGCTTGTATTTATGTGATTTGGGTGGTTTACAGCCATATTTATGAGCAGATTCTAATCTTCCACATTTTAGAATTAATTTATTAGCTTTATAAAATTTATTTACTCTCCATGCTTCTTTACATTTATTTGATAAATATTATCTTAAATAGTCTTTTCTTCTACTTAGGATATCTACATATGGCACTAATTTTGGTATTTTTTTACAAGCTTTATAATAATCTATTAATATATTTTCTACTAAGATAGGTGGTAATTTTTTATAAGATAAATCTAAATATATTTTCTTTTCATTATAATTAGATAGCCTAGCTTCATAGTAAAATTTATCATATTCACATATATATCCATCTAAATCTTTAAGGTCTAATGTGCAAATTCCTATTTGGAAAGAAATGTTAATGTTATAATTGTGGAGAACTATGACATATATCATCAGAATGTAAAAGACCCAAAAAGAAAAGAACTATACATATTATGGAAGAAACATAAATAAAAGGATTAGAACCTATAGAATTTAATAATTTTCCAATAGAAGAAGCATATGAATCAGATATAAAAATTTATAAAATAGAAAGAATATCAAATTTTAAAACTAGTAGTTGTGATGTAGAAACAAAATATGAATCTATAGAAGAAGATAGACAAACAAAAGAAAGCATGCAAAAAGCCATAGAAGGACAATTATCTCACCAACTTTAGTACGAAGCCATGAAACCATTTCTTTATAATCTTATATAGTAGTTTCTTTGGCTATAAAAACTCATTAGTTTGCCTGGTAAGAGCACGAAGACCTGACTACTTATTTGAGTTTTCTAAGCAATTATTCTACAGTACTCAAACCCTTCCTGCAAATATCCTTTATACAAATTTCCCACCATCAATAAAAGTCAATATATTTCCATCATATATCTACGAGTTCTTCGAAGTTCATCCAATTTCATATTATTCTCTGAAGAATATTCAAAAATCATTAAGGTATGACTAACTAAACTTTTAAGGAGAAACTAAAATGAAATTTTTTTTCAAAATTTATAAGTATAATTCGATTCTATTATATAAAACATCGGCAAAATTACTATTTATTTTAAGTATAGATTAATATATAAACTGAGTATACTTTCTATAAAAAATGAAAGAAAGTTGTACTAAGTTAAGATAGAAAGAGGAAGGGCTGTGTATAGGCCTCACAAAATTGAGGGATATTGTTTCATTGAATTTGTCACCAATGACACCGAATTGGTTTGCACCATCTAAGCAATATAACAATTATGCCAGATTAAAAAAATAGTTTTTTAAAATTATAATACTTAAATAGAAAATCCTAAGATTTTGTCGGTTTTATTTAATATAGAAATTTAAATCTTAAACATCTCTATCAACTATAAAAAAAATAAATCAGAATGTTAATTCAACGAAAATGAAATATCACTATAGGACTCAGTCTTTTATGTAATTTGGATTTGTTACATTTTAGATTTGACATATTTAATGTAGTTAATTATCTTGAAGATATTTTTTTAAATGAAAAATTAATATATATTTTACAAAATAAAAAACAAGATAAAATAATGTAAATACACTAAATATATCAAATTTTAAATACACAATGTCCGAATTAATCCTTTATGACATTTAAAAAATAGTGGAAGACACAATTTTCGGTTTTTTTATGTGAAAATTTTTATGTTATTATTGACAGAAAATTAATTTTTTTTATTTAATCTTTAATATATTTTTAAATTTAATTCTTTAATTTTTAAATTGTTCGTAGATTTTTTTTAAAATTTATTTATTTAATATCAAACTTGATAATTTATTAATGAAGAGAGCATTGAATGACAAATTTGGCCATCATAGTGAGTAGCATTCAAGTTATAGGACGACTATAATATGCCTTTTATTAAGGATGAAATGAGAAAAAATGGAGAAGATTAGAGTGAAAAGAAAAAAAAAATTATTTGTTGGAGATCAAAATAAAAGTCGTTAAATAAAAATTAAATTTAAATATAGTTATTCCTCAAATATCGGATATCTTCTCTCCCTTATGATCCAAAGTGCAACCTGAATCAGTGAACCCTCTTCGCCCGAAGTCAATTCCCTTTCCATGCATTGAACAACGGTCCCCAAGTTTCTTCCCCTTCTACGCATTCACGCTTGTTACAAGAATCAGAAGAATGTACATTATGGCCGATTCAACTCTGCGCGTTACTTTCCCTTCCACCTTTCCCCTGCGACCCCAACAACGTTCTTCACTCCCAACTCTCCCTTCTCTAACTCAAAAAGCCCAAATTTTCAATCTTCGTCTTCACTCTAATCCTCAGAGACTCCAAAAGGTGACTTCCCATTTTACCAGTTTTCAAGATGCTGTTGGAGGCGCAATGAGTCTCATCCAATCGTCTCCTCCCACTTGGCAATCCGCTCTTTTCAGCAATCTCTTAATCTTTGTTTTGGGTTCTCCCATTCTGGTGGTTGGGTTGTCTCTCTCTGGTATTGGTGCTGCTTTTCTTCTCGGAACACTTACTTGGCGCGCTTTTGGCCCTTCTGGGTTCCTTCTCGTTGCTGCCTATTTCGTCATTGTAAGCCCCTTTTATTTAACTTCGGTCTTTCTTCGTTAACTGGCCTGAAAATGCTGACCATTGACGCCTTTGTGAGATCAAATTGGTAATTCATTGAGTTCTAAGCGATTCTGATTCTGAAGTGGAATTTTATCGTTTTTGTCTATGAAGATTGAGAATTTGTTGAGTTAATTGTTCGAGCTTTGTTAGGGCACAGCAGCAACAAAGGTGAAAATGGCTCAGAAAGAGGCTCAAGGGGTTGCAGAGAAAAGAAAAGGAAGAAGAGGTCCTGGTAGTGTTGTTGGATCCAGTGCTGCTGGCTGCGTTTGTGCTTTACTCTCGATTTGTAGAGTCGGGAGAGGGGCATTTTCTCGGCTTTGGCAACTTGGATTTGTTGCCAGTTTCTGTACTAAGCTGAGTGATACTGTCTCAAGTGAGATAGGGAAGGCATATGGCAAAACAACGTAAGTAGTGAACTCTGGTTCGGACCTGGCAGTATACTGTTGTTATCCGCAATTTTCCTTTTGTCAGTTCATTCTCGATTGAAGAAATTTGAAATCTTTATATTTATTAAAGCCATTACCTTCTTTAATGTTTTACAAGGCCAAATTTGCACTAATGATTTTATGCTTAAATCAATCTCCTTTTCCTCTACTATCTTTCCCTTCTATGCTATGAAGGGATGGTTTGCAGATGGTGTGAGTATCTTAACCATTAATTGGATGTTTTAGAACACATGGCTTGGGATGAGAAATCATCCGAACCCATTCCACCCTCCAATTTTCGAACCACTCTAAATTGGGTGGTTTGTGATGATTTTGGTTTTATTTTCTTTCTCTCTCCCCCCCCCCCGTCACGTGCCTATTATTTTAAAAGGGCTAACATCACAAAGATAATGTCGATAATCTCACCATTTAAACGTACTCCACCCATTAATAACAATATATCTTCCAGTTAGTAGGGAGTGGGATACCATTCATTTTGTCATTAAACTTCCAATCAATGGAGTGAGTTGTCTCCCCTACACCTGCTCTACACCATTCCAGTTGGCCCCATTAATAACCACCCCACGTCACTCTCTTCAGTACTTCTAATTAACCCCCAAGAAAGGAGTCGTGTTTGTGTCATGAAGGCTTTAGATTTTATTGTGACCCCGTGTTAGTGTCAGTGTCCATGCTTTCTAGCTTTTGTGAAGTGGTGAGCCTTTGTTAATATGAATATAATATAGTGATATGCAACTGATGTAACAATAACATTGAGATGCCCAAAAATTGTGACAGATTTATGTTGAATTTTTAAATGGAAGGGGTATCTCTCCTTCAATGATAGTGCATAGATGACCAACATGTATTCATTAATCCCTTGTATATCTAACTTGACTGCCAGAATTATTATTGGTCTGAATTTTGGCTGGTGATTACTGATTAGATGATAAGTTAGATAAATCCTGGTAGTTTAAGTTGTATGTTCTTCCAAAACAACATTTTTTGGTCTTATGTTTTCTTCGAACATCCAGTACTAACATTTCTAGTGCATAATGTACAGGTACCTAGTTACAACATTTAAGGTGGTTCCGAGAGGAACTGAAGGGGCTGTGAGTGTTGAAGGAACCATTGCAGGAATTTTAGCTTCTATTGTTCTTGCCTTTCTAAGTTGTCTCATGGGTAAGGTACTGTACAAATTTCTGACTCTGTGCATGTGCTCATGGGATGGGGTTGAGAAGGGGTCAGAGGGAATACTTGGACTCTGTTTGTCTTTCTATATGCAAATAAGCTTCATCAATTTATTATCTAATTATAACTCCAGACTAAATTATTTCTTTTGGGATTGAACTGTGTTTTCAAGCCTTGTGTAGTGGTTACTTATAACATAATTTTCATACTTCAGATATCTGATGCCATGATCAGCTATCCTCAAATTGTATACCAAAATTTATCATTGTCATATTCTAATTTTTATTATACCACACACTTTTTTTGGCATGGATTCTGCCAACCTTTAATTAATTGTTGAGGAAAACCAGCTGGTTTCTGGAGCTAGCATGGCAAGTGTGGAGCTATAACATTATGATCATCTGCACAAATCAATAGCTAAATATATAAAATAGTCGTATAGTAATTATTCACAGACGTACACGATTTTTATGTTCCCTAAGGAAGGGTTATATAATTTATTTCAATATATTACGCAAAGGGAAAGTGTGGTTAGTGATAACTACACATAATGATTTCCCAACTTATTATGTTCTATTTCACGTTGCTGCTAGAATACTACACGAGTAGTTTTCAATACTTCTGGAGTGGTAGTTATTATTTGTTCTCTTATGATTTGATTCGTTGAAGTGAATGGACTGACCCCCTTCTCTCAAGGATCTGTCGCAAAATCTTCAACAGAATTGTTTTTGCTGTTTGGGCAGTTGTATTGGGGATCTGACCCATTGACCAAATGGTATGTAGGAAACATTTTAGTCTTTAGTGCTGGGAATCAGCTAAGCATTTAAATAAAGCGAGAGGGACAAAGGACATAACACGTCTATGGGCTGGTGTGCACCTCTTACATGTTGGAAGGACGTTTTGGGAACATTTTAGCACTTAATGGTGGGATTTCGGTTTGCATTTGGCTACTAATTTGCTTGTTATCATAACTTACATTTTATCCTTATAACTTCTATTTATTAAGCTTGTATCTAGTTTTAATTTGTTCCTAATATATTATTTTTTCTTATGGGACTATATGTGTATAATTGTCTACATCCTGATCAAGATACCTACATTTATCGAGCCATTGAATTTGCTCAATATTCAGTGCAGATGGGGCATATTTACTCATATATACCTCTAATTACTTGGCAAAATTCTAACTCTTGAACCAGAATGTCAGCATTATGTAGCTGCTTGCTGCCCTTTTTTTTAATGCGTAGTATAAAGTGGGTTAGAATCCAAAGATCAGATTAATGCATGTCAGGCTAAAATGTATATTTTGTTTGGAGGTCTTTTCAAAACACGACTGAAAGGAATTTGCTGCTTGCATCTCAAATGCATCCAGATTAATTATTTTAAGAATGATGATATCATATGATATCTCATTAAATTTGGGGCTTTTATGCCCGACCTGATTGAAATCTGGGATGAGCTCAGATTTAGCAATTAAAGCTCAGGTTGAGCCTGTTCCAGTAAGTTGTTTTTTCAGTGATGCTTTGATTAACAAAGTATCTGGCTGACCCAAAAACCAAGAAAAGAAAAAAAAGAAGAAGAAGAAAATAGTATGCCCCATTTTCTAGAGATTTGTTATTATAGTTTAGTGTACTTAGATTCTTTTCCAAGTTCTTTCTTTCAGGAATTTTAAGCTCTGATTAACATATAAATATAAACATTATCAAGCAAACCTAAATTGTTCGTTGTTTGACATGGTCCTTCAGTAACCCTTTTAAGTCTGGAGTTTATCAGCTAGCTCAGAATATTGGTATACGTTAATGCTATTTCTGGTTCCATGAGAAAACAATGAGAAGAATTTGATATGAACAAATGGCATAGGGAAAGGGGAATTACTGACGTTGTTTTCAGTTTGCATATTTTGGTTTAGTGAAGGAGAGAAGTAATTTAGAGACACACAGAATTATGTTAGTGCCTTTTAATGATCAGAGTATTTTACAAGTTTCACTGAAGGCAATTTTCAACTTTATAGCTCCAGACAATGGGGAGATTATAAATGGTGGACCATATGACCATTTATTAAACTACTTATTGTCACCCACTTAATCTTACTCTCAAATACTCTCAACTGAAAAGCTTGGGACGAAGTATACCTATAATATAGTTATTGGCTCTATGGCTAGTTTCTTTAACAACTGAAGAACTTAAGATGTGCTAATTTTTAGTACTTTCTCTTTCATGAAACAGATCAATACACATGAAGCAGTTATTTGTATACTAGCGTCTCAGATTGCTAATCTTGGCGAGAGCATCATAGGTGCTGCCCTTCAAGAGAAGAAAGGATTTCAATGGGTAGGTTCATTAAATGTTTCGTATTTTGGTATCTTTAATATTGTATGACGTGTCTATCCTGCCTCTTTAAGGTCTTTAATTATTGTTTTTAAGGTGGGGGATTCTGCAGGTAGAGTTTTAAGTGCTTAAATGTTCAGTACCACTGCAGTCGTCTCTAGGGTTGAAGGATCCAAATTTGAATCCCAATCAGAACCAAAATTAACTAATAATAAATTTCAGCCTGAATTCTACAGAATTTGGGATACATGGCAAGATTAGAAGGTGGTATGAATATGCTTATTGATATCATTGTACTATTTGATTCACTGGGGATTTCTCAGGTGCAAATCATATTTTCATATGCATTTCCCTTTCGTGCATGATACTGAAAAAGAAAAGTGGGCTGGATAACATTTTTTATCAACTTACGGCTGCCAGATTTGGTTCACCAGTTTGACTTGTTTATCTGGTACTGTATGTACTTAATCTCAGATTAGTTATGCTCATACTATCCTGTTCTGCAGCTTAATAACGATATGGTCAATGTCATCAATATATCGATGGGCAGCATTGTAGCAGTCTTAATGCAGCTGGCACTCCAGAAGTTGCATATGTAAATTTTTGCTGCAAGATTTTCAAGGATCTCAAGCATCCCAGTTTTTTATGGCTATCTTGGTAATTGCACTAGATCAATGTTGATGAATATGCTTTGCCATTTTTTTTTTTCGGGCCAGAATATACTTTGCCATTGAGAACTGACATATTTATACTCCTAGGAGTTCATGTATCTTTTTTTCTTGTCCAGAGGGAAGTTCATGTCTCTGATATCCGGCATGTCATGAGATTCATGTGCCAATTCAATGTGGACAACAGCCTTTGAAACAAAAAGTATATTGTTTCTAGGTTTCATTGACCTGGCTGTAAGAATGGAGGGCAGTTGTTATGATAGCGAAACAACTCATTAGTCTACCTATTTCAAGCCTAATAAATTGAACGCAGTGCTTCTTCCAATTGCAGATGTAAATTTTGTTGTTCTCAGGTTAATGTTAATGACTAAGCAGTTTCTTTTTGGTATTCATTTGGTTGATTCATTGTTATGCTGTTTGTGATATGTCAATAATTTTGCACTCTTTTGCGGTGACAGTCCCCTTGGGAGTACATTTATTTTTCCGGCATCAACAAAAACATCGATTTATCTCGTATACATAACAATTATAAGCATTTCATCTTAAAACTTGATCATGGAAGCTTTAGGCTTTTGATGGTGCTACATCTTTAAACACATCTAATTAGAGGGAAGGATTCATTGCCAATGAAATTCCCTAGGAAGTGAGAATATTAGTAGATTGGATTATCTAAAACTATCACATTAATGGACTTGATAGATAGATCCATTTAGAAGATGCTTTAAAATTTAAATGGACATCTTAAAAATATTTCAAATTTATAATATCATTTTAAAATAATAAATAAAATTAAAAGACAAAAGTACTATTTTAACATTGATTTGATTTATTAATGTCTCTAAATGGGGAAATATTTAAAAACCATACACTTATTCAAGTAAATGTACGAATAAATTTTGTCACCATTTACTATAATTAGCTATGATTATCTCATTATATATTGAATTGATACAGTACATATTCTCAAATACTTTTTTAAATTAAGTTTACCAACAAATTTTTGTTCTGTCAATCTTAAACCCTAAACTTATATACTCATTTAATAGAATGATTTTTTTTTTTTTTTACTTTGGTACTCTCAATTTTTTTTAATTTTAAAAAGTAATGGATTCGAATGAGACTTATTTAAATGATAAACTTCCCTTGAAAATGTAAAACCTCACTTGTTATCTTTATCTTAAATTGTGGATAATTGGGAGAGCAATCAATTGTAGATATGTTTTCTCCTCATTTAAGCTGGGTGTTTCTCACCCGTTTTCTTCACTTATTACTTATAGTATAACCAGGCTTTCAAAACCGTCCACTCTGATCTTAATTCAAATTAACGTATTATACGTTTCTTTTAAAAACTAAATGCATTTTTTTAAATCAAAGAGGGAAAGCAATAAGCTCCTACACTTAATTTTTAACACGTTCACTGGTACTAAATGCTTCTTTTTTTTTTTGGTTAAAGGTCAGGATAAAATCACATAAAGGTGTCCAATCAGCACAAATATTCTGTTTATACATATTCACACGCTAAAACTCAACTGATATAAGACTTGAAAGTACCCATGAAAGACCCAAAACTAAACTAATTATTTAAGCTAGGTGTTTATCAACCATGTTATTCATTAATCACCATCAAAAGCTTCCTAAACCATCGCTCAAATCCTGATAAACCAATCAAATTAATCATGCGGTAAAGGCAAGAGTCAAAATTGATCAGCATTTATGACAGTTGAATAAAAGAACAAGATGAAATTTCCCAGGCCATCTATTTGTTATTGGTCGCTAGCCAACAAAATTATCATTCAGTCCACAGAACCTGCTACCAATGAAGCCACGTTGGATTGCAGTTTGAATAAATCCTTACTTTTGACCTTTCTTATATAAAGTAATTTTCAACTTAGTTCATCTGAATCTTTTTTACTTTAACCCTTTACGGATAAAATATTTTTCAAATTACTTCTCTGATAGAATTATTTTTTCATTTTAATTTTTTATGGACATTTTTTAATTTGATCTCTTACAACAATAATATCTTTAAAATATATGTTATATTTAAAATATAAAGGATATTAATAATAATAATAATTTTATTTTTTAAAAACATAAATGAACAGATAAGGGATCAAATTGATAGAAAAAATTTATGAACTGAGAATGAAATTTTATGAAGGACTAAATGGAAAAATACTCTATATATATAGGATCAAATTCAATTTTACTCATTGCAATTCCTGGTACCTTGTTTTCAACGCCTTCAGACACATCACTATAACAAAAGCTGTCTCCTCACACATGCTCTTCTCGTTTCACCGCCCTTTTTTCCTCCACTCCTCACTTAAACTTTCTTACCAGACAACACAATAATGTCATCTTCCTCATACGAGGTTGTCCTCACCAGCTCTCCTGACGGCCCCATCATGGCCTACGACCCCTCCACCGGCGCCGCAGTCGCCCGCTTCACCGGCACCCGGTCGCCCCGCCAAGGCCTCACGTTGGCCGGAAAGGGGTTCATTGCTGCGGCTCATGTGTCGCCGGACACGGAGGCAGTGTCAATTCACATCTACAACTGGTACACTTCGAGTGTGTTTCATAGGTTCCCTGTGCCTGAGTTTGTGGCCCCACTCGCCGCCACTTCTGACGGCGCTTATATCTTCGCCGGCGGCCAGTCGGGGAGCATCCATTGTTTGTCAGTTCCTTCTGGGGATATAGTGAGATCTTTCCCTGTTCACACACAACCCATTTCTTGTCTCCAACTCAGTGATGATGGTTCCTTGGTCATTTCAGGTATGGGTGGTAGATTTGAATTGGGTTATATATAAAGTATTGAACTATTTATTGTTTCTCTAAATTTTATTTCGTGATCATTTGATCATTCGAGTAATTTTGATTCGGCGCATTTGGTCATTTTATTATCTTAAAAATAATATTTTTTTATAAAAAAATTAATATCTATTTTTTTAAAAATAAAATAATGTAAATGTACCAAACACACTAAATTTCAAATATACATATCCATGACTCACATTCTAAGGTGGACTGCACTTTACCTTTTGATTCTATGAAAGTTTTATTTTCAATATTTAATTCTTTATTCTAAATTTTCATTATTTTTTCAGTCATTGTCTTTTTAATTAATTTTTATTCTTTGTCTTGTTAAAAAATATTATCTTTTATGTTATATATATATATATATATATATATATTTTTTTTTTTTTTTTTATGCAATACAATATTTTGTGTAATGTTATATCAAATATTATAATTTATTAGGTATTCCTATTTTATAAGTACCAAACTAACCTTACTATTAATATGGACAAAATGAACCACAGTTTTTTGTTTTTGTTGAAATTGACTTGCATGGTCTTTGAATTTTTCACCTGTTCAAATGTAAGCATGAATCATGATTGGGCCATCCTCTTTAGCCCACAACCCAAATTTGGGGATGAGGACAGCTTGCTTAAAATTGAAAACTAAGGTGGGAAAAACACACGTAACGCTCTGGCCCAACTCGTTTACGGCTTATTATCTAAAACAAAATTGTATTTATACTTAATATTATTCATTAAATACTCATTTTCAATGAACAATTTATCATTATTTAATTCAAATTATTTTTTGTTAAAAATTATATAAAACAAGTAAAAAAAAAAAATTAGCCCACATGAGTGAGTACGAACTTTTCTTAAATATGTAACACCATTTTTTATTTAATGACGTAACTCGTTAAATTATGAATCTTAATGGTTAGATATAGTAAGCTTGTGGACAGCTTATATGCAGCTTTTTACGTAAATTAACTTCCAACCTTATGTTGATTAAAGTTGGTCATAATAATGAAATAATACCTATAATTTCATTCAGGTGGTGATGACGGTAGCATTGTCGTGATCCCGACCTTTCAACTCGCAGCACCGTCCTCCTCATCACCATCGGACCCAAACCCTAATGACTTGATCCTGCACCAACTCAAGGCACATTCGGATTCAGTCACAGCCTTCAGCACAGGAATAAGGCCATGCAACTCCACACTCATCTCCTCCTCCCTAGACTGTACATGTAAGTTCTGGAATCTTCTAGATGGAACCCTCCTTCGCACAGTGACCTTCCCTTGTGCCATCCTTGGGGTCGCAGTAGACTCATCATACTCACACTTCTTCGCTGCTGGGTCAGATGGGTCGGTTTATAAAGGATCCATGAAGGCTTATAGCAGAGCAAACCTAAGCAAAGCTCAGAAATTGGTGAAATGGAATCAAAGCCATAGTGGGTCGACTGTGTCAGTGGTTTTGGTGAATGAGGGGAGGCATCTGGTGTCTGCGAGTGAAGATGGCAGTGTGTGGATGTGGGAGGTGGAGACTGAACAAGTGGTTATGGTTATTAATAATGGTATAATGGAAGGAAGTATTAGTGATATGATAGTGGCCAGTGGGACTGAGTATAGAGTAAGAGAGAGGAGTGGTAATAGTAATAATAGCTTCAGTTTTGGACTGTGTAATGAAGAAGTGGTGAGGTCTATGAAGAAAATCATGGACCTTGGAGATATATTGAGTGTGGTAGAAGAAGATAGGAAAAGAGCCATTGATCTGTTGGAATCTGCAATTGCTATGTACGAGAGGCTGTTGGAGCTTATACTTGAGGAGGCTCTGAAAGGAGCTAATAGCACTAGCGAAGAACAGGAAGAAGGGAAGGAAGAGAAAGACGACAAGTAAGCTGTCATCAGCCTATGCATGTATCAAAGATTTGTAGATCTTTTTCTATGTTTAGATATGTCTAAGAAATATGTATGTCAAGAAGGAATATGATTTTATATCTTTCTGGAACTGGTTATTTCTGATTGTAAATCAGAAGAGTAAAGGAAGAATTAAGAAGCTCATTCCTTGAGACATCAGATATATAGCTTAGTCAATTCCAAATTTTCTACTCAATTATTAAAATATACATAATTTTCTGACCTGACGTTCGCAATTCTCTTAACCGAAGCTAACATAGATCAAATAAACCAAATAACGGATTGTCTCAACTTGCTTTGTTCCATCTCAGATCATAAAATTAGTGCAAATATATATGACTCTTAGCTTCCTTTCTAAAATTATTTATAATCTATTAGTACTAGCAAATATTTTTTCTAAAATTCAAGTGTTTTTCTCTCACAAGTGACTCTAGTCCAATTACTAACAAGCAACATCACTGTATGTAGCATGCAACGTGAGTGTTTTCAGACTCCGACAATAGAGAAGTTCATATCTAATAGTTCAAATTTATTTTTGTGATCGTATACAGTCATAATTTAATATATAGTTACAGTAATATCAGAGTATCCAAATTAGAACATACTAATTGTTGAGCAGAGAGAGCATTCATTAGGGGATAGAAATGGCACTGCAATCTTGTGGAAATCTGTTTGCAGGCCAAAAGAGTATGGTAGTGCTGGCATTAAGTCGAAAGAACTGATGAATGAAGCTCTTCTTATAAAACTTGCTTGGGAAGTCTGTATTTACAAGGGATGATGAATGGTGATCTAGGAGCCAAGGGGCAAGTATGGAATTACATATTTTGTGTTTATAAATATTTTATGTTTTTAGATATCAATTATATTTAGTATTCATAATTTATTCCATTTTATCTATTATTTTTAATATATAATTCTAGTTTCACTAATTTTAAAAAAATATTTTTTAAATATTAAGAATTACTTAGGTAGAAAACATAGCATTGACACTGTATTTAAGAAAATAAAATGTCCCACACGTGTCAGGCCAACATATCAACCAACACTTTTTCAGTAACTTGCTTTTATTGAGAGAAAGTTTGAATCACTTGCAGTTATTTCATAAGTAATAAAATGTAAAAATAATACCACGTGTTATTATTTTTGCACTCTACTTCATTTGCAATAATTGCAGGTAATCCATTGGCATTGAGGAAGTTATTACTATAATTAGTCTTTATTGAAGAAGAGTTGTCTAAATTTTTTTTAAAAAAGTATGGATTAAACATTTGGATGTAGGATTTTTTTTTTCTCATAATATTTTGCTTAAAAAGCCACTTCGAAGGTAGGCTGATTCATTAAAAATTAATGATAAAAAATACATCAAGCTAAATTTTTTTTTTAAAAATGTAATATGGCCTCTTTCACTTGAATTCCCTTGTCCTTGCAAGCATTGTAGCATTAAATATTCAGCAATGTTATATGCACAATTCTTAATCTTTCAGGGAGGAAATGAAGTAAAAGAACTCTTATTTATGCTAATTGCATTACTGATCATAAGAGATGATATTATGATTGAAAAATAATATTTTTTATTGATGAAAATGATTTAATTATATTATTTTCTCTTATGACAAACAATTACATGATGTTCTCTTAAAATTAAAGATATATTACGTTTTAGTTTTAAAAAAATATCGGTCATTGATTTTTTTTTTTCTTTTATCAAATAAAATTATTCAAGGCGCATCATTTGCATCCCAAAGTGTCAGAAAAAAAGTAATCATTAGTGTCACCTATTTTTTAATACAAGGAACTTAAAAAGTATTCAATAATTAGATTAGATAGCATGTCCTACTCAAATCAATCATTATAATTTATAGACATCTCAAATAAAACACCTCAGAAATGAAAAAAAAAAAAAAATCTTCTTCTGGATATGGAACCAGCTAGCTAAATAAGCTAACTGTCAAAGCTCCAGGTTCTGGAACTTCCTAGCCGCCTTTCGTCCACCACACAAAGAAAATAGACTATTCACACATCCAGTGAGATATTGTCGTGTAAAGAAGACAAAGAATTGTGAGGGTACCACAGGATCTGAATCTGAATCTGATGCTACGTTAATCCAATCAATTTTCTGACCCAACTTGAGGCTCAGAAAGTGACACTGACAGGAACAGCATAACCCCAATTAAACCCTTGCTGTTTCATTCTGAGCCACTCGTTATGCTAATTGGAATATGTGGAGAAGATGTGGACAGTTCCTTATGCTGTCTTGACAATTCATACTGTTGAAGTTTTTTTTCTTTCCTTTTCTTCAATTCAAACACCAAATGAGTTACAAGGACATGGATAAGCTGGGAGAACTTCAATACAATCTATGTATCATTTTTTTCAATTTTTAATTTTTGATATTTTCACAGTAAAAGTATCATTGAGTCTATTTATATATCAATCGAGATTAAAAATTTTTCAAATCAACTTGAAAATGATAGACTGTACTCAGAAAAGTATCTAGTTTGAAAGTTTAAATGTAAATTATTTAGGTAAGGAGCTTATTTCATTAACTATTAAGCCAATCTTCTGAAATTTGTATCTAATTGTTTGATGAATCGTTAGATATCCATCAAAACTGCATATATTCTTATTTTATTTTCAAATGTGAACATTATGATAGATAACTTTATACCTCTAAATCTATTAATGTAAGGGGCTCATAAATGGCAAAGAAACAAATAGGTCATCACTGTATACAAATGTAGCCACAAACAGAGTTTGGATAAGAACTTCTCTTTTGAAGGACAATTAGTCAATAACACTAGTATAACGCAGCCAATATGAACAAGATCACTATGATATCCAAATAAATGCATCTATATTGGATTCATGTACTGAATTAAGAATGCTGCAAGACCAGACTGAATTGAAAAGTATGCTACATTCCCTTTATTTATACTGATTTATTTGGCTAGTTCCCAATGAGAGATGAAGAGTATACACACAATAAGAAACTGCGACAACCATGAATAGAAACATGTAGCTAATAAACTTCTCTAAAGGAGACAACTTCAAAAGCTTGCATCATCAGATAACAGAGAATAAAGAGCAGAAAACCTAGGACATTACAGTAGTGGTATGAGAAAAGATACTACAGTTGTCTCCTCCGTTTTGATAATGTAATTTTTTTCTGAACATGCCAGGGCTGTTGGATGTGAGAAGTGCATATGTCAGGAACAAACATTGTTCTATCAGCGGATGAATATCGAGGGTCTTTCGGCCAATATAAACCTGAGGCTGTCGGCGGGGAAGGGATCTGAGGTACTGTCCAAGATGAATCAGGAACCCAGCCCAAGTGATCATCATTATCCATTTCCTCTTCACTGGATCTTAAAACAGAAGAATCAGAATCCCCAAGCTTACCACTGTCAGCCTGCAAAAATTCATCAGAAAAAGACAAGGTAAACAGGGAAATCATGGAACTACGTTAATTGCCAAGCTAAGATCACCCCAAGGACATCAAACACTAAGACTCCAAATGCCCAAACTAAATTGATAATTGTACATTTATCTACAATGTCAAAACACATTATAATAAACAAACATGAACACTATTTTATATAAAAACATAGACGACGAGCGATTTTTATATATTGATCCTAGTTTTGTAGAAGATGAGGGGTTTTTATATAGACAAACATGAGCTTGTTGGGAACATAATAGATAATACAATGAAACACTAGGATGATATAGAGCTGATAAGTAAATGAAAACTTATGATATAATTAGTCTTAAATGTTTCTCTTTTTCTTTCAGAGGTCGTAGGTCGAGTTTATATAGATTGGGGTCTAATAGATCCGTTAGGAGTGAGTGGGAAATCAGAGAATTCAAAATATAGCCATTATAGATCCGTTATACCTTTTTTGTCACTAACCAATTGACTGTTCACCATTGACCAGTTGATTGGTCTTTCATTACCTTTCACAATTTTCAAATTTTGAACCCTAACAGTTGACTGTTCACTTTAGACCAGTTGATTGATCACTCATAGAGAGCTTCCAGTCAATGGTCTCAAGGCTTATAGTTGACTGATGCTTGATCTGAGAGTGATCAATCGACTGTTCACGTGTGGCCAGTCGATTGCTCACTGACAGAGAACTCCTAGTCGATTAGGCTTGAGCTTGCAGCTAATTGGTCTCATCCAAGAAAGTGACTAATCGACTATTGGCTTGTGAGCAATCAACTATTCACTCACAGAAAGTACCCAGTCAATCTGATTTTAAGCTGGCAGCAGATTGGAGGCTTCTAAGAAGATGACTACTTAATTGTTAGGTAGTGGCCAGTCGACTGTCTACTAATAGAAAGTTTCCAAATCAGCTTTGCTCAACCTTTAAAACCTGAGATTAATTTTCCATTCATTTTAATTGATTCCTATCAACTCAATACCATTTACAAAGGTTCCTAAGGCATGGTTAAACATTAAAAACACATAGAACCTAAGTAATACATATCAATACTTTTCTTCTTGTGTTGTTATCATCAAAAGATTGATCTTTCAGCAAATGGGGCTCATAGTCACCTCCAACCAGTACATTTTCCCTTTAACTTTTCCAGCTTGCAATATTGGGTTCAGAAAGGAAAAGCACATTTATATATATGCTTAGCAAAAAATGACCAGAGTGTTCTGTAAACTTATAAGACATTCTCCTGGAAAAGGCACACCTCACACATGATTTTGCAATTCTATGACAGGAACCTCTACGTCTCTATTGAAATAGTGACTTGTAGCCCAGAAAAGAAGAGAAAATTATTAACAGATAAGAAAGAAAATATCCGAGCTCATAAGAGACTAGGCCCACACTCAAATCCTCACTGAAATTCTGCCTATCCTACTCTCTCTCTCAGCCCCCATTTTATTAACCTTCAACCTGACTAACTTCTTCTATAAGTCCTCTCGTCACCTTCCATGCGCCCCTCCGCATGGCCTTATTCCCTTGACCAAATTCATGCTAGCTGTGCTGCTCTCTTTCCCCACTACACCATAGCCTCTCCTAATTGGAGACCCACCATTCTCAAAGCAAAGGTCCAGCTTTTCACAGTTACAAAGGCTTACAAACAAGGGGAAATAAAACAAAGAACTTAAGGCTAGATCTCAAATGTATCACATATATTGTAAAGCCCAAGAAAGACATCTGAGGTTATACTATTTTTGTGGTCTTCTCAGAGAAAAGCTCTAGGAAAGAGACTCACACGAACAACCACTTTTACCAATCCATCATATACCTTCAGTTGCTCCAAGATCCTGTCAAATTCTGCCATATATCAACTCTGCTAGGGAGACCATGACCACAAAACCATTTGAAACAAACTGAAGAGAACAAAATCATAGACCTTCTCTGGTCAATTATCTTCGCATACTTTTAGGGAACCTATATTTTCCTTTTGCATATTAATAGGACCAACATGTTAGCAGGGGAATACCCTCAGAAAAAAGGATCAGGACTATCAAGGTCACTTTACCTTACTAAGCAGTGATGCTCTTGGCACGATAAATAGTTACAAGGCTTACGAAAACAGATTCCTTCTGAAGATTCATGAGCCAGAGGCCCAGAACAGTTCACTTACACCAGTGCTGCTCCATCGCCTATCGATGTGCACGAGTGAGTATGTGGACATGTGTGTAAGATAGATCAGTGTTCAAGTTTATCAATTCTTGATTATGATGAAAATAAATTAAGAATACTACCCCAACTATAATCCAAAAATTAGCAAGATAAAGACTCCACAGAACAACCAATGAAAATTAAAGAAAAAAAAAAGAAGCTTAGACATGGACTGAAACAATTCAAGAGAATTATTGTACAGTAAGCGTAAACAAACCTTGGCAGGTCCATTATCTGTGAAATTATAATTCTGACTGAATTCAGTCAGCCCAAAAAATTCCTCAAGGGGCCAATTTGAGATGTCTGCTGTAGAACCACCACCATAAGACACTTCAATTGGTTGAAACTCTCCAACTCCTCCAACTTGGATAGGTAACAATTCATTGTATTCAGATGACTGAGGCATTGAAGAAACCTTCTTAGAGACAGAAGAAGATATTGTATCTGATATTTTCCCCCCAGAATGAGACTTCACAGGGGACAGGGAAGCAACAGGTTCAGTAGCTTCAAGACCCACTCTTACACCAGTGAGCAGAAACCTCTGATGAGTGGAGACATAGGAATTTGCTGTGTGTATTGCCACATCACACTTTCTACAAAGTAAAGCTCGGTCCTCAAGACAGAAGAAATAGCCAACTGTATCCTGCAAGGATTAGCAGACTCTCATCACAGGCTCATCCAAAATGATGAAGACTCCTAATTTATTTAAACAGAACTGGAACAAATAAAAGATTAAGACTCTCACTCGACAACAATGCCAACAATGTCAGTCACATAAATCAGGTCCACATTAAATGTAAAAGGAAAGGCTTTCCTAGTTTCTTAAAGGAGAAGCAACATTTTTAAGCGACTACATTTAACTACTGGATGCTGTTTCAATTGGGAGGAACGGAATGCATCACAGAATTTAGAAGAAAGCAGCTAATGACTATCTCTTACAGTTACCTACACAACAATTAAGATGTTCATAATAACTCCTAATAGCAAACATGCATGTTTCACCTTATTCACATCCTCCCCCTCCCCACCAAACAAACGTGCCCAAAAAAAAAAAAAGCGCATACACGTGAGAATAAAATACTGCAAATAAAGATCTGGGAAAATTAAAAGATTACAATACTGCGGAGTGGGTAGATTAGAGACAATATGAAAAGGTACAGTATAAATTCAATCACCAGCACGATTCCTTATTTTTCACCATTCCTAATACGAGATAACATTCAATATTCTAGGCTATGTTCTTAGCATGTATGTTATATGTATAAGATATGCCAGAATATCATATAAATTTCATGCATCAAATATTTTTTGGCACGGGAATGATTCTAATCGACCATGTCAGGAAATTATACTTCTTAGTCCAAGTATAATAAAAATAGGAAATTCAAGATTCGGACAATCATATCAATGAAAATTAGAAGAAAAAAAAATAAACGAATTGTTATCTCTTGTAAAAATAACAAAACAGATTTTGCTAAATAATCCGCAGAATGAAAAGTACTAATTAGAGAAGAACCATTATCGGGCACCCAAAAAAATTCTTCTAAGACCAGTAAAGACTTCGTTTATATCTACGAGTGCCTTCCAATAAAATTCGTTGATACCATATGCCATCGGTTCAATCAAACTTGCAAGTCTATAATAAAACTGAACCAAATTTATATCAGTCAAGACTTTCTGGTCGGAAGGATGTCTACAGAATAAGAGGTAAAAGCTCTATTGCAGATCATATCAAATTGAATTTGGATTGAAATGCCACCTGGAATTATGAGACTAGCATATAATATAGCCTCCGACATCAATAAGTAATCATTGACATTACATAAAAATATGCGCAAAATTAGCAGATAAAGTGGCAAAAATCCAACAGCAGTATAGTTGTAAAAATCTAAGACTTTCTACTTTTTATTATCCTACCCATTATTTTTCTCCATGGACTTAGCACAGCAAAATGCTTCTGGATACCAGTTGCAAGAAAAAAATAAAATCGATGCTGTACTATACAAAGAAGCTCAATAAATACAAAATTCTACATAATCTAGAGATTTCTTATGAGGAAAAAAAGTAATTTAATAAGATACCTGACAAATATCACATTTCGGCATGTGAGAGGAAGAGGTAGACAGAGGAACCCTCTGGTGCTTGGTGGCTAGCTTGTTAGCTGCATGAACCTTCTCGTCACATTGCCGACATAGCGCCGCCTCGTCCGCACAGCACAGAATCTCCGCCTCCGCCGCCTCACACACGTTGCACTGAATCTTCATCTTTTCCTCTCAACCACAATTCTAGAGATTCTCCTCTTCTCCACCAACCAAAGAAAAAAAAAATAGAAATAAAAAAAGTTGCGTCGTTTCTTTCTCTCTGGAATTCCTCTCCTTCCTTTGGAACCCACAAGCTTCGAGCTATATTCTTTATCCTTTTTACATAGAATTTTCGAAGGGCAAATTGAATCCCAAGAGTACTAGAGAGAGACCGAAAGGTGGGGAGGTGGGGATGTCACAAGGAGAAGAGCTGGGTTTAAGAAGGAAGGATGGATATTTTTGAAGGCCGCGAAGCTCAATGTCCACGTGGCAATAATCGGGTAGTGTCGCGGCAAAGGAAACCGACTAATGCCATTGTAAGAAGGGAAAAAAAAGGAAAAAAAAAAACTCAAAAAACTATTAAAACCTATAACTTTAACAAATTTGTTGTAATAGTTTTTAAATTTTGAAATTATTAGAAATATCAAATTTTATTTGTTCAAGTAAAACTGTATTTTAGTTTTACATATATCGATTTATTTTCAATTTTTATTGTTTATTAAATTTTATTTTCAATTTGATCCATTATTAATTTAAATGTTAATACATTTAATTTAAATTTAGTCAAATTAAGTAATTAAATGTACTAATATTTAAATTAGTGAATGATTAAAATTAATAATATTTTAATAAATGAAATATTAAATTAAGAATAAAAATTAACAAGGAATTAAATTAAAAATAAACTTATAAATTAAAAAAATAATTAATAAATAAAAGACTAAATAATATTTTATTCTATTAAATAATCTTGATTCGAATCCGAAAACTTTATTCTTCAAACATATAATGAAGGGTTTTTTGCCAGTGTCTCCCAATCTCAAGTCAGCCTCCTTTAGAGAAAAAAAAATTTGATCCTAGAATCCTTTAAAGCAATTTCAAAATTTAAGATAATTCATATTAAATATGTTAAACTTATGCGCGTTGAATGTAATTTTTTCAAAAAAAGAAATAATAAAAAATATTAAAAAAATAACTAATCAAAACAAAAATATTAAACCCGTTCTCCTTGCTTCTTTGGTGGTGCTGTCCAAAACTTTTGGACTGCAAAAAAAAAAAAAAAAAGAGGGACAATAATTTTCGGGCTTTAGTGTCCTCCTTAGTTTGGAAATAAAGGTGTAAAATTACCGGATAATGTAATTTTATTTTTAAAAAAAAGTAATCTAATTTTATCATACTATTACATTATATATTTAAATTTAATGTCTATCCTAACAATATATTACTTGACACACTATTTATCTCCTTGGCATTATAAACTTACGTTCAAATTTAATGTATAAACTAACCTATTATCAAGTTTAATATTACATTTTTACATGGACACATGATACAAATATATAATTAAATGATTAAAAAAATAAAAGGACAATATTGCCTCCTTTTAAAATTAGGTAGATGAAATTAAAATTTTTTATAAACTAAATATATCACAAGTATATTTCAATTGAACTTTTTCTATAAATTTGTACTCAAATTTATATATTTAATGATTTTTTTTTATGGTGTACAAAAATTAGAACCCACATTTATAGGTGGCGTGGGGTCCTAAATTTGATTGGAGGCTGATTTCGAAGCACCAATTCAGACCCCATTGTCTGGGCATAGAGTTGGAAAAAGTGAAAACAAAAAACAAACGTATGAGTTAGATTTCAATGGCCATGTTCCACTGCAGCGAAGCAAAAAGAAAGAAGTCAAAAAAGTTCCCTAATAATTTCACCAAAAAGAAAAGCCCCCAGTAAATGTAAAATTATCATTTATTTTATGAAAAAAAAACTTATATAAAATTTTTTATATTTTTGTTATATTATTTTTTAATTATAATATAATAAGTGTTTAATTATCTAATAATATTATAATAAGTGTATAATTATTATAGATAATTATTTTATTTTAAAATTAAATTATTAATTATTAATTAATTTAATATTTTTTATATCTTAATTAAATAAAAGTATAACAAAAATGTAAGTAATTGCATATAAGTTCAGTTCTTATTTTATTTGAAGTTTTTTATAAGTTTTGAGATGTGGGATCTCACATGCGTATATTAAAAATCCAAAGTTTCGAATTTTTAGATTCCATGTCCCCAATTTTGTAAACAAGAACATGACCTTTTGATTACTACGTGCAATCATCTAATGATTTTTTAAAATTTATTAGGATAATAATTAATAATTCATATATATTAAAAATAATTAAATAAACAAAGAGTGACCAATAATATTGTTAAAATCAGAGTGGTCATTAAATATAAAACATTATAGTTATATATACATATACGTATGTACCTACATATATCATATAATAAGTGCATTAAATTATTTTTACCTGAATCAAATCAATAAAATTAATTACTAAAAAAATTAGTGAATATCCTGCTCTTGAGTACACCGCAATGCACAAAATATCTGTCAATGTGATACACACGCCATTACATAGTAGTACTGCATTCAAAGGCCATGTGAAGATAAAGTATTTCTTTTAATTGAGTTTTTTAGCTAAAAATATTTGCCTTTCATTTATCATATAATTATTATCTTAGTCTTTAATTAATTAAAATACTTAAAATATTCTCTTATTTATTAAAAAATATTATACTTAATTTTTTACTTTCTAAAAAATTATTAAAATTAATCTCTTTACCAAACTACAAATTTTAAATCAAAGAAATTAAATCTGATACTAATATAAAAAGTAAATAATCAAGTGTGATAATTTTTAATTTTTGCCGCCATATCAATTTTAAATCTCAAATTTAAATGATTAAATTTAATACTTTAATGAAAAATAATAAAATATTATTTTAAATATTTTAGCTAAAAATATTTGCCTTTCATTTATCATATAATTATTATCTTAGTCTTTAATTAATTAAAATACTTAAAATATTCTCTTATTTATTAAAAAATATTATACTTAATTTTTTACTTTCTAAAAAATTATTAAAATTAATCTCTTTACCAAACTACAAATTTTAAATCAAAGAAATTAAATCTGATACTAATATAAAAAGTAAATAATCAAGTGTGATAATTTTTAATTTTTGCCGCCATATCAATTTTAAATCTCAAATTTAAATGATTAAATTTAATACTTTAATGAAAAATAATAAAATATTATTTTAAATATTTTAATAAATAAAATTAAAATAATAATTTTATAAAAATAAAGACCCAAAAGATATTTTAGTCTTCTTTCCATCTTCTTTTAATTGCTTAATTTGTCGTTTACAATATTAATTTCCACCACCACAAATTCTTTCTCCTTCTCTCTTTTTGTCTCCTTTCTAATGCCCATTTCCACATTCTTGTTCTTCCTTTCCGTCTCTTTCTTAATTAATTTCCATCTATCTCCGAATTCAATTTCAACACCAACCTCGTAAATCACTTGTGAAGACTCACTATAGAAAATTGACCCCACATAGTCGAAAATTGATCAGCCACAAAATGATATTTATCGTTTGAGGCATTACTAACTTGGTGAGAATTTCATGGCATTGCTTGTCGACGACATATGACCAGCCAAACGTTAATGAGAAAAAGGCCCACATCGAAGGCCCTGTGTTGAACGTGAGGCAGCAACGTGTGATCAAAATTTTGCTACATACGAAAATTCAAATATGATAGTTTTAAGGTTACTAGTGTTTGCAATTCTAAATAACCGCAAAGGGAGTAAGTAAGATCTGCTTTAACAAACGATCAGTACCATAAAAATAGGATAAGATGTTTGGTTTAACAACCTCCATCAATTTCACTACACGCTTGAAAATAAGATTGGTGTTTTAAGAAAGGGCAAACAAGGCTTGATAATACAAAACAAGACAATTTTAATGCATAAACAATGTTTCTATTTGCAACAAATGATGAAAAAAAGGGAAAGGAACAATTTCAACATTTAACATTTTCAAGAAAGTTATATGCTATTCAGAAGAAGATAGAATGGTGTAGTGGTTGCCGAATGCAAATCAAATGTTGTACACTTAAATTGTTTTTTGTTAATTTTTTTTTAATTATAACGAGGATGATCAACGTATTATTAGCCTTAAATTACTGAAGGTATTTAATGATCTTTTACCAATGTCAATCGACAAGGACAGAGAAAAAGCAACATTGTCAACATTTGGTGCCAAGCGACCTTTGAAACTCATAAATAAGACTCGTCCATTCTTAAACAAATTAAAAGCAACTCTTGGGAAAAGATTATCCTGACAATAATTCGACTACACAATGACAAGCAGATCAAGGACATTTTCAGCTACTAGTGCTTTGGAGACAAATATTTAGAGGTTAACTTTTCAAAAGAGAAATGCTAACACATCCTAGGTGGAAGTTTCTTAGGCAATATAGGTTGAAGATTCTTTAGCCAACCTTCCATTTAAAGTTGTAAATAGACGATTATTATGAAAGGTACTAAAGAAAATGCGTCCATAAATAGTAGCAAGGTTGTTAGGCCCCTAAAAGAACAGTCAGCTAGTGAGGCCAACCACCCATTGAAATTATAGAGGAAAGTTTTCCAACCTTCAAACCATGAACCTTTTAAGGCAAATGATGTCCCAAATCTGCCATAATAGGCATTCAACAAGGTCTAGTTCTTCATAGTTTTAATTTAAAAAATGAGCATCACATACTTTATTAATGATTGTCACAAGGGACAACTACAAACAAGAGAATTAATTTACCTTTATTTCATATTTCCATCCATGACTTGATAAAATGCAAGAAAGAATTCATGCTTTCAAAAAAAAAAAAAAGGAAAAAAAATCGATGAAGAAACTCATGATAAAACCATTTCCATTCCCTGAATGAATGCCTTGAATTTTATTAAACTATTATTTACAAGAATATTTAATAATTATGTATAGGAATATCTATTACCTCTCAGCCAAGTGCTCTTTAGATTGAGCTCATTTTGCTATCCTTTTATTCTTTATAACAAACCGACCATGCTCTCATTCTCATAAGCTTCTTAGCCTCCTCAATCACATTAAACTTAAGGGCTCCCTAATTGCTTTTCAATCATCTAAGCAAACCAATTACACTTTCCATTGATATTATCATATTCAAATATTTTTAGCAAATTGAGCCACAAATCTATTAAAGATCGGCAACTAAATAACATATGGACTAAGCCAGTGGGACTTAGGTGTGATGGACTTGTTTTGGACTAGGCTCCTTTCTTTTGCTTTTGCTGTTAACATACGAAGCATCTCTATTTAATTTTTTTTTCTATGATATATTTTTTATTTTGTGTTTTTTTTAATGGTTTTCAACTTTCTCTTTGTATTTTTATTGTTTCTAACATTTTAAACTCTTTTTACATCTAAGTTTGATAAATTTATTTACTTATTATTATTAAGATGATTGTTTTTATCATGATTAAATTATCCATAGACCTTGTTTATTTATTTATACTTGAAATTCGTTCATAATTCATAAAAGTTGGCCAATGAAATGCATCATATATACATAATTAATTTACAATTATAGTCAAATATGCTATTGCGAGTTATCAATTTTTAATTTTAATACATATATATATATATATATATATATATATATATACAGTTTTTAGCAAAATATAATGTATTATAATATAATTCGGCCCCTGGAAAACAAATTTCAACCTCTGCTCTGTGTCAAGACTTTATGGTGTTTTAAACTTTTTTGAAAAAGTTTTTTTTCCAAATGTAAGTCTTTAAATGAGATACTTTCCAAGAAAATCCTTAGGCTAAAAATTTTTTCATCCCTAATTTACATTAGGCTTGTTTGATTGTTAAAATCTTTGTGAGGTAATAAGAATAAGAATAGGTAAAAGAATGAGTCTAGTTGAACTAAAAAATAAAAAGTTGATTTTCTAAACAATAAAAATATTATGAATTAAAAGCAATTAAACATGATAATAAAGTTTTCATTCTCATTTCTTAGTTTGATTATAGCAACCATACTCATGACATTCAACCTTTGTTACTTCCTGAACTCATGAAAACTTACGCTAAAAGAAATTGATTTCACATGGCTGTAAAAACGATTAAGGTGTCATTTTTTTTTTGTATTTATAATTTTAAACATAATATATCTAATTATAATGTAATAATAATATTATTATAATATCAACTCAAAAAAAATAATATTATAATTATATCTCTATATTATAAGCATTTAAAATTATGAGTATATCCAAGATTTACTAACAATTTATCATAAATTAATACAAATTATTTTGTATTTTAAAAGTATCTTAGCATTTTGTTTCATTTAATTATATTTAATATAAGGGCTAATTAAATGTTAAAAATCAATTTAAAATTTAAATTTGTTGTCAAATGTCTAAAATGCCCTTAGGTTAACAATATTTGAAAGTCCAACTTACTAATGTTAAAGATTACATATGACATCACCCTCAATTTCCTTCAACAGATTTGACTAAGTTTGAACATTTTACCCTGTAAATATACAACATTGTGTATATGGATGATCGTTCCTCGTTCCCGTTCCTCGCAGGGATGAATTCTCTTCCTATGAGGACATCAGTTTTTTTTAAAAAAAAATTACAAAAAATAAAAATATTAATAAATATGAAAAATGGACATAGTTAAAAAATTAAAATTTAAGCTAATTGTTTATATTATTCAATAAACACTAATCAAATTTAAAAAAAAAAACTAAAATGAATTCAAATCAAATAAGTTCTAAAAATTTCATAAATGTAAAGAAATAATACCTTCAACAAATTAAAAACATTAAGTTTAAATCATATAAACATCAAGAGATTTTTTTTACTGAAGTCTTTATTGTTTATTCTATATTGCAAGTTTGATATTTCAACCTATTTTGTTTTTATTATTTTAATATGTTAAAAACTTATATATTTAAAACATCATACATATTTGTCTAAATAACAGTTTAACTCTAAATTGATATTATTAGTTAAAATAATATTTTTTACATATTAAAAATAGTTATATTTCTAATTTTTTTGTTTTTGTAAAAAAATTCACGTTTGTTAAAATTAAAAATATAATAAAATTACTACTAGTACATATATATATATATATATTAAAATATTTATGTTCAATTGTTGGGGTCGAAAACTCCATGATACCCTATCTCCATATTACCTTCGAGGAAAGTTTTTTCACCATCCCACAAAAAAAAAAAAAAAAAACCATCTAAATAGGAGTATCCAAATAAGATAGTTCCATAAGAAATTTCAAATGTAAAAACCTTTTGTCATTCTTGTGTGATTAGAGTTGCACACAATTTGTGTCCGACAAGATTTTTAAATGACTTGAGATTTAGTATGACTTGATAAGTAATTAGGTTAGGTTAAGTTATATTAGGTTTAGGACAGGTTGATTAATTATTTTTTAAATATTTTTAATTTATTAAAAATAATATTTTACCAATAAAAATAATTTTTTAATAAAAAAAATAAAGATTTATAATGAATAAAAATAAAATTAAAAAAATTAAGATTTAAAATAAAAATTTATTAAAATTTAAAAATAATTAATATTATAAATATTTATTATAAATAAAGTTATTATATATATAATTTAAAAAATTAAAACAAAAAATTAAAATAATACCCTAACCGAATCTGAGTCTCGTGTGAACTTGGATCCAATGAAACAAATTTTACAAATTCTTTTATTTTGATTCAATCCAATCTAGCCCAAAATGACGGGGCTAGACCAGAATAGTTGAATCACGGGTCAAATTGTTCACCATTACCTGTGATTGGGTACCAGTTGACACTATACTAAGCATCTTGTTAGAAAGGAACTTAGATGATAATACTGCTTGAAATGTGTGCGAGAAGCCAGGCTTTTTTTTTTTTTTTTTGTCAATGAAGTCAGGCTTCTTCATATATTGTACTCCTGCACATTAAAATATACTTTCTAACATAATTCAAAAATTCAATCTCATAAAACATTTAATTATTTTAAAATAAAAATTTAAATCTAATATATTTTATTTAATTTTGATCTAAAAATTATATAGAAGTAAATACATTTTAATTTTAATTTTAAAATTACTTTAAAGTTCAAATAGACGTAAATTTACATCTATATAAAGTTATTTATATATACTCCAAAATAACTTTAAACTGTAAAATAAAAATTCAAATCAATATATTTATTTAAATTTTAAATTGTAAAATAAAAACTAGATAGAAGCGAGTAGATTTTACTTTCACGTCTTTCTATTTATTAATCTATATACTTCAAATTTATTTATTTTAAAATATTTAAAAAACTTATTTTTTTTACAAACATTAAAGATTTAAATACAATCCATAATGTAACTCAAAATTTTTAATCAATAAGAATTCAATTAAAGTTTTAAAAATATTAAAATTGTAATATAAAATATAATCTTTTGACCAGTAAGTTTTCTATACTATTACTAAAATAATATTAAATTTAGTTGCGGTTAAGTTAACGAAAATTTATTTTTTTATAAATATATTTTAGTCCAAAAAAAACTGGATTAATATTAAATTTTTTTGAGTAGTATGTGTAACAAAGATTTTTAAGTTAACGACCAACGTATATATATATATATACATACATACTCGACCAACCGTTTCTTCATTTTCGAAAAATTTACATTCGCCTTGCCGCCGATTTCCTCATACGAATCGAGACTCTCCTCACAAGAAGCCTTCGCGCCAAAATCCATGTCCGGCTCCTAGTGCTTTGCTTCTACTCTCTTTTCTTCGCATTTCGCTTCTCCAAGATTTAGAAGCCCTCAAGTTCACGATCTGCATTCTGATCGCTTTTGAATTCTGCAAAGGTATTGCATCCTTAATCCTGTATTTTTCTTCAATTTTAAAATTTGCATGACCTTATTTTTCTCTTCCACGAGGTTTTTGGTCTCGTATTTGAGGCGGAGAAACTGACAGGTTTCAACCTGTATGTGATTTTTTCTGGATTTTCTTTCAGAATGTGGGAGATGAATCAGCTGATTTTGCACTTTCGTTTATTTCTGCTGGTTGAAACTAATACGAGATTTTGTTTTTCGTTCTCAGTTGTTAGACTTTCGTTTCAGGCAGGGCCATTGAAGTTATGTGGAAACTAGAAGGCAGAAAAAGTAATTAGAATCATATAAATATTCAGCGATGGCCCTGTTGCTACTTGCATTGTTTTATTTTGTTTTTTTTTTTTCAATAAAATTCTGAGAAAGGAAAATCAGACAAGTTATGACGCACATCGTCACTATTCACTTCTGGCGGATAGTGATCAGATCTAAATTGTGAAGGAATTTAATTGAAGTATTTTCTTTGAATTACTAAATTAGGAGACGTGTACTACCAAAAATTTTCGTTAGTCACGAGAGACGATAAGTATATTTTGTACAATATCATTACATCTGATTTTCATCTGTGAAACTTTTTTTTTTTTTTCCTTTTGAAAAAAATTTCGGTACTTATAATGACAAGGAGATTTGAGGCCTTTCTAACTAGGCCACTCCTGATGGCTTTTTGAATATTGTTCTTATTGGCGGCGCATATTAGTGAATTTGAAATAACGGTGATGGATACATTATGATGTATCCTTTCATCCTCAGCTAAAGTTGTCCTGTACTCCTGTTGCTTAATAGCACACTTTATTAATTAGATAACTATTATTCCAGGGCTTAAAGCTAGGTGAATCTGGTAATCTTATTAATTCTTGAAGCACACTGGTGCATTGTTTTGATTTGTAGGTATTTTGACCCATGCAAAGTTAGTACTTGGCAGCTGAAATGAGATGCAATGCATGCTGGCGAGAAATAGAAGGGCGTGCCATTTCCACAACATGTGGTCACCTTTTGTGTATCCATATTCCTGAAAGCATTTCACGCCTTATCTTCATAGTATATCAAATTGGATCGTTTTTTCTGCATGTTCTGTTTCTTGGGGTCATTAGTTCATTAGTTCATATGTATATTGTTCCTTTAACATTGTTAAAAAGGCACGGATGATGCCAACAAGATATTAAGTAATGATGGAGTATGCCCAATCTGTGATCAAGTGCTTTCAAAGAGGTAACGAAATTGAGTGAGATCTGCTGAATATTTCCTGACAAAAGGGAAGACATAATTTTGTTATTGCCCTGATTTTATACTAAATAAAATGGTTGACGGCGTTAATTGTCTATCAACAATTAGCACTTATATTTATGCTAAAATATGATGTTTCTCGTCACTAGTAATTTCTTTTAGCTTGTTTGTTTTGATCCTCATGATATAGCACTGATTAAGTTGGATATATTGTGGCTCTAATTATTCCTCTACAATCATCACTTATAATGCTGTAATATGATATTTTTGCTTTGATATTAGATTTTGGGCCGTTAGTTTTGAACCTCATGATGACTCAATCTTGTCAATTTTCTGTGTTTTCCCTCTTATCAGTCTCATGAAGCCTGTAGATGTCAGTCCTAATGATGAATGGATGAATGTAAGTATGCATTCTACTGAGTATTGATTATATGCAGCTAACAAATGTTCTTTTATTACAATACTTTGATGAATTCATTCCACCGCTACTCTAGCTTTCTCTATATCCATTACCATTGCTGCTTATCTTTGTGCTGTTTTCTGTTGCAGATGGCCATGGCAGGTGTATCTCCACAGATATGTATCCTTTATAGCCCATTGATTAGAAGGATCTGTACAGAAAATATGGAATAGAATGTCATCTAGTCGTAGCACTCTATACCACTGACGGGCTCTGATCAAAGTAAACTAGAAGCAAGTTGTGAAAACTCATTCAAAAGATTAAGAGTATATCAGGCCATGTGTTTTCCATTGAGCAAAGCCAGTGTTCAAGACTTGTTACAGAAGCGTGATGTTTTACATTGGACAAAAGGAACTAGAGATGCAGTACAAAATGAACAGGATAGTAGCTCAATGCCGTCAAAAATGTGAGATGATACAGCAGAAAGGTGAGATGATGCAAGAAAAGTTTAGGGAAAAGCTAGAGCAGGTACATACTGCCTACCAAAAAATGGCCAAGAAGTGTCAGATGATGGAACAGGAAATCCAGACCTTGTCCAAGGACAAGCAAGAACTCCAGGAAAAATTTGCTGAAAAGTCCAGGTCTGTGTTTATCCCCTTTTATAGCTTGTTTAAGCCATATTATCTGGATCTTGATGCCTATTTAAATTCCAGGCAGAAGAGAAAACTAGATGAAATGTATGACCAGTTAAGAAGTGAGTATGAGTCAATGAAACGATCCGCCATACAGCCTGCAAGCAACTTCTATTCCAGGAATGACTCTGATTTGTTCCCCAACCCACCTAACATGATGGATGAGAGAGAAACTGGCAGAAGAGGTAACCATTATTCTCCATTCATCCATAGCACAATCTTATTTGGCATCAGTAGAGTGATTTAAGATATGCTAAACATTAAGTTAGCCTTATGATAAAGTTAAAGTGTCTGTTATTCAAAAGATATAATGACACAGTATAACTAGGTGACCTTTTTCCTGCTTAGATATTTCCAAAACTATGTAACTTACTTGTTGCAGGTTGGCCGGTTATCACTCCTGACACTCCAGGGCCAAGAGAGGATGTATGGCCTGCAAGACAGAATAGCAATAACTCGGGTCATTTTGATATCTCTGTTGGTTCACCAGCAAAGGAAGCAGTCCTTGTGGGGGATGCAGCGAATGTAAGGGTTAGCGCTCACGCTGCTTATGGAACTGGTGCTACTGGTAACCCGTCAACGACTTTAAGGAATTTCATACTGTCTCCAATTAAACGGCCGCAGCTCTCTCGTAACCGCACCCAGTTATTCAAGTAAGTTAGAACCTTATGTCTGCTAATTTTCTTTGCCATGTACTATCTCTGAATATTCATGAATTTGGGTGTTTCAGATTTTAGGCTCAAAGGAGGCTAACATTGTTTCGTGTCAGTTAAGCTGTCTGGTTTTGTTTCGCTTTCGCCATTGGTTAGCAGTTTTTTAGTGTTCTTTACCATTCTTAAATTTTCTGACCTCCCGAAACTTTGATTGTGAAGAGCTGCTAACAGAACAGATGCTAGGTGTAGATTATTGTAGTAATTCTGTTTTGTGAAAGCTGAAAGTGGAAAATTACCACAGCCCCAATTGCTTTCTATAAATAAAGACTGAAAGCAGGCGCTTTATTTTTTCTTGGATCCTAGATCGTTCTAACCAATTATTATAGACATGGATTTGAAAATGCTATCCATATGGTGTGAGATCGCGTATCGCATATTTTTGCATGTCAACATGTCTGTCAAGAAGTATTTGTATTTTGGGATTGTCAAATGGTGCTGTACTATGATAATTTAAGGGGTCATTTACTATATGCAATTATATCCGACTAGACGTTCCTAGGATTGAATCATGAAATCCTATTTTAAAAAACCCCATTTACATTACTACAAGTGCTTTATAATTATTCGCATCGTATGTCTACACTAAATAGTCAATATAAGAAAACATTAACAAATTGTGTTTTATTAATAAAAATTAAAAATTTAAATCTGTAATCCACAGGTGCTAACAAAATTTTACCAAGAAAGTGTAACTTTTAACTTCCCCATTTGTCATAGATACAAAAATGATAACAGGGTGCTTAAGTGCTTATTTGAGGTTTCGAATTTATTTGTTTTGTATGCCCAGTATACATTTCATTAGCCAATCAAATAAAGATTGCAAGTGACATTTTGTTCCAAATAGAATTTTTGTTTCCATTCCTATCATATTGCCATTATCCTAAATTACAATATTTGAGTAAAAAATATACAACAAAAACTGATAGATGAAAAAAAAATCAAGGATATGCGATAGACAAAAATAAGGATGGGAAGAAAGAAGAAACCTCATAGCAGTCAGTATTCTTTGCTAACTCTTACCTCTTGAAATTGAAATTCCGAACTCGAGCTACATATATTGCTCAATTTTTTTATATTTCTTGAAAGCCCTTTGTACTTTGTGTCTTGTTTCTTTTTTGCTTGAAGATCAAGTGTTCTATGTCTCCTGCTCTATTTATTCTGTCTTGTTTTTTTCTTGCCTTACCCGAACCCATCTTCTTAAAAAAAAAAATGTGCTTCTCTGCAAAGTCTTTTCTTCCCCATCTCACTCCTTCTGGAAGAATAAAAAAAATGTGGCAAAAAGTGGTCATTCTATGAAAAATTGAGAACAGCTATGAAATGGAAAGTAAAACAAGTAGTGAAAAGGAAAAAGAATTAGAAAATGGACTGCTTGTAGGTTTGGCGAAAATGCTTACAGATAGATAAAATAATTAGATAATACGAAATAAAAGGAAAAAAAAGAGAGTAAAAAACAGAGGAATGGTTTGGCGGGAACTATAGAATAAACAGTGAGGAACAATGAAAATTGCTTTTATATATATTACATAACTAATCTATAACTATATATTAATTATACTTATAGTTGCATTATCACTGTACATAACTGTATAGTGATGAAAATGATAATTTGTCCGGTACAATCTCGTTTTTTAAAAGGGAGTTTGAAATTTGTGTTCTCTTCTAACTACATTCCATTAGTTTTCATCTTATTCCATCGAAATGAACAAGCTCTAATCGAGCATTTCATTCATTTTTCAATTTGGAGGGAAATGTGGTAGCTTATTGCGATTACGAACCATGAACATTGTCAACAGAATTACAGAAGATTATTTATTCTGAGACAGCATATGGATTCTGATACCTACTATGTCCTAATCCAAATGAGGATGATAATTTATGCACCACTTACGGCTTTTTTATTATATTACTACACTATAAAATAATTATCACAATATCCGTTACAATAAAAAATATTGCATCAATATGTTATAAAAATACATTTTTCTGACAAAAATTTTTATAATTGCATTAAGTGAAGCCACGTAATTTTAAAAATATTTTTTTAATAAAAAATTATTGGTTGCATGGGACTCGCCCACAACCAATAAATTCGAAATAGATTAGTTCCAGTAAGGTAATTTACTAAAGAATCTCCGGTAATTAAATGTGGGATGTCGAATAAAAATTTGATAGTTCAAATTCAAAAATAAAAATGTTATTTAGGATCGGGCATAATAATTAATAACTGTGTGGTCTTCAATAAAAAGTTTTAATTATTAAACTTTTATCTAATAATTCATATTTTACGAAAAATTCTCTTGTAGTGATACTGCAGAAGAAAATCTGGATTCCAATAAATTTAATGTCAATTGTTTCGTGGAGTTGCTCCATGCAACCCATGGTTTTTATTTTTTTAATTTAAAAATTTATAAAATTATAAGAATTTTAATTAAAATGATATGAAATTGTAAATTTTTATTTACTTATTTAAATAATAATATGAAAATTTAGTTTATACTAATAAAATAATTATTATTAATAGAATAGTATTAAAAATAAAAATCATAATAACAATGTTTCAAAATAGTATTATAGCAATAAATTCTAACAAAGTCATTAAAAAATATGTAATAATATGTATTAATTGGTGAATAGGCCAATAATTAATAGTTATTTAATTATATATGATCTATTTTATTGAAATTAAATAATAAATAACCACAATATATTTGGATCTTATTTATTATAAAATAGTACATTAAAATAGTAAATTAATATTATTTTATTTATTCTTGTATGACTTTTTACTAAATATAATTATTTGCTTTATTTTTGTAGGCCTTTGGTCTCATGTTCTATATTGTTAAATAATAAATAAAATGCTTATGGTGCTCATGCGCATGTGACTATTTTGTGTATCAGTGAAAATAAAATGACACAAAAAATGAAACTCAATAATTTTAAAAAGAAAAACTATTTCAAGAAAAGCACGATAAAGTGAAGGAAAGAGGATTTGACTATTTTAAGTAAATAATCTCATGGTGCTGTTGGGCAAAAATAAAAATTTCTTAGTTATTCTTAATAATATAACATTTCTTGGTTATTAATTATAATTATTTTATTAGTATTACTTGAAACAGGCAAATTCTAAATAAGATAAGAAATATAATATTATTAAGAATACAAGATTTAGTTTATTCACTTTATTATGCTGTTGGGCATCACGAGATTACTTACTTAAAACAGGCAAATTCTTTCTCTTTTACTTTATTGTGCTTTTCTTGAATACTATTTTAATGTAGTATTTAATAATAAATAAGATCCAAATATATCGTAGTTTTTTATTATTTAATTTCAATAAAGTAGATTATATGTAAATAAATAATTATTAATTATTGACCTATTCACTAATTAATACTTACTATTACATAATTTTTAATTAATTTGTTAGACTTAATTTATAGCTATAATAATATTATGAGAATTTTTTATTTTTAATACTATTCTATTAATTATAATTATTTTACTATTATAAATCTAATTTTCATATTATTATTTAAGAAAGTAAATAAAATTTTTATAATGTCATATCATTTTAATTAAAATTCTTATAATTTTATAAATTTTAAATTAAAAGAACACATGCCAAAATACAACTCCACGCAACTCATGACATTAAATTTATCAGTTGGGTGGGCAAGTCCCACGCAACCAATAATTTTTTTATTAAAAAATAACTTTTTTCTTTAGGTTGCATGGATTTATTTAACATTATTATGAAAATTTTTGTTAGAAAAATGTACCTTTATAGCATATTGATGGAGTAAAGTACACAGTCGATCCTTCACTTTTACATTTTGTGACAATTTAATTCTTTATAAATTTAAATTTATATAAAATTAATCCCTCATAAATTTAAATTTGTACAAAATTAGTCTTTCTGTTTGTATTAATGAGAAACTAATTTTGCATGAAAAAAGAATTCTAAAAAATTAATTTGTTACAATTATTTATAAGGGACCAAATTGTGAACGTGAAATACGTTTTTGGTACTTCTCTCCATATTGATGCAATACTTTTTACTGTAGCAGATATTGTTGATAATTATTTTCTGTTATAGCAACAGGATTAAAAATCCGTTGTAGACAATTACCTCAATTGCAATATAATCTTCTTTTTAAAATATTTTAAAATGGGTCAAACTCAACATTCTTATAAATAAAATGATGTAAAGAGCTGTTTATCTAAGAAATCATGTCCACTTGGAAAGGCCAGGTTTTTTATTTTTTATGTTGACCAAGAAGGGTTGAGTATGTAAGAACAAATATCAGGCTGGGCCTAAGCCTACTTAAGAAACTTGTATACGGATAAAGACTTGACAAATTTTTAAATAAGCCCAGATCAAGAATAATTTTTAGCTATGGACACAACCTCATTAGAATATGTTGAAGTTGCATAATAAATGGACAAAATTTAGGTAAAACTTTTTGTGCACTCACAATTTTGAGTTTACTATTACATCTAGTTATAACATAGGGATATAATTGTAATATTATTATTTTTGGGTTAATATTATTACAATTATATTCTTATATTATAATTAAGTGCATTGATGCACTCAAAATTGAGAGTGCACCAAATATTTCACCCATAATTTATCATTTCCTTTTAAAAAAATTTATAACTTGTATTAGGAATTTTATAGTTATTTATTTTAAAATGAAATTAATATCTAAACTATGTTAAATGTCACTATCAATTCTGCCCCAACAAATTACTGCCAATTGAAAAAATTATTTTTTCCCATGTTTTAAAATGTTAATTTTAATAATAAAATAACACAACTATATAAGAATAACATTTAATACTAAAAAGGTATCCATAAGAGTACTTATATCTAATACGAAACGATGTGATACGCTAGTTTTTAAAATCTCAAGATACTGTTACAATTATTTATATATATATATATATATATATTAACACATAAAAAAATGACAATACAAAAAAGTTAAGGCTTAAAAAAGCATTTGTAGAAGATGAAAATAAAAAGTTACAAATAAAAGCATAAATAATAGGAAAATAGTAATATATATTAATCTTCATCTTCATTAGCATCTCTATGAGGATGGACATGAAAGTGATGATAATTATGGATTTGAATTTGATGGTTTAGATTAGTACGCTACTACACTTATGGTTTTTGGCTTTTTGTAAATGACTTGGTTACCATCTTGGTTTTTTTTATAAATGGTTTGATTGTTGTATTAATTTCTTGTTAATGGCTTGGCTGCCATGACTTCTTCTAGTGGTAGTACTCCACCTTTTTAGTTGTAAAGTTGACTACTTAACTACTTCCTATGATATTATATAGTGTTTACAACTTTGAATAGTTGATTTATATGTTAAGTGTTTTTACAAAGTTGCATGTATTTATTTCTTTTTTCTTAATGTGGCATATTTAACACTTTTTCTATTATAGCACCTTACTTCACTTGGGCGAGTGCCTTTTTGGTGATTCTTGTTGTTACACATTAGTTAGTAGAGAGACTTTCTGTTATAGGTAGTTAGGGGAAGTTTTTGTTAGAAGTTAGTTAGATGCATTATAAATAGAATTTGAGATGTAAGAAGAGCATTCTAGTCGTTGAATAATATAAATTTTGATACACTTGAGTATCAATTGGTATCCAAGACAATTGATCTTAGCGTTGACGAGGGATGTGCACTCATAGGAGAAGTTACATGAGATGCAGTGCAAGCTTCACCAGAACCGAGTAGAGGTGAAGGAGCTGTGTGCCTCAATGTCTCGAATGGAAGAGATGATAGCGAAATTGATAACTAAAATCGTTTAGTTGACAACGATTGCAACTGGAGGAGCATTAATGGAGACAATTGTAGATTCACTAATGAATGGTAGTTAACACACCGTGTAGATGCCTAACTTGGTGCCGACAAAGTAATCCTGGATCAAGTTCCTAAGATTTGATGGATTGGACTTCAAGGGGTGGGGTGTTTCGCTGTCATTAATTCTTTGAGATTGACGAAACTTCAGTTGACCAGCAAATTAGGATGATCAGTGTACATTTGGATGGACCAGCGTTGCATTGGCACCAAAATTAAGTGAAGAGGAAGAAGCTTAATGAATTGCTATGGACGAATTACTTGGTATATATCAGAATTTAATTTCAAGAACTACTCAAGATTAATCCTATAGTTGACTTGAAGAACCTTCATCAAGGTTAGGGGTTAGTAATAGAATATCAGACCAAATTTGAACCATTATTGGTTGAAACATATATGCAAAAGGAAGTACCTATTAGTCACTATTTTGGAGGTCTAAGAAAGGAGGTAGAAGCAGCAGTAAGAATGTTTAAGCCCATAACCTTGACTCACACCATGTATCTTGCTAGACTCTAAGATACGGTTCTCTCATTTATGCAAGAATAGAACAAGGGTAGAGGTTCTAGTAGACAAGTTTTTTCTTCGGGGCATTCTACTATATCTATGTTTAGTAAAGGATTGAAGGTGCAGAAGATAGACTCAGGGACTTTAAAGACTTCAATTGAATCTACCTTAAGTAGGAAGTGTATTAAGAAGCTCAACAAGGCTAAAATGGAGGAAAAACGAAGGAAAGGTTATGTTATTTATGCCCAAAAAAATACACTAATAACCATAAATTAGCGGAGCTCAAGCCTTTGTTATTCTAGTCTAGGAAGGCACTTATGAGTAAGAGGAAATTAGTGAAGAAATTCCAATGTATATAGAGTATGAAGGAAACTTGATAATCTCATTGCATGCTATTCATGGGATTATGGGATATTCAACCATGAAGATTATAGGTTGTTTAAAGAAACAAATGGTTTCCATACTAATTGATATCAGGAGTACCCATAACTTTGTGGATTCATTAGTGGTAAAGAAGCTTCAATTACTAACTGAATTCACTAAAGAGGTAGAGGTGTTTGTAGTTGGTGGTCAACAAATTGAAATTTGTGAGTTAAAATGAAGTATGCAGGGATATAATTTTTCTTTAGATTTTTTAGTCATGCAGTTGGGAAGTTATGACATGATTTTGGGAGTACAATGGTTGGCTACTTTGGGAAGGATCATGTTGGACATGTAAAATCAGTTAATGTCTTTTACTTTTCATGGGTCTTCATTTAAGTTACATGGAGACAAGCAAAAGGAAGTGCAGTTACATAGCATGACAGTAAAGGAGAAAATACTTAAATCCACGGAGGCAGTAATGGTCTAGTTGGTAGTGGCATAAATGAAAAGAAGTGATGAGCAGCATGTTAATGAGGAATTACAGACAATTTTAGATGAATATGAAGACCACTCAGTTGTCTCCATCTACATCCTTTGACCATCGATACCACTGCAAGAGGAGAAGCTTATATCTTTACGACCTTATAGATATGGGCTAATGTATAAATCTGTTATGGAAAGTTTGGTTAAGGAATTATTGGAGAATGGTTGTTTATACCTAGTAGTAGTTCATTCGCGGCACCAGTTATGTTAGTTAAGAAGAAAGATAACACTTGGCATTTTTATGTAGACTATAGGCAGCTTAATAATCAAACCATTAAGAATAGGTTTCTTATTCCAATTATAGAGGAGTTACTTGATAAATTGTATGGAGCCACTTATTTTTCTAAGCTGGATTTGAGAGTAGGGTATCACCAAATTTTAGTGAAAGCTTCAAATGCTCATAAAACAACATTTAAAACATATGAAGGTTTATACAAGTTTTTGGTCATGTCGTTTGGGTTAACAAATGCCCTGATAACTTTTCAAGGTTTGATGAACTCCCTTTTCAAGGCTTTTATCCAGAAGTTCATCTTAGTGTTCTTTGACAACATATTGATTATATCTTATCATGGCAAGATAATTTATTCCATTTAAGAACTACATTACAAGTGCTATGGGAGAATTCACTTTATACCAAGAGAAGTAAATTTGAGTTTGCATTGAGGAAGATTGACTATCTTGAATTGTACTATTGAATTCTATTACAATATATGAAGGGAGATCACCTTAAGTAGTGGGTTACGTGCCTGACCTTAGCTAAACTTTGGTATAATATGTCTTTTCATTCTTTTATCAGTATAAGTCCTTTTGAAGCTATGTATGGCGTTCCTCTTCCAGTTCATATGCCTTATATGGCTAGTGATACTTCTAATCAAGTGGTGGATGAATAATTGAAGAGTAGAGAAACTATTATTCATTCCCTTAAGTCTAATTTGCAAAAAGCTCAGAATCTAATGGTTTAGCAAGCCAATAAAAAGCGGACTGATAGAGAATTTCAAGTTCATGATTTGGTGTATGTTAAGCTACACCCATTTCGTTGAAATTCTCTCACCAATAGTTCCCTTTACAAGCTATCAGCTTGTTATTATGGACCTTATAAGGTGTTGGAGAGGATAGGGAAAGTAGCATATAAATTGGAACTTCCTGAGCATTCTAAAATACATACGGTATTTCATGTTAGTATGTTGAAAAAGAAAGTAGGCGAAAAGATTGTGGCTTCTATTGCATTGCCTGACATTGATAGGTTTAGATATTTTATGGTCGAACTTGAAGCAATTTTGGCAAGGAAGGTAGTCAGGAAAGGTAATTTGCCTATCACTCAAGTGCTGGTACAATGAAAACATGCTGGACCTAATTCAGTTACATGGGAACCATTACAAGCATTGACACAAGTTTCCTTTATTTGATGTAACAACACCTAGTAATCCTTGAGGACAAGGATGTTCTAAGGGGGTAGTAGTTATTATGCATCAATTAGCATAGTCTTTCTGTTATAGGTAGTTAGGGGAAGTTTCTGTTAGAAGTTAGTTAGACACAACAAAAATAGAGCTGGTTAAATAGCTTAGAGATGTAAGAAGAGAGTTTCAGTTTTTGAATAATAGAAATTCCGATACACCAGAGTATCACTCGCCTTAAGGTGTTTTAAAAGGAGCCTTTCACCTTTTGGACTATATTTTTGGTCTATCTTAATAAACATGGTAGACATTAAATGTTTTTGACATATTTCTTTGCTTGTTTTTTAGGCTGTGGTTAAATTCTTACTGTTGCTTTTCCAGATATGGTCTAGTAGCTGACATTTTTACCAATCCAAGTGTTCCATTGATTTCTTGATCAATTTGCTTTTTTGAAGTAGACAAAATTCAGCTCTAGCTTGTCAAATATGTTGATATTAAGACTTATGTAGCAATGGCACTAGAAAAAAGGTTACGCTTATGTTTGATATATGTAGGACATCATTCATATTTTCAAAAGCATGTTGGCTTATAAAATTTTTCATTGTTTTTAGCAGTGTGTCCTAAATTTATGTCGGTAGCATTCTTGCTTCTTAAGTATATAGATGTTGTTTTTCAGAATTGTTGAAGTGGCTGAACACTTCCTTTCGGGGATAGTGTCTCCCAATGGGGATTTTAACTTCTAGAGGGCTAAGTTTTTTTTTTGGGTCATTTGGGAGCCAAATTTATTGGCGATTGATTGGTGGAATTATATGTTATGTAATGCTTAGTAATTATAAGCATTCAATGGCTTTTTTTTTTTTTTTAAAAAGACATGGACGTAATTTTAAAAGTTCGGATTATAAGCATCAAGATGAGAATTTGTGCTTAGATTTTATAAAAGTTAAATTATGGAAAATGTTAAAATAAAGGTTTTGAAGTGTCAGTTATGTAATTTTCAAATTAAAATAAAACTTAAAGTTTTTTTTTTTAGGATAATCAATTTTGTAATGAAAAAGATGATATTCAATGTGTCATGTATCAGAAAATTTGATAATGAATGATATATAATTTTTTTTTCAACGTTTTGCATTTAACTATTTGTTAGGGACAAGGAGGAGTAGGCTATTGGTGGATAGTTTACAAAGAATTTTTTTCTCCCAAGAATTTGAGTTTTATTATCATTTGATCTATACTTAATTTGTTACTCTATTTCTTTTAATTGATAATTTGATATTCAAAATGTATTAAATGGTAAGAAGATAAAATTCCTTAAAACAATTAAATCTAACTATTGAATTCAAACTACCTGTTTAGTTGCTAGAAACAAAATGAAAAGAATGAGAATAAGAACGAGAATTGAGTGTAATAGAAATAACTATTACTATGTTTAGTTCGAAATATAAATGAAAGAAGAGACATTACTTTTGCAATATTTAGTTGGTAGAAAAACATTGGAAAAGGAGAGGTAATGTGACCAAATGATAGAAATGCCCCCATGCCAAAATATTATACTTCTTGATGATGTAATAATTATTAAATAAAAAATTGTATTTTATTTGTTATAAGAAATTAATTATTATTATTATCATGTTTCTTTCATTGATTAATGTTAAAAAATGATTGTTAAATTACCAATTATAAAGAAATATGAACAATTTATTTTTTAAATTTAATATGTAAAAATATTTTAATAATACTAATAATAAAAAATAATTAAATATTCGTTAATATTTTAAAGTTGTAATCAAAATCTTACTTCCTTTACAATTTCAATATTGAAGTCAAAGTGCCCATGTTCCATATGGCACTCCACTTCACATATATGCATTTAGTGAAAATTTGAATCATAAGTCCCTCATGTGTTTTCTAAACATTTGCTTGAGAGTCAATGTCAATTTTATGATGCAATACTCCTGAGCAAATGTGAGACAAAAGTGAAATATTGGCAATGTTATTCAATAGTGAGGAATTTTTCAGAAGATGGCTGAACAAGTAGAAATAATGGCGTCTAATAGAAGTAACTCAACCTCAAATTGCATATAATGAAACATGATGCAATAAAAACTATGTGCAAATCAAATAATGGTGTTTGATACAACCAAGCAGCTGTGTGCAAGGCCTAAATCCTGTCAATATCCTACATATAATGCAAAATGATAAAATTAAAAGTACAAAACCTCAAATTGCCTTGTTGATATCCTACATAATGCATTTACTACAAAGAATTCTTCAATCATAAAACAACCTTAGACTGGGCTAATCCTCTGTTCTAGCAAGTTAAACGGTGGATGACATCAATAATTCTTACCAACCAAAAAAGCATAAACAATAAGATTTTTTTTTTTAAACTTCTGACATAATCCATAAGCCATTAGTAATGGCAAATTTTGTAGAATTAGCATTAGCAATAGATGAACACAGTAAACATAATCCATAACCCATTATCCACAAGTGAAGTTTACACCACAAACATCCCCTACAGAGGTCTGAATACTACATCACACCATTTAATTGGAGTACTGTCATATGGATAGTGCAACAACAATTACAACAATGAATTCAAAATACAATGGATTAATAACAACTAGATTACAATGCCCAATCAGAATAACTACTTTGCAGTAATATCCTCCATTGTGTTTGAATATATGGGAAATTTTAGTTGGAACGTCCCTCCAATATATTCGAACAAATGCATTCTCATTGTGATCTGTATATTAAGATGGAGCAGAGATATTTAACATGCCATATATTTAACAAATGAAAAGACAAATGATTGAACAAAGTGTTTGCATATGTGAATGTTGTAACTGACCTTTTGACGGAAAGAATAAAAAAAGATTAAATTGATTCTAAAAATAAATCTTGAAAATCAATTTACTGGAGTCGCCATCAAAATTTCTAATGGAAAACTTTGGAAAACCAATTTAAAACTAAAAGAAAAGACGAAGTGGGCTGCAAAAACAGAGATGGGTTTGTGAGTCTATTTGAGTGTGGGGAAGGTGTTAGACACTCCACAACACCTGTCCATAAGGACAGTTACTTTAAACTATTCAAATGAGATAGAATATGACCTTAAATTTATCTCAATTATCTTTTTATTGACATGCATACTCGTTAAACAAAGAAGACAAAAACCACAATAATAAAAGCAAACAAATAGATATTCATAAAAGGCAGACTTGACCTAGGATGAAAGCTTAAAGCTTATGTACCTTGTAATAGGGATTAAAGTCCACATAGTTCAACCTAAAAATACATGGCCATTGGTTGATGGTTTTTTTTTTAATTTTAATTTGTGTGAAAAGTATAAGAGAATTGAAATTAAACAAATTTCATAAACAAAACGGGATTGAAATTCAGTTGATATGCTTTAATTTACGAAATCAATCGAATATCACTCTCTTGCTCTTTTCATTTTCTCTCTTCTAAATTTTTGGATTTTTATTTCAACTTTGGAATAAAATCATTAAAGGGAGAATATTTTTAGATTTTTTTTATTTCATATTTTTTGATATTTTTTAAATTCAAATTTCTATTTTAAGTTTCCAAGAGAAGAAATGATCTTGCTTGAGTATTTTATACACCCAATAAAATCAGAAATATCATAAGATAAAATAAACATATTTGGTAAATTGACATGTATTTATTTACCTATCTATTTATTTGTTATAAGAAAACAAACAAACTAAATTTCAGAGCCTAAGGTGACAAGAACTCCACATGGCTCCAACTAGCTAATTTTGAAATGCCTGTGGAGAGGGATAATCTCGTACAGTGATTTAAAAAAAAAAATAATGACAATGATAATATAAAATAAGAACAGGGTGAGATAAAATAAATATATTTAAAAATCAATATGGTTTTCTTATTTATTTTAACTATTTACTGATTTACTATAAGAAAAATATATACTAACTTTTGGAGTCTAAGGAGATTAAAATCCCATATGGCTCCTATTGGTTAACTTTGAAATACCTGTGGAGATGTATAATCTCACACAGCGATTTTAAAGAAAGAAAAGAAATAATAATAATAATAATAATAATAATAATAGAAAATAAGAACAAGGGGAGATAACATGGAAATAAATGTATTTTAAATCAAAATTATTATTTTTATTTATTTAACTATTTATCTAATTACTATAAGATAAATATATACTAACTTTTGGAGCCTAAGGTGATGAAAATCCCACATGACTCCTACTAGTTAGCTTTTTAAGTGCCTAAGGAGATTGGAGATCCCACATGACAACTCTAAAAAAATGGAGCAAAAATATGATAAGATAATAAAATAAAGCATGTTATGAACTAGAAATAAAAACAAAACAAAAGGAACATAAATCAAATGAATTAACTTTAGAAATACAACATATATATGATGAAAAGGTAAAAAGCTAGTATATGGTATGGTTAGAAGTAAGCTAAAGCAAAGCGAAAAAATGATAAAATGATGTATGGTTGACATAAAAAGAAAAACAAATCTACATAGAATGAAAACAAAAAACGAAATGCCCGAGTCTATATCTGTTCTAACTTTCCCTTTTTCTTAATAGTATTATTATTATTATTATTATTATTATTATTATTATTATTATTATTATTATTATTATTATTATTATTATTTTCATTATCATACTCATTATTAGTTTTTCAAAGTAAGAAATAAGATCAACATCGTAGCACACAAGCTCTCCTCTTGGGTTTCATTTCATTGTTTTGTTTTAAGGCTTGACACCCTACCATTGGAATTAAGACCCAAGCAATTTCTCAGCACAAATTGGGTAGCTAAAATGATATTGAGAGATAGGTCATACAATAGAACCTTTTTTACAGTATATAAAGCAAGTTTTGAGGAAATTTTTGTAACATTTTAATCACAAAAAAAGGAACAAAAACACAGCACTCATTGACCACCATTATGTAAGAAAAACTAAAGCATAATAACACATTTTTCATTGCCAAAGCTGAGGAATAGCAGGGATTGACGACAAAACAAACTAGCAAAGGAAGAGGATGAAAACAATATAGATTTTCAGTATTAGAAAGCGTATGTGCAGTAGATTCCAATAATATTTTAACAGCAAATTCATCATTAAATTTTGGTGTAGATTAACAACCGATGAGATGAAAACATGTTAGACTTGGCAACCATTTAATAGCAAAAAGATTGAGTAAATACAACCCTCAGACATAACATTACGATAGCTTAAATACTCTGAAGTCTCATGACAACTGAAAAGAAAAGTAAGGCAATAAGAGGGGCAAAATTATGCAACCAAAACATGTTAAGACCAAGGCAAACTATTGAAAGATAATGTGTTGCATTTTACATTAGCATAAAAAAGGAAGAACATGTAGCAAGTCTTGATGGCAAATGACATAAATAACATACAACAAAACGAAGATGAAAGAGAGCATAAAATGCAGTGGCATGCAACAGGATTCTCATCTTTTTCTTTTGAAAATACAAAAAAAAAAAGAAGGTTAGCATTATTTCTGACAGTAATCCAATAATAAACATCTTTAAAAAGTAGTCTACATTATGATAGAAATCAAAAGAGATTGCAATGAAACACTGGACAATAAGCTAAAGGTTAAGAATACAGTAGGGTTAGCATATATGATGGCAAAAATGAAAAGAGAAGTTCAGTAAATGATGCTAACCTTTCTCTTTTGACACCTTCCCAGTTCAAACCTCCTTTCTTCACCTTCTTCGAGTCTCTCTCAATGATGTACTACCTTTGCTTGCTTGAACAGGGATGGACCAAGTAGCCTTCATTTTGTTCTGCACCCCTACTTGCCACCCAGGTGGTAACCTTTCTGCCAAGATGGAGAATTTGGTTTGCTGGGCTACCCAAACATGAGATTTCACCACCCATGCAAATACCATTTTGACTTGAACATCTCAACTTTTATTTTCTTCACTTTTTAAGCCACTCTAAAACTATGTCCAATACTAGCATAATCCTAATATCCATCTTGAAGAAGATTAGCTTGAAATTAAACATGAAAATTAACAAAATAAGATGAAATGAAATTAAAACTAGAATTAGAACTAAACATGACTTTTACTCCTAAATCAACTAAAGTTAAGATAAAATGACTACAAATTTACCTAGATTAAGACTAGAATAACTCGATAAAATAGAGTTATTAGAATTCTTAACACCATATTGAGATTGAGCATATGAGTTATCATTAGAAGAATTAGAACTAGTGTTGGTAACAAGATTGACAATGGAAACATAAGTGACAGGTGTAACCTTCAGATTTTGTTCACGACAAATCTCATGCATTAGAAACATAAACTCTATTTTAGTAATGGAAAATGGTTCATGCTAAGCATGCGTCATAAACACAAAAAATCTCGTAAGCCATAGGCAAACCCTACAATATGATTTCATAATGCTCACACTTAATTATAGGATTACCAATCAAAATCAAAGCATCCATAATTGCTTTGATCTAAAGTAAGTATTTCGTAATGGTCCAATTACCTTTCTTTGTGTTTGCCTAAGGATTACGATATTTTTTGTGTCTATGGTCCAATACGTTTTGGTTAAGCTTGATTGTGACCTAAAAAGTTTGCTTGACTTGATAGGCTTGACTTGAAAGAAATGAATGAGCCCAGAGAATAAATATGAAGTTGAAAAAAGGTTAGGCTAGAAAAGAAAGTTTTGTAAACTAAGTCGAACTAAGGGGTTTTTCTTTCCTTAAGTTCGGCCTAACTCGAATAAATATTTCCATTTTTATAAAACAACTTATTATTAAAAAACTTAATTCCATCAGCTTTGTTAATTGATGAGAAATATCAGTTGATTAAACCCTCAACTCCTCGTGTGATGACTCTTAACCTTTCAGATACATGTATCGAGAATTTTTTGAAGTGCATGAATTCTTCATAGTCAATGAGAAAAACTATGAAGTAATTAATTAATTAATTAATTAATCGCCTCATAAATCAGAAATTTTTTAAAGTATGATAATATTTTAAAACTAACATGAAAGTTAATAAATTTTTCGTTGTCAACGAGAAATATTATTAAGAAATTAATTAATGAATTAATTAACTATCTCTTAAATCATGAATACTTCAGAGAAATTTTTAGAGTGAACAAAAAAAATTAATAAATTAATTAACCTCCTCGTAAATTGAGAGTTATTTAAAGTTCAAACAGGTTTTAAGGCTAACGAAAACAAATGAATGAATTAATTAATTGTCTCTTAAACTTTTTAGTAAGAGTCTATAAAAATAATTTGACATAGTCCAAAATGAAAGCAAGAGAAAATGTTATATGATTGAATGGTTTATTCAATGGTTTATATCGTTCAAAGTCAAAAGGAGAGTCAAACGTGATTTCATTAGTTTATGATATTTTAGAGTTCTTCAGAAGAACAACAATTAAAGCTGCTTCACTATCAATTATGATTTTTAACAATGGTACCCTTTCAATAAACCCAATAATTTAAAATGTATTATCATATAATAATGTAAGTTAATTTTTCAAACAAATAAACTAGTTAAAATGTAACTTACGAAACAAGATATTATATTTAAAAGCATTTTAATATTAATGACATGAGATATAAATTTAGTAGTGGGATTCTCTTAATTTTGATTCAAGGTTATTGTATATAAAATTATTAGAGAGCGTGACATCTTTTTAAGCAAACAATAAATAGTGTTGAATAAACACCATTTGGGTCCCCACTTATTACTTCTTTTCCATTTTGGTCCCTCATTGATCAAAATATTCATATCAGCCCTTTACTCATGTCTCATTCATCTAAAATGGTCCCTCTGTTAAGTAGTTGTTAATCAATAATTGATGTGGTTGTTATCTCATGACATGTCATACTTTTTAGTGAGATGAAAAAAAAAACTCAAAAAATATTTTTGCCACATGAGCCCTAAATTGGAAGCCTGTCATACACATAAGCCTCTTCCATATAAGTCCCTCATTCATTCAAACCTTAGTATGGAAAAACGATGTCTTTCCCACTTAGTTGTATCCCTCTTTTTCACATAAACCTCTCATTCTTTATCGGTAGTCATCTCTATTGCGTGATATAGCAAGGGTTGAACGAAGGTCGATCGAGATAAATGAAGGAGCATCACCACCTGAGCCATGGGGAATGAAGGTTGACCAAGATATAACAAAGGTTAAATAGTGGATGTCATTGCTGCTATGTATGAGATGCATCCTCATTACGGTAAGTCATACTTCTTCCTCTACGGGATTCGTTATTGCTTTTAAGGCCATTGACACCATTGTTGGACCTTCAAATCTATTCAATGATATAAAAATCTATTTAGTTTGAAATGACTGAAGAAAATAGAAGAAAATAAATCTCATAGTTAGGCATGTTCACTTTAATGATATTAAAATTTGTTTAATAAGTAATCTCATAATTAGGTAATAAAGAAAATACCAGTACTTCATTTGCTTCTTGGTCAACTGTAGGGGATATAAATCTCCCCCTTTTTCTCTTAATTACTACTCACTTTAGTAGTTAATGTTATTAGCAAAGTAAATAGGAGAAATTTTGATTATAAAATGAATCAACTCACTCGATTCCTTTTAAAGGATTAATGCTTGATTTTGTTCCTGTATACAATTTCACATGCTTTTAAGTTCAACGTCCAAATAACATTTGCTTTCAAGGTTGGAACTACTATCTGCAGGGAATGAATTAGAAAAATATAATGTGGAAAAATAAAATTTTATGAGGTTTTTTCAACAAAATTTTATAATTAATTTATTAGTACTATATATATATATATATATATATAAAAGATTAGGCCTCAATATAGCCTTACCTTCAAGTTCTTTTAAAATGTGCAGTACCTAAGATTCTTATAGTTACTGCACTTAATTGATCTCATGAGATTAGGGATCATTTTACCTCAAGTTATCTTGGCCTCTTTTTGTTTTGATAGTTAATTTCTTATTTGATAATGATGATCATTGAAGGTTGAAGAAATTATGAGCGATTGAGATTGTTATTTTAGACTTTAGATATTTGATTTCATTACTATTGAATGTTATGTTTTCCTTTTCAAGTTATGAGTAAACCCATTGAACTCTACGAATAAGTTATATATATATATGTGTATGTGTGTGAGTAAGTAACACAAATCCCTTATGGTTGTGAATTACTGAAAAGTTTCCAAGAACTTAATTTTTGACAAGTTAATAGATGCAATTTCTATTTAATGGTATATGCATATTGTTAAATGGTGTATGAAATTTTTGATATAAGTGTAAATGCATATTTGAGGATGTCTACAGTAGTGAAAGATCATCATGTGATCATCGGTGTAATTTCTCATTATAAAAAATTATAGCATTAGTTGCGATTCAATTTTAGCGTTAGTAGCAGTTTACAAGGATTACCCATAGTTCAACAAATCGCAACTAATCACAGGGTGACTAAGTACTTTAGTTACGGTTCCTTTGAATGTGGGTAAATCTAATTGTTTGCTGCAGTTGAAACTGCCACTGTAAGTGAAGTTGCGGCGATATGAATGGCAGCTAATTCTCTTGGGTTTTACTACAGTTTGACATACTTAGCTGTGGTTTTGGCCTATAATAGTAGTTTAATGATAATTTTTTTAAAAAACAGCAATAAATATGGATTTTGATTTTCTTATTTTATCACAACCTGCTTATTACACTTTCAACCAAGAATATCATATTCAAACACCATAACATTAATACTAACGATTCATATTGTCATTAAATAAGAAAACATCACATCCATAGTGCAACATAAAAAAAATATCACATCCAAACATATTTGATCCATAGTACAACAAAAAGAAAACATCATTAAGTGTAACACCAATACAACATAGTCTTTATGAGATTCCAACATCATTGAATCTACAGATTTTCTTCATCAGAAATACATGGCGAATGATCTACTACACTTAATTGATAATTATGTTAGATAAATAAATACATTCTAGTTTATTCTATATGGACCAATCCCAATCCTCATACACGACTTGCGTGGTTTTGCCTTCCTAAAGCATAGGCTAAAAAATCTTTAATGAAAATTTTTTGAGACATGGACAAAGAATTAGATTCCTGAGCTGCAATCATTTCCTACATAAAAAAGTAAGTATTTACAAGTTACTCTAATGCATCAACCTAAACATTTCTATAACAGCATTGCTTCATCACAAATGAAATGAAGTATACTAACATAGTCAAATCCAAGCTTAACCTTATTCATTTGTAAACATTATCTTTATATTCCATTGGAACTCTTTTCCAACTAAGATAGCTTATGGGAAATAAATTGAAGTCTCTACTAACATACCCTAGGAATCTAGTCAACAAACCACCTCCATCTTTAATAGGTTAACCAGTAGGGTTCCATTTCAATATAACTTGCTTATCATGGGGAAGATGCCAAACATCATTATAGGTTAAAGTCCTTGGCCTTATCATGTCATTTGCATCTATGAACACAAGTTTAGTACCTGAAATTGATTATTTTCAAGAAAAATATATTACAATTTTATAGTATTCATTCTAACTATGTCAACAAGCCAAGCTCTCTTGCGTGATGGTGGATGCTATGGCTGTGAAGGAGCTTCCTTCAACTTTCCATTATTGTCATTATCAATTTCAGTTGGACATTCATTTGGAAATGGAGTTCCTTCACAGGTCTTTACCTTAGGAAGAGTGATCAAGGTGTTAGGGATTTGTCCTAAAAAGCCACCGCTAGATGGTACAGGCTGATTGCCTTAGGAAGAGTGATCAAGTTGCTATAGGCTGATTGTTGTCTCAAGTTAATGCATCTAGATGTTACTTGAATAACCGTTTGACACAGTAATATTCTTTAGAATATTTAGAAATAGGTACTTATATGCATTTTTCATTGTGTACAATGGAGGAGGATATTTACCATGTTCGTTAGGCTAAAGATTAGATCGTATGTTTATTTGTTATAAGTCTCTTCTTGCCATAATGTGATCTTTTGATTTTCCACTATCATTTAACAAATTGAATAGGATATTATCATATACATTTTTTCAATATGCATGACATCAAGACAATGCCGCAATAAGTTGGTCTCCTAATACATAAGTTAGAAGAATATACTTTTTATGCACCATTGTTGAGAGCCTACCTCAGTTGACCAGCACCACGAGATCTTTGTCCTTGGCTTTCAACTTCCACCTCTTTCTTAAATACAACATTTACATTCTGAACTTGACTTATAATGTCTGAGCCACTAATTGCAATAGGTGGATTTCTCTTTTCCACCTTTCTATTAAATTGAAAGCGAGCAAGTCTAAATTTATGACCTTGATTTAAAAAGCATTGGTGACCCATAAAGAACCATTTTTGACTATGTAGAAGGTGCATAGAAATTGTGTCAAAATTACAAGATGGACATGTTAACCTAATATGCGTATTCCATCCAAACAATGTTCCAAGACCTAGAAAGTCACTTATAGTCCACATTAAAGCTACACGCATAGTGAACTCTTGATTATTGTATGAATTAACTATTTTGACACTGTCATCCCATAACTCTTTCAACTCATTTATCAATGGTTGCAAGTAGACATCTATATCATTTCTCGGTGCTTTCTTACTTGGAATGATCATTGAAAGAAGAAATGAACTCTGTTTCATGCACATATAAGCAAGAAGTTATAAGGCACAAGCATCACTGGCTAGATGCTGTAATTAATGCTTAAGTTGCTGAATGTAGTAAATCCAACGGTGCTAATTGATGATGTATGTTCCGAGGCTCCAAGGTAAATTGAAAATGTAATATGTCAACTCTCTTCCATGCTTCTGAATCCCTAGAATGCCTTAACATGCCATCGTTACTATTGTCCACTGTATGCAATTGCATATATTCAACAATCTTAGAAGACATAAACATTTCTGCAATTGAGGTTTCAGTGGAAAAAATCTTAATACTTTTGTTGGGAACTTCTTATGTTTCTTACCACCACTAGATATACCTTTACCACCCATTTTTCAACTAGATGTATTGCATTTTTTTGTAGGTATCATGTTTTGCATCCTCCTCCAGGTATAACATGCATGAATTTTGATGTAGTCAAATCCAATTTTATTAATTGTTTTCTTGGCCTCATAAAACAAAGGTGGAGTTCTAGTTATTTTAAAGGCATTTGCCGATAAATCTAATAACATTGACATTACCTTGTCAGTTATTCTACACAAACACTTTATGTGGCATAATTTTACCAAGAAAGTTAATTTCAAATAATTTTGATATCCTTCGTACAGACTTTGATGTCCATCTCTAAGTAATTCAAAAAATTCAAGACTTTCATTTGTTGTGGGATGATTTGGTGGTGATGACAAAATTTCATCTTGGTCCATGTATTGATTGTTTGGTTGATGCCTGAAAGCATCATTGACCATATCCAATATATAATCATTAACATTAATCCTAACTTCAATTACACTTGGTATTGTAGGATTTTTAGCTATACTATTTAAAGTAACTATCTCTCCATGTCTAAGCCAAAAAGTGTAACCCTTTGGAAATGATTTAATAATCAAATGATCTTGCACTTCTTCTCTACTATGTCATTTGTTAAACTCACATTCAGGACATGGACATATTATTTTATCCCCAATACTACTGTTAGCAAATGCAAAGTCTAAAAATTTATTCAATCCTTTCCAATACGTTAGGGGTGTTTAGAGGCTTATTTATCCAAGTTTCATCCATCCCTTCAAACTAAAATATATCTAACATCAACTCTTCTAATAAAATTCAGTACTTCACAACTAGATTTAAAACAAAGATGAATTAACTAACATGTAATATCACCATCTATCAACAATTCCATAAGCATCATATGAATAACATTTGCAACATCCTACAACAATAGTAGTAACCAAAATTTACTTAACTAATAACAATATAATCACATGATTATGTAACAAGAGAAGATGAGCATAACACTAATAAATATATACATGTTCATAAAAATTAATTTTCAACGACTATATTTAAAAAATAAAATTACGAAAAAAAACCATAAGATGTCAAATGGGTTCAATTTATTAAGATATCAACATAACTCTCAATATACACACCAAATGTTAAAAAAAACGAAAATTTAAAATAAAAAATGAAAATTCAAAAAATGAAAATTTGGAAAAATACCTGTTGGCGTCACTTCCGGCGGATAGTGGCTGGTGGAAGGGCGGTTACTTGTTTAGCGTCAGGTGGCGTCGTCGGCAAAGAAGCTCTTCCAAGGGGTGGATGGCGGTGGCTACATATAAGAGAAGATGATGAAACAAAAAAGGAAAAAGAAACAAATGAACCTACCAGTGGCGGCCGAAGGTTGGGGAGCGGAGATGCGGTAGCTGGCAGAGGTCGACGGCAATGGCAACCTCGGGGTCTGGGTGGGCGACAGGTGGTTGGAGAATGATTTTCAACTGTTTCTTGGCTTGCTGCGCGGCACTGGTATGCTGTTGGGGGAAAAAGATGAGCTGCACATAGGGTTATTGAACCCTTAGCTGTGATTCATAAGGACCTGCAGCTATTTAGCTACGGTTCAACTTGAACCGCAACTAAGTCAGCTGTGATTTACTCAGACCATAGCTCGAATATGTATTGAATGCAAAGTTTGAAATAGTACTGTAATATATACATGAATTAATTTTTTCCTCTTTCATTAGATAATTTTTTTTGGAGGTAATGTTAATTGTCTGTGCATATTGAATAAATGTCTTTTTACTGTTAGATGGTTATATGGTTTGTTCAATCTGGATGGAATAATGGAATAATACCTTCTGCAGATAATGTTAATTTTTCGTGCGTTGATGTAACAAATCAAATATGGAATAATGCCTTTTTGCTAACTAAGCACTATTCTATCTTTTGATCTGTGCCTTGAACAGAGTTGTTTACTTACCTTCGAAACTATGCCTTCTTTTCTGGGATAGAAGTGAAATTAATTTCTCCTGTCAGGCTAGTGTTTTTTATCGTACGCATAAGCGCTTATCTGATGAGCATTTTCTTTTAACTTCATAAATATATCTGCGCGGCTGCTCTAATTGCTGAATGACTACACTTTGCATGAAGGTCAATATATTCTGGCAGTATATTAAGCTCTCTCCAATATCTATTATTCTCACAATTTAATCTATATTATCACATTATAATTATATTTTCCTTTTGATAATGAAATGCAAACAGATATAGTTTCGCTTTTTTGTTATGAAATGGGTTCAAAATACAAGCTTTACAGATTCTCAGCATTGTGTCTCTGGGATGAAATGTTACTGCATATTAGAGAAATTATGTTAAAACAAGAGACATAAAATTGTTGAAATCTGTCGATAAAACAGAAAGAAAGATACAAAACCTTTCAGATCTACTAAGCAAGGCAAATTGAAAGACGAAATAATCATAAATATATTATAATATGTGATGTTCGACGGAAAGCATATATTCTATCTTAAAAGCAAGATTAGACGTACAAATTCTAACTTGTGAAATTTCTTAAATTTTTGCTACAAAGAATTTTTGGTGATATAAAATGGTTTGAACTTGATCAGATTGAAAGAAATGAATTAATTGAGATGTGAACTGAAACAAATATTACCTTACCGAAATACTAGAATGAAATTATAGTAAATTTTACTCAAAAAAGACTAATATATTTTCATGTAGACCTTTTTTTTATATAATTGAGGTATGTGTATCTTGATTAATTCACGGACCTGGATAAAAGTGAATCATTTACATTCAATTCAGAAATAAGTTTCTCTCTTAGGACTTGTACTCCAAAACATCAAGAAAACTGAAATCTTAAATTGAATTCACTATTTAAAAAACCAATTATATTTTCCGAATGGAAGGAAACTGTCAAAGACGAAATACAACACAGCAAGTGACTAATTTCAACCACGATGGACTACATTCCAGTTCAATGAATCAAACCCAACAAAATTTCCATAAGTACCATGGATTTTATAGGATGGCATCTTTTTTTTTTTTTTTTGGTATCATATCCAGAGGCGCAAAAAAATTTTCAACAGGTCTTAATAAAAAAAAAAAAAGATTTTGCGTTAGTGTCATATCAAATCCAGTAAAAAAAAGATTCTACACAAAAAATACGAGATGACAAGGGAGTGAAGGGAGATAAGAATGACCAATTACAAGGAATGAAAGCCTGCCACTTCAACGCACCTTTAAACCATACCTTTTCTGGTTATGTCGCAATGGAGTGAAAGGAGATAAGAATGACAGTGGTTAAAGCACCTTCCAACAGAGCACACATCAAAGATCACAAGGGTTCACGTTTTAGTGCTCTGTTCGAAGCCATCACTCTCTGTAAGACTGTCGTGCTATGGATCGAGTCTACATGGCAGATGGAGGGGAAAGTATTGATCAAGTCGTATTCCAAAGAATAAAAACTCTGAATGGTGTCCAAGGCGCAGAGAACAGACAGTGTCAATAACGATTTGGGCCATTGGAAGAAGGGTTTACATGGAGAGATGCAATCATGGTTAGGTGTTTTCCAACTCATCAGATGACTCAATCACGTCAACAGATGATCAATAGCTACTTAATGGAGGAACTATTTTGAATGAATGTGATATGAATGGAGGATTGATTTAAGAATTTTGATATTTAAGGGATCAAAATAGAAAAAGGCATAATAAGTATGGGATTAAAATAATATTTTTGTCAAATAGTATCATTCATTAAAAAGATTCATGTCAATACAAGAATCGGTCATATTTGATTAAGAACTTTATAAAACATGATTGCAAAAGCAATAATAACCTATGACTACATTGTTTTTCTCTTAGGTACAACAAAATATGATTGTGACTTGAAAAGTTTACTTAACCTAATATGTTTAGCTTAAAAAAATATATAACTTCAGAAAATAAAGCTCAATTAAAAGACGGATGCAGACACCTTTAAATAAATTATATCTAGTTCTAGGTTTAGTAAATAGGTTATCCATAGTATCGATTATATTTAGGCTTAGGAATCATATCGATTTTGGAGAAAAGCCTCAACGCAATATGACTTTGTGTGATGACAACATGAATGAAGTGGTAATTGGTTTTTTTGACTAACATCCTATGGAAAAATTATTTAATATCTAACATCCTGCATCGCGATTGTTTTTCTACCGAGATGTTTAAAGTGAAATTTATCCTATTCAGTCAAGACATTTTACATAACGCAATCTAAAAAAACACACTATCTTGAAAATTGTGTACTGAACGCATGAATGAAAATTACGCGATCTGTACATCTTTCTTTCATGATTTCACCAAGGGAGCATGTCCCCCAATGTTGAATGGGTGATGCGCCCCATTATTTTAAAAATAAAATTTAATAACAATAATAATATAAAAATATTATTATTTTTAAATATAATTTTAAATGAAAATATTTAAAAATTTATTTTAATTTTCTAAAATATAAATTTAAATAATTATAAATTTTAGAATAATATTGAAATTAAATTACTTAATTTTTAATTAATAAAATTTTAGTAAAATTATCTATCTTCTAAGATAAAATTAATTTATGATTAAGAGAGGAAGTAGTGATTAAGATGATGTTAGGTAGGGGTGAAAGAAATAATTTTTTATTATGGGGTATTATTTAAAAAATATATTAAAGTTAACCAATTACAATGTACAGAAGGAAATATAATTTTTAAATTAGAATAATTTATAATAAAAGATTATATTTTGCTATATTTTTATGAAAATTAATAATTAATTAATAATCTTTATATAAAATTTATCTATCTTCCAAAATAAGATTAACTTAACGATAAATTTTAAAAATTATGTTAATTATTTAAAATATGGAATACTGTATGAATAATTTAATAATTAATTAAATATTAATTTGAAAAAAATTATAGCAATATATAATATTTTATTATAAATTATTGTAATTTGAAAATTATATTTTCTTTTTTGCAATGTAAATTGTTTAACTTTAATGTATTTTTTAAATAATACCCCATAGTAAAAAAATGATTATTTCTTTCACCCCTACCCAACATCATCTTAGTCGCTACTTCTTCTCTTAATCATAAATTAATTTTATCTTAAAAGATATATAATTTTACTAAAATTTTATTAATTAAAAATTAAGTAATTTAATTTCAATATTATTGTAAAAGTTCTAATTATTTAAAAATTAAAATAATATTTTAAATATTTTCATTTGAAATTATATTTAAAAGTAATAAGATTTTTATATAATAATAATTTATTATTATTAAATTTTATTTTTAGAAAAATGGGGCACGTCCCCCATTCAACATAGGGGGACATGCCCCTAGTTGGTGAAATGGGGGAGTGTGCAACTCCAGTGAAAGAAAGATGTTCAAAACGCGTAATTTTTATTTATGTATTTTGTACACAATTTTCAAGACAGTGTGCTCTTTGTGAGATCACGTTATGTCCAGTGTTGCGATTGAATTGGACAAATTTCACTTCAACCATCTAGGTAGAAAAACAATGCTAGCGCTGGATGCCAGACATTAAATAATTTTTCATAGGATGTCAGTTATAAAAACCAGTGGTAACTAGTATCTATGTACTTTGTCCTTCCATGGTCCATATGATCATTTGCATAAACTATAGTAGCTATGTTATCACAATATATGGCAACAACTTCTCAATGACTATACATGCAACACTTATTGTTGTGTTGTATTGTACTATGAAATGCTCCTTTTTGAAATATATATGTATAATTTGAAGTTGAATTACACTTGTCTCAAACTTTAAACCTATAAATATCAATGTATCTAATCAACTATAAGCTCATACCTTAGTAATGCAAAGCTATATTGGTGGTTATTTACAAATATCTAAATATTTTGTTTATTGATGTCTAATACATCAGTCTAGGATTACTTCCATGTTTATTGATCACTTTAACTACAAAGGAAATTTTGGTTTGAGTACACATCAATAGCATACATTCAACTATCGACAGTGCTAGTGTATGACACCTTAGCCATTAGTCTTTTCTCTTCTTTTGTGTTGGAGCATTGCTCCATGTAAGGTAATAGCCTTTTCCATAGGAGTAAGTTTGCAATTATGCATATAGAAACATTATGATTTTTTTGATATATGCTTCTTAAGATAAAATCATAAAGCTCTTAACATGATCTCTTGATAACTTTATCTAAGTAACTCATTGTAATTTTCAGCTACGAGGATATCATTCATCAAAATTCCATGTTGTCAATCTTGTGAATTAACTCTCTAGCATTTGTAATGATAACTCTATTAAAAAGTTATTCAAGTTAAATTCATGCTAAATAGTTGAGTAATTTTGTCAATATTTTGTTGTTTTGAGTAAATTTTGTTAGTTTTAATTTAATCCATGTTAATTGAGTGATTTACATTCAACATTTCGGGAAATGCAAGCTGCTCATGTTATTTCTATATTTGCTCAGGCCTTGGATGGGAAAAAAAGAGTGTTTAGACATCAAGAAAGTATATCTCTTAACTTTGACCTGGCATTTGGTCCTTATACATATGAATTTGGAGACATCTATTTAACAAAAAGTTGAGAGCACTTCAAGACCTTTCTAATGAGCGGCGGTTCACCAAAATTCCAACATGGAAGCATAAAGTTATAACTAAAATAGTAAAGTTGGTCTAATAGGCAACGGTCTAACATCTAAGTGCCAAAACGTCCAAGAATTCCAAAGAGTTGGTGCTTACATGCTAGAATGCAACTAAAAGGGGCAAGTCCACTTTTTCACAAAAAGGAGGCCAATTTAACTCAAATTTTAAGGATTTTTCATAGGGGGAGGCTTAGGAGATAGAAAGGTACCAAATGAGAGCTCATTGGAGGGCAACTTAGAGCTTGGAGAAAGGTATTCTAAGTGGAGAATTCAAGAAAGGAATCAATTATAAAGATGGATACGACATTTTTTTTTCTCTTCCAATTATCTTTTTCTTTATCTTTACTATGTTTTCTGTGTTGAACTTTATTGTACTTAAAATATGCTGGGCTAGGTTAAGTTTTCTTTCCGTAGAATTATGGTAGCTTGGTATGTAAATTGATGATTGTTGTTATTTTTTTTTTGAATTTTATTATTATTTGACCATTAATTAGAGTTTATGTTGAAGATTTGTGGATTCTTGAAAGAAAAAACCAAATTTAGTCATAAAAAAGAATATCACTTGATTGGTGTTGCCTAATTATTTAAATTAACTTAATTTACCTTAAAGATAGACATATACGTATTAGACTAGTAGAGTTTTACTTAACCATATATAATGCATATATTTAATTTGATTCTCATATAAATATAAAGAATTAAATTAATGCGATGGAATTTATAAGGAATCAACATATTTTCATAATAAAATTGGAATCTTAGACCAACTTATAAGCATTAAGTTCAAATGAGGAAATAACTATATTGTAATTAAAATGCTAAATTAGACTATAATTTTAAAAATTTTTTTTTGATATATACTCATAGCTCTTAGTCTCACTTTGTGAACACCCCAATTCAAAAATTTTTTTAAAGAAAGAAAAAAGATAAGAGGCAGAACTAATAAAAAAAATGGTAAAATAAAAAACTGAAATAGAAATTAACAAAATAAACAAAACAAAATAAAGAAACAAAAATGAAAAAAGAATAAAAGAAAGATGCACCAAGGTATTTCTTCCTGAAGCAAAAGAGGCAATAAAATGAACATTTTAATTATCAAAAATAACAAAATAGATAAGCTAAAAAAGAAAAAGTATAAGAAAGCGCATTAAAATTTCGAACAAAGACAAAAAGATCAGGTGAAACAATTTTATTTAAAAAAAAGGCTACTCCCCACCTTAGCAAATTCAGAATGAGCAATGAGACAATACGGAATAGTATGAAAACACTAACCTTCTTATCCTCCATCTGCGGCATCTGTAGGGAGGACAATGAGAAATTGGAATGTGTCAAACACACCCTTTCCTTTCTACATGTGAAGCTTACACGAGAGAGGGAAGAGAGATGAGATTTATCATTAAGACATGAGGGTGTGATATGCAAAAATACATAAAGGAGCAGCACTACACCAGGACCTCAGTCATTGAGCCCGAACAGGAAGGAGGAAAGAGTAAGTTCCCTCTCCACCATATAATGTGACTAAGAAAGGAGAGAATGAGAAGTGAAAAGAAGATAAAGTCAAAGAGAGCGAGAAAGAGAGGGAGGCACTGACAAGAGGAGAAGAGCAGAGAGAAAGAGAAAGCTGAGTACAGGAGAAGAGATGAGCGAAAATACGGAGCTTAAGATGTGAGAGAGTACTGAGGTCGAGAGAAATGAAACACGAGAAGCCAAGAAGAACGAATGGAAGAGAAGCAAAATGGGAAGCTAATATCCCTGTTTTGAAGATGCAAGAACAGAGGCTGTAGGCGTTGAGCAACCACGGGAGATAGTGGAAGAAGAAACCGAAAAGCAACAAAAGAAGCACAAGAAGAGTACGGAAAGGAGGAAGCAAGTGAAGTTTATATTCTCAATGTTTCTATTTCTTTGATTCAAGTGCTACCATATTTCATGGGTGGAGAATTTGGATTTCTAGTCAACAAGTTTAATCCAGAGAGCTTGGGTTTAGTTTGATTGTGCATACCTCAAATGAAAACTTCTCCTGATAAATGGGGTCTCTTCTCCCTACAATTGGATTTCTTTTTGCTTGAATATCAATGCTTGCTCTGTTGTTTTCTGTATTGAACCATGCGAAGGTTCCTGTTGCTGTATGATTATATGAATGAAGGGTCCACATGTCAATTGTCCTTGTGTTTGGTGTTGTACTCTTTATGTCTATTGAAAAGGATTTAATATCATAAGTTTAATAACAAGACTAAGACTAACACATGGGTTGCTGAAATTTAATATGGGGCACTAGGTTTAGATTTTCAATTTTTTTCAGGATAAATGATTCAGTGCAAATAAAGCTTGGATGATTAAAAAAAAAGAAAAAGGAAAGATATATGAGGAATAAATAATATAATGAACAAGCAATAGAATAATGTAAATAGGCAAGGAATAAATTTTCTATATATCAATATCTATTTTTTTAATGATTATGACACTAATTATGTCAAGAGAAAATTGAAGAGTACTTGTAAGATTTGGAATTTCTCATTCATTAAAAAAAAAGAAAGGAATTTTATTGAGAACGCCACAAACAAAAAAATGGTTGAAAGACAAGTCATACGAATATTAATCTTGGTATGACGTATCACTAAGTCTTAAATACAAAATCACTGTGTTAAAATATTAATCTTCTTAAACACTTTAAAATTAAAAAATAGAGACTATGTAAGATTTTTAATCTCCTTAGGTCGTGATAGTTAATACATGATTTTTTCTTATGACAAACAATCAAACAAATAAATAATGAAAACAATTTTAATTTACCAAAAATTATTTTTTTCACCTTTTATTATTTTTGTAGAGTTGCCATGTAAGACCGTTAATCCCTTCAGGCACTTAAGAGTTCATTGGTAGAAGCCACGCAAGATCTTTAACCTCTTTAGACTTTGAAAATTAATATATAATTTCTAAACATACAAAAATAAAAATAATTTCTAAATCGCAAAATATTTTATTTTGCCTAATTTTTTTAAACAAAAAAAAATCCCAAAATACTTCTATTTAATAATTACATTCCATTTGAAAAATGGAAAAAAAGAATTTTAATTCCAAAAATCCAAAAAATACAAAGTGCAAAAGTCCCTTTTCATTAGTATTTTTTCTCCCTCTCAAATAAAAATTATAATTTCAAAAATCCAAAAAATTCATTCATTTTATAATTTCATTTCCTTTTAAAATAAAGACAAAAAAAAATTCTAATTAACAAAAATCAAAAAGCATAAATTCAAACATCCCAAAAATCTTTTTCCTTGATAAGTTTGTTCCTCTTCCAAAATTGAAATAAAAAACCTAAACTCTAAATTTTTTTAAAAAAAATTAAAAAGAGAGAAAATGAATAAAGCCTAAGAGTTAAATCGCCTTGTTTTCATACCTTAAACATAGCAACCAAATTTCAAGCTTGTTTTGCTTAGGGAAATCAATTTGATTTCTATTATCTCACAGATACCATATAAATTAAAAGATACCAACCAATTGTTATGCATTTTCTATCTCGAATTATGTGGACTTTGATCCATATTGCTATGCATAGGTTCTAGGCTTTTTTCTTAAGTTAAACCCATCATTTGTAAATATTCATTTTTCCTTTTAATGAATTTCTTTACTATTTTCATGTATTTTTGTAGAGGGTAATCAAAATACATTTTAAGGCTATATTCCATTAAATTCGCTCAACTACTTTAGAGTAATTATCCTCATGAACGATTATTAAGGGTACCTAACACCTTTTTCACACTCAAATAGACTTTGAAACTTATCTCTGTTTTCGTTGACCGCCTTTCGATTTCTTTTCATGCTCAAAATAGTTTTCCAAAGTTTTTTTTTTAAAAATTTTGGTAAGGGCTCCTAAATAAATCAATTTATAAATTATTTTGAGAGCCAATTTGTTTCTCTTTTCTTTTCATGTCATCTGTGCTGCGCTCAACCCTTGGATGGTTTGTCAAATGTAACTCACTTTATTGTTCTTTTTGCATTAATTTGGTTTAATTCAAATATTAGTAATTTGCTTGGATAAGATAGTTACAATAGTACTAGTACTTACCAAAAGTTTAAACTAAACTTCCCCAAAGATAGTAATACTTGTTGATAGTGTACACTTGCACTATAACATTTTGTAGGCATATGTAACATACTCATCTAAAGTCAGACAATTTGTGAGTTGAGTTACAAGTTCAAGTGAGTTAACTCACTCGGTTTTCATCCTTTTTATTATAAAAAAATATAGCACATGACACAAACCCAAGCCTCCTTTTTCTCTTTAGCACCTTACACGACTCAGCCACCTTACTACTTACAACTAAAATATGCAACGTATAGTATATGAGTGCTTTTTGTTTAATTTTAATGCTTAACTGCACCGTTTTTTGAGATTTTTTTAAGTCATGGTTGCATGGAATCAATTAAATTTTTATTATATTAATGAATTGATATATTTATCAATTTTTAAGTTAATATAATGAATTGATATATTTACCGAAAAAAATAATAAGGAGCTGATATATTGTTAACATACTAGAATAACAAATTGTAGCTCTCATGGAATTGTAATCTTCTTACTTTTTTTTCGCACAACAATATTCAATGGTTATATTCATTAGTGGATAAATTATCATAGACTCAGATTTCAACATTATTAGTATTTTCTTGTTAATATAAAATTTTATTATATAGAAGTAATATATATATATATATATATATATAACTCGTTCTTTTTTTTAGTAATATTAAAGGTATTGGTTAATGGTTCATTAATTTCATATTGACTCCCAATGTTTTAAATATGATATTAATTTATTTTGATGATTACAAAACTCTTTAAGTTTAGTTTATTTAAAGCATTATGTCAAAGAAAATGAATTTTATTATTGGGCTTAGTTATTTAATATTTACATAAGCTAACTTGTAAAAATTTTTTTGGGCTATATTTTACAAGTTTATCTTATCTTAACAAAAGTCAAAATAAAATAACTTTAGTCCGAGATAAATATAAGATTTGATCTTTTATTAGATTCTTAAGCCCAACGTGTTAAACTGACCCAAATAGTTTAACCTTTTATCTTCATACATGGCCTAACTTACTTTGTCATTGTAACTCAAATTTCTCAAAGCACAATAAGTCAAGAAGGGACAAGAAGAAAATAAACTGTCATAAAGTAAGAGTGGAGAAGAAGTTTTCGTTTAGCAGGCAAAGTCGTATTAGCAGAAAAAGAAAGACCGTGGTAGCAAAGAAAGCAATGCATAAGTTATTAAAGACAAAAGCCATAAAAGAGAGCAGACAATAAAACATTTATATGTCAAAATACAAGTATGTTTTAAGCTAATATATACAAGAAGATGCTCCAACACATCCTCTTTCATCTTTCTTTACACTTTCAATAAGAACAACTTCCATTAGAGAAATGAAGCATGTAAACATGCACGGAAATCTTTAAACATTATAGCCATCTCTTCCAACAACATTTTCATAAAAGCACTTGATTACCAAGCTATGAATGAGCTTCCAAAGGTCTATAACAAAGAAAAAAGTCTAACCAAGAGTCATCATAGCAGAAGTTTTTCCCTTCTCTTTCTCTTCTTTCCCAAAGCTTAATGTTCAAATTTTTTAAAATAAAAAAGCCATATTTTGAAAAGAAAGGTCATATGCTAAATTCTTAAATGAGGAGAACTATCCAATCACATAGAATGGGTAGAAGATATAGAGAAAAAGAAAAATATGAATAATTTGCTCTGTACTGCATCCAATTTTAGGTACCTAAATCTAACGATCAGGCCCTTGAAAGTGTATTAAATATAAATTTGAGAAAGTCTAGCATACATCCAATAAAAGGTAACCTATCCTAAACATTTTCTAACAAGTCAAAAGGCAAGAGAATATGCAAAAATTAACCAATACTACAAGACTTTCATAAAGGTAAAAAAAAAAAGAAATTTGTACAAAAACCTTCATAAAGTTGTCATAAGTCATAAATCACAACTTTTTATAACATCTGATATTGACAGTCATATCTACAAAAGGATAACTACTGTGAAGCCTTATGACATAAGTCTCTCTTTCACCTCCATTCATTATGTCCAACGGTCAAAATCCAAGCTAGTGAAGGAGAATTTGAAATGAAATGGTCATCTTTTGATTTCCTATAAAATGAGAAGTGTTTGAACATATTATATAGAGCATGAAAAGCATGAAGATGAAAGAGAAGCTCTAAAAAGATCAAGAAAGAAATGCATCTAGTTTTAGGTTTATGTATCTAGCTATTAAGAGTCTGCAAAATGAGCTTACATGAATCCCTTGTTATATAAGGGTATCCTATCTTATTCTTCTCTTGTAAAAATCTTTCCCAATAAAGAAAATCATATATGGGTTAGTTGAGTGAAAACCTTATTTTAAGGTGAGCTATGAACCTCATGCTTTGGATTAGCACAAGAAAATATAGATTCAAGATGAGCCATAAACTTTGCATTTTGGGTGAGCATAAAAGACTTAAATTTGGGATGAACTATAAACCTTGTGTTAAGGTTAGCATGTTAAAAGCCTTGTAAACTTTGATATTGTATAAATCTCTTCAGTTTTTGAGGGGATTGGGCATAACACAAGGAAGATAGAACTAGGATAAACTTGCTTGTGTCAACCTTCTTTTTCCACTCTTTGTTGATTTTCTGTCAAAATTTTTAGGCATTGATAAACCACTTTCTTGAACCTAAAATATCTTTTGGGGAATGGAATCTAACTTCCAGGTGCTAAAAGTACATTATATTTATTTTCAAACTTATGATCTTTTCAATATCGAAGAGAATTTTTTTTTTTTTAAAGGTTTGAACTTAAGGCTTCCATCAAAGATTACTATTTTCTAATAAATGTTTTGTGTCATCCTCTTTCTAACTATTTCTTTAAAAGTTTTTTAGCCAAAATGTTTTAAGCATCTAAATGCAATATTTGAAAATTAATTTTATTTTTGGAAATTTAATTTAAAAATTGTTTCCAAATGGGCGAAGCACCTATTCACTCCCCTCTACCTTTACTTTCAATGATTGATATGAATTTAGAAACATTAAGTTTAACTACATAATTATATATTTTAGTAGCTATTTATTAATTTGGATAAACTTGTTTGAGTTTACATTTTGAATAGACAAAATGAAACTATGTAAATATTTCAATATCTACTTGTTGAAGAGTATCCATTTGTATTTTTCAACAAAATGAAACTACATATTAAAGAATTGGTATTTTAACCATAAAAATTAAGCAAAGTGATAACATAATTTTGTAGCATTTTTTTAGTCGAAGAAGGTGTGAGTTAAACTATTTCTAAAGGTATGTGGTTCAAATATGATTGACTTAGGGAATTGGATCTTTTACCATATAAGCATTGCATTTTATATATTTTTTCAAATATCACACCTGACAACTCATCAAAGGGTCAATTGCTTGTTGTGAAAAGAAAAGATAAACAAATCTGCTTGCAAAGTAATTTAAAAATCAATTTATTTATGAGTGATCACCAAAATTTTTAGAGGAAAATTTTGTAAAATTATTTTAAAATAAAAGAGAAATGAAAAGGTGGTATGTGAAAACATATATAGCTTTGAAAGTCTATATGATTGGGGGAAGATACTAGACACCCTACAACACTTGTTGAGATAGTGACTAGACTAGGAAAGTGAAATAGACGTAATATGACCTTAGTCTTATTTTGATTACCCTAATTAAAACGTGAAAAGGAAAGTGAAAAACAAAAATAGAAATAAGTAAAAGAAGATAAATGAAATAAAGGAGAAAATATGATATTTACAAAGAGTAGACTTGACTTAAGATGAGAGTTTGGGGCATATGTACCCAACAATAGATATCAAAGTTCATATAGTTCGATTAGAAAGACGCGTCACTAGTTGGTTTTTTCTCTTTTTAATTTTTGTGAGAAGAACTAAACAATTGTAATCAAACAGATTTTCATAAACAAAATAAATTTAAACTTGATTAGTGTGTTTTAATTTATATAATTAGTTTATTTTCACTTCCTTGTTCTTTTTATTTTCTCTTTTTTCTATATTTTAATTTTTGAGATTTCTTGAAAGTGTAATTCATTTAAATTTTAATTTGTAGTTAATAAATGGGGGATTTTAAATAAAAAGGAAAATATTTAATTTTTTCTATTTAAAAGTTTGAAAAGTGGGAAAAGAAACTCTAGAACAACATTTCTGTCTCCTTCACTGAACACACCTTTATTTTGTTCTTCGCGGCCAGAAACCGGAAAAAAAAAAAAAAAAAAATCCTTCTCCCTTTCCTTGCCTTCTTCATCTAACGTTCTTCTCTACTGTTCATTCTTCCCTTTTATGGTTTTTATGTTTCTCTTTCGCTCTCAAATTCTGTTTGTCATCTCCCTTCCCTTCCTCTTTGAGTTCTTCTCGATCACCTCAACCCCTCTCTCCGTTCCCTACATTCTGTTTTCCTTTTTTGCTTCCTTCTTCTTTCTCTCATTCTCTTTTTCTGCATTTTGCTGCTCGCTCCCAACTCTCTTCATGCTACCCTCATATTTCTTCTCATCCTCTCTATTCGTTTTCTGTTTTGCTCTATTAGTTTATTTTTCTTTAACAAAATGATGTTATATTTGCAGGGTGACATTGTACTAAATTATCTGCTGTAATAATAATATATATTCTAGGAATTCAAAATAAATGTAAAAGTTATACTAAATTTTTTGAAACAATATTTTGACCTTTTAGATTACATATTATTATTTTAATTTATAATCTAGTGCAATGTTAGCATGTGAATATGACACAATTTTGTTGACGTAAAATAAACTAAGAGGTAAGACCTCTAAGGTTAAAAGATATTTAGTCTTTCTCTCTTTAACAATATGACATTTTATATACTTTTTTATTGTTTTATTCCAATATTTTTTTCAAAAAGTTTATACTTTTTCGATGTCATTTTGAAAAATAAACATTAGAATAAAAAAATAAAAAAGTATTTTGGATATAAGATGTCATTTGTTAATTAGAGAAAGATTAAATATCTTTTAATCTTAGAAGTTCTACACCTTTTAATTTATTTCTCTCGAACAAAATGTTGTTGTATTTGCATGCTAATATTATATTAGATTACATACTGAGATAATAATATATATTATAGAAAATCAAATTTAAATGTAAAATTAACACTAACATTTTTGAAATAATATTTTAATTTTCAGGAGTACATAAAATTATTATCTAGTGCAATGTTAGCATGTAAATATGACACCATTTTGTTGAAGAAAAATAAACTAAGAGATTTAAGGCTTCTAAGGTTAAAAGATATTTAGTCTTTCTCTATTTAACAAAATGGCATCTTATATCAACGATACTTTTGTTATTATTTTATTCCAATATTTTTTTTAAAAAAATTATACTTGTAAAAATTTTTAACATTATAAACCTTTAAATATTTTTCTTTTCAAAAAATAATTTCTTGTACAAAAGAAAATTAAAACATTTAACATTTTATTTTAACATTTTTTAAAAAAATAATACTTATTTATCTATAAAAATATTGCTAGGTCCATACGTAGGAGGGGATCCCATGCCATAATCTATCACACATGCATATAGGCTCCCTTTAACTTGAAAGTTTCGCTGAATTGATGAGAAGTCTCCTTTAATCAGACTCATGACTCCATGTGTAATAACTTCTTAATTGCCTTTAACATAATTTTTTTAATTAATTTTAGTGTTTTTAGGATTATAAGGTGTCATCTTTAGTGTATTTACAATTTTAAGTATACCGGTACATTCAGTCATAATGTAAGAACATAATTGTAATAATATTAATAAAAAATAATAATATTATAAGTATAACCTTACATTATAATTAAATGTACTGGTGCACTTAAAATTGTGAGTGCGCTAAAGATTTTACTTTATATTTAATATAAAATTTTAATCTTCCATCCTTCAAAATAATTGTTTTCATTGTTTTAATTTTAAATTTAGCAAGGAAAATGAAGGTGAATATTATACTTACCCAATTAAAGACATACATTTAACAATTATGATGCCCAAATACGTTTAGTCAATGGTAATAAAAAAAAAAGGTTTATAAATAAATGCATGTATGCCAATTAGTATTGGGGTTTTGAAACACTTTTAATCAATGATAAAATAGAAATGTAGTTAAATATATGTATGTATGTCAATTAATATTGGAGTTTCCAAACACTTTTGGTTATGGTAAAATAAAGATTTTGTTAAATAGATGTATATGTGCCAAGTAATATTATGAAAGTAATTCAATATATATATATATATATATATATATATATTTAAGGGAGGCACTGATTAGGCATTGATGAAAAACATGACCCGCTGATGAAATAGAAATTATATCACCATTCATCTCCTCCTTCTATTGTTCTTGTAAGATTACAAATTACTTTCCACCGTTGCTGTCATACTGTTCATCTCCTCCCCCATTACTCTTCAGTCAGCTCATCTACTGTCCTTCCAACTTAGCTAGTCCCTCTTCACTTTTTCGGTAAGATTACTTCTCTCTAAGAATGGATTCCCTCCAGTTACTTGAAGGATCTTTTTTTCAAGTAACATTGGATCCAAATCCAATGGCTCCAAATTTAAAAGTTTTTAAAAATATAAAAATTAAATAATTTTTTAAAAAATATATTAATATTTTAATTTTTTTTATACATGATGATATTTAATTGAACAAAAAAAGATAAAATTACATTGTAAGATATTTGAAATGGACTATAAGTTATTTGAAACAATCTAATTTTTTTCAATGAAATATTTTTTATATAAAAATATTAATATATCTTATTTTTAAAAATAACTAATTTATATAAAATAATAATTTATTGAAAAAATTGAACTATTTCTAATATCTTATAATCAATTTCATACATCTTTTAGTGTAGTTTTGTCTTTTTTTGTTCAATAAAATATCATCATGTATAAAAAAATATCTAAAATATTAATATATCTTTTTTAAAAATGATTGAATTTTAATTTTTAAAAAATTTTTTTAATCTTTTAAATCTAGAGCCATTGGATCCAGATCCAATGGCCTATCCAATGGCTCTAGATGCTACTGGAGAAAAGGTTCTCCCCCAGTGAGTGACTTGAGGGGATCCTTGCTTCTCTTTTAAGATTATATCTAATTTTAACATAATGTTTATCACAATATATTAATTAATTTTCTATTAACACTCATAAATATCTTTCATTTAAAATGCATAAGCATATATACAAACATCGGTTAATTTTCTCAAAAGCCCAGCAGACAATGTAGTCATGTTTAAAATGATAAGTCATGTTTTGGAAGAACTAACAGCTCGTTTGGTTGATATAAACAAGATGGAAGGAATGAGAATGAAAGTAAAAATGAGAATTAAATGTAATGGAAATAATCATTACTACATTTGGTTAAACATAAAATGAAAAGAAAAGTCATTACCTTTGTAATATTTGGTTGACTAGAAAAGCATTGGAAAAGGAAAAGTAATGTGACCAATTGATGAGAATACCCCCATTTTGAAATATTATATTTTTTTATGATGTAATGAATTATTAAATATAAAATTTTATATTATTTATTATTATTATTATCATGTCTATTTCATTGATTAATGTTAAAAAGTTATTTTTGAATTATCAATTATAAAGAAATATGCAAATGTTATTTTTTAGTTTATAATTAAAGAAACTCTGAATTAGGAATTGTAAATTGAAATGTTAAAAATTAAATTAAATTTTTAAATTTATATTTAAATTTTGAAAGCTGTAAAGGATATACTTGAAAAAAAAATTGCACCCAAAGCAATTTCATTAATTAACCTACTGCATTTCCTCCTCCACAATCTTATCAATTTTTCATTTTTGCATTAGTTACCACTAGAAGGACAAATTAGTCTAAGTAACTTTCATTTCAGGAATTGGAACCATTCCTTTGCCCCTTTGAAGGAATGATCACTCCCTTATCCAAGGAAATGATCATTGCCATGGGAGAGGGAGTGTTTTAATAGTAAATGGAATCAAATTTAGGAATGAGAATGAGATGACTTCCTATTTCCATTCCATCCCAACAAATCTTTAAACCACACGTGCTATACGGATACTTCTACCTCTTATGAAGTTGGGAATAAAGGGTATTATTATTATTATTATTCGCCATAGGGGATAAAAGATATTAGTAAGAAAATCATATTGTTGAAATATATTTTAAAACTTAGACTAATGTGGTCAAATAAAATCATATATGTTAAAATTAATATAAAAAACTGATTACTGTGTATTCAAACATAAATTGTCAATTTTGATGTTTTCATACATTTAATTTTGCTTTTCTTATATGAATCACAATAAAATGTAATATACTAATGATAGAAAAACCGAAAGAAATAAAATCTAGGATAAGTTTTTTTAAAAAGGAAATTAAATTTGCATATTGTCAGTTGATTTTGAACCATATTTTACATTTTTTTTCATTATTTCTTTCATATCAGTGATTTATTTCCTGTTTATGACAACAATAAACATGTTAGAATACATATCTATAATCATGAAACTATTTGTTTTAATTGTTGGTCAAATCAATTGAACTAATTAAGTAATGGCTTAAAAAAATTTAGCACTCTAATACGCTTTATGAAGATAAAGTAAAACTGTTCCAAAAAGATGTATATTGTAATTTTGTTTTTCTCCTTTATTAGATATATTCAATTAGATAAAAGTGAATATAAAATGATGGAGGAAATGAAATGACCATCTCAGTTGCATCCATTACACTGCATATACAATGCCAAGTTCGATACAAGGATGACCCACAAAATGGGATATAAGTGAGCAACAAAAGAATACAAGTCTTAGATTCAAAAAGGTGAAAAGGGGGGGGGGGGGGGGGGGGGGGGGGGTGGTGGGGGAAGAGAAGAAGAAGAAGAAAATAATACAAGTCTTACATCACAAGTTTGCGGATAACGAAAAGCTATTAAGCATCTATCTGAGGCTGCTAGTGGTAGAGGAAGAGGATACTTAATTAGGAATATAGCCGCGCAAGAATGATAATGAGAGAACCATGCCTAACACAACTATAATACTTGGCAACCACTAAACACATAAATTGGATATAACTAACAATGAAATAATGAGTAAATCTAATGCCATGTAAAGTAACACAAATGTGGAGGAGAATGGTTGATGTCTTAAACTGCTTAGTTTTTACCAGTTTTTTTGTTCGGTTCAAAGACATACTTGATCAATGATTCCTTTATGGGAAGCAAGTCAGGGAACTCTTTCTTCAACTTTGATGCATCCATCTCGTTGTTGCTTCGGGGAGCAACTATCACCTTGGCTTGCTCTTCGAGTGTGAAGTTGTTCCACTTGAAGCTGGGGTCGATGTAGTCTCTGTACATCTCGAGGATCTCGTTATGGCTCACAACACCGGGGTTTGTGAAGTTCCAGATGCCCCTTAAATTCCGCTTCGCCATCTCAATTGAAATAGGCAGAAGTTCATCCAAGATGGTCATGCTGTTAGGAATGTTAACAACTTTGTTATAACGAGAGATCTTGGTAATGAAGTTGCGTGGGTTATTCAGATCAGATGAAATTGGCATGCGGACTCTCAGAGTGCAAACGTTTTCATATTCTTTCAAAAGCTCTTCAACCTGGTAAAGATACAAGGAAGGGTTATCATTGGGATTTCATAACAAAAACGGGAATAAAACCATATCAAACAGACTTACCATAGCCTTAGTTTTGGAATAGAAAGAACCAGTGAAATTGGGTTTGTCTTCCTCTTTAAATCCAATTCCGGAACCTTCTGGATGTGCGGCATCATACTCAAATATACACCCAGTAGCATAGTTTATCATCAAGAGCCCGTGCTCTCTGCAGACATCAGCCAATGTTAAAGTACCAGCAACATTTGTGCGAATGGTTTCTGTCTTGTGAGATTCACACCAATCAACATTGGGTCTGCCAGTGACTCCTGCCGCATTGAAAACATGAGTTGGCTTCACATTTTGAATATCTGCCAAGAGTGATGCACGATCCTGTAGGCGCCCTTTTCCATGTTCATATGGAATCCCTTGTTTTTCACATATTTTCCCTAGTAGACCCCCAATCCAACCTGTTCTACCATAGATCAAGAACTTAAAAGGATGTTTCTGCTGATAACCAGCCTGCTTGGGTGATGGAACAACCATGCGAGGATTAGTTGAGACATAAGATTCAGATTTTTCCTCTTCAGATCCATCAAAAAATCTCTCCACTCCACCGGGCATCATCAGCATCCTTGGATGAGGAAGCAATGCCCCAGTGACATCACCCCACCAGTTGGGGTTCTTAATGTACCAATCCATGGTTTTCTTCAAGCCCTCTTCCCAAGTGGTCCTCTCAGACCAACCCAAGTTCTTCAGCTTTTGATCATCCAGAAAGTACCTCTGATCATTGAATGGTCTGTTCTCTACAAATTTTATGCTAGTATCTGGGTCCATTGAAAAAAGCCTACATATATCTTTAGCTACATCAATAACTCTCCTTTCCTTCTTAGTCCCGATATTGTAAACGTGACCAACCTCTCCCTTGTGAAGGATAACTTCAAAAGCCTCTGCAACATCTTCACAATATAAATAACTCCTCACATTAGAACCATCCCCATGGATTGGAAGTGGCTTTCCTTGCATAGCTAAAAGGATGAACTTTGGAATTAACTTCTCCGGAAACTGATTCGGCCCATAAACATTGTTTCCACGAGTTGTGATCACTGGTAGCCCATATGACCTACCATATGCCATGACAAGCATTTCTGCACCAGCTTTTGTTGCAGAGTATGGGTTTGTGGGAAGAAGTTGAGAAGCCTCATGATTTCCAACCACAGCATCCTCATCTGTCTCCCCATAGACCTCGTCCGTGCTCACATGAATGAACCTTTTGACCTGGCCGGTGACCTTGCAGGCTTCTAACAGGACATGAGTACCATATATGTTGTTCTTGGTGAACTCAAAGCTATTACCAAATGAATTGTCAACATGGGTCTGGGCAGCAAAGTGCATAATTGTGTCGATGGACTCCGTTATGAGAAGATAGTTGACAAGGTCAGCACTTCCAATGTCACCCTTCACAAACTTGAAGTTGGGAGATGATTTCGAAGGAAGTAGGTTCTTCAAATTAGAACAGTAATCAAGTTTGTCAAGCACAACAATTTTGTAGTCAGGATAGTTCCGAATAAGCCGGTTGGCAACATGAGATGCAATAAATCCAGCTGCCCCGGTGATGAGGATATTCTTTGGGGTATGCGTAGCCATGTCAAGCAACTTCTACAATAAAGTACAGATCATTATATATCAACTGGAACCACAAGCAGAAAATTTACATTTTACTGAAAGATAACAACTTAATAATAAAACATCCGGACTATAACAGCCATGACAACAGATGTCATATCATAAAAAATAAACAGAACAACCTCATATCCATAGGCAGACTGGCATCTGGGAAAAAGGAATGATTGGACAAAATTGTCAGGAAATTGATCATCTGTAGGTAAATAATCAACAGATCCTTGTTCCAATGTTCATCAGACCATTCCTCCAATGCCCATCAGAAGTTCGATGGAAAGTGTCGCAAAGCAATGCAATTTTATGATTCAATTCATTCAGATGAAAAGAAAAAAAGATGAACTATCCCAGTCACAGAATTTTGCAATGAAATTACGTGAAGGAAAACAAACAACATACGCGAAGCATTGGTGCAATGGAAAGACGAAAATAAACACAGAAAGGAGACAAATAGAGCATCGAGACCCTATTGCATAAAAGCATTGTAAAATGCAGCAAAATTTCCGTAACCACTCACAATAGCCAGATTCAAGCATATGAATGCACTTAAAACTACATATGGAACCAATTTTAACATTCAGATCTAATTTTTCAGCTGGAGTTTCAGAACGACCAAGATCCAAGAAGGCAGTACAGAGAAAAATCAAGGACACCATTCTATTCCAACGACGATCATCCCCATAATTCCCACAGATCCAAGAAAACTGGGCAATATCCAGATCATGAAAGGTACCCATTCCCTAAATTTCAATCAATTTCAGAAAAAAAAAAATTATAGGAGGAAAATGGGCAATACCCGGACCAAAAAATAAGTTACAAGGACCGCAAAAAATTTCTGCAGAGAAGTAGATCAACTTACAAAATTTGTATCAGATCCACTCCGATCAGACGAGGAAGCTAACCCAGAGAAAAGAAGAAGAATGACCAAGAAAAGAGAAGGACTTTCGTGAGACAAAAATCGAAAACACAATCAGTGATTTGGAGTCCCCTGAGAAATGGAATTGGAGGAGGCTGTGTATATATACGCGTCTGTAAATCAAGTGAGACAGTTAAGGGGAGCCAGAGGTTCAGATTCAATGACCCAATCGCCCTCTGTTCTTGACGAAATTACATGATTGACGGTTAGTGGGACCCTTGCCTTTTCGAAGTGATTATTATATGATGATTTAGGGCTTTAAAAACTCGTTAGTTTGTGAATGATTTTTGTGAGAATGAGGGGTGTGTGATCTGGTGAGGTCGAGATCATATAGGACCGCCATCCAACACGATCTTATTGGACCACGGAAGTGAAGTACGATTTCATTGGATGTACTTTCTACAGCCAATCCTCAACATATATTTTAACTTTCCTTTCTAAATTTATAATTTTAATTTATTCTATTTATGTGTTAATATATGACTTTGAAATTAAGTTATAATAAACTTCATATACCTATTCTTGAATTTTACCGTCATTGTAATTGGAAAGTAATGCGCACGTACTTATCTATTCTTGATTTGATATACTTATGTTGAATTTGTGTTTACTTTCTTTTACCAAAATTTTTACCATCATTAATCCTTTTCTCAAAATTCTTGGGTTACATGCATGTGACACATTATCACTTTCATTGATCCCTGTCCTTTTGTTACATCCGCCAAAAACAATGGTTCATGTTTCAACCTTTTTTTGTTTCTACTTTTCAAGATAAAAGAAACGTAAGGTCAAAAGTAACCAATTTTTTATTTTTAAAAAAAATATATAAAATTCAATGTCATATTTTTTAGATAAAGTTGCTAAATCGCTAACAAAAGTAAAATTAAAGAATGAAATCAATACAAGCAATACCTTTCATACTTTTATATCTGTATTCTTTGAGTGTGCATGGTTATTAGTCAACTTGAAATATTCATATACAATCTGATTTATTATCTACAAGTCCATATGGCTATGTTTGCTTCTTGAAATTGAAGGGAACGATAGACTTTGGCCAAAAAAAAAATCTCATTTCTTTGACAATTCTCATTCCCACATGTCTGGGAATGAAGAAACTTTTCTCCCATCAAAGGAGTTCATCTCTCTTCCCTCCTACTTTGTTTCATTTTTTCTTGTTTCTCACTCTTTGTTTACTTCTCTCTCCTCCTTCCAATGGAAGGAAGTCAAGAGTCGAGAAAGAATATAGATGGAATCTCAACGCCCAATTATCGTCGACTCGATTTTCTTGTTATAGATTTATGATTCCAATAGTGGTTTCAACTGTCATTAATATTGTTGTGTGTAGTGAAAATTAAACTAACTGCACCTTAATGGTGTGTGTATGGAAAGCAACTTGCAACTAATATAAGAAATCAGATGACTTAACATGTAATTAGTAGTGATAAACATGACAGGGAGTTAATGATTGGTTACTATTTAGAGCATGTGAAGAACTTGGGCCTAACCTTGTTGGGGTTGCTATCAATAATTAATAATACTAAGAGTTTTTTTTTTTTTGTAGATCTAGAACGTTCATAAATTTAATAATAATTATTATTTTTATTTTAATTTACATAGAAATACTATTGTTATTTGAATAATTTTCTTTTTCATTCTTATTCCTTTTTCAATGTGATGCCAAATACAATATATGAGTTACAAAAATTTCATTTAATTAAAATTCTTTTCACTCTCAAACTCCTGTTCATATTCTTTTTATTCTACTAATCAAACGTAATATAAATATTTTAGATTGTATTTTGCACTGTGAAGGTTTTTTTTTTTGACAAAATTGAGAGCTATTTATGATGATACAGATTTTTTGTATTTTCTAAACAAATTATGTACCGTTAGATCGGACAGTTTGCTTAATGTGAATCATCGAATTAATTTTTTTAACTTTTATTCATTTCAGTAATTAAAAATTATTAATTTCAGTATCCCAACTTTAATCGTGCATAACAGTTCTTTATTTGCACACTGACAAAACAAAATGTAAGAAATTTGACCCTTATAATCCTCTGACGAATTGAAGAATCTTTTGTACACCCGTGACTTTGAATTCTAATAATAACAAAATGTTGTCCACATATGTTGTGTCGAAACAAAGTCGACAACTGGAATATTATCATGGAGAAAATTTTTATATAATTCATTTAGAGACACGTATTTCAAAATAGTATATCATACGGTATCGAAGAAAATTTTGGTGCCTTAAGAAAGTAAATTTGGTATCTAAAAATAGGACTGAAGGTATAAATTAGGCACCATTTTAAAATACTGACATTAAAGGGAATTTTCTCTATATTATTTAATGGACACGGAGACTTCTAACAATTTTTAATCAGAAGAAAATGATTAATTGGATTGCTTGAATTCTGATTCCTAGTAGGATTACATTACGTGGCTTCAATTCAATGGGTGATTGTGTGTTTGATTTCATAAAAAGTTTAATTTGTCCAAGATATTTGTAAAACTAACATAATATGTATCAGGTGGACACATGTTTGTATCCATGACCATCACCTATTTTTCTGAAGGATGATATATATTTATAGCACTTGACTAATATATATTTTAACATTGTTATTAGAATTTTAATTAATAAATAACAAGTATATAGTTAACAAATAATATTATAAAAATATATATTTTAATTTAAAAATATATAGTTATTTGCAATAAAATATGTGTGCACGCACGCGCGTGTGTATGCATGAGAGTTCACGCGCACGTGTGATTGTAAATTTTTTGATACAATTACAAAATAATTGTAGTAGTACAAAAATTATATGGCATAAAGAACAGTACATGGGACACATGTTAGAATATACTTATTATATACTAATTTAAAATAATTTATTATATTTACATTTCGGTTGAAATATTTTTAATTTTTATTTATGAACACAAAATTTTTTTTTTGAAATTTTTGATTTACCGGTTTTATTTTTTATTATTAAGTAACCCAGAAAATATCAAATTATAAATTGAAAATAAAGATAAAATTAGAAATTTAGGAAGCTATTAAAAAATAAAGAAAATATAAAGGTAAGTTAATAAATTTATAAATTAATGTTTTTATTGGACACTTGAAAAATAAAAAGTAAAAGGGATAAAGTGAAAAAATTAAAAAAAATGAATTTATAAATCAAGCACAAAAAATATTTGGATTAAAATATAAATATGATAATTTATTTTAAATTTTTTTAACATGTAATTGTTACATATCTATTTCTAAATGTGTTAGTAATTACACACATACATATGCATGTATATATATATATATATATATATGATTAATTAATTAAAAAACCATATACTTATTCTATTTTTAATTAAAAATAACATAGAAAAAATATAGAAAAGTACCTAAAGTATTTTCCTTACCTATCTTGCTGAACTTTAATTTAATAAATTTTCATTATCAGAAATTAAATAAAGAAAGTAACTCAGAAAGCTGGAGAGTTAATTATGGAGATTTGAGATCTCGAGTCACTAAATATTGGAATCCTTTCATTAGAAGGTAAGTAAAGACAGCTTCAAAACCTGCATGCATGAAAACAAAGAAGGCCAACAACTATTTTGACGAAAAAGAAAAGAGAAAAAAGACAAATATACACATAAATATTTAACAAGAACGAAAATCACGAGAAGCGCGAAATCAAAAAAATTGTGGAGGCAGTCGATAATAATTTTGTACAGTGTTGAGCAAGCTGTGATGAGAGTCAGATATAAATAAAACCACAAAAAGTGTAAGAAGTGTGGGGTTGTCAAATGCAGTGTGCTGAAGTTATTTTTAATGTGATAACTTGACATTTTTTTAATGTTTTTTATTGGTACTTTTTGGGGCATTTTACTTGATATTATCTTTTAGTGTGCTTTATCCTTCACTATTTCACTGAAAATGCAGAATTGCATTGTGAAAATAGAAAGTAAAAATAATAATAAATAAGTAGAAGTCTGCGCTTGAACCAATTGGCAATATCCTATTGAGAGAAACCACTTTGTTAATTCCTCAGGATTCTAAATTCATTTGGTAGTACAAAGCCTTCTGGATATGTGTGCATACTTATGCCTTAATTCTTGTGACAGCATATTTGATTCATTTATACATTTTCGTTTGCACTTTTTCAATTTAATTTATATGTCCTAATTAAATATGGAATTTTAAGCACTTTAATTAGTTTAATTTATCTTAATTTGAATATGACGCGACATGGAATATTTGGGCAGTTTAGTTTAATTCATCTTTAACCAGGTCTACCTAAAGAAACTTTTTAAGTACTACGCATGCAGTTACATAATTTTGCTGGATACTTTTTGCCTTCTTAATTGGCCTGAAACAGGAATCTCGCAAACTTTGGCTCGTCAGGAACACTACCAGCCTTGAGTTCCATGACTCATGGTTTGTTTAGCAATGATTCCTTCCTTTAATCGCAGAGGCTCGGCACTCGGTCTGTGTCTATATATATAAACACACAAATGTGTGTGTGTGTATATATATATATATATATATATGTATGTATGTATTGTTAGGCAATATAATTGATTCACAATGTAAATTATATTTATTCTAATGTGGCAATGAACATTAAATATGCTTGATAGAATTAAATCTACTAATAATACTGCACAACAAAAATTAAATATGTACAAAGTAACCATAATATCAAAATTTAACGTGAAAAACCTCCAAATGCCAAGGAAAAAACTACAGGACAAACTTCGAAAATATTTCACTATATTCAAGATAATTACAAAATATACTTTTTACTCTCTCATACATAAGAGGTAAATATAGTGTTTCCCAATATGACCCCTCTTATTCAAATACTACAATTTCATGATGATTGGAGTATGAAGGAGTAATAGAAGTTATACAAAAAAATATTCCCAGTATATTTTTCTCACACCCTAAACTCTCTTGGATTTACTAACACTTTATACTTTTCTCACACTCAGAAAATAACTCTCTCACTCACTTACTATGTAGCAGAACTCTTTGATGCTTGATGATCAAATGAGCAAAAATGAGCTTTTATTTATACAGGCTCCAAGTTACGTAAGACAATACACCATTTGGTGTATTCTTCACAAGTGGTCAACTTGCATATGTATAGGATGCATATTTCAAACTCACATGTGTAACATTTGAATATTTTCAACTTATGCTGTTAGGCTTCACATGGTAGTACCACTAAATTTCAACAAAGTAGTTTATCTACTTTGGTTGGATCCCATAACCAAATTTTAATAAGATGATTTATCTTCTTTGACATTAATCTTTGGCTAGATCCCACACAATCAAATTTCAACAAGGTGGTCTATCTAATTTGAAATTTAATGTTTGGCTGGACCCCATAATTCTCCCCTTCCAGCCTAAGGGGAAAATAATTTGGGAAACAATCATCTAGTTTACATGTTAATCAGCTTGACACAAAGTTTTAGCTTTTCTCGTGGCACAACTTTTGTCATCATATTTGAAAGATTTTCATTGGTGTGGATCATTTATGAAATTGTTGTTCCTCCACTGCTTGACGTAACCAATAATATCTAAAATCAATGTGCTTTGTACATGAATGGTACATCGAATTCTTGCTCAAGTCCAAAGCACTTAGACTATCGCAATGAATGACAGACCGATTATGCTTCATTCCTAATTGCTAAAGGAATCTTTTCAACCAAAGCATTTCTTTTCTAGCTTTGGTCATTGTAACATATTTTGCTTCAGTAATGGATAGGTTAACACATTTATGCAATTTTGATTGCCAAGACACTAATCCCCCTATGAAAGTAAATAATAATCCAAAGGTAGATTTCCTGCCCTCTAAATCACCTGTCATATCCATATTAGCATAACCCTCTAGATTAGTTCTAATCCTCCAAAGCCTAAGCACATTCTTGAACTACCTTTCAGATATTTCAATATCCAATTCACAACTTCCCAGTGGTCTTTATCAGGATTGGAAAGGAACCTACTAACAACTCCAACCGTGTGAGCAAATCTCGCTAAGTACAAATTATGGCATACATCAAACTCCTGACTGTTGAGGATTAAGGTATAGTGGCCATCTCTTTCTTTTCATCTTCTATAGTGGGGCAACTTCATTTACTGAGTTTAAAGTGATTGTCTAATAGTGTGCTAATTGGCTTAGCATTCTTCATATTGAATCTTTTTAGAACTTGTTCCATATATCATTCTTTTGACAACCAAAGCTTTCTAGCCTTTCAATCTCACAAAATCTGCATACCTAGAATTTGCTTTACAGGGCCTAGATCTTTCATATCAAACGACTTTGATAACTTGTTCTTTAAATCACTAATCATCTTTGCATCATGTCCCACTACTTACATATCATCTATATATAGCAGAAGGATGACAAACTTATTGCTAGGAAATTTCTTGACATATATACAATGATATGCGTCAATCCTATTATATCCATGACCTACCATGAACGAGTCAAATTTCTTATACCATTGTCTAGAAGTCTACTTCAATCTATATAAACTTTTCTTCAATCTGCAAACCATGTGCACTTTCCTAGCTTCCTCAAATCCTTCTGGTTGTTTAATGTAGATCATTTCCTTTAAATTTCCATGGAGAAAAATAGTCTTTACATCTAACTAATCAAGATCTAAATTCAAGCTAGCTATCAATGCAAGTATAACTCAAATAGAACTCATTTTGACAATTAGAGAAAAGATCTTGTCAAAATTGATTCCTCACTTTTGTCTACACCTTTTCACGACTAAGCAAGCATACTTTACTAGCTTATTACCATATTTCTTAATCTTGATTCTTTAAGGCCTTTTTTTCTTTAGGAAGTTTCACACGTTTATAAATGTTGTTCCTCTATAGGGAATTCATTTCTTCTTGCATGGCTTTCATCCAGTAGACTCTGTCCTTATGAGTTTGAACTTCTTTAGAACTCTTTGGTTCCCCCTCATCGGTGACAAAGATATAATTAGAACTAGGGTACTTGCTGGTGGACAACGCTATTTGTCAAATCTCCTGAGCTGTGATGTAGCAATTTGCTCCCCCTACTTAACACCATCTCTAGTATCATCAATAACTTGCTCATCATGTACCCCTTATTCATGTAATTCTCTTTCTTCTATGGTATTTTCTTTAGTAAGAGAGACTGGTGTCAAATCAACCTTACCACCAGATTCATTGGTTTTCTCTAGAATTATAGACTTCAACATATTTTTTAGCTCATGAAACACTACATCTCTACTTCTAATAATCCTCTGTTTTTTAGGATCTCATAGCCTGTAGCCAAATTCCTAATCTTTGTAACCCATAAATATGCAAGGAATGACCTTATCATCAAGCTTTTGTCTCTACTCCTTACTTACGTAAGCAAAGGCTTTACATCCAAATACCTTCAAATGAGAGTAACTAATATCATGTCTAGACCATATTCTCTTAGGAATATCAAAGCCCAAAGAAATAAATGGAGATCTGTTAATCTGGTAGCATGTCATTTGAACAGCTTCACCCTAGAATGGCTTAGGTAGTTTAGTCATTCTCAATATACATTTAACTTTTTCCATAATGGTTCTGTTGATTCTTTCAACCATACCATTATGCTGTGGGGAGTTAGGAACTGTCATTTCATGCTCGATGTCATGCTCAATGCAATCATTGCTGAATTTATGAGAGTATACTCACCCCTATTATCGCTTTAAAGACACTTCAAAGGTTTCCATGTTTCTTTCTCTACCATGGCATGAAACCTTTTAAGTATTGAAATACTTGGTCCTTCTTCTTTAGGAAATACACAACTTTCGTCTGGCATCATTAATGAATGTTACAAAGTATCTGCTACCACCTAAAGTCTCCACCTTTTTGGGTCCGTATACATCAAAGTAAACCATATCCAAAATATTCCTTTTCAACTTTGATCTTTTGCTAAAAGACACCCTATTATGCTTGCCAAATAAACAGTAATCACAAGAATTTAGCCTTGTATCTTTAGTATAAGGAATGAGGGACTTCTTAGCCAAAATCTGCAGTCCTTTTTTACTTAAATAAGCTAGTCTTCTATGCCACGAATTTGGCAAAACATAATCTTTAACTATATTCAACTCTCCAATTTGCTTAACTTGAGTCTTATGTAATGTATTCAACACCCCTAACAAGAACCATAGAGCCTTTAAAAAGCTTCCATTTTCCATCACTAAAGCTGTTGTGGTATCCGGCAACATCCAGAGCATGTACGGAGATCAAATTCAAGCATAAATCCAGCACATGTTGTACATTTTTCAATGTCAGTGTGCAACTGACATTGGTCTAAATGCACACAACACCAACCTTTACAATGTTTGTATTGCTTCTATTACCCATCTTTACTTTGCCAAAGTCTCCTTCTTTGTCAATTACCCATTTCACACATGAATTTGCAACATGACAGTCTTCTACTGTTACAAAGGTTGTGGAACTTTTATCATCAACTATTTCTTGATTCCACTTATTTTTGTTCTTCCAAGCCTTGCAATTCCTTTTGATGTGTCCTTCTTTGTCATAATGATAGCAACTGAATTTTTTTCAAGATTGGGACTGCGATTGATCCTTGGATTTTTTAGAATGTCCTATGTTTCTACTTCTTACCTTGTTCTCTGTAACAAGGGCTTGGGAATTATGCGTCCCCAAACCTTTCCTTCTAGTTTCTTCATTGAACATACTATCTTTGACTTGGACTAAAGATAATTTTATACTCGATGTAGAATTGCTTAGCGATACCATAAGGTCTTCCAGCTATCTAGTAAAGAATTCAAAAGTTATAGTGCTTGTAATTTATCATCCAACACTATCTTCTTAGTATTTAATTGATTTACCAAATGTTGGAATCCACTCAAATGCTCTGTAACTAATCTTTCATCTCGATACTTGAGATTCACCAGCTTTCTATTTGTGAACACTTTATTCTGTGTAGCCTTTCTCTTATAGAGATCTTTTAAATTCTTCCACAGAGTATGGGCACTAGTCTTTAGGACCACATGGTGGAATATGCTAATGTCCACCCACTGCCTAATTATCCAACGGTCTTCCGATGTTGTTTTCTCCATTGGTCAGCAGTGACATTATCTGGCTTTGCTTCTTCTTTCTCTACAGGATCATAAATATCCTTATAGTAAATGATATCCTCTATCTTTAGTTTCCAAATCGAGTAATTTGTAGTTGTCAGCTTGATCATGGTACTTGTATTCTCCTCAATAATTTACACAATCCAACCCACCAAAGCTCAACCAAGCTTTGATACCACTTGTTGGGCAATGAGATTACTTCACAGTGTATATTATAATTATGCCAATGTGGCAATGAGCACTTAATATGCTTGATAGAATTAAATCTACTAATAACACAGAACAACAAAAACAAAATATGTGCAAAACAATCCGAGAAAGAATACCAAAATTTAATGTGGAAAACTCCCAAATGTCGAGGGAAAAACTATGGGACAAACTTCAAAAATACTTCATTATATTCAGGATAATTACAAAATATCATTTTCACACTCTCTCACACAACAGGTAAATATAGTGTTTACTAGTGTGAACTCTCTTATTCAAATACTACAATTTTATGATAATTGCAGTACTAAGGAGTAATAGAAGTGATACCCAAAAATATCTCCTATGTATTTTTTTGACACCCTAAACTCTTTTGGATTAACTTACACTCTATATTTCTCTCACACTCAGAGAATAACTGTCTCACTCACTTACTATGTAGCTAAACTCTTTGTTGCTTGATGATTAAATAAGCAAGAATGAACTTTTATTTATAAAGGATCCAAGTCATGTAAGACAATACATTATTTGGTGTATTCTTCACAGGTGGTCCTCTTGCACATGCATATGATGCATATTTCAAACTTACATATGCAATATTTGAATATTTCAACCTATGTTGCTAGGCTTTACATGGTAGTACCACCAAGTTTTAATAAAGTAGTTTATCTACTTTGACATTTAATATTTGGTTGGATCCTACACAATTAAATTTCAACAAGGTGGTTCATCTTCTTTGATATTAATCTTTAGTTGAATCCTACACAATCAAATTTCAGCAAGCTGGTTTATCTAATTTGAAATTTAATATTTGGCTGGACCCCACATATATATACATATATAGGCATGATGGGAAATTCTCTTGTGGCCACGCCTAAGATGTTCCCACAAATGCATTGGTTAAGTTTTGGTGTGATTAGAGAATATGCTCTCTTATATTGGCTTTTGATCTATATTTATGATTCATAAAATATTCTTATTGCTTCTAACATTTCTATAAATATTGATAAATTATAATATATTAAGCAAAAACAATCTAATGGATTGTTATATTTTAGCTTCTATTTAGAGTTTCCAATATATATACACATATATATGATGATGCCTGATTTATTTGTTTATGCTCTTGCTAATGTTGGAGATGACTTTTTGCCAACCATTGCAGTTTTGAAGGTATTAACTAGTTTGTCTAAAGTGATGCCAAAAGCAAAACTCATCCATTGCAAGATCAAGAAGAGTTGGTCTTCAGAAAACCGAGCAGATGACACTAGTTAACTATTTTTAAACTTTCATATTGTCTAGTTGATAACACTTTTATACTTATCTACTTTGTATTGCACTACTTGATATTTAAATGTATAGAAATTTTAATATTTGTTAGTGTTATTGTTAATTATTATTTATGAGTTAAAATGTAAAGAAGATAGAAATGGAAATCATTAGAAAGTTTGATTTTTGAAATAAAAAATAAAATAAATATGGAATGAGCCACTAATTCAATTTTAAATTTGAGATGGAAAAAATTCGTATCAAAATTTTAGAAACAAAACTAATCTGAAATGGATAAATTCCGTATCAATATTTTGAACGCTAAATTAGATACAAAATCTGAGACGAAATTTCTTTAGTATCTAAAAATTAGACACGAAATCATATACGAAATCAATAAACTAAGTTTAGCACTAATATAGAACAAATTTCATATCTAAATTATTGATACGGAATCAGAGACAAAATATTTTGTCTCTCTAAAATATAACAAACCTTAGATACGAATTTAGTTACTATATTAAGATAGAAATTTCAAAAATCGGACATAAAAATTTTTTATGTCAATTTTGAGACAGAATAAATTATTCCACATCTAAGCATTTAGAGACCAATGATTACGATATGGAATTTATTTCATGTCAAATTTTGTCTCAAATCTATTTAGAGATGGAATTTTTAATATTTAAACATGAAATTCGTCCTTCTTTATTTTGCTGTTTTCTAGTAGTGACATGTGATTCTTACGCCATTAACACAGAAAAAGGACCTTTGTGAACACCAGATGGGTCAAATAATATATATGTATATGTGCATGTATTTATACAAAATATAGAAGAAGACAAAACAAGAGAGGAAATAGACACAATGCATGCAGGGAGAGAGGCCGGAGTTGCCAGAGAGACCAGAGATTGAAGGTAATGGAAGGGGAAGGAATGATTGGAGAGGGTAAAGACGAGGATGATATCATCCTTATAGGAAGCTCAGAGAATGATGTTGAAAAATTAGCCAAAGATTTTTATGAGAAATTTTCTCTTACGTTGCAACCTCGACTGGAGGATAAGGAAACTTGATTTAGCTTGATACATCTAGTCCAACTTGAAAATCCAATTCAAACAGGTTAGGTTTGGAATCAAGCCAAAATTATTGGCTTGATGCCAAGTCCAAGTCAAGCTATAAGTTGGTGAAGAATTTAGTCCAATCTAGGGTTTGTTCACCCCTAACCTCAGCTATTTAATTAATGAATTAAACTTACATATAATTTTTTTTATATTTTTGTTATTAAAATTTCTAAATAATATTTAACAAGTGTATGAATAATCAATAATACCATAAAAATTATATAATTCAATTTAAAAATTATAATAATTATATATTTATTCTAATGTAATTGAAAAATTATATATTCATCGTGTTTTCATTAGAAATTAATATAATAAAAATATATAAAACTATGTAACTTTTTAAGTTGTTTAATGAAATATGAGCTAGTGCCTTGCTGGGGTGGGAAAGAATTTTACCATTCTGATTTTCATCAGATCCAACGTGGCCTATGGATGTAGTGCGTTTCTCATTAATGGTAGTAGTTTAGACATTTGCCCCGCATTTTTTTCATCATTTTTCCAACCACACGTGAAAATAACTTGGTGTGTCCTCTCTTTCACTTTGCATGTCAAATATAATTTTAAATTACATGATTCATTTCCATCAAATCTCATTTTTTTCTCTCGTTCCTTCACCCACTCACCCATTTCTGTCCTTCCTCCCACGTGCCAAAAAGAAATTTGATAGATCAGATACTTTTTTTTTCTAGTGTATTGTCTTTATGTGGTTTTCCAGGGTATTTGTATTGCCAAATAAAATACTTTTTTTTTATATTTCACTTAATATAAAATTATTATTTTAATTTCTTATTGATTGAAATGTTCAAAATATTATTTTACTTATTAAAAAATGTTCATCTAATTTTTCATTTTTCCAAACAAAAAAAAAATACTTGATTTAGTTTCTTAAATTTAGGATTTAGAATTTGGTAGGAATTAAATTTGGTAATTTTAAAAAAAATGAGGATCTAAGCGTGATATTTTTCAATGAATAGATGACTCAATGCATAAGAGAGTAAAATAATAATTTTGTGATAAATGAGGGATTAAAATAATATTTTTCTCTATATAAGAATTGCCATAGACTGCCTTAGAATTTGATAGAAACAACAATACAACAAATTATCCAAAATTAACTTCAAAACCCTTGCTCAACGAATTCCCCTATGTTATGAGAAAGCTGATTCTAATTAACACATTATGACCAAAGACAATGGTTGATCCCCTCCGATATATAAGGGGAATCTAAGCATTAGGAGAACAAATTTCATCATACATTTGGTTTTTTTTCTTTTCCATCCGAAGCACAATCTCTAGAAGAAAGTAATCGAAAGTCAAAACTTGATAACATGCATCACAAACCTCAAAAATTGGCGATGCAACATTGTGATATTTTAGTTTAGAAGAAAAAATATATTGGGTCGAAAAGCCATTAATGGGGAGGAATGAATCCATTAATAAGGAGATGGAAGAGCTGACATCCATGTGCCTTGGGCCACTCATTAATTGCTGAATTTAATTTGCAAATTGTGGCACGTATAGGCCCCTCCTTCATTATAACTCAACGTCCATGTCCAACTTGTTTGGGCATTTCAGTGTTGGATCTCATACCTTTACCATTACTTATTATAAAATTTATTTCCATTCTCTATCAATTATATTCGTGTTACAAGCACTAAATCTAAAGGAATGCAATTAGTTCATTAGGTGAGAGTATTCTTTATAAACTTCCTTTTTCTGGTGAGACTTCCCAGATCTTATAAGCCCAATTTTTAGGTGAGACTGTCTATTAATAGTTTTTTTTTTCTTTTGTGATTTTACTAAACTTTCAATATTTAACACGGTCTTTAACATTATACTACTTAAGTTCAAAAAAAAAAAATCTATCCCAAAAATTTCTAAAACTTTCTCAGGTGTGAGACTTGTATCAATTCAACACTAATTTGATTGATGGGAAAGTACTTAAACACTCTTTAAAACCAAATTTTGATCTCTTCATATGCTTTTTTTTCATATATTCTTATTCTACGATAAGGATATAAACAGTGAGCCAGTAATGATGGGTAGTTTTCCACAAAAAATGTAAGATTTACTTGAATAACAATCTCACTCACGAGCTCTCTATCAAAGGTTGTGATGCCTTCAACGTTGCAATGCCCACAGCCTCTTTCTCAAATTTGAATGAATGCTTGCAAACTTTTCCATCATTATGAGCTCTTCTTCGAAAGTTGCAATGGCCATGCAAGAAACTGAACACCTACGTACCTGAGGTGACTCCTACCTACCAAATTAAGCCTACTGAAATGTGTATTTATGAGGTATGAAAGGACAAAAACCATTGTCTTTATTACACCTTTTTGAAATGGATCGAAAATCGTTTCTAGATGAGTATTATTTTAAAGTTTTTGACTCGTAGTTGGATTGATGCGGTTGATGTAGTTCGATTGAGTCTACCCTTCAAAAAACGTTGATGTAGTTGGATTGACTCTACCTTCAAGAAAATAAACTATTAGAATAAAAACAGTAATATTTATTTTAACTCAAACATTGAATATTTTCTTTGGATTTTATAATTTTTTTTGGGTAAAAAATGTACAAAATCTCCAATTTAAAAACTATTGTCCTGTGTTGCAAAAACGTGGTAGTTTGGTCACCTTTTGCTTTTATTTTTTCCTAAATAAAAATTTTCGTTAAATATTAATTTTCTTCAAAAAATTATCATAATACATAAAGATTAATATAATATTAATTTTTTTAGTATTGAAATTTTATTTTTAAAACGCATATATATACTTATCATTGTAATATATATACTAGTGCAGTGATAGTGCACGAACAAAATGTGTCTTGTTGAAGAAAAATAGAATGTTAGGTGTTAATAATAACACCTTGAATTTTTAAATTTATATCATTATTATTTTAGTATATAATCTATTACAATATGTGTCTAACTTCTTCTCTTGTTAGAGGATGTTCAGTTTTTTTCTTCAATATAATGATATTATGTTGAAGAAGTTGAAAAAAATATCTAAAATGTTAATATTGATTTTATGTTCTGTAATAATAATTTTTTCAAAAAAAATTAATATTATTAATTTAAAATAAAAATAAAAATATTTCTCAAAGAGAGAATAATACCTCTCTTGTTCCTGCCAACATGATCCTGGTCCTAAAGGAAGGATCCTTTGAATTCGTACTCCCCAAATCTTTAATATTATCAAATGCATAAATTAAATCACCTTATATGTTAATGAGATAAATGCAAAGTGAGTATAAGACACTTAAATAGTGAGCTTTTAATTGTATTCTAAAGATATTGATTATCGTATTTAATAAGGACTTTTGTTTCAAACTCTGCTTACAACTAAATTTATTAATCCCTTTATCATTGCATTTGTTCTTGTCACGTGAATTTATGCAAGATGATGTTCGTGCTATCTATTTATGAAATTTTAGAGTTAGGGGAAATCAGTTCAATTTAATTATTGTTTGGTAAAATGCAAGGGTTTTGTCTTAGATTTTGTTTTGGTGTATAATTGGGTTATACATTAATAATATTTTCTAGATACCTAGTGCTTCAGCTAAAAATATATATTTTTGGGATGAATTTAATGGCTCACCCTTATATCAATATAGTTTATTAGAAGAATAAATATTTTTAGATGTCCATTTAATTGGATCAATTATATAATGAAGCAACATTATTCAAAGACACAATATGTAGAATACAAAGTAAAATGATTGACGTGGGACGTAATGAGAAAAAATAAATGTGGAAATATGAATAAAATCTGACAATGAAATTGCATAAGATGATATAAAGATCAACCTAAACTTCACAAATATTATTCTTTAAACAAGATAAAACTCAATTAGCTGAAAGTTTAATGATTTATTTTTACAAACACTGCTTTGTATACTTATTACATTTGATGTAGTATTTGTTACACAAATTATGGTTTTCAGTCCTCATTTACTCTTCACTTTATATACAGTAAAATAAAATTGACCGTGAGTAAAGACAAATTTCAGTATAGACAATTCAATGAGATAAAGATTGTTCTTGAGTCTTATATACTATCATAGCAAAATAAACAATAAAAAGATCAGTAAAAATATCCAAGTCAACAGCAATTAGCCAATTATTGTAAGCCTAGCCTCATATTAAAAAATAGCCCAGTCCAGAATCCTTTTAAAATCCTACCTTTCATGAACATTTTGAGCATTTTTTTTTTTGTTATAGATATATGTGATATATAGCAATTTACTAAAAAAAAGATTGGTTAACTTATAGACATCAAAAGGGTTTAACTTATTGGGTCAAACCCCTTTCGTAACATCCAAATTCCAATGCTAATTGTTAAGTTTCTTGTCCTCATTTGTGAGTTATGAAGAAACTATGGGATCCAATTGAAATTGAGGTATAATAACCCAATTCTAATGCTAATTCTTAGATTTTATTATCCTTTATTGCGAACCTTGAAAGTGTTATAGGGTACAAATGTAATTAACAAAACCATAGGGGTAAAATTCTAATAATTTTTCAAAAATAAATGAATGGACCAATAGGAAGTGAGATAATGATTAAATGAGGACAAAAAGACCCAGATTCCCTTCTATATGCATGTCCCCTTATACATGGGGCAACTTTGGTCATTTTAGCCGTGAGAACCAACAGATGTGGGACCAAAATATGATTAGATGAAATGCTAGCTTATGATTGGTTGAGAACTAAGAAGAATAAAGGTGTCTTTATGCATGAGTAGGTCACTTACACTTGGAAAAATGCAGGCTTAGGAGGAAGACACCTAGCAAGCTAATGACGAGAGAAAGATTGGACTTTTTTCTATATATACCCAAACCCCCAAGCCATGCAAACCATTTTAAGCAACTTGTGTAAGTGAGTAAGTAAGAGACAAAATGAAAAGAAGGAGGCCTAGAACTTAAAGAGTAGGTAAGCATAGGAATTATAATCTTCTCTTCCACTTTTTTTCTTCTAATCTCATATGGCACCTAGAAATCACCTTGTTTTCATATTTGTCTTTGAAGGAAGAAATTTGCTCCCTTGGCCATAACAATTAAGGTGGCGGATGATCAAGTTTTTCTCTCGTTTCCTTTTGGGACATGATTAATAGTGTGGCCCTTATGGGTGGCACCTTTTGGTGTGTATGTAAGGATGTGATAGCCTTTGACAATGGACATGCATGTTGTTATATGGATCTCTGATTATCTTTTGTATCCTTATGGTTATATACTTGATGTATCATTTGCAACACTTCTTGTACCTTGTTGATCATTTAAGAATGCTTGCCTATCTATTGAAATTTGCTTGAGTCCTACCCTCTTTCCTTCTAAATTTTCAAGCAATGATGGTACTAATTGATACATTTAGGTTTACACAATACTATGAAGCTTATGTCTTGTTTTTTTACTATTTTGCTTTTATGATATGGAAAGAGAGGTCTACACCGAGACAATTGTAATTAGGTACCATATGGGGAACAACTTACCTTTTAGGACATAATGCTAAGAATCATGGCTTGCTTACTTTATAGGTCATAGTACATGAAGAAGTTGAGATCTTTTGTTGTAAATATGTATGTTGAAAGTGGCGGCATATGTATTGTCCAAGTAGGACACTTCTCTTTATTGTAATATAATTTGGTCCCTTGCATATTTAGACCATTTTGCAACCTAGGAAGTTAAATTTTGGATTGTAATTATGCTAATGCCCCAACCCTCTCCCTTGGTCGAGAATAGGCCTGGATATTGGTAGTACTTGGATGTATGAACTTATGTTGTAAGTTTAACTAATTGGAAGCTTAGTGAATGGTAATGAGTATGTTACATTTATTTCCATTTACTCAAGGCTTATTATAGATAAAGACTATGAAATGTGGAACTAATGGATGCCTAATCTTGATTTTAACATTAACCTAATATTAATAATGAAACCCTCCCTTTACCTGAGACCTAGTATGAGTATATACCATAAATTTATGTGTAAAAGGACTTCCATGCCTGTCTTGATTGGTACTTAGCTTGTTAAAGTGGTGAATCTCCTATCCTTCCCTTTTGGTTGAGATTGTATTAGGAAAAGACTAATTTTTTGGATGCTTGAACGATGGGTAACCAATGGTAAATAAGGTAGAATTAATTAGTGATAAGACTATGCTTTAAGTAGATGGGACTAAAGCTTCATACTGGTTACTAATTGCAAATCATTTAAAAGTTGATAAGACCAAAGTAATCTAGGTTTTGAGATAGTATCTTATCCATATTGGTTAACCTTCTTGTCATTCTTGGAAATCTAAGTTATATTGCTTTAAGTTGTAAACATGATTTGACTTGATCTCTTAGTTTAGCCAAAGTACCAATGAACAAGGAAATAAGGAGTTAACCTGGCAAATCCATCAATCAACATCAATGATATAGAAAAGTATCTCTAAGTTTTGTCTCACAAACTTGGGTTTTTTAATAAGAAATTACACATGAACCAACAAAACCCTATAAATAAGTAGGACAGAATAAGCTAAGTGGATTGGCTAAAAATAATGAAGGTGGATTTAATAAGCAATATATCTTATTTGATATTTAGATGTAGAGAAAAAGCATGATAAGTGAGATTTTGGTGGTTGATAGTTGTCATAAGTAGTAACCCAATTGGCACACTTAAATAATGGTATGCTTGTAAGTAATAGATCACCTTGGGTTTGACAAGACTAGTAAATTTAAAAACAAGATAGTAATGTTTAGGTCTTGACCTTCTTGGCTAGGCATGTAAGAGAAAAAGGAAAAGAAAGTAAGATAAGTACTTGGTTGACCAATGAGACACACACCATAAAGAACCTATGCCTAGCTTTATGCCATAAGATAAGAGCAATAAGTACATAAGCATTTAAGAAGAAGAATTGTATGGGATTGCATAGGTTCATGTGAGGAATAGGATCACCTCCACTAATAACTTCATTGGAGAATATGCAGTAATAGGTTATAAGCTGTTAGATAAAAAATCTAATGGCTTAGATGAAAAGAAAAAAAAATCTAAGACCATGCACGGTCATCAATAGAATTTTTCAATCATTAGATTTCTACCCAATGATCTTTATTTTATGAGATTTTCCAATAGCTTATGTTATTGGAAATGATTCAGATTCTAAGAAAGTGTAATTTTAGCTAAATTTTTAAGAATGCATGTGAATGGGACCCACCCTTGTGGTAGCATGTGAATGGAGAAAAGAAACAATATTATTCGTTTGAATTTAACCTTAAGTGGGCTTAGGTATTGGGCTAAGGAAGAGTCCTACCTTAAAAGACATATTGGGCTTGATAAATAAGGACTTAGGCTAACCTAATTATCACATTTGTGTCACAAAAGCACTTTGAGTTCATCCATATTTAAGTTAGGTCCATAAGGACCTATGAAGAGGTTACACTAATTTAAGAGTTTAAAGTATTTTTCTATTATAGTATTCTTTAGTTCTAGGTTAGAGTAATCAATTCAAGTGACATAATCATAATAGAGAAAATACTGGAAAAATAATGAACTTAGTGTGTGGCTTAATGATCTTACTATTAAAAATGAAAGGTTTGAATTAATTGTTAGCCCAGACAACCAACACCCAAGATGAGGATGAATTAGGTGTTTACAGAATTTCTATTTCTTTTAATAAATACTTTACAGAAATCCTTGTTATGAATTATACTTGGAAGTGTATGATGTAAAACAACAATTATATGAATAAATAAAAGCTTAATGTATATGCTTGGGGTATATATATATATATATATATATATATGTATATATTAACTTTTTAAATGTAATATCAACAATAAATGCAAAACATAGATATAATAATTCAAATTATAAATAGTATAGGGATAGAGAAAGCAAACTCAGTTATTTATCCTAATTCAGCTTCAATCTAAGCCTACATCTAATCCTCAAACAACCTCTTGTGATTTTCCACTATCTGATGTTCAATTACAACAACTCAAGAGAACCTCTCCCTTAATTACAAATTCCAAGAAGAACCTCTTCCTAATATCAAGCACTTTTGATTCCTTCAAGGAATCTCCCCCTCAACCTAAGCTCTCTCTTAGCTTGACTCTCTCAATGAACCTTTTTGAGTTTCTCTCTCACAAGAAAGTAAGAAATACAAATGAACAAACTTCCTCAAAGAAGTAGAAATACAAGATAAAGCCCTAAGAACTTAAATGATAGAGAATATGCATATCTTAGCTCAATGATGTTTGTTTCTCTCCCAAAAATGATATGAAAAGTTAAAAATCATATTCTCACATTTGGTTTAACTCTAAAATACATTTGGAATGTCATATTTATAGATCGAGATGAGATATAGTCATTATATACTCAAAAGAGCTATTATTTACTTTAGAAACTCTTTCTGGGAACGACCAATCAATTGTCAGGGGCTTACCTGTCGACTACCCATTAAAATATGACCGTTATTTCAAATCTGGGACTGACCAGTTGACTCGTCACTTATAGTGACGTAGTCCTAATTTCAACTGGTCATAACTTTCTTATTTTAAGTGTATGACCTATTGTTGGAAAGCTATTTAATTCTATTTTCCAATGAAATAAGTTTCATATAAAAAATCATTATATTGTTAGAGATATGATTAAAATAGTGACTAAAGGTATGAATACAATTTTATGTAGAATTTATATCTCATCACTCAACTTTATAAGGTCATAGTTTTTCTATTTAAACTCTGTTTTAAGTGAATGGCCTGCCATTAAAAAACTCTTTGAATCTATTTTCTAACAAAATAAGTTTTATATCAATATCCTATATGGTTTGTGAGATATAAGTAAAATAGTGACCAAAGGTCCAAAATGATTTTAAGTAAAATTTATATCTCACTATCTTTTAAGTCTAAACTTATATTTTGATAATCAAAATATTTTGAGCCAATATATGAAAATCTAAATTATTGAATTTCACAAAATAATACTTAGCCTATGATAATTATACTTATTAAATTCATTAGCTATCTTGATGAATCCAAGCTTCAAACTTTTTTAATCTTTAACTTCTTCAAAGCTTAAAGCACTTTTTTTGCTTGCTATGACTTTAGGTAGAGCATGGTATTGATATTTCATTCTCTTTACTTTAATGTACATTCTTCTTTCTTTGGACCATTTTACACATAATAGATATTCAACGTGCAAACCAAATAGTTAGTTCAAATGGTTAATCAGTTAAGCACATATTAATATTATATTTGTAACTCATATTTTTTATATATTTGTCTTCATCAAAACAATCTCAACATTAATGGCATACATGGGTGAATTCAAGTTAGTATTATGTGATTAGGCTTTGTTAACCTTAATCCAACCCTGTAAAGATTCGGTGGATTATTACCATTTAAAATAATTTTTGTTGCAGTTTAGTCTCTAAATTCCAAGTTCATAGCAACTGACCATAATTGATGGTTGTGGTATTTGATAGAGTATGAGGTTTATCCAATTGAAGCCTAGTTTTTATATTTGGTCCAGAGTCCAGCTTATATATATATATGTGTGTTCGCGCGCCCGTACCATGTGTAGTATAGTTTGTTAGATACTCGACCTTTCCCTCCTTCTGTATTTGACCTTTCTTGACCTCCAGTTGTCACTAATTCACTAGAGGTATAGGTAACAGAAATGGCCATATATACTATGAACTTTTTCATTCAATGTAAGTTAATCAATATTCACCTGAGTTCGTTTTTCAGAGTTTCCATCTTGGTACTTGAGCTTTGCAAGGCTCGCGCCATGTCCACTCTCAGACTCTGATCTCTGCTTCCTCTCCTCCTCTATCTATTGGTCTGTCTCTTCCTAAAGCCCTTTCGCCTTTGTTTAATTCTCTGAATCAAGTATGCTCCATCAAGATGGATCGGAGTAGCTTCTTACTCTGGCATTCTATCATTATGCCTATTATTAAAGGCCACAAGTAGGATGGCTATATATTAGGCATGAAGCCCTGTCCTCTACAGTTTCTCTCTGAAGGTGCTGAAAGAAAACTCAATTCGGAGTATGAGGATTGGGTTGCTACAGATCAACTACTTTTGGGGTGGTTGTATAACTCAATGACAATGGAGATTGCCTCTCAGACTCTACATTGTACAAGCTCAAAACAGCTTTAGACTGCCATCACATAATTTTCAAGAGCTCACTCTCAATCACGTGTTCTGTTCTACAAGTCTGAGTTTCAACGAACTCGGAAGGGCTCGCTCAAGATGGAGGAGTATCTTAGCAAGATGAAAGTCATTTCTGACAATCTCACGTTAACTGGAAGTCCTGTTTCCATAGAAGATTTAGTCACTCAGACTTTAGCCGGATTAGATTCTAATTATAATCCGGTTGTATTGCCTGGAATAACTAACTAACTTTCAAAACCTCACACTGGGACAGTCATTTGCTCACTTAGCCACTAGTAACAACGATCACGATCAGAGGTCATTCAACTTTGATCAAGGTTACTGGCGTGGAGGAGGACGAAACTTTCGTGGTGCTCGCTCTCGAGGCAAAGGAGCTCGCTTTAGTGGCAATAAACTAGTATGTCAAGTGTGTGCTCGTGCTAGTCATACTGCTGCTTACTGTTTTTATCGTTATGATGAAAACTATACAGGTTCAACATCTACTGAAAAGAACCATACTTCCACTACACTTGTAGCTTCTCCAGCCATTGTTGCCGATTCCAACTGATATATTATAGTGGAGCTAGTAACCATGTTACTAGTAATTCTTCATTACTCCAATAGTCCACTCCTACTAATGGTAAGACTACACTTGTTGTTGGTGATGGTGACCATCTTCCTGTACCCAATGTTGGATCACGACAGTTGATAGGTTCTTCACATAAAGAACTCAATCTCAAAAACATACTGCATATGCCATCTATAACTAAAAATCTTTTAAGTGTTTCGTTTCTGTCATAGAGAGTTTACAAAGGAGAATGAGACACCCATCTCAACGTGTGTTACATCAAATAATTAGAAAATGTAATATGAAAACTAGTGCTAGTGATACTTTTTCTTTCTATGAAGCTTGTCAATATAATCTTTGTTGATGATTATAGCAAATATTCATGGATTTACCTGTTGAAAACAAAGGATAAAGCATTAAAAACATTTTAGTTGTTCAAAAATTTGGTTGAAAATCAATTTGACTGAAGAATTAAGGTTCTTCAATCACATTGGTTGGAGAGTATTGAAAATTTGTATCAATTACACAGTTTAGTGGCATCGAATTCAGGCATTCCTATCCATACACTTCAGCATAAAACCAAAAAGCTGAAAGAAAGCATCGACACGTTGTTGAGATGGGCCTTACTCTCCTCGCACCAGCTAAATTGCCTCTTGTTTACTAGTGGGAGGCATTCTAGACTGCTATATACTTGATTAATAAATTGCCTACTGTTGTTTTAGACAATCAAAGTCCTTATTTCCTATTACACAATAGAAATTCTAATTACAAATGGTTAAAAAGTTTTGGTTATGCTTGTTACTCATGTTTAAAGCCTTATAACAAGAACAAGATGCGATTTCACACTATGAAGTGTGTTTTTCTGGGCTATTACAATGCTTATAACGAATACAAGTGTATGAATCCATCTGGAAGGATTTTATTTCTAGACAAGTGATATTTGATGAGTTTTCTTTTCCTTTTACAGATGGTTTTATTGTTCACTCTACAACTACTAGTTCACAGTAGGAAAATTACATTTTGTTGTCATTACCTACTTCATCCTCAGCAGACAATTCAGTAGATATGTTACAATCGTGTACACAGGCTGTTGTACTTAAAGTTATTGGTGCATCTTGTCCACAAGTCACAGACACTGCTGTTCATAATGAAGTTCCTTTGTTACCTGTCATAGACATTATTGCTAATGAGATGTGTGATGGTGATTAGAGGACTATTTCTAATGCAAGTCTTAATCATGATGATAATATATCACAAATACAGCAGGTACAACCTCGGAATTCAGGTGTTAGTATTCTTCCCATGCAAACTCGTAGCAAGATAGGTATCTGCAAATCCAAACGTCCCTATGTTGGGTTAACTCATGTAGATATAGAACCTTCCAGTGTCAAAAAGGCATTACAGTACTTTCATTGGCGACATGCAATGGTGAACGAATATGAAGCTCTAATTAAGAATAATACATGAGTGTTGGTAATTTTTGAAGGGCAACGGAACATAGTTGATAGCAGATGGGTTTTCAAAACCAAACTTAATTCAGATGGCTCCATTTAGAGACAGAAAGCAAGATTAGTAGCTAAGGGTTTTCAATAAGACCCTGGGGTGGACTTTAATGTACAGTAATCAAAACTTCAATTGTCAAAGTTGTAGTCACTTTATTTATGACTTTTAGGTGGCAAATTAAACAACTTGATGCTAACAACACCTTGAATGGTTACCTACAAGAGGATGTCTTCATGGTCCATCTTAAAGGATTTGTGGATGCTAGGAAACCTAATCATGTCAGCAAGCTCACTATGGCCATCTATGGACTCAGATAAGCCCTACAAGCTTGGTATAATTGTTTAAGACACACTTTGCTTGACTAGAAGTTTAAGAATAGTGTAGCTAACTTCTCATTGTTTTACTTCAAAAATTAAACAGCAATCATCATAATTCTAGTATACGTAGATGATATCTTGGTTACAGGAAACGATAACTCTTTATATAAGAGTTTACATTGAAGCTGAATAATCTTTTTGCTCTTAAAGATCTTGGGCAGTTTAACTATTTTCAGGGTATAGAGGTTTATTGTAATAGCAGTGTTGTTTATTTAAGTCAGCAGAAGTATACTCTAGCTTTGTTGACTAAGATTGGCATAAGCACTGCCAAACCCTGTTCTACTCCTATGGTTACATGGCAAAGCTTATCTGCCACGGATGGAAAGCGTCGACCTAATCCTACTATGTATTGACAAGCTCTCAAATGTTTACAATATGTAACTAATACAAGGCCCAATATGTCGTTCTCTGCTAATTGGCTTAGTTAGTACCTTAGTTGTCCTATAACGATTCATTGGAAAGCTGTAAAATGGTTTTTTCGCTATCTCAGAGGAACTACTCACTTTGGCATTCATATCAAGCCATCCGATAGCTTGTAAATAACATGATACAGTGATGCAGATTAGGCTATATGTCCAGATGATCATCGCTCGATCGGAGGACTTTGTGTGTTCATTAGTGATTCTTTGGTGGCATGGTCTTCCAAAAAACAAGGAGTTATTTCAAGATCAAGTAGAGTCTAAATATAGAACTCTATCAAGTCTTACAGCAAAAATCTCGTGGATCCAATCCCTGTTGACAAAGTTACAACTTCTTCCAGATCAAGTTCTAGTAATATGGTGTGAGAACACTAGTGCTCAAGCTTTAGCTTATAATCTTGTGTACCATGTGAGGATGAAACATATTAAGTTGAATGTTCATTTTATTCAAGAAAAGGTTATAGCGAAACAGTTAACTGTTCAGCATATTCCTTCCTCAGAGCAAATTGCATATACGTTTACTAAGCCTTAACACAGACACAGTTCAAGTATTTGAGATCTAAACTCAGTGTGGTCTTACTACCTTGTTTGAGGGGGGATGATAGCGTATAAGGTTTATCCAATTGAAGCCCAGGTTTCATATTTGGTCCAGAGTCTAGTTTATATCTATATATATATGTGTGTGTGTACCACGTGTAGTCAAGTTTGTCCGATACTCAACTTTTCCTTGCTTTTGTATTTGACCTTTCTGTTATTTTGGCCTCTAATTGTCACTAATTCACTGGAGGTGTAGTTAACAGAAATGGTTATATATACTGTGAACTTTTTCATTCAATGTAAGCTAATCAATATTTACTTGAGTTTGTTTTTCAAAGTTTCTATTTGTCTTTATTATTATCAAACTCTTTAAAGGAGAATGAGAGATGTCACACGTTTAATTTACCAATATAATGGGTTGTGTTGCAAGTTTTAGTTAATTTAATAAAGGTAGGTTAAACTAACTTAGGCTAATTAGCTTGCCGGTTTGTAAACATTGTAATTTGTTCGAGCAACTTTTAAAAATAGCAATAATCGTGGGAAATTTAAACAACTTAATGCACAAAAATAAGTAATATAAAATAAATAAATAAAAAAGAAGGTTGATTGAAAATTTGAAAAAGAAAAAGGAAGAAAAACGAAATAAAAAGAAAAAAAAGAAGAAGAAGAAAGTTTAGAGTGATAAAGTATATAATAAAAAAGCCAATCAATTGGACCAAAACAAATGAGAAAATACAAATATGTTTAGAAAATTAAAGAAAATTAAAAATGAAACTGGGTTTTTCTTAAAGAAAAAAAAAAAAGAATGTGTGCAATTCATTTGGAAATTGGGTCTAAAAGAAAAATGAAAATGTATGAATGAGCCTAGAGAGTTAAAAAAATTAAAATTTAAAATAAAAAGGGCACATGGAGAGCTAAGATTGCATCTAAAAAATCAAATACAAATAAAAAATAATAAATAATAAAAAGGGATGACTTGACTAAAAATGGAAGAATATAGAAGACTAAATTGTGAGGTTTCTTTTGGAGAGAATGATATGTAGAGTGAGCTGAAAAATGAAAATAAAAATATCTCTATCCGAGGAAACATGGAGGGTCAAGATTGCATCTAAAAGTAGGTTAAGAAAATATGGGAAAAAAAAAAAAAGGAAACCCCAAAAAAGTAAAGATTGAAAACATACAAGGAAAAATCAATAATGAAAAAAGAAGAAAGGAAACACTAGTTCTTTTGGTTGAAAATAAGCACAAATAAATCAATAATTGGAAAAAAAAAAAAAAAGGGGAGAATTTCCTTTCTTGAATCTAAGACGCAATGGAAAAAGGAAGCCTTAGTTTTTTCTTGAAAATAAACAAAAATAAATCAATAATTGAAAAAATAAAATACGATGGAGAGGATTTCCTTTCTTAAAAATCAAGACACAACGCAAAAAAGGAAACTCTCAAAAAGGAAAATTCAAAAGGCTTAATGGGTAATTTGAAAATTCTTAAGGAAACCCTAGTTTTTTTTTTTTTTAAGTACAAAAGAGAGAAGAGGGTTGAAGAAAAGAGGAGGAAAAAAGAAGGGAAAAAAAATGCTAGCATAATGAAAAGAAAGGAGGCATGAAGAGGAGCAAAGAGTGGGTTGAAGAAGTTGAGCAAGAGGCTAGGGTTTGAGGTAAACAATTCATCCCTCTCCTTCTTTTCCTTGATCATAATCCCTTCATTTATTCTTTTATTCTTGGGCTCTCAATTTGTGCTTCAATGGTGTCCATTTTTGCCCCATGTTAGGTGCATGATTCTCTTGTTCTTATACTTCCAATTTGTGTTTGGATGATGCCTAATTTTGACCAGAAAAATCCAGCATGCTTTAGGCTCCATTAGAATGTTCTTATTCTCTTAATTTGTGTTTAAATGATGTCCAATTTGGCCCAGAAAAATCCAGCATATTTTAGTCTCCATTAAAATATTTTTATGCTTTTAATTTGTGTTTAAATGATGCTTGTTTTCACCCAGAAAAATTCAACATGTTTTAGGCCAAATTAGGATGTTCATATACTCTTAATTTATGTTTAAATGATGTCCAATATTGACCAGAAAACACCAGCATGTTTTAAGCTCCATTGAGATCTTTTTATGCTTTTAATTTGTGTTTAAATGATGCCCGTTTTCACATAGAAAAATTCAACATGTTTTAGGCCTCATGAGGATGTTCATATAGTCTTAATTTATGCTTAAATGATGTCCAATATTGACCAGAAAAATCCAGCATGCTTTAGTCTTCATTCAGGGTGTTCTAGGCTCTTAATTTGTGCTTGAATGTTGCTTAATTTGTATGGTTTATATGCTGTAATTTTTTTGTATGTTTGCAAGGCGTTTGTTGAGTAATTAGTAGGGTTGTAAATATGTTAATAAGTGCTGAAGTTTAGGTGTTTATCCTCCACATCCACATGTTAATGCTAATCCCTTGTAATTGAATCCTTTCTTTGGTTACCTGAGTTAGTTCAAATGTAAGTATGCTTAACTCCTTCATGTTGTAGTTAACTTTTCATGTTATTGTGATTGCTTGTGAGAACTTAATGATTTAATTTAGGAATCCATGGATGACTTGTTCTTTAAGTCAAGATGCAAGGAAACACATAAGTGAAGATGGCATGTAGGTGGTCAGCTAGTAAGACCAAGTGATTTAGTTATTTTGAATTTAATTGTAATTGAAGTACTCATGGAATTTTGTAAATAAAATGTAATGATAAATGCCTAATTGGACACTAATATATACAAATACCAATGCATGCTTTATTGATGGTATCATGTGAGGTCCAACGCCTTCATAGGCACATCCCACAAAAATTATATATTTTCAACATTAGCATTGCATGTGAGACCAACGTCTTTATGAGTACCTAATGGGTTATCAATTGGGTCATATGAGATCCAACGACTTCGTAGGTATTACCTAACTAGATGTGTACATTCAAAATAAATTTGGGGTTCCAATGGCCCATATCTTATTATGCACGTTTTTAAAAAATTAAAGTTAGGTTTCAAAGTCCCGTAGCCAATCGATGTTTTTATTAGAATCTCAAATGAAAATAAAATCATTTTTTTTAGTAAAACCCCTTTTGTCAATTTCTTATCATGTTTTATTTTTATTTTTGCTATTTTGAAATTCAAATAAATCAATTTTAAAAAATAAAAATTTCTTTTTCTTTAAATATTTTCAAATAAAGTATTGGATTCAAAGTATCTTTACTTTTTTGAAATTCATTTTGTTAATAATAAAATAATAATAAGTGTTCACTTTTTTATAGATATTTCAATGTATGTGTCAATAAATCATGTTTAAAATTTTTTTCCCAAAAGAAATAGATAAAATAAGGTGAGTAAAAGAAGGGAAATTAAATCGATTTCGTAAATTTAAAACACATCAACCAATGTCTAAATGGTTTTGTTTATGAAAATTGATATGTCTCTCTAAATAAACTATGTAAACTTTAATCCCTATCGTAGGTACATAGGCCCTAGACTCTAACCCTAGGTCAAGTCTGCCTATTATAAATATCCTTTCTTTTTTTTTTTTTTACGTTAATTTCATTTTATTCTTTTTCTGTTATTTTTCCATTTGTTTATTATGGGCAATTTTAAACAAATTTAAGGTCATATCCTTTATTTCAATTGACCTAAAGGGTAACTCAAAGACGGGTGTTGTGGGATGCCTAACACCTTCTCTACACTCAAATAGACTCCCGAACTCAACTCTGATTATGTAGGCCACCTTTTATTTTTATTTAGTAATCCAAAATTTTCTGTTTAGGAATTTTGGTAGTAACTCCTGTAAATTGATTTTCAAATTTGTTTTGTAAATTAATTTACATCTCTTTCTTACATTTCTTTTCTCTTTTATGCCGCAATGTTAGTTATGACAGGGTTAAATGTGTTAGCTTGGTGGGTTAGTCTACTTAAGAGGTTTTATAGATTTTCTTTTGTGAAAAGTTTAACATTACAGAGTTTCAAATAGTTTTTATCCTTAAAAGTCTTTAAATATTTATTATTTAATCCACCATAGACAACATGAATAAATTTTTTATATTAAAATTAAATATATGGTTTAATATGTGAATAATTTTGTTTAGGATTCTTTTTCCTTACAATTTTTTTTTAAAAAAATTTTACTAGCTCGATAGGCCTAATTCTACATTCCAGCCCACCAAAATGAGCTTAGTTAAATGAGTTAACTTATTTAACTCAGGAACCTACAAGAGCCAACCTGGGTGGGTAAAGTTGCCTATTTTTAGATATTTAACTAAACTCTTGATTACTGTTTTTTAAGGTTAGCAACATGTGTTTAAGATTAAATTATCCAAACTTTTTCATTAAAGGGCAAAGTACATTTAAGATTATTTAGATTATTTTTGGTAAAAATATAATTAATGCAAAAGATTTATGTCGGTTTCTTATTACATGCATTAATATGAGAAAGAAAATATGACCTAAATTTAGCATTTTAACATTTCCTAATGCAACAATCTTCCATTTGAAGTAGAAGGATTCTTGGGCAACAAATTCAAAATACATGTACGCAATAATTTCATTGAGATTAATCACTTTAATATATTCTAACATAAATCAAAACACACATAGATTATACCTTATTAACCTTAAACACTTAAATCCACTTAACAAATCAAGCTAGATTTTTAGAAGTAAGAGCAATCATGGCCTAAGAAAGACTTACACAATTCAAATCTTGAAGTAAACAACATTTAAATCAAAAGACAAAAATAAATTCATAAAGCATTATAAATATGCTATAATCTCCTCTAGTTCCATTAAGAAGTGGAAAACAAGAGTCCATGAAGAATTGAAAGAGATATTTACATCACCAAATAAAAATGTTTCTGGCACCAAAACTACAAGGAAAACATGAGTAAAAAGTGTTGTAAATGTGCCTCAATCTCCTTCAGATAGGAAGATTGATGGGGAATCAAGATAGGTATATTACATCCTAATGAAAGAAATTATAGCACCAAAACTAGTAGCAAAACATCGGCAAAAATTAGGGCATATATGTCTTGATCCCCTCCACTTTGGTTGATTGGAAGGTTAAGGTCATTGGGGAAGTGAGGTATTTGCACTACTACATAAAAGAATTACAACACCAAAACCAATAGTAAACCAAGGGCAAAAAGTGTTACAAATGTGCAACAGTCCCCTTCACTTCCATTGATTGGAATATCAAGGTTATTGGGGAATCAAGAGAGGCATTATATCATCTAATAAAACCAGTAGCAAAACATGGGCAAAAAAGTGTTGCATATTTGCCTCAATTCCAATCACTTTAGTTGGTTGGAAGTTTTGAGATCATAATGAAATTGAGATAATCTGCACTATTAAATAAAATAAATTATAACATCAAAATAGTAGCAAAACATGGGCAAATGTGCATCAATTCCCTCCAATTTCCTTAATTGGAAGGTTGAGGTCATTAGGGATTTAAAAAAAGTCTTCATGCTACTAAATAAAAGAAATTCTAGCAGCAAAGCATAGGTAAAAAAGAGGCAATGGGAAGTAAACTCTTATTAATTAGTATTATGCCACTTTCCTCATACTCAATTTTAGGTTAGGTTTGGTTACTAGAATCCCAGATAGATAATGAGAATGAGAACTCTATTATCATATTTGGTTGCTTATAATTCATAATATTTTCATTACTTAAGAAATCAACTTATTGTTTTTTTTTTGTTTTACTTAATTCCATATTTATTTCCATTCTTATTTTTATTTCTATTCCCTCATGAAAATTTCAACGACCAAACATGCCCTTAATAATTTTTGTTGGGCTTTTGTTCACCTAAGATGGGCCACAATTATTTGGGTCATTATTATTCCCATTTTTATTTTATATATATATATATATATATATATATTGATTGAAATATGATTTGAACAAAATACCACATTCACATATCCATATTCTTTTTGGTCCTTTAGTTAAAATGTGAGAATTTAGTAGTCCAAAATATAAATGTGAAGTTTTGACCTTCTTAATACCAATGAGGTCTCTTAAGTTAAAATATATAAGTTTGTGAGTGTAATGTAAGTTTACAAATGACTTTACCTAATTTTTATTAATTTTTTTATCCGGTAAGTTTAACAATCGTGACTAAAATTAATTTAGAATTTTATTTATAGGTAATTTAATCTCTCATCCCCTAAAAGTCATATTGCCTTTTGTCATAGCTGCTGGCTAGTCACTTATGATATCTTCAAGCTTTAATCAATTAAGCAAGAAAAATTCAAAGTGAAGAAATTTGTCTAATATGTATGAATCCTAGGTCTAATGAATTAAGAGCTTCCACACTTATGTTAAATAGCATCCTACTATGTGTGTTACACATACAGATTCCTACGAGCTTACTGGAATATCTCAATAAGCCTTTTTATTAAAACATAGTATTACCATCTACTACTATGATATAAAATAAAATGTAGTATCCAACCTGCTTGTAATGGCCAAACAAGTTAATGCATGTTTGGAATGATGTCAAACTAATGTGATTTTGGGTCAAGGTCTACTGTGATTTTGCATCACCGTGATTTATGTTTGGGAACTTTGATTTGAAAATTGATTTTTTCCACTTATACATTTTATTCAATGCAAAAGCAATTACTTTTTGCTTCTATGCAAACGAGGGTTTAGAGGATAAAATTGATTTTTGGAAAAACTAAATGTTAAACTAAACATCAATATTTGCAATGTAAACTCCTGTTTAAATATGCAAATAGACTTTTAAATCTTTTAAACGTTAAACCAAACACAAATTTAATGCCATGGAAGAAACTCAATTCATTTTAAACCTAGTGGAAATTGATAAATAGACATATCTAGAAAATTCTTTCAATTATTATATATATTTAGAAAAGTGCACACCTAATGTATACCTTATATATATATATAGCGAGAGAGAGAGATTTTGTTGGCTATGAGATGTAATAACAGTTGTCTTGTAGTGGAAACTTAAGTGTAAGATTGAGTCATAATCAAAATATAATAATTAAACTAATAGTGATTAAGTACAAAAGATTACATCATAACTAACCATTATAATTTTTCATGAAGTACTAAGTGTTTGATCAAATAAGATACAACATACGAAAGAGCCAGATGAAAGACAAAGCAAGAAAGCTACTTGCAAGAGGTAAAATGGTTACTTTCCCTCCTTGCCTTTGAAGAACAGCATGTGTAAGGGCAAATAAGTTTTGAACAAAATGAAATCATAAAAATAACTTAGTCTAAATAATTTCTTTATAACTAATGAACTAAAGTGCATCTTAAAGGTGAAAATTAAACCTCTCTTGATTGATAACTTATTCAAAAGTAACTCAGTCTTTTTCCAAAATAAACCTAATTAGCAAAAGAATTTCCTAGATCTATTTTGAAAAATTTTCTTTTCCAAAATAAAAATAAAATATTATTTATTATTTATTTGAAAATTATAAATTTAATTATTCTAAATCAAATAAAAATTTTAATATTATATATATAATCTTTTTTTCCACTAATATGTGATCTTTTATTTTAGGAGAGATTAATATGGAAAATTTTTTTAATTTTAAAAAAGAGTAATATTTTCGAATAAAAATAAATGAATATAACTTGAATGTTTTAAAAGAAGAGCACTTTACTCAGATAAAGCTAAATTACAAAATATGAAAATATTTTTTACTTTGTATTTATTTAATATAAGACCTTAACATGTGACGTCCCAATCACAACTTGGATCACTTCCTTATAAAAACTAGGAGCTGAAATTTTTTTTAAGATATACAATAAGATAAAATCATTTAACGAGAGTAATAATTAATAGTTGAAAGTAGATAACAGAAAAGAGGACAAATAGAGTGATGTAATTTTCAAATCATACATCTTCCTTCATCACACTCTTATAGAAATGAGCTATTTTATTGGGCTAATTTAAGTCAACTCGTTTAAACCAATTTAATTTAGTAGGCCATGAACTTAGTTCATCAAATAAGTTAAATGGACTAGTTTAATTCATGAAAACTATTTAAAAATATTTTATTAAAATAAAGAATTCAAAACAAAAATATCTAATCATCAAAATAAATATTTAATTTTAATACTAAAACTATATTCATATTATTTAATATTGATCAAATATTAAATATTTAAAAATAAATAAAAATAAAAATTAAACTTTAAAATATTAAAACTTTTATTAAGAAAGTCTCAAAAACTATTAATCAAAAGAATTTGCTAATCTATTAAATTAACTTATTTAACCTACAAATTAAATAAATCATATCAATTTAACTTATCTATACTAAACAAGTTAAAATATCAGCCTGCTTAAAATTTCAACCTGATTCACACAAATAATAGATTAAACATGCCAACCCTAGACCCTAAATGGATCTGGTTTTGACAGTTATAATTACGTCCCTTAGCATCCGATTTCGCTGTATCGAGTGTGCTATAAAGGGGAGTGAAATAACCTAGGGGTATCCAGATTTGTAACTGCCAGAGTTTGACTCCTTCATCAGATTGACAATTATACCCCTAAGCGCTTGACAATATTTCTTCGTTTGGGAAAGGACCACTGCGGCGTCGTCTATTAACTTGAGAACTGAGAAATAGGGTTTTAGGTTGGGATTGGGGGTACTACCATGGGAGGGGGAAGGAAGAACTTGCTGAGGGCAAAGAATGAACAGCACGTGACCCTGCAAGATGGCCAAAGCATCATGAAGGTCGTCTCTCTTCGGGGTTCTAATCTCATTGAGGTATCAGTTCTTCCCGCCATTTCATAATTTATTTCTTTCTGAGTTTCCTTCTTTGCTCTGAGTTGTATATCTTTGATTGCTTTTAGAACGGCGTATCTGATAATTGTTTATTAATTAATTTAATTTCTTCGTCTTTCAACAATTATGAGAGTAGGGGTCTTCCTGGGCGTCTTTACTAGTGAAAATTGAAGCTGCAAATTTGATTTCTTTTAGTTTATCCCCAGTTTCTGTTATTGTATACAGTCATCTCTCTCTGCTCTTGAAAGTTCAGACTTTTTGACTTACCTGTACTTGAATGATGAACACTTCGCTTTCCTGCTTACATGTTCATATATAATTTACTAAACAGGAAATATGCTTTTTGGACCCTGAAAGAAATATGCCCCAATCATTTGGTTCACGGAAGTTTTTTACTCTTAGTTTTTGAAGTATGTATGTTTGACATTTTTTTGCTCTGTTTTTGACTAATGAGATAACGAGTAACAAGTAAAAAGTTTCATGAATTGAATCGTGTATATTCAGATTCAGGGACCAAATTCTTAATAAAAAATTGGTTCTTAGCTTGTGTGATTGAAAAAACCAAGATAAATAGTTTCTAATAAAGTCCTGCGCTTGTCAAGATAGAGGTGGGTGAACACGTGACCTTTGTGTAACTATTGAAAAACTTCTCATAATTGTTTGAAAAATTGAAATACCAAGACAAGTAATAAGAATTAACCTGCCCAGGATGGTGATTTCCAGGAAAAATTAAATGGCAAAAGTAAAGTAGAGTTAGATATAGTCTCTCTGTCCATGTATATACACATACTACAGTTGTCTTACTGTCTTACCAAGAACGTTTCTCAAATAGACACAATAATCATATCTCTAATTCTGTATTTATTTTCATGTTTCATAAGGTAATGGATGCACACGGTGAGAACTTACTAGCCCTATTTCCTGCTAAATTCCAGAAGAGCATGTGGATTAAACGAGGTCTGTTCTATGTTTGGAGCAATTCTATATTTTCTGGTTTAATGAAAAAGCTTCTTACGTATGTTTCCAACTTATGTTATTTATATTAGAAATTGCTTTTTTGCATTTTCTCATTATTTTGGTGATCCAATTATTTTGCGTCATTGATATTGTTTTTCTAAGGATCTTGAATTCCCTTCTAAAGAAACTGACTATAAGCTTAGTCAAGGCCTGCATAGTTTAGGCATGAGCCGTTCCTCTTTTCTTTAATAGCTATTGTTGTTTAATCCTTTTGCCCCTTTCATTTAATTATAATTTAATAAACTACTATATTGGTCCTTGAAAGGTCCCCCTGTCATCAATTTAGTCCTTGACAGTTTACTTTCATTAATTTAGTCCTAATTTTTTTAAAAAATATATTATTTTAGTTCTGACTCTGACTCAGCTAAAAATAAATTGATGACAATAAACTTTGAAGGACTTAATTGATGGTAGTGGTACCTTTTAGGGATCAATATGGTAGTTTATGCAATCAGTGGTTTAAAAGATCTACGGTCTTCAAACGTGAAATTTTTAAGTCTATACTGCTTGGAAGTTGAAACATAGCCAGAACAGGTCATACGAATAGCCACTGTCTGGTCTTCTGCGTATTATGCAACACCAATCTATTAACTGATGAAAATGATTTTGACATGAGGAAATTACTAAATTGAACTCGGAATTGGTTTTGAAAACTATTATCTTGCTTGAATTCCACTTTCATTTAACTGTTCAACCTACTCAAGCTGCGTTCTCAATGTGCAGGGAATTTTGTTGTGGTTGATGAAAGTGGAAAGGATAAGGCTCTTGAATCAGGTAGCAAGGTTGCATGTATTGTTTCCCAAGTTCTTTACCATGAACAAGTTCGTGTGCTTCAGAAATCTCCACAATGGTTTGCTCTTGATGATTATTCTGATTTTGCTAACAAGCAAGAATGAAAACCTTTTCCTCTCTTTTTTTTTTTTTTAAAAAGAACACTAATTATAAAAGCATTCTCAGTTATACCAGCTTTTTGAAGCTGTACCAGCCTTTTGTTAAAAGTTCTATATTGCAACTTTTGTCAGCAAAATAATCTCATCCTTTCCATCATATATTCACTTTTACAATTATTGTTTAATGTAGGCCTGCAATTTTTAAATCTGAGGCTATAGATGATTCAAATGAAAATTTACTTGGAAACACCTCCCAACAAGAAAATGAGAGGAACTCCAGTGATGATGATGATGGACTACCCCCACTGGAAGCCAATACAAACAGGAGGAGACCTTTTGAGTTGCAAGATGAAGATTCTGAATCCAATTCAGATACAGATGATTGAATCATTTTGAATGATTCTGATACCTTCCTCTAAAGATATGTTTGGATTGAGATGAATGCATGAGAATGGGGAGAAGTGTTTTTTAAATTTAAACTAAGGAAAATGTCAACGTTAAAACTCCTCGTACCTTCCTCTTCCTTTCTCCAAATATACCCTTAGTGATTATTTTCATGTCCAACTGACATGACATGCTCCCAATGCGAAACAAGAATGATCTTGTCAGAAGGGTCTGCTGATTCTGCAGAATACTCATACGTTGGTGAGATTGAGTTTGCTTTAAGATGTCAAAAATTTTGGATTACTTACTGCAGTATAAATTCATTTGTTTGATTAAGTGGCTCGTTGAAGCTAGTTTTGAATTCTTCCGACAAACTTAAACATTCTCAACTTTTACTCACATTGTATGATTGGGTAATGTTCTAGCTTTTCGTTGATTGGTTTGCATTCAAAAGTGTTAAATGATTCTCTTAATTAAATGTATATTGTATTTTACAAGGGAAAAATATGACAATAGTAGAAAGGTTAATTTAACGACGAAAAACCGAAAAACCGAATGAATATAATAAATGAGTGATTAAATGATTATGAAAGTGAAATCATATTTTGAATTGATTGGGAACAGTTTGCTTTTAGATGAAGAAAGGGCTGAAGTGAAATAGCAGCAAGTGGGGACAAGCTGAAGGCTATAAATTAGAAAATAAATAATTTGTTATGGATTTGTATAAGGAAGGGAAAAAAAACGGAAGAGCATCTTAGACGTAAGTGTTGTGTCCAAGTCAAAATTGTCATTCAAATTAGTAGAATCGTTGATTTTATGATTTTAGATCAAGATTTTAAGTTAAATTAGGATTAAAATTGAACTCAAAACAAATTTAGTCAAACTTAGAATTGACTTGTATAAAATTGGTAAATTTGAATTTGATCAAATTTATTAAGTTTGCTTGTTTCTAATTTTTAACTCAAAATTTTACAATAATTTTTTTTAACACAAAAGAATAGAAACCCAACCCAAAAACAACATATATTAATCCTTAAAAAGAAAAGGAGCCCTCATTTTATACTGTTTTCTTCCTACTTGAGCTTTCTATCATGTTGTGGTCTCTTAAACTTTAGTTGCCACTCTATCGTTTCTCCCATGTATAGCGCTACAGAAACATCCCCAATGTATAGGAGTAGAGCTTTCAAGATAATCTTTATCCTCCACCTCATCGGTCTACACACAAATCCTAATTATTTTATCACTTCTTTACGTGTTGATCTATGAAACAAAACTTTTAAGATTAAACCAAAAATTACTAAAATAATCAATAGTGTTAGAGTAGTGTGATAATATGATGGCATGGAGAATGACTTGATTTTATCATTTTTATATTTGTTGTATGTTATAGCAGGCAAAAGTCATGTGCCAATATGTTACCGCCAACTCCAACCCCATTACCCTTTTTAATTAACTTCTCTCTCTATTTTTTTCTTTTTCCTCTTAAATAAATAATTGTATTTATTATTATTATTTTGTTGTCCTTATGATTTCCAAACTACAAGACAATAATATTTCATTGGCCTCTCTTTCTTTTCTTTACACAAATGGGAGGACAAAATATAATACTCGCTTTCTTTAGAATTAACACCAACCATAAACTGCTAGCTAGCTATCCTCTTTTAAATAAAGCAAAAAGTGCAAAGGATGAAGTTATATATTATATAAATATTTTAAAGAGCAATTTAGTATTATATATATTTAATTTGCTCAACATATAATGAAAAATCAGTATTTTTCTTATGGACTTCAATTTATTTAAATTAGTTTGCTAATTGTGTGAATCCTAATTGTTTGTTTGCTGAAATTTGATGCATAGGAAATTAGAATTTCTTTATAGCTAATTTTTGATTAATATCAATTTATACTTCTTTTATTTCTTTCTTGCAATGGTTTATTGTTTTTGTTGAAATACACTAAAAAAAATGTGTTTTCAAGTACAAATGGCCATATAACCCCTATTAAAAAAAAATAGCGCAGAAACATAGGAAGGATATTGATAAGGATGGATAAAAAAAGTTCAATGCAACTATTTTATTTGTGTTTTTGTAGTATAATTATGTTTAATAGCTATTCAATAATATGTATATATAAAATCTTACAATTCTACATTACGAATTTACTTTTATCTTACAAGTTTGCCTTGAATCATGAGTTTAACAACATTAATTGTTTCTATTCTATCCTGTGTTTTGTAAAGTATAAAGAATATACGATAGACAATTAGAATTAATATTAATATGTTTTTATAATTTATGACAATATTTTTTTTTTCAAAAAATTAAATATATAGTAAAATTAAATAAAAAGATTACGTGGTGCATTTTACAATATTAGATAAAAAATTTAATGATTTATAGGAGGGGATTACAAGATCTCCTACATTTAGCATATTTATATATATATATATATATATATATATATAAGGTTTCAAGTCTAACATATTCTCTTACTAAAAACAGTTCAGTCTTCTCTCTCCAACAGGTTAATTTATTGAATAAGAAAGGATTCAAATTATTGTTATTGTTTGTATGTTATGATAATTTTTTTAAAAAAATAAATATTAATTAAAATTTTTAAAAAATTGAAATGCAGACAAGTCCAAAAGTTCCATAAACTTAGAAACTATTTTTAATTCTATCCAAACAAATTAATGTTTTAATGGTGCAAGGCTTAGTAAGCTCCCGTACGTCATTTTCTGACAGGTTGGGGTCTCCTACCATACGTTTCTAACTATATTCCAAAAATTTTTGTATAGTTTTTATTATAAAAGAAATTAGTACGGCTTATAAATTACAGTATCAGAGAGGAACACGACAAAGATTAAACTCACAAACATCATATTCCGAGTTGTGAGATTACTAGCGTAGACGGTTAAAAATTTGAGGAAGAAAGAGATTTAAGACGTGAGAATATGATGGAGGTTTTGAAGAAGACTGTAGACAGATAAGATGACTTAGATTTAATTGGAGTGGTCTTTAAGTCACATATTTTATTAATTTTGGGTATGTAACTGAAAAGTTATTATCATTGGATTCTTTAGAAGTGTAAAATTTAAATAAATAGTATTTGTAAGTGTGCATAAATAATTGAATATAGTAATATATTATGACACGAAGAAAATATAATAAGTTAAAAAAAAATTTATAAAATTAATGATGTGATATTAGTAAATAAAAAGTAATGATAGCGGATTTGTTGGGTGTCTTATCAACCATTTAATCATAAATTATTTTTTTATTTTAATTTTGAATAATGTTAAATTATATTTATAATTTTTAATTTAAAAAATATATTATTTTTCTTGTCCACTTTAAAAAAATTTTAAACTTTTAAGAATAATTCATTAATTTTTTTATTTACTCTAAAAAGTTTTATAATTCCAAAAATTTTTAATTTAAAGGGTGATTAATTAATTAATTATTTTTATTAACTACAAAAAATTTATGTAAATTTATAATTTTATTAATTTTTTATTGACTATAAAAAATTTATACACTTTAAAAAACTTTTGATACATATATAAAAAATAAAAAAAATCATCATATACAAAATTAAAATTTTATTCAGCAGAACGAGCTCCTTACTTTACTTTTCCATATATATATACTAACTTTTCTCACATGTGGCACACGAAATTAGGTGATCTACTTTGTTCTTTCTGTCTTTTTGTCGTCTTTGAGAATTACAAGATAAACTTGGTGGTGATCAACTCGTTCCATAAATTTGTGTGTCACATGTTTTAAATTAAAAACATTGAAAAAGTTTATTTTGTAATGTTTATTATTTAGAAATCTAATAAAAATAAATTTAATACATAAATAATTCAAAGGAAATTGTTAAATTTTAATCATATAATGCATAGCAATACTTTGTGCATCCTAAAATGCCACAGTAGTTGTATAAATTTATTCAAATATTACCATGTAGTTTGATGAAGGCCATTTTGTACAATGATTAAATTATGAAAGTGAAAGGTAAGGTATTAACAAGTTGAATTCAAGTCAGCAAGATATTAGTAGAATTAAGACACCACAGAATAATATAAGATAATTTTGTGCAGCATCAATAAAATTAAAAGACTAAATTGACACATAAAGAAAAATTAAATTATTAAATTAGAGTGAAATAAAATTTGAAAAAGATTCAAATCAGATAAATTTAATAAATTATAATTTGTATAAAATAAAATTAAAAATTAAATTAATTTAAAAAATTAGAATTGTATTTCGGTCAATATTTATTTAGAAGAATTAAATTAGAATATTCGTACGGTATCTAGAGGATAACAAAACAATGACACATTTTTGTAGGGTCGTTTGTCTTTCCTCGTTGGAGTCGTTATCTACATTCCGGAGTAGTCCTAATCCGTACAGCTAAGCTGGTCTATCATGGAAGTAGGCTCCACACTCGTATGCACAAACACACACTTCTTCATCGTGCTGCCAGTTTTTGCAACTTGCTATCAAACTTCGTTAAATAATTACGCAAAATGGTTCAGTTTTCGTGGCACAAAAGCCATGGGAAGCACAAGCCACGCCAGATTTTGTTTTGTCCATGTTATCTCTTTGCTAAGACCACTATTAGCGGCTCTATTGGCCCCTCAAATGCAGACATTTCGAGAGGGAGAAGTTTTGGGCCGTTTAAAGTATTTAGCAAACGTGGATAATTTCATTTATTTGTGATTTGCAAGTGAGCGAGAGAAATCCTTGTGAAAGAAATAGCATATTTCAGGTGGGTGGGGACGGCAGAGTCAATTCGTGTTTATGATATAAATGGACGGTTTTAGTTGAAATCTGGTGTAATTTTGTGTTTCAGAGACTGATGACTATTTCTGCTCCGTATTCTCTCTATACATCTTGCAAGGATGCAGCTGGAATCGCCGGTACTTTCTTTTTCTCTATCAGATTCTGGGGTTTTGTTGGTCTGCCAGCAAAATCAATCCCTTCTTTGGAATCTCATAGGGATTGCTCTTTAGATATTCTTTCTTTCTTGATTACAATTATTGCGTGCTTATTTTCAGGGAACATCTTTGCTTTTGGGTTATTTGTGTCGCCCATGTAAGTTTGATCATGGATTATTAAAGAATTTTTATTGAGCTCTGAATAAATATTGTTTTCCCTTTCATTGACGCTTCACTTGTGCTGAATTTCAGACCCACTTTCAGAAGAATTATCAGAAATGGGTCAACAGAAATGTTCTCAGGGTTGCCCTATATTTATGCTCTCTTGAATTGCTTGATCTGCATGTGGTATGGCACGCCTCTCATATCTCCAGATAATTTGTTGGTCATGACGGTTAACTCAGTTGGAACAGTCTTTCAGTTAGTGTACACAATCCTCTTCGTGATTTTTGCAGAGAAAGCTAAGAAGGTTACAATTCTGATATGATTGGAAACTTTTTCTCATGAGTTATGTTTTTATGATAAATGTCTTTGTATCATTACTAAGCTTTTGTATACTCTGCTTCAATTTGATAGGTAAGAATGATTGGATTACTGCTAGCAGTTTTTGGCGTATTTGCAGTCATATTATTTGGGAGTTTGCAAATAGTTGACATAACAATGCGCCGTATCTTTGTGGGATTGTTGAGTGTTGCTTCTCTTATTTCAATGTTTGCCTCTCCTCTGTTTATAATTGTAAGTTTGTTTTTCCCTAGATATGTATCACTTGAGTTCTGCAAAATTCTGCATCAGTTAGCTTCCGTGAATCCGTTGATTGAATAATCTCAATGTATTTCCCAGAAATTGGTCATCCGGACAAAGAGTGTTGAATTTATGCCATTTTATCTTTCGCTATCGACCTTCTTAATGAGTGCCTCTTTCTTCCTTTATGGATTGCTCAATTATGACGCCTTTGTTTATGTAAGCTTTCTTCCAGCTCTTCTTCTTTAAATTCACAATTTTAGCTTAAAATGTCCAAACACAAAATGACATATACATTGGTCTGTGTTTGATTTTGTAGGTACCCAATGGAATAGGAACCGTATTGGGAATGATACAATTAGCATTGTACTTTTATTACCAGGGTACATCTAGAGAAGACTCCAGAGAACCCTTGATAGTGTCATATGCATGACCGGTTCAAATGACAAATACAAGGTAAAGGAAAATACACAACAGTTGTCATTGTCCATAGTTCTGAGTTTATCTGAAACCCGAATAGGCATATTTTTGTGAGAATCAATGCTCAGTTGAAATGCGTGAAAGGGATTTCATGTGTGGTCTTAATAAATGAAGAGTGTCTGTTCCAAATAAGAAAAGCAATAATGTAGCATCTGTGTTGATGAGTGAATTTGATTATTTGAGTACTTTCTTTTCCATGATCTTTTTATTTGATTTCCGGGATTGTCTTTTTTTTCACTTGGCACAAGCTAATACTTAGTTGTGTTCTTGAACTGGGAGGACGAAATTTTTTCAATTTGAAGGATGACGTTAATTTCCACCCGGATTCCTGAAAGTTGGAACTATTTTCCTCCGCCAATCAAAACTCCTATCTCCTTATCCTTTCTCTTCAATGATCTGGCAACACATTTTGCCATACAAGTAATTTCTTGAAATGATATTTGCACATTAAAACTGTATCATATGTTTGTCCATGAGAAATCCTGAAGTGAACCCACTGTGCAAAAGATATATGCACAAGCTACTCATGAGGATACATATAAGCATGTCCCGAGTAGTGGGCCCTTCTGAGTTTTGAAAGTGTGCTCAAAATGCTTAACTATGTCTTAATGATTGGTTTAGTCTACCTAAAATTTTTCTACGTCTTTATTTAAAATCAAAATGTTGCCGGTTACAAGTTAGAAGGGAACAAGATAATCTAATGAGAAACTTTTGAGGCCTAGTCTACAAAAATTTTATAGACCAAACTGACATATAAGTATGTCAAGAGTGAGTCTTACTAAAAACATATCTAATATACTTACAAATATAATCTTGATTGATTTAGTCCAATAATCTTTGTAGGCTGAGTCTCCCCAAAATTTTCTCTAATCGAGAACTCTTTTTTCCTGAACACAACAGATATGGAGTTAGAAAAGAACAGCATCAGCAAATTTTAATATGAAACTGGAGCTGGAACTTTTTGTGCTCAATTGGTACATCGTAGGGAGACATCAGAAGCTGGACATATGAATAATTTCAAACTGTCTTTGTATTTATGCATTGATTTTTCTCCTGGAAGACAAATGATACTTCAAAATGGGACAATTGGAAAAAGGGAAAAAGAAAATTAGAAATTTGTTGCACCATTCGTGCAGTTGTTGGTGGTTGGCATAAAAGAACGTTTCTGGTTTCTAGGCCATTGCCAAATTTATCACATGTAACAGATAGATATGCAAACATTATTTGAAAAGCATGCTTCTTTTACTATCATCCTGTTGACTTCCAATGGGAAACAAGGAAAAACATGAGGTTTGATTAAAGAGCCATTAGTGATTGCCCTCACTATCTGTCCAGGCTGGAACTGATACCAACTTAGTGTATGATTTACTTGTCCTGTCACTTGGTTGACAACTTGGCATAGCTTTGGGTTATTGTTTACTTTTGTAATAATCTTAAATAGCTTACTTGGTGAGCTCAGAATCATGAACTTGAAAGGAAGAACCATCAAAAGAGCAAATTATTGTGTAATTTTCTTATTTATTGATATATTGCTTAAGCAGTTACTCATTTAAAAACATAATTATTGCCTCCTGCTGTATGGAATTGATATTGATTCTGAGTGTTTTCATTCTTTCCTGTTTTGCATCGACCCAGCTCATTTACAATTCAAGAATGTATTTCATTTTCTTACAAGTTTATGCGATAAAATCGGATTGGTGAATCTTTAGAACTTGAGTTCACACAACTTGGCTCTGAGCTATAGGTAATGGTAGTCTCAATCTCATTCGTGGTCCATTCATGGTACACAAACTTCAGTGTTTCTGGCATGTATGGTCAAGGTGCAAAGGGCAACAGCTGCAAATGCTCCGCGTTCAAATTTAGAAGATAACCTCCTCCACTAGCAGATCGGATCTCCTATAGTAGAGGGGTTTTTTAGTTTTTGCCGTATCTATTTTGGACTATTGAATAAAAATCCAATCATTCGGATTTTATATACTTTAACAATCACGATTCTCGAATCTCAAAAAGTTAAAATAAAAAAAGAATATTATGGAGTGAGATATTCTTGTTTAAGCACATCATTCTTGTTACACATGGCTTAAGAAATTTTTAGCATATAAAGAATTAACTATTATTAGGAAAATTCATCATTTAGTCCCTACACTATTTTAATTTTTAATTTGGTCCTTATACTTTATTTTTTTAACTTGTACCTCAGTTTCCCATTGTTTCAAATTTGATCCCTACGGTTCTCATATATGTTATGATGCTGTTAAAAACTGGGTGACATGGCTGATTAAACTAACGTGTATTGCTTACTTGGAAGCTGACATGACAAATTTTCTTTTAATATTGGTGAACAAACCAAAATAAGTTATCACTAAACTTCAAAACCTATGAAATTTTCATTTTTGGAGGAAATTGATCTTGCGCAGAACGTCAAGTTCAATTATAGAAAGTAAATTACACTAGGCTGGAATCGCAGAACACTTCGATTTTATGCGTACCCGTAAATTTTTCCACTGTTTGGTTATATATATATATATTATACGTACTTTAAAAGTCTAGGTCCGGATTTGGATAATATATTACTTGTTGGATTGATTTAAAATTTGAAAACAAAGAATATATTTAAATTCAAAATAAAATAGTGGATCTCATGTCCCAAGCAACTACTAGTTTTTTATTAGCCAATTTCTTGATGGGTAAGGGTAGTTACCAGGTGAGCCCATAAGGAAATTCTACTACTACAGAGGAACGTAGACCATTAGATTTGATTCAACAGTTCACGTGTTTCTAAAAGAATTAAATTGAAAAAAAGTATGAAAAAATGTGACATTCTTAATCAGAATCTAAATTAGAAAATCTTACTACAAAGGATCTGTTCTCTAGTTACCAGCTAGACTCAAATTGGGATTTGTCTAGATTTTAGGATATAAATTTTCTACATTTAATGGGATTTTGACCATTAAAGTTTTATCTAGTGATTTACATTTTCATAAATATTAAATAATTTTAACAATTTTTATTTGAATCATTAAATTTTTATATAACAATTCAAATTTTATCAAATTTATCTGCATTTAAATTTTTAAATGCAAGGAATTCATTTTCCTTTCATTCATGGTGTGAGAACATAATTAACTATGGCATTCTAGTAAAAAGGGTTTCTAATTAAGGGCTCTGCCGAAATGATTGGTCAGAAGATCGCTTCTAATTTTGTGCTCTTTCCTATTGATTGCGAGTGTTCAGATCTGGAAATTTATACCGTTCTTGTATTTTCCATCTCATTCTATTGCTCTACAGCTGAAGGTTTGCTTGAATAATGTATTCGTTATTAATCTCTTCCTATGCCATCTTTAGGACTACAATGTTCAATGACAATGACAGTACTTGAATTATACTCTGTACATGATGTTTAAACCGAAGAGTTGTTTTGTATGATTGAACTTCGCAGGGTCTAAATTGATTTTATGTTATTACTATGTTCTGTTACCTTTGCCTACTGTAATTTTTTGTAACCCTAATTGAGTTGTTTTGGTTGGAGAAATTGTGAAATTTTCTCATACATCAAAATGCATGATTGTTATTAGAGGAAGACTTCAAACACAATACCAAATATTATTTACTTTGCACTAAATATATACACATCCAGCCCTTATATAATACTTTCCCCATCAAATTACTCTTCAACTAACTAATAACATATTCCGTTATATACCAATAGACAAGACTCTTAATCACCCATACACTTTATGACCCATAACAACTTCATCCCCGCTTACCAAAAATCGTTGTCCTCAAGGATCACTTGGAACCAATGTATTAGAAAGAGGAAATTGCTATTGAACATATTGTAGAGGTTCTCAAGTTGCCTCCTCATCAACAATCATCATAAGGGATTGGATATTCTTGCACTTGTGATTTGGAGTATAACGGTGCACCAATAACACAACCCTTTTTTTCATTTCTCATCCATTTCTTTCTTTGTCAACTGTTTCATCTCTTTCCCTAGCATAGGAGAGCTGCTATCAGATAAGCTCTTCTTGATGGGGGTGTGGTTTGCTTGTTTATTATAATTATCTGATGCAGGACACCAAGAAGTCGGCCCTTGAAGTGCTGTTCCCGGATTGTTGGAACACTAACCGTTGTCCAATCTTTCTTGTGAAGCTTTTGTAGCTTCTTGCTTCAATCTTGCCGAATACATGGTGTTGGCTAGTGTGCTTGGTCTGAACTTTCTTACATACGCCTCCACATCTCTTTTGATTCCCCCAGTAAAACAATTAATGGCGACTTCTTCTAGTAGATCGACTTCAAAAAGTAATTGTTCAAATTTCTCTTCATAGTCCTCTGAATCTTCTTGCTGTAATTATTTTAATAAGCCAATTGGATCAGCCTTCAAGATATCACCAAATCTTGTGCCCATTGCTGTCAAATAATCCGTCTAGCTGATGTCATTCGAGTGTTTCTTGGCCATAAAGGTTTGATGCCATTGTAATGCTCGCCTTTCTAAGTGCACACTAATGAGATTGATACATTGATTGATGGGTGTCGCATCCACATCAAAGACTTACCGGCAGCGAAATGCCCAGCCTTTGTAATCAGTTGCATTGAATTTTGGAAATTCAATTCTTAAAGACCGAGTTTGGAACACATATCCAGAAGAGTGGCTCACATTGAAAGATCCAACTTGAGGTCTTGCTGATGGATTTCTTGGACCTCCAGAAGGTGATAACCTATGTGCTTCACCCATATCTGAAGCTGTCATCTGCACAATCTTGGATGACATATCAGTAACCAAGGATTCTATCTGGGCAATCGAGCTTTTTAATGCCATTTCTCCCAAGAGACCCTTGATTCTTGCTATGGAGGTCTTCACTTCATGTAGTTCAGCTTAATCCTATCCAACTTCTTGCTCTAGCTCCCGGAAATGATCTTGGGAGCGTGTATCCTTCGCCATGTCTCTCGAGTCACCGGCTCTGATACCAATGTTACTAGAGGAAGACTCCAAACACAATACCAAATATTATTTACTTCACATTGAAATATATACACGTCCAGCCCTTATATAATACTCTCCCCACCTAACTACTCTTCAACTAACTAATAACAGATTCTTTTATAACTAACAAACCAGACTCCTAATCATCCATACACTTTATGACCCATAACAATCATGATTAATCTAATTGGTAAATTCTTGAACTGAGACATGTTTTTGCTGAAATAATGACCCAATTGCTTGCATAAAGGTTAAATAGCATCTGGTATGAAACAAGTAAATTAGAAAATCTGGTGCAAGTACTTACACATTTAATGATTATCACAAGTTATATGGATGAATGGTATGTTTAAGTGATGTTGATGATGATTTATATGCATGTATGTGTCGTAATTATGGAGAAAGAAGAGGTAAATGGTCATACAAAAAGTTACTCTCTTGCAAAATAGTTGATTTTAATATCATTAAAGGGCCTTTAATTTTATAATTTTGCCTGAAAACCACAGAACTTTTTAAGATTTTTCAATAGATAAAGATACCCTTGCTTCAATAATTTCCATTATCTTTATTATCTAGGTTTATATTTGTTACCACCAATCTTGCTTGCTTTTACTTTTTATAATAAGAATTTTTTACCATCAAAAGGTTCCTAGACTAAAAGTAGATTTTACTATTTTTACATGTTTAATGTAAGTAGTCATGATTTTTTTATCCTTCTTTTGATTCAACTACACTAAAAGATAAAAATGTTAAAATATTTTCAACAATACAACATTGTATTATTCATTTTATTCTACTCAATTCTTATAAACAAAACAAACTAAATTTACTACCATGGTTTATGTTTGTGTTTATTATTACCTTACTTTATCAACCTTACCTCACTTATTACAACTTGTTACCATACAAATTTCTTATCATTAAGACTTGCCAAGCTAATAAATGAATTTTACTATTTTCATGTGTTTAGTATATAATGACTTTTTTTTTCCTCCATTTTCATTCTTGTGTAATAATAAGTTTATATATATATATATATATATATATATCATTATTTAATTCATGTAAGCATATTTTAATTATTAGAAGCGGTGAGACATTGTGTCTTGCGTTGCACATTCTCTAGGTGAGACGGTCAAATTTTTGCCATCTCACCCTATCTAACAATAAGATAATACTAACATTGAATATAATTAGGTATATATAAGTAAATTAGATTAATAGTATGAAGCTTTAAAAAAATACATTCATAATCAAGGAACAAAGATATAAAAATCACTAAAGCCATGCATGCAGATGCAGTGCAGGATATTATGGATAAACTTGACCCTAAACAAAGCCCTTCTTCCGGACAATAACAAAACACCACCTAGACAAACACACCTAGGAAGGAAATTGATATGACCCATGGCAAACCGATACAACAACTCTAGCAAAATACAACTAAAAGAAAAATCTTGAAAATCTTCAGAGAACCCTAAACCTAAACCTGCACAACTACTCTACCAAAATAAAAAAAAATAAAAAAAATCTTTGAAAGACACCTTTCGACCCTTTTTGAGGGTTTAGCCCGCAGGAGCTTGCTTCTCTAAAGTAGCCAAGTTGATTGTTGTAGATCTAGATAACTAGCTGTCCATCTTCCAAATATGCTTACAGAATGAGACTCGTCCATATCCATGTAACCTGCTATGATTGACATTACAACCACAGAATAGCTGTTGTTGCCTAACCAGCCAACCCATCAATAATAAGTTTAAACCATGGGCCATCAAAAGAAAAAAGTTCCTTCAAATATTATATTTTTATTGAAAAATCTATAGCAAACACATAAAGGCATTTATCCAAGTCTTGCCCTTTCCCATATTCGTAAGTCTTGGTGAGAAATGTTCTTTGCAGTTCTGGGCTTATGTAAGTTAAGATCAATAACAACAAGACACGGTGAAGGATTTTATGGAGCTTCATGCTGGAAAATGTAGTAATACCACACTTGCATAAATTCTAGACGACCAGAGACAAGAGACAATATTGGTGAAGTTTATTTGCTATTAATTGCAACTCCTTATTCTCAGAGATTTTGCTTGCAAACAACCTTATCCAATAGACATCAATAATCTCATACCCAAAAACATCATGCAGAATTAGGACATGGAAATTCAAAATTGTGCAAACCTAAAGGCATCTACAGAGCATGAGAGGCCTTCCAACACAGGAATTTTCTGATTACAGAGGACTAAACACATTATATGGAATAGGATCATTAGTTTGATATCTTGTGGTGTTTATTTAGCTTATCTTGTTCCTGCAAAGAATTTTGAGACAATTAAATACAGTAAGCTCTTTTTTCCCAATGTATACTATACATTATTCTTACTCCATATTGTCTTCATTAAAGAAACAAGAATAATAAAAACATTGCCATTGTATTACAGATAACCTTGTAAAACCAAGGATCAAACTCAAATGATGGAGAAATTTCAGTTTATAGAAAACTCTCTAGTCTTGACTGATTTGATTGGTCATGTCCAAAAAGCAAACAAGATAGAATTTAATAAAATAATGCACCACTAGAAATGTAGTGAGTCAGAAGACACTTCTACAATTGCTACATCTCAGTCCATATACATACCTCAGAACCTTTCCATTCTTCATTCACCTTTCAAGCGCCAGTTTATCCTGATACAGTTTCAACAGTTCACTAGCTTCCTGCTTATGACACAGGACAAACTTTCTTAAAAATTCCTAATCCGTGTATATAAATGCTGCAAACAATTTTTCCTTTTTCATCAGATCCTTTGACAACAGAGCTTGAATGACAGAACCCCTTGGAACAATTCGCTTATTCAGACTCAGTGACAGAACAGTTGGATATCTGGCCAGAATTACAGTCCAATTTGCTGAAAATAATATCCATTACTGCATTAATCTCATCCACTGACACCATCATACAGAATGGATACTTTATAAATGCTCCAAGAATGTCATTGTCATGGGATTGTAACAAATCTCTACAGAAATCAAAGGAAGGAATGAGCTGCTTATTTAAGCTTCTTTCATGATGTTAGGACAACTACAAATGGTCTGAGGTATGTCAGGAGGGCCCAAAAACACGGACTTTTTTCATTTTAATGATTTTGACAAATATTAATTTTTATCACAAAAAAGTTATTATAATACCCGAAAAAATATTGACATTTTAAATCATTTCACGTATAGGACATTATCTTATTAAACAAAAAATTGAACTTTACAGACCACTTTGTTTTCTATTTTTATTCAATGACATTTTGTTTGTGAATTAATACTACAACAAATTATATGTTAAAATAATAATGATATACGTTTTAGAAAAATCAAAATGTTAGTACCAAAATGAATTAGTATTATTTTTTATTTGTGTATTACGATAATTTATTAAAAAGCTAATATTGAGTAGCATGTTGTTGGTGCTTACACCTTATTTTGTTAGTCTATTTCATGTCAGGATAGCATTATATGCGTGCACTAACACGGCATCAATTTTTCTACTAGAATGATAATGATGCCTTTGAAAATAATATATTACTACTAAAAAGACTTAGTATCATCTTTCCATTTGCACAATACGATGATATTTTTTAATTATTATTTACCAAAATTATATATTTTTTTTAAAAAGTGCCTATAAAAAAAATATTAACTAGTAACAACATACTTATATAATAAATAATGATAGTATGTTAGCCTAATTAATTTATGATAGAAAGAAATAGCCACATAATTTGATTGAATTAATATTACACTTTAGTATAATTTGATTAGACTGGCACGCGACTTTATTTGTAACATTATTATCTACTAATATTTTTTTTTTTATAAGAGGACCCTATTGTCATAAACATAAAAGACCATGTACATTCCAACTCCAAATATTAAAAGGCATATGTTTGGTTCCACTCTACTTTGTAAATACAAATAAATTAATATTAATATTTTAGATCTTTATATTGGAAATTATCTTATTGAAGTGAAAAAAAGTGACTTGCTTGACATGAAAAACTATTAAACCACACGTCTCATAATATATCCATCTTCAACGTTACACACTAACATTGTACTAGATTATGCACTAGATTATAAAATAAAATGATTATAATCTATGTTTAAAAATTTAAGATATTAGTTCTAAAACGATTTAGTATTATCATTAAGGATATTTTGACCGTATAATTTTATATTTTAATAACTGTTTATTAAAAATAAATAATTTTTTACCAATTTGGCAACCTTTTGACTCAACCTATACTTGACCCTCGATTATCCCTAGACTAGGCTGCTTTTAGAAATCTTGCTAATCGATGAACCCAGATTTTTGCCTGCGAAGAAGCTCGAAGAGCAGGAACCAAATTTCTGGCAATCTTTCGCAATTTCGCCCAATATATTTAAGCAGCCAATAATAATAATAAAAAGAGCTATCTTTTTAATCTTTGCTCTTTAATGCCAAAACAGAGCAACAAGGCTAATCATTAATATCATTAGAAGATAGTGCGGCACTAACAAGGATGGAATACATGCAGATGTCATCTATATGCCAATGCCATTATGGAGGACTTGTATCTCATTTCATTCGACAAAGAAAAAAAGTTTGGCTTGTATATCTGGACGATAATGAATTTGAATAACTCAGACTCTTGGAAGTTGTAGCAGCTTGTTCAGGTGAGAATAGTGTTATTAGTTATTACAATGTGAGACTGCAGTAGATAATCCAGTAGAAGTGCTTGACACATTCTTTAAAAGATAACCGACGGTTTTGTAGACAAACCAGTTCAAATTCTATGATGGGGACCGCTCCAAGCCAAAATCTGGCTCCACGAATAATGATTCAAGCAAATGGCCAACAATTGAGAGATGAGAATAAAAAATTAGGAATTGGCTTTTACTGTGAAGGTGTAATCAAGCAGAGTTGCAGGTGTACCCTATCTACATTCTTGCATCTAATGGCATTGCAAAGTAGCTGGGATCAGCTTCAATAATTAGAACACAAAATTACAAGTTACAACTACTAGTTAAACCAGATGTTGCGGCTTTGAGCTTAGCAGGAATAGCCCAATGGTAAGATTCTTCACGTTCATCCAAGTGGTTTTGGGCTCGAATTATAGTGAGGACAGATAATATAAATTAAGATATAATACTAAGTCAAAAAAAAAGATGTTGCTGCCTTGCCAGCCAACCCTTCAATTTGTTTTGGAGGAGGTGCCATTACATGTATTCTATCATTCAATTTAGGTAACAACGTTCTTGGTAGGTTTGGGAATATTACAAGTTTGATCATTATCAGCAAGCAGACAAAGGTTTTATGAAGCTTTCATGTTGCAATATTTAATCATTCCTTGCATACATTCCAGAACAACCAGAGACAAAGATTATGTTGGTTAAGTTTATTTGGTATTAATGGCAACTCCTTATTCTCAGAGGTTTTGCATGAATACAACCTCATCCAAGAGACATCATTCATCTCATCCCCCAAAACCTAATGCAAAACTTGTGGCAAAATTCAAAATTATACAAATCTAAAGGCATCTCCAGAGCATAACAGGCTGCTGGAAGAGTGCTAGGGAAAAAGCCTCTGTTATATATAGATAACAGAAGCCCAGCATGATCCTCAAATTGTTCATAATTCATAATTATGTGAGAGTGTGCACCTTTAAGACAGTCCGAAGAGTGAAAAACTCAGATAAAGTTTGACATACCCAGAACATAATAACCGAAAAGAAAAAATATACTCACTGAAAGAATGCTAAGAAAAGAGCCTGTTAATTATAAAACAAGCTCGGCATCATCCTCTCATTTCTAATAATTCATATTTAGAGAAAATAATAAAGTCAATGACTGGGTCAATAATTATACTTGTCACTCAAAACAATCTTATTTCCTTAGTTTACTTGCATTAGTGCAGGATTAAGTGCTTAATACAAACCACATAAAGTAATATTATAATTTATTTGTTCTTCACTAAAACATAGCGCTGTTTCATTCAAGTTCAACCATATTAATGTCCTAATGTGTCCAATTTTCTACATCACTAATGAAGACGAACATGAGCCCTGTATAAAGATCAAACAAATTATGTTAAATAATGTTTGATATCTTCTGGTGCTTATTTAGCTTATCTTATTCCTACAATGAAATAGACTTGAGTCTTATTATTTCAATATATTCTCTAAATGATTCTTACTCCACTGTTTTCTTTTCTCAATCATGATCCAATTGACATGGAACGTGAAGTTACAGTGGTACAGTTAGCTTTTTTAGTTTCTTCTCTTTCCTTCTACTTCAAAATGTCTTCCTCTAAGAAACAAAAATGACAGAAGCAGTGCGTAGTATGACAGACGATCTCGCTGAACTCAGGAGATAGGATGAAATTCAGATGATGGAGAAATTTCAGTATAAAACCCTTCATAAATTTGATTAGTCATATTCAAGCTAAATTAAAGTAAACAACAAGATAGAAATTAACAATGTAAAGCACCAAAAGAAATGTACTGAGAAGGGACGTGCCTCATATCAGTCCCTAACCATACCTTAACATATTTCCATTCTTCATTCACCTCGCAAGATCCAGTTTAGCCTGATAAAGCTTCATTAGTTGACTAGCTTTCTTCTCATGACGCAGGATAAACCTCTTCAAAAAGACCCTTTCTGTGCATATAAACATTGGCAGCAAGCTTTCCATTTTCACCTGACCCTTTGACAACAAAACTTGAAAGACAGAACCCCTTGGAATAAGTCGTTTATTCAAACTATATGACAGAACTAATGGATATCGGGCAATATTGGAAGATTGATAGCCCAATTTTTTAACAAGAAACTGCATTACTGCGTCAATCTTATCCTCTGATGCCTTCATACAAGATGGGGACCTTCTAAATGCTGCAAGAATGTCATTGTCAGACCAACCCCACTTCTTATAAACATCAGCCTTTTTTGACCATGTAGATTTGCTCAGTGATGACAACGCATAAACGGCCATAAGAAATTGAAATCTCGAAGGACTAAACCCCATTTCCTTCACTTCCTCCACAATCTCCTTAAATCGACCAGGATTTTTAGTCAATGTCCTAGGATAAACTTGTAACAATCTGATAACATTTGCTTCGAGAACTCCTACTGCTCTCAATAGCTTCATATTAGGCAAGGCATGGGTTTTAATATCAAGAAGAATGCCCGAGAAGTTTGTAACAACTTTAATGAACTTGTCATCCGATTGAAATAAATCACGAAAGAAATCAAAGGAAGGAATAAGCTGCTTACTTAAGCTTCTTCTCATGATGCTAGGACAACTACATATGAGCCTAGGGATGTCTGAGCTCGATACGCCTCTGGATTTGAAAAACTCAATCTTGGGCAGAAAGTTTTTCTCAGGATCATATCGAAGACCCTGTGGGAATTCTCTAATAAAACGAAAAATCTGGGTCTGCGAGAATCCTTGATTCTTCAAGAACTTGATAACCAAATCTGGTTTTTCTCGCGTTTCGAAGTTGACATACTTCGAAACTGAAACAGCTTCCTCGGGTGAGAACCCACACGTGCCAATGAGATATGAGACTCCGAAAGAATTCGATGAGTTCGAATTAGAGTACCTCGCAGATAACAACCATTGAGTTTGTAAAGAAAGCACTCCTCGAATTGTTGAAGGAGAGTTGGCGTTGAGAATATGCCTCTGAATAGGGAAGGTTTTGCTGAGAAAACTGAACATGAATTCCAGAAGCTCCAACAAGGCAAACCCTCCCGCGGCGCCGTACCGTACAGTGTAAAACGGAGACTGAAATTTTATATTTATAAAATTATTACGTTTTGGTTCAAAGAATTTATTTGTAACCTGTCGCTTTTGTATACTCAAGTTTTTGAATACATTAATATATTTAATTATAATACAAAGATATAATTTATTTTACTTTCGTCAACAAAATTTCTTCTACTTTCTTCCGTCCGGTTGGCCTTTTTCCCTAGTCATGAGAGCTTGAAGGAGAAAGGCATTCTCTCCTTTTATTGTAACTTATTTGATATTTTATGTTTTTGATTAAGATGTTTAGCAAAAAGTTATAGTTTATATTTTGATAATAATGTAAATATATGAAATATGAATGAGAGAGGAGTTTGCGGGATTTTTTTGCTGAAATTTTTTAATAAATTAAAATAATGAATAATTAATAATTAATAATTTATAAAGTAAAAATAAATTTGAAAATAATGAATATTAAAATTGAAAATAATTTTTATATTCAAAATTGGATTTTTAAATTCTAAAAATAAATTGGTTACTTAAAAAGTTTGTGTGATAGTTGGTGTATGACTAACAGCAACAAAGAGTTCAGGAATAAATATTTTTATGCAAATTGAAAGATTTGATACTTGGTTCTTAAAGTGATGAATAATTTTGGGTAATTATTAAAGTATTGACTTAAACTAAATTTGTAAAAAATGAATTAATAGATGCAGAAAATAATTATTAAATTCAGAAAAATTATTATTATTATTATTACTATTGTTGTAAAAATAATGTTATGATGGATGTAATTAAAAACATTAAGAGTTGATGAATTAATCTTTCGGTGAAACTTAAGAATTAAAACCAAGAAAATTAAAACAAATAGTAAGAATAATAATAGTTCAAATATTATAATTAGCAATGTTGGAAAACAAATGTTAAATTGGGAGGGTAATTATCATATTAATTTATAATAAGTTGAAAAAGAATAATGTACTATATATATCAAGGGGGTTGAAAAATAATTAATAGGAATAATAATTTTAGAAATTAAAAATTTTATGTGTTCTTACATTTAAGTCTTGACATAGGAAAAGATAATGTGCTTTAAGATAGAGGTCACATGCATTTACTTGAATGGAGAAATGATAAGTCTCAAATTGTTGTATTTGTATATGCTTTACTTAGAACTTATCATATATGTTGGATAAATTCTTTTGATTTAGTGACCAAATAATGTTAATTTCATATATTTCATGGGTTAGACTTTTTAATTGCTTCTTTACAATCAGTTTATTTAATTTCAAACTATTTTGATAGAAATTCTATGAGAATTCCATGGATGAAAGGAAATGATGAGTTTGATGAATGGAAGAGGAGGATTCAAGGATGTGAAAAAGAATTTTTCAAACAATATGGAAGTTAGAAGAAGTCAAGGAAGAGAGTTGAGTAGATATTTAACTTTAAATGGTGAATACTCAAATTTGAGGCCCCCTTTTAAACTCTTGAACATTAGAATTTGAAGATAACCATCTCACATAAAATTTAGATCTTATTGAGAGCTTTCTAACAAGTACTCATATGCTAAAATCTGATATCAGATCAGGAAGTTATAGCCAAAACACTAAAGTTGTATCAATGAACATTGTTTTGGCACCAAGGCATCAGATGTAGTGCAGAATACAAAGATTTGGCACCAAAGAGCTTGAACCTGACACCTTGGCACCTAAACCTGGTGCCTTGGCACTAGAATATAGCCTTGTTGAGGATATTTGCATATTTTGACTAGGAAGGTGCTACACATGGAGGAAAATTAGGATTTTAAAGGGAAGTAGAAGAGGAGCTTTGGTTTCAAATTTCTCTCTTGGAGAGCACCATTTTCTTGAGTTTCCAAGATATTTTCTTGGAAGGAGAGGCTAAGGGTTCGTCTTCTTAGACCTCCCTTGGCTAAACCTCCATGGATTCATTAATGGAGGTTTCCTTCCACTTTTTCCCTTCTTTGTTTTCTATTTTTCCTTTTCTTTTCTTTAATGTAATCTATATTTAAGCCTGTTATAAGTTGTTGTGATGGATTTTTTTTTTTAATGGATATTGAGTAGGGATTTGTTAGTTTTGTATCTACATATGTTAAGAGAGATTATTTCAATTCTTTTGTGATTATTTATCGGTTAATGAATGTATATTGCTTTTTAATTGAGGCTTTTACATGTTTTAGTCAATTAATATGATTGCAAGTAGATTGAATGGGTTGTATTGATGAATTTCTTTGTAATATCTTGTCATGGAATTGAATATCCATAAGGAGTTTAATAAAATGACTCATTGAGAAATTGAGTGTTTTTGCTTTAGATGTTTGGAAACAACCTCTAAGGCAAATTCATACTCATATTCACAATGATTTCCAAGGGCTTAAGGCACCTCAAGATTAGTATTCTTTAAATGTTTGGAAACAATCTCTAAGGGAGGCTAATGGTTGAGGTAATGCAATTTTACCTAAATGTTTGGAAACAACCTTTAGATTGGTTATGTTTGATGATTTAACTCTTGAACTTAATGCATTATAGGGAAGATTGCACTTAAATTATTGGAGACAACCTCTAAGTGTGATTAGGACTAGAATTAGAATAACCTCTGGAAACTGACTTATCTTTTTAGTAAGTTAAATTATCTGGAAGTTAAATTAAACTATGTGGAACAAAGTTAAGAATAAACTTGACAACTCAACCTTTTCTCACTTTAACTCTCAATTAGCTTAATCTAGTGTAGTGTATTGAATCTTTTTTTTTTTTTTTCATTTTATTTAGAGTCTTAGTGTTTTCAAGATGCTAAGTTTTATGTCTAAATTCTCAAATCATTTCCTAGTGACTGATTTATCTAGCCACTAGAATAAATATGTAAATTATCACACTAACTTATACTTTGGTACTTATTATGTAATTTGATAAGCAAAAAATTAATCTTAAGAACAATAAAATAACACATTATCCTTATGGGAATGATACTTGATCTTTTAGATCCTTTTACTATAGTTTGACCCGTATACTTGCAGTTTATAAGGAAATTCACAAAATAGCTGAGGGTTGGACATTTAAGTGTGATAAATTAAAAACAATGAGAGTTTAACCTAATGTCACTTTATAGAGGCTAAAAGAGTTGATGGGACAAAAATTACAGTTTTGCACCTCTAAAACGGACTGAATTAAACGATTTATGATGAGCTTGATAAAACCATTATTCAGGGTTATTGCACCCCAAATCAGTTAGTTTACCTCCTTCACTGTAATGGCAGATTGTGTCAGAATGATTGTGATGAGAGATAGAGAAGATAATACAGTGCAAAAGAAGAGGAAGCGGTCAGAGGAAGGAAAACCTTCAGGGAGTTTTACCATGGGTGGATCATTTAGAGGGCTTAGGGCATCAGGTTTGGCTCAAACATTTCGGTCCAACCCAGAATTGTCAATTCAAATTATGGCAAGTACCGAAAGACACAGAGGGAATTCTAGGGATTTCACAAATATGCTCCTATATCTGATTCAGCACAGTATCCAAAAGTTAGACCTCCCTATTCCACATATGGAAAATCTCATTCTGGTCCATGTCACAAGGAGGTTAGAGTATGCCTTAGATGCAGGGAAGTAGGGCATATGATACGAGATTGCCCTCAGACACTTTATAGCTCTAGCCAAGGTTCAGTACGATCGTTTGGTTTTACGTATACAGACCTATGCCTTAAGGTGCATTTTCAACTCTACGTGGTGGAGAAAATAATGGTAGAACTTCTTCTGATAGAGGTCAAACATCTTCTGGAAGGGGTCAGGTGTAAGTATTTGCTTTAAATAAACAAGTGCCAGTAGTCAATGAGTTTCTGAATGCATTCCCAGAAGAATTACCTGGACTACCTATGGATAGAGAGATGGAATTTAACATTGATCTACTACAAAGGCACCTAGCCAATCTCCATACCTCCCTATAGAATGACACCACTGGAACTTAGAGAATTGAAAGATCAGTTGTAAGACTTGTTAGATAAAGGCTTTATCCACCTGAGCTCTTCACCATGGGGAGCTTCAGTCCTGTTTGTGAAGAAAAAGGATGGGTCCCCCAAGTTGTGTGTAGATTATAGGCAATTAAATAAGGCAACAGTACAAAATAAGTACCCTTTACCAATCATTGATGATTTATTCGATCAGTTACAAGGTGCACAATGCTTTTCTAAGATTGACTTGCAATTAGGATATCATCAATTGAAGATTAAAAGAGAGGATATTCCTAAGATGGCTTTTGGGAACTCGGTACAACCATTATGAATTTTTAGTGATGTCCTTTGGACTAACTAATGCTCTAGCCGCCTTTATGGATCTAAATAATAGGGTTTTCAAGTCTTTCCTTGATCGATTTGTTGTAGTTTTTATTGATGATATCTTGGTTTACTCAAAGAGTCAAGGGGAGCATGAATAACATTTAAGAATGGTGCTACAGACATTGAGAGAAAATTAACTGTATGCAAAGTTTTCTAAATGCCAATTCTGGCTTGATAAAGTGGTGTTCCTAGGTCATGTGGTTTCAAAGAAGGGTGTTTAAATGGATCCTAGTAAAGTGGAAGTAGTTTAGAAGTGGCCCTGACCCATTACGGTTACTGAAATCCATAGTTTCTTGGGTTTGGCTAGCTATTACCGTCGATTTGTGAAAGATTTATCTAAAAAAGCTATTCTTATGACCAAACTAACTCAAAAGAATGTAAAGTTTCAATGGACCGAAGCGTGCGAGGAAAGTTTCCAGAAGATTATTTGACATCAGCACCTATTCTTGCATTGCCATCAGGATCTAACAACTACATGATTTATTGTAATGCCTCCAAAGTAGGGTTGCAATGCGTTTTGATGCAGCATGGTCGTGTGATTACCTATGATTCAAGACAATTAATGAAACATGAGCAGAATTATCCTACCCTTAACTTAGAAATGAGTGCTGCGGTGTTTGCATTAATAATATGACATCACTATCTGTATGGTGAGACTTGCAAAATTTATACATATCATAAGAGTCTTAAGTACATTTTTGAACAAAGAAATCTCAACCTGAGGCAAAGGAGGTAGATGGAATTGCTGAAAGATTACGATTGCACTATTTTGTACCACCTAGGCAAAGTCAATGTTGTGGTAGATGCCTTGAGTAGAAAGTCAATAGGAAGTCTACCACATATAACGGTAATGAGAAGACCATTGATTGAAAATTTCCACTAGTTAATAAAATGGTGTTAGGCTTGAAACTAAGGAGTCAGGTGTGTTATTAGCAGATGTTTAAAGTTCCTCTTTCTTGAATGAAGGGTGAAGGTTGCTCAGGTAGCGGATATGCAAATTCAAAAGTTAATTGAAAAAGTTGATAATGGCAAACGAAGCAACTTTACTTAAGACTCAGAAGGGGTATTATGGTATGATCAAAGGTTAAGTGTATCCAAGGATAGCGAACTCTGAAGAGAGATTCTAGAAGAAGCCTATCAAACCCCTAATACCATTCACCCTAAAGCAACAAAGATATATCAAGATTTGAAACAGCTGTATTGGTGGGAAGGAATGAAGAAAGACATGGTAGATTTTGTTTTTTATTGCTTGGTTTGTCAACAAGTGAAAGCTCAACATTAGAAGCCAGCTATGTTACTCCAAAAAATAGAAATACAGGAATGGAAAGGGGAAAAAATTACTATAGATTTTATGATAAGCTTATTTCAAACTTTGAAAGGTTTTGATTTCATATGGGTAATTGTGGATAGAATGGCCAAATTTGCACACTTCTTGCAAGTGAAAACAATTTATAGGGTTGCCAAGTATGCCCAGATTTACCTGAATGAAATTGTAAAGCTTTATGGTGATCGAGAGTCCCAATTTACCTCTAGGTTTTAAAGAACATTTCAAGATACACTTGGCACTCAATTAGATCTCAACACGACATTCTACCCACAAACTGAAAGTCAATTAGAACAAACAATTCAAATACTAGAAGATATGTTAAGGGCTTGTGTTTTAGGCTTTTGAGGGAGTTGGGATACTCACCTACCCTTGGCTGAATTTACTTACAATAATAGTTATCAAGCGAGTATTCAGATGGCACCTTATGAACCTTTGTATGGTAGATGATGTTGGTCTCCTATCAGTTGGTTTGAAGTAAGTGAAGCAAGAATACTAGGACCAGAATTAGTTCAAGACGTCGTAGATAAGATGAAGATAATAAGGGATAGATTGTTAAATGCCCAAAATAGACATAAAGCTTATGCAGACAATTGAAGGTGAGATTTGGAATTCATGGTGGGCGATCAAGTGTCCTCCAGGTATCTCTAATGAAAGATATAATGAGATTTGGGAGGAAAGGAAAATTAAACCCTCGTTATATTGGGTCTTTTGAAATACTAAAAGGAATCGGAGCAATGGTGTATCGCTTAGCTCTACCTCTTAAACTAGTGGATGTACATCCTATGTTTCATGTATCTATGCTCAGGAAGTACTTACTTGATCTATCTCATATGCTTAAAACTTAAGATGTTCAGTTAGATGCAGGGTTAACCTATAAAGAAGTTCTTGTGGCAATTTTAGATAGGCAGGTTAAAATGCTTCGATCAAAAGAGATTACAACAATGAAGGAGTTATGGTGAAATTATTCCCTGGAGGGAAGTAAAGAATAAAATGCAGGCTAAGTACCCCCAATTATTTCAAAAGTAAGGTATGTAGATGATTGAATTTGGGGAGCGAATTTCTTAAGGGGGGAGGAATGTAATACCCATAAAATTTATACTAAAAAAGGGAACTCAGTAAGAAATAAATATAGATGCAGATAAAATTTTATTCGAGATTGTAACTAAAGTCAGCACCTAAGTCTCACCCTATGCATTTTAGCACTTGTAACTCAACAAAGAACAATAACTACGTATCTATGAGGTAAATTTTGATCTGATAAGAAAAAATAATATTAATATTTTCCATTTAAAATATTTTAAAAATTATAAATTATTTCTACTAACTCCACCTAACTCATATTATTGCTTAATTATACAACTAACCTCCAATTATATCCTAAAACTATTAAAAACACCAAAATTATATCTTAAACTCTATCATTCTCGCACACCAACCTGCATCATCATTCTCTCATTGTGCTACCATTGATTCCTCACTTCTAACTATCGTCAGCACCATCGGCGAGCACTGGCAAGGCACCAGCAGCATCGCTGGCTCATCCTCAACCACCGGATACCTCCACCACTGGCAATTTTGCCCGAAATTCATACAACTTGTGAGGCCTTTGTATGGATCTTCCACCGGCCATCGACACTGTTTTAGCCACCGTGAAGGGTCGCTAGCTACACCTCTTAGCCATAGCAACCTGTCGACTTCCCAGCCACCTTCACCGGTTGCCACATCGCCAGAATTTCATCAATTCCTGGTGGCTTGATATACCTAAAAATAACCCCAAATTTGAAGCTTCAATTTGTGATTTTGGTGTGTTTTTAATCCAATTAAACATAGGGTTTCACTTTTTTCATTGATTTCACACCTTTTTCCCTCATTTTCACTAATCAATTTGGTCCAATTTGCTCAGAATTGAAGAATCCTAATTTCAGGCATTGCTTTTAGAAAAGAGGCGAATTTGAGCTTAATTCAGGTTGTTTGCTTCAAATTGGGTTAGGAAGACACTTCTAAGGTGAATTTCACTCATTGTTCCCTTGAAATAATTGATCAATAATGAATTTTGACTTCCAAATTGAAAAACCCCAATTTAGGGGGTCTAGAGGGCAATTTGAAAATTTAGTAAATATTTTGTTCATAGGATTTCTTAAATTTTTCTTTGTATTTAGGGAGTGATTTAGAATTTTCAGACATTTTAGTTTGAATTTTAGAACAAAATTCAAATTTTTAGTAATTTTCCTAGATTTTTCATGAATAGAAAGGAAAAAAAATTAGAAGGAAAATTAGTATTACTTGATTGGATAAACAATAAATATTATTTGAGGTTAAATGAAAAATTTAAAATTTATTAGATGACCCTTAAATGAAATTTGTGTTATGGTATGTGTTAGAAATTTAATAAGTGCAAAATAGAATAACTGAATAATGATAATAGTAATAGTAATAATAATAATAATAGTAATGATAATAATAATAATAATAATAATAATAATAATAATAATAATAATAATAATAATAATAATAATAATAATAATAATAATGAAATATAGGTTATAAAAATTTTAAAGTATTCTTTAAGCGACCCATAAATTTAATTTCTAAATATTTAGTAAAGACATAGGTAAATTGGATAAAGGTGAATAAGAAATAATTAATTAACTCTGTGACAAAATTAAATAATTAAATTAATTATAAGGACTGGATATTAAGAGTATTTTATTTAATATTTTTAGGTGACTAGAAAATTTTCAACAAAGGAATTATAATCAAAGATAAAAGGAGATTGATATACTCCTCTTAGGTGAGTAGATAATCCTAATTATGCAAAATATTATTTTAAATTATTCATGATGATTTTGAATATTGAATTATTAGAAATACTGAAATCTGAATTCTGAAGTGGTACAATTATTGAAATTTCTAATATTTGTACATAGATAATTAATTGTCTTTGAAATATTGGGAATATGTTCAAAACATAACCTTGTAGCTAACGACAGTTGATGTTAGTTGTAGTGCACTGCGATTGGCATTCTGATAAGGTTAGGTATGATATCCTTACCACCATATTTTGTTTGAGGCCGATGGCTATTATGATATTTACTCAGAGCTTATGAATGAATGAGTATCTGTTTTGATCTGTAATCACTGACCTTGGCTAGTTCTGTACTATGTAATTATGACTGGTTCTATAGGAGATTCCCAAATACATTCTGTTGATGATTTTTCTCTGTTTAATATTACTGAATTATGTATGTATGATATCTGGTTTTAAATTTCGAAAGATGTACCACCGTAAGTCTGCTTTAATTTCTGCAATATTAGAATTACCTGCTCACTGAGTTTCTACTCACTCCATTATTTTACATTTTTCAGATCTCAATACTGATTTAGAACGTCCACCTTCGAAATATTAATCTTGGTGATTTGTTCCTTGGTAAGCCTAGCCTACTGCTAGAACTATGCCTTTTATTATTTTTATGATTCAATCAGTCGCTTCCTGTTATACGGGCTAAATGTTTAATGTATTAATATGATGTGTTAGAAATATCTGTATAAAGAGTTATGAGATTTATGTTTGTTTAATATGAATTTATATAAGTTCAACCATTATAAGAGTTCCAACATGTTTGTGATGATGAATGACACCTCATCCCCGTGTCGGTCACACCCTACTGGTTCAGGTCGTGAAAATAGGTGAATCATCCCATCCAATGCACTAAAGGTTTGTCACCCCATAACAACTTATTCCTTTGGTTTAGTCTCTGTTATTCAATATAAATTCCCCTATGCCTACTACAATATTTTGTCCATATAAACTAGTAGACGAAGATGATGATGATGAAGGGGAAGACACTCCACCTTTGGTACAATGTCGACCATAAAGGGCTATAAGAAGACCTCATTGTGAAATTAAAAGTCATTATTTTGACAATTAAATTTTCTTTCAGTTTCTTTAATGTGCAACACTCTAATTTTTCTTTCAAAATTATCATTTGGTATGTTTTATAATTTGTTGTTGATTACTGTAGTTATGTTTCTCAATATTTCTTTCAAAAAATTTAGTTCTATTTTTTTTTCTTAGAGCAAACCACCATAACAATAGTCCAAGGCGATTCATCTATGGCAGAGGCGAATTGGAGGAAAAGGATTCGCCTCACCTTTCTTATGCATTCAAAGTTATTCACCTTCATTAAATTTAGGCATAGACTTATCGCTTAATTATTAATCTAGTAAAATTACACTAATAATAAATTAATACTAATCTACAAAAATCATTTCAACATCTTAAATATAATATAGTAAAAGGTTGGTTAATTAAAGAATATTTGAAGTTTAAATTTTGATAATAGCCAGAAGAGTTAAATTTGCCAAAAAATCCATAGCATCTAGGGGTGCATAGGGCCATGCCGAGTTGAGCTTTTGCATGACTTGAGACTTAAGCCGATTTTATACTAGGCCTCCTTTTTTAGACCCCAAGACTTCGACCAGCCTTGTAAATGATCAAGCTAAATCAAGTTACACTGAGTCCAAGTCGGATTAATTCATTATTTTTTATTTTTTTTAATTTTATTAAAACAGATTTTTTATTAGTAAAAACAATTTTTTTTAATAAAAATAGAAAGAAATTAAGATTTAAAATGAATAAAAATAGAATGAAAGATAAAATTAAGATTTAGAATGAAATGTGATTAAAAGTTTGAAAAGAATTAATATTTTAAACATTGATTATAAACAAAAATTATTACAAATAAAATAAAAATATAAAAAAAAGATACTCAAGTCGAGCTAATTTATGTGACTTAACTTGGCCTAATGAAGTTTACAATTTTTCATTTTAATCGAGTTAATCAAGCTACCAGGTTAGATGTTCACCACTAATAGCATCCATAGGGTTTAGGAAAAAATAACTAAGCAATAGAGTTAACACCCCAAAGTAGGAATTTAAAGTTTAATTCCTAATGCGACACTGGATATAAATACCTTTATATGTCATTCTTTAAGGTTCACCAGACGCAGGATCATCAGCGGCATATGAAGGTAAGGGAGCAATAAGGTGAGTTAGGAATCTCAAATCAAATGAAAGCTAAGCAGAAAGATATTGCCGAAGTTTCACAGTGAAGTCATCAATGTACTTTCTAGTTCCTCACGATCATTGTCCAATGTCAAATAGATGCATGGCTCTCTCCATATATGTAAAATAACATATAGTTGGCTATATAATCAAAACAAGACACAGATAAAAATTTACTGGCAAGGACTAAGTTAAAAAGTTTTAAAATTATAAAAACTGAATACAAAAATTTAAGTTATTGAGATCAAATTAAAAATGTAATAAAATTGCACGGAGGAAAAAAATTTAACAAGTCTAATCATTCATTCGAGCTAAAATAAAGAGATAGAATACATAAGGGACGCAGGGTAACAAGATTAAAAGGCAAAACAGGTACACCAAGCATAAACTTGAAGCAAACAAACCTGTTCTTCGGATACAAAATGAAACAATGATGAAGAGAAAAACAGTAACACACCACCTAACTACTTTAAAACCATTACCCCAAAAGAAAAATTACATCACAAATTCAACAGAAAGACAATATATATATAAAGAAAACCGTCATGAAACTTGAAACATTGTGGACAAGGTCAGCTAATTCACTAAACCCTCTGACCCAAAGCACTTGAACGACAATCCCCAGAATAATTCGCTTTATCATGATGGAGGATTCCAGTCCCTTTTCATTGAGAAGAATGAAGATAGTTTTGGGTTCTAAATCTGTTTCAGAATGAGTCTAAGAAACAGACTATCTTGGAAGGTGAAGCAGCTTATTCTGATCAGAAATAAGTGATTAAATGTTATTCAGATATGACACTGAAGAAGACACAGCCCATTTGTGGTGCACAAAATACACTTGTGTAGATAATAAGTAATGGCTTATGTAGACAAAAATGTGACTACAAGAATAAGAATCAAAGAAATGGTCAACAGTCGAGAAATAAGAACAAAAATTCAGGAATTTGATATCATCAGAGTTTCAAGCACACCACGTCTAATTTCTTCCATTTAATTGCATCATAAAGTAGCTGGAAATCAGCTTCAATGATTTACAAGTGTAACCAAAGACTGGTAGCTATCAAGAGACTAGTACCAAGCCCCAAACTCAGCACCATTGTTATATTCAATGAACCTTCTATGAACTTAACATTACCAGCTAACCCAACAATTGTAAGTCTTTTTTTTTTTTTTTTTTTTTTTTTTTTTTTTTTTTTTACCGTTCTGGCGATAACAATTGTAAGTCTAAGCCCCAGATTTTGAAGGGGGCTACCTTTCATATTAGTACAAAACTTAGGTCCATGTTTGCCATCAAGTTTTTCAACAAGAACATGACAAGTAGATATACTTTATAGTTAAACACTACATGGTTAGGTCTTTCAAAAAGGTTTATTCACACATCATACTTTTATTGGAGAATTTGATAGTAGACGGATGAGGAACTTTACCTAAGTCTTATGAGAAGTGTTTTTTGCAATTCTAGGTCTAGGCTTATATAAGTTAAGGTAATTCACAGCAAGCTGGTGAAAGGTTTTATGATGCTTCATGCTGGAATATGTAATCATTCCTTCCTTGCTTGTATACGTTCCAGTACAACCAGAGACAAGGAGAATAAGTTGGTGAAGCTTCTTGGGTATTGATGGCAACCCGTTATTCTCAGGTTGCCTTTTTTTTTTTTTTTTTTTTTTTCCTTTTTTTGCACATAACCTTATCCAACCAAGAGACACCAATCATCTCATTCCCCAAAACCAAAATGCAGTGTTAGGATATGAAAATCCAATGTTATGCAAACCTAAAGGCATCTAAAAAGCATAAGAGGCCTTCCAAGTTCCAAACCTGGAATTATCCAAGTACAGAGGACTAAAAACATTATATGTAATAGGATCAATAGTTTGATATTGTTTGATCTTAATTTGGCTTATTTTTTCTCTCAAGGAATTCAGAGACATTCAAATAGCATTAATATTTCAATGCATTTTATACACGATTCTCATTGCAAAACATTTTTCTCTAAGAGACAAAAACAATATAACATTGCATAGTATCACTGTTGACCTTGTTCAACTTGGGATCAAATTCAAAGGATGGAGATATTCCAGTGTATAGAAAACACTTTATTGATTTAATTGGTCGAGTCCAAGCCAAATTAAAACAAACAACGAGATAGAAATTTGATAATGTAATGCACCAAAATAAATGTAATGAGAATAAACTTCAACAATTGCTTCATCGCAGTCCATATCCATACCTTAAACCTTTTCATTCTTCATTCACCTTGAAAAATTAAGTTTTGCCTGATACAGTATCAATAGTTCACTAGCTTCTTTTTCATGACGCAGGGTAAACTTCTCCAAAAGACCTTTTCAATGTGGATAAATATCAACAGCAAACTTTCCTTTTTCACCTTACTCTTTGACAACAGAATGACAGCATCTCTTCGAACAATTTGCTTATTCAAACTCAACAGCATAACTCGTAGATATTTGGAAATAGTGGAAGATACACAGCCCAATTTGTTGACAAGGAACTCTATTACTGTTTCAATCTTATACTCTGACACCATCATCATTTGGCTTATCTTGTTCCACCAAGGAATTCTGAGACACTTAAATAGACTTCGCTCTTAATATTTCAATGTATTCTATACATGATTCTTACTCTAAAATGTCTTCCTTACCAAGAATAATATGAAAATTGCCATTGTATCATAGATAAACCTGTAAAACTTAAGATCAAAGTCAAATGATGGAGAATTTTCAGTGTATAGAAAAATTTTTACAGATTTGATTGGTCATGTCCAAGCTAAACTAAAGCAAGCAAGACATAAATTTATAGTGCAATGCACCAAAAGAAATGTAGTGAGAAGAGACACATAGAATTGCATCGTCTCAGCTCATATCCAAACCTTAAAACCTTTTCATTCTTCATTTACCTTGCAAGCTCCAATTCACTCTGATACAGCTTCAATAACTCACTAGCTTCCTTCTCATGACGCAAGATAAACCTCTTCAGAAAAACACGTTCAGTGAAGGTAAATATTGACGCCACAGATTCAGTATTCACCAGACCCTTTGACAACAAAACTTGAATGACAGCACCTCTTGGAACAATTCGCTTATTCAAACTGAATTCTAGAATTAGTGGATATCTTCTAATGGTGGAATAATTACAGCCCAATTTGTTGACAAGAAACTCCATTTTTGCATCAATCTTATCCTCTGAGATCTTCATACAGAATGGAGACCTTCTAAATGCTGCAAGAATGTCATTGTCAGACCAACCCCACTAATTATAAACATTAGCCTTTCTGGCCCAAGTAAATTTGCTTAATGATGACAATGCATAAAAGGCCATAACAAATTTAAACATCAAAGGATTAAAGCCCATTTCCTTCACTTCATCCAAAATCTCCTTAAATCGAACACGAGTTTGTCAATGTCCTGGGAAAAATTTTTAATAATTTGATAACATTTGATTCAGGAACTCCTACTTCTCTTAGCAGCTTCATATTAGGCAGGCCACGGGTGTTAATATCAAGAAGAATGCCCGAGAAATCTGTAAGAACTTCAAAGAGCTTGTCATCAGACTGAAACAAATCTCAAAAGAAATCAAAGGAAGGAATGAGCTGTTTCTTTAAGCTCCTTCTCATGATGTTAGGACAACTACAAATGAGCTTAGGAATGTCTGAGCTCGAAACGCCTCTGGTTTTAGAAAACTCAATCTTGGGCCGAAAGGCTTTCCCAGGATCACATCGAAGAAACAGTGGGATCTCTCTTATGAAACGAAGAATCTGGGTTTGTGAGAATCCTTGATTCTTCAAGAACTCGATAACCAAATCTGGTTTTTCTCGCGTTTCAAAGCTGACATACTTAAGAGCTGAAGCAGCTTCTTCGGGTGAGAACCCACATGTGTCTATGAGATATGAGACTGAGAAAGAATGACGTTTTGATGCGATTGAGTTACACTACCTCGCAGATAGCCATTGATTCTGAACATAAAGCAGTTCTCAAAGTGTTGGAGAAATGCTGTTGATAATATTCCTTCGAAAAGGGATGGTTTTGCGGAGAACACAGAACATGGATTCCAGAAGCTAAAGTGTTGCAAACGAGGAAGAAGGAATTCGCCCGGATGACGAAGATTATCTGCTTCGGGAATCTGTCAGTGTATGTGAAATTAAAAACCCTAGCCTGGCGAATTACAGGCATTAAAACTCTTGTTTGCATAAGCATTTACATACGGACACATTTGATGAACAATATCGTCTAATATATATATATATATTTATATATTTAGTAAATCATTGTAATGAAAGATGAGTTTCAATTTTTTTAAATTAACGACGAGTTTCAACTTTTAGCTTGTTTATTAAATTAAATTGGTTGCCCAAATCTTTGTCTCTAAAATAATAGTTTATGAATAAAAAAAAGTATAATTTTCATATATTTTTTTTATTGCTCAAAGTATTCATTGATACCGTTGTGTCTAAATTGAGAGGTCTCCCAAAAAGTTTTATATTATAAACATGTGAGAAGTCTAGATAAATAGATTTATTTAATGAAAAATTCACATATTTAGGATTTGTATCCATATTACCTTCTATATAGGATATAAAAACTGTATAACTTTAGTCATTTGTGATATTTAACTAAAGACTCAACTGATGCGGAGACTAGCTCATAGCAAATTCGATTAAAAAAAAAAATTAGGCATGGTTTTCATATCTTTATTATTAGTTTCACAATAAACGTGAGTAACCTTCATTTGCCAATTTCTATTGAAGAGCTCTTGAGAGAAAGCTGTGATAAGGGGTGCTTTCTATCCCAACACTTGATATAATTAAATGTTTTAAAGTCACTTTATCAATTCAATAATTTATATTAAAAAAAATGAACAATCTAACCATGTGTCTTTAAAATTAAATTATCAAAATTGATGATATCGAAAAACTAAAATTAATAAAATGTAAAAATTTGATCCAACAATTTACATTAAACTAATTTTTCAATATAACAATTAAGATTGCTGCATTTTAGGCACTGATCCATTCTATATATATCTGGCAAGTACACTAGCTGTATAATAATAAAGCCAGAGTCCAAGTATTGATAGCAACTAATTTTATGTAGGTATATATCTCTAGTAAGTATAGTAGTCGTAGAATAATCAAGTCAAAGGATCTCATAGTTTCAAAAATTTTCAAAAAAACGAGTCTTTGTTATAATTGATCTCTTGAGGGGAAAAATGATCATCATGGAAAATGATAACAGTTTGAGAGTAACTCAATCAGTAAAATTGAGAATATGCAAATTTTATTTTAGTCTTTGACTGGAAATTGTAGATGTTGTCATGACAATAATTAAGAATACAGGCTAAGTACGCTACAGCATTGATGAACCAAGTCAATCCATTATTGTGCAACGGTAACGAAATTGAGTAGACTGACAAAATCTCTGTAGATATTGTATTTTATTTTTGGGTTATTTCTTTTTCCTCTTGTTATGTATATATTAGTTTTGGTTTTCTTTTTTTTGAATGAGAGAAACTACACCTTGTATTCCATTTTGGTTGATAAAAAAGTTCTTCATGTAGAACGTGAAAGATACGTACGTACATGAAGTATATATCAACTCGGCAATGTTTTGAAATTTGATCGGTCAGTAATTATCTCTCGTCTTTTATTATTAATCATTTTCACTATATTTATTTGATATTTGTATTGTCAAGAACCCTCTCCCTGACTGCGCGGTTTTGTCACTTGCATCTTCCTGTGCGATTGTGGTAAAAATTTCCACAACACTAGAAGCATTGACATGGAGGAGAAAAGGGTCAGAAGCATTAACATGGTAAAATTCCATAGGCTTTATTTATATAAATATAAAGAAAGGCTAAGACAGAAAGCTAAGGATGTGATTGAGCTGGAAAATAAAAGAGTGAGCTGAGATGAGAGCGAAGGAGAAGAGATAAAGGACCAAAGAAGAAGAAGAAGACGATGAGAGAGACTAAGATGAGTTGGACAGAGAAGATGTGAAAGACCCCTGTTTGGACGAGTTAAAATTCTTTGTTGAGAAGAAACAGATAAGTGAGGGGAAAGGAGACAGTAAAAGCCTCAAGTTGCTGCGCAAAACAGAGTGTGGTAGAAAACAAAGAACTGAGGGAGAGAACTGAAGGATAAATTGAGTTAAGGAAAATAGAGCGAAAAATAGATAGAAAGTAAGGAACGAGAAGGAAACAAAAGAAAATATAAGCTGGGTGAAGGGATGCAGTGGGAAGCCCAAATCAGATTGAGACAAGAGTTGAAGACATGGTTCTTCTTCCAGTCTGTGCTCTTCTTCTTTTTCTTCAATTGAGTAGCGTTTTGTCATCTGGTTCCTTCTTCTTGTTTCAAATTTAAGAAGAAAATAAGATACATAGTCATGAGCGATTGACAAGGCGTCTACTTGGCATCTAAGTTGGTTTTTCATTCTCCATATAACACTTTGCATCAGCATTTTACTAATGGTGTTACGAGATCAACTAATGGCAACAGGGACTGAATTGAAAATTTTTAAGACTGAGAAGACTGATTTGAATAGAAATCAGGTATAGAAACCAATTTACAAACTCAGGTAAAATATAAGCACTAAATAATCAGTTTTTTAAAAATTAATTTGTTGAATTAGCTCAATTCTCAATATCACATCTTTACTCTAATGCCTAATTTATACCTAAACCTGGCTACTAATCTATCTTAATTCTAATATCAATAATCACTTTAAACTAGAAGGTCAGTTATGGGAACAAAACAAAACATCGATTCCAAAATGCATGGATAACATTACATGACATTCTGGTAAGAAAATAATTTGCTATTACTCTTCTTATAAAAGATTTGTGTTAGTACAACTATTAATTTGTATATATAATTTCCTATATACAATCATACAATCATACAAATAATAATTATCATCATTACATTGTCTATCTTAAGTCCTAAATAATAAATGGACTTAATTAACTATGACTTCTAAAAGTTAGTTTGACCAATTCTTTAAAAAAAATAAGTATAAGCCCAAATAAAGAAGAAGACTCTAACATCTTTTTTTAGTCAAAGTCCAATTTATTTATTTTTTAGCCTAATCCATTTTCAATGATATACGAGTATAGTTATCTCTTGCCAATATGCCTATCATGTAGCACCGGGAGGACTGTTAGCCAATATGTATAGTCTTACAAAAAGAGAGTATGGTATCGATTAATCATAAGAGATATGTATTAAAATATTTGTCTCAAGGAAAAATCCTAGAATCCCCTCATTTTTTTGGGTTTGGAAAGGTTCGGATTTTCCAGAAAGGAAATCTGTTAGGAATCTCTTACGGTCATCATTTACATCTGAAATTTATCATAATGCCCGACAGCGTAAGCAAGTCTACTTTTGAAGAATCATATGAAGAATATATGTAGTTTAACATATATATATATATATATATATATATATATATATATATAGATATATTTTTCACATATGGATTTTGATTATATTCCTTTCTGTGTTCAAACGAGTCATGTGAAAGTGATGAGTGTTAAACATTATAGAAAATGATCAAAAGATGAATATAATTAAAAAAATTATACTTTTGGTCTCTATAATTTTATTAAGTATTTTATTAGGTTGTTAGAGTTTAAAAATTTGTAATTAAATATTTAGAATTTAAATAATTTTTAATGTAGTCCATAATATTATATTTTTGTCAATATTTTATCATATATATGAATTAATTCTAATTCATTGTCTATTTTTATCTTTTTAATTAATAAAAAAAATATATTTATATTAGTAAAATTTTGAAAATAAAGACCAAATTAAAATATCGATAAACAGTCAGCATTTAACTATAAATTATAAGGATTTAATCACAAAACTTTAAACTATTGGTTTTTTTTTTCTTTTACTATGATACTTCTTTTAGAGTATTTAATAATTATTCTACTGTATTGTCATTTTTTCCCTAAGATACTTAAAGTTTTTTTTTTTTTTTAAATTAAGATTGCCTTAATCTAACCACGCAATCCACACACATATATAACATTAATCATTATATATACATACACACATATATAATTAATTATTATAATAAAAAATATATTATATATAAATTAAATATTAATATAATATTTATTATTTATTTTATTTTTAATAAATTAATAATAAATAATACTATCAAATTTTATAAAGCTTTGATAATTAAATGCACTTGTCACCTCAAATTAAAGATATAAAATAAATATATATTATTATTTATGAGTCTCTTTAATTATTAGTGTTATTTTTAAAATTTGTATTCAGTATAATTAAAATTTTTTTGGTTTCAATTTTGACCAAAAATAAAAATAATTTATCTTTTATTAATGATTATTAATTCTTAAATATCATTTAACAAAATTATACACTATAATTTTCATATATCATAATACACTAAGCACAATGTTGCAACTTACAAAAACTACACTTATCGAATATTATAACTACATTGTGATGCATAATATTTCGATCTAAAAAATAACGAAACTTGTGCCACCATATGTATAAACCTCATATGTTGCATTTTAAAAATTTCTATTGTATTTATTAAATTTCATTGACGCAATCACATGTTTTGTGATGCTTAACATCTTAACCTAAATATAAAGAAACTTGTGCCACCATATATATGTACTTCATATGTAGCATTTTTTAAAATGTCTCCATCTGCTATTGTATCGATATAAATGTGTATAAATTTAATCGATGCAAATTTGATAATTTTTTTTCTGATGTTATATGATGAATATAGTTTTTGTAAGTTGCAATATTGTGTTTGGTGTATAATTTTGCTAAATAATATTAAAATAATAATAATTCATAAACAAGATAATCTATTTTATTTTTTGGCCAAAATTGACACCAAAATTTTTTTTAATATTATTGGATAGAAAATTTCAAAATAATATTAATAATAAAAGATACTAAAAAATAATAATGAATATATTTATTTTGTATCTACAATTTAATGTGGCAAGCGCATTGAATTACCCTATTTTAATAAAATTTTAAATTATTCTTTATTATTAGTTTAATAATAAATAAGATAAAATAATAATTATAACAGTAATATGTATCAAAATTTTATTAATATATATATATATACACACACACACACACAAGGGGCGCCCCTTTCATTAACTTGATAAAATTTAAAAGAAAAATTAAAGTTGATCATGTGAAGCTATACATTTTAAGCATCTTGAAAAAAAAAAAAACAACACAATATAACAATCATTAAATATTTTAGCAGAAGTGTTAGAATTACAAAACCAACTATAATAACTAAATTAAAAAATAAAGTAAAACTATAAAAGATGAAATTTTCTTCATAATTTAATTAGGTTTTAGCCCATAGTTTGTTACTGTTGTTTACAGAAATCCCCAGCCTGTCTCAGAGGAATCTTTGGGCTGGCATCAAGGAGATTTTTTGTCAAACTATGGGTTGCTAGTGTGTAGGGGTGATTTTAATTCTATTTTGTTTATTGATGATACTAGTGGTTCTTCTAATATGTCATGTGACTATTGTTTTTTTAGACACTCTACTTAACTGTGGCTTTCATGACATAGGTTTACAAGAATAACCTTTTACTTGGAAATACAATAATATTAAAAGAAGACTTGATCGTTTTGTTTCTAATAGTCTCTAGTCCACTCTCTTTAATAATGTTGTGGTAAAGCACCTCTCTAAGCTCAAGTTAGATCATATTCTGATCCTCTTAGACTTTAGGGACAATGGGTTAAATAATACTGCGGGAAAGCTTTTTTAGTTTTTAGCTTCTTGGTTGACTCATGATACTTTCATGGATCTTTTACAAAGGTTGTGATAGAAGAATGGGGACCTAGAGTCTAATATTAACTCTTTTATAAAGGCGGCTAAAGATTAGAATAAAAATGTTTTCAGTAATATAATCAGGAAAAAGAATAGAATTTTGTTGAGATTAGAAGGTATTAGTCGTTCTCTGGGTTTTCAGACTAATATTTTCGCTTTTCGGGTTCAATTATGGAAATAGGATGAGGCTTTAGCTATCTAAGAGGAAATTTATTGGAAGCAACTTTCTAGATGTAAATGGCTTTTGTATAGGGATTGTAACACTAATTTTTATGGTATAACTTCAGCCCAAAAAAGGAAGAATAGAATCCTTATGTTAAGAGATGAAAGCACGTTTTGGATTAAAGACCAAAATACTTTGCAAGAAATGGGTATTTCCATAACCAATTTCCTGTTTCTAGTATGTTCCCAATCTAACAGATACTGAGTTTTCTTCCCTAGCTAAACAGGTTATATAAGAGGAAGCTAATATAACTCTTTTTAATAGGTGTCTGGAAAGCCCCTAGTCCTAATAGTATTCCTGCAATGTTCTACCATTGAAATTGGGACCATGTGAAGGACTCTATAGTTGATTGGGTGATTAAGGTGTTTTCTGAGTCAGCAACTATGCTCTTTGTAAATCATACCTTCATTTCTCTTATTTTGAAAGTTCCTACTCTTGAGATGATGAAGCATTATAGACCATTGGGCTATGTAATATGGTGTACAAGTTAGTTACTAAAATTCTTATCACTAGACTTAAAGAGGTTATGCCCAAAATTACTAGGCCAAATCAATGTACTTTGTGCTAGGAAGGCAGAATGTTGATAACATCATTATTTTCTAGGAAATTGTCCATACTATAAGGACCGCGAAGGGTAATGTTGGTTTTATGGCCCTTAAGGTGGATCTTGAGAAAGCCTATGATAGGCTTTCATGGGATTTTATAAGAGACACCTTGGGTGAAATTGGCCTTATAGAAAACATTATCAATCTAATTTGGTGGAGTGTTACTTCTGCTAACATGCAATTGCTCTGGAATGATCATGCTAATGACCTTTTCTTTCTGTCAAGGCGGATTCATCAAGGGGATCTCATCTCTCTTTATCTTTTTGTTCTTTATATTGAAAGGCTTTCCTAATCTATCTCTTTAGCCGTTGTATAGAAATATTAGAATCATATTTCTGTAAAATGGAAGGGGCCTATCCTTTCTCACCTTTCCTTTGTTGATGATCTTATTTGGTTAAGTACTGCTTCTATTCAATAAGCGTATATTATTAAGGAGACTTTGGAGGTTTTATGTAGAAGCTCAGGTCAGAAGGTTAATAATTCAAAATCTGGCATTTAATTCTCCACTAATGTCTCAGGATAATAGAAATGTGATTAGCTAGTTTTTGCGTATGAATTTAACTGATAATCTTGAAAAATATTTGAGTGTTCCCCTTTTTCAAGACAAATGTTCCCATAGAGATTTCCAATATCTTACTGATAGAATGATAAATTGTTTGAATGGCTGGAAGACTAACATCCTTTCACTTGCTAGGAGAATCACTCTGGCTCAGTTAACCCTTGCTTTTGTCCCTAATCATGTGATGTCAACTATAAAAATTCCTCTTCAAGTATGTGACTGTATGGATAAAATTTGTAGGGATTTTATCTAGAATGGTTCCGCAAATAAAAGGAAGATCCACTTGATTAGTTGGGATAACATTTACTAACCCAAGAAGTTTAATGGCTTGGGTTTTTGAAGAGCTTGGGATTTCAACTAAACTTTTATTATGAAGCAAGCTTGGAACCTTATTCATAAGGTGGTTTGTAGCAAATATAGTTGTTCTGACGCAATTATTTTGATTGTTCGCCAACATAGTGCTACATCTAATTTTTGGCTTGGAATTATTTAGATCTGGGTGCCTTTTTATTGTAATCATCTTTGACGGCTTAGGAATGATAGTTTGATATATTTTTAGACTAATAATTAGGTTTCAAAAGTTTATAATCTTGAAGATTTTGCTACCATTAATGTTGATGATAATATTTGGGATGATTTAGTGGCTTATTATGTTCTCCAAAATGGGGATCAAGATGTTCTTAAGCTTTAACAAGTCCTTCCTGCCAATTGTGTGGATATTATTATTCCTCTAAGAGTCTCCCCCTTCAATGAAGATGTTGACTGTGTGGCCTGGCTTCCAAATATCACTAGTATGTTTTCTTGTAAATCTACCTTTGATTCTTGTTTTAGAACTAATTGGAACTTTCAGTATGATCTCTTTGGTAAGATTTGGAAACTAGGTGTAATAACTTAAAAATATATAAATTTTAAGAATAACATTAGAAAAATCAAATAAAATTTCATAGGCTAAAATGAAAGGAGAAAATAGTATTTAGGGTATAAATCATAATTTTAATTATTTTTAAGGACTAAAATGAAAATAAAAATTTTTTTGAGATAAAAATATAATTTTAACTATTGCATAATAACTTGCGTAGTAAATGTCAGCAAAAAAACGTGGTTACTATGTCAATTTCAGCTGAAAACGCATTGTTGCTATTTACACAGTGCCAAATAGTATTATGCATAGTAACTTGAAAATTTCTATAAATAGCATGAACATTTCTTAATTTTCTCATTCAAATTGGAAAGAGAGGTAGAAGGAACATTCATATTTGTGTGAAAGGTGGCTTTGTAGAGACCTCTTTAATCTAAGTTGTACTGTAGGAGTAGAGGATCTCTACTATTGATCTCTATTGGTGAGTGTATAATTAGCAAAATAGCACTTTCCATTTTACTGAACATCTTTATTTCCTTGTCCAACTTTCAATTTCTTTATTTTTATATGGATTATATATAGATATATATATATATATATATAATTTTTTTTCCTCTCGTCTTTTAAGAGTATTGATATATTTTATACAACAAACTTTTACATACTATGCTTATGATGTGGTGGAATCTCATTTAATAGATTGAGTATAATTATGACACTAAAGTGAAATTTAATTGTACCTTTATGGAGCCTTATGGACTTTTATACAAGTAAGACTATGGCAGGTTATGCCACCTAAATGACTAATTTAAAATTTCTAAGTTCATTAGCAAAGTAATTCATCCCATAACTCCTGAGATCTATGGCAAGATTATATCACCTAAATGGTCACTGGTACGTGGGGTTACTATATTTTTCTGCTAGGAATATCTAGGAACTGAACCATGTTAAAGGCTCTTGGATCAATCTGAACTTAGAAAAATAGAAACTAAATATTTAGTAAATTTTAAGATATAAAAGGGATTTCAAACTATCAAGAGTATTAAAATTGTTATTATTATTTTTAAAAGACTAGACACTCATATAGGATTTATGATTTCGATATATGACAAATAAGGTATAGATGTTAATGATCTACAAGTTCTTAAGTGATGTTAATGCAAGTTCTATTTTAATCCTTTATATTATTGTTACTTCATCCTTATCACTCTATATTTTATTTTATCTTCAAGATTATTTTTATTTAAATTACTTTATGTTAATAAATATATTTAAATAAAATTATTAATTTTTATACCCTATTTACACTATTCAATAATTTTAAGGATGTATGTAAAAACCCCATAGCCATTAGTAGGGGTAACGACCTTAGTGCACTTTGTTGAAATGAATTATTAAAGACGTATCCAGTAAAGAGATATGGGAATGAATTATTGAGATGTATCCAGTGAAGGGATACAGATATGAGATATTGAGATGTATTTGGTAAAGTGATACAAGAATGAATTATTGAGACGTATCCAGTGAATGGATATAGATATTAGATAATGAGATGTATCTAATAAAGGGATACGAGTATGAATTATTAAGATTTATCCAGTGAAGGGATATAGATATGACATATTGAGATGTATCTTGTGAAGGGGTACAAATATGAATTATTGAGACATATATAGTATAGAGATAATTATTGAAACATATCTTGTAAATCAATATGAGTATGATGATATCGGTTCTTTCCTTGATACCCACTTCATATAAAATTATATTATCAGAACTTTCTGTTTGTTAAACATTCTAAGGTCTCTAGTATTTTTTTTTTAATTTTTGCTTGCTTTGTTATTTATTTATTCACTAAGTCAGTGGTAGACTTATACCTCTCTTTTTAATATTTTTCAGATTAGTAAGTGCTAATTAAGTTTCCTTAGGAATTTTCTTATTGTTCAAACTTCATGGTACGTCATTCTGGGTTAATTATAGTGTTACATCTGACTCTAAGGTGGTCGCTACTAGATGTCTGTTTGTTTAGGATTTTATGAAGTATTGTAAGCCTTGTGTGAGCTATTTCCTTATTATACCAAATATATATTTTGAAATTGTTGAATTACATTTCAAAGTGTGCCTAATGTCTATCATCAATTTTTTTTTTGAAAATGTAAAAAAAAACAGGTTTATTTTAAGCTGGCTGTGTTAAGTTGATTTACTCTATGCGCTAGTCTTAACCAATGAATTTGGGTCATGGCAAAGTTGGTATTAGAGCTATATTTGTCTATATTTGTCTAGGTTCTAGCAGCCACTAGGTTAAGAAGTAATAGAATCTTATATGTAATTATGCAAATTGGCCAACATACCTTACATACAAGAGGCTATTATTACCAAATCCACATCATGGAGTCTTTAATCATAGGAAATGTGTTGTCCATATTTAAGTAGTTATATAATTTGTTAGATTAACCATTTAAAGCCAAATTACTTATCTCAAGTAAAGGATGCCACCAACGAAGAGGACGACTCCTAAGAAGTTTGTTCTTAATGAGGCTTCCTCCCTGCCTTATAATGCTACTTTAGCTTCTAAAGGCTGAGGGCGTAGGGTGGTAAAAACTGTGGATGTAGCAGTAGACTAGAACATGGTCAAAGAAATGAGACTATTAGAGGGGCTGGAGATAAATTACTTGAAAATAGGCAAGAAAATGTGACAGTAGCTAATGTAGTTGTTAGACTAGTTAGACCAGTTAGAGGATAACCAAGTCCAAAAGGGAAGGTCATTGAGGTTTAGTTATATGACTTCATGAAACTCAAGTTTTCTTCTTTTACAATTACAGAAGCAATAGAGGACTCACAAAACTTTCTAGATGAGGTAGGCTAGCTTTGCAGGGCATTTAGGTGTTCCTAAACTAGATCAGTAGAGTTAGTAGAATTCTAATTGTTAGAAGTAGCTCAAACTTGGTTTGAAACCATGACACAGGGAGACCTCAAGATTCTCCTCCTTTGGAATGGAAGGAATTCACACAATTATTTTTGAGGAAATTCCTCCCTCAATCAATAAAGGACACAAAAACTAAAGAATTTGAGGTCTTGAGACAAAGAAAAGACCAGCTTGTTGAGGAATATAAAATGATATTTACTTAATTTTCACGGTATACTCTTCACTTAGTGAAAACTAAAGACATGTGTGCAAAACGCTTTATCCATGGGCTTCTAGATTACTTATATAGATTAGTGGCCAAACCACGATATGATTGCTATGAAGATGTGGTTGATAGTGCAACACTTTTTAAATCTAGATTGAGGTAGCAGAAATATGTAAGAGCACCGTATACGACAACATACTAGAGGTGATCAAAGTGATCAACTAGGTCATGGTGGTAACAATAACGATAGAGAGATCATAGTGAGTCATCAAGGTTATCAAAGGAATTCTCACTAATGGGGAGGTCACATTGGTAATTCTTCTAACATTGTGCAAAGTAATGGTAAGGGGCGATCATTTGAGTCCTATCCTCTTTACCCAACTTATGGGAAGGTACATACTAGTATTTGTTTTGCAATTGGGAGGATATGTTACCGGTGTGGTCAACAAGGCCACTTTAAGAAGGATTGTCCTATGCTATTTGCACCACTATGCTCTAGTCAAGTGTTTGCCCCTACTGTACTACCATCATCTCCAATACCAACACTACCCTTGAGCCAAATTAGTGGTCTTGTAGGCTGTAGATCTAGTGGATCTCAAACTAAAGGCAGAGGTTCAGGGGGTAGGAATCAAGGATATGCAGGGAGAGGACAAGCTTGTGTTTTTGCTATGACCCATCAAGGTTTTCAAACATTTAATGTTGGAGTTGCAAGTATACTTCCAGTTTGTTCTTTCGATGCACATGTTTTGTTTAATCTTGCAGTTACACATTCCTTCATGTCTTATTCTTCACATTACAATTTGGTAAGGATGCAACATTCTTAGATACACTGTTAGTGGTATCTACACCTGTTAGAGATCTAGTCATCACTGATCGTGTGTATAGGGAATGTGAAGTCTTAATAAAAGGAATTCATTTACTAGTTGATTTGATAGTCCTTGGTATGATGGACTTTGATGTGATTTTTGCATGGATTGGCCATCTTCATGCCATTCCACGCTTGAATGTCACAACAAAGTGGTGAAATTTGAGTTGCTAGAGAGGGAAATTTTACTTTTTATGGAAATCAAAGTTTTGCACTTAATAATTTAATTTCTACTATTAGTGCTAGTAAGTTGTTAAGAAAAGGATGTAAGGAATATTTGGTGATGGTTAGAGATACATGTGGGACAAAAGAAAGCTTTGAACATGTACCAATAGTGTGTGAGAACCTTAATATTTTTCCAGAAGAGTAACCAAGTTTACCTCCAGATAGAGAGATCGAGTTTTGTATGGACTTTATTTTAGGTACTCAGCCTATGTCTATACCTCCATACCGTATGGCCTTTATAGAGCTTAAGAATTTAAAAAAACAATTGCACAATCTTCTTGACAAGGGATTCATACACCCTAGTTCTTCACTGTTGGGTGCTCTAGTATTATTCATGAAGAAAAAGGATGGTTCCATGAGGTTGTGTATTGATTATAGGCAATTGAACATAGTGATAATGAAAAACAAATATCATTTGTCACGAATTGATGACTTGTTTGACCAACTTCAAGAGGTCTAGTGTTTCTTTAAGATTAACTTGTGATTTGGGTATCATCTGTTGAAGATTTGAGGGGAAGACATTCTATGGGTAGCTTTTATGACTCGTTATAGGCACTACGAATTCTTGGTTATACTCATTATGGGCACTACAAATTCTTAGTTATGTTGTTTGGTTTTACAAATGCTCTAATAGCTTTTATGGACTTAATGAATTGAGTCTTTAAGCTGTACTTAGATCATTCTATGATTGTCTTCATTGACGATATCCTTGTGTACTCAAAAAGCAAGAAGGAACACAAGTACTTGAGGATGGCTTTACAAACCTTAAGAGAAAATCAACTATATGCCAAGTTCTTTAAGTGCAAGTTTTGGCTGGATAATATGGCTTTCTTAGGGCATACAATTTCCAAGGATGGGATTAGTGTAGATATAAAGAAAGTAGAGATGGTTCAGAATCGGCTCAGACTCACCACAGTGACTGAGATATATAGTTTTCTTGGGTTAGTTGGTTATTACTGTAGATTTATGAAAGACTTTTCCAAGCTTGCTGCTCCTTTAACTAGTTTAACTAGAAATTTGTGTGACATATATAGATATGTTTAATTAACAACTTAAAAAATTAAATATGATGAGTCGTTGGTTGTCTACTTGAATAACATGTTTGAATGTCTGCTTGTTATAACATGAGTCTTTTCTCTTGAGGAGTTTATTTATCATTGATAGTTGTAATAGTAAGTGTTTGTAACAAGACAATAATAGAGCATAAGTTTCAAAATCTCTCTCTTAACTAGGATAAGGAAGAAGCGTTGCCTATTGAAGTACCATGGGTTTTTAAGTACAACCAAAGGAGGAAGTTGACTTCTATCTGGTAGGGAGTTTCTTAACAATGAGCATTATTAATTCCTGACAATGAGAAATACTCTAGCCAATGTTTTGCACCTGATAGGAAGAGTTGATATGAAAGATATCGGAAAAGGAATATATACATTTAGATTCTTCTATATAGTGGATTTTGATAGAGTCATGGAAGGCTGTTCACCTTCAACAACCACTTATTGATTTTTCACAAGATGAGGATGGGGAATGATTTAAAGAGTCTTCCGTTACTTTAGGTAGACATCTGGATGCATATACATGATTTGTTGGTGAGACTAATGTTGGAAAATATAGCAATATCTATTGGAAACTTTGTTTGACAATATATTTAGTATAATGCTAAGGCCATATCAAAAGGAAAAATAAACTACATGAGAGTTAAGATCTGCTTGGATATCATAAACCCATTGTAAAGGAAGAAGAAACTATTGCTATCTAATGGAAAGTGTGAATATTTCTCTTTTAAATATGAAAGGTTATCTATTTTCTACTTCCTTTGTGGGAGACTGGGGCATACTAAAAGTTTTTGTGAGTTAAAGAAAGTGGCCAGAGGAGGGAGGAATCTACCTTTGTAATGGAACACCACCCTAAAAGTAGGTTATTGGAGGAATATTTCGATGATTAGTAGCTGGCTAAGAGATGAAGGAGGAGCAACATTTATGGGTGGTTAAACAGAATCCAATATAAATCAAGATCATGTGAGATTTGCGGAGCAAGACTTTGGGCTTTTAAACAAAAAAGGAATAAACAAGGAGAAATTTTTAAAGTGAAATCAGGGGTATATTAGAGACATGTGTTTAGGTCAAGGAAGGGAGATTATTTTACATCAATATAGGCTGAATAGGCCAAACCTAACTTTCTATGTAGAAGCGGACATCACCCTATTGCAAGAAGAAAACAAAAAAGGGGCTAGGGGTGAGGAAAAGAGGATTACCTATGAGCCCAATAGGAATAGTGATTAATGTTAACAAAAGCCTTTTCACTAATAATTCAACAGTGGGTCTTATGGAATAGGCCTGTCGGGCTAAACAATCTTCCTAAGTTGGAATTGTAAGTGTGAACACCCCATCATAATTACTTAATTATTTAATTAATTGATACACTAATTAATTAATAATTAAGCAAATAAAGATTTTTAAAACGATAAAGCTTCGAATGATATTCTCTGGGAACAAGTTGAAATTAAAGATAAATAATGGGAGACAATTAAATAAACTTAAAATTTAAAAATAAAATTAGCTAATTATAATAAATCAAGGAAAAATTATAAAAGATAAAATGAATATATAGAAAAAAATAAAAAATAAAAAATAAAAGATAATAAAATAAAAGTTAACTAATAATAATGTTAATAATAATAAAAATAAAAAAATAAAAAAATAATAAAAATATGTATAATAAAATTACGACTGCATGAGATGGGAAAAAGAAGTTGTGATAGAGGCAGTGAAAAGATTGATAGAGCGGCTGTGATAAGACGTGGACAGATTAGAAACTGAAGGAAAGGCCATCCCATCTGTGACAACGTGTTCAGAGGGTTCGCTGATAAGGAGCTGTATGAGAACACATATAGGGGGAGACAAGCTCCTTAGTTCATCAATGGTGGTGTAGCTCTTCCTCCCTTCTTCTCCCCAGCACACGACTTGCTCCCTCTTGAACTGTTCCCATCTTTCAAGAAACTCTTCACTAGAGGCGTAGTATTCGTGAGTTTCTGGTTCTCTATGCATAACGCCAGCGTTGAGAAATTCGGCACCTACTGATTTCTCCTCCGGTTCTGGTTCATCGTCATGTCATTGTCACTACTGCAGAAGGGCTTGTGTATTTGATGCCAAAAGCTAGAAAAGGAAGAGGCAGAAACTGGCAACTAGGGGCTAACCAGTTGATGGTGGCTACTAGTGTTCGCTCTATGGGGAAAAGAAGGAAGAGCAGAGTTAACACGGGGAGAGGGCTCTTTTCTTTTGATGACAAGGAGGACTGACTGCTGCTGATCACGGTGGAGCTGGTTGAAAGGGAAAAAGGCAAAAAACCAAGAAGGGGAGAACAAAAAAACTGAAGGTGAGAGAGAACCCAAGGCTGGAGAAACTGAGAAACTGACCACACTAGAACCCTTTGAGAAGATTGAGACTGAAGGGGTGTAACTAAGTATTGGGACTCCAACGATAAGCAGTTTTAATGTGTTGGTGTGGCTGCCCTTCGCTATACGATCAAACCCAAAGGCTTGTTGTTACCTCTCTACAACAAACATCTGAAGGAGACCAGAACCAAAAGATCCTTACTGCAAGAGATGACTCTGCCAACGAGGATAACCAGCTTGACCTTAGTGTCACTTTCTCCTCCTCTTCAATTCTTTTCCCATGCTGTGAGAAAGGTAACACTGTTAGAACCAATTCCTCTGCTCACACGCGCTGAAACAGAGGTAAACAGAGGCAAAACCATTGTTGTAGAAACTCGGCTGCCACCTATTGGTTTTTGCTATCGGGTTGTGTATAGGAGAAAGTAGGGCAGTGTCTCAGTTTGGTGTCTATGGGCGTTAAAGCTGCAGAAATTTGGCTGTCATTTCTCCTTCTATTTCGCTGTTGGGACGATATAGAGACCAACCAAGACGTGCCCTGACCAACCGAACCAAAAAGAGAAGGCAGTGGGAAGAACCGAGAAGAGAAGGAGTAACAGAGAGAGACAGAGCTGCGAAACCAAGAGTGAATGTTCAAGAAAAGAATGAAAGGTCTGGCATCTCGTCGTTAATTTGGAGTTTGCTGTCTCGTACTGGATGGCGGTGAGATTGATATCTCAAACCAGGAAGTGTTCTCGAGTCCAAACATGTACGAACTTCCAGGCAGTTGTTCAATGGACAGTTTCTTTGAAGAACTCCTCGAGGACACACATGCTTGTACTCACATCCACACTTGCAATTATCCTAGCCTTGATAATTCTCATATCCACACTTGTTACCATGTGCACACTAAACTTGTCCTTGCCCCTACTGAAGACAAGGCTGGCACTGATAACACTGCAGAGTCTGTGGAAACAAAAGAAGTAAACAAAAAAAAAACGTCCTCTAGGGAATTGTGAAGCAGTTCGCAAGTATTAGGAGAAAAAGAAAGCCCGGGCTGCATCTCTGGAGGATGAGGTTGCGAAGTTGAGGACTTTAAATCAACATTTGATGAAAAGGCTCTCATGTCTGAGTTGACGACTCAGTGCAAGCATGGATTGATGGAGAAGTTTTTTTTCAGTGGTTTAGAAGTCCTTGTTCGTGCCACAGATGGGAAAACAGTGAGTAGTAAACTTCCAGACGTGAATGAAATTTCCTATAAATTTGTTAACTTGTTTGCTCAGATTTCTTTATTCTAAAATATCTCTTTGGTGTTGCAAATTCTGCCTGGGTAAGATTACTTTTAGAATTCAGTTAAATTTATGATATGCAATGTTATGGAACTGATCCTTCTATATTTTTAAGTCCTGTTCTGGTGACAAAAAGTTTAGGAGTTAAGTTGATTTTGCTCCAAGGTAGGGTGCATTCCAATTGGTGGATGCCTGCCAACAAAGTGTCATTGGTAGAAGTTGAATTGAAGGCCTTTTGGTTGGGGCAACCTGCTCCAACCAATTGAGCCAATCCTCATTGGCTTTTTAAGTCTCTAGCTACAGAAAGAATTTTAGCATGGTCCTTTCATTATTAACTACACCAAAGAGACATTGTCATATATGAAGGGTAATTGCATGGATTTCCTTAGGGACGGGTAGGGTAAGACGTGAGGGAGTGTTTCTTATTTTTGTATTTTGACGATTTTTATATTTATATTTATTTTTATTTAGTTTATTCATTTATTTATTCAGTTGTTTATTTATTTATGTTACTTTATCTTATATTATTGTTTATTGTGTTCTTTCCACCACTAGTATCATCATTATTATCCTTATTACTATCCTGTCCCAATTTTTAATAGTGCCACGTGAGAATACTAGTCTCCTTAGACACTTAAACAATGTCACGTGAGAATACTAGTCTCCTTGGGCACTTAAACACAAGCCACGTGAGAATATTAATCTCCTTGGGCTTTAAAAGGGATAAGATTTAATTTGAAAAAACTCAAACAAAATTCGGGGTTATCGGGATAACCTACTGTTTTGCCTAACAATCACCACACGAGGATGTTGTTCCCCTTAGGTACTTAAAAGCTAATTAGTAAAGCCACGTGAGATTCTAAATCTCCTTAGGGGTTTGTGAATTAATTAGTAAAGGCCAAGTGGGATCTTTAGTCTTCTTAGGCCTTAAAATTTAATAACAATTGTAAAATATATATATAAAGATAAAATAAATTCCAAAAATATATATTTTAAAAATAATAAAAAAATAAAAAAGGGGGTTTATTTTTCCTATTATTCATAATTAAAATACTAAGAAAATTTTTATTATGATCCCATTTTCAAAATTAAATTAAAAATCCAAAAATAAATAAATTTGAAAATATGAAAATACCTAAATTCAAAAATTTGAAAAGTGGTTTTATTTTCGTCTTAATTTCAATGATAAATTCCAATTTTGAAAATCCAAAAAATAAATAAATTCAAAAAGTCAAAAATATTCCCTTCATTATAGTTACTTTTTAATTCCAAAAAAGTACAAATTTCCAAAAATCCTAAAAATCTCATCCCCTAACCATTCTATTTAAATTTCAAACTAAGGATTAAAACTCCAAAAATAAACAAAAATTTTAAAAAGAAAAAAATGAAGAGGTCAAGAGAGCTAGATTAATCAGATTGTCGTAAATTAAGACACATAGACCAAACCTCAATTTCGTTTTGTTTATGGAAATCTGTTCAGTTTAAACTCTCCTGTTCTCATCATAAAATTTACAAACAATCAACTTATAGACACACCTTTGTGGTCGAACTACATGGACTTTGATCCCTATCGTAGGGTACGTAGGCCCTAGGTTTTCATCCTAGGTCAAGTCTGCCCTTTGTAAATATCTATTTGTTTGCTTTCATTCTTGCTGTTTTGTCTCCTTTGTTTAACAAGCATGCATGTCAATAAAAGGGTAATTGAAATAAATTTAAAAGTCATATTTTATTTCAGCTGACTGGTTTAAGGTAACCGTCTTTATGGACAGGTGTTGTGGGGTGCCTAATACCTTCCCCTCACTCAAATAGACTCCCGAACTCATCTCTGATTTCGCATACCATATTGCCTTTTTCTTTTTATTTTAAATTGGTTTCCCAAAGTTTTCCATTAAAAATTTTGGTGGCGACTCCAAATAAATTGGTTTTCAATATTCGTTTTTGGGAATCAATACCAATACTTTTTATTCTATTCCACCGAAAGGTCGGTTATGACAGTAAGGGTTTGGGAAATCTCTGTGCAATACGGGCTCTTTAGGAGCTCTATAAGAAACATAGGCCGAACTTACTCTTCTTGATCAAGACACTGGTCAGCAGTGATCGAATTAAGGAGATTAATAAAGTTATAAGGTTTGACTATTTTTTTGTGGTTGACTGTAGAGGTAGAAGTGAGGGCCTTGCACTATTATGGAATAATGACTTGAAGCTTGAAATCATCAATTATTCTTATTAGTTTATTAATTCCAGAGTTAGTTTATGCTATAGGCAAGATTGGTGCTTCACCAAGTATTATGGTTACCCTGAACAAAGCATATAAAGGGTGGCTTGGTAGATGATCCATGAGTTATAGAGCATGAACAGTCTCCCTTGGACCTGTTTAAGGGATTATATTGACCTTATGCAATTGTTTGATAAGGAGGGTGGTGACGATATCCCAAATCATAGCTTGAGTGACTTGTAGTCGAAAGGGTGTTGGTTTACTTGGGAGAGAAGAACATAGGCTACTAGTGTTGCAAGTCAAATGTTAGATCAGGCAATGACTATTGAAGATTGTCTTCATATGTTTCCTAACCAAAACATTAAATTTCATAAACTAAGGGAGGAAAAGAATAAACCTGTGTAGCAAGAAGAGGCAAAATGGAAGTAGAGATCAAAGTTTCATTGGCTTCAAAGGGGTGATCGAAATACCAAATTATTTCATACTCATTCCTTTGCCCATAGAAAACCAACATGATTACAGAATTGCTTGATGCAAATGGGGTTTAGGTGTCTAATAACGAGGGTATGAAAAATCTTATTCTGCATCATTTTGACCAAATTTACAAAAAGACAGAAGCACACCCTGACTATGACCTAAGTATAATAGAAAGAGTCATGATTGATTGTGATAATGAGATGTTGACAAAAAAATTTAATGCCTATGAATTCAGAAAGGCTACCTTCTAGATACACCCTAATAAATCCCTGAGCCCTGATGGTTTTAATCCAGCATTTTTTTAGAAGCTTTGGCATATTATTGGAGATAAAGTAGTTAAAACTTGCACAAGTTAGTTGAACATTGGAACCTTTACAGATGACTTAGCTGAAACCTTGGTGGTCCTAGTCCCTAAATCTAGTGCTCATGTTAGTTAACAGATTACAAATCCATTTCTTTATTCAATGTTCTCTACAAGATTGTGGCTAAAACCCTTGCAAATAGATTGAAGAAAATTTTGCTCACTTTGATCTTTAAGTACCAATATGCTTTTATTCCAAGATGCTTGATCATCGATAATATTTTAGTAGCTTTTAAGCTCATCCACTCTATGAAAAGAAAGACCAGAGGTAAAAAAGGTTTCATAGCCATCAAAACTGACATTAGCATGGCTTATGGTAAAGTGAATTAGTGTTTCCTGAAAAGGTTAATGTAAAGAATGGGCTTTGATATAAAATTCATTAGATGGATTATGCAGTGTGTAAAATGTCAACTACTTTTTCATCTTAAATGGAGACGTAATTGGTTTTATTTCTCCTCAAAGGGGTTATGGCAGGTGGACCCTTTCTCTCCCTACCTTTATATCCTATATGTAGAAGGCCTTTTAGTTTTACCAACAAAGGTTGAACAAGAGGTGCTATACATGGTTGCAAATCTAGTAAAAATGGGCCTTATGTCTCCCATCTTTTATTTGCTGATGATTTGTGGTTTTTTTGTGTAGGAATGTAGGAACATTAAAGGGATCCTTAACACATACAAATAAGCGTCAGGGTAAGCTATCAATTTCCAAAAATCAAGAATTTTCATCAGTCCCAATGTTAAAAGGCAAAATAAGAGAGTTGATCTATGACACCATTGGCATTCATAATCCTATTAACCATGGAAGATACATAGGATCACTCTCTTTTATTAGGATAAGCAAAAAAATCCATCTTTGCTTTCCTTAGAGATAAAATCTGGGGTAAATTATGGAATTGGAAGAATAATTTCTTATCAAGAGCAGGGTAAGAGGTGCTTTTAAAGTCAGTGGCCTAAGCTATTCCTAGTTTCTGTAAGAATGTCTTCTTAATTCCTACCATCTATGTGATGAACTTTAGAGGATGATGAACTCCTTTTGGAGGGGATCAAACCAGGGAGAAAGAAAAAGAGTGAAATGACTTTCTTGAGATTGTATGGGTAGACGCAAGGGAGATGAAAGCTTAGGCTTCCAGAGCTTACACTATTTTAACTTGGCCATGCTTGGCAAGCAGGTCTGGAGACTTAGTTAAACATATAACACTCTTGCTTATCAGGTCCTCAAATTTAAATACTTCATAGAAGAGGATTTTTGGTCTGCTCGATTGGGTTGCAACTTGAGTTTTACTTGGAGGAGTGTTTGGTCTACGATGTCTTTGTTAAAATAGGGCATGCAATGGAGGTTTGACAATGATCTTTCTATTTGAACCTGGGTTGACTCGTGGCTTCCCCATGATGGTCACTTCATACTTACAGATATTTATAACCATGAGAACATTGAGGATAAGGTAGTAAATCTTTTTTCCCCATGTAAGCAAAAATGAAATTTTTAGAAACTAGAGAATTTATTTAGGGAAGAAGACATCCAAATCATCTTGTATATACCCTTTAGTTTCATGAGTAGGAAAGATTAGATCATTTAGCATCATAAGAGGAAGGGAATGTATATTGTCAAATCTGCTCATTATATAGCTTATAAAGTAAAGTTTCCCTTGGAGCCAAATCTCACGGACTTCCTATGGAAAAAGTTATAGAGCTTGGACATTCCATTAAAGATGAAGGATTTCCTCTAGTAAGCTTCCAAAGACCTAATTCCAGTTCAAAATAACTTAGAGTGTAGAGATGTTGATGTTAACTTGAACTGTCCTTTCTATTTTGAAGTTGAAGACACATTTCATGCTTTAATCAATTATGAATGTTTGAAAAGAATTTGGGATGAATGAGGCCATCTGGAAGTTATTGCTAATGTTCATAGCTTCTCTATCTGTATCTGCTTTGCCCTACTACTTCTCCTTTAGAGCTGATTAAATAATTCTACTGCATTGGTTAGTGCCTGTGGAATACCAAAAATCAAAAGGTTTGCGAAAACATTTGTAGAGGTGATACGAATCTAATTAGTATAGCTCAGTTTTTGTTAGAAGAGTGGAAACTAGCAAATAAAAAGGAGAACAAAAGCACTTCCAACAACCTCTCTGAAGCCCCTATTTTTCACAATAATGAAGACAAAGAGTGGTTTTGTTACATAGACAGAACTATGTTTGCAGATAAAGGCAAGTTAGGCGATGCAATTATCTTTAAGAACTCAGAGGGGCATATTATATATTCCATTTCAGGTTTTTATAATGTTGTTCTTTAGGCAGCTAGTATTGAAGCCTTCACTCTCAAGTTCTACAACCTAAACTCTAGTCGAGTATTCTACTCTGATGCCTATAATGTTGTGATGGCAGTAAACTCCCTGGACGGTGATGATGCTGAGATTGGAAGCATTATTCATGACTGTAGGAACTACTTAATCACCATACATGATTTCTCATGCTAATGGATTGAAAGAAGTTTCAACATAGAAGCTCACTCCTTAACGAAAAACTCATTAAGGTTTTGTCATTTCCAAGTTAGGACCTTTGTCTCTAACTACTCTCAGTTTTTGTTCTCAATTTGAGTTTATGAATGAAAGTTTTTCCATAAAAAATTAATAAATATATTGTTATAAGATTAATAATACCTTAAAAAATGGGCATTTTACTTGACTTTCAAACCACTTAGCAAAATGTTGATTATGTCGTCTTTCAATATTTCTAAGATTTTCTCTTTCAATCTTTAACTTATAATTCTTATATGTATAAAAAAGATATGTTTATAGAAATATACATATAACAAGATAATTTATGAATTCAAAGTGGCACTTTATTATACTTACTTAATGAATGGAAGAACTTCATCGTAATTTTTAAAGACATAAAGATGAGCTTAATTCACTTCTTCCATACTTAATTTTTTGATATTCTACTCATTCTAATTGGATGTCCATATCGCCCAAATATAGCCAGATAATGTACTTGACTAGGACCAGCATCCAAATTATACCCAATACGATTGAATTTAGTTTCAATTCCATTAAAGTAACTTGAGCAAAACATCAAATATTCATTTGCAATGAACTCTCTTGTTGAGCTTGATTACGCACATAATCTTTCAATGTCCTAAAGTATGTTTACATAATGCAAATGCTTATATTATATTGGGCATTGATAAAAACATTGATAATTGTATAGTAAAAATGAAAATGTATTTAATTGACTCTTAATAGGTACATCCAATGGTAATGAATTGACCCTACAAGCTTAGCTTCTTTTTGCTAAGTAAATTGGCAAGTGCACTATGACATCAAAAAATGAAGAGGAAATGTCATTCTAAGCTTGCAAAGTGTATGCACAATTTGAGTTTCAATTCGGTTCAATTTTTCCATAGTAAAGACTTTGCTATGTTACTCCTTAAAGAATGAACACAATTTAATCAATGGACCATGAATGTTTTCATTTGCTAATTGCCCATGTAGTGCAAGTGGAAGGAAGCACTCAAAAGGGACATGACAATCATGCCTTTTCAATCCAAAAATCTTTTGCTCCTTTATTTTAACACATTTAGCAACATTTAAAGAATACCTATATGGAACTTTGATATTCTTCAAAAACTCATGCAAAAATGGTTTTTTCATCATTAGATAATGTATAAATAGCTGCAGGTATTGCCACCTTGCCTCCTTTTTGTATAGGATGAAGATTAGCCCTAATTTCTCAACAAGTTCAATTGAGTTTTCAAATTATCCTTTGTTTTTTCTAAAACATTCATTAATTTCCCCATGATATTATCATACATATTCTTTTTAATATGCATGACATCCATATTATGTCATAACAATTAAGTACTCCTGTATAGCAATTGGAAAAATATACCTTTTTTAGCTAACTAGTTGGATTTGCTATTTCATTTTTCTTCAGATTCTTAGCATATTTTCTAAGACTAATCTTTTTGAGATCTTGAACTTGACGTAGTACATCATTCCTTCTGAGCTTCTTAGGAGGATGCCTAATCTCTTTAGTGCCATTGAACACTTTATCTTTACGTCACTGTTTATGCTTAATTAGTAGAATGGAAAGTCATTAATTGTCTATAAAACTACTCCATGCATAATGAAAATTTTTTTTTCGTGATGCATTATAAGTTTCTACTCCCACTTCCCATAATTTGTTTTACTCATTTATTTAAGGCTGGAGGTATACATCAATATCATTTCCTGGACCTTTCAGTCCTAGAAATAATAATGATAACATCATATATGGATCCTTCATGAGCTTCTAAGGAGGCAAATTATAGAGAATTAAAACATGGTGAATGCTATATTGAGTGTTGTAATCGACCTTTCGGTGAAATAAAAAGAGTTTAAATTGATTCTCGAAAATAAATCTTGAAAATCAATTTATTTGGAGTCGCCACCAAAATTTTTAACAGAAAACTTTGGAAAACCAATTTAAAATAAAAAGAAAAAGGCAATATGGCCTACGAAATCAGAGATGAGTTCGGGAGTCTATTTGAGTGTAGGGAAGGTGTTAGGCACCCCACAACACCCGTCCATAAGGATGGTTACCTTAAACCAGTCAGCTGAAATAGAATATGGCTTTTAAATTTATCTCAATTACCTTTTTATTGACATGCTTGCCCGTTAAACAGAGGAGACAAAACAACAAGAATGAAAGCAAACAGATAGATATTTACAAAGGGTAGACTTGACCTAAGATGAAAGCCTAAGGCCTACGTACCCTATGATAGGAATCAAAGTCCATGTAGTTTGACCAAAAAGACATGTTTATTAGTTGATGATTTATAAATTTTGTGATGAGAATAGGAGGGTTTCAATTAAACAGATTTTTGTAAACAAAACGTAATTGGGATTTGGTTCATGTGTTTTAATTTACAACAACCTGCTTAATCAAACTTTGTTGACCTCTTCATTTTTCTCTCTTTTTAATTTATTATTATTTTTTATTTTTGAAATTTTAATCTTTATTTTGAAATTTAAATGAAATGATTATAAAGAACGACCTTAATCACGTTAAAAAATTATTTAATTAAGATATTTATTTTTGCAATATTATTATTATTGTTATTATTATTTTAAAACAAGTATGTACTAATTTTAGGGATCTAAGGAGATTAAAATCTCACATGACCCCATGCAATCGAGGAGAACCATATTCTCACATGATAGTTTTGTAAATAATGGAAAATATTTAATTAAAGTATTTATTTTTGCATTATTATTATTTTTAAAACCAATATGTACCAATTTTAGGGATCTAAGGAGATTACAATCTCACATGATCCCATGCAACCGAAGAGAACAATATTCTCACACAATAATTTAGTAAATAATGGAAAAAAAATTAATATTTTAATTATTATTATTTTTAAAACAAATGTTTACTAATTTCAAGGATCTAAGGAGATTAAAATCTCACATGACCCCATGCAATCGAGGAGAACCATATTCTCACATGATAGTTTTGTAAATAATGGAAAATATTTAATTAATGTATTTATTTTTGCATTATTATTATTTTTAAAACTAATGTGTACCAATTTTAGGGATCTAAGGAGATTACAATCTCATATGATCCCGTGCAACCGAGGAGAATAATATTCTCACATGATAATTTCGTAAATAATGGAAAAAAAAATCAATATTTTAATTATTATTATTTTAAAAACAAATGTGTACTAATTTCAGGGATCTAAGGAGATTAAAATCTCATATGACCCCACGCAATCGAGGAGAACAAAATCCTCACACGATAATTTCATAAATAATGGAAAATATTTAATTAAAGTAAATATTTGATTATTATTACTTTTAAAACAAATGTGTACTAATTTCAGGGATCTAAGGAGATTAAAATCACACATGATCCCATGCAATTGAGGAGATCAAAATCCTCACACGATAATTTCATAAATAATGGAAAATATTTAATTAATGTAAATATATAATTATTATTATTTTTAAAACAAATGTGTACTAATTTTAGGGATCCAAGGAGATTAAAATCTCACATGATCCCACGCAATCAAGGAGAACAATATTCTTACACGATAATTTCATAAATAATGGAAAATATATAATTAACGTAAATATTTAATTATCATTTTTTTGTATTATTATTATTATTTACAACAAGTATGTATTAATTTTTGGGATCTAAGGAGATTGAAATCTCACACGATTCCAAACATCCGAGGAGAACAATATTCTCACTTGATGATTCCCTTAAAACGTTACTTATAAAGCAAAAAAAAAAAAATAATCCCATATAAAAATAATAATACTAATAATAACAAATTAATCAATTAATTAATTAAATAATAAACCAAAAAAAAATAAGGAAATTGAACAAAACCATTTGAAACGAGCTACAGCGCGAATGTCAATATGCATGCGCGAGAGTTACCTGGGCTTCGTCTCGGCTGGCTTTTCTTCCTGGTGACTCTCCTCCTCCAGCGATCCTCCTCGACCTTCCTTGGTCCATTATAACTCCTTCCCTCAACAGTCTCTCCCTCTCCTTGGCCCACCGTGAATCCTTCTCGGCCTCCCTTAGTTTCGGTTTTTCTTTCTTAGCTTACAGGGCTCCTCGCTTACCTTTCAACAGCTTCTTCTTCTTCTTCTCAATTCCCACAAAAGTACCTCAGCTTCACCTTGTTCCGTGTCTCCCTTTGGCAGCTCTCCTTTCCACCTTTCTCTCTTTACTTCTCTCTCTCTCTACAGCCTACAGTGGGCAGCTCTGTTGAACTCTGTTTTGGGCTGCCAAAGCAGAGGATTTTCTTCCCCTCTTCTCCTCTCCTCAAATGGCTTTTAGTTCAGCTCCTTCTCAGCTTTCATTCGGTCTTATTCTTTCTCTCCTCCTCTCAATTTTGCTTCTCGTGATAGCTCGTTTGCTTTCTCCTGACAGCTCGAATTCTTTCCTTTTTCCTTGGCTCACATACTCTTCATTCTTGGTCTCATCTTCACTTCACTCTCGGTCGACAGACTCTCCTCTCTCAGTTTGCATCCTTTTTCTCTCGTTAAATTTTTTTTCTTTGGGTAAATATGAGACATGAATAGTCAAATAAATGGTCCAAATATAATCATCTTTTCATGAATGAATAAGTTAGTAACCTCATTCTACACTATATACTAAGTCAATATTTGTCTTTGTTTTGTACTTAATCAGTTCACAAACCACTCTTTCATATAAAAAAGTCCTATTAGCCTATCTTATGTAACACAATAGCTAAATAACCAAGGAAAAGAAAAGATCTGCATTTTCATATCTAGACATCTTTGGACTAAACCACAATAGGGCATAGAACAATTTAAAAGAACATATAAGGGATAAGAAAATATTACCTTAGACAAAGATTAAACTATAACATTCATAAATTAAAATAAAAAACCAATTTAAAAGAATCTAAAAGGGACAAATGCACTTGGTAAAAGCATATATTATCTTAAACAAAGATAGGCAGATGAGGAGAGGAGACATACCTCAGCCAACAAGCAAAATAGATTCAAATATATCTCTTGATTCTTTAATCCAAACCCAGATTTGGCCTATATTCCAATCTATCTCCTCTTGACAATTAAGAAAAAAATGAGGGCTCTAGCCTTTGCAAATGGAAATCAGAGTGAGTATTATAGGAAGAATGCTAAAATCAAAGTGCAAATTAAAGATATAAGAGTGGAATAAGCTATCCTGAACATGTATTTGTTATGTGATATGGTATCCTAATTATACCAAGAGAAAGATAAGTTAAATTAATATAGCGTCAGTCAAGTTGACCTATATATTGCCTTTGAATATGATTAATTGTTCAAAACAATGTGCCAGAGATAAAGCATGTCACATATTATTAAGGCAACTTGTCACTAGTCATTGCATGTGGTTTAATGAGACTTGAAACTCCATGACTGTAGCTTTTTTCAGTCGTTGTAATCATACAGGTAGCAAAGTATTTCTTAACAACAACATTTATTAACACAATTTAGACAATCTTTCATATCAAAGAACAACTATTTCTAATATCTTCCAATAGTCTTTGAGCCCATATATAAAGTTTTAAGCCTTGCAAGGTATGAATGAAAAAAGAAATGTCATAATTCATTCCTGGTTTGGAAAATGGATCTAAATGTGCAATATCATGTTTAAACCATATGCTATTAGTAACGATATTTATTTGAATGATATCCATTTAATAGAAAAATATATATACATATATATATATATATATATAATATAATATAATATATTATCTTTCTTTATTAGAAATCCATTAAGCTAATTAATTATGACATCTTTCACCATTAGACACATCTTATCAAATATAACCTCTTGAGACAATTATCTATCTTATCAAAACCTGCTTGAAGTTAGACATAATAATAACTTAAAAATGCTCACATACCCCGATGTGTTTGGTCCAAAAAAATAATGTCCGATAGCCCAATTAGATAAGCTTGATTTGTAAAATAAGGCGGTCACATGCTTTTTTTAAAGCCTGGGCTGAGCCTGAAAAATTGAATGAATACTTTTTTAATAAGTAAGAAAATCATTATTTAAAGAAAAACTTAGTGCAACGTGACATTTAGATAAAGAAATAAAAACTAATATATCTTATTTAAAGGATTTATGCTAACACAATAATTCATTTGTACTTACAACTTATCTATATATAATCTTACATATAATAATAATAATAATAATAATAATAATAACAATTATCTGTTAATTTTCTTAAGTCTTAAGTAAAAAATTGATTTGACCAATCTTTAATAAACTCAATTTGCTAGATAGGCTTGGCCTATAAAATATAGATAAAAGCTTGAACGAAAAAGCCTAATTAAAATATGGGTTTGGACTTTTTTTTTAGCCCGAATTCAAGCCTGAGTTTTAAAAGCTTGGCCTGATGATTAGGATTACTTGCATTGTACATAGATTGATATCTAAACTAGTTAAGTGAATTCTCTAGCAGGTTGAAAATACAAGTTTTAAAGACTTGATGAAAATAGTCTCATTAAGCATTGTTCTTAATTTGAATCATCAACAATTAAAAAAAAAGGGAAATTTAAATTGATTGGAAGAAAGTCATGTATGATTTAGGGACCAAAATTATAAAAAAAAATATTTAGTCTGAGTCACGTAAAAAAAAAATGTTATCCTTAAAGAATATTTCACCGCTTGCTAATTTCCCTTAGGATATAATAGGTTAGTTACAACTAAGTGATGTGGGACTAATTTTTTTGAAATACAACTGTCACCCAAAAATCTCCTATATATTTCAAAAAGATCATTAAGAAAGAAAAATTTTAAGTTACAAGAAAAATTTTTGCGTTACATAATAAGTGTAATTGTTTCAAATCAGATGTCTTTTGGACTATGAACCAGACCTAGTCATATAAGACTTAACCTATAGAGTTATGGTGAAGTTTAGAACTTCTACGAACAAGAAACTCTTGATTGTAAGTCACAAATCTTTTCAGCTAAATTACACCCTCATAATACCTGCCATTATTAAGGTTTTGCACTTTAATTGGCGATATGCACGCTTGTCTATAAGTGCTCCAGAAAATTCACCATGATTAAAAATGGCCCTATTCCACACACATATAGGTGATTTCATCTAGTGTATTTGTAAAGAATACACTACCTATGAAGGGCTATGAAAATCATTAAGAGCTTTAACATTATCCTTATCATTCAATGCATTCTAGCAATTTCTCACACCATAGGAAAGGGCAATAATAAATAGTGCTAGTAAAATTAATAGGTGACTTGTTATTATCCATATGAACCTTGTTCATAAGATCTCTAATCACAAAAATTAAGGTACCATCATTGTTCATTTCAAATTGGCTTAAGTCACATTCCACTTAATGTTTCAAGGATTAATTCCTTGCCTAGGGTTTTGTTAGAGGATATATTATATTCATCTTTGATATAATATTATTGATCGATACAACACTTGTAATAACCAAATAATTTTGATTGGTATTAATCAATCTAGTTATGAACTATTTAGCTAGTAGGTGAAGTAAAATAAATGAATTTCTAAGAAGTTTAAGATAATTTTAAAAGAAATAAGGAAAGTATAAGATCAACTGATATGATGAATTAATATGAAAATAAAGGTTGATTTAGTGGTTAGACTTACTCTTTCCCTTCAAGCATGTCACAAGTTCAAATCCCAGTCTAAAATCTCTTATTATTTTTGTTGTAATGACATAAGACACCAAGAGGTGAAAAGATGAAAGTGCCCTTAACCTTTTTTTTTTTTTCTTTCCCGATACCTTTTTCTTCTAAATAATGCATAGATGCCTTCAAACATGATTTCCTTCATTCTTCCACCATACTTCACTGATGTTCCAGTTTATTGTTTACACAGCCAGTTTCGATGATGTCATGGCCGAAGTTCATCATTATTCTGGCAAAAACTCCTTTCCATCATCATTTAAAGCTAATCGCGATTATGTGGAAATTTTCACTATAATGAATGCAATTTTTCAGCATTTTTATTGTGTTTCCAATTCATCACTCTAGTTTCATCTTTTCCTATCTAATTTCATGAATATTAACATGAAGTTTGCTTCAGATTTGGTAAATTTCTCATGAGCCTACATTAGGGTTTGAAATTAAAGGAATTTTGAATTTCTTCAAATTAAGCACAAATTGGTAAGTGATTTCCAAAAGTGACTTGTGCCATTCCCTCCATGTATGATTTTAGTCCATTCCCCTCTCTTTGCTGTGATTAAACATCAAGCATTTGATTTTAATTTATGAATCTTGTTATTGGCTGCATTTAAGGTTCTTAAGAAAGATAATTTTGAAATTCAAGCATTTATCTTTCCAATAAACATTCTAAATGGTTGTGGGAGTTAAAATGAAGTGAGATAACGTGATTATTATTATTATTTTTTATGTAATTTCTGTAGGAAATTTAGAATGGTAAGGGGTGTTAAGTGGATTGTTAGAGTGATCCTTTACTTGAATTTAAGTGAATATTGTAATAGATGCACTGAGATAGATGCCTAGGTAAGTATGGATGTACATTAGGAACAAGTGTTGAATGGTGAAATATATATATGGCATTATTGTGATGGTGGAGAGATAGTAGAAGTGTGAAAGGAAGCTAAATAATAAGTTAATGTTCATTTTACTTATTTATTTACCTTGTGGAAGATGAGAAAGTTGAAATTCTTTATTTAGTACATGTTAAATGGTATATATATGTGTATGTGGATCACTTTCCATTGCTGTGAATAAATTAGGGAAATCATAGAGCATGAATTATAAATTTGAGTCTTCTTGATTATTTTAGTGATGATATTAAATCTGTGCATCTAATTAAGTATTTATGTAAATTGAGTCTTGTCTTTATGGAAATATTGAAATTTATATTTTGACACTGAGAATGTGATAGTGAAAGAAGAAAACCAATGCACAACAATTTTCTTAAATTTAGGGGAGGACTAGTATAGCATAGTTGATTTAGTGTGAGCTTGCAACTCACGATTGTGTGATTATTTTTTCCCAAGGGCTAAGTGCTCTTGACTGATAGCGATTACCATGAGGTTTGTGTGCTCTTAACTAATATTAATTACCTTGAGGGCTATGTACTCTTAACTGATCATAATAACCTATGGGCTGGAAGTCCATGACCATTATTTCATGTCCTTAATAGTCCTCCTTAACATATAGTTCTCAGGTAAAATGTTTTTCATATTATAATAAGGCTTTTAAATGTATTTTACCAAGTTTCATGCATATTTGATAGCGCATAATATTCCACGCTCATAGATACTGTTTTAAAGTCTTGACAGATGAATATGATATTATGGGTTATATGCCTATGGCAGATGAATTATATTCTGTAATAGTCCTCTTAATTACCATTTATGATTTTAAATAAATTGTTTTCTCACTATTAATGTTGAACAAAAGTTGTTGCTAACAATTTTTCTAAAGCTTATGCAAGCTTTGATAGCTTATAAAGTTACATCGTTGATATCATTTACATTCATTTAATTGGTACAGAAATAATCTTATTTCTGATAGTTAATTAGAGCCATTCTCAAGACCAAGGAATAGGACGCAGAGTCATAGGTGAGCCCTCAAATTATTCAGTGAGGACTAAGATTTCTTTGTACATTTTCTATTCTGATTTATGGTATATATATTTTAGATGTATCATGATGACCATATGTCCACAGACAAGACCCCCCCAATCTTGTGTAGTTGCAATCAATTTAAATTGAAAGCTGAGCTCTCTTTATTGTTGTTTGGTATGGGCTGACAGGCACATCGTAGAAATTTTAGGAGGTCCCATTTATAGGGGAGACTCTACCAAAATTTCTATAGAATTTAAGCTGGTGAATATCCTTGATGCCTATGGTTGTTACTTAGGGAATTTATAAATGTGAACCTTTGGTGCTTTAATCTTGATGGGTGAGGTTAATGCTAAACGTTTAAGGCTTGCAGAAGTGGGGTTGTCCTTATCATCTGCATCAGTCACACTCCAGGGTTTGGGATGTGACAATATTATTACTTTGTAGCTGCTTAGCCACATCACATCTCAAACATATGTACCAGTGAATACATAACCACTTATGGATTTTGTCTCATCTAAATCTAAAATCCAATTTGCATCATTATATCCATCTAATATTGTAAGAAATCCATTACACATGATACCACTATTCATGGTACCTTTCAAATATCTCACTAGTCATTTCATATTTAGATGCAAGAAATATTAAATACAAAATATCCTTGATTATAGTAGCCTTCGCCTACAAAACATAATTTTGTTATTACAATATTATCAGATTTTAGTGACATATTAATCCTAGCCTTTCTTGACTGAGCTACAAAAATTAAATTTGCTATTATGTTAGGCACATGAAGCATCATTGAGAACCAAGGTCTTGCTTATTGAAAGCTTGAAAGGAACTTTACATTTTCCAAAAACATTAATAGTTTTAGAATTATCATTGTATACATATTCTTTTCCATCCCCTACTGAAATGTAGAAGGTAAAACCATATTTGTTTGTACAAATATGCTTGGTAGGCCTAAAGTCTACCACTCATTATTTCACATTAGCCACAATGAGAGTTTGAGTAATGACCAAAACAATAATGTAATTTCTTTGGACTAAATTTGTGTTTGGCCTAGGATGATTGTCATTATTTGCTCTCTTCCTACACTGTGTATCATGATGGCCTAGCATGATTGTAATCAATATAACTAAATGGATAAAATTATGTTTTTAGGTGGGGAAATTGTTTTAACTTGGTCAAAGAATTTAAATCGGAGTAGACTTGGTAAAACTTCTATAAAATCTGTCTAACTCAGGTAAATTTGCTGTGTTTAGCCAAATCAACCAAGTTAAAGTTCTTTTTAATTCTTGACCTAAATTTGAATGATTCAACATTCATATCAATATTTATTTTAATAGGAAACTTATTATTTAAAGAAAAATTTAGTGTAATGTGACATGTTAATAAAGAAATAAAAACTAATACCCCTTATCTAAAAGATTAATGCCAATATAATAACTTATTTATATTTATAAATTTCCTATATGTAATCTAACAAGTAATAATAGCCATACTAATGTAAGCATAATTCAACATCGCAATGGGCTCAAAAAAGGACTATGAAGGATTGATGACTTTACATTTCTAGCAAGATCGACAAGGTTATTCAAATATAACTTGCAAAGCTTTGTGGGTCGCTTGATGAACAAGTACTTTTGTGAATCTCACTTTAGGCCACAAGAGTTGAGGAAGCGGATGGCATTGTTTCATTATGCTAAGTGTGTGGGCCTAATTTCCAAGCTTAGATTGTGTGGGCTTTCTTTAATGTTTGGCTTTGTAATTTCCTTAGGCATTAAGTAATTTCCATATTTGTTTCTTCCTATAGAGTTGATTAGTTTCCTTATTTGTTATTTCCTTAGGCTTTAAGTAGTTTCCATATTTGTTCACTACTTTGACTTTAAGTAATTTCTTTATTTGATATTTTCTTAGGCATTATGTAGTTGCTTAATTTTTTATTTCCTTACAAGTTAAGATGTTTCCTTGTTTGCTAGTTTCCATGGGCATTAAATTAGTTGTCTTATTCCTTCTTTACTTGGATACTAAGTTAATATTATGTTATAGATACTAGACCTTGGCATTGTAAGGAAGACAATTTGGAGTGACTGCATGATATTGATTTTCTCTATTTCTCTACAAGTGAGGCACGCTAACATTTCTTATTGCATAAGGAATTCAATATCTTATCAAGGTAACTTTTACTTTATGGTGATTCTAATTATTGTCTTTTCAAGACTTATTATCTGCATTTCTCAAAACGAGTTTCTTATAGGTTCGGTTGGGCAGGATTTTAGATTTGGTAGTTGCTTGGGTCAAGTGTGTGATGGCATTTCAATCTCTTTAGGTTGAGGTTTCATATCATTTTGGTATCAGAGCTTGGATAAAGATAAATTATTATTTATCTTTATTTTTAGTTTATTAAATGTTAAAAAACAAAAAAAAAAATGAAATTTGAAAATATTAAAAAAAAGTAAAATTTGAAAAAATAAAATATTCGACGAATTAAAATTTTCAAAGTAGAAAAGGGAAAGAAATGTTTCAAAAGAGTCTTGAGTGTCTCAATTTAAGGATGTTTTAATTTAGCCATTTATAGTCTAAGTTGTCTTTTACATACTTGAAGTTGCCTATTTTCTTTGCTATTTTTCATTGAATTCATATTATTTAGGTTTTTTTTTTTATCATATTCAGTCTTCCTTTTGAGTTGTCTAAATTCTTTGCATAAGTTTTGTGTTGTCTTTTATTTGCATTTCTTAGTTTTCATTTTCGTTCTTAGCTAATTTTACATCTAGTTACATGGTTTGAGTAATATTTTGTATTCTTATTGCTCATCATATATACTCACATAACATACATTTGGATTTGTGTGTTATCTTTGTTTCTTTATTGGTCACATAATTTTTTCCTCCAGAATTTATTCTTCTTATTATCATTTAGGCTTTTTTTTTTTTTGGCTTTCATATAATTGCTACATAGGAGTTTCTTTGCCTAAGTTGTTGGATTCCACTTGAAGAACAATGCTTGAGTGGTAAAAGGCTAGAGTGAGAGTGAGCATAAAATAAGGATAAGAGCCACACATGAAGTGCAAACATGAGGGATTACATCTTCTGAGTGAAACATGTAAGGGAGTATTTTGTGAGATTGTTTTCTTAACTTTCTTGGAAATTATAAAAATGTCTAAAGTTTCACCAAGGTAGGATGGTAAGGAACATTTGCTTAGTGCAGGGGAACATGATAAGAAAGTAATGTATAAAATAATAATGAGAGGGTCTTAGAATTTGACTACTAAAATGAATAAGATTGACAAGAGGATAAATGAAGTGTCTAGGGCAAGGACTCATACCTATAGTAGATCCAATGACAGTAAAAAGGAGGAAATAAAGATGTGGCATGGTGGTAATAATGATGAGGTAGAAATGTACAATCCAAATAGGAATAAAAGGAGGGAGGCTAAAAAAGAACAGAATAGTAACATCAATTCCATTTAAATGAATATTTCCCCATTGAAAAGGAAAATGATGTTAATGCTTACCTAGAGGGGGAAAGAAAGGTGGAGATGAATTTTGAGTGCTATAATTACTCTAAGGAGAAAAAGTTAAAGTTAGTAACTACAAAATCCACTGATTATAAACTTATTTAGTGGAATGTATTTGTGAAGTCTTAGAGGAGATATGGTTAAGATTTTATTGCAACATGGGATGATTTTGAGCAAGGCTAGAACCCAAAAGAGGGGGAGAATTAGGCTTTATAAAACTTTTATTGAAAAATCCTTTAGAGACAGAGATAATAAAATTCAGCAACAAAAGCATAATATAAAAGGAATAAAGAAGAAGTATATACATAAAGATTTATCATGATTCGACTTCTATCCAAGCCTACGCCCAGTCCCTAAGCAACCTATTGGGATTTTTCTCTATCTCAGAAAAACAATACAATACCCAGGAGATCCTCTCATAAATTCCCAAGCTCTCACAGCTTGACTCCTACAAAGAACCTCCTTGAATACTCTCTCAGGGATATACTCCCCCTAAATCGAAGTTCTCTTGTTGCTTGACACCTTAAAGGAACCTCCTAGAGCTTCACTCTCAGAAGAAAGAAAGATTTACAAGTAATAAACTCTTTGAAACAGAGTGGATGAGACAATAAAGCACTAATATGATCAAGAGTATATAAAATGATGAAAACTTTTGATATAATCAATCTTGAATGTTTTTACTCTTTCTTCAAGACCTTAAGTCGAGTTTATATAGATTGGAGTCCAATGGATCCATTAGGAGTGAATGAGAAATCAGATATTTCAAAATATTACAGTTATAAATTTATTACGGCTTGTCTGCCATTGACAATTTTCAAATTTTGGACCCAACAATTGACTACTCACTCATGACTAGTCTACTGGTCACTCACAAAGATCTCCTAGTTGATGGTCTCAAGGCTGGTAGTTGACTGATACTTGATCTGGGTGTGACCAGTCAACCGCTGACAAGTGCCAAGTTGATTGTTTACACTCGAAGAGCTCTAGTTGATCAAGGCTTGAGCTGACAGCAAACTGGTCCTTCCAAGAAAGTGACCAGTCAACTACTAGCTTATGACTAGTCAACTATTCACTCATAGATAGTGCCCAATTGATCAAAACTAAAGTTTTCAGCTGACTAAGGGCTTCTATGAAAGTGACCAGTCGACTGCTAACTAGTGGCTGGTCGACTGTTCATTAATAAAAAGCCCCTAAATTAGTTTTTTCTCTACTTTTAAGTCTTGGGATTGATTATACATTTATTTTAAATGATTTCTATCAGCTCAATATCATTTACAAAGGTTCATAAGATATGATTAAACATTAAAAACTTTTAAGACCTAAGTAATACATATGAAAACTTTTTCTCTTTTGTTATTATCATCAAAACCTAAGTCTTTCAGCAAATTGGCTCATTAATCTCCCCCTTTTTTATGATGACAACCTTACAAATGCTATTTCCTTGTAAAGAAATGTTTTTAAGATAGAGTTCTTTGTTTTTGTAAAAGTTTGATAAGTCCACTTTGTTTAACTTTTATACCTATTAACTGTAACTGGTTTCCTTGTTTATACAGATGATATTGGATGATAATAGTAGATAACAACAATCATTTTGATTGAAATAGCTACTTTTATTGAAATCATAAGCATAACAAAAAAAGATAACCATAATGTTTATGCACAATGAAAACTGAAAACATAAACTAACAAGGGAACATGTAAGTTCAAATTCAAATGTTTCTAAATTCTAAACTTTTAATTTTTCTCCCCTTTTGTCACATCAAAAAGGGAGGAAGAGAACTCAACTGCCCCCTAATTGTCGAAAAATTAGAATGCTGCTTATGATAAGATTCAATGCGTTCGAGCTTACCATTCATGTCTTCCACTGTCTATTGAATATTCTACACCTAAAGGCTAAACATGTCCATGTTCTAATGTAGAGCATGAATCTTTGCAAGGAGGATGGGCTCAAGAATTACCATGGTCTCAGGCTAAGTTAGGGTGTAACCCATTGAAGTATAAGTTGGTGTTGATAGAGGCATAGGAGCAGAAGGAGATAATGGCATAGGATTAAAAGGACCTCCTTCTTATGCTGGTTCTACAAATGAAGGAGTAGGAGGTACATCAGTTGCTGGAGGAGGCTGAGGTTTAGGGACTCTTTAGGCTTTCTTAACCTATTCACCTTGAAGAGTTTTAATAAACCCCATCCTTTGTAGATTATTCCAACCAATTTGGAGAGGAGACTTCCCATCATCCTTAAGTGGTGAGATGTTATAGGGGCAAATGATGGTGGCTATGATGTTTACATAATTCAACCCAGCATTTTGCAAATAAATCAAATAGGCTAAACCCTTCTTCTTAAAGCAGGGAAAGATGCACATACCTACTTGAAAGAACTTCTCTTTCATACCATGCTCTTGGGGCTTCCTTAAGACCATATAATGCTTTTCTTAATTTGAATACAAGATTTGGAATATTTTAATCTTTAAAACCTAAGGGTTGTTCTACATATACTTCTTCCATTATGTATCCATTAAGAATGGCACTCTTGACATCCATTTGATACAACTTAAAATCACTTATGCATGCAAAGGCTAGTAGCATATGAATTGCTTCTAATCTAGCTATTGGTGCAAAGATTTCATCATAGACAATACCTTCATCTTGAGTGTAACCTTTTGCAACCAACCTAGCCTGATTTCTAGTAATAACTCCAGATTCATCAAGCTTATTTCTCAATACCCATTTAGTACCAATTACTAGATGATTATTGGGTGTAGGAACAAGTTTCAATACTTGACTTCTTTTAAATTGATTTAATTCTTCTTGCATAGCTAGAACCCAATATTCATCATTAAATGATTCATCAATTTTATTTGGTTCTATTTGGGATAAGAAAGCTTGATGATTACAGATATTTCGAAGTGAGTTTCGAGTTATTACCTCTTTGGAGACCTCACCAATTATTTGTTTAGGTGGATAATCCTTTTTGAAGTTTCATGCCTTGGTAGCTCATGAATGACTTCTTCCTCCACTTCTTGGTTAGACTCTTCATGTAAGGAGGATTTTTCATTTGTCATGATGAATTCACTTTCTTCCTTGATTTCTTGCATTGTCTATTTTATTGTGAGATCATTAAATTTAACTGCAATTTCTTCATAGGAAACATTTCTTAGCCTAAAAGGGTTAGACTCATCAAAGTTTACATGAATTGATTCTTCTACTATCATAGTTCTTTTGTTATATACCTTACAGGCTTTGCTTGTACTAAAGTATCCTAAGAAGATTGCTTCATCATACTTAACATCAAATTTACCTAAATTATCTTTTTCATTATTAAGCACAAATACATTTACATCCAAATACATGTGGATGGGAAATAGTAGACTTTCTTCCTTTATATAATTCATACAAAGTCCTTTTCAAGATGGGCCTTATCATTGCTCTATTCATAACATAACATGTAGTATTTACAACATCAGTCCAAAAGTACTTAAGAAGACTTCTTTCATTTAACATGGTTCTAGCCATTTCCTCTAAAGTTTTATTCTTCTTTCTACAACTTCATTTTGTTGGGGTGTTCTTGGTGTAGAGAAATTATCTTCAATTCCATTATCATCATAGATTCCATAAATAGATTGTTTTTGAATTCTCCATCATGACCACTACTTATTCTCACAATGGTCATGCCTTACTCATTTTGAACGAACTTAGCCAATTTTAAAAAGATTTGAATACTTGATCTTTGTGAGATTAAAAGAGTGTCCAAGTGTATCTAGAAAAATCATCTATAATTACTATAATATAATAATTTCATCTAAGACTCATAGTCCTAAAAGGTCCAAACAAATCCATGTAAAGTAATTGTAGTGGTCTAGTTGTGGAGATAATTCCTTTTGCCTTAAAAGAGTTTTTAACTTGTTTTCCCTTTTGACATGCATCACATAGTTTGTTTTTATCAAATTTTAATTTAGGTAATCCAACAACTAGGTCTTTCTTGGCAAGTTTCTCTAAGAGACTTATACTAGCATGAGCCCTGGAAATAGGAGTTTTAAAATTTTTTGAAAATTAAGGGCCTTAAAATAATGTGTAGATAAGGTATTTTGATCTGAAAAATTTTACGTAAAGGCTAGACAAAATATGGAACAATATGTTCAGCTTACTCTCCCTGATTATGTATAAATAAATTATAATCAATTTATTTGCGTTAATTATTAGATTTTATTCCTAATTTAAGCACATGCGTTAAAAAGAATAGGTTGCTTGTGGAAATTGTAATGACTTTGGTCCACATACACTTATTGATTGTGTGCTCGCCTATCGTAGGCCCAATCATGGTGATATATCTTTTATAAATTAATTTACACCATATTCGTCATTTAATTTCCTACAATTTTTGAATAATTTAGTTACCATCATCAGGGATGAGTCTGAATATTGCGATAAGTCCACTAGAAAAAGGGTATATACATATTAAGTTGACAATGACCATATCCTATTGGTGTGACATTGTTAATATAATTCTGTGAAATAAATAAATGTATTTTACGAATGGTTAGCAGCAATTTCAAACTAATGCTTTCATTGTTTCTTGTAAGTTTGTCAATAAATACGTGTCGGTGGGTTGGTATTTTTTATTTTTGTGAAGAGAACAATGATAGTTGAAATCAGGGCAATTTTTGCAAACAAAACGATGTAGAAATCGGTTGATGTGTTTTAATTTATGAAATCAGTTTAATCTCACTTCTTTACTCTCCTCTTTTGAATTTTTCTTGAACTTGTAAACATGATTTATTGGTATTTATATTGAAATATTTATGGAAAAATATCAACATTTTTTTTTTATTTTTACTATATTTTTTAATCATAAACAAAATAAACCTTGGAAAAACAAAGAAACTAGGAACTCAATATTTATTGGAAAATATTACAAGATAGACTTTTGCATTTATTTGATTATTTTAAATTTATTTACTTTTGTAAAAGCATTGATAAGACATGAACCCTTAAAACTCAACTTTATTTTTAGAAAATATGCATAATATAATAAAGGCTGTTGGAACCCCCAGTATAATTTAAATGCATGCGACCAATATTGGGATATGCCTATGGAGTTGTTAGATCTCACATGGTTCCACTAGTGAATTAGTAGGTGCTTATGAAGACATTGGTCTTACATAGCAAAACTAATGTTAAAAACTTATAAATGTCGATAAGCCTATAGAGGTATTGGACCTCACTTGGCAAAAAACCCAAAAAAGAGTACCTATAGAAGTGTTGGACATGACATGGCACACTTTCTAAAAAATAAGTGTTGGTGTTTGGTGTGTGAGTGTTTAATCAATCATTCGTATATAGGGGTGTTTGTTAGGGTCAAATAAAACATTCATAGGTGTTTGTATGTGTGAGTGTTCAATAAAATATTCATCATTACATAGTAATTACAAGGGACAAAGAATACATCAACTTCAATCAAACTCAAAGTAATTTAGCAACTTAATCTTATTAGTCTTGCCACCAATTTACCATCCTTGCTTGAGTGTCTCTTGCATCTTGATTTAAGTACCTCTTTGCAAATATGTAAATGTATATATGCATGCAAGTATATAAATTGTAAATAATAAATCACAGACTTTAATGAATATTAACTAATTTTTTTATTTTCTTTACCATAAAAAAATAAGCTTACAAAAAAAAATTATATTCTCTTTATCTCTTTCTTTTTCCTTTCATTTTCCTCTCCCAAACATAGTTACACTATCTGATCAACCTGCAAGATTTCCACAAGTCAATCCAACATATTCCAACTAAAGAATGTAGTTTGGTTTCGGAAATTAAACATCTTTAGCACTCTCCCTTTCTTGACGAACTAATCACTCCATGTTTACAGCCGTTCTACGCTGCATACCCATTAAAGATTTTTTGCTAAGTTGCCATTTTTGACCCATAAATTAATTTAAATATATAAATCATCGAAAAATCTAAGTTACTTTGCAATTTCTCCGAAACGAAAAATCTTGGCCAGGAAAGGTAAAGAGTAGTGAAGAGATTGTCATTTCAACAATTATTCAGCCAAGGTTGTGATAGCGAAAGACGTGGACTAAATGTGAAGGGAAGAATAAATAATTCATACTTTTACATGAGAGTGTAATTTTATTTTTAGTATGAAAATTAATGATTGACCAAATTGAAACTGAACTTATAAATGAGGGTTTAAATTGAAACTAAAAATTAGTGAGTCAAATTTAGACTGAATATATAAGTATGGGACTAAAATATTGTTTCACTCAACAATATAAAAATGTTTCTGACTAAGTATAATAAATAAATTATATATTAATTATGAGAGTTGTCCGTCGTGTTGTCAATAGTAAGCATGTCTACTGGGTTGAATTGATTGGGTATCATCATTTGAAACATATGAGGAGTGTTAAAAATTATGTAATTAAATAATAATTAAAGAAAAATAATAATTCTAAATATATAAAGTAATCAGATTAATTTAGCTCTAGAAAATACTTTTTGAATAAAATAATATTTAAATATAAATAAAAAATATAACATTAAAATTTTTACTCTCCTTTTATTTTTTAATATATATATATTAAATATTTATTTAATTCTTTGCTAAAGTTGAAATATATAAATATTATAAAAATAATATGTAAATAAAAGTATTTGTTTATTTATTTTGAAAAAAAAATTAGGGACAAATTTTTCTGTCTAAAAAATCTTTCCTAATTTGTTTTAATTATTCCATAATAACAAAAACTCATTTTGACAAGGATTTGACACCGAATTAGGAAAGGATATTTGAGATAGAAAAAATTGTCCCTTAAATCCCTTTTAAAAAAATAAAGAATAAAAAACGATTTTGGGACGTATCGAGACAAAAGAGGATGCAAATTTTTTGACAGAATTTCCATCGCAATATTCTGTTCCAAATATTTTTTGGGTGTAGGTTTGAGATGAATTTGCGATGGATTAGAGATAGATAAAATGTTATCCCTAAATTTCATCTCAATTCTCATGTTTTCTTGTTGTGAAGTTCAAATCCAATAAATTAAAAGGGAATAATTTGTTTTATTTTTAAATTTTATTCTCTACACGAGCCTTGTTATTAACTTTTCCCTTTAAATTTTATTCTTCTCCTAATACATACCTACCTCGTAATCAAGAAGGGATATAATTAATTTCTTCCTAGTAAAAAATAATACTCTAAGAGGAAAATCTCCATTGGTGTTACAATGATATTGTTTTTTCAATGCATTTTTGGGCTCATTTGATATATTGTATAAAATAAGGCTTCATAAAATTTTAACATTATATATTGTTAGTATTGATATGTCATAAATTTTTGAGATGATCTATTTTATTATTTAATTTTGCGAAGAATGTCGTTAATAAATATATAAGTATTACATTTGAATTTTTTATTATTTTACATTGTACAAAGTACACGAATTTTATTATATATTTCATGACTAAAAATTTTTAAGATAAACATTTAAACATAAAGCTTTTATTTTTAATTAACTTAAAATATAATTATGTTGGTTATATACAAGCTATAGAATGATATAAAGTACATTCATATAAAATCATACAGTGCAAACTTGAAAACCCCAACTGGAATCCACATCTTCCAATTCCTCAATCTTCACATTCAATGTCCATAGATTCGTAGAAGCAAAATAGCATTGTCTCCCCTACTGGTTAGATCGAAAGCTGGATATTCAGTGGCAGTAAATTGTTGAAGCCCAACAAAGATGAGAAAAGGCTTGTAGCAATTAAAGTAAAAATAAAATTGAAAAAAATAAAATGTAGGTTTGATGTGTTGTGAATACCATAATTTGTCCGACAATATAAAATAACAATAACTAGGGAAACACTAAACAATTAACTAAATAATAAAATTCATAAAAAAAAAAAATAATAAAAGTGAATAAAAGAGGGAAAAAAATGAAAATAAGGGTGATAAATCAATTTAAATTCATATGAAAATAAATAACTAAAAAAAAGAAATGAAATAAATTTAGAGTGATAACATGTGAAAATAAAAAAGGAATACAAAGAAAATGAAAATGAAAATGATTCACTTAAAATTGGGCTTAAAGAGATGACATAAAAGTGAAATAAAAATGAGAGGAATACATTTAAGTTGGGGCTTAAGGATCTGAAGGCCTATTCAAATCAAGGAGGTTCATTGACCCAAGACCAAAGACCCTTCTAAGACTCAAATATCCATTTTAAATCCAAGAAATCATGACCCATGATCCATCTTAAATCCCCTTCTTATGCGTACACGCTGCAATTCTCCCCCTCCCCTTCACATTTCACATGTTTCACCACATTCTCATCTAATTTCATTTGTACTTTATTTCATATGAATTTAATTTTTCAAATTTTTCTCATCCCTTTTCTCCTCTGTCACACCCCAACTCTCAGAGTGTGACAGGCACAGATAACCTGACTAGCCCGCCTCTGTAAGCATAACTTGTTGGTTCTTAACTGAGTTGCAATCATACATAATAGACATTCATAACCAAGCAAATTCGCATTCATATCAAATTTGTAGAAATTTCAGCAAAGTCTCCTCTATAACTAAGACCTCTCGAAGTTTCTAAAAACATTTGCTAAAACAATAATATACATAAAAGAGAGTCAGCTCTTAATTCAATCTAGATACAATTACAGCACAAGGGGAATGGAGGGATCTACCTGTGGTCATACATATTAATTACATCTATTTACATCTTTACTATTTACATACCAAATACAACAAAAATCTCAACAAAATAGAGAAATCAAAATGATAACAGTGCCAACAGGGCTCCTCTAGCCCTCTTGATCAACAAATTGCTTAAGATGGCTGCATGAAATTCATTAAAACATAAACGGGTAGCATTTCCAAAAATAAATCAATAATACCTTTTTAAAACCGGTCAATTTTTCATAGGTTATGATTTAAACTTTTACACTATAAACCATAACATGCAATAACATGCATTCCATGGAAAATTTAAATTGGTCAAAGGTACATAACCCTTGGAAATCACATTTTCATGATCAAGGATCCACAACCCTCAGAGAATCTTTTCCATCGGTTAACATCAAACTATCAAGGGAATTCAGCCCTTGAATTCTTGTTAAAGTTATGTAAAAACCTTCATTTTTATTCAAAATACAGTTGGCTCAGAACCTAGATTCTAGGGAGGACTATCAGACATCAAGCATTGGTCATGGACTCATGGCCCATGCAATTTAATCATCTATTGAGAGCACACAACATCTCGGGGTAAATCACCCATACGGTAATGAGTATGTAAGCTCACGCTAAAACATCTATCTTATTGTGTCCTCCCTAAATCTAAGGAATTGCCATTCATGAGTTTTCCCTTTTTCAATATCAATTCTTTAGTAAAACATTCTCCTTTTTATTCAAACCTCTCTTTTACAAATTCTACATGAATATCACATATCAATCATAATTCATAGGTCATGTGCAAGACTAACAAGTCTAACAATTTTGCTACCATAAATACAATGGTAATTATACAGTGGGAAAAGCTACCGCTTACTTGGAGGATGTCGTGTGCTAAATCACCTTATCCTCTTCTCTTGCTTAACAATAACATTCACCCACAATCCATATATCATCAAAATATACTTTCCTCAATTTCCATCACTAAGGACATTAATTTAGGTTGATTATAATGCCTTAACAAAGCCATAAAACAACCATAATCCCATCTCATTACTTTATCACATATTCTCTATACCTCTTCATATTACCATTACGCATTTCATATTCTGTGACCTTCTCATTACTTAAAACAAGCCCTAAATCAAGTTCCTAATTCCATCCCCTAATGTTTCCCAGAATATTCATCAATTTACACTCACTGTCTTAAAAAATTTCTAAATTTTCACTTTAGTCCCCCATTTTGTACTTTTTCCTTCAATTCAAGTAAAACCATGAAGAGCACTAAGGTTTTAAGTCATATACCTTTAAAATATTCCTTTAAGACCAATTTAAACCCATTAAACTACATAATTTCACCATTTTCTGAAAATTCCAAAATTTCAAAACTTTTTATTTTAGTCCCTGTCAGAATAACTCTAAAAAACTTAACTAAAATCATGCTTCCAAAGATCAAATTCAATGGAGAAAGGGCTGAAAATGCTTCTCCTAACATCATTCTCATGAAAAAAAAAACTTATTAAAACTCATGAAAATTGATGAAAATTTGCTGCTCATGGCTATATTGTAAATCTGCCAGAAAAAGTGGTTATTGCTGGCTAACGGTAGGCGGTGGGTACCCAAAAACCTTCACCGGTGATGGAAGGAGCTGACCGGGGGTGGAACATGGCAGTGGGTAGAGCAAAAAGTAGAAACCAAAGGAGGAGAAGATTTTCTTTTTTTCTCTGCAGAGGAAGAAGAAGGCTATAATGGAGGGTAAAATGGTAATTTCGCTAGGGGGTGGCATGTGTCAACACCACAAAAATGTTGAGGGAGGAAGGAGCTACATCTACAACCCAAGCCCCCTTGGCTCTGGATAACATGCCTTACCATTGAGCCAAAGCTCACATCTAATTAGTATTACACATTACAAATATTTATACCTTCATTCATGCTAAAAGAAAAATTTTTGCATTAACTTAGCAAAATTAACTTAGCCAGTGTTACATCATCCATCACATTTCATACATTGCACCTCTCTTCTCTCTTCCATTTTCTCACATGTCATGTCAACATTCATTATCTCTTATACTTCAATTTCATTTCACTTAATTCTAATTTCATCTTGATTTGATTTTTCAGATTTTCAACTTCTCAATTTTCTCTTAGCACATAAGTCACACCCCACTCACTCTCTCTTCTCAGCAAATTTCACTTCATGTGCATTCCAGTTTCATCTTGATTTAATTTTTCACATAGACATACCCCACTTGAAAACTTGCTTTGAACATCTCTTTTTTAAAGAAACCCTAGGCGCTAGAGGCGGGCAAAAAAGATAGGCTCAAATAAGGAGAAAAAGATACTTAGGAAGAGAAGAAAAGGGGCGGAAGCTGCTTTAAAGAGAAGAGAAAAAAGGTAATATCCTCCATTACTCATTCCACCTTCATTTTTTACAAGATTTGTGCTCCAATTTGTATGCATGTTACTACGCCTATATCATTTTCTTTGCTATCCAATTGTTGCATGTTCCTCCATCTTTTGTTGTTCAAATTGTTGCTAAAATAAATCTCTAATTGGTCTCCATTATGAGCTGAAAGTTATGATGCATTTAGGTTATGTTGCTAAGGTGTTTGATAAAATGATATTAAGGTATTTTATGGGTGATCTCACTGCACTTTAGCTTCTTCTTATTCCTATGAATTTTACTCTAATTTCATTGCTAATTAGAGTGATTTTGGCTTTCCATTTATCCCTTACATTTTAAAGTATAGCTTAGGCTTCTTGGATGTGTTTTGATGAGTTGAAGTTGCTTCAACTTAGGGCATCATTGCTTCCATTTTGCCCAGATTTTTACATCATGTCTAATTGGGGTATCTTTGTTGTTTGTTTTGCCTAGTTTTTTTCACTCCATCATTTCAGCTTAATAGGAATTTTTTGGTTTGCCTAATTGGGGCATCTTTGCAGTTCATTTTACCCAGATTATTATACCATTGTTTAAGCTTCATTAGGCATGTTTTGATGAGTCCAATTAGAGTGATTGTTGTCCATTTATCCTCTAAATTTTAGAGCATGATTTTGGCTTCATGGACATATTTTGATGAGTTGAACTTACATCTAAGTGGGGCATCTTTGTTGTACATTTTGCCCAGATTTTTATGCTATCATTTAAGCTTCATTGGACTTGTTTTTTCATGTCTAATTAGAGTATTCTTGCTACCCATTCCTCCCCATAATTTTAGAACATGGTATAGGCTTTTTTATTTATTTATGTGAAATTGCCTTTAATTTGAGTATCATGGCTATCCACTTTGGTCCATAATTTTATTGTATGATTTAAGCTTCTTTGATGTGCTAAAATGCTCTAATTTTGCTTGAACATGTCTTGTGATTAAGCTAAAGGAGTATGTTGTAGTTCTTCATTAATTGCATTCTATGGTGTTGAGAATTTGATTATGGCAAAAGATTAAGGAGAGGACTTGCCTGATAAAAAATGAAAGCAATCAAGCAAGGATGGAATGCAAGTGGAAGCAATAAGCTTTGTAAGTTATATTTCTAATGATTGGAGAAAGCAATGTCATTTATATTATTGTAAATATTGTAAATGGTATATGATAAATGTTCAATTGGACACTAACATACACAAGCAAAAATGAATGTCTATCATTATCATTGATGATTTCATGTAAGGTTTAATGCCTCCAAAGGCATCTTTGCTTTGGTATTTGCTATGTGAGATCAAACACTTCCACAGGCCATGTAAGTTCAACACCACCATAGGCATCTTGTGTAAATATTTTTACTCTTCATTTTAGCGTTTCCATGTGAAGTCCAACACCTCCATAGGAATTTTCAGTTCCTTACCATGTGAGTTCCAACCCCTTTATAGGTACATTTTATAAACATTTTTATTTTCAACATTAGTGTTATTGTGGAAGGTCCAACGCCTTCATATGCACCTAATGAATTTACCAGTGGGAGCATGTATGATCCTACAACTCCATAGGCATTATCTAATGCTAGATGTTTATGTTAAAAAAAGATTTCAAGTTCCAATAGCCCTTATTTGATTACATGTGTTTTCAAAAAATAAAGCTTGATTTTATTTCCTTGAAGAATTCCAAACATTATTGAAAAGGTTTCTTCATTTTTTTCAAAAAAAAAAAAAATCCTTCTTTCAAATAATTGAAAATTAAAAAGTGCATACTCTTTCCTTTGTTATTTTTCCAAAATCAAATCATAAATAAGTCATGTTTTCAAGAAAAAAAAATCAATGAAAATAGATAAAATGAAGAGAGCAAAAGAAGTGAGATTCTACTGATTTTGTAAATTAATGTACACCAACCCAAATTCCACACCATTTTGTTTATGAAAATCTGTTTGATTTCAACTGTTTTGTTCTTTTCCCAAAATTAAAAATTAGCAACCCATTGACACACATTTCAAGATGAACTACATGGACTTTAATCCTTATTGCAAGCTACGTAGGCCTTAGGCTCTTATAATAGGTTAAGTATGCTCAGTGTAAATATTCTTCTCCTTTTGTGTTTCATTAATTTCATTTCATTTTCTTTGATTATTTTTGCGTGTATTTTTAATGCGAGCGCTCAAGATAAATTTAAGGTCATATCTTGTTTATTTCGCTTCACTAGTTTATAGTAACCATATTCACAAACCAATGTTATATGGTGCCTAACACATTACCTACACTTAAATAGACTCCCGAACCCATATTTGGTTATGCATACCACCTTTTCATTTTCATTTGGTTTTTGAAAATCTATTTAAAAATTTTGGTGGTGACTCCAATATTTGGTGTACGAAAATTGTTTTATGAATCAATTTATTTTTTCTTCTTTTCATAGCTCTCACCCATCTGTCGAGATGTCAAGTATGACATGTGTAAATAATAAATTAGGTTTATGAAAAATGAAATGCAATAATATAAAATAAAACTTCAAGGACTAGATGTATTGAAATTTCTTACAATTTAGTAAAGTATCATGATCTATTTAATTTTAAAACTAAGAAACATTTTTTATTTATCATTTTAAAACATTTAGTTATATTTTCAAGTATGATTGTATTACAATTACATACATTTAACCAAATACTATTTTAATATTCTATTCAATCTAATTAGATTTGTATAACATACATTATATTTAGATAAAAATCAAAGAAACCAAATTAAAATTTTAATTCTATTTTTATTTTTAATTTAAATATATGTATTAAATATTTTGTTTTTTAATTATTTGATAAAAGAATAAATGTTATAAAAATAATATGAAAAGTGAAAATTATTTATTTTTATTAATTTTTAATAGAGTATTAGGGACGGATATTTATAAGAGGGAAAAATCCATCCCTGCATACATTTAAGTATTCTATAATAACAAAAACCTATTTTTACACGAAATTAACATGGAAATTGGGATTGATTTTAGAGGCAAAAATATCCATCCCCAAAAATCCATCCCTAAAAGTTTTCTTTAAAAAAAAATTTGGGACAAAGTTGTGACGGAATTGGATACAAATTTTTTTTACACAATTTTCCATGTCGCACCTAGAATTTAAACATGTGACCAGTGTAGGTTCCCTAATTTAATGATTCTAATACTAGCTAAATTAGATTATTTAAAGGAAATTGAAAGAATCAAGCAAGAATAAATATAATTAGTTGAATCATTCAATGTGAATAGTTTATAGGTCAATTTTATGGCTTAAGGGCATAATTGTAATTTTTCAATTTAAGCAATTTGGAGGTCAAGGGCAAAATGGTAACTTCACACTTTAGATAGACTTTAAACATTTTTATGGGTAGATAAACAAACCAAATGCTGATAAGAAATATGCAAATAACTAGAACAAATTTAACATATAATTTTATCATATTTAAAGTAAAATTTTTCGAAGACATTAAAACCCTTAAAATCATCTCAATAAGAAAAAGACTAATAATGTCTTAAATAAAAATATAAGACTCAGACAAATTATACATGTAACAACATCATAGTATAAGTGAATATATTCAAGGAGCAGTGACAAATCATAGGTAACAGAGATAATAGGGGTACTGACCACTAGGGATAACATGGTAATTTTACTAGGTACATGTGTTGCCATGCTAAGTTATGGGACCAACATCATAATTAGTCTAAGATATTTTATAAATAAGATTAGATCCTAGTAATATATTTAGACTAAATCATAACTGTTGGAATAAAATCACATGCTTAAATCCTAGCCGTCCATTTGGAATGAATTACAACCATTAGATTAAATATATTAAATCTTAGCCTTACACTTAGATTAAATCATAAACATTGGATCAAAAATCACATGCTTAAATCCTAGCCTTACAACTATTAGATTAAAGTTATTAAATCCTAGCCTTACACTTAGATTAAATCATAAAGATTGGATTAAAATCACATAGTTAAATTCTAGCCATCCATTTGGAATAAATTACAATTAGATTAAAGAGATTAAACCCTAGTCTTACACTTAGATTAACTCATAGCCTTTGGATTAAAATCACATGGTAAAATCCTAGCCATCCATTTAGAACAAATTTTAACCATTTGATTGAAAGATTAAATCCTAGCCATCCACTAGACAAAATCACAACCATTAGATAAAAAACATATGGTTAAATCCTAAAGATCCACTTAGATTTCATCTTTATCGTAAGATCTAAAGCATGTAGTTAAATCCTAGTCATTGAATTCTTTTTAAATACCTTATGCCTTACCTCATTCCTTCACATGACATCCCACACTTATCCCACTTCTACCCTATACATCTCACTCACACTCATAGTCTTTACCTTGGCACCACATTTGCAATTTAAAGAGGGAGCAAGAACACCTAGGAGAATTGCTAGGAAGGGTGAATCCAGGTAACATGATTTAGCATAGTCTACGTTCTCTTCTTCTTTTTATTTTCCTGCTTCTTTTTCTTGAATGGGTCTTCATGGTAATGCAAAGGCAAAAGGTTTGGCTATGGTTTGGAGATACATGTGAAGTAAGAATACACCATAAAACTCCATAACCAATCTTTTTTTACCTATGGTCATATATTTTAAACTTTTGTTACCATGACTTTCCATTAGTCCATTCAAAATCGAAGACGGATAGAATTGGAGAAGATTAAGGGAAGAGAAGTATTTTGTAATATATGGAGAAATATAATGTAATACATAACCACTTTAGGCTAAGAACTTTGATATATAAATTATTTGGGCATTGTGCTTATTACATGAATATCTTGTCATTCATGCATTCTAATCATTCATGTTGAGAGAAGTGTTAAATTGGTCTCCACTTTTACACTTTGTAACAATTTGGTCTCTCACAAATAACTATGAAAAATTAGTCCCTTAGAAATTATATTTTATACAAAATTAGTCCTTCATTAATACAAATGGAGGGACTATTTGTACAAATTTGAATTTATAAAGGACTAGTTTTGTACAAATTTAAATTTGTGAGAGATTAATTTGTGACAATTAATTCATAAAGGACCAAATTATCACAAAGTGCAAAAGTGAGGGACCAATTGTGTGCTTTACTCCATTCATGTTATTATGTAATTTAACTTTGTATGATGGGGTGACAATATGGTAGTTTGAGAAGAGAACTAGTCTTTGTGAAATTAAACTATTTCTATACATTATGTACTTACTAATGACTGGGATCTTGTTTGAGGAAAATGAAAATCAAGACATTAAAGGAAATTAATTAGGACCCTGCATGAGCATATGGACCTTGCATATATGTGACTATGGCTGGCTTTTCTACCTAAGTGCCCATTATGAACCTTTAGAACATGGCTAGTTGTGCTACCTAAAGGTCTATGTGGACCTTTTGCTCCTTAGCAAAGCATTACATCCTATGAATCTTGAAATCTATGGTAGGTATTTTTGCCTAAATGGTTTAAGGAAAAAAAAGAGTTATTATTCTTGCACTGTAACCTGAATTCAGAGTTCTATGGCAGCCTATGTCATCTAAATGATCTCAAGAAAATTAAGTTAGGATAAGAATGTATATCAGTTGGGAACATTCTACACTGAATTATGTGTGGAAGGCTTCAGGATCAATCTAGACTTAGAAAAGTAGAACTAAGAATACATAAAATCTTAAGACACTAATGGGATTCCTTACCACCAAAAGTACATTAGTGTTCAAAGGAAGAATTCATAAAACAAATACTTATAATTCTCTTTCTCTGACTATTCCAATCTTGACTACATGATGGTTTGGATGACATATATGTTGTTTATCTTATTATTATATGTTGTTTTCTTGATATCAAATCAAACTACTTTCCATGGATATTTAAAGTATCATATATGCTTTTTTATGTTATCAGAATCTATTTCTTGCCTCTCTATTGTTGATATTTTTACATGACATTTTATCAACTCACTCTTGGAGTACACATTAAATGGATATTTGTTCCTTGATGCATCAAAATGGGTCTGATCCACTGGGTTGAACCTGTTTAACCCACTAAAAAGGTAGGTAAGGTTAAGAGGTTTGCTTGAGAACTCATTTAATATAGTGCAATCAACCTGGCCTGTTTAACCCATGGGCTAAATGAGTTAGATTATGAGTTAAACATGCTACCCTTTTTTTAAAAATTTTAGTCTGCCATTGTCCACTTTATTAGTATACTCAGCCCACTAGCCTAGCACTCTTATTGTTAAAAAAAAAACTCTAATCTAATATCAATGAAAGAGACTTCAATTCACATGAAAAGTTGTAGATGTGCACAGCAACTACAACATTATTTGTCTCTTACTGGCAGTGCGTCAACACAATGCATATACACATGTCACCCACCACTCACCTCTTGGTCTCATGACATAATAGAAGAAGAAAGCCTGAAGACATGCTCCAACTAGCCTCTATACTTGTAGTCATTGAGTTGCATTTATATACGACCTATCGCTACATTGCTTGCAGCTAATTAGTCAACAAAAAAATTGATAGTTGCTCTGGCATGTTGTGGCACTCCAGCTCTATAGTTGCTCTCAGCCTTTCTCCCTCAAACCTCTTCCTCACCCTTTCAGCATTCATCACTTCTTCCCCATGTTTACCTTTTTCTTCCTTTTTACAGAACATTGCGGCAATGAAATTAGTCTTGATGGTTCATGCGAGCTAAAAAACAAGGACACACAGAGAAATTGAATATAAAGCCTAGAAATGTCAAAATTTGGTTTCTAAATAGACAAACCATGATTAGTTTAAACAAATTTTTAGATTTATTTTTTCTTTCTTGGTGGGTTAAATAAGTTGGCCTATTCGATCAACTAGGTGGGTCATGTTGGCCAAAGTGCATGGTAGCAATTGTCTAGTGGCGGAGGCCCAGGTGTAAGATCAAGTCACAATCGAAACATGGCACTTGTGCTAGGTCCTTGTTAAAGAAATAGAGTTGTGCTTGACTAACAACTTAGCTTTTGGCCTAGTGGTAAGCGCTTGATCCTACAATTGGCATCAGAGCCAAGGTCATGTGATTGATTCCTAACGAGCAGTTGCTAAAGGGGAGATTGTTGGCTAAGGTGTGTGGCAAGAATTGTTCGGTGGTGGTGTCCCATGCGTAAGGTTGAGTCATAATCGAAACATGATGCTTATGCTCGGTCCTTGTTAAGAAAATATAGTTACACCCTAACTAACAACTATAGTTTTTAGCCTTGCGGTAAGCGCTTGATCTTTCAAGTTAGATTGAGATTTACAACCCACCTCCTTATAGGTTGGTTAAATAGGCTACCTAGGTGGCTCAACTTGGGTAGACCAAGCTTATGCACAATGATAGCTCTATTTGTTCCACCTACTAAGCAAATACTCATTCTAGAAAAGATAGTGATTGTGAGTTGTGCTAAGGCTCTATGAGCCAATCTTGTTCATGCCTCCAAACAACATGAACATAGGTTTCTTAAATTTGGAATAAGAACTCAATTAGAGTTCTTGTGGGAGATACGAGGAAAATGGGTTATCTTTTGATGTAAAATAATATTTTGCCTACATTTAGTAATTAGAAGATATAGGTCTGATACCTTTTCACCAATTTTGTTAAATTAGCCTACAAATGAATGAACTAGCAGTTGTATAATCTTTTTGTCATTGATAATCATACAACTATGTTTTTAGTAATTTTGTTATATTTTTCATAAAATTTTGAATCTTAATAATTCATAATTAAATTTAGATTATATTTCATGATTAAATAGAAAAAAGGTTATAATGGCTGAAGCAATAAGGGAAAAAAGCCTGATCCTACAAGCAGACACTTGAAAGAAGGTAACCTGCGTGCTAGAATTGAATTATAACAACACCTAACATGCTAAATATTTCCTTTGACAATAGGGCCACCTGATATTTCTATAAGATACCTATCACCCCAGCCAATCAAAAGTAGAAATCTTTTCTCTCACTAACAATAAAAGAGCATAATATACAAGAAGAGGGTAGGGATACATGGTAATCATGATACATATTTAAAGTAAACAAAAGAATATCCACCATTAACATATACAACCCCAAAATATAGACAACAAGAGAGATCATGTTGGCCCTCATGAAGAAAAGCAAGGCTCACCAAGTGGAAGGAATAATCACTTATCTAGTTTTGGAATCAAATTAACTCTACTATCTAGGACAACAAATTTTCACCTATAGATAGCAATCCAAATCACTAGTTAAAATAAAAAATGTAATAAAATAAGTAAAATGACATAAATAATTGATACAGAAGAACAACTAAAGAGAAATGAAACCTCAAATGCCATAAAGAATAAGAATCGAATTTATGATAATGGTTCTATAACCAATTCATTCAAAGTTTCCAATAATTACTTGTAAGCGAAATAAACACACTTCTGTAGGCATTATTGTCTATCATTCACACATCTATTTTAAGTGTGGTCCAAGCTAAAGCTTGTCGTTATTCTGGCAAGAATTTCCTTTACCTATTTGTTTTGATTAAGTCACATATATGAAGCAATTTAAGCAAAAATTAGTTAGGAACTTTAAAAATCTTCTAATGCCTTTCAATGTTTACAAGATTTTTTACCTTTCCCCTTTGATTCATGAGTTTAACATTTAGATTTTGGTCATTAATTTCAAGAATTTAGTCTAATAGTGTGCCTAGGGTATCATTCCCACGTGGATAAGGTATCAATCATACTATTCAAGGATTTGATTTTTCTTAGAATTCAAGTCATATCTATAATATTCACACTATGTACACTAGTGACCCAAATAAATCTAGTTACTAGGTTCTGAATAAGTGAAAATAAGCTCAAATTTTATAAACTATTCTATAATATAACTCAACCCTAGAAACTAAGAAAACTAAGATGTAATGACACCTAGGACTCTAATGCAAATGGGTTAAGTGTTGATTGGAATGGAATTAAGTTTAGGAAATCAAATATAAGAAGTAATGAAACAAATTTAGTTGAATTATATGGATTGATTAGATGATATTGAATTGGTTAAGAGACCGCTTCCACCACTATGACATGTATTTTCTAGTTTTCAATTATTATGCTTTTCAATTCTCACTAAGTCAATGGTTTAGATGACTAGAATGTCTAATTATCTAGCTTTTGTATTAGTTAAGCTTTAAACATTCTAAACCTGACCATAATTGAAAATTGATTTAAGGAATGTTTGTCATATTAATTAACAATCATAATTGAAAGCTCAATCAATCAAGAGTGTGAACACCCCATCCCAAAATAAGATAAGAATAAAAATTAATGATTAAGTAATTAGTTGATTCATTAATTAACCAAATGAAAAACGGGTGTAAAAAAAAATAATAAAGAATATATCTAAATAAGAAAAACAAATAAAGATCAAATATGAAATAACAAAAGCCAAATATGTAAGAAGAAAAATAAAATAAGATAAATGAGAATAAAAAATTAGAAATATGAAAACAAAATTTAAAAAAATAAAATATGAGAAACAAAATAATGAAATAAAAATAAGGAAAACCAAAAATTATACTAATATAATATTATGGGAGAAGGCAAAGAAAGAGCAAAGTGCATAAAGGTTAACAATGGAGAAAATGGAAAAGGCAAAAGAGCGAGATCTTCAAAGAGGAAGCTCTTATTTAATACATTGAAAAGAGATTGTAAAAAAAAAGGAGGGGGGGGGGGGAGGAAAGTTCATTCACCACTTGAAAAACGGATTATGACCTTCAATGAGAACTTTCTCATAATCATGAAGAGCCAATGAATCTCACCAAGACTACATGGTTGTCAAAGTAAAATTTTCATCGCAACCCTAAATCAATGTTTGGGCCATTACATCCTTTCTTCTTAAGCCACAATTATCAACCACTAAATCCCATTACAGCCCCATAGTATCCTCTCTAGTTAAAGTGAATCTCGGATATAAAAGATCATGCTAGAAGAGGAGACTAGAAAATCCACGGTGAAGGTGAGGGGTAAGGGATTTTAAGCCTAGTACCACTTCTAAAAACCAACTACCATGGCCACTTTTAAACCTAGGTAAGGGATTTTAAGCCTAATACCATTTCTAAAATCCAACTACCATTACCACCTTTTGACCTTTGAAAGTCCTTGTTGAGGTATGGTGTCAAAAATCAAAATTCAAGAATCAATTAATAAAAAGGAACAGGGATGGTTGTCCATATTCAAAATAGAACATTTCCTTATCAAGTAAAAGTTTTCAAATAAGAATGCCTCATGCAGTGAACTAAGGTACCTTTTAATAACATGTCATTTCCATTGCTTGCCTTGATTCATCAGGCAAACTCATGTGCTTCAACATTTCCCATAATTACATCAAATTGGGGCAATTTATTGCTTACCAAATCTGTCATATTACATTCCAACTACACTAACCATACCTTTGGCTTGGAACTAAGACTTCTCATGGCTTTATACATCCTTGCCTTTGGCATCACTTTACCACAAATCATTAAGTCTGTTTATACATTCCATTCGATGTCCCTTCAAAATGGGCAATCTGCCACTTTCAAGGATGTGTAGCCTTGTACTCCTTAACATATGATTGTATTGTGATTGTTAAATCAAATCATGACATATTTTTATGTTGACTTTTCAATCAAATTGGGGCAATCTTTTACTAGCCCAATCCGTCATATCACATTCAAATTATGCCAACCATACCTCTGGCTTGGAACTAGGACTTCTCCTAGTTTCGTACATCCTTCCCTTTGGCATCACTTTACCATAAATTGTTAAGTTCATTTGCATATTCCATTTGATGTCCCTTTAAAATGGGGCAATCTACCTCTTTTAAGGACGTGTAGCCTCGCATTCCTTAACATATGATTATATTTTAACTGTTAAATCAAATCATGGCACATTTTTATGTTGACTTTTCAATCAAATTGGGATAATCTTTTACTGGCCAAATCTGTCATATTGCATTCAAACTATGCCAACCATACCTCTGGCTTGGAACTAAGACTTCTCCTAGTTTCATACATCTTTCCCTTTGGTATCACTTTACCATCAATCATTAAGTCCATTTGTACATTCCATTCGATGTCCTTTCAAAATGGGGCAATCTGCCTTTTTCAAGGATGTGTAGTCTCGCACTCCTTAACATATGATTGTATTGTGATTGTTAAATTAAATCATGGCACATTTTTGTATTGACTTTTCAATCAAATTGAGATAATCTTTTGCTGGCCAAATCTGCCATATTACATTCAAAATGTGCCAATCATACCACTGGCTTGAACTAAGACTTCTCCTAGTTTCATACATCCTTCCCTTTCGCATCACTTTACCCCAAATCTTTAAGTTCGTTTGCATGTTCCATTCAATGCCCCTTTAAGATAGGGCAATCTGCCTCTTTCAAGGACATGTAGCCTCGCACTCCTTAACATATGATTGTATTAAGATTATTAAATCAAATCATGGCACATTTTTGTGTTGACTTTTCAAGCAATACTAGTGGAAGTATTCATGTGGAATGGCTTTAGGATTACGTCCAAGGTATTCCTAAGCAGAACATGATGCTTTGGTCAAATTTTAAGCTTGAAGTTTAGAATGTTTCCATTTAAACCCTATCATGTTGAGACTTGTTCAAAATCCATCCTCTACGATAAAAAGTATAGGCTTTTATTGCTCTCAATACCTTGAATATCTGGATTAGGGCAAATAAGGGATAGGCAAAAGGAATTCTCCCATATGCAAGTGACCAAGGGAATCCAACCATTTACAAATTTTAAGGGCATCCAAGCATTATGGGTTCACATTGCTTTCCTACATTCTCAAAATATGCTTCAAAGTAAAAAGGAACAAGAGGCTCTCTTCTTTTCCTTAATGATTTTAATATGTCATAATAGGAATAATGTTTCACTTTGCATGCATACTACATTTTACATATAAAATCTTGTATTAATGAAAAAAAAGAAAAAAGAAATTGCGTTCTATATAGACATCATGCATTCAACATGTGTACATACATTTTGCTCCATTGTTTGTACATTGTGCATAGAGAATTTAAAAAAATCAAGCATATACATCATGCATTGAGCATGTGTACATACATTGCGCTCTGTTGTTTTGTACACTGTGTATAGAGAATCTAAAAAAACAGGCATATACATTATGCATTCAACATGTATACATACATTGCACTCCATTGCTTCATACACCGTGCATAGAGAATCTAAAATTTTCAAAAAATCAAGAATATACATCATGCATTGAGCATGTGTACATACATTGTGCTCCATTGTTTAATACATCATGCATATAGAATCTGAATTCAAAAAATCAAGCATATACATCATGCATTCAACATGTGTATATATACCATGCATAGAAGACCCAAAATTTTCAAACAAGAAAATTCAAGCATTTGCAACATGCATCTTGTAAGAGGTCATGCATCACATTGTATAGTCACCCAAGCACCAGCCACACTGAATCACATTCTCATGCAGTACAAACCTTTTTAAAGTCTTACATCGTGTTCAGGCACCCCTTTTAAAGTCTTGCATCGTGTCCAGGAAATTTACATATTCTACCAAAGTCCTACATCGTGTCCAAGCAATTTACATTTCGGTTAAAAGTCCTACATCGTGTCCAGGCAATTCACATTTCGGTTAAAGTCCTGCGTCGTGCCCAGGCAATTTACATTTTCTGCCAAAGTCCTACATCGTGCTAGGCAATTTACATTTCGGTCAAAGTCCTGCATCGTGTCTAGGTAATTTACATTTCGGTCAAAAGTCCTGCATCGTGTCCAGGCAATCTATATTTTCTGCCAAAGTCCTGCACCATGTCCAGGCAGTTTACATTTTTGTTAAAGTCCTGCATCATGTCCAAGCAATTTACATTTATGTAAAAGTCCTGCATTGTGTCCATGCAATTTACATTTCGGTCAAAAGTCCTGCATCGTGTCTAAGCAATCTACATTTTCTACCAAAGTCCTACACCATGTCCAGGCAATTTATATTTCTGTCAAAGTCCTGCATCATGTCTAGGCAATTTACATTTCAATCAAAGTCCTACATCGTGTCCAGGCAATTTACATTTCTACTAAAAGTCCTACATCGTGTCCAAGGCAATTTACATTCTCTACAAAAGTCTTACATCGTGTCTAAGCAATCTACATTTTCTGCCAAAGTCCTGCACCGTGTTAAGGAAATCTACATTTTCTACTACAGTCCTGTACCGTGTCCAGACAATTTTCTTTCAAAAAGTCTTGCATCATGTCCTGGCAACTTATCATCCTATCTAGACTCTAATTCACCTAAGATCCCCTTTCATTTGTTTTCCCTTAGCATAAGGAATGGAGTGTTCACATCTTTGCGTGCTCTTAAGTTAGGATATCTCTTTACAACACTTGCTTCCCTAACCTAAGAGACAAGCAAAGAGGGGCAACTGTGAACACCCTATCCCAAAATAAGATAAGAATAAAAAGTAATGATTAAGTAATTAATCAATTAGTTAATTCATTAATTAAGCAGATGAAAAATGAGTGTCAAAAATAATAATAATAATAATAATAATATAATAATAATAATAATAATAATAATAATAAAGAATAAATCTAAATAAGAAAAACAAATAAAGATCAAATATGAAATAATAAAAGCCAAATATGTAAGAAGAAAAATAAAATAAGATAAATGAGAATAAGAAATCAGAAATATGAAAACAAAATTAAAAAATCAAAATATAAGAAATGAACTAACGAAATAAAAAATAAGGAAAACCAAGAAATATACTAATATAATATTATGAGAGAAGGTAAAACATGGGTCTAGGAAAAGAGATAAACATTAAACATGCAAAAGACGTCTATGCATAGCCTCTCTAGATCAGATATGCATATTACACCATTTAGGAAAGCTAGACACAAGCAGAGATGGGGGGTCCTGGCAGAGCTCTAGTGGTAGGAACCTGAAAGGGTCACTGAAGCACTTGTGGCATGTAGCAAAAAGGGAAGCAAAGGGTAAGAAGGGAAGTAGGCTCATGGGTTGAAAGGCTTTGACCTTTGAAGAAGGGTAACCTAGTTAATAAGCACACTAACAACAGAGAAAGCAAGCAGAGCAATTCATCATTTGAGAGCCAAAGTAGAAAGAAAAAAAGAAAAAGCAAAAGCAAAAAAGAGAAAAGAAAAGAAACCATGAAAGAAAGAGATGATAATAAAGAGAGGAATGGGAAGAAGAAGGGGGCCTTTTTTTGAGGTAGAAAGGGGTTGGAAATGATGGAGATGGAGCAACAAAACCAGTTGGTCAAGTAGAATCTTGGAAGCCTCAGCTTCGGTAGCCATTTGTTTAAGGAAGATGAGGAGATGTCCAAGTTTGCTTTCTCCTTCTTCAGAGCTAAAAAGGAATAGAAGTAAGGGAGCTCAAGAGAAATAAGAATGAGAGACCACTCTCATTTGAACATAAGAAAATGCAGTAGAGAAGAGGAAGAGAGGCCGAGTGGCAAGGAGTAGGGCATGGACCGAGAGAGGAGGGTATAACTGAGAGCTAAGATGGAGAGGAAGGAAGCTAGAGGTCTAAAAACCAAAGAGGGAGAAAAGAAGGAAACTGAAAGAGAAAAGACCGAGTTGAGAAAGAGGAAGTCATGGATAGATAGCAACGATAGGTTGAGATAAGAGCAGGGAAGGGAGAACAGACCAAGGAGAAAAAAAGGAGAGGAGACCGAGCTGAGAAGGGGTAAAGACAGGATGAGAGCAGTAACGAACAAAGAGCAGTAAAGGACTATGAGCAACGACAGACAAAGAGCAGCAATAGGCCAAAAGTGCATAGAAGGGAAATGAAAATGTGGGAGGATCCAGAGAAGAGAGGTGAAGGTGATAATGTGAAGAAGAAAGGAAAGAGAAAAAGAAGAATGGTAGAGTTCTTCTCTACCAGAAGTAACTAAAACTAAAGAGAAGATGAGGAAGAAGAAGAAAAGGAGGAGGTTTCATGCATGGCTCTTTTTACGTGTGGGACGTTGAAGCTAGAAGGAACTTCTATTTTTAGTGTGGCAAAGCATAGGAGAAATTGAGGCATGGAGGAAAGAGGAAATGATGAAGACTGATAGTTTCTTCAACTAGTTTTTGCTCAGCGTCAAACTCAGAGCCACCAGTTGGCGTCATACTTGGAAGAGGCATAAAGGAGAGAGAAAACAAAGAAAACAGGAGAAAAAGTAAGAGAGCTTGAGTAAAGAGTGAAAAAAAGAAAGAGAGAGAGAGAGAGAGAGAGAGAGAGAAGTCTTAAAGTTCAAAGCTTGGAGGCATTTGAATTGAAATTAGTTATGAACTAAAGAGTGAGAAGGTAAACGCCTTAGCTTGGCAACATGAGAAGGAGGGTACTCCTAAAGTCCTTTCCTTTTATCTATAATCTCACATTGTTTGTTTCTTACTATTTGAAATAAGAGCTTACAGAGTAGTCTAGAAGCTCCAATATATATATATTAAACTTGTACCCATAAAATTTACAAGCGACACGCTTTCTTTCCTTTGTTTACTGAACTGAGAATTGCCATAGAGAGGGAGACAAATGGTGAGACTAAGGTGCTTCTTGGACATTAACATAGGGGATCAGCTTGAAGGGAGGATTATGGTTAAGCTCTTCAATGACATCACTCCCAAGATTGTTGAGAATTTTAGGGCTCTCTGCACCGATGAGAAGGGCATTGGTCCTAATACTGGGGTGCCCCATTATTTCAAGGGTTCTTGCTTTCATCGTGTTATTAAAGGCTTTATGATCCAAGGAAGAGATATATCTACTGGAGATGGTACTGAAGGAGAGTCTATATATGGAATGAAGTTTAAAGATGAGGAGTTCAAGTTAAAGCATAAAAGGAAAGGGATGCTATCTATGGCCAATACTGGTCCTAACACAAACGGGTCTCAATTTTTTATCACTACGACTTGAACTTTACATCTTGATGGTAAGCATGCTGTATTTGGAAAGGTGATAAAAGGAATGGATGTGGTCCATTCGATTGAGCATGTGACAACTAGTGGCAATGATCATCCCACTCTTGATGTTAAAATTATGGATTGTGGAGAAATCCTTCAAGGAGTAGATGATGGAATATCCAACTTTTTCAAAGATGGTGATACTTATCTTGATTGGAGGATGAATGTTGTAGACTCCATTAAATCTTTTGGTAATGAGTACTACAAGAAACAATACTACAAAATGGCTCTAAGGATGTATCGAAAGGCCTTACACTACCTGGATATTTGCTAGGAGAAAGAAAGGATCGATGAAGAGTTGAGTTTGAGTTTGAGGAAAATGAAGACTTAGGTTTTTACAAATAGCTCTGTTTGTAAACTAAAATTAAGGGATATCAAAGGAGTATTGCTAGATACAAGATTTGCAGATAGTCAACATCACGAAATAATAAAGTGAGACCATCACTTATGTACATGGGAGCCACTATAATGCAAATATAGGCTATGCAACAAATAAAATGTTTTTGCACTTGCAGATGATGCAAGCCTCACCAAAAAAATGGAAGACACCTACTATGCTCCTACTCCATAAGTAGGTGACTTGGATCGACGTTACTATCTGAAAAATTTTAAACAATGCAGGGTGAGTGAAAACTTAGTGAGTAGATAGTACTACGTAAAGGAAGGGACAGACTAGGTATGGTAGAGTTTCACACAACCATTTATTATCTCAAAATTAGAACATCATTAACAATTAATATGAATAATAACAAAATAAGGTAACATTATTAATCTTCACATGAAATTTCAAATGAAAATATAAACAAATCTTAAAAAAAAAAACAAATCAATATATATGAGTCATATTAATAACCAAATCAAATTGGGAATATCTAACAGAACCATTAGAAGTCCAAAAATAGAACTATCTCAAGGCTAGCATATCAGAATAGATTAGATATCAATCATGAGCTTCAATCTCGAACTAATCCGAATAATGGCCTTAGGCCTTAAACAAAATATCGTAACATTGGCAACATACCCAATCATATCAGAATACATATTGTAGTACAGTACGGCTAACTTCTACTATCTGTAGTTACAAGGTCCTTGATAACTCTATGGAAATAGAGTTATTATTAACTAAAAAAGAAACTGAACGAAACAATATGTTACCTTATTAAATTATGCTTCAAGTTTTGATCAAATAGGTTCTAGAATGTAGTTCAAAAGGAACAAATCAAAGTGCATGCATTCAAATGTTCAAAATCATTCTTGAGGTAGTTAGGTTCAATCTCATGCAATTTATTCCAAGTTTCTAATGTACTTTATGCATCATGACAAGAATAGAGATAGATAACAGGTTCATATGCATTCACTACCATATTTTCTGCTATGCTAATGGAAAGTTAGTTGCTATTTTTGAGTGGAACTATTGGATGCTTAATATTGAATGCTGAAACTACTTATATTTTTATTGATTTCAAAATTTCCCAATATAAAAGAGATTGCCTATGTTCATATGCATGGATCCTTCCCCCAAACTTAGTCTAAGTGGTATCCTTACTGCATAACCTATACATTCAAATGAATAGGATAAAATAGGGCAATAGTTAAACTTAAATAAGAAAGAATAAAGTATTGCCCTATCTATTTCACATTCCAGTCCTTTGTCATCTCCTGTGGTTTTAGATTCACTTTCCACTTTTTTTTTTTTTCCAAGGTGCTAAACTCCTTTCTTGTATATTCTGAGGGTGCTTTTCAGTGAAATCATAATGAAACTAAAAAAAATTAAATAAAGAGAACAAAATAGATAAAATTGTAAGAAGCTTGAGTTGCCTCTTAAGAAGCAATTTAATTAGAGTCTTCAATTAAACTTTTTCTCTGATATGCTAGGGAATACTGATCTCTTCTAGTTCAAGTATGGGTGCATCAACATTTTGGTTAACAACATGGGTGTGATTGTCAACCACTAGTTCAGATGCTCTATTCTTATCACTAGTCATAATAGGTGATTCTTCCCTTCGACTCCTAGATTAGTTTCTAATTTTTTTTTTGGAAGTTTTCAATTTTAGATTCCAAAGGTAGAATCTTTACTTTTCCCACGCATAAGCATACATTAGCACCTGAATGATCAACAATGGAAAACACCACAGATAGTGCAAAACTCTTAATAATAACCTCAACCAAATTAAAAGCCAAGTCCCTAGCAATGACCCTAGAAACTTGTTCACTAAAATCTATACATGTAAGTGTATGTGGTCGCGAAAAGTAATAAAGAGTGAGTAAGATATCATTTCTACGAGGACTTGGATTTAATTCTAGACTGAAACTTTTATCAAAATTTTAAATCTGGTAAATGGATGATGTGTATAATAACTTGGTAATAATGTAAAATTGAGTAAACAAACAATTAAATCAATCTAGCACCTTAACTTCACCTCAATGTGTAGTTACTTTGTATTGATAGTTACTTCTTCCTGAGTTATGAATTAGTTTACTAACCTAGGGATTGAACTACTTATAATGTTCTGTCGAATCATTATAAACTTAACTACTTCCCCCAACTCCTTATATTTCTATGAAAGTTAGTTAAGAAGATAGTTAATCTAAAGCACTGCCCTAATCTAGGTTATCTAAGATAGTTAAGTACTATCATCTTCACTGCTAATTGCTATACTTACTACTGTTTAAGCATGCAAACAGAGATTATCTTCATCCAGTTCTTCATTTAGAGTTTCTCTTTTGAGTTAACCTAAATGTCAATTCAATTATAAGGTGATCAAGCTTAGAAAAGCATTAAGAGCATAATGAAAATAAGTAAACTGAATTCTAAACATCAATTAGAAAATACTATCATACAAACGTAATCCCACAAAGGGTTCAGCCAAAATACCAGATAAAACTTGATAGCCTCTAATAGGTATTAATATAGATTCATAAAACAAAGAAAAGCAATAAGAATACATAAAGTAGGAGGAAAGGGAGGTGTTCAGATGGGGGAAAACTCTATACAGATCCCTTAACTTTGAAACCACTCATCTCCTCAGCAACTTTCAACTTAAATTTCTCCCAAGTGATTTTCACTCATTTTTATGCTTCCTCTGTTTGGATACCTTTTTGATTGCCTTTAGGACCCTTTATATAGGCCTTAGAACCCTAAAAGTGGAGTATAGGTCAATTATGGAGCCTTCAATGATTAGAGCAAATTAGGGTTTCTGGCGATGTGCCCAAGTGAGGCTTATTTGCTGCCTGGGTGCCATGTCTCAGGTTTTGGGGCCCGAGCACTGCGTTTCTGGTGCATAGGCACCATCTTCCTAGCATGCATGGTGCTTGGCACTGTCTCTATAGTGCCTAAGCACTAACTCTCTAGTTTAGGCACCTAGGCGGTGGTTTCTAGTGCCTAGGTGCAATTTTCTAGAAAACTAATGCCTTGGAGTCGAAATTTTGGCACTTGGGCAATATTTTTCCAAAAAACTAGCACCCTAGGACTTGAAATTTGATGCTTGGGTGCAATACTATTCATTACAAAATTTTGAAGTGCATAATTAGCATATGAATTTCTTATGCTCGGAAGCTAAAATCTTCATTTTTCCTCCTTTCTTTGCTAGTACTTTTCTGGATCCATTTCTTGTAAATTCATCACATGGAATGTTAAATGTTTGCTTTATAATGGTCAAAGGTCTATTTCCAAGTTATAAATGAAATTTCTTTACAATCACTGAGATTTTATTTATAAATTAATTGTTTCTACTATCAATGTTGTTCTAGATAACTTTCTTTCAAAGAGTTATCAAGCAGTATGGGAATTACTATGAATGCAGAACCAATAAGAGATGACTAGAAATGTAGACTAAAATATGCCATAGACGACGTTGTAGTTATCAGAGGGTGTCTCTTTCTCATCCATTTATAGGTTAGGGTCAATTGTAGTGTCTTGTTTTGCAAGCTCCTCATTGAAACACTCTACACCCTTTAAGCATCCTACATAGCATCCTTAGCCTCTCAATCAGTATAGGCTTGTTTGATAGTTTGGAGTGACTTTATTACAAGAATGAGAATGAAAATAGGCCATGACATAATGGAATTGTTGGGACCAAAATCATGTTTGGTATGATATAAAGAGGAAATAATATTAGATGACATAGAAACATTAGGTCTTGAAGAGATGAAATCATTAGGACTAAAACCATGTTTGCTATGATATAGAAAAGGAATAAAATCAATGGGAATGGAATCATTGGGTCCTAATGGGATGGAATTGTTGGACTAAAAAAATCATGCAATCAAATTGAAATCTATCGATAAGAATTAATGGTATTGAAGTGTTTTACTTTTCTCTTTTACCAAGCTGATATAAAAATTTCTTTAATAAATATAATTTGCATAATTTTCAACAAACAATCATATCAAATTATAATTGATTTCTAAACAATTTCCATATGAGAAGACATTTGAATTTCTAGCCCTTGGATGACAAATAGGAACTTTGGCATTAGTTTTCCAATCCAAATATTGAAAAGTTTAAGCACTAATTTTCTAAAACTATATTCATTTAATATCATCAAGGGCAATTTCTTGTCATATGGATGATTTACTCCATTTAAATCAACATAACTTTACAAACAATTGCTAGGAACTATTTTAAACCAAAAAGAAGTGACTTCGTTCATGCCATATTCTTTCTAATGGCACCAAGGTCTTATACGCATGACATACATAAATGTGCCAACTCAACATTGATTTAAGGAGGAAGAACAATGATTGTACAATAAACTATTGAAATTAAAAGTTGACCACATTTTTTTTATATTTGTAAGCCTATCGAACACCTCTTAAAAGTCAAACTAATCTGGAAAAAGAAAATTTATAAATAATTGGAACTAATACAAAATATATAAACATATACTATAAGAATTAATTTTTTCCTCATGTAAGATTTTGGTAGAGTTTTCCCTTAATTATGAACCTTCAAAATTTCCTACAATGAGAAATTTGATATACCACATAATAGAGAGCTTCGCTCCTAACAACCTATACATACAGATAGTCAACATCACGAAATAATAGAGTGAGACCATTGCCTATGTACATGGGAGCTACTAGAATGCAAATATAGGCTATGAAATGAATAAAATGGTTTTGCACTTATGGATGATGCAAGCCTCACTAAAAAAAAAAGGGGAAGACACCCGTTACGCTTTTACTCCATAAGTGGATGACTTGGATAGATGCTACTATCTGAAAAATGTTAAACAACATAAGGTGAGTGAAAATTTAGTGAGTAGATAATACTAAATACGTACAGGAAGGGACAGACTAGGTATGGTTAGAGTTTCTCACAACCATTTATTATCTCGAAATCTAAACATCATTAACAATTAGTACGAATAATACCAAAATATGGAAACATTATTAATCTTCACATGAAATTCTAAATGAAAATATAAAAAAATCCTAAAAAAAAACAAATCAATGTATGTGAGTCATAATAGTAACCAAATCAAATTAGGAATATCTAACAGAACCATTAGAAGTCCAGAAACAAAACTATCTCAAGGCTAGCATATCTGAACATATCAGATATCAATCATGAGCTTCAAGCTCGAATTAATCAGAATAATGGCCTTAGGCCTCAGACATAATATTGTAACATCGGCAACATGCCTAGTCATATCAAAATACATATCATAGTACACTACTGCTAACGTCTACTACCTTTACTTACAAGGTCCTTGATAACTCTATTGAAATAGAGTTATTAAAGTCATTTTCATGCTTTATCGTGGTGTAATCTTGTTAGTTTTAGTTAAAGTTTAAGCCATTTTTTTTTTTTAGTTGTTTTAGTGTTGTTTTGATGAGTCATATACTTAAATCTTAACAAATCAGAGTTTCTCATGTTGCCTCCACTTTTGCTCAGGCCTTGTATGGAAGACAGGAGTGTTTTGGCATCAACAAATTGAATATCCCAACTTTGAGGCAACTTTTGGACCCATAGATATTAGAATTTGGAGATGGCTATTTTATAGAAAGTTATAGAACTCTTTAAGACCTTTCTAACAAGTGGTAGTTCACTGAATTCTAACATTGGATGGCAAAGTTATGGGCAAAATAGTGAAGCTAGCCTAGTAGGCTACGATTTGGCACCTAGGCGCTAGAAACTGGAGCCTAGGCACCAGATCGTCCAAAAAATTGGCTCCTAGGCACCAAAAACTGAAGCCTATGCTCCAAAACACAGTAAATGAAAGGCAAGAAAGGAATCGATAAAAGTAACAAAAAAGCATTTTCTTCTCTTCCTCTTATCTATTTCTTCTGATTTACTATGTTTTCTAAGATGAGCTTGATTGTAACTCTAAATATGCTAGGCTAGGTTTTCGTTCTATAGGATTATGGTTATTTGGCATGTAGATTGATGATTATTTTACTCTTCTACTTGAATTTTAGTGTGAATGAATTTATTCAATTCAATTTTATATTGTACCCTTTTTGCTTGGCCACCAATTAGGATTAATGTTAAGGATTTGAGGATTTTTGAAAGAGAAGCCCAAATTTAGTCATAGGACTGAATATCGCATGATTGATGTTGAATTATTGCTTGAATTTAACTCAATTTGCTTTTTGGATAAACATATACCTATCTAATGTGTGGAGTTATGTTACTTGTACTTATTGCGTCTCTCTTAGTGGTTCTTATAGAAATATAGGAAATTAATTTAGAGTGATGGAATTTATAAAGGTTTGACAAATTCTTATAATGATATTAGAGGTTAAGATTAACTTATGAGCATTGAATTCAAGTTAGAAAAGTAATAATATTGTAATTGAAATGCCAAATTAGATCATAATCCCATAAAGTTCTTTTTTGATATATACTCATATCCCTTAGTCTCACTCTATTGGTTCTTTGCTTTATTTTCTTTCATGATTAAATTGCATATTGTGATTAGCTTGGATAAAGTAACTGCGATAGCATTATAACTTAGCAAAGGTCTTAACAAGAGTACCCAAAAAATGATACTTGTTTTTTTGCTACTATATTACTTGTTGATAGTGTACACTTGCAATATGGCATCTTGCACACAATAGTCCTGTTTTGGATGCATTCCTAAAAATTTATCTAACATATGTAAATCCATAATCAAAAGTCCAAGTTTCAGAAATTCAGAATGAAACTTTTGCATAGAGATATAAAAGCATCAAATTCTCATAATCCCAATACATTGTACGTACAAAATCATATGTCATTATAATTAAAGACTCAAAGTATTTCTTGAATATAAAACCATAATACTTCAAATTACATAACAGAGAATTTCAAAAGTTCAGAATCATTTTAACTTAGAAATTCAACTCAGAGGAATTATGAAATTGGAATAAGAATAATTTAGATATTGCACAATCAAAATAATTTGGAAATGCCAAACATGATAATTCAGAGGTACATAACTAGAGTGCTTCAAAAAATGCAGAATTAGAATAATTCAGCCATTTAGAAAATTTAGTCAAATGCTTGGTATGATTTTGATCATATCCAAAGTTTACAAATACATAAAGGATATGGAAATGATGAAATTTTGTTCTTTTTAAATTTCCAAGAAGTCTGTCCCAAGGCACAAAAATATTCAAGAACAATTATTTTTACAACAAAATTGCATAAATTAGAAAATACATATAAGTAGCATTATCTACTCACTTGGCCCAAGCACACACAACTCACTTCTTTACCAGCTGGAATGAGTGTAGCTTCTGTGACCCTAAAAACAAAGATATACCTTTTAACCTCCCATGCCAAGAAGCATCTTAACTTGGGTAAATCTAAAAGAAATTCCCCTTAAAATTTTAATTCTCATAACTGGCACTCACATGTATATACACTTTGGAATATGCTTCGGGAACCTAAATGTCCATAAGTTTATAGATTTCATTCTTTCACCAATGACATTGATATTTTGCACTAGAACTATTCCAAGGTTTTGGTCATGATGTCCTTATACCCATAAGTTCAAATAATGTCCACCAAATGAGAATTTAATTGTCATTAAGTCCAAAAATGTTGTCACACATATACTCTAAGTTTATGACTACTAAACTTGCTAGTTTCATGACTTTTGCTTCCCACTAATGGAATTATTTCTAACATAGATATTGAAGTTCTCAACATATAGACGACGTTAAACACACTTTCCAACACTATTATTTACATACTACTCCAAAAAATAAAGCTACCCAAATAGGTTAATTAATTCATTCCACATTGCTTTTGAATTATTCAATATCATTCAATAGCTTAAAAATTATACATATCATATTTAAGATAATTGTTCAATGATAATAGCCACTTCTGTTGAGCTTTCCTTTATCAAACTTCCTCTCACAACAATGGAACTTAAGATAAATTATAGAAAAATTCCCCAAGTGGATTACCACTCAAAATACAACTACCAACAACTTGAATTCCTCTTATTAAGGTCCAATAATGCAAGTAGAACAAGAAATCTTCAAATTTCCTCTTCACACTTCCATTCGCTATAATGGACAAGGGGTTTCTAAATCAATGATCAAAACATCAAATTAGCATATGGGAAATGTTAGAATCTTACCTTGGATCAAAACCCCTAAACAATTCCGATGAAACAACTCCAAATCAAGCCCTAAATTTTAAAATTTGGATTTCATTCACTATTCACGTGATTGTTCATATGATAAGAGGAAAATTTGATTTCAGAAGCCAAAAAGCAAAACTAAGCTTTGAATCTAATGGAGGAAGGAGTGAAATACACTAATTAAACAAAGCCCTAAAGAAATCTACAAGAAATTCACCATAATTGTCCAAATTCTGAATTTTTTTAATCACTGTTCATATCTTCACATCAAAATTAAGGCTTTCTATTTGTGAAGCATTAGCTTGAAATTAAACATTGAGATTAAGAGAGAACTGATTGAGATGCATTGTACAACCAAAGCCCTAATGAAATCTGAAGCAAAAGTCACCAAATCACATGAAAATCCACCAAAAATCACGCCTCGAACTGACATCACTCCCTGACATTTTTTGTGTTCTTTCCTGGCTGTATCATGCCAGAAATAAGCTGCTAATGGTTGAAAACATAAGGAGCAATGATGAGGAAGCAAAACCAGGCGAGAATAAAAAGAAATGGTGGAGAAATGGTTCCTTGGTTGTCGCATGGTAGAGCTGCATGGGGAAAAAATTATGTGAAGAAAGAAGAAAATGAAGGGTGATTTTGTCTTTTCATATAGGGGACATGTGTCATTACCATTAAAAAAAAAAATGACAAAGATTATAGTCTAAACGCACATTGTGGGATTTGAAGTCAGGCGATTTGGTTTACATGGGTATGGCTATTTGTCATTTCATCATCTTTGATTTAATATATAATGCTTCCAAATTTTTCTTTTCTACCCTTGATTTAAATTTTCACCTTTGCCCAAATATATATTGCCTTCCTTTCTCATATAAATGCATATATCTACAAAACAAAACAAAACAAAAAATTTCTAATAAGATTAAAATATTAAATGAAATTTTCCAAGAATATTACACTTTTTAACATTTTTCTCAACTTTTCCAAAAATTATAAGATTTACTATTTTGACCTCATGCTTTATTTACTTTATAATGGACCCAAAGTCCTTACCTTTCCAGCTATGTGTTTTATAATAAAATTCCTTCTAGATGAGGTTCATCAAATTTATTTATTTAATGTTATAATTTATATACGTATAAGAAATAATATTATATATAAAAATGCATACAATCATCTTATTCAATTCATTTGTTTTTCCTATTGTTTTGATTCTTTTTTAAATTTTAGCTTAAATAAATAAGTATGTACAATAATTTAAACTGAAAAAGTACAAAGGGTACATGTGCAATGTTTACTTAGATGAAGTTGTGATAGGAGATAAATTCGATGTCAGAACATTCTATTTAAATTAATCAACATGATTAATGTTTTAATGCCGAGAATAATTAGCGAACTGCCCTCTGCAAAGTGCTCAACATTTTTTCCATGTTTTCTATGGACTACAGAGGCAGTGACACATATAACAACATTAAAGATTGGGAACAGAATATAAGTAGTAGAAGGATGGATCACGCAAAGCGGGACAAAAGTTATTGGATCAAATATTTGAATCAAAAAAGATAAATTATTACAATTCAAAAGGAGTATGCTCTCATTAATTAGAAAAATCAAATCAAGAGTATAAAATAAACTTACATATAAAAGCTAAAATTTTAAGAATCCAAAAGGCCAAGTAATCAATTCCTGTCACTCATTATACAGTACTGATTTTAATAGAAAAAGAAAAAAGTACTAATTTTGAAAGAAAAGGGAAAAAATAGTTCTAATCAAAACTTAAACTCATTAAGTCAATTGTGTCATTTGATTAATAAGAACAAGATGGAAAAAAGTAGGGGAAGAATATTTTGGTTGAATATATGAAAAATAAGAAAACCAAAAAACAAAAGAAGCCCGAATCTAACAATGAAGTGGTCAGAAATTTGTACCAAATCAACTATTAGTCAGAGTTACTTATTAATCTTTAGTTACATTTATTTATTTAACCATCTTTTATTTGATATTAAACATTTCCTTTAATATAAAGTACATGTTAATTAAATATTTGATTATTAATTATTTAGTAATGTGTTATACATTTATATATGCTTGTTATTTTTTTGCCATAACTTAGAATAAGTCATTAATTTTCTATATAAGTTAATCAACCGTATTATATCAACAAGATTTTTTATTATTAATTAATATATCAAACTTGATATAATATCGACCAATAAAGTAATTTTCATAAATTAAAAATTAAAAATTAAAAAAGTTCCTGAAAATTAAAAATGACTTTAAAGATTAATACATGCAAAATTTTAGCTTATGTAGAGTAGCATTCTACTTCAAGTTTATGCACTCAATCAATTAATGTAATTCAAGGGAGAGAAATTAACTATATAATTACACATGTTTAAATAATGACATCATATTAGTTCAAAACAAGAAAACCACATGATATAATTTAACTCAAAATATAGAGGAAAAAATGGGAAGGTAAAATCATACCTATTAGTGAAGTTCTACTGGAGATGATCAAAGATTACAAAGAAGGATTTGGTATCAAAATTCAAAATACACAAAATGTGTGGCCAATATATAAATTTTATTAATATATATTGGGAATCAATATATAACAAATAATTAACAGGGTTTATATAGTAAGTACGAAAAAATTATTAGGTATTTTTTAAAATTTTATTCATCTACTCTTCTTTTAAACTTCACTTTCTGACTTCGTTGATATTTGGCTACCTTCAGAAGACACCAATGCCGTCAAAGAGTGAATGATAAATAAAAATGAACCCAAAAACAATTGCCAACTAAGCCAAAAATTGAAACAAAAAACTGATTATGCAAATATGGGTCCTGCATTTGACTCCGTGAAAGTACTTCAAGTTGTTAGTTTCATTTTTTTAGGAGAAAAACCTCATCTTAGTCCCCGGCTCATTGCTTTTGTTTCATTTTGGTCCCAAATTTAATATTAGTCTGAAATCAATCTCTAACTCATTGTTTTTGTGTCATTAGTAAAGTGACATGAAAGTGACTGACTTTATGAGCCCCTGCTTCTCTCTACCATGCGAATGAAAGTTAGGACTTCCTGTTTCTCTCCATCGTGGTTCTCTACTAAAAGATTTGGGTCCAAGAGTTGAAATTGAAATCTTTTTTATTCACTTTAGTTCCTGATAAAAATGTTCAAATTATAATTTTTACCCATACATTATTTTCTCCTTCTATTTTAATCCTACCAACATGTTTCTGCCCATGGTTTTATAAAAAAGTTAGAACTAAAATTTTATCTAGGACAATTTTTTTCATTTTTTTCCCTAATAAAAATGCTAAAATTATAATTTCTATCCTAGACATTATTTCTTTTATTTTAATCCTGCCAATATGTTTCTGCCGACAATTTTATTAAAATGTTAAAACTAAAATTTTATCTCAGACAATATTTGTTCTTTTCATTTCAGTCCCTGATAAAAAGGCTCAAATTATAATTTTTTTTCCCAGATATTATTTTCTCCTTTCATTTTAATCTTTAAAATTTTATTTTATTTTTTTAATGTTATTCTTAAAATCATCTTGAGTTTAACTAGAAGATAGTACAATTATTTATACCCTAATAAAGATCATATATATCTAACTACGTATATTTTTAAGATGTTACATAATATATGTACATATATACATATATCAATACATTTTTTTGGGTTATTAAAATTCAAGTCCTAAACGAGATAATGCCAAGTCAACCATTGCAACCTTGCCAGTCTCGTCGGCTGCTGTGTGTAGTAGGAGCAGCCCATGATAGTCTATAAATTCATAGAGAACCGAACTCTCCTTGATCACATGCAAGCAGGTAATATGGCTACAGCGCATGGCTTTCTTAGTTGGACTCATCGCCTTCGAATAGCCCAAGATATTGCTACCTTCGCTTCTCAAATGGATTAATAAAATTTTACATGTCAAAAAGAAGTTTTCTCTATTTTGAAAGATCATCATGTGTTTTCGGGTTAATTTAATTTTTTGTATACTAATATATTTGTAATTATAAAATACCTAATAGTATTAGTAAGACTCATTTTCTTAAAAAAGAAGTTGCTTTCAGTATGAATTCAAGTGCCTCTTCAACATTCACAAAATTGATATTGCTTACAAAAGTTTCTTTTAAATCAGATTTTCAAGTGCTTCCAGTTCATTTTTAATTGGTATTGCTTATAAAAGGTTTTTTAATAATTGTTGGAGAGAAGAGGTGGCATAGAAAAGGGTAAGACCCCGGTGGAGAGAATATGTGAAAGGACGAAACAGAGGAGTCCCAATATTTCGATTCTAATTGTCGGAGGGGTGTGGATTCAAGATGACAGCATCATGATGCACGACGTGGAAGGGAATTTTTCCATGTCACTTTGGTGATGCTCCAAGTCAGCACTAAATGGCCGCATCAGCAAGTATATAACCATTTTATCTGTTAAACAGGGGGACTAAAATGGGACAAAAGCAAATAGTGAGGGATTAGTTTGAAACTAATATTATGTGGGGGATTAAAATTAAAATAAAACAAAGAGTGGAGGACCAAAATAAAATTTTTATCCTTTTTTAAGAAAGGTGGATGACATCTATGTGGAAAATTAATTATTAGGAAAAATTGTATTTTGTTCTTTATAGTTTCAATCAATTTAATTTGGTCCTTATTGTTTGAAAATTTGTAATAAAATCCATGTAGTTTAAATAAAGTTTTTAGTCTCTACCATTATATTTTAACTTTTATGTCACGACCTTAGTCAATAGGATATGACTGGCACGGGGAACGAGATATCCCTCATCCTCATCAACCTATTAGATATCTCAAAGACAACAGAACTTAAAATAAAATATGGATCCTCATCCAATAAACTCATGGCTAATACCTCTGCATGTAATTATCAAAAGAATCAATTTAATCTCTGTGTAGAAATTTCGACAAAGTCTCCCTTAAAATATAGATCTCTTGAAATTTCTACAACAAAACTATCTAACATACAACATAATAGAAAGCTCCACTTACCTATGTATGGATACAACACAGCCCATAACTATGGAATTACATCAAGTCACTCAGCCTATATACAAGGGAGCAACTAAGTCTAATTACAAAATGTACCATAAGAAAACTGTTGTTCTGGCAACAGGCTAGGCACACCAAAAGAATAAAAACATTACACATCCTACTCCGTAGGTGGATGTTCTGGATCAGTGCTGGAATCTAAAAATATTAAGTAATAGGGTGAGTAAAAACTCAGTAAGCAAATAATACTAATAATATAAGGGAAGGGACAGATTGACAATGGTAAAGTTTACCACAAATACATTCGTTGTTTAAAATAAAAAACCTTACATGGTTAATTCAACAATTCCAAAAGCAAAAGAAAAACCATTTACTGTCAAATTAGTCCAGCCTTGAATATTCAAATCATGTTCTTAACTAAAATGAATCAACATATAATAAGAATTTAAAATATCAACTTAACATAATACGTTGGGAATCTCCTACAAAAGCATCCAATATTCAAAATATAAAACTAGCCAAAGGCTAGTAAAATTAGATTTGAGCAATTACCCGTTATAGGCCTTGAGCTCTAAATAAATCATAACAATGGCCTTAGGCTTCAAACAGAATATAGAGGTAAGGAAATCATACCTAACCACATTAGAATACCAATTGCAGTGCACTACAACTATGACACTAATAAAAATTAACATAGATGACATTTAAATTGGTGACATGAAATTTGTTCCATTCTTAAATTAAAAAAAATGAAGCAAAACCATTGGGAAGAATGGAAAAGATAAATTTAAATGGTGTGGTTTAAATATCAAATATGAACTTTGGTTTAGTGGTAAGATCTTGGAACCTTAAATCAGATGGCAATGGTTCAAGTCTCAACTTTCCACTCTCCAAGGATTTTTTTAGTGCTACCATGTGTCCTAACCAAGTAAAATTACCAACTTGCCCCTCACTTTATTTTCTCCCTTCCGACACCTTTTTTTTACATAATGCTTCCTCCTCTTTCTCTGTTGTTTTGTTGCTGCCTTGCTTTACCACACCTCCACCACCACTGACTGGTGTCCTCTATCACCGATGAACCATCTCTGGCTAAAAAAGATGGCCAGCTCTTCTTTGGTTGCTGTCGGCCGAAAATTGCTCCATTTTTAGGTAAGTTTAGTTTAATCTTCATGTGGGTTCTAATTGCTACTAAAATTTCATCCTTTTGCCTTTAAGTGGTGATTAGAATGGTGAGGTTTTGTGGTGAAATTTTGGAAATGCTCAAGTTCATACTTAGGGCTAGTTACAGACCAATCCAAAAATTTTCAAATTTTTGGGGTCAAACATAGAATTGTATGAATTATGGAATTTAATTGTTAAGGATGGTTTATTAGGAATACTATTAATTTTTATGAAGTGGTATCTTATTGTTATCCATGTTTAGGCTTATTTGAAGGTGATGGAAAATTTTAAAGTGTTGCAAATTGGGAGTTAATTGAGTATTTAGAAATAAGAAATATAAAAGAAGTGAATATAATTGCATTGGCAATGTTAAATTGATGAGAAGTTAGCAAGGCATATGGTGGAATCAAAGAAAAATGAAATAAGCCTAAGGCATGAATTTTAAGTGGTAAGTAAAGAGATGTAGGCATGAATTTAGTTATTGAGATTATATATTGAAAAGAGAATATGAACTAAAGAAAGAAAACTTTCTTTAATAAGGTGTGTGTTTGAGCCCATGATATGGGTTAGCATAGGACTTGTAAATATTTCAGTTGTCCATAGTAAGTCTTCCCAATTTATGAATGTGCTAAGGGATAATATAACAAGATCAAATAAAATGAGTATTGGTGATGGTGTGGATTAAGGAAATTTATACTTTTGTGTTATAGGGATTTATCTTGAGCAATATCCCATAACTAAGGAAAAGAAGCAAGGTTAATTTAAATACTTCAGCAACCAGGTAAGCAGTAGCTCTTTCAACATTATTACATGTTATATGATGTTGTTTACCATTTATAATATTATGTAGTGAAATTTTTGTGGTTATTGTCCTTATGCTAATAAGGGAATAGCTTACTAGACTTGATTAGTCTTTCAAATGAATTATGAATTGTATGTGGTGCTACATAACACTTATAAAGCAGATATAATATCATAGACAGGAACGTTACAAGATATTGACAAACATGTTATTATGATGTGATGTCCATGCAAGAACTAAATAAGGGGGTTATATGAAAAGTGAGTATTAAATGGATTAATTAGTGTGAGCTTGTGCTTCATGACCAACTTATTTAAATTTTCCAATGGCAAGTACTCTTGATCGATGCATATAGTTTCCCTGAGGACTATGGACTCTCGACCAAAAAATATATTTTTCCAAGGGCTAAGTACCTTTGACTGACTTGGTTACCATAGAAGTAAGTCCATGATCATTATTTTATATTGCACAGTTGTAATTTGTTTGCATTGAGTAAATGACATATGTTATTGCCTTATTACAATAAGGGTTTAAATGTTAATTAACAAAATACTGGTCACTTTTAAGGTTAGGCCAACAGGTATAGTATTTGATATATAAGAACTTATTATGAAGTAATTTTCATTGAACATTGCATACCTCAAGGTATTTGTATTGATTATGTTACTAGAATACTACCTGTTTATATTTTTTTTACTTTTAGATAGCTACCTTGAGCAGTGTCTTGAGCGTGAGGGTTAGAAGAATTTTACTTATGTTGTAGGGGTTACAATTCCTTATTTTATTAAGGTATCATACTTTTGTAATAGTGTAGCATATGACAAAAATGTAAATAATTGTATATATGTATGTATGGATAACCACAGGCAGATTCCTCATTCCCCTATTTTGGTATAGTTTTATTGATTGTTGGCTATGTTGAGAGCTAAGCTCTCTTTTTTGAACTTTAATGAATTAGCATATGATTGTAGCATTTTTAGTATGTCTCATTTACAGGGAAGACTCTGCTGAAATTTTTACATGAAATCTTATTGATAAATTGCTTAATATTAAGGTTTTCGTAAGCTTATGTTGTTGCATAATTTGCATATTCCTTTAATCAATTAGGAAAACATAGTGGTTGGCTTGCAAAAATGGGGTTATTTCCGTTATCTATGTCAGTTGCACTCTGAGAGTTCGAGGTGTGACAATGACTAACATTTACTGTCGTTAGCTATAAGGTCCTATTTTAGATACATTCCTAAAAGTTTATTTAACATCCAAAAATCCATAATCAAAATTAGAATTTCGGAATCAGAATGCCTTAGAATTTCAATTTTAAATAATTTCGATAATTTCAAACATAGAATCATAGAGTCTATAAAATCAGCAAAAATTCCTAGATTTAGAATATACAATATCATTCATAAATTCATATGCTTGCCCAAGTACTAGAGATATCCCATATTCATATTTGAAAATAGATAATTTAAAACTAAACATCTTGCATAATTAGGACTATCTACTTACCTGGTCAAAGCACACACAAATCACCCCCTTACCCGTTAGGATTAAAAATGATAGCTTAACCATAAAAATATAACAATCAATAGATCTTAATTTTCCATATTAATCAAAATCTTAATTAAAATAATTTCTAAAAGAAACACCCACTATAACTTATCCAGACCAATATGTGGCTCCTATTTAATTAGGTTCCTATTATTCCTCTCAATGATCCTAATTTCCTTAATTTATACATACTGGTATACACATGTTGGGATAACACTTAGGAACCTAATGATCCCCAACTTACAGCCTCATTTTCATTGATGTTCAACACTGATATTTTTGTACTAAAATGTTTCCTAGGTTTTGAAAATGCCCTCAGGCCAATAAACATAGATAATACTCTCTGCAGTCCTTGAGTTGCCTAATGTTATCAATTGAGTCAAAAGATTATTCCAGTCATTAACAATGAAATTATTGAACATTTATAATTACTTCTATTGCACTCTTGTTCATTAATCTCCCTTCTACAATAATGAAATTTAGTGTGAGCTTGAAAAAAATTCTTAAAATCACTTACCACCCAAATGACAACTTTAACAACTCCTACAATCCATCTTGATGTCCAATATCATGGGAAAATAAAATTTTCTTCGATTAACAATGGTCCACATACCTCAATTCCCTACCAAGAGAGAGGGGTTTTTAATTTTAGTGTCCAAACATCAAATTAACACATGAAAATTGTTAGAACCTCACTTGGAATCAAAACCCCTAAAGAATTTCCCCGAAAAAACTTCAAATCATGCCTTAATTTCAAATTTTGAGCCTCTATCACTATTCATGTTATTCATCCAAAAATTAGGGATTTCCAAATTCAAGCACTAATTCACAAAATTGGGAGCTCAAATGGGTTGAGAACAACACAAAAATTATTTTTAAATCAAAGCCCTCAAGCAAAACATCGAAATTTGACCTAAATTCGGCCAAATTTCAAATTCATCGTTACTGTTCACTCACGTCAGCCAGCTGGGAAGAAGCTAGATTTCTAATCAATTTTCACAATAGTAAAAGTTGGAATCCATGGAGAACAAGTCGAAATGAGGATTAGCATCAAAAGCCCCATCAAAATTGGATTAAATTCGCCAGGTTTCTGGCAACTTTCCAACCAACCTAAGCGGCAAAGGTTGTCAACGAGGTGTTGGGTTACTGGTGCTGGTGCTGATCGACGATGAGAAATTGCAAAATTTTCAAAGAAGAGGAAGAGGCTTGGGGAGACGAAGAAAAATTAAGGAGAAGAGGATGTCTTAAGGGCATTTTGGTAACTTCACTGTTAGGGACACATGGCAGCTTAACAAAAATCATACTTTGATGCAAGAGAGGAGATTTAAAGTCAGGTTTTAATGCAAGCTTGGAGCTTAGCCACTTAAGCCAGCTTAGAATTCATGAAACCTGCTACTTGGATTAATATAATAGCTGTCTTAAATCTCCTATTTCTACAATTAATTAATTGTTATATTTATTATTTACTATTATTATTTATTTTATTTTATTTACTATTTTTTCCACTTTTCCTATGTAAATGTTCAAAAAAAAAAAAATTATCCCTCAAGGTAAAATATTTAAATGTCAAATTTTGGAATATTACATTTTATGTCATTTGTTAGCATAAATCACACATTAAAATGTTAAGCTGACATATACTTAAGTATATTAGCAAATTTCACAAAATACTAACACAATTTTAATACTAAGGACTAAATTAAAAGATTTGTAAACTGTAAGGATTTGATCACAAGCTTTTAAACTATAGACACCAAATTACTAAAATGTGAATTTATAGGGACTGAATGCTTTACCTATGAATTATGTTAAAGGGAACCTAGTTTACAGATAGCATCCCTTTAATCAGAACATGTTCTCTGTCATATGAATCTTGTTTGAAAAGGAAGAAAAACACAGAATTGTGTAGGGCTTAATAATAGAACATGTGCTCTAGGCACTTGTTTACAGCAAACAGAAAATATATAAAGAGAACAAATGAACATGCATCAATGTTGAGCACTAGCCATTTGAATCATCTGGGCTATCCTTCGCATGGTTGGTCGAGACGGAGGATTTGTTTGTAAACATGAAAGAGCTAGAGTCCCAATCAAAGTTAATTCCTTCAACTTTTTTTCTTCGGGCAATGTTAGATGTGGATCTAAAATCTCTTTGAAGTTGATGTTTTGAAGACCACTTGTTTGTATGTGGGAAATTAGATCACTTGGATGCCTTCCCATAAGAACCTCGAGAGCTAAAACACCAAAGCTGAACACATCACATTTCTCAGACACTGCCATTGAGTATGCAAGCTCTGCAACAACCAGAATAATGTGATAACTTTCCATTTGCAAAATAATGACTACAAGAAGCATGTTTTGGTCAATTGATCATAGCTTGGATGAAGTCCCAGTATACCCTCATCATACATGTATACAAACACACACACAAAAGTAGAATATGGGAAGAATAATAATAGTAATGTGTTTGTCGTACAAAACTTCAAAAGAAAAAGATAAAAGGGATATGTTTTCTATAATAAAGAAATAAACTTGGAAACTAGAAAGTTTTAATGCATATATATGTCAAAAGTTCCAGGATAATCAAATTTATCAAGAACTACGATGTTTTGAACAGAGTAAGGCAAGGTTAAATATCAAACTCACCTGGAGCAGCATAGCCATATGTGCCGGCAAATGTTGTCCAAATTGATGAATCAGGCTTCAGGAACCTTGCTGTGCCAAAGTCTGAGACATGGGCTTCAAGACGTGCAGATAATAATATATTGTTGCTTGATATGTCTCTGTGAATTATTGGGGGATTGCAATCATGATGCATGTAAGATAAAGCATGAGCTACACCTTCGACTATTTCAACCCTCGTAGGCCAATCTAACTTTAATGCTTCTTTGCCATCTCTAAGCATATTAGCTAAATTCCCTCTTTCCATGTACTCATAAATTAAAAATGTGTGCAACCCTTGTGAGCAAAATCCATACAACTTCACAATGTTCCGATGGCGTATTTCTGTCAAAGCATCAATCTCACTCTTAAAGGCTTTTATGCTCTCGATGTCTAAGTCGCCTGATTCATATCTTAACTTTTTAATAGCAAACACGTCACCTCCTGGCATTACTACTTTATAGACTTCTCCAAAAGCTCCCTCCCCTATTGAATACATGTCATTAAAGTTCTTAGTTGCTTCCATTATGTCTTCGTACACAACTCTACCATTGAAGTGCCATATTGAAAAAGGATTTTGTGTCATGGCTGCACATTGATGTTCTGAAACTACTGAGTTCCTCTTATGGCGAATAACAAAGATACCGACCAACAATGAGACAAACAGTGCACCTCCCAAAGAAGTGACAACAGCTATAACAACTTTCATCTTGTTGCTTTCATGTGGTGTTTCTGTCACAGTGACAATGCAAGGCTGTAACCCACGTATCCTTCCACATAATTTATTGTTTTTACTCAAATCTAGTGGATAGGAAGAATTGAATATGCCACTATCCGGTACAAGACCCTCCAAATTATTGTATGAGAGGTTGAGGCTTGACAAGCTCAACATTCTACTAAGCGAATCAGGGATAGAGCCTGACAAATTATTGTGAGACATATTTAAGCTTTCCAAATGTTGGAGCTTACCAAATTCAGCAGGAATTTTTCCAGAGAGTGAATTGTAACTCAAGTCCAAACAATATTGTAGGGCTGCAAGATTTCCAATTTGGTCAGGGACTATACCAAAGAAGTCATTGTTGCTCAAGTTTAAACTCACCAATTTGTAGCAATTCCCTATTTGATAAGGGATTGGTCCATTGAGCTTGTTCGTTGATAGGTCTAAAGCCTGCAGATTGGAAAGCTTTCCAATGCCCATAGGTATGATACCTGAAAGATTGTTGCTATTCAAATATAGATTGTACAGGCTTGAGGAATTCCCTATTTGTGGAGGAATATCTCCTGCAATTTTGTTGTAGGACAAATCAAGGTCTATTAATTGACCCAACTGAAAAATCTCACCAGGAATAGCGCCGTGTATGGAATTTCCAGCCACTCTAAGAAGTTGCAAGCTTTTACAGGCACCCCAATTTGCAGAGAGCTCACCTTGTACTCTATTGTAGCTTATGTCAAGGTAAGTAAGATTAGGATAAACTCCAAAATCTCGGTCTGCATAGCCTGTCAGTTGGTTATGTTCAAGTTGAACTTTAAATAATGATGAGCAATTTCCTAGGCTTACTGGGATTGGACCAGTGAAACTATTGTAGCTTGCAGTGAAATTGACAAGCTTACCACCTTTGCACACATGCGGTGGTAATTGACCAGTGAAGTTGTTCTTAGCAAGAAGCAGTACAGTTAAAGATGAAAGATTTCCAAACTCTTTTGGCACATGACCATGTAAATTGTTGTTGCGAAGGCGAATGTCAATGAGATTGGTCAATCTACCAATACTAGGCGGAATTATGCCTGAGAGATGGTTTTCTGTCATTGAGATAACACTTAACTTTGTACAGTTGGCTAAAGATAGTGGAATGGGCCCATAGAAGCTATTCCCATCTAAAGCTAGAATAGTTAAATCTCTTAGATTCCCTATTTCGTGCGGAATTCTACCGCCAAGGAGGGTGTCTTGCAAGACGAGATTTTGGATCACAATCAGGCCAACTTTGTGTTGATCAGTGCCATTAGGAAATAGACGAGGGTCTAAGATTCCTGTTAGATCGTTTTGTGAAAGATCAAGCTCTTGAAGTTGAGTAAGATTGGCAAGAGACAGAGGTATAGTCCCATTGAGATGATTGTGATTAAGGTCAAGGAATTGGAGTTTTGAAAGCACCCCAATGCTTTCTGGTATGGGGCCACTGAGTTTGTTAAATTTGAGATTAAGAAGAAGAAGATTTGGAAATGCTGAGAAGTTCAAGTTTTGAAGGGTACCTTGAAGACCAGTGCCTTTCAAGTCTAGTTCAACCACACTTCCTGAAGAATCACATGTGATTCCACGCCATGAACATGGGGTTTGAGCAGAACTAGAGTTGGTGTTCTGGGGAGAGACCCATGAATCTAAAACTGGTTGGTTTGGGAGATTTTGTTTCCATTTGAGCAAAGCTTCAGTTTCGGTGAGTCCTGAAATGCCCTGGCATAGTGCCCACAAAGCCAAGCAAGTAGCTGAAATTGGAAGGAAGGCAGAAATTTTTCGCTGGGCCATTCTTTAGAATATGCTTGTTTGTTCAATTGAGTTCTTCTTTATATACAAAATTAGCAGGAAGACTTTGGCGTTGACCATGTTGCAACTGTTAAACAAAGTGAAGAGTCATTAGCCAAATGGAAAGGGTCTAGATAGCCATAGAAGTTACTGATCTCACCGTACCCGAAATAATCGTTAGTTTGGCTCAATTTAGTTTCCTTTTCTAAGCCATACAACTATGGACATGTCTGATCGACTTCCAAATATAGAAAATTTGTCAGGAGTAAATTATAATTGATAAATTATATTGGAAATGGAAATGAGAATGGAGAAATACTATACAATATTATTGAATAAAGAAAAGTACACATTGGCATTAATTATTTATAATTAAAGGATGTGGCCACAAAATTGCGGATGCATTCTTTTTCTTTATCAACTTGGCGTTTATAGTCTTCCAATAATAAATGGTACGTTCAATTTTCAACACGATGCCTTTGATATATATGAATGAAGACTATTTAGCCAATTAGGTGACTTGCTTTTCCATTTGGTTCTTCTAGTTCAATGAATTATATATGAAGACGAAATAGCCAGGTCGAAGATTGAAGACTTTGTTATCTACAAATGGTCCAGCCAAGGACTCCCGTGCCAAACTTTGTCTTTATCGGAGGACTATATATGGTTTTCCTAGGTCGCTATATATAGGAGGAGAAAGGTGATTCAGATTTTCTTACTAAATGGAGAGCGACTGGCCAAACTTTGTAGACTGATTTATAATATGTTTGGTTTGATGTTTAGAAATTTAAAAGTTTGTTTATATATATATATAAAAAAAAAAATTTCCTTACAAATATTTTTTTTTTTAATTTCGCAATTAATTTTTTTAAAATTCACTTTTGTTATCAACAGTTTGCATGTGAGTAAAAAGAAATCTTACTATTACTTAGGATGAATTGTACTGATTGAAAAAAGTTTTTAAACATAAATCACAATTTTGCAAAATCATATTTGACCAAAATCAATTTACAATTATCCAAAATTAGAAAGTCTGGGCTATTATACGACACAAAACTAATATCTTTGGAACTATATAAAATAATTACAAGCCTTCAGAGAATAATGACAAAGGAAAGCGTGGACCACAGAGTATAGTTGAAACAATACAATTGGCGGTGATGCCACTAAATTTTCATCTTATGTTCACACTAGCCATCAAACTATGATGCTCCCTATTGTTTCGAATACAATGCTTGACAATAGTATATTTAAGGATATGATGCTGGATTTTTTTTTTTTGATATTCTAATCTTAGGAGATTAGCATATAATAACTAAATCATATAAAATAGTTTAATTTGTTCATTATGTTAAATTAACTAATCATGCCTAAATATATTAAAACTATGTCATTCATTTTGGGTGTATTGGGTCAGAGCAATACCTTCATTTAGAAATACTAGCATCAAGCAGCTCAAAAGTAACAATGCCGATAAGACTTTGTCAAAAATCAAAATTTTCAAAATATTTAAAATCATATAGAGTAATTCAATCAGTTAGAAAGTTCAATCAAAATGTTTGATAAAATCTCATAAATCCTAGAGTTTTTCAAATTTCCAGAGTATACAAGAATAACGAGAAAAAAAATGTTCAAGTTAGCCCAAGGCACTTTGATATTTAATATGAATTATTTTTGCAAGGAAAATATGTACAACAAAAAATATAAATAATAGACATTATCTACTCATCTGACAAACAGATACCAAGATTATTCTAAAATGCAAAGTAAGGAAACTTTATTACATTAAGTCTGAAATTAGTCCCCCATAAGTAAATTTAATTACTTGGCAAACCTAGTCCGTACTCATTTGCTATCTCTTTACTTCCTCTTCAAGGTCAATGTTCATTTGTTTAGAGGATCATAATTAACACAGTTTACTTTGTGATATATATCTGAACGTTGTCATGGTTCCTTAGTGATGCGTAAGCTGACAATTTCACTACCATCACGTAGGGAATTAACCAATTAATTTGCTTCGGTTTCTATTCCTTTCGAAAATCCTTAATAGTTCAAAATGGAGATTTGGTCCCTTAACTTTATTTACTATTTTAAAATAGTCCATCAAGTTTGAAATGTTTCAAAATAATCCTTCAAGTGTCAAATGTTTCACAATAGTCCTTCATGTGTCAAACGTTTCAAAATAGTTCATTGAGTTTTTAAGCCATTTCCTAAAAAGCCTTTTAAAGTAAAATCCATTAAATGCATTAATGCCATCAAATTTAATGCTGATGTGGCAACCATATGCATTTTGTTCATACTTTTAAACATTGAATAGGTACTTAATTAATATGCAATTTAAGAATTAATCTTTAAATTTTTTTTTAAACGGGGAGTTAATCTTTAAATTTTTGATGTGGCATTTTAATATTCTTTTTATCTAGTCTACACATCAAAAAGTAATCAAGTGGCACATTATATTATTCACTTGTTCAATTATATTTACTTTCTAAAAACCATTCCACTAGTTGTCAATAATTGAATTTCAGAGGATGTCACTTTAACAAAGTCTTGGGCTCCATACACGGAGATAATACGTCAAACAAAAGTGTTTTGGAACGCCAATTAGCATTATTGACAAAAGTTATCATCAAAGAATGTAGATATTCTTCATTTCCTTTTCGGATACATATAATATTATTTGCAATAATTTATTAAAATTTTATTTATTACAAACTAATACCCACATAGCCCATTAATCGTTAATAAGTTTGTCTAAATAACCGAAAGGAACCAATTAAATGGTCTATAAGTTAGTGAATTTATTTAAATTATTTAAATTTTGAAGTTGAATTAATTTCGAAGTCATTTATTATTAAAGCAATGGAAAATGGGAGTCATCTATACTACGAGCTGGAAAACGTGCCAGAAAAAGGTAATTTGTACATAGAGCTTAGAGAAAACAATGGAGAACATTCCTTAGATGTGGTAGGTTAATATTCTTTTTATCAAGTGTACACATTACAAAACAAATGGGAAAATTCATCCTTTGGTCCCTATAGTTTACCCCAATTTTGAATTTCATCCTTAGACTTCAGAAAATTTTAAAACACTCCCTGAACTTCAACTTTGTCTTCAAGTCACCCCCTTTTGTCCGTTTCCGTTATAACACCATCCAAAATTTGCTGACTGGGATGACATTGCTAACATGGCTAAATGAGTTGGAGATCTAAGTGACATTTTAAATGACATGGCAGGAGGCTTTGGTTGAAAAAAAAAAAAAAAAAAAAGATATTGCGTATAATGCAGGCCATAAGACACAGACGCATAGAAGAAAGAGTTCTTTAATCAACGCAGATACCCAGCAGTAGCTAGGCGCGCAGTTGAAGAAGCCTTGCATCAGCAACAAAAACGTAGCATTTATCTTCCTTTGATATCGTGTTCAATAGAGTAAGTTTTTATGCCTTCTCCATCTGAATTATACGATCTAAATAAAGGGGGAACAATGGTATTCAGAGCATGAGAAGTTGATGCACCAAAGCTGTGGGTCCTTTGCTTTTGCCTCATCCTCCTCGATAAGAAAAGAGAACTAAACATGGATAGCCAGAGGTTTGGGACAAGTGAAAAAAAAAAACCAAGTAAAAGAGAGTTTGTTTGCATCATCCTACTCGATAAAAAAAAAAAAAAAATTCATCATTATTATATGTTCAAAATAGCATAGAGCTAATTTGTTTTGTTTTCTCCAAAGTATTCTCTCACCCTTTGAGAGGTAGTTTGATACTTTCATTTATTCATATATTTAAAATTGACTCTTTCCTCATATGTCACTGAGATTGAACATTTGTTTGGCCTTATTCTCCAATTGAAAGGGTGTTCTATTATGTTATCGTCCAAAAGTTTCATATGTGCTTTTATTCCTTCAGAAAATTCGTTATTCTCCTCCGCATGCATAATAAAAGAAACGAAATAAATAAGAGGACTAAAAAAACATCAATCTTGTTGCTATTTGAGTTTAGTTATCCGGTATATGTATTTTCGAGCTAGCTTGCGAAAGATATCAATCATCACACTGTTCTGCTCATTGTCTATGCAAATTAAAAGGTGCTGTTAAGGAGCTATTAAGTTGGGTTTTCAAAATTGAAGAAAACTGATTAATTTAATTCAAACCAATTTTAACCGACCAAAAAACGAAAAATTCAACATGTCAAAATCAATTATATTAGATTGGTTATTCAAGCTAGAAAGCAAGACTATAACTCTGTAGGCCTCACGTAACTTAAGTCTCTGAAAGGATTTTCACCATCGGAGCTAGCAATCGGTGAGTCCCTGATGGGCATATTATATTAAGTGGCACATCAAAAAGTAATTAAGTGGCACATTATATTATTCACCTTTTCAATTATATTTACTTTTCGACAACCATGGAACTAGTTGTCAATAATTGAATTTCATTGAGGATGTCACTTTAACAAAGTCTTGCCCCACGGAGTACATATATATTTAATTTAATATTTATGGTTAGTTATTTTATAATAGGCAAAGATTTAATATTTGCATTGTATATTTACTAGGTTGTCATGTTAAAATCTTTGATAGAGTGGAGCACTCTTCCTTTTTGATTCACGACCTTGCTTGTGGAAATTTTGTAGAGTCCACATTTCAGGGGAGATAGTCGAAATTTCCATACAAAAGATTAATTATATGCTTATGTCTAATCAACATAAATTGCATCAAGTGATAGATTGATAAAATGTAGTGTTGCTATCATGTAACTTTGTGATCAAACTTATTGTTTTGTTTGACTTGTTTCTATTCACAGAGATAGGGATTACTTCATTCTTTGTGCTAACCACATTTCTTTAGTAACGGGTGTGATACTAGAGTTTTCCAAATATCAAAAGTATATAGGAATAATGTTGAAGAAAATTTTCAACTTAGCCCCAAGGCACTTGGATATTAATAAGAATTATTTTCTCAAGGAAAATATTAAATTAAAAAATACACATAATTAGCGTTATTTACTCATCTAACAAACAGATACCAAGGTTATTCTCTTAGCTTATAGTTCACATAAATACCAAATTGCAAAATGAATCTTAAAGATCCTAAAATGCAAAGTAAGAAAACTTTATTACCTTTAGTATGAAATTAGTCCCTCCCTGTAATACCCCTATTTTAAAATAAAATTTAATAAAATATATTTATCCCTACCTTAAATATTTTATCACTCCAAATCATTCCTAATATTCACACTGAAAATATTTTATCACAATAATTACATCTCTTATCTCCACATAATTATTTTAAACACTCACTCATACCCACTATCCAGCTTTAATTAAATTACTACCCAATTATTCTCCCCTAACACTAATATATTACCCCAATCATAACCACTAATTCCACTAACAATATTTTTATACACAATGACAACTTCTAACTATCAGAACACCTAAAACTATATCGAAAACAACTGCAAATTTCCTCTTGCAATGTCCAGCACGCTCTTCATCACTGTGCAAATTTTCCACTAGCAAACCGAGTCTGCTCCACCACTGGGAAGGGTCGCTAGCATTGCCTCTCAATGATAGCAGCTCCATCGTCACCTTCCCCACCAGTAACAGTCATTGGTTGGTCGAAAATTTCACCATTTTCTGGTTGTTCAAAGAGTGAAGATCCAAGGCTTGAGAATGTGATTTTGGTGCATTTTTAATCCAATTAAGCTTAAGGCTTCACTTTTTATAATATTTTTGCACCTTTCTCCCTCATTTACACTAATCAATTTAGTCCAATTTGCTCAAAATTGAAAAAACCTAATTTTAGCACTATTCATCCTTGAAATCACTTCGGGTTGCTTGTTTCAAATTGAGTTAGGATTACACGTCATATATGAATTTCGCACCTTTCTCCCTTGAAATCACTGATCAATTGTGAATTTTGGCTTCCAGATTAAAAGACCCCAATTTAAAGGTCTAGGGGCAATTTAGGAAATAAGTGGAATTTGAGTTTTGAGGGATTCTTAAATTTTGTTATGCACCTAGGAAGTGATTTAGAATTTTTTGAAATTTTAGTTTGAATTTTAGAATGAATTTAATTTTTTGTAATTTTCCTAGATGTCTCATGAAGAAAAACGAAGGAAATTAGAAGGGAAAAATTAGTTTGGCTTGATTAGATAGCAATAAATATTATTTGTGGTTAAATGAAAAATTTGGAATTTATTAGATGACCGCTAAGTGAAATTTGTGTGATGGTAGGTGTTAGAAATTTAATAAATGCATGATGGAATAATTGAATAAAAAATTATTAATAATAATGATAATAATAATAACAGTAATAATAATTATAATAAGAATAATAAAATGAAATATAAGTCATCAGAATTTTGAAGTATTATTTAAGAAAGCAGCACAATAAATTTAATTTCCTAAAATTTAGTAAAGAAATAAGTAAATTGGAAAAAGATGAATAAAGGATAATTAATTAGGTCTGTGACAACATCAAATAATTAAATTATTTATGAGGATGGGATATTATGAGTATTTTATTTAATGTGTTAGGTTACTAGAAAAATTGTCAACAAAGGAATTATAAGCAAGGATAGAAGGATGTTGGTATACTCCTCTTAGGTGAGTAGATAATACTAATTATGCAAGATATTATTCTGAATTTTAAATTATTAGAAATACTGAAACATGAACTTTGAAGTGGTATGATTTTGAAATTTTGGATATCTGTACACAGATGTTTATTTATTTCTGAAATATTGGGAAAGTGTCCAAAATAGAACTGTATAGCTAACGGCAATAGACGTTAGCCGTAGTCTACTGCAATTAGTAATTTGATAAGGTCAAGTATTATACCCTTAACACCATATTCTATTTAAGGCCTAGGGCCGTTATGATATTTACTCATAACCTATGATTGAATGAGTATACTTTTGATCAGTTATCACTAGCCTTAGGCTAGCTTTGTATTATGTAATTATGATTGGTTCTATAGGAGATTCTCAAATGCATTCTGTTAATGATTACTCTCCATTTGATATTGCTGAATTATGACTGTATGATATCTAGTATTAAATTTTGAAAGACATACCATTGTAAGTCTATACCATTTTCTGTAATATTAGAATTACCTACTCACTGAGTTCTCATTCACCCCATTACTTAACATTTTTTTGATTCCAGTGCCAAACTAGAACATCCACCTTTGAAATTTTAATCGTGGTGATTAATTCCTTGGTGAGCCTAGCCTGTTGCTAGAGCTATGTTTTTCCTTATTTTTATGATTCAGTTCAGTCATTCCATTGTATATAGGCTAAATGTTTGATATATTACTATGTATGTCAGAAAATGTTTGTATGGAGAGTTATGAGATCTATGTTTATTTAACGTAAATTTATATAAATCTGCCATTATATGGGTTCAAACGAGTTCACAAGGATGAAGGACACCTCATCCCTATGCTGGTCACGCTCTACCGGCTCAAGTTGTGACATTCCTAAGTAAGTTTAATTAATTGGCAAAATTGTGCTCATTTCTTATCTCTTTAATTTCTCTTAAAGGTCAATGTTCATTTGATTAGATGATCACAATTAACATGGTTGTAATACCCATGAAATTTACACTTAAAAGGGAACTCAGTCAAAGCTAAATGTAAATGCAGATAAAATTACTAAAAAGTGTATCTAAGTCTTACCCTATGCATTCCTAGCACTCGTAACTCAACAGAGTAGGGTAACTAAGTATTTGTTAGAAATTTTTTGATATGATAAAATAGCATATTCCTCGCTTAAAATGGTTTAATACGCATTATTCCCACTAACATTATTTTATTAACCCACTTAATTAAACTAATATCAAAATTATACCTATTATCCCCACTCATATTATGTTAATGCCCAATTATATCATAAAAACACTATCAGAATATCATTTTGCTCCAAACCATCTTGCAACCCGAGCTTCTTTACTGTGTAGTTAGTTCTCCCACTATCCACTACTACTTGTCACCGATCAAGCCTTGCAGGTGGTCAACCAGCAACCTGGAAGCTCTGCCTGCGTCCCAGCAAGCTTCATCGGCCACCATATTGCTGGAAGATCGATGAAACTCTGGTGGAATATATAGCGCAATCTAACCTTGATTTTGACGAAATTGATGCATTTTTGCTTCAATTTAGCATAAGGCTTCAATTTTATGATGTTTATTGGCCATTTCTCCTTCATTTACACCGATTACTTTGGTCCAATTTGCTTTAGATTGAAGAACCCTAATTTTGACACTGTTCATTTGAAAAAGAGGCCAATTTTAGCTCAATTTCCCATTAGTGAGGTCTATTCAACACAATGCACGAAGAGCATGTTATGAACTTGTTGATATGGAAATTAATTAAGGATTCTTGAGGTAAACTCAGGGAATATGTACTTTGATTTGGTATATTCAAGTGGAAATAGGAGTTTATTACCACATATTTTATTAAATTTGATTGTGATGAATTGTAAGCATTAGAATGATGAATGAGTATGAATTTGACTTTCATAATTCGTTCTAAATAAGTATAGGTACTTGAGTGAATAATCATAGGTCTAAGACTTTTATTGACAGATGCTATCCATGTTAATTAGCGCACTTTCAGTGCAGCTAAGTAAATTCTTGATGGGGCTTTGGTGGCAAATAAAGTTATTGATGGTGTTAGGCAGAGGAAGAGTAGTTATGTGACTTTTAAATTGGTGTTTAAAATATTTATGATTGTAGTAGTTGAAAAATTTTTTCTTATAAAGGATTTTGTGAAGAGTATGACTCCCTTAGGTTTGGTGTGGACTACCGTTAGGTGGATCCTTTTGTCCTTAAAGCTTGATATCCAGTGAAGGTGGACTAATCCCCTACTTGTTTCATTTGGAAATTTCTAAAAGCTTGTCTTGTTGATTGTTTATGAGAAAGAAAGACTCAGAAAGTCAGAATCCTGAATTCAACTTCTCGTCCCTATGTTTTATCTCCTTATTATTCTACTATTCATGATAAGAATTGAGTTATTTAAGTTTAGATTTAAAAGAAAAGAGAAAAAAAAATCTAATTGTTTGGCTTTTAGGCTTGCACCATCTTCATAATGGGAATATAATACGTGTCTTGTATGTTAGTATTTGGAATTTAACTTGAGCATGCATTGTTTATGTTAGCAAGGGACTATTAGTGTATTAGGGAATAGATGGGGCTTGATGAAGGTTAAATGATATTAAAATATTTGGCATAGGAGTTGCAGAATGAGATAATGAAGATTATAGATTTTGTTGAAATATTAGGAATGTGTCCAAAATAGAACCCTGTAGCTAATGGCAGAAGATGTTAGTTGTTGTGCATTGCAATTGGAAATCTTATGTGGATGAACATGATGTCATTACCACCTTATTCTGTATGAGGCCTAAGCTCATTATTATATTTACTCAGAGCTTATGGTAAAAACTAGTATTTGTTCTGATCTATTTTCATAAGCTTTGGGCTGGTTCTATATTATGAAATTATGACTGGTTTGTGGGAGATTTCCAATGCATTCTGTTAATGATTATTCCATATTTGGTATTATTGAATTATAATTGTATGATATCTAGTTTTTAATTTTTGAAAGATGTACCATTGTAAGTCTGTTCCATATTTGCAATATTAGAATTACTTGCTCATTGAGTTTCCACTCACTCTATGATTTAACATTTTTCAGATTCCAACACCAATCCAGAACACTCACCTATAGAATTGTAATCATGGTGAGCCTAGCCTACTGCTAGAGCTATGGTTTTCTCTTATTTTATGATTCAGTTTGGTCGCTTCCTTGTATACAAGCTAAATGTTGATGTATTACTTTGGTATGTCAAATAACTCTGTTATAGAAAATATGGGAGGTCCATAACTCAAGGAATAACTTGCCCAACTTTCTACACGGAGATTAAATTGATTCAATTAATGTTTGTATAAAGAGATTTTGAGATTTAATGGTTATTTAATGTTGGTATATATAAGTTATGTTGTCTTAAGGCTTTTGATGGATCCATGAGGATGAACATCTCCATGCCGGTCATATCCTATCGACCTAGGTCGTGACAATGGTTTACTTGTCATATATTTGGGAGTTATCATGGTTCCTTAGTAACGCATAAGTTGACAATTTCACTACCATCGCGTAGGAAACCAATTAATTTGCTTCGATTACTATTCCTTTCAGAAATCCTTAAATTTATTAAGTTTACAAGAGGCATATTAAATCATAGCTCAAAATAGACATTTGGTCCCTTAACTTTATTTACTAATTCAAAATAATCCTTCAAGTGTGAAATGTTTCAAAATAATCCGTCAAGTGTCAATGTTTCAAAATAGTCCCTCAAGTGTCAAATGTTTCAAAATAGTTCATTGAGTTTTTAACCCATTTCTGAAAAATCTGTTTAAAATAAAATCTATTAAATACATTAATGCCTTCAAATTTAATGCTGATGTGGCAACCACGTGCATTTTTCTCATAATTTAAATGTTGAGTAGGTACCTAATTAGTATGTAACTTAAGAGTTAATAATCTTTATAATTTTTTTATGTGGCAGGCTGATATTCTTTTTGTATTGTGTACACATAAAAAAGTAATTAAGTGGCACTTTATATTATTCACTTGTTCAATTATATATATTTTCTAAAAACCATTCCACCAGTTGTCAATAATTGAATTTCATTGAGGATGTCACTTTACCGAAGTCTTGTCCCCAATTTACGGAGTTAATACGTCAAACAAAAGTGTTGTGGAACGCCAATTAGCTTTATTGACAAAAGTTGGTATACTAAACCAAACCACATTCAAATATTATGGAGGATAATATCTAAACCACTTGAAATTTTTTAATCACCCAATCAATGATTAAAATTCTAATTAAAATCATCCACTGCATCCCAACTCCAAACTAAAATTTATCAAAATTTGTTTGACTTAACTCCAATAAATTGACTTAACTAAAATTCAAACAAGTTAGTAGTTACATACTTAGCAATTTTTTACAATGGGCTTTGATCTCTACTTTAAGTCACTTCACAAAAAATAAGTTATTTTCTATTTTAAGTCACTTCACAAGAAAAAAAAAAAAAAGCACCAATCCAATGATATCAATTTCTTACCCAATGGGCATTGATCTCTACTTTAACAACGTAAGCATTAAGTCACCTTCCTAGGTCAAGCCTTGCCATCCATATATATATATATATATATATGTTTTTTTCGTTTTAGTAATTGCTTTCTATGTCTCCATGAATATTTTATTTTATTTTATTTTATTCATTTTATTTATTTTTATGTTTAATACGTCTTTTTTTATTTGCTAACATACAAATTATTACATAATTTCTGTAATATATAGATATAGATATATATTAAAATATTAGAAATATCAAATATCATAACCAAACTTTAGGAGAAAGTGTTAATCATTTATTTTTTCCTTCAAGTTTCCATACCTTGCCGTATTCTGTAAGTTGGACTGGCTTGCGAAACCTATGGCTTACTACCCCTTGTCATTCACTATCACATCTCGACTGCACGAATGTTGAAATGGTAAAGCCTATTGACTATTCTTTGCTTTCCCGGGCCATTATTTTTTTTTTTTCGTTAGGAAATTGTTAAGTAAGTTAGATTTTGCAGTGATTTAAATATTTAGATCAATGTCATGGGTCACAAATGGCAATGTCACAATAAATGCTTATTGGGTGGCGTAGAATGACTGTAAACATGGAGAAATAAGTTCGTCAACAAAAAGAAAAAGGCCTCATAGTATTTCTAAATCAGACCACATTATTTATTCTTGTGGAAATTTTGCCGATGACTAACTATACCAAACCACATTCAAATGTTAAGGAGGATAATATCTAAACCAATTGAATATTTTTAATCATCCAATCAACGATTAAAATTCTAATTATAATCATTCACTCCATCCCATCCCCAAACTAAACTTCATAATTTGTTTATGAATTAACTCCAAAATAAATTGACTTAACTAAATTCAGACATGTTAGTACTTTAATACTTAGGTATATTTAATTATATTCTTACTATTAAATTTTTTTAATTAATATATGATAATTGTACGATTAATTAATAATTCTATAAAAGTGTATAATTTAATTCAAAATTATACTGTTATTCACAAAAGCTTTACACTTATCTGTGATATTATAAGAAAACAATCTATTTATCATGTTATAATTAGATAATAACATAAAAAGATATAAACAATTGCATAAAAATTGTTTTCATATGATAATGTATTCATACCCCTTAAAATGAAAATTTATTATTTATGAATACAATTTGTCAAATTAGATACCCGATATATAGACGCGACAGAGTCATATAGATATATCTCCTTATAGAACCGTGGCTTCGAACTTGACATCAACTTCTGCATTGATCTGTCTGAAAATGAGGAACTTGAAGCCTATATGGTACCTTGTTTTGATTTTTGTGCTTCTCTTCTCCACCCAAGTCGCGGCGACGGCACGCTATCTATCAACAGGTAAAGGCTGTAAGGATTATTGGTTCATTTTTTTAAGTATTATAAATTGTTTTTTTTTTGGTTATATTTGGAACGAATAATTGATTAAAAATTGTTTTCTATACGTTTTTCTTCTAATGCCTATGGAGATGATCCCCACAATGCACCCTACGGGCCGCCGCGGAACTAGTTGATGTTAAAGCATAGAGTTGCTTTCCGGGTTGATCAGTTGCTGTGTGATGCAGCTAAAGAGGGAAACATAGCGTGGAATATGATATTGGTTTGTACTGGATTTTAAAAAAGAAATAATTTAATAAATTTACAGTTTGTGCCAAATTCTTGTTTTGGAAATTATCCCTTCGAATTCATTATCATGCCAAACTTTGATTTTATAGAAGGACTATATATGCTTTTTGTAGGTTGCTATAGGAGGTGAAAGGTGATCAGGTTTCCTTATTAGAAGGAGATTGTTGGCAAAACTTTGTAGACTGATTTATAATGTGTTTAGTTTAATGTTTGAGAAATTTAAGAAAAAATTCTAAACACAAAAAGTGTTTTTATCTCACAAACATTCTCATTTGATTTGGCAATTAATTTTTTTACAATCAATTTTGTTCCCTAAACAAATCGTTTGCACGTAACCTGTGAAAAACTATGGACAAAGGAAAGCTCGTGGATAACAAAGTACAGTTGAAATAGTGCAAATGGCTTTTGGATGAGTACAAGCAGCACAAGTGTCTAATATATATCATGCCATTAAATTTTCATATTTGGTTCACATTAATTTGCGATCAAAATATGATGCTCCCTATGGTTTCAAACACAATGCTTGACAATTGTTTATTTAAACATATGAAGCTGGATTATTTTTTGATAGTCTGAACTTAGTAGATTAGCATATAATAATTAAATCATGTAAAATAGTTCAATTTGTTCATGATATTAAATTAACTAATCATGTTTAGGCAGAAGAAGAGTAGTTGTGTGACTCTTAAATTGGTGTTTAAAATGTTTATGATTGCAGTAGTTGAAATTTTTTTTTTTTATAAATGATTTTGTGAAGAAGTATGACTCCCTTAGGTTGGTTGTGGACTACCGTTAGGTGGATCCTTTTGTCCCTAAGGCTTGATATCCAGTGAAGGTGGACTAATCCCCTACTTGTTTCATTTGGAAATTTCTAAAAGCTTGTCTCGTTGATTGTTTCTGAGAAAGAGAGACTCGGAAAGTCAGAATCCTGAATTCAACTTCTCGTCCCTATGTTTTATCTCCTTATTATTCTACTATTCATGATAAGAATTGAGTTATTTAAGTTTAGATTTAAAAGAAAAGAGAAAGAAAAAAATATAGTATTCGGAATTTGACTTGAACATGCATTGTTTATCTTAACAGGGGACTATTAGTGTATTGGGGAATAGATGGGGCTTGATGAAGGTTAAATGATATTAATTTAACCATGGTTCACAAAAATTGTTGCTAAACCGATACGTTTATCCACGGTTATCTAAACCATGGTTAAGCCAAAGTTTAACCATGATTTTATTAACCATGGTTAAACCTCCATGGTTATATACAGTTTTTCTTGTTGTTTTAGTTAATGTGAATTGTAGAAATTGTCATAAAATGTAATCCAAAAATATTTATTACTAGATTTGTATACCTAATCTCGCTTTTATATTCTTTCCTATTGTTTTGATTGAGCTTCCCCATAAATAATTAGGCTTGATGATGGATAAAAGTTTGATTAATAAGCCACAATTTTCACTTGAATATGTCAACAGGGTATAAGGTTTTCTTGATTTTGAATTCTCTAGACCAAATGCAAGAGTTTTAAAATGTCAATGTATTTGTTGTGGTTTTAAAAAATGTTTCACTAGAGACATCATCTTTGGCCATTTGGTATGCAATGGATTTCAATTAGGGTATACTACTTGGATTAGGTATTGAGAACAAGTAGAAGTGGGTGATCTAAGTAGTTCTATAGTGCAACAAGTCAGGCAATTAGGAGGGGATATGCAAGATTTGTTGTATGATTCCATTGGGTTTGTTAGAGAAAGAAACAACAAACTGAGATCTCTCGACCATTCTATAAATAAAGTTCAAATGGATTCCAATAATGGGCCTAATGAGTAAACCCACAACTTTATTGACTTAATTGGTGATGGGAATCAAGCATTGTATGATGGTTGCACTAAGTATTCAAAGCTTTCATTTGGCGAAGCTTTATCAATTAAGTGTTTATGTCAAGTGAGTGATAAAGTTATGGATTGTAGAACTGTCAAAGGATGCATTTGAAAATTTAAGGATTCCAATGATTTTATGATGTTAAAATGACAATAAACTAGTTTGGGCTTAGTTATAAAAAGATTCATGTCTATCCAAATGACAGCATGTAGATGATCATACCTGGGAAACAAATGTCTGGAAATGACATTGATGTCTATTTATAGCCATTGATTAAAGAATTACATGATTTATGGGTTAATGGTGTCAATACATTTGATTCTTTAACAAACCAAATGTTCAAAATGCAAGCTACATTATTATGGACAATAAGTGTTTTCCTAGGGCTAAGAAATCTATTAGGAAGGAATACCCATATTGGGTTAGCTTGTCCATCTTGCATTTTTAATCAAAAGCTATATAGACTTCCATATGGTAAAAAGTGGTGCTTTTGGGACTTCAAATATTTTTACCACCCCAACATAGATATTGATTCAATCGGAATCATTTTGATGGGACTATGTTAATGGTAGAGCCTCTAATAATACCAAGTTTTATATGATCCATAATTAGTTACAAAGTGTTAATATAACATTAGGTAAGAACCCAAGTTTTTATTTAGGAAGGAAAAGGCTTCTTAAGAAAAGTAGTGAGAGTGAAAGCCAATATTGGAAGAAGAGAAGTATATTTCTCCAATTGCCATAATGGGTTAACAATAAGTTGCTGTATAACTTATATGCAATGCATATTGAAAAATGTAAGTGACAATGTCTTGTATACATTATTAAATGAGGTTGGAAAGACAAAAGATAGTTTGAGTGCCTTTTAGGATTTGCAAGTTTAGGTGTAAGAGTTGAGCTATGGCCAGATGAAACTGGTAAATTCAAACTTACATGTTTCTTTATAACTAATGCACAGAAAGTTGTCTTTTTTCAAACATTGAAGGAGGTGAAAATGCTAGATAGTTATCCATCAAATATTTTTAGATGTATTGACATAAAGCATTGTAAGATCTTAAGCTTAAAAAGTGATAACTCTTATGTAATTCTTGAGCAATTACTTCCAATACTATTAGAAAATGCACAAAATGATCAATGGATGTATCTTATCAAACGGTAATCTCTTTTTCAAATTATCTTAGTTTTGTTTTCAAACATCAAATTTCATACATTTCTAATTTCAAAAAATGTTATAGATACCTAGGACATTACAAGTCATATGTAGAAAATAAGGCACAAGCAGAAGAAATATTTCATGGTATAGAGACAATGTTTAATGGGCCAAGTCACTAACTATTTATGCTATGAGAACTCTCAAGCAAATATCTTTCCATGATTAGGCCAACCAGTAAGAGGTATCTCATGGTATGACCTAATTCCTTTTAAAAAAATGCTAGCTCATTATTGTGTGTTGTTCAACTGTAAAGTAATTGATGGACTAGTACACTATGTGAACACTGTTGTGAACACCTCATCCCTAATTAATTGATACACCAATTAATTAATAATTAAGCAAATTAAAAAAAATTAATTAAAAATGACAAAGCTTCAAATGACATTTTAATTAAGGATAATTTGAAATTGAAAATAAATGATGGAGACAATTAAATAAACTTAAAACCTAGAAAAACTAAAATAAAATTAGCTAATTAAAATAATTATAAATATCAAACCAAAATTACAAATATATATATATATATATATATGATAGCTATAGAAAATTAAAAATTCAAAAAAAACATTAATTAATAATTATGGTAATAGTAATAAGTAAAAAAAATAAAATAAATAATAATAATAATAATAAGGTAATATAGCTGCAAGCACGAATTGGAGATAGCATTATATTGCATCGTGAGAGCTACAAGAAAAGGCACGTGTGAGCCATCCTTCCTACGAGGATGATGGAGGAGCTTTACAGACTGGTGGAAGTGGCAAAGGCAAAACACAATATATAATAATGATGGAGGGATGGTGAAAGGGAACCAAAAGCAACCCACAACCCCTTTACATGTTGGTGGAAGTGACAGGGGCAAACAAAGGCCTCTATAAAAAGATAGAAGAGGAAGAAAGAGAGGAGGATGGTTAAAAAAGAAAAAAATAGAGGGAGAGAACATTATGAAAAGAATGACGAGGAACTGAGCAAAGGAGAGTGACGAGAAATTGAGAGATAAAGAGTGAAGAGCAACCAAATTGAGAAAAGAGAGAAGTGAAGATCGAGAGTGCTGAGGTGGAGAGAGAGTACCGAAGTGCAGAGAGAATACAACTCGAAGAGAAAAGCGAGGAACTGAGAGGACAAACCGATAAGCTTAGAGAGGAAGGGATTGAGATGTAGAGGAAAAAAAGAGAAGGGACCGAGAAGGGAAGAAGAAGTGAGAGACTGTGGTGCCGAGACGAGCTAGACTGAAGGCACACTGAGATGAGTAGAATGAGAGAACACTGAAGCGAGCATATCGAAAGGGACTAAGGTGAACCCTGCTGGGGAAGAAAAGAGGTCAAGTGGGAAGCAATCCGAGAATGAACAGAAGCTAAGTAAAAAACAAGCCAAGGAGAGAGAGAGGAAGAAAGGAAAGAGAGAGAAGAAGAGAAGAAGAGAAAGAACATGGCTGGCAACTGAACAAAGAGTAAACCGAAGGGAAGAGGAGGAAAGGGATGTTCTATTTGGTACTCTAGAAATAGAGTTGAATAGAGGAGGAAAACAAGGGCTGCGTGAAGTGTCAAGAGGGAGAGAAGGTGGATAAAGAAAGAGGATGGGCCGAAGAGAGAGGAAGGAAGAGGACAGGCTAAGAAGAGGAGAAGAAGGAGAGTCACCAAGATAAAGAGCTCATTGGGAAGAAGAGCTAGCCGAGACGAAATTCAAGTAACTCGGGCATGCATACTGATGTATCACACTGCATTTCGCCTATTAATTAATTAATAATTATTACTATTAGTATTATTATTTTCATGTCAATGTGAGATTAATTTTGGCTTTATATACAAGGTTCTAAGGAAATCATCGAGTGAGAATATTGTTCTCCTCGAGTGTCTGGGATCGTGTGAGATTTTAATCTTTTTAGATTCCGAAAATTACTTATTTTAAATAAGAATAATAATAATACAAAAATATAATAATAAATATTTTAATTAAATATTATCTATTATTTACAAAATTATCATGTGGGAGTATTATTCTCTTTGATTGCTCAGGGTCATGTGAGAATTTAATCTCCATATACCCCAAAAAATAGTACATCTTTATTTTAAAATAATAATAATAATGATAAATAAATAAATAAAGCAAAAAAAAATACTTTAATTGAATATTTTCCATTATTTATGAAATTATTGGGTGAGAATATTGTTCTCCTCGATTGCATAGGATCATATGAGATTTTAATCTCCTTAGATCCCTAAAATTAGAACAAAATGAGAAATAATTTTATAAGGAATCAAATTAATAAATAACCTATTAGTGAGAGACCAAAAGAGATTTTATTCATTTGGCCAAAATAAAATTCAAACTATAAAAAAATATGAAAGGGTATTATTAATAATGGTGTTATTTGTGAAGGAAAAAATTGAAAAATATTCATATGAGGGACTACATTGAAAAGAAATTCTATGAAGGACTAAATTAAAATAATATCTTCCTTGTGAGGGATTAAAATGAAAAATAAATTTTATAAGGGATTAACTTAAAAAAATACCCTACAAGTGAGGTACCAAAAAAAGATTTTACTTATTTTGCCAAATTAAAATCAAGACTTGTATATATATAATGTTTGACATATATATATTGAACATGCATCATGGCTAAGTGATTAGATTCTTGATGCCCTGTTGCACGCGGGTTAGACACCTGGGGAGCGCATTTTGAGTTTTGAAGTAAGCTTTCCTCAACTTGGTGGTGAGTCGCCGAGTTGACCGAGTCAAGCTCGAGTTAGAACGAGTCAAGACAAGTACCAAGTTGGATGCCGAGTTAACTCGTTTTTCACATGTAAAAACGTTAACTCGGCGAGTTAACAACCATGTTCAGGAGCGCATTTTAAGTTTTGAAGTAAGCTTTCCTCAACTTAGTGGTGACTCATTGAGTCGACCGAGTCAAGCTCGAGTTAGAACGAGTCAGCACAGGTACCGAGTTGGACGTCAAGTCAACTCGTTTTTCACATGTAAAAATGTTAACTCGGCAAGTTAACTCGGTTAACTCATCGAGTTAACAACCATGTTCGGGGCTGTCTGTTACGGATAAATAGTACATGAATAGTAACTTCAAAATTGAAATTTGGCTGAATTCAGGTGAAATTCTATGGATTTGCTTGAAGGCTTTGATTTATAAATGATTTTTGTGTTGTTCTTTGCCTATTTGAGCTTCTAATTTCATGAATTAGTGCTTGAATTTGAAAACCCCTAATTATTGGATGAAAAACATGAGTAGTGATGTGAACAGTGCCAAAGGCTCAAAAATTTGAAATTAAGGCATGATTTGAAGTTGTTTTGAGGAAATTTTTTTGGGATTTTGATCCTAAGTGAGATTTTGGAACACTAAATTAAAAACCCCTCTTTTCGTGGCATGGTTAAAGTCTGTTAAATAACGATATATGAAGATTTTTTGATTTTACATTGTCAATGGACCTCAAGGAAAATAAGTTGAGTTATTAGAAATTGCTATTGAAATGGTAAGTCACTTGGAAATTTTCCTCGAATTATGCTATATATAATTGTTGATTAGAGGAAACCAGATGAATGAAAGCACATTAGAAGTTATTATAATTTACTAAATAAATTACTTGGTTATTTTTTAAATAAATGTTGACTCAATAGGTAAAAGAGGCAATGGTGGGAATTAAGTAAATTTTTAGGCATGTGAACATTTTTAAAGACATTGAAATATTTTAATGTAAATTAATGGAATTGGCTGGTGAAAAGGATGAAATGGTAAATTTATGGGCTATTTGGGTGGCGAAAGTAATTGTGTTGTATATGCCAAATTTTGTATTAATTATGGTCATTGAGATCATTATGAGAAATAACAGATGACCTTAGAGAAAAGCATAAAGTACCGCAATGGATATTAAAAGTCAACTCATTGGGAGAATTTGTTTGAATTTATTTAAGTTTAGATGTTTCTTAGAATAAGATATTAAAGGTATATCATTTGTATTTAGGGTCATAGCAGTTGCAATTTATGTCGCGGTAAAAGAAGTTGAATTGTGTGTACTTTGATTAGGTGAGTAGATAACCCAAATTATGCAAAGTTTTTGTTTTGAATTATATATTTTTAAATATAAATTTTTGCTATCTCAAGTACCTTGGGGTAGACTTCTAAATATGGATTTTTGTATATTTAAAAAACTTTTGGGAATGTATCCAAATAGGACCCTATAGCTAACAACAGTAGATGTTAGCCATAGTGCACTGTGATTGGTATTTAGATTTGGTTAGGTACGTTGCCTTACCTCCATATTCTGTTTGAGGCCAAAGGCTATTATTATAATTATTCAGAGCTTAAGGTTGATAATGGGTAATTGCTCTAATTTGATTTCATTAGCCTTGGGCTAGTTTTATATTTTGAACATTGGCTGGTTCTGTAAGAGATTCTCAATGCATTTTGTTAATGGTTTTCTTTTGCTTTCGAAATTGTTTATTTATGTCTATAAGTTATCTGGTTTTAAACATCAAAAGTTTAAGGTGATAAACCTTAGCATTGTCGGTCTGTTCCTTTTCTTGCATTATTAGTATTATTTGCTCACTAAGTTTCCACTCACCCCATTATTTAACATTTTTCATATCTTAGTGCCGATCCAAAACACCTACCTATGGAGTAGGAGCTATGGTGTTTTTATTCTTTTGGTGATCCTTGCTTGTTACCAGAGTAATGGTTTTCTTGTGGTACATTTTGTAATTAGACTTAGTTGTTCCTTATATACAGGCTAGATGTCTTGATTAATTCTATAGTTATGGGTTGAGCTGCATGCATATATGGGAGAGTAAAGCTCTCCATTCTGTTGTATGTCAAAGTGTTCTACTATTGAAATTTTGAATGAGGATCTAAGTATTATTTTAAGTTCTGCTATCTTTGAGATATCTGAAAGGCTTACAAGAATGAGGGATACCTCATTTCTCATGCCGGTCACGTCCTATTGACTAAAGTAGTGACAATATATATTTAAAATTGAACATCATAAATTAGAGACTTTGGCAAATTTATTTGATATAAAAGCGTCAAGAGTAATGTAGAATTTGAGAAAGGTTAAAATTAATTTAAAAATAAATTGTTAAGAAGGATAATATCTAAACCACTTAAAGTTTTTCAACATCCAATCCATCCCAAACCCAAACTGTATGTCCCCCAATCAAGTCCAAAAATTCAACATAATTTATTTATGATTTAAGTCCAATAAATTGACTAGACTAAAATTCAAACATGTTGACACTTTAATTTCTTTGGGTTCCCTTGTTTATTTAGTCATATTAAAATGATAGAGACAAATAAAGAGCAATTGAAATAACTACTTTTATTGAATTCAAATGAGTTAAGGACAACTGAAACAAATAACCATGAAGTTCAATCAAGGAATCACAAAGAAATCATGCAACTCTCTATATACTCCTAATTTCCTAATCCTTTTTCTCCCCTTAATCCTTATTTCTATTTCTCTCCTTTTTTGTCACATAAAAGAGGAAGGATCTTAACTAATCCTAGCGATCAAAGTGCTGCTCATGATATGCCTCAATGCGCTCAAGCTTGATGTTCATTTCCTCAAAAGTTTCCTGAAAGGTTTGTATCTGAAAACTGTAGGAGTCCATCTTCTTATGCATGGCGTAAATCTCAGCTCAGGAATAACCACAGTCTCAGGCTGAGCCAAGATGTAACCCATGGAAGTAGGAGGTAGATGTGATGAAGGCATAGGACAAGAAGGACCTCCTGCTTTAACAGCTTCATATATAGGTGGTGGAAGAGGAAGGTCAACAGCTACTGCGAGTTGAGGCCTCGGTGCTCTAGGGACTTTCCTCACCCATTGTCCATATGGAGACTTAATATACACCATGCATTGTAAATTATTCCATCCAATGAACGGAGGGGACTCCACATTATCCTTAAGTGAAGATATGTCATAATGGCATAGAATGGCTGCAATGATGGTACCACAAGGCCAAGGAGAGGATTTCTTCTTCTTACACGTGGCCATCCTTTGTGTGATCAGCCAAGTCAGCTTAAAGCTATCCCTTTCCAAGATGCACTTCATCATGAAAAGCTTGGCTCACTTAAGTAGGCAAAGTTGCCTAACTTATTGATTAGATAGTGAGTTATTATGTAATGCAGTAGCCTATTCTCCAAAGATAAGTCATTGACATTGATAGGAGTATTTGAGTTTTCAATGACAACATCGCTAATTCAGTTTATGGCCTTGAACTTATTATACATAAATACTATCTTAAGAGAAATTAAGTGATCAGTGAAGTAATGACTAATGTTTTATCACCAAACACAATTCTTGTGCCTTTGACCTTTGTGGTGGTGAGATAAGTGGTTGGGTTGTATGTGAGATTAAAGTAAAATGCCCTTATAACCATGAGGCTATAATCTAGTTTGAAACTTAGTAGATGGTCTTACCCATAATTGGTAAACAAATAAAAAAGAGTAAATCATTCTTCGTGAAGCAATTGAAGGTGCACATACCTATTTGGAAGAACTCCCTTTAGTTGAAAGTTCTCCATGAAAGCTATCTCTTATGCCCTTAAAGAGAAGAGAAGAGAAGGATTAGAGGATGATCCAATGAAGGGGTTTATGGTTCTTGCCCATTTGGTGGTTGATCTTTGAGCTATGGATGATCTTGGAGTTTCAAGAATCTCAAGAGGGTTTAAGAATTTCAGGTATCAAAAGAGAAGTGTCAAAAACCCTTTTTTCAAATCGATGAAACCCTATATTGAGGAGTGTAATTAGAGATTAAGAGAGATTTGGAAACAAAATCACCAAGATTTGGTGATGATTTGGTCGGAAAATTAGAGAGCAAGAAAAGGGATGAGCAGTTGGCTAGTGAAAATAGTGTTTGATATAACATTTTAGGGTTTCAATTACTCTAAATAACAAATTCTATCATTGACCAGTCAACTGGTCACTAGCTAGCAGTAGACTCTAGGCTTATTTTTACTTAGTATTGCTATCTAGTATCGACCAATTGATTGGTCATTGAGAGCAATCAACTGTCTGCCCCTATTTTACTCAAAATTGCTCTTTGAAACCTCCCAGTCGATTGGTAACTAGACACTATTCGACTGTCGAGATGTGAAGGATGCCAGTTGACTAGCCACTCTTTGGTAGTCGACTGCTCCCTTACTGAAAGCCCTTAGTTAGTTGCTCTTGGCTTCCTTGAGCAATTGGTCACTCCTAGACCCTCACTAGCCAACTAGCCACTCCTTGGCAGTCGACAAGTCATTGTAAAATGTTGCCATTGTGCGAATTTTTTAGTCCAACTCTCTTAATTTTTAGATAGTATTCTATTTAAATGCATAACTAACGACACTTATTTATCCAAACAACATGTAAAACTAGTCGAAATCATAAGAGATAATCACAAACATTATGCAAAATAGATTAAAAACACTCTAATGCTCAAGTTAATGAATGTTTTTTTTAAGCAAATGGCAAAATAATTATATCTTTATTTTCACAACTCATTAAGATTTACCATTCCAAGTTCACCTTTTATAAAACAAAATATTTTAGTAGAAAGAGGTTTAATAAACATATTAGCAAGTTGAAATTTAGTTTTGATAAACTCAAGGCTAATATCTTTCATTTGGACATAGTCCCTAATGAAGTATTGTTAGATTTATGTATGTTTAGACCTTGAATGCATAATGTGATTCTCGATAAGATTAATAGCACTGGTATTGTCACATTTAATTGGTATCACTTTAAGATTTATACCAAGATCCTCTAGTTATTACTTCATCTAGAGGATTTGGGCTCAACAATTACCAGTTACAACATATTCAACTATAGTAGTAGATAATGCTACACTATTTATTTTTTTACTAAATTAATAAAGAAAAGAATTTCCAAAGTATTGGCATGTTCCATTGGTGTTTATTCTATCAATCTTAACAATTTCCTCTTTGTGTATCACCAGCTCATCTTTTTCAATCTGCTTCCAGTAGCTATGCTTAGTGAACTGAATTGTATGCGTACCTTCAGATCTTTTTGTTGGTTCTGTGGTGGGGAAGTAGTATTCTTCTTTCTTATTGGCATACGTTTGCTTACCTAATTTAGGATCAGAAAAGCTCATCGGTTTATTAGAAAATATAAAAAAATTTTGAAAATTTTCAGCCAACCCCACCAGATAGGCTTGCATCTAGGAGAATAATTTAAGGAGGATATACGTCCCCATTTGAGCCGTATCATGTTTAATACATGTCAAACCTTGGTATATAATATAATTCCGGCACATATACTCTCACTCTCACTTGGAGTAAGAATTCATATATATTTTATGAAATTTTAAAATAAAAATAACAAAATAAAATGAACGATTGGTTCCTGATACTTCCATTGATACAGCAGTTTGTTGATCATTGATATATTGTTTATATTACTGCTAACCTCCATTACTTCTCCTAGGATGTCACAAACTAACGAATTTTATAATCAAAATGGCTCTGACATAAATGTCATTAATTTGGGATAACCAAAATTTTCAATTAATCTGGCTGTTTACCCTGTAAAGTGATACTTGCATGATACCAATTAGCTGAGTTGGGATTCGATGCCGTACAGTATCAGATACCGTGCAATATGAGTAATTGAATTAGAATAATTGAATCAGATGTCGTACTTTATAACTACTAAAAATCATTCCATCAACACCGATCCGAGTATCTTTTCTTTTCTTAAAAAATGACACTAAATATTAATATATTTAAATGGTCAGATGGGTGTTTTAAATCTCCTTATAAAATATGACTTTATTAGAAAAAAAATTGAACAACTTCAAATTGTGAATATCTTAATATTTTGTTTAGGAGCTCGAGATCTAAGATCGCCCATACCCTCAATATATTTCTCCCCAACAGAGCAGCATCATATTCGCAAGCTAGCAGGAGATCTAAACAGATGTGTTCGTGATTTGCTATTCTACATAAGATTCAATGAGACTAGAACTTAGAGAGGAAGTTGATAAGGATCAACTTCGTACACATCAATCTCTGATGATTTCGACATCAATAGGAAGTCCCCTACTGAACACCCTCTTGGCCAAGTAATGGAAGATCAGTTCTCCATCAGTGGGACAAAATCGAAACCCGCGCGGTAATTTCATCTGTCAAATTCTCTGTGATTTCTTGAACTGATCGATGAAAGATCTGTGTTTGTGAGAAGGGGGGCAAGGAGATGGAACTGTATATATAGCGGTAGGATTAGGATTTGGATTTGGGGTAGCTTGAGAGGGTGAGAAAATCCAAATCTTTTTGAGCATTAAAATTTCAGGATCATGAGCAAGATCATGCTTTGCCCCGTTTCATCCAGATTCTCTAGCAGCAAACGGCTTTCGTCAATTTAGATGAACTAGGGTTGCGTAGGGCTCAGGCACAGTAAAATTTATTAAATAATATTTTTTACCTAAATTTATGCATATACGCACAAAATCTAATTAAGATATAAATGTATACGATGATATATACAGATATTATGTAGAAATTAGATTAAAATAATGTTTTGATCTCTCAACCATATTTTTTTGTTTCAAATTAGCCCGTGAATTTGAAGTGTTTCAAAATGATCTCTTAAATTGTAAATTCATCTAACTTGCAACAGTAAATAAAGTAGAGGAACCAAAATATATAGCTTTTTTTTTTTTTTGTTATTAGGTGACATTTGATTACTTTTATCTTTCTCTTTTCTTCCCATATATGTTCTCTTTCGTTTTTCCCCTTTCTTTCATATTATTGCTCTTTCTACTCATTTCTTTTCAATTTTTTAAGTTAAGAATTAGCTAATAGTTAATTTTAAAAGCTAAATAACTAGAAATTAAACAAAAATTTGAAGATAATTGTTATTGAAGAGGTGTTAATTGTTTTACCAATACAATCAAGTATTATTGCAGTAGTTCTCTATATTACTCTATATTAATGTTTGGAATATGATTTATATTTTGATATTTCATGATTATCTGATGCATACATATATCAAGAACAAATTTGTTTTGCACTTTGAAAAAATTGAATATTATGGTAGAGGAGAATGACCCTGATAACACCAATATACAACGTTAGTCTTTAAAGAAACATTATGAAACAAAATTCGAAAGTTAAGTCTACACAAATTTAACTAAACTATATGTTTTTTTATTACTGGTCTTTCTCATATTAATTTTTTCAAATTATATAATTTTTTTGATATAAAATAAATAGTCTAGAGTGTTCAATTATTGGTGTTTCTCATATTAATTAAATCATGAAAAAAAAAGATCTAAGTAACGTCCGCAGTCAACCAAGCAAGCAAGACGACAATATGTTGATCAAAGTAGTATTCATGGCTAACTAAAAAGAAACAAGAAAGCAAAGTTACATTTATGAAAAATAATTTTGCTACTATGGATGACACATATATGTTATGCTGAATAATTTTTTGATTACACTGGAAATATAAAAATGAATAAAGTAAAACAAAACACTATAGCTATAGTTTGTATTATGGGATTAAAATCTCAAGGTCTGATCTGAAATATATGGAAATGCTTAATTTTTTTAGTTGTACCACTCATCAGTAAGCTGGAGAATATACTCCGTTTACATTAGTCTATATATTGCAAGGTTTTGATAGAAAAAGAGGTAATATTTGATGAGAGGCGACCAGATTTTTAACAGAGAAAGAAGCTATATATATTATTTGTCCAATTGATCGATATCATTAAAATAGACCCAATTACTTCAAAATTGATATTGCACGCTTAATTAGATCCATTATGCAGACGAGGAATTAATTTGTCTTTTCTTTTGTTATTTATACCTTACCAGGCTTAAAACTTCATAGGCTTGAAAATAAGTCTAACTCACAAGTGCATGACTAATGCCCTGAAAAACCTAAGATTACGTAGTCTTAAGTCTCGTCAAGCCACATGCAATAACTTGACGCAACAAGTTGCCCTGACAATATACGACTCCACTATTAATAAGTTGCTTTGAACAATTAATATAAAAGGAAATATATATATGTCAACTTGATGGAAGTGATCATGTTTAACATATGTCATGTATCTTTTCCTTTAAAAAACTAGAGCTCTCTATTCTAGTTAACATTCTTATTGCAACTCTATAATCTCGTAAGCAAAGCCATAGCAATGTATAAAACGACCTTTACTCCACTTTTACTCCCGGGATTTTAGCAAAGAGATCAATCAACTTATTGTAAGCATTTGTGAAGCGATAAGGTTAAACAAAGTGCGAAGAAAAATCAAAACTCTTGATGCAAAATGCATGAAAAGAAATGAACAAACTTGATTTTCAAAACCGATTTATTTGAAGTTGACACTAAATTTTTTGAAAGGTAAATCAATGAAAAGAAATATGGGTTTGAGTTTGTATATGAATGTGTAGAAAAAAGTTAAAAGCATCTCTACAATACTTGTTTTTAAGAACTATTTAGTCATGTGAGAGTCCTAAGGATATGGTCTAGATCTTCTAATGATTACCCAGTATACAAACGTGCAAAAATAATAGAAAGAAAGTGAACGCATATTCATTAAAAAAATAAATGAAAAAAATGGATATCTCAAAGGGCTAGAGTTGATTTATGATGAAAGTCTAGGGTTTTCATATTGAATGTTCACGTAGCACGAATCGAGTAAAAAATTATTGACATCTATTGGCGTTTTCTACCTTTTGTGAAAAGAAAAATAAACTTGACTTCTTCACAAATAAAAGGAGCTGCAAAATTATTTGGTTGACTTTTTGTTAAATTGGTTGTAAAGTTTCAATTTATGAAATCAACATAATTTCAATCTCTTATGCACTCTCATGATTTTTTCTTTTCTAATATTTTAGATTTTTAAAGTATTTTTTATTTACCTTTACGAAATTTCTTTGTAAGAAGGATAAAATTGTTATGAATTTTTCTTCTAAAATTTTTCGAAGCATATGGTGTCTGCATGACACAAAAAAAAAAAAGGATGAATCCAAACTAAATCATGACTCCACATGTTAGTTAAATAACCCAAATAAAGAATGTGTTTGTGTATTTGGGGAATGCCCGGAAAGAAATGATGTTCACAAAACACACAAATTAAATTGACTTCAAATTAATTAGTTTCATAATGTGAAAATGACTAAGAAATTAAACAAATGTCTAAATATATCTATATATATATATATATATTAAAAATTTTAGATATTATATTTTTCACAAATATTCAAACAAAATAGTGAAATTTACAAGACTTATCAATCAATTCTCAATTTAGACTCTCACTTATTAACTTATTCTCAATTCGATCCCTCTCATTTAATTACAACTAAGAGACTAAATGTGTTTGCTTTAAAATTAGTGAGGGATTGAATTAATAATGAACTTATAAAAAACAAACTAAATTGAGAGTGAGAACTAGTGAAGGATTAAATTGAAAATGGAACAACAAATGTGAGAACAAAATTAGCGAGGGATTAAATTGAGAATTAATTGATATGAGAGAGACAAAAATAGCATTTTACTTTAACTAAAATGGCTTAGATATTAAATAACATTCTTACATTTATTTATTTATTTTAATTATAGATATTTTAGTTTGGAAAGTATTGAAACAAAATATGGTCCTCACAGTGAAATTGACAAATTAGAGACTGTAAAAATGGGAAGGAATCAACAACCTTGGCCCACACTCATGAAGCCAACCTGGCAAATCCTCAAAGACGCCCGCAGTTCATGAGCTCTTTCAACTTTCAAGGGCTTGCACCAAAGCATGACATCGAAAACGGTTGGTGGAATGGAAACCGAAGATGCTCACAAACAGACAAATATTAAAATGCTGCTTCTACATGCCACCACCATTCTAACTCATTTGAATGTCATCGTTCCAAAATTTACCAAAAAAAAAAAAAAAATTAGAGTGGAATCTTTTCTGAATCTCATTATCGCTCATTTCATAATGCTTCGCGCTTAAAACCTTCCTTCAAATGTTGCATACAGATTTTTGGACTTTGCTTCAACGAATTCATGCAGCTCAAAATCTTCGCAACGTCAAAGAGATGAAAGCATACGACGTTGGTCCTCATATATAACTTCAACTATTTGTTTCAACTTCTTATTGCATTTGCCTATTAAGTTTTATTCATCATAAAAACGTCACAGACATGTTAGAAGTATATGATAAAAATGCTCATACAATGAACGAACTTTTTTCATCGAGCCATTGGAAATTCGGAATTGCCACTTTCTTAGCCTTTTTCCTTTTTTAATTCATCTTTGAACATGAAAAATGCTAGCGGGTGGAAGTTGTCATAGTAAACCAAAGAAAGATGCAAAGAAGTTGTTTATTGGATCTACATTGTTACATGGCTAGAGAGAAATAGACACAGCATATCTGAACTTTCAGTCCTTTGATACACTTCAACTAGTTTGTCTTCAATATTTTCATTTGTTATCTATATAATTAGGAATTAGTCAACCACTTGAATTATGCACACTCTTCTATACAGTCTTCCAATATTACTAGACACCAACACCAAGTACTGCTGTTATGGAGTGAATGATTCGGTCCAGTCTAGGCGTTGTCATTCAAATTTTTTGGACAAACACTACAAGAAAACATGAAATTAGGGACGGAATTTAAAGAGGAAATAATTTCCGTGTCTATTTTGTTCCAAATTTGTGTCCAATTCATGTCAAATATTTTTGTTTATTTTTCTATATTTAAAATTAATTAGAGACAAAATTCTAGGAGTAAAAATTCCATGTCAAATAATTCATCCCAATTTCCTCCTCAAAATCATCACTAACATAATTTTGACAATTATTTTCTCAACCAAATGATTTTGGGGTGGATTTTAGGCATGAAATTTTCCCTCTCAAAAGTTCATGCCTTGTGTCAAATCCTTGTCAAAATAAGAATATGCTAACCGGGAGTAATCTAATTAAATTAAAGACGGCATTTAGAAAGGGAAAAATCCATCCTTAGTACTTATGTTTTTAAAAAAAAATTAGAGAAATAATTATTTCAACATTGAATATTATTTTTCTTATTATTTCATTTTTTAAAGAATTGAATAATAAATTTTTAAGGTATTTTTACATTAGAAAATAAAATGAGAATTAATAATATAATGTTTTTAATTTACATTTAAATATATTGTAATATATGAAAATATATTTTGATGAAATTGAATAGAAAAAATATTTGCTCACATTTGTTTAATTTCAATACATTTAAATATCTTAAGATGGTAAATGATCAAAATAATTTATGATATGCTATTGAATACAAATCTAAAACAATTCGTGTAAAGAAATTATATTGAAATAATGAAATGGTCATGGGTCAATAGTTAATTTGATTATAGTTGAACCAAAATTGAATTGCTTCGTGTAAAGAAATTATAGAAAAAATATAAATATATGCAATATTTTATGGTTAAACTAATATAGAAAGGAATCATTTTAGTGTCGCACTTTTTGTATTAATATCATTTGGTTATCTATAAATTTTCAAAATGCCTTTTTATGAGATTTTAAACTCATTGGATCCAAGTTCTTCTATCTTGACATTAAGTAAGTGAATGATTATTCTGTTTTAGTAATTTTTATATTTTTAAAAGACTATTTTAATATTATTAATTTATGGAGCAATAAATTAAGACTTATGTAAAAAGTATAAGACTAAGATAAAATAGAGTTAGAAGAATTGCTATGAGATGGGCTAACTAAGCTGGTCTTGATGAAGCTATATTACTTAAAGGTTCTAAGGTCACTAAATGTGGACAACTTCAAACAATTGTAGAATATGGGGTTTCTCATAATTAGACAAGACAGAGTATCTTTCGAGAGCCCCCATATTGGTCAACAAATATGATTCAACACAATCTTGATGTTATACACATATTAGAATGTATTTGACAATGTGATTAACACCATCATGGATGTTAAAGGGAAAACAAAAGACAATGAAAAGGAGAGGATGGACATCCAAGAATATTGTTGGTGAAGAGAATTAAAACTTGTAGACTGTGGGGGTAAGTTGTTCAAACCTAAGGCAAACTACACTCTTAATATTGAACAAAAATGATAAGTTTGCCAATGGATCAAGAACTTGAAATTGCCAGATTGGTATGCTTCTAATATTAGTCCATGTGTGGATAGCAAAGAAGCTAGACTCTATGGATTGAAAAGTCACGATTGTCATGTATTTATGGAGCATTTGCTTTCTATAGCCTTCATTGCCTTACCAGAAGTTGTTTGGAATCCACTAACTAAGCTTAGTCGATTCTTCGCAAATCATTGCTCTACCACATTGCAAGTGGATGAATTGGAAGTGATAGAGTAGAACATATTTCTTACATTGTGTAAATTAGAAAAGCTTTTCCCCCAGGCTTTTTTGACTCTATAGAACACCTACATATACATTTAGCATACGAAGCTAAGGTTGGTGGACCAGTTCAGTATCAATGGATGTATCCATTTGAAAGGTAATGATTATTCATCATTGATATTGTTGGGATTAATATACACTACCAAAGGTATAATCTAACATTCTATTACTTACTTATATTGGTTTCTCCATAACTTTAAGAGGAAAGTAAAGAACAAATCTCGTGTGGAAAGGTCTATGTGTGAGGCTTTTATAATTAAGGAGACAACAACTTTCTGCACACATTATTTTGAGTCACATATTCACTATGGGATAACTAGACTACCAAGAAATGATGATGGTGGTAAGTTCCTTCTACCCTTAATTTCTACCTTTAATTATCTAGGTCATCCAAGTGGTGCATGGAAGTCACATTTTCTTAGTGACGCTGAACTTGCTATGGCCATAAGATACGTGCTGATAAATTGTGATGAAGTGAAACCCTATTTAAAGTAAGTGTTACCCAACTATTACATAATATTACCCTACACACAATTTATATGTACATTAATAACCCAACTTCACAATGTAACTTGTTTGTTAAAGGGTTAACTGATTCAATGCCTCAAATCACGAATACTGATGTGGATTACCATATTGAAGCTGAGTTTCCATCATGGTTCCATGACCATGTAAGACGTTTTACACTTCACATACTTTGACTTTTAACCTTATTTTCAATATGTCAATCACTTTATACATACTTGTTCAATAGGTTCACAATCCTATCAACAATGTTAGGGATCCTTTCTTGCATGACATTGCTTGTGGACCAAAGAGGACAGTCCAAACATGGCCAATATATTTTGTTAACAATCATAAGCTCCATGTACATGCAATGAGCCATTATAAATCTATGATTAATAGTGGAGTTTGCAATTAGGGAACTAACGACAGTGAATCAGAAAGTGATTACAATGGCATATTACAAGAGGTTATAGCGCTAGAGTATACAAGGTCACCAGTGAAGTGAATCACACTTTTCATGTGTAAATGGTTTGATCCTACCCTCAATCGCAATATTAAGGTTCATGAACATTATATAATTGTTGAACTTTGAGTTTTAAGGAGGAACAATAAGTATGATCCATTTATTCTAGCTTAACAAGCCAAACAGGTGTACTATTTATCATATCCAGTAAATCGTGAAAAGACTGACCGGTTAGCTGTCACTATGATTAAGGCCAAAACTATAATTGATGCCTCAAGTACAACAGAACTTGACATTGGTGCATTTCAAAGTGATAGGCTAGAAATTGTATTGCCCCTAATCATCCAAAATGATGAACTTCCAACTTTAAGAGAGAATGAAGGTGGCTTTAAAGAAGTAAATATAATTAGGACAAATCAAATGGTCACTAAGAGTAAATATGAGACTATAAGTGAATATGAGACTAAGAGTGAATTTGAGTCCCTGTTTCATTCATTTGATGAAGATGAACATAATAATGTACAAACACCTGACTCTAATGCCTTAAGTGAATAACATGTTTGAATATGGTAGGCCAAATTTTTCATATCATTTTTTTCCTCATACATGCTTGCATCTTGTGCTCAATTTATCTGTTTCTTCTAAATATATATGTGTGTGTGTGTGTGTGTGTGTCTGTATCTGTGAACAACTTTCAAACTATTCTTATTCATGTGTAGATGATCAGACTAGTCGAGGTTGAGGATAGGGTACGTCTTTTTATCATTGTCGATTATCTAGTGGTTCATCATATATTCCCTTCATTCTTGCCACTGCTATTCTAGGCATGACATCTTCCTTTTCTCATTAGATCCACTTGGCCTCTTCTTCTAGGACACCATCTCCGTCACCTTTATCTATTGGATCTGAGGACCAAACTTTTACACCTCCTCCACTGGATATCAATAATCCATAATACCTTCCCTGTAGTGAGAGCCCTCAAGATATGGCATCAGGTGCTGGCACACAAATTCCTTTCAAACCATGGGGTTGAGATCCCGCTTATGGTCACACGTGGATTTACCCTAACAACCATATGTAAGTTTCTATCTTCTTGCATTGCATTCTTTTATTTCATTTATGACAATAATTTTAATGTTGATATTAAAATGCATAAATTCAACCCTATTATTGATGTTGTGTGAAAGTTTTCACATATTATTCTAGGAAAATTTGAACATCCGTGTTATAGTGGGGAACAACACCTCATAAGGTTAAGAAGATGTGGTTCAACAAGTAGGCAATACGTATATCAATTATTTCCTCTATTTATTTTATGTTCATTTATTGATTTTCTTTTTGCAAAGTCTATGTAGAAATTGTACAAATGGCTTCCAAAGCATGATGGCCAAATTAGGAGCAATTAGTATAAAAAGTGTGGGGAGCTACTTCAGGCCATGATGTGTAAAGTTCGTAAGGATCTGGCGAATGACATTAGGCCCAAATGGATCCCAAAGGATGTAATGAATCACTTAGTTGAATTATGGGATTCATATGCTTATAAAGAGAAGCGTAAAGTTACGAAAAGGAATAGAGCATCTCTTAAAGGTGGGACATTACATAAGGGTGGTAGCATTCTCACTTCAGAACACAAAAGGAGGTTGGTAACTGCTTCTTATTCATACATCATTTAGTCAATTATATGTAATATCTACAAATTCTATCTTTTATTTCAACATATCATTTTTTAACATGGTTTTCCCCCTAAATATATAGGCGAAAACACTTGGAAGGGAGCCTACATTACTTGAACTAATCTTAAAGACACATCAAGATTAGAAGAGTGGGGAGTTTATTGACCATTGAGAGGCTATAATATATATGAGTTTATTGAACTAGTTTGAAATGTTTATTGTATTTATTTATATTTTCAAACTAATTAAGACAATTTTTTAACTTTTTTCCATTTTGTAGGCTAATTATATAAGGGTGAAATCATCAAGATCATCTCAAGGGTCAACAGAGGTTGTAATAGAGTTAAGCCAAGGTGAGGAGACGACCCTATGGTTAGAAGTTGTGTGAGGTATGAACAAGAAGGGTAGGATCTTTAAGGTAAGGCCTGAGGCACTAGACATAGCTGCATTTATTTCCACTCCTTGCTCTACTACGCCATCAGGATTGCATCCTAATTTTAAAGATGAGTTGCAGCAACATATAGATGTTGCCATTGCTCGCCTCGAAGGCATTATCTCCCAACAGGCTAATGTTATTTCCTAGCAAGGTGATGTCATTTGGAGACTAGTTCATGAGCTTAAGGAAGTAAGGTCTCATATGCAACTTCCACAAGTCAATTCAAGACCAAAACTTTTCCCAGTGAAGTTTAAATCTTATTTGTTTGGGCCATTTCTAGTGGCTTATGTCTCTCCTCTGAAGCCATTGAAGTTAAAGATGGAAAAATGAACACTATGATCTTGGTTAATGGATAGAGACCTAAGCAATACTACTATGGCAACTTAGATTGCCAAAAGTCCTCCATTGCTATTGCATAGCATTGAAAAACGAGGGAGTTTGGCTGAAAACCTAAAACTTAGCATTTTTAGGAAGCAACCTAAAGAGTTTTTTTTAGTGTTCTTTGATTTTTTTTCCAATTTAGAGTATTTTTTATTGTTTCCTTTAGTTTGATTTAGTTGCATTATATGCAAGTTGCACAAGATGAGCATGGAGAAGGCAAGCCCATAAGGAACTTTCAAGACTTGCCACCACCACTATCTTAGTCAAGTAGAAATGAAGAGGAAGAAAACTAAAATTAATTATGTTCAAGGACATTTCTTCTCATCCTCTTATACATTCCATTTTCATTGATTTTCTCATGTTATTTTACACGACTAGTATAAGTCAGACATCTATGGGTGTAATGATTAATTAGAACTCATTAGTTGAACTTGAAATACCTAATAGTTAACTGTAATTAATTATTTTCCAATTGTCCTATTCACGAGTGATTATGGTTGCGTTAGTTAAGTTGTCTATTTTCTCTCCCTATTAGATCTTTATATTGTTGAACATCGAGCACATGCAATGACATGCATTTGATAAGAATAATGATAACATGATGAGATATCTAAAGGATTCTGAGGCATGGAAGAGATTTAACCTAATGTATCCTCAATTTGCTTTAGATCCACGTAATGTACGCTTAGGTTTAGCCACAAATGGTTTTAACCCTTTTGGTAATCTGAGTACAAGTTATAACATCAAGCTAGTGGTGTTAATGTCTTACAATCTCTCACCCTATATGTGTATAAAACAAAGTTCTTTCACTCTCTGAAAGATTATTCCAAGGAAAAGAGCACCAAGAAATGATATACATGTGTATATTCAACCATTAATAGATTAGTTAAAGGATTTATGGCATGTTGGAATTGAAACATATGATTCCTTCACCAATGAGGTGTTTAATATGTTGCAGCCCTAATATGGACTATTAGTTATTTTCTAGGGCTTAGAACTTTATTTAGGAGGAATGTCCACACTGGCTTGGCATGTCCTAATAGTAATTTTGACTCAACACCTATTTGTCTTCCCCATAGTCGGAAGTGATTTTTTATGGGTCATCATCATTATTTAAGCCCAGGGCATAAGTTTAGATTGGCCTCAAATTGATTTGATGTAAAGAAGGATAGGAGAAGTCCTCCAAAAGCAATTACTGTCTTAGAAATCTTAGAATAGCTTTAAAATGTTAATGTTATATTTAGGAAAGATGTTGATGTTGATGTTGATGTTTATGATAGTGAGCCATTCCAACTGTAACACTTAGACATTATATTGCCTAAGTTTGAAGCAAACTTATGCCTATCTAGGTAATATTTTCATTATGTTACACTTGAGTAATATGACTTACACTTTAGCTAATGCTCTTTTTTATACTACTTTACCTATAAGTATTGATGTGACTTATCTTTTGCCTGTACACTTGAACTAATATTTTCTTTTATTTTCCTTACTAAACAAGAATTTTGAAGATGAACAATTCCTCAAGAAGTGTAAAGTGGGAAGGGGCACTAGTAGTTCCCGTAGCAATGGAAATTCCATATCTAATCCACCAAGTCCATAAGCATCTCTAGGATTGAACTTCCATGTTGTTTTAACAGATGTTTAGAATGATAACATATTGGTAGAAGAGGCCAACATGGAATCTAGGTAGCCAGAAAAGCTTGAACAAGCTAAAAAGCGCAAACAACCCATAGAGCACGAATAACTTTCACGGCTACATCAAAGATAATCTTGGGTAGTTGATGTTATTGGTCTATTTTTGTAGTTATTTATTTTTATTAGCTTACTAATTTTCTCTCAATAGATGAGGAAGGAAAAGTGCAGACTCAATCATTAACTATTCATTATGCTTGGTCTTTTCCATGTGGGCACTGGATTATAGTCTTATTTAATGAGACCTACCATGTAGTCAGAGATGGAGGTGGTCTACTCAGTGTTTTCTTAGGCACCATTGCCAAAGATTTTAATGCATTTCTAATTAGTTATAGGAATTGGAGGCTTATACCTTCTAAGTATAAGGATCACATGCACAAAAATACCATATAATGCATTAACGTTTATGTTTTACAATCCTACAGACAAAGTTTGTACTTAATGAATGATGATATCCACAAAAGGTATGTTTTACAATCTATTAGAGGTAAGTGGAAGAGTTCTTGTTGTGACTTGTATAAGAATGATGGGATGTACACTCGCAAAGAATTACTCTAAGATGTACCAGAGGGTATTAACAAGGATCAATGGGCAATATTCATTGACTATAGACTTTCTCAAAGGACACAAATGGTAACACAGTTCTTGGAGTTACATGTAACCATACATGATCATACTAATTTGTTTTACTTTATCATTATGAAATTGCTCAAAAGAATAAACAAAATCAAAAGATGTTGATGATGCCACACACTAGTGGATCGAAAAGCCTTGCACAAAATAAAGCTGAGATGGTAAGGGCAATTTGATCAATACTACAACAAAAGTTAGTCCATCATTTGAGATATGTCAAATTTTCCTTTAAATTTGTTGAAAGCAAAGGTTGGGAGACCAATTACAAGGGAGATTTATGGACTGTAGTACATGAGCATTCCAATAGGTCATACATGAATGATGAAGCAAGAGTTATTAGTGTGAGTATATGAATTTTGTGGTATTGAGATGTTTACTTGTGCTCTTGTTGAAATGATTGATTCATTTATTTCTTGTTGAATTTGTAGGACATAATTGTTGAAATTGAGCAACAAGACATTTCATCTTAACAAATTTCAATTAATGATTCTTTGGCTAGGGCATTGAGAACCCCAGAGCACAATGATTGGGTGTATGGATTTGGTTTAGCTGTTTGCCCAACTCAGGTATTTGGACATAGTAGAAGTAGATTAGGAAGTCTACCCTCTGGTCTTTCTTATAATGAGTGTGAACACCTCACTCAAAATTACTTAATTATTTTAAAAGTTGTCAATTAATAATGAAAAACCATAAAAGAGAAGAATAATATAAACATAAAACAAAACAAAACAAAACAAACAATCCAAAAATAAAGATAAATAATGATGATAATCAAAATCTAAAAAATTAAAATAAAACAAAAAATAATCCAAAAAAAAAAGAAGAGAGAAAATGTAAGAGGCATGCCATGCAACTGACTGGGAGGACTACAAGCCACCCTTATGCAAGGGTAGCAATGATGGCTACCAAAGAGGGGGGGCCGAGAGTCAGAAAAAAGCAAGAGGCAGAAACTGGCAACAGGAAGGGCTAACCAGTTTATGGTGGCTGCTAGTGTTCGTTCTACAGGGGGGCTCTTCTCTTTTGCAGACAAGGAGGACTGGCTACTGATGATCTCGGTGGAGCTGGCTGAAAGGAAAAAAACGAAAAACCAAGAAGGGGAGAACAAAAAAATTGAAGGGGAGAGAGAACCCAAGGCTAAAGAAACTGAGAAACTGAGCAACAAAGCCCAACAGAGAAAGAAGAAGATAACCTCTATTCTGCATACCAAAAAATACGAAAAGGAAACTGAGTTAAGAAAGTGAAGAACCAATGTGAAGGCATCAGGAAGGCTGATTGCTAGGCCATATTCTTTGGCCCACCAAGTTAGGTGCTTTACATGTAGTACATATCTGATATGGTAGTTGTGTGATTATGTTTTTTCTGTTTTCGATCCTTTCTTTGTTTCACACATCTCCCTTTCCACTTCTTCCTTTTGCTTGTTGTTTTTTGTTTTCTTAGAAGCCTTTTCACTGTGTGAGGGTGCATGTGTGAGAGAGATCCCATCAAAGCTTAGTTCGTGGCCTCTCTTTCCTCTTCATCTCCATCTTCCATAATGTGTGAGGGTCACCATCACTGAAAGGAGCTCCTCTACTCACACACACTAAAACAGAGGCAAACAGAGGCCATGAAGAGCCCTGGAAGTGGCTGTTCAAGCTCCTCGGTTTGCAGCTTCACCGCCTTTCTTTTTTTTTTTTCCTACTTTTGTTCAACTTCATTTTGCTTCAAGACCATCGTTTTTCCTATCAAAAAAACGTTGCTACAAAATTGTTGTAATATCACAGCAATGTAACACCCATTGGCTGTCAAAAACTCGCTGGAAGTAGCTATACGAGATTTGTATTTTTCTGTCAAAAACTGTTGTAAGTTCGCTACACTTTTTTTCTCTGTTGCTGTCAAAAAAAGGTTGCTATAAGTCTGCTGCATCTTTTGCCTCTAAGGCAGTCAAAACTACTGTAACCTCACGACACAACTCGCTGTCGAAACTTAGGACAAGGTTGGCTACTCTAACCTCCTGTTTTGTTATCAGAACATGCTGAACTCGGGCTACGTGATATCTCTTTATTTTTCTATAACAATCTTATGCCCATGCAATGGCCTTTATCCATGGTTTCATCCACGGTGTTCTATATTTTTTTCTTTCTTTCAAAGCCTTGGCAGCACGTTTTTTTAATAGGTTTCGATTTCAGAGTAGTGCCTCCTTTTTCTTCCCCTCATGAGTTTCGTTATATGTCACTGCATGTCATCTTTATTGGTTCATCTTCCATATGAGGTTCATGTTTTGGTTTAGCACTTCAATGATACCCTTAGCTCACAAACCCTTTCCAGCAGCAAGCTTGTTACCTTTAGCTCACAAACCCATTCCAGTAGCAAGCTCGTTATCAGCAAACATCAGTAGCCGAAAAATAAACACAGTAGTGTAGTCAACCACAATCCATATATGCATCGAGTATGAGCCAAAAATGGGGAAAAGGCATCGATCCATTTTCATGGTCCTCTTGCACCATGAAAACAAATCCATTTCTTAAATGGATTAATCACCAAAAATGGCTTTTTGTGTTTTGAAGTAAGAAGGTGTTCGAAAAATGGATGCTTCATATGGGTTGGGATCAATGTGAAACCAGTAAGAGTTTATAGATACATACATATATATATATATATATATTCTAATCTTCAAGCTTTACTTTTAGAGTTTGTCGTAGGGCCCATTCTTGAAATAGGAAGATTAAATATATAATTGGTTTAGAGTTAGTGTATGGGCGTATATATGTATGATGTTGTATTTTCAACTACAAAATTACCAAATGAATTAACTTTGGGTTTTTATTTTATTTTATTATTTTTAGAGTTGCCAAATGAGACTATTAGTCTCCTCAAGCACTTAAAAGTTAATTAATATAAAGCCATGTGAGATCTTAGTCTCCTTAGGCTTTAGAAGTTAATGCATAGTTCCTCATATCAAATGAATGAATAACTTTAATATGCAAAAATGATCTATTCTAAATTATCTTTATTTATTAAACGAAAGAAAAGGCAAAATGGGTTACCGTGTGGGATTGTCAGTCTCTTCAGACATTTAAGCTATGTGAGACTTTGGTCTCCTTAGACTATAAAGTTGATGATTTTTCAAAAATGAAAGATATAATAAGAAAAGAGAAATAAGAATATCACTAATAAAAATAAAGACACCTTAACAACAAATGATAATAATAATAGAAGGATAAATAGATAAATTTTTCTAATTAGGCATTATGTTGGAAAAGTTATCGTGTGGGGCTATTGACCTCCTTAGGCACTTTGGAAGTAACGAATAGAGGTTGTGTGAGATTTTTAGGCTTCTTAGGCTTCAAAAATTAATACACACTTTTCTAAGATAAATAGATCAACAATAATAATTAAATATTCACCCTATTTAAACATCCTCCATTATTTACAAAATAATCGTGTGAGAACATTGTTCTCTTCGATTGCATGGGAATATGTGAGATTTTAATCTCCTTAGATCCCTAAAATTAATACATATTTATCAAAAAATATATATATTAATAAAAAATCATAATTAAATATTCATCCTAATTAAATATTCCCCATTATTTACGAAATTATCGTGTGAGAATATAGTTCTCTTCGAATGCTTGGGGTTATGTGAAATTTTAATTTCCATAAACCCTAAAAATTAATACGTATTTGTCTTAAAATAATAATAAACATAATAATAACACAAAAATAAATGTTTTGATTAAGTTTTTTACAAAGAGATTAATTCTTCCTTCATAATTATTTCATTTAAAATTCAAAATAAAGTATTCAAAATTCCAAAAATTAAAAAAATAAAAATAAAAAGAAAAATGAAGAGATCAAGAGAGCTAAATTAATCAGATTGTCATAAATTAAGACACACAAACTAAATCCTAATTTCATTTTGTTTATGGAAATTTGTTTAATTTAAATCCTCTTGTTCTCATCACAAAAATCAAAAACCACCAACCAACAGATATGCCATTTTGGTCGAACTACGTGGACTTTGATCCCTATTGTAGGGTACGTAGGCCCTAGGTTTTCATCCTAGGTCAAGTCTGCCCATTGTAAATATCTATTTGTTTGTTTTTACTCTTGCTATTTTGTCTCCTTTGTTTAATAGGCATGCATGTCAATAAAAGGGTAATTGAGATAAATTTAAAAGTCATATTTTATTTCAGCTGACTGGTTTAAGGTAACCATCCTTATGGACAGGTGTTGTGGGGTGCCTAATACCTTCCCCACACTCAAATAGACTCCCGAACTCATCTCTGATTTCGCAGACCATATTGCCTTTTTTTTTTATTTTAAATTGGTTTTCCATTAAAAATTTTGGTGGCGACTCCAAATAAATTGGTTTTCAATATTCGTTTTTTGGAATCAATCCAAACACTTTTCTTTTTATTTCGCCGAAAGGTTGGTTATGACAATGAGCTACAAAATGAGGTGGCAATGCCTAGGCAGCAAATGGCAAAAAGAGATACATGATTAGCATAAATAAATGGCCAAATGGCAAAAAGATATGCTTAGAGAGATGCTCAGACACAACAATTAGAAGCAATGATAGCTTTCATTTTATGAGGTTTTTAGGGTCAAGTGCCACCAGAGCTTGTTCCCTTACAAACTACTAGAGTAATTATCAATAGTTTCTCTAGTTGAATTAAATATTCATTTATAACCAACTTTAACTCATTACATCTAACTTTATCACTTCACTTTCAGGTACCAAGTGATCACAACAATGGACACGTACCTTAACAAAATGTTACTCATTCTCCATATTCTGGTACCTTTAATAAGTAGTTTAGATGGACTATGTTTATGTTAGTGTATTTATAGAACTTTGTCTATGTAATGGAACTATGTATATGTAATGGAACTATGTGTATGTAATAGATACGTCTTATCTTGCACCAATGTCATGTGGTTAGTTGGATTTTATTGTTGTTTGGATTATTATAGGATTCAATGAAAAAAATAAGTCAATTGTATAATGTAATTAAAAAAAACTATTGGCAGCAGTTTAAATTGCCACTGAATGAAAAATATGATCTAATAACGCTTACTATACATCTTAACCATGGTTAGGACATGGCTTAACCATGATTTTACCTATAGTTTCTGAAGACTGTGGTAAAGCCTACTCTACACATGATTCTACCATGGTTTTGGCCAACGTTGATGATTGTCTTAACCATGGTTATAATCATGGTTAAACCATGAAAAAAATGTGGTTAAACCCTTTTTTTTTTCTATAGTGAAACCCTAGGCTTTCATCATTGTAAGTCAACTCTAGCCTTCCTAAATATCGATTCTTTATTTATTTTCTTTACTGATTTTCTTTTCACTTTATTCTTTCATTTAGCATGTGTTTATAAAAGATAATCAACATAAAGTCTTGACCATATCCCTAGGACTTTCACATGACTAAATTGTTCCTTAAAACAAGTTTGTGAGAATTGGCCTAACACCTTTTACTCCCAAATTCAGCTTTGTTTTAACATATTTATCTTTTCATAATCTTAGTGACAATTCCAAATAAATCATATATGAAAATCAATCTTATTCATTTTCTTTTCTTGCATTCCTTGTTAAACATTGTCAAAAGTGATTGCCAAATGCTTCATTTATTGATTTTTCTTCCCACTTTTTTCTTTTAACCTTATTTCTCCACAAATTAATAACAAAAAAGCTATATATTCTGGCTCCTTTACTTTATTTATTGTTTCAAGTTAGTCCCTCAAGTTTGAAATGCTTCAAAATGATCTCTTAAATTTCATACTCTTTCAAATTTTTTCTTATACAATGTATATAATTAAAAAATGTGAAATAAATTTAAAATTTAAGGGGTCATTTTGAAACAACTCAAAATTAAGGGCATGCTTGGATAGATGGGCATGGAAGGAATGATGTGGAGAGTAGTGGCTAATTTGGTATATAATTATGTTTGGAAATTTTTTTTAGAGTGAAATGGAATGATAAAAAGGGAACTTCGAAATTCCTTTACTATTTAAAACCCAATTTCTTTTCTCTAATTTAGAGAGTTGAGGGTGGAATGGAAGGGCAAGTGATGCAATTAATATGGTACCTTCCATGGTTAAAAACTTACTACAATAGCATTCTATTTATAAGATAATTATTATAACTATAATACATATAAGTCATTTTATTCCATTAATGACCCTATCTTCTTCCTTCGATAAACATCCAAACAATAAGATAACATATATCCTGTCATTTCAGTCTTTACCACTCCAATTTCTTATATAACTAACCATTCAATTCCATTCTCACCAAATATCCCAAAGATGGCCCAAGGACTAGCTAATTTAAATAAATATATATATATATAGTTCAGCGATGAAAAGATTATTTTAACCTAATTTCTATACAATATCCGTATCTATCATTTTATACATTTATATCTTAATTAGATTTTGTGAATATATATATATATATGAATTTATGGTAAAAAGTATTATTTAATATAATTTACTGTGCCTTAGACCTACACAACCCTAGAAGTTTATCAAAATTCACTGACATTGTGTGCTGCTAAAGAATCAGGATAAAAGGGGGCAAAGCATGATCTTGCTCGTGATCCTAAATTTTTATTGCTAAAAAAGATTTAGGTTTTCTTAAACTCAAGCCACCCCAAAAATCCTAATCCTACCATTATATATACAGTTCCATCCCTTTGCCCTCCTTCTCACAAAAACACAATCTATCATCAATTAATTCAAGAATTCACAAAGAATTTGTCCAATGAATTTTCCATTTAATTGTTTAAATATTTTAATATTTGCCCTATTTCTCTCTCTTGATCAGTACATTTCAGTGGCTATGAAGTGAAATTTTAAAAAGTATTACATAATCATGTAGGTATAAAGGACTAATTGGTCATCTTATTTTATTATTTTTATATTAAAATGTCCTAAAATATACATGAATTGCTACTCGAAGATAAAGTGAGAGTGCATGTGTCAAAATAATGTTTTATACTAATGTTTGACACTTATTAAACACGATAAGGCTCATATGGGGACATATATCACTACTTAAATTATACTCATACTATTCTTTCATTGTTTTAACTTTCCTAGATCCAAACATGTTTGATGGGGTTGACATTGGAAAATTTCAAAATTTTCTTCACAATTTCTAATAAGCTTATGAGTGTTTTGATGTCACACCCTAAAACCTAAAGTGTGACCGGTGCAGATAACAAGAACAATTGGCTTCTGCAAGCTTAAGACATTCAACATTAACCTTACCCATCAAGATTAAAGCTCCAAAGATTCACATTTATAAATTCCCCCAAGTAATAACCATAGGCATCAAGGGTATTCATTAGCTTAAATTCTATAGAAATTTCGGTAGAATCTCTTGAAATTTCTACGATGTATCTATCAACCTATACCAATCAACAATAAAGAGAGCTCAACTCTCAATTTTAAATAAATACAACTAAATAGGGTGGCGAGTCTTGTCTATAGTCATCTAGATACATTTAAAAGATTCATACCACAAATCATAACATAAAACATACAAAGAAATATCAGCCCCCGCAGAACAATGCGGGGGCTCACCTGTGGCTCTGTCTTATTCCTCGATATTGAGAATGGCTCTACCAGACTATTTGAAACAATAAAGGTGAAAAGGTAGCATCCTGAAAAAAAGTAATAATGTAATGTAACCAAGAAGAAAAAAAATCAAGAGAATAATTACGCAATAGGCCTAGCAAAAATAAGATTATTTTTATACCAATTAAATGACTGTAAATAATACCCATGGTGTAACTTTATAAGCTGTCAAAACTAGCATAAGCTTTGGAAAAATCATTAGCAACAACTTTTGTTCAATGTTAATGGTGTTTAAGATGACTATCATGAAAGATAATTTGTCTATTGTAGGCACACAATCCACAATATAATAAGTAAATATTAAAAAAATAAAAAAATATTCTCACAATAATATTAGATTCAAACTAGCAATGGTAGTAGTGGTGGCGACAATGACGTTACTAATTTTGATGGTATAGAACCTTAAACACACCAAAAGTAAAAACCTTATATACTCCTAAATCCTAGTATAACATTAAACTTAATATTCTTACACCTAAACCTCATGGATGTCACACCCTAAACTTCCAAAGTGCAACCAGCACATGTAACGGGAATAACCCATTCCTGCAAGCCTATCACTATGTTTATTGACCGATTATATTAATGTATAAATCATGCAATAATGTAAATTCACAAAAACCTCAGTACCAAGCAGATTAACAACCATATATTTTTTTAGGAATTTTGACATAGTCTTATCTGTAACTGAGGCCTACCAAAATTACTACAAATGTTTGCCCATAAATAATAAAATCCATAAAAAAGAGCTCAACTCTCTGATCATCCGATAACTAGTAAAACTATAACAAAATAAGGAAATGGGAAATCTGCCTGTGGTCATCCATACACATTTACAGTTAATTACATTTTGGCCAAATTACACTATTACAAAGGTATAATACCCCAACAAAATAAGGAATAAAATCCTTTTGTAGTACAAGTAGGGCTCTTCTAGCCCTCACGTTCAGGAAGCTGTTATGAGTGGTTACCTGAAATTAAAGAAAAAATAAACTGGTAGCATTCTAGTAGCAAAACTAATACAAATACCTTAAAGTATACAGAGCTCTGTGTAATTCACTTCATAATAACTTCTCAAATATCTAATACTATACCTGTTAACACAAACCTTTTAAATGACAGTTCTCTGTTAATCAACATTTAAATTTTTACCATACTAAGACATAAACATGCATTAATTACATAAAAGAAAGAGACTTTAATGGTGCAATATTAATTAACGGTCATTGATTTACTTCCATGGAAATCAAGTCAATCAAGGGTTCTCAGCCCTTGGAAAACATATTTATCAGTTCCACAACCCTCAGGGAAAACTACAACATCGATCAAGGGTACTTAGCCCTTGGGTAATTTAAATCAGACGATCATGAGGCACAAACTCATGCTATTTATTCCATCTAATACTCACTTTCAATACAATCCCCTTTTGATTGTTCTTACATAAATGACATGTCACTATAACATATTAGCATATCTGTGATATTATATCCGCTTTATATGAGTTATACATCATCACACATAATTTATAATTCATTTGAAAACTAATCAAGTTTATAGGCTATTTCCTTGTTAACAACAAGACAATAACCACAAAAATTCCATTACACAATAATATAATTGACAAACAACAGCATGTATCATGTGATACCATTGGAAAAGCTACCGTTTACCTGATGGGTGAAGTATTTTTAAATAACCTTGCCTCCTTTCCTTAGATATGGTATATTCCACAAGATAATCCCCATAACACAAAAGTACAATTTATTTAATCCACCATCACCAATACACAATAATTTAAGCTCATTCCAATGCCTCTTTCCACATTCATAAATTGAAAGGACTTAATAAACAACCAAATATCTACAAGTCTCATACCAACCCATAACATCAACTCAACACATATATTAAATAAGGAAGAATTGTCTTCCTTTAGTTCATATCATCTCCATAACCAAACTTATGTCTAGATCTCCTTATTTACCACTAAAAAATCATACCTTAGCCATAGCTCATTTCTTTGATTCCACCACATGACTTGCTCATTTCTCATCAATTTAATTCACTTCCTTATATTTCTTATTTCTAATTATTCACTTACATCTGAATTTACCATACTTTACATCTTCCTTTCTCCTCCAACCAAGCCAATATATTAACAACAATAAAATATTATCTCATAAAAATTAATATTGTCCCTAAAATACCCACCTTAACCATTTAAATTTTAGGATTCCAACACTTTTATGTTTGACCCAAAAATCTAGAAAATTTTTGGATTGGTCCCTAAGAGAGCTACCACACAAAACTCTAAACTTTGATCCTAAAAACTTGATATTAAGATAGAAATTTAAGAGGAAAGGGCCAAAAATTAACTAACCACTAGCATCCCCATGAAAAAGTGAGCAAAATCTCACCAAAATTGCTAAAAATTCCTCTCCCACGGCTGCCAAAAGTGAAATAAAAAAAGAGATGTTATTTGCCAGAAAATTGAGACACAGTGGGCCAAAACGAGCTGCTGGTGACAAGAAGACACTAGCTAAAGTGATAAAAGGTAATGAAACAATGTAGACGTGACATACACTACAGAGAAGAGAGATGAAGCCACTGAATGTTCTGTAGAAAATTTTGATTGGGAAAGAGAAAAAGATGCAACAAGGGTAGTTTGGTCATTTTGCTTTGTGCACACATGGCAGCATCTAAAAATGTTCTGGATGAATGGCAAGCTAAGACTTGAACCCTTGCCCTCAGATTTAGGATGCCAAAGTCTTACAAGTATGCTAGAGCTCAACATCTAATATGCAACCTACAACATAAACATTTGTTCTTTTACTCTTAGTAAGAACAAAAACTTGTAAGTGTTACAATGGACTGTTAGCAGTTTCATTCTTCAATTTACAAAGTATTACATTAACTATAGTTTGCTACTCTGATATGTGTTGTTTGGTCTTTGCAGATTGAGACTAATGCAATTTGCAGGCTAACGAAGAGAGTTGATGATTACAGTACAGCTGGAGATGAGTCTCCAAAATATGTGCTAAAACAGAGCTAGCTCAAGACAAAAAATCAACTTAGTGAAATATCCCCAGTTTTTTATGTATTCGAGTGCTTCTTTACTTGTTTAGTTGTTTTTAGTCTTTTGATGTATTTGAGTACTTCTTTACTTGTATAGTTATCTTTAGTTTTACATTCCAATGTTAATTTTTACATAGGACATGTTCTCTTGTACTAGAAGAAACTTTATGTTGTCAAGGAATAAACCTTTTTAAGAGCTTCTTAATGGTTTGAAATCTTGAATATTCTTAGTATAATCAAGATGAAAGTAAAAGGTTGATAATGCATCTTAAGATAGTATGAGTTACTTTGGTAGTTTTATAATTGTATGCTTCAATTATTGAATGGAGGACGTTACCCCCCATAGATCCTTATTTCAACCATTCGGTATGAATTGTGTTTCTTACCATTTCTAATAGCCCATCTCCTTCCCCCTTACCATTCTGAATTGTTTTACGTCTCTTTTCTCATTGTTATTTCTTATCTCTTCTTTATCCCCAATTTTTTTTCTTTTTTTCTTTTCTCTTTTTATTGTTCTTTTTCTTTTTTCTTTTTTCTTTTTTCTTTTTTCTTTTTCTTTTCCTTCACTTCTTTAGTGTATCCAGTTTATTTGAGTTTAGGATTTAGATACTTAGATAACTATATGCTTTATGGTTGAAGTGTTAATTTTTTAATTGCTGGATTGATTTATAAATATAAACTACATTTTGGTATAATTTTTTTCTTTATCATTTTCTTGCCAATGCAATTTTTATTGCCAAATGCCATAGGCATTTGTGATGCCCTGAATGTACTCTACTTTTCCTTTAGGTGAAAAAGATATTTACTATTATATCTACTTTAGATACTGGAAAAGTAATATGTTTAAGATTTAATGCATGATTATGAAATTAAAAGCAAAGATAAGGATACAAAACTAGAAAACTTTCATTTAAGGAAAATAAATATATGATATTCATTTTGAAAGATAGAAAGACTATTTTCTATTTAAACTTAATGTATCCTGCATTGAAACTTTAGGATCCAGCTTGAAGGCCCTTTTTATTATGTACTATCAGGATCTTAGGGCAAGATCCTTTTAAGTAGAAAAAATTTGCTTTCTAGATAAATCCTCTAAAATAATTTCAAATTTTAAATATCTTTATAGTAAATATTACAAACTTATAATATTTCATTATGGTATTGTGAAACCCAAAGTGTTTAAACTAGACGAAGGGATTCTACATGCTATAAGAAATATCCAAAGTATCTCAAACCAAGCGTGAAAAATTTTACCATATTACTAAAAGAAATTGGTGTTTAGCATTGGCAAACTTTGGTTAAAGATTACAGTGTTGATTGTCAAAACCATTATTATATGCAACATTAAGACATCTTTAGCAACAATTTGGCATTTGTGGGAACAACCGTTGCTAAAGATACATTTTTTTCCACTTGTAACCAATGCAGAGGCTTATACATATGGACCCATTATGTCATCTAACATAGATGATTGAGGTTGAGAATATAACAAGGAAATGGATGGCTTATATTTAAAGACGTGAGTATTATAGGAAGAATGCTAGAATCATTATGCAAATTAGAGATATAACAGTAGAATAAGCTATTGTGAACACATCTTTGTTACATGACATGGAATCCTAATTATACCAAGAGAAAGATAAATTAAATTAATATGGCATCCATCAAGTTGACCTATATATCGCCTCAGGTATGATTAATTGTCCAAAACAACGTGCCAATGGCAAAATATGTAGTTGACTTGGTAAACTTGCTGAGGCAATATTTCTACTTATCAGTCTCCTAACTCAGTTGGAATCGTCCATAACTTGTGTAGACTCGCTCAACTGGTCGAGTGTAACCCAAGTTGGACAAGTTGAAGAATTGCCATGTATTTTGCAAAAATATGCACCTCCAGATCTCAAATGCATGACCCTGCTTCAGCTCCAGTGCCTCTACCACCTCAACCAACAAGGTTGTTTAGTATATAATAGGCAACTTTTATATATAACATCACCTCTAATCCATTTTTGACAAAAGACACTAGTATCCAAAATGTTTTTATATTAATCCCTTATTCAATTAGTCATTTTGAAAGATTAGCATGAAATAACTTTTTATATAAAATTTTAATTTATATTTCATTTTAGGATAATCAAGAACATTAAAAAAAAAAATTCAAATCTATCACTTTTTGTTAATATCTTTTATTCTAAATGTTAATATCATTTTCTCATTAGTCATCATATATTGTTTTGAACTGTATAATTTTTATATAATATCATGAATAATAAAAGATAAACACACACATATATATATATATAGTTAAAATTGTATCAAATATTTTTTTTTAATATTAATAATGCAATTAAATATCTAAAATAAGCGTGTAAAATTATCTCTCCTACTGTTTTTTTTTAAGGATAACAAATTTAGACTCAATTTGTTTTTTTTAATTTGTAGCTTTTAATGGTATACCCTATTCATTTTTTTAATGATTTTAAATATAATTAGTGTTTGAATAAATCTCATGTTATATATTTTATTTTAACTATGTAATTATATATTTAAATAATTATTTATTAATAACATAAACTCTTTCTATTTTATATTATGAGTCTATACTCCTCTTCTAAATCTACCTAAACTCACGAGTTAGACAATCTTGCTTGAGACAATAGTTTGAAATTGCGGACGACATCCAAAAATGTGGCTGCAGTATTGCAGATGCGGCTGGCACCGCATCACCATCACCCTGCAATTGTAGTGTGAATGACTTAAACTTGGTTTTTTATTGAAGATCTGTTTGGTCGGCCATTTCTAAGCTTTTGACTTCTTCTCCTTAACTTCCTGTGTTCGAGTTTTCCTCAGCCCACTTTGATATGCGTTATTGGGGGTCTTGTGGTGTTTCGTATGGGAAGAACTAAGGGAGGTGCTGGAGTGTGGGGAGAGAGATGTATAGGGAAAAGGGCAAGTCGGGCGGTAGGCATTTTTCTTTGTTTTAATAATTTGAATATTCTTGTTTAATAACAAATTCAAACGTGAAGCGTAATCCAGGCTTCATTAGTACATATATATTATTTTAATAAGTGTGATTTATAAAAAAGTGCTTTGTCAAATTAATATAAAATATAAATATCATTTATTAACTATTGACTATGATACAGAGGTAATTATTTGTTGCCAATAATGCTTAATAAAGTAAACCATAATTTTAGTTTTTTTAAAGTGTAATTGAAAGGTATCTTTTATTTTGGTTACTATGTTTGATTTATTAAGGAGAATATATCAAGATGATATAATAATGAGCCACGTTGTTAATACTCTTGTATAAATATGTAATTGTCAAAATTAATATGTATATTATATATTATATTAAACATTTTTTGCCGTTTAAAATAAATCATGACCGCAATAACCCTAACTCGTATTATCACATCTGCAATACTCACCATTACAGTAACAACAAAATATTATAATCATGTAGATGGCGAAACTACCTTTTTTATCTAATAACAACCAATCAACCATTTTTAATACTTTCTATCGGTTTTCGAGCCGACCATGAAGTTTTTTAAGCCTTGCAAGGTATGAACGAGGAAAGAAAAGTCACGGTTAATTCCTGGTTTGGATGACGGATCTAAGTGTGCAATATCAAGTTTAAACCATATATTTTTAGTAACGGTATTTATTTTCATGATGTCCATCTAATGAATAATATATATATATATATATATATGTATATATATATATATATTTCTCTGTTAGAAATCTGATATGCTAATTATGACGTCTTTCACCATTCGTCACCTCTCGTCAAATATATAAACTCTTAAGACAATTATCAATGTCATCAAAACCTACTTGCAGTGTAACGAACTGATGTCCAAACTAGCTAAGCGAATTCTCCAGCAGTTGAAAATTCAAAATTTCAAAGACTTGATAGCAAACACTCTCATTTAGTCCCGTTCTTGATTTGTATCATCAACAATAATAAAAAAAAAATTCAAATTAACTTGGAGAAAGTCGATGACCACAAAAGTACTAAATTGGATCCCTTCATATTCCTCTCTCTGTCATGAGAGATAGCAACATGCCAATTAGGACTAAGTAAGCCAACTGATGAAGATCATAATTGCAGTTACGTACTGGTGATGAGTGGTACGACTTAAAAATTAAGCAGTTCCATAAATATTAGATTAGATTAAGAAGAGTGATCTTTTAAGGATTAAATTGAAAGGCTTTATTTTTGGAAAAGTTAAACTGATAATTTTTCAACGACTTGGATGAATGTTAAACACTATAACCGGATAAAAGTTGCTCTCTTCTTTTCGGTAAACACAGAGTGGTATTGAACAGAAAAGATCAGTTTACGTTTCAATAACAGGGAATAAACGAAGCATTCACATCGAAGTCTACAACTAAAGGCAACTCTCTGATCCAGGTCGATATAGCATAATTTTTAGGCTTTGTTTGGCATGCAGATGGAAAGTGGGTTGGAAATGAAATAGAATAGAATAAAAAAATTTATTTTAAAAATGAATTTGGTACGTTAAGAATGAAAAGTGGGATAGAATTATAAAACGTATTTGGTACAGTGTAAAGAATGACTAACAAAATGATTAATATGCCTCTTCACATAATAAAAATAATAATAATAATAATAATAAAAGCCCTGTGGTTGCCTTGTATGTAAAAAAGGACAAAATTATATTATCTCCTCCAATGTCGAACTCCTTCACACAGAGTCCATCCATCACAGCCAAGAAGTCACCTACCCGCACGGAAGGGAAAGCATCTTCCATTGGAATCCTCCTTCCATACTACCAAACACGGCTGCAGATTTTTCCATGAGTTTTTCTCTTTCCATCACAGTAAATTCAATGACATCAAACATGACCTTAATCTTTCTTTCTTCCAGAAGTATTTTTTGGATTATTTTTTGCACAATCTACTTAATTATATATTCTACTAAGCACACTATGGTTTTGGATTTTACTTCTAATCATATAAAGCATGAAATAAAAAGTTCTCCGTGACCAAATCTATCTGGGATTGTAAATATCTTTTCCTTTCTTTTTGTCCATCCAGTTGTGACAAGTTTACCACTTGGTCTTCTCATATATTAATTAATTCTCAATGTAATCCATAGCTACTTTTATTCTCAATTTGGTCCTTCATTTACTAAAATATTTATAATTTAGTCTCTCACTAATTTTTAATTTCCATTTAGTTTCCTTCTGATAAGTTCATTTTCAAATTTGATCCCTTGCTAGTCTTAAAATTAACACATTTAATCTCTTAATCATAGTTAAATAAGAAGAACCAAACTACAAATAGGTATAAGAGAACATTTGAGAATAGATTGTTAAGTCTAATAAATGTCACTATTTTGTTTGAATATTTTCCAAAATAAAATTTCTAAATTTAAAAAAATTATTGTAAGAAATTTGTTTAATTTCTTAGTCATTTTCACATTAATCTGGAGTTTGAGATTAATTTTGAGTCAACTTTAATTTCATTCTTGAGCCATTTTAGTTATAATTAATTTGAAGTCAATTGAATTTGTGTGTTTTGTTTCGTTTCTATCTGGGCATTCATCAAGTACACACACATTCTTTATTTGGGTTTTTATTCAACTTACATTGATTTAGTTTGGAGTCATATCCAATTTTATGAAGTCATAGACACCATATGCTTGGAAAAATTTGAGAAGAAAAACTCTTAGCAATTTTATCCTTTTTTCAAAATTAAAAAATGTAAATAAAAATTATTTTAAAAATCTGAAAAATTAGAAAAGAGAAAAAATAATTATTTGTGTTGATTTCATAAACTAAAACACAACAATCAATTTAACTAAAAGCCAAGCAAATAATTTTCAAGCTCCTTTTATCTGTGGAGTCAAGTTTATTTTTCTTTTGATAAAAAGTAAAAAAGGCCAATAAATAAATTTTCGCTCGATTCAAACCACATGGACATTGGATATGAAAACCTTAGACTTTCATCATTTTAAGTCAATTTTAGCCCTTCTAAATTTCCATGTTTTCGTTTATTTTCTTTAATGGATTTCTTTCCACTTTATTCATTCATTTTGCATATGTTTATAAAAGATAATTAATATAAGATCTAGACCATATCCCTGGGACTTTCGCCTGACTAGATTGTTCCTAAAAACAATTTTGTGGCTTCCACACATTTATATAGACACTTGAATTTATCTTTGTTTTCACATATTTATCTTTTACGAATCTTGGGGACAATTCCAGATAAATCAGTTTTGAAAATCAATTTTATTCATTTTGTTTTCGTGCATTTCGCGTCAACCGTTGTCAAGTGTGATTGCCAAATGCTTCATTTGTTGATTTTTCTTCTCACTTTTTCTTTTAACCTTATTTCTTCACAAATTAATAACAAAAATGCTATATATTCTGGTTCCTATACTTTATTAAAAATGCTATATATTCCGATTCCTTTACTTTTTTATTGTCTCAATTTAGTCCCTCAAGTTTGAAATATTTCAAAATGATCTTCTAAGTTTCAAACTCTTCTCAAATTTTTCTTATACAAAGTGCGTAAATAAAAAATGAAAAATGAATTTAAAATTTGAGGGGTCATTTTGAAACAATTCAAAATTAAGGGCATGTTTAGATAGATGGGCAAGGATGAAATCATATGGCGTGGAGTAGTTATGTTTAAAAAAAAAAAAATTTAGAGTGAAATGGAATAGTATAGAGGAGACTCCAAAAATCCTTTACTATTCAAACCCAATTATTTTTTTCTCTAATTTGGAGAGTCAAAGGATGAAATAGAGGGACAAGTTGTGCAATTACTATGACACCTTCCTTGGTTAAGCCACCTAACATGGGTAGTATTCAAATAGCCCGAATACTCCCAGATCCACACATATCTGATGGGGTTGACTTTTTAGAACTTTACGATAAGGCTCAAATGGGGACATATATCCCTACTTAAATTATACTCTCATCCTTCTTTAATTGTTTTAATTCTCCCAGATCCACACATATCTGATGGGGTTGACTGCGGAAAATTTTAAAATTTTCTTTATAATTTCTTATAAAATGTTGAGTGTTTTGTGATCCTCAATTAGGCGAGAAAACGTATGCAAATGACAAGGAAGAATACTACTTCACCACCACAGAACCAACAAAAAGATCAGAAAGAGCGAACACGATTCGTTTCACTAAGCATGGTTACTGGAAGCAGATCGAGGATGATGCGTTTATAATGCACAAAGAGGAAATTGTTGGGTTCAAGAAAGAATTCATCTTCTGTTGGGGACACCCTCCATTTGGACTACAAACTCGTTGGGTCATGAGTGAGTGTAGGCTCATTTCCAGTGGATTCCCAAATGAAACTCTGGATGATACTGTTCTCGACAAGGTTGGTACTTGTACTATCTCTTGTTATTGCCATCTTCGACCTCAATCGGTTAAATTTTAAAAAGAAAATATATTTTCACAATAATATTAGATTCATACTACCAATGGTGGAAGTGGTGGTGACAATGAGAATAATAATTTTGGTGGTATATAACCTTAAACGCACCGAAAGAAATTAAAAAACCTTATGTACTCCTAATATAACCTTAAACTGTAATATTCTTACACCTAAACCTCGTGCTGTTAACAGTTTCATTCTTCAATTTACAAAGTATTACATTAACTACAGTTTGCTCCTCTAATATGTTTTGTTTGGTATTTGCAGATTGAGACTAATGCAATTTGTAGGCTGAGGAAGAGAGCTGATGATTACGTTGCTGCTGGAGACGAGTCTCCAAAATATGTGCCAAAACGGAGCTGGCTCGAGACAGAGAATTAACTTGATGAAATAGCCCCAGCTTTTGATGTATTCGAGCGCTTCTTTACTTCTTTAGTTATTTTCAGTTTCACTTTCCAATGCTAGTTTTTGCATAGGACTTGTTCTCCTGTACTAGAAGAAACTTTATTTTGTCAAGGAATAAACCTTTCTAAGAGCTTCTCATAATGGTTTGAAATTTTGAATATTCTTAGTTCAATCGAGATGAACGTAAAAGGTTGATAGTGCAGCTTAAGAAAATAAAAGGTTTGGGAGTTCTATAACTGCTTGCTTCAATTAGGGCCTCTAATATTCTGGGACCTTCGCCATATATAATATTCTGGATAGTAATAATTTCTTGTTCTTGTAATTTCCATGCTATTCTTATCATTTCTCTGCAACGTGCATCAACGGATAGCGTATTTCTTTTTTTGGTGTCTCCAATTTGTTACTGTGACATAAGATAATTACGTTGAAAAGAATCTTAAGTTTAAGGTTTAGATCGTCAAATGACTAAATGCTTACGGTTGTAGTGTTAATTTTTAAATTGCTGGGTTGATATATAAATACAAGCAACATTTTGGTAATTTTTTTTTCTTTATCATTTCATTGCCCATTCATTTTCTATTGCCACATGCCAAATCTTTAGTGATCCGGTTCATAGGCATTCGCGGAGCCCTGAATACGCTAAAATTCCTTTAAATAAAACAATTTCTAGGAAAAGCCTCTAAAACAATTTCAAAATATAAAGATCTTTATAATAAATCTTTTAAATTTATGATACTTCATTATCGTATAATAAAACCCAAAGTGTTCTAACTAGGTGGAGGCATTCTACATGCTATAAGAAATATTCAAGTATCTCAAACCAAGGCGGAAACAAAATTACCATATTACCCAAAGTATTTGGTGTTTAGCATTGGCTTCGGCTAAAGATTACAGCGTCAATTGTCAAAGGCATTGTTATATGCAGCGTTGAAACATATTTAGCAACGAATTTGACATTTGTAGGAACAAGTTGCAACGGTTATAACCGCCGCTAAATGAAAGGTATTTTTTTTTCCTTTTGTTTTGACTTATTACAATATTATATAAAATATAACTTGCTCCTAGCAAAATTTAAATTTAAGCTAATTTGCTATGTAGAAAATTATTTAAATTAAATATGTATCAATTTACAAAGTATATTCATAAGTAAATAATTATTCACCAATTCATATATTTGGTGAACACAAATACACTACATGAAATAAAAAATAAAATTTAGGATTTCTCTAACCATTAAGAACTCATAAAGCACTTGAATGTCGTGATTGACAAATAAGGTGATCTTTTTTACTAAGTGGTTTGTAGCATATCTCTTCTTAATCACCTGTAGCAGAAGGACTGATCTAGAAAAGCGAAGTGAGGCTTCACCAACCATGCTTAGTATTATTTCTAGATGGCTACGTCGTTGTGCTTCATTTGGGAAATATGGTAACTTTTGTCATATTATTTGATGAGATATTTTTCTGACGCCAATTAAGTGAAGATCTTGTAACTCTGCCAAAGCTCTCCGGAACTAATCCCTAGAAACTATTGTTTTGCAAGTCTATATACATATTGTAATATCCGGAAAATCATTTTAGTAGAAATCAAGAAAAATACTTACCTTAAGATATTTGATATGAAGTCACTACAAAAAATATGGCTTCTAACCATAGTTTCAAAAACTGACGTTAAGTACCATAATTAAGAAAAATTAACTACAGGCATCTAATATGTGATATAACCGATGTTAGACCTATTTTTTAAAAATATAACTTAGGTTAACTTTTCATTGCCGCCCCCTTTCATTTGTCTTTGACTTTGGCTTTTCTCCGAATCTGTGAGTTACAAAAGAGGCAAAAGGTTCATTTCGAGGTCCACCCAAAGATTGCCGCAACGCTATAAAAAAAATTTGGAAATTACGACAAAACTTCTGCGATGATCAAATTTGAGACAAAATCTTACGATGGTTAAAAGAGCCGTCCTAAAAACACAAATATTACGACAGTCAATTAATGATAGTCATAATTGTGTGACCTAATGACAGTCTTACGAAGACCGTCATAATGTCCTTTTTGAAATGGACTCCCATTGAACGGCCTTCGTGGCCCTCTGACAGTCAAAGAACTACCGTCATAAAGTCATGACCATGCGACAATCAAAGAACAACCGTCGTAAGGTCGTGGCCTTGCGACATTCAAAGAATGATCCTCATAAGATCATGGCCTTGCGACGGTCATGTGTTTACCGTCGCAATGGCCACTTAAATTTCAGATCTAGAGCTCCTTTTCTCCAAATCTCATTTCATGCCAAAAAACCCTTCATTTCATCTTTGTGCGCCGCTGCTACTGGGAGAGAAGCTTGCCGCCGCCAAACATCCATCTAGAGTAAGTCGACCGTCCATCCATCAACACACTGGGATCTCCAACTAACTTAGCTTTCTTCTTGGAATAATAATGGTGGTAACAGCACTTGGAACTATCATCCAAACCCTGGCTGTAATCTGTCTTCGTGTGAGGATCAGGATATATCAGTTTCTATATCCTTCACCAATACCTCCAATCATTCTACTCTCACCATTGAATCCCCTCGCGTGTTGATCGAGCTTCCACCCCCTTCCAGCAACTCGTTGATGGAAGAACAACCTTCAGATAATCACCTTTGCAGTCATGTTTTGTTGTAAGTCTCTATGACAATTATCATTTTACTGGACAAATGAATAATAAACAGCTTGCTAATATAAATATGAGAATATACGGATTTTGGACCCCTGAAGTATACAGTCAATAGGTCAATACTATTTATTGCTATAGCTCACTGGGTTCTCTATATATAGGCACACTAATTAAAGATAGGGTTTAGATACTTTTTTCTCCTTATATTTTCAGCACTGTATATATATATATTATATCCTATCATTAGGGTGCCAAGATGAGTTCGATTTTTTGGGAGGTCAAGTTTTAAAAGTGAATAAAACTTAAATTTGACATTCGAAGCTGGTTATAATTAAGCTGCACTTAAAGGATGTGTGGTTTACTTATGCATTTAATACGGATCATGTACTTGTGTTGAATTTGGCTCTCTGTATCTCTGAAGTACTTGTACGATGCATGTTGACTATTTTTATCTTTGACTATTTTAATCTTATCTACCTCCATGATGCTTTGACTTTGATTGCCTGTACATGCTATGGTATCCAATCCTAATTGGAAGCAAGGATTTGTGTTCAAATAGGATTATCTTGGGTGCAAAATGCATTGCAATCCCGCCGGATGAATGATTAGATTCCCATTTCCAATATGGCCCACTTGCTTGATTGAGTTAATTAAAATATGACTCTTATGTCTTAGCCCAATTTATTCTTAATTCCATGCCATGTACTTCCTAGGGAGGGCTCGACGGATAAGAATGATAAGCTTAATAAAAATAAAAGTTTAAACATTTGAAATATGACTCTCAACTTATTATTGGCCATTTGAAATGCTTTGTTCATGCTCAAATTAACATTTTATTAAGCTTAGCTTTCTTATTCTATGACAAAATTACTGTTAAGGTGACTTTTGCTGTTGTATTTCATAAATGATAGCAACTTGTATTTGTGCTTGTAAGATTCATTTAGCTTTGGCTATTATAATAGTAGAATATTATGAATGAATTATACTCATCACTCCATTTTATTATTTATTTTATCACACAACCCATGTTGACTTTGGGCTAAAACTTGAAAGGATTAATCATATGTCTTTTCCTGGCCTCTATAAGTTTGTTCAGGTACTAATCTACCATACTAGTACATCAATACTATTGCTTTTGTGTACATATTGTTTAATGCATAAAACCCCTGCTTATAGAATGATGAGATAGTTACCTCAATACAATTTACTGCATCAAGATGGAGGTGTTGTATGGATATGAGATATGGAAGTTTGATGACTAAGGAGAAACGAACTAATCTGTTAGTAACTGATAGGAGTAACATTTGAGGTGAGATGAAGAAGGATAGTATTGTGTGATTTGAGGTTGAAAAGTTGTAGTGGTACTTTTTTAATTAACAGCTTGTTTTTTAGTTACCATTGAATTCATAATTTCAATTTCTATCAACTCTCTGTCGTCAAAAAAATTGATCTAATATACCATAAAGTACATTTTTGCCAGATAGCGTGAGACCATCCCATGCAATGCAGACAAAATATTTCTGCAGTTTCATGATAGGTTCACACTGTTAGTGTCAATCAAAGTCAAAGGAGATTAGTTCATGCAGCCATGAAGTCTTCTGCAGAGGGACATCTGAAAGAAGAGGTTAAATTCTTCAAGTTCACGATACTTCATAAATAGATAGCAAACTGATTAGTTATGGTTGTTCTTTCCATAAGAAAAATTCATTGAAGGTACTTGTGAGTATTAATTGTTACTTGAATTGTGCTTCCCCACAGTAAGATTTATTTAGTAACCTCTCATAATTTGGGTATTGCTTTCTTAGATTCTTGAAATGGATTTATGTCTAACTGATGAAGATTCAAATGCTAGTAGAGAAGGTAATTCGTCTGATGCTAGATAAAATAAGATGATCCTGGTTCTGATATGGCTTAGTAGCGGGCGTTTAGGCTTACTTTGCTACTGCTCGTTATCATGTCTGAGTTATAGAAGATGAAGGAGTGACTGACTGCTCTAATTTGTTAGATTATACCTCAAATTTTGGATAAATTTCTCCATTGTAACCTATTATCTATTGAATATGATTAAGCTAAGTAAGGGAGGTTTCTTTGCCGGGTGTTGAAGATTTTTTACAGTCCAAAACATGGTTAGGAATGCACCAAATAAAAAATCTCTCCCTCCTTTCATGTGCTTTATTGCTGACTTTATAAGGTTATTTTCTTAATTGTTAGTAGTTATTATTTAAATTTAGCCAACTGATTTGCTAGATATTGGCAATATATCGTATATTGCATTTAATTTTTAGCAGTAAACCTTTTCAGTCAATGACATGACACAAAGTGACTTGTGGCCTTAGATTGTCGGTAGCCATTCACGTAATTATCTAAACCATCTCTAGTATGGTATTAAATTCATTGCAGTTGTGCAAAAGTGGAGGAGATATCAAGGATACAACACTTGCTAATAAGTATGATCTTGGGGAGTTAGTAATTTCAACTTTTGGATCTTGCTACAACTTTATGTTATTGTATTTGTGAGTGTCTTCTTTTAATATATTAGAAAGTAAACATGAAAACATCCATATTGTAGTATTTAGGCTTTCAATTATTTTAGTTTTATTCTAATTTTATATAAATAGATTTTATGTAATTAAGTATCAATTTGAGGGAAAAAAAACAACCGTTCATTACAAAATTTTGAGTACATGAGTCCAAATTTGAGGATTTAAAGACGTAATGGTACATGAATAATTTTACTTGATAAATATAATCTGAAAATGAAGACTATGTAGTATTTTATTTATGATCATTCCCAAAATAAAACTCAAACAAATAGAGAAAATTATATACTAACTCTTTTTACTAATTAAACTATTTTCTTTGAAGTATTTGTTTTGATGATAAATAAAATCAAATTTGATTGGCATATATTTTTTCAAAATATACCAGGTATTATTTTTCAAAATAAATAACAAACAAAATTTCTGGCCTCATCTGAAGTGTAGTAGATTATGAACACTTTAGATTCTGCAATTTTTCCCCCATCCTTTTAGTGATGATCTTATCAATATTCAATCGTTGTCCATGTTTATTTGAACAGGCAAACTATACAAGGGAAAAGAGCATGGTGAAGTTGAGTTTATTGTAAGTCTCAATTTTCATTCTTAATTTTCTCCCAGTTTTTCAAATGAAGATACTTATGTTTATTGCTTATTATAGTTTATCTTCAATTTTTAGGCACCTAATGAGTAAGGCAATGGAAACACGTCTTCAAATCACACCAAGTCCTTCTTGTAGGATCAATTAGCTAGTTATGATGACTTCTAAATTATGTTAAAACTTGACTATTGTTTGTTGTAAGACTTTGTAATTATTTAGCATCTATTTATGTTTAGAGTTGATAATCTAGTAGTCCTTGTTGGCTTTGAGTATCAAATTGTGTTATTGTTATTGGTGATAAATTTATCATATTTACTAGGTATTAGTTTAGAAAAAAAATTAACACAAAAAATTAAAGCAAAATATTTTTTTAATAAACCTATCAATAGCGGTTTGAACTATTGCCATAAAGAATATAGAAACATTAGCAACGATTTAGATAAATCAACACAAAGACAAGACATCGCAATAGTTTTATTGAACATTGCAGTGGCATGTAATTGCAACAACAACAAAAAAAAATTATCACAAAACTATAACATTGTGACAATTTTTCAAGTGCTGGGAGTACTACAAGTTAGAGTTTAAATGATTAGTGAAGGGTAGGGCGTGGATGAGTAGTTTGAAGCTAACTATGGACACCATATATATAAGGATTAAATAGGAAAAAAAAAATTCAAAACTTAGTTATCTTTTTATAATAAAGGACTATATGGATGAATTTATGTAAGTGGAATCAGCATGTCAATGGACATAGTACTTAAATTTGCAAACTAGCACTTGTTTCATCAGCAGCTTGATTTTCATTATCATGACTTGATTGATTTCCATTCTCTCTACAATAAAGCGTACTTTTTGATTTTTTCTATAGCTCTTACTGCTGAGTATCATGCCAGTCTCATTAATGCACTCAAGGTAACTTTGACTAGTATGAAATATAATATGTGTGTGTGCATATATATTACGTTACTTTTCCCTGTTGCTATTTCTTTTTAGAGGTCCTCAAACACGAGCTAGAAGAATTAGTGTGTTCAATATCAATGGTTTGAGGTTTGCACACTAATGAGAGAAGAGGGATTGAAAACTTAAAATAGTTGTGTGTAGGTGTCATCAGAAACTAGATGCTATGCTATTAGTTGCGTACATTTTGGTCTATCAATGAATTATGTAGCTACAATTTTTCTGAACCTCTTGGCACTAAATGCTTTGTTCCTTTCTAGTGTGGTTCTAAAATGCTTGAGACATATTTTATTATAGTACAGGACCTTATATTCTGCCAGACATGATCTTAGTGGCTATAATTGATGGGGTTTTGAGTGACATACTATCTCTTATCCAATTTTAATGTTTCTATGATTTTAGTAGATTTAGAAGATAACAAACCATATAATATCTTATAACATTCTTAATACAATATATGCATTGTCTTTGCTTAACATAGCATGCTTAAGTTTCAATTGATTTTTTATCAGTCATCAATGCATGGGATACTATTGTTATATTTATTTTGCTTTTAATTTATTGAATCAATTCTATATTTGAATTTTTAGGAAAAAAAATTTTTGAAAAACTTTAGGAGGAAGCTTAATCTTCACGGTCACAGTCAAGCTTAGCTTCATTAGATGATGCACTTGGGCAAGTGCTAGGTAAAAAGCATTATGGTCAAGTGTGTAGTGTATTATTAGGTTCATACCCTTCACCAGTATTTGGATTGCATACTTGTTGAGTTCTACATGTAGTGCTGCTTCAAATATTGATGTAGATGCTTTATGAAATTATTTGACTCTGATGGAAAAACTGGAATCCATCAAACTAAAACATTCTTGTGAGCAAACTTGAATGAACAATATGCTATAGCAAAATGTTTTGCAGTTCCTTTAGAGATTCTTCATGTACTAGAACCTTTTCCGCATAGGTAATACACAATGTAACTATGATGTTATTAAATTACTAGACTAAGTTAATGTAAATTCTTACCTTATGTGTTATGCTTTCATGCGCTTGATGTAGATAGTGTAGAACAATCACCAATAGATTGCCAAAGATCATCTTTAGCTAGCTATAATCCTTGACATAATCTTTTGATAGTTGTTTTGATACTATAAATGTTTTAATAGTTGTTAAACCTTTTATGTAATGCTTGGTATTTTTTGCTTATGAAGATACAATGTAGACTTATATTTAATTAGTATAAGTATTGTTTTGGTACTAGATATTTGCCCGAGTTTAAGCTAAATTGTGTGAAGGTTTCATTTTATACTACACTTTCTAGTATTAAAACCCAAAAATAAAAAAAATAGGAAGGAGAAGAAAAGGATTTTCTATGCTTAACGTCAGTTACAACTGTCGTTAATGTAAGAATAACAATTTATGTGTTTTACTAGTTTGTGTAGGTTTTAATCATTGGAAAATTTCCATTCTATTGTTTTCTTTAATTTTGGCTATAGCTGTTGTTACATAAGAATTCAGTATTATTTTAACGTCGGTTTTAACTGATACTAGCTAATAAAATTAAATTAGCATTTTTTCACAATGCTTCTAATTGATGCTAGTTGCTCTGAATAATGTCAGTTTTAGCCAATGTTCACGGATTTTGTCTTCTTACGTTGGTTATTCCTGCAATTATTAAAAACCAAAGTTAAAGGGTGTCTGAACGCACATTATAACAATGACTTTGACAACCAACGTTAAACCGTGTAGTGTCGGCCATAACTGCCATTGGAAGCCTTTTTTGATTGACGTTAAATACAATTTTTTTATTGAGTTATGAGAACGGGTAACTAGGATATAAAGTTAAAATCCTAATTAAATCAACAAATTAACAATTTCATAGTTTAGAAATTATTTTATGACACTATTAAGCTAATAATTTTTTATAAGGAATAATTAGAAATATAAGATTAAACAGTAGCCTTAAATAAAGTATGTGACATAAAATATGTGTAGGAAAAATTAAATTAATATATATATATATATATATATATATTCCTCTAAAGTTAAGTAAGGAATTATAAGGACTTGGCTAATAAAAGTAAGCAAACATATATCTTGAGAAATATGAGTTTAAATATTTAAAATAAGAATTAAAATTTATAAGGAGATACAAGGAAAGAATATAAGACTATAACAAATAAAGTATTGGTTCTTGATGCTCATTTAGGTATAAGGATGCAATATTAGTGTAGAATTAAATGGCAGCAAAATAAGATTGTAACACTCACAAGTTGTATTATTCTTAGAAGAAGTAAAAGAACAAATATATATGTTGTATGTTGCTAATCAGATAATGAACTCTGTCCTAGTGGTAAGGTTTTGACATCCTAAATTTGAGGGCTCTCCTCGATTCTATATTGTGCCTGCACTGCTCCTTCAAGTTTATTGCATCAGCCAGCAATCCTCTATTACCGGCAACGTGTTTCCGGTTGCCATGTCTCATTTTTCCGGTGAACAACACAACTTTTCTGTTTTCTGTACTAGCAACTGCGGGAAGAGGATCTTTCAGCAAGATTGGTGAATTTTTCTTCGGTTCTTCATGGGGATGTTGTTGGCTAACATATTTTCAGTCTTTTCCCCTTAGATTTCGGTCCTAATATCATGTTTTTGGGCTCATAGTTTCTGAGATTTGTATGGTAGCTTCCCTAGGGACCAATCCAAAAATTTTTTAGATTTTTAGGTCAAACATAAAATTTAAAAATTCTAGAAAATTAATTGTTAAGGCTGGTATTTTAGGAGCACTATTAATATTTATGAAGTGATATCTTATTGTTGTCCATATATAGGCTTAGTTGAAGGTGAAAGACAGTTTTAAAGTGTTGCAAATTGGGATTTAATTGAATAACTAGCAATAAGAAATAAGAAATATAAAGGAAGTGAATAGAATTGGATTAGTAATTTTAATTGATGAGAAGTTAGCAAGACATGGGGTGGAAGCAAGGAAAAATGAGTTAAAGCTAAGGTATGGATTTTAAGTGGTAAATAAAGAGATATAGACATGAATTTGGTTATTGAGATAATATGGTGAAAGAAGAGTATGTACTAAAGGAAGAAAACTCTCTTTAATTTACGTATGTGTTTGAATTAATGTTATGGGTTGGTATGAGATTTGTAGATATTTCAGTTATCCTTAGTAAGTCCTTCCAATTTATAAAATTGCTAAGAGGCATTGGAATGAGCCCAAATAAAATGTGTATTGGTGATGGTAGATTAAGGAAATTTGTACTTTTGTATTATAAGGATTATCTTGTGGAATACCCATGACTAAGGAAAGAAGACAAAGTTAATTGAAATACTTTACCAACCAGGTAAGTGATAGCTTTTCTAATGATATCACATGATACATGTTGTTGTTTATCATTTATATTATTTTGTCATGAAATTTTTTTTGTTGTTGTCCTTTTGTTGACCAAGGAATAGCCTATAGACTTGATTTTTTTTTTTTCAAATGAACTATGAATTATGTGTGATGTTACATAACATATATAAAACGGATATAATATCACATATAGGCTAATATGTTATTGTGATGTGACATTTATGCAAGAACAATCAGAAAGGGATTTATTGAATAAACAACGTGAATTTGTGCCTCACGACAGTCTGATTTAAATTATCCAAAGGCTAAGTACAATTGACCGATGAATATAGTTTCCCCAAGGGTTGTAGATCCTCAATCAATAAATATATTTTGCAAGAGCTAAGTACCCTTGACTGACTTGATTTCCACGAAAGTAAATCTATGACCATTATTTTATATTGCACAGTTGAAATCTTTCTCTTGTATAATTAACACATGTTTATGTCTTATTACAGTGAGGATTTAAAATGCTGATTTACAGAGAACTGATCATTTTAAAGGTTTAGACCAATAGGTATAGTATTAGATATTTTAAAAGTTATTGTGAAATAAATTGCACAGAGCTCTGCATACCTCAAGGTAGTTGTATTGATTTTGTTATTGAAATGATACCCATTTATATTTTCTTTAATTTCAAATAACCGCCCAAAGCAGCTTCCTAAACTTGAGGGCTAGAAGAGCTCTACTTATATCGCAAAGAATATTATTCCTTATTTTGTTAGGGTATCATACTTTTGTAGTAGTGCAATTTGGCCATAATGTAAATAACTGTAAATGTGTATGGATGACCACAGGCAAGTTCCTCATTCCCCTATTTTGTTATAGTTTTATCAGTTATTGGATGATCTGAGAGTTACGCTCTCTTTTCTAGATTTTATTTTTGATGGGCATATAATTGTAGTAATTTCGGTAGGCCTCATTTGTAGAGGACACTGCCAAAATTTCTATAAAAATATATGGTTGTTAAACTGCTTGATATTGAAATTACTGTGAACTTACATTATTGCATGGTTTGCACATTAGTATAATCGGTCGGGAAAACATAGTGGTTGACTTGTAAGAAGGAGATTATTCTCGTTATCTATGCCAATTGCAATCCACGAATTTAGGGTGTGACAAATGTTCATTAGAATAGAGAGATCTAGTTTTTTAAAGGAAAAGATACATGACATATGTTAAATATGACTTCCATCAAGTTGACATATATATATTTCCTTTAATATTAATTGTTCAAAGTTACTTATTAATAGTGGAGTCGTATATTGTCAGGGCAACTTGTTGCCTCAAGTTAATTGCATGTGGCTTGACGAGACTTAAGACTACGTAATCTTTAGTTTTTTAGTTCATTAGTCATGCACTTGTGAGTTAGACTTATTTTCAAGCCTATGAAGTTTTAATCCAGTTAAGGTATGAATAACAAAAGAAAAGACAAATTAATTCCTCTTCTGCATAATGGATCTAATTAAGCGTGCAATATCAATTTTGAAGTAATTGCGTCTATTTTAATGATATCGATCAATTGGAGAAAAATATATATAGCTTCTTTCTCTATTAGAAATCTGGTCACCTCTCATAAAAAATAACCTCTTTTTCTATCAAAACCTGCTTGCAATGTATGGACTAATGTAAACTGAGTATATTCTCCAGCCGACTGATGAGTGATACAACTAACAAAATTAAGCATTTCCATATATTTCAAATCAGACCTTGAGATTTTAATCCCATAATACAAACTATAACCATAGTGTTTTGTTTTACTTTATTCATTTTTATATTTCCAGTGTAATCAAAAAATTATTCAGCATAACATATATGTGTCTTGCATAGTAGCAAAATTTTGTTCATGAGGTGACATATCTCAAATATATTTTCATAAACGTAACTTTGCCTTCTATTTTTTTTTTTTTTAGTCAGCCATGAATACTACTTTGATCATATATTGTTGTCTTGCTTGCTTTGTTGACGGCGGACCTTATCTTAGATTTTTTTTTTTTTCATGATTTAATTAATATGAGAAAGATCAGTAATAGAAAACACTATATTATTTATTTTTTATCAAAAAATTATATAATTTGCAAAAATTAATATTAGAAAGACCAGTAATAAAAAACATATAGTTTAGTTAAATTTGTGTGGATTTTACTTTGAAATATTGTTTTATAATATTTCTTTAAAGACTGACGTTGTATATTGGTGATATCAGGGTCATTCTCCTCTACCATAATATTCAATTTATTTAAAATGCAAACAAATTTGTTCTTGATATATGTATGCATCAGATAATCATGAAATATCAAAATATAAATCATATTCCAAACATTAATATAGAGTAATATAGAGAACTACTGCAATATTACTTGATTTTGGTAAAACAATTAACACCTCTTCAATAACAATTATCTTCGAATTTTTGTTTAATTTCTAATTATTTAGCTTTTAATACTAACTATTAGCTAATTCATAACTCAAAAAATTGAAAAAAAGAGTAGAAAGAGTAATAATGAGAAAGAAAGGGGAAACAAAGAAAGAGAACATATATGGGACGAAAAGAGAAAGATAAAATTAATCAAATTTCATCTAATAACAAAAGAAAAAAAGCTACATATTTGGGTTCCTCTACTTTATCTATTGTTTCAAGTTAGTCCCTTAAGTTTGAAAAATAATCTCATGTTTACAATGGAATTAAATAACAAATGTAAGATGAATTTAAAATTTAACTATTAGCTAACACTTGAAACAAAAAATATAGTTAAGAGATCAAACCATTATTTTAATCTAATTTCTACATAATATCTGTATATATCAATTTATACATTTATATCTTAATTAGATTTTGTGCGCATATGCATAAATTTAGGGTAAAAAAAATATTATTTACTAAAATTTACTGTGCCAGAGCCCTACGCAACCCTAGTTCATCAAAATTGACGAAAGCCGTGCGCTGCTAGAGAATCTGGATGAAACGGGGCAAAGCATGATCTTGCTCATGATCCTGAAATTTTAATGCTGAAAAAGATTTGGATTTTCTCACCCTCTCAAGTTACCCCAAATCCACGTCCTAATCCTAATCCTACCACTATATATACAGTTCCATCTCCTTGCCCCCCTCCTCACAAACACAGATCTTTCATCAATCAGTTCAAGAAATCACAGAGAATTTGAGAGATGGATTTGCCGCGCGGGTTTCGATTTTCTCCCACAGATGGAGAACTGATCTTCCATTACTTGGCCAAGAGGGTGTTCGGTGGGGAACTTCCTATTGATGACAAAATCATCAGAGAGATTGATGTGTACGAAGTTGATCCTCATCAACTTCCTCTCTGTAAGTTCTAGTCTCATTGAATCTTATGTAGAATAGCGAATCACGAACACATCTATTTAGATCTCTCCTGCTAGCTTGCGAATATGACGCTGCTCTGTTGGGGAGAAATATATTGAGGGTGTGGGCGATCTTAGATCTCGAGCTCCTAATAAAAATATTAAGATATTCACAATTTGAAGTTGTTCAATTTTTTTTCTGATAAAGTCATATTTTATAAGGAGATTTAAAACACAAAAACAGTTACTTTTCTACTTGCGCCATCTGACCATTTAAATATATTATTATTTAGTCTCATTTTTCAAGAAGAGAAAAGATACTCGGATCGGTGTCCATGGAATGATTTTTAGTAGTTAGAATGTATGACATTTGATTCAATTATTCTGATTCAATGACTCATATTGCACAGTATCTAATACTGTACGGCATCGGATCCCAACTCAACTAATTGGTATCATGCAAGTATCACTTTACCGGGTAAACAACCAGATTAATTGAAAATTTTGGTTATCCCAAATTAATGACATTTATGTCAGAGCCATTTTGATTATAAAATTCGTTAGTTTGTGACATCCTAGGAGAAGTAATGGAGGTTAGCAGTAATATAAACATTGTATCAATGATCAACAAACTGCTGTATCAATGGAAGTATCAGGGACCAATGGAAGTATATTTTTTGTTTGGTCTCTGCAGATTGAGACTACTGCAATTTGCAGGCTGAGGAAGAGAGTTCATGATTATTACTTTACTCCAGGAAATGAACCTCCGAAGTATCAACCAAAACGAAGGTGGCTCAAGAGTGAATATTAACTTTATGAAATAGCCAGCTTTTAATGTATTCGAGTACTTCATTACTTGTTTAGTTATTTTCACATTCCAACATTAGTTTTTGCATCGGACTTCTTGTCCTGTGCTTTTGAGTTTGATTTTGTCAAGGAGTAAACCTTTTTAAGAGGTTCTTGAGTATTCTTAGTTCAATCCAGATGAAGGTAAAAGGCTGATAGTGCAGCTTAAGAAAATAAGAGGGATGGTAGTTTTATAACGGCATGCTTCGATTATGGAATCTAATATTCTACGATTAAGGCAGAATATTTATAATTAATCCTATATCGATTAAGGCATCTAATGATCGATATTTTGGTCAAAAATTCCGTTTCCAACAACCCATCACCTTCTTCCTTACCATTTTTTAATTACTTTTCGTTTCTTCTCTTCTCGTTATTTCTTCTCTCTTTTTTTTTTCCCTTTTTTTTTTGTTATCTTTTAATTGTTAATGTTTTTCTTTTTCTTTTTTCACTTTTTTGGTGTTTCTAGTTTGTTACTGTGATAAGATAAGTTGATAAGAAGAATTTGAGTTCAGGGTTTTGAAACTCAAATTACTAAATGACTATGGTTGAAGTGGTAATTTTTTTTATTACGGAGTATATTTATAAAAACAAAGAACATTTTTTATATGAATTTTTTTCTTTGTCATGTTATTACCTTTCAAGGCATTGAAGAAAAATCGACATAGCCGTTACACTAGAATTCTTTTAAATTCAGTAGCTATTTGCTACTATCTCTATCTTAGGTATTGAAAGAGGTGTGTAGGCCTAAGATTGAATGCATGATTTCTGAAATTTAAAAGCAAAGATGAGATTAACTCAAAATCGGAAAAAATTCATTTAAGGATTATAACTTTATGATATTTTTTTGAAGGATATTAAGTTTTAAAATTATTTTAAAAGATTCATAAATATATATATATATATATATATATATAAAATTTTTTTACTCTAAAAAATCTTACTTTGAAACTATAGGATCCAACTCTAGGATACCATTTCATATTATATACCTTTAGCGTCTTAGGGCAAGATCCTTTAGAATAGAAAAGAAAACTTGTTTTATAATTATATCTTTTAAAATAATTTTCAAAATTTAAAGCCTTTTATAATAAAAATTTTGAAACTTATTATACTTTATTATAATTTTTTCAATAAAATATGCAAACTTTTAGGTATTATAATACCCAGAATTTAAGCATCTCAACCATGACTTGTCTTATGGAAAGAGAATCTTCTAACATTGTAAGGCATAGATGTTTTGAAGTTCTTCAGCCTTTTTGGATCCAAAGTGAACGTTTGTATATAATTTATTTTGCTTATACCATATTTCAAGTATAATCATATTTGAAAAAAAAGTATATATATGAACATGAACACAAATATTTTCTTAATTACAAAAAATAATATTTGGGATGCCATTGTCTTTTTAGATTTGGTTGAATTTAATGGAATGATTTTTACTGGCCATGAAGTGAATATAAATAGAAAGGGGTATATTATAATTGTCTTGATTCGCAAGACCGATTGGTCATTCCATCTTATTACTCTTTTTTTTTTTAATGCCAAAAATAGATATGAAGACTGGAGCAGTGAGTGTGTGTGTTCAAACTAATTCAAATTGTGAAACCAGTGACATGAGAGTGCACTTGTCTAAATCATGTTTATACAAGTGTTTGACAACATGAGATCCAAACTTAACTAACAATTAGAAAAAGGTCCGGCAAGAGGGAGAGTGCAAGTGTGTTCTGCTTAAAGCCCCATTTTATGCCCATTCTAATTCAATTTAAAATTGGATGTAGTTGTCATTTGAATTCTTTTAAATTAAAAAATTATTTTACTGCTATCATTGTATTCTCAGAGTGTTAAGGCAAGTTTTTCAGAGTAAAATAAAAAATGTAAGTTTTCAAAAATTCTTTAGAATATATCAAAATTTAAGACCCTTTAGCATAAATATTTTTAACTTATAATTCATAATTGTAATTTTTTCAATAAAATATATAAACTTTTTTGGTATTATGAAATGCCAATCATCATTCTTATGGAAACTTTTAAAATTCTGCACACACCTATAATGCAACAAGTATTATAAGTGAATAAGGTTTTTCAGAAATTATTAGAGACATGGACAACATACTTTAAAAATTGGTTTTAAATTCTTCAAATTTTGTTTGCTAAATATGACAGACAGGAAGTCCTAAAAATCATTAAAAAGTAATAAGAGCATTTTCTTATTTTCATCCCTAACAGATAGGTGCATTTCCAAATTAGTTATCCAGATGAATATTTTCTTTTTCAATTCAATATTCCCTATTTATTACAATACTTTCATTGTTATATATCCTTTCATTCTATCTCTATTCAGAAACTAACATATGGAACCTAGCAGTAAATACTTAGGTATTCAAACCTGACACATTCAGTACTACTGTGATGTCATAATAAGGAACTATAATTTCATGAGGATCAGAAGCTACATGCCTTTCAAGTTCAACCACTCAATCCAAGTTTTATAGACTTAGTTGTATTAATTATGTGAATTGAGTATCTGTCAAGTGTGAGTTAACTAGTGTTACGTTTGTAAAATAAATATCTGGTTTAATAATCTGTTAGGTTTTACGTTTATTTATGTAACTGAAAGCATTTTAATGAATGGGAGACTAAATTTAAAAAAAAAGTTTATTAAGGATGGACTTTTAAATTCACTTACTTAGTCAAGAACAAAAATAAAGATTTTCCACTACAGAAGCATTAAAATTTAAAACTAAACAACTTGCTAATGTTCACTTTTATCTGGAGATCAGAAGACTATAGTACTTAGAACAATAGATTGTCAACCATGTTGCTCCTGAGCCTTGCATTATTTAGAAAGGCAACATATGTTTGCCACTTAACTTTAGTTTATTAAGATCTAATTTTAAGGTATGAGACTTGAGTTCCACATTGGAAGTATGGGATTTGTGAGGTTTTATAAGGATATGGGGCTCTCAAACTCCAACCTCATTGGCTAGCTTTTAGGGTTCAAAGGTTCATATTGTAGTGTTGTGCAAGTGGTGAGGCTTGCATGTTAGTGTTAGCCTAGGGTCAAAAATCTACGTAGAAATGTCACTAAGGTTGTGGAGCATGATGCAATATGCTACGAGTATAAGTTCCAAAAAAAAAAAACTAATTCAGTTGGTGAGAGAACTCCCAATTTTTAAGCTCACTTTGTAGGAGAGGCTCAATATATGACTTGTAACATAATGTTACCCAATTGTAATATATGAGACATGAGTCCCATATCATAAGTAAGGGATTTGATATGAAGTTTGTAACCTTGACCTCTCCATCTTGATGAGCTACCTTTTGGGGTATACATGGTTCTCTTAAAAATGTTTCTTTTATTGCTTTTTTTAATTATGATCTAGAAATTGAACATTCTTAATAAGAAACAACAAGAAATTCATCATTGCATATTAAGGATACTATGGTCTCACATAAACTTTACTAGTTAAGTTTTAAGTGTCTAAGGAGATAAAAAGATCCCACATGACTATTTAAGAAATAAACTAAAAATAAGGTAAATTAAAACTAAACTAAACATACTTATAATTAGTGTGTATGTGAGGAAGTGAAGATTATTTACACTATCTATATATAGGTATATTGTAATGTATGTTTTATTTCAAAGTAAAAGAGTCCTTTCTTCAATGTAGAGATGAACCAAAACAGTACAACTAGCAATAGAAATATAGAGAATAACTACAAAAAAGAACAAAAAGTAGAGTATCTGATAAGATTATAACAGAATAGAATAATTAGGGAGAAAAGAGAATTCCCTTCTTCCACACAAATAACATCACCCCTTGCGTTCTTAATCTCTCAAGCACCAACTCATCTACCTAATTCTTTTATTTCTTCTCACATACCTCACACCTTTGCCATATTAGCTCAACTGCTCATTCTGAACACATGTTTCCCATGCCATGTCATTATTTCTACCAACAACTTCAGTTAGAGTTAACCTGTGTCCTATAACACTGCCTCCCTCAATAATAGGGACCTTGTCCTCACGGACAAAGTTGCGATAATGGGTCTGAAAAGAAGCCAAGTTCTCCCGCATAACATGATTTGCATTCACTCTTCCCCATTGTACTAAAATTAAGGGACCTAAGCATCATGTTGTCAAATAGTATGATACATGAAGATAACCTAAGGTTGCAAAATTGGACCTTCATCTATTGTTAAAAGTAATAGTGGTACATCTAATTGGTAGGATCACCATAACACCCTTTTTAAAGCAGACACATTAAAGATTGGGTGGATTCAAGCTGTTGGGGGAAGTTGAAGCTTATACATAACCTTGCCAATTTTCTCCATAATGGGAAAGGGTCCAAAATATCGCATGCCTAACTTCTTATTTGCTCACAAGGCTAAAGAATGTTGGTAGTAGGGTTGTAGTTTTACAAATACATACTCACCCACATCAAACTCAACCTCAATTCGTTTGGAATCAACATACTTCTTCATTCTATGCTGAGCTTTCTATAGATTTTCCTTAAGCTGATCTAGTAACGCTTCATGATTGAGCAACTCCTATTGCACTGCAAGATTATCTTGAGCAAAAGGAACATAGCAATTTAATTATGGAAAAGAGACATGGCAACTAAAGTATGCTTAGGGTCTGCCCATGGCAAATATCTTGCCCACAACCTTGGCACTTCAAATACAAAGCACCAAAGATACATCTCAAGGCATTTATTTGTAACCTCTGTTTGACCATTAGCTTGAGGATGGTAAACATAGCTCATCCTCACGGTAGTTCCCTAAAGTTTGAATAGATGTTGCCAAAAGGCAATAGTAAAGACCTTGTCGTGATCCACAACTATCGAATGAGGGATACCATGTAACTTGACCACCATATCTATGAACTTAGTGGCTACTTGAGCACTTGTAAATGGATGTTTTAATGTCCCAAGATAAGCATATTTGGATAGGCGATCCACCACCATTATAATTATTGAAAATCCCATAGAAAGTCATAAACCAGATATGAAGTCTATGGAGACATCTTATTATTGCTCTTTCTACTCTTTTTTTTTTCAATTTTTTAAGTTAAGAATTAGCTAATAGTTAATTTTAAAAGCTAAATAATTAGAAATTAAACAAAAATTTGAAGATAATTGTTATTGAAGAGGTGTTAATTGTTTTACCAATACAATCAAGTATTATTGCAGTAGTTCTCTATATTACTCTATATTAATGTTTGGAATATGATTTATATTTTGATATTTCATGATTATCTGATGCATACATATATCAAGAACAAATTTTTTTTGCATTTTGAAAAAACTGAATATTATGGTAGAGGAGAATGACCCTGATAACACTAATATACAACGTTAGTCTTTAAAGAAATATTATGAAACAATATTCGAAAGTTAAGTCTACACAAATTTAACTAAACTATATGTTTTTTTATTACTGGTCTTTCTCATATTAATTTTTTCAAATTATATAATTTTTTTGATAAAAAATACATAATCTAGTGTGTTCAATTATTGGTCTTTCTCATATTAATTAAATCATGAAAAAAAAATCTAAGTAACGTCCGCCGTCAACAAAGCAAGCAAGACGACAATATGTTGATCAAAGTAGTATTCATGGCTGACTAGAAAGAAAAAAGAAAGCAAAGTTACATTTATGAAAAATAATTTTGCTACTATGGATGATACATATATGTTATGCTGAATAATTTTTTGATTACACTGGAAATATAAAAATGAATAAAGTAAAACAAAACACTATAGTTATAGTTTGTATTATGGGATTAAAATCTCAAGGTCTGATCTGAAATATATGGAAATGCTTAATTTTTTTAGTTGTACCACTCATCAGTAGGCTGGAGAATATACTCCGTTTACATTAGTCTATATATTGCAAGAAGGTTTTGATAGAAAAAGAGGTTATATTTGATGAGAGGCGACCAGATTTTTAATAGAGAAAGAAGCTATATATATTTTTGTCCAATTGATCGATATCATTAAAATAGACCCAATTACTTCAAAATTGATATTGCACGCTTAATTATATCCATTATGCAGACGAGGAATTAATTTGTCTTTTCTTTTGTTATTCATACCTTACCAGGATTAAAACTTCATAGGCTTGAAAATAAGTCTAACTCACAAGTGCATGACTAATGCCCTGAAAAACCTAAGATTACGTAGTCTTAGGTCTCGTCAAGCCACATGCAATAACTTGACGCAACAAGTTGCCCTGACAATATACGACTCCACTATTAATAACTTGCTTTGAACAATTAATATAAAAGGAAATATATATATGTCAACTTGATGGAAGTGATCATATTTAACATATGTCATGTATCTTTTCCTTTAAAAAACTAGAGCTCTCTGTTCTAGTTAACATTCTTATTGCAACTCTATAACCTCGTAAGCAAAGCCATAGCAATGTATAAAACGACCTTTACTCCACTTTTACTCCCGGGATTTTAGCAAAGAGATCAATCAACTTATTGTAAGCATTTGTGAAGCGATAAGGTTAAACAAAGTGCGAAGAAAAATCAAAACTCTTGATGCAAAATGCATGAAAAGAAATGAATAAACTTGATTTTCAAAACCGATTTATTTGAAGTTGACACTAAATTTTTTGAAAGGTAAATCAATGAAAAGAAATATGAGTTCGAGTGTGTATATGAATGTGTAGAAAAAAGTTAAAAGCATCTCTACAATACTTGTTTTTAAGAACTATTTAGTCATGTGAGAGTCCTAAGGATATGGTCTAGATCTTCTAATGATTACCCAGTATACAAACGTGCAAAAATAATAGAAAGAAAGTGAACGCATATTAATTAAAAAAAATAAATGAAAAAAATGGATATCTCAAAGGGCTAGAGTTGATTTATGATGAAAGTCTAGGGTTTTCATATTGAATGTTCACGTAGCACGAATCAAGTAAAAAATTATTGACATCTATTGGCGTTTTCTACCTTTTGTGAAAAGAAAAATAAACTTGACTTCTCACAAATAAAAGGAGCGGCAAAATTATTTGGTTGACTTTTTGTTAAATTGGTTGTAAAGTTTCAATTTATGAAATCAACATAATTTCAATCTCTTATGCACTCTCATCATTTTTTCTTTTCTAATATTTTAGATTTTTAAAGTATTTTTTATTTACCTTTACGAAATTTCTTTGTAAGAAGGATAAAATTGTTACGAATTTTTCTTCTAAAATTTTTCCAAGCATATGGTGTCTGCATGACACAAAAAAAATGGATGAATCCAAACTAAATCATGACTCCACATGTTAGTTAAATAACCCAAATAAAGAATGTGTTTGTGTATTTGGGGAATGCCCGGAAAGAAATGATGTTCACAAAACACACAAATTAAATTGACTTCATATTAATTAGTCTCATAATGTGAAAATGACTAAGAAATTTAATAAATGTCTAACTATATATATATATATATTAAAAATTTTAGATATTATATTTTTCACAAATATTCAAACAAAATAGTGAAATTTACAAGACTTATCAATCAATTCTCAATTTAGACTCTCACTTGTTAACTTATTCACAATTCAATCCTTCTCATTTAATTACGACTAAGAGACTAAATGTGTTTGCTTTAAAATTAGTGAGGGATTGAATTAATAATGAACTTCTAAAAACCAAACTAAATTGAGAGTGAGAACTAGTGAAGGATTAAATTGAAAATGGAACAACAAATGTGAGAACAAAATTAGCGAGGGATTAAATTGAGAATTAATTGATATGAGAGAGACAAAAATAGTATTTTACTTTAACTAAAATGGCTTAGATATTAAATAACATTCTTACATTTATTTATTTATTTATTTTAATTATAGATATTTTAGTTTGGAAAGTATTGAAACAAAATATGGTCCTCACAGTGAAATTGACAAATTAGAGACTGTAAAAATGGGAAGGAATCAACAACCTTGGCCCACACTCATGAAGCCAACCTGGCAAATCCTCAAAGGCGCCCGCAGTTCATGAGCTCTTTCAACTTTCAAGGGCTTGCACCGAAGCATGACATCGAAAGCGGTTGGTGGAATGGAAACCGAAGATGCTCACAAACAGACAAATATTAAAATGCCGCTTCTACATGCCACCACCATTCTAACTCATTTGAATGTCATCGTTCCAAAATTTACCAAAAAAAAATAAAATTAGAGTGGAATCTTTTCTGAATCTCATTATCGCTCATTTCATAATGCTTCGCGCTTAAAACCTTCCTTCAAATGTTGCATACAGATTTTTGGACTTTGCTTCAACGAATTCATGCAGCTCAAATTCTTCGCAACGTCAAAGAGATGAAAGCATACGACGTTGGTCCTCATATATAACTTCAACTATTTGTTTCAACTTCTTATTGCATTTGCCTATTAAGTTTTATTCATCATAAAAACGTCACAGACATGTTAGAAGTATATGATAAAAATGCTCATACAATGAACGAACTTTTTTCATCGAGCCATTGGAAATTCGGAATTGCCACTTTCTTAGCTTTTTTCCTTTTTTAATTCATCTTTGAACATGAAAAATGCGAGCGGGTGGAAGTTATCATAGTAAACCAAAGAAAGATGCAAAGAAGTTGTTTATTGGATCTACATTGTTACATGGCTAGAGAGAAATTGACACAGCATATCTGAACTTTCAGTCCTTTGATACACTTCAACTAGTTTGTCTTCAATATTTTCATTTGTTATCTATATAATTAGGAATTAGTCAACCACTTGAATTATGCACACTCTTCTATACAGTCTTCCAATATTACTAGACACCAACACCAAGTACTGCTGTTATGGAGTGAATGATTCGGTCCAGTCTAGGCGTTGTCATTCAAATTTTTTGGACAAACACTACAAGAAAACATGAAATTAGGGACGGAATTTAAAGAGGAAATAATTTCCGTGTCTATTTTGTTCCAAATTTGTGTCCAATTCATGTCAAATATTTTTGTTTATTTTTCTATGTTTAAAATTAATTAGAGACAAAATTCTAGGAGTAAAAATTCCATGTCAAATAATCCATCCCAATTTCCTCCTCAAAATCGTCACTAACATAATTTTGACAATTATTTTCTCAACCAAATGATTTTGGGGTGGATTTTAGGCATGAAATTTTCCCTCTCAAAAGTTCATGCCTTGCGTCAAATCCTTGTCAAAATAAGAATATGCTAACCAGGAGTAATCTAATTAAATTAAAGACGGCATTTAGAAAGGGAAAAATCCATCCTTAGTACTTATGTTTTTAAAAAAAAATTAGAGAAATAATTATTTCAACATTGAATATTATTTTTCTTATTATTTCATTTTTTAAAGAATTGAATAATAAATTTTTAAGGTATTTTTACATTAGAAAATAAAATGAGAATTAATAATATAATGTTTTTAATTTACATTTAAATATATTGTAATATATGAAAATATATTTTGATTAAATTGAATAGAAAAAATATTTGCTCACATTTGTTTAATTTCAATACATTTAAATATCTTAAGATGGTAAATGATCAAAATAATTTATGATATGCTATTGAATACAAATCTAAAACAATTCGTGTAAAGAAATTATATTGAAATAATGAAATGGTCATGGGTCAATAGTTAATTTGACTATAGTTGAACCAAAATTGAATTGCTTCGTGTAAAGAAATTATAGAAAAAATATAAATATATGCAATATTTTATGGTTAAACTAATATAGAAAGGAATCATTTTAGTGTCGCACTTTTTGTATTAATATCATTTGGTTATCTATAAATTTTCAAAATGCCTTTTTATGAGATTTTAAACTCATTGGATCCAAGTTCTTCTATCTTGACATTAAGTAAGTGAATGATTATTCTGTTTTAGTAATTTTTATATTTTTAAAAGACTATTTTAATACTATTAATTTATGGAGCAATAAATTAAGACTTATGTAAAAAGTATAAGACTAAGATAAAATAGAGTTAGAAGAATTGCTATGAGATGGGCTAACTAAGCTAGTCCTGATGAAGCTATATTACTTAAAGGTTCTAAGGTCACTAAATGTGGACAACTTCAAACAATTGTAGAATATGGGGTTTCTCATAATTAGACAAGACAGAGTATCTTTCGAGAGCTCCCATATTGGTCAACAAATATGATTCAACACAATCTTGATGTTATACACAGATTAGAATGTATTTGACAATGTGATTAACACCATCATGGATGTTAAAGGGAAAACAAAAGACAATGAAAAGGAGAGGATGGACATCCAAGAATATTGTTGGTGAAGAGAATTAAAACTTGTAGACTGTGGGGGTAAGTTGTTCAAACCTAAGGCAAACTACACTCTTAATATTGAACAAAAATGATAAGTTTGCCAATGGATCAAGAACTTGAAATTGCCAGATTGGTATGCTTCTAATATTAGTCCATGTGTGGATAGCAAAGAAGCTAGACTCTATGGATTGAAAAGTCACGGTTGTCATGTATTTATGGAGCATTTGCTTTCTATAGCCTTCATTGCCTTACCAGAAGTTGTTTGGAATCCACTAACTAAGCTTAGTCGATTCTTCGTAGATCATTGCTCTACCACATTGCGAGTGGATGAATTGGAAATGATAGAGTAGAATATATTTCTTACATTGTGTAAATTAGAAAAGCTTTTCCCCCAGGCTTTTTTGACTCTATAGAACACCTACATATACATTTAGCATACGAAGCTAAGGTTGGTGGACCAGTTCAGTATCAATGGATGTATCCATTTGAAAGGTAATGATTATTCATCATTGATATTGTTGGGATTAATATACACTACCAAAGGTATAATCTAACATTCTATTACTTACTTATATTGGTTTCTCCATAACTTAAAGAGGAAAGTAAAGAACAAAGCTCGTGTGGAAAGGTCTATGTGTGAGGCTTTTATAATTAAGGAGACAACAACTTTCTGCACACATTATTTTGAGTCACATATTCACTATAGGATAACTAGACTACCAAGAAATGATGATGGTGGTGAGTTCCTTCTACCCTTAATTTCTACCTTTAATTATCTAGGTCATCCAAGTGGTGTATGGAAGTCACATTTTCTTAGTGACGCTGAACTTGCTATGGCCATAAGATATGTGCTGATAAATTGTGATGAAGTGCAACCCTATTTAAAGTAAGTGTTACCCAACTATTACATAATATTACCCTACACACAATTTATATGTACATTAATAACCCAACTTCACAATGTAACTTGTTTGTTAAAGGGTTAACTGATTCATTGCCTCAAATCACGAATACTGATGTGGATTACCATATTGAAGTTGAGTTTCCATCATGGTTCCATGACCATGTAAGACGTTTTACACTTCACATACTTTGACTTATAACCTTATTTTCAATATGTCAATCACTTTATACGTACTTGTTCAATAGGTTCACAATCCTATCAACAATGTTAGGGATCCTTTCTTGCATGACATTGCTTGTGGACCAAAGAGGACAGTCCAAACATGGCCAATATATTTTGTTAACAATCATAAGCTCCATGTACATGCAATGAGCCATTATAAATCTATGATTAATAGTGGAGTTTGCAATTAGGAAATTAATGACAGTGAATCAGAAAGTGATTACAATGGCATATTACAAGAGGTTATAGCGCTAGAGTATACAAGGTCACCAGTGAAGTGAATCACACTTTTCATGTGTGAATGGTTTGATCCTACCCTCAATTGCAATATTAAGGTTCATGAACATTATATAATTGTTGAACTTTGAGTTTTAAGGAGGAACAATAAGTGTGATCCATTTATTCTAGCTTAACAAGCCAAACAGGTGTACTATTTATCATATCCAGTAAATCGTGAAAAGACTGACTGGTTAGCCGTTACCATGATTAAGGCCAAAACTATAATTGATGCCTCAAGTACAACAGAACTTGACATTGGTGCATTTCAAAGTGATAGGCTAGAAATTGTATTGCCCCTAATCATCCAAAATGATGAACTTCCAACTTTAAGAGAGAATGAAGGTGGCTTTAAAGAAGTCAATATAATTAGGACAAATCAAATGGTCACTAAGAGTAAATATGAGACTATAAGTGAATATGAGACTAAGAGTGAATTTGAGTCCCTGTTTCATTCATTTGATGAAGATGAACATAATAACGTACAAACACCTGACTCTAATGCCTTAAGTGAATAACATGTTTGAATATGGTAGGCCAAATTTTTCATATCATTTTTTTTCCTCATACATGCTTGCATCTTGTGCTCAATTTATCTATTTCTTCTAAATATATATATGTGTGTGTGTGTGTGTGTGTCTGTATCTGTGAACAACTTTCAAACTATTCTTATTCATGTGTAGATGATCAGACTAGTCGAGGTTGAGGACATGGTACGTCCTTTTATCATTGTCGATTATCTAGTGGTTCATCATATATTCCCTTCATTCTTGTCACTGCTATTCTAGGCATGACATCTTCCTTTTCTCATCGGATCCACTTGGCCTCTTCTTCTAGGACACCATCCCCGTCACCTTTATCTATTGGATCTGAGGACCAAACTTTTACACCTCCTCCACTGGATATCAATAATCCATAATACCTTCCCTGTAGTGAGAGCCCTCAAGATATGGCATCAGGTGCTGGCACACAAATTCCTTTCAAACCATGGGGTTGAGATCCCGCTTATGGTCGCACGTGGATTTACCCTAACAACCATATGTAAGTTTCTATCTTCTTGCATTGCATTCTTTTATTTCATTTATGACAATAATTTTAATGTTGATATTAAAATGCATAAATTCAACCCTATTATTGATGTTGTGTGAAAGTTTTCACATATTATTCTAGGAAAATTTGAACATCCGTGTTATAGTGGGGAACAACACCTCATAAGGTTAAGAAGATGTGCTTCAACAAGTAGGCAATACATATATCAATTATTTCCTCTATTTATTTTATGTTCATTTATTGATTTTCTTTTTGCAAAGTCTATGTAGAAATTGTACAAATGGCTTCCAAAGCGTGATGGCCAAATTAGGAGCAATTAGTATAAAAAGTGTGGGGAGCTACTTCAGGCCATGATGCGTAAAGTTTGTAAGGATCTGGCGAATGACATTAGGCCCAAATGGATCCCAAAGGATGTAATGAATCACTTAGTTGAATTATGGGATTCAGATGCTTATAAAGAGAAGCGTAAAGTTACGAAAAGGAATAGAGCATCTCTTAAAGGTGGGACATTACATAAGGGTGGTAGCATTCTCACTTCATAACACAAAAGGAGGTTGGTAACTGTTTCTTATTCATACATCATTTAGTCAATTATATGTAATATCTACAAATTCTATCTTTTATTTCAACATATCATTTTTTAACATGGTTTCCCCCCTAAATATATAGGCGAAAACACTTGGAAGGGAGCCTACATTACTTGAACTTATCTTAAAGACACATTAAGATTAGAAGAGTGGGGAGTTTATTGACCATTGAGAGGCTATAATATATATGAGTTTATTGAACTAGTTTGAAATGTTTATTGTATTTATTTATATTTTCAAACTAATTAAGACAATTTTTTAACTTTTTTCCATTTTGTAGGCTAATTATATAAGGGTGAAATCATCAAGATCATCTCAAGGGTCAACAGAGGTTGTAATAGAGTTAAGCCAAGGTGAGGAGACGACCCTATGGTTAGAAGTTGTGTGAGGTATGAACAAGAAGGGTAGGATCTTTAAGGTAAGGCCTGAGGCACTAGACATAGCTGCATTTATTTCCACTCTTTGCTCTACTACGCCATCAGGATTGCATCCTAATTTTAAAGATGAGTTGCAGCAACATATAGATGTTGCCATTGCTCGCCTCGAAGGCATTATCTCCCAACAGGCTAATGTTATTTCCTAGCAAGGTGATGTCATTTGGAGACTAGTTCATGGGCTTAAGGAAGTAAGGTCTCATATGCAACTTCCACATGTTCAAAAAGATAGAGCCACTGATGTAGACTTGCTAGCCCCTAATCATCCAGCCATAAATTAGGTTGTCCCTTTTTAAAATATTTGTTAAAGAACATAGCCATTTTGATAATTACATTTTTTATATTTATATTATGTTGGACTTTATTGTGGATTTGTTTAATGTATGTACCTTAATATTAATGTTATGACTACTTCGGTATTTTAGTCCGCTAGTTCTCTGCTGTGTTATCAGTATTTAGGTGTGCAAATGTCCAATAGCAATATAATGTTGAATAGGAATATGACATTTTGAGATGGATTAGGGATTAAAAAAATTCCCAGATTGCAAATTAGGGATGGATCATGTATAGTTTAGGGATGGACATCTTTTTCATATTGTAAAATAAGGATGGATTAAGGATGGATCAGATATGAGTATATTTCCAAATGGCAAATTAGGGATGGATCATGGAAAGTTCAAGGTTTTTAAGGAAATTAAACTTCTTGGGGACACTGAAGAATGCTATAGAATCAATATGCTACAAGGCATCTGATTTGTTGACAAAGAATGTTTTCATGAAGGGTTACCCATACGAATTCAAGCACAAAACTTATAAGGTCATAAAGGAGTTTAACCTTAAGTCTCAAGTAGCTGGAGAGAAAAGTTTACTAAATGATTTCAAGGAATTGTATCTCCAAGTTAATGACAAGAATAAGATTTACAAAAGAAAGAGAAAGAAATAGCTTGATAAGCTTATCATCAAGTGCAAGTTCTGGTCAGGCCAAAAGGCACCACATTTCAATTCAAGACCAAAACTTTTCCCAGTGAAGTTTAAATCTTATTTGTTTGGGCCATTTCTAGTGGCTTATGTCTCTCCTCTGAAGCCATTGAAGTTAAAGATGGAAAAACCAACACTATGATCTTGGTTAATGGATAGAGACCTAAGCAATACTACTATGGCAACTTAGATTGCCAAAAGTCCTCCATTGCTATTGCATAGCATTGAAAAATGAGGGAGTTTGGCTGAAAACCTAAAACTTAGCATTTTTAGGAAGCAACCTAAAGAGTTTTTTTTAGTGTTCTTTGATTTTTTTTCCAATTTAGAGTATTTTTTATTGTTTCCTTTAGTTTGATTTAGTTGCATTATATGCAAGTTGCACAAGATGAGCATGGAGAAGGCAAGCCCATAAGGAACTTTCAAGACTTGCCACCACCACTATCTTAGTCAAGTAGAAATGAAGAGGAAGAAAACTAAAATTAATTATGTTCAAGGACATTTCTTCTCATCCTCTTATACATTCCATTTTCATTGATTTTCTCATGTTATTTTACATGACTAGTATAAGTCAGACATCTAGGGGTGTAATGATTAATTAGAACTCATTAGTTGAACTTGAAATACCTAATAGTTAACTGTAATTAATTATTTTCCAATTGTCCTATTCATGAGTGATTATGGTTGCGTTAGTTAAGTTGTCTATTTTCTCTCCCTATTAGATCTTTATATTGTTGAACATCGAGCACATGCAATGGCATGCATTTGATAAGAATAATGATAGCATGATGAGATATCTAAAGGATTCTGAGGCATGGAAGAGATTTAACCTAATGTATCCTCAATTTGCTTTAGATCCACGTAATGTACGCTTAGGTTTGGCCACAAATGGTTTTAACCCTTTTGGTAATCTGAGTACAAGTTATAACATCAAGCTAGTGGTGTTAATGTCTTACAATCTCTCACCCTAGATGTGTATAAAACAAAGTTCTTTCACTCTCTGAATGATTATTCCAAGGAAAAGAGCACCAAGAAATGATATACATGTGTATATTCAACCATTAATAGATGAGTTAAAGGATTTATGGCATGTTGGAATTAAAACATATGATTCCTTCACCAATGAGGTGTTTAATATGTTGTAGCCCTAATATGGACTATTAGTTATTTTCTAGGGCTTAGAACTTTATTTAGGAGGAATGTCCACACTCGCTTGGCATGTCCTAATAGTAATTTTGACTCAACACCTATTTGTCTTCCCCATAGTCGGAAGTGATTTTTTATGGGTCATCATCATTATTTAAGCCCAGGGCATAAGTTTAGATTGGCCTCAAATTGATTTGATGTAAAGAAGGATAGGAGAAGTCCTCCAAAAGCAATTACTGTCTTAGAAATCTTAGAATAGCTTTAAAATGTTAATGTTATATTTAGGAAAGATGTTGATGTTGATGTTTATGATAGTGAGCCATTCCAACTGTAACACTTAGACATTATATTGCCTAAGTTTGAAGCAAACTTATGCCTATCTAGGTAATATTTTCATTATGTTACACTTGAGTAATATGACTTACACTTTAGCTAATGCTCTTTTTTATACTACTTTACCTATAAGTATTGATGTGACTTATCTTTTGCCTGTACACTTGAACTAATATTTTCTTTTATTTTCCTTACTAAACAAGAATTTTGAAGATGAACAATTCCTCAGGAAGTGTAAAGTGGGAAGGGGCACTAGTAGTTCCCGTAGGAATGGAAATTCCATATCTAATCCACCAGGTCCATAAGCATCTCTAGGATTGAACTTCCATGTTGTTTTAACAGATGTTTAGAATGATAACATATTGGTAGAAGAGGCCAACATGGAATCTAGGTAGCCAAAAAAGCTTGAACAAGCTAAAAGCGTAAACAACCCATAGAGCGCGAATAACTTACACGGCTACATCAAAGATAATCTTGGGTAGTTGATGTTATTCGTATATTTTTGTAGTTATTTATTTTTATTAGCTTACTAATTTTCTCTCAACAGATGAGGAAGGAAAAGTGCAGACTCAATCATTAACTATTCATTATGCTTGGTCTTTCCATGTGGGCACTGGATTATAGTCTTATTTAATGAGACCTACCATGTAGTCAGAGATGGAGGTGGTCTACTTAGTGTTTTCTTAGGCACCATTGCCAAAGATTTTAATGCATTTCTAATTAGTTATAGGAATTGGAGGCTTATACCTTCTAAGTATAAGGATCACATGCTATAATGCATTAACGTTTATGTTTTACAATCCTACAGACAAAGTTTGTACTTAATGAATGATGATATCCACAAAAGGTATGTTTTACAATCTATTGGAGGTAAGTGGAAGAGTTCTTGTTGTGACTTGTATAAGAATGATGGGATGTACACTCGCAAAGAATTACTCTAAGATGTACCAGAGGGTATTAACAAGGATCAATGGGCAATATTCATTGACTATAGACTTTCTCAAAGGACACAAATGGTAACACAGTTCTTGGAGTTACATGTAACCATACATGATCATACTAATTTGTTTTACTTTATCATTATGAAATTGCTCAAAAGAATAAACAAAATCAAAAGATGTTGATGATGCCACACACTAGTGGATCGAAAAGCCTTGCACAAAATAAAGCTGAGATGGTAAGGGCAATTTGATCAATACTACAACAAAAGTTAGTCCATCATTTGAGATATGTCAAATTTTCCTTTAAATTTGTTGAAAGCAGAGGTTGGGAGACCAATTACAAGGGAGATTTATGGACTGTAGTACATGAGCATTCCAATAGGTCATACATGAATGATGAAGCAAGAGTTATTAGTGTGAGTATATGAATTTTGTGGTATTGAGATGTTTACTTGTGCTCTTGTTGAAATGATTGATTCATTTATTTCTTGTTGAATTTGTAGGACATAATTGTTGAAATTGAGCAACAAGACATTTCATCTTAACAAATTTCAATTAATGATTCTTTGGCTAGGGCATTGAGAACCCCAGAGCACAATGATTGGGTGTATGGATTTGGCTTAGCTGTTTGCCCAACTCAGGTATTTGGGCATAGTAGAAGTAGATTAGGAAGTCTACCCTCTGGTCTTTCTTATAATGAGTGTGAACACCTCACTCAAAATTACTTAATTATTTTAAAAGTTATCAATTAATAATGAAAAACCATAAAAAGAGAAGAATAATATAAACATAAAAAAAAAAAACAAAACAAAACAAACAATCCAAAAATAAAGATAAATAATGATGATATTTAAAATCTGAAAAATTAAAATAAAAAAAATCCAAAAAAAAAAAAAAGAGAGAAAACGTAAGAGGCACGCCATGCAACTGACTGGGAGGATTACAAGCCACCCTTATGCAAGGGTAGCAATGATGGCTACCAAAGAGGGGGGGTCGAGAGTCAGAAAAAAGCAAGAGGCAGAAACTGGCAATAGGAAGGGCTAACCAGTTTATGGTGGCTGCTAGTGTTCGTTCTACAGGGGGGCTCTTCTCTTTTGCAGACAAGGAGGACTGGCTGCTGATGATCTCGGTGGAGCTAGCTAAAACGAAAAAAGCAAAAAACCAAGAAGGGGAGAACAAAAAAACTGAAGGGGAGAGAGAACCCAAGGCTAAAGAAACTCAGAAACTGAGCAACAAAGCCCAACAAAGAAAGAAGAAGATAACCTCTATTCTGCATACCAAAAAATACGAAAAAGAAACTGAGTTAAGAAAGTGAAGAACCAATGTGAAGGCATCAGGAAGGCTGATTGCTAGGCCATATTCTTTGGCCCACCAAGTTAGGTGCTTTACATGTAGTACATATCTGATATGGTAGTTGTGTGATTATGTTTTTTCTGTTTTCGATCCTTTCTTTGTTTCATACATCTCCCTTTCCACTTCTTCCTTTTGCTTGTTGTTTTTTGTTTTTTTGGAAGCCTTTTCACTGTGTGAGGGTGCATGTGTGAGAGAGATCCCATCAAAGCTTAGTTTGTGGCCTCTCTTTCCTCTTCATCTCCTTCTTCCATAATGTGTGAGGGTCACCATCACTGAAAGGAGCTCCTCTACTCACACACACTAAAACAGAGGCAAACAGAGGCCATGAAGAGCGTTGGAAATGGCTGTTCAGGCTCCTCGGTTTGCAGCTTCACCGCCTTTTTTTTTTTTTTTCCTACTTTTGTTCAACTTCATTTTGCTTCAAGACCATCGTTTTTCCTATCAAAAAAACGTTGCTACAAAATTGTTGTAATATCACAGCAATGTAACACCCATTGGCTGTCAAAAACTCGCTGGAAGTAGCTATACGAGATTTGTATTTTTCTGTCAAAAACTGTTGTAAGTTCGCTACACTTTTTTTCTCTGTTGCTGTCAAAAAAAGGTTGCTATAAGTCTGCTGCATCTTTTGCCTCTAAGGCAGTCAAAACTACTGTAACCTCACGACACAACTCGCTGTCGAAACTTAGGACAAGGTTGGCTACTCTAACCTCCTGTTTTGTTATCAGAACATGCTGAACTCGGGCTACGTGATATCTCTTTATTTTTCTATAACAATCTTATGCCCATGCAATGGCCTTTATCCATGGTTTCATCCACGGTGTTCTATATTTTTTTCTTTCTTTCAAAGCCTTGGCAGCACGTTTTTTTAATAGGTTTCGATTTCAGAGTAGTGCCTCCTTTTTCTTCCCCTCATGAGTTTCGTTATATGTCACTGCATGTCATCTTTATTGGCTCATCTTCCATATGAGGTTCATGTTTTGGTTTAGCACTTCAATGATACCCTTAGCTCACAAACCCATTCCAGCAGCAAGCTTGTTACCTTTAGCTCACAAACCCATTCCAGTAGCAAGCTCGTTATCAGCAAACATCAGTAGCTGAAAAATAAACACAGTAGTGTAGTCAACCACAATCCATATATGCATCGAGTATGAGCCAAAAATGGGGAAAAGGCATCGATCCATTTTCATGGTCCTCTTGCACCATGAAAACAAATCCATTTCTTAAATGGATTAATCACCAAAAATGGCTTTTTGTGTTTTGAAGTAAGAAGGTGTTTGAAAAATGGATGCTTCATATGGGTTGGGATCAATGTGAAACCAGTAAGAGTTTATAGATACATACATACATATATATATATATATATATATTCTAATCTTCAAGCTTTACTTTTAGAGTTTGTCGTAGGGCCCATTCTTGAAATAGGAAGATTAAATATATAATTGGTTCAGAGTTAGTGTATGGGCGTATATATGTATGATGTTGTATTTTCAACTACAAAATTACCAAATGAATTAACTTCGGGTTTTTATTTTATTTTATTATTTTTAGAGTTGCCAAATGAGACTATTAGTCTCCTCAAGCACTTAAAAGTTAATTAATATAAAGCCATGTGAGATCTTAGTCTCCTTAGGCTTTAGAAGTTAATGCATAGTTCCTTATATCAAATGAATGAATAACTTTAATATGCAAAAATGATCTATTCTAAATTATCTTTATTTATTAAACGAAAGAAAAGGGAAAATGGGTTACCGTGTGGGATAGTCAGTCTCTTCGGACATTTAAGCTATGTGAGACTTTGGTCTCCTTAGACTATAAAGTTGATGATTTTTCAAAAATGAAAGATATAATAAGAAAAGAGAAATAAGAATATCACTAATAAAAATAAAGACACCTTAACAACAAATGATAATAATAATAGAAGGATAAATAGATAAATTTTTCTAATTAGGCATTATGTTGGAAAAGTTATCGTGTGGGGCTATTGACCTCCTTAGGCACTTTGGAAGTAACGAATAGAGGTTGTGTGAGATTTTTAGGCTTCTTAGGCTTCAAAAATTAATACACACTTTTCTAAGATAAATAGATCAACAATAATAATTAAATATTCACCCTATTTAAACATCCTCCATTATTTACGAAATAATCATGTGATAACATTGTTCTCTTCGATTGCATGGGAATATGTGAGATTTTAATCTCCTTAGATCCCTAAAATTAATACATATTTATCAAAAAAAATAATATATTAATAAAAAATCATAATTAAATATTCATCCTAATTAAATATTCCCCATTATTTACGAAATTATCGTGTGAGAAATATAGTTCTCTTCGAATGCTTGGGGTTATGTGAAATTTTAATTTCCATAAACCCTAAAAATTAATACGTATTTGTCTTAAAATAATAATAAACATAATAATAACACAAAAATAAATGTTTTGATTAAGTTTTTACAAAGAGATTAATTCTTCCTTCATAATTATTTCATTTAAAATTCAAAATAAAGTATTCAAAATTCCAAAAATTATAAAAATAAAAATAAAAAGAAAAATGAAGAGATCAAGAGAGCTAAATTAATCAGATTGTCATAAATTAAGACACACAAACCAAATCCCAATTTCATTTTGTTTATGGAAATCTGTTTAATTTAAATCCTCTTGTTCTCATCACAAAAATCAAAAACCACCAACCAACAGATATGCCATTTTGGTCGAACTACGTGGACTTTGATCCCTATCGTAGGGTACGTAGGCCCTAGGTTTTCATCCTAGGTCAAGTCTGCCCATTGTAAATATCTATTTGTTTGTTTTTACTCTTGCTATTTTGTCTCCTTTGTTTAATAGGCATGCATGTCAATAAAAGGGTAATTGAGATAAATTTAAAAGTCATATTTTATTTTAGCTGACTGGTTTAAGGTAACCATCCTTATGGACGGGTGTTGTGGGGTGCCTAATACCTTCCTCACACTCAAATAGACTCCCGAACTCATCTCTGATTTCGCAGACCATATTGCCTTTTTCTTTTTATTTTAAATTGGTTTTCCAAAGTTTTCCATTAAAAATTTTGGTGGCGACTCCAAATAAATTGGTTTTCAATATTCATTTTTTGGAATCAATCCAAACACTTTTCTTTTTATTTCGCCGAAAGGTCGGTTATGACAATGAGCTACAAAATGAGGTGGCAATGCTTAGGCAGCAAATGGCAGAAAGAGATACATGATTAGCATAAATAAATGGCCAAATGGCAAAAAGATATGCTTAGACACAACAATTAGAAGCAAGGATAGCTTTCATTTTATGAGGTTTTTAGGGTCAAGTGCCACCAGAGCTTGTTCCCTTACAAACTACTAGAGTAATTATCAATAGTTTCTCTAGTTGAATTAAATATTTATTTATAACCAACTTTAACTCATTACATCTAACTTTATCACTTCACTTTCAGGTACCAAGTGATCACAACAATGGACACGTACCTTAACAGAATGTTACTCATTCTCCATATTCTGGTACCTTTAATAAGTAGTTTAGATGGACTATGTTTATGTTAGTGTATTTATGGAACTTTGTCTATGTAATGGAACTATGTATATGTAATGGAACTATGTGTATGTAATAGATACTTCTTATCTTGCACCAATGTCATATGGTTAGTTGAATTTTATTGTTGTTTGGATTATTATAGGATTCAATGAAAAAAATAAGTCAATTGTATAATGTAATTAAAAAAAACTATTTGCAGCGGTTTAAATTGCCACTAAATGAAAAATATGATCTAATAACGCTTACTATACATCTTAACCATGGTTTAGTAACCATGGTTAGGACATGGCTTAACCATGATTTTACCTACAGTTTCTAAAGACTGTGGTAAAGCCTACTCTACACGTGATTCTACCATGGTTTTGGCCAACGTTGATGATTGTCTTAACCATGGTTATAATCATGGTTAAACCATGAAAAAAATGTGGTTAAACCCTTTTTTTTTCTCTATAGTGAAACCCTAGGCTTTCATCATTGTAAGTCAACTCTAGCCTTCCTAAATATCGATTCTTTATTTATTTTCTTTACTGATTTTCTTTTCACTTTATTCTTTCATTTAGCATGTGTTTATAAAAGATAATCAACATAAAGTCTTGACCATATCCCTAGGACTTTCACATGACTAAATTGTTCCTTAAAACAAGTTTGTGAGAATTGGCCTAACACCTTTTACTCCCAAATTTAGCTTTGTTTTAACATATTTATCTTTTCATAATCTTAGTGACAATTCCAAATAAATCATATATGAAAATCAATCCTATTCATTTTCTTTTCTTGCATTCCATGTTAAACATTGTCAAAAGTGATTGCCAAATGCTTCATTTATTGATTTTTCTTCCCACTTTTTTCTTTTAACCTTATTTCTTCACAAATTAATAACAAAAAAGCTATATATTCTGGCTCCTTTACTTTATTTATTGTTTCAAGTTAATCCCTCAAGTTTGAAATGCTTCAAAATGATCTCTTAAATTTCATACTCTTTCAAATTTTTTCTTATACAATGTATATAATTAAAAAATGTGAAATAAATTTAAAATTTAAGGGGTCATTTTGAAACAACTCAAAATTAAGGGCATGTTTGGATAGATGGGCATGGAAGGAATGATGTGGAGAGTAGTGGCTAATTTGGTATATAATTATGTTTGGAAATTTTTTTTAGAGTGAAATGGAATGATAAAAAGGGAACTTAGAAATTCCTTTACTATTTAAAACCCAATTTCTTTTCTCTAATTTAGAGAGTTGAGGGTGGAATGGAAGGGCAAGTGATGCAATTAATATGGTACCTTCCATGGTTAAAAACTTACTACAATAGCATTCTATTTATAAGATAATTATTATAACTATAATACATGTAAGTCATTTTATTCCATTAATGATCCTATCTTCTTCCTTCGATAAACATCCAAACAATAAGATAACATATATCCTGTCATTTCAGTCTTTGCCACTCCAATTTCTTATATAACTAACCATTCAATTCCATTCTCACCAAATATCCCAAAGATGGCCCAAGGACTAGCTAATTTAAATATATATATATATATATATAGTTCAGCGATGAAAAGATTATTTTAACCTAATTTCTATACAATATCCGTATCTATCATTTTATACATTTATATCTTAATTAGATTTTGTGAATATATATATATATATATATATGAATTTATGGTAAAAAGTATTATTTAATATAATTTACTGTGCCTTAGACCTACGCAACCCTAGAAGTTTATCAAAATTCACTGACATTGTGTGCTGCTAAAGAATCAGGATAAAAGGGGGCAAAGCATGATCTTGCTCGTGATCCTAAATTTTTATTGCTAAAAAAGATTTAGGTTTTCTTAAACTCAAGCCACCCCAAAAATCCTAATCCTACCATTATATATATAGTTCCATCCCTTTGCCCTCCTTCTCACAAAAACACAATCTATCATCAATTAATTCAAGAATTCACAAAGAATTTGTCCAATGAATTTTCCATTTAATTGTTTAAATATTTTAATATTTGCCCTATTTCTCTCTCTTGATCAGTACATTTCAGTGGCTATGAAGTGAAATTTTAAAAAGTATTACATAATCATGTAGGTATAAAGGACTAATTGGTCATCTTATTTTATTATTTTTATATTAAAATGTCCTAAAATATACATGAATTGCTACTCAAAGATAAAGTGAGAGTGCATGTGTCAAAATAATGCTTTATACTAATGTTTGACACTTATTAAACACGATAAGGCTCATATGGGGACATATATCACTACTTAAATTATACTCATACTATTCTTTCATTGTTTTAACTTTCCTAGATCCAAACATGTTTGATGGGGTTGACATTGGAAAATTTCAAAATTTTCTTCACAATTTCTAATAAGCTTATGAGTGTTTTGATGTCACACCCTAAAACCTGAAGTGTGACCGGTGCAGATAACAAGAACAATTGGCTTCTGCAAGCTTAAGACATTCAACATTAACCTTACCCATCAAGATTAAAGCTCCAAAGATTCACATTTATAAATTCCCCCAAGTAATAACCATAGGCATCAAGGGTATTCATTAGCTTAAATTCTATAGAAATTTCGGTAGAATCTCTTGAAATTTCTACGATGTATCTGTCAACCTATACCAATCAACAATAAAGAGAGCTCAGCTCTCAGTTTTAAAGAAATACAACTAAATAGGGTGGCGAGTCTTGTCTATAGTCATCTAGATACATTTAAAAGATTCATACCACAAATCATAACATAAAACATACAAAGAAATCTCAGCCCCCGCAGAACAATGCGGGGGCTCACCTGTGGCTCTGTCTTATTCCTCGATATTGAGAATGGCTCTACCAGACTATTTGAAACAATAAAAGTGAAAAGGTAGCATCCTGAAAAAAAGTAATAATGTAATGTAACCAAGAAGAAAAAAAATCAAGAGAATAATTACGCAATAGGCCTAGCAAAAATAAGATTATTTCTATACCAATTAAATGACTGTAAATAATACCCATGGTGTAACTTTATAAGCTGTCAAAACTTGCATAAGCTTTGGAAAAATCATTAGCAACAACTTTTGTTCAATGTTAATGGTGTTTAAGATGACTATCATGAAAGATAATTTGTCTATTGTAGGCACACAATCCACAATATAATAAGTAAATATTAAAAAAATAAAAAAATATTCTCACAATAATATTAGATTCATACTAGCAATGGTGGTAGTGGTGGCGACAATGACGTTACTAATTTTGATGGTATAGAACCTTAAACACACCAAAAGTAAAAACCTTATATACTCCTAAATCCTAGTATAACATTAAACTTAATATTCTTACACCTAAACCTCATGGATGTCACACCCTAAACTTCCAAAGTGCAACCAGCACATGTAACAGGAATAACCCATTCCTGCAAGCCTATCACTATGTTTATTGACCGATTATATTAATGTATAAATCACGCAATAATGTAAATTCACGAAAACCTCAGTACCAAGCAGATTAACAACCATATATTTTTTTAGGAATTTCGACATAGTCTTATCTGTAACTGAGGCCTACCAAAATTACTACAAATGTTTGCCCATAAATAATAAAATCCATAAAAAAGAGCTCAACTCTCTGATCATTCGTTAACTAGTAAAACTATAACAAAATAAGGGAATGGGAAATCTGCCTGTGGTCATCCATACACATTTACAGTTAATTACATTTTGGCCAAATTACACTATTACAAAGGTATAATACCCCAACAAAATAAGGAATAAAATCCTTTTGTAGTACAAGTAGGGCTCTTCTAGCCCTCACGTTCAGGAAGCTGTTATGAGTGGTTACCTGAAATTAAAGAAAAAATAAACTGGTACCATTCTAGTAGCAAAACTAATACAAATACCTTAAAGTATACAGAGCTCTGTGTAATTCACTTCATAATAACTTCTCAAATATCTAATACTATACCTGTTAACACAAACCTTTTAAATGACAGTTCTCTGTTAATCAACATTTAAATTTTTACCATACTAAGACATAAACATGCATTAATTACATAAAAGAAAGAGACTTTAATGGTGCAATATTAATTAACGGTCATTGATTTACTTCCATGGAAATCAAGTCAATCAAGGGTTCTCAGCCCTTGGAAAACATATTTATCAGTTCCACAGCCCTCAGGGAAAACTACAACATTGGTCAAGGGTACTTAGCCCTTGGGTAATTTAAATCAGACGATCATGAGGCACAAACTCATGCTATTTATTCCATCTAATACTCACTTTCAATACAATCCCCTTTTGATTGTTCTTACATAAATGACATGTCACCATAACATATTAGCGTATCTGTGATATTATATCCGCTTTATATGAGTTATACATCATCACACATAATTTATAATTCATTTGAAAACTAATCAAGTTTATAGGCTATTTCCTTGTTAACAACAGGACAATAACCATAAAAATTCCATTACACAATAATATAATTGACAAACAACAGCATGTATCATGTGATACCATTGGAAAAGCTACCGTTTACCTGATGGGTAAAGTATTTTTAAATAACCTTGCCTCCTTTCCTTAGATATGGTATATTCCACAAGATAATCCCCATAACACAAAAGTACAATTTATTTAATCCACCATCACCAATACATAATAATTTAAGCTCATTCCAATGCCTCTTTCCACATTCATAAATTGAAAGGACTTAATAAAACAACCAAATATCTACAAGTCTCATACCAACCCATAACATCAACTCAACACATATATTAAATAAGGAAGAATTGTCTTCCTTTAGTTCATATCATCTCCATAACCAAACTTATGTCTAGATCTCCTTATTTACCACTAAAAAATCATACCTTAGCCATAGCTCATTTCTTTGATTCCACCACATGACTTGCCCATTTCTCATCAATTTAATTCACTTCCTTATATTTCTTATTTCTAATTATTCACTTACATCTGAATTTACCATACTTTACATCTTCCTTTCTCCTCCAACCAAGCCAATATATTAACAACAATAAAATATTATCTCATAAAAATTAATATTGGCTCTAAAATACCCACCTTAACCATTTAAATTTTAGGATTCCAACACTTCTATGTTTGACCCAAAAATCTAGAAAATTTTTGGATTGGTCCCTAAGAGAGCTACCACACAAAACTCTAAACTTTGATCCTAAAAACTTGATATTAAGATAGAAATTTAAAAGGAAAGGGCTAAAAATTAACTAACCACTAGCATCCCCATGAAAAAGCGAGCAAAATCTCACCAAAATTGCTAAAAATTCCTCTCCCACGGCTGCCAAAAGTGAAATAAAAAAAGAGATGTTATTTGCCAGAAAATTGAGACACAGGGGGCCAAAACGAGCTGCTGGTGACAAGAAGACACTAGCTAAAGTGATAAAAGGTGATGAAACAATGTAGACGTGACATACACTGCAGAGAAGAGAGATGAAGCCACTGAATGTTCTGTAGAAAATTTTGATTGGGAAAGAGAAAAAGATGCAACAAGGGTAGTTTGGTCATTTTGCTTTGTGCACACATGGCAGCATCTAAAAATGTTCTGGATGAATGGCAAGCTAAGACTTGAACCCTTGCCCTCAGATTTAAGATGCCAAAGTCTTACAAGTATGCTAGAGCTCAACATCTAATATGCAACCTACAACATAAACATTTGTTCTTTTACTCTCAGTAAGAACAAAAACTTGTAAGTGTTACAATGGACTGTTAGCAGTTTCATTCTTCAATTTACAAAGTATTACATTAACTACAGTTTGCTACTCTGATATGTGTTGTTTGGTCTTTGCACATTGAGACTAATGCAATTTGCAGGCTAACGAAGAGAGTTGATGATTACAGTACAGCTGGAGATGAGTCTCCAAAATATGCGCTAAAACAGAGCTAGCTCAAGACAGAAAATCAACTTAGTGAAATATCCCCAGTTTTTTATGTATTCGAGTGCTTCTTTACTTGTTTAGTTGTTTTTAGTCTTTTGATGTATTTGAGTACTTCTTTACTTGTATAGTTATCTTTAGTTTTACATTCCAATGTTAATTTTTACATAGGACATGTTCTCTTGTACTAGAAGAAACTTTATGTTGTCAAGGAATAAACCTTTTTAAGAGCTTCTTAATGGTTTGAAATCTTGAATATTCTTAGTATAATCAAGATGAAAGTAAAAGGTTGATAATGCAGCTTAAGATAGTATGAGTTACTTTGGTAGTTTTATAATTGTATGCTTCAATTATTGAATAGAGGACGTTACCCCCCATAGATCCTTATTTCAACCATTCGGTCTGAATTGTGTTTCTTACCATTTCTAATAGCCCATCTCCTTCCCCCTTACCATTTCTGAATTGTTTTACGTCTCTTTTCTCATTGTTATTTCTTATCTCTTCTTTGTCCCCAATTTTTTTCTTTTTTTCTTTTCTCTTTTTATTGTTTTTTTTTTTTTTTTCTGTTTCTTTTCCTTCACTTTTTTAGTGTATCCAGTTTATTTGAGTTTAGGATTTAGATACTTAGATAACTATATGCTTTATGGTTGAAGTGTTAATTTTTTAATTGCTGGATTGATTTATAAATATAAACTACATTTTGGTATAATTTTTTTCTTTATCATTTTCTTGCCAATGCAATTTTTATTGCCAAATGCCATAGACATTTGTGATGCCCTGAATGTACTCTACTTTTCCTTTAGGTGAAAAAGATATTTACTATTATATCTACTTTAGATACTGGAAAAGTAATATGTTTAAGATTTAATGCATGATTATGAAATTAAAAGCAAAGATAAGGATACAAAACTAGAAAACTTTCATTTAAGGAAAATAAATATATGATATTCATTTTGAAAGATAGAAAGACTATTTTCTATTTAAACTTAATGTATCCTGCATTGAAACTTTAGGATCCAGCTTGAAGGCCCTTTTTATTATGTACTATCAGGATCTTAGGGCAAGATCCTTTTAAGTAGAAAAAATTTGCTTTCTAGATAAATCCTCTAAAATAATTTCAAATTTTAAATATCTTTATAGTAAATATTACAAACTTATAATATTTCATTATGGTATTGTGAAACCCAAAGTGTTTAAACTAGATGAAGGGATTCTACATGCTATAAGAAATATCCAAAGTATCTCAAACCAAGCGTGAAAAATTTTACCATATTACTAAAAGAAATTGGTGTTTAGCATTGGCAAACTTTGGTTAAAGATTACAGTGTTGATTGTCAAAGCCATTATTATATGCAACATTAAGACATCTTTAGCAACAATTTGGCATTTGTGGGAACAACCGTTGCTAAAGATGCATTTTTTTCACTTGTAACCAATGCAGAGGCTTATACATATGGACCCATTATGTCATCTAACATAGATGATTGAGGTTGAGAATATAACAAGGAAATGGATGGCTTATATTTAAAGACGTGAGTATTATAGGAAGAATGCTAGAATCATTATGCAAATTAGAGATATAACAGTAGAATAAGCTATTGTGAACACATCTTTGTTACATGACATGGAATCCTAATTATACCAAGAGAAAGATAAATTAAATTAATATGGCATCCATCAAGTTGACCTATATATCGCCTCAGGTATGATTAATTGTCCAAAGCAACGTGCCAATGGCAAAATACATAGTTGACTTGGTAAACTTGCTAAGGCAATGTTTCTACTTATCAGTCTCCTAACTCAGTTGGAATCGTCCATAACTTGTGTAGACTCGCTCAACTGGTCGAGTGTACCCCGAGTTGGACAAGTTGAAGAATTGCCATGTATTTTGCAAAAATATGCACCTCCATATCTCAAATGCATGACCCTGCTTCAACTCCAGTGCCTCTACCACCTCAACCAACAAGGTTGTTTAGTATATAATAGGCAACTTTTATATATAACATCACCTCTAATCCATTTTTGACAAAAGACACTAGTATCCAAAATATTTTTATATTAATCCCTTATTCAATTAGTCATTTTGAAAGATTAGCATGAAATAACTTTTTATATAAAATTTTAATTTATATTTCATTTTAGGATAATCAAGAACATTAAAAAAAAAATTCAAATCTATCACTTTTTGTTAATATCTTTTATTCTAAATGTTAATATCATTTTCTCATTAGTCATCATATATTGTTTTGAACTGTATAATTTTTATATAATATCATGAATAATAAAAGATAAACACACACATATATATATATAGTTAAAATTGTATCAAATATTTTTTTAATATTAATAATGCAATTAAATATCTAAAATAAGCATGTAAAATTACCTCTCCTATTGTTTTTTTTTTTAAGGATAACAAATTTAGACTCAATTTGTTTTTTTTAATTTGTAGCTTTTAATTGTATACCCTATTCATTTTTTTAATGATTTTAAATATAATTAGTGTTTGAATAAATCTCATGTTATATATTTTATTTTAACTATGTAATTATATATTTAAATAATTATTTATTAATAACGTAAACTCTTTCTATTTTATATTATGAGTCTACACTCCTCTTCTAAATCTACCTAAACTCACGAGTTAGACAATCTTGCTTGAGATAATAGTTTGAAATTGCGGACGGCATCCAAAAATGTGGCTGCAGTATTGCAGATGCGGCTGGCACCGCATCACCATCACCCTGCAATTGTAGTGTGAATGACTTAAACTTGGTTTTTTATTGAAGATCTGTTTGGTCGGCCATTTCTAAGCTTTTGACTTCTTCTCCTTAACTTCCTGTGTTCGAGTTTTCCTCAGCCCACTTTGATATGCGTTATTGGGGGTCTTGTGGTGTTTCGTATGGGAAGAACTAAGGGAGGTGCTGGAGTGTGGGGAGAGAGATGTATAGGGAAAAGGGCAAGTCGGGCGGTAGGCATTTTTCTTTGTTTTAATAATTTGAATATTCTTGTTTAATAACAAATTCAAACGTGAAGCGTAATCCAGGCTTCATTAGTACATATATATTATTTTAATAAGTGTGATTTATAAAAAAGTGCTTTGTCAAATTAATATAAAATATAAATATCATTTATTAACTATTGACTATGATACAGAGGTAATTATTTGTTGCCAATAATGCTTAATAAAGTAAACCATAATTTTAGTTTTTTTAAAGTGTAATTGAAAGGTATCTTTTATTTTGGTTACTATGTTTGATTTATTAAGGAGAATATATCAAGATGATATAATAATGAGCCACGTTGTTAATACTCTTGTATAAATATGTAATTGTCAAAATTAATATGTATATTATATATTATATTAAACATTTTTTGCCGGTTAAAATAAATCATGACCGCAATAACCCTAACTCGTATTATCACATCTGCAATACTCACCATTACAGTAACAACAAAATATTATAATCATGTAGATGGCGAAACTACCTTTTTTATCTAATAACAACCAATCAACCATTTTTAATACTTTCTATCGGTTTTCGAGCCGACCATGAAGTTTTTTAAGCCCTGCAAGGTATGAACGAGGAAAGAAAAGTCACAGTTAATTCCTGGTTTGGATGACGGATCTAAGTGTGCAATATCAAGTTTAAACCATATATTTTTAGTAACGGTATTTATTTTCATGATGTCCATCTAATGAAAAAAAAAAATATATATATATATATATATATCTGTTAGAAATCTGGTATGCTAATTATGACTTCTTTCAGCATTAGTCACCTCTCGTCAAATATATAACCTCTTAAGACAATTATCAATGTCATCAAAACCTGCTTGCAGTCTACACAAACTGATGTTCAAACTAGCTAAGCGAATTCTCCAGCAGTTGAAAATTCAAAATTTCAAAGACTTGATAGCAAACGCTCTCATTTAGTCCCGTTCTTGATTTGTATCATCAACAATAAAAAAAAAAAAAATTCAAGTTAACTTGGAGAAAGTCGATGACCACAAAAGTACTAAATTGGATCCCTTCATATTCCTTTCTCTGTCATGAGAGATAGCAACATGCCAATTAAGACTAAGTAAGCCAACTGATGAAGATCATAATTGCAGTTACGTACTGGTGATGAGTGGTACGACTTAAAAATTAAGCAGTTCCATAAATATTAGATTAGATTAAGAAGAGTGATCTTTTAAGGATTAAATTGAAAGGCTTTATTTTTGGAAAAGTTAAACTGATAATTTTTCAACGACTTAGATGAATATTAAACACTATAACCGGATAAAAGTTGCTCTCTTCTTTTCGGTAAACACAGAGTGGTATTGAACAGAAAAGATCAGTTTACGTTTCAATAACAGGGAATAAACGAAGCCTTAACATCGAAGTCTACAACTAAAGGCAACTCTCTGATCCAGGTCGATATAGCATAATTTTTAGGCTTTGTTTGCTATGCAGATGGAAAGTGGGTTGGAAATGAAATAGAATAGAATAAAAAAATTTATTTTAAAAATGAATTAGGTACGTTAAGAATGAAAAGTGGGATAGAATTATAAAACGTATTTGGTACAGTGTAAAGAATGACTAACAAAATGATTAATATGCCTCTTTACATAATAAAAATAATAATAATAATAATAATAAAAGCCCTGTGGTTGCCTTGTATGTAGAAAAGGACAAAATTATATTATCTCCTCCAATGTCGAACTCCTTCACACAGAGTCCATCCATCACAGCCAAGAAGTCACCTACCCGCACGGAAGGGAAAGCATCTTCCATTGGAATCCTCCTTCCATACTACCAAACGCGGCTGCAGATTTTTCCATGAGTTTTTCTCTTTCCATCACAGTAAATTCAATGACATCAAACATGACCTTAATCTTTCTTTCTTCCAGAAGTATTTTTTGGATTATTTTTTGCACAATCTACTTAATTATATATTCTACTAAGCACACTATGGTTTTGGATTTTACTTTTAATCATATAAAGCATGAAATAAAAAGTTCTCCGTGACCAAATCTATTTGGGATTGTAAATATCTTTTCCTTTCTTTTTGTCCATCCAGTTGTGACAAGTTTACCACTTGGTCTTCAATTACACGGCAAGAAAACTTGAAAGTATGTATACACATCATTATCAAGTGTTGAAAATAAAAAATATATATTTATATATAATATAAACTTCAAAAAATTTTATAAAAACATTTTATAGACTATAACTCTAGATCATTAAATTTAGCAAATTCCAGAGTAATAATGAGTATTACTCATGCTCCAACTCATAGCACAACTTTAGGGTTGTATGAGGTGAATCTAGATTCTTGTATTTCTTAAAAAATGTAAAGATTCAATTATTAATATTAAAAAAATGTGTGATCTAATTATTTATATTGATTTTAATAATTATATACGATAAAAAATTATAAACTTTAATTGAACTCAATTGCATCATTTGACAATTAAGAAAATACAAGAAATTCATTTCACCGTAAGCTAGCTGGTTGTGGTGGCGCGTAGGACTATAGTACTTCAGTATTTGTCTCATTGTGGGCATCTTCGGTTTCCATGCCACCAACTGCTTGCGAGCTCACGCTTTTGGGCAGCCCTTGCATGACCTCGGTAACTGTGGGCGTTGTTGCCTGGAGTGGCATTTCCTGCGAGGAGAATATTTACATAGTCTTGAATTTTGCCGGTGACAGCGAGGATTTGCCACGTTGGCTTCGTGAGTGTGGGCCAAAGTTGTTGATTCCTTCCCATTTTTACAGTCTCCAATTTGTAAATTTCACTGAGCACCATATTTTGTTTGAATATTTTTCAGAATGAAATATCTAAAATTAAAAAAAAAATTAATACGAGCGTTTTATATAATTTCTAAGTTATTTTTGCCTGTGAGGTTTGGGTTTAATTTTGTGTCAACTTTAATTTAATTTTTTAGCCATTTTAGATAAAGTAAAAATACTACTTTAGTTTCTCATGTATTAATTAATTCTCAATGTAATCCATAGCTACTTTTATTCTCAATTTGGTCCTTCATTTACTAAAATATTTATAATTTAGTCTCTCACTAATTTTTAATTTCCATTTAGTTTCCTTCTGATAAGTTCATTTTCAAATTTGATCCCTTGCTAGTCTTAAAATTAACACATTTAATCTCTTAATCATAGTTAAATAAGAAGAACCAAACTACAAATAGGTATAAGAGAACATTTGAGAATAGATTGTTAAGTCTAATAAATGTCACTATTTTGTTTGAATATTTTCCAAAATAAAATTTCTAAATTTAAAAAAATTATTGTAAGAAATTTGTTTAATTTCTTAGTCATTTTCACATTAATCCGGAGTTTGAGATTAATTTTGAGTCAACTTTAATTTCATTCTTGAGCCATTTTAGTTATAATTAATTTGAAGTCAATTGAATTTGTGTGTTTTGTGAACATCGTTTCGTTTCTATCTGGGCATTCATCAAGTACACACACATTCTTTATTTGGGTTTTTATTCAACTTACATTGATTTAGTTTGGAGTCATATCCAATTTTATGAAGTCATAGACACCATATGCTTGGAAAAATTTGAGATGAAAAATTCTTAGCAATTTTATCCTTTTTTCAAAATTAAAAAATGTAAATAAAAATTATTTTAAAAATCTGAAAAATTAGAAAATAGAAAAAATAATTATTTGTGTTGATTTCATAAACTAAAACACAACAATCAATTTAACTAAAAGCCAAGCAAATAATTTTCAAGCTCCTTTTATCTGTGGAGTCAAGTTTATTTTTCTTTTGATAAAAAGTAAAAAAGGCCAATAAATAAATTTTCGCTCGATTCAAACCACATGGACATTGGATATGAAAACCTTAGACTTTCATCATTTTAAGTCAATTTTAGCCCTTCTAAATTTCCATGTTTTCGTTTATTTTCTTTAATGGATTTCTTTCCACTTTATTCATTCATTTTGCATATGTTTATAAAAGATAATTAATATAAGATCTAGACCATATCCCTGGGACTTTCGCCTGACTAGATTGTTCCTAAAAACAATTTTGTGGCTTCCACACATTTATATAGACACTTGAATTTATCTTTGTTTTCACATATTTATCTTTTATGAATCTTGGGGACAATTCCAGATAAATCAGTTTTGAAAATCAATTTTATTCATTTTGTTTTCGTGCATTTCGCGTCAACCGTTGTCAAGTGTGATTGCCAAATGCTTCATTTGTTGATTTTTCTTCTCACTTTTTCTTTTAACCTTATTTCTTCACAAATTAATAACAAAAATGCTATATATTCTGGTTCCTACACTTTATTAAAAATGCTATATATTCCGATTCCTTTACTTTTTTATTGTTTCAATTTAGTCCCTCAAGTTTGAAATATTTCAAAATGATCTTCTAAGTTTCAAACTCTTCTCAAATTTTTCTTATACAAAGTGCTTAAATAAAAAATGCAAGATGAATTTAAAATTTGAGGGGTCATTTTGAAACAATTCAAAATTAAGGGCATGTTTAGATAGATGGGCAAGGATGAAATCATATGGTGTGGAGTAGTTATGTTTAAAAAAAAAATATTTAGAGTGAAATGGAATAGTATAGAGGAGACTCCAAAAATCCTTTACTATTCAAACCCAATTATTTTTTTCTCTAATTTGGAGAGTCAAAGGATGAAATAGAGGGACAAGTTGTGCAATTACTATGACACCTTCCTTGGTTAAGCCACCTAACATGGGTAGTATTCAAATAGCCCGAATGTCCTAATTATACATGCTAAGACACGTTGAAACCCATTAGATGTAGAGCCTAAAAGCATCTACAGGGGACCCCAAGCACGTGACTAAACACTCACACACACGATTTTTAACAAGCTCATTGGCACTAAATACTTATGATTTTAGGTTAAAAACTTATTATAATAGCATTTTATTTACACGTGTATTATTGCAAAAATAAGATATATAAGTAATTTTATTTTATTAATGACCCTCGTTTCTCTCTTATTAAACTTTTATAAAATAAAATAACACATATTTTGTCGTTTCACTCTTTACCATTCTATTTTGTTATATTACTAACCATTAAATTCTAAATTCTCTGACATGGCCTAAGGACCAGCTAATTTGAAACAAAAAATATAGTTAAGGGATGAAAACATGATTTTAAACTAATTTCTATGTAATATCTGCATCTTTCATTTTATACATTTATATCCTAATTAGATTTTGTGCCTGTATGCAGTAAATTATGGTTTAAAGTATTACGTAATATAATTTACTGTGCCTAAGCCCTACGCACTCCTAGCTGTTATCAAAATTCGATGAAGCCGTGTGCTACTAGTGAATCTAGACGAAACGAGGCAAAGCATGATCTCGGGCATGATCCTAAAATTTAATTAATGAAAAAGATTTGGATTTTCTCACACTCAAGCCACCCCAAATTCAAATCCTAATCCTACAACTATATATACAGTTCCATCTCTTTGCCCTGCTCGTCACAAAAACACTGATCTTTCATCGATCAGTTCAAGAATTCACAGAGAATTCGTCCAATGAATTTGCCGTGCGGGTTTCGATTTTCTCCCACTGATGGAGAACTGATCTTCCATTACATGGCCGAGAAGGTGTTCGGTAGGGCACTTGCTGTTGATGACGATATCATCAGAGAGATTGATGTGTACGAAGTTGATCCTCATCAACTTCCTCTCTGTAAGTTCTAGTCTCATTGAATCTTATGTAGAATAGTAAATCGCAACCACATCTGCTCAGATCTCTCCTGCTAGCTTGCTAATATGACCATACTCTATTAGGGAGAAATATATTGAGGGTGTGGTAGATCTTAGATCTCAAGGTCTTGTGAAAAGGTATTAAAGATTTGAAGTTGTTTAATCTTTTATTGAGTAAGTCATCCTTGGAGATTTAAATATAATTTTGTATTCGCGCCATTTGATCATTTAAATATTTTTAGTTTTGGTCATTTTCTCTCTCTTGATCAGTGTCGTTATTTCCTTTAGATTTCATTTCAATTGGTATAAATTGAAAATAAAAAGAGTATGACGGAATCATGTAGATATACAGGATCGATTTGTCATTTTATTTCATTATTTTTATATTGAAATGTCTTAAAATAGATATGAATTCCTACTCAAAGCTAGAGTGAGAGTGCATGTGTCAGAATCATATTTTATACTAATGTTTGACACATATTAAACAGAATTCGGAAAATGCTGTAACTTTTTAGAACTTTACGATAAGGCTCAAATGGGGACATATATCCCTACTTAAATTATACTCTCGTCCTTCTTTAATTGTTTTAATTCTCCCAGATCCACACATATCTGATGGGGTTGACTGTGGAAAATTTTAAAATTTTCTTTGTAATTTCATATAAAATGATGCGTGTTTTGTGATCCTCAATTAGGCGAGAAAACGTATGCAAATGACAAGGAAGAATACTACTTCACCCCCACAGAACCAACAAAAAGATCAGAAAGAGCGAACACGATTCGTTTCACTAAGCATGGTTACTGGAAGCAGATCGAGGATGATGCGTTTATAATGCACAAAGAGGAAATTGTTGGGTTCAAGAAAGAATTCATCTTCTGTTGGGGACACCCTCCATTTGGACTACAAACTCGGTGGGTCATGAGTGAGTGTAGGCTCATTTCCAGTGGATTCCCAAATGAAACTCTGGATGATACTGTTCTCGACAAGGTTGGTACTTGTACTATCTCTTGTTATTGCCATCTTCGACCTCAATCGGTTAAATTTTAAAAAGAAAATATATTTTCACAATAATATTAGATTCATACTACCAATGGTGGAAGTGGTGGTGACAATGAGAATAATAATTTTGGTGGTATATAACCTTAAACGCACCGAAAGAAATTAAAAAACCTTATGTACTCCTAATATAACCTTAAACTGTAATATTCTTACACCTAAACCTCGTGCTGTTAACAGTTTCATTCTTCAATTTACAAAGTATTACATTAACTACAGTTTGCTCCTCTAATATGTTTTGTTTGGTCTTTGCAGATTGAGACTAATGCAATTTGTAGGCTGAGGAAGAGAGCTGATGATTACGTTGCTGCTGGAGACGAGTCTCCAAAATATGTGCCAAAACGGAGCTGGCTCGAGACAGAGAATTAACTTGATGAAATAGCCCCAGCTTTTGATGTATTCGAGCGCTTCTTTACTTGTTTAGTTATTTTCAGTTTCACTTTCCAATGCTAGTTTTTGCATAGGACTTGTTCTCCTGTACTAGAAGAAACTTTATTTTGTCAAGGAATAAACCTTTCTAAGAGCTTCTTATAATGGTTTGAAATTTTGAATATTCTTAGTTCAATCGAGATGAAGGTAAAAGGTTGATAGTGCAGCTTAAGAAAATAAGAGGTTTGGGAGTTTTATAACTGCTTACTTCAATTAGGGCCTCTAATATTCTGGGACCTTCGCCATATATAATATTCTGGATAGTAATAATTTCTTTTTCTTGTAATTTCCATGCTATTCTTATCATTTCTCTGCAACGTGCATCAACGGATAGCGTATTTCTTTCTTTGGTGTCTCCAATTTGTTACTGTGACATAAGATAATTACGTTGAAAAGAATTTTAAGTTTAAGGTTTAGATAGTCAAATTACTAAATGCTTACGGTTGTAGTGTTAATTTTTAAATTACTGGGTTGATATATAAATACAAGCAACATTTTGGTAATTTTTTTTCTTTATCATTTTATTGCCCATTCATTTTCTATTGCCACATGCCAAATCTTTAGTGATCCGGTTCATAGGCATTCGCGGAGCCCTGAATACGCTAAAATTCCTTTAAATAAAAAGCTATTTGCTATTATATCCATTATAGATACCAAAAAAATATTAGGTCTAAGATTTAATGCATGATCCTGAAATTCAAAAGCAAAGATAAGGATAAAAATTAGTAAACTTACATTTAAGGATTATAAATATATGATAATCATATTGAAGGATTTTATGTTTTAGAATTATTTTAAAAGATTGAAAGACTATTTTTTTTTTTTTTTAACTCTAACGGATCCTGCATTGAAATTTTAGTATCCAGCTCTAAGACCTCTTTTTATTATGTATTTTCAGGATCTTAGGGCAAGATCCTTTCGGGTAGAAAAAAATTGCTTTCTAGGTAAAGCCTCTAAAACAATTTCAAAATATAAAGATCTTTATAATAAATCTTTTAAATTTATGATACTTCATTATCGTATAATAAAACCCAAAGTGTTCTAACTAGGTGGAGGCATTCTACATGCTATAAGAAATATTCAAGTATCTCAAACCAAGGCGGAAACAAAATTACCATATTACCCAAAGTATTTGGTGTTTAGCATTTGCTTCGGCTAAAGATTACAGCGTCAATTGTCAAAGGCATTGTTATATGCAGCGTTGAAACATATTTAGCAACGAATTTGACATTTGTAGGAACACGTTGCAACGGTTATAACCGCCGCTAAATGAAAGGTATTTTCTTTTTCCTTTTGTTTTGACTTATTACAATATTATATAAAATATAACTTGCTCCTAGCAAAATTTAAATTTAAGCTAATTTTCTATGTAGAAAATTATTTAAATTAAATATGTATCAATTTACAAAGTATATTCATAAGTAAATAATTATTCACCAATTCATATATTTGGTGAACACAAATACACTACATGAAATAAAAAATAAAATTTAGGATTTCTCTACCCATTAAGAACTCATAAAGCACTTGAATGTCCTGATCGACAAATAAGGTGACCTTTTTTACTAAGTGGTTTGTAGCATATCTCTTCTTAATCACCTGTAGCAGAAGGACTGATCTAGAAAAGCGAAGTGAGGCTTCACCAACCATGCTTAGTATTATTTCTAGATGGTTACGTCGTTGTGCTTCATTTGGGAAATATGGTAACTTTTGTCATATTATTTGATGAGATATTTTTCTGACGCCAATTAAGTGAAGATCTTGTAACTCTGCCAAAGCTCTCCGGAACTAATCCCTAGAAACTATTGTTTTGCAAGTCTATATACATATTGTAATATCCGGAAAATCATTTTAGTAGAAATCAAGAAAAATACTTACCTTAAGATATTTGATATGAAGTCACTACAAAAAATAGGGCTTCTAACCATAGTTTCAAAAACTGATGTTAAGTACCATAATTAAGAAAAATTAACTACAGGCATCTAATATGGGATATAACCGACGTTAGACCTATTTTTTAAAAATATAACTTAGGTTAACTTTTCATTGCTGCCCCCTTTCATTTGTCTTTGACTTTGGCTTTTCTCTGAATCTGTGAGTTGCAAAAGAGACAAAGGTTCATTTCGAGGTCCACCCAAAGATGCCGCAGCGCTATAAAAAAAAGTTGGAAATTGCAACAAAACTTCTGCGATGATCAAATTTGAGACAAAATCTTACGATGGTTAAAAGAGCCGTCATAAAAACACAAATATTACGACAGTCAATTAATGATAGTCATAATTGTGTGACCTAATGACAGTCTTACGAAGACCGTCATAATATCCTTTTTGAAATGGACTCCCATTGAACGGCCTTCGTGGCCCTCTGACAGTCAAGGAACTACCGTCATAAAGTCATGACCATGCGACAATCAAAGAACAACAGTCGTAAGGTCGTGGCCTTGCGACATTCAAAGAATGATCCTCATAAGGTCATGGCCTTGCGACGGTCATGTGTTTACCGTCGCAATGGCCACTTAAATTTCAGATCTAGAGCTCCTTTTCTCCAAATCTCATTTCATGCCAAAAAACCCTTCATTTCATCTTTGTGCGCCGCTGCAACTTGGAGAGAAGCTTGCCGCCGCCAAACATCCATCTAGAGTAAGTCGACCGTCCATCCAACAACACACTGGGATCTCCAATCATTCTACTCTCACCATTGAATCCCCTCGCGTGTTGATCGAGCTTCCACCCCCTTCCAGCAACTCGTTGATGGAAGAACAACCTTCAGATAATCACCTTTGCAGTCATGTTTTGTTGTAAGTCTCTATGACAATTATCATTTTACTGGACAAATGAATAATAAACAGCTTGCAAATATAAATACGAGAATATTTGGATTTTGGACCCCTGAAGTATACTGTCAATAGGTCAATACTATTTATTGCTATAGCTCACTGGGCTCTCTATATATAGGCACACTAATTAAGGATAGGGTTTAGATAATTTTTTCTCCTTATATTTTCAACACTGTAGTGTATATATATATTATATCCTATTATTAGGGTGCTAAGATGAGTTTGATTTTTTGAGAGGTCAAGTTTTAAAAGTGAATAAAACTTAAATTTGACATTTGAAGCTGGTTATAATTAAGCTGCACTTAAAGGATGTGTGGTTTACTTATGCATTTAATACGGATCATGTACTTGTGTTGAATTTGGCTCTCTGTATCTCTGAAGTACTTGTACGATGCATGTTGACTATTTTTATCTTATCTACCTCTATGATGCTTTGATTTTGATTGCCTGTACATGCTATGGTATCCAATCCTAATTGGAAGCAAGGATTTGTGTTCAAATAGGATTAATCTTGGATGCAAAATGCATTGCAATCCACCGGATGAATGATTAGATTCCCATTTCCAATATGGCCCACTTTCTTGATTGAATTAATTAAAATATGACTCTTATGTCTTTGCCAATTTATTCTTAATTCCATGCCATGTACTTCCTAGGGAGGGCTCGAGGGATAAGAATGATAAGCTTAATAAAAATAAAAGTTTAAACATTTGAAATATGACTCTTAACTTATTATTGGCCATTTGAAATGCTTTGTTCATGCTCAAATTAACATTTTATTAAGCTTGGCTTTCTTATTCTATGACAAAATTACTGTTAAGGTGACTTTTGCTGTTGTATTTCATAAATGATAGCAACTTGTATTTGTGCTTGTAAGATTCATTTAGCTTTGGCTATTATAATAGTAGAATATTATGAATGAATTATACTCATCACCTCCATTTTATTATTTATTTTACCGCACAACCCATGTTGACTTGGGGCTAAAACTTGAAAGGATTAATCATATGTCTTTTCCTGGCCTCTATAGGTTTGTTCAGGTACTAATCTACCATACTAGTGCATCAATACTATTGCTTTTGTGTAAATATTGTTTAATGCATAAAACCCCTGCTTATAGAATGATGAGATAGTTACCTCAATAAAATTTACTGCATCAAGATGGAGGTGGTGTATGGATATGAGATATGGAAGTTTGATGACTAAGGAGAAACGAACAAATCTGTTAGTAATTGATAGGAGTAACATTTGAGGTGAGATGAAGAAGTATAGTATTGTGAGATTTGAGGTTGAAAGTTTGTAGTGGTACTTTTTAAAACAGCTTGTTTTTTAGTTACCATTGAATTCAGAATTTCAATTTCTATCACTGTCGTCAAAAAAATTGATCTAATATACCATAAAGTACATTTTTTTCCAGATAGCGTGAGACTATCCCATGCAATGCAGACAAAATATTTCTGCAGTTTCATGATAGGTTCACACTGTTAGTGTCAATCAAAGTCAAAGGAGATTAGTTCATGCAGCCATGAAGTCTTCTGCAGAGGGACATCTGAAAGAAGAGGTTAAATTCTTCAAGTTCACGATACTTCATAAATAGATAGCAAACTGATTAGTTATGGTTGTTCTTTCCATAAGAAAAATTCATTGAAGGTACTTGTGAGTATTAATTGTTACTTGAATTGTGCTTCCCCACAGTAAGATTTATTTAGTAACCTCTCATAATTTGGGTATTGCTTTCTTAGATTCTTGAAATGGATTTATGTCTAACTGATGAAGATTCAAATGCTAGTAGAGAAGATAATTCGTCTGATGCAAGATAAAATAAGATGATCCTGGTTCTGATATGGTTTAGTAGCGGGGGTTTAGGCTTACTTTGCTACTGCTCGTTATCATGTCTGAGTTATAGAAGATGGAGGAGTGACTGACTGCTCTAATTTGTTAGATTATACCTCAAATTTTGGATAAATTTCTCCATTGTAACCTATTATCGATTGAATATGATTAAGCTAAGTAAGGGAGGTTTCTTTGCCGGGTGTTGAAGATTTTTTACAGTCCAAAACATGGTTAGGAATGCACCAAATAAAAAATCTCTCCCTCCTTTCATGTGCTTTATTGCTGACTTTATAAGGTTATTTTCTTAATTGTTAGTAGTTATTATTTAAATTTAGCCAACTGATTTGCTAGATATTGGCAATATATCGTATATTGCATTTAATTTTTAGCAGTAAACCTTTTCAGTCAATGACATGACACAAAGTGACTTGTGGCCTTAGATTGTCAGAAGCCATTCACGTAATTATCTAAACAATCTCTAGTATGGTATTAAATTCATTGCAGTTGTGCAAAAGTGGAGGAGATATCAAGGATACAACACTTGCTAATAAGTATGATCTTGGGGAGTTGGTAATTTCAACTGTTTGGATCTTGCTGCAACTTTATGTCATTGTATTTGTGAGTGTCTTCTTTTAATATATTAGAAAGTAAACATGAAAACATCCAAATTGTAGTATTTAGGCTTTCAATTATTTTAGTTTTATTCTAATTTTATATAAATAGATTTTATGTAATTAAGTATCAATTTGAGGGAAAAAAAACAACCGTTCATTACAAAATTTTGAGTACATGAGTCCAAAATTGAGGATTTAAAGACGTAATGGTACATGAATAATTTTACTTGATAAATATAATCTGAAAATGAAGACTATGTAGTATTTTATTTATGATCATTCCCAAAATAAAACTCAAACAAATAGAGAAAATTATATACTAACTCTTTTTACTAATTAAACTATTTTCTTTGAAGTATTTGTTTTGATGATAAATAAAATCAAATTTAATTGGTATATATTTTTTCAAAATATACCAGGTATTATTTTTCAAAATAAATAACAAACAAAATTTCCAGCCTCATCTGAAGTGTAGTAGATTATGAACACTTTAGATTCTGCAATTTTTTCCCCCATCCTTTTAGTGATGATCTTATCAATATTCAATCGTTGTCCATGTTTATTTGAACAGACAAACTATACAAGGGAAAAGAGCATGGTGAAGTTGAGTTTATTGTAAGTCTCAATTTTCATTCTTAATTTTCTCCCAGTTTTTCAAGTAAAGATACTTATGTTTATTGCTTATCATAGTTTATCTTCAATTTTTAGGCACCTAATGAGTAAGGCAACGGAAACACGTCTTCAAATCACACCAAGTCCTTCTTGTAGGATCAATTAGCTAGTTATGATGACTTCTAAATTATGTTAAAATTTGACTATTGTTTGTTGTAAGACTTTGTAATTATTTAGTATCTATTTATGTTTAGAGTTGATAATCTAGTAGTCCTTGTTGGCTTTGAGTATCAAATTGTGTTATTGTTATTGGTGATAAATTTATCATATTTACTAGATATTAGTTTAGAAAAAAAATTAACACAAAAAATTAAAAGCAAAATATTTTTTTAATAAACCTATCAACAGTGGTTTGAACTATTGCCATAAAGAATATAGAAACATTAGCGACGATTTAGATAAATCGACACAAAGACAAGACATCGCAATAGTTTTATTGAACATTGCAGTGGCATGTAATTGCAACGATAAACAAAAAAAATTATCACAAAACCATGACATTGCGACAATTTTTCAAGTGCTGGGAGTACTACAAGTTAGAGTTTAAATGAATATTGAAGGGTAGGGCGTGGATGAGTAGTTTGAAGCTAACTATGGACACCATATATATAAGGATTAAATAGGAAAAAAATTTTCAAAACTTAGTTATCTTTTTATAATAAAGGACTATATGGATGAATTTATGTAAGTGGAATCAACATGTCAATGGACATAGTACTTAAATTTGCAAACTAGCACTTGTTTCATCAGCAGCTTGATTTTCATTATCATGACTTGATTGATTTCCATTCTCTCTACATTAAAGCGTACTTTTTGATTTTTTCTATAGCTCTTACTGCTGAGTATCATGCCAGTCTCATTAATGCACTCAAGGTAACTTTGACTAGTATGAAATATAATATGTGTGTGTGCATATATATTACGTTACTTTTCCCTGTTGCTATTTCTTTTTAGAGGTCCTCAAACACGAGCTAGAAGAATTAGTGTGTTCAATATCAATGGTTAGAGCTTTGCACACTAATGAGAGAAGAGGGATTGAAAACTTAAAATAGTTGTGTGTAGGTGTCATTAGAAACTAGATGCTATGCTATTAATTGTGTACATTTTGGTCTATCAATGAATTATGTAGCTACAATTTTTCTGAACCTCTTGGCACTAAATGCTTTGTTCCTTTCTAGTGTGGTTCTGAAATGCTTAAGGCATATTTTATTATAGTACAGGACCTTATATTCTGCCAGACATGATCTTAGTGGCTATAATTGATGGGGTTTGGAGTGATATACTATCTCTTATCCAATTTTAATGTTTCTATGATTTTAGTAGATTTAGAAGATAACAAACCATATAATATCTTATAACAATCTTAATACAATATATGCATTGTCTTTGCTTAACATAACATGCTTAAGTTTCAATTGATTTTTTATCAGTTATCAATGCATGGGATACTATTGTTATATTTATTTTGCTTTTAATTTATTGAATCAATTCTATATTTGAGTTTTTAGGAAAAAAAATTTTTGAAAAACTTTAGGAGGAAGCTTAATCTTCACGGTCACAGTCAAGCTTAGCTTCATTAGATGATGCACTTGGGCAAGTGCTAGGTAAAAAGCATTATGGTCAAGTGTGTAGTGTATTATTAGGTTCATACCCTTCACCAGTATTTGGATTGCATACTTGTTGAGTTCTACATGTAGTGCTGCTTCAAATGTCGATGTAGATGCTTTATGAAATTATTTGACTCTGATGGAAAAACTGGAATCCATCAAACTAGAACATTCTTGTGAGCAAACTTGAATGAACAATATGCTCTAGCAAAATGTTTTGTAGTTCCTTTAGAGATTCTTCATGTACTAGAACCTTTTCTGCATAGGTAATACACAATGTAACTGTGATGTTATTAAATTACTAAACTAAGTTAATGTAAATTCTTACCTTATGTGTTATGCTTTCATGCGCTTGATGTAGATAGTGTAGAACAATCACCAATAGATTGCCAAAGATCATCTTTAGCTAGCTATAATCCTTGACATAATCTTTTGATTGTTGTTTTGATACTATAAATGTTTTAATAGTTGTTAAACCTTTTATGTAATGCTTGGTATTTTTTGCTTATGAAGATACAATGTAGACTTATATTTAATTAGTATAAGTATTGTTTTGGTACTAGATATTTGCCCGAGTTTAAGCTAAATTGTGTGAAGTTTTCATTTTATACTACACTTTCTAGTATTAAAACCCAAAAATAAAAAAAATAGGAAGGAGAAGAAAAGGATTTTCTATGCTTAACGTCAGTTACAACTGTCGTTAATGTAAGAATAACAATTTATGTGTTTTACTAGTTTGTGTAGGTTTTAATCATTGGCAAATTTCCATTCTATTGTTTTCTTTAATTTTGGCTATAGCTGTTGTTACGTAAGAATTCAGTATTATTTTAACGTCGATTTTAACTGATACTAGCTGATAAAATTAAATTAGCATTTTTTCACAATGCTTCTAATTGATGCTAGTTGCTCTGAATAATGTCAGTTTTAGCCAATGTTCAAGGATTTTGTCTTCTAACGTTGGTTATTCCTGCAATTATTAAAAGCCAAAGTTAAAGGGTGTCTGAACGCACATTATAACAATGACTTTGACAACCAACGTTAAACCGTGTAGTGTCGGCCATAACTGCCATTGGAAGCCTTTTTTGATTGACGTTAAATACAATTTTTTTTATTGAGTTATGAGAACGGGTAACTAGGATATAAAGTTAAAATCCTAATTAAATCAACAAATTAACAATTTCATAGTTTAGAAATTATTTTATGACACTATTAAGCTAATAATTTTTTATAAGGAATAATTAGAAATATAAGATTAAATAGTAGCCTTAAATAAAGTATGTGACATAAAATATGTGTAGGAAAAATTAAATTAATATATATATATATATATATATATTCCTCTAAAGTTAAGTAAAGAATTATAAGGACTTGGCTAATAAAAGTAAGCAAACATATATCTTGAGAAATATGAGTTTAAATATTTAAAATAAGAATTAAAATTTAAAAGGAGATACAAGGAAAGAAAATAAGACTATAACAAATAAAGTATTGGTTCTCGATGCTCATTTAGGTATAAGGACGCAATATTAGTGTAGAATTAAATGGCAGCAAAATAAGATTGTAACACTCACAAGTTGTTCTATTCTTAAAAGAAGTAAAAGAACAAATGTATATGTTGTAGGTTGCTAATTAGATGATGAACTCTGTCCTAGTGGTAAGGTTTTGACATCCTAAATTTGAGGGCTCTCCTCGATTCTATATTGTGCCTGCACTGCTCCTTCACGTTTATTGCATCAGCCAGCAATCCTCTATTACTGGCAATGTGTTTCCGGTTGCCATGTCTCATTTTTCCGGTGAACAACACAACTTTTCTGTTTTCTGTACTGGCAGCTGCGGGAAGAGGATCTTTCAGCAAGATTGGTGAATTTTTCTTCAGTTCTTCATGGGGATGTTGTTGGCTAACATATTTTCAGTCTTTTCCCCTTAGATTTCGGTCCTAATATCATGTTTTTGGGCTCATAGTTTCTGAGATTTGTATGGTAGCTTCCCTAGGGACCAATCCAAAAATTTTTTAGATTTTTAGGTCAAACATAAAATTTAAAAATTCTGGAAAATTAATTGTTAAGGCTGGTATTTTAGGAGCACTATTAATATTTATGAAGTGATATCTTATTGTTGTCCATATATAGGCTTAGTTGAAGGTGAAAGATAGTTTTAAAGTGTTGCAAATTGGGATTTAATTGAATAACTAGAAATAAGAAATATAAAGGAAGTGAATAGAATTGGACTAGTAATTTTAATTGATGAGAAGTTAGCAAGACATGGGGTGGAAGCAAGGAAAAATGAGTTAAAGCTAAGGTATGAATTTTAAGTGGTAAATGAGGAGATATAGACATGAATTTGGTTATTGAGATAATATGGTGAAAGAAGAGTATGAACTAAAGGAAGAAAACTCTCTTTAATTAACGTATGTGTTTGAGTTAATGTTATGGGTTGGTATGAGATTTGTAGATATTTCAGTTATCCTTAGTAAGTCCTTCCAATTTATGAAATTGCTAAGAGGCATTGGAATGAGCCCAAATAAAATGTGTATTGGTGATGGTAGATTAAGGAAATTTGTACTTTTGTATTATAGGGATTATCTTGTGGAATACCCATGACTAAGGAAAGAAGACAAAGCTAATTGAAATACTTCACCAACCAGGTAAGTGATAGCTTTTCTAATGGTATCACATGATACATGTTGTTGTTTATCATTTATATTATTTTGTCATGAAATTTTTGTTGTTGTTGTCCTTTTGTTGACCAGGGAATAGCCTATAGACTTGATTATTTTATTTTTTCAAATGAACTATGAATTATGTGTGATGTTGCATAACATATATAAAACGGATATAATATCACATACAGGCTAATATGTTATTGTGATGTGACATTTATGCAAGAATAATCAAAAAGGGATTTATTGAAAGTAAGTATTAGATACATTAAACAACGTGAATTTGTGCCTCACGACAGTCTGATTTAAATTATCTAAAAGTTAAGTACCCTTGACCGATGAATATAGTTTCCCCAAGGGTTGTAGATCCTCAACCGATAAATATATTTTGCAAGAGGTAAGTACCCTTGACTGACTTGATTTCCATGAAAGTAAATCCATGACCATTATTTTATAATGCACAGTTGAAATCTTTCTCTTGTATAATTAACACATGTTTATGTCTTATTACAGTGAGGATTTAAAATGCTAATTTACAGAGAACTGATCATTTTAAAGGTTTAGACCAACAGGTATAGTATTAGATATTTTAGAAGTTATTGTGAAATAAACTGCACAGAGCTCTGCATACCTCAAGGTAGTTGTATTGGTTTTGTTATTGAAATGATATCCATTTATATTTTCTTTAATTTCAAATAACCGCCCAAAGCAGCTTCCTGAACTTGAGGGCTAGATGAGCTCTACTTATACTGCAAAAAATATTATTCCTTATTTTGTTAGGGTATCATACTTTTGTAGTAGTGCAATTTGGCCATAATGTAAATAACTGTAAATGTGTATGGATGACCACAGGCAAGTTCCTCATTCCTCTATTTTGTTATAGTTTTATCAGTTATTGGATGATCTGAGAGTTACACTCTCTTTTCTAGATTTTATTTTTGATGGGCATATAATTGTAGTAATTTCGGTAGGCCTCATTTGTAGAAGACACTCTGCTAAAATTTCTATAAAAATATATGGTTGTTAAACTGTTTGATATTGAAATTACTGTGAACTTACATTATTGCATGGTTTGCACATTAGTATAATCGGTCGGGAAAACATAGTGGTTGACTTGCAAGAACGAAATTATTCCCGTTATCTATGCCAATTGCACACCACGAATTTAGGGTGAGACAAATGTTCATTAGAATAGAGAGATCTAGGTTTTCAAAGGAAAAGATACATGACATATGTTAAATATGACTTCCATCAAGTTGACATATATATATTTCCTTTAATATTAGTTGTTCAAAGTTACTTATTAATAGTGGAGTCCTATGTTGTCAGGGCAACTTGTTGCCTCAAGTTAATTGCATGTGGCTTGACGAGACTTAAGACTACGTAATCTTTAGTTTTTTAGTTCATTAGTCATGCACTTGTGAGTTAGACTTATTTTCTTTAGTTCATTAGTCATGCACTTGTGACTTAGACTTATTTTCAAGCCTATGAAGTTTTAATCCAGTTAAGGTATGAATAACAAAAGAAAAGATAAATTAATTCCTCTTCTGCAGAATGGATCTAATTAAGCGTGCAATATCAATTTTGAAGTAATTGCGTCTATTTTAATGATATCGATCAATTGGAGAAAAATATATATAGCTTCTTTCTCTATTAGAAATCTGGTCACCTCTCATAAAAAATAACCTCTTTTTCTATCAAAACCTGCTTGCAATGTAAGGACTAATGTAAACTGAGTATATTCTCCAGCCGACTGATGAGTGGTACAACTAACAAAATTAAGCATTTCCATATATTTCGAATTAGACCTTGAGATTTTAATCCCATAATACAAACTATAACCATAGTGTTTTGTTTTACTTTATTCATTTTTATATTTCCAGTGTAATCAAAAAATTATTCAGCATAACAAATATGTGCCTTGAATAGTAGCAAAATTTTGTTCATGAGGTGACATATCTCAAATATATATTTTTTTTCATGATTTAATTAATATGAGAAAGATCAGTAATAGAAAACACTATATTATTTATTTTTTATCAAAAAATTATATAATTTGCAAAAATTAATATGAGAAAGACCAGTAATAAAAAACATATAGTTTAGTTAAATTTGTGTGGATTTTACTTTGAAATATTGTTTTATAATATTTCTAATGACTGACGTTGTATATTGGTGATATCAGGGTCATTCTCCTCTACCATAATATTCAATTTATTTAAAATGCAAAACAAATTTGTTCTTGATATATGTATGCATCAGATAATCATGAAATATCAAAATATAAATCATATTCCAAACATTAATATAGAGTAATATAGAGAACTACTGCAATATTACTTGATTGTGGTAAAACAATTAACACCTCTTCAATAACAATTATCTTCGAATTTTTGTTTAATTTCTAATTATTTAGCTTTTAATACTAACTATTAGCTAATTCATAACTCAAAAAATTGAAAAAAAGAGTAGAAAGAGTAATAATGAGAAAGAAAGGGGAAACAAAGAAAGAGAACATATATGGGACGAAAAGAGAAAGATAAAATTAATCAAATTTCACCTAATAACAAAAGAAAAAAAGCTACATATTTGGGTTCCTCTACTTTATCTATTGTTTCAAGTTAGTCCCTTAAGTTTGAAAAATAATCTCATGTTTACAATGGACTTAAATAACAAATGTAAGATGAATTTAAAATTTAACTATTAGCTAACACTTGAAACAAAAAATATAGTTAAGAGATCAAACCATTATTTTAATCTAATTTCTACATAATATCTGTATATATCAATTTATACATTTATATCTTAATTAGATTTTGTGCGCATATGCATAAATTGAGGGTAAAAAAAATATTATTTACTAAAATTTACTGTGCCAGAGCCCTACGCAACCCTAGTTTATCAAAATTGACGAAAGCCGTGTGCTGCTAGTGAATCTGGATGAAACGGGGCAAAGCATGTTCTTGCTCATGATCCTGAAATTTTAATGCTGAAAAAGATTTGGATTTTCTCACCCTCTCAAGTTACCCCAAATCCAAGTCCAAATCCTAATCCTACCACTATATATACAGTTCCATCTCCTTGCCCCTCTCCTCACAAACACAGATCTTTCATCAATCAGTTCAAGAAATCACAGAGAATTTGACAGATGAATTTGCCGCGCGGGTTTCGATTTTCTCCCACTGATGGAGAACTGATCTTCCATTACTTGGCCAAGAGGGTGTTCGGTGGGGAACTTCCTATTGAAGACGAAATCATCAGAGAGATTGATGTGTACGAAGTTGATCCTCATCAACTTCCTCTCTGTAAGTTCTAGTCTCATTGAATCTTATGTAGAATAGCGAATCACGAACACATCTATTTAGATCTTTCCTGCTAGCTTGCGAATATGACGCTGCTCTGTTGGGGAGAAATATATTGAGGGTGTGGGCGATCTTAGATCTCGAGCTCCTAATAAAAATATTAAGATATTCACAATTTGAAGTTGTTCAATTTTTTTTCTGATAAAGTCATATTTTATATGGAGATTTAAAACACAAAAACAGTTACTTTTCTACTTGCACCATCTGACCATTTAAATATCTTAATATTTAGTCTCATTTTTTAAGAAGAGAAAAGATACTCGGATCGGTGTCCATGGAATGATTTTTAGTAGTTAGAATGTATGACATTTGATTCAATTATTCTGATTCAATGACTCATATTGCACAGTATCTAATACTGTACGGCATCGGATCCCAACTCAACTAATTGGTATCATGCAAGTATCACTTTACCGGGTAAACAACCAGATTAATTGAAAATTTTGGTTATCCCAAATTAATGACATTTATATCAGAGCCATTTTGATTATAAAATTCGTTAGTTTGTGACATCCTAGGAGAAGTAATGGAGGTTAGCAGTAATATAAACAATGTATCAATGATCAACAAACTGCTGTATCAATGGAAGTATCAGGGACCAATCGTTCATTTTATTTTGTTATTTTTATTTTAAAATTTCATAAAATATATATGAATTCTTACTCAAAGTGAGAGTGAGATTATATGTGCCGGAATTATATTATATACCAAGGTTTGACATGGATTAAACATGATACGGCTCAAATGGGGACGTATATCCTCCTTAAATTATTCTCCTAGATGCAAACCTATCTGGTGGGCTTGACTGAAAATTTTCAAAATTTTTTATATTTTCTAATAAACTGATGAGCGTTTCTGATCCTAAATTAGGTAAGCAAACGTATGCCAATAAGAAAGAAGAATACTACTTCACCACCACAGAACCAACAAAAAGATCTGAAGGTACGCATACAATTCGGTTCACTAAGCATGGCTACTGGAAGCAGATTGAAACAGATGAGCTGGTGATGCACAAAGAGCAAATTATTGGGTTTAAGAAAGAATTCATCTTCTGCTGCGGACAGCCACCTTTTGGAGCACAAACTAAGTGGGTCATGAGTGAGTATTGGCTCATTTCCAGTGGGTTCCCCCATGAAACTTTTGATGATATTGTTCTTACTAAGGTTGATACTTGTACCATCTCTTGTTGTTCCTATCTTCGTCCCTCAATAAGTAAATATTCGGAAAAAAATATTCTCATTATGATATTGAATAAGAATTCATGTTGGCAATGGCAGTGATGAGTGATGACAATAATCATAATAGTGTTGATGGTATATAACCATAAAGGCACCAAAAGATACCATATGTATGCACTCCTCAAACTAAATATTCTGACTTCTAAACTTCATGAACTGTTAACAGTTTCATTCGTCGATTTACAAATTAAGTATTACATTAACTACAGTTTGCTACTCTTATATTTTTTGTTTGGTCTCTGCAGATTGAGACTACTGCAATTTGCAGGCTGAGGAAGAGAGTTCATGATTATTACTTTACTCCAAGAAATGAACCTCCGAAGTATCAACCAAAACGAAGGTGGCTCAAGAGTGAATATTAACTTGTTGAAATAGCCAGCTTTTAATGTATTCGAGTACTTCATTACTTATTTAGTTATTTTCACATTCCAACATTAGTTTTTGCATCGGACTTCTAGTCCTGTACTTTTGAGTTTGATTTTGTCAAGGAGTAAACCTTTTTAAGAGGTTCTTGAGTATTCTTAGTTCAATCCAGATGAAGGTAAAAGGCTGATAGTGCAGCTTAAGAAAATAAGAGGGATGGTAGTTTTATAACTGCATGCTTCGATTATGGAATCTAATATTCTACGATTAAGGCAGAATATTTATAATTAATCCTATATCGATTAAGGCATCTAATGATCGATATTTTGGTCAAAAATTCCGTTTCCAACAACCCATCACCTTCTTCCTTACCATTTTTAATTACTTTTCGTTTCTTCTCTTCTCGTTATTTCTTCTCCACTCTTTTCTTTTCCCATTTTATTTTATTTTATTTTTTTATCTTTTAATTGTTAATGTTTTTTTTTTTTTTTCACTTTTTTGGTGTTTCTAGTTTGTTACTGTGATAAGATAAGTTGATAAGAAGAATTTGAGTTTAGGGTTTTGATACTCAAATTACTAAATGACTATGGTTGAAGTGGTAATTTTTTTATTACGAAGTATATTTAGAAATACAAACAACATTTTTTATATGAATTTTTTTCTTTGTCATGTTATTACCTTTCAAGGCATTGAAGAAAAATCGACATAGCCGTTACACTAGAATTCTTTTAAATTCTGTAGCTATTTGCTACTATCTCTCTCTTAGGTATTGAAAGAGGTGCTACGCCTAAGATTGAATGCATGATTTCTGAAATTTAAAAGCAAAGATGAGATTAACTCAAAATAGGAAAAAATTCATTTAAGGATTATAACTTTATGATATTTTTTTGAAGGATATTAAGTTTTAAAATTATTTTAAAAGATTCATAAATAAATAAATATATATATATATATATATATATAAAATTTTTTCACTCTAAAAAATCTTACTTTGAAAGTATAGGATCCAACTCTAGGATACCTTTTCATATTATATATCTTTAGCGTCTTAGGGCAAGATCCTTCAGAATAGAAAAGAAAATTTTTTTTTATAATTAAATCTTTTAAAATAATTTTCAAAATTTAAAGCCTTTTATAATAAAAATTTTGAAACTTATTATACTTTATTATAATTTTTTCAATAAAATATGTGAACTTTTAGGTATTATAATACCCAGAATTTAAATATCTCAACCACGACTTGTCTTATGGAAAGAGAATCTTCTAACATTGTAAGGTATAGATGTTTTGAAGTTCTTCAGCCTTTTTGGATCCAAAGTGAATGTTTGTATATAATTTATTTTTCTTATACAATATTTCAAGTATAATCATATTTGAAAAAAAAGTATATATATGAACATGAACAAAAATATTTTCTTAATTACAAAAAATAATATTTGGGATGCCATTATCTTTTTAGATTTGGTTGAATTTAATGGAATGATTTTTAGTGGCCATGAAGTGAATATAAATAGAAAGGGGTATATTATAATTGTCTTGGTTCGCAAGACCGATTGGTCATTCCATCTTATTACTCTTTTTTTTAATGCCAAAAATAGATATGAAGTCTGGAGCAGTGAGTGTGTGTTCAAACTAATCCAAATTGTGAAACCAGTGACATGAGAGTGCACTTGTCTAAATCATGTTTATACAAGTGTTTCACAACATGAGATCCAAACTTAACTAACAATTAGAAAAAGGTCCGGCAAGAGGGAGAGTGCAAGTATGTTATGCTTAAAGCTCCATTTTATGCCCATTCTAATTCAACTTAAAATTGGATGTAGTTGTCACTTGAATTCTTTTAAATTTTAAAATTATTTTACTGCTATCATTGTATTCTCAGAGTGTTAAGGCAAGTTTTTCAAAGTAAAATAAAAAAAATCAGTTTCCAAAAACTCTTTAGAATATATCAAAATTTAAGACCCTTTAGCATAAATATTTTAAACTTATAATTCATAATTGTAATTTTTTCAATAAAATATATAAACTTTTTTGGTATTATGAAATGTCATTGATCATTCTTATGGAAACTTTTAAAATTCTGCACACTCCTATAATGCAACAAGTATTATAAGTGAATAAGGTTTTTCAGAAATTATTAGAGACATAGACAACATACTTTAAAAATTGGTTTTAAATTCTTCAAATTTTGTTTGCTAAATATGACAGACAGGAAGTCCTAAAAATCATTAAAAAGTAATAAGAGCATTTTCTTATTTTCATCCCTAACAGATAGGTGCATTTCCAAATTAGTTATCCAAATGAATATTTTCTTTTTCAATTCAATATTCCCTATTTATTACAATACTTTCATTGTTATATATCCTTTCATTCTATTTCTATTCAGATATTAACATATGGAACCTAGCAGTAAATACTTAGGTATTCAAACCTGACACATTCAGTACTACTGTGATGTCATAATAAGGAACTATAATTTCATGAGGATCAGAAGCTACATGCCTTTCAAGTTCAACCACTCAATCCAAGTTTTATAGACTTAGTTGTATTAATTATGTGAATTGAGTATCTGTCAAGTGTGAGTTAACTAGTGTTACGTTTGTAAAATAAATATCCGGTTTAATAATCTGTTAGCTTTTACGTTTATTTATGTAACACTGAAAGCATTTTAATGAATGGGAGACTAAATTAAAAAAAAAAGTTTATTAAGGATGGACTTTTAAATTCACTTACTTAGTCAAGAACAAAAATAAAGATTTTCCACTAGAGAAGCATTAAAATTTAAAACTAAACAACTTGCTAATGTTCACTTTTATCTGGAGATCAGAAGACTATAGTACTTAGAACAATAGATTGTCAACCATGTTGCTCCTGAGCCTTGCATTATTTAGAAAGGCAACATATGTTTGCCACTTAATTTTAGTTTATTAAGATCTAATTTTAAGGTATGAGACTTGAGTTCCACATTGGAAGTATGGGATTTGTGAGGTTTTATAAGGATATGGGGCTCTCAAACTCCAACCTCATTGGCTAGCTTTTAGGGTTCAAAGGTTCATATTGTAGTGTTGTGCAAGTGGTGAGGCTTGCATGTTAGTGTTAGCCTAGGTCAAAAATCTACATAAAAATGTCACTAAGGTTGTGGAGCTTGATGCAATATGCTACAAGTATAAGTTCAAAAAAACAAAACTAATTCAGTTGGCGAGAGAACTCTCAATTTTTAAGCTCACTTTGTAGGAGAGGCTCAATATATGACTTGTAACATAATGTTACCCAATTGTAATATATGAGACATGAGTCCCACATCATAAGTAAGGGATTTGATATGAAGTTTGTAACCTTGACCTCTCCATCTTGATGAGCTACCTTTTGGTATACATGGTTCTCTTAAAAATGTTTCTTTTATTGCTATTTTTTAATTATGATTTAAAAATTGAACATTCTTAATAAGAAAAAACAAGAAATTCATCATTGCATATTAAGGATACTATGGTCTCACATGAACTTTACTAGTTAAGTTTTAAGTGTCTAAGGAGATAAAAAGATCCCACATGACTATTTAAGAAATAAACTAAAAATAAGGTAAATTAAAACTAAACTAAACATACTTATAATTAGTGTGTATGTGAGGAAGTGAAGATTATTTACACTATCTATATATAGGTATATTGTAATGTATGTTTTATTTCAAAGTAAAAGAGTCCTTCCTTCAATGTAGAGATGAACCAAAACAGTACAACTAGCAATAGAAATATAGAGAATAACTACAAAAAAGAACAAAAAGTAGAGTATCTGATAAGATAATAACAGAATAGAATAATCAGGGAGAAAAGAGAATTCCCTTCTTCCACACAAATAACATCACCCCTTGTGTTCTTAATCTCTCAAGCACCAACTCATCTACCTAATTCTTTTATTTCTTCTCACATACCTCACACCTTGGCCATATTAGCTCAACTACTCATTCTGAACACATGTTTCCTATGCGATGTCATTATTTCTACCAACAACTTCAGTTAGAGTTAACCTATGTTCTATAACACTGCCACCCTCAATAATAAGGACCTTGTCCTCATGGACAAAGTTGCGATAATGGGTCTAAAAAGAAGCCAAGTTCTCCCGCATAACATGATTTGCATTCATTCTTCCCCATTGTACTAAAATTAAGGGACCTAAGCATCATGTTGTCAAATAGTATGATACATGAAGATAACCAGGTTGCAAAATTGGACCTTCATCTATTGTTAAAAGTAATAGTGGTACATCTAATTGGTAGGATCACCATAACACCCTTTTTAAAGCAGACACATTAAAGATTGGGTGGATTCAAGCTGTTGGGGGAAGTTGAAGCTTATACATAACCTTGCCAATTTTCTCCATAATGGGAAAGGGTCTAAAATATCACCTGCCTATCTTCTTATTTGCTCACAAGGCTAAAGAATGTTGGTAGTAGGGTTGTAGTTTTACGAATACATACTCACCCACATCAAAATCAACCTCAATTCGTTTGGAATCAACATACTTCTTCATTCTATGCTGAGCTTTCTATAGATTTTCCTTAAGCTGATCTAGTAACGCATCACAATTGAGCAACTCCTGTTGCATTGCAAGATTATCTTGATCAGAAGGAACATAGTAATTTAATTATGGAAAGGAGACATGGCAACTAAAGTATGCTTAGGGTCTGCCCATGGCAAATATCTTGCCCACAACCTTGGCGCTTCAAATACAAAGCACCAAAGATACATCTCAAGTCATTTATTTGTAACCTCTGTTTGACCATTAGCTTAAGGATGGTAAACATAGCTCATCGTCACGGTAGTTCCCTAAAGTTTAAATAGATGTTGCCAAAAGGCAATAGTAAAGACCTTGTCGTGATCCACAACTATCGAATGAGGGATACCATGTAACTTGACCACCGTATCTATGAACTTAGTAGCTACTTGAGCACTTGTAAATGGATGTTTTAATGTCCCAAGATGAGCATATTTGGATAGGGGATCCACCACCATTATAATTATTGAAAATCCCATAGAAAGTCATAAACCAGATATGAAGTCTATGGAGACATCTTTCCAAATTTGATAGGGTATGGGTAATGACTACAAAAGAATAGAGGGTTGGAAATGTAATGTCATGGCTTGCTGATAGGTCATACATTCCTTAACAAATTTCTAAACATATGAACTTAAGCCTTCCTAAAAAAAACTTAGGCAATAATGCAATGGAAGGTTTTTAAAACACCTTCATGACCTTCTACTAGTGAAAGGTGAAATTTGATGAGGATTTGCTTCTTAACTTTTTTAGTTGTTAAGGGAATGTAACATCCCTAATTTAGTAATTTTTAATATTAGTTAAATTAGATTATTTAAAGGAAATTAGAAAGGATTGAGCAAGAATAAATATATCAGGTTGAATCATTTAAAGAATAACATATGGGAAAATTTTAGACTAAGGGGCAAAATCATAATTTTAAGAAGTCTTGGAGTAAAATCATAATTTCAAGAATTATAGGGTAATAACTAAAATACGTTAGAAAGTTAGGGGAAAATCATAATTTTAAGAAGTCTTAGGGTAAAACGTAATTTCAAAAAGTTTAGGGTAAAAACTGAAATATATTAGAAAGTCAAGGGCAAATTCATAATTTTAAGAAGTCTAAGGGCAAAATTATAATTTCAAGAAGTCTATTGGCAAAAAACATAATTTTTATAACTCCAATGTAAAAGATAATTTGACCACAGGGTTAAAATGGTCATTTTATAAAATATCAAGGGCAAAAGGGTAAATATAGCACTCAAATATTTTATAAAATCAAATTAAACTCTTAGATATTTTTAAAGATGAAATCATTGTTGTCCACTTAAACTACATCACAACCGTAGGATCAAAAAGCTTGATTAAATCCTAGCCATTGAAATTCTCTATAAATACCCCACTACCCTAACCCTTTTCTTCAATCTTACTCAACATACTATCACACCTTCTCACTTTAAATATCTGTGTCTATTATTCTTCCCTACTCTTTTACATTCAACACTTATTTATTTCTGCTGCTTTTATTTTTTTTTAAGAATTTTTCAGAAAAATGTTTATAAAACCCAATTCACCCCCTCGTGGCTTCCAGTCATGCTCAATAACTTGGAATAAATTGCATGAGATTGAACCTGCTTACCTAAAAAATGAATATGAACATTTGAATGCATGCACTTTGATTTGTTCCTTATGAACTAATTCTAGAACCTATTTGATCAAAACTTGAAGCATAATTTTATGAGGTAACACCTTGTCTGAAAAAGGATTTAAACATTTCTTAGATAGATTAAACCATTTTCTAGCTAACCAAAAAATCTTCATCCCTAGATGCCCCATTTGAGCCTTATATATCCTTCCTTCTCTTTCCAACACTTATTTACCTAGCCACACTAACTAGCTCCCTCATTTACATCATTTATATCACAACGACATAATAAGGACTAATGATAGCATGTGAAAAATCAAACAGCCTATATCTTATGCAAAAGACATGATGAATTGGGAAGCTATAAAAAAAGGGAAAAAAAAGAAAGAGAAAAAGAGAAAGAAAGAAGAAAAGAAGGGGGAGCAGAAAGAAAAATATACCCTAGTGAAAAGAAAGGCTGAAAAAAATGGTAATGTTGCCCCTATAGATGCTTGCTTATGGTATGGTCTAAGCTTAAAATAACTTTCTCATCTTCCTTTACCTAAGCTTAACATTACAAGCTAATAAAGACCTAATGATTTCTGACCTTGTGTTCCTCTAAGAAGTGTGGAGAGTGGAGTGAAAAGTAAGCATATGGAATAATGTCACAAAAGAGGATAACTCATTGATGTGAGTTTTCAAAGGAATGAAAAAAATTTTAGAGGTAGGAATGATCAATTTATTACATCTTATCTAAGAATGCAATAGTTCTTTTACCGATTGATTGAATTGATGTGACTAAAGGTTTGTGTGGATTCAGTAATTCTTGGATGTTGTGAAAAATGGTGAAGTGAAGCTAAGATTAACATTGTTTGCTTGAGGACTATCAAACCCTCAAGTTAGGGGGATTGATAACTTTTTGAAAGAAACTTATCTAGAACAATATTGATAGCAGAAACCCTTAATTTAAAAATAAAATCTCAGTGATTGCCAAGAAATTTCATCTATAACTTGGAAACTGATCTTTGACCATTATTAAGCCAAGAATTAAGCATTTTGTGTGCTAAATTTACTAGAAATGAAGCTAAAAAAGTACTAGCAAAGAATGGAGAAAAAGTGAAAAACAAGAATATTCCAGCACCCGGGCACAAAAAATCCAGTGCTTGGGCATTAATTCCAGAGACTTAGTGCCTGGGCACTAAACGTGTACTATGGAAATTTTCAATCTAAGGTTCAGCACCCAAGCTCTTAAAAACCACCGCCTATGCACCAAAAACAAAAAGTTGGCACCCGGGCACCAACCTTGCTAGAAAGATGGCACCTAGGCGCTAGTATCTCAGCGCTCGGGTGCCAAATGATTAAAGGCTCTATACTCGACCCATACTCAACTTTTAGGGTTTTGAGGCCTATATATATAGTCCTAAGGGCATGCAACAAAGAGACCAAAGCATGGAGAGGAAAGGGAAACACTTGAGAAGCATTCTAATTTGAAAGTTGCTATGGAGAAGGTTTGTTTCAGAGTGAGGGCTCTGTATAGAGTTCTTACCCTTCTGAACCCCTCCCTCTCCTTCTGCTTCATGTATTCTTTATGATTTTCTTTATATTATGAAACTATGCTAATGCCTATAAGAGGCTAAGTAGGTTTTATTTAGGATTTTGACTTAACCCTTTGTAAGGTTACTTTTGTATGATTGTAGTTTCTTATTAATGTTTTGAATTTAGTTTACTTATTTTCATTGTGTCCTTAATCCTTATCTGAGCTTGATCACCTTATAACTAAACTAGGATTTAGGCTGACTCAAAAGAGAGACCCTAAATGAAGAACTAGATAAAGATAATCTCTGTTTGCAAGCTTAAAGAGTAGAAGCATAGTAATTAGTAGTTGAAACGATAGTACTTGACTATCTTTGATAACCAAGATTAGGGCAGTGCTTTATATCAACTATCCTCTCAGCAGATTTTCATATAAATATAGGGAGTCAAGGGAAGCAATTAGGTTTATGAGGATTTAACATAACTTCATAAGCAGTTGAATCCCTAGGTTAGTAAACTAATTCATAACTTAAGAAAGAAGTAACTATCAATACAAAGTACCTACACATTGAGGTGAAGTGAAAGTCCTAGAGCATTTAGTTGTTTGTTTACTCAATTCCACATTGTAGTCTAATTATTCAATTATACACTCAATCTATTTGCCTAACTTAAAAACTTAATGATAATATCAGTCCAAAATTAAAGCTAAGTCCTCGTGGGAATAATATCTTACTCATACTTTATTACTTATCGCAATCACATGCAATTGTATGTATAGAATCTAATGAATAATAATGCATATACTGGGCTTCATAAGACTCAAATAACCCAGATATGGCGTCCTATGCCTAATGGTCGAGGACATTGTCTACCTCTGGTTGCCATATGTTTGCTAATGCATATTTACATTATGTTTATATGATATTTGACATGCATACATATTTCATAAGAATTATAATTCTAAGTCACACTATATTCCATGGATATTACAAGTATTATATATGTTTTTCCATGTTAGTGAGAATTTGTTTTCCACTATTGGTTGTTAATGTTTTTTTATATGGCTTTTTTCTAAATTTCTCTTGAATGGGTATCTGTCTCACCAATTGAACAAGTGCTTATTTTTTATAAGATCATTTTTATAAGCTATGATATAGCCTTAAGCTATGAAATGGACAAGTGGGATTCATGCTCTCTGGTATCAGTCTTACCAAAAAGCATGAATTCCACTAGTTTTCCAAGCCCTGGAGAAGCTGTAACTGAAGTTTAGTGGGAGTATCAAGGAGAAAGATATGGAATATGTTTAGTCCCCCATTTCATACTTTTTCCTTCAATTCAAGTAAATGAAGAACAATAGGGTTTCATGTCATACACCTTTAAAGTGTTCTTATAAGACCAATTTAAACCCATTAAACTGCAGAATTTCACTATTTTCTGAAAACCCCAAAATTTCAAAACTTTTCAGTTTAGTCCCTATCAGAACAACTCTATAAAACTTGCCTAAAATCATGCTTCCAAAGCTGAAATTCAATAGGAAAGGGCTGAAAAATGCTTCTTCTAACATCATTCTCATGAAAAAATTGATTAAAACTCACCAAAATCGTTGAAAAACTCGCTGCCTATGGCTATGATGTGAAATCGCTGAAAAAGTTGCAGTCACTAGCCAACAGCAGGTGGTGGTTGTCCAGAACGCTTTGCCAGTGATAGAGGAAGCTGGTCGAAGATTAAATGTGGTGGTGGATAGATCAGAGACCAAAAACTGAGAGGGAAGAAAATTTTCATCTTTTCCAGAGGAAGAAGAAGGCTACAAGAAGAAGAAGGATATAATGAAGGGTATTCTCATAATTTTGCCTGGGGGTGACATGTGTCAACACCAAACAAATGCTGAGGGAGGGGAGAGCTACATCTCGAACCCACGCCCCCCTGATTCCGAATGACTTGCCTTACCATTAAGCTAAAGCTCACATCTAATTAGTATTACACTTTACAAATATTTATACCTTCATTCTTGCTAAAAACAAAATTGTATTAACTTTAGCAAGTGTTTCAAAGAATATTGTCGACGAAGAGAATTAAAACTTGTAGACCACCGGGGTAAGTTGTTCAAACCTAAGGCAAACTACACTCTTAATATTAAACAAAAACGAGCATTTTGCCAATGGATCAAGAACCTAAAATTGCCAAATGGGTATGCTTCTAATATTAGTCCATGTGTGAATAGCAAAGAAGCTAGACTCTATGGATTGAAAAGTCATGATTTTCATGTATTTATGGAGCGTTTGCTTTCTATAGCCTTCATTGCCTTACCAGAAGTTGTTTAGAATCCACAAACTGAGCTTAGTCAATTCTTTACAGACCTTTGCTCCACCACATTGTGAATGGATCAATTGGAAGTAATGGAGCAAAACATATTTCTTACATTGTGTAAATTGGAAAAGCTTTTGCCCCAAGCTTTTTTAACTCTATGGAACACCTACCCATACATTTAGCATATGAAACTAAAGTTAGTGGACCAGTTCAGTATCGATGGATGTATCCATTTAAAACGTAATGATTATTCATCATTGATATTGTTAGGATTAATATACGCTGCCAAAGGTATAATCTAACACTCTATTTCTTACTTATATAGGTTTCTCCATACCTTAAAAGAGGAAAGTTAAGAACAAAGCTCATGTGGAAAGGTCTACATGTGACGCCTATATAATTAAGGAAACAACAACTTTCTACGCACATTATTTTGAGCCACATGTTCATTTTAGGATAACTAGACAACTAAGAAATGATGATGGGGGTGAGTCCCTTCTACCCCTAATTTCTATCTTTAATTATCCAGGTCATCCAAGTGGTGCATGGAAGTCACATTTTCTTAGTGATGCTGAACTTGTTGTGGCCACAATATACGTTCTTATAAATTGTGATGAAGTGCAACCCTATTTAAAGTAAGTGTTACCAAAAACACACAATTCATATGTACATTAATAATCTAACTTCACAATGCAGCTTGTTTGTTGAAAGGTTAACTAATTCAATGCCTTAAATCACAAATGCTAATGTGGATTACCACATTGAAGTTGAGTTTCCATCATGGTTCCATGACCATGTAAGACGTTTTACACTTGTACTTGTGTTGAATTTGGCTCTCTGTATCTCTGAAGTACTTGTACGATGCATGTTGACTATTTTTATCTTATCTACCTCTATGATGCTTTGATTTTGATTGCCTGTACATGCTATGGTATCCAATCCTAATTGGAAGCAAGGATTTGTGTTCAAATAGGATTAATCTTGGGTGCAAAATGCATTGCAATCCACCGGATGAATGATTAGATTCCCATTTCCAATATGGCCCACTTTCTTGATTGAATTAATTAAAATATGATTCTTATGTCTTTGCCAATTTATTCTTAATTCCATGCCATGTACTTCCTAGGGAGGGCTCGAGGGATAAGAATGATAAGCTTAATAAAAATAAAAGTTTAAACATTTGAAATATGACTCTTAACTTATTATTGGCCATTTGAAATGCTTTGTTCATGCTCAAATTAACATTTTATTAAGCTTGGCTTTCTTATTCTATGACAAAATTACTGTTAAGGTGACTTTTGCTGTTGTATTTCATAAATGATAGCAACTTGTATTTGTGCTTGTAAGATTCATTTAGCTTTGGCTATTATAATAGTAGAATATTATGAATGAATTATACTCATCACCTCCATTTTATTATTTATTTTACCGCACAACCCATGTTGACTTGGGGCTAAAACTTGAAAGGATTAATCATATGTCTTTTCCTGGCCTCTATAGGTTTGTTCAGGTACTAATCTACCATACTAGTGCATCAATACTATTGCTTTTGTGTAAATATTGTTTAATGCATAAAACCCCTGCTTATAGAATGATGAGATAGTTACCTCAATAAAATTTACTGCATCAAGATGGAGGTGGTGTATGGATATGAGATATGGAAGTTTGATGACTAAGGAGAAACGAACAAATCTGTTAGTAATTGATAGGAGTAACATTTGAGGTGAGATGAAGAAGTATAGTATTGTGAGATTTGAGGTTGAAAGTTTGTAGTGGTACTTTTTAAAACAGCTTGTTTTTTAGTTACCATTGAATTCAGAATTTCAATTTCTATCACTGTCGTCAAAAAAATTGATCTAATATACCATAAAGTACATTTTTTTCCAGATAGCGTGAGACTATCCCATGCAATGCAGACAAAATATTTCTGCAGTTTCATGATAGGTTCACACTGTTAGTGTCAATCAAAGTCAAAGGAGATTAGTTCATGCAGCCATGAAGTCTTCTGCAGAGGGACATCTGAAAGAAGAGGTTAAATTCTTCAAGTTCACGATACTTCATAAATAGATAGCAAACTGATTAGTTATGGTTGTTCTTTCCATAAGAAAAATTCATTGAAGGTACTTGTGAGTATTAATTGTTACTTGAATTGTGCTTCCCCACAGTAAGATTTATTTAGTAACCTCTCATAATTTGGGTATTGCTTTCTTAGATTCTTGAAATGGATTTATGTCTAACTGATGAAGATTCAAATGCTAGTAGAGAAGATAATTCGTCTGATGCAAGATAAAATAAGATGATCCTGGTTCTGATATGGTTTAGTAGCGGGGGTTTAGGCTTACTTTGCTACTGCTCGTTATCATGTCTGAGTTATAGAAGATGGAGGAGTGACTGACTGCTCTAATTTGTTAGATTATACCTCAAATTTTGGATAAATTTCTCCATTGTAACCTATTATCGATTGAATATGATTAAGCTAAGTAAGGGAGGTTTCTTTGCCGGGTGTTGAAGATTTTTTACAGTCCAAAACATGGTTAGGAATGCACCAAATAAAAAATCTCTCCCTCCTTTCATGTGCTTTATTGCTGACTTTATAAGGTTATTTTCTTAATTGTTAGTAGTTATTATTTAAATTTAGCCAACTGATTTGCTAGATATTGGCAATATATCGTATATTGCATTTAATTTTTAGCAGTAAACCTTTTCAGTCAATGACATGACACAAAGTGACTTGTGGCCTTAGATTGTCAGAAGCCATTCACGTAATTATCTAAACAATCTCTAGTATGGTATTAAATTCATTGCAGTTGTGCAAAAGTGGAGGAGATATCAAGGATACAACACTTGCTAATAAGTATGATCTTGGGGAGTTGGTAATTTCAACTGTTTGGATCTTGCTGCAACTTTATGTCATTGTATTTGTGAGTGTCTTCTTTTAATATATTAGAAAGTAAACATGAAAACATCCAAATTGTAGTATTTAGGCTTTCAATTATTTTAGTTTTATTCTAATTTTATATAAATAGATTTTATGTAATTAAGTATCAATTTGAGGGAAAAAAAACAACCGTTCATTACAAAATTTTGAGTACATGAGTCCAAAATTGAGGATTTAAAGACGTAATGGTACATGAATAATTTTACTTGATAAATATAATCTGAAAATGAAGACTATGTAGTATTTTATTTATGATCATTCCCAAAATAAAACTCAAACAAATAGAGAAAATTATATACTAACTCTTTTTACTAATTAAACTATTTTCTTTGAAGTATTTGTTTTGATGATAAATAAAATCAAATTTAATTGGTATATATTTTTTCAAAATATACCAGGTATTATTTTTCAAAATAAATAACAAACAAAATTTCCAGCCTCATCTGAAGTGTAGTAGATTATGAACACTTTAGATTCTGCAATTTTTTCCCCCATCCTTTTAGTGATGATCTTATCAATATTCAATCGTTGTCCATGTTTATTTGAACAGACAAACTATACAAGGGAAAAGAGCATGGTGAAGTTGAGTTTATTGTAAGTCTCAATTTTCATTCTTAATTTTCTCCCAGTTTTTCAAGTAAAGATACTTATGTTTATTGCTTATCATAGTTTATCTTCAATTTTTAGGCACCTAATGAGTAAGGCAACGGAAACACGTCTTCAAATCACACCAAGTCCTTCTTGTAGGATCAATTAGCTAGTTATGATGACTTCTAAATTATGTTAAAATTTGACTATTGTTTGTTGTAAGACTTTGTAATTATTTAGTATCTATTTATGTTTAGAGTTGATAATCTAGTAGTCCTTGTTGGCTTTGAGTATCAAATTGTGTTATTGTTATTGGTGATAAATTTATCATATTTACTAGATATTAGTTTAGAAAAAAAATTAACACAAAAAATTAAAAGCAAAATATTTTTTTAATAAACCTATCAACAGTGGTTTGAACTATTGCCATAAAGAATATAGAAACATTAGCGACGATTTAGATAAATCGACACAAAGACAAGACATCGCAATAGTTTTATTGAACATTGCAGTGGCATGTAATTGCAACGATAAACAAAAAAAATTATCACAAAACCATGACATTGCGACAATTTTTCAAGTGCTGGGAGTACTACAAGTTAGAGTTTAAATGAATATTGAAGGGTAGGGCGTGGATGAGTAGTTTGAAGCTAACTATGGACACCATATATATAAGGATTAAATAGGAAAAAAATTTTCAAAACTTAGTTATCTTTTTATAATAAAGGACTATATGGATGAATTTATGTAAGTGGAATCAACATGTCAATGGACATAGTACTTAAATTTGCAAACTAGCACTTGTTTCATCAGCAGCTTGATTTTCATTATCATGACTTGATTGATTTCCATTCTCTCTACATTAAAGCGTACTTTTTGATTTTTTCTATAGCTCTTACTGCTGAGTATCATGCCAGTCTCATTAATGCACTCAAGGTAACTTTGACTAGTATGAAATATAATATGTGTGTGTGCATATATATTACGTTACTTTTCCCTGTTGCTATTTCTTTTTAGAGGTCCTCAAACACGAGCTAGAAGAATTAGTGTGTTCAATATCAATGGTTAGAGCTTTGCACACTAATGAGAGAAGAGGGATTGAAAACTTAAAATAGTTGTGTGTAGGTGTCATTAGAAACTAGATGCTATGCTATTAATTGTGTACATTTTGGTCTATCAATGAATTATGTAGCTACAATTTTTTTGAACCTCTTGGCACTAAATGCTTTGTTCCTTTCTAGTGTGGTTCTGAAATGCTTAAGGCATATTTTATTATAGTACAGGACCTTATATTCTGCCAGACATGATCTTAGTGGCTATAATTGATGGGGTTTGGAGTGATATACTATCACTTATCCAATTTTAATGTTTCTATGATTTTAGTAGATTTAGAAGATAACAAACCATATAATATCTTATAACAATCTTAATACAATATATGCATTGTCTTTGCTTAACATAGCATGCTTAAGTTTCAATTGATTTTTTATCAGTTATCAATGCATGGGATACTATTGTTATATTTATTTTGCTTTTAATTTATTGAATCAATTCTATATTTGAGTTTTTAGGAAAAAAAATTTTTGAAAAACTTTAGGAGGAAGCTTAATCTTCACGGTCACAGTCAAGCTTAGCTTCATTAGATGATGCACTTGGGCAAGTGCTAGGTAAAAAGCATTATGGTCAAGTGTGTAGTGTATTATTAGGTTCATACCCTTCACCAGTATTTGGATTGCATACTTGTTGAGTTCTACATGTAGTGCTGCTTCAAATGTCGATGTAGATGCTTTATGAAATTATTTGACTCTGATGGAAAAACTGGAATCCATCAAACTAGAACATTCTTGTGAGCAAACTTGAATGAACAATATGCTCTAGCAAAATGTTTTGTAGTTCCTTTAGAGATTCTTCATGTACTAGAACCTTTTCTGCATAGGTAATACACAATGTAACTGTGATGTTATTAAATTACTAAACTAAGTTAATGTAAATTCTTACCTTATGTGTTATGCTTTCATGCGCTTGATGTAGATAGTGTAGAACAATCACCAATAGATTGCCAAAGATCATCTTTAGCTAGCTATAATCCTTGACATAATCTTTTGATAGTTGTTTTGATACTATAAATGTTTTAATAGTTGTTAAACCTTTTATGTAATGCTTGGTATTTTTTGCTTATGAAGATACAATGTAGACTTATATTTAATTAGTATAAGTATTGTTTTGGTACTAGATATTTGCCCGAGTTTAAGCTAAATTGTGTGAAGTTTTCATTTTATACTACACTTTCTAGTATTAAAACCCAAAAATAAAAAAAATAGGAAGGAGAAGAAAAGGATTTTCTATGCTTAACGTCAGTTACAACTGTCGTTAATGTAAGAATAACAATTTATGTGTTTTACTAGTTTGTGTAGGTTTTAATCATTGGCAAATTTCCATTCTATTGTTTTCTTTAATTTTGGCTATAGCTGTTGTTACGTAAGAATTCAGTATTATTTTAACGTCGATTTTAACTGATACTAGCTGATAAAATTAAATTAGCATTTTTTCACAATGCTTCTAATTGATGCTAGTTGCTCTGAATAATGTCAGTTTTAGCCAATGTTCAAGGATTTTGTCTTCTAACGTTGGTTATTCCTACAATTATTAAAAGCCAAAGTTAAAGGGTGTCTGAACGCACATTATAACAATGACTTTGACAACCAACGTTAAACCGTGTAGTGTCGGCCATAACTGCCATTGGAAGCCTTTTTTGATTGACGTTAAATACAATTTTTTTTATTGAGTTATGAGAACGGGTAACTAGGATATAAAGTTAAAATCCTAATTAAATCAACAAATTAACAATTTCATAGTTTAGAAATTATTTTATGACACTATTAAGCTAATAATTTTTTATAAGGAATAATTAGAAATATAAGATTAAATAGTAGCCTTAAATAAAGTATGTGACATAAAATATGTGTAGGAAAAATTAAATTAATATATATATATATATATATTCCTCTAAAGTTAAGTAAAGAATTATAAGGACTTGGCTAATAAAAGTAAGCAAACATATATCTTGAGAAATATGAGTTTAAATATTTAAAATAAGAATTAAAATTTAAAAGGAGATACAAGGAAAGAAAATAAGACTATAACAAATAAAGTATTGGTTCTCGATGCTCATTTAGGTATAAGGACGCAATATTAGTGTAGAATTAAATGGCAGCAAAATAAGATTGTAACACTCACAAGTTGTTCTATTCTTAAAAGAAGTAAAAGAACAAATGTATATGTTGTAGGTTGCTAATTAGATGATGAACTCTGTCCTAGTGGTAAGGTTTTGACATCCTAAATTTGAGGGCTCTCCTCGATTCTATATTGTGCCTGCACTGCTCCTTCACGTTTATTGCATCAGCCAGCAATCCTCTATTACTGGCAATGTGTTTCCGGTTGCCATGTCTCATTTTTCCGGTGAACAACACAACTTTTCTGTTTTCTGTACTGGCAGCTGCGGGAAGAGGATCTTTCAGCAAGATTGGTGAATTTTTCTTCAGTTCTTCATGGGGATGTTGTTGGCTAACATATTTTCAGTCTTTTCCCCTTAGATTTCGGTCCTAATATCATGTTTTTGGGCTCATAGTTTCTGAGATTTGTATGGTAGCTTCCCTAGGGACCAATCCAAAAATTTTTTAGATTTTTAGGTCAAACATAAAATTTAAAAATTCTGGAAAATTAATTGTTAAGGCTGGTATTTTAGGAGCACTATTAATATTTATGAAGTGATATCTTATTGTTGTCCATATATAGGCTTAGTTGAAGGTGAAAGATAGTTTTAAAGTGTTGCAAATTGGGATTTAATTGAATAACTAGAAATAAGAAATATAAAGGAAGTGAATAGAATTGGACTAGTAATTTTAATTGATGAGAAGTTAGCAAGACATGGGGTGGAAGCAAGGAAAAATGAGTTAAAGCTAAGGTATGAATTTTAAGTGGTAAATGAGGAGATATAGACATGAATTTGGTTATTGAGATAATATGGTGAAAGAAGAGTATGAACTAAAGGAAGAAAACTCTCTTTAATTAACGTATGTGTTTGAGTTAATGTTATGGGTTGGTATGAGATTTGTAGATATTTCAGTTATCCTTAGTAAGTCCTTCCAATTTATGAAATTGCTAAGAGGCATTGGAATGAGCCCAAATAAAATGTGTATTGGTGATGGTAGATTAAGGAAATTTGTACTTTTGTATTATAGGGATTATCTTGTGGAATACCCATGACTAAGGAAAGAAGACAAAGCTAATTGAAATACTTCACCAACCAGGTAAGTGATAGCTTTTCTAATGGTATCACATGATACATGTTGTTGTTTATCATTTATATTATTTTGTCATGAAATTTTTGTTGTTGTTGTCCTTTTGTTGACCAGGGAATAGCCTATAGACTTGATTATTTTATTTTTTCAAATGAACTATGAATTATGTGTGATGTTGCATAACATATATAAAATGGATATAATATCACATACAGGCTAATATGTTATTGTGATGTGACATTTATGCAAGAACAATCAGAAAGGGATTTATTGAAAGTAAGTATTAGATGCATTAAACAACGTGAATTTGTGCCTCACAACAGTCTGATTTAAATTATCCAAAGGCTAAGTACCATTGACCGATGAATATAGTTTCCCCAAGGGTTGTAGATCCTCAATCAATAAATATATTTTGCAAGAGCTAAGTACCCTTGACTGACTTGATTTCCACGAAAGTAAATCTATGACCATTATTTTATATTGCACAGTTGAAATCTTTCTCTTGTATAATTAACACATGTTTATGTCTTATTACAGTGAGGATTTAAAATGCTGATTTACAGAGAACTGATCATTTTAAAGGTTTAGACCAATAGGTATAGTATTAGATATTTTAAAAGTTATTGTGAAATAAATTGCACAGAGCTCTGCATACCTCAAGGTAGTTGAATTGGTTTTGTTATTGAAATGATACCCATTTATATTTTCTTTAATACCAAATAACCGCCCAAAGCAGCTTCCTGAACTTGAGGGCTAGAATAGCTCTACTTATATCGCAAAGAATATTATTCCTTATTTTGTTAGGGTATCATACTTTTGTAGTAGTGCAATTTGGCCATAATGTAAATAACTATAAATGTGTATGGATGACCACAGGCAAGTTCCTCGTTCCCCTATTTTGTTATAGTTTTATCAGTTATTGGATGATCTGAGAGTTACGCTCTCTTTTCTAGATTTTATTTTTGATGGGCATATAATTGTAGTAATTTCAGTAGGCCTCATTTGTAGAGGACACTGCCAAAATTTTTATAAAAATATATGGTTGTTAAACTGCTTGATATTGAAATTACTGTGAACTTACATTATTGCATGGTTTGTACATTAGTATAATCGGTCGAGAAAACATAGTGGTTGACTTGTAAGAAGGAAATTATTCCCGTTATCTATGCCAATTGCACTCCACGAATTTAGGGTGTGACAAATGTTCATTAGAATAGAGAGATCTAGTTTTTTAAAGGAAAAGATACATGACATATGTTAAATATGACTTCCATCAAGTTGACATATATATATTTCCTTTAATATTAATTGTTCAAAGTTACTTATTAATAGTGGAGTCGTATATTGTCAGGGCAACTTGTTGCCTCAAGTTAATTGCATGTGGCTTGACGAGACTTAAGACTACGTAATCTTTAGTTTTTTAGTTCATTAGTCATGCACTTGTGAGTTAGACTTATTTTCAAGCCTATGAAGTTTTAATCCAGTTAAGGTATGAATAACAAAAGAAAAGACAAATTAATTCCTCTTCTGCATAATGGATCTAATTAAGCGTGCAATATCAATTTTGAAGTAATTGCGTCTATTTTAATGATATCGATCAATTGGAGAAAAATATATATAGCTTCTTTCTCTAATAGAAATCTGGTCACCTCTCAAAAAATAACCTCTTTTTCTATCAAAACCTGTTTGCAATGTATGGACTAATGTAAACTGAGTATATTCTCCAGCCGACTGATGAGTGGTACAACTAACAAAATTAAGCATTTCCATATATTTCAAATCAGACCTTGAGATTTTAATCCCATAATACAAACTATAACCATAGTGTTTTGTTTTACTTTATTCATTTTTATATTTCCAGTGTAATCAAAAAATTATTCAGCATAACATATATGTGTCTTGCATAGTAGCAAAATTTTGTTCATGAGGTGACATATCGCAAATATATTTTCATAAATGTAACTTTGCTTTCTTTTTTTTTTTTTTTAGTCAGCCATGAATACTACTTTGATCATATATTGTTGTCTTGCTTGCTTTGTTGACGGCGGACCTTATCTTAGATTTCTTTTTTTTTTCATGATTTAATTAATATGAGAAAGATCAGTAATAGAAAACACTATATTATTTATTTTTTATCAAAAAATTATATAATTTGCAAAAATTAATATTAGAAAGACCAGTAATAAAAAACATATAGTTTAGTTAAATTTGTGTGGATTTTACTTTGAAATATTGTTTTATAATATTTCTTTAAAGACTGACGTTGTATATTGGTGATATCAGGGTCATTCTCCTCTACCATAATATTCAATTTATTTAAAATGCAAACAAATTTGTTCTTGATATATGTATGCATCAGATAATCATGAAATATCAAAATATAAATCATATTCCAAACATTAATATAGAGTAATATAGAGAACTACTGCAATATTACTTGATTGTGGTAAAACAATTAACACCTCTTCAATAACAATTATCTTCGAATTTTTGTTTAATTTCTAATTATTTAGCTTTTAATACTAACTATTAGCTAATTCATAACTCAAAAAATTGAAAAAAAAAGAGTAGAAAGAGTAATAATGAGAAAGAAAGGGGAAACAAAGAAAGAGAACATATATGGGACGAAAAGAGAAAGATAAAATTAATCAAATTTCACCTAATAACAAAAGAAAAAAAGCTACATATTTGGGTTCCTCTACTTTATCTATTGTTTCAAGTTAGTCCCTTAAGTTTGAAAAATAATCTCATGTTTACAATGGACTTAAATAACAAATGTAAGATGAATTTAAAATTTAACTATTAGCTAACACTTGAAACAAAAAATATAGTTAAGAGATCAAACCATTATTTTAATCTAATTTCTACATAATATCTGTATATATCAATTTATACATTTATATCTTAATCAGATTTTGTGCGCATATGCATAAATTTAGGGTAAAAAAAATATTATTTACTAAAATTTACTGTGCCAGAGCCCTACGCAACCCTAGTTCATCAAAATCGACGAAAGCCCTGCGCTGCTAGAGAATCTGGATGAAACGGGGCAAAGCATGATCTTGCTCTTGATCCTGAAATTTTAATGCTGAAAAAGATTTGGATTTTCTCACCCTCTCAAGTTACCCCAAATCCAAGTCCTAATCCTAATCCTACCACTATATATACAGTTCCATCTCCTTGCCCCCCTCCTCACAAACACAGATCTTTCATCAATCAGTTCAAGAAATCACAGAGAATTTGAGAGATGGATTTGCCGCGCGGGTTTCGATTTTCTCCCACAGATGGAGAACTGATCTTCCATTACTTGGCCAAGAGGGTGTTCGGTGGGGAACTTCCTATTGATGACAAAATCATCAGAGAGATTGATGTGTACGAAGTTGATCCTCATCAACTTCCTCTCTGTAAGTTCTAGTCTCATTGAATCTTATGTAGAATAGCGAATCACGAACACATCTATTTAGATCTCTCCTGCTAGCTTGCGAATATGACGCTGCTCTGTTGGGGAGAAATATATTGAGGGTGTGGGCGATCTTAGATCCCGAGCTCCTAATAAAAATATTAAGATATTCACAATTTGAAGTTGTTCAATTTTTTTTCTGATAAAGTCATATTTTATAAGGAGATTTAAAACACAAAAACAGTTACTTTTCTACTTGCGCCATCTGACCATTTAAATATATTATTATTTAGTCACATTTTTCAAGAAGAGAAAAGATACTCGGATCGGTGTCCATGGAATGATTTTTAGTAGTTAGAATGTATGACATTTGATTCAATTATTCTGATTCAATGACTCATATTGCACAGTATCTAATACTGTACGGCATCGGATCCCAACTCAACTAATTGGTATCATGCAAGTATCACTTTACCGGGTAAACAACCAGATTAATTGAAAATTTTGGTTATCCCAAATTAATGACATTTATGTCAGAGCCATTTTGATTATAAAATTCGTTAGTTTGTGACATCCTAGGAGAAGTAATGGAGGTTAGCAGTAATATAAACATTGTATCAATGATCAACAAACTGCTGTATCAATGGAAGTATCAGGGACCAATCGTTCATTTTATTTTGTTATTTTTATTTTAAAATTTCATAAAATATATATGAATTCTTACTCAAAGTGAAAGTGAGATTATGTGCCGGAATTATATTATATACCAAGGTTTGACATGGATTAAACATGATACGGCTCAAATGGGGACGAATATTCTCCTTGAATTATTCTCCTAGATGCAAACCTATCTGGTGGGCTTGACTGTGAAAATTTTCATATTTTTTTATATCTTCTAATAAACTGATGAGCGTTTCTGATCCTAAATTAGGTAAGCAAACGTATGCCAATAAGAAAGAAGAATACTACTTCACCACCACAGAACCAACAAAAAGATCTGAAGGTACGCATACAATTCGGTTCACTAAGCATGGCTACTGGAAGCAGATTGAAAAAGATGAGCTGGTGATGCACAAAGAGGAAATTGTTGGGTTCAAGAAAGAATTCATCTTCTGCTGCGGACAGCCACCTTTTGGAGCACAAACTAAGTGGGTCATGAGTGAGTATTGGCTCATTTCCAGTGGGTTCCCCCATGAAACTTTTGATGATATTGTTCTTACTAAGGTTGATACTTGTACCATCTCTTGTTGTTCCTATCTTCGTCCCTCAATAAGTAAATATTCGGAAAAAAATATTCTCATTATGATATTGAATAAGAAGTCATGTTGGCAATGGCAGTGATGAGTGGTGACAATAATCATAATAGTGTTGATGGTATATAACCATAAAGGCACCAAAAGATACCATATGTATGCACTCCTCAAACTAAATATTCTGACTTCTAAACTTCATGTACTGTTAACAGTTTCATTCTTCGATTTACAAATTAAGTATTACATTAACTACAGTTTGCTACTCTTATATTTTTTGTTTGGTCTCTGCAGATTGAGACTACTGCAATTTGCAGGCTGAGGAAGAGAGTTCATGATTATTACTTTACTCCAAGAAATGAACCTCCGAAGTATCAACCAAAACGCAGGTGGCTCAAGAGTGAATATTAACTTGATGAAATAGCCAGCTTTTAATGTATTCGAGTACTTCATTACTTGTTTAGTTATTTTCACATTCCAACATTAGTTTTTGCATCGGACTTCTTGTCCTGTACTTTTGAGTTTGATTTTGTCAAGGAGTAAACCTTTTTAAGAGGTTCTTGAGTATTCTTAGTTCAATCCAGATGAAGGTAAAAGGCTGATAGTGCAGCTTAAGAAAATAAGAGGGATGGTAGTTTTATAACTGCATGCTTCGATTATGGAATCTAATATTCTACGATTAAGGCAGAATATTTATAATTAATCCTATATCGATTAAGGCATCCAATGATCGATATTTTGGTCAAAAATTCCGTTTCCAACAACCCATCACCTTCTTCCTTACCATTTTTTAATTACTTTTCGTTTCTTCTCTTCTCGTTATTTCTTCTCTCTTTTTTTTTTCCCTTTTTTTTTTGTTATCTTTTAATTGTTAATGTTTTTCTTTTTCTTTTTTCACTTTTTTGGTGTTTCTAGTTTGTTACTGTGATAAGATAAGTTGATAAGAAGAATTTGAGTTTAGGGTTTTGAAACTCAAATTACTAACTGACTATGGTTGAAGTGGTAATTTTTTTTATTACGGAGTATATTTATAGATACAAACAACATTTTTTATATGAATTTTTTTCTTTGTCATGTTATTACCTTTCAAGGCATTGAAGAAAAATCGACATAGCCGTTACACTAGAATTCTTTTAAATTCAGTAGCTATTTGCTACTATCTCTCTCTTAGGTATTGAAAGAGGTGTGTAGGCCTAAGATTGAATGCATGATTTCTGAAATTTAAAAGCAAAGATGAGATTAACTCAAAATCGGAAAAAATTCATTTAAGGATCATAACTTTATGATATTTTTTTGAAGGATATTAAGTTTTAAAATTATTTTAAAAGATTCATAAATATATATATATATATATATAATTTTTTTACTCTAAAAAATCTTACTTTGAAACTATAGGATCCAACTCTAGGATACCTTTTCATATTATATACCTTTAGCGTCTTAGGGCAAGATCCTTTAGAATAGAAAAGAAAACTTGTTTTATAATTAAATCTTTTAAAATAATTTTCAAAATTTAAAGCCTTTTATAATAAAAATTTTGAAACTTATTATACTTTATTATAATTTTTTCAATAAAATATGCAAACTTTTTGGTATTATAATACCCAGAATTTAAGCATCTCAACCATGACTTGTCTTATGGAAAGAGAATCTTCTAACATTGTAAGGCATAGATGTTTTGAAGTTCTCCAGCCATTTTGGATCCAAAGTGAACGTTTGTATATAATTTATTTTGCTTATACCATATTTCAAGTATAATCATATTTGAAAAAAAAGTATATATATGAACATGAACACAAATAATTTCTTAATTACAAAAAATAATATTTGGGATGCCATTGTCTTTTTAGATTTGGTTGAATTTAATGGAATGATTTTTAGTGGCCATGAAGTGAATATAAATAGAAAGGGGTATATTATAATTGTCTTGGTTCGCAAGACCGATTGGTCATTCCATCTTATTACTCTTTTTTTTTTTTAATGCCAAAAATAGATATGAAGGCTGGAGCAGTGAGTGTGTGTGTTCAAACTAATTCAAATTGTGAAACCAGTGACATGAGAGTGCACTTGTCTAAATCATGTTTATACAAGTGTTTGACAGCATGAGATCCAAACTTAACTAACAATTAGAAAAAGGTCCGGCAAGAGGGAGAGTGCAAGTGTGTTCTGCTTAAAGCCCCATTTTATGCCCATTCTAATTCAATTTAAAATTGGATGTATTTGTCATTTGAATTCTTTTAAATTAAAAAATTATTTTACTGCTATCATTGTATTCTCAGAGTGTTAAGGCAAGTTTTTCAGAGTAAAATAAAAAAAATAAGTTTCCAAAAATTCTTTAGAATATATCAAAATTTAAGACCCTTTAGCATAAATATTTTATACTTATAATTCATAATTGTAATTTTTTCAATAAAATATATAAACTTTTTTGGTATTATGAAATGCCAATCATCATTCTTATGGAAACTTTTAAAATTCTGCACACTCCTATAATGCAACAAGTATTATAAGTGAATAAGGTTTTTCAGAAATTATTAGAGACATGGACAACATACTTTAAAAATTGGTTTTAAATTCTTCAAATTTTGTTTGCTAAATATGACAGACAGGAAGTCCTAAAAATCATTAAAAAGTAATAAGAGCATTTTCTTATTTTCGTCCCTAACAGATAGGTGCATTTCCAAATTAGTTATCCAGATGAATATTTTCTTTTTCAATTCAATATTCCCTATTTATTACAATACTTTCATTGTTATATATCCTTTCATTCTATCTCTATTCAGAAATTAACATATGGAACCTAGCAGTAAATACTTAGGTATTCAAACCTGACACATTCAGTACTACTGTGATGTCATAATAAGGAACTATAATTTCATGAGGATCAGAAGCTACATGCCTTTCAAGTTCAACCACTCAATCCAAGTTTTATAGACTTAGTTGTATTAATTATGTGAATTGAGTATCTGTCAAGTGTGAGTTAACTAGTGTTACGTTTGTAAAATAAATATCTGGTTTAATAATCTGTTAGCTTTTACGTTTATTTATGTAACTGAAAGCATTTTAATGAATGAGAGACTAAATTTAAAAAAAAAAGTTTATTAAGGATGGACTTTTAAATTCACTTACTTAGTCAAGAACAAAAATAAAGATTTTCCACTACAGAAGCATTAAAATTTAAAACTAAACAACTTGCTAATGTTCACTTTTATCTGGAGATCAGAAGACTATAGTACTTAGAACAATAGATTGTCAACCATGTTGCTCCTGAGCCTTGCATTATTTAGAAAGGCAACATATGTTTGCCACTTAACTTTAGTTTATTAAGATCTAATTTTAAGGTATGAGACTTGAGTTCCACATTGGAAGTATGGGATTTTGTGAGGTTTTATAAGGATATGGGGCTCTCAAACTCCAACCTCATTGGCTAGCTTTTAGGGTTCAAAGGTTCATATTGTAGTGTTGTGCAAGTGGTGAGGCTTGCATGTTAGTGTTAGCCTAGGGTCAAAAATCTACGTAGAAATGTCACTAAGGTTGTGGAGCTTGATGCAATATGCTACGAGTATAAGTTCCAAAAAAAAAAAAACTAATTCAGTTGGTGAGAGAACTCCCAATTTTTAAGCTCACTTTGTAGGAGAGGCTCAATATATGACTTGTAACATAATGTTACCCAATTGTAATATATGAGACATGAGTCCCATATCATAAGTAAGGGATTTGATATGAAGTTTGTAACCTTGACCTCTCCATCTTGATGAGCTACCTTTTGGGGTATACATGGTTCTCTTAAAAATGTTTCTTTTATTGCTTTTTTTAATTATGATTTAGAATTTGAACATTCTTAATAAGAAAAAACAAGAAATTCATCATTGCATATTAAGGATACAATGGTCTCACATAAACTTTACTAGTTAAGTTTTAAGTGTCTAAGGAGATAAAAAGATCCCACATGACTATTTAAGAAATAAACTAAAAATAAGGTAAATTAAAACTAAACTAAACATACTTATAATTAGTGCGTATGTGAGGAAGTGAAGATTATTTACACTATCTATATATAGGTATATTGTAATGTATGTTTTATTTCAAAGTAAAAGAGTCCTTTCTTCAATGTAGAGATGAACCAAAACAGTACAACTAGCAATAGAAATATAGAGAATAACTACAAAAAAGAACAAAAAGTAGAGTATCTGATAAGATTATAACAGAATAGAATAATCAGGGAGAAAAGAGAATTCCCTTCTTCCACACAAATAACATCACCCCTTGCGTTCTTAATCTCTCAAGCACCAACTCATCTACCTAATTCTTTTATTTCTTCTCACATACCTCACACCTTGGCCATATTAGCTCAACTACTCATTCTGAACACATGTTTCCCATGCCATGTCATTATTTCTACCAACAACTTCAGTTAGAGTTAACCTGTGTCCTATAACACTGCCTCCCTCAATAATAGGGACCTTGTCCTCACGGACAAAGTTGCGATAATGGGTCTGAAAAGAAGCCAAGTTCTCCCGCATAACATGATTTGCATTCACTCTTCCCCATTGTACTAAAATTAAGGGACCTAAGCATCATGTTGTCAAATAGTATGATACATGAAGATAACCTAAGGTTGCAAAATTGGACCTTCATCTATTGTTAAAAGTAATAGTGGTACATCTAATTGGTAGGATCACCATAACACCCTTTTTAAAGCAGACACATTAAAGATTGGGTGGATTCAAGCTGTTGGGGGAAGTTGAAGCTTATACATAACCTTGCCAATTTTCTCCATAATGGGAAAGGGTCCAAAATATCGCATGCCTAACTTCTTATTTGCTCACAAGGCTAAAGAATGTTGGTAGTAGGGTTGTAGTTTTACAAATACATACTCACCCACATCAAACTCAACCTCAATTCGTTTGGAATCAACATACTTCTTCATTCTATGCTGAGCTTTCTATAGATTTTCCTTAAGCTGATCTAGTAACGCATCACGATTGAGCAACTCCTATTGCACTGCAAGATTATCTTGAGCAAAAGGAACATAGCAATTTAATTATGGAAAAGAGACATGGCAACTAAAGTATGCTTAGGGTCTGCCCATGGCAAATATCTTGCCCACAACCTTGGCACTTCAAATACAAAGCACCAAAGATACATCTCAAGGCATTTATTTGTAACCTCTGTTTGACCATTAGCTTGAGGATGGTAAACATAGCTCATCCTCACGGTAGTTCCCTAAAGTTTGAATAGATGTTGCCAAAAGGCAATAGTAAAGACCATGTCGTGATCCACAACTATCGAATGAGGGATACCATGTAACTTGACCACCATATCTATGAACTTAGTAGCTACTTGAGCACTAGTAAATGGATGTTTTAATGTCCCAAGATAAGCATATTTGGATAGGCGATCCACCACCATTCTAATTATTGAAAATCCCATAGAAAGTCATAAACCAGATATGAAGTCTATGGAGACATCTTATTATTGCTCTTTCTACTCTCTTTTTTTTTCAATTTTTTAAGTTAAGAATTAGCTAATAGTTAATTTTAAAAGCTAAATAATTAGAAATTAAACAAAAATTTGAAGATAATTGTTATTGAAGAGGTGTTAATTGTTTTACCAATACAATCAAGTATTATTGCAGTAGTTCTCTATATTACTCTATATTAATGTTTGGAATATGATTTATATTTTGATATTTCATGATTATCTGATGCATACATATATCAAGAACAAATTTGTTTTGCATTTTGAAAAAACTGAATATTATGGTAGAGGAGAATGACCCTGATAACACTAATATACAATGTTAGTCTTTAAAGAAATATTATGAAACAATATTCGAAAGTTAAGTCTACACAAATTTAACTAAACTATATGTTTTTTTATTACTGGTCTTTCTCATATTAATTTTTTCAAATTATATAATTTTTTTGATAAAAAATACATAATCTAGTGTGTTCAATTATTGGTCTTTCTCATATTAATTAAATCATGAAAAAAAAATCTAAGTAACGTCCGCCGTCAACAAAGCAAGCAAGACGACAATATGTTGATCAAAGTAGTATTCATGGCTGACTAAAAAGAAAAAAGAAAGCAAAGTTACATTTATGAAAAATAATTTTGCTACCATGGATGATACATATATGTTATGCTGAATAATTTTTTGATTACACTGGAAATATAAAAATGAATAAAGTAAAACAAAACACTATAGTTATAGTTTGTATTATGGGATTAAAATCTCAAGGTCTGATCTGAAATATATGGAAATGCTTAATTTTTTTAGTTGTACCACTCATCAGTAGGCTGGAGAATATACTCCGTTTACATTAGTCTATATATTGCAAGAAGGTTTTGATAGAAAAAGAGGTTATATTTGATGAGAGGCGACCAGATTTTTAATAGAGAAAGAAGCTATATATATTTTTGTCCAATTGATCGATATCATTAAAATAGACCCAATTACTTCAAAATTGATATTGCACGCTTAATTATATCCATTATGCAGACGAGGAATTAATTTGTCTTTTCTTTTGTTATTCATACCTTACCAGGATTAAAACTTCATAGGCTTGAAAATAAGTCTAACTCACAAGTGCATGACTAATGCCCTGAAAAACCTAAGATTACGTAGTCTTAGGTCTCGTCAAGCCACACGCAATAACTTGACGCAACAAGTTGCCCTGACAATATACGACTCCACTATTAATAACTTGCTTTGAACAATTAATATAAAAGGAAATATATATATGTCAACTTGATGAAAGTGATCATATTTAACATATGTCATGTATCTTTTCCTTTAAAAAACTAGAGCTCTCTGTTCTAGTTAACATTCTTATTGCAACTCTATAACCTCGTAAGCAAAGCCATAGCAATGTATAAAACGACCTTTACTCCACTTTTACTCTCGGGATTTTAGCAAAGAGATCAATCAACTTATTGTAAGCATTCGTGAAGCGATAAGGTTAAACAAAGTGCGAAGAAAAATCAAAACTCTTGATGCAAAATGCATGAAAAGAAATGAATAAACTTGGTTTTCAAAACCGATTTATTTGAAGTTGACACTAAATTTTTTGAAAGGTAAATCAATGAAAAGAAATATGGGTTCGAGTGTGTATATGAATGTGTAGAAAAAAGTTAAAAGCATCTCTACAATACTTGTTTTTAAGAACTATTTAGTCATGTGAGAGTCCTAAGGATATGGTCTAGATCTTCTAATGATTACCCAGTATACAAACGTGCAAAAATAATAGAAAGAAAGTGAACGCATATTCATTAAAAAAATAAATGAAAAAAATGGATATCTCAAAGGGCTAGAGTTGATTTATGATGAAAGTCTAGGGTTTTCATATTGAATGTTCACGTAGCACGAATCAAGTAAAAAATTATTGACATCTATTGGCGTTTTCTACCTTTTGTGAAAAGAAAAATAAACTTGACTTCTTCACAAATAAAAGGAGCTGCAAAATTATTTGGTTGACTTTTTGTTAAATTGGTTGTAAAGTTTCAATTTATGAAATCAACATAATTTCAATCTCTTATGCACTCTCATCATTTTTTCTTTTCTAATATTTTAGATTTTTAAAGTATTTTTTATTTACCTTTACGAAATTTCTTTGTAAGAAGGATAAAATTGTTACGAATTTTTCTTCTAAAATTTTTCCAAGCATATGGTGTCTGCATGACACCAAAAAAATGGATGAATCCAAACTAAATCATGACTCCACATGTTAGTTAAATAACCCAAATAAAGAATGTGTTTGTGTATTTGGGGAATGCCCGGAAAGAAATGATGTTCACAAAACACACAAATTAAATTGACTTCATATTAATTAGTCTCATAATGTGAAAATGACTAAGAAATTAAACAAATGTCTAACTATATATATATATATATGTTAAAAATTTTAGATATTATATTTTTCACAAATATTCAAACAAAATAGTGAAATTTACAAGACTTATCAATCAATTCTCAATTTAGACTCTCACTTGTTAACTTATTCTCAATTCGATCCTTCTCATTTAATTACGACTAAGAGACTAAATGTGTTTGCTTTAAAATTAGTGAGGGATTGAATTAATAATGAACTTTTAAAAAACAAACTAAATTGAGAGTGAGAACTAGTGAAGGATTAAATTGAAAATGGAACAACAAATGTGAGAACAAAATTAGCAAGGGATTAAATTGAGAATTAATTGATATGAGAGAGACAAAAATAGTATTTTACTTTAACTAAAATGGCTTAGATATTAAATAACATTCTTACATTTATTTATTTATTTATTTTAATTATAGATATTTTAGTTTGGAAAGTATTGAAACAAAATATGGTCCTCACAGTGAAATTGACAAATTAGAGACTGTAAAAATGGGAAGGAATCAACAACCTTGGCCCACACTCATGAAGCCAACCTGGCAAATCCTCAAAGACGCCCGCAGTTCATGAGCTCTTTCAACTTTCAAGGGCTTGCACCAAAGCATGACATCGAAAACGGTTGGTGGAATGGAAACCGAAGATGCTCACAAACAGACAAATATTAAAATGCTGCTTCTACATGCCACCACCATTCTAACTCATTTGAATGTCATCTTTCCAAAATTTACCAAAAAAAAAGAAAAAGAAAAAAAAATTAGAGTGGAATCTTTCCTGAATCTCATTATCGCTCATTTCATAATGCTTCGCGCTTAAAACCTTCCTTCAAATGTTGCATACAGATTTCTGGACTTTGCTTCGACGAATTCATGCAGCTCAAATTCTTCGCAACGTCAAAGAGATGAAAGCATACGACGTTGGTCCTCATGTATAACTTCAATTATTTGTTTCAACTCATTATTGCATTTGCCTATTAAGTTTTATTCATCATAAAAACGTCACAGACATGTTAGAAGTATATGATAAAAATGCTCATACAATGAACGAACTTTTTTTATCGAACCATTGGAAATTTGGAATTGCCACTTACTTAGCCTTTTTCCTTTTTTAATTCATCTTTGAACATGAAAAATGCGAGCGGGTGGAAGTAGTCATAGTAAACCAAAGAAAGATGCAAAGTTGTTTATTGGATCCACATTGTTACATGGCTCGAGAGAAATAGACACAGCATATCTGAACTTTCAGTCCTTTGATACACTTCAACTAGTTTGTCTTCAATATTTTCATTAGTTATCTATATAATTAGGAATTAGTCAACCACTTGAATTGTGCGCACTCTTCTATACAGTCTTCCAATATTACTAGACACCAACACCAAGTACTGCTGTTATGGAGTGAATGATTCGGTCCAGTCTAGGCGTTGTCATTCAAATTTTTTGGACAAACACTACAAGAAAACATGAAATTAGGGACCGAAGTTAGAGAGGGAACAATTTCCATGTCCAATCTCTTCCAAATTTGTGTCAAATTCGTGTCAAATATTTTCGTTTATTTTTCTATTTTAAAAATTAATTACAGACGAAATTCTGCGAGGGAAAATTCCATATCAAATAATTCATCCCAATTTCCTCCCCAAAACCATCACTAAAATAATTTTGACAATTATTTTCTCAACCAAATGATTTTGGGGCAGATTTTAGGCATGAAATTTTCCCTCTCATAAGTTCATGCCTAATTTTGTGTCAAATCCTTGTCAAAATAAGAATATGCTAATTGGGAATAATCTAACTAAATTAAAGATGGCGTTTAGGGAGGGAAAAATCCATCCTTAATACTTATAATTCGAAAAAAAATTATAGAAATAATTATTTGAACATTGAATATTATTTTTGTTATTATTATATTTTTAAAGAATTGAATAATAAATTTTTAAGGTATTTTTACATTAGAAAATAAAATGAGAATTAATAATATAATGTTTTTAATTTACATTTAAATATAATGTAATATATGAAAATATATTTTGATTAAATTGAATAGAAAAAATATTTGCTCAAATTTGTTTAATTTCAATACATTTAAATATCTTAAGATGGTAAATGATCAAAATAATTTATGATATGCTATTGAATACGAATCTAAAACAATTCATTTTATTTAATCTTAATCTTAATAATTATAAATTTAAAATCCCTTATTTGTTAAAATTAGAAATTTAAATTTTTTACTCTTTGTATATTTTTAATAATGTTAAAAAATATTAATCTTAAAATCTATCAAATAACTCTTATGATTAATTTTTCAATAATCCTCAAATTTTTAATTCTATTCTTTTTAATAATTTATAAATTAATTTTTAAAAGATTATTAGTCAATTAAAAAAATAAAGAGAGTAAGTTAACAAAAGTAAAAATAATTTTAAGTTTATAAATAGAATTTAATAAATAATGTGATTAATTAAAATATTTTAACATATAATTATCATAATTTTTCTCTCAATATATTACATAATACACTTACTAGTCACGCTAGTGCAATTATACCCTAAAATACATTGAAGTTGTATGATTTAAGAGAGATATAGTAAGTACTGAAATTTAACTATACTTGAACTGATAATCATATTGAAATAATGAAATGATCATGGGTCAATAGTTAATTTGACTATAGTTGAACCAAAATTGAATTGCTTTGTATAAAGAAATTATAGAAAAGATATAAATATAAGCAATATTTTATGGTTAAACTAATATAGAAAGGAATCATTTTAGTGTCACAATTTTTGTATTAATATCAATTTGGTTATCTATAAATTTTCAAACTGTCATTTTCTAAGATTTTAAACTCATTAGATCCAAGTTCTTCTATCTTGACATTAAGTAAGTGAATGATTATTTTGTTTTAGTAATTTTTATAGTTTTAAAAGACTATTTTAATACTATTAATTTATGGAGGAATAAATTAAGACTTATGTAAAAAGTAGAAGACTGAGATAAAATAGAGTTAGAAGAATTGCTATGAGATGGGCTAGCTAAGCTGGTCTTGATGAAGCTATATTACTTAAAGGTTCCAAGGTCATTGAATGAGGACAACTTCAAATAATTATAGAATATGGGGTTTCTCATAATTGGACAAGACAGAGTATCTTTTGGGAGTTGCCATATTGGTCAACAAATATGATTCGACATAATCTTGATGTTATGCATATAGACTAGAACGTGTTTGACATTGTGATTAACACCATCATAGATGTTAAGGGGAAAACAAATGACAATGAAAAGGCGAGGATGGACATCCAAGAATGTCACACCTCAATTCCAGGAGTGTGATCGGCACGAATAATGAGACTAGCCTGCCTTAATAAGCCTAACAAGTTGGTCCTTAACTAAGTTGCAATCATACATAATAAACATTCATTATCAAGCAGATTCACATTTATATCAAATTTGTAGAAATTTTGCAGAGTCTCTTTTATAACTGAGACTTGCAAAGTTTCTACAAACATGTACTAAGACAATAATATACATAAAATAGAGTCTAACTCTCAATTCAATCCAGAGATAACTACAACATAGGGAGAATGGGAAATCTACCTGTGGTCATACATATCATTTACATCTATTTATATCTTTACCATTTACATACCAAATACAACAAAAATCTCAATAAAATAGGGAAACCGAAATGTCAACAGTGCTAACAGGGCTCCTCTAGCCCTTTTGATCAGCAAACTACTCAGGATGGCTGCCTAAAATTCATTAAAACATAAATGGGTAGCATTCCAGTAATAAATCAATAATACCTTTTAAACCAATCAATTTTTCATAAGTTATGATTTAAACTTTTAATAGTTTAATCCATAAACATGCGATAACATTCATTCAATGGAAAATTTAAATCGGTCAAGGGTACATAACCCTTGGAAATCACATTTTCACGGTCGAGGATCCACAACCCTTGAAGAATCTTTTCCATCGGTCAACATCAAACGGTCAAGGGAACTCAGCCCTTGGGTTCTTGTTAACGATATGTAAAAAACCTTCATTTTTATTCAAAATACATTTGACTCATAACCTAGATTCTAGGGAGGACTATCAAGACATCAAGCATCAGTTATGGACTCATGGCCCATGCAGTTTAATTATCTGTCGAGAGCACACAACATCTCAGGGTAAATCACTCATACGGTCAAGAGCACACACATCTCAGGGTAAATCACTCATATGGTCGTGAGTATGTAAGCTCATGCTAAAACATCTGTCTTATCATGTCCTCCCTAAATCTAAGGAACTGTCATTCATGAGTTTTCCCATTTTCAATATCAATTTCTCTAGTAAAACATTCAGTTGTTATTCAAACCTCTCTTTTACAATTTTATATCGATATCACATACCAATCATAATTCATAGTTCATGTGAAAGACTAACAAGTCTAATAATTATGTTACCATAAATACAATGGTAATTATACAATGGGAAGAGCTACCGCTTACCTGGTGGATGACGTACGCTAAATAACCTTATCTTCTTCTCTTGCTTAACAATAAAGTTCACCCACAATCCCTATATCATCATAATATACTTTCCTCAATTCCCATCACTAAACACATCAATTTAGGTTCATTATAATGCCTTAACAAAGTCATAAAACAACCATAATTCCATACCATTACTTCCATCACATATTCTCTTTAATTCTTCATATTGCCATTACCAATTTCATATTCCATTTCCTTCTCATTACTCAAAACAAGCCTTAGATCAAATTTCCTGATTCCATCCCCTAACTTTCCTGGAATTTTCATCAATTTACATTCACTACCTTAAAAACTTTCTAAATTTTCACTTTAGTCCCCCATTTCATACTTTTTCCTTCAATTCAAGTAAATGAAGAACAATAGGGTTTCATGTCATACACCTTAAAAGTGTTCTTATAAGACCAATTTAAACCCATTAAACTGCAGAATTTCACTATTTTCTGAAAACCCCAAAATTTCAAAACTTTTCAGTTTAGTCCCTATCAGAACAACTCTATAAAACTTGCCTAAAATCATGTTTCCAAAGCTGAAATTCAATGGGAAAGGGCTGAAAATGCTTCTTCTAACATCATTCTCATGAAAAAATTGATTAAAACTCACCAAAATCGTTGAAAAACTTGCTGCCTATGGCTATGATGTGAAATCACCGAAAAAGTTACAATCACTAGCCAACAGCAGGTGGTGGTTGTCCAGAAAGCTTTGCCAGTGATGGAGGAAGCTGGTCAAAGATTAGATGTGGTGGTGGATAGATCAGAGACCAAAAACTGAGAGGGAAGAAAATTTTCATCTTTTCCAGAGGAAGAAGAAGGATATAATGAAGGGTATTCTCATAATTTTGCCTGGGGGTGACATGTGTCAACACCAAAAAATGCTGAGGGAAAGGGGAGCTACATCTCGAACCCATGCCCCCTTGATTCCGGATGACTTGCCTTACCATTGAGCCAAAGCTCACATCTAATTAGTATTACACTTTACAAATATTTATACCTTCATTCTTGCTAAAAAAAAAAATTGTATTAACTTTAGCAAGTGTTACAAAGAATATTGTCGACGAAGAGAATTAAAACTTGTAGACCACCGGGGTAAGTTGTTCAAACCTAAGGCAAACTACACTCTTAATATTGAACAAAAACGAGCATTTTGCCAATGGATCAAGAACCTAAAATTGCCAAATGGGTATGCTTCTAATATTAGTCCATGTGTGAATAGCAAAGAAGCTAGACTCTATGGATTGAAATGTCATGATTGTCATGTATTTATGGAGCGTTTGCTTTCTATAGCCTTCATTGCCTTACCAGAAGTTGTTTAGAATCCACAAACTGAGCTTAGTCAATTCTTTGCAGACCTTTGCTCCACCACATTGCGAGTGGATCAATTGGAAGTAATAGAGCAAAACATATTTCTTACATTGTGTAAATTGGAAAAGCTTTTGCCCCAAGCTTTTTTAACTCTATGGAACACCTACCCATACATTTAGCATATAAAGCTAAAGTTGGTGGACCAGTTCAGTATCGATGGATGTTTCCATTTGAAAGGTAATGATTATTCATCGTTGATATTGTTAGGATTAATATACGCTGCCAAAGGTATAATCTAACACTCTATTTCTTACTTATATAGGTTTCTCCATACCTTAAAAGAGGAAAGTTAAGAACAAAGCTCATGTGGAAGGGTCTACATGTGAGGCCTATATAATTAAGGAAACAACAACTTTCTACGCACATTATTTTGAGCCACATGTTCATTTTAGGATAACTAGACAACTAAGAAATGATGATGGGGGTGAGTCCCTTCTTACCCTAATTTCTATCTTCAATTATCCAAGTCAACCAAGTGGTGCATGGAAGTCACATTTTCTTGGTGATGTTGAACTTGTTGTGGCCACAATATACGTTCTTATAAATTGTGATAAGTGCAACCCTATTTAAAGTTAGTGTTACCAAAAACACACAATTCATATGTACATTAATAATCTAACTTCACAATGCAGCTTGTTTGTTGAAAGGTTAACTAATTCAATGCCTTAAATCACAAATGCTAATATGGATTACCATATTGAAGTTGAGTTTCCATCATGGTTCCATGACCATGTAAGACGTTTTACACTTTATATATTTTGACTTTTAACCACATTTTCAATATGTCAATCACTTTATACATACTTGTTCAATAGGTTCACAATCCTGTCATCAATGTTAAGGATCCTTTCTTGAATGACATTGCTTGTGGACCAAAGAGGACAGTCCAAACATGGCCAATATATTTTGTAATAGTCACAAGTTCCTTGTATATGCAATGAACCATTATAAATCTACGATTAATAATGGGGTTTGCAATCGAGGAACTGACTAAGGTGAATCAAAATGTGATTACTATAGCATATTACAAGAGGTTATAGAGCTAAAGTACATAGGGTCACTAGTGAAGTGAATTACGCTTTTTATGTGTGAGTGGTTTGATCCTACCCTTAATCGTGATACTGGGGTTCATGAACAGTATAAAATTGTCAAAGTTCGAGTTTCAAGGAGGTACAATAAGTATGATCCATTTATTCTAGCTCAACAAGCCATACAAGTGTACTATTCATCATATCCAGTAAATCGTGAAAAGGCGGACTGGTTAGCTGTCAACATGATTAAGGCCATAACTACAATTGATGCCCCAAGTACAACAGAACTTGACATTGGTGCATTTCAAAGTGATAGGCTAAAAATTGTATTGCCCCTAATCATCCAAAATGATGAGTACTAATGTGACTTATCTTTTGCCTATCTAGGTAATATTTTCATTATGTTACACTTAAGTAATATGACTTACACTTTAACTAATGTTCTTTTTTATACTACTTTACCTATAAGTATTGATGTGACTCATCTTTTGCCTATACACTTGAACTAATCTTTTCTTTTCTTTTCTTTTCATTACTAAATAGGAATTATAAAGATGAACAAGTTCCTCAAGAAGTGTAAAGTGGAAAGGGGCACTAGTGGTTCCCATAGCAGTGGAAATTCTATGTCTAATCCACCAGGTCCATAAGCATCTCTAAGATTAGACTTCCAAGTTGTTTTAACAGATGTTTAGAATGAAAACATATTGGTGGAAGAGGCCAACGTGGAATCTGGGCAGCCAAAAAAGCCTAAACAACCTGAAGAACACGAACAACCAACAAAGTGCGAATAACCTACACTACTACATCGAAGACGATATTGGATAGTTGATGTTATTAGTATATTTTTATAGTTATTTATTTTTATTGGCTTACTAATTTTCTCTCAATAGATGAGAAAGGAGAAGTAAAAACTCAGTCATTAACTATTTATGATGCTTGGTCCCTTCCATGTGAGCACTGGATTATAGTCCCATTTAATGAGACCCACCAAGCAGTTTGAGATGGAAGTGATCTACTCAGTGTTTTCTTAGGCACCGTTGCCAAAGATTTTAATGCATTTCTAATTAGTTATAGGAATTAAAGGCTTATACCTTTTGAGTATAAGGATCATATGCATAAAAATACCATACAGTGCATTAATGTTTATATTTTACAATCCTACTAACAAAGTTTGTACTTAATGAATGATGATATCCACAAAAGGTATGTTTTACAATCCATTAACGGTAAGTGGATGGGTGCTTGTTATGAATTGTATAAGAATGATGGGATGTGCACTCATAAAGAATTACTCCTGGATGTACTAGAAGGTATTGACAAGAATCAGTGGGCAACATTCATTGACTATAAATTTTCTCAAAGGACATAGGTGGTAACACAGTTCTTGGAGTTACATGTAACCTTACATGATCATACTAATTTGTTTTACTTTATCATTATGAAATTGCTCAAAAGAATAAACAAATTAGAAAGATGTTGATGATGCCACACACTAGTGGATTGAAAAGCCTTGTACAAAAGAAAGCTAAGATGGTAAAGGCAATTTGATCAATACTACAACAAAATTTAGTCCATCATTTGAGATATGTCAAATTTTCCTTTAAATTTGTTGGAAGCAAAGGTTGGGAGACCAGTTACAAGGGGAGATTTATGGACTACGGTACACAAGCATTCTGATAGGTCCTACATGAATGATGACGCCAAAGTTATTGATATGAGTATATGAATTTTGTGGTATTGAGATGTTTACTTATGCTCTTATAGAAATGATTGATTCATTTATTTCTTGTTTGAATTTGTAAGACACAATTGTTGAAATTAAGCAATAGGACATATCATCTCAGCAAATTATAATTAATAATTCTTTGGCTAGGGCATTAGGAACCCCAAAGCACAATGGTTGGATGCATGGATTTGGCTTAGGTGTTTGCCCAACTCAGTTATTTAGACATAGTGGAAGTAGATTAGGAAGTCCATCCTCTGGTTTTTCTTATAATGAGCTACAAAATGAGGTGGCAATTCTTAGGTAGCAAATGGCAAAAGGAGATGCAAGATTGGCATAAATAAATGGCCAAATGGCAGAGAGAGATGCCCAAATGACAAAAAAGAGATGCTTAGAGAGATGCTCTGACATGACAATTAGAAGTAAGGATGACTTTCATTTTACATGGCTTTTAGGGTCAAGTGCCACCAAAGCTTGCTCCCTGACAAACTACTGGAGTAATTATCAAAAGTTTATCTAGTTAAATTAAATGTTCATTTATAACCAACTTTAACTCATTACATCTAACTTTATCATTTCACTTTCAGGTACTAAGTGATCACAACAATGGACACGTACCTTCAAAAAATGTTACTCATTCTCCGTATTCTAGTACCTTTAAGAAGTAGTTTAGATGGACTATGTTTATGTTAATGTATTTAGATAACTTTGAGTTCATTTAGATAAACTATACTTATGTTAGTGTATTTAGATAACTTGTCTATGTAAAGGAACTATGTATATGTAATAGAATTATATGTATGTAATAGACACTTCTTATCTTGTGCCAATGTCATGTGGTTAGCTAAATTTTATTGTTGTTTGGATTATTATAGGTTTCTATGAAAAAAATATGTCAAATGTATTACGTAATTCAAAAAAAGAAAAACTATTGGCAGTGATTTAAATTTCCACTGAATGAAAAATATGATCTAATATTGTTGCTATACATCTTAACCACGATTTAGTAACCGTGGTTAGGACACAGCCTAACATGATTTTACCTATGGTTTCTGAAGACTATGGTAAAGCCTTCTCCACACATGATTCTACTATGGTTTTAGCAAATGTTAGTGACTATTTTAACCACGATTATAATTGTGGTTAAAGCATGAAAAATCTATGGTTAAACCCTTTTTTTTTCTATAGTGAAACCCTAGACTTTCATCATTGTAAGTCAACTTTAGCCCTTCTAAATATCGATTCTTTATTTATTTTCTTTTCACTTTATTCTTTCATTTAGCATGTGTTTATAACAGATAATCAATATAACGTCTTGATAATATCCTAAGACTTTCGCATGACTAGAAATTGTTCCTAAAAACAAGTTTGTGAGAATTGGCCTAACACCTTTTATGCCTGAATTCATCTTTGCTTTCACATATTTATCTTTTAAGAATCTTAGTGACAATTCCAAATAAATTAGTTATGAAAATCAATTTTATTGTCACACCCCAACTCCCGGAGTGTGACCAGCATAGATAATGAGACTAGCCTGCCTCTGTAAGCTTAATAAGTTTATTCCTTAACTGAATAAAAAATCATACATCATGGACATTCATATTCAAGCATATTCATATTCATACATAATTTGTAGAAATTTCAGCAGAGTCTCCATTGTAACTAAGACCTCCCGAAGTTTCTACAAATATCTGCCAAAACAATAATATTCATAAAAGAGAGCTCAGCTCTCAATTCAATCTAGAGACAACTACAACATAGTAGAGGAGTGGGAAATCTACTTGTGGTCATACATATTTATTTACAATTATTTACAGCATTAACAAATTACACTATTACAAAAAGAATACAAAACCCCAACAAAATAGGGAATCAAAACATCGGCAGTAGCAATAGGGCTCTTCTAACCCTCCTGGTCAACAAATAGCTCTGGATGACTACTTGAAATTAAGTAACATGTAAATAGGTAGCATTCCAGTAATAAATCAATATAATACCTTTTAAATTGAACAGTTTTTGGTAAATCATGCTTTAAAACTTAAACAATTTAAGTTATAAACATGCAATAAAACAATAATGATCATGGATTCAATCTATGGAATTTAAATCAGTCAAGGGTACATAGCCCTTGGAAATCACATTTTAACGGTCGAGGAGCCACAACCCTCAGAAAATCTTTCTCATCAGTCAAGGGTATTTTGCCCTTGTATACTTTTATCAAACAGTCAAGGGAACTTAGCCCCTAAGTTCTTGTTAAAAGACATGTGAAAACCTTCCTTTTTATTCAAAATATGATTGGCTCAGAACCTAGATTTTAAGGAGGACTATCAAAGACATCAAGCATCAGTCATGGACCTATGGCCTATGTGATTTAATCATCCATTGAGAGCACACAACATCTCAGGGTAACTCACTAGCGGTCGAGAGCACACAGCATCTTAGGGTAAATCACTATCGGTCGAGGGTATGTATCCCTTAGGTTATTCATATCGGTCAAGAGCACACAACATCTCGGGGTAATTCACTATTGGTCAAAGGTATATATCCCACGGGTTATTCATATTGGTCGAGAGCACACAGTATTCGAGGTAAATCATCCATACGGTCATGAGTTGCAAGGTCATATTAAAACATCCATCTTATAATGTCCTCTCTAAATCTAAGGAACTACCATACATAATTTTTCCTTTTTAATAGCAATGTTGTCAAAATCTCTAGTAAAACATTACCGTTTTCTATTCAATCCTCTCTTTTTACAGTTTTTACATGGACATCACATACCAATTAGAAATCATAATTCATTTGAAATACTAACAAGTCTACCAAATTAGGCTACCATAATATAATACAATGGTAATCATTCACTTGGAAGAGCTACTGTTTACTTGGTGGATGACATGTTCTAAAATAACCTTGTCTTCTTCTCTTGGTTAAAAATAGAATTCACCCACAATCCCTATATCATAAAAATATACTTTCCTCAATTCCCATCACTAAAACATATCAATTTAGGTTCATTATAATGTCTCTTAACAAAGTCATAAAGCAATCATAATATCTAATCTCCTCATACTATCCCATAACATTAATTCATCACATATTTCTTCCTTCTCTTTAATTCTTCATATTTCCATTACTAATTTCATATTCAATTTCCTTATCATTACTATGAACAAGCCTTAGGTCATATTCCCTGATTCCATCACATGACTTACCGAGAATTTTTGTTAATTTACATTCATTGCCTTAAAAACTTCCTAAATTTTCACTTTAGTCTCAATTTCCATACTTTCACCTTCAACCCAAGTAAAATCATCAAGAACAATAGGGTTTCATGTCATACACATTAAAAGTGTTCTTATAAGACCAATTTAAACCCATTGAATTGCAGCATTTCACAATTTTCTGAAAAACCCAAAATCTCAAAAATTTTTAGTTTAGTCCCTATCAGAACATCTCTCAAAAACTTGCCTAAAATCATGCTTCCAAAGCTGAAATTCAATGGGAAAAGGCCAAAAATTCTCCTCCTAACATCATTTTCATGAAAAACTAATCAAAACTCACCAAAATTTGCTGCAAAAATAGTTGTTCTTGGTTGTCATGGAAACCTGTTGAAAAAGCTGCTGTCGCCGGCAAATTGCAAGTGGTGGCTATCCAGAAGGCGTCACCAATGAAGGATGAAACTGGCTGCAGGTGGTGGCATGGCTGGGTGTGCCAGTGGAAGGCAGAAACAGTGAGAAAAGGATGAGCGTTCTGAAGAAGAAGAAGCCATGGGAGAGGAAGAAGAAAAAAAATGAGAGTAGTTTGGTAATTTCACCTGAGAAGGACATGTGTCAGCACCAAAAATTTCCTAAGGATAAGGGGGCTACGTCTTGAACCCATGCCCTCTTGTTCCAATTATCATGCCTTACCACTAAATCAAAGCTCATAGCTGATTAATACACACCACAAATATTTATACTCTTCCTTTTCTTAAGAACAAAATTTGCATCATATTTTGGCAAGTGTTGCATTTATTCATTTTCTTTTCATGCATTTTGTGTCAACCATTGTCAAGAGTGATTGCCAAATGCTTCATTTGTTGATTTTTCTTCGCAATTTTTTCTTTTAACCTTATTTCTTCACAAATTAATAACAAAAAAAAGCTATAGATTCTAGTTCCTTTACTTTATTTATTGTTTCAAGTTAGTCCCTCAAGTTTGAAATATTTCAAAATGATCTCTTAAATTTCAAACCTTTCAAAAAATTTCTTATACAATGTATTTAATTAACAAATGTGAAATGAATCTAAAATTTAAGGGGTCATTTTGAAACAATTCAAAATTAAGGACATGTTTGGATAGATGGGCATGGAAGGAATGATATCGAGAGTAGTGGCTAATTTGGTATATAATTATGTTTGGAAATTTTTTTTAGAGTGAAATGGAATGGTAAAGAAAGAACTTTGAAAATCTTTTACTATTTAGAACCCAATTTCTTTTCTTTAATTTGGAGAGTTGAGGGTGGAATGGAGAGGCAAGTGATGCAATTAATATGGTACCTTCCATGGTTAAAAACTTACTACAATAGCATTCTATTTAAAAGAGGATTATTATAACTATAATACATGTAAGTCATTTTATTCCATTAATGACCCTATTTTCTCCCTTTGATAAACATTCAAGCAATAAGATAACATATATCCTATTATTTCAGTCTTTGCCACTCTAATTTCTTATATAACTAACCATTCAATTTCATTCTCACCAAATCTCCTAAAGATGGCCTAAGGACTAGCTAATTTAATATATATATATATATATATATATAGTTCAATGATGAAAACATGATTTTAACCTAATTTCTAAACAATATCCATATCTATCATATTATACATATATATCTTAATTAGATTTTGTGCATATGTATATGAATTTATGGTAAAAAGTATTATTAATATAATTTACTGTGCCTTAGACCTACGCAACCCAACTAGTTTATCAAAATTCACTGACGTTGTGTGCTACTAGAGAATCTAGATGAAAGGGGGCAAAGCATGATCTTGCTTGTGATCCCAAAATTTTTATTGCTGAAAAAGATTTGGGTTTTCTCAAACTTAAGCCACCCAAATCCAAATCCTAATCCTACCACTATATATACAGTTCCATCTCTTTACCCTCCTCTTCACAAAAACACAGATCTTTCATCAATCAGTTTAAGAATTCACAAAGAATTTGTCCAATGAATTTGCCATTTGATTATTTAAATATTTTAATATTTGCCCTTTTTCTCTCTCTTGAATGTCTTAAAATATACATGGATTGCTACTCAAAGTTAAAGTGAGAGTGCATGTGTCAAAATCATGTTTTATACTAATGTTTGACACTTATTAAACACGATAAGGCTCAGATGGGGACATATATCCCTACTTAAATTATACTCTCATTATTCTTTCATTGTTTTAATTCTCCTAGATCCAAACATGTTTGATGAGGTCGACAATGGAAAATTTCAAATTTTTCTTTACAATTTCTAATAAACTGATGAGTGTTTGTTGTCACACCCTAAAACCTAAAGTGTGACTGGCGCAAATAACAAGGATAACCCTGCTTCTGCAAGCCTATGACATTTAGCATTAACCTCACCCATCAAGATTAAAGCTCCAAAGATTCACATTTATAAATTCCTAATAACCATTGGCATCAAAGATATTCACCGACTTAAATTCTGTAGAAATTTCACCAGAATCTCCCCTATAAATGGGATCCCTTGAAATTTCTACGATGTGCCTGTCAACCCATACTAATAAATAATAAAGAGAGCTATGCCCTCAATTTTAAATAAATACAACTAAACGAGGTGGGGAGTCTTGTTTGTAGTCATCTAGATACATTTAAAAGATTTATACCACAAATCATAATATAAAACATACAAAGAAATCTCAGGCCTCACAGAACAATGCGAGGCTCACTTATGGCTCTGTGTCTTATTCCTTGATCTTGAAAATGGCTCTAACAGACTATCTGAAATAATAAAAGTAAATAGCTAGCATCCCAAAAAAACATAATAACGTAATGTAACCAAGAAGAAAAAAATCAAGAGAATAATTACGCAATAGGCCTAGCGAAAATAAGATTATTTCTATACCAATTAAACAACTATAAACAATATCCATGGTGTAACTTTATAAGCTGTCAAAACTTGTATAAGCTTTGGAAAAATCATTAGCAACAACTTTTGTTCAACATTAACGATGTTTAAGAGACTAACATGAAACATAATTTGTTTGTTGTAGGCACACAATCCACAATATCATATCCATCTGTTGAGACTTAAAATAGTATCTATGAGTGTGGAATACTATACGCTATCAAATATGCATGACAATTGATAAAATACATTTAAAAACCTTCCTTTTAGTACAAATTACAATTTGCTCATAATCCAGATTCAAAGGAAGACTATTAAGAACATTAAACATCGATCATGGGCTTCTAACCCATGCAATATAATTATCTGTCGAGAGCACACAACTCTCGAGGTAATTAGTATCGATTGAGGGCACACAACCCTCGGATTATTCACAACTAGTCGAGAGCACATAGCCCTCAGGGTAAACCACTCATATGATCGTGAGTTGCAAGCTCACGGCTAAATCATCCGTCCAATACTTGTCCTCCTTAAATCTAAGGAAATTGCCATGCATGGGTTTCCTTCTTTCAATATCAATGCTGTTGGAATACAAGTTTTGCTATTTCAATTAAAACAATACTCTTTCAATACAATTCATTTAACTCTATATATGATTCCAATCTTTCATAAAGAAAATATTGCAGTCCTAATAAAAGCAAGCATTATAACCAGTATCAAATGAACTCTTCTCACTAAAATGAGAAGGATAATTAACTTAACAGTACATGAACTTATGAGAAGTATATGAAAGGATTATTTAATAATAACTTGGAAATGTTATTTGCTCAAATACCTCACCTTTCACTCGGTAAAAGAAAATGACATCATCACAACTTCCCTATTTATTTTCTATTTGGTTACATCAAATTTCCATAGGTGTTACATCAAAGAAAGGCCTTCCACATTTTTTGCTCCATAATCCATGCATAACACTTTTCAATATTCAATCTTTAATAATACTTATATTATCATACTTGTTAGTTTTAGCCAATGCGCCAACTGATTTAGATGTTAAATTATCACCATACAACTTTCAAAAAAAATGACACATCTTTAAATACCAATTTTAGTTACCTTTCTCTACTGCCCAATTTTATCCAAAATACTACTTCACCACTATTTGGACATTATTTCACATAGTAAATCAATTCAAAATTTAGTAAAATTTGACATCCAACTTCTCATACGTGTTTTTAACCTACAGTCAGAAAGAAGAAAAAGGAAGATGGTCTCTGCTCATTACATACATGACTATTCATTTTTTGACACCCAGCGGCAAAAGCATAGAGAGATGGGAGAGCCTTCGGTGGAGCTTGCTAGACGCGATGAAGAAGAAATTTGGCAGGGAAGAGAAAAATAAATGGGTCAGGGGCAAAATAGTAATTTTATTTGGGGGACACATGTTGCAACAGGAAAATTTAAAGGAAAGGAAGAGCACAAATTTGAACCCCTGACCACAGAGTTAGGGAGCTAAAGCCTTAACCACTGAACTAGACTTTTTTTTCAGGTCTTAACTACACTTATCTTTTATTTACACCATCACAATTTCCCTATTTATTTTCTATTTGGTTACATCAAATTTCCATAGGTGTTACATTTGTGATCCTCTATTAGGCAAGCAAACAGATGCAAATGACAAGGAAGAATACTACTTCACCACCACAGAACCAATAAAAAGATTAGAATGAGCGAACACGATTCGTTTCACTAAGCATGGTTACTGGAAGCAGATCGAGGATGATGCGTTTATAATGCACAAAGAGGAAATTGTTGGGTTCAAGAAAGAATTCATCTTCTGTTGGGGACACACTCCATTTGGACTACAAACTCGGTGGGTCATGAGTGAGTGTAGGCTCATTTGCAGTGGATCCCAAATGAAACTCTGGATGATACTGTTCTTGACAAGGTTGTACTTGTACTATCTCTTGTTATTGCCATCTTCATCCCTCAATATAATAAGTAAATATTTAAAAAATAAAAAATATTCTCACAATAATATTATATTCATACTAGCAATGGTGGTAGTGGTGGCCACAACGACGTTAATAATTTTGGTGGTATAGAACCTTAAACGCACCAAAAGAAAAAACCTTATGTACTCCTAAATCCTAGTATAACATTAAACTTAATATTCTTACACCTAAACCTCATGGACTGTTAACAGTTTCATTCTTCAATTTACAAAGTATTACATTAACTACAGTTTGCTACTCTAATTTGTTTTGTTTGGTCTTTGCAGATTGAGACTAATGCAATTTGCAGGCTGGCAAAGAGAGCTGATGATTACGGTACAGCTTGAGATGAGTCTCCAAAATATGTGCCAAAACGGAGCTGGCTCAAGACAGAGAATCAACTTAGTGAAATATCCCCAGCTTTTGATGTATTCGAGTGCTTCTTTACTTGTTTAGTTATTTTCAGTTTTACATTCCAATGTTAGTTTTTGCATAGGACTTGTTCTCCTGTAAGAGCTTCTTAATGGTTTGAAATCTTGAATATTCTTAGTATAATCAATATGAAAGTAAAAGGTTGATAATGCAGCTTAAGATAGTATGAGTTACTTCGGTAGTTTTATAACTGCATACTTCGATTATTGAAAGGCGGACGTCACCCCCCATATACCCTCATTTCAACCATTCGGTCTGAATTGTGTTTCTTACCGTTTCCAACAGCCCATCTCCTTCCTTCTTACCGTTTTTGAATTGTTTTGCGTCTCTTCTCTCTTCTTTATCCCCGATTTTTTTCTTTTTTCCTTTTCTCTTTTTATTGTTCTTTTTCTTTTACTTCACTTTTTTGGTGTATCCAGTTAATTTGAGTTTAGGATTTAGATAGTCAAATTACTAAATGCTTACGGTTGTAGTGTTAATTTTTAAATTGCTGGGTTGATATATAAATACAAGCGACATTTTGGTAAATTTTTTTTCTTTATCATTTCATTGCCCATTCATTTTCTATTGCCACATGCCAAATCTTTAGTGATCCGGTTCATAGGCATTCGCGGTGCCCTGAATACGCTAAAATTCCTTTAAATAAAAAGCTATTTGCTATTATATCCATTATAGATACCAAAAAAATATTAGGTCTAAGATTTAATGCATGATCCTGAAATTCAAAAGCAAAGATAAGGATAAAAATGAGTAAACTTACATTTAAGGATTATAAATATATGATAATCATTTTGAAGGATTTTATGTTTTAGAATTATTTTAAAAGATTGAAAGACTATATTTTTTTTTAAACTCTAATGGATCCTGCATTGAAATTTTAGTATCCAGCTCTAAGACCTCTTTTTATTATGTATTTTCAGGAGCTTAGGGCAAGATCCTTTCGAGTAGAAAAAAGTTGCTTTCTAGGTAAAGCCTCTAAAACAATTTCAAAATATAAAGATCCCTAAGATCCTTTCGAGTTGAAAAAAGTTGCTTTCTAGGTAAAGCCTCTAAAACAATTTCAAAATATAAAGATCTTTATAATAAATCTTTTAAATTTATGATACTTCATTATCGTATAATAAAACCCAAAGTGTTCTAACTAGATGGAGGCATTCTACATGCTATAAGAAATATTCAAGTATCTCAAACCAAGGCGGAAAGAAAATTACCATATTACCCAAAGTATGTGGTGTTTAGCAATGGCTTCGGCTAAGGATTACAGCGTCAATTGCCAAAGGCATTGTTATATGCAGCGTTGAGACATATTTGGCAACGAATTTGACATTTGTGGGAACAAGTTGCAACGATTATAACCGCCGCTAAATGAAAGGTATTTTCTTTTTCCTTTTGTTTTGACTTATTACAATATTATATAAAATATAACTTGCACCTAGCAAAATTTAAATTTAAGCTAATTTGCTATGTAGAAAATTATTTAAATTAAATATGTATCAATTTACAAAGTATATTCATAAGTAAATAATTATTCACCAATTCATATATTTGGTGAACACAAATACACTAAATGAAATAAAAAATAAAATTTAGGATTTCTCTAACCATTAAGAACTCATAAAGCACTTGAATGTCCTCATCGACAAATAAGGTGACATTTTTTACTAAGTGGTTTGTAGCATATCTCTTCTTAATCACCTGTAGCAATATTGAAGGACTGATCTAGAAAAGCGAAGGGAGGCTTCACCAACCATGCTTAGTATTATTTCTAGATGGTTACGTCGTTGTGCTTCATTTGGGAAATTTGGTAACTTTCGTCATATAATTTGATGAGATATTTTTCTGACGCCAATCAAGTGAAGATCTTGTAACTCTGCCAAAGCTCTCCGAAACTAATCCCTAGAAACTATTGTTTTGCAAGTCCATATACATATTGAAATATCCGGAAAATCATTTTAGTAGAAATCAAGAAAAATACTTACCTTAAGATATTTGATATGAAGTCACTACAAAAAATATGGCTTCTAACCATAGTTTCAAAAACTGACGTTAAGTACCATAATTAAGAAAAATTAACTACAGGCATCTAATATGGGATATAACCGACGTTAGACCTATTTTTTAAAAATATAACTTAGGTTAACTTTTCATTGCTGCCCCCTTTCATTTGTCTTTGACTTTGGCTTTTCTCTGAATCTGTGAGTTGCAAAAGAGACAAAGGTTCATTTCGAGGTCCACCCAAAGATGCCGCAACGCTATAAAAAAAATTGAGGTGAGATGAAGAAGGACAGTATTGTGTGATTTGAGGTTGAAAAGTTGTAGTGGTACTTTTTAATAAACAGCTTGTTTTTTAGTTACCATTGAATTCATAATTTCAATTTCTATCAACTCTCTGTCGTCAAAAAAATTGATCTAATATACCATAAAGTACTTTTTTTTCCGGATAGCGTAAAACTATCCCATGCAATGCAGACAAAATATTTCTACAGTTTCATGATAGGTTCACATTGTTAGTGTCAATCAAAGTCAAAGGAGATTAGTTCTTGCAGCCATGAAGTCTTCTGCAGAGGGACATCTGAAAGAAGAGGTTAAATTCTTCATGTTCACGATACTTCATAAATAGATAGCAAACTGATTAGTTATGGTTGTTCTTTCCATAAGAAAAATTCATTGAAGGTACTTGTGAGTATTAATTGTTACTTGAATTGTGCTTCCTAACAGTAAGATTTATTTAGTAACCTCTCATAATTTGGGTATTGCTTTCTTAGATTCTTGAAATGGATTTATGCCTAACTGATGAAGATTCAAATGCTAGTAGAGAAGGTAATTCATCTGATGCTAGATAAAATAAGATGATCCTGGTTCTGATATGGCTTAGTAGCGGGCGTTTAGGCTTACTTTGCTACTGCTCGTTATCATGTCTGAGTTATAGAAGATTGAGGAGTGACTGACTGCTCTAATTTGTTAGATTATACCTCAAATTTTGGATAAATTTCTCCATTGTAACCTATTATCTATTGAATATGATTAAGCTAAGTAAGGGAGGTTTCTTTGCCGGGTGTTGAAGATTTTTTACAGTCCAAAACATGGTTAGGAATGCACCAAATAAAAAATCTCTCCCTCCTTTCATGTGCTTTATTGCTGACTTTATAAGGTTATTTTCTTAATTGTTAGTAGTTATTATTTAAATTTAGCCAACTGATTTGCTAGATATTGGCAATATATCGTATATTGCATTTAATTTTTAGCAGTAAACCTTTTCAGTCAATGACATGACACAAAGTGACTTGTGGCCTTAGATTGTCAGTAGCCATTCATGTAATTATCTAAACAATCTCTAGTATGGTATTAAATTCATTGCAGTTGTGCAAAAGTGGAGGAGATATCAAGGATACAACACTTGCTAATAAATATGATCTTGGGGAGTTAGTAATTTCAACTTTTGGATCTTGCTACAACTTTATGTCATTGTATTTGTGAGTGTCTTCTTTTAATATATTAGAAAGTAAACATGAAAACATCCAAATTGTAGTATTTAGGCTTTCAATTATTTTAGTTTTATTCTAATTTTATATAAATAGATTTTATGTAATTAAGTATCAATTTGAGGGGAAAAAAACAACCGTTCATTACAAAATTTTGAGTACATGAGTCCAAATTTGAGGATTTAAAGACGTAATGGTACATGAATAATTTTACTTGATAAATATAATCTGAAAATGAAGACTATGTAGTATTTTATTTATGATCATTCCCAAAATAAAACTCAAACAAATAGAGAAAATTATATACTTACTCTTTTTACTAATCAAACTATTTTCTTTGAAGTATTTTTTTTTATGATAAATAAAATCAAATTTAATTGGTATATATTTTTTCAAAATATACCAGGTATTATTTTTCAAAATAAATAACAAACAAAATTTCTGGCCTCATCTGAAGTGTAGTAGATTATGAACACTTTAGATTCTGCAATTTTTCCCCCATCCTTTTAGTGATGACCTTATCAATATTCAATCGTTGTCCATGTTTATTTGAACAGACAAACTATACAAAGGAAGAGAGCATGGTGAAGTTGAGTTTATTGTAAGTCTCAATTTTCATTCTTAATTTTCTCCCAGTTTTTCAAATGAAGAACTTATGTTTATTGCTTCTCATAGTTTATCTTCAATTTTTAGGCACCTAATGAGTAAGGCAATGGAAACACGTCTTCAAATCACACCAAGTCCTTCTTGTAGGATCAATTAGCTAGTTATGATGACTTCTAAATTATGTTAAAACTTGACTATTGTTTGTTGTAGAACTTTGTAATTATTTAGTATTTGTTTATGTTTAGAGTTGATAATCTAGTAGTCCTTGTTGGCTTTGAGTATCAAATTGTGTTATTGTTATTGGTGATAAATTTATCATATTTACTAGATATTAGTTTAGAAAAAAATTTAACCCAAAAAATTAAAGCAAAATATTTTTTTAATAAACCTATCAATAGCAGTTTGAACTATTGCCATAAAGAATATAAAAACATTAGTGACGATTTAGATAAATCGACACAAAGACAAGACATCACAATAGTTTTATTGAACATTGCAGTGGCATGTAATTGCAACGATAAACGAAAAAAATTATCACAAAACCATGATATTGCGACAATTTTTCAAGTGCTGGGAGTACTACAAGTTAGAGTTTAAATGAATAGTGAAGGGTAGGGCGTGGATGAGTAGTTTGAAGCTAACTATGGACACCATATATATAAGGATTAAATAGGAAAAAAAATTTCAAAACTTAGTCATCTTTTTATAATAAAGGACTATATGGATGAATTTATGTAAGTGGAATTGACATGTCAATGGACATAGTACTTAAATTTGCAAACTAGCACTTGTTTCATCAGCAGCTTGATTTTCATTATCATGACTTGATTGATTTCCATTCTCTCTACATTAAAGTGTACTTTTTGATTTTTTCTATAGCTCTTACTGCTGAGTGTCATGCCAGTCTCATTAATGCACTCAAGGTAACTTTGACTAGTATGAAATATAATATGTGTGTGTGTGTGCATATATATTACGTTACTTTTCCCTGTTGCTATTTCTTTTTAGAGGTCTTCAAACATGAGCTAGAAGAATTAGTGTGTTCAATATCAATGGTTTGAGGTTTGCACACTAATGAGAGAAGAGGGATTGAAAACTTAAAATAGTTGTGTGTAGGTGTCATCAGAAACTAGATGCTATGCTATTAATTGTGTACATTTTGGTCTATCAATGAATTATGTAGCTACAATTTTTCTGAACCTCTTGGCACTAAATGCTTTGTTCCTTTCTAGTGTGGTTCTGAAATGCTTGAGACATATTTTATTATAGTACAGGACCTTATATTCTGCCAGACATGATCTTAGTGGCTATAATTGATGGGGTTTGGAGTGACATACTATCTCTTATCCAATTTTAATGTTTCTATGATTTTAGTAGATTTAGAAGATAACAAACCATATAATATCTTATAACATTCTTAATACAATATATGCATTGTCTTTGCTTAACATAGCATGCTTAAGTTTCAATTGATTTTTTATCAGTCATCAATGCATGGGATACTATTGTTATATTTATTTTGCTTTTAATTTATTGAATCAATTCTATATTTGAATTTTTAGGAAAAAAAATTTTTGAAAAACTTTAGGAGGAAGCTTAATCTTCACGGTCACAGTCAAGCTTAGCTTCATTAGATGATGCACTTGGGCAAGTGCTAGGTAAAAAGCATTATGGTCAAGTGTGTAGTGTATTATTAGGTTCATACCCTTCACCAGTATTTGGATTGCATACTTGTTGAGTTCTACATGTAGTGTTGCTTCAAATGTTGATGTAGATGCTTTATGAAATTTTTTGACTTTGATGGAAAAACTTGAATCCATCAAACTAGAACATTCTTGTGAGCAAACTTGAATGAACAATATGCTCTAGCAAAATGTTTTGCAGTTCCTTTAGAGATTCTTCATGTACTAGAACCTTTTCCGCATAGGTAATACACAATGTAACTGTGATGTTATTAAATTACTAAACTAAGTTAATGTAAATTCTTACCTTATGTGTTATGCTTTCATGCGCTTGATGTAGATAGTGTAGAACAATCACCAATAGATTGCCAAAGATCATCTTTAGCTAGCTATAATCCTTGACATAATCTTTTGATAGTTGTTTTGATACTATAAATGTTTTAATAGTTGTTAAACCTTTTATGTAATGCTTGGTATTTTTTGCTTATGAAGATACAATGTAGACTTATATTTAATTAGTATAAGTATTGTTTTGGTACTAGATATTTGCCCGAGTTTAAGCTAAATTGTGTGAAGGTTTCATTTTATACTACACTTTCTAGTATTAAAACCCAAAAATAAAAAAAATAGGAAGGAGAAGAAAAGGATTTTCTATGCTTAACGTCAGTTACAACTGTCGTTAATGTAAGAATAACAATTTATGTGTTTTACTAGTTTGTGTAGGTTTTAATCATTGGAAAATTTCCATTCTATTGTTTTCTTTAATTTTGGCTATAGCTGTTGTTACGTAAGAATTCAGTATTATTTTAACGTTAGTTTTAACTAATACTAGCTGATAAAATTAAATTAGCATTTTTTCACAATGCTTCTAATTGATGCTAGTTGCTCTGAATAATGTCAGTTTTAGCCAATGTTCAAGGATTTTGTCTTCTAACGTTGGTTATTCCTGCAATTATTAAAAACCAAAGTTAAAGGGTGTTTGAACGCACATTATAACAATGACTTTGACAACCAACATTAAACCGTGTAGTGTCGGCCATAACTGCCATTGGAAGCCTTTTTTGATTGACGTTAAATACAATTTTTTTATTGAGTTATGAGAACGGGTAACTAGGATATAAAGTTAAAATCCTAATTAAATCAACAAATTAACAATTTCATAGTTTAGAAATTATTTTATGACACTATTAAGCTAATAATTTTTTATAAGGAATAATTAGAAATATAAGATTAAATAGTAGCCTTAAATAAAGTATGTGACATAAAATATGTGTAGGAAAAATTAAATTAATATATATATATATATATTCCTCTAAAGTTAAGTAAGGAATTATAAGGACTTGGCTAATAAAAGTAAGCAAACATATATCTTGAGAAATATGAGTTCAAATATTTAAAATAAGAATTAAAATTTATAAGGAGATACAAGGAAAGAATATAAGACTATAACAAATAAAGTATTGGTTCTCGATGCTCATTTAGGTATAAGGATGCAATATTAGTGTAGAATTAAATGGCAGCAAAATAAGATTGTAACACTCACAAGTTGTTCTATTCTTAGAAGTAAAAGAACAAATATATATGTTGTAGGTCGCTAATCAGATGATGAACTCTGTCCTAGTGGTAAGGTTTTGACATCCTAAATTTGAGGGCTCTCCTCGATTCTATATTGTGCCTGCACTGCTCCTTCAAGTTTATTGCATCAGCCAGCAATCCTCTATTACCGGCAACGTGTTTCTGGTTGCCATGTCTCATTTTTCCGGTGAACAACACAACTTTTCTGTTTTCTGTACTAGCAACTGCGGGAAGAGGATCTTTCAGCAAGATTGGTGAATTTTTCTTCGATTTTTCATGGGGATGTTGTTGGCTAACATATTTTCAGTCTTTTCCCCTTAGATTTCAGTCCTAATATCATGTTTTTGGGCTCATAGTTTCTGAGATTTGTATGGTAGCTTCCCTAGGGACCAATCCAAAATTTTTTTAGATTTTTAGGTCAAACATAAAATTTAAAAATTCTGGAAAATTAATTGTTAAGGCTGGTATTTTAGGAGCACTATTAATATTTATGAAGTGATATCTTATTGTTGTCCATATATAGGCTTAGTTGAAGGTGAAAGACAGTTTTAAAGTGTTGCAAATTGGGATTTAATTGAATAACTAGAAATAAGAAATAAGAAATATAAAGGAAGTGAATAGAATTGGATTAGTAATTTTAATTGATGAGAAGTTAGCAAGACATGGGGTGGAAGCAAGGAAAAATGAGTTAAAGCTAAGGTATGAATTTTAAGTGGTAAATAAAGAGATATAGACATGAATTTGGTTATTGAGATAATATGGTGAAAGAAGAGTATGTACTAAAGGAAGAAAACTCTATTTAATTTACGTATGTGTTTGAATTAATGTTATGGGTTGGTATGAGATTTGTAGATATTTCAGTTATCCTTAGTAAGTCCTTCCAATTTATGAAATTGCTAAGAGACATTGGAATGAGCCCAAATAAAATGTGTATTGGTGATGGTAGATTAAGGAAATTTGTACTTTTGTATTATAAGGATTATCTTGTGGAATACCCATGACTAAGGAAAGAAGACAAAGTTAATTGAAATACTTTACCAACCAGGTAAGTGATAGCTTTTCTAATGATATCACATGATACATGTTGTTGTTTATCATTTATATTATTTTGTCATGAAATTTTTTTTGTTGTTGTCCTTTTGTTGACCAAGGAATAGCCTATAGACTTGATTTTTTTTTTTTTCAAATGAACTATGAATTATGTGTGATGTTGCATAACATATATAAAACGGATATAATATCATATACAGGCTAATATGTTATTATGATGTGACATTTATGCAAGAACAATCAGAAAGGGATTTATTGAAAGTAAGTATTAGATGCATTAAACAACGTGAATTTGTGCCTCACGACAGTCTGATTTAAATTATCCAAAGGCTAAGTACCATTGACCGATGAATATAGTTTCCCCAAGGATTGTAGATCCTCAATCAATAAATATATTTTGCAAGAGCTAAGTACCCTTGACTGACTTGATTTCCATGAAAGTAAATCCATGACCATTATTTTTTATTGCACAGTTGAAATCTTTCTCTTGTATAATTAACACATGTTTATGTCTTATTACAGTGAGGATTTAAAATGCTGATTTACAGAGAACTGATCATTTTAAAGGTTTAGACCAATAGGTATAGTATTAGATATTTTAAAAGTTATTGTGAAATAAATTGCACAGAGCTCTGCATACCTCAAGGTAGTTGAATTGGTTTTGTTATTGAAATGATACCCATTTATATTTTCTTTAATACCAAATAACCGCCCAAAGCAGCTTCCTGAACTTGAGGGCTAGAATAGCTCTACTTATATCGCAAAGAATATTATTCCTTATTTTGTTAGGGTATCATACTTTTGTAGTAGTGCAATTTGGCCATAATGTAAATAACTATAAATGTGTATGGATGACCACAGGCAAGTTCCTCGTTCCCCTATTTTGTTATAGTTTTATCAGTTATTGGATGATCTGAGAGTTACGCTCTCTTTTCTAGATTTTATTTTTGATGGGCATATAATTGTAGTAATTTCAGTAGGCCTCATTTGTAGAGGACACTGCCAAAATTTTTATAAAAATATATGGTTGTTAAACTGCTTGATATTGAAATTACTGTGAACTTACATTATTGCATGGTTTGTACATTAGTATAATCGGTCGAGAAAACATAGTGGTTGACTTGTAAGAAGGAGATTATTCCCGTTATCTATGCCAATTGCACTCCACGAATTTAGGGTGTGACAAATGTTCATTAGAATAGAGAGATCTAGTTTTTTAAAGGAAAAGATACATGACATATGTTAAATATGACTTCCATCAAGTTGACATATATATATTTCCTTTAATATTAATTGTTCAAAGTTACTTATTAATAGTGGAGTCGTATATTGTCAGGGCAACTTGTTGCCTCAAGTTAATTGCATGTGGCTTGACGAGACTTAAGACTACGTAATCTTTAGTTTTTTAGTTCATTAGTCATGCACTTGTGAGTTAGACTTATTTTCAAGCCTATGAAGTTTTAATCCAGTTAAGGTATGAATAACAAAAGAAAAGACAAATTAATTCCTCTTCTGCATAATGGATCTAATTAAGCGTGCAATATCAATTTTGAAGTAATTGCGTCTATTTTAATGATATCGATCAATTGGAGAAAAATATATATAGCTTCTTTCTCTATTAGAAATCTGGTCACGTCTCAAAAAATAACCTCTTTTTCTATCAAAACCTGTTTGCAATGTATGGACTAATGTAAACTGAGTATATTCTCCAGCCGACTGATGAGTGGTACAACTAACAAAATTAAGCATTTCCATATATTTCAAATCAGACCTTGAGATTTTAATCCCATAATACAAACTATAACCATAGTGTTTTGTTTTACTTTATTCATTTTTATATTTCCAGTGTAATCAAAAAATTATTCAGCATAACATATATGTGTCTTGCATAGTAGCAAAATTTTGTTCATGAGGTGACATATCTCAAATATATTTTCATAAATGTAACTTTGCTTTCTATTTTTTTTTTTTAGTCAGCCATGAATACTACTTTGATCATATATTGTTGTCTTGCTTGCTTTGTTGACGGCGGACCTTATCTTAGATTTCTTTTTTTTTTCATGATTTAATTAATATGAGAAAGATCAGTAATAGAAAACACTATATTATTTATTTTTTATCAAAAAATTATATAATTTGCAAAAATTAATATTAGAAAGACCAGTAATAAAAAACATATAGTTTAGTTAAATTTGTGTGGATTTTACTTTGAAATATTGTTTTATAATATTTCTTTAAAGACTGACGTTGTATATTGGTGATATCAGGGTCATTCTCCTCTACCATAATATTCAATTTATTTAAAATGCAAACAAATTTGTTCTTGATATATGTATGCATCAGATAATCATGAAATATCAAAATATAAATCATATTCCAAACATTAATATAGAGTAATATAGAGAACTACTGCAATATTACTTGATTGTGGTAAAACAATTAACACCTCTTCAATAACAATTATCTTCGAATTTTTGTTTAATTTCTAATTATTTAGCTTTTAATACTAACTATTAGCTAATTCATAACTCAAAAAATTGAAAAAAAAGAGTAGAAAGAGTAATAATGAGAAAGAAAGGGGAAACAAAGAAAGAGAACATATATGGGACGAAAAGAGAAAGATAAAATTAATCAAATTTCACCTAATAACAAAAGAAAAAAAGCTACATATTTGGGTTCCTCTACTTTATCTATTGTTTCAAGTTAGTCCCTTAAGTTTGAAAAATAATCTCATGTTTACAATGGACTTAAATAACAAATGTAAGATGAATTTAAAATTTAACTATTAGCTAACACTTGAAACAAAAAATATAGTTAAGAGATCAAACCATTATTTTAATCTAATTTCTACATAATATCTGTATATATCAATTTATACATTTATATCTTAATCAGATTTTGTGCGCATATGCATAAATTTAGGGTAAAAAAAATATTATTTACTAAAATTTACTGTGCCAGAGCCCTACGCAACCCTAGTTCATCAAAATCGACGAAAGCCCTGCGCTGCTAGAGAATCTGGATGAAACGGGGCAAAGCATGATCTTGCTCTTGATCCTGAAATTTTAATGCTGAAAAAGATTTGGATTTTCTCACCCTCTCAAGTTACCCCAAATCCAAGTCCTAATCCTAATCCTACCACTATATATACAGTTCCATCTCCTTGCCCCCCTCCTCACAAACACAGATCTTTCATCAATCAGTTCAAGAAATCACAGAGAATTTGAGAGATGGATTTGCCGCGCGGGTTTCGATTTTCTCCCACAGATGGAGAACTGATCTTCCATTACTTGGCCAAGAGGGTGTTCGGTGGGGAACTTCCTATTGATGACAAAATCATCAGAGAGATTGATGTGTACGAAGTTGATCCTCATCAACTTCCTCTCTGTAAGTTCTAGTCTCATTGAATCTTATGTAGAATAGCGAATCACGAACACATCTATTTAGATCTCTCCTGCTAGCTTGCGAATATGACGCTGCTCTGTTGGGGAGAAATATATTGAGGGTGTGGGCGATCTTAGATCCCGAGCTCCTAATAAAAATATTAAGATATTCACAATTTGAAGTTGTTCAATTTTTTTTCTGATAAAGTCATATTTTATAAGGAGATTTAAAACACAAAAACAGTTACTTTTCTACTTGCGCCATCTGACCATTTAAATATATTATTATTTAGTCACATTTTTCAAGAAGAGAAAAGATACTCGGATCGGTGTCCATGGAATGATTTTTAGTAGTTAGAATGTATGACATTTGATTCAATTATTCTGATTCAATGACTCATATTGCACAGTATCTAATACTGTACGGCATCGGATCCCAACTCAACTAATTGGTATCATGCAAGTATCACTTTACCGGGTAAACAACCAGATTAATTGAAAATTTTGGTTATCCCAAATTAATGACATTTATGTCAGAGCCATTTTGATTATAAAATTCGTTAGTTTGTGACATCCTAGGAGAAGTAATGGAGGTTAGCAGTAATATAAACATTGTATCAATGATCAACAAACTGCTGTATCAATGGAAGTATCAGGGACCAATCGTTCATTTTATTTTGTTATTTTTATTTTAAAATTTCATAAAATATATATGAATTCTTACTCAAAGTGAAAGTGAGATTATGTGCCGGAATTATATTATATACCAAGGTTTGACATGGATTAAACATGATACGGCTCAAATGGGGACGAATATTCTCCTTGAATTATTCTCCTAGATGCAAACCTATCTGGTGGGCTTGACTGTGAAAATTTTCATATTTTTTTATATCTTCTAATAAACTGATGAGCGTTTCTGATCCTAAATTAGGTAAGCAAACGTATGCCAATAAGAAAGAAGAATACTACTTCACCACCACAGAACCAACAAAAAGATCTGAAGGTACGCATACAATTCGGTTCACTAAGCATGGCTACTGGAAGCAGATTGAAAAAGATGAGCTGGTGATGCACAAAGAGGAAATTGTTGGGTTCAAGAAAGAATTCATCTTCTGCTGCGGACAGCCACCTTTTGGAGCACAAACTAAGTGGGTCATGAGTGAGTATTGGCTCATTTCCAGTGGGTTCCCCCATGAAACTTTTGATGATATTGTTCTTACTAAGGTTGATACTTGTACCATCTCTTGTTGTTCCTATCTTCGTCCCTCAATAAGTAAATATTCGGAAAAAAATATTCTCATTATGATATTGAATAAGAAGTCATGTTGGCAATGGCAGTGATGAGTGGTGACAATAATCATAATAGTGTTGATGGTATATAACCATAAAGGCACCAAAAGATACCATATGTATGCACTCCTCAAACTAAATATTCTGACTTCTAAACTTCATGTACTGTTAACAGTTTCATTCTTCGATTTACAAATTAAGTATTACATTAACTACAGTTTGCTACTCTTATATTTTTTGTTTGGTCTCTGCAGATTGAGACTACTGCAATTTGCAGGCTGAGGAAGAGAGTTCATGATTATTACTTTACTCCAAGAAATGAACCTCCGAAGTATCAACCAAAACGCAGGTGGCTCAAGAGTGAATATTAACTTGATGAAATAGCCAGCTTTTAATGTATTCGAGTACTTCATTACTTGTTTAGTTATTTTCACATTCCAACATTAGTTTTTGCATCGGACTTCTTGTCCTGTACTTTTGAGTTTGATTTTGTCAAGGAGTAAACCTTTTTAAGAGGTTCTTGAGTATTCTTAGTTCAATCCAGATGAAGGTAAAAGGCTGATAGTGCAGCTTAAGAAAATAAGAGGGATGGTAGTTTTATAACTGCATGCTTCGATTATGGAATCTAATATTCTACGATTAAGGCAGAATATTTATAATTAATCCTATATCGATTAAGGCATCTAATGATCGATATTTTGGTCAAAAATTCCGTTTCCAACAACCCATCACCTTCTTCCTTACCATTTTTTAATTACTTTTCGTTTCTTCTCTTCTCGTTATTTCTTCTCTCTTTTTTTTTTCCCTTTTTTTTTTGTTATCTTTTAATTGTTAATGTTTTTCTTTTTCTTTTTTCACTTTTTTGGTGTTTCTAGTTTGTTACTGTGATAAGATAAGTTGATAAGAAGAATTTGAGTTTAGGGTTTTGAAACTCAAATTACTAAATGACTATGGTTGAAGTGGTAATTTTTTTTATTACGGAGTATATTTATAGATACAAAGAACATTTTTTATATGAATTTTTTTCTTTGTCATGTTATTACCTTTCAAGGCATTGAAGAAAAATCGACATAGCCGTTACACTAGAATTCTTTTAAATTCAGTAGCTATTTGCTACTATCTCTATCTTAGGTATTGAAAGAGGTGTGTAGGCCTAAGATTGAATGCATGATTTCTGAAATTTAAAAGCAAAGATGAGATTAACTCAAAATCGGAAAAAATTCATTTAAGGATCATAACTTTATGATATTTTTGTGAAGGATATTAAGTTTTAAAATTATTTTAAAAGATTCATAAATATATATATCTATATATATATATATATATATATATATAATTTTTTTACTCTAAAAAATCTTACTTTGAAACTATAGGATCCAACTTTAGGATACCTTTTCATATTATATACCTTTAGCGTCTTAGGGCAAGATCCTTTAGAATAGAAAAGAAAACTTGTTTTATAATTAAATCTTTTAAAATAATTTTCAAAATTTAAAGCCTTTTATAATAAAAATTTTGAAACTTATTATATTTTATTATAATTTTTTCAATAAAATATGCAAACTTTTAGGTATTATAATACCCAGAATTTAAGCATCTCAACCATGACTTGTCTTATGGAAAGAGAATCTTCTAACATTGTAAGGCATAGATGTTTTGAAGTTCTTCAGCCTTTTTGGATCCAAAGTGAACGTTTGTATATAATTTATTTTGCTTATACCATATTTCAAGTATAATCATATTTGAAAAAAAAGTATATATATGAACATGAACACAAATATTTTCTTAATTACAAAAAATAATATTTGGGATGCCATTGTCTTTTTAGATTTGGTTGAATTTAATGGAATGATTTTTACTGGCCATGAAGTGAATATAAATAGAAAGGGGTATATTATAATTGTCTTGATTCGCAAGACCGATTGGTCATTCCATCTTATTACTCTTTTTTTTTTTAATGCCAAAAATAGATATGAAGGCTGGAGCAGTGAGTGTGTGTGTTCAAACTAATTCAAATTGTGAAACCAGTGACATGAGAGTGCACTTGTCTAAATCATGTTTATACAAGTGTTTGACAACATGAGATCCAAACTTAACTAACAATTAGAAAAAGGTCCGGCAAGAGGGAGAGTGCAAGTGTGTTCTGCTTAAAGCCCCATTTTATGCCCATTCTAATTCAATTTAAAATTGGATGTAGTTGTCATTTGAATTCTTTTAAATTAAAAAATTATTTTACTGCTATCATTGTATTCTCAGAGTGTTAAGGCAAGTTTTTCAGAGTAAAATAAAAAAAGTAAGTTTTCAAAAATTCTTTAGAATATATCAAAATTTAAGACCCTTTAGCATAAATATTTTAAACTTATAATTCATAATTGTAATTTTTTCAATAAAATATATAAACTTTTTTGGTATTATGAAATGCCAATCATCATTCTTATGGAAACTTTTAAAATTCTGCACACACCTATAATGCAACAAGTATTATAAGTGCATAAGGTTTTTCAGAAATTATTAGAGACATGGACAACATACTTTAAAAATTGGTTTTAAATTCTTCAAATTTTGTTTGCTAAATATGACAGACAGGAAGTCCTAAAAATCATTAAAAAGTAATAAGAGCATTTTCTTATTTTCATCCCTAACAGATAGGTGCATTTCCAAATTAGTTATCCAGATGAATATTTTCTTTTTCAATTCAATATTCCCTATTTATTACAATACTTTCATTGTTATATATCCTTTCATTCTATCTCTATTCAGAAACTAACATATGGAACCTAGCAGTAAATACTTAGGTATTCAAACCTGACACATTCAGTACTACTGTGATGTCATAATAAGGAACTATAATTTCATGAGGATCAGAAGCTACATGCCTTTCAAGTTCAACCACTCAATCCAAGTTTTATAGACTTAGTTGTATTAATTATGTGAATTGAGTATCTGTCAAGTGTGAGTTAACTAGTGTTACGTTTGTAAAATAAATATCTGGTTTAATAATCTGTTAGCTTTTACGTTTATTTATGTAACTGAAAGCATTTTAATGAATGGGAGACTAAATTTTAAAAAAAAGTTTATTAAGGATGGACTTTTAAATTCACTTACTTAGTCAAGAACAAAAATAAAGATTTTCCACTACAGAAGCATTAAAATTTAAAACTAAACAACTTGCTAATGTTCACTTTTATCTGGAGATCAGAAGACTATAGTACTTAGAACAATAGATTGTCAACCATGTTGCTCCTGAGCCTTGCATTATTTAGAAAGGCAACATATGTTTGCCACTTAACTTTAGTTTATTAAGATCTAATTTTAAGGTATGAGACTTGAGTTCCACATTGGAAGTATGGGATTTGTGAGGTTTTATAAGGATATGGGGCTCTCAAACTCCAACCTCATTGGCTAGCTTTTAGGGTTCAAAGGTTCATATTGTAGTGTTGTGCAAGTGGTGAGGCTTGCATGTTAGTGTTAGCCTAGGGTCAAAAATCTACGTAGAAATGTCACTAAGGTTGTGGAGCTTGATGCAATATGCTACGAGTATAAGTTCCAAAAAAAAAAAAACTAATTCAGTTGGTGAGAGAACTCCCAATTTTTAAGCTCACTTTGTAGGAGAGGCTCAATATATGACTTGTAACATAATGTTACCCAATTGTAATATATGAGACATGAGTCCCATATCATAAGTAAGGGATTTGATATGAAGTTTGTAACCTTGACCTCTCCATCTTGATGAGCTACCTTTTGGGGTATACATGGTTCTCTTAAAAATGTTTCTTTTATTGCTTTTTTTAATTATGATCTAGAAATTGAACATTCTTAATAAGAAACAACAAGAAATTCATCATTGCATATTAAGGATACTATGGTCTCACATAAACTTTACTAGTTAAGTTTTAAGTGTCTAAGGAGATAAAAAGATCCCACATGACTATTTAAGAAATAAACTAAAAATAAGGTAAATTAAAACTAAACTAAACATACTTATAATTAGTGTGTATGTGAGGAAGTGAAGATTATTTACACTATCTATATATAGGTATATTGTAATGTATGTTTTATTTCAAAGTAAAAGAGTCCTTTCTTCAATGTAGAGATGAACCAAAACAGTACAACTAGCAATAGAAATATAGAGAATAACTACAAAAAAGAACAAAAAGTAGAGTATCTGATAAGATTATAACAGAATAGAATAATCAGGGAGAAAAGAGAATTCCCTTCTTCCACACAAATAACATCACCCCTTGCGTTCTTAATCTCTCAAGCACCAACTCATCTACCTAATTCTTTTATTTCTTCTCACATACCTCACACCTTTGCCATATTAGCTCAACTGCTCATTCTGAACACATGTTTCCCATGCCATGTCATTATTTCTACCAACAACTTCAGTTAGAGTTAACCTGTGTCCTATAACACTGCCTCCCTCAATAATAGGGACCTTGTCCTCACGGACAAAGTTGCGATAATGGGTCTGAAAAGAAGCCAAGTTCTCCCGCATAACATGATTTGCATTCACTCTTCCCCATTGTACTAAAATTAAGGGACCTAAGCATCATGTTGTCAAATAGTATGATACATGAAGATAACCTAAGGTTGCAAAATTGGACCTTCATCTATTGTTAAAAGTAATAGTGGTACATCTAATTGGTAGGATCACCATAACACCCTTTTTAAAGCAGACACATTAAAGATTGGGTGGATTCAAGCTGTTGGGGGAAGTTGAAGCTTATACATAACCTTGCCAATTTTCTCCATAATGGGAAAGGGTCCAAAATATCGCATGCCTAACTTCTTATTTGCTCACAAGGCTAAAGAATGTTGGTAGTAGGGTTGTAGTTTTACAAATACATACTCACCCACATCAAACTCAACCTCAATTCGTTTGGAATCAACATACTTCTTCATTCTATGCTGAGCTTTCTATAGATTTTCCTTAAGCTGATCTAGTAACGCTTCACGATTGAGCAACTCCTATTGCACTGCAAGATTATCTTGAGCAAAAGGAACATAGCAATTTAATTATGGAAAAGAGACATGGCAACTAAAGTATGCTTAGGGTCTGCCCATGGCAAATATCTTGCCCACAACCTTGGCACTTCAAATACAAAGCACCAAAGATACATCTCAAGGCATTTATTTGTAACCTCTGTTTGACCATTAGCTTGAGGATGGTAAACATAGCTCATCCTCACGGTAGTTCCCTAAAGTTTGAATAGATGTTGCCAAAAGGCAATAGTAAAGACCTTGTCGTGATCCACAACTATCGAATGAGGGATACCATGTAACTTGACCACCATATCTATGAACTTAGTAGCTACTTGAGCACTTGTAAATGGATGTTTTAATGTCCCAAGATAAGCATATTTGGATAGGCGATCCACCACCATTCTAATTATTGAAAATCCCATAGAAAGTCATAAACCAGATATGAAGTCTATGGAGACATCTTATTATTGCTCTTTCTACTCTCTTTTTTTTTCAATTTTTTAAGTTAAGAATTAGCTAATAGTTAATTTTAAAAGCTAAATAATTAGAAATTAAACAAAAATTTGAAGATAATTGTTATTGAAGAGGTGTTAATTGTTTTACCAATACAATCAAGTATTATTGCAGTAGTTCTCTATATTACTCTATATTAATGTTTGGAATATGATTTATATTTTGATATTTCATGATTATCTGATGCATACATATATCAAGAACAAATTTGTTTTGCATTTTGAAAAAACTGAATATTATGGTAGAGGAGAATGACCCTGATAACACTAATATACAATGTTAGTCTTTAAAGAAATATTATGAAATAATATTCGAAAGTTAAGTCTACACAAATTTAACTAAACTATATGTTTTTTTATTACTGGTCTTTCTCATATTAATTTTTTCAAATTATATAATTTTTTTGATAAAAAATACATAATCTAGTGTGTTCAATTATTGGTCTTTCTCATATTAATTAAATCATGAAAAAAAAATCTAAGTAACGTCCGCCGTCGACAAAGCAAGCAAGACGACAATATGTTGATCAAAGTAGTATTCATGGCTGACTAAAAAGAAAAAAGAAAGCAAAGTTACATTTATGAAAAATAATTTTGCTACCATGGATGATACATATATGTTATGCTGAATAATTTTTTGATTACACTGGAAATATAAAAATGAATAAAGTAAAACAAAACACTATAGTTATAGTTTGTATTATGGGATTAAAATCTCAAGGTCTGATCTGAAATATATGGAAATGCTTAATTTTTTTAGTTGTACCACTCATCAGTAGGCTGGAGAATATACTCCGTTTACATTAGTCTATATATTGCAAGAAGGTTTTGATAGAAAAAGAGGTTATATTTGATGAGAGGCGACCAGATTTTTAATAGAGAAAGAAGCTATATATATTTTTGTCCAATTGATCGATATCATTAAAATAGACCCAATTACTTCAAAATTGATATTGCACGCTTAATTATATCCATTATGCAGACGAGGAATTAATTTGTCTTTTCTTTTGTTATTCATACCTTACCAGGATTAAAACTTCATAGGCTTGAAAATAAGTCTAACTCACAAGTGCATGACTAATGCCCTGAAAAACCTAAGATTACGTAGTCTTAGGTCTCGTCAAGCCACATGCAATAACTTGACGCAACAAGTTGCCCTGACAATATACGACTCCACTATTAATAACTTGCTTTGAACAATTAATATAAAAGGAAATATATATATGTCAACTTGATGGAAGTGATCATATTTAACATATGTCATGTATCTTTTCCTTTAAAAAACTAGAGCTCTCTGTTCTAGTTAACATTCTTATTGCAACTCTATAACCTCGTAAGCAAAGCCATAGCAATGTATAAAACGACCTTTACTCCACTTTTACTCCCGGGATTTTAGCAAAGAGATCAATCAACTTATTGTAAGCATTTGTGAAGCGATTAGGTTAAACAAAGTGCGAAGAAAAATCAAAACTCTTGATGCAAAATGCATGAAAAGAAATGAATAAACTTGATTTTCAAAACCGATTTATTTGAAGTTGACACTAAATTTTTTGAAAGGTAAATCAATGAAAAGAAATATGAGTTCGAGTGTGTATATGAATGTGTAGAAAAAAGTTAAAAGCATCTCTACAATACTTGTTTTTAAGAACTATTTAGTCATGTGAGAGTCCTAAGGATATGGTCTAGATCTTCTAATGATTACCCAGTATACAAACGTGCAAAAATAATAGAAAGAAAGTGAACGCATATTCATTAAAAAAAATAAATGGAAAAAATGGATATCTCAAAGGGCTAGAGTTGATTTATGATGAAAGTCTAGGGTTTTCATATTGAATGTTCACGTAGCACGAATCAAGTAAAAAATTATTGACATCTATTGGCGTTTTCTACCTTTTGTGAAAAGAAAAATAAACTTGACTTCTTCACAAATAAAAGGAGCGGCAAAATTATTTGGTTGACTTTTTGTTAAATTGGTTGTAAAGTTTCAATTTATGAAATCAACATAATTTCAATCTCTTATGCACTCTCATCATTTTTTCTTTTCTAATATTTTAGATTTTTAAAGTATTTTTTATTTACCTTTACTAAATTTCTTTGTAAGAAGGATAAAATTGTTACGAATTTTTCTTCTAAAATTTTTCCAAGCATATGGTGTCTGCATGACACAAAAAAAATGGATGAATCCAAACTAAATCATGACTCCACATGTTAGTTAAATAACCCAAATAAAGAATGTGTTTGTGTATTTGGGGAATGCCCGGAAAGAAATGATGTTCACAAAACACACAAATTAAATTGACTTCATATTAATTAGTCTCATAATGTGAAAATGACTAAGAAATTTAATAAATGTCTAACTATATATATATATATATATATTAAAAATTTTAGATATTATATTTTTCACAAATATTCAAACAAAATAGTGAAATTTACAAGACTTATCAATCAATTCTCAATTTAGACTCTCACTTGTTAACTTATTCACAATTCAATCCTTCTCATTTAATTACAACTAAGAGACTAAATGTGTTTGCTTTAAAATTAGTGAGGGATTGAATTAATAATGAACTTCTAAAAACCAAACTAAATTGAGAGTGAGAACTAGTGAAGGATTAAATTGAAAATGGAACAACAAATGTGAGAACAAAATTAGCGAGGGATTAAATTGAGAATTAATTGATATGAGAGAGACAAAAATAGTATTTTACTTTAACTAAAATGGCTTAGATATTAAATAACATTCTTACATTTATTTATTTATTTATTTTAATTATAGATATTTTAGTTTGGAAAGTATTGAAACAAAATATGGTCCTCACAGTGAAATTGACAAATTAGAGACTGTAAAAATGGGAAGGAATCAACAACCTTGGCCCACACTCATGAAGCCAACCTGGCAAATCCTCAAAGGCGCCCGCAGTTCATGAGCTCTTTCAACTTTCAAGGGCTTGCACCAAAGCATGACATCGAAAGCGGTTGGTGGAATGGAAACCGAAGATGCTCACAAACAGACAAATATTAAAATGCCGCTTCTACATGCCACCACCATTCTAACTCATTTGAATGTCATCGTTCCAAAATTTACCAAAAAAAAATAAAATTAGAGTGGAATCTTTTCTGAATCTCATTATCGCTCATTTCATAATGCTTCGCGCTTAAAACCTTCCTTCAAATGTTGCATACAGATTTTTGGACTTTGCTTCAACGAATTCATGCAGCTCAAATTCTTCGCAACGTCAAAGAGATGAAAGCATACGACGTTGGTCCTCATATATAACTTCAACTATTTGTTTCAACTTCTTATTGCATTTGCCTATTAAGTTTTATTCATCATAAAAACGTCACAGACATGTTAGAAGTATATGATAAAAATGCTCATACAATGAACGAACTTTTTTCATCGAGCCATTGGAAATTCGGAATTGCCACTTTCTTAGCTTTTTTCCTTTTTTAATTCATCTTTGAACATGAAAAATGCGAGCGGGTGGAAGTTATCATAGTAAACCAAAGAAAGATGCAAAGAAGTTGTTTATTGGATCTACATTGTTACATGGCTAGAGAGAAATTGACACAGCATATCTGAACTTTCAGTCCTTTGATACACTTCAACTAGTTTGTCTTCAATATTTTCATTTGTTATCTATATAATTAGGAATTAGTCAACCACTTGAATTATGCACACTCTTCTATACAGTCTTCCAATATTACTAGACACCAACACCAAGTACTGCTGTTATGGAGTGAATGATTCGGTCCAGTCTAGGCGTTGTCATTCAAATTTTTTGGACAAACACTACAAGAAAACATGAAATTAGGGACGGAATTTAAAGAGGAAATAATTTCCGTGTCTATTTTGTTCCAAATTTGTGTCCAATTCATGTCAAATATTTTTGTTTATTTTTCTATGTTTAAAATTAATTAGAGACAAAATTCTAGGAGTAAAAATTCCATGTCAATAATCCATCCCAATTTCCTCCTCAAAATCGTCACTAACATAATTTTGACAATTATTTTCTCAACCAAATGATTTTGGGGTGGATTTTAGGCATGAAATTTTCCCTCTCAAAAGTTCATGCCTTGCGTCAAATCCTTGTCAAAATAAGAATATGCTAACCAGGAGTAATCTAATTAAATTAAAGACGGCATTTAGAAAGGGAAAAATCCATCCTTAGTACTTATGTTTTTAAAAAAAAATTAGAGAAATAATTATTTCAACATTGAATATTATTTTTCTTATTATTTCATTTTTTAAAGAATTGAATAATAAATTTTTAAGGTATTTTTACATTAGAAAATAAAATGAGAATTAATAATATAATGTTTTTAATTTACATTTAAATATATTGTAATATATGAAAATATATTTTGATTAAATTGAATAGAAAAAATATTTGCTCACATTTGTTTAATTTCAATACATTTAAATATCTTAAGATGGTAAATGATCAAAATAATTTATGATATGCTATTGAATACAAATCTAAAACAATTCGTGTAAAGAAATTATATTGAAATAATGAAATGGTCATGGGTCAATAGTTAATTTGACTATAGTTGAACCAAAATTGAATTGCTTCGTGTAAAGAAATTATAGAAAAAATATAAATATATGCAATATTTTATGGTTAAACTAATATAGAAAGGAATCATTTTAGTGTCGCACTTTTTGTATTAATATCATTTGGTTATCTATAAATTTTCAAAATGCCTTTTTATGAGATTTTAAACTCATTGGATCCAAGTTCTTCTATCTTGACATTAAGTAAGTGAATGATTATTCTGTTTTAGTAATTTTTATATTTTTAAAAGACTATTTTAATACTATTAATTTATGGAGCAATAAATTAAGACTTATGTAAAAAGTATAAGACTAAGATAAAATAGAGTTAGAAGAATTGCTATGAGATGGGCTAACTAAGCTAGTCCTGATGAAGCTATATTACTTAAAGGTTCTAAGGTCACTAAATGTGGACAACTTCAAACAATTGTAGAATATGGGGTTTCTCATAATTAGACAAGACAGAGTATCTTTCGAGAGCTCCCATATTGGTCAACAAATATGATTCAACACAATCTTGATGTTATACACAGATTAGAATGTATTTGACAATGTGATTAACACCATCATGGATGTTAAAGGGAAAACAAAAGACAATGAAAAGGAGAGGATGGACATCCAAGAATATTGTTGGTGAAGAGAATTAAAACTTGTAGACTGTGGGGGTAAGTTATTCAAACCTAAGGCAAACTACACTCTTAATATTGAACAAAAATGATAAGTTTGCCAATGGATCAAGAACTTGAAATTGCCAGATTGGTATGCTTCTAATATTAGTCCATGTGTGGATAGCAAAGAAGCTAGACTCTATGGATTGAAAAGTCATGGTTGTCATGTATTTATGGAGCATTTGCTTTCTATAGCCTTCATTGCCTTACCAGAAGTTGTTTGGAATCCACTAACTAAGCTTAGTCGATTCTTCGTAGATCATTGCTCTACCACATTGCGAGTGGATGAATTGGAAATGATAGAGTAGAACATATTTCTTACATTGTGTAAATTAGAAAAGCTTTTCCCCCAGGCTTTTTTGACTCTATAGAACACCTACATATACATTTAGCATACGAAGCTAAGGTTGGTGGACCAGTTTAGTATCAATGGATGTATCCATTTGAAAGGTAATGATTATTTATCATTGATATTGTTGGGATTAATATACACTACCAAAGGTATAATCTAACATTCTATTACTTACTTATATTGGTTTCTCCATAACTTAAAGAGGAAAGTAAAGAACAAAGCTCGTGTGGAAAGGTCTATGTGTGAGGCTTTTATAATTAAGGAGACAACAACTTTCTGCACACATTATTTTGAGTCACATATTCACTATGGGATAACTAGACTACCAAGAAATGATGATGGTGGTGAGTTCCTTCTACCCTTAATTTCTACCTTTAATTATCTAGGTCATCCAAGTGGTGCATGGAAGTCACATTTTCTTAGTGACGCTGAACTTGCTATGGCCATAAGATATGTGCTGATAAATTGTGATGAAGTGCAACCCTATTTAAAGTAAGTGTTACCCAACTATTACATAATATTACCCTACACACAATTTATATGTACATTAATAACCCAACTTCACAATATAACTTGTTTGTTAAAGGGTTAACTGATTCAATGCCTCAAATCACGAATACTGATGTGGATTACCATATTGAAGTTGAGTTTCCATCATGGTTCCATGACCATGTAAGACGTTTTACACTTCACATACTTTGACTTATAACCTTATTTTCAATATGTCAATCACTTTATACATACTTGTTCAATAGGTTCACAATCCTATCAACAATGTTAGGGATCCTTTCTTGCATGACATTGCTTGTGGACCAAAGAGGACAGTCCAAACATGGCCAATATATTTTGTTAACAATCATAAGCTCCATGTACATGCAATGAGCCATTATAAATCTATGATTAATAGTGGAGTTTGCAATTAGGAAATTAATGACAGTGAATCAGAAAGTGATTACAATGGCATATTACAAGAGGTTATAGCGCTAGAGTATACAAGGTCACCAGTGAAGTGAATCACACTTTTCATGTGTGAATGGTTTGATCCTACCCTCAATCGCAATATTAAGGTTCATGAACATTATATAATTGTTGAACTTTGAGTTTTAAGGAGGAACAATAAGTATGATCCATTTATTCTAGCTTAACAAGCCAAACAGGTGTACTATTTATCATATCCAGTAAATCGTGAAAAGACTGACCGGTTAGCCGTCACCATGATTAAGGCCAAAACTATAATTGATGCCTCAAGTACAACAGAACTTGACATTGGTGCATTTCAAAGTGATAGGCTAGAAATTGTATTGCCCCTAATCATCCAAAATGATGAACTTCCAACTTTAAGAGAGAATGAAGGTGGCTTTAAAGAAGTAAATATAATTAGGACAAATCAAATGGTCACTAAGAGTAAATATGAGACTATAAGTGAATATGAGACTAAGAGTGAATTTGAGTCCCTGTTTCATTCATTTGATGAAGATGAACATAATAATGTACAAACACCTGACTCTAATGCCTTAAGTGAATAACATGTTTGAATATGGTAGGCCAAATTTTTCATATCATTTTTTTCCTCATACATGCTTGCATCTTGTGCTCAATTTATCTGTTTCTTCTAAATATATATGTGTGTGTGTGTGTGTGTCTGTATCTGTGAACAACTTTCAAACTATTCTTATTCATGTGTAGATGATCAGACTAGTCGAGGTTGAGGACAGGGTACGTCCTTTTATCATTGTCGATTATCTAGTGGTTCAACATATATTCCCTTCATTCTTGCCACTGCTATTCTAGGCATGACATCTTCCTTTTCTCATCGGATCCACTTGGCCTCTTCTTCTAGGACACCATCCCCGTCACCTTTATCTATTGGATCTGAGGACCAAACTTTTACACCTCCTCCACTGGATATCAATAATCCATAATACCTTCCCTGTAGTGAGAGCCCTCAAGATATGGCATCAGGTGCTGGCACACAAATTCCTTTCAAACCATGGGGTTGAGATCCCGCTTATGGTCGCACGTGGATTTACCCTAACAACCATATGTAAGTTTCTATCTTCTTGCATTGCATTCTTTTATTTCATTTATGACAATAATTTTAATGTTGATATTAAAATGCATAAATTCAACCCTATTATTGATGTTGTGTGAAAGTTTTCACATATTATTCTAGGAAAATTTGAACATCCGTGTTATAGTGGGGAACAACACCTCATAAGGTTAAGAAGATGTGATTCAACAAGTAGGCAATACATATATCAATTATTTCCTCTATTTATTTTATGTTCATTTATTGATTTTCTTTTTGCAAAGTCTATGTAGAAATTGTACAAATGGCTTCCAAAGCATGATGGCCAAATTAGGAGCAATTAGTATAAAAAGTGTGGGGAGCTACTTCAGGCCATGATGCGTAAAGTTTGTAAGGATCTGGCGAATGACATTAGGCCCAAATGGATCCCAAAGGATGTAATGAATCACTTAGTTGAATTATGGGATTCAGATGCTTATAAAGAGAAGCGTAAAGTTATGAAAAGGAATAGAGCATCTCTTAAAGGTGGGACATTACATAAGGGTGGTAGCATTCTCACTTCATAACACAAAAGGAGGTTGGTAACTGTTTCTTATTCATACATCATTTAGTCAATTATATGTAATATCTACAAATTCTATCTTTTATTTCAACATATCATTTTTTAACATGGTTTCCCCCCTAAATATATAGGCGAAAACACTTGGAAGGGAGCCTACATTACTTGAACTTATCTTAAAGACACATCAAGATTAGAAGAGTGGGGAGTTTATTGACCATTGAGAGGCTATAATATATATGAGTTTATTGAACTAGTTTGAAATGTTTATTGTATTTATTTATATTTTCAAACTAATTAAGACAATTTTTTAACTTTTTTCCATTTTGTAGGCTAATTATATAAGGGTGAAATCATCAAGATCATCTCAAGGGTCAACAGAGGTTGTAATAGAGTTAAGCCAAGGTGAGGAGACGACCCTATGGTTAGAAGTTGTGTGAGGTATGAACAAGAAGGGTAGGATCTTTAAGGTAAGGCCTGAGGCACTAGACATAGCTGCATTTATTTCCACTCTTTGCTCTACTACGCCATCAGGATTGCATCCTAATTTTAAAGATGAGTTGCAGCAACATATAGATGTTGCCATTGCTCGCCTCGAAGGCATTATCTCCCAACAGGCTAATGTTATTTCCTAGCAAGGTGATGTCATTTGGAGACTAGTTCATGGGCTTAAGGAAGTAAGGTCTCATATGCAACTTCCACATGTTCAAAAAGATAGAGCCACTGATGTAGACATGTTAGCCCCTAATCATCCAGCCATAAATTAGGTTGTCCCTTTTTAAAATATTTGCTAAAGAACATAGCCATTTTGATAATTACATTTGGATTCATTTTAAATTTATATTATGTTGGACTTTATTGTGGATTTGTTTAATGTATGTACTTTAATATTAATGTTATGACTACTTCTGTATTTTAGTCCGCTAGTTCTCTGCTGTGTTATCAGTATTTAGGTGTGCAAATGTCCAATAGCAATATAATGTTGAATAGGAATATGACATTTTGAGGTGGATTAGGGATTAAAAAAATTCCCAGATTGCAAATTAGGGATGGATCATGTATAGTTTAGGGATGGACATCTTTTTCATATTGTAAAATAAGGATGGATTAAGGATGGATCAGATATGAGTATATTTCCAAATGGCAAATTAGGGATGGATCATGGAAAGTTCAAGGTTTTTAAGGAAATTAAACTTCTTGGGGACACTGAAGAATGCTATAGAATCAATATGCTACAAGGCATCTGATTTGTTGACAAGGAATGTTTTCACGAAGGGTTACCCATACGAATTCAAGCACAAAACTTATAAGGTCATAAAGGAGTTTAACCTTAAGTCTCAAGTAGCTGGAGAGAAAAGTTTACTAAATGATTTCAAGGAATTGTATCTCCAAGTTAATGACAAGAATAAGATTTACAAAAGAAAGAGAAAGAAATAGCTTGATAAGCTTATCATCAAGTGCAAGTTCTGGTCAGGCCAAAAGGCACCACATTTCAATTCAAGACCAAAACTTTTCCCAGTGAAGTTTAAATCTTATTTGTTTGGGCCATTTCTAGTGGCTTATGTCTCTCCTCTGAAGCCATTGAAGTTAAAGATGGAAAAACCAACACTATGATCTTGGTTAATGGATAGAGACCTAAGCAATACTACTATGGCAACTTAGATTGCCAAAAGTCCTCCATTGCTATTGCATAGCATTGAAAAATGAGGGAGTTTGGCTGAAAACCTAAAACTTAGCATTTTTAGGAAGCAACCTAAAGAGTTTTTTTTAGTGTTCTTTGATTTTTTTTCCAATTTAGAGTATTTTTTATTGTTTCCTTTAGTTTGATTTAGTTGCATTATATGCAAGTTGCACAAGATGAGCATGGAGAAGGCAAGCCCATAAGGAACTTTCAAGACTTGCCACCACCACTATCTTAGTCAAGTAGAAATGAAGAGGAAGAAAACTAAAATTAATTATGTTCAAGGACATTTCTTCTCATCCTCTTATACATTCCATTTTCATTGATTTTCTCATGTTATTTTACACGACTAGTATAAGTCAGACATCTAGGGGTGTAATGATTAATTAGAACTCATTACTTGAACTTGAAATACCTAATAGTTAACTGTAATTAATTATTTTCCAATTGTCCTATTCATGAGTGATTATGGTTGCGTTAGTTAAGTTGTCTATTTTCTCTCCCTTTTAGATCTTTATATTGTTGAACATCGAGCACATGCAATGGCATGCATTTGATAAGAATAATGATAGCATGATGAGATATCTAAAGGATTCTGAGGCATGGAAGAGATTTAACCTAATGTATCCTCAATTTGCTTTAGATCCACGTAATGTACGCTTAGGTTTGGCCACAAATGGTTTTAACCCTTTTGGTAATCTGAGTACAAGTTATAACATCAAGCTAGTGGTGTTAATGTCTTACAATCTCTCACCCTAGATGTGTATAAAACAAAGTTCTTTCACTCTCTGAATGATTATTCCAAGGAAAAGAGCACCAAGAAATGATATACATGTGTATATTCAACCATTAATAGATGAGTTAAAGGATTTATGGCATGTTGGAATTGAAACATATGATTCCTTCACCAATGAGGTGTTTAATATGTTGTAGCCCTAATATGGACTATTAGTTATTTTCTAGGGCTTAGAACTTTATTTAGGAGGAATGTCCACACTCGCTTGGCATGTCCTAATAGTAATTTTGACTCAACACCTATTTGTCTTCCCCATAGTTGGAAGTATTTTTTATGGGTCATCATCATTATTTAAGCCCAGGGCATAAGTTTAGATTGGCCTCAAATTGATTTGATGTAAAGAAGGATAGGAGAAGTCCTCCAAAAGCAATTACTGTCTTAGAAATCTTAGAATAGCTTTAAAATGTTAATGTTATATTTAGGAAAGATGTTGATGTTGATGTTTATGATAGTGAGCCATTCCAACTGTAACACTTAGACATTATATTGCCTAAGTTTGAAGCAAACTTATGCCTATCTAGGTAATATTTTCATTATGTTACTCTTGAGTAATATGACTTACACTTTAGCTAATGCTCTTTTTTATACTACTTTACCTATAAGTATTGATGTGACTTATCTTTTGCCTGTACACTTGAACTAATATTTTCTTTTATTTTCCTTACTAAACAAGAATTTTGAAGATGAACAATTCCTCAGGAAGTGTAAAGTGGGAAGGGGCACTAGTAGTTCCCGTAGCAATGGAAATTCCATATCTAATCCACCAGGTCCATAAGCATCTCTAGGATTGAACTTCCATGTTGTTTTAACAGATGTTTAGAATGATAACATATTGGTAGAAGAGGCCAACATGGAATCTAGGTAGCCAAAAAAGCTTGAACAAGCTAAAAGCGTAAACAACCCATAGAGCGCGAATAACTTACACGGCTACATCAAAGATAATCTTGGGTAGTTGATGTTATTCGTATATTTTTGTAGTTATTTATTTTTATTAGCTTACTAATTTTCTCTCAACAGATGAGGAAGGAAAAGTGCAGACTCAATCATTAACTATTCATTATGCTTGGTCTTTTCCATGTGGGCACTGGATTATAGTCTTATTTAATGAGACCTACCATGTAGTCAGAGATGGAGGTGGTCTACTTAGTGTTTTCTTAGGCACCATTGCCAAAGATTTTAATGCATTTCTAATTAGTTATAGGAATTGGAGGCTTATACCTTCTAAGTATAAGGATCACATGCTATAATGCATTAACGTTTATGTTTTACAATCCTACAGACAAAGTTTGTACTTAATGAATGATGATATCCACAAAAGGTATGTTTTACAATCTATTGGAGGTAAGTGGAAGAGTTCTTGTTGTGACTTGTATAAGAATGATGGGATGTACACTCGCAAAGAATTACTCTAAGATGTACCAGAGGGTATTAACAAGGATCAATGGGCAATATTCATTGACTATAGACTTTCTCAAAGGACACAAATGGTAACACAGTTCTTGGAGTTACATGTAACCATACATGATCATACTAATTTGTTTTACTTTATCATTATGAAATTGCTCAAAAGAATAAACAAAATCAAAAGATGTTGATGATGCCACACACTAGTGGATCGAAAAGCCTTGCACAAAATAAAGCTGAGATGGTAAGGGCAATTTGATCAATACTACAACAAAAGTTAGTCCATCATTTGAGATATGTCAAATTTTCCTTTAAATTTGTTGAAAGCAGAGGTTGGGAGACCAATTACAAGGGAGATTTATGGACTGTAGTACATGAGCATTCCAATAGGTCATACATGAACGATGAAGCAAGAGTTATTAGTGTGAGTATATGAATTTTGTGGTATTGAGATGTTTACTTGTGCTCTTGTTGAAATGATTGATTCATTTATTTCTTGTTAAATTTGTAGGACATAATTGTTGAAATTGAGCAACAAGACATTTCATCTTAACAAATTTCAATTAATGATTCTTTGGCTAGGGCATTGAGAACCCCAGAGCACAATGATTGGGTGTATGGATTTGGCTTAGCTGTTTGCCCAACTCAGGTATTTGGGCATAGTAGAAGTAGATTAGGAAGTCTACCCTCTGGTCTTTCTTATAATGAGTGTGAACACCTCACTCAAAATTACTTAATTATTTTAAAAGTTATCAATTAATAATGAAAAACCATAAAAAGAGAAGAATAATATAAACATAAAAAAAAAAAAAAAACAAAACAAACAATCCAAAAATAAAGATAAATAATGATGATATTTAAAATCTGAAAAATTAAAATAAAAAAAAATCCAAAAAAAAAAAAAGAGAGAAAACGTAAGAGGCACGCCATGCAACTGACTGGGAGGACTACAAGCCACCCTTATGCAAGGGTAGCAATGATGGCTACCAAAGAGGGGGGGTCGAGAGTCAGAAAAAAGCAAGAGGCAGAAACTGGCAATAGGAAGGGCTAACCAGTTTATGGTGGCTGCTAGTGTTCGTTCTACAGGGGGGCTCTTCTCTTTTGCAGACAAGGAGGACTGGCTGCTGATGATCTCGGTGGAGCTAGCTAAAACGAAAAAAGCAAAAAACCAAGAAGGGGAGAACAAAAAAACTGAAGGGGAGAGAGAACCCAAGGCTAAAGAAACTCAGAAACTGAGCAACAAAGCCCAACAGAGAAAGAAGAAGATAACCTCTATTCTGCATACCAAAAAATACGAAAAAGAAACTGAGTTAAGAAAGTGAAGAACCAATGTGAAGGCATCAGGAAGGCTGATTGCTAGGCCATATTCTTTGGCTCACCAAGTTAGGTGCTTTACATGTAGTACATATCTGATATGGTAGTTGTGTGATTATGTTTTTTCTGTTTTCGATCCTTTCTTTGTTTCATACATCTCCCTTTCCACTTCTTCCTTTTGCTTGTTGTTTTTTGTTTTTTTGGAAGCCTTTTCACTGTGTGAGGGTGCATGTGTGAGAGAGATCCCATCAAAGCTTAGTTTGTGGCCTCTCTTTCCTCTTCATCTCCTTCTTCCATAATGTGTGAGGGTCACCATCACTGAAAGGAGCTCCTCTACTCACACACACTAAAACAGAGGCAAACAGAGGCCATGAAGAGCGTTTGAAATGGCTGTTCAAGCTCCTCGGTTTGCAGCTTCACCGCCTTTCTTTTTTTTTTTCCTACTTTTGTTCAACTTCATTTTGCTTCAAGACCATCGTTTTTCCTATCAAAAAAACGTTGCTACAAAATTGTTGTAATATCACAGCAATGTAACACCCATTGGCTGTCAAAAACTCGCTGGAAGTAGCTATATGAGATTTGTATTTTTCTGTCAAAAACTGTTGTAAGTTCGCTACACTTTTTTTCTCTGTTGCTGTCAAAAAAAGGTTGCTATAAGTCTGCTGCATTTTTTGCCTCTAAGGCAGTCAAAACTACTGTAACCTCACGACACAACTCGCTGTCGAAACTTAGGACAAGGTTGGCTACTCTAACCTCCTGTTTTGTTATCAGAACATGCTGAACTCGGGCTACATGATATCTCTTTATTTTTCTATAACAATCTTATGCCCATGCAATGGCCTTTATCCATGGTTTCATCCACGGTGTTCTATATTTTTTTCTTTCTTTCAAAGCCTTGGCAGCACGTTTTTTTAATAGGTTTCAATTTCAGAGTAGCGCCTCCTTTTTCTTGCCCTCATGAGTTTCGTTATATGTCACTGCATGTCATCTTTATTGGCTCATCTTCCATATGAGGTTCATGTTTTGGTTTAGCACTTCAATGATACCCTTAGCTCACAAACCCATTCCAGCAGCAAGCTTGTTACCTTTAGCTCACAAACCCATTCCAGTAGCAAGCTCGTTCTCAGCAAACATCAGTAGCCGAAAAATAAACACAGTAGTGTAGTCAACCACAATCCATATATGCATCGAGTATGAGCCAAAAATGGGGAAAAGGCATCGATCCATTTTCATGGTCCTCTTGCACCATGAAAACAAATCCATTTCTTAAATGGATTAATCACCAAAAATGGCTTTTTGTGTTTTGAAGTAAGAAGGTGTTCGAAAAATGGATGCTTCATATGGGTTGGGATCAATGTGAAACCAGTAAGAGTTTATAGATACATACATACATATATATATATATATATATATATATTCTAATCTTCAAGCTTTACTTTTAGAGTTTGTCGTAGGGCCCATTCTTGAAATAGGAAGATTAAATATATAATTGGTTCAGAGTTAGTGTATGGGCGTATATATGTATGATGTTGTATTTTCAACTACAAAATTACCAAATGAATTAACTTTGGGTTTTTATTTTATTTTATTATTTTTAGAGTTGCCAAATGAGACTATTAGTCTCCTCAAGCACTTAAAAGTTAATTAATATAAAGCCATGTGAGATCTTAGTCTCCTTAGGCTTTAGAAGTTAATGCATAGTTCCTCATATCAAATGAATGAATAACTTTAATATGCAAAAATGATCTATTCTAAATTATCTTTATTTATTAAACGAAAGAAAAGGGAAAATGGGTTACCGTGTGGGATAGTCAGTCTCTTCGGACATTTAAGCTATGTGAGACTTTGGTCTCCTTAGACTATAAAGTTGATGATTTTTCAAAAATGAAAGATATAATAAGAAAAGAGAAATAAGAATATCACTAATAAAAATAAAGACACCTTAAAAACAAATGATAATAATAATAGAAGGATAAATAGATAAATTTTTCTAATTAGGCATTATGTTGGAAAAGTTATCGTGTGGGGCTATTGACCTCCTTAGGCACTTTGGAAGTAACGAATAGAGGTTGTGTGAGATTTTTAGGCTTCTTAGGCTTCAAAAATTAATACACACTTTTCTAAGATAAATAGATCAACAATAATAATTAAATATTCACCCTATTTAAACATCCTCCATTATTTACGAAATAATCATGTGAGAACATTGTTCTCTTCGATTGCATGGGAATATGTGAGATTTTAATCTCCTTAGATCCCGAAAATTAATACATATTTATCAAAAAAAATAATATATTAATAAAAAATCATAATTAAATATTCATCCTAATTAAATATTCCCCATTATTTACGAAATTATCGTGTGAGAAATATAGTTCTCTTCGAATGCTTGGGGTTATGTGAAATTTTAATTTCCATAAACCCTAAAAATTAATACGTATTTGTCTTAAAATAATAATAAACACAATAATAACACAAAAATAAATGTTTTGATTAAGTTTTTTACAAAGAGATTAATTCTTCCTTCATAATTATTTCATTTAAAATTCAAAATAAAGTATTCAAAATTCCAAAAATTATAAAAATAAAAATAAAAAGAAAAATGAAGAGATCAAGAGAGTTAAATTAATCAGATTGTCATAAATTAAGACACACAAACCAAATCCCAATTTCATTTTGTTTATGGAAATCTGTTTAATTTAAATCCTCTTGTTCTCATCACAAAAATCAAAAACCACCAACCAACAGATATGCCATTTTGGTCGAACTACGTGGACTTTGATCCCTATCATAGGGTACGTAGGCCCTAGGTTTTCATCCTAGGTCAAGTCTGCCCATTGTAAATATCTATTTGTTTGTTTTTACTCTTGCTATTTTGTCTCCTTTGTTTAATAGGCATGCATGTCAATAAAAGGGTAATTGAGATAAATTTAAAAGTCATATTTTATTTTAGCTGACTGGTTTAAGGTAACCATCCTTATGGACGGGTGTTGTGGGGTGCCTAATACCTTCCCCACACTCAAATAGACTCCCGAACTCATCTCTGATTTCGCAGACCATATTGCCTTTTTCTTTTTATTTTAAATTGGTTTTCCAAAGTTTTCCATTAAAAATTTTGGTGGCGACTCCAAATAAATTGGTTTTCAATATTCGTTTTTTGGAATCAATCCAAACACTTTTCTTTTTATTTCGCCGAAAGGTCGGTTATGACAATGAGCTACAAAATGAGGTGGTAATGCTTAGGCAGCAAATGGCAGAAAGAGATACATGATTAGCATAAATAAATGGCCAAATGGCAAAAAGATATGCTTAGAGAGATGCTTAGACACAACAATTAGAAGCAAGGATAGCTTTCATTTTATGAGGTTTTTAGGGTCAAGTGCCACCAGAGCTTGTTCCCTTACAAACTACTAGAGTAATTATCAATAGTTTCTCTAGTTGAATTAAATATTTATTTATAACCAACTTTAACTCATTACATCTAACTTTATCACTTCACTTTCAAGTACCAAGTGATCACAACAATGGACACGTACCTTAACAGAATGTTACTCATTCTCCATATTCTGGTACCTTTAATAAGTAGTTTAGATGGACTATGTTTATGTTAGTGTATTTATGGAACTTTGTCTATGTAATGGAACTATGTATATGTAATGGAACTATGTGTATGTAATAGATACTTCTTATCTTGCACCAATGTCATATGGTTAGTTGAATTTTATTGTTGTTTGGATTATTATAGGATTCAATGAAAAAAATAAGTCAATTGTATAATGTAATTAAAAAAAACTATTTGCAGCGGTTTAAATTGCCACTAAATGAAAAATATGATCTAATAACGCTTACTATACATCTTAACCATGGTTTAGTAACCATGGTTAGGACATGGCTTAACCATGATTTTACCTACAGTTTCTAAAGACTGTGGTAAAGCCTACTCTACACATGATTCTACCATGGTTTTGGCCAACGTTGATGATTGTCTTAACCATGGTTATAATCATGGTTAAACCATGAAAAAAATGTGGTTAAACCCTTTTTTTTTCTCTATAGTGAAACCCTAGGCTTTCATCATTGTAAGTCAACTCTAGCCTTCCTAAATATCGATTCTTTATTTATTTTCTTTACTGATTTTCTTTTCACTTTATTCTTTCATTTAGCATGTGTTTATAAAAGATAATCAACATAAAGTCTTGACTATATCCCTAGGACTTTCACATGACTAAATTGTTCCTTAAAACAAGTTTGTGAGAATTGGCCTAACACCTTTTACTCCCAAATTCAGCTTTGTTTTAACATATTTATCTTTTCATAATCTTAGTGACAATTCCAAATAAATCATATATGAAAATCAATCCTATTCATTTTCTTTTCTTGCATTCCATGTTAAACATTGTCAAAAGTGATTGCCAAATGCTTCATTTATTGATTTTTCTTCCCACTTTTTTCTTTTAACCTTATTTCTTCACAAATTAATAACAAAAAAGCTATATATTCTGGCTCCTTTACTTTATTTATTGTTTCAAGTTAGTCCCTCAAGTTTGAAATGCTTCAAAATGATCTCTTAAATTTCATACTCTTTCAAATTTTTTCTTATACAATGTATATAATTAAAAAATGTGAAATAAATTTAAAATTTAAGGGGTCATTTTGAAACAACTCAAAATTAAGGGCATGTTTGGATAGATGGGCATGGAAGGAATGATGTGGAGAGTAGTGGCTAATTTGGTATATAATTATGTTTGGAAATTTTTTTAGAGTGAAATGGAATGATAAAAAGGGAACTTCGAAATTCCTTTACTATTTAAAACCCAATTTCTTTTCTCTAATTTAGAAAGTTGAGGGTGGAATGGAAGGGCAAGTGATGCAATTAATATGGTACCTTCCATGGTTAAAAACTTACTACAATAGCATTCTATTTATAAGATAATTATTATAACTATAATACATGTAAGTCATTTTATTCCATTAATGACCCTATCTTCTTCCTTCGATAAACATCCAAACAATAAGATAACATATATCCTGTCATTTCAGTCTTTGCCACTCCAATTTCTTATATAACTAACCATTCAATTCCATTCTCACCAAATATCCCAAAGATGGCCCAAGGACTAGCTAATTTAAATATATATATATATATATATATATATAGTTCAGCGATGAAAAGATTATTTTAACCTAATTTCTATACAATATCCGTATCTATCATTTTATACATTTATATCTTAATTAGATTTTGTGAATATATATATATATATATATGAATTTATGGTAAAAAGTATTATTTAATATAATTTACTGTGCCTTAGACCTACGCAACCCTAGAAGTTTATCAAAATTCACTGACATTGTGTGCTGCTAAAGAATCAGGATAAAAGGGGGCAAAGCATGATCTTGCTCGTGATCCTAAATTTTTATTGCTAAAAAAGATTTAGGTTTTCTTAAACTCAAGCCACCCCAAAAATCCTAATCCTACCATTATATATATAGTTCCATCCCTTTGCCCTCCTTCTCACAAAAACACAATCTATCAGCAATTAATTCAAGAATTCACAAAGAATTTGTCCAATGAATTTTCCATTTAATTGTTTAAATATTTTAATATTTGCCCTATTTCTCTCTCTTGATCAGTACATTTCAGTGGCTATGAAGTGAAATTTTAAAAAGTATTACATAATCATGTAGGTATAAAGGACTAATTGGTCATCTTATTTTATTATTTTTATATTAAAATGTCCTAAAATATACATGAATTGCTACTCGAAGATAAAGTGAGAGTGCATGTGTCAAAATAATGCTTTATACTAATGTTTGACACTTATTAAACACGATAAGGCTCATATGGGGACATATATCACTACTTAAATTATACTCATACTATTCTTTCATTGTTTTAACTTTCCTAGATCCAAACATGTTTGATGGGGTTGACATTGGAAAATTTCAAAATTTTCTTCACAATTTCTAATAAGCTTATGAGTGTTTTGATGTCACACCCTAAAACCTGAAGTGTGACCGGTGCAGATAACAAGAACAATTGGCTTCTACAAGCTTAAGACATTCAACATTAACCTTACCCATCAAGATTAAAGCTCCAAAGATTCACATTTATAAATTCCCCCAAGTAATAACCATAGGCATCAAGGGTATTCATTAGCTTAAATTCTATAGAAATTTCGGTAGAATCTCTTGAAATTTCTACGATGTATCTATCAACCTATACCAATCAACAATAAAGAGAGCTCAGCTCTCAGTTTTAAAGAAATACAACTAAATAGGGTGGCGAGTCTTGTCTATAGTCATCTAGATACATTTAAAAGATTCATACCACAAATCATAACATAAAACATACAAAGAAATCTCAGCCCCCGCAGAACAATGCGGGGGCTCACCTGTGGCTCTGTCTTATTCCTCGATATTGAGAATGGCTCTACCAGACTATTTGAAACAATAAAAGTGAAAAGGTAGCATCCTGAAAAAAAGTAATAATGTAATGTAACCAAGAAGAAAAAAAATCAAGAGAATAATTACGCAATAGGCCTAGCAAAAATAAGATTATTTCTATACCAATTAAATGACTGTAAATAATACCCATGGTGTAACTTTATAAGCTGTCAAAACTTGCATAAGCTTTGGAAAAATCATTAGCAACAACTTTTGTTCAATGTTAATGGTGTTTAAGATGACTATCATGAAAGATAATTTGTCTATTGTAGGCACACAATCCACAATATAATAAGTAAATATTAAAAAAATAAAAAAATATTCTCACAATAATATTAGATTCATACTAGCAATGGTGGTAGTGGTGGCGACAATGACGTTACTAATTTTGATGGTATAGAACCTTAAACACACCAAAAGTAAAAACCTTATATACTCCTAAATCCTAGTATAACATTAAACTTAATATTCTTACACCTAAACCTCATGGATGTCACACCCTAAACTTCCAAAGTGCAACCAGCACATGTAACAGGAATAACCCATTCCTGCAAGCCTATCACTATGTTTATTGACCGATTATATTAATGTATAAATCACGCAATAATGTAAATTCACGAAAACCTCAGTACCAAGCAGATTAACAACCATATATTTTTTTAGGAATTTCGACATAGTCTTATCTGTAACTGAGGCCTACCAAAATTACTACAAATGTTTGCCCATAAATAATAAAATCCATAAAAAAGAGCTCAACTCTCTGATCATTCGATAACTAGTAAAACTATAACAAAATAAGGGAATGGGAAATCTGCCTGTGGTCATCCATACACATTTACAGTTAATTACATTTTGGCCAAATTACACTATTACAAAGGTATAATACCCCAACAAAATAAGGAATAAAATCCTTTTGTAGTACAAGTAGGGCTCTTCTAGCCCTCACGTTCAGGAAGCTGTTATGAGTGGTTACCTGAAATTAAAGAAAAAATAAACTGGTACCATTCTAGTAGCAAAACTAATACAAATACCTTAAAGTATACAGAGCTCTGTGTAATTCACTTCATAATAACTTCTCAAATATCTAATACTATACCTGTTAACACAAACCTTTTAAATGACAGTTCTCTGTTAATCAACATTTAAATTTTTACCATACTAAGACATAAACATGCATTAATTACATAAAAGAAAGAGACTTTAATGGTGCAATATTAATTAACGGTCATTGATTTACTTCCATGGAAATCAAGTCAATCAAGGGTTCTCAGCCCTTGGAAAACATATTTATCAGTTCCATAGCCCTCAGGGAAAACTACAACATTGGTCAAGGGTACTTAGCCCTTGGGTAATTTAAATCATACGATCATGAGGCACAAACTCATGCTATTTATTCCATCTAATACTCACTTTCAATACAATCCCCTTTTGATTGTTCTTACATAAATGACATGTCACCATAACATATTAGCGTATCTGTGATATTATATCCGCTTTATATGAGTTATACATCATCATACATAATTTATAATTCATTTGAAAACTAATCAAGTTTATAGGCTATTTCCTTGTTAACAACAGGACAATAACCACAAAAATTCCATTACACAATAATATAATTGACAAACAACAGCATGTATCATGTGATACCATTGGAAAAGCTACCGTTTACCTGATGGGTAAAGTATTTTTAAATAACCTTGCCTCCTTTCCTTAGATATGGTATATTCCACAAGATAATCCCCATAACACAAAAGTACAATTTATTTAATCCACCATCACCAATACATAATAATTTAAGCTCATTCCAATGCCTCTTTCCACATTCATAAATTGAAAGGACTTAATAAAACAACCAAATATCTACAAGTCTCATACCAACCCATAACATCAACTCAACACATATATTAAATAAGGAAGAATTGTCTTCCTTTAGTTCATATCATCTCCATAACCAAACTTATGTCTAGATCTCCTTATTTACCACTAAAAAATCATACCTTAGCCATAGCTCATTTCTTTGATTCCACCACATGACTTGCCCATTTCTCATCAATTTAATTCACTTCCTTATATTTCTTATTTCTAATTATTCACTTACATCTGAATTTACCATACTTTACATCTTCCTTTCTCCTCCAACCAAGCCAATATATTAACAACAATAAAATATTATCTCATAAAAATTAATATTGGCTCTAAAATACCCACCTTAACCATTTAAATTTTAGGATTCCAACACTTCTATGTTTGACCCAAAAATCTAGAAAATTTTTGGATTGGTCCCTAAGAGAGCTACCACACAAAACTCTAAACTTTGATCCTAAAAACTTGATATTAAGATAGAAATTTAAAAGGAAAGGGCCAAAAATTAACTAACCACTAGCATCCCCATGAAAAAGCGAGCAAAATCTCACCAAAATTGCTAAAAATTCCTCTCCCACGGCTGCCAAAAGTGAAATAAAAAAAGAGATGTTATTTGCCAGAAAATTGAGACACAGGGGGCCAAAACGAGCTGCTGGTGACAAGAAGACACTAGCTAAAGTGATAAAAGGTGATGAAACAATGTAGACGTGACATACACTGCAGAGAAGAGAGATGAAGCCACTGAATGTTCTGTAGAAAATTTTGATTGGGAAAGAGAAAAAGATGCAACAAGGGTAGTTTGGTCATTTTGCTTTGTGCACACATGGCAGCATCTAAAAATGTTCTGGATGAATGGCAAGCTAAGACTTGAACCCTTGCCCTCAGATTTAAGATGCCAAAGTCTTACAAGTATGCTAGAGCTCAACATCTAATATGCAACCTACAACATAAACATTTGTTCTTTTACTCTCAGTAAGAACAAAAACTTGTAAGTGTTACAATGGACTGTTAGCAGTTTCATTCTTCAATTTACAAAGTATTACATTAACTACAGTTTGCTACTCTGATATGTGTTGTTTGGTCTTTGCACATTGAGACTAATGCAATTTGCAGGCTAACGAAGAGAGTTGATGATTACAGTACAGCTGGAGATGAGTCTCCAAAATATGCGCTAAAACAGAGCTAGCTCAAGACAGAAAATCAACTTAGTGAAATATCCCCAGTTTTTTATGTATTCGAGTGCTTCTTTACTTGTTTAGTTGTTTTTAGTCTTTTGATGTATTTGAGTACTTCTTTACTTGTATAGTTATCTTTAGTTTTACATTCCAATGTTAATTTTTACATAGGACATGTTCTCTTGTACTAGAAGAAACTTTATGTTGTCAAGGAATAAACCTTTTTAAGAGCTTCTTAATGGTTTGAAATCTTGAATATTCTTAGTATAATCAAGATGAAAGTAAAAGGTTGATAATGCAGCTTAAGATAGTATGAGTTACTTTGGTAGTTTTATAATTGTATGCTTCAATTATTGAATGGAGGACGTTACCCCCCATAGATTTTTATTTCAACCATTCGGTCTGAATTGTGTTTCTAACCATTTCTAATAGCCCATCTCCTTCCCCCTTACCATTTCTGAATTGTTTTACGTCTCTTTTCTCATTGTTATTTCTTATCTCTTCTTTGTCCCCAATTTTTTTCTTTTTTTCTTTTCTCTTTTTATTGTTCTTTTTTTTTTTCCTGTTTCTTTTCCTTCACTTTTTTAGTGTATCCAGTTTATTTGAGTTTAGGATTTAGATACTTAGATAACTATATGCTTTATGGTTGAAGTGTTAATTTTTTAATTGCTGGATTGATTTATAAATATAAACTACATTTTGGTATAATTTTTTTCTTTATCATTTTCTTGCCAATGCAATTTTTATTGCCAAATGCCATAGGCATTTGTGATGCCCTGAATGTACTCTACTTTTCCTTTAGGTGAAAAAGATATTTACTATTATATCTACTTTAGATACTGGAAAAGTAATATGTTTAAGATTTAATGCATGATTATGAAATTAAAAGCAAAGATAAGGATACAAAACTAGAAAACTTTCATTTAAGGAAAATAAATATATGATATTCATTTTGAAAGATAGAAAGACTATTTTCTATTTAAACTTAATGTATCCTGCATTGAAACTTTAGGATCCAGCTTGAAGGCCCTTTTTATTATGTACTATCAGGATCTTAGGGCAAGATCCTTTTAAATAGAAAAAATTTGCTTTCTAGATAAATCCTCTAAAATAATTTCAAATTTTAAATATCTTTATAGTAAATATTACAAACTTATAATATTTCATTATGGTATTGTAAAACCCAAAGTGTTTAAACTAGACGAAGGGATTCTACATGCTATAAGAAATATCCAAAGTATCTCAAACCAAGCGTGAAAAATTTTACCATATTACTAAAAGAAATTGGTGTTTAGCATTGGCAAACTTTGGTTAAAGATTACAGTGTTGATTGTCAAAGCCATTATTATATGCAACATTAAGACATCTTTGGCAATAATTTGGTATTTGTGGGAACAACCGTTGCTAAAGATGCATTTTTTTCCACTTGTAACCAATGCAGAGGCTTATACATATGGACCCATTATGTCATCTAACATAGATGATTGAGGTTGAGAATATAACAAGGAAATGGATGGCTTATATTTAAAGACGTGAGTATTATAGGAAGAATGCTAGAATCATTATGCAAATTAGAGATATAACAGTAGAATAAGCTATTGTGAACACATCTTTGTTACATGACATGGAATCCTAATTATACCAAGAGAAAGATAAATTAAATTAATATGGCATCCATCAAGTTGACCTATATATCGCCTCAGGTATGATTAATTGTCCAAAGCAACGTGCCAATGGCAAAATACGTAGTTGACTTGGTAAACTTGCTAAGGCAATGTTTCTACTTATCAGTCTCCTAACTCAGTTGGAATCGTCCATAACTTGTGTAGACTCGCTCAACTGGTCGAGTGTACCCCGAGTTGGACAAGTTGAAGAATTGCCATGTATTTTGCAAAAATATGCACCTCCATATCTCAAATGCATGACCCTGCTTCAACTCCAGTGCCTCTACCACCTCAACCAACAAGGTTGTTTAGTATATAATAGGCAACTTTTATATATAACATCACCTCTAATCCATTTTTGACAAAAGACACTAGTATCCAAAATATTTTTATATTAATCCCTTATTCAATTAGTCATTTTGAAAGATTAGCATGAAATAACTTTTTATATAAAATTTTAATTTATATTTCATTTTAGGATAATCAAGAACATTAAAAAAAAAATTCAAATCTATCACTTTTTGTTAATATCTTTTATTCTAAATGTTAATATCATTTTCTCATTAGTCATCATATATTGTTTTGAACTGTATAATTTTTATATAATATCATGAATAATAAAAGATAAACACACACATATATATATAGTTAAAATTGTATCAAATATTTTTTTAATATTAATAATGCAATTAAATATCTAAAATAAGCATGTAAAATTACCTCTCCTACTGTTTTTTTTTTAAGGATAACAAATTTAGACTCAATTTGTTTTTTTTAATTTGTAGCTTTTAATGGTATACCCTATTCATTTTTTTAATGATTTTAAATATAATTAGTGTTTGAATAAATCTCATGTTATATATTTTATTTTAACTATGTAATTATATATTTAAATAATTATTTATTAATAACGTAAACTCTTTCTATTTTATATTATGAGTCTACACTCCTCTTCTAAATCTACCTAAACTCACGAGTTAGACAATCTTGCTTGAGATAATAGTTTGAAATTGCGGACGGCATCCAAAAATGTGGCTGCAGTATTGCAGATGCGGCTGGCACCGCATCACCATCACCCTGCAATTGTAGTGTGAATGACTTAAACTTGGTTTTTTATTGAAGATCTGTTTGCTCGGCCATTTCTAAGCTTTTGACTTCTTCTCCTTAACTTCCTGTGTTCGAGTTTTCCTCAGCCCACTTTGATATGCGTTATTGGGGGTCTTGTGGTGTTTCGTATGGGAAGAACTAAGGGAGGTGTTGGAGTGTGGGGAGAGAGATGTATAGGGAAAAGGGCAAGTCGGGCGGCAGGCATTTTTCTTTGTTTTAATAATTTGAATATTCTTGTTTAATAACAAATTCAAACGTGAAGCGTAATCCAGGCTTCATTAGTACATATATATTATTTTAATAAGTGTGATTTATAAAAAAGTGCTTTGTCAAATTAATATAAAATATAAATATCATTTATTAACTATTGACTATGATACAGAGGTAATTATTTGTTGCCAATAATGCTTAATAAAGTAAACCATAATTTTAGTTTTTTTAAAGTGTAATTGAAAGGTATCTTTTATTTTGGTTACTATGTTTGATTTATTAAGGAGAATATATCAAGATGATATAATAATGAGCCACGTTGTTAATACTCTTGTATAAATATGTAATTGTCAAAATTAATATGTATATTATATATTATATTAAACATTTTTTGCCGGTTAAAATAAATCATGACCGCAATAACCCTAACTCGTATTATCACATCTGCAATACTCACCATTACAGTAACAACAAAAAATTATAATCATGTAGATGGCGAAACTACCTTTTTTATCTAATAACAACCAATCAACCATTTTTAATACTTTCTATCGGTTTTCGAGTCTACTATGAAGTTTTTTAAGCCTTGCAAGGTATGAACGAGGAAAGAAAAGTCACAATTAATTCCTGGTTTGGATGACGGATCTAAGTGTGCATTATCAAGTTTGAATCATATATTATTAGTAACGGTATTTATTTTCATGATGTCCATCTAATGAAAATATATATATATATATATATATATATATATCTGTTAGAAACTGGTATGCTAATTATGACTTCTTTCAGCATTAGTCACCTCTCGTCAAATATATAACCTCTTATGACAATTATCAATGTCATCAAAACCTGCTTGCAGTGTACACAAACTGATGTCCAAACTAGCTAAGCGAATTCTCCAGCAGTTGAAAATTCAAAATTTCAAAGACTTGATAGCAAACACTCTCATTTAGTCCCGTTCTTGATTTGTATCATCAACAATAATTAAAAAAAAATTCAAATTAACTTGGAGAAAGTCGATGACCACAAAAGTACTAAATTGGATCCCTTCATATTCCTTTCTCTGTCATGAGAGATAGCAACATGCCAATTAGGACTAAGTAAGCCAACTGATGATGATCATAATTGCAGTTACGTACTGGTGATGAGTGGTACGACTTAAAAATTAAGCAGTTCCATAAATATTAGATTAGATAAAGAAGAGTGATCTTTTAAGGATTAAATTGAAAGGCTTTATTTTTGGAAAAGTTAAACTGATAATTTTTCAACGACTTTGATGAATATTAAACACTATAACCGGATAAAAGTTGCTCTCTTCTTTTCGGTAAACACAGAGTGGTATTGAACAGAAAAGATCAGTTTACGTTTCAATAACAGGGAATAAACGAAGCATTAACATCGAAGTCTACAACTAAAGGCAACTCTCTGATCCAGGTCGATATAGCATAATTTTTAGGCTTTGTTTGGTATGCAGATGGAAAGTGGGTTGGAAATGAAATAGAATAGAATAAAAAAATTTATTTTAAAAATGAATTTGGTACGTTAAGAATGAAAAGTAGGATAGAATTATAAAACGTATTTGGTACAGTGTAAAGAATGACTAACAAAATGATTAATATGCCTCTTTACATAATAAAAATAATAATAATAATAATAATAATAAAAGCCCTGTGGTTGCCTTGTATGTAAAAAAGGACAAAATTATATTATCTCCTCCAATGTCGAACTCCTTCACACAGAGTCCATCCATCACAGCCAAGAAGTCACCTACCCGCACGGAAGGGAAAGCATCTTCCATTGGAATCCTCCTTCCATACTACCAAACGCGGCTGCAGATTTTTCCATGAGTTTTTCTCTTTCCATCACAGTAAATTCAATGACATCAAACATGACCTTAATCTTTCTTTCTTCCAGAAGTATTTTTTGGATTATTTTTTGCACAATCTACTTAATTATATATTCTACTAAGCACACTATGGTTTTGGATTTTACTTTTAATCATATAAAGCATGAAATAAAAAGTTCTCCGTGACCAAATCTATTTGGGATTGTAAATATCTTTTCCTTTCTTTTTGTCCATCCAGTTGTGACAAGTTTACCACTTGGTCTTCAATTACACGGCAAGAAAACTTGAAAGTATGTATACACATCATTATCAAGTGTTGAAAATAAAAAATATATATTTATATATAATATAAACTTCAAAAAATTTTATAAAAACATTTTATAGACTATAACTCTAGATCATTAAATTTAGCAAATTCCAGAGTAATAATGAGTATTACTCATGCTCCAACTCATAGCACAACTTTAGGGTTGTATGAGGTGAATCTAGATTCTTGTATTTCTTAAAAAATGTAAAGATTCAATTATTAATATTAAAAAAATGTGTGATCTAATTATTTAGATTGATTTTAATAATTATATACGATAAAAAATTATAAACTTTAATTGAACTCAATTGCATCATTTGACAATTAAGAAAATACAAGAAATTCATTTCACCGTAAGCTAGCTGGTTGTGGTGGCGCGTAGGACTATAGTACTTCAGTATTTGTCTCATTGTGGGCATCTTCGGTTTCCATGCCACCAACTGCTTGCGAGCTCACGCTTTTGGGCAGCCCTTGCATGACCTCGGTAACTGTGGGCGTTGTTGCCTGGAGTGGCATTTCCTGCGAGGAGAATATTTACATAGTCTTGAATTTTGCCGGTGACAGCGAGGATTTGCCACGTTGGCTTCGTGAGTGTGGGCCAAAGTTGTTGATTCCTTCCCATTTTTACAGTCTCCAATTTGTAAATTTCACTGAGCACCATATTTTGTTTGAATATTTTTCAGAACGAAATATCTAAAATTAAAAAAAAAAATTAATACAAGCGTTTTATATAATTTCTAAGTTATTTTTGCCTGTGAGATTTGGGTTTAATTTTGTGTGAACTTTAATTTAATTTTTTAGCCATTTTAGATAAAGTAAAAATACTACTTTAGTTTCTCATATATTAATTAATTCTCAATGTAATCCATAGCTACTTTTATTCTCAATTTGGTCCTTCATTTACTAAAATATTTATAATTTAGTCTCTCACTAATTTTTAATTTCCATTTAGTTTCCTTCTGATAAGTTCATTTTCAAATTTGATCCCATGCTAGTCTTAAAATTAACACATTTAATCTCTTAATCATAGTTAAATAAGAAGAACCAAACTACAAATAGGTATAAGAGAACATTTGAGAATAGATTGTTAAGTCTAATAAATGTCACTATTTTGTTTGAATATTTTCCAAAATAAAATTTCTAAATTTAAAAAAATTATTGTAAGAAATTTGTTTAATTTCTTAGTCATTTTCACATTAATCTGGAGTTTGAGATTAATTTTGAGTCAACTTTAATTTCATTCTTGAGCCATTTTAGTTATAATTAATTTGAAGTCAATTGAATTTGTGTGTTTTGTGAACATCGTTTCGTTTCTATCTGGGCATTCATCAAGTACACACACATTCTTTATTTGGGTTTTTATTCAACTTACATTGATTTAGTTTGGAGTTATATCCAATTTTATGAAGTCATAGACACCATATGCTTGGAAAAATTTGAGAAGAAAAATTCTTAGCAATTTTATCCTTTTTTCAAAATTAAAAAATGTAAATAAAAATTATTTTAAAAATCTGAAAAATTAGAAAAGAGAAAAAATAATTATTTGTGTTGATTTCATAAACTAAAACACAACAATCAATTTAACTAAAAGCCAAGCAAATAATTTTCAAGCTCCTTTTATCTGTGGAGTCAAGTTTATTTTTCTTTTGATAAGAAGTAAAAAAGGCCAATAAATAAATTTTCGCTCGATTCAAACCACATGGACATTGGATATGAAAACCTTAGATTTTCATCATTTTAAGTCAATTTTAGCCCTTCTAAATTTCCATGTTTTCGTTTATTTTCTTTAATGGATTTCTTTCCACTTTATTCATTCATTTTGCATATGTTTATAAAAGATAATTAATATAAGATCTAGGCCATATCCCTGGGACTTTCGCCTGACTAGATTGTTCCTAAAAACAATTTTGTGGCTTCCACACATTTATATAGACACTTGAATTTATCTTTGTTTTCACATATTTATCTTTTACGAATCTTGGGGACAATTCCAGATAAATCAGTTTTGAAAATCAATTTTATTCATTTTGTTTTCGAGCATTTCACGTCAACCGTTGTCAAGTGTGATTGCCAAATGCTTCATTTGTTGATTTTTCTTCTCACTTTTTCTTTTAACCTTATTTCTTCACAAATTAATAACAAAAATGCTATATATTCTGGTTCCTATACTTTATTAAAAATGCTATATATTCCGATTCCTTTACTTTTTTATTGTTTCAATTTAGTCCCTCAAGTTTGAAATATTTCAAAATGATCTTCTAAGTTTCAAACTCTTCTCAAATTTTTCTTATACAAAGTGCTTAAATAAAAAATGCAAAATGAATTTAAAATTTGAGGGGTCATTTTGAAACAATTCAAAATTAAGGGCATGTTTAGATAGATGGGCAAGGATGAAATCATATGGTGTGGAGTAGTTATGTTTAACAAAAAAAAAATTTAGAGTGAAATGGAATAGTATAGAGGAGACTCCAAAAATCCTTTACTATTCAAACCCAATTATTTTTTTTCTCTAATTTGGAGAGTCAAAGGATGAAATAGAGGGACAAGTTGTGCAATTACTATGACACCTTCCTTGGTTAAGCCACCTAACATGGGTAGTATTCAAATAGCCCGAATGTCCTAATTATACATGCTAAGACACGTTGAAACCCATTAGATGTGGAGCCTAAAAGCATCTACAGGGGACCCCAAGCACGTGACTAAACACTCACACTCCATTTTTAACAAGCTCATTGGCACTAAATACTTATGATTTTAGGTTAAAAACTTATTATAATAGCATTTTATTTACACGTGTATTATTGCAAAAATAAGATATATAAGTAATTTTATTTCATTAATGACCCTCGTTTCTCTCTTATTAAACTTTTATAAAATAAAATAACACATATCTTGTCATTTCACTCTTTACCACTCTATTTTGTTATATTACTAACCATTAAATTCTAAATTCTCATACATGGCCTAAGGACTAGCTAATTTGAAACAAAAAATATAGTTAACGGATGAAAACATGATTTTAAACTAATTTCTATGTAATATCTGCATCTTTCATTTTATACATTTATATCCTAATTAGATTTTGTGCCTGTGTGCAGTAAATTATGGTTAAAAGTATTACTTAATATAATTTACTGTGCCTACGCCCTACGCAGTCCTAGCTGTTATCAAAATTCGATGAAGCCGTGTGCTACTAGTGAATCTGGACGAAACGAGGCAAAGCATGATCTCGGGCATGATCCTAAAATTTAATTACTGAAAAAGATTTGGATTTTCTCACACTCAAGCCACCCCAAATTCAAATCCTAATCCTACAACTATATATACAGTTCCATCTCTTTGCCCTGCTCGTCACAAAAACACAGATCTTTCATCGATCAGTTCAAGAATTCACAGAGAATTCGTCCAATGAATTTGCCGTGCGGGTTTCGATTTTCTCCCACTGATGGAGAACTGATCTTCCATTACATGGCCGAGAAGGTGTTCGGTAGGGCACTTGCTGTTGATAATGATATCATCAGTGAGATTGATGTGTACGAAGTTGATCCTCATCAACTTCCTCTCTGTAAGTTCTAGTCTCGTTGAATCTTATGTAGTATAGTAAATCGCAACCACATCTGCTCAGATCTCTCCTGCTAGCTTGCTAATATGACCATACTCAATTGGGGAGAAATATATTGAGGGTGTGGGAGATCTTAGATCTCAAGGTCTTGTGAAAAGGTATTAAAGATTTGAAGTTGTTTAATCTTTTATTGAGTAAGTCATCCTTGGAGATTTAAATATATTTTTGTATTCGCGCCATTTGATCATTTAAATATTTTTAGTTTTGGTCATTTTTTCTCTCTTGATCAGTATCGTTATTTCCTTTAGATTTCATTTCAATTGGTATAAATTGAAAATAAAAAAGAGTATGACGGAATCATGTAGGTATACAGGATCGATTTGTCATTTTATTTCATTATTTTTATATTGAAACGCCTTAAAATAGATATGAATTCCTACTCAAAGCTAGAGTGAGAGTGCATGTGTCAGAATCATATTTTATACTAATGTTTGACACATATTAAACAGAATTCGGAGGATCCTGTAACTTTTTAGAACTTTACGATAAGGCTCAAATGGGGACATATATCCCTACTTAAATTATACTCTCATCCTTCTTTAATTGTTTTAATTCTCCCAGATCCACACATATCTGATGGGGTTGACTGCGGAAAATTTTAAAATTTTCTTTATAATTTCTTATAAAATGATGAGTGTTTTGTGATCCTCAATTAGGCGAGAAAACGTATGCAAATGACAAGGAAGAATACTACTTCACCACCACAGAACCAACAAAAAGATCAGAAAGAGCGAACACGATTCGTTTCACTAAGCATGGTTACTGGAAGCAGATCGAGGATGATGCGTTTATAATGCACAAAGAGGAAATTGTTGGGTTCAAGAAAGAATTCATCTTCTGTTGGGGACACCCTCCATTTGGACTACAAACTCGTTGGGTCATGAGTGAGTGTAGGCTCATTTCCAGTGGATTCCCAAATGAAACTCTGGATGATTCTGTTCTCGACAAGGTTGGTACTTGTACTATCTCTTGTTATTGCCATCTTCGACCTCAATCGGTTAAATTTTAAAAAGAAAATATATTTTCACAATAATATTAGATTCATACTACCAATGGTGGAAGTGGTGGTGACAATGAGAATAATAATTTTGGTGGTATATAACCTTAAACGCACCGAAAGAAATTAAAAAACCTTATGTACTCCTAATATAACCTTAAACTGTAATATTCTTACACCTAAACCTCGTGCTGTTAACAGTTTCATTCTTCAATTTACAAAGTATTACATTAACTACAGTTTGCTCCTCTAATATGTTTTGTTTGGTATTTGCAGATTGAGACTAATGCAATTTGTAGGCTGAGGAAGAGAGCTGATGATTACGTTGCTGCTGGAGACGAGTCCCAGCTGCCAAACCGGAGCTGGCTCGAGACAGAGAATTAACTTGATGAAATAGCCCCAGCTTTTGATGTATTCGAGCGCTTCTTTACTTCTTTAGTTATTTTTAGTTTCACTTTCCAATGCTAGTTTTTGCATAGGACTTGTTCTCCTGTACTAGAAGAAACTTTATTTTGTCAAGGAATAAACCTTTCTAAGTGCTTCTCATAATGGTTTGAAATTTTGAATATTCTTAGTTCAATCGAGATGAACGTAAAAGGTTGATAGTGCAGCTTAAGAAAATAAGAGGTTTGGGAGTTCTATAACTGCTTGCTTCAATTAGGGCCAATAATATTCTGGGACCTTCGCCATATATAATATTCTGGATAGTAATAATTTCTTGTTCTTGTAATTTCCATGCTATTCTTATCATTTCTCTGCAACGTGCATCAACGGATAGCGTATTTCTTTTTTTGGTGTCTCCAATTTGTTACTGTGACATAAGATAATTACGTTGAAAAGAATTTTAAGTTTAAGGTTTAGATCGTCAAATGACTAAATGCTTACGGTAGTAGTGTTAATTTTTAAATTGCTGGGTTGATATATAAATACAAGCAACATTTTGGTAATTTTTTTTTCTTTATCATTTCATTGCCCATTCATTTTCTATTGCCACATGCCAAATCTTTAGTGATCCGGTTCATAGGCATTCGCGGTGCCCTGAATACGCTAAAATTCCTTTAAATAAAAAGCTATTTGCTATTATATCCATTATAGATACCAAAAAAATATTAGGTCTATGATTTAATGCATGATCCTGAAATTCAAAAGCAAAAATAAGGATAAAAATGAGTAAACTTACATTTAAGGATTATAAATATATGATAATCATTTTGAAGGATTTTATGTTTTAGAATTATTTTAAAAGATTGAAAGACTATTTTTTTTTTTAAACTCTAATGGATCCTGCATTGAAATTTTAGTATCCAGCTCTAAGACCTCTTTTTATTATGTATTTTCAGGAGCTTAGGGCAAAAAGTTGCTTTCTAGGTAAAGCCTCTAAAACAATTTCAAAATATAAAGATCTTTATAATAAATCTTTTAAATTTATGATACTTCATTATCGTATAATAAAACCCAAAGTGTTCTAACTAGATGGAGGCATTCTACATGCTATAAGAAATATTCAAGTATCTCAAACCAAGGCGGAAAGACAATTACCATATTACCCAAAGTATTTGGTGTTTAGCATTGGCTTCGGCTAAAGATTACAGCGTCAATTGTCAAAGGCATTGTTATATGCAGCGTTGAGACATATTTAGCAACGAATTTGACATTTGTAGGAACAAGTTGCAACGGTTATAACCGCCGCTAAACGAAAGGTATTTTTTTTTCCTTTTGTTTTGACTTATTACAATATTATATAAAATATAACTTGCTCCTAGCAAAATTTAAATTTAAGCTAATTTTCTATGTAGAAAATTATTTAAATTAAATATGTATCAATTTACAAAGTATATTCATAAGTAAATAATTATTCACCAATTCATATATTTGGTGAACACAAATACACTACATGAAATAAAAAATAAAATTTAGGATTTCTCTAACCATTAAGAACTCATAAAGCACTTGAATGTCCTGATTGACAAATAAGGTGATCTTTTTTACTAAGTGGTTTGTAGCATATCTCTTCTTAATCACCTGTAGCAGAAGGACTGATCTAGAAAAGCGAAGTGAGGCTTCACCAACCATGCTTAGTATTATTTCTAGATGGCTACGTCGTTGTGCTTCATTTGGGAAATATGGTAACTTTTGTCATATTATTTGATGAGATATTTTTCTGACGCCAATTAAGTGAAGATCTTGTAACTCTGCCAAAGCTCTCCGGAACTAATCCCTAGAAACTATTGTTTTGCAAGTCTATATACATATTGTAATATCCGGAAAATCATTTTAGTAGAAATCAAGAAAAATACTTACCTTAAGATATTTGATATGAAGTCACTACAAAAAATATGGCTTCTAACCATAGTTTCAAAAACTGACGTTAAGTACCATAATTAAGAAAAATTAACTACATGCATCTAATATGTGATATAACCGATGTTAGACCTATTTTTTAAAAATATAACTTAGGTTAACTTTTCATTGCCGCCCCCTTTCATTTGTCTTTGACTTTGGCTTTTCTCCGAATCTGTGAGTTACAAAAGAGGCAAAAGGTTCATTTCGAGGTCCACCCAAAGATTGCCGCAACGCTATAAAAAAAATTTGGAAATTACGACAAAACTTCTGCGATGATCAAATTTGAGACAAAATCTTACGATGGTTAGAAGAGCCGTCCTAAAAACACAAATATTACGACAGTCAATTAATGATAGTCATAATTGTGTGACCTAATGACAGTCTTACGAAGACCGTCGTAAGGTCGTGGCCTTGCGACAGTCAAAGAATGATCCTCATAAGATCATGGCCTTGCGACGGTCATGTGTTTACCGTCGCAATGGCCACTTAAATTTCAGATCTAGAGCTCCTTTTCTCCAAATCTCATTTCATGCCAAAAAACCCTTCATTTCATCTTTGTGCGCCGCTGCTACTAGGAGAGAAGCTTGCCGCCGCCAAACATCCATCTAGAGTAAGTCGACCGTCCATCCATCAACACACTGGGATCTCCAACTAACTTAGCTTTCTTCTTGGAATAATAATGGTGGTAACAGCACTTGGAACTATCATCCAAACCCTGGCTGTAATCTGTCTTCGTGTGAGGATCAGGATATATCAGTTTCTATATCCATCACCAATACCTCCAATCATTCTACTCTCACCATTGAATCCCCTCGCGTGTTGATCGAGCTTCCACCCCCTTCCAGCAACTCGTTGATGGAAGAACAACCTTCAGATAATCACCTTTGCAGTCATGTTTTGTTGTAAGTCTCTATGACAATTATCATTTTACTGGACAAATGAATAATAAACAGCTTGCTAATATAAATATGAGAATATTTGGATTTTGGACCCCTGAAGTATACAGTCAATAGGTCAATACTATTTATTGCTATAGCTCACTGGGTTCTCTATATATAGGCACACTAATTAAGGATAGGGTTTAGATACTTTTTTCTCCTTATATTTTTATATATATTATATCCTATCATTAGGGTGCCAAGATGAGTTCGATTTTTTGGGAGGTCAAGTTTTAAAAGTGAATAAAACTTAAATTTGACATTAGAAGCTGGTTATAATTAAGCTGAACTTAAAGGATGTGTGGTTTACTTATGCATTTAATACGGATCATGTAATTGTGTTGAATTTCGCTCCTGTATCTCTGAAGTACTTGTACGATGCATGTTGACTATTTTTATCTTTGACTATTTTAATCTTATCTACCTCCATGATGCTTTGACTTTGATTGCCTGTACATGCTATGGTATCCAATCCTAATTGGAAGCAAGGATTTGTGTTCAAATAGGATTAATCTTGGGTGCAAAATGCATTGCAATCCCACCGGATGAATGATTAGATTCCCATTTCCAATATGGCCCACTTGCTTGATTGAGTTAATTAAAATATGACTCTTATGTCTTTGCCCAATTTATTCTTAATTCCATGCCATGTACTCCTAGGGAGGGCTCGAGGGATAAGAATGATAAGCTTAATAAAAATAAAAGTTTAAACATTTGAAATATGACTCTCAACTTATTATTGGCCATTTGAAATGCTTTGTTCATGCTCAAGTTAACATTTTATTAAGCTTAGCTTTCTTATTCTATGACAAAATTACTGTTAAGGTGACTTTTGCTGTTGTATTTCATAAATGATAGCAACTTGTATTTGTGCTTGTAAGATTCATTTAGCTTTGGCTATTATAATAGTAGAATATTATGAATGAATTATACTCATCACTCCATTTTATTATTTATTTTATCGCACAACCCATGTTGACTTTGGGCTAAAACTTGAAAGGATTAATCATATGTCTTTTCCTGGCCTCTATAAGTTTGTTCAGGTACTAATCTACCATACTAGTACATCAATACTATTGCTTTTGTGTACATATTGTTTAATGCATAAAACCCCTTCTTATAGAATGATGAGATAGTTACCTCAATACAATTTACTGCATCAAGATGGAGGTGTTGTATGGATATGAGATATGGAAGTTTGATGACTAAGGAGAAACGAACTAATCTGTTAGTAATTGATAGGAGTAACAATTGAGGTGAGATGAAGAAGGATAGTATTGTGTGATTTGAGGTTGAAAAGTTGTAGTGGTACTTTTTAATAAACAGCTTGTTTTTTAGTTACCATTGAATTCATAATTTCAATTTCTATCAACTCTCTGTCGTCAAAAAAATTGATCTAATATACCATAAAGTACATTTTTTTCCAGATAGCGTGAAACTATCCCATGCAATGCAGACAAAATATTTCTACAGTTTCATGATAGGTTCACACTGTTAGTGTCAATCAAAGTCAAAGGAGATTAGTTCATGCAGCCATGAAGTCTTCTGCAGAGGGACATCTGAAAGAAGAGGTTAAATTCTTCAAGTTCACGATACTTCATAAATAGATAGCAAACTGATTAGTTATGGTTGTTGTTTCCATAAGAAAAATTCATTGAAGGTACTTGTGAGTATTAATTGTTACTTGAATTGTGCTTCCCCACAGTAAGATTTATTTAGTAACCTCTCATAATTTGGGTATTGCTTTCTTAGATTCTTGAAATGGATTTATGTCTAACTGATGAAGATTCAAATGCTAGTAGAGAAGGTAATTCGTCTGATGCTAGATAAAATAAGATGATCCTGGTTCTGATATGGCTTAGTAGCGGGCGTTTAGGCTTACTTTGCTACTGCTCGTTATCATGTCTGAGTTATAGAAGATGGAGGAGTGACTGACTGCTCTAATTTGTTAGATTATACCTCAAATTTTGGATAAATTTCTCCATTGTAACCTATTATCTATTGAATATGATTAAGCTAAGTAAGGGAGGTTTCTTTGCCGGGTGTTGAAGATTTTTTACAGTCCAAAACATGGTTAGGAATGCACCAAATAAAAAATCTCTCCCTCCTTTCATGTGCTTTATTGCTGACTTTATAAGGTTATTTTCTTAATTGTTAGTAGTTATTATTTAAATTTAGCCAACTGATTTGCTAGATATTGGCAATATATCGTATATTGCATTTAATTTTTAGCAGTAAACCTTTTCAGTCAATGACATGACACAAAGTGACTTGTGGCCTTAGATTGTCAGTAGCCATTCACGTAATTATCTAAACAATCTCTAGTATGGTATTAAATTCATTGCAGTTGTGCAAAAGTGGAGGAGATATCAAGGATACAACACTTGCTAATAAGTATGATCTTGGGGAGTTAGTAATTTCAACTTTTGGATCTTGCTACAACTTTATGTCATTGTATTTGTGAGTGTCTTCTTTTAATATATTAGAAAGTAAACATGAAAACATCCAAATTGTAGTATTTAGGCTTTCAATTATTTTAGTTTTATTCTAATTTTATATAAATAGATTTTATGTAATTAAGTATCAATTTGAGGGGAAAAAAACAACCGTTCATTACAAAATTTTGAGTACATGAGTCCAAATTTGAGGATTTAAAGACGTAATGGTACATGAATAATTTTACTTGATAAATATAATCTGAAAATGAAGACTATGTAGTATTTTATTTATGATCATTCCCAAAATAAAACTCAAACAAATAGAGAAAATTATATACTTACTCTTTTTACTAATCAAACTATTTTCTTTGAAGTATTTGTTTTGATGATAAATAAAATCAAATTTAATTGGTATATATCTTTTCAAAATATACCAGGTATTATTTTTCAAAATAAATAACAAACAAAATTTCTGGCCTCATCTGAAGTGTAGTAGATTATGAACACTTTAGATTCTGCAATTTTTCCCCCATCCTTTTAGTGATGACCTTATCAATATTCAATCGTTGTCCATGTTTATTTGAACAGACAAACTATACAAGGGAAAAGAGCATGGTGAAGTTGAGTTTATTGTAAGTCTCAATTTTCATTCTTAATTTTCTCCCAGTTTTTCAAATGAAGATACTTATGTTTATTGCTTATCATAGTTTATCTTCAATTTTTAGGCACCTAATGAGTAAGGCAATGGAAACACGTCTTCAAATCACACCAAGTCCTTCTTGTAGGATCAATTAGCTAGTTATGATGACTTCTAAATTATGTTAAAACTTGACTATTGTTTGTTGTAAGACTTTGTAATTATTTAGTATCTATTTATGTTTAGAGTTGATAATCTAGTAGTCCTTGTTGGCTTTGAGTATCAAATTGTGTTATTGTTATTGGTGATAAATTTATCATATTTACTAGATATTAGTTTAGAAAAAAAAAATTAACACAAAAAATTAAAGCAAAATATTTTTTAATAAACCTATCAACAACGGTTTGAACTATTGCCATAAAGAATATAGAAACATTAGCGACAATTTAGATAAATCGACACAAAGACAAGACATCGCAATAGTTTTATTGAATATTGCAGTGGCATGTAATTGCAACGATAAACAAAAAAAATTATCACAAAACCATGATATTGTGACAATTTTTCAAGTGCTGGGAGTACTACAAGTTAGAGTTTAAATGAATAGTGAAGGGTAGGGCGTGGATGAGTAGTTTGAAGCTAACTATGGACACCATATATATAAGGATTAAATAGGAAACAAAAATTTCAAAACTTAGTTATCTTTTTATAATAAAGGACTATATGGATGAATTTATGTAAGTGGAATTGACATGTCAATGGACATAGTACTTAAATTTGCAAACTAGCACTTGTTTCATCAGCAGCTTGATTTTCATTATCATGACTTGATTGATTTCCATTCTCTCTACATTAAAGTGTACTTTTTGATTTTTTCTATAGCTCTTACTGCTGAGTGTCATGCCAGTCTCATTAATGCACTCAAGGTAACTTTGACTAGTATGAAATATAATATGTGTGTGTGTGTGCATATATATTACGTTACTTTTCCCTGTTGCTATTTCTTTTTAGAGGTCCTCAAACACGAGCTAGAAGAATTAGTGTGTTCAATATCAATGGTTTGAGGTTTGCACACTAATGAGAGAAGAGGGATTGAAAACTTAAAATAGTTGTGTGTAGGTGTCATCAGAAACTAGATGCTATGCTATTAATTGTGTACATTTTGGTCTATCAATGAATTATGTAGCTACAATTTTTCTGAACCTCTTGGCACTAAATGCTTTGTTCCTTTCTAGTGTGGTTCTAAAATGCTTGAGACATATTTTATTATAGTACAGGACCTTATATTCTGCCAGACATGATCTTAGTGGCTATAATTGATGGGGTTTGGAGTGATATACTATCTCTTATCCAATTTTAATGTTTCTATGATTTTAGTAGATTTAGAAGATAACAAACCATATAATATCTTATAACATTCTTAATACAATATATCCATTGTCTTTGCTTAACATAGCATGCTTAAGTTTCAATTGATTTTTTATCAGTCATCAATGCATGGGATACTATTGTTATATTTATTTTGCTTTTAATTTATTGAATCAATTCTATATTTGAATTTTTAGGAAAAAATTTTTTTGAAAAACTTTAGGAGGAAGCTTAATCTTCACAGTCACAATCAAGCTTAGCTTTATTAGATGATGCACTTGGGCAAGTGCTAGGTAAAAAGCATTATGGTCAAGTGTGTAGTGTATTGTTAGGTTCATACCCTTCACCAGTATTTGGATTGCATACTTGTTGAGTTCTACATGTAGTGCTGCTTCAAATGTTGATGTAGATGCTTTATGAAATTATTTGACTCTGATGGAAAAACTTGAATCCATCAAACTAGAACATTCTTGTGAGCAAACTTGAATGAACAATATGCTCTAGCAAAATGTTTTGCAGTTCCTTTATAGATTCTTCATGTACTATAACCTTTTCCACATAGGTAATACACAATGTAACTGTGATGTTATTAAATTACTAAACTAAGTTAATGTAAATTCTTACCTTATGTGTTATGCTTTCATGCGCTTGATGTAGATAGTGTAGAACAATCACCAATAGATTGCCAAAGATCATCTTTAGCTTGCTATAATCCTTGACATAATCTTTTGATAGTTGTTTTGATACTATAAATGTTTTAATAGTTGTTAAACCTTTTATGTAATGCTTGGTATTTTTTGCTTATGAAGATACAATGTAGACTTATATTTAATTAGTATAAGTATTGTTTTGGTACTAGATATTTGCACGAGTTTAAGCTAAATTGTGTGAAGGTTTCATTTTATACTACACTTTCTAGTATTAAAACCCAAAAATAAAAAAATAGGAAGGAGAAGAAAAGGATTTTCTATACTTAACGTCAGTTACAACTGCCGTTAATGTAAGAATAACAATTTATGTGTTCTACTAGTTTGTGTAGGTTTTAATCATTGGTAAATTTCCATTCTATTGTTTTCTTTAATTTTGGCTATAGCTGTTGTTACGTAAGAATTCAGTATTATTCTAACGTTGGTTTTAACTGATACTAGCTGATAAAATTAAATTAGCATTTTTTCACAATGCTTCTAATTGATGCTAGTTGCTCTGAATAATGTCAGTTTTAGCCAATGTTCAAGGATTTTGTCTTCTAGCGTTGGTTATTCCTGCAATTATTAAAAACCAAAGTTAATGGGTGTCTGAACGCACATTATAACAATGACTTTGACAACCAACGTTAAACCGTGTAGTGTCAGCCATAACTGCCATTGGAAGCCTTTTTTGATTGACGTTAAATACAATTTTTTTATTGAGTTATGAAAACGGGTAACTAGGATATAAAGTTAAAATCCTAATTAAATCAACAAATTAACAATTTCATAGTTTAGAAATTATTTTATGACACTATTAAGCTAAAAAAATTTTATAAGGAATAATTAGAAATATAAGATTAAACAGTAGCCTTAATTAAAGTATGTGACATAAAATATGTGTAGGAAAAATTAAATTAATACATATATATATATTCCTCTAAAGTTAACTAAGGAATTATAAGGACTTGGCTAATAAAAGTAAGCAAACATATATCTTGAGAAATATAAGTTTAAATATTTAAAATAAGAATTAAAATTTATAAGGAGATACAAGGAAAGAATATAAGACTATAACAAATAAAGTATTGGTTCTCGATGCTCATTTAGGTATGAGGACGCAATATTAGTGTAGAATTAAATGGCAGCAAAATAAGATTGTAACACTCACAAGTTGTTCTATTCTTAGAAGAAGTAAAAGAACAAATGTATATGTTGTAGGTTGCTAATTAGATGATGAACTCTGTCCTAGTGGTAAGGTTTTGACATCCTAAATTTGAGGGCTCTCCTCGATCCTATATTGTGCCTGCAATGCTCCTTCAAGTTTATTGCATCAGCCAGCAATCCTCTATTACCGGCAACGTGTTTCCGGTTGCCATGTCTCATTTTTCCGGTGAACAACACAACTTTTCTATTTTCTGTACTGGCAGCTGCGGGAAGAGGATCTTTCAGCAAGATTGGTGAATTTTTCTTCGTTTCTTCATGGGGATGCTGTTGGTTACATATTTCCAGTCTTTTCCCCTTAGATTTCGGTCCTAATATCATGTTTTTGGGCTCATAGTTTCTGAGATTTGTATGGTAGCTTCCCTAGGGACCAATCCAAAATTTTTTTAGATTTTTAGGTCAAACATAAAATTTAAAAATTTTGGAAAATTAATTGTTAAGGCTGGTATTTTAGGAGCACTATTAATATTTATGAAGTGATATCTTATTGTTGTCCATATATAGGCTTAGTTGAAGGTGAAAGACAGTTTTAAAGTGTTACAAATTAGGATTTAATTGAATAACTAGAAATAAGAAATATAAAGGAAGTGAATAGAATTGGATTAGTAATTTTAATTGATGAAAAGTTAGCAAGACATGGGGTGGAAGCAGGGAAAAATGAGTTAAAGCTAAGGTATAAATTTTAAGTGGTAAATAAGGAGATATAGACATGAATTTGGTTAGTGAGATAATATGATGAAAGAAGAGTATGAACTAAAGGAAGAAAACTCTCTTTAATTTACGTATGTGTTTGAGTTAATGTTATGGGTTGGTATGAGATTTGTAGATATTTCAGTTATCCTTAGTAAGTCCTTCCAATTTATGAAATTGCTAAGAGGCATTGGAATGAGCCCAAATAAAATGTGTATTGGTGATGGTAGATTAAGGAAATTTGTACTTTTGTATTATAAGGATTATCTTGTGGAATACCCATGACTAAGGAAAGAAGACAAAGTTAATTGAAATACTTCACCAACCAGGTAAGTGATAACTTTTCTAATAGTATCACATGATACATGTTGTTGTTTATCATTTATATTATTTTGTCATAAAAATTTTTTTGTTGTTGTCCTTTTGTTGACCAGGGAATCGCCTATACACTTGATTATTTTATTTTTTCAAATGAACTATGAATTATGTGTGATGTTGCATAACATATATAAAACGGATATAATATCACATACAGGCTAATATGTTATTGTGATGTGACATTTATGCAAGAACAATCAGAAAGGGATTTATTGAAAGTAAGTATTAGATGCATTAAACAACGTGAATTTGTGCCTCACAACAGTTTGATTTAAATTATCTAAAGGCTAAGTACCCTTGACCGATGAATATAGTTTCCCCAAGGGTTGTAGATCCTCAACCGATAAATATATTTTGCAAGAGCTAAGTACCCTTGATTGACTTGATTTCCATGAAAGTAAATCCATGACCATTATTTTATATTGCACAGTTGAAATCTTTCTCTTGTATAATTAACACATGTTTATGTCTTATTACAGTAAGGATTTAAAATGTTGATTTACAGAGAATTGATCATTTTAAAGGTTTAGACCAACAGGTATAGTATTAGATATTTTAAAAGTTATTGTGAAATAAATTGCATAGAGCTCTGCATACTAAAGGTAGTTGTATTGGTTTTGTTATTGAAATAATACCCATTTATATTTTCTTTAATTTCAAATAATCGCCCAAAGCAGCTTCCTGAACTTGAGGGCTAGATGAGCTCTACTTATACCGCAAAAAATATTATTCTTTATTTTGTTAGGGTATCATACTTTTGTAGTAGTGCAATTTGGCTATAATGTAAATAACTGTAAATGTGTATGGATGACCATAAGCAAGTTCCTCATTCCCCTATTTTGTTATAGTTTTATCAGTTATTGGATGATCTGAGAGTTACGCTCTCTTTTTTAGATTTTATTTTTGATGGGCATATAATTGTAGTAATTTCGGTAGGCCTCATTTGTAGAGGACACTCTGCCAAAATTTCTATAAAAATATATGGTTGTTAAACTGCTTGATATTGAAATTACTGTGAACTTACATTATTGCATGGTTTGCTCATTAGTATAATCGGTTGGGAAAACATAGTGGTTGACTTGCAAGAACGAGATTATTCCCGTTATCTATGCCAGTTGCACTCCACGAATTTAGGGTGTGACAAATGTTCATTAGAATAGAGAGATCTAGTTTTTTAAAGGAAAAGATACATGACATATGTTAAATATGACTTCCATCAAGTTGACATATATATATATATATATATATTTCCTTTAATATTAATTGTTCAAAGTTACTTATTAATAGTGGAGTCGTATGTTGTCAGGGCAACTTGTTGCCTCAAGTTAATTGCATGTGGCTTGACGAGACTTAAGACTACGTAATCTCTAGTTTTTTAGTTCATTAGTCATGCACTTGTGAGTTAGACTTATTTTCAAGCCTATGAAGTTTTAATCCAGTTAAGGTATGAATAACAAAAGAAAAGACAAATTAATTCCTCTTCTGCATAATGGATCTAATTAAACGTGCAATATCAATTTTGAAGTAATTGCGTCTATTTTAATGATATCGATCAATTGGAGAAAAATATATATAGCTTCTTTCTCTTTTAGAAATCTGGTCACCTCTCATAAAAAATAACCTCTTTTTCTATCAAAACCTGCTTGCAATGTATGGACTAATGTAAACTGAGTATATTCTCCAGCCGACTGATGAGTGGTACAACTAACAAAATTAAGCATTTCCATATATTTCAAATCAGACCTTGAGATTTCAATCCCATAATACAAACTATAACCATAGTGTTTTGTTTTACTTTATTCATTTTTTTATTTCCAGTGTAATCAAAAAATTATTCAGCATAACATATATGTGGCTTGCATAGTAGCAAAATTTTGTTCATGAATACTACTTTTATTTTAGTCAGCCATGAATACTACTTTGATCATATATTGTTGTCTTGCTTGCTTTGTTGACGGCGGACCTTATCTTAGATTTTTTTTATTTCATGATTTAATTAATATGAGAAAGATCAGTAATAGAAAACACTATATTATTTATTTTTTATCAAAAAATTATATAATTTGCAAAAATTAATATGAGAAAGACCAGTAATAAAAAACATATAGTTTAGTTAAATTTGTGTGGATTTTACTTTGAAATATTGTTTTATAATATTTCTTTAAAGACTGACGTTGTATATTGGTGTGATATCAGGGTCATTCTCCTCTACCATAATATTCAATTTATTTAAAATGCAAAACAAATTTGTTCTTGATATATGTATGCATCAGATAATCATGAAATATCAAAATATAAATCATATTCCAAACATTAATATAGAGTAATATAGAGAACTACTGCAATATTACTTGATTGTGGTAAAACAATTAACACCTCTTCAATAACAATTATCTTCGAATTTTTGTTTAATTTCTAATTATTTAGCTTTTAATACTAACTATAGCTAATTCATAACTCAAAAAATTGAAAAAAAGAGTAGAAAGAGTAATAATAAGAAAGAAAGGGGAAACAAAGAAAGAGAACATATATGGGACGAAAAGAGAAATATAAAATTAATCAAATTTCACCTAATAACAAAAGAAAAAAAGCTACATATTTGGGTTCCTCTACTTTATCTATTGTTTCAAGTTAGTCCCTTAAGTTTGAAAAATAATCTCATGTTTACAATGGACTTAAATAACAAATGTAAGATGAATTTAAAATTTAACTATTAGCTAACACTTGAAACAAAAAATATAGTTAAGAGATCAAACCATTATTTTAATCTAATTTCTACATAATATCTGTATATATCAATTTATACATTTATATCTTAATTAGATTTTGTGCGCATATGCATAAATTTAGGGTAAAAAAAATATTATTTACTAAAATTTACTGTGCCAGAGCCCTACGCAACCCTAGTTTATCAAAATTGACGAAAGCCGTGTGCTGCTAGTGAATCTGGATGAAACGGGGCAAAGCATGATCTTGCTCATGATCCTGAAATTTTAATGCTTAAAAAGATTTGGATTTTCTCACCCTCTCAATTTACCCCAAATCCAAGTCCAAATCCTAATCCTACCACTATATATACAGTTCCATCTCCTTGCCCCTCTCATCACAAACACAAATCTTTCATCAATCAGTTCATGAAATCACAGAGAATTTGACAGATGAATTTGCCGCGCGGGTTTCGATTTTCTCCCACAGATGGAGAACTGATCTTCCATTACTTGGCCAAGAGGGTGTTCGGTGGGGAACTTCCTATTCATGACGAAATCATCAGAGAGATTGATGTGTACGAAGTTGATCCTCATCAACTTCCTCTCTGTAAGTTCTAGTCTCATTGAATCTTATGTAGAATAGCGAATCACGAACACATCTATTTAGATCTTTCCTGCTAGCTTGCGAATATGACGCTGCTCTGTTGGGGAGAAATATATTGAGGGTGTGGGCGATCTTAGATCTCGAGCTCCTAATAAAAATATTAAGATATTCACAATTTGTTGTTCAATTTTTTTTCTGATAGTCATACTTTATATGGAGATTTAAAACACAAAAACAGTTACTTTTCTACTTGCACCATCTGACCATTTAAATATATTAATATTTAGTCTCATTTTTTAAGAAGAGAAAAGATACTCGGATCGGTGTCCATGGAATGATTTTTAGTAGTTAGAATGTATGACATTTGATTCAATTATTCTGATTCAATGACTCATATTGCACAGTATCTAATACTGTACGGCATCGGATCCCAACTCAACTAATTGGTATCATGCAAGTATCACTTTACCGGGTAAACAACCAGATTAATTGAAAATTTTGGTTATCCCAAATTAATGACATTTATGTCAGAGCCATTTTGATTATAAAATTCGTTAGTTTGTGACATCCTAGGAGAAGTAATGGAGGTTAGCAGTAATATAAACAATGTATCAATGATCAACAAACTGCTGTATCAGTGGAAGTATCAGGGACCAATCGTTCATTTTATTTTGTTATTTTTATTTTAAAATTTCATAAAATATATATGAATTCTTACTCCAAGTGAGAGTGAGAGTATATGTGCCGGAATTATATTATATACCAAGGTTTGACATGGATTAAACATGATACGGCTCAAATGGGGACGTATATCCTCCTTAAATTATTCTCCTAGATGCAAACCTATCTGGTGGGCTTGACTGAAAATTTTCAAAATTTTTTATATTTTCTAATAAACTGATGAGCGTTTCTGATCCTAAATTAGGTAAGCAAACGTATGCCAATAAGAAAGAAGAATACTACTTCACCACCACAGAACCAACAAAAAGATCTGAAGGTACGCATACAATTCGGTTCACTAAGCATGGCTACTGGAAGCAGATTGAAAAAGATGAGCTGGTGATGCACAAAGAGGAAATTGTTGGGTTCAAGAAAGAATTCATCTTCTGCTGCGGACAGCCACCTTTTGGAGCACAAACTAAGTGGGTCATGAGTGAGTATTGGCTCATTTCCAGTGGGTTCCCCCATGAAACTTTTGATGATATTGTTCTTACTAAGGTTGATACTTGTACCATCTCTTGTTGTTCCTATCTTCGTCCCTCAAAAAGTAAATATTCGGAAAAAAATATTCTCATTATGATATTGAATAAGAATTCATGTTGACAATGGCAGTGATGAGTGGTGACAATAATCATAATAGTGTTGATGGTATATAACCATAAAGGCACCCAAAGAAACCATATGTATGCACTCCTTAAACTAAATATTCTGCCATCTAAACTTCATGTACTGTTAACAGTTTCATTCTTCGATTTACAAATCATGTATTACTTTAACTACAGTTTGCTACTCTTATATTTTTTGTTTGGTCTCTGCAGATTGAGACTACTGCAATTTGCAGGCTGAGGAAGAGAGTTCATGATTATTACTTTACTCCAGGAAATGAACCTCCGAAGTATCAACCAAAACGAAGGTGGCTCAAGAGTGAATATTAACTTTATGAAATAGCCAGCTTTTAATGTATTCGAGTACTTCATTACTTGTTTAGTTATTTTCACATTCCAACATTAGTTTTTGCATCGGACTTCTTGTCCTGTGCTTTTGAGTTTGATTTTGTCAAGGAGTAAACCTTTTTAAGAGGTTCTTGAGTATTCTTAGTTCAATCCAGATGAAGGTAAAAGGCTGATAGTGCAGCTTAAGAAAATAAGAGGGATGGTAGTTTTATAACTGCATGCTTCGATTATGGAATCTAATATTCTACGATTAAGGCAGAATATTTATAATTAATCCTATATCGATTAAGGCATCTAATGATCGATATTTTGGTCAAAAATTCCGTTTCCAACAACCCATCACCTTCTTCCTTAGCATTTTAAATTACTTTTCGTTTCTTCTCTTCTCGTTATTTCTTCTCCTCTCTTTTCTTTTCCCATTTTATTTTATTTTTTTTGTTATCTTTTAATTGTTAATGTTTTTTTTTTTCACTTTTTAGGTGTTTCTAGTTTGTTACTGTGATAAGATAAGTTGATAAGAAGAATTTGAGTTTAGGGTTTTGATACTCAAATTACTAAATGACTATGGTTGAAGTGGTAATTTTTTTATTACGAAGTATATTTATAAATACAAACAACATTTTTTATATGAATTTTTTTCTTTGTCATGTTATTACCTTTCAAGGCATTGAAGAAAAATCGACATAGCCGTTACACTAGAATTCTTTTAAATTCAGTAGCTATTTGCTACTATCTCTCTCTTAGGTATTGAAAGAGGTGCTATGCCTAAGATTGAATGCATGATTTCTGAAATTTAAAAGCAAAGATGAGATTAACTCAAAATAGGAAAAAATTCATTTAAGGATTATAACTTTATGATATTTTTTTGAAGGATATTAAGTTTTAAAATTATTTTAAAAGATTCATAAATAAATAAATAAATATATATATATATATATATATAATTTTTTCACTCTAAAAAATCTTACTTTGAAAGTATAGGATCCAACTCTAGGATACCTTTTCATATTATATATCTTTAGCGTCTTAGGGCAAGATCCTTCCGAATAGAAAAGAAAATTTTTTTTATAATTAAATCTTTTAAAATAATTTTCAAAATTTAAAGCCTTTTATAATAAAAATTTTGAAACTTATTATACTTTATTATAATTTTTTCAATAAAATATGTGAACTTTTAGGTATTATAATACCCAGAATTTAAATATCTCATGACTTGTCTTATGGAAAGAGAATCTTCTAACATTGTAAGGTATAGATGTTTTGAAGTTCTTCAGCCTTTTTGGATCCAAAGTGAATGTTTGTATATAATTTATTTTGCTTATACAATATTTCAAGTATAATCATATTTGAAAAAAAAGTATATATATGAACATGAACAAAAATATTTTCTTAATTACAAAAAATAATATTTGGGATGCCATTATCTTTTTAGATTTGGTTTAATTTAATGGAATGATTTTTAGTGGCCATGAAGTGAATATAAATAGAAAGGGGTATATTATAATTGTCTTGGTTCGCAAGACCGATTGGTCATTCCATCTTATTACTCTTTTTTTTAATGCCAAAAATAGATATGAAGTCTGGAGCAGTGAGTGTGTGTTCAAACTAATCCAAATTGTGAAACCAGTGACATGAGAGTGCACTTGTCTAAATCATGTTTATACAAGTGTTTGACAACATGAGATCCAAACTTAACTAACAATTAGAAAAAGGTCCGGCAAGAGGGAGAGTGCAAGTATGTTATGCTTAAAGCTCCATTTTATGCCCATTCTAATTCAACTTAAAATTGGATATAGTTGTCACTTGAATTCTTTTAAATTTAAAAATTATTTTACTGCTATCATTGTATTCTCAGAGTGTTAAGGCAAGTTTTTCAAAGTAAAATAAAAAAAATCAGTTTCCAAAAACTCTTTAGAATATATCAAAATTTAAGACCCTTTAGCATAAATATTTTAAACTTATAATTCATAATTGTAATTTTTTTAATAAAATATATAAACTTTTTTGGTATTATGAAACTTTTAAAATTCTGCACACTCCTATTATGCAACAAGTATTATAAGTGAATAAGGTTTTTCAGAAATTATTAGAGACATAGACAACATACTTTAAAAATTGGTTTTAAATTCTTCAAATTTTGTTTGCTAAATATGACAGACAGGAAGTCTTAAAAATCATTAAAAAGTAATAAGAACATTTTCTTATTTTCATCCCTAACAGATAGGTGCATTTCCAAATTAGTTATCCAAATGAATATTTTCTTTTTCAATTCAATATTCCCTATTTATTACAATACTTTCATTGTTATATATCCTTTCATTCTATCTCTATTCAGAAATTAACCTATGGAACCTAGCAGTAAATACTTAGGTATTCAAACCTGACACATTCAGTACTACTGTGATGTCATAATAAGGAACTATAATTTCATGAGGATCAGAAGCTACATGCCTTTCAAGTTCAACCACTCAATCCAAGTTTTATAGACTTACTTGTATTAATTATGTGAATTGAGTATCTGTCAAGTGTGAGTTAACTAGTGTTACGTTTGTAAAATAAATATCTGGTTTAATAATCCGTTAGCTTTTACGTTTATTTATGTAACTGAAAGCATTTTAATGAATGGGAGACTAAATTAAAAAAAAAAAAAGTTTATTAAGGATGGACTTTTAAATTCACTTACTTAGTCAAGAACAAAAATAAAGATTTTCCACTAGAGAAGCATTAAAATTTAAAACTAAACAACTTGCTAATGTTCACTTTTATCTGGAGATCAGAAGACTATAGTACTTAGAACAATAGATTGTCAACCATGTTGCTCCTGAGCCTTGCATTATTTAGAAAGGCAACATATGTTTGCCACTTAATTTTAGTTTATTAAGATCTAATTTTAAGGTATGAGACTTGAGTTCCACATTGGAAGTATGGGATTTTGTGAGGTTTTATAAGGATATGGGGCTCTCAAACTCCAACCTCATTGGCTAGCTTTTAGGGTTCAAAGGTTCATATTGTAGTGTTGTGCAAGTGGTGAGGCTTGCATGTTAGTGTTAGCCTAGGTCAAAAATCTACATAAAAATGTCACTAAGGTTGTGGAGCTTGATGCAATATGCTACAAGTATAAGTTCAAAAAAAAAAAACTAATTCAGTTGGTGAGAGAACTCTCAATTTTTAAGCTCACTTTGTAGGAGAGGCTCAATATATGACTTGTAACATAATGTTACCCAATTGTAATATATGAGACATGAGTCCCACATCATAAGTAAGGGATTTGATATGAAGTTTGTAACCTTGACCTCTCCATCTTGATGAGCTACCTTTTGGTATACATGGTTCTCTTAAAAATGTTTCTTTTATTGCTTTTTTTAATTATGATTTAGAAATTGAACATTCTTAATAAGAAAAAACAAGAAATTCATCATTGCATATTAAGGATACTATGGTCTCACATAAACTTTACTAGTTAAGTTTTAAGTGTCTAAGGAGATAAAAAGATCCCACATGACTATTTAAGAAATAAACTAAAAATAAGGTAAATTAAAACTAAACTAAACATACTTATAATTAGTGTGTATGTGAGGAAGTGAAGATTATTTACACTATCTATATATAGGTATATTGTAATGTATGTTTTATTTCAAAGTAAAAGAGTCCTTCCTTCAATGTAGAGATGAACCAAAACAGTACAACTAGCAATAGAAATATAGAGAATAACTAAAAAAAAGAACAAAAAGTAGAGTATCTGATAAGATTATGACAGAATAGAATAATCAGGGAGAAAAGAGAATTCCCTTCTTCCACACAAATAACATCACCCCTTGTGTTCTTAATCTCTCAAGCACCAACTCATCTACCTAATTCTTTTATTTCTTCTCACATACCTCACACCTTGGCCATATTAGCTCAACTACTCATTCTGAACACATGTTTCCCATGCCATGTCATTATTTCTACCAACAACTTCAGTTAGAGTTAACCTATGTTCTATAACACTGCCTCCCTCAATAATAAGGACCTTGTCCTCATGGACAAAGTTGTGATAATGGGTCTAAAAAGAAGCCAAGTTCTCCCGCATAACATGATTTGTATTCACTCTTCCCCATTGTACTAAAATTAAGGGACTTAAGCATCATGTTGTCAAATAGTATGATACATAAAGATAACTAGGTTGCAAAATTGGACCTTCATCTATTGTTAAAAGTAATAGTGGTACATCTAATTGGTAGGATCACCATAACACCCTTTTTAAAGCAAACACATTAAAGATTAGGTGGATTCAAGCTGTTGGGGGAAGTTGAAGCTTATACATAACCTTGCCAATTTTCTCCATAATGGGAAAGGGTCTAAAATATCGCCTGCCTATCTTCTTATTTGCTCACAAGGCTAAAGAATGTTGGTAGTAGGGTTGTAGTTTTACAAATACACACTTACCCACATCAAACTCAACCTCAATTCGTTTGGAATCAACATACTTCTTCATTCTATGCTGAGCTTTCTATAGATTTTCCTTAAGCCAATCTAGTAACGCATCATAATTGAGCAATTCTTTTTGCACTGCAAGATTATCTTGAGCAGAAGGAACATAGAAATTTAATTATGGAAAGGAGACATGGCAACTAAAGTATCCTTAGGGTCTGCCCATGGCAAATATCTTGCCCACAACCTTGGCACTTCAAATACAAAGCACCAAAGATACATCTCAAGGCATTTATTTGTAACCTCTGTTTGACCATTAGCTTAAGGATGGTAAACATAGCTCATCCTCACGGTAGTTCCCTAAAGTTTGAATAGATGTTGCCAAAAGGCAATAGTAAAGACCTTGTCGTGATCCACAACTAAAGAATGAGGGATACCATGTAACTTGACCACCGTATCTATGAACTTAGTAGCTACTTGAGCACTTATAAATGGATGTTTTAATGTCCCAAGATGAGCATATTTGGATAGGCGATCCACCACCATTATAATTATTGAAAATCCCATAGAAAGTCATAAACCAGATATGAAGTCTATGGAGACATCTTTCCAAATTTGATAGGGTATGGGTAATGACCACAAAAGAATAGAGGGTTGGAAATGTAATGTCGTGGCTTGCTGATAGGTCATACATTCCTTAATAAATTTCTAAACATATGAACTTAAGCCTTCCTAAAAAAACTTAGGCAATAATGCAATGGAAGGTTTTTAAAACACCTTCATGACCTTCTACTAGTGAAAGGTGAAATTCGATGAGGATTTGCTTCTTAACTTTTTCAGTTGCTAAGGGAATGTAACATCCCTAATTTAGTAATTTTTAATATTAGTTAAATTAGATTATTTAAAGGAAATTAGAAAGGATTGAGCAAGAATAAATATATCAGGTTGAATCATTTAAAGAATAACATATGGGTAAATTTTAGACTAAGGGGCATAATCATAATTTTAAGAAGTCTTGGGGTAAAATCATAATTTCAAGAATTATAGGGTAATAACTAAAATACGTTAGAAAGTTAGGGGGAAAATCATAATTTTAAGAAGTCTTGGGGTAAAACATAATTTCATAAAGTTTAGGGTAAAAACTGAAATATATTAGAAAGTCAAGGGCAAAATCATAATTTTAAGAAGTCTAAAGGCAAAATTATAATTTCAAGAAGTCTATTGGCAAAAACATAATTTTTATAACTCCAATGTAAAAGATAATTTGACCACGGGGTTAAAATGGTCATTTTATAAAATATCAAGGGCAAAAGGGTAAATATAGCACTCAAATATTTTATAAAATCAAATTAAAATCTTAGATATTTTTAAAGATGAAATCATTGTTGTCCACTTAAACTACATCACAACCGTAGGATCAAAAAGCTTGATTAAATCCTAGCCATTGAAATTCTCTATAAATACCTCACTACCCTAACCCTTTTCTTCAATCTTACTCAACATACTATCACACCTTCTCACTTTAAATATCTGTGTCTATTATTCTTCCCTACTCTTTTACATTCAACACTTATTTTATTTCTGCTGCTTTTTTTTTTTTTAAGAATTTTTCAGAAAAATGTTTATAAAACCCAATTCACCCCCTCGTGGCTTCCAGTCATGCTCAATAACTTGGAATAAATTGCATGAGATTGAACCTACTTACCTAAAAAATGAATATGAACATTTGAATGCATGCACTTTGATTTGTTCCTTATGAACTAATTCTAGAACCTATTTGATCAAAACTCGAAGCATAATATTATGAGGTAACACCTTGTCTGAAAAAGGATTTAGACATTTCTTAGACAAATTAAACCATTTTCTAGCTAACTAAAAAATCTTCATCCCTAGATGCCCCATTTGAGCCTTAAATATCCTTCCTTCTCTTTCCAACACTTATTCACCTAGCCACACTAACTAGCTCCCTCATTTACATCATTTATATCACAACAGCATAATAAGGATTAATGTTAGCCTGTGAAAAATCAAACAGCCTATATCTTATGCAAAAGACACGATGAATTGGGGAGCTATAAAAAAAGGGGAAAAAAAAAGAAAGAGAAAAAAAGAAAGAAAGAAGAAAAGAAGGAGGAGCAGAAAGAAAAATATGCCCTAGTGAAAAGAAAGGCTGAAAAAAATGGTAATGTTGCCCCTATAGATGCTTGCTTATGGTATGGTCTAAGCTTAAAATACCTTTCTCATCTTTCTTTACCTAAGCTTAACATTACAAGCTGATAAAGACCTAATGATTTCTGACCTTGTGTTCCTCTAACAAGTGTGGAGAGTGGAGTGAAAAGTAAGCATATGGAATAATGTCACAAAGAGGATAACTCATTGATGTGAGTTTTCAAAGGAATGAAAAAAATTTTAGAGGTAGGAATGATCAATTTATTGCATCTTATCTAAGAATGCAATAGTTCTTTTACCGATTGATTGAATTGATGCGACTAAAGGTTTGTATGGATTCAGTAATGCTTGGATGTTGTGAAAAATGGTGAAGTGAAGCTAAGATTAACATTGTTTGCTTGAGGACTATTAAACCCTCAAGTTAGGGGGATTGATAACTTTTTGAAAGAAACTTATCTAGAACAATATTGATAGCAGAAACCCTTAATTTAAAAATAAAATCTCAGTGATTGCAAAGAAATTTCATTTATAACTTGGAAATTGATCTTTGACCATTATTAAGCCAAGAATTAAGCATTTTGTGTGCTGAATTTACTAGAAATGAAGCTAAAAAAGTACTAGCAAAGAATGGAGAAAAAGTGAAAAAAAAGAATATTCCAGCACCCGGGCACAAAAAATCCAGTGCTTGGGCATTAATTCTAGAAACTTAGTGCTTGGGCACTAAACGTGTACTATGGAAATTTTCAATCTAAGGTTCAGCGCCCAAGCTCTTAAAAACCACCGCCTAAGCACCAAAAACAAAAAGTTGGCACTCGGGCACCAACCTTGCTAGAAAGATGGCCCCTAGGCGCTAGTATCTCAACCTCGGGTGCCAAATGATTAAAGGCTCTATACTCACCCATACTCAACTTTTAGGGTTTTGAGGCCTATATATATGGTCCTAAGGGCATGCAGCAAAGAGACCAAAGCATGGAGAGGAAAGGGAAACACTTGAGAAGCATTCTAATTTGAGAGTTGCTATGGAGAAGGTTTGTTTCAGAGTGAAGGCTCTGTATAGAGTTCTTACCCTTCTAAACCCCTCCCTCTCCTTCTGCTTCATGTATTCTTTATGATTTTCTATATATTATGAAACTATACTAATGCCTATAAGAGGCTAAGTAGGTTTTATTTAGGATTTTGACTTAACCCTTTGTAGGGTTACTTTTGTATGATTGTAGTTTCTTATTGATGTTTTGAATTTAGTTTACTTATTTTTATTGTGTCCTTAATGCTTATCTGAGCTTGATCACCTTAGAACTGAACTAGGATTTAGGCTGACTCAAAAGAGAGACCCTAAATGAAGAACTAGATAAAGATAATCTCTGTTTGCAAGCTTAAAAAGTATAAGCATATTAATTAGTAGTTGAAACGATAGTACTTGATTATCTTTGATAACCAAGATTAGGGCAGTGCTTTATATCAACTATCCTCTCAGCAAATTTTCATATAAATATAGGGAGTCAAGGGAAGCAATTAAGCAGTTGAATCCCTAAGTTAGTAAACTAATTCATAACTTAGGAAAGAAGTAACTATCAATACAAAGTACCTACACATTGAGGTGAAGTGAAAGTCCTAGAGCATTTAGTTGTTTGTTTACTCAATTCCACATTGTAGTCTAATTATTCAATTATACACTCAATCTATTTGCCTAACTTAAAAACTTAATGATAATATTAGTCCAAAATTAAAGCTAAGTCCTCGTGGGAATAATATCTTACTCATACTTTATTACTTATCGCAATCACATGCAATTGTATGTATAGAATCTAATGAATAATAATGCATATATTGGGCTTCATAAGACTCAAATAACCCAGATATGGCGTCCTGTCTACCTCTGGTTGCCATATGTTTGCTAATGCATATTTACATTATGTTTATATGATATTTGACATGCATACATATTTCGTAAGAATTATAATTCTAAGTCACACTATATTCCATGCATATTACAAGTATTATATATGCTTTTCCATGTTAGTGAGAATTTGTTTTCCACTATTGGTTGTTAATGTTTTTTTATATGGCTTTTTTCTAAATTTCTCTTGAATGGGTATCTGTCTCACCAATTGGACAAGTGCTTATTTTTTATAAGATCATTATTATAAGTTATGATATGATATGGCCTTAAGCTATGAAATGGACAAGCGGGATTCATGCTCTCTGGTATCAGTCTTACCAAAGAGCATGAATCCCACTAGTTTTCCAAGCCCTGGAGAAGCTGTAACTGAAGTTTAGTGGGAGTATCAAGGAGAAAGATATGGAATATGTTTAGAAGTAGAACAATACTAAGCCTAAATTTTGATAGTTAATAGCTATAGGCCTAAAACCCCTTCCCCCAATTTGGCTAAATTAGCTATACGAATGTACGAATAAATCGTTGTACTAACTTTTGTTATGTATAATTATACTATTATGTTTTAGATATTCTAATGCATTTCTCATAATTCTAACACTATAATAATTTCAATTAAAATTTAGAATAAATTCTATAAATGAATATAAAGGGGTTATAAGGACTAAAAAAGGGATCCCACCAAAATAAGATACCATATCTGACAGTGTATGGTAAAGGAGTGGAACTGTGTTGACTCAAAACCTATTTTGAAAAAGGATCTATAGATAATTACGCACAAATATCAATCAAACAAGAACATTGAGGAACTGAAATAGCCATGGAAAATATCAAGATAGTGTATCAGCTACGATGTTATGCGATCTAGGCTTGTATTTAATAGTGAAGTCAAAACCTAATAGCTTCAGAACCCACTGCTATTGTTTTGCCGCTCAAATGATTTGATTAGTTAGACTTTGAAGACTTTCTAATTAGTTATTATTGCCAATAGCTCTAAGATGTAAGTAGACTTTTTTGGCTAAATGGAGATAACTTATTAGAGTAATAGGTAATATAATGCTAATTTTGACTTAAAACCACTCCTATCCCAATGTTTAAGGCATCAATTTCCAGCACAAATGGTTGTGCTAAGTTGGAAAAAGCAAGAACTAGAGCTAGTGTGATTGCTATCTTCAAATTGACAAAAATAGTTTGGCCTGCATCAGACTAAGAAAATGCATCCTTCTCAAGCAACTAAGTTAAAGGGTGTGCTAAAGTAGCATACCCTTTGATAAAGCGGTGATAATAACCAGAAAGATCTAAGAATCCTCTTAACTGCGTAAGATTCATAGGTGTTGGCCTACATAAATGGCTTGAACCTTTTGAGTATCCATTGTAACTTGCTACTATAAAACTATGTGGCCACGATACTTCATAGAGCTTTAGCTAAAACTACACTTATAGAGTTTAGGAAAAGCCAGTGCCCACGTAGTAGCTATAATACTTGCCTCAAATGCTCCAAATGATAAGACCACTCACCACTATAAACTAAAATATCATCAAAGAACACCAAAACAAACTTTTAAAGAAAAGGCTTGAACACATCATTCATATGGGATTAAAAGGTAGTTGGGGCATCTGTGAGGCCAAATGGCTTCACTATCCATACATAATGACTTGATGAGTGCAAAATGATACCTTATAACGATCTTTCAGGCAAACCAAGATCTAATGGTAACTAGAACATAGATTGAGTTTAGAGAAATAAGCAGCCCCATGAAGTTCATTGATAAGTTCATCAACTATAGGAATAAGAAAAGAGACTTTCATTGTCATAGCACAGAGAGCCCTTTAATTAGTACAAAATCTCCATATGCCATCCTTTTTCTTCACAAACAACACTGGAAAGGAGAAAAGGCTTGTTCTAGGCTAAATAAGTCACTTTCAAGGCAACTTATCAATCATCTTTTCAATTTTTGTTTTCTGGTAAAAATTATATCGGTATGGTCAAACTTTGATAAGATTGGTGCCTTCTAATAAAGGAATTACATGATCATGTGGTCGTGCAGGTGGCAAACCCTGTGGTTTTGCAAACAAATTTTCATATGCTGTCATAGGATGTGTAAGTCTCATGGTATATTAGATGCCATCTGCTATAAAAGAGAATCAGACTGTTGAATTTACAAAGTCTAAAGCTCATCAATTGATGTTGTGGCCTATAAACGTTTAAAATGATGATATTGTGCTTCCTTACAACTGCTAGAACATTCCCTTTATAATGTAATAAAAGAACCATTAACATAAAACATAAGTTAGAAAATGTTGTAGTCTACCACATGAGAACCTAATGTCGAGAGCCAAGCAGAATAGGTAATAAATAAGTAAGAATTATTAGCACATGGCCTAGGATCAACAAACACAATAGTGGCAAATGCCCCTTTGTCGTAAGATAGTGACCATTTCTAACAAGAACTTTAGGAGATAGTTCCAAAGGAAGCTTAAGAAAACGAGCAACTCTTGGTTAGATAAAATTATCAAAACTACCATTGTCCAAGAGTACTTACACTCTTATCCCATCAATAAACCCTATAATGCATAGTTTTAGCCCCTATAAATCCTTTTAAAGAGTTATACGATAGGCAATGTAAGGTAATAGTGTTCCTAAAGTATGTCCTGCTCTATCATCGAAGTAACAACATCAATGGGAGAAAATTCATCCTCTTTATTTTGCATAATAGAATAATGTCTATTAGGACACTTGTGGTTCCAAGAAAATTTCTCATTACAAGGTAGCATAGCCCTTTTTCATGTTGAACTTGCATTCCTACCGCCATCTTTTTTTGGATCAAAATGAGAGGCTCAAAAGCATAAGTAGGTAATAGTGGTGGCAATGATGAAGACAAAGAAACTAAAGACTTAGGTGTAGTGGAAGGATTGGAACTCTTGGGTGTAACTATAGAAGGAGAGAATATTCCTCTAACTTTAACAGAAGAGAGTGATGGAGCACATTTTTCCTTAAATGAATTTGCTAGAGAGGTAGCCTAAGTTAAAGAAGGATGAAATGGGTATTCAATAGCTTTAATGCCAAACACCCACTCAGGAAACAAGGGAGCTCGCTGCATCATTTGAAACTAAGGACCCATATTGCCTTCCATATGGACAACAGCAATGGTAAATCATAACGCATTAAGAGTATCATAAGAATTGAATTATTCTACATAAAAAAACCACTAAAGAGCATCAATACCATCAATTTTAGAAAATCCAATTTGATGTTACATACTTGGAATGACTAATACAAGGAAGAAGATGAGTTACCATAAGTAGCATCTGGTTCGATCCACCGGAGAAAAGGCTGAGATGCTAATCATTCAAGATCTTGGCCATAGTCTCTATGGCTCAATTAATAGTATCAACAAAGTACTCAAGATGTTCAAATAGAGCATTTGTGATGATATCCTTATTGTTAACCATTTCTGCTAACTTTTTCAAATTGATTGCTAAATCCTTCAAGTATGTGTTCTCATTCATTGATGCTTAATGAAAGCACCAAATTGCAATATATATTTTATTTCAAAGTATATCAGTCCTTCCTTTGAAATAGGGATTAATAAGAACAATACAACTAGTAACAGAAATATAGAGAATAACTACAGAAAAGAACAAAAGGCAGAGTATTAAATGATAGCAGAAAAGGAATGAGCAATCTGGGAGATAAGAGAATCCACTTCGTTCACACATATTTTATCGCTCCTCGTATTCTTAATCTCTCAAGCACCAACTCACTCGTCTAAATCTATTACTTCTTCTAACATGCCTCACACTATGGCCATCTTGGATTAGTTACTCATTTTGAACACATGCTTCCTATGTCACATCACTTCTTCTGCCAACAACTTCAATTGGAATCGCGCTCTATAACATATATTTACATAAATTGAAAAGAACCACTATGAATTTAATCCTTTTTACTTCCATAATTTAACTTTCTTACATTTTATGTTAGCTCTATTGGTTGGTTTTTTACACGTAAAAACAACTCAATTAGTAAATAATAATTTATGAATTAGGTCAGAGATTCTTGATTTAACAAAATAAAGCACCATGTCACTTAGCTATTGTTAATAAAGATTCTTCTCATACCATATAAGTTTGCAATGTTACACTTAACACATACACCATTTCAGTATTTTACCAATGTCATTTTCATAAGATAAAATCTCCAATTAAAAATTTCTAAAAGAACAACACCAATAAAAATTCATTTCAAAGGAGATGATAGTATGTATTAAAGCTCATTGTGACCAACGATATGAAATATTCAAAGTATGAAATCCATCTTTGGGGTTTTGTATCACAATCTCACAACTCATATCCTTTCACAAAGCATCAACCAATTAACTCGTAGTACATACTAGAACAACACAAAAATTATAACAATCAGAGAACTAAAAAAATAACTAAAATGTTGGAGAAAATAAGAAGGAAACAACAAAAAACAAAACATGCTTAAATGCTCCACCAAAGCATATTCTATCACAGCAATATTCCCCTAATATAAAATCGTATAAAGGTGTTCTACCTATGATAAACAACTAGGAAACGAATACTCAAATATGGCAACTATAGCATGAAACCATTAGAGCTCATAAATCACTATTGTGCACAAGCCAAAATGCAAACAAAAATTTAAAGAAAAGTAGAAACCATTAAAGAAAAGTGTGAATAGTTACCAAAAGCAAAATACTCTACCATTTGTAAACCCATATGACATGATGAATCTATATTGTGAAAGAGCAACTTAGTGTGAAGAACATAAACAAATTCAACCATTCTCAAAGTAAAAGAGGAAGAGAATTAGAACATACTTACATTAAGATTTTTCAATTTTTGTTTTGTCCTTTCCTTCCTTCCATCTTCTTTTTCTTTAAGTGATTCCCTTATTCACTCTCAGTATTCAATCACTTTCCATATTGTGTTTAACTTTGCCTCTTGACTCTCCCTTCTTGAATAGCTTTACTCTTTATAGAACTTCTCATTTCTCTCTTTCAACTTTGTCCCTTGCCTTTCATTATATGCTTTGCCTTTAATATTAAAAGATAGAGCCTTCTCTTTTGCTTTGTCCTTCAATTAGTCCTTGCCTCCCTCTCATTTCATCCTTCTACATGTCTCATCATACCTTTCTTTTTGCCATTCTTTGCCTCAAAAGAAATGAGCCTCACCCAAAATCAACTCTTCTCTTTAAATAGAACATAGAATTTACTGAAGAAGAGAATGGCTTGAATGAATAGCTTTATAGAATTTACTGAAGAAGAGAATGGCTTGAATGAATAGCTTTTAATTACACAATGCAATATAGATTCTAAAGGTAACATGGCAAGAGATATAGATTCTACTAGTCAGACTCAAGAGCTGGTAAACTTTGTGATTGTTACTATAGCCAAGTGTGTAAGACGGCATGCTCGAGCAATGACTTTTTAGTGCTTGGACACCAACTCTTAAATTTTTGGCACCTAGGCTCTATCCATCTAGAAATTCAGCACCTAGGCGGTGGTGTTTTAGGAGCTAGCACTGGTGCCTGGGCACTGGAATTCTAGCACCTTAGTGCTGACCTTTAGACTACGAAATTTCAATGTGCAAGTTTGGTACCCGGGCGCTGGAATTCTAGTGTTTGAGCATTGGTCTTTCATTTTTGAATTCTCATGCATTTCTCTTTCCCTCCACTGCTTTGGTTGCTCCTACTTTACTTCCTTAAAAATTTATCACCAAAAATCTTTTAAAAGAGTTAAAAACATAATGATGTAATCACATCTCTAAAGGATAACCTATTTCTAGCTAAAATGCATACATTATTAAAATTGCTTTGAAGACTAAGCTTTTTAGTTATAAAGTTATGTCTAGTTAACTCTTTTTTAGAGAGTTAACACACCCCCAGACTTGAGAGTTTTCTAGCCCTCGAGTAAACAAAGTTTTATAAAAAAAATGACTTTGCGCATAGAAAAACTTTGTTTAGTTTTAGGGTTCTTTAACTGTCACTATACTCAGTTCAATGATTGCTCAACCCATAAGATATTAAAAGAATCACTAAACTTAAACAAACTTTAAATGCATTAATCTCACCGGTCAATCAAATCCCTTCTGATTTCTATAACAAACTAAAGCAACTGCTTTTTCAAAGTTTCTAATTTCCATCCAACTTGAGCAAATATATCAATGATTCATTCAATTCATACCTTTACTCCATAAGCTTATCCTTCACCCCACTCTTTACAATTCTGGGAAAACACAGAGTCAGAAATCAACAGGGCTTGTCATGTAAGGCTTAGGTACCGGTGGATAAGAAGATAATTTTTAGGCTTAGGCCAACCACAATCATTCCTCTATGCAAGATTCAAGGACAAAATTTTCAATTTTTCTTAGTCTTTCTTTTTACAAGAGGAAAATTATGTACACTATTTTTCTTTCCCTTCTTTTTCTTTTCTTCTTCTTTCTCTTTCTCATTTATTGTTTTTCTTACATAGTTATTGCACTTTTTCCTTTTTTTTTCATTGCTTTACAATGACTATGTATAGTACTCCTATTCATCATCAATTTTTTTTTCACTCCTTTTTTTCATCATTTTTTTAACTGATATCCCCAAGCCATTCACTTTTCTTTTTCAACATGATTTCATATGTCCCTGTTATGCTTCATGGAATGTGTGGTGTAATCAAGGGTTTTCTTAATTTGGCTAGTTGAATGAATGGTTAAGAAGAAAAAAAAATAATGGGTACTTAGGCTCAAATAAGGACTTCTAGGCACGTTTGCTAAATTTTAGGCTCAAATGATCCAAACAATGCTTAAATCATTTTCATGGTTATGTGTTACCTAGGATTTTACCTTAAGTGGTGATCAAATAAGTTGTAAAATGTATTATGATATGAATGGAGCAAAGTTATATGAATAAGTTTTCATTGCAATCTTGAACTAAGAAGGTTTAGTTGCATATGGTTTATTCAAAGTTTGACTGGTAATTTAAGATCATGGCAGGGACTAAAATAGATAAATTTTTGCATGCACTTAGATTTCCTTTTCTACCATGGTATAAGTAGTCACGTAATATCACTAGTTTTCAGATGACAAATATTGATAATCAACATAAGCCTAATGTCCATAATGTTCAATGTGATGGAAAGAGTTTCATTTATATACAAGTACCCCCAGACTTAATCTATGTAATGTCTTTACTGCTTAGCCTATATAAAACCCTTCCTTAAGAAAATGATAAAAAAGGGCAGTAGTTAAATTAAAACAAAAAGGAACAAGACACTCTTCAATCTGTCTAAAGTTCCAACTCCTTGTCATCGTCTGTGGCTTTGGATTCACCCTCCATTAAGCTTCATGAATGTTGTACTTTTCTATAGATTTTTAGGTAATTGGCGCTTGGGCACCAATACCTCTCCACCAATTTTGGGTTTTTAGCTCTTGGGCGTTGATTCCTTAAGTAGCATAATAGATTTTTCTATAACTAGAGGTGTTAAAATCCTTTCCTATATAAAAATCCAAATGTTTAAGTGAGAATTCAAAGGGAGTTTTCCAATAGAATCCTAATAAAACTAACAGAAAGAAGAAAGAGAACTAAAAAAATGCTAGAAACTTAGGTTGCCTCTCAAGAAGTGCTTCAATTAGAGTCATCAATTGGACTTTCCTCTAGATGTGCGAGGAATTAGCAGGTGTTTGATCATTGTTGATCTCTCCTTACCTACATTGCCTAACCTTTTTCCCTTTAACAAAGTTGTAGGGATATATTTCCATAGTGCTAAACAAGCCCTGGCCCTTTTATTTTCATCTTCCTTGGAACTAGCTTCCATAGTGTGGGTGCATTGGTCTTCTAAATGATAACTTGGCCATGGTTTTCATCCACTAGTTCAGGTACTCCACTGTTATTATCCACTAAAGTAGGTGATTCTTCCTTTTTGACTCCTAGGTTGGTTTCTGATTTTCTACAAATTTTTTCGATCTCTGAGTCCAAGGGTAGAACTTTTACTTTTCCCCATGTATGCATGCACGAGTGCTTGAAAGGTCAGTAAAGAAAAACATCAGAGAGTAGCATATCTTAATAATAGCCTCAGTAAAATTATAAGCCATGTCCCTAGCAAAAGCGCCAAAAACTTGTTTTAATTCTATACATGTGTCACACCCCAACTCCCGGAGTGTGACCGGCACAGAAAAAGAGACTAGTCCACCTCTGTAAGCCTAACAAGTTAGTTCTTAACTTAGTGACAATCATATATAATAAACATTCATAACCAAGCAGATTCACATTCAAATCAAATTTGTAGAAATTTCGGCAGCATCTCCTCTATAACTGAGACCTCTAGAAGTTTCTACAAACATCTATCCAAAACAATATTATACATAAAAGAGAGCTCAGCTCTCAATTCAGTCCAAAGACAACAACACAAGGGAATGGGGAATCTACCTGTGGTCATACATAACATTTACATCTATTTACATTTTTACCATTTTACATATCAAATACAACAAAAATCTCAACAAATTGGAGAAACAAAATGTCAATAGTGCCAACATGGCTTCTCTAGCCCTCTTGATCAGCAAACTGCTCAGGATGGCTGCCTGAAATTCATTAAAACATAAATAAGTAGCATTTCCAGTAATAAATCAATTTATGATTTAAACCTTTACACTTTAAACCATAACAAGCAATAACATTCACTTCATGGAAAGTTTAAATTGGTCAAGGGTACATAACCCATGGAAATCACATTTTCATGGTCAAGGATCCACAACCCTTGGAGAATCTTTTCCATCAGTTAACATAAAACTGTCATGGAAACTCATCCTTTGGATTCTTGTTAAAGTTAGGTAAAAACCTTCCTTTTTATTCAAAATACCATTGGCTCAGAACCTAGATTCTAGGGAGGACTATCAGACATAAAGCATCAGTCATGGACTTGTGGCCTATGCAGTTTAATCATCTATCAAGAGCACACAGCATCTTGGGGTCAATCACTCATACGGTCAAGAGTACACAGCATCTCAGGGTAAGTCACCCATACGATCAAGGGTATGTATCCCTCGGATTATTCATATCAGTCAAGAGCACATAGCATCACGCGGTCAAGAGCACACAGCATCTCGAGGTAAATCACTCATACAGTTGTGAGTCGCAAGCTCACGCTAAAATCATCCGTCTTATCTTGTCCTCCTTAAATCTAAGGACTTGCCATTTATGAGTTTTCCCTTTTTCAATATCAATTCTTTAGTAAAACATTCCCCTTTTTATTCAAACCTCTCTTTTACAACTTTCACATGAATATCACATATCAATCATAATTCATAGGTCATATGTAAGACTAACAAGTTTGCTACCATAATTAAAATGGTAATTATACTATGGGAAAAGCTACCGCTTACCTGGTGGCTGACGTATGCTAAAATCACTTTATCTTCGTCTCTTTTGGTAATAAAATTGATTTCACCCATAATCCCTATAGCATAAGAATATACTTTCCTCAATTTCCATCACTAAACACATCAATTTAGGTTGATTATAATGCCTTAACAAAGCCATAAAATAACTATAATCCTATCTCATTGATTTATTACATATTCTCTTTACTTCTTCATATTGCTATTTCCAATTTCATATTCCATTCCCTTCTCATTACTCAAAACAAGCCCTATATCAAATTTCTTGATTCCATTCCCTAACTTTTCCCATAATATTTGTCAATTTACATTCACTGCCTTAAAAACGTTCTAAATTTTCACTTTAGTCCCTCATTTCATACTTTTTCCTTCCATTCAAGTAAAACCATGAAGAACACTAAGGTTTCATGTCATAAACCGTAAAATTGTTCTTATAAGACCAATGTAAACCCATTAAACTACATAATTTCACCATTTTCTGAAAACCCCAAAATTTTGAAACTTTTCAGTTTAGTCCCTATTAGAATAACTCTCAAAAACTTAGCTAAAATCATACTTCCAAAGCTCAAATTCAATGGAAAGGGGCCAAAAATGCTTCTCCTAGCATCGTTATCATGAAAAAACCAATTAAAACTCACTGAAATCAATGAAAATTTTGCTACTACAACTATGCCGTAAAACCGCCGGAAAAAGTGGTTGTCACCGGCCAACGGCAAGCGGTGACTGCCCAGAAACCTTCGCTGGTGATGGAAAGAGCTGGCGGAGGTTGAACGTGGTGGTGGGCGAAGCAAAAAGCAAAAAATGAAGAAGGAGGAAAGCCACGTTTTCTACAAAAAAGAGAAAGAAGAAGTCATGTAGAAAAAGGCTATAATGGAGGGTAAAATGGTAATTTCACTGGGGGTGACATGTGTCAACACCACAAAAATGTTAAGGGAGGAGGGAGCTACATCTCGAACCCACGCCCCTTTAGGGCCGAATAACTTGTCTTACCACTAAGCCAAAGCTCACATCAGATAAGTATTACACATTACAAATACTTATACCTCACTCTTGCTAAATTAAAAACTTTTGCATGAACTTAGTAAATTTACTTAGCAAGTGTTACAACATGCAAGTGTACGAGATCACGATAAGTAGTAAAGCATGAGTAGGATATCATTCCTACAAGGACCTAGTTTTAATTCTGGACTGATACTACTATTAAGCTTTTTGATTCATGCAATTAGATTGAATATTTAAGTGAATAACTAGACTATAATGCAAAATAAAGTGAACTATCAAATCAATGAATTTAGGACTTCTGACTTACCAAAATGTGTAGTTATTTTGTATTGATAGTTACTTCTTTATTGAGTTATGAATTAGTCTACTAACCTAGCGATTCAACTGCTTATGTAGTTCTATCGAATCAACATAAACCTCATTGCTTCCCCTGATTCAAAACATCAATAAAAAGATACAGTCATATAAAATTAGCCCTCAAAGGGTTCAGTCAAAATCCTAGATAAAACCTACTAACTGAGTATCGACATATGTTTAAAACATACAAATAAAAGGAAAATAGGAAGAAAAGAAAAGAGAAAGTTTAGGGAGAAGGTCACTCTTAGAGAAAGTTGCCTCTCTCTTGATAGACTCTTTCCTAATCCACTGAAAACCCTCCTCAAGAATGCTCCTTAACTGGCCTCTATGCTTTCTAGCTTGGTATATCTACAGCACACCCTCATGGTCTTATTTACAGGCTTTAGAAAGGCCTATAGTTCGAGTTTAAGTGGTGAAAGGTGTCTTAATCCAACTAAAACTCTGATAGTTTAGTTAAGGTTTTTTATAGCATGCCTAAGAGATGACTTTTTTATGCTTGTGTGCCAACTCTCTGTTTTTCATGCCAACTATCCTTCTAGAAACACGCTAACTATCCTTTTGGAAATTCAGTGTCTAGACAGTGTTTTTTGGAGCTTGGGTGCTGGTTTTCTAGTGCCTAGGTGCTGACACTAGTGCCTGGGCACTGGAATTTTGGCACCAATACGTTAATCCTTAGACTGTGAAATTTCAATTGCAGGTTTAACGCCTAAGCATTAGATTTTTTGTGCTTGGCCAATGAGTCACTGGAATTAGTACTCAGGTGCTAGACCTTCATTTTTGAATTCTTATACTTTTATCTTTTGCTTAACTACTATGGCTGATTTAGGTTCACTTCCTAGGAAATTTATTACTAAAAATCTTTTAGAAAAGTTAAAAACATGGTGATATAGTAACATTTCTAACAGATAAGATATTTCTAACTAAAATACATCCATAATTATTGAATTTAATTTGATGACTAGACTTTTTAGTTGTAAAGTTAAGTCTAGTTAACTCTCTTCTACAGGGTTAACAAAGGGTTGCTTGCTAATGTTAAGTTATCAAAAATAGTCCTCATTTTGTTGAGATATTCCTCTATCTTTTGTGATCCTTTACAAGTACGATGAAACTCACTTTTATGCAAGGTAATACAAGCTTAGGTATTGGTACTCGACAAGTCCTTTACAGCACTCCAAAGTTCTTGGGATGTGGTGCAATTAAGGTGTTGTGAAGCAATCTCCAAAGACAGAGTGTTCAAGAGCCACCCTAGTAACAATTGATTAAGAGTAACCCATTCCTCATATTCAAGAATGGGTTTAGTCTTAGATCCTTCTGTATAAAGCACTGGAGGACATAGTTTAGTGCCAAGATTATATCCATCTAATATGTAGCCTCTGATGATGGGTAGAACCATAGATTGCTAGAATAAGAAGTGCTTCTATCCAATTTGACAGAGCAAGTTTGGCTAAGAGGATTTTGTTTTTGAGCAATAAAGGACTTAAAGGGGTCAGCGAGAGCAGAGGACGAAGACCCAGTAGAAGCCATAAGGGCTCAGATACCAAAATAGGAAATAGAGTTCATTGAACAAGAGAATGGCTCAAATGAATAGCTTTTCATTACACAGTGTGAAATACATACAAATATGTGCAGCGCAAGAAAAATGTATAAGGTTCTAGGAGTATGATGTTGTAAGAGCCTAAAAAGGAATCTATACAAGAGCCTTATCACTACCATAATAGCTAATAATATTTGTTGTCCTAACTTCCCCACTTCTTTATTGTTTTTTTATCTAAGCCTTCCATTCACATTAATTTTCTCCCATGCCATTGTTTGAAGTAGCCATCTTTGCAGAGAAGTATAGGACATGTGTTTTCTACTATGAAAGAGGTGGATATCCATCTTGCCACTTACTTATTTGCATTAACTTGTTTTGTTTTGTTTAGGTCCTTTTTCTTTTCTTTTTTTTTGCATTTTGACTTTTTCTTCTTTTAACTTTTTATTTATTCCCTATAGTTGCTTTTTGTTTTTGTTCTCTTTTCATGGATCCTCTCCACTAATTGACTTTGGTTATTTGAATTTCAACCTTTATCTTATACTTAGCTCTCAAATCTTTATCTAGCTCTTGGTCATTTTAATATTTCATTTTATTTAATTTTTAAGGTTTCTTGTCAGTTTTTTATAATTAGTGGAATTGATTATTTTTATTATTATTATCATCATCATCTTCTTCATCATTATTTTTTAGTTCTGTGGATTTTGCAATTTTTCACTTTTATTATTTTTTGAAAAAAGACTTGTAATCTTCAACTTTCATTATTGATTCTTATTTAATTGTTTTGAAACTATGGTTTGTCCACAAGAAGAAATAAGACTCTTCAGGCATGCTATATTGCAATGGAATGTTGAACAAACAGATAGTTAAGATCAAACATATTTTCATAAACAAAACGAGACTAAAGTTTGATTTGTATTTTAATTTATGTACGAAATCAATTTGATCTCACTCCTTTGCATTCTTCATTTTCTATCTTTTATATTTTTTTGAATATTTGGAATTTTAATTTTAATTTTAATTTTGAAAGTGAAATGAAATCATTATGGAAAAGGCTTTTTAGGATTTTTGAATTTATGTTATTTTGAATTTTTGAAGTTAAAAATTTTATTTTAAATCCAAAAAAGAGTTAAATTATTGATGTAAAGGTCTTTTTTAGGATTTTTGCAATTTTTTTAAGTTTGAATTCTTTGTTTTAATTTTGAAATTAAATTATTAAGGGGAGATATTTTTGGAATTTTTTAGACTTATATTTTTAGGATTTTCAAAATTAGGATTTTTGTTTTAATTTTTCAAAAGGAATGAAATCGCTAAGGGAAATGATTTTGGGATTTTTGGTTTACAAATCATAGGAAAAAATAATAATTTTGTTAATGATAAATTACTTTTAACCTTTATTCTTTGAATTTTGCATTTTTTTTTAAATTAGATAAAAGAGGTCAAAGGTCTCACATGACTTTTTTCAGTAAATTCCTAAAAGCTAGAGAAAATTAAAACTTGGAGATAGACTGTTTTTGTGACTTGAATTAACAATTATTTTACTTTTGAATTTTTTTAAATTAAATATTAACTTTTAAAGTTTAAGAAGACGGGGTCTCACATGACCGGTTAATTTTTAGACATCTAAGGAGATAGGAAGATCCCGCACAACTACACTAAAAATAAATTAAAAGTAAGGTAAATTAAAACTAAACTAAACATACTTGTGATTAATGTGCACGCAAGCCAGCGAAGGTTATTTACACCGTCAATATATATAGGTATATTTACATAAATTGAAAAGAACCACAGTGAATTTAATCCTTTATGCTTCCATGATTTAACTTCCCCGCATCCTAAGGTAGCTTTGTTGGTTGATTTTTTACTCATAAAAATAAGTCAATTAGTAGATAATAATTTATGAATTGGGTAAGAGATTCATGATATAACAAAATGTAGTAACAAAATGAAGCACCATGATGACTTAACCATTGTTAATAAAGAATTCTTCTCATACCAGATAAGTTTGCAATGCCACACTTAGCACACACACCATTTAAGTATTTTACCAATGTCACCTTCATAAGATATAATCCCCAGCTAAAAATTTCTAAGAGAATAACACTGGCAAAAATTCATTTCAAATGAAATGATAGTATGCTATAAACCTCATTGTGACCAACGATATGAAATATTCAGAATATGAAATCCATCTTTGGGGTGTTGTATCACAATCTCACAGCTCATATCCTTTCACAAAACATTAACCAGTTAACTCGTAATACACACTGGAGCAACTTGGTGTGAAAAACATAAATAAATTCTTCAATTTTTGTTTCGTCCTTTCCTTCCTACCTTCTTCTTCTTCTTCTTCTTCTTCTTCTACTCTGGGCGATTCTCCTCTTCACTCTAAGTATTCAGTCGCTCTCCATATCTTGCTCAACCCTGTCTCTCGACTTTCCCTTCTCAAACAGTTCTCTGTATTCCATTCTGAGTTTTCTCTTTCCACTTCGTCCCTCTCCTTTCACTCTTTGCTTTGCCTCTAATATCAGAGAACAGAGCCTTCCCTTTTGCTCTGTCCATCTGTCAGTCCTTGTCTCCCTCTCCTTTCATCCTTGTGGACCTCTCATCTTACCTTTCTTTCTGTCGTGCTTTACCCCAAAAGACAGGAGCCTCACCCAAAGTCAACCCTGCTCCTCCCCCTCTTTGCTTTTTTATCTAAGCCATCCTTTCATGTTAATTTTCTCCCATGCCTTTGTCTGAAGCAGCCATCTTTGCAGGGAGTTTAGGACGTGCATTTTCTGTCGTGAAGGAGGTGGATCCATCCACCTCACATGTTGCTCTTGCCGCTTACTTATCAGTCTTCTCTTGTTTTGTTTTGTACGGGTCTTTTTTTATCATTTTGCCTTCTTTATTTTCACTTTTTATTATTTCCCTATATTAGTTTTTTTTTTTTTTTGGTTCTCTTTTTTTATCCTCTCCACTAATTAATTTTGGTTATTTGAATTTCAACCTCTCAAATCTTTATCTGGCTCTTGGTCATTTTAATTTTTCACATTTTTTGTTGTCAGGTTTATTAGTATTATTATTTAATTTTGAGGTCACTCTTTTTTTACTTTTTTATTCTGAAATTTTACAATTTTTCACGTTTATTACTTTTTAAAAAAAACTTGCAATCTTCAATTTTCATAATTGTTTATTATTTATTTGTTTTGAAACTATGGTTAGGTGTTCGCAAGAGGAAATAAGACTCTTCAGACATGCTCTATTGCAATGGAATGATGGACAGAAGGCTATTTTTTACTTTGGCTTGTTTCAGAGAGTAGGCATTTCTGAAATTACTTCATCTCATTCTTTATACCTCAATCCAGAAATTCTCACCAATCACCTCGTAAGGTCCAAGCTAGCCAAATGCACCTTCAATACAGGATAAACGAGACTCCAACATTGACAAGTCCCTTTGTCCAAAAATCTTGAATGACAACCCCTGGACTGGATTGAATCATTCACTCCATAACAGCAGTACTTGGTGTCTAAGTAATCTTGGAAGACTCGTCCCCTATTTCTTTGATAAAAAAGATTAAAGGGTTCTAAATCAATGATGTATGATGAATAAACATAAGGAAGGACCGATTCGTCAAAATGGCCGACACACCCGTGTCAAACGCGTATATGCACCGGATACGCGTACCCCACACCTGCTCGTGTGTCCGGCGCGTGTCTGTTCAGTCAAAGCACACCGAAATGTGTTGAAACGTTTCAAAATAGGAAAAATGATTCGAAACGGATTCTGAAACGTTTTTTTAAAATAAATCACAGAACATAACTTAACGAGCGTTCATTCTGTCGCTAAACAACCTGCCTCCTCCCCTCTTCATCTTCGTCAATCAGCCACTCTCCTCCCTGCTTCATCTTTGTGGTCTGGGTCTCTGCTCTTTGTCTTCATCTATGCGTGTCCGTTTGCCAACGTTTCTTGGTCTTTGTTATTCGTCTCTGATTGTCCATTCCCTTTGGTTTGTGCTTTCTTCTTCTTTGTTTATTCACTCGTGCGTGTTTGTCTGCCACTTTGTTCTATCCGTTCACTTTTCTTTTCTTTTTTCATTTTATGACTGAATATTAGGAAAAGACTTTTATGGTTGTTGAGTTTCACAAAAGTAATTAAGAGGAGAAGGCTTTTAATTAAAATGGAAAGGTCCAGGCATCAATTTGAGTTGAAAATATTAGGACTAAGTCGTACTTTTCTTAGGTTCCAAAATATTCATTAAAAAACCTAAGGTCACGTTTGGTACATAAGAATAAATTTTATATGAATGAAAATAAGAATGAGTAATTGAAAGAAATAAAGTCATAAAACTAAAATATACGTTTGATATGCATAGTAATAGAATGGGTTTGATAACTTGTGGTTTCTAGGAATTCTGGAGAAGAAAGGTGAGAAAATGACAAAAATAACCTTTGATCTATATAACACGTGTAACTTGTAGAAACAAAGAACATTCTTCTTTTTCATAACATTTCAAACCCTACAAGCAAACAACCTTTCCGCAGTGCGGCCATATTGATTGAACGCTGGTGGGGGTAAGCTCGGAGTACCGGTGAGTGCGACGTGGAAGGGCAGCGGCCATCGCTCTGTGCTTGAAGAAGAGAAGTTCTGCGTGTGCAACGAACGTCAGTCATCGTTCCTTGGTCGTGAGTTCGACAGTCAGTTCGTAAGAGGAGCAGCGGCTAGTGTTCTAATTGTGAGACTTTGGAGTACCTTCCTTCCTTGGTCGTTTTTTGCATGAAGTACATGTAAGTCCTCTGTTTTCTCTTCTGCTAATGAACTGCTTTAATGACATTACATCTCTTCTGTCAAGCAATCTTCTGTCCAAGTTCAATACAGATTCTTGTTTTGTTACTAGAGGTTTTGTTCAAGTTCGTATTTCTGTTCAAATGCTTGTTTTGGGGCACCATTTTGATGGCATCTAAATCCTTTTCTGGCTTTTCTACTCTAATTAGGATACTTTTTATATAAAAAATATGAGAGAATAAGTTTTCTAGTTCCTTTTAATTTTGTTTGTTTGATTAAATGGATAGCTGCCTAGGAATGCATTTCATTTAGATTCAGTGAAGCGAATACAAATTTATTTCTTGGCACTTTTTTGCAGAACAATCTAATCAAGCTTCCAAGGTTGAATTTTTTGAATCTTTTGAACATTTGAATAAGCTTATATGTTAAAATGTTTTTTCTCAAGTGGTCTTTGATTGCTGGAAGGAACCCTGGATGAACGAGAGAAGAAATAAAGAATTACTGGACTTCAAGATACTGTACTAGCCAATGATATGCCAGAAAATGGTCGAGGTTCACTCTCAGAGGAAGAAAAATTTTGGGTGCTTGCTATATGTAATAGAGATTTTGTGATTTTGATGTATTTGAGATTCTTCTATGTAAAACTTGAATTGAGTCTATGTAGGATTTAGTTTGTTCTATCTTATTTATAACCCTTTTTTTTTTTAAGTGCCAAGGTGGGTAAATAATGGAAACTTCATAATTTTTTGATAAAGCGGTATAGAGAGACAACATCTTTGATAAAGTGGTGACTTGATGAGGGTGATGTTAAACAAAGTAATTCCATCCCCAGTTTTACAATTTAAAGTTCTGTTACTTGATCAACATGTTTTGGGTAATAATTAAAATTCAAGATTGATGCCAATGCTGTTTTGAAAGTTCATTAATACCATCTTCTATGCTTATGACATGAGTTTGAGGTTGTTGAAGTGGGTAAAATTTCAATCAGTAACCCAACTTCAAGATCTTCAGTTTTTTAATTAATTGCAGAGGTATAAAACTTATCTAAACAGTTCTTGTGAAATGATATTTATAAATTATAAAACTCCAACTGAGCTAAATTATACTTTTTGAAAGTCAAATTGTTTATTTAAGCTTACATTTGAACTTTTGACAATTAATTTAACTTACATAGTAATCTGATATGCTTTCCAATATCTTATCTGTAACGCTGTTAAAGAGAAAGAGAAATAAAACCACCCTACTGTGCTTTACCCATTACCAACCATATTAAGTCTCAGCCTTTGCCTCTGGAAAATTCCATTACATAACACCACCTATAAAATTCAGCAATGTTCATATTAACTTTAAAAAAAAAAAATATATATATATATATATATATATATATTTGCATTAGTTAAATTGCATAAGTGCGAATGTATAAGTTAAAGTGGGTAGTACTGTATATGACATCATACTCCAACAGGAAAGAAGACAAAGTACAAACAAGTTAATTGGCATGATTAGTTCCATATATGGCATCATACTCCAACATAATAAAACACAAAATTAATTGGAAGGTTATATGCATTTTAAATGAAAGAAGTGATCAGTTAAAAATTCAACAAAATAGCATTCAATTTCAACTATAGCAACTAATTCATTTTTACAGCCAATAAACTTCAAAGCAACCTTAAGGCCCTGACTGCACCTCATTGTTAACATCATTTAGCATTCTGACTGAAACTGTCTTGTATTTGACAATGCATCATGAAACTTAATGTCCCCTGTAGCTTTAATTAATCCATAGCACAGATTTAAGCAATAAGTCAGATAGATGAAAAATAAAAAATAAGCTAAAGACTAACAAGCTACATATTAGTGCTTTATAGCACTAAGCAGAAACATGATCAGTCTTGCAAATTCTATTTCTCAGCGTGAACTAGCCTACAAAGGCAGTAGTACCACAGAGGTGTAGTCAGCCTCCTGAATTGTTTGAAATTTTCGCCACAAGATTCAGAAAAAGAGCATGATGTACTTGTAACTTTTAGTTCTTTATTTGGTTAGTTTCATTTCATGGACATCAATCAAGAGCCAAAATTCCATACATTTCTTTATTGTGTTACCCAAATAAGACACATTTATTTTTTCTCAAAGACATTCATGAGTAACATTACAGATTATATTTTCGAAGACATTCTATATGGTAATTGGACATTCTACAGCAGTATTTTTTAAACACAAAGGAACAGTACTTTTTCAAGACTGTACACACATTCTGTATTAGTATTTCTTCTATAATATATTTGTGGTGCAACTTAATTGTACCATGGAGTATCTTTAACACATACTATACATAAAGTTGCCAACATCAAGACAGTACACAGATAAAACAAAGTCTACTCCTATATGAGTCCAAAACATCAATACGAAAAGGTCCCTACATGCCAAAAAACATAAATGACTCCCACAGAAACAAAACAGTTCCTGTATGTATCACATTCATCCAATCACACGGTGAAGCCACACTGCCTTTGATGCATCGGGCATGCTATTGAATACCAGCGTCAACCAATCTGACGACTTGAGCCTAATGAGAGCAAGATACACCTCATCTTCAGTCAATCCGTTAACCTTTTGTAACTCTGAGTACAGTTGTTGTGCTTTGGCATCCAATTCAGCATCACATGCCAATTTATCAATACAACCACAGAACTTATCAACGACTGCATTGAGGTTTTCATCCATCTTTGTAGCTACTTCATGTATCACCTCAACAAACTTGTCACCACGATCTACGGATGTTCGATTTCTTTTCTTTGAGGCAGATGATGCCTCACATGCATTCTCAACGGGTAGTTCTGAAAACTCCATGCCAGTGTCAACATCATGCAGAGGTTCTGAAAAATCCAAGCTCTCATTGACTGCTTCAATGTTTCCTTTGTCAACCTCATTAACGATCTCGCACCATGATTTTGTATTGTCTCCTTTAGCTTGACCCTTGGCCCATACCATACACAACTCCTCGAAGTGTGGAATAGCCTTGTTTTGGAATGCAGTAGCCTTCTTCTTTGACTGTGCAAATACATAACAAATACAGGTTATAATCATTGAAGAAATAAGCTTGTGATAAACAATTGTACTACAAGTTATTCACCATGATATACTTATCCAATACTTCTTTTTTTGCTGTAACACACTTCTTCTCTAGATTCCATCTAAACCTGAAAGTGTTTGCACTATAGACCATGTCAAACACAATTTGCCAACTTGATTTCAAAGTCTTCAATCGGGATTTGATGTTAGGAATACCCTTCATGCCACATCTTGGCAATTTCACCTCAAGCATTCCTTCAATTGTCTTCAAGTGTTCTGCCTTGAAGTTGCTATCTTGCAAGAATTTTTCTTCAGCCAATAGCTCCATCATGCATTGAACTAGTAATGCATCCTCTGCAGTTGTCCACGCATGCTTACCAAATTGTGTGCTCAACTCAGGTTGTTGCTCCATACTAATAAGCTAATGAATACAAATTGAAACACATGATATCAAGTTGAATAATATAAGTTGATATAACTTATAGCAATTGATATTAGTATATTGATATCAAATAATAATGTATGCTCAAATTAACACAATAGAAGCTAATATTGAATAATAGAAATTGATACAACTTATAGCAATTTAGAAAACAAATAACAACATTAACGTACACACTTAAAACACATATAGGATATAACATATCAATTCCCTCTATGCCTCCTAAAGTCAATGAACATCTCTTCAGCTAGTCTATCTTGCCACGCACTCCAAGCATTAGATGTTTCAATTGTTGATATAGGATCAACATCAACTAGTAGAGCATCTAATTCCTTATCTTGTAAATGATCCTCCAATGGGTATGAGGCATTGTCTCTCCATATAAGATTGTGCAGAAGGCAGCATGCAATTATGATACAGCTATGAATCCTTATTAGGTAAAATGATGGACTTCAGAGAATAGTCCATCAGATCTTAAGCATCCCAAAATAGTGTTTAATAACATTACAGGCAGATGAATGTCATATGTTAAACAATTCTTGTGGATTCGTTGGTTGATGACTCTTTCTCAATTCACTCAAATGGTATCATTGTCCTCCATAAGGGGTAAGAAAACCATCACAATTTGTGAACCCCGCATCAACTAAGTAATAGTGGCCTACAACATGTACACAATGTGATTAGAGGATGCACATTTACATAGTGTTGCATAAACAATAAATACTCACCATAGGGCACTTTCACGCCATTTCTCCGAGCAATGGCATCACGTAATACCCTTCTGTCAGTGACAGACCCTTCCTAACCCAACAATACATATATAAATTGTGCATCTAGTGAGCATACCCCCAATACATTAATGGTGACCTCACCTTTTCTATTTCAATATCTGGCTTTGTCTTTCTTTAGTACTTTTATCCTTATGTGAGTTCCATCAAGTGCTTCAAGGCATCTCTACATCATGTTATAGTCAATGTGGGTAACAAAAATTACTGACTAATTGTGCAACAATGCAATAGGAACCTTGAACCACTTCTACCTGTCATCAATGGAGTCTTCAGGCACGGGTTCAAGGGTTTTAAATAGCTCTCCACCTAAATGTATCATGACAGTGAACACAGTGTTGACAATGTCGACTTATTATTTCCCCAAACCTCCTAATTTGAAATTAGATGACTTGATTCTTTACATGGTGGGCAAGTATTTGCAAAAACAATACCACTTGCTCATCCACAAATATATTTTTTGTAGGCTTAAGGCCTTACATGATGTCAACCATATTGCATAGTTTATCAAAGGTTGATCTATGCATCCTAAGCTGATTGTAGCAAGTAATGTCACTAGTGTACACGAGGTTCCTAAGATAGGCTTGCCTAGTGTAGAAGTTTAAAGTGCAGGATGTATACTTAATATGCCTCCTACACGGTGCAATGTTAATAACAAGTGTGAGAAAAAATTTACGAACTTCTTGAACTATTTTCAACTAGCAATCTACTAGATTTGCAATCGCTTCCCTAACTTTTAGGTCCATTGTTGTATAAATGGAAAATTCCATTATCCCCTTTCATTAAAACTAACAAAGCAAAAAAAAAAAAAAAAAAAAAAAGACCCCGAACAACCAACCACACCAATGACAATAAACAGCTTCGTCCAATAAGGAAAGCAAAAGACCTTGTACTACTATATATGTAGTCTCATTAGTCACATCTTATATATATATATATATATATATATATATACACACACACAAAGTTTTGAACAATCTGATATTGATTTATATTTAAACAATTACACTGTGCAAGGTGAAGAAATGATCAACTAAAAAAAAAAAAAGTAAATAAATGAATCTTTAAATACATGAAAGTATCAGTTGTGGTGGCATAGAAGCCAACCAACCCTCTTGGTGATTTAAGCCAAATCTTACACACATTCATTAGAATATAATAAAATAATATTGTGAGGTTAGATATGTCTTCTACCTTAAAAGCCATGAGTTACTGAATTAGTGATACTTCAACTTGCATTTTGCCTCTTTTGCACTCTTAAAGTTAATTCATGTATACCCCACACAAACAAACACACCACACATCAATTTGATATAGATTGCATCAACACTTTGAATTTGATTCCTTTATGGTGACCTTGATCTGTAGCTGTCCAATCAAGCTTTGGAAAGGTAATATGCATTATTGTTTCCACTTCTACCTCATCATAATTATGGTTACTTCAACACATAAAACTCAATTTATCTTTCAAACAACTTAATTCCAAAATCATAAATAAACAAAAACATATAAATAAAAGAGTGCAAGAAATATTATAACCTCTTGTAATTGGAATAAATACGATCTAATTTAAATTTTTTGTATTTATTATAAAGTTGAGATTAAAAAAATGTATAGAAATAGTGCCACTAACTATAAAAACAACTTCTGCTTGAATATTTCTTTTTGGAATTGTTTTCAATCTTCAAGGCATGAGGTAGAGATGGAGAGGAGAAGGGGGAAAAACCAGTGGAGAAGGATGAGTAGTTTTATAGGCCCAAGATTATGGTGAGGAAGAGAGAGAAATAATTAAAATAAAAAAAGAAAGCTTTGAAAATGAAGTGTCATTCTGTCAGACATGCATGGCATATGTGTAATTGTAGGACCTCACTACTCTCTAAGACAACCTGGACGACACCTATCTATTTATGTTTTGAGGCATATTCTCTCCAATGAACCTTTACATTCTCTAAGACGTCTGTGATTATACTAATACTAGAATTAAGCAAATCACAATGCAACACGTAAGTTAAGATAATCAACCGGGTAGCCTTAAGATTCTATCATTGTGGTGTGTGCATTATTATATACAAACCTCTTCAGAATTTATTACTTATTGAATTCGAAGTTGGATCAGGTTTTATTCCGTAGTTAACATGGGGGGCATAAGCTTGGACATGAAGATCTACCATGTTTCTGAATGTGTCCCTTGTTCAGCGAGAGGTATGTTTGAGTGTGTTATAAATGTGATTATTAGAATTATAAAATTATTGCTGGAGAAGCAAATGTTGGCAACACAACAGAACACAGAAGAGACAAAAGAAAAATACAGAACACCAAAAAGATGAAAGAAGAATGCATAACACAAAAAAGTCTACAGAACGCAGAAGATAGCAAATAACAGAACGCTACGATGAAGCAATGTTTTGACCGTTAGAAGAATATTAACCACACAGCAGAGTCGAAAGAAAACCAACTAACCATTATCGACGCCGGCAGTCGCTGTTGGAGATGCGAACGTCCACCACACAGAAGTCGGTGATGCAATTTAGAGAAGTTTTTTGACGATTAGATCGACAAAGAGGTTAATGTACCGCATGCAGAGCAGCAGTTAACGAAAAGGGGTATTTTAGATAATATGAAAAATAAAATGGGGTAATTTTGACTTTTAATTAATGATCAAAGAAAGGGCATTCACAGGCATCTTGATGGAATGAGAATGGACAAATATGAAGGAATGATATGAGCTGATAAAATGGGTTGGGCTTTCCATTCTAACATACCAAATATGTTAATTGAGGAAATCTCACTCTTATTTTCATTCCATTAATTTCCTTTCTTGTACATCAAACATGCCACAAAGAGTGATCATTACAACAATAAAATATTACAAATTTTACATTTATGACACTTATTTTTGTTCTTCCAATGACACTTATTTCCTTCTTCCAATAATAATTTTTTTTTAGTGTTAATATATATACATACATACATATATATATATATATATATCTTAAATTTTCAAAAATTAACATTTGTATCGCGTCATACCTAATCCGCCTACCGTACCGATAATAGGCAATTGGAATGGGAAGTTGATCCACAAAGTTAAAGGTACGTATGAGGAACAACGTCGTATGCTTTCATCTCTGAGGTTGAGAATAATTTGAGCTGCATGAATTCGTTGAAGCAAAGTCCAAAAGTCTGTATGCAACATTTGAAGGGAAGGTTTTAAGCCTGAAGCATTATGAAATGAGCGATCGATAATGAGATTCAGAAAAGATTCCAAGCTACACGGGGCAAAATTGTGGCTGAAAAGTATCTCCTTGGTCCGGGATAATAAGGAACGCTTAGTGTGCTGCTTCTAAAACCAGATTTGATCATCTTTTTTTATTTTTTTTTTTATTTTGGGAAGATGATATTTAAATGAATAAGAGTATGTATGAGTCCATTTTTATTCTTTCTACTCACATTTTCTTTTCTTTTTATGTCTCAAACTTCTTTCCAAACATCCCAACAGTAAGGAATCTTGATTTAATGTAATATTAACCTTTTGAAATGTTTCACATTATTGAAAAATTATTTTCACAGATATATATATATATATATATATATGTAAATTAAAAAATGGTAAGACAATATGTAATGAATATCAATATATATAATTAAATAATCTATATACAAGCACGAGCTTAATGGAAATAACTACGTTATTGTTAAAAAAATAGGTATAATTTAATTATAAATTCTTAAATGATGAGTATTAAATTAAAATTTAGTAAATCACTTATTCAACATATAATTTTTTTAATTTTGTATGCATTTATATATGAAATGAAACAAAAAATACAATAAACGATGCGTATTTTCTGTGTTGTCACTTGCCAAATGCCAAGGAGTCATGGACCAAAGTGGCAGTGCAGCACATGATCACAGAAAAATAAATTTTTAACAAAAACATTTTTTAAAAAAGGTTTTAAACAACCAGCATCGTTTAGGTTCAACCGAATCTGGATCTTTTCCTTAGATAATTTAGGGAGAAAATTCAATATAACATGAATCATTTAATAGAAATCTAACAATTTAAATATTTTATCAAAGATCATACATAATAATTAATGACCGCTCCTAGATAAAAATGTTATCTTTAAATTTAAACTATCAAAATTTCAGTTAAATTTAATTACTGCACCGGAGGAGATCTGCCTTCGATTCAACCATGGACACATAGCTATATATGCATGCAAGGGGTGGGGTCGTACGATGTCATTGCGTGGTCAACGACCAAGGTGCGTCCAAACACTTATTGTTCTATAGCTACAGTTCCCGTTTGTTCTGGTAATTGGGTTGAAGATTACAGACCACACACACGATAATCCAATGCTAGCGTCAATCGCAAGCTGTGACCGTGGAAATCCACTTCTCAAACTTCGATCAGACGCCAACCTGGTTTCACTTCGTTCGTCAAGAGCTAAGTCACCTCTCGCTTCGTTTCCTCCGAACAACTCATCCATTCAATTAAACCGCAAATTTCACCCACAACCGCCGCTAAAGCAGTCTACTTGTGTTCCGCTCACCAGTTTCGCTCCAATATCGATGAACCCCAAAATTTCTATATTAAGCAATGCTGCAGCTCTTCGTTGCGGCATTTCATCGAATGGCTGCAGCGCAAATGGTGGTCTAAGTTTTCGGGATTGGTTGGAGCTTGCTGGAGAGGTCATGTCCACGGCATTTCCCTTATGGGTCACACTTGGGTGCTTGTTGGGGTTGGTGAAACCGAGTTCCTTCAACTGGGTCACGCCCAAATTGAGCATTCTTGGCCTTACCATCATCATGCTTGGAATGGGTATGACGCTCACTCTCGATGATCTTCGTGGAGCTCTTGCTATGCCTAAGGAAGTACTCTCAGGTTTCGTGCTTCAATATTCGGTTAGTATTTGCTTAGTAGCTATAATAGCCACTTCTTGGTTGTCTCTCCTGATTGACTAAGATTTTGTACATTATGAATCGATTATTCAGTATGTGTGCCGTCCCTTTAATTAGTTACATTGTTGATGATAGGGATTTCAATTGATCCCAGTAACACAGAATTGACTTGTTATGGAATGAACAGAAGTTCTGTTTGCACCTAAAGAAGTTGCTGGAATGGAAAATACAGTAATGCATACTGTTTAGTCTTTTTGTATCATGAATCATATATATAAAACAGAAAGAAAATGAGTTATTATACAACCACTTGTCAGTTTTAATAAGGTGTACATCCATTCCCTCTTTCAGTGTGTTTCATGAAAAGCCATATCAACTGCAGTGGATTTACAATCTTTTTTTCATTTCATTCATGATTTCCTTATCTCTCAGTACGATATTGTTGGACAGTTAATGCATTTTACAGCTAGAATAGGTATATTTTATATTTTGAAGCCAGTAACTTCGAGTATCCAATCTTAGAAGACTATTAAGGAGCTGAAATCCCATATTCTTTAGTTTACGAGTGGATCAGTCATGTTATTCTATCCACAATGATCCTGATTGGACAAAAAGGGGCCTTCTATCTTGGCTGGATTTTAGTTTTATACTTCTCTCCAAAACCTAAGGTATTTTTCTTTTGTTCAAACCACATACTCCTTATAATGAGCAATCTTAGTTGCATGTATCTTGCATTTGATTCCATGGAGAAGAAATTAACCACTTGGAAATTTAGCTTTTATTATGCTAGAAGGGGCAGTTTATCTTCTTTCAAGTGCTAACTGCTTAGATGATACCAATGAAATATAGCTACTACCTTCTACGACATGCATGTGAGGATGCATTTTTTTTTCTTAATTTACTGGCACTATAAACCATTTTTCGTTATGATGTATCCTTGTTTATGTCAAATTATTTCTTCTATACTTTCAGTGTCTTTTATTACAATATGAAGTCAGCTACGTAGTGAGAATGGGATATCTGACTATTTTCAGGTGATGCCAATATCTGGATTTGTTGTAAGCAAACTCTTAAATCTACCGTCACATTATGCAGCAGGTTTAATATTGGTTGGGTGCTGCCCTGGCGGTATGTTTGTTACACTGGTTCTTTGTATTTTGTACTCCACCCTCCACTTGTTTAAAGTAGTCTCTATTTGTTTGCAGGTACGGCTAGTAACATTGTTACTTATCTTGCACGGTATATTGGTTCTCAGAATTTTTCTGACAATTCATTCTTAATGCATGCCAAGGGCTTGTAGATCTGATGACCTATTTGTTTTGCTAGAGGCAACGTGGCGCTTTCTGTGCTTATGACAGCTGCAAGCACTTTAGCCGCCGTGGTTGGTTTTTATGATATCTGTTTTAATTTTGTTCCTTGACTCTGGTGGTATGTTGACAGGAATGTGTTACCTTAAACATTTTGCATGTAAAAGCATTATTAAGTTCAAGTATAATCAGTATAATCATACTGACTTCCCAAGTTTGATATGAGATACAATTTACCAAGTTCTGTCTGTTTTTAAGCAAAAGTGACGGAGTAGAAAAAAGCAATTTTAAGAAGTAAAGAAATTATTGAGGAACAAAATGCTAACGAAATATTATCAATGGTACTATTTTGTGTGCATTACATATGCTAACTTCTCAGGCGCCATTCTGTTCTTGCAGTGGAGAAAACTGACTTCTATCTTATGAATTTACTGCATGCCAAAGGTTTCCATTAAAGCTTATTTCCTTTCTCTCACATGCACCATTTGTATATTGTCCTTCAATATTTCAGGTCATGACTCCTTTTCTGACAGCAAAACTAGCTGGTAAATATGTAGCTGTGAATGCAACTGACTTATTGATATCAACATTGCAGGTAACTATGCTTGTTAAAAGTTATCTATTTCTATTTTTGCTTTGATGTTTTTATCATTGTCTTTCTTTCCTTTTACAACAGGTTGTCCTCCTGCCTGTCTTGGGTGGTGCTTTTCTGAATCAGTATTTCCAACCTCTTGTTAAATTTGTCAACCCATTGATGCCACCCATGGCTGTAGTAACCGTGGCAATTTTATGTGGACATGCAATTGCCCAGAGTTCTTCAGCAATCCTCATGTCTGGTGGACAAGTAATTCTAGCTTCCTGTCTTCTTCATGCTTCTGGCTTTTTCTTTGGTTACATACTTGCAAGGTTGCTTGGGATAGATGTGTCGTCATCTCGAACCATCTCCATAGAGGTTGGCATGCAGGTAAAGTTGCTTTTTTTTTTTTTGTTTTTGGATAACGGAAGCAAAGTTGGTATTTCTATGACTGACTGCATTGTTAAGAATGATTACTTTACACCACTAGATATGGTCTGGTAATTGAAATTGTGTATAGTTAGTAGGATGCCTTAGATTCAAATCTTTGTTCCATTTCGTGTCATGAAAAGAAAAGAGAAATTACTGCTTATCCCATATGGTTTGGCCCAAAATCAATTTTCCCTTTAACCATCATTATTTACATTGTAATTTTAACAAAAATAGTCACATAAATGTTTAAATGGTTGAACTTCATTATTGAATGTTTAGTTCACTTGAACATTTTCACGGTTTTTTGAGACTGTCCCTAGTATAATTTCAAAAGACTATGTAATTGTTGAGATATAAGTAAAACCTATATTAAATAATGAAATTGTGACATTTTAGTTTTGCATAATTATTTCTGTCTAAATGAAGATAAATATTTTACAAATTAGTTTGGTGGCAATGGAACAAATCACATGAAAGTTGAATGAGACACTTTAAACATAAAATGAAAAATTGATTTTGGACCAAATCATACTTCTGGCCATGGAGTAATTGACCCCTTTCTTGGCTTTCATATTCAGAACTCGGTGCTTGGAGTTGTTCTGGCTACAAAGCATTTTGGAAATCCCCTGACAACAGTACCCTGTGCAGTTTCCAGCGTTTGTCATTCAATCTTTGGAAGTGTCTTGGCAGGAATTTGGAGACGCTCTGTACCTCCTGAGATGAAGAATATGTAGTTTAATTCATGGATAAACTTTTGCATAAGGTTGGGATTGTTTCACTGATGAATTATAATACTTTCCAGTCATCAATTAAAAATGCATCTGGGTTGTCAAATTGCCTTTAAGCTCAAATTCAATCATGCTTTATCTTGATGCTATAAATACTTTTTTATTTATCAGTATTGTTAAACCTGTATCTTTTTTTTTTTTTTTTTTGTGTATTTGAATTAGCCTTGTCTTCACTTGATTTTGGTGAAAAATGAATTTGCATGATCATGATTTATCCTTGAAAATTTTTATCTGAAAAGTAAATTCTATTATTAATGGAGTTCATTTAATATAAAAACAATTTTTTTCATTAAGGAGTAAACAAAGGTAGAGGATATTAAACAAGGCTGTCTTAAACTAGTTTTTTGGTAAGCCTTTTGGTCCCTTCAAATACTAAAATTACCCCATTAAAAATTGACTTCGCCAATTTGAATGTCAACAGAAATTTTTTTTTAAATAATGAACCTGTAATGTAAATTTCTATTTTAGCCACTTATTTAACTAGTGGCTTAACATACTTTGAAATGCAAATTTTTTTTTTCATATACTACTAAATAATTGTTTAAATAAAAAATTTAAATATTTATATAAAAAGAAAATGGTAGTTAGAAACTAAATAACTTTCATTCTTCGTTTACATTACTCGTCATTTTTTATTAGTTGGTGTTGTATCTACATTATTTTTGCCTTTTTTTTAATTAAAATATGTGACTTTTGAGCCAATGACTATAAAGTCCTAAAGCCATATATATTAATATAAATTATAAATATACATTATGAGTTTGTATGTGTTAACAGCGGTTGGAAATTTAAGCTTACATTACTATTTCATTTACACTAAGCATCATATTAATCTTACACATAAATATTTTTATCTTTAGGGAAAGTTGAATTATTAAAATTCTGCATGTGAGTTAATAATAACAGGACATTATTATTGACCAACTATGGCCAGATATGTGTATTAATTTATTATTTACTTTTATAAAAGATTTAAGTAGTTTTATAATCTATTTTTGTGATTTTGTTTTCAATAAAAAAAATATTTTTAATTATAAGTGCTTATTTAATTTTCATTGATTTATTGATTTGAGAAATAAAAATAGCATTTAGGTCTTGAACCAAATAAATACTCACTGATTTCAAATAATTATTCATTAGTCAGAATATTTATTTACAGTCTATTTTCGAGATAAATAAAAAATTATAGAGAAACACATACAGGCAAAATGATCATCCACTACATTTTAGTTAGTGTCCTTTGATCACAACTCACAATTTAATTTAAGCATTATACATATTAATTGATTGAACTGAAGATGTATTCAAATTTTGATCGAAATTAAGTTTTTTATGTGTAGTTGTAAGAATATATTTTCATACATAAATTCAATATATTTAAAAGTTATTGTTATAGCAGTTTGTAAAGAAATTCAAGCCTAAATTAATAGTAATAAAGAAAAAAGATGCCATCCTCTCAAGGAACAAATCTGTATCAGTATTCATTAAAAAATATATTAATCAGTATTACCACTTTGAATAAAATGATTCTTGCTGAGCACGTGTTGATCCGTTTGGTGTAGCATTATTTTAACATTAGCTCATGTGATGTGCCTCTTGTATCAAAGTTTTTTTTTTTTTTTTAATTCCTTGATAAATGAATTAAAACAATGAGTAAATACTATTTTCATTCCTCATTTATTATAAAATTATTATTTAATCCCTCACTCATATAAATGTTTTAAATAATCCTTAATATTTTTAAAAATATCATACTTAATCACTCATTTTTTTAAAAAAAATACCAAATTTAGTAATCAAAATTTAAGATTTTTAAAATTTGATAGAATAACTAAATTTGATAATTTATTGAAAAAAAATGATTAAGTGTCACTTTTTTTAATGAGTAAAAATAATTTTAAATATTTTAATAAATGAGGGACTAAAATAATAATATTGTGATAAGTGAAAGATTAAAAGAATATTTTTTAAAAAATCAATGGTTTTATGTATTTTTTTAACAAAAAAGAGTTTATAAAAACTATTTTATTTCAATGAAAAATGCAATTGATATGAAAAAAAACTGATAAAATATGAATTTAATCATATCAATTTTGAATTTTTAAAAAAATATATCTCGTACATATCTGAGTTGATATGTCCTAACTAAATAATTTTAAGGAAATTTTACAGCTACGGACCGTTAATTTAACATATTTGTTATAAAATACCTTAAATTTTTAAAGGATATTGAGACAATTTTTTTTATTTTGAAGGGCCCAACCCTAAATTTCAAGGATCATATCATCGGATCTTTTTATTAAATATTCTTAAAATTTTAAAATAAAGTACAACAAAAAATAGTTTAAAATATTTTAAAATTTAAAATTCTTCCTAATAAATAATTTTGAAATTATAATTCCCAAGGCATCAGTAAAGCCGCAGCAACTATACTCAAACAAAGCGATATAAGGATCCACATCTAACAAGGCGCGGGCTTTTCCAAACACAGCGAACCAACACATTTTTGGGTCTCCCGCCATATTCAAAAGTTTCGACTTTCTCATTCCAATTCACTTCACCGCTCTGTTCAAATTCCAAAACTCCCCACAAATTTCATTCCCTTCGCTCCCTCAAAATTTTCAAACCTCTATTTCCTTTCTATCTGTTCCTGTCAATCTGCTTCTTCGTTCCTTCCTTTTATTTCTGCCGTCAAACCCAACTAACAGTCCCAGAAACCCCTGAAATGGATGCCAAATATCAAGGCTTACCTCCCCTCAAGAGATTGAGACTCATGCAACAGCAACAGGAGCTCCAGAATCAGATACAACATCACAATCACAAAACGCAAGAAGGCGCTGTCGTTTCCTGCTCAACCTTGCCGGCAAAGAAGCGTAAGGAATCGCGAGATTCAACATTTCTTCCTGACCCACCAGTTTCAATCTCTGCCAATGCTTATTCGCTTCCAGCTAAGAAAAGGGTATGGGCTCTTCAACCTGATTTTGCTTCCGATTCTGGTGTTTCCACTATTGACCTCAATGTTGAATACAAGCCATCGCTTGAGGAAGAGGTAAAATCAGTAGATGATGAACCCAATGATATTGGGATTTCATTGGTATCGAATTCTCAGAATGAAAGAGAAGATGATGATAATGATAATGTCAATAATGATGACGACGACGACGGGATTGTTTGTGCTGTATGTCAGAGCACAGATGGGGATCCAGCAGATCCAATTGTTCTGTGTGATGGGTGTGATCTAATGGTTCACGCCTCATGCTATGGCAACCCCCTTGTAAAGGGTATACCAGAAGGTGATTGGTTCTGTGAAAAATGCAAAGTTTCATCGTTTTCTCCATCTAAGAAAGAGGATGAAAATGTTATTTCTTGTTGTCTCTGTCCTACCAAGGAAGGGGCAATGAAACCCACCATAGATGAACGGTGGGCTCATGTTGTTTGTGCGCTTTTAGTCCCTGAAGTGTTTTTTGGGGACCCAGAAGGAAGAGAAGGCATTGATTGCTCAAAGGTTCCGAAGAAAAGGTGGTCGGAGAAGTGCTACATTTGTAAATCTTCAAATGGGTGTGCCATTGTGTGTTCTGAGCTCAAGTGTCCTTTGGCATTTCATGTCACTTGTGGGTTGAAAGAGGATCTCTGTATTGAGTACCAGGAAGGGAAGAAGAATGCAACTATCGTTGCTGGTTTCTGCCAAAGCCACACTGAACTGTGGAAAAAGGTAAGCCCTGGTATCTTGGGAAGATTGCTATTTCTTTTGTCAGATTAAAATACAATCTTTGTCTATTATCCATATAAAAGTTTTAATTTGATTAGTTAAGTTATTAGTTTTGTTTTTATGCCATATCTTGTATCTAAAACATAATGTTAAATTAACCGTGTTAATTGAGATGTTATTTATTTAATTGATACTATTAACTCATATTTAGAGTTTGTTGAAAATAATTTGACATTTCTTAAAGTGAATAAGTTCAATGTTTGCATGTATATTAAGAATACTTGGTTCATGTATAAGAGATTAATTAACTGCAATGGTCACATACCCTATGTAAATGGTGATTGATCAAACAATTGAAATATAAGTGAGTTTAAACAAATTCTTTCTTTCAAAGTTTCTCTGTCCTTTCAACAGATGTGATATTGATTCAAAGTTGAATCGTTTTAAGAATTAAGAGCACAACATTGTATGATTTTAAATTAGAGGGAGTAAACCGAGCCTTATATAAAACTAGAAAGATCAAATATATGCTTAAGCTTTTTTTCTTATTAGCATCTTTAGTGGTAAATCCACATGTTTCTCTAAATGATTCTGAATTTACTTGCAGCAACAGCAAACGGGGAAATACAAAATTGTCGCTGGAGAAAACAAATAGCCTAATGCTAGTCACGTGCTAGTCTCGTGGTATGTCACCAATGTGAATGGTAGTAGTTTGTAGTCTTGAAAGTTAACTTAATTTGATAAAATTTCATATTTCAATGTTTTAGATTTCATTTGCACTTTTAGTTGTTCCAGGTAGGTATCTTTTGTGCCTGAGGCATGTATCACATAAAGGCTGGCTTATAGAATGTGATTTGATCTCAATGTAGCAGCATGTTAGTTGAATGGTAATTAACTTTAATTAGTAGAAATAAAAGAGAGAAGGGACAAGAGGAGAAAACATTTTAGGGAAGTGTGGTAAGAATGTTCATGCTTACGCCAATTTCAGTCAGAATAAGTTTGTTAATTTGTTGCAATATTTCGTTGAGATCAAATTTATATACTGTTGAAAGATGGTGTTCTTTGCATTGATATATAAGTACAAGATTTACAGAGCAAATCGTTTGAGGTTCTGATCTAAAGCTTATGAGTTGTCTCATGGATTGTTTTGTATTTGGACCGTAAATTTTAGACGATAGAAGATTTAGGTATGAGTCATAATATCAGAAATTTGAGAATACATGTTAATTAAAGAAAAATATTATTCTCGTTCCTCGTAAATTTTACCTGTCTTAATTTTATTTTTTAGAATTTTTAAGTTTTAAAAACATCAGTCATTTTGTTAACAAATAATATTTCAATTCAACCTTTATAAATTAACGAACAAATTAATGTTTTTAACATTAATAAATATGAAAAATTATTTTAAGATTACAAATATTAAAAAAAAAAGTTAAAATATGAAATATTAAAATAGTGTTTTTTTTATTTTAATTATGATGTAATTATTATTCAATAAAAAATATCTTAATTAATTATATAATCATTAACAATTCTTAAATTTAAATATTTTTTTAATTAATTGATATAATTATAATTATAATCTTATTAAAATAGGTAAAATGTTTTTACGTTTTTTAATATTGTTTATTTTTAAAATTTGGTAATATTCACAACTAGAAAATATGAATTTTTGAATTAAAAACAAATACGTTAAATGCAGATTTTATTGATATGAATCTTTGGTATGTTTATTCCTTTATTTGGAATAATTATGAATATGTTAGATTTTTTTTAAAAAAAAATTGCAATTAAATAATTTCTGACTCGGTTTTGATCCTCTTTCATTGGACCTACTTTTTATGAGACCATATGCTTTCAACCCATGCACCTCAATGCTCAATCGCTACGTAACTCTTAATTAAGCACCAAAAACAAAATGCTACAAGAAACATATAAATGACATTATTTAATGCATATATTTTCTATCAAGTTGATTTGGGTTTCATACATATTCACATGCTTAGAAAATAAATGCAAATGTGGGAGTTTCTGGGTTTTCTAAATGTCAATTCATGACGTTCTGTTTTTCAAACATGCAATTTGTCTTGAATATTTTCAGTAATATCCAATAGATTTGAGTAGCCACCTATCTAGATTTGATTTTAAGCAAGTATAGATTTTTAGAGTTGAGATTTGGATTAAGGGTTTAATATTCCAAAACCATCAATTTCTACTACATATACGACTTTTCACAGGCAGCCCACGGCATTGAAAATTTTAGCCTCTGTTATCCCAACGCCAAAGTACACCCTTAACCTTAAGGTACGTACAAAGAATGAATAATTGTTCATCTTGGACTTTTGTTCATCAACATCATTATCTCTTTCTCTTAGCATACTGATACTATAAATAACTTATCTTCCCTCTCCCACACCGCAAAACCCAACACCAACACATCCTTACAAAACTTCGCATCAAACCCTTCCTGGGAAAAAAACCATGAAATCCATAGCAACCCTTTGCCTCGCATGGCTTCTCATGGCCACGTCATCACTCTCCCAATCCGACACCGCATCCGTGCTCGACACCACCGGCCGTCCTCTTGAGCGTGGCCAAGACTACTACATCAAGCCCGCCATAACCGACTCCGGCGGCCGCGTCACTCTCGTCGACCGGAACAACTCCTGCCCTCTGTACGTCGGCCAGGAGACCACCGATCTCCCGGAGGGACTACCGGTGACCTTCACGCCGTTTGCCGAAGAAGACGAGGTTGTGAAGGTGAACAGGGACTTCAGGGTGGCGTTCTCGGCGGCCACGACGTGTGTTCAGTCGACGGAGTGGCGAGTGGGAGAGAAGGATAAGGAGAGTGGAAGAAGGCTTATTGTTGCAAGTGGCAGTGGTGGTAAATACAGCAACTACTTTAGGATTGTGGAGACACAGTTCGGAGGAATCTATAATGTTGCATGGTGTCCTACAGATGTGTGTCCTCTTTGTAGGTTTGATTGTGGGACTGCTGGTGGGTTACGTGAGAATGGGAAGATTTTGTTGGCATTGGATGGTAATGTGCTTCCTGTTGTGTTCGAGAGGGCATAATCATCATAAATCTGATGAAAATTTGTGTTGTTTAGTTCTTTAGTTTACTCGTTGATTTAGCATTGTCATTGTAGTGAAGAAATAATTAGGGGCTATGTGTTAGTTCATCCTTGACATATTTAAGAGGATGAAAGAATAATTGAAAGATAGCAGGTCTTTTATGTATAGAATAAAGCTCCAAATTATTGTGATTTGTGATAACTCATTTACTAGTAAGAGCTTTTATAAATTTTTTTTAGTTATAACCATAGTTAATGGATAGATACAGGACTTTTATGTGTATATGAATCAAGCCCTACATGCCTAATGTGTGGCTATATAGTAAGAAAAGAAAATGAAGTGTTAGACTTTTTTTATGAGGTACAATTTTTTAACATTCAATTGCGCATCAAGATATGTATGTGTGTGTGTATATATATATATATATATATATATCATATAATATTATTTATTACAAATTATTTTGAAAAGATGAATGATTGGTTAAAATATGTGAGTAATACAACCAAACAGTAGACTAAATAAGAGTAACGCGGGAGTTATAGTAACCCAAATTAATAAATTAAAATTACAAATTAAGATAACTTTAATTTGAGGTAAGCAAAATTTTGCGTTGTTATGAGTTTAAAAATTTTTTATATTCTCTTTCACAGCATTTTGAAAGCTAATCTTGCCTTTCCTCCTTTTTACTTACACTTACCGCTTGTTTGTTGGCAAAAAAATAATAATAATAAAAGGAATGAGTGGGAATTTAATCTAATGAAAACAACCATTATTATGTTTGATTAAACATGAAAAGAAAAGAAGAGTCATTACTTTTGCAATATTTAATTGGCAAAAAAATATTAGAAAAGAAAAAGTAATGTGACCAAATTATGGAAATGTCCCCCATTCTTACATATCATATTTTTTATGATGTAATGAATTATTAAATAGAAAATTTTATTTTATTTCTAACAATAAATTTATTATTATTATCATGTTTATTTTATTGATTAATATTAAAAAATGATTGTTGAATTATCAATTATAAAAAAAATGAACAATTTAATTTTCTATTTTAATGCATAAAAATATTTTAATAGTACTAATGATACAAAATTATAAAATATTCACTACACCTTGGTACTCTTTTATGGGGAAGTGGTGTAAAAGGTCTTTTCATGAGGAGAGAATATTTCTATACTCCTTCGTATATGTACATGGGTGTATTTTTGGAGAGTCAAATCCATGGTTATATAATAATTATGTTGTACAATAGTAGATCATTTAAAAAAGAAAGCTAATAATAAAAAGTTAAAAAAAAATTGTGTAAATAGCGGCCACTAATCTTGACTCATATCTTTGTTTTCAAAACTTCAATTCATGAAAAACCTGTTAGATGTCCTGACTCACCCAAAAGAATGAAGAATCCTTCATTTAAAGTAAAATGTCTCCTATAAGAATGCTCAGTCTGCCATCCAAACATGGGATTGGCTTTCCCATTCTTAGTCTTTCACATCATTTCTGTTAACCAAACATACCCTTAAGTTTTATTAGTAGAAACACACACCAATCCCCACTTTGACCATTAAGATTCAAGAAAATTGAATAATTTAATTTAGGAGAAAAAAGAGAGAAAATTGAAAGCAGTCATGTAGAGTTGTCAATGCGATTCAACTCAACCTATACAAGTTGGCCTACGAAGTTGATGGGTTAAACAGGTACCCACCAAAAATATTAAGAAAAATCCTAGAAAGATAAAGAAATTCATTTAATATTAAAAATGAATTATATCAAAGTCAAATAAGTATTTTTAATATTAAAAATTCATTTATATTGTTTATTTTTAATTAAACATTAAATTGAAACTATAGAATGTTAAACCTTTTACAAAAGAAATTTTATTAAAAATTTTAGATACCTTTTACAAAAAAAACTTTATAACACATTTTAAATAGGCTAATTCACTAACCCATCAAATTAGTTCGTTTGATCATTAAGTTAGTTTAATTCACATATGATAAATGAGTTAAAAACTTTAATTTAATATATCAAAATGGTGGATTAAATAGGTCAAACTTAATGAATTGAACTCGTTTAGATGACTTTATATTCTTCATTGTTGAGAATCGATCTTTTTTTATTTTTTTATTTACCATTTACTGTCTCTCAAAAAAATTGAAGAAATAAAAGAAAAGGATGGAATCCGTTGCTTTCGGTTAAAGCTCAAAAACTTCTTACATGTGGCAAATCTATATGTTATCGTGGCTGTTGCGCCTCCCCTCACTCTCGTCTCTTTCTCGTCTCCAGAGGCTTCTTTCTCTTGTCTCGTTCAACTTTGAAATCAGAAGGTGAAGTCACATGGTACGCACCCTCAACTCGTCTCTTCCTTAGCTCTGCTTCTCCTCTGTTTCTCAAAGATTCGTCACGTCAGCCGTCCTCTTCTGCTGCTATTTGCCTTTGATCAGTAGAGTCTCCCCGAGGTTCCTCTTTTCCAGCATTCATCTTCATCCTCCCGCAACTGTTCCATTTCAGGTTTGAGCTTTGAAGTTCAATTCTCCTCTCTCTCTCTCTCTCTCTCTGTGTGAAGCATTGATGATACATTTGCTTCGTCCCGTCTTATAATTGCTGAGCAGTAGGAATAAATTAGAATGGTCGCTTGTTAAAATAGCTTGATTAATAATTCTGTAAGTATAATTCTTTGGATAAAAGCCATTAGTATAAACCTTAAATAAAATTGAAAAATTCTCACTCAGAAGAGCGCATTCTACCATTCGAAGGCATTCAAGGTAATTAGTTACAGCACTGCTTACACATTAATATTGAAATTATAGGAGGAACATACAGAAATTAAACTAAACAACTAGAAGAAAGATTGATGGAGAGATAAGCAAGTGAAGCACCCCGTCGTAGAAGGAGAATCCATGGCCAAGACGTTTCTTCTCCTTCTCCAAGAGTTCATATGAGCTTCCTCTTAGACACCAAAATGGGGTGATTGAAATTTATAGCTAGGTCTTTATGAAGGTTAGGAACTTCAGGAATTAAAAATTCGGGGTGTTCATGACTCGGACTAATTTAGTCAACTTGATTTGCTTCGATTGCTTCAGGTTATTTGAGTAATGCATACCTTTAAGACCGAGATAGGGATCATTATAAAAAATCTGATTATAGGTTGCGTCAAGCTCCAATACATTTTGTTTTTTTTTTTTTTTTTTGGTTTCTAATAAAATTTTTACTTGTATTAAATATAAATAACTTTTATTGATATAGAATATTTTATTTATTAAATATGAACAAAAATTTCTTTTTTATAAAAGTCTAAATTTAAATTTGTAAAAAAATTGATTGACCTCACCCAGATCTAATCTAATTATGTACCAAGTTTTAAAATTGAATTATATTTATTGGCCTAATGTATACTTTGAACTAGGTTATATGTTAGGGTCAAACCCGGTTTGCCTGGGTTTGTTCACTCTTGATCGAATAGGAGATGGTTGAAATACTAAAAGAAAATTGAGAGAAATAATGTGCTATTATTTTGAAATAATTTATAAGTTTGGTCAAATAAAAGTTATGAAGCTCCCATATAACTTGGATTTTCAGGTTAGTCTCTGAGCTCTAAACTCACATTAATAATATATTAACTGGTATTAACAAATTTAAATAATAATTATCAATAGTATACTAATCCAATTAAATTACTTAAAAAGAGAAGTGGAAGACCCACACATAATAATAGACTGTTATTGATTAAATAATTTAATGGTACTAATAGGTTACAATCTACATCAGATACGTTTGTATTGGCCAATATTTTTTCCCAACGTACTCCTCAGTCTAGGCCAAATTAGATCATGGGTTAAATGAGAAAATTGGGGCTTAGGTTGAGCATACAGCTTTACAAGCCATATCTTTTTTTTACTTTTCTGGATTTTTCGTTTCTTTGTTCCACTAAATAGTAACTGGACCTTTTTTTTTCTCACTACTAAGCCGATTGATGAATAGTTTAAAGCATTTAAAACTACCAATATTTGGACCCTTTTTTTTTTTTTCTAGTGAGAAGAAAATTTTCGGCCACAAATTGATATGTGGGAGAAGCTTTTGGGACCACTATAATATTGATGTGGGAAGAACTATGTGCGCCACGAATCAGCTCCTGGATTCGCTGCATTAACACGAATCAGCTGCAGCGGATCCAATAATTATATAATATAAAATATTATTATTTTATAATATTATATTAATATTAAATTAATTAAAATATGTTAAATTAATATATTTAATAATATTATATACAGATCCGTTACAATTATTGTAATATATCTGTGTTTCATGAATCAACATGCTTTTTACAAAGTTTGATTGAAAATTTAATGATTTATATTTTAAAAATTATTTAATATTTATTAACATATAAATTATTAAATAAAAATTTAATAGTTTAAATCATTTTATGAATTCTCAAATATAAACTAATCAAATCAATATTATTGTAGGATGACACACAATTTGGCTTATCTACAAAATAATTAACATTAATAATTTTCATTGTCAAATCTCTTAAATTTTAATAGTCGGCTCTAATATTAAATTAATCTCAAAATAATAAAAATTAATTAATAAAAAATAAGTTTTAATCAATAAAAATTAATTCATCTTAATTAACTTCATAAAATAGTTTGAAATAATATAAAATTAAGATTTATCAAATCTTTTGAATGCACCAAACCTCATATAAGTATGAATTCCATTAATTTTTTCAAATCCATCACGCAGAGCCTAAGACAGTAACATTGTTAGGAAAAACACCCCAATTCATGTCTTCCATGGTCAGTGATAAATCAGCATAAAAGGTCAAAAGAAATATTTAAAAATGCCATGTAAAAGCATATACTAATGTTTTTCTCATAATTTTTTTTTCTGGAATATTATGGATGTGAGTGGTGCATATTGGTGCAAAATTCCACGTAATCCAATCCATAAGAGGGTTGACAATTATTTTACTTCACAAACAATGACTTAACAACACTGACGTTTCAGCTTAATTCAACATCAATAATGCATACTATGAGACGAAATTAAGTACGTCTAGGAAGGTGGGGAAAAGTTGGAGTAGGTTAGTTGACAAATCAGATCATCTTTTGAAAAAATTATTAATATAGGCAGCTAGTGAGCCATTGCAATATTATTTTATTTATGATTAGGTTAGGTGCTATATATTCAGATCATCAACTGCGTATAATTTAATTAATCCACAACTTTAGTCTAATCAAACTATCGAAGTTCCACCATTTACATTGGGATTTGAATCATCAAACCTTTGTGAGAGAATTTAGTTTCATTAGTCATTTTATTCTAATTTAATTAATTGAGTAAAGCACATCCCTCAAGTACCTTTCATTGTGTTGCTTTTTTATTTTGATTCCTTATAAATAAAATTATTATTAATAATATCATTAAAAAATACAAAAAATATTATTGAAAATAATCTTACTTGTGAGTGACTAAATTAAGGGATATCTATATGACAAATCATATTGGGAAATCAATTTTATGAGGAACCAAATGAAAAAAAAAAAAATTTGGTGAGGGATTGCGAGGGACTAGAATAGAGGTTTACTCTTAATTAATTCTTTACGCATTTTTCTTTTTACCATTTAGTACTTGAAAGTCTTATTTTATTTCCACTTTTGAGATATTAAATTGACAAAATAAATATTGGAAATGACAAAAAAAAAAAAATCAGTCATTCTTGAATTTACTCTTAAAATCAATGGTAGGTTCAAGAATCAGGTATATAGTGGCGTATATTGAGAGTGAAAATGATTGAATTGTAACAGATAAGTAATAAACCCCACCTATAGAGCTCACTGTTAACATTGAGATAACCTAACACAGAAGAAAGGCTTAACATCACAGGGAAGGCCATGGAACAAACAACGAAGCCAAATTGGAGTTCTCTTATTGTGCCGTCAGTTCAAGAGTTGGCTAAGAACAAGATCACTGAGGTTCCACCCAGATATGTTTGTCCCGATCAGCAACATCTCAGCATCACTGATGCTGATAAGTTGCCAGAAATCCCATTCATTGATATGGACAGCTTGATCTCTCCAGAATCAAGGAGTTCTGAGCTGGCGAAGCTTCACCTTGCTTGCAGAGAATGGGGATTCTTCCAGGTCTCTTTTTGCATTCTTCTATTTCTGTCAAAATAAAGTACACTTACTGATATAATTCTGCTACTGATGATTAAGTAATGGCTCAAGAGTTGTGATATTGTTGTTGTAGTTGGTGAATCACGGAGTTAGCTCGTCGTTGGTGGAAAGGGTGAAGACGGAAGTTCAGGAATTCTTCAATCTTCCAATGTCAGAGAAGAAGAAGTTCTGGCAGAGATCAGAAGATGTAGAGGGATTTGGACAAGCATTTGTTGTGAGTGAGGACCAGAAACTTGACTGGGGTGATCTTTTCTTCATGACCACACTTCCAATCCATGCGAGGAAGCCTCACTTGTTTCCTCAGCTCCCTCTTCCTTTGAGGTTCTCCCTCTCTCTCTCTCTCTCTCTCTCTCTCTCTCTCTCTCTCTCTCTCTATATATATATATATATATAGGAAAATATGACTGAATTAAGAAATACATAAGAAATGTTTCCCATAACTGAATCTTCCTTTCACTGCAGAGAAACCTTGGAACTTTACTCACTGCAGCTGAAAAATCTAGCCATGGCTATCATTGAACAAATGGGAAAAGCTCTTAAGATGGAAGTCATGGAAATGAGAGAGTTATTTGAAGATGGGCATCAAGCAATGAGGATGAACTATTACCCTCCCTGTCCTCAACCAGACAAAGTGATTGGTCTCACACCCCATTCTGATGCAGTAGGTCTCACCATTCTTCTGCAACTCAGTGAAGTAGAAGGGCTTCAGATCAGGAAAGATGGCATGTGGGTTCCTGTTAGGCCTCTTCCTAATGCCTTCATTCTCAATGTTGGGGACATTCTAGAGGTAACATAACATGTCCATTTACTGCTTCATAGATTACACTTGAATTTTTAACTCCATGATTCATAGTAGCTCGAATTTGTATTCAATATCTCTATGATATGGTTACTCTGGTATTTTCTACCTAATATATAATAAAAATGATCACATCAATATTAAAATAAGTTACTCTATGCTATTTTGAGTAATTACCTTCAAAATAGTCATAAAACAGAGAGTGGCAATCCAGCTCTTGCTTGCGAAATTGAAGAGAGTTTGATACTGAACGGAGAGGCAAGTGAATTATTCCCTTTATGTATATTTTACGTGGCAGATTGTAACCAATGGGACGTACCGTAGTGTTGAGCACCGAGCAACAGTGAACTCTGAGAAGGAAAGGCTTTCGATTGCTACATTTTACAGTCCCAGATATGATGCTGAGATAGGTCCTTCTCCAAGCTTGGTCTCTGAACAAAATCCACCACAGTTCAAAAGAATAGGAGTAATGGACTACTTCAGAGGCCTATTTAATCGTGAACTCCATCGAAAATCCTACCTCGATGCCATGAGAATAGAGCATTGCAACGAAAATCAAGTAACAGCTAATTGAATATATTATGGACCATACTTCTCGTATTTTCTTTATATGTGGTATAAAAGGTTTAAAATTAAGCTTCTTCTGTGAGGCTTATTGTCCAGAGGCCACTAGAACTAGAAGCATAGGCTTCTCAATAGTGAAATGTGTTTGAGTGGCAGTCTATAAATTTGAGTTGAGATATATATCTTGTGTTCGATCTTTAGTCTTTATTCTTTGTTTATTTTAAACAAAAATGTGATGGAGTGAATCAAGTAAGTAGCCCAAGTATGACAAGGAACAGTGTCTGGATTTTCCTAATCATTGAATAATCCTATTCTGTCTTAACACACTATGAGCCAAGAGGAGGCCTTGCGCAAGTTTAACTATATTCTTAGCCTTTTGCACATTAATATCAAATTTTAATTTCACAAAAAATAAAAAAAGCTCCAAGTATTCATTTGCTAACTAATGGCAAATGAGATAACCTCCCTTTTTAACTAATGACAAAGTATTGTTTTCCACTCAAATGTATGAGACATTCACTGCATTCTTATGATAATTTGTATATTAATTTTGATTATTAATTTGCTATCTAACAGTGAGTGATTACTTATATATATATATATATATATATATATATATATATTAAACAGAACGTCAAGTCTTAATATTATTTTAATATGAATTGTTTGATAACTACAATATTAAATTTACAAGCGCTTGATCAATCTCAATGTAAGAGTTTGTATAAATTTTTAATTATAATTATTTAATTGGATAGATACAAGATTCTTGTGTGTATGTATGGGTCAAGCCCTACGTGGCTACATATGCCGTGATATTTCGCCTTGCCTTTCTATTGATATCATATATAATTATATGTTCTACTGGGAGATCACAGATGACATACAGAAACCCAATCGAAGTCAAGGTCAATCAATAGGATAAAATTACACTAGAAAATATAAAACTTGCAATACTCATGTGCTACAGAGAAAATGGTAGTTCAGAGAGTTTGAGAGAAACATCTAAGACAAATAAATGAGACTAGGATTAACACAGATAAAAAATCATCAATTATTAAATAATTTAATAATAAATAAATTTAGTTTATTTATTCCAAAAATCAACCTCACTTCTCTAATTTTCTTAAATAATAATTAAATAATTAAAATAGATTTAAAACTCTCTTTTAACCCTTAGTCAGTAATTTGATAGAATAATTATTGACAACATGGACTGCTGTTAAGGTCTTTACCAAAAGGATTTGTAATTAATCTAACTCATCACTGATTACCCACTATTAGCACAAATATAATTCATTCTAAGTTTAGATTAGTATTGATTGCCTAATTAATAATCACAAAAAAATTGTTCTAATAATAAGATTAATGTTAATCCATAAAATAATTAAATATTATTCCAACAATATCCAACTTAGCATTAATCAATTATTTGGACAATTAATAAACTAACAAAACTAAACAATCAATATTTGCATACATACATACATATACACACACTAAACCATACCAAGTTCAGAAATAAAATTACACAAGATCACTAGATCTAACAGGAAAACAAGTAATAATATAATTTTAATAAACTTAGTTTCAATATTTGAACAAAATAGAGTATAAAACAATATTCTAGATGTCTTATTTTATTACAAAAGCCTCTTAAGGACTTAACTCATACTCCTACTAAACTAAGGCTATACCAATGATTCAACAAAACCTATACGAGTTGTATAACTTTAAAATACTACTATAGGTAGGTTTTTGGTCAATAAATTTGCAAGCATATGGTAACCATGAATTTGAACCACGAGTATAAGATAAAGAAAAATTCAGAAATAAAAACATAAATCAAAAACATCAAATCCGATAAAAAAAATGATGTTATTAATATGTTTGTAGAGTTTCAATTATGAATTATATCTAAAAGTTGACACAACTAAGAATATTGAATTTCATAGGGAAACAAATGCTATGAATGTCAAAATACACCAAAGTGTTCCTTAAGAACACAACTCAGACTCCCATTAAACCAAAACATCAAATATTTTCAAAATACCTAAGAGTTAGAAGTTTCCAAAATCTCTAATTTGTTAGTCTTGGTGAATGAATAACCCAAAATGTTCAATGAGTATGAGATTCACAAATCTTCTCTCTAATAAATAGGAATTAAATATCAAAAGTTCAATGTAACTAAAATATTTTACAGATAAGCTAATAATATAATCACTATCGCAACAGAAATGGTCAAGACTCACATTAAGTGAACAATAAAAATTCATTTTCTTAATCACAGTCCTTAACAAATGACCATCATAAAACAAGTGACATACTCTTTACTCATATATTATGAGGTAGTTTTAAGTGTCCATTTGACACTTTTCAATATAACAATCCCTCCAAACATCATAAATATGCATGTAAATGTTGAGGCAATTGTAAGTACCCATTTGACACTTTTCAATAAAATAACTCCTCCAAAACATCATAAAGATACAAATAAAGGTTGAATAACTATAAGTGTTTATACGATACTTTCCAACATGATAGTTCCTCCAAGATATCAGAAAGATGTATATACAAGTTAAGACATCTATAAGTGTATATTCGATACTATATCACAAAATAGCTCCTGTAACAGCTTGAAAAATACTTCTTTATAATTATAACTTCATATGTCACATCCTAAAAAAAGTATTTTAGACTTAGAACTATTAAAAATTATATATATATATATATATATATATTAAACTCAAAAAATTCAATTTAGTTCTTTTTCCCTAGACTTTTATTATTTTGATTTGATTGGCTAAAAAGATTTAATTCCAACCATTTCTAAATTTGACATATCCAAAAAACTTTATACCAAATCTTAGGATAATTTAAAGTCGTTTGATCTTTTATCTGTCCATAAACACATATTAAACATTTACCAAAAAAAGAAATGTTCATTCTAGTTTCTATTTATTATATAAATATACATGGTTTCTTAACATAACGATCATCTATCATAGTAATATATTACAAAATAAGTATTTACAACTTAAGTATTTCTACAACTTCTTAAACTTGTGGCCTTGCATTTTGTAGAACATCTTGAGCACTTGGAATTTTGCTAGATATAAAAGATAGGTGAGATGAATATCTCAGTAGCTAATCATAGTTCAAAATATTGAATTCAAACCTTAAAACTTATAATTTATCAACAAGGACTATACATAGTTTATGCTACATACAAGATCGCTTCAACAATCGCATAATGACTTTCTGTGGTCATTTACCCCAATGTTGTCCCATACCAACATAAAAGGTCTATACATAGACATATTAAATAGTCCAATCATAATGTAATGCCATCAAACAACTACAAATTGATTGGCATTAAACAATTGTGGTATAGCTAACCATCAAATAGTCCAAAGTGCAATTGCCATTAACCAATCACAACATAATTGTCATCAAATAATTAAACAGCGCAATAAAATGTAAGTTTTAAGGACAAAGATTAGCTACCTGAGTTTCAAGCTTATTCTTTCTTACCAAAGTGCCCAATTCCTTCTTTTAGGCTCTCTGAATAAGCAAATCTCCTATGTAAATTTAAATTTTCCACAAAATGCTTCTTTACTATAGCCAAAGACTCTCACTCCCCTTTTTTTCTTTAGTTTCAATGAGTGAAGGAAAAAGGAAAAATGTGTGTGATTTGTAGCTTGAAATGCAACTTTCAACCACCTCAATTAATGTTGTGGACCACACACAAAATAAATTTCATTAAATGCATGCTATATTCTTTTTTGACATATGGGTCCATGTATTTAATTCTAACTATTGGATATTCATATTTAATATACAAGGCCTACCATCTCCATTTTTCTACAGTCCTCTGCTTTGTCGACAATTAAGTAAATAGTTAAAACTATAATTTCTATATTAAAAAACTTTTTCTCTTTCATCTTAGTCTCTCTAATTCCATTTTTAATCTCATTTTTTGACATTTTAAATTCTTATAGGTTGACTAATAATTATAAGTTACCTTGCCATTTAACCTTCACCTAAATGAGTATACATTTAATATACTCCTAATAAATTTACATTTTTAATTAAAATAGCTTAAAAATGCTAGGATATTACAATCTCCCCTACTTTAAAGAACTTTGCCCTCAAAATTATATATATACCATACTCAAATAATTGATGGTATGTCTTTCTCATCTCTTCCTCTGTCTCCCGTGTAGCTTCTTCATATGATAATTCCTTTCAGAATACTTTAACTAAGTAGATATTCTTACTTCTCAATCGTGTAACCTTGGTATCAATGATTTGATCTAGTTTCAATTCTAAATTATATCTAAAATTTTGGCACAACCAAAAATATTGAATCTGATAAAGAAACAAATGTTATAAATATCAAAATACACCAAAGTGTTCCTTAAGAACACAACTCAAATTCTCATTAAACTAAGACATCAAAAATTTTCAAAACACCCAAGAGTTGGACGTTTCCAAAAACTCTAATTGATTAGTCATGGTGAACAAATCACCTGAAATGTCAATGAGTATGAGATTCATAAATCTTCTCTCTAATAAAAATGTGTTGAACTTTTTGTAATTTTTTAAAGAAGCTAATAATACAACCACTGTCGCAACAGAAAATGGTTAAGACTCAAACTATCTGCACAACAAAAATTCATTTTCTTGACCATAGACCTTGACAAATGGCCATCACAAAACAAGTGTCATATTCTTCACTTATATATATGAGATAGTTGTAAGTGTCCATTTGACAATTCTTAATATAACAACTCCTCCAAACATCACAAATATGCATGCAAAAATTGAGGCAATTGTAAGTGTCTATTTGACACTTCTCAATAAACTAGCTCCTCCAAAGCATCATAAAAATGCAAACAGAGGTTAAGTAACTGTAAGTGTTTACACGACACTTTCCAACATAATAGTTCTTAAGGGACATCATAAATATGTATACACAAGTTAAGGCAGCTATAAGTGTCTATTTGTTACTATATCACAAAATAGCTCCTCCTAAGATGTATATACAAATAGTTTTCAAATAATTTATGCTAATTGCACAATCTGAATCTAAGTAATTAATTATTATAAGTAAGTTACTTCACTGTAATAGAATATGTGATTCCTTATACCGTGTTGCTATAACACAAATATCTAAGCAGTTATCCAATTATTCAAAATAGAATTACTCAAGTATGTACCAAGTACACCATAGTACAAGCTAGATCAATACAAGTGCTTATTGAGCATAAATCAAGCTACCAATAGTTGAAGCAAATGAAAATTTATTTCCATCTTAGTCCTCTCTTTGTTACATTAAGGACTCAAAAGGCAATATGAATAGATGTACCACAAAAGGAATAACAACACCTTTTGAATTCTATGAGCATTCAGTTAACAGAAGTTCTTTGAGACAAATTGGAAAAATATAAGACCTATCACAATGGAACTTAATTATAAGAACACCAAAGGTCTCACTAAGATATATCATGTTAGGTAGACACTAAGAGATTAATATCACACAATAAGTTAATGTCCTTCAAGCTAATAGTGTATCATTTAACATATATTACAAAAATAAACATGTAGTTGCATATAACCTCATCAAATTTGAAATAATATTTCCCAAAACTTGCTACAACTCAAGATTAATTATTCAATTTGCACATCAAGTACTTAGTTTATGATTTCACAAAATCATTTATTGAGGTTTGCTAATTATAATCATTCTAAGAGTGTCATTGAATGGATACTAATGAAAGGTATAGGAATAACCAATTCATTCTACCTTATTACAAACATCATAATTATATTAGGTTTAAAACTCTTTCCAAATTTCTCTTGTAATTTTGCACTAGGTCTAGAAGACCCACTCATAATCACCAATTTAGTAAAGTTTTTTTTTTTTTTTGCAAAACCTGGTGATCAATTAAGATTGATTCCTAATGAAAGGTAAACAAATATGAAGCATTGTTCACAACAAAATATATTCTACAAATAAACCATACTAATAGATTGATAACAATATTATAGTCAACCAAGGATGACTTGATAATGCAACTAAGTCACCAAACAGTAGACTAAATAGGAGTTGCAAGCGTTCTAATAACCCAAAATAATAAATTAAAACTAAGATATTTAATTTAAATTAATTTAAACTTATATATATATATATATATATATATATTTGTGTGTGTGTAAATTAAGGAAACATTGATCAGAGGTAAGCAAAATTTTTTGTTGATATAATTTTAAAAATATTTCACACTTGGTACTTACGCGACACGGATCACGTCGATTTGTTGCTTTTAGGCTGGAGAGATGATCATGTGTTATTGGGAACACTATGTTTTCTAGTTATGGCATGATTAATAATATTTTGTTAAATAATTTTGAGCGCAATAATTAATGAATTTATTTATAGTAATAAATATACTTAAATAAGGCGAAATGTTTTTCTATATTTAATAATTAATTTTGTCATAATTAGAGAACATAATGTTCCTAAGAATATATGGTCATCACTCTTTGGACTATCACGGAGTAACGACACCCCAAATCATAGAAGAAAAATTGATAGAGATGCATCTGCTAGAGAAAATGACATGGTAGAAGAACAATCCATGGGTTGATGTGAGCTTCCTCTAGGCTTCCATGAAGACACCAAATGGATGACTGAAATTTAAAATTCGGTCTTCATGATGTTCGGGAGTTAGAAGAGGGTTGAATAAATTCCAAGAGAAAATTGGGACAATGCGGTGTTATTTTAGAAAAAAGATGAGTGGGTTTATGAGCTTGTTCAAATAAAAGTCATGAAGCTCCATTATAACTTGGATCATGGGTTAGATGACAAATTCGGGCTTAGATTGAGCGTCTACCTTCAAAAGCCTTTATTTTTTGGGACTACTAAATAGTTATTGGACCATTACTCTCTCAATAGCAATCCAATTGATGAATAATAGTTTAAAGCATTAAAAACCTAGACATGTAGGGCTTTTATTTTAATAGCCTCTTCAAAAGCTACCTTAACTTTTAAAGCATTAGATACAAGACATACAAGAGTTTTTCTCTTTTAAGTATGGGAGAACAAACCACAAATTAACATGCTTTCTCTGTTCAGACTAGCCAACAAGGAAAATGGATTCTTTATATTTGAATTTTTAAATGCAAGTGCATTTGGTAAAATTTGAAATGTTGGATAAAAATTTAATATCTTACATTTTAAAAAATATCAAAAATTAATATTTATTAAAATTTAAACTATTAGATAAAAATTTAATGAGTCAATCTCTTCAAATATAGAGAATCCATATCCGGTGGAAAGATAGTAGTTGGATGACCCACAATTTAGCTCATATACAAAATAACTAGCTAGTATTAATTTTCTTTTCACAGTTAAATCATTTAAACTCTAATGTTCAGCTCTAATATTAAATTAACCTAAAAATAATAAAAATTAATTACTAAATAATGAAATATTTAACAATGAAAATCAAAGTATCATGATGAGCTTCGTAAAATAGTTTTAAATAACATAAAAGTAAGATTTTCCAAAAAAATTTTTATATCAGTATGAATTATATTAATTTTTTTTTTTTTCCTATCCATCATACAGAGCCTAAGAAAGAAACGTTGCTTAACAAATACACTCCAATTCATGTCTTTCATGGTAAGTGACAAATCAGCACACTGGATGTCAAAAAGAATAAATAAAAAGAAAAAAAAGAATCCTTCTAAAAGATGTCTTTAACATTTTCTTGTCAAGACCAGATGTAATTAATTATTAAAAATGATATTAAATTTGGAAATTACCTTGAAGGATCTAATGTCATTTTATAATTTTTCAATGAATAAAATTACATCTAAACTTCACATTTTTTTTCATTATTTACAAATTACATTCGTTTCAATTATCAAATAATTTTTTATTTTTTATCACATAATTTTTATGTTTAACTACTAGCAAGTAACTTATAGATTTATTATTACTAAAGTTTGCATTACTTATAAATCACGTTCGCTCTAGTTACCGAATGTTTTTACATTTTTTACCATGTAAGTTTTATTCTTAACTAATTAGACTAACAAACAACTTATGTACTTATTACTATCATAATTTATTTTACTCACAAATCGCATTCATTCTAGTTACTTAAAGTTTTTACATTTCTTGCTACGTAAGTTTTATTTTTAACTAGTTGAACTAACAAATAACTTATAGATATATTACTACATGATTTGTATTACTTACAAATTAAGTTCGTTCTAGTTAATGAATGATTTTGCATCTTTTACTGCACGTTTTTTATTTCTTAACTACTTAAACTAACAAGTAACTTATGGATATAAACCATGGTAGTAATAAGTCCATAAGTTACTTGTTAGTCTAACCATTTTTTTAAAAATTATATGATAAGAAATGCAAAAAATTCAGTAACTAGAGCGAACGTTACAAGGAACAAAAATTTTGGTGGTAATAGATTTATAAGTTACTTGCTAATCCAACCAGTTAAAAATAAAACTTACACGATAAGAAATGTAAAAACATTCAGTAATTAGGATGAACATGATTTGTAAGTAATACAAATTATAATAGTAATAAATTTAGAAATTGTTTGTTAATTGAACCAATTATGAGTAAAACTTACGTGGTAAAAAATGCATTCAGTAATTAAGATGTACGTGATTTGTAAGTAATGTAAACCACGCTAGTAATAGATTTATAAGTTCCTTGTTAGTCTAACTAATTAAGAATAAAAATTTCGTGATATGAAATACAAAAATATTCGAAAATTAGAAAGAACATGATGGGTAAATTTTGTTAATTAAATATTCATAAAATAATATTAGGTCCTTTAAGATAATTACATAATTTAAAGCCATTTTTAGTAATTGATTACATCTATTACTTCTAAACAAAAAATTTTCCTAACATTTTTCTCATAATTTTTTTTTAGAATATTACGAATGTAGATGGTGTATATTAGTGAGAACATCCGCGTAATCCAATCTAATTGTACGTAGACAATTATTGTACTACTTATAGGTTGATATATTAACACACTTTTCAGCAATAACTCATTTAGAGGGACAGTGAAGGTAGGCAGGTGAAGGTTGGAGTGGGTTTATTAAACTTGTTGAAAACGAGGGAAAATGTTTAGTTAACATGAATCATACTATCTTTGAAAAAAATATATTTATAGGCAACTAATAAGCCATTACATTATTTATTTATGACTAGGTTAGGTTGCATATGGATTAATTCACACCTTCAATCTACATATTTAATCTAATCAAACTACCAAAGTTCCACCATTTACATTGGAATTAGAATCCTAAAACCTTTGTGAGAGAATTAATTTTTTTGAAGTCATACTTATTTTGATATTTAAAAAATAATTTTAATATGAATTAATTAAGAAAAAATTTTATTTTGGCTCCTCACATATAGATTTCAATTTAGTCTCTCATAGAATTTTATTTCCATATAATCTCTCTTAAAATTATTTTTTCAATATGATTCCTTATAAATAAAATTATCATCAATAATATCTTTTAAAAAATAATGTTAATTTCAAAAATATGATGGATATTTTTAAGAATGATTTATTTTGTAAGGGATTAAATTGAAAAATATCTATATGTGAGGAATCAAATTAAAAAATATTTTATCTATGAAAAATTAAAGTGAAAAGAAAATATTATAGGACTAATATGAAAAGTACCTCATGTGTGAAGGACCAAAATCAAGTTTTCGATGTGGGCATAGGTTTCGCATCAATTTTACCCTTAATTAATTCTTTTAAACTTTTCTTTTAACCATTTTAGTACTAAAAATTTGTTTCCTTTTATCTTTCAAGACGTATTAAAATGACAAAATAAAAATTCGAAATGATTAAAAAAATCCTCTATGGGATCATCCCCAGGAGCCTGTGACTATGGAGATACTGCAGTAGATTGATTTGAGTCTGAATCATCGTCGCTGGCCATGCTCCTGGAGGTTCTTTAGTGGAACGAGGGTTATGGATCTTCATTCAATAACTTTCAATTTATCGTAGTATAAATTTAATAATTTTTTTTTTAAGAAAATATGATAATATGTACAAGTATATTAATATTTGAGATTCATTTTTATACATAATGATATATTGTTTAAGAAAATAAATATATAAAATGTCATCTTTAGAGTATTTATAATTTTAAGTGTATTAATATTTTTAATTATAATATTGTAATTGATAATATTTGTACATTGAAAAATGTGATTCTTATTTTTTTTTCTAATATGCGAAAGGAATAAATAATAAACATAAAGGATCTATAATTTGTATGTAAATGGGTTTTACATAATTTTTTTTTCATAGTTTTAATTTTGAATAAAAAAGTTAAAAGAATCCAAATATTTGGCATTTATAAAATGGCAATTTTTAAACATTAAAATTTAAATAGTAAAATAAATATAAATAAAATAAATAAATTTAATTTGATTTTTCTCGAAGTAATTTAGAAATGAATACGAAATTATTTATATACATATATTATTAATTTTTTATTTTTTAATTATTTGCAACATAACTCATATAAATTTATAAAAAAATATTTGATCACTAAATGAATTATTATAAATGCATGATGAAAAACAAAATATTACATATTTAAGAAACAACCATTTTTTTACTATCTAAATGTCCTGATAAAAAAAAACACTAAATTATAATGATTAAAATTGATATGTCTATTTTAGATGGTTGTAAATTAAAATAATAATTAAAATGATTAAAAAATACAAACAAATATATCAAATAATTAAATCTAATAAGCAATATCTTTATAATTTGACAGTCCAACCAATAAATTAAAAGATAAATTTTAATTAAATTTAATTTTTTTTAATTTTCTTAAAAAATATATTAAATAAACAAATTCTCACAAATATCACAAATGATTTATTTTACTTTCTTAATATATTATTTTTAAAAAAAATTGTAATACACATAAATATAATTTTTATATAAAATATAATATCTAATTTTTGTTGTTTAAATTTTTTTATTAACATATAATTTTTAATAAATATATATAATTTTTATTTTATATATCTATATATATATATATATATATATATATATATATATACACACATACACATGGGGGCACGATATATGAGGTGTGACCCCATTCCATATATAAGGGGGCCCAATGTTACGGGGGATTCATCAATATTAGTGGCGAATTCTTCTAATAAATTTTAAAGTAAAATATGTTAAATTTGATTTGTCATTTATATTGGTGAATTAGTTCGTATATTTTAAGCATTTGAATATAATAATATTGTTAAAGTAAGATATGAAAAATTAATTTTTAAAATTATAATATTTAAATAAAAATACCATGGGTCCAAGTGCTTAATGTATGATAGTGTTGTGGTTTTATGTATCTATTCTTTATCTTTATCATTTTTTTATTTATATAATAATTGCTTTTATTTGGAAAATTAATGTAAACATTGAATGTCTTGTAGTTACTCATTTTTTAGTATATAAATTAAAAAGAAAAATCCAGAAATAACTGATATTTTTCTTCTCTTCATTATTTTTCATATTCACGTTTTAGCCATACAATTAATTAAGGAATGAATGAGACTAACTTTTCATTAATGGCTTCCATCTTAATTTAACAACCGAGGAAAGTCAAAGTGTATTTTTTAAGTATTTATTATTAAATTTAATATTGAAAATTTATTAATTTAAACTTATTTTATACCTTATATTACATAATTAATTATTTAGAAAATTATATATCTTTTTTGTTGATAAAAAATGTAAGTTTTTTTTAATTTCAAATAGATACAATTTTAATTATTTTACATAACACTATAACTAGACCTATTCACTGGTCAGACCTTTACAAAAATGGGTCGGGCTCATTCTTTTAAGAGCCCAAGCCCAGACTAATTTTTTTTTCAAAATTTCGGCCCAAGCTCGATCTAAATGAAAAGTCCATTAGTTTAGTCCAATCCGTTTTATACTTATATAATAAAAAAAATTTTAATACAAAAAAGTTTAACAAATATAATTTGTTGAAAAAAATGATATTAAAAAAATTAAAAGAAATAATTATCATTCATAAAGTTTAATAAAAGTATTAAACGTATTTATATAATTTATTATTATGTAATGTCAAAAAATTTAATAAAAATATTTTATATATATATATATATATATATAATTCAAGTCAAGTCAAATTTATATTGATCAAATTTTTATACATTTTTTTTATATATCAAATTTAACAGACTTTTTCAATAAATAATCAAATCAAAACATAATAGTAACATACATTAAGCACTTTCTCTCGCTCTCCCCGACCTCCTACCCCTGCTTTTTCTTTTTCTTTTTCTTTTTTTATTGTGTCGGATAGATGGTACATTGATCATTGGGATTCTCCCACACCATCAGTGGAATTTTTTTAAAAAAGTTTAATAATATCTAAAATACAAAAAATACAATGCAGAGGAATAATATTAACGGAAGTGGATTTAAACTCTCAAATGTTTTGTACTATAGTATCAAAGTTAAAAAGCCCGCTATTAGAGTTTTTCCAATAAATTATTTAGACCATTGGATGAAATCTAATGGTCCAAAGTGGTTCAAATTTTTTTATTTTAATAAAAAGTAAATTTTTAAAATAATTATGATAACACATATAAATTAGTTAATATTTTAGATATTTTTTAGACAAAATGATATTTTATTAAAAATATATATATATTTTTAATAGTTTACAATCCATTCCTCACATCTTAAGTTTATTTATTAAAGATGGTATTTAGTTATATATATATATATATATATATGAACATCTTATAGCAATTTACAATCTATTTCTTTTTTTTTTTTATTTGGTCTGGACTATTCCTCTCATTTTAAAATTCATTTATTTTTAACAAAATATCATATTAATAAGAGATCTAAAACATTAATAAATTTATCATAATTTTTTAAAAATTAATTTTTATTAAAAAAATTTTGAACCACTTTGGACCATTGGATTTGATCCAATCATCCAGGTTGTTTACTTGATCCAGATTCCCCGTTAGACACTGCATGAATAGGCTACGGTTGCAGCTGCCACCTGCCAGGATGACTTTCTTGCCATCGCTGACCTATCTATCAATGACAAAATAAAAATTCGAAATGATAATAAAAATCATTCATCCATGCACTAGCAAAAGGAGATTCTACTCTTTTTAAAGTTCAGTGTTAGGTTCTAGAATCTGGTATACATAGTGGCGTATGAGAGTGAAGAAAGGCATAACATCTCAGGGAAGGCCATGGAACAAAGTGTGAAGCCGAATTGGAATTCTCTTCTTGTGCCATCAGTTCAAGAGTTGGCTGAGAATAAGATCACCGATGAGGTTCCACCCAGATATGTTCGTCCTGATCAGCAACATCTCATCATCTCTGAAGCTGATACATTACCAGATATACCAGTCATTGATATGAACAGCCCAGAATCATGGAGTTCTGAGCTGGCGAAGCTTCACCTTGCTTGCAGAGAATGGGGATTCTTCCAGGTCTCTTTTTGTATTCTTCTATTTCTGTCAAAATAAAGTACACTTACTGATATAATTCTGCTACTGATGATTAAGCAATGGCTCAAGAGTTGTGATATTGTTGCTGTAGTTGGTGAATCATGGAGTTAGCTCGTGGTTGGTGGAAAGGGTGAAGGTGGAGGTTCAGGAATTCTTCAATCTTCCAATGTCAGAGAAGAAGAAGTTCTGGCAGAGATCAGAAGATGTAGAGGGATTTGGACAAGCATTTGTTGTGAGTGAGGACCAGAAACTTGACTGGGGTGATCTTTTCTTCATGACCACACTTCCAATCCAAACGAGGATGCCTCACTTGTTTCCTCAGCTCCCTCTTTCTTTGAGTCTCTCTCTCTCTCTCTCTCTCTCTATATATATATATATATATGACTGAACTAAGAAAAACATAAGAAATGTTTCTTATAACTAAATCTGCCTCTCACTGCAGAAAAACCTTAGAACTTTACTCACTGCAGCTGAAAAATCTGGCCATGGCTGTCATTGAACAAATGGGAAAAGCTCTTGAGATGGAAGGCATGGAAATGAGAGAGTTATTTGAAGATGGGCATCAATCAATGAGGATGAACTATTACCCTCCCTGTCCTCAACCAGACAAAGTGATTGGTCTCACACCCCATTCTGATGTAGTAGGTCTCACCGTTCTTCTGCAACTCAGTGAAGTAGAAGGGCTTCAGGTAAGGAAAGATGGCATGTGGGTTCCTGTTAGGCCTCTTCCTAATGCCTTCGTTCTCCATGCTGGGGACTGATGGAACCCAATGTAATTTCTCAATGTTATGTATCAAACAGAGACTCTCCAAGAAAGGAGTACGTCCCTCAGAGCTGAGCTCGTATACAACAAACCAGAAAAGAACAAGCAGAAAAGGAAAATAACCCGAGGGTCCCTTGACTTTCGAGAGGTCAGGGCTCTCTCCGCACTTCCATCCACTCTTTTCCTGCCTCCCTACCTTTCTTACCCGATACAAATATTATCCATTCTGTTACAACCATATTCTCTGTCTCCTAGCCAACCATTAGTTAGTTATTCCCCCGTCCTCCCCTCGTGCAACTTCACCTTTCCTTTTACCTCTGCTCTCATATTGCCTTTGGGCCTTCAGCCCATTAACCCCAGATCCAACATTCTCCCCCCTACAAGCACCACCTTGTCCTCAAGGTGAAACTCCGGGAACTGACTCTTAATCAAATCATAGTCCTCCCAAGTATTCTCGAACTCGGGTAAGTCCCTCCATTGCACCAAAACCTCCACTTGACCATTGAGCAGTTTCTGAGCCTTTATAATCTTTTCTGGTTCCATCTTTAACTCCATATCTTCAGACAGAAATGGGGGAAGTTGCTGAGAGGGTACAGAAGCATGTATTGATCGCTTCAACTGAGAGACATGGAATATGGGATGGATCTTAGCTGTTGCAGGGAGTTCCAACTTATACGCCACCTCTCCACATTTCTGTATCACCTTATATGGGCCATAGAAACGAGGACTGAGTTTCTCATTGGCTCTTTTTGACAGAGACCGTAGCTTATAGGGACTGATTTTTAAATACACCCAATCCCCCACTTCAAACACTACTAATCGCCTCTTCTTGTCAGCTTGCAGTTTCATGTGCTCTTGAGCTGCCTCCAAATGCTTTTTTAATTATGCCAGTATTTCATTCCTCCCCTTAATAGTAACATTAACCTCCTCTACACTAGAATGTACATCTTCCAACTTAAATAGAGTTCGTGGATCCTTGCCATAAAGGGCCTTGAATGGTGTCATGCCCGCTGATCAGTTGTATGTGGTATTAAACCAATACTCCACCCATGATAGCCACTTCACCCATTGCTTGGGTTTATCCTGAATAAAGCACCTTAAGTAGGTCTCCAAGCTGCGATTAGTAACCTCTGTCTGCCCATCAGTTTGGGGATGATACCCTGAACTATATTTGAGCATTGTCCCTGCTGACTTGAAGAGCTCTTGCCAAAATGGCTAATAATGACTCGATCCCTGTCTGAAACAATTGATTTAGGAAACCCATGAAGTCTGACTATCTCCTTAACAAAGATTTCTGCCACGCTCTTCGCAGTGAAAGGGTGAGTCAGGGGTATGAAGTGGCTATATTTTGTAAATCTGTCTACCACTACCATCACGACATCAAACCTCTTAGATTTAGGTAACCCCACAATAAAACCCATGCTTAAATCCTCCTAAACCTTTTGCGAAATAGGTAATGACTATAGCAAACCTGCTAGGTGCATCGCCTCACATTTGTTTCTCTGAAAAATATCACAGTCCGCCACATAACGTTGAATATCTCTCTTCATTCCCTCCCAAAACACCACCTCAGCCACTTGTTTATAGGTCCTCAAATACCTTGAATGTCCTCCCAAAGGTAAGTTACGAAACTCATATATTAAGGGCTATATTCTAGCTGAATCTTTAGGAATTACCAGCTTCCCATTATACATCAAACAACCACATTTAATACTGTATCCAAGAGGTGCCTCCCGTCCCACGATTAGTTGCTGTAAAATTTCTCCAAGCTTGCCATCTTTCTTAGCTTCAGCATCCAAATCTTCTAACACTTTGTACTGCCACAAGGAATAAGCTTGTAGCTCCAGATTTTCTCCTCTTCTCGACAAAGCATCTGCCGCCCTATTTTCCTTGTCTAGTTTATAATTCACTTCGAACTTATAGCCCATCAATTTGGAAGCCCACTTCTACTGGTTGGGGTCCACAATCCACTGTTCTAACAAGTGTTTCAATGCCTTTTGATCTGTCCAACCAATGAATGAATGCCCAAGCAAATAATGATTCCATCTCTTGACAGCATATACTGAAGCCATTAATTCCCTCTCATAAACTGATGCTTGTTATGCCTTTGCTAACAATGACTGACTAAAATAAGCAATAGGCCTCCCCTTCTGCATTAACACAACCCCTACACCCTTTCCCGAGGCATCAGTCTCAATCTCAAATGGAATGGAGAAATCTGGCATGGCCAAAACCGGTAAAGAGGTCATAACTTTCTTCAATTCCTCAAATGCACCCTGAGCTTCCTCATTCCATATAAAAGCGTTCTTCTTCAAGAGGTTGATAAGTGGGCCAGCTATCTTGCCATAATTCATAACAAATCTCCTATAATATCCAGTAAGGCCAAGGAACCCCCTTAGAGCCTTAATCTCCTTAGGCACCAGCCACTTAACCATGGCTTCAATCTTAGTTGAATCAGCCTCTACACCAGCTGCTGAAATAACATGGCCCAAGTACTCTAACTTAGGTTGAACAAACACACACTTCTTTTTATTAATCACCAATGTATTTTCTCTGAGTAACTGCAATGTCATCCTTAGATGCTCTAAATGTGTGGGCATATCAATACTATAAACCAATATGCCATCAAAGAAGACCAATATAAACTTCCATAAATGGGGGTTAAATATTTCATTCATTAGGGACTGAAATGTGGAAGGTGCATTTGTAAGACCGAAGGGCATTACCATAAATTCGTACTGCCCTTCATGTGTTCTAAATGTTGTCTTCTCCTCATCACCTTCCTTCATATGTATTTGATGGTATCCGGACTTCAAATCCAGCTTAGAAAAAATTGTAGCACCTCCAAGTTCATCCAGGAGTTCATCTATAGCTGTGATAGGGAATTTTTCCGGAATGGTCACCTTGTTCAAGGCTCTAGAGTCCACACAGAATCTCCAGCTCCCATCCTTCTTTTTAACAAGTAATATCGGACTAGAAAATAGGCTTTTGCTTGGTCTTATAATTCCTGCTACTAGCATCTCTCTCACCAACTTCTCAATCTCTTTCTTTTGGGAATGAGCATACCTATAAGGTCATATATTTGGAGGTTAAGCCCCTATTTGAAGTACAATAGCATGGTCAATGGTTCTGTGAGGGGGCAGGCCCTTAAGCAGCTCACATTAGAAAACGCCCTCAATATCTGTTGGACTTTGGGTTCCACAATCTACTCACTATGCTGCAGTGACATCTCCCCAAATTCCACATAAAATCCTTCTCCCCCACTCTTGATCGACTCTAATATTGAACTTAGAGACACCATTGTCTTCGCTAGAGCTGGGTCTCCTTTGAGGCACTTCCACTCCCCCTTCACTTTAAATTTCATAGTCAACATCCTCCAGTTCACTCTAGCTTTCCCCAAGGATTCAAGCCAGTCAATTCCCAACACTACATCTGCCTCTCTAAGGTCAAAGGGATAAAAATCTTCAGCAACCATAATTCCCTGTAACTCCATTACTAACTTTCTGCACACCCCTCTTCCTCTGACCTGGTACCCATTTCCCACTCTTATAGTATAAAGTTTCGTGTCCTGGACTGGTATCTTCAAACGTGCTACCAACTTTGAAGAGATAAACTTGTGTGTGGCCCACTATTGATAAGGACCAACACTGCCTCTCCTCTCATCTGCCCCATCAGCTTCATAGTTCTTTGTCCAGCAACTCCCACTATGGAATTCATGCATAACTCTATAGGTCCCTCAGCTATAACCTCCTTTGGCTCCTCTAACTCTTCTTTTTCCTCTTCCTCTTCTCCCATCAAAACCATCAATTGCAATGCCTTATTTTTGCATCTATGACCCAGTGAAAACTTCTCTTGACATTTGAAACAAAGCCCTAACTCTCTCCTCCTTGCAACCTTAGCATCTGTCAAGCATTTAGATTTTCCTTCAGTTTTCCGTGGAGCTGAAGTACTGCCACTACCAGTAGCTGCTCCCTTAGGCTCCTCACGCATTTTAACTTCATCATTTTTGGTAATATTAGTAGTTACAGTGTTCTTGCTCCCGTCCACAGGTGTTAACATCTTTGAAAAAGTCCCTTTATAAGTTTCCCACTTGGGTTCCAAAAACGGCTTCGTCCCCCTCTAAAACTTCTTCTCTCTAGCTTCCTCCAACACCTTATTTCTTTCTTCCACCTGACTCGCTATCTACATGAGCTATTTCAAAGTTGTTGGTTGAAGCATCCTCAACTCTGCTCTGATTTCCTTCTTTAAACTATGTTTAAACGCCCCCATCAAGAACTCATTCGAAGCATCTCTCATGGGTGCCGACAGACGCTCAAACTGCTCCTTGTACTCTGCCACTGTGCCTTCCTGCTTCAAGGCCATTAGAATTTCACACTCATCCCCTCGTTGCCTTTGATGAAACCGTCCCACCACTTCACACTTGAATTCACGCCATGAGTGAATCGGGTCATGCACCTCTGCCCACTGAAACCAACTAAATGCTGCGCCTTCCATACACACAACCGTGGCCTCTAGTTTCTCCTCCTCCGGTACAGCGTTCATACTGAAATAACGCTATACCCGGAAGATCCATCCAAATGGGTCTTCACCTGAAAATATTGGAAGCTCCAAACGACGGAATTTTCCCGAGTCCTTTTCAATAGGTACATCTCCGTTTTTCTCTGTCGCCAACTCCATTAGCTTTCCTCCTACTGCCAAGCTGTCGCCGGCCGCTTCCTTCCCTTTCTCTTTGAACTTCAACGGCCCCTGTACTTCGACCAGCTGCGACTGAAAATCAAACATCATATCCATCATCGTCGACAGCTTTCCGGCAATTCCCTCAACATATTTTTCCAATGTTTCAACCCTTTGCTCCATCCTTGTAGATACCATTCCCTAACCGTCACTGCTCTGATACCACTTTGATGGAACCCAATGCAATTTCTCAATGTTATTTATCAAACAGAGACTCTCCAAGCAAGGAGTAAGTTCCTCAGAGCTGAGCTCGTATACAACAAACCAGAAAAGAAGAACAAGCAAAAAAGTAAAATAACCCAAGGGTCCCTTGACTTTCGAGAGGTCAGGGCTCTCCTCTCACTTCCATCCACTCTTTTCCTGCCTCCCTACCTCTCATACCCGATACAAATGTCACCCATTCTGTTACAACCATATTCTCTCTCTCCTAGCCAGCCATTAGTTAGTTATTCCCCCCTCCTCCCCTCGTGCAACTTCACTTTTCCTTTTACCTGTTCTCTCATATTGCCTTTGGGTCTTCAGCCATTAACCCCTGATCCAACAAGGACATTCTGGAGGTAACAGAACATATCCATTTACTGCTTCATAGATTACACTTGAATATTTTACCCCTTGGCTCAAAATCATTGTCTCATAGTAGCTCGAATTTGTATTCAATATCTCTATGATATAGTTATTCTATGGTACTTTCTATCTAAGTTATAATAAAAATGATCACATCAACATTAAAATAAGTTACTTTATGCTATTTTGACTAAATACCTTCAATATAGTCATAAAAAAGAGATAGCGAGAATTCAGATCTTGATTAAATTGAAGAGCCTGATACTGAACTATAAGAGGCAAGTGAATTATTTTTGCAATAGTTTTCAATGTGTCTCATACCCAAAAATTCTTTTATTCCTTTATGTATATTTTACACGGCAGATTGTAACCAATGGGATGTACCGTAGTGTTGAGAACCGAGTAACAGTGAACTCTGAGAAGGAAAGACTTTCAATTGCTACATTTTCCAGTCCCAGATATGATGCTGAGATAGGTCCTTCACCAAGCTTGGTCACTGAGCAAAATCCACCACAGTTCAAAAGAATAGGATTACAGGAATACTTCAGAGGCCTATTTAATCGTGAGCTCCATGGAAAATCCTACCTTGATGCCAGAGCATTGCAACGAAAATCAAGTGGCAGCTACGTGAATATATCATGTGCCATACTTCTCGTAATTTCTTGATGTGTCGTTTAAAATTAAGCTTCTTCTGTGAGGCTTATTGTCCCCAGGTCACTAGAACTAGAAGCATAGGCTTCTCAATATTGAGATGTGTTTGAGTGGTAGTCTATAAATTTGAGTTGGGATTTATATCTTGTGTTTGATATTTAGTCTTTTATCTTTTTTCATTTTAGACAAAAATGCGATGGAGTGAATCAAGCTCAAGCATGACAAGGAACATTGTTTGGCATTTCCCAACCATTGGATAATCCTGTTCTGTCTCAACACACCAAGAGGGAAGCCTTGTGCAAGTTTCACTATATTCTTACCCTTTTGCACATCAATATCAAATTTTAAATTCACGGAAAAAAAAAAAAAAAAGCTCCATGTAATCAATTACTATTAATAGCTACTTCAGGGTGTATAGTTGATTTTAAGGTTTTCACTATTCAATTTAATAACCTCCCCTTCTAACTAATGGCAAAGTACTGTTTTCCAGACAAATAAATGAGATATTCACTACATTCTTAATGATAATCTGCTAACAGTGAGTGATTATTTCTTTTCACTTGAGACTATATACATACATACATATAATGTTGGCAAGTTTTTTTCCTCGATTATGGAAGATCATCAAGTCAGGATAGAGGGGAACAATCTAACTTTTATTAATCAATCAAATAATGTACATACATATAATTACAAGAACTGTAACCTGAAGGGCCAAAATGGAAAACAAAACCTAAACCAGCCTAGGGATTTAATCAACCTCCTTCCCTCCAACAGAAGCAAGGCACCTTTTACACAAGACCTCCTAACCTATGACAATCCATACTGAACAGAACCAGAATGCCTGTGAGCTGCAACGGCTACTGCCGCAACACCAGCTGCACCAAACTGCGAGTGTGCCTGCAGCAGTTTCGCATCAATCGTTGTCATGGGTTTAGCAAACCGATCAATCTTAGATTGCTGGCCGTATGGGTTGGTGTTTAGGTCAATTGCAGGTCTTGTTAGGTGGTTACACTGCTGGGACGGGAGACAATGCTTGCCATGTGAAAAAACATTGTGTGTCTCTGACATAGTCTTCTCTGGGTTTGTGGGTCTAGCTCTTAAGAGGCAGTGAGGAGACCCGGCTTGGGGAAGAGTATTTTGATAGAAGATCCTTGCGTCATAATAAGTATTTGTGCTTCTCCCATTTTCATAGGGTAGAACCGGGCCTACAACTCTCCCCGGTTTAGCTGGGGGAAGTGATGATAGAAACACTTAATAATATAAATAGAGAAGCCAACAACCAATAGAACCAGATTACTAAGGAATACAATAACTTACTTCGTACAAGTTCATTTTGAACTTGTTTGTTGTGAATGTATATATGTGCGTGTATTAAAAAAAAAGGAAATTTTCAAAAATGTGTGTGTTATTTATTAAAAATCAGATGTTTGCAAGCCTTACCAAATTTTTAAGCTTCTATAACTAGACAAATTTCATACAATTCTGTCCCCTTTAATATATATGAGCCAAATGAAACTCAAGTAGATCGCAAAGAATTTAGTTCATTTACAATCTTACATTATAAAGTCTTGGAAGGACAAATTTGTGTACAGGCCTTTGGAAGTAGGCTTTTTTTACAGCACACGGATGTTTAAGGATGGAGCATAATGACAGGTTTTCAACCAGAGGGGATCGGTTATTATCTTGGCTTCTTTGAGAATCTCAAATCAAGGCTTCCTTCTGGTGGGAAGGGGGCCATGTTCTCTTGGCTGTTTTAGGAGGATTTCTTGTCCTTCTATGTATGTATTTTTCTTGCTTCCCTATATATATTATGTTCTTTCACTGAAATAATAAAGAATAACATAAGGAGACAAGCAACACATTAAATTACAAAGACCATACCTGATGGCACCCTTGGTGGAGGCCGTGAACCCCTTATTTGACTTCCAGAATTTGATTCTGCCGCTCTCAAGCTCTTAGATGCCTCTTCTGCATTTTGCTTGTTCTCATAAAAAACGACATTTGGCTTGGTATTAAAAGGGATTGAACTCGAGTAAATAGTGGACCTTCAAGGGGGGAAAAAGAGCAAATTTATTAATGATATCAATCAGAAAAACAATTAGTTAAAAAAAGGCATCAGTTGCAGGCAGCAATGTAAGTCAAAAGGCAAAAGCTTAAAGACTTGTCACTGGTTTGGCTAAGCTTTCAAATTCGGCCAGATTGTTATATCTCATAGCCTTATAATTTAGAATATATTACGTTTAGTATGCAGCCAATTAAGTAACTGTAGTTAATATTATACTCAATCCAAAAAGCATATTAGTAAATTTCCATTAAGGTCTTCTAGTTCAATCTTTGTCTTGTCACTGTGTGGGCTTTGGTTTTATAGTAATTATTTAATTTTTATTTGGGCAGTGTGTGCGTGTGTTCTTTTTTTTCCCCTTAAGAGTGAAGGGGGAAACACAAGTATTCATTCATACATGCACGTGTATACATGCGCATGTGGGTGTATGTGCACAGCCATATGCATTTGTGTGTATATAGGCATGTGTATCTGATTACCCACATATTCGTCTATCTACGTATAGGAATGTATATGTATACATGTATCTGCATGTCTTAGAATTAGTACAAAAATTTAACCCTTCAAAAATGGCAGAGAAGGAAATTCTTAAATTCTATATACTTTCAGGTAGAATTTCAAAACCTTCCATATTTATTTGATTAAATTACCTTTGAAAATTCCATCCCTCCAAATCCAAACAAGAAAGTTTTAATGAACTAATTCAAATACCTCCGACAATTACTTTGTCTTCCTAAATTACCGCATGCAATTACAACCTTAGGGTATTTGGGCTTGCTTTTATGAGTACCAGTGGCTGCTTAGTTTGTCATGGGCCCAATGTTGTGAACTAATTGTTCTAAAAGTTTTGACTAATTCTGTATCATTGATGTACCTGACAATCAAAATATAAAATTCAGAATGAGCTCAGTTTATTGAGTAATGCCTGTCTTCTTGGTTGAGATACCTAGTTGATTCTTCCATAGATCTACCCCGGAACCTATCAAAACCCAAAACCCTTATTTTGCAGGTACTGTACGCAACCACAAAAGGCCCCAGACAGTATATAGCAAAGCAAATACATCCTCCCTTAGCCCCATTTACAGTAAACCATCAATCCACAACTTTTTAACCCTCATGTCATCCAAGACTCCTTAATCAGAACTAACCAAGCCCTAAACATTACCCAGACCTGGATCAGCAACTAAACTCAATATACAAACCAATACTCAGAATCCAGAAGAAAAGTTAAATATTGTAACAGAGCGCCATGAGCCATGATTAGTGCAGGTTAGTCTTACCTTGGAAGAGAGACATGCTTCCTTTCTGGAGGAGCGACTGAGCCACCTTGGCCACCATTTTCCTCGAGATAAGCAAATTGCTTTCTAAATTGACCTATTGCACTGCAAGGAATATATACCCATAAATTATATGCATTGCATCTAAACATACAAATATCTAGGATTACATGTATAAAAAAAAGATAACAGGCATAAAGTATAATCAGCCAAAAAGCATATTTTGAACCTAGGATAGAGGAAGTTGGCTTCAGTTCCATTCATGTAATCTTTAAGCAGTTGTGGATGATATTCAAGTATTTCGCGATATAGTAGTTCTCTAATATCCTCTTTTGTCACCCTTCGCCTCTCAAATTCAAATTCCAACTTCGAAATTGGCTGACAAGAAGGTTCTCTCTCAACTTTTGCCAAACCTTTGAAATAAGGATCAGCTAGTGCCTGCCAATCACACAGGGAAAAATGGTTTCTTTTTTCAAAATTATATTGAAGAAAAAGATTTTTCATTACAAAATCCAGTAATAAACTCGCTAGGCTGGGATAAAGGTAACATATGACATAGTAGATAAATAGTTACCTGTTCAGCAGTTGGCCGATCTTTGGGATCAAATGCTAGAAGCCTTTGCAACAGGCTAAGCGCCAACGGATCAACATTTGGAAATTTCAGCTCAAAAGGCACAGGTTGTTTTTTCCTCATCTCCATCAAGTATTTTCTAGCCTTCTCATTCCGAACCTGCTTAATACAAGATGTAATCAAACATTAAACAATTATTAAACAGATTGAGACAAGAAATAACGTAAAAGTTAGTGAGCCCATAAAATTATGATAAAAAGAAAGAGAGAAAAGGGGGGAAAAAAAAGATCCATACTCCTGAAATAGTTTCTGGTGATGGCGTCCCAAGAAGATCAGTAATCAAATCTAATTGATGTACAACACTTTTACCAGGAAACAATGGCTTTCCTGTCAGGACCTCAGCAAAGATGCAACCAATGCTCCATACATCTATAGCTGGTGTATACTGCAAACAATATATCAAAAATATCAGACGACTAAAAGACAATTTTATAGTACAACCAAACCAATCAGAGAAACAAGCATAACCTGACACAATTACCTGCAGGACAGATAATTCAACTTCCAGGAGAGTTCAATAGTCCTCCCTGAACAAGAATTATTATAATCTAGGCATCACTATTTACTATAAGCACTCAGAAGGCATTCATACAGAAATAGATACAAAATCTTCCATAAGCCAAGTTGCAATATATACATTCACTTTCTCCACTTTCTGGGTTCAGGATTATTGATCGTACAGAAAGAATAGGATAAACACCTCAAAAGACACCATCTTATCAACTTCTATCAATCATTCAAAGATTGCTTTCTCAAGTTTATTTCCTCCAAATTGAAGACTACAAGGTCAGGTAACAAAATTTTCCAGGCAAGATTCAAATGAATGCCTTGACCAGCAAGTACACTCTTTTCATATTCCATGGCTGGATATCCAACATGAAAATGTCACTCAAACTCCCATAGTTCAATATACATTCAAATCCTGAATTGTGGCTATATTTCTTCTGTCCGATTAAAAGTTACAGAAAAAAACCTTGAATATTTAGTACTAATTGCCCATAGTATGAGTGCAAATGAATAGCATAAGGATTACCCATAGTATGACAGCAATAGCAAATAAGATAAGCAACTGACATGAGTGCACACATCCAGACCTACCTACAAGTAGCACAGTTAAACATGAGTAGAACTAAATAACCTAAATCGTTATGATCTTCAGTTTGCTGCAAAAGACATGTCTGTTGACACATGAAAATAGGCAGGATAGAAATCACAGAAGGATAATAAGATAAATGAGTTCAAACAAAATTAAAGAAAATCTAGAAATTATTAAGTTTATATGGGTTACATTTCATATAACCTTTCAATTAATAAATAGAAAATAAAAAATAAAACAAAACGACAGTCATTCTATTAACTATAGGTCATAACTAGAGGTAGTTTTAAGTTCCAGATATTGAGGACATGACAATATCTAGTTTTGTGAGAAAAGGACAAGACAAGACAACCTAAAATTTAAGAAAACAAAGGTACTCAAGAACATTAAGTAAAACTCCAGCAAAAGAAAAAAAAATAGTCACCCAACGACAATTAAGATTCATAACATGCAATTGTCCAAAGCATTAATACTCTCGCTCCAACTATGTCAGACCAATATTAATAATAATGATAATAATCATAATTCAATCAATCATTGCTAAAGTTAGCACAGATGACCTAGCAAATAGGCTGTCACAAACCACGATCTTATAATGCAAAAGAATAGAATACTCAAATACATAACTTCTAGCCAAACTATACCTTAGAAGAGAATGCTCCACACAGTTCTGGGGCTCTATACCATCTTGTAGCAACATAATCCTGCAATATGTACCAAACTAAAGTCATGATAAACCTCACCGCATTTCATTAAATATAAAAACAACCATAACTTCTATCTGTTATATTTGCGATTCAAAGTATCAGACTACATACTGTCCAAAATATTGTTGTTGGAGCATCATTGAATGCAACTCTTGCCAGTCCAAAATCACAAACTTTCAGTTTACAATTTGCATTTGCCAATACGTTCTTGGGTTTGAGGTCTCTGTGATACACATTTGCTACAACCCAATATAAGCTCAATTAGTGGTAGTTTATTTCAGGATATTGCTGGCATATTTTATTAAGAATATGCAAAGGATATCCATATAAAGGCCAAAAATTGTAGAAATGTGATAAAGAAACAGATACCTGTATGCATATATTTCAAAGCACGTAGTAGCTGATAAAGAAAAAACTGATGGTGTTCACGGGTCAAATCATCATTAGCTTTAATTACTTGATGGAGATCAGATTCCATTAGCTCGAAGACTACATAAATATCTTTAAAATCCCTCTTTGAAGGTGGCAACATTATCCGCTTAATTTCAACAATGTCAGGATGTCTTAAAAGCCTTAGTAACTTGACTTCACGAAGGATTCTAATGGCATCAGAAATATGCTCAAAAACATCATGAATTTTCTTTATTGCCACTTTTTCCCCTGTGTGTGTGTCAATTGCAGCACAAACTACTCCATAGCTACCCTTCCCTATAACTTCAAGAATCTTGTATCTATTGGCATCCCCATACTCAGTGAAGAAATCCAATTCTTTAATATCCTGCAGCACATTAATAAGTCTATGAAAACTTTTATGTTTAAACAACTCATCACCAACGAATGACTAAACACAAGAATCAACTGGCAAAGACAAGTATAACCAAATCCAATGACCATGCAGAAACATAGGTAGGCCAACTATTTCTACTTTTACACAGCTATTCAGAGACAAGTGCATATTTTGTTCACAAATCACCATTACAAAAATGCAACTCATTATAACTTGTCTGCCATGTGTTCACAAAAGTGCAAAACATAAGACACAAATAACGCTTTATTTAAAACTGAAGGGAACTTTAACTGAAGAAATACCTATCAAACAGATTATAAAGCCAGCATAATGACCTATAGCAAGTTAGCAGCCATATATGACCATCGGCCAGACACTTATAAACAAAGCAGCGAAAAAGTGAAGATCAACAAGTCAAAGCAGGGGAAAACATCAGAAGACACAGAAAATACTAAAGTCAAATAGCAGCTTGCAGAATTCAATGGGAACTGATGAATATGCAGCCGAAATATCCACCACCAGTTAACAAAATTTAGCTGGAAGCTAATCCGACGGATATGCTCATTAAAAATTGAATACTTCGGCGGTAAATCAGCGATGGAAAGCGAGAACGAGAAGACCTCTACCAAATATCCAAGAACATCATTCACATGAAACAAAGTAGTTTCAATTGGCACCCTTCGTGTTTAACCATTATTCAATTTGTTTTCTTTTCTACAATTCGGCACTCAGATTCTCATTTTCATGATCATTTCGAGTAATTTTTCAGCTTTTAGCAGAGTAATGAATTCTACACACAAAAAGAGAAACGGAATTTGGAGAAAGAAAGGACCTTCTTGAGCTGATATTGCTGCATCTTGTTCTTTATTATTTTCTTGTTCTTTCCCTCCCTGATCTTCCTCTGACTCGCTTTCTTCCTGTAATTTTCTTGCCCCTTTCAGTATATAGATCAAACAGCAAGCAAATTCTTCATAGTAAAGCCAGCATCATTTCATTTCCCCACCCTATGCTGCAAATCACAAGCCAAAAATCCCTCCTCCCACTATCGCTTGAAATCCCTGGAATTCAAATGACACTAACGCCAACCCCCGCGTTTACCCTCTCAACCACTTCCACGCCCGAAACCCAGATCGAACCTGACAATTCGAAGTAGGAAAAAGCTTCGAAATTGAGGATTCAATAGACACGAAACCCCAGAACGGGAAGAAGCTGGGGTTGGAAGAGGTGCAGCAGAAACCCCCTACTTCAGAGGATCAGAGCGCATGGGAGAGAGAAGGCCAAGAGATTCCCAGGAAAACAGGAAGGAACAAGAGATAAGAGAATTGTGAAGAAGGTGGGAGAAAATTTGACTGATTGTCTAATTATTTATCGATCCATTTATTAATATATTATCGACAAAATAATAAAAAAGATACGGTCTCTGGATCATACGATAGTGGCCGTATATGTAATTATGCAAGAAAACGAGCCTGATTTCTGTAAGTAACAGTTTCTTTTTCAGAGAAAAAATGTCGGTGTTTGATGATTGATAAAGTCATTGGAAGAATCCAATTCAAGACTCAAATCACTTTAAAAAAAGAAAAAAAAGAAAAGGGAATAGAGATATATATATATATATATATATATATATATAACCTATGGGTGATGCTATTCGATTTCTTTTCTTTCAATTATTCTTTTTTCCCTTACTTGTGTAAGGAATAAAAGGAAACCATGGACCTATGACTTAATTTGTTAGAATTGATTAAATTATATTTGATATTTTTCAAATAACTTATATTCGATGCTTATGATATTTTGATATAAATGCATATTTCTCTAAAAATTAATTTTTACATAATATAAGACCATAAAATTATTTTGGAAGAAACGTATATTATGTTGATAGTTAGCTTCATTGGCAGAAAATAAAATAAAAAAGTCCAATATTATTTTTAAATCAGGAAGGATATTAAGTGTAATTTAATTTAATCTGTGGTGAAGATAGTATATGTTTACTCTAATTGTAAAATCAATTTAAGATAACTTCTTTTGTATTAATTATATAAACTTCCTTTGAGGTTTGATTATATCATATTTGATACCATTCTTAGTTCAAAAAGATCAATGAGTTCTTCACATCTAAGTATCTTGCAAAAACTCGAAATGAGATCCACTCCTGTAGGGGCTCTCCTGTAGCTAATTGTGGCCGTTAGTTTGATATGGCAGACAAAATAAGGACACATATCGCAGGGGTACAAAACGCACCGTTTCACTTAAGTGAAACAGTGCGTTTTGGCCCTTAAATTTATTTTAAACTCATTGGGTCAAAACGGTGCCGTTTTGAGGTTTTTTTTTTTTTTTTTGTAATCTTGGCCATTTATTTGATCCTATGAACAGAATAATGCCATGTTACCTTAGGGTCTACCTTAAATCTTTTTTAAACTTAGCGAGTCAAAATGGCGCCATTTTGATGTTTTTTTTTTTTTACCTGTGAACAAAAACGGTGTCGTTTGAAGATGGCTTGATCATCATCTTCAACCTTCGTTTACATTGCTCTAGTTCAACCTGTGCATTGGCAGGAAACAGGGTGCCGGTTCCGATTGACGTGGGTGGCTCAACAAAGAACAGTGCGCAAAGAGATAGTCATTTCTGGCAAAGCAATCATTTTCTAGCCGTGTGAGTGTGCTCTCATGCTTGTTTGATGTAGCCGTAGAGATAGAAGAGGAAGAGAGTCATGGACATTGCAAAGCGAGAAGCAACCTTGTAAGACGTCCATTTTGCATAGAAGGAAGCGAAGGACCATATTTTAATGACAGAAGCTACAAATCGGTATATTGGTATTCATAACATGTGAAATCCAGCTAAAATGGCATTGTATTTGCTTGATCGAAAGAATGTATCTTTTACATGAAGAACAAGCATAGGTAGTGTAGAAAAATGCCAATGGCCGCAATGTTCTTCATTTGTTTTTTTATAACTAATGAAGATTGATTGGGTTTTATGTACAAAGCAAATGTTTCAAGCACTATTGATTCAAACTGAAATTGCAATAGAAAATAGAGAAAAAAAAATTTTGCCAGCTAGTCTTCAATGAATTTTAGGTAAAGAACAAGCATAGCTAGTGCAGAAGTGATTAATGGCTGCAACTTCCTTTGTTTCTTCTAACTGATGAAGATTGATTGGGTTTTTTGTCCAAAGCATATGTTTCCTATTAAGTTGATTCAAACTAAAATTGCAACTGCTAATGGAAAAAAAAAAACGTTGCCAGGAATTTGGTTCTCAATATTAAGCCCTCATGCATGAAAATGATGAACAAAAAACCAATATTGGAGGCCAAATGGTAATTACAAATACTGATTACAAAAAATGGTATTCGTTTTATGCTACAAGTTTGACTTCCAGATTAATTTTATGATTGAATGTGCATCAATTCAAAACTTGAAATGTAAATGAGTCTTACTTATGAATTTTAATAATTTTACCTGTTTCTGTGGAATTCACATTCAACTTATTCCAATTTTAACAATTGTTATGGATAGGGACAATTATAGTTGAATAGAGTACAACTAGAGACATAAGGATAGACGAGCCTTGGTAGATTAGGAAAGTGACAATGGAATAAGCAGTATAAAGGTTATAATTTTGAATGGAAGAATTGCCTTACTAGACATGTGTTGTAAATTCACTTGTATTTGCCATTTTGCAGGGACTTAGGTACCTCTGATATTGAATTGACTAGTGATGATAGAGTCAAAGTTGAAGGGAAACTAGTTGTTGGTATGGTATTTGACAATGTAGAAAATGCTTGGCAATTTTTTTCTAACTACAGCTTGTGGGTTTGATTTGGAGTTAGGAAATAGTACTTGAATAAAAACAAGAAAGATGGAACAGTTACATCGTGTAAGTTTGTTTGTTGCAAAGAGGGATTGTATAAGATAGACAAAAGGGAAACCCTAGCTACTAATCATCGACCTAAAACTAGAACATATTGTAAAATCAAAATGAACCTCGTAACAAGGAATGGAAAATTAACGATCAATGAATTTGTAGAGATCCATAATCACCCTCTTCAGCTTCCAGAGACTATGCATATGCTGGCATCCTATCATAGTATATATGAAGTTTAGGCACTTGAGATTGAATTGGCAAAGGACTCCGGGCTAAAATAAAAAGTTGCATTTCAATTGATAAGCACGCATGTTGGTGATAGAACCAATCTTGGTTTTACCAGATTAGATGCTAAAAATTATCTCAGGTTCAGAAGACAACGTAGTATGGTTTACGGAGAAGTAGGATGTTTGTTGCAATATTTTCAACAACAATTGTTAGAGAACCCATCTTTTTTTCATGCATATCAAGTTGATGCTGATGAACAGATAACAAATATTTTTTGGGCCAATGCACATATGATTGTTAATTACGGGTATTTTTGTGACGTAATATCTCTTGACACAACATATTGTACAAATCATGCATGGAAACCCCTTGCACTGTTTTCAGGATTCAACCACTACAGGCTTCAGAGGGGCATTAATGTATGATGAAACTGCTGAGTGTCTTAAGTGGTTGTTTGAGTCATTCTTGTCAGCCCACAAAAACAAGAAACCGTAGACTACTTTCACTTATCAAGACCAGGCAATGTTAGCCTATATTTTTCCTATCTTACGTGGATGTAGAAATACTACATTATATATATATAATTAACACCTCACTTTCTTGCAAGCGAGGTGATGCCCAATAATCGCCACGGCCTGTGCACATGACACTTGATGTAGAACATAATCAAAAATATGGGCAATCTGATGAATGGTGGTTTTTAATTCTTAACTGATTTTAAGAAATGTATGTACCAGTATGATGATGAGGCCCAATTTAAGGCAACCTGGGCAAAGATGATAACAGACTACAATGTCCAGGGGAATAGCTTGTTAAAGTCCATATATCACCTCAAGGCAAAATGGTTTGCATGCCATATGAAACAAGCTTTCACATTAGGCATGCACAACACACAATTGAGTGAGAGCTTAAATTCTGATTTTAAGGCCTCTATGAAAGCAGATGTGAACATCACACAGTTTTTTAAACTTTTTGAACTGGTAGTAGAGGATAAATGGTATAATGAGTTGAAGAGCGAGTATGATGCACGCCATAAGCTTCGACACTTGAGTTATCAACATTCATCTATTCTTAAGCAAGTTGCCCAAATATACACACATACAATGTTCAACTTATTTCAATAGGAATTTGACTTGCTATTTGTTGTATCAATTAGACATAAGAGTCAAAATCCACCTATGTATTCATATGTTTTATCAATGTCTAACCAAGAATATTCATGGCAGGTTCTATTTGATCTAACGTAAAAGTTTGTCTCTTGTACCTGCTGAAAGTTTGAGACATTCAGCGTTTTGTGTAGCCATGTTTTGAAGGTGTTTGTTGTGCTAGAATTTGAACAAGTACCAGAGCAATATATAATAAAACGATGGACAAAGAATGCACGTAATGGTATCGTGCGTGATGTGAAAGGGAAGGAGGTTGAAGGGGACCCTAACTTGGCAAGTACGCGATGGTATAGGCAACTATGTTCTAGAGCTATCAGATTAGCATATGAAGTGGCTACATACAAAGAGTTACGCTCCCTAGTTGACAAAGGTTTGGATGAGCTGTGCAAACAAGTGATGAATGTTTGATTAGGACAACAGAACCTTCATGGGGAAGCTAATCAGCCTACTAATTTAGCTAACGTCGACATAAGCCTACCAAAGCGGTTGAAGCCGAAAGATGGGTTCAAGTGTCGAAAATGACCAAAGAGTTGGGTAAAGCTTCAGGGACGTAAGAAAAGAAACGCTACGAAAGATAGACATCCACACTGTCCACCACATCCAGTATTTGAATTTAGTGTTTATTACTTCGTGCCTATTTGATTTGCATTCATGTCATGTGATGATACTTATAATTTTTCTTCCTTATAGGCTTATGAATCGACAAGCTCATTGTTCTTCGGAGTGTCCCATTCAGCACCTCATACATCTTGCGAGGATCTTTCCAAAAATGAAAATCCATTTAGTTTTACCATATTATTAATGGTAATTGCAATTTAAGATATATTCATGTGGATTCATTGTTATATTTCTAACCCTATGTATATGGTTTCTCATTTGTAGGACCTACTTGAGATTCCCACACAGTCCTAAGAGGATCACACTGTCTAAGAATACATATGCAATTGTAGGTCTTTTAGCAAGCATAACACTTGTTTTTTGGGTTGTTTGAAATGCTCACATTTTTTGGGTTGAGTTGCTTTGTATATTTTTGGGAAACATAGCACACAATTTTTTGCTTTTTGTATGCATCTGTATATAGTGGCAGTTCTTAGCCTATGTATTTTTTGGGGATTATGGATAGCTGTACAAAGTATGCAGATTAGGAAACAAACAAAAAACTCATTTATATTATTGCTAAAAGGTGAAATACAACAAGGTCATTCCAACAAAATCTCCAAAATGACAGTGTCATTACAATAAAATCTCCTTTTACAACATTGTCATCACAACAGAATCTCTTCATACCCATATTTACAACAGCTCACAGAACATTATAATTAAATAACAATTACAACAATATTCAGAGCATTCCCATTCCTACTGTTGCTTTGGCTACACCCAGTGATTTAAGGTATATTCTTGTTACTTCATGTGTTTCCAAGATGCTTTGGTTCCTTCACTTGGCTTCAATTTGCTTTGGTCCTTCATGCCTCTTTATCCACCTAATTAGATATGTTAAACCAATTAGTAAAAACATAGCAATATGGCAACAAATCAGATTTTGTAATTTCAACATGCACTATTCATATGGTCAATTTCAAATTTCTACATGTTTGATAAAATCAATATATAAAGTTGAGGTTCCTGTTGCCCAATCATACATACTGCTTTTGCAAAATTTTCCAAAATCAATATCAGATATGTTAAACTAAGCAGTTGTTGGTGAAATATGGTAAAAAATCAGATTTTGCAATTTCACCATGCACTGTTCATATGGTCAATTTCAAATTTCTATATGTTTGATAAAGCTTTCCTTTTCCATGCTTTCAACATTAGGTATACAATTGACATCTTGGCGAAAACTGTGTAATGTACAACTATACAACCAAAGCAAAGTTAAACCAATCATTACAAACATAGCACTCTGCCCAAATTAGAGTTTGCAATTGCAGAAAGCACTATTGATATGGTCAAGTTTAGTTTTTTAAATAAGCTAGCCAAATTAACATCCTAAATAGACAAATGACCAGTCTAAGGGAAGTATGATCAAATAGAGTTTAGAATGGACAAAAAAAATCAAATGCATGACAATGCAGAGGGAATAAGAGCATATTCGACCATCTAAGGCAGTTTATTAAGAAAACATATATAAAGTTGAGGTTCCTGTTACCCAATCATGCATATTGCTTTTGCAGAATTTTCTAAAATCAATATCAGATATGTAAAAATATAAAAAATAGCTTTTACAAGGAATAAATGAGGTTTCTCCTCAAATCTAGTTTAAAGGATCCATTGCTTGAAGGTTTGGCCAAGGTCCAAGGAAGTTTAGACTTTTCTACGTCAGTGTCATAATTGGTCACCCTCAATACCTGGAACAAGTTTTTTATGTTTAATTACATACAAGGACAAAATCAAAATGGTACATAATAATATTGTTGATTGTGTAATTACATACAAGGACAGATATCATAATATAAGAATAATTAGTTTCATATATGATTTCATTAAGGTAAAGGAAGAAAAAATATAGGAGGCTATCTATAACTGAATTTTTTAGAGTATATGGTTGTTCCTAATATTTGTCTTTTTGTCTATTCCTCCAAGTATGAAATTTTGAATACAATATACTCATAATGCTTCGCAATCAGAACTCATATAGAGAGATAAAATTGTTATTAATTAATGATCAGAACTCATACTCATGTAATAGTGACAAGAGGTCGACTCTAAGATGTGAAGCAAAAAAAATGATCATTTCATTTATAATACTATGCATTTGGGAAGTAAATTCCAAACAAGTATTTCATTAAAGCTCACAGTTGATGACAGCCCTAGATTTTCATACTTTAATGTTGGTATTTACTTATGTGGATTCCAATTTCCAATTTTTCTTCTCAAGCACATATTCAACATTTATCATTTCAAATAAATTCCAGAAGTATACATTTGTAATGGGTATTAGGAAAAAACTACCATGAGAAGGCCAAGATGTCCATTTCAAATAAATTTCATATGCATACATATTAAACTACAATCAAGAGTATAAAAACTAGCATGAAAGCTTAAAGGCTAATTAAACTATAATCAATAGTATAAAAACTACCATGAGAGCTTAAAGGCTAATTAAACTACAATTAATCATGTGAAACAACAATCAATAGCTTAAAGGCTAAGTTTATCTGTTATGCTCACCTATCACTGTCAATACTAGTGATTGTGCTTCAATAATGTCAAAGGAAATATAGAAAATAAATTAATGCAAATAGAAGAAAAAGAATTCACCTGGCATAATTTGTTCCTGAGTAACAGTACCAGTTTTTACATAGAAAGAAACAATCAGAGACACTGGGATTCATTCATGTGAACTATTCAATCTTCAATCCTAAATCCATTATGTTGTAACAGTCTGCTCCAATTGAAACAATAATCACACAGTGTCAGTTCAAAATGACAAGCAAAATGGCAGTTCTAAAACTTATTTACCTCAGATTTTTCATCACCAATGCAACCAATTACCGAACAACTACACATACCACAATTAAACCCTAAAGCCATATAAGAGAAACAATAACTAATATCGAAGTAATATACACAGACCATAATGGAACCACACTCAATAACCTTCACTCAACCATTACCGAAGTAAAATAACAGCTACTAATTTTGTTACAGTATCATCACTCTAAGCCATCTAGGAGAAAAAAAAAAAAGCTTTACCGAAGCAATACACAGATAACTATCAAAGAAGATATGGATATCAGAGATCTAAGTTTCCACTGCCTAAACCCTAAAGACATTTAGGAGAAACAATAGCCATTACTGAAGACTTTTACACGAACCACTACTATTAAACCAAACCAGGTAACCTTGAATCGGCCATTACCAAAGTAAAATTACTGAAGTAATTTCGTTACAGAAAACGTACCTTCAATTGGCCAAATCAACTTACACGATGGAGTTCGGTAACATCGAGAAGGGGAAGACGATTTGTCGTTGAATATGGCTGCATCAAACGGTTCTAGTTGGCGCAGACAATGTTGGAGACGACAAGGCAACACCCTTCGCCCTACCTAGAGTTGAGTCGAAGGGAAACAGAACTGAAGCCCGATGATCGTTTCTGATGGTAAACCCTATGCTAAAAAGAGGAGCAATTTTTTTTATGCAAAACAGTGTCGTTTTTAGCTGCAGCTTTAACAAACAAAAAAAAACAACGTAGACAAAAACCGCATGATGAATCAGACGACTAAGAGCAATTACTGGAGGAAATTACTGGAGGCTCTTACAGGAGTAAATCTGAATCCCAAAAACTCCCATACTATTTATTCTTTTAATAAATGTTAATTTTTTTTTTGTATAAAATGAATTCTTTTAACCACATGAAAACAACTCTAAGTTAAAGGGCAACTTATTCCTAGAGCAATAAGGAGGGGTAGAAATTTTTTGAGTTGGGTTTAAAAGTTTAAAAAATATTAACGAGTTCTGGTATATTTATGTAGCAACTGATTTAGTGTACCAATTTTAATAAAATCATTAAAAAAGAAAAGCGAAGGTCATCAAAAGAATAATTTTTATTAGAATTAATATACTAAATCAACTGCCACATAAGTATACCAACACTAGTTAATTTTATTTTTTTTAAAGTTCTTTTTCATTTCCTATCTCTATCATTAATTGTTTTCCAAATCTCCATTTCCCGTGATTAATTGTCATGTTCGACACCAATAAAGAAAATTAATTGTTGAATAGCGTATGTTATAGGGAAGTTAATGAATGTCACTTGTGGATTAGTTTGATTGTTAATGACTTTATTTCTATATTGTTAATTCTTTATTGTCAACCATAAAACAAATGTGAGTATTAGGTGATGTATGTAAGTTTAATTTTTGATAATTTTGAATATAAAACTCTAAAACTTGTTTGATGCTTTAATTGTTGAGGCGAAATCATTAGTTGTATATGATCTAAAATGCTTTAAGCATTGATTTAATTATTTGGGCCATTTAAGCTTAATTTATTGAAAGTATATCACCAATACCTCTTTGATGATATGCATTTTAATGCATGAATTAGATTTTTATTACGTGCATTATTCACTTAGCCTGGAACACCACTGGATTCACGCCCTTTCACGAAGTATTATTTTGCATATTTCTTTTGCTTTTGAAATGAATTTCCAAGAGGTGAATAAGGTGACAATGTGTATATTAAATATATTTTTACATGGATGTATAACTGATATATGTATGATTGTGGATATTTTACAGTTATAATAGTAACGATAGAGAACAGTCGCTCATAAAAATAATTTTATTGTCACTTTAAGTGAAACAAAAAAATTAAATATATGAAAGATAAGTGATAATATTATTTATCGCCAGTATTTTGACCGTAAAGAATCTAAACCCGTGTGTATATATTTGTTACTAGTTTGTTAAGTGAGACAAGCTTATTTTATTATGAGAGAAAAAGCAAGAATTTCCCTTTTGAGACATGGTATATTTGATGATGAGGGAAAAAGAAGTATATTTGAAAACTAAAGTTAGAAAGAAAGAAAATAACTCCAAAGAAATGTGATAGATCATTATTGTCTAAGTATGGGTGCAAAAGCAGAAGGAAAAAACAATTGATGACTCGCAAAATGCAATTTCAAAGAAGATGAAGAAGGAAGGAAATATTTGAGGGAGAAGAAAAGTAAGAGAGGAAATAGAGATTATTCTTTTCAGTTATATGTTCTTAATAATTACTCTCTTGAATCTTGCATAACATTTTCTTATATAATTTTGTTTGTCACACCTTAAACTATAAATATTACAAACTTGAAAATCAAATTAATCTTCGGATTCTTCAAGGCCTCTAATTCAATTATATTAAGTTGGGTTGGGTTGGACCAAAATTTTAAAAAAAATATAATTTTTATTGCATTTTTCATTTTTATTTATTAAAATGTTAATTTTTTTCAAATCTTACATATTTATCATTTTAAATCTTAATTTTTTTTTCATTTCATTTCCTATTTATTCCAAACCTTATATTTTTTATTTTATTTTTTTAAAATTGTTTTCATAATAATTTTGTTTATATATTAAAAAGTTTTAAAACTAAAAAAAAAAAAAAAGGAACATCTGGCTTAACTTTTCAAATGGACTAGGTCCTAGGTCTTGCATAAACCTAACTTATTTTGGTGAGTATTCACCCCTACCTATATTAGTAGATAAAGAATTGAAAAACAAGAGAGAAGAAAGTTCTCTATTTAAAAGTTTAAGAGATAAAAGAATGAAATGACTAATAATATAAGAAAGTTGAATGACAAAAAGTGAAATGATAATATATATGTCACCATCTTATTTGGAAGTTTAATAAGATGAGTGAAGATGATCATTAATGAAATTAAATATTTACATATTATTTTTATAATATTATCTTGATAAATAAAATGCTAGTATAACAAATATTTAGTCAAAAAGAATATTATAATATAGTAAGTCATTACATTTTATCATTGACCTTTCAATTTAGAGGGATAATGAAAATAAAATTTTGAATGACAAGTCTATTGGTGTCCGTCTTTTACTATTTTATTTTATCTCAAAATAAATTTTCAACCATGCATTTACTTTAATTTAATCATTAGATTCTTGGTCACTCACTCCTTATTCATTTATCTAAACGTAGCGTTATTCTAACCAGATACATTGTATTGCTTTAAACATATGGGCTACCGTACAAGATTTATCTTCTTTAAGCTAGAAAGAAATACATGTGGTTGTCTCAAGCCACCAATATATACAAATTGTGTCTTATGTGAGATAACTATTTTTTGTAGATGATGAAATTGCTAGTCTCTTAGTGAGTAGATTACATACTGTACAATATGTATGCTATGCAACTCAACAATTTTTTAGCTCACATTATTATTATTATTATTATTATTAACATGATCCCCCGTTGGCAGCATGAATGCTGTATCACAGGGGATCTGCCCTTTGATCCCTTAAAACTCATTTCCTTTTTATATGTAAGATGCATGGCAAATGTTGTTTGGCCTCTTAGGTTTAGTAAGATTAGTTATGTGCATTGAAAATGTGTATTCTTTGGACCGATAAGGATATTAAACTACACATATTAATTAACTAGAACTTTTATAATGCTACTAATAGGATGGTAGAGAGGGAGAAATTTCTAATTTATATTACTATTTTAAAAAAGAAAATAATATATCATTCATATGTCTTCAAATGCACGCATAATTGTATATTATTTATCAAAAATTTGAAAAAGCAAAACAAGAGTTCACTTTAAGTCGAGGGAACTTGATTTTCATTATTAATACTAATATTAATTATTACGCTTTGATTAAGCTTGATATTCACAATTTTTAAGTTTTAGTGCGACTATTAAATAATGTGGCACGTTAAAAGGAATATATAATAATAATATATTAAAATATATTGATTGTATTCTAATTTAAAATAATATATTATATTTATATTTTAATCTCAATATTTTTTTATTTTATTTATGAATCTAAATTTTTTTTTAAATATTTAATTTACCATCTTTATTTTCTATTTTCAAGTAACCCAACAAAAATATTAGTTCATAAATTGACAATAAAGATAAAATTAGGGAGTTGAGGAACTCTAGGAAAAATAAATAGACTACAAAATTGATTAAGTTAACAAAGTTATAAATTAATATTTCAATATGAATTACTAAAAGATAAAAAATGAATGGAGTAAATTGAAAAATTTTAAAAGAATTTTGGGTTCATAAAAAATCTAAAAACAATATGATCAAAATATAAATACAGCTAATTATTTTATATTGTTATACACTCAAAATTTTTTTATTTTTTAATGTGTCATATAATAATTATACCGTAAAACCAATTTTATACTTTTATCCAAGAATATACATTTAATTAAAATTTTTCCGCATCAAAGAAAATTTGGGAATTTATTAAAAGATAATTAGAGAAAAGGAATGGTCATGAACAACTTACTAAACACCATCGAAAAGACGAGACGTTAAAACTCGAAGCTCATAATAGATTTTAGGAATATATGAACTTGAAGTGATCTATTTATTTAGAATTAGTGATTTTTAAAAAATTAATATTACAATTTAGTCAATCATTATAATCATGAAATTTTCATTTCCAAAAAATAGGTAGATGCATGGATTTATTCTTCTGAATAATAAGTTTATTATCTATTAAGTATTTTAAAAATAATTGAGAAAAACCAAAGAAAAATAATATGCAATAAATAAACTCATTAATTTCCAAATAGTTAAACTAAATAAATCTAATAACTCAAAAATCTCATTATTAGTATATATAATCATTTTAGGCGAGGCTGCCGACTTTCCTTAGAAGCCTAGTCTCGGCCTTTCTCGGTCGTTGAATTTCCAGTTTAAAAATTTTATATAATGTCAAGCATTTATTTACTAAATTATTTGCCATTTATTTGGAAAAAAATATTCCTCCTTTTTGTATCAAGCATCTACAACTAGATTCGTATAATAAATGTATACATTGTGCTTTATTTTTATTAAGCGTTTAACGTACATATTATATTATAGAAACTTATACAATTAACTTTATTTAATATAACCTAGCATTATAAGATTAATTAATATTTTTAATTTTATTGACCTTATTGTATAAAATCGTATTAAAAAATATTTTAATCTTATATCATCATGTCCTTTTCCTTCTACCATGTATATTATATAGTATTATAATTTTATCAAATTTAATCTTATCAAATCTATTATTATATGACGTTATTCTATGTAAATTACCAATCACACCCTTATTTGTTCCTTGCCCCTCATTGTTTTATTTTATTTTTTTAATGCTATATTTTTAGCCAAAAAAAAGAAGGGTAAAAAGATGTGGTCCATCCAAATAATTGATTAGAAAACGAAACACATAAAATTTATATGTGATTATCTTGATGATCGGTTTACTTTGGTTCTATCCGCATACTTTCTGGGTTCAATTTTTATCAACATTTCACAGATAAATGGACTACTTTTGGAGTTTAAATAATTATATTATTTATTAACTTAATAAATGATAAATATTTAAGCAGTATTAATTAAAAAATTCAAACATTTAAGTTTAGTCTGCCTCTAAAAAAATTGAAATCTCCAAAGTAACATACTAGTATTTATTTACATGTGTGTGTGTATATATATATGGTACAAATTAATTGAGTTGTAATGTCTCACTCACGTAACATAAATATAAATTTTTGAGAAAAAGGTACTTTTCTAAAGTAGTTGAGTGGATATACACGACGCAAACTCCAATAGCATGTTCAAGTTGAGGTTGGATTTTATTTTATTTTTTATTTATTTATTTTGGGTTTGGGTGAATGATTTGATTTGGTTTTTCTTGACACAAGCTAAATTACCTCACTTTCTCTATTTTCTTTTTTCTTTTTAGAAATAAATCTTGTCAATTCAAAAGAAAAGTTTATTGATGTCATGGATATACTTGAGCATATCCATGACAGCACATCTCTTTTATATTTTCGATAATAACAAAATATTACTTTCTAATTCTAATATGCAAATAATATTTTTTTGACAATTTTTATGAAATATATTAAAAATAAAATTTTAAATATACCACACTAATACGAAAGTGCTCCCTAAAAGTAAGAGAAAAAAATAACTCAGATAAAATTTAATTAGACATTGATTGTAATTACTAGAATAAAATTTATTTTGCTTATTCAAATGTATTGTAAATTTTTAATTAAATGATAACTGTAGACCAGCCACCTAAGCACAGCTTATTTTTTACTAATAAATGATAAGAAAAATATATTTTTAATCTTTTATTTATTATAAAATTATTATTTTAGTTCTTTATTCATTAAAATACTAAAAATAATTATTCATTGAAAAATATCACATTTGATCTCTTACTTTTTAAAAAATTATTATATTTAGTTCATCTACCCAATCTTAAATTTTTAATCTAAGAGAATAAATTTAATTTTTTTTTACAAAAATAAGAGACTAATTGTGATATTATTCAATGAGTGGGAGACTATTTTAGATATTTTAATAAATAAGGGACTAAAATAGTAATTATATGATAAGTAAGGAACTAAAAATATATTTTACTCAATAAATAATAGATTTTTTTGTTTTTGCCATTAATAAATGATAGGTATTGGCATACATATTTACTCCTTCTAGAATATACCTGCGAATTTTTTAGAATATTCTTTTAGGACTGTTGATGTTTGTTTCTTAAAATATGACAAGTGAATGCTTCATCTAAATATAATTTAATTTCTCACTTATTATAAAATTTTTATTTTGATCATTCACTTATTAAAATGTCTAAAATAGTCCTTTAATTATTAAAAAAATGTTATACTTGATCATTCTTCTAAAAAAAATAATCAAATTTAGTTCCTCTATCAAATTTTAAACCATAAATTTAAATGATTAAATTTGATATCTTTTTGAAAAGTGAAAAATTAAGTGTGACATTTTCTAATAAATGAATAACTATTTCAGGTATTTCAAAAAGTGAGGGACTATAATAATATATTTGTGATAAGTGAGGATTTAAAAAAGTATTTACTTATATTATATCATTGATTTTTTTTAAAAGTCTTTTCCATAAATTTAATAAAATGTTGATAATCAACAATCAGATAGTGGAAAAATAAACTTTTCCTTTGTGCCATCAATTAATTTGACCTTTAGGATAACTTTATATCTATGCTAGAGTAATAAGGGAATCACTTATAGGCAGATAAATCTTAATTATGATAAAAGTTTTAAATTACTTATGATAGAACTTAATGCCCAATATCCTTAAAAAATGTTGCAATATAGGATATCCGAAATAAGTATCAACAAATATTTTAAATTCAAAATTTAACCAACATTTTCTTACTCGATCTAAATAGAGTTTTGCCATAGAGCATGTTCAATATACATTACAAAATAATTAACAATGGGTCCTTTGAATAGTGATACTACTTTCAAAATATTACAAGTTACATATTTTTGGACTTAATGATGATTTATAAACATATATACACTTTACTAATAAACCTTAGGTGATTATTGACAATATACAGATGCACATACACAGAGAAGACAGTGACATTGAGAATTAACTCAATTAACAAGGAATTGAAGACCTTTGTCTCAAGGGAGTTAAGTATATAAATTTGATAAGATTTGGACCATTTAATAAAAATTCAATTGTTAAAATTAAAAAAATTTATTAAAATTTGTTTAATATTTATTAAAATTTAAACAATTGAATGAAAATTTAATAATTCAAATCTCTTCAAATATAAAAAAAATTGAATTCTTAAATGCAAAGAATTGATTTGTACTGATAACAACATATAAGAATCTGTACTGAGTTTATCCAATAAAATCCAACAAAAGGATAAATGTGAATGGCTGGATTTTATCCAAGGACAGAAGAGAAGATAAGATTTAAAAAAAAAAAAGGTTTAGGAATATGATACCAAATGAATGATCAAATCCTTTATTCCTATATTTAGAATAGAAGACGGTCAGAGACAAACGAAATTGAGGTCAATGAATTTATGATTACATTAGAATCATCAATGGGGACAAATAGAAGAATTCGCAAATAAAACTAACAGTCTCCTATATAGTATCCCTTGAGTAAAATTATTTTAACTCTTTACTTATTAATTAATTTTTAATTTGATCTTATTTTAATTTTTATTATCAATCTAGTCCGATATATATTATTTTATTTTCAATTCAGTTTTTTATAAATTTTTATTCTCAATTTATTTTTTTTAATTAGTCCTTTTTTTAATTTAGCCTCTTATTAATTTTAAAATTAACACATTTAATTATATTGTCTTAATCAAATGAGAGGAACCAATTACGAAAATGGACTGAAAAAGAAGGGATTAAATTATAAATAAAAATTTATAAAAAATCAAATTAAAAATTAACTGATAAATAAGAAATCTATTCTATTTGCAAAATTATGTCTTTGATCAAAGTGAAAATATAAAATAATTGGTGTGCGAAAATTGGTACGAACTCAAGTTGCATTGGAGGGCAAAAGCAAACAATTTTTTATCAAGTTGACAATATTTTTGGGTCTTTCATGCGCATCTCAAAATGACTTGGGGAGCGTGTGGAGATGCTTCCACCTAGTCAAATTGGGATGTCTCACCAGTCACCTATATATATAAGTTAAGTTTGGCTATATATATGTATAGGTCCATTATGCATGAATGAATAGATTTTGTTCATAATGAATGAATTATTTGTTGTCGTTGGACCACTTGCCTATGTGCTTCAATTTTCTGGTGGCTGAGGGTGCTTCGTTGTTCAAATCACAAGAAGATTACAACCTACCATTTTACAAATTTTAGTCTACATATCATATTCCCTTAGCTGTAGAATATTCAGATATAGAGTTCTGAAGTAACCCTATACCTGATGTCTTTTTTTCCATCAAAAGGTGTATATTGAAAAAATATTGGCCGATTACGCGATAGTTAATATAATATATCAATTTTAATTAAATTATTTTTTGTATGATCTATTTTTTCAAAAATAATTTAATTAAGATTAATACATTACATCATATAAGTGTGTTAATATTCACTAATATTTATTCAATATATATTTAAAGTTGGTGTTAAATTGCAAAGATGCAATGAAATCATTAATAATAGAAAGCCTCATGCATATGTTGTTAGCTAATAAAGACTTTTCTATTGAAAGCATTGAATACCAATTGATGTAATTACAAAATAAAATATTATTTAAATAATAAAATTAATTTGTTGGTATTATCATAAAGCAAAGAAACTAACTTTCTTAAAATTAATACAAATTTAACTAAAAAGAAGAAAATTAATTTATGTTAAGCTTTCTTTCATCACAGTAACGATCATGTATTCTTTTACAAATCTTAATCTGATCTTTCCAGTGTCCCCTCTTTTTCTGTATGCTCAACTTGTTCATACATTTTTATCATAATTAACTTTGTTGTTGTCTTCTAAAACACATTCTTAATCTATTTATTCATTATTTTGGAAATATCTCATCATGATCTCTATCCAACTCAAACTCATTAATTAACATCAAAATTATGATCATCCATCCATCCAAAAAAAAAATAATAGTAATTTTTCAGATCTCATCTGTAAATTTAAAAAATTAACAAACATTTAAGAAAATTAATCATTTTATAACTATACATCTTATGCTAAAATTTAATCAACATGATATATTACATATCTATCAAACTAATAGTGTAATAGTTTTAATTAATTTTTTCTATTTTAAATATATACACATAATATATCATATACCTTCGAAACTTGATATGATTAGCCAGGAAAAAAAAAATTCCTCAAAGAAATAGCAATGGCAGATACTGGCTGTGTGTTGTTTCAGAGTACCAGGAAAATGGACTGTTTTGTATTTGGGATTGATTATTCTTAAAAAAAAAAAAAAAAAAGAGTGGCAATAAGAAGAACGACTCTTTGTATGGCATAAGGCTATGTTATGGATCTATCAAAAGGTGTATAATGAGTTCACTTCCTCCCTTTTCACTCACCTTTTTTATTTTATTTGGGATCTCTTTATATTTTAGTTGAAACATAAGATTGTGTTTAATAAATGTAAATTGTTAAATAAAAATTTAATAGTATAAATTTGTATGAAATTAATATAACTACATATAATCATATATTTAATTTATAAATCTAAATTATTAATTTTTTATTTAATAATTTAATTTTATTAAAATTCTCATAAAAATAAAATATAGGAGAATGTGGTTTGCACTTTAGACACTATATACTTGAAAGGAGGATCTGAATATATTAAATTCCAACTCAAATTTGAAATGTAGGAGTCCACATGTTTACAGCTGGCCTATGGGCCTAGACCCAAGGAAACCATTGATGTATTTGCACCAAAAAAAGGTATGGTGAAAGTAGCAGCCCAACCACACTATGGAGAGTGAACTGGGCCGCCACTATCCAAAGCCCAAATGATTTTAGAAATGCTTACATGTTTGGTTGAATTGAATTATAATTGGGTTGAATTATTCTTGATGTCTCTTTTATTTTAAAATTATTATTTGACTCTTTAGATATTTAAATAATATTACAAAAACATATCTTTTAATTTATTTTTTTCAATTTTTAGCACTACATGAAATTATTATTTTATTTTTAAAATGAAAGTAAATGCACTTAGGTTGATATTAAGATGAGATATTTAAATAATATTACAAAAACATATCTTTTAATTTATTTTTGTCAATTTTTACCACTACATGAAATTATTATTTTATTTTTAAAATGAAAGTAAATGCACTTAAGTTGATATTAAGATGCAACATGAGGTTGTGATATTATCTTTCATATGATAGTAAATACAGCTAAGTAAATTTATCGATGGAAGAATACATAATTTGCAGGATTGTTAATTTTATCAACAAAAAGTAAATCCTAAGGAAGGTTTTTCAACACATATACAATGCCAAGGAAGCTTGGAAAAGTTTTTGCAAAGAAAAAAGAGAGATATCGAATATAATTTAAGTAAATGGAATGAAAATCATAAATTAAAGAAAGAATAAAAATCAGAATAGATTACATTTTACCTTCATAAACTAAAGTCTTAGCATATATTTAAGCTTTAAAAGTGCAACAAAATACGTCCCTAAATTTTACCTTCATAGGTTATTTAGTTACATTTTAAATTTTACGGGATACTTTTGCTCCGTTTGGTTCACAGATTCTGGCCGAGGGAATGGGAGAGGTATTCCCTCTGCCCTGTTTGGTTGCAACAAACACAAAGGAATGGGTCTCCAGCGGGTATGCTCTCTCCCACGTCCGCTGGCATCCTCTCTCCCTCCGAAAATGGGAGGAATCCTAAGGCTCTCTAGGGAATGGTTAATTTTGGGCGAAAATAGCCTTGATGCCGTACGAGAGATATTGTCTGAAATTACTCCCCACCCACTGGCCAGTAAACAAAAAGGAATGCTGGAGTAAAGGCTTCACCCACCTATCTGTTCTTATCCGCGTTTAAGAAATTCCTCCTGCTGTATGCGCAATCGTTTGGAGGGGAAGAAGGCACCGCTGCCGGCGATGAATCAAACAATATTAGTATGGATCGATCTTGCCTATTGTGTTGCTATGAATCTCTCATTCTTCGTGCCTTTTCTTTGCTGTGTGTCAAAATGGGTGATGGTCGCTGATATGCGCTTTGTTTGGTGCGATGACGAGCGGGGAGAGAAAACGCTTTCCCCTCTCGGTGTTTATGTCAGTTCTGCGGAGTCCGATGTGTGAATAGTGGCTGGAAGTGCTAAATATTTAATTATGTTAATATACTAATAAATCTAATAATAATTATAGAATATATATATATAATATAAAATGTATATAATTTAAAATTAAAATATATTTAATATGCTAATTTTGAATATGCTAAATATTTAAATATATAATATACAAGAAAAAATAAATTTCTACTAAATATTATTATATATATAATCTAAAAAATTATACATTTTTTATTATAATTTATTTATTTTATATTATTTAATTTGTTTAGAATATTTTTTTTATTTTTTAGATTTAATAATTATTATATTTAAGATATATATTATAATAATAATTTTTTGTTCAAAGATAATATGATAATTATTCTCTTAATCTTTTTTTTTTCTTGATTCATCAAAACAAATAAAATATGACAATCTCCTTTTCATTTTATTTCATGTGGAACCAAATGTATTTAACTCATGTTTGATTTGAAGAATCTAGCTGAATGGTTGATATGTTTGGTTGGCTGATTAACAGCCCATTCCATTCTCATGGGTGAGCCCATTATTTGGGAATGTGGTTTCCATAACATGTAATGGAATGAAGGCTATTCTTGGCAATATGTGGGAATGTGGTTTCTGGGAGATGTTGATGGAATGAAGGCTATTCTTGGGAATCAATTATTAAATTACTAAAATAACCCTTTTCAAATTAGTATCGAGAGGCATCCAATTTTGTGAAGATTTGTCATTCTGTCATATATGATGGAATGAAGGCTATTCTTGGGAATCAATTATTAAATTACTAAAATACCCTTTTCAAATTAGCATTGAGAGGCATCCAATTTTGTGAAGATTTGTCATTCTGTCAATGTCCTTTTCCTTTAACAACAACGACATGGTTCCTTCGGCAATGAAGAAGTAAAGAGAAGAAGATGCAGATCTGTTGCCGCCATGAAGGAGAAGTGAAGAGAAGATGTATATCTGTCACCACTGTGCATCGCAAAGAGAGCTGAAGAAAGATGGGTAAGATTCGCAGACACGATCGAAACTGCCATGCACCGCCTGTTCAATAAGGAAAGGAAGAGATTTGTGAAGAAGAAGAGAAATGACCTTGCTTTGCACATTCTATTAAACATTGATGGTTATGCGAAGACGAAGGATGGCTTACGAACAGGAAGAGATGGGTGGGATGTGATTTGCGAAGAGGAAGAGAAAGGATGGTTTGCAGTATTGATGCGTGAGGTGGGATTTGTGAATAGGAAGAGAACATAATTTTTTTTTTTTATAAAACTCAATATTTAATAATAATAATAATAACAACAACAATAATAATGATTATTTTTATAAAAATAATTATTTTTAAGTAATACTATTTTTTAATAAAAATAATAATTAATTTGTTCATTATGGTTATTTGTCTAATTTTTTTCTCCATTCTTGTATTATTTTTTTTTATCATATTAAAAATAATATATAAGTATAAAATTCTATTTTTTTTCAAATTTCATTATCATCCATTCTAAGAATCAAACATGCTTTATTTATTCTCCCATTCTATTTCCATTACACATATTCTTGTCAATCAAACAAGACATTTATTTTCTTTTAAAGTTTATGTCCTATATATATATATATATATATATATATATTATTAAATTTTTGGTTTGAAAAAATAAAATATAGTTTTCTCATGTATTACTATTCATTTTCAAATTACAAGGTCCTGTTTGTTTAATATATATTCTACTTTTTCTTTCCTTTGAGAGTAGAGTCGAGGGAACCTTGGACATTTTCATTTCACTAATATGATTTGAAAGATTACTATTACATTTACTGCTAGAGGAAGAAACTTGAGGCCTTGAGTAGTGACATTTCTTTTTAAATATAAATATAAGTGTATTTAATTTTAATTTTAATTTTGTTATTTTCTCTATTCCCGAACCTTTGAAGCTTTGTGCTATGTAACAAAAGTGATAAATAATTTGGTAATCCATTGTCAATGAGAAATGGTTATGTTAGCTTGTGACAACTCTACTCTAGTATAGAGTAGGTCCAAAAGTTGACAATTTGCAAATTTTTGAAGAATCTGATTTCAAAATCTAATATATTTTTTTATACAAAAAGAAAATGGACCCATGGCTCGGGTTTCAATATAGAATGTCATATCATAATATATATATATATATATATGTTTCTTATATATTTTTGATAAAGAGTATTTGAAAAAAAATATAAAAATTAGACTACAGTGTATATATTTTAAAAGTGAAAAAGAGATTCATATAATTTTAAAAGAATCAAGAATAATTTGTAATTTTGCATCATTAATTATGTTGATGTCATAAAGTTAAATCAAAATTATGGATTTCATATGAAAATTTTGAATTAATAAAATAAAAAAGTAGATTAATTAAGATAGACATTAACTTTATTTATCCACAATACCATGATAAGTAAGTATGGTCTTTATTTTGACATGTTGAATAAATATGTATTAATCAATCATTTGATGATTCAAAATACGTACAACACATGATATAACAACAGACATTCATCCTCGTACGAATCCCTGTTATAATTTACCCTAATGAGAAAGAGAATATGTTGGAACTTGTAGGGAGAAGATGAATGAAATGGCATTGGACATGAGAGTCGGCTATGTGACACTGTTGCTATCATCTCTATTATTGCATGAGGTGCTGGTTCAACTTGTCATAATGCAACACGTTCAGCCTTGTTTGGCACCACTTTCCAGCAAATACAAAGAACTGAGATTATCGCTCACCCTTTTTCCAACACCAATTACACCAATAATCAGCTTTTGTTCATATCCCACCTCACAAATTGTACAATTATATATGTATATATGCTTTTCATGGTGTCCCTATTTCCTATTTTCTCCCTTTAGCTTTTTGCAGATCATTGGACCAATGCAATCTTTGGCTGATATATGAATCAATGCCCCTTTTTTGCCCAACAGTTTGCAAGATGCCATTCTGTGTGTGATCATAATGGTCAATTGTTAGGAGTAGAATAGAATCATATCTTGGATGGCTCTTAAAGTTTTGCTTTCTTTTTCATTTCCTCTTTAGGTTTCCAAGGTCTTATCACTTTTTTAGTCAACTTTGGGACTTTGGTCTGTTGGCTCCGTGTTTTTTAATATTACCATTTCTTTTTACGAGAAAAAATTACTATGTTGGCCTTTGACTTATCACTATATTATCAATTTAGTCCTTCTTATTATTTAATATAATCTCCTACTAATTAAAAATTATTATTTTTAATCATTTTATGTAAGTTAACTAGGTCCAGTTCAAGGAACTAGATATAAGAAAAGGACTACAAGAAATGATTTTCGATGAATTGAAGATCACTTTTGGTAATAAAATAACAAAGAACTAAAATGATAATTTAGTGATAAATCAAGAATTAAAATAATATTTTTTTCTGTTTAAAAAATTGTGAATTGTGCTCCAACAAGCTTTCAAGCTGTATGCAAGATGAGAAGGAATGGATAATGGAGAAAAGAGGGCCATCCATGTTTGCTTTTCTTGTGGTTAATGACAGCAGACAACCATGAGAAATATTTTATCCAACCCAATTTTGAAAAGGAAAATATCTAAACAGAGTTTTGTTTATTATAATTAATTTTTAATATAAATATAGTAAAATAAATGTTTTTATAACTCAACTATATATGATAGCATCTTTTTTAAAAATTTCACATATCATATTTTTATTGAAGAACATAATAGTAAATACTTCATTTACTTTGCCAAATATAGTTCTATGACCTCTAACTCGGGCATTGGAGGTCTTTTGCATTTGCTTGTAAGTTCTTTTCGTCGTCCAAAAGTACTAAAAAAGCAATCGTCGGTTTCAAAAACTATTTACCAGATATGAATGATTACTTCAGTCGACTTGAAATTTAATATACAATAAAATATTAAAAAAAATCTTTGTTCTATGCATATGAGAAAATCAAAAAAAGGGTTAAAATTATCCTTTATTTTGTGTTCTAAAATACAAAAAATAAAAATATCTTAATTGTTTACTGCGACTATTTCATCTTTCATTGAAGAAAATGTATAAATGGGGATTGATTTTGGGAGTATTAATAAAAAATTAGAGGTAAGAATTAAGTAGATTATCTAGATTGGAAAATAAAGAAGAAAAGAAAATAAGAGGGATGAATATAACGAGAAACTTTTAATTAAAAAATGCGTAGAAAAAATATGAGAATCTTATAATAGTGAAATTACTCTTCCTTACGCAATTACCCTTTTCCAACTACCATCTAAACAAAAAATTCATGTATTTGACTATTTAAGTTCTTTTTTCTTTTCAATTTAATTTTCATTTACCTCATTTATTAATATTCAAGATATATTGTGAATTTTCAATCATGTACCTAGCACACGCCATTAGCACTTGCTGTAGAATGACAATTTGGCACTGCTTTTCTTTCTTGGGAGAGCAGTTCTCTTGATAAGCCACAAATCATAAAGTGAAAATGTTCTCTTGCTTTGCAAAAAGCAAGTTTCAAATCAATATGACTAAATGAAGCTAGACCCTCTTGAAAAGACTCAACATGCTGTGCACAATTATTCATATAGGCTTCATTAAAAAGAAAAAAATAATGCTACATAGGTAAGTAAATTATTGAAGTCCCTACTTTAGTTCCATGATTTCTATCATAAAAATTAAAGAAAAAAAAAAAATCAACCTGCTTCTCTGACATTTCTGTCTCACATATCCAATATGAACAACTTTGAGTGAAAAAGTTAAACTAAACCTTAAATTCAAACATTTCATATGTATTATCTCAATTTATTTACAATATGAAATCAATTATGAACACCCTATATCTACAGCCACAGCCAGATTCCAAGTTGATTATATCAGTATTTTCTTTTAACAGGAACATTCCAAGTTGAAAAATCAATCTTCTAATTAATCTTACGAATGGAAAAGATAGAGATGATCTTAATTTTATTTGTCATGTGGTTGAGTTTGATTATACAGTAAAAGCTGGTACTCATATAGGATTCCAATAACTGAGATATAAACTCTGTATAGACAATATGATGGAGGGAGAAGAAAGAAAAGAAAAAATCAAAGAGAAACGAAAAATGGGAAGAGAGTTTACTTTAAGAAAAACAAAAATAATAATGAACATCGAAAGGAAACCTTAGGGCTTTCTCTGTGTATTTGATTTCCATTTCCTCTGTGGAATGGAATTACCGATAGGGTTGGGTCCTGAGTGCACTTCATGCAGTTCTTTCCTTTGGACATGATGATCTCTCATAGCTCCTAACTGAATGAGAAAAAATGATATATATAAGAATAACTAAGAAAATAACTTATCTTGAAGATCAAATTAAATCAAAGAAAGTTGAATCCTCACCAAGTGTTCTTGATTAGTTGAGGCTTGTGTGACTTGCATAATCTTAGTTCTCATGGTGAAGCTTGGGTTTGGGAAGAAAAGGGATAGTAGAAGAATGAGAAGAAAGAAGAAAGAACAATTCATATTCTTGTTTCATGGAGGGAGGAGGCATGCAACTTACTTACTTTGAGAAAATGATAAGCACTACACTGCTTGCTTTTGCTAGATGATCAATGGTAATTTAAAGGAAAACTTATGTCTTATGTTAAAAAAAGAAAAATAAAAAAATAAAAGGAAGATACATGTTTTAAGGTAGTAAAAGAGGACTTGTTTTGTCAACAAGAGTTGGCTAAAAGGATTTATTTGTGTTAATTTTTTGTTTAATTCATGCTGGTGATATTTCATTAGTAGTGTCCATTAATTGTAAAGAATCCTGTCTTGGACATAGAATAGTTTATCAACATAATTTTTAAATTTTTGGTTTAACAAAAAGGACTTATTTTGTCAATTAGAGTGGCTCTACTAATAAAATAGAGTTCCATTAGCCAAATTATTTTTATGTTTATTTTTGAATAATTTTTTATTGGTAGATATTGATCAATTACTATATATGTCTTGTCTTAAATATAAAACTATTTCAATCTAATTCTTAGCTTCTTCGATTAAGCATTAATGTTAATTAAAAAAAATTACAGTGACTCAAATCTTACTATCAATTACTAGGAACTCTATTGTAAAACTAAAACAATATAATTTGCCCTTAAATCTTCTTTTACATCAGAACATGAACCTCTTTCACTAGGAGAATAGTAGGACAAATGTTTTAGGTGTGATTGATGATTTTGGTTTTCAGCTGTTGTTAAAGAAAGTCATTAGATAAATTTAAATTATTAGACAAAAACTTTAGACTTTAGACCATACACGATTATTAATTTTAATATAAATCATGAGATCACACGTTTTTTTAAATATTAATAATTAGATACATTTTTTTTTTTTAATAAACATAGAGAAATCAGATGGTGTGATTGAGTTGAAGTTTGTGATGCTTTGCTCATTTAGTACTGTTAAGTTTACTTTTCCATGCAGCTGCAAGGCATCAATGCTAAATGGGGTCAATGTCCTATGTGTAGGACATAGATACTATAGAAAGACTTGCCATACTGATTGTTTTAAAAAGAGAATTTGATTGCGGCCAAAGGAAAGAGATTTGGGACCTTCTTTGGACACCTTTGGCTCATGACACCTTTCATTTGATTTATGAGACACTTTTACATAATATGAATTGAATCTTATGGTTTCACATCTTGCGAGGTTTGATAATGAATGTGTTGCAGATTTTACAATTTTGTTAAAAATTAACAAAAAAGAATACTTTGAAAATCGGAAAAATTAAAAGTTCGTAGGATTCAAAAAATTTGACAAAAGCTTTCTGTTTTTTTTTTTGGTTGCTTTTTTCATAAGCTAAAAGTTTCATATTATTGAAATGTATTATATCTTTTTTTTTTTACTAAATAAAAAATTTTCTAAAATAACATTTAATGCATGCTTAAATGAACTTAATGAGATATATGCTTGATCATGTCATTTAATTAGTTTTGTAAATTTTTCAAATTCGGAAAACCTAAAGAAATAAGTAAATTACATATTTTATTATTAGTTTAGTATTATAAAGGTAGCTTACATAATCTATCAGAAATAAGTAAATAAGTAATTTTCATTTTCAAATGAAAAGCATTTCTAACAAAATTACATATTTATTTATAATTAGTTAAGTGTCATGTCTTTTTTAAATTTAATGAGCAATGGAAAAGGCTGTTTATTATTCATAAATAGGGAAAAGACCCATTTTATAGCCTTCATTGACTTAACCACCTCAGTCTCTTATCTCTTGTTATCCAACTTTTCTTTAATTCAATGATTATCACTGATCATCTTCACTAAATACAGTTTTCTTCTCAAGGAGAATTACAGTATATATGTTGCATTGCTTTTTTGTTTTTAAAATTTTTTTGGGGTGTATCTGATTAGATAACATAATCAGATGCAGCTGCATGAGCATGCATCCTAGACAAACAAGGTTCCTGTATTTTAAAAAGTGGAATGTAATTTTGGTCCTTCACTTTTAATATTAAGATTAATTTAGTATTTCAAAAATTATAAGTATCAAAATAATTTTTTAAAAATAAAGTTTTTTTTTAAAAATGATAGTCTTTCAAAGATTAAAATAGTCTTTTGAATTGATTAAATTAATTTATTTTTTATCTGTAGAGGACTATTATGATATTTGTTTATCTTTAAAATACTAAATTAACTTTTAGGCAAAAAAATAAGAGATCAAAATTATATTTAATCACTCATCGATGCTTTAGCTTTCCATTTTTTTTTTTCTAATAATCTTCAAGTCCATGAGAAATCAGAAAATGCTTCATCGCTACAGTTGGGTACTATCTTAATACACAGACAAGAGGTGCTATTATTTTGCAGAATTTATATTTAGAAATGTACAAAATTAATCTTTCACTTTTGTTCATCATAATAATTTAATCTTTCATAAATTAATGGTAAGAAATTAGTTATTCATAATTTTAAATTTGTATAAAATTAATCCTTTATAAATTTAAATTTGTATAAAATTAGCTCTTTTATTTATATTAATGAGAGATTAATTTTATATAAAATAAAATTTTTTAAAAATTAATTTATTATAATTATTTATAAAAAATTAAATTATCATAAAATATAAAAATAAAAAACTAATTTAGTATTATGTTTTTTTTTTTCATTTTCTTTTAAAAAAGATTAGTACAATTTTCAGACTTTGAATGGTTCCTATTGAACTTGGACATACTATGTACTTTTGCTCCATGTTTTATTTCTGTAATCTGTATGTCTCTGACATATGAAATAATAAACTCCCATTAATTTGTTTCTGATCCTCCGTATTATGACTTTCAAATACAAAAGTTAATATTTTTAACTCAATCATAGCTACTTCGGAATTCACGTTTGATTTGTACCTCTTGTTAATGACTGGAAAACAGATAGTTTGCTTCCACTTTTCAGTAGCTAAATTAAACTTCTAAGAGCTTAAACCATGGTCATTATTCTCACATATTTTCATAACTTTTTGTAAACATGCATCCCTTTTTACTTTTTTCCTTTAATTTATTTTTTTCCTTAACAACTTCCATGAGCTATTTTAACTACATAGCTCTTGGCCTGTTGTTTACGCGTTTTTTTTTTTTTAATTAAAAAATGATTGAGCATTAAGTTGCACTCTATGGGGTTGTTCTTTGAACAAGCTCAAGGCTCTTCCTTCTAATGCAAATTCTATTAGCAATTTACTGGTCGAATACACTACATTACATGGCCCAATATTCATGCAAGACCAACATGGGAAGCCGAAGAATCTCAGCAATCAAAGAATGGTAAGAACTAAGAAGTCCTAAAATGTGACCAACCCTGCGCCAAGAATGTTCAACAGATCTGGAACATCTAAAGTATAGAGCTTTTAAAGTAAAGAGAGATAAAGAGAAAAGAATGAGTAGAAAGAGAGGAAGTGGGCCTCATTTACACTCCCATTTCTTGTATCATCTTTCTTTAGGCACTTTACCCTTTAGAAGATTCAAATTCATCATATTTTCGATTTCAGGAAAGCCTACTGTTACTTGTCATGAATTTAGGAATAAGGTTCATTTTTGGACTTGCTAGTTCTGAATAAAAAAAAATTTCAGCTTGTACGCTTAGAAGACTTCTGCTTCCCTCTATCCATAAGTCTGAACCCATAATAATCCAAACGATATGATGAATCAGTTCTGTATATAGTATTTACTGTAACTTGTCGGAAATTATTTGGTTTATAACCATGTAGATGAAGAGAAGCCAGGACCAAAGTTCTAATTCTTGTGAAATAACAACTGTTGAGCCCAATGTACGTTTAGATTTCTTTTGGGGGAAGTTGGGGGGGGGGGGGGGGGGGTTTGTTCAAGCAGAAAACTTCTATTTAAGAGAAGAACGATAGTAAGAAATAGATCAGAATTCCCCAGAAGAAAAGGGAAAGAGGAAAAACATAAAAATAACTAAAATTAGCTCAGATATTAGTAGATGAAAATACCAAGGGACCAAACATAATTTGAATTGTGTGATATGAGAACGCCATGGTATGTTGATAGATTCCCCCAATAAGTAAGAGCCGTGCAAGGAACAAATATGGGTTATCAAGGAACAAGAGCAGCAGGAATTGGCTGGTATGGTCTTGGAGAAGAACCCAGAAAGGGTGTGAACACATGTAAGTTGTTAAAGGGATTATCAAGAATAAGTTTGAAAGGAAAATAGGAATGAAAATATACGCCTTTTGCGAGATAATATAGAGTTATCTAGTGTAAATGGGCTGTGATTTGGTGAAATCAATTAAGTCAGTTTTCTATCTCCATTTCTTTTCTTTTTTTTAATGGTATATTCTCCTCACTTTTTTCCTGCAGATGTAGGTCACATTGACCAAACCAAGTTACATTATGCGTTTACTACTTCCCTTTTCTTACCAGTTCATTTACAGTCTCAGATTTTTTTTTTCAACTACCGATCAAATCCTTTTATGTTGAACTGCTTTACTCCAAGAATACAATATATTCTACTTGGGAGGGGAAATCACACAGGTGACATACTAATAGGACTAGAGTTTTAATTCCTACTTAAATTAGCGTTGCTTGGGCCTCAAGTTGAAGTTACTTGTCCTGATGGAGTTAGGGTTGTTTGAGATGCTTATGCAAAAGCATGCTATCTATCAAGTTCAGCAAAGGGTAAAGATGATGATTATCAGATCTCTAGCAAAAAACAAGATGCAACCAACACCTGGTTATGAAATAAAGATACTTACTCTTTGCACTTCACTGAAAGTTTTGGTTGACAAATAAATTGCATGGCCAGCAACCAGGAAAACTAGACAATTGATGATTATTCAGAAGAAAAGTAACATTCAGATTTCCGATAACAAAGATGATTAATTTTTATTTCCAAGAGCCAATCCACAGATAGGTACAAGGAAGGACAGAAATTAAAAATTTAAGCAGGACAACACTGATACAAAATTGACCTCTGACCACTCGCAAGTATTCTCAAAGGGATTGAAGAAGATCCAGAACAGATTTTCTATCAGGCATGCTAGGAATGGCTCCCTTCACTTGAACACACAGAGAAGCTGCTGCAGCTGTTTGAAAAGAAAAAAATAATAAGAAATTGGTCAAGAACATTAATGACATTTGTGCTCATGGAACATTCCAGCTAAAACGGGGAATGCTTGCTACTATACATACCAGCAAATCTTAAGCACTCTTCTCTTGACTTCCCCTCCACTAAAGCCACGGCAAAAGCAGCAGTAAAAGTATCACCAGCTCCAGTAGTATCAATGACTGTTTCAACTAAAATAGCAGCTTGTTTGATTGGTTGTTCCCCTTCTGTAAAAAGGGCAGATCCTTTGGCCCCAAGTTTCACAAGCACTTGCTTAACTCCCTGAAAATTCAAAAATCAAAAGTCAATTAAATTAACCTCACAAGATACAGAATCTCCATAAATAACATATTGCTAATGCGTGGTGCGTGGACATTATTAACCCCTCTGAAATCAACATATATGATGCAGAGCGGTATTGGCACCCCCAAAATTCTATTGCATAGTCAACTCGTGAAAAAACACTGGCAACAAAAAGTGTAGGCGGAGGTAGAAATTCAGTGCTGTATTATTAATTATTTATGATTTAATTTTTCCCTTTCTAGTGAGCCCATATGGAGCATTAAATAAAAATTGAAGGAAAAAGCATCGTAATATTATAAACTTTCACTCGTAGGGAATATTTCTTCCTTGTCCAGCAACTCTACAGGCACATCTAGACAAGGCATATATATTGCATACTTTCATTGATCTTCACCTGAAGGGAAGCACCAGACTCTACTCTTGAGATAAGGCCGTACCCATCAACAGTATCATAGCAGAGAAAGAATTTGAAAAGGACCTAAATTATTGTAGGTGGTTTTTGACTGAGATATGCTGTTCACTATTAAGCAATGGCCCCTTACTTATTTGGGTGTTCTTTAAAAGATAACTCGTGCTTCTTCTTTTACAGATGTTTGACACAATAAGATAGCAAAGAGGCTTTAAATGCAATGGTGCTTATTTATCTTTGGGTGGTTGTTTACTATAGTCCAAGCGTCTTTGTCCAGCATCCTTTTGCACTACCTTTCTTTGTTTGGTATCACTGTATGAGTAAAGTAAGAAGATAACAAGAATATGCAAGATTTCCAATAATCAGAGGTTGGGCAGAAGAATAATAGAGGTTATTTGGCTGGTTTGGAAGTGTCATGTAAGACTACAAACAAATCTTGTGATATTCGTATCTAGCTGCTGTGAAATTATAGTGGTTTCCTTTGGAAACTGGTTCTCTTCGGAATAAATTAATCAATAGCAAATATGGTGTTCAGTAGACGGTAAAGTAATCCATGGTACTGATACAAGCACATAAAATTTCACCTCTCGACTGCATCCTTTTATTTGCCCTACACTTACATTTCAAGCTGAGGGATGTTCTCGTTTCTGATTTAAAGGTAATCATTGGGTGGGAAACTCTTCACCTCTAGTTTACAGTCTTGTATATCCGTCTTCTCATATCTGGTTCATAATCCAACAGTATAAACCTTTTCTATGTCTTAAGTCTTTCCCGAAGGCCAAGGTTTTCCCTAAGGTGAAGACTTTTGCTAAGACTGAATGGGGAAATTAACATTTTACCCTTGAACTAAATCCTAATAACAACTTTAGTACATCGATTTTAAAATGTAAGAAAACAACCCCTGTTCTTTGGAAGAAAACTAAAATTATTGACACTCAACCTCATTTAAAGTGTGATACAGAGGGTTCAACCAATCTTGTTATCTACCAACCAATTTTATTCATTCAAAAGCAATGATACAAGGGTCAGCTCTTCTATCTCTGTAATGAAGTAGTTACAGCCTAACCACCACCCGTTCTAACTATTCTAACAACTTAGTCCTTTGTCTCTTCCTGATTCCCTCTCTGCCACATAACAAGGTGGGGTTTTTTTTAAATTTTTTCCAAAGACCAGGGAAGAGTTTTGTACGCTTAAAGTTGATGTACTAAAGTTGTAAATTGTAATTAAGGTTTGTTCAGGGGTAAAATTTATTTTTCCCTAATAGAATTAACATGAATGATTGCTTTAGACTTGGACCAAATAAGACTATTTCTCCAGATCTTTGTATTGTGGTATGCGCTTTCAAAGATGAAGACAAACAATCATCTGTCATTGCACTATGAAGCAGTGTGACAGCGGTAGAGTCGACTTTCTGGCATTTTTATGAACAGTGGGTTTGTTTTCCAACCTCCTTAAGTCATTTATATATCGATTGGGTTTAAAGGCTATGGCGACACTTAAGAATGTGGTATCCTGAAGCACTGTGATGTTTATACAGGCTTGTGAAGGAAAGAAATGCATAAGATTTTCACCAGAGATTTATTTCTTTGCACCTTCTATGTGATAGAGCAGATTTTGTTATGGGTTTCAACTCTTGGCTTATTTAAAGAGACCACCGGGAGGGGGGGGGGGGGGTGGGTGGGTGGGTGGGTTTCTCTCATGGATATAAGAGGGTTGTTCAGACACTTCTGAGCAAATGTATTTTCTTTGCCTTCTTTCATTAACTTTTACCTTGTATGTTTGTTCTAGGCGGGTTTACTGTGCTAATCTTTTTTATTAATTCAATTCATTTTCTCTTTTAACATATAATACCAGCAGTCAAGCAGGACAGCATACAAGGCCATAAGCTGGATAATTAATTTTTTTTCCCCAGCTAAATAAAAATAACAGGGTGCTATAAATCTAACCATTTTATGGCATTTTTTGGCAGCCTGAGTAATCTCATCAAAACTATCAACTGGCATTCCTGTCAAGCGACCAAGTTCACTTTCATTAGGACTTAAAATATCAACAAAATTCAGTAATTCTTGTGGGATTGGAGCATCTACACCGCCAACATCCAGTATAACGGGAACACCAGCAGTTTTTGCAGCCTGTAATTTTAAAAGCATAACAAATGATGAGAAGAATTATCATTAAAAGAAACTAGCTTAAGCAAATCAGACACAAGAAAATTGAGAAAAGACAAAATTGAGGGGAAGGGCCAGATGATGATAGAAATTCATTCACTACTAAAGGATGTTAGAGCCGAAAACAGCTGCTAATATAAACGAAGTTCATGGGAGCGTATTCTAATAACCTTCAGAAACTTAATAGTTGAGTGCATAAACTGCTATGTTATGAATGTAGCAAGCCTCGCAGCCTTCCAAGCCAACAAACTAGATGTAGTCATATCGACTCAAATGGACTGTTAAAAGCCAAGTTCCAGGGGCTACCTCCTACAGGTATATTTATTCAATTATAATGGCCATCAATTTATTATGTATGGACACATCAGAAGAATATAATTAAAATGGAAAGAAGAAGGAGCAGCGAAAAAGAAAGATACCATTAAAGAAGAAGATGATGATAAAGTAGAAGAATGGAAGGATGAAGATGATTGTCAGCTGCAGGAGGACGTTTGCTGCCTTCAGCAACAAATATAAAATATAAAAACATCAATCCTAATGCTGAGTAATCACGCGCTGGGCAGATCCATATTGTAAAATAAATGACTACTTTTTCCAGTATGGAGTCTAGATTTATGATGCCGATGGTCAACAATAGTCAAGCAATCCCAGATGAAAGAGCTGACGTCTCCCAGATACTGTTATAATTTTGTTCAACAATCGATAATGCAGTCAAACCTAAGTACCTAGGAGAATTGTTAATGTTTGCTAAACGAAGTTAAATAAAGCATCACTCAAAATATAAGTTCAGCATTCATCATGCACAGATGTTAAAGTCCTAAAAAGAAGATAACGCAAGTACATACTTTGATTGTACCTTCCCTTCCCAAATTTATAGCTAATTTTACATTTAAAGGCTTCATACATGATTACTATAGTGCTTGTAAACCACGAAAAATAAATCAGAACAAAAAAAATATGTAAAAACTTCCCACCTTTGCCACTTGAATGTTAACAGAATCAGGGATCTCCCTCTGGAGCAAAACGATCCCGGCATTCCTCACAATCTCCAAATTTTCATCAGATAGAGTTTCTGGCCACCCACTCATGTTGGCACCACCAACAATAATAATAGAGTTCTGGCCATCCGATTGAAGCATCACCACAGCGTGCCCAGTTGGCGCAGACCCAATGACAGCTAGATGATCGAGCTGAACCCCTCCATTTCCCAAAGCCTCAGTGATCAGCTTCCCATGTGCATCCTCACCCACCTGACCCAGGAAGTACGTTGGGTACGACAATTTCCCACCACAGGCAGCCTGGTTAGCCCCCTTTCCACCGGCGAGGGTTTGGCCGGTCTTGGCCGATACGGTCTCACCCTCTTTTGGCAACCTATCGATCTCCACGTATATGTCGGCATTGGCGGATCCGACTACCACAAGCGGTGGGATAGTGGTGATAATCGGGGTTGGCGTGGTTTGGGTTTGGGATGGATTTACAGAGAAACAAAGAATTGGGAACCTATGGTGGCTGTGGTGCTGATTCTTGTTGAATCGAAGGATTTGAAATGGGTTCAGTGCTATCTTTGATTGATTCTGCGTCCTGGGTTGCCAATAATTTGCTGGTGAAAACGTCGTCGCCTTCATCTTTGTTTCTCCCTCGAAAGTAGCTCCCAAGGAGTAGACTTTTCTGGACCACGTGCTGGTAAAGAAACTTCAACTTTTGATAAGAGGCTTCGAAAAATAATTAATTAAAGATACCAGTACTCAATTTTTCATAAAGTTTAACTTTTCACAACGATGCCTAATTAAATTTATTCTAAGCACTACTTTTCTTCGTCTTCTTTTTATGCAAAGGTGAAACCCAAGAAATTACACATAAAGGAAAATATGGAATGCCCTCCATTCAAATCTCAAAATCTATCAACGATTTATCTATTTGAACTTGAGAATAAATAAGTAGCCAGATAGGCTTACCTAAGAAGAACTCAAAATTTGCCTTTGATGAACCGCTACCCATGTAGTTGATTCCCCCGTAGTCGGGTCAGTGCTTCGATGGTCAAATTCCATAGGTCTTGCACCATAGAGACTGGTGACAGCCACGAGAGGGCATCGTTGTGTATTATATACCTCAGTCATAGAAGAGAGGTGTATAATGTAAGATAGATAGGAGAGACATAATCTTGCTAGTTTAGGTAATGAAGTTGAAAGTTAAAGCTACGTTGAGAGTATACAAAATGGGTTTTTGGACTGAAATTTTGTCGAAAAGTCAATTTTTTATATTTAAGTACTTAAAATAAATTTTTATATAAATAAATGATATATGACGTAAATGTGAAATATGTAATATATTTTATCTTATCATTTGCCCCACCTCTCCCTCAATTTTTCTACTATAAAATTATTGGCATAATTATAAAATTAGTGTACTAGTATAATTATTATATAACACATTAAGAAAAAGACACATAATAATGATGGGTCATATTATATTAATTGTATACTAACTTAAAATAATTTTTTGTATTTATATTTTAACTCAATTATTTTTAAACTTTATTTATGAGTCTAAAATTCTTTTCAAAATTTTCAATTCACTCCCTTTATTTTTTATTTTTTAGTAGCCTACATAGAAATATTAATTTATAACTTTGTTAACTCACCTTTATATTTTTTTAATTTTTTCAATAATTCCATAACTTTTTAGTTTTGGGTTCATATAATCAGCATATCTTGATATTTCATTGTCACATGTTTTTTTTTAAGTATGCAACATATTGATTGTACCAGTACAATTAATTTTATAATTATTTTAAAAATGACATCTTTTTTTTTAATTAATAATAATATTTATAATAAAAATATTGATAAAATATATAAAAATAAATTTTATTAAAGAAAAATATATTTTAAAAATATATATAATTTAAACTATATGATTTGTAATATTTTTATTTTATTATTATTATAAGAAAATTTTAATTCAATAAAAATTTTTAAAATAATATAATAGATGTTGATTTTTTTATATAGTTATAATTTTTTCCAATTCAATTATTTGTTTTAAATTTATTAGTAATAATTAGTCTTAACAATAATTTCTTACAAATGAAGTAATAATAATAACAATAGTTGAACTATAGAGTTAACAAATATATTAAGTCGACAAATCACTTTTAATTACAAATTATACAAAAGTTGTAATTTTTTAAAAGTTAATCTGGTTGAGTTTTAATGGTCTCCATTTGTTGGTTTTTTCTGTTATTTATCTGTTTTGCACCTTATATTTGATTTTTGATCCCCATATTGGCAAGGTCTTTGTTTTTTGGGATAAAATAAGTTGTTAATTAGGCCTTTAATTATCCGCTGTTAATTCCTCCAACTTTGGTTACGAGGATGAAGCATATACAAAATTGCAAAATTCACTTAAAAATAATTTTGCGGTCTTGGAAAAAAATAGAAAAAACTCTCCTCTAAATAGAAATATGAAAATGCAATTTTTTTGATTCATTTGTAATTAAAATTGATTTATGTACTTAATATATTTGTTAACTCTATAATTTACTATTATTTCATTTGTAAAAGATTATTATTAAAACTCATTATTACTAATAAATTTGAAACAAATAATTGAATTAGAAAAAAAAATATAACTACATAAAAAATTAGCATCTATTGTACTATTTTAAAAATTTTTATTGAATAAAAATTTTCTTTTAATCATAAAATAAAAATATTAAAAAATTATATGATTTAAATTATATATTTCTAAAATATAATTATATTTGATCAAAATTATTTTTAATAATATTTTATTATTAATTCTAATATAAATATTATTATTAAATTTTAGAGAAAAAAAAAAGTGATTAATTCTAATATATTGCGTAGTCCAAATTTATGCAATGCATTATTTATATTTTTTTATAAAACATACTTTAAGCATCTAAGTTAAAAATGAATCCAGATCCGTTGCAGTACAACAGATCTGTTATACTGTAGCGGAACACACAAATTTTTTTTTTGGTTTATTTTTGTTGTTATTTTTTTTTTCTGATTCGCTGTCATACAGCAGATTTACTGTACGACAACGGATCCAGATTCGTTAAAAAGAATGATTTATAGTATCAGTGTCAGAATCATGTAATGCTTTTTTTTAGTAGGATATCAATAAAAAAACATTATATTAAATGAGTTGTACATAAACATTTAATCCAAATTATTAAAAGTATGTTAAACTTGTCAATCTACTAGGTTTGACCTATTTTGATGGTCCTAGAATTGGAGCGTCCGATAAAAAAATGTAGTGAACAAGGTAGTGGTAGAGCAGTGGCACTTAGTGCACATCAAAGGGCTCAACTCCATAAATGCGCTTGCTCTAAGAGATGACAACTTGTAAAAGGCTAATTGTAAGTGAAAATACTTGTGTTGTTAAGCTTCAAAGTACCGCAAACTATTTAGAGGAATTGAATGGATTATTTGATTTTGCATTTGACAATAAAAGTGTTGAGTGTAATATATTATGCTTATATCTTAAATGTAAGTTTAAAAAATAGTAGTCTATTGAGATTATATGTGATTATTTAATTACTAAACATTTTTTACAAGAGTATACTTTTTGAGTTAGGTATGTGGAAAAAATTAGAAAAGAACCTTGTGATGTTGAATATCTGATAAGGTCGAAAAGAATGGATTTGTAAGGATACTTTTGTGCATAACATGTTGTATGTCACATTTAGGGTTCATCTTGATAATGAAAGTGTGAATAAATAGATGGTCCACCTTTACCATCAAACCAAACAATAAATTATGATGTGCAAGATTATTCTAATTTGCTTAATGATAGACTACAAATTTGTACTGAGGGTGTAAGAAGTACTCACCATTGTCATTCTTTGTGAAATTATATCACATAAAGTGTTTGTATGGAATAAATAATAAAACTATGTTGATTATACTAGGGTTATTATCTCATGCTTTGAACATGTAAAGATTTGATCTTTTTAAAAGGTCACGAAAATCATAAATAAACAAGGGCTTAACTACATATAAATTCATATTTGTCGAAATGATTACATGCGATATTAAAGGAGGATTAAAGCAAGAATGTGTAAAATGTGTAACATGATGGAAATAAAAAGTATGGGTACAAAGCAAAAACAAGTGAACTACATAAATACTCACATACTTCTCCATTGAAGCCATAGTTGGAAAGGCTATTTGTGTCCACTAAGAATTTTGAGCACACAAAATGTCATGCCTTCGATAAGAATAGTGACGTCAAGATGTGGCATCCAAAGTATTATGTGGCATGAAAGAAATTTGACATAATGTATCATTATTTTGCTTTAGATCCTTGTTATGTATACTTAGGTTTGACCATTGATAGTTTTGATCCTTTTAGTAATTTGAGTGCAAAATATAACATATGACAGTTATTTTTAAGCCTTACAATTTGCCTCCCCATACGATCATTTTAAGAAGAGTATTGGGAAATAATATAGAGGTGTATATATAAGCATTAATAGAAGAGTTGAAATATTTGTGGTTTGTTAGGGTTAAAACATATGATCCTTTCACTAATTAAATGTTCAATGTGCGCGCAATTTTGATTTGGATTGTTAGTGATTTTCCATTATTTAAAACCTTATTTGTGGTAATAAGTTGTTGGCTTATGATCTTATTGATTTCATTTGTTCTTGAAATGATTTCTTGCTTTCTGCTTGGATTCATAAGGAAAAAATTGTTGCTATTCACATAGAGGACTCTTCATCCTAAGAAATTTCAGGTGACAATAAGCCATGAGCACTGTGGTCAAGCCCAATGATCAGAGTTAGGTGCTTGTCCGACTCAAGTTTTCAAACATCATGCAAGTGGAAGTACTACATCTACCCCTTACATTGAGTTGCAAAATGAGGTAGCACTAGTTAAAGCACAAATGGAGGAAAGTGAAGCCTAACAACGACAATTAGAGTAAGAAATGGCAAAACGACAGCGACAAGTGGTGGAAGAAATAATAGCAAGACAACAATAAGTAGAGGAGGAAATGACAGCAAGACAATGACAATTAGAAACAACTTTGACTTTCTTTTTTTGAAGTGATTTGCTTTGACTTTCCTTCTTTGAAGTCATCTGGGTCAACTGTTGTTTGAACTTGCCATCATACAAATCCAAGGGGTAAAGTTGTATCACCTGTTCACATATTTTAGTCTTTATTTGATCACAACTGACTTTTGAATTTGAATTTCATTCACCAAGTGGTCTTGACAATGCAACTCATTCTTCACATTCCACTAATAATTATTTCAAAGTGTTAGAATATCGTATAATATCTATAGTTTAAATATGTTAAGATATTATACAGAGTTCATCCATAAGGAGTGCTCATTAAATAAAAGTAAAATAGTAATTATAAGAATTATTATTAAATCGTAACCTTATCTATTTTTTTATAAATAGGGTTAGACTATTATAAAATAAATAACTTTTAAAAAGGGTGACTTGAGACGTTTGAAGAGGAATATTTGTGAGTATTCTGCAGTCGCATTTGAGAAAGTATATAAACTATGAAAACCATAGATACATTCAATACACTGTAGGTATCTCATTCGATTAGTGATCCCACCTAAAATTTGATCTGCTTTGGTAATTAGCAGAAGAATGAAAGTATCATATTTTAAATCTATGAATATGTTCATTATTTTTATTCCCTTCACCAAGGATTATAATTATATTAGTATTTTGACGCAGCATTTATAAAGTTGCAATTTCAATATTCCTTGTTGGTTAATTTTATTGTTGCTTGTAGTTGTTAGCCTTACTAAATTTACAGGTATAATATGTTGAAAAAAATGAATTACCAGAGTATGCCAAAATAGTTGAAAGAATACTTAACAGTAATTCTAACGAATGCCAGCGTTTACATAAAACCGTCACTAAATCTGTCACGAAACAAAAGAAACAACCATGGTTAAAGGATTTATCAATGGCTATTGTTGGGGTTGTTTTTTCTTTTCCTGTGGCAGTCAAAACGCCTACAATAGTAACCATTATCAATAAATAGTTGATACTGCGTCCAAATGAATTCACTTACTTGAAACTCTTATCCTGTGTACGTGATAAGCATAATAAATTACTTACATAATTATACCGCCCACCAATTTATAACTTACATTTCAGAAAAGTACGTGCTTAGATATCTAAAACACCACCCATCGTTGAAGAGGCAGTCATCGTCACCGATACACCAGAATATGGAAGAGGGAATGGGTTTCTCAGGGACGAAGGAGCCACACTTGAGATGGAGTTGTGCTATTCTGCAATCTGTATCTGCAATGCGAACAATGGAGTTCCACTTGGGAGTGTGCCGGTGGGGCCTCTCGTAATCGTAGCCACAAAGCCCGGCTTGCGTTCTTTTTCTTCGTCTTTTGCCTTCTTCACCGCTTGCTCTCCATCATTTTCGGCAACTTCAACGTTTTGAAACTACGTACTAGTTATAACTTGGCTAAACACTGAAATTACTGCAGTTATATCACTATAACTCTGGTGTCTTTTGAATATTTTTTAGATTTTTCATTTTTTTGCTTTCTCAAATCATTTATTAGTATATATAAAATAAAAATAATTCATATGCTACACCAATTGATGAAATAATTTGGATTTAGTGAATTTAAAGATAAATATACAGATTTAACGATTGAGATTGAATGAAATGTGTGATTTGATAGTTGTCAACAAAATTTATTTATTTTAATTGTGTACGATTTCCAATTTTTAATTTAATAATTTAATTTTAAGAAACTATATGATTCAACAATGAATAGTTTATTTAAGAGAACCTAATAAATCAGAATTCTTGATGAAACCAATTTATTTATTTTTTATACTTCTTTTAAAAAATGAATTATATATATATATATATATATATTTAAAAAAATGGTTTTAAAAAGTCCTAAAAAATTGTCATGCACTTCAATAAATGTCAATTAATATGTAATATTTTTTGTATTATGTATATCATGTTTTAATATTAGCTAAATATTTAACAATCATACATGTTCAGTCACGTCCTCTATAATTATTAATTGTTAAGTATTGCACTTAACCTAACGAAAATATTGAACAGAATAGATTCTCTCAAGAATTAAAATAATACGATGTACAAAATTTAGAGAATTAAACTAAAAGTAATAATTTCAAGCCAAAAGTATCAATTCTTGACTCTGAAAGTAATATATATGAAAATGATACCTTCGCCAGGGATTTGGATTTCATGAGAAAATCCTGTAAACCATTTGGACCATCAGATTGATGGTTCAAATTGTTTTAAAATTTTTTAATTTTAATAAAAATTATTTTTTTAAAAAAAATATGACAATACTGTTAGAATAATTTTAATAATTTTATGGATTAATATTAATTATTTTATTAAATTAATATCTTGTTATTAATGATTAGACAATTAATGTTATTATTTGTAAACTATAAATGAATTGAGTTTTATTTTAATTTGTGGATAATAGGTGATGGGTTTGATTATCCACAAGCCAATTTGGTAGAAATCCAACTTATAGCCCAAAAGTATTAGTAATTATTTCGTCAGATTACTAATTTGAGATTATTATTTAAAAAGATTTAATGGACTTATTTTTCTGATTAATTAAATAAAAAATTATTTTAAAGATTCGGAAGGATTTTTTTTAATAATATTAATTAATTATATTATTAAAATAAAACTCTATAAATTGCACACTGAAGCCTTAATCTTAATATATACAAATATGATCACTCTCTCTGGCCGTCAAATACTCAGAGATACTTTTAGGCATTGAGGGTTGAAATTATCCTAACTCAACCATACGTATCACAATTATGTCGTCTTCATCAGATCAGATTCAATACACAAAAATTTATGAATATTTTAAATCATTTTCAAATATAATGGTTTTTTATTGATAAAAAATAAATTATAAAATATAAATAATAGACTGTAAATTATTAGAATTTGTTTTATTTTTTTAATCAAAATACTATCTAATTTAAAAATATAAACTTAAGATATTAAAAACATATTATAAATTATTAGAAATAGTTTATTTTTTAAATAAAATATAAATTTTTATAAAAAATTTAAAATGTTAAAAAATAAGTATATATTATTATAAACTTTTGTTAAAAAATAATATTTATTGAAATAAGATTCTTCTGTTATCTTTTTACAGGAGGGATTCCGAATCCCTTGGCCGTCGGCTTCTTGTATAGTTTATCCAAGTTTACGGTGTAGATGGTCAGCTTCTTGATCATTTCGAGGTTCTTTTTTCGTTTTTTTTTTGGGTTTGGACTTTGGTGATTTCAACTTTTTAAGAAGGTGTACATGTGCTATCGATCTAATGATTTGATGCAATTTGAGATTTTTATATTAATTTTCAGAGTGCATTACACAAATTTTTTTAATTAAATTTTCTTCAAAGTACAAAGATTTCATTTCTTTTTAAAAATATCTACTTTAGTTTATTTTTTTCATTAATATACCCTTCATCAACTTTATTAATTAAAAAACATATAAGGTTAATTAATGGAGAATATTTTAGTAAAAAATTTAAAATGGACTAAATTAAGATAGAAAGAATATCTGTCTCTATAATTCAAATAAAATAAGGATTTTCTTTGTACTTTACTTTAATGTATTGTTTACCTAGCAAATTACTGAAATAAAAAATCTCAAATTATTCATTGAATTACACTTATTAGTCAAATTTTAAATTTTTTATTAACATAATCCTCATTAAGTTCACTTATTAGGTTATTAAACGAGAGATCCATTTGTTTCAAATAAAACATGAAATTAAAGATCGATCCGATTAATTTACTTTAGTTTTTATAAATAAATTATTCAAATAAGAATCACAAAAATAAATTTAACAACAAATAACTCAATCACTTACAAGATCAAAATACTGATAGGATGGAGAAACCGACATTTTCATCCACTCACCTCCAAAGGTTAAAGCAGTAGTTACAGTCATTTCTGATAAAAACAGAGGAACAACTAAGTCAATAAGGGAAGCCACATATGGAAACTAATTTCCATTCCTTTTTTTTTTTTTTTCCTTATTAGGTTAAGGAAAGGTAAAAATACGCAAGAAAAGAAAATTAAATTAACGAGGGAATTATATAGAGGCATATATAGTAGCACGAACCATTGGTAGCAAGCAAAAGCAGCCCAAAATATATGGCCATGGCAGAAGCTTTATTGTTGAGAGACATGCTTCTCTTCTCTATGCTCAAAACAAATCTCTGTTCACAAAATTGACTCTGTATATTGCTCTCTCTTTTGGGTTTGTGTTGGAATGGATCGAAAGGAACTTATGCATGGTTTGCGTATTTATATGCCACGCGTAGTGCTATTAAAATAGTTTTAATAAAATTAATTTTTTTATACGAATTAAAGATATATTCATATTTTAAAATTTTTTTCCAATGATGTTATTTTGCTCAAGAGAAAATAAATAAATCACTTTTAACAGTTTATAGTCTATTCAAGAAAAAAAAATTTATATGATATAAGAAATAAACCCTAAATGGTTAGATGTTATTTATTATTTTTCTATTGAACATGATACCTTATAGAAAAAAATCTAAAATATTAATGAATTTTTGTATATTATCATAAATTTTTCAATTTTTTTTTTCAAAAAATTAGTTTTCATCCAATAGTTATAAATCCATTAATAGAAAATCTAATATATTTTTCGCTATTATATTAATGCCTTGGAATGGATTTGGGGATAGAAAGTGATTATTTCTAGTGCTTTGTGTATGCAACGTAACTTCGATATTAGAAACTAAATGTCATCACTGACTCATCGGGACTAAGCAGTATGCCACAATAAAGAGATTATTAATTGTCATGTGTGTGTGTGTGTATTTGATGGAGAGGCCAGTGGGATCATATTGATAAGCCTCCATTACTCTATAGCTTCTAAATTAATATTTGTAACTCATGCGATTTACGGAGAATATTATAATAATAATATAATGATTGTGTTGAAGAATGTTATTGGAAGAATTTTCAAAAGAAAATATTTTATGGTATTTTATACAAATTTTATATTTGTTATATTTTATAATAAATAAAAATTAATTGACTCAATATATATAATATACCATATATACCGTATGGTATATTTATTTCGTATCAAAATTGAATCATTGCAAATAATATACCACATATACTTCATATCAACATTGATAAATTTGAGAGGTTAAACAAATTCGTAAAAGAGAGATCTAATATATTGACTAATTGAAACATAAACTTGTATAAGTTTAGTTTTATTAAAAAATAATTATTGAAATATATAAGTATATAGTTTAAATTGAAGGTTCACAATTCACCAATTCGACTTTAAAATGGTGATAATTAAATATATTTTTTAATTTTATATATTGAAAATGTAATATAATAAATATTAATAAAAAATACTAATAATTTTAAAATTTAAATTTAAGATAATTTATTCACAAATAAGTACATAAAACAAATTAATTTTGATTAATCAATTCAATATAGTCATAGTTAAAAAAATATTTAATGCACCCAATGGTATTAGTTTTGTGTACATACACAACTACGCATTACATTACACATAAAATAAATATATATAAAATTAGTGGAAAACAACTCTTAAAAAAAGATGACAGCACAAGAAATACACTTGTAAAACCACAATAGTGGTCGCTTAGCTTATTGTATATATTGGAATTTACGAAACAATCATAAGCTATCCACATGTTATGTATTCAATTCTTTATGGTTTATGAATGGAATGAGTAAGAACAATTAGTAACTAGATAATTTGGAATGGACAGATGATCACTTAACATGCTATATCATTATTTAACAGGCCACGTCAGATGATTTCAATTGGATTAATGATGTAGGGACCAACATGATAAAGAATTAATATGTAAGGGACCACTTTGAAAAGAATAATCTGTGAGAGACCAAACTGACAATGGGCCAATCTGTAGCGACCAAAATGGTGTTTCTTTCTGATGGAATCTTCATGCATGAATGCTGAATGAGTAAGAACAATTAGTAACTAGCCAACACAGCAACTAGCTTACCCTAAGCTTCGATCTCCTCACGTGAAGCATGAAGAAAACAATTTAAAGGCAATCATAAAAAACCGTGGTTCAATAAATTAAGAAGTAAACATTAAGCTTTTACTTAATTGTTTGCAACATAATTTTCATTTCACACAAGCTATCTTTGAACTTTGAGCTCACTCTCTTACTTAGTTTCCCAGTTTTGAGCCAATTCATGCTGAATTGCTCGTTACTTAAATTCTCGTAATGCTTCTCAAACCTTTATGAAACCAAAAGAATTGCATTAGCAGCTTCTCTGAAAAAGCAATTTCAATGTACACCACAAGGACAAATCCATGTTAGTTTGGTAAAACTAGAATGCAATTGGATCCGCAGAAGTTGACCTTGTTGGCGAGTTTTGATCGTTAGATCAAGATTTTAACTTTTTATCGATTTCAGTTTTTATGAGCTTTGTTTTTGGTACCTCCACTTTAAATGCAAATCATTAGGTCTCTAGTCTACAATTCGAATGCAAAAAAATAGACTCCAGAGGATTTGGATTGAACTAGAAGCTTCATTTGAATGCAGATTTGCAATGAGGTGACGTGACAACCCAAATTTTTACAGTTTTTCTTAAAGCAATTAGCAAAACAACAAAATAGTTTATGACACAATAGACTTTTTATATCATTTATAGATGACAATCTTCATATATTTTCTTTCTTCTATCATTATATGCATATATTTGAGCAAGTGCACAGTCACTAACGGGATTTTGGCAAAATAATAACCATCATAAACAGGCACAGGAAGGAAGCAATTTCTAACAGTGCTTTACCCAGATGATGAGAGCTTATCCCCCTTTCCATAACAAAATCGAATATAAAATGACAAGAATAGCATTATGGGGCTCTAAATCTGAAAGAACGTATAATGAATTAGGAAATTCACTTGAGCTGAAAGTAATTCAAACTTGGTAATTACCATTATGCTTAGTGTTATGTAGACTAGGTTTGCAATTATTCTCAGTATTTTTTTTTTATTGTTTCTTGTTAGTTCTTGGGTAGCATTATGCTCGCTTGCTCTCCACTCTTGTTTACGCAAGTTTTTCGTATGTTCTGTTACTTTGCAATTCTAGTGTAAATTGTGTAGACATTTAATGCATGTAATTTTGCTACGTTGTCGGCTTTTATGTGTAGTGTAACAAAATTCAATTTCAAGATTTTTAGAGTTCATTTGACCATGTTATTAGGTTGGTTATTGAGTACCCTGTTTATATATTGTTCTTTATCATTGATCAACTTTGACAATTTTTCAATGGCAATTAGTATTAAATTGGACCCCAAAACTTTTTCTCAATATGGACACACATCTTGTTTAGGTTAGGATAAATTTTGTTCAAATTTTGACTTTAATTTTGATTAGGATTTGAATTTATTTCTCATTCTGAGTACACTAGTGTTGCCTGTATTTTGTTTTTGCTACCTTTGTTCTTACTTTCTTGATTTATTACACATAGCTGCATAACTTTTTTTTTTTTTTGAATTTTTTTGTACGTAGCATGTTGTATTTGATTTTATCTTTTCATGAAATTAGATTAGGTGCATTTTGGAAAAGATATTTTCTATGAACTTTCATGTTTTTGCTAAGTGCAATTTTCAGGAACTTTATAATTACTTTACTTCTCTTGACTTGATTAAACATACTTTCCAATCTTCAATTTCTTTCTTGTACTTGAATACTCTTAAATTGTATTTCTTTTTGATTTTTTTTCAGCATTAATATAAAGCAAAACACGAAATTGAAATTTTACTTTTATATTTTGTCAATTTAATCATTCACAAATTAATCATGATAAATTAATTTTTTATTAATTTAAATAAAAGAACTGATTTTATATAAATGTAAATTGATTAGATATTGATTTGTTATGATGAATTTATAAAAGATTGAATTGACATAAATTAAAAAAATGAAGCACCTGTTTCTTTTTCATTAATATCCCATCCCAACATCCTGATCGAGATTTCTATTACACCAAAATTTGTGCTGTGACTTGATTAGCCATTGTCTACTGATCATGCAGGCGAGTATATATATTGTCATTAATTAATAACATAATCGCCTTTAATATTCATGCATTAATGTTTCGCATAGACTATCATCCATACTACACTTGTAAGCATTCACTTTTGACTGGGAACTGGGGACAATTATTTCATACGCGACAAACACTTAACATCATGAAATCCCTCATGAGAAAAGTGCTTATCTAACCCTCGCAGGTGAAGGAGGAAAGCTGGAGAGGGAAGGCATAAGAATTGGCATAGTCGAAGGACACAGAATCACCATCGAAAATAGCACGGCCACGGTTGACGAGGCAATCGTCGTCGCCGACACGCTCGAAGACGGACGAGGGAACGGGTATCTCTGAGGTGAAGTTGCCACAATGGAGATGGATGGCTTCTACAGAAATATCTTTATTGGGACAGTGGACGGAGATTTGAACTGAGAAGACTGGAGTTCCACTGGGTAGTTTTCCGGTGGGGCTTTGTGCTATCTCTACAAATTCTTCCCTGCAAGAGTCATGTGTTTCTGGAGGTGGGTAATCATCAAACTTCACCATCCCATCCTCAGTCTCTGCACCTCTCAAAGTTTTAATCTTTTTAGTTGATATGGTTGATAAAGGATTGGGATGGATGTTGAAGAGAAATAGATAGAAAGGAGAGTGAGGTGCACATAAATGGTGGATCCTTTTGAAGATGTAGGATCTATTTTAGAGAGTTACACTTTACATGTGTCTAACTCTTTTCCATATAAATAGTTTCATTTTCATTAAACAAAATTAGATCGTAGTGTCAATATTGGTCAAATGCAATCCAAAATTAGTTAAAAAATATGACGAGCATTTGTTATAAGAATATAGGTGATATAAAAACGATGATCTTGTGTTCTTAAGAAGAAGAATATATATATTTAAGTTATGACGTAATTAATAATTAAATATTAAACAACATTTTATAAAAAAGTTTTATAGGAATATATACTACGAATCTATTAAATAATGGTTAAATATTGTTTTATATGTAATAATAGTTAATAATTCATTACATGGTAATTAAGGAATGAGAAAACCCTAAACTCTAAGCGATGCATATGAGCATAAAAAGGCCAAGGAAAATCGAAATATTCAATCATTACCTGGATCGAATAAAGCAGTGATTGGCATCATTTCTGATAAAACACAGAGGAAATAATTTGTCAACAAAGTGAAGCTACATAGAAGGGCAAACATGAACAGAATGTTATACCAAGCCTAGAAATAATTTCAATGGCTTTTTCTTTCTCTTTTAGAGAGTTAATATATGGGAAAAATACACTGGAAAAATTAATTAATGAGGAAATATATATGGATGGGACAAAGAAAACAAGTGAACCAACAAAAGAACAACTATACTGGTTTGTCATTTCTACTGTACTACAGATATAGGAGGATAGTATAGCACAAACCATTAAAAGCAAGCAAAATTAGCAGCCCAAAATATATGGCCATGACTGGAACTTTGCTTTTGAGAAACATGGTTATTCGCGCTTAGAAGAAATCTCTCAGAAAATTCACTCTTTTGCTCTCTTATAGGTCTGCGTTGGGATGAAAGGAAAGCAATTCATGCCTGGCATATTTATAGTGCCATACACAGTGCTATCTTAATAATGCCTTAGCATGGTTTCGGGGACAACCTTGGAGCATGTTGATATTTTAGGGCTTTGTCAATATGGAACGAAACTACGATATTTGGAACTAAATGTCATCACTGACTCGTCACCAGGGCATGGTAATGTAGCAAAAGAAAGATATTATTAATACCATGCATAGCTAAAATGTAACAAGGTTCCTTGAATCACGGTGGTTTTGAATTTACAACACAGACCACTTAAATTTCCTTCGATAATTCACATCATGAGTCATTCTTAATGCACTTAGACAATGGCTTCATGTATGATGTAAAATTGTAAATGAACCCCAAAATTTACCCGAGGAGGAAGAGTCGGAGACAGTGATTACACTGTAGAGTGCAGTGGTTAAAAAGGTGACTGAATTGAACACAATTCTTCCATGTGGTCGAAGTAGAAGAAATTTTATTAATCAACGGGTATGGAAGAAGGTGAGTGATATTTTCTCATCCACCAACCTAGTTGACATGAACTCAATGCTTGATTCAATAGGAAGTCGATGATGTTATGAACCCTACTGCACTTGTGCAATCTTCAATCTGTAGCTAGAGGTAAGTAGACCGATTTCGTGAGCGTAACATGCATAATAAATTTTTCTTGCGAAAGTATCAGTTAGTAAATATTCTCCCTCACAAGTTCATGAATAAAGCTTCTAGAATTTAAAAGCCAATAACCATTATTGTTACTTTAGTTTATAGGACCACTTAAAAAACAACATCAACGACATCCTAATGCCTGCGTTTTCTGTAGTGTGACATTGGCGTTGAATTAATCCTTATAGTAAACCAAGTGTGCTTAATACTTTAATTATGCCAAATTAGAACTTTGATTTTACTATGAAGTTTTTTAAATTGGAAATTAAAGAGAATACATATCTTGCAAATATGGGCCAACGTGTTTTTGGGGCCCACAGGTTATATGTATCATTCTGATGCAAAATGCTTTTGAAATTTTTGAGGGTTGAAAAGGTTAAGTGTTGCTTTGCAATTAGGATATCTTGTTGTATAATTTTTTCAGTTGTGCAGCAGGGACTGTTAGATTAAGATGGGCCCTACTTAATCTAATGGTCTTTGTTGTACAACCGATGAGCTGTACAGTTGGAGATCCGGGTTTGTTGGTTTGGGCTCATATGCATTCAAAATAAGCCTTGATCTTGTAGGATTTGAATTCTAAAAAAGCCTTCATTTGGACTTTTTGAACAACATTTACTGCATTTGAAGTTCCTCAATTAAAAAAAATGAAAATGCTTCAAGACAAAATGCACCAAATGCCATTGCAGGAAATCTATTTCCAATGTTGTGTCTTCACCCATGATAAAATATTCAATATCCAACAGTTGAAAGCAAAAGGCAAAATCAAGTTGCTGTAAAGGCAATATAATATTACAAGTGCATTTAAAATCTAATAAAAGAAGTATTTGTCTTTGCTCAAATAGGTTGCCTCCTGAAAAGAGAGAAACAAGGCTTAAGAATATAAAACACTCCTATATTTAATGGAAGATGAACATTAGATCAACAAAGGAGCCATTGATGGAGATCGAATGTGTAGTTATAATTATGAAAAGCTAAAATGGAAAGAAGAATGTTTTCGTGAGATAACCATTAATGCACATCATTATTTTACAAAACCTATTGAAGAAGCTTAACAACATTATTTGAACTCTGAAGAAAAATCTTAAGTTGAATCATTCTGATGTAAATTGTGCCTTGTGCTTATTTATATTTATCCCTCTTAGTGAGTCTAGAAAGTGCTCTGAGTGCTGGGCTCCTACAAGGTAAAGTCTACATATTAAGTTACTTCATTGGTCACCAATTGTCGTGTGGATTCTAATCCTATAATGCATATACTCACTCTTTGTGAGACCACTCTTTTTGTGTTAGTATTGTGCTATATTATGTGAATCCATTTAATGTGAGGTAGTCTAATCTTATGTGAGTTATTGTTATTGTGTTCTTAGTGACCTGCACCTTTGTTCCTTGTGAGTGTGCATAAACCTATATCATTCTCCTATATGTAAAAGATTCCTAAGAATCTATTGTAATCTTATAGTTTGGTAAGGTTATATAAATCTCACGAGTTAGGACTGAGCTCAAGTTGTTTTACCTTAGATTTGTAGGTTAGTCTTTTTCCTACCTTTACCCTAAATTTCAATGTCTGGTAACTTAGGAAATTTGGGACACTTGATCTAGATAGGTATAGTTCCTTAATTTCTAGGAATACTTTTTTGTTTAAGTTATATCTTTCTTGTGGGATCGATACTAGGACTTACTTCCATGTTATATTACTTGAATGATTGACATATGCATGTGTAAGGATATTTGCTAGCAATCTCATTAGTTCTTACATAGCATTATTGTCATGTATCCAACAAAGAATAAGTCCACCACTAGAAAGGACAATGAGACCAATGAGCCCAATTCAAATGAGGATGTCGAGGAGGTCTACAATCATCGATCGAAAAGGCAAAGGAAGGAACCCTTTTAGAAGAAAGATTACATAACTCCAGTGTGACAGGTGGCAGAGGAATCCTAATGGCTAAATGATTATAGCTTATTCTGTTAAAGGTTGAGTTCATTGTTTTATGATCGAAAAAGAATATAAATAAGTGTTGTAATTCTCCATACTGCATATGATGAATGAATGAAGAATGAAAAATTTGGAGCCTCTCTTGCTCGAAAAGAGAACCATTTTATGTTCTTATTCTCTTTTTCGGATTTGTGACAATTTAGTGCTTTCGTTGCTTCTAAAATGGTAGAGGGACCAGGTTACATAAGCTCGGTGAAACTTGCAAAGATTTAGAAAGAATAATGTGAATAAGGAACTGTCACTCCAATAAACCAATGATATGATAAGGCAACTCTACAACCAACGCCCACCTTTACAATCACCCTTATCATCAATACCTCCAATGAACCCAGTAGCCTAACCTGAACAACAAGGAGCTTTGCTACAGAATCTTAACTTTATATTAACCAAGAAAATGAAAATCAAGATTTCCCACGTTGATAGAATGATGTAGAAGATTAGGCATTTAAAATACAAGAGTTTTTTGATACCTACAGTACCTCATTTGAGCATTGAATAAAGATTGCATCATTCCATATGAGTGAACCAGTGTATGCCTAATATAAGTGGCTAGTGAAAGAGACATGGTGTTTACATGGGAGGCATTCCTAAATGCTCTGTTACTACACTTTGGCTTAACACTATATGAGGATCCTCGAGGAGCACTGAAGGACCCTAAGTAGGAAAGATAGTCGATGATTACCAATCAAAATTCAAAGCTTTAGCTACTCAAGCTTTAGGACTCTGAGAAAGCTAGCTAATTAGTTCTTTCATCTTAGGTCTTAAACCCCACCTCTCTTCAAAACAATATAAAAAATGACCACCCTACCTTTTCGACACCTTTAACCTTCCAACCACATATAATCACCTCACCCCATACTAATTAGTCAAGCTAACTCAATACCTCAAGTAAAGTTGGTACATCACCATACAAGAAATTAACCGCATTAAAATCAAGTAAAAGATAGAAAAAGGGCTATGTTATTACTGTGATACTGTTAGAAATAAACTTATTTTCGCCTAAATGTATTATATGCTATAATCCATACCTTGCAATCTAATCCATGTTAGGCCCATTAGTTAAAGCTTATCATTTAGAATTATCTTATTTAATGAAGTAGGTGTTGGTTGGAAGATGTAGTAAATAAATATAGAAGTAGGAGGTAGTTGGGAGTTACATTAAATGAATGTTGGTTGTAACCTTACCTTAAGTCCTATAAATAGGGGATGATCCTCCCATTATTGTATCATTTGTTTACTTTATTTCCAAGCCAAAGTAATAGGACATGAGCTTATATTCGTCAGGTCAAATTCTCGTGACATACTTTCTTTGAATTCTTTAAATAAATTTGGGTTGTTTCTAATATAGATGATATCATCCATATAGAGACAAATTAGCAAAATATCTCAATTATCATGCATCTTGATATAAAGAGCATATTCATGAGGGCAACAAAAAAACCCATTATTTTGGAAATACTTGTCAATGTAACTAGTCCTAGCACGAGGTGCTTGTTTCAACCTATACAATGCCTTCTTAAGCCTTAAAACTTTATCTTCGTGCCCTTTGATTATGTAGCTCACAGGTTGTTTAGTATAGATTTCTTCTTTTAAATAACCATTGACAGAGGATGACTTCACATCAAGTTGATAAATCTTCCATTTCATTTGAGTTACCAAAGAAACAATCAAATGAATTGTCTCCATACGGGCAACAAGGGCATAGACTTTATCATAATCGATGCCTTACTTTTGTTTATAGCCTTTTACAACAACCTTCGCGTTATGTCTCTCGACTTCTCTTTTATCATTCTTCTTCTTGAAGACCCATTTAATTACAATAACATTATGACCCTTAGGAAGTATACATAACTCATAAGTGTTGTTTTTGTTGATAGACTTGATCTCTTCATCCATGGCTTGTCTCCATCTTTCATCTTTAATTGCTTCATCAAAGTCTATGGGTTAATAGTCTACCAAGAGGCAAAGTAAACCATTGATGCTTTGGTATTGTCATACAAATCATAGATGCTTCTCATTTTTTGAGGTCTTTCACTCAAACTATCTTTAGAAGATGAAGATGCTTCACGAATTGGAGTAGGAAAAAGTAGAAGAGTCATGTCTCGGATTGGTGCCAAAGTATCTTGTTCTTCAAAATAAGGAAAGAAGTCATTGAAAGCTTCATTACGTGTCTCCTAAACCCAACTTACTTCTTCATCGGACTCAACATCTATGCTTATAACTATCCTCTCATTGCTTGGGTTGTACAACTTATATCCTTTTGAATTTGAGTCATTGCCAATGAAGACATACCTAACTCTTCTATCATTAAGCTTTGATCTTTCTTGATTAGGCACATGTGTGTAAACAATACTCCCTGATGCATGTACATGGTTGACACTTGGCTTCTTTTTCCACTCCATACTTCTTTAGGTGTTTGACCATTCATATTCTTTGTCGGTGAGTGGTTAGACAAGTAAATAGTATAAGAGATAACTTTAGCCCAAAACTCTGTAGGCATATTTTTTGCTTTCACCATATATCTAGCCATGTTAGGAATGGTTTTATTTTTCCTTTTCACTACACCATTTTGTTATGGCAATTTGGGTATTGCTAAAGGATGATGAATATGTTACATACAAAAGTAATTGAATTCATTGGAAGTGAATTCGCCTCCTCTATTAGACCTTATAAATTTAATCACAAGGCCGCTTTCCTTTTTTTACACAAGACTTCAAATTTTTGAATGACGCAAATGCTTTAGATTTTTGCCTCAAGAAAATAAACGTAAGTCTTCTTACTATAATCATCGATGAAGAGTAAGAAGTATATATTTTTACTAAGTGATAGTGGATTAATCAATCCACAAACATCAGTATGGAGAAGTTGAAGAGGCTCAATTATTTTAGGTATTGCTTCTTTTAGAAAACTATTTCTTGCATGATTCCTAAGAGACTTGCCTCAAACAATTGATTAGGATGGTTAATAATTGGTAGCTTTTTAACAATATTCTTTTCTCCCAAAGCTTTGAGTGCACTAAAGTTTAGATGATCAAATCTTATTTGCCAATGTCATGATTCATCCTTTATGCTAGCCTTCAAACATTTTGCCTCAAAATATTACTTTCTAATTTGGGAATATAATAAATATTGGTGATAAGTTTATGACTACTATCCTCTGAAGAGACAAGAATGGTATCTTTCCTTTGAATTTGAACTTTTGAATAGTCTATGAACGAAATGTTTCTACTAACCTTATGATCAAGCTTTACAAAAGGTTTTTTTATATCCATACACGTGATTGCTTGCTCTATTGTCAAGATACCATAAGCATGTGTAATTTTGCATATCATTCTTGCATGTTAGCAACATGGTTGGCTCTTCCATTTCTTGCTTATTTTCAACAAGATTGGTCTTTTCTTCTTTGCCTTGGGTACCATTGTAGCACACCCAAGAGTAATGTCCATATTTATGACAATTATAATATTTAACATTCAACTTCTCAAACCTTTGTTCATTTGTTCTACAATAATTACCTCTACCTCTGCACCCGTTGATTTTCCACGGCCTCTAGTTGATTGTTTGCTATTACCATTGTTACAAGCATCACGATCATCTCTTCCTCATACTCCTCGACCATGTTCATGACCACATCTTCTTCCTTGTCCTTGTCCTCGCCCTTGTCCACTTCCTTCTTAATTTATCTCTCATCCTCATCCTCATATGCCTTAATCAATCACACGAACATCTTCTACTTGATCTCCATACCACTTCATTTGATTCACAATAGCCAACATCCTAGAACAATAATCCAAGGATCGACTCAAATTCTTTCATTCTCAAAGCTTCAAATTCACTTTTTAACATTTAAAGGCGTAAGCTTCTTGGAAAAGCTTTTATAAAATCTCCCAAGCATATTTTGTAATAGTGGCACTAGCCATTTTCACAAGCATTAATTTATCCAATCCTTAATGAAGGAGGGTGAGGGCTTGTTGATCCTTCTTCCTTGTTTTAGTCAAAACATCCTTCTTATTTAGTGATAATGACACCTCATTTTTGTGGTCGAACATATCCAATTTCTACAATCACCTAAGCATCTTGTAAGTCAAACAACACTTTTATACATATATACTAATGTTAATAATTCTCTTTTGTAAGACAAGGAAATTAAAAAGGAAACATTCCATTATTTGCTATTTCTCTCACTAAAGGATCAAGCTTTGATACGATTTTGTTAGAAAGGAAGAGAGGAACTATATAAAAAGAAAGGAATTTCTATTTCTGAATTTTATTATTCCACTTGCTTGGCTTGGTCTCAAAGACCAAGTACATAGGGTGTACCGGCTCATTAGGTGGCTAGTTACATTAACCCTATTTAATTCTCCATACATGTATCACACTTTTTTAAATACATGACTTATATTGTACATAAACCACACTATGATAGATACATTAATCATGTTGATCTAGGTACACTAATTAAACACAATAAACTTGACTCATTCTAACACTAAAAGTTATTTGGAAAGTTTAAATTATATTTTTCCAATAGTCTACAGTGGATGGAGATTTGAATTGAGAAGACTGGACTTCCACTTGGCAGTTTTCCAGTGGGACTTTGTGATATATGAACAAAATCTGCATAACAATAATGTGTTTCCGGCAATGGATAATAATTTGAGTTTAGCAGCCCATCTTTAGTTTCTGCACCACTTAAAATTTTAGTTTTCTAGTTCAAATTGCAATTTAATTTCTTTGGTTCAAATATATATTGGCTGGTATTAGCACACCAATGTGGTAGCTGATGGCTGATGATAATACACTAGCATAATCAAATTATGAAAGAGAAAAGTGGAAGTTCCATACATAATACCATACAATAATTAACTAAAAAATTGATTGGGCTAGTATATATATCACCATCATTAGCTACCATATAGGTTATAGATAAACTTAAAAATGCATCAAGGTAAAGAAATTACATAGATAGTTATCCTTTTTCAAGCAAAGGATGAAGCTCCAAGAGTAAAACTCTATCCAAATTCTTCTCTGCCTCTCAACCCCTCCATAGCCGCTCATATAAGCGAAATTGCAATAGAGTGTAGGGTTCTTCCTTTGGGCCTGAATCATCTTCTCATATTGGGCTTTGCAAGGGTAATGGGTTAGATACTGTAACATTATGTCGCCCTTCAAATTAACCTTGTCCTCAAGGTTGAAGTGGATATAAGAGGAGAAAAGCCAAATTGCCTCATATTCATAATATTCATAACCATGATGTATACTAATGTCAACATGTAGAACAAACTCGTGTACTTTGAGAAACTCCAAAATAACCAGCACAATGTCATTCTCATAGTAGAATCTAGAAGCCTCACACTTCTTTGCATGATGTGACCCACCAGCCTAATTTATTGTAATATCACATACTCCATGGTTCCACTTCTCAGCAGTAGTAGCCACTGTAGCTTTCATAGGTTGCCTCAAGTTCCTTTGTAAATGACTTTCCCAAGAAGAGGTTGCTGACTAAACAATAATAATCATGTCTGAAAGTGCTTTTGCTTGATAATGTTTGTCCAGTGATAGTGGTTCACTATAAATGAACAAAAAGACTAGAACCTCTAGTGTGGCCATGGAAAGCGCATGGCTACCTTTAAGAGAACCATGTTCATTGAGCCCCTGCTACTGGTATTAAAGAATAGAATAATCAAGATAGGTATTAATTGTCTTTCTGTAGGTCCCATTCACAAGCATTAGAGAAACAACAGTTGCTTGTCTAGCAATGGAGAAGGTCATTGTTAAAGCAGGATCCTCTGCTAGCGGTAACATGCGTTGACTGAACATTGGTGTTTGATAAGGCACTAACAATGAGGAAAGTCCATCTGTTATAGCCTTTATATCCATAGGAACATGTTTAATATCTTATGCGTGGTGAAAAACAACTGAAATGATATTTTTTCATAGTAATGGAAAGCACCATCAGCAAGTGAAGGTGACACAATATGTCTCATGGTCTCCCATATAATAGCATCAAGATATGTAGGAAAAACATCACTTGCAACTGAGTAGATTTGGAACTCTTGCATAGGGACAAGATCAGCTGGTGCATGATACCCCATAACCTCATTTGGATCTTGTTTCAGAATATGGAGAGACTGAATAACTCGTGTGAGACCCAATGATGGACCCAATTCCAAGTAAGTGTAGTGTTGTTCATCCAAAACTTCTTCTGCACCTTTGTTCTCTTTCCCCTTCATGTTATGTTTTAATTCATGAACTTCCATCTCTTTTTGTCTTTCAAAAAGAGTTGAGTTCAACTCTTCCTCTCCATTATAAAGCCACGAAACATCATCAGTTGGAGGAATCTCTTGACCATTAAAATCATCCATTGAATGTGGTAAGGCAAGAACTTCGACATCAGTAAAAAAGACATGGATATTCCATGAAGAAAAATCTTTATAACATCTTTCATATCAATTACCATTAAATAAGTAAAAATTTGTGTTAAATTTTCAATGCAAATCCCACGTAAGCCTGGAAGTTGATTCGACAACTATAGAATATTAGTGTGACATTTCTTCCAACAGGGAGAGAACATAATATGGTGTGAAAAGTTGGAAATGTAGGAAATAGGAAAATAAGAGACATCTTCAAGGGGTAAAAGCTAGCACCGTATTCATTCCCTTAAGAATCAGCCTATTTGTCTGTGGCTTATCAAAATCTACTGAAAAGAAAACAGGGCATGTTGCACAAGTCCTATATACTGATGGTAAATCGTCTTTAACAAGCAGGGGACTGGCTGGGTACAAAATAAGATTAAGGATGTTAGAATCTATTACCTCATGTTTATCGCATACATTGGCGCTCCTACAGAGGGTCATTACCGTCGATACCCTAGTAACCCAAGCTTCCAAAAATTTAGCTGCTCGATCACATCTATCCCTTTCTTCAAACCAGTATGAGTAGCCATCGACTTGCAGCGTTTGATTTCGTCATCGGTCTTTGCTTCTGTGCCATTCAGTTGAAGCACTGGAGCAGCTCTCTTCCATTGTGGTTCAACTTTTACTGCTTCCGAGACCACTGTCTGTGGTTCATTGATGCCATCTTTACTCGAGGCATCGACGTCCATAGTAATTGTTGGGTTGCTTTTGTTTTAGCTTCGTCAATTTCATCTGCAAGTATCGGCACAAATGTTGGGTCTTCCGCATCTTTGTTTTCACCTTATTTGGACTGCGGTTGATCGGAGAGAAGCATGGTCGAAACAATTTTGAGCTCGACAATCTCTGATAAGACAGCAAGAGAAGTGGTTGTAGATTGAAATTTTCGTTTAGAGCAGTCCACCTTGCAGAGTGTCGGCACTGTAAAATTTTGTTTGCATAATTCGAAGACCAACTCTTTTATGCACTGCATCTGCGCTTAAATGTTTGCCAATTTTGTATCTATAACACAGAACTGATGCTCAAACTTTATCCATGGAGTATTGTCAGCTATGGATAAGGAAGGATACAATAAAAGCACCGCCTGGCTACTCCTCCAGCTATGCCTCCTCAGCTGCCGACAGATCAGTGGTTGCGATATTCATTGCTTGCTTCACCCTACCAGCGGCGAGTAGCTCGAAAAGCTTCGCAGATTCGGAGGAGTTTAAACCTCCCTCCTTTGGTAATTTCATTTTCTCAGTTGTGCTACAGTACATACGGGGGAAAATGGGGGTTCTACTTGAGTGGTGGTGGTGGTGGTGGTGGAAATGTGTGCATGCTTCTCTGATTGTTTTGGATTCAAATTTTAAGTCTAATTTCTTTAGTTTTGATCTTATACATCTAACGGTTTCTCTTTCGAATCTGTATGTACTGTTTGGCTGGTGAGAAAACAATAAAATTGTGAAGAAAATTTGGTTGGGTTGAAACTTTTCGTGGCTATGATACTAAGAATACCTGAAGTAGTAAATCCTATGAGACCCTCGTTATAAGTGAGTTCCTACTTAGAATGAGTAAATTCTCAAATTCGTACTCCAGACTTGATTTAGATTGTGAATACCTGTAGTAAGTGAGCAAATCTTGATGCTCCTATTCTTAAATCAAGAATTTCTGTCTTATGTATGAGTAGTGCTCATCCCCTACAACGCACTATTGTCCTGCTAGTATCTACGTGTGAGTGGTATCATATGAAAGTATATTTGCACTTTCTGTGAGTTGACAGAGCCGTCCTTGCTTAGTTGGAGAGTTTTAAAATGCCCTTCTTGATTGCTTTAACAAATTCGGCAGAAAATCCAACATAGAATGCATAACTTTGTTCATTTGATCAACTATAGTATAATTTTATTTATTGACAATTAGGATGCATAATTTGGGACCACGAAGGTGAAGGGGTGATAGTACGTGAGAGTTGTGGGGTGTGTATGTGGGGTAGGTCCCACAGATAGGGCAACTTGATGGGATTCACATGAACTTATGAATTTATCCCATTTGCTAAGCCCAACGGTGAACCTGCAGGATCATGTAATGAACTTGTTAGCCAAGTTTTTTACGAGGTAATTCTCTATGACTCATTCATTCCCCAGCCCCTTGCTCTGTTTTTCTGCATGAAATACTAAAAAAAAAACATTGTTGCATCCACAGATTAAACACCTACACAGATATCAGTATTAGGCTTATAATAACACAATTTTAAAAAGTAACTTGGGATTTACAGAACTTTGATGCAGTGGTGGGGAATATAGTAGTTATAGCAAACAGGTCCAACTATGTGGATTTCACATTGCCGTTCACAGAATCAGGAGTAACTATATGGATTTCACATTGCCGTTCCCAGGTCCAGCTGGCTAAGCTTCACCTTGCTTGCAGAGAAAAGGGATTCCTCTGGGTCTCTTTTTGTATTCTTCTATTTCTGCCAAAATAAAGTACACTTCCTAATATAATTCTGCTTCTGATGATTAAGCATTGACTCAAGAGTTGTGATATTGTTGTTGTAGTTAGTGAATCACAGGGTTTGCTCGTGGTTGGTGGAAAAGGTGAAGTTGGAGGTTCAGGAATTCTTCAATCTTCCAATGTAAGAGAAGAAGTTCTGGCAGAGGTCAGAATATGTGGAGGGATCTGGACAAGCATTTCACCTAATTTTGTATCTCAGTATTCTAACTAATTAAAAATGACTTAAAAATTCAAGGATGATTCAAAAGTGAAAATAAACTTATGAAATGTGAAAGTAAAGTTATATATAATAGAAACATGTTATGTGGCAACAGAAAAAATATATAATAACTTGCAAGTCAAAATGTGTTAAATGGAAATGAAACAAAACTATTAAAGTTAATGGCTTGAAAGGATTTATAATTGACGCTGAGAAGCTAAGGAGGGTATTTAAGTATTATTTTATAAAAAAAGTATTTACAAATGGCTTATAATTAGAGCATGTATCGATAAACTTTTTTCTTTCAATAGCAGCTAAGGTCTTCAGATGCAGTAGGTCTCACCATTCTTCTGCAGCTCAGTGAAGTAGAAGGGCTCCATATCAGGAAAGATGACATGTGGGTTCCTGTTAGGCCTCTTCCTAGTGCCTTCATTCTCAATGTTGGATATTCTAGAGGTAAAATAACTTCCACACTTCTAGTTCCCAAAACCAAAGCTCACTCACGTGCTCCTACCCATTTTTTAGGCGGTCTCCTATTTTATATGTTGGTTGCTCACTACTGTTGTGCCTACAATTTCAACTTGTGCAGTATGCACATTCCATCCAATTTGCAACTCCCAATTTTATCTGCTCTGAAATTTAAACGAGAGAAAAAATGCAAGGAAAATAAATTAGATTATTTATAACTAAATTTTTGAATTTTTAAAATTAAAAATTAAATTTTTATGCTTTTAAAAATATGGGATTTCTAATTTTTAAAATAATTTAAACAAAATGTTCAAATTTTTAATTTATAATTGACATTTGAAGAAGTGATGTGATGTGATGTGATAATTACGTTGATATGGTTATGGGGAAAAATCGAAAATATATTCCTTTAGAATGTGAACATAGAGGCCAGAGTTTGGGCAAGGGAGTAGTAGGTGCCTTGACCTGGTTATTGATATGTATATGAAAAAATTTTGATAAAATATAAGTATGGCCCTTTTAGAAATATAAAATGTACATATAGCTGTATAAAGTTACTTATGATTTTTTTCCAAAAGTAATTTAGCATAACACCTATTTATCCAATTTCTTCTTGGCAATTTGAAGCTTATTCATCCTTTCCTCTTTTCTATCAAAATGTCAAGTTTTTTTGTCATGTTATCTTGCTGCCACCTAATGATAAATAGATTGCTTAATCAATTATTGTTTTGCCACTTCATGCTATCCAACTTCATAGGCTGAAACTCCATCTTGCTTTTCAGTGGCATTTGTCCTCTTGTATGTTAAGATTAATTGGTAGGAGATGGCCGTCCATTCATGGCATATTCTAGATGTGAATTACCTATATCTAATTATATGTTAAATTTCCAAAGCACTAATTTGCCATATTAAATTTCCAAACTTACAAATTGTACTCCATAATTTATATGAATTGTTATAAGTATTTCTTAAGGGATCATTACTAACAATAATGCCTAATCATTTTAATTTAGACCTTATCTGTGGGTCCAAATAGAAAACGAGTAAGACTTGAGCTTTTTTTAAAGTTTGGCCTGACCTAAATATATATATATATATAAAATTTTTTTTTATATTATATATAAGAAGCATCAAGTAAGGAAGGGTCTAAATTTATTTTGAAGGATATATATATGCTTATTGTCTCACAATAATCGAAAATGACAACTCCATTGCAAATCAAATAAAACTTTGATATCCAAATTATAAGCCATATCATTTAAGCAATATTGCTTTGCTAGGAAAAGAATAATCAATCATAATTATAAGTGTATTTCATGCTTGGGAGCTACTATGCATTTTTTTTTAGAATAATAAAGATTATAAAAAATTTATAGCACTTTTTTATATCCAAAAATTTTATAAATAATATATTATTAAAAAATTATTCAGGTCGGGCCAAGTTTTCAGGCTGCCCAAACCTACAAATTTAAAAAAAAGGCCCAATTTCGTGCTTGGACTCATAAAAAAAAAAAGGCTCGAAGGCAAACCCGACCCATTTTTTAATAAGCCTGGCACGTGATCAAATTTATTTTAATTATATATTTAAAACATTATCGAATGACTAATTTATGGTTCCTCGTATATGCCATAAGACTTGTTTAATCACTTATCTAAATTTCTTAGTGCAATGCATAAAAATAATTACTAAACTATTAAGTTGTCATTTTATGATTTAATTTTCATATTGTTTCTATTAGGAGAATTCTTGGGATATTAGAAACAAAATATTAATGAATGAAATAGTTAAGTGGGAACTTCATTCATGTCAACTCTGGAGGATATCATTTTCATGTAATTGTGTATCCACATGATAAGTTTATACTTTTTTGTTTTAGGAGCTTTTACGTTTATTTGCTTAGGGATTTTGGTTATTGCTTGTAGTTTGTTTACAAGTTGATTATTCTTACAAAACTAACGTATTGAATAAAATAGTGGCAACTAATGTCAATATATATATATATACACACACACTTTGAATTTGTTATGTGTCATGACAAATGTCAAATATTCTATCAATAAGTAGGAAGTTGTTGATGCCATTATCTTTGTGGCTCATATTAATTTATGTATCTTTAGTTGATAGTGACATGAAAATGTGTACGCCATGTGAAAGAACTATTTATAATATTTAGTACTATAGTGACTGTATTTCTCTCATTTTCTGCTTGCCTTCTCTATTTGTATGAGCCATTAATTGTTATGTATGTGACGTATATTTTGATGATTTCATTGCTACTTGTTTTTCTAGGACAAGTATAATAGGCGAATAATGGAGAGAGATGCCCAGTATCCTATTGGAGAGGATAGTAATTGGCAATCTAATAGCAATATTTACTTAAAAGTTGTTAGTGGTGTTATTAAGAAATGTTGTGTAAAGGGATTATTGGGATCATAGGCTATTGCTTTTGCAAAATCTATTGCTTTGTCATTATCATATTAGTATTGATACTAGTTCTTTATTTCTAAACTTGTGTATTGTTCAATTGATAACACTCTTGTGGTATCATTATCGACTTTATATTATACTACTAATAACACTTTGGTAGTCTTATTATCAATTTTGTATTGCATTACTTGATACTAGTATGATATGTATATAAATTTTGATTTATGCTAATATTAATGATTGTTTATAGATTGAAATTTGCATAAGATAAAAACTAAAATAGCAAGTTAACTATAGAAATTAAAAACAAGTTAACACAAAATCAGAGATGGAAACAAAACTATCCAATTGATAAATTAAGAAAATTTTGTATCTAATTATGAGACACAAAATTAGATACGGAAATAATCAATTCAATTTTTTATCTGAGACGAAAATGATTCTGTATCTAACTTTTAGACACGGAATTATAGATGAAAGAGATATAAATGATTTTGTATATAACATTTAGACATGGAATTAGAGACGAAATAATTCAATCTTTCCATAATAAATCAAATATTGGATATGACTTTGGTTGTTATATTGAGACGAAAATTTTAACAATTTGACACGAAATTTTTCTGTGTCAATTTTAAGATGGATTTCATAATTATGTGTCTAAACATTTAGAGACCAAGGATTATGATACAAATTTTGTTTCGTGTCTAATTTTGTCTCAAATTTATTTAGACCCATGGTAAAATTCATTGAAACGGAGTATGTTCAGGACATGTACAAAATTTCACCACTTATCTACTACTAATCCTAGGTAAAAAATTGGTGAAAATTTCATCGAGTATCTAAACATATCAAATAACTTTGACACCAAAGATCAAGGTAAATTGGCTTCATATGAGATGACAAAAATTCACAAAGTTCATATGAGCCACATTGAACCTAAAAATGGATATGTAAAGTGAATAAAGCTATTCATCAATCATCTTAAGATAAAAAACCACTACCACATTAACACTTCCATGGTGTCTAATTGAAATCTATCCTATGATAATTTCAACCATAAAAAAATGAAACAAAGAGAGCAAAATTGAAGAGAAATCATGAAGAATTACCTAGAGTCCTCCCTTAGCCTTTTTCTTCCTTCCTTGCCTCCTTCACTCTAATATTTCTTAACCTCTCAAAATCTCTTCTTTTAGCCTTGTTCTCCCTCTTCTCTCTTCCTCTCCTCTATTTATGAGGAAAGCTCAAGTTCCCTTCTTGTTCTTTTTGCTATCCTCAACCACCTTCCCACTTACCATTGCCTCCCATTTTCTCACCTTTTGACCATTTTCGCTCTTGCTTTATTCCATATGTTCCCTTATTTATTTTTTATTCTTTTAATTTCATTATTTCATCCTTTTTCCAACCCACTAATTTCTCATATGTCTCCTTTATTATTTTTTTCAACTTAGTTAAAGTGATTGATTCCCTCCACACGTCATCTTCTCACATGCTTTATCCTAATTTTTTGACTTTTCTTTTTGATTTTGAGACAAGTTAATTTTGTTGTTGTTTTTTTTTTTTTTCAATTTTCTCCCATTTTTAATCTTCTTATTAAAATATCCCTATACCAAAATTTATGTCTTTCCTTTGATTTTTTTGAATTTTTTTCTTTTTTAAATTTCATGCTTTATATTATTGCTTTCCTTTGTCTCCCTTTTATTTATTGAAATTTTTGGATATTTTTGAATTTTTCTTTTTTTCTTTAATCATTGTTATTTTTCATTTCTAGATTTTTTTTAATTTTTAATTTTTAATTTTTTCTTAATTATTGTTATTTTCTAAAATTTCCTAGACAAATTACGGTGTTCACAGTTGCCCATCTTTACTTGTTTTTAGGTGAGTATAGAGAAAATGTAATTTTTTTTAAAATACTTGTGTGATGACAAGTAAAGATATGAACTTGTAATTTGTTCGGTAAAACGACATAACAACAATAAAAAATCTATTTCTATTCTTAAAAAAAATTGTGCTTCTATTCCTTAGAAAAAGTAGCCTTGGTTCTCTGATATCCTTGGCAAATAATTCTAATGAATGATGCCTCAAAATGAATGAAACATGGAAAAACCTAATAATTCAGGAATACATCATAAATGAGGTGCACAGAGTTGCCCATCTTTACTTGTTTGCTTTGTTGAAAATGAACCTTAAAGAGATTTTGGGTATTTTCAAAGAAGGAAAGAAGTAAAGATAAGCAACTTATTTATTGGAAAGACTAACAAACATGTAACGTATTAGGAAGCTTATGAAAATCTTGATGCCTTCAGTGTGGTACAAGTCCAACCAAGATAACGTAATGGAACTTAACATGAAAGCATAATGGCAAATGTGCAAAGGCATTTTAAAGATGAGACCATCCTTCACTGAAAATCATCTTGTTTACTAGAACTTGTTAGATTAATGTTTACAAGGCCTCATCTTGATTAGTAACTTGTTGAATGTCTTCTATCAACGAACACTGAGGAATGGAGATTGCCATATTAAATAAGCATGATAAAGCATTAGCAACTTTATTCTGTGGTCTAGGCTTGTAATTAATGGTGAAGTCAAAGTTGAGTAACTTAGGAAGCCATTGTTGTTGCTCTGGTGTCAGGATCACTTGATTAGAGAGACATTGTAAGCTTTTTTTTTATTTTTATATGTGTGAATAATAAAACGGTGTCCTAATAAGTAATGATGAAACATAAAGACAACTTTAGTGATTGCTAGCATTTCTCATGCATAAGCTGATCATTTCTACCAAATGCGAACCTTTCAATAGACCCTTGAGGGCATGAATGCTCACCTTGAGCGTATCAAGGCTTATCATGAGCAACCTCCTTAGGCTAAGGAACATAGATGTAGGAGTTGTAATTTTTTTCCTCCCTTTTTAATATGACAAAGGGGGAGAGAAATAAGAATAGGAGTTGTTAGGAAATTGTCAGTGTTTTCACTGTTTTGATTGTCAGTGTTTTATTGCTTCAATTGTCATTACCTTGATTGTTATTTGAATCATTTGATAGTTATTTTAGTAAACTTTATTGAGACTTTCTTATATTTCTTAAATTTAATGTGCTTGAATGAATACTTATGCCTTGATAATACTCATGCTTTGAAGTTGATGTTTTGAATGTTGAGAATACTATCCACCATTAAATAATTAAGTGTTTTAAAAACATAAACTTGAAAAAATTTTCTTTGTGAAGAACTAAAAATTTTACTTAGTCATCATAAAAAAAAAAAGGGGATTATTGAGCTTATTTGTTGAAGACTATGATTTTGATGATAACAAACACTAAAAGAAAGTTTTTCAATGTAATACATAGGTTTTAGATATTCTTCATTGTATTATCATGTCTTAGAAACCTTTGTAAATGATATTGAGGTGATAGGAAATGCTTAAAATGAAGGTAAAATTAATTCTAAGTCTTAAAGGTTGAAGAAAAGTTAGTTTGGTCCTTAGTTGACTGGCAGTCAATTGACCGTCGCCTTGCTAGCTAGCTACCTGGCCTTGTTTTAGTCGAATGGGAGCTTTCTATGTGGTCTCAGTTGACAGGCCACTTGGCCCTAGTCGATTGGCCTCCTTCTGAGAGGTCCTAGTCTACTGTTGGCTTGAGCCTTGATCGATTGGGAGCTCTCTGTGAGTCACCAGTTAACTGGCCACACCCAAATCAAGCCCAATCCCTTGCCAGCCTTACAAATAATTGATTGGAAGCTCATTGTAAGAGACTAGTTAACAGGCTATAGGTGAGCTGTTAACTATTAAGGTCCAGATTTAAATTTTGAAAAGGGAAAAGCTAGGCCAATTGACTGGCCATGAAAGGGCAGCCAACTAGGCAGTGGCATGCAAGCCTTAATGGGTTTATAATAGATATATTTTGAAATGTTTGACTCTCCACTCATTCTTTACGAATCTATTAGGCCTTTGTCTATATAAACACAACCTATGGACTCATAATCAACAAAAAAAACATTCAAGAGTGATTACATCATTATATTCTATCTTCATATTATCTCTTTATTACATTAGTACTTCACTGTATCATATACTCTATTTCAGATAGTTCATCTATATGTAATTCTTTCCTTTTTGTGAGAGAGAAGCTCAAAGAGGTCCCCTGAGAGAGTCAAGTTGAGAGAGAGCTTGGGTTAAGGAGGAGTTTATCCCTGGTTGTATTTAAAAAGGTTCCTTGAAGGAGTCAAGCTATGAGAGCTTGAGACTAAGGAGAGGTTTTCCTGGGTTATTGTATTTGTTCATTGAGATAGTGAAAAATCCCAAAAGGTTGCTTGAGGACTGAACGTGGGCTTGGGTAGAAGTTAAACCAAGATAAATCTCTATGTCCACTTTTTTCCCTTATTCTCTTTATATTCTGCATTTATTGTTTTGAATCATTAAGTTTGCTTTAATTGTTTTAAGTCTGAAAAACCTTTTCAAAGGATTTTAATATTCTGTAAATTTTATATAACACCCAATTTATCCCATCTTGGGTGCTAGACTTGCTAAATACTTCTCATGATAAATTGGAAATTTTGCATGGGGTCATATAATTGTAAAGAAAGAGAAGCTATAACCTAAGTGAAATATCAGAATTAGACATTAATCATTTTATGAAAATCAAAACCACACCATGTACAATTGTTAATTAGATGTGAGGGGACTGGAATAGGGCACAGGTAGATACTTGTAGAATTGTTGTGTGAGATTAAGATTCACGACTGTTTGTTAACTTACCCACAAGGATTGCATGCTCTCGACCAATTATGATTTTTCCCCAAGGATTGTGTTCTCTTAATTGATAAAGGATATACATGTCAAGTACCCATGACCGATAAACATATTGTCGATAGTTATCCCAGGTGTAAGGTCTCATATTACTATTCCTATGCATATATCAAAGTGAAACAACAAATGTTATTTAATAAGTGTGATGCATAATTGATAAGATGATAATAGTTTGCTATGTAACTAGTATTCAGATATTGTTTTTACATTTTCACAGGGATAATTTTTATAATAACTTCATGGTGAAAGAAATTTCTTTTATTTAACCTCTCATTTATCACCCTGTGGCTATGTTATTATATCTCTCTAAAATGCTACATGTTCATTTTTTATTCCTTCATATTCTTAGCCAAATTAGGCTCTTGGAATTGAGGGTGGAGCTTAGAGGTTGTTTGGTGAGCCCATTTCGCTATGTGATAGCCAAAAATTATGCATTTTGCAATTTTGTAATATTTTTGCCACTTGGGTTTTGCACTGGATTGTATATATACCTTTTTGTTAGTTCTAGACAACCACACAAGCAGGGATCTCACCCTCCTCAGTTATATTGTTAATGTATTTTGTATGTCTTCTTGGTTTGGATGAGGGCTAAGCTCTCATAGGATACTAGTTATTGCAGATAGGTGACATGTAGAAATTTTGGAAAATTCATATTTATGAGAAGGTTCTACCAAAATTTTTACAGAGTCTTAATATTGTTTAATCACTAATGTTGTCCTATGGATGTTAAATTTTTATGCTTGATCATCAAAGAATATTTTGATTGCATGTTTAGGGCGTGTGGTGAAACATACTTGTCCTTCCATATGCATAGTAATTACTAACCTCTGAATAAGCATCAGGGGTCTTGTAATAATTAAAGAATTGCTCTGCTCTGAATACCATTGGAGCAGATTAGTTTCGTCGAATCTAGGAAAATTGAGCTTGATGTTTTTGGCCTTGAATGGCTGGTATGTTGAAGAGGGCGTTTTACACCCACCCAAGGACGAGTCACTCCTCCACAGTTATGGGGCTAACATATCAGGCGTTCAATACTTTGTGCCATAGTTTCAATGGCATTAAAGGTGTCAACAGAATGCTCGAGTCACTCAGAACGACCATTATCCAGATCATCCTTAAAACCAAATGTCTTTGCTAATTTTTAGATCTCAGCAGCAAGGTCTTTAAGCCAAGTGTTTTCAGCTATTTTAGAGTCAATGAAAGCACAAATGAAATGGTTAGAAGGCAAAACCTTAAAGAAATGAGTACAGATGAGAGAAGAGAAATACTTTGGTATTATATATTAACAAATGCAGTAGCAAAGAATTACAAAACATGCATAACAAAATGCAGAAGTAAGAAGAAGGGCAAGCGGCAACATATATCAGAGAAGAAGAAGAAACTTTAAGGAGAGGACTAGCCAAAATCTTCCTTGCCACCTCTAATGACTACACTCCCTGGAATTCCTTCACCTTGCAACTCGGATATCGAACTCTGTTACTCCTCCTCATAGATCCTAGCGCCACGTGTTGGTCATTCTGTTGCTCCTCAACCATTTCTCCATCACTCACCACGTTGACTCATGCTAAAATATCCGTCTCTGCATCATCCACGTGTACAATCTCAGGCCCATCCATAACAGATACATTGTGGACACTTAATAAAAACTAAATCACAATTCTTGTAACACGAATAGTTCTAAACGAATTTTAATTGCATTTAAATTTGACTTGATAGTGTATATACAATTTCTATGGTATTTGTTGTTTCTTGTGGATATTGGTTATTGTTTGTGCTAGATATTGGTCTGTTTTTACGAATGTGCAGGTATAAGTTTGGTGAAAAATAATAGATAATTAAATATAACTAATTTTTTATTTAACAAAAAATGGATTGAGCGGTGGCTAAAACTATTGTCAAAACACCACTAGGTTTTATAACAACCATAAAAGCTTTTAAGTTCCGCAGTCATTAAACCATGTGTAAACTTCATCAATAGGTATTGGACCATGCTAAACCGAAACGTTTTAACAACGGTTTTCCATAACTGTTATTAAATCTAAGAATTAACAATGTTTATGAACCCAATGTTAAAACAAATAGGATCGATGGTTTTTCCAGCGGTTGGTAAAACATATTTTTAAATCCATTATAACAGTTGAATGTTTGTTGATTTTAATAATCGCTGCAAAAATCTGTTTGCGGCGGCTAAAGCCAGTGCTAAAGACTTAAAAACTATGGCAAAAATCCATTTTTTTTATAACACTCGTTATTATTGTAGCATGCTTTGTCTTGAATTTTGTTATCAACTAATAAATTAAGAGTACTCCTTCAATTTTATTTATGTTAAAAACAGAAATTCTTCTTTTTACAAAATATATATCAATCGTTTTTATATTTTAAAAAATAAACCCTGCATTTTTTTAACTTATGTTATTAACTAATAAATTAAGAGTAAAAATATTTTTCTACCCTAAAAAAGATGCTAACATTTAGTGCTTTTATACAAAAAATATAGGATTTCGTAAGAATTTGACCACTAAATCTAACATTTGACCAGTTTTCTACTTTATTATTTTAATCAGTTTGATTAGACTTTACATATTTATTTAAAATTTAAAATAATGGCATGTGTTTGAAAATATAAGGGAGGTTTGTGTGCAGATAAAGTTAAACTTTTTCCTGTATATCCAAAATATTAAAGGAGTTCTCATATTTATATAAATAAGTCAAAGTATTAAACTCATCAATTTTGTTATCTTTTTAAAATATATTTATATCAATTAATGTTCCGTTTGCAGTTTCAAAATAATATACCAAACTCAGATTGCTCAAATAAAATCATACTTGATTTGTATGATCAGGATGAAAAGGAAATATTTGAATTGTGGCTGACAATCAATAAGTTAGAATTGATATACATAACAATATAGTTAATTGCAACAGAAAATCTGGACAAAATTAATTATTTATCAAAAGATGAATGACAGAGTCAATATTGCCATAAGAATACAATAAATATTTCCCCCTTTGATTTGCCATTGATTTAGATATGACATAATTTCAAACATGTATAGAAGTTAATCTGCATATTCATAGCATTAAAAACAAATTAGCGTTAATGGCGCTATCCTTTTGCAAACCATTAATTTCCATAAATTACAATAGCACTGCGTATAGCAGTATAAATATCACAACAATCATGAGTTCCATTCATTCATTCTAATACACAGTCCCAAAAGAGAGAGAGAGAGAGAGAGAGAGAGAGAGAGAGCAAAACCACATTTCTTCTCTTTGAAGCATAAGAAACAATGGCTCTCAACAAAATTTCGGTCATGGCCATGTATTTTGGGCTGCTTTTGCTTGCTGTAAATGGTATATGTGCTACTATAATATATATATATTTCTGTCGCTTATTTACTTCTCTTTTTCTTTTTCTTTATTCGTTTAGTTTTGCCTTCCTTGATCCTAAAAGGAGAAAAAGAAGCACTTGAATATATTTATTTTCTAGCTTTGTTTTTTTTATATATATATTTTTGTCAATTCTCTGCTTCTTCACTAATTGATTACTTTTTTTCTGCTTTTATCAGCAATGGCAGTCACCGCTTCATCCTTTACAGGTAATTGATGCTTTATGAATAAAATTTTATTTTGGTTTTATGTATCAATATCTCCTAATTTAGACCGTTGGGACATTTTCTTTTTCAATCTAATCATTCACAGATAATATATGTTTTGATTTGGTCTCTCATAACTCTTTTATGTATGGATATCTTTTAATTTTGATCTGTTACAAATAAAATTATTATCAATAATATCTTTTATATATTATAATTTTTCAAAGATACTTTTTACAGTAACTTTATTTGTGTGGATCAAATTAAAAAGCAGCTAAGGATCAAAATAAGAGTTTACTCCATACTTTATTTTGACTCTCATTCCTTGCTTTTATATATTAAAAGGGTGATGAGCTCTCGAAATCGAGCTTTCTACATGTTGGATTGGTTTACATATTCATGTACGTAAATAAAACATTACTTTTGCACAAGTTGATCGAGAGTTTGAACTCCAAACTCTAGTAAAATGCCCCTAAAATTATATATCATCGGTTTAAGTACTATTTAACTAAGATTGAATCAGTAAATTGCATATCACTCACTACTATTGGGTAGCCAATTTTTTAGAATGTTGCTTTATATATTATTTTCTATAAACTCTACATAAAAATCTACATAGATTATAGAAAGAAAAACATAATTCTGATCTCTTCATATTTTAGCGAGAATATGAGATCATATTTGGTTATAACGAATGGTTGGATCAAAATTACATAGTCCAAATTTAAATTAAGGACCACATGTGGTTATACACTCATATTTTCTATCTGTAAATGTGATCCTGCCAAAAGATAAGGGGATTTAAATTGAAGAAAAAACATGACCATTTGATATCAAACTTGGAGAAACCTAATCATGAAACAACATTCATTAATTATAACTGCATTTGCGTTATATTAATGTATTGTATAACAATGCAGAAGCAATGGTGAATGCGAACGTAACAGAATGCAAGACAAGTTTCGTGGAGATAACGCAAGGCCCAGGAGGTACCCTCCCAAGTGGAACTCCAATATTCTCAGTGCTGATACTGAACCAGTGCCCTTCAGACTGCAAAGTAGCACAAGTCCACGTGAACTGTGGGTCCTTCACCTCAGAGAAAGTCATTCTTCCTACCATATTCAAGCGTGTGGGAGACAATGATTGCCTTGTCAACAATGGCGTTCCTATTGTGGTTGGTGCTGTTGTGTCCTTTGACTATGCCAATACTCAGCAGTTTCCTCTTCAGGTTTCGTCTGTTCAGTGCTTGGCATAGATGAACCAGAAGAATAATAATATATATATTGTGACATCCCTAAATACCAAATAAGATACATACGACAATATTAAGGACCATAAATATACAAGGTCACTTACATTACAAAGTAGAATCTAGGGACTAATTGCAAAATTTTAAAACTTTATATATCTTACTCATATACATGGATAAGCTAACAAATGAATTATCTACTCACAACCACTAAAACCTTATAACTCGTGTGGGTATCAAACACATAATCTTCATATCTAAGCCTAATAAAAGGAAATTGGATAACCATGGTTTTTAAACTCAATTGAACCTAATGTAAACTTTGGATATTATGCTAGCCTTAACTCAAAAGTTAACATCTTAAATTCAAGACAATCCTTATATAAACCCAAGCCCAATTTCCAAACCCAAAGTAAGTTTCAAACAGATAAACTAGTCATCCTACATGGTTCCACACGTGGGTCCAACCCATTATCTTTTCTTTCTCTCTTTCCACATGCAAAGGTTAAATACTTTAAAATTCCAAACTTTTGTTCCATCTACACGTGAACCCATACATCTTCTATCTTAAATGCATGTGTACCACTTTCTCTTATTTCTGAAGAACAAATGCACTAAAGTGTGTCATCCTATTAGTCAAACCAAGTACTCTTTTCTTCTATCAATTACCCTTTCAATTCTTAAAGAAACTATCATATTTCCAATTATTCCTTGCACGTCTAACCATAACATTTAAATGTGAAATTCATATTTTGATAGTCCCAGTCTTACCATATACAATTCCCATGCGAGCTAATTTATGCAAGGTATACCATTTTCATTAACTGTGCCCAATCTCTAAATCACTGATGACATTAATCAATCCATATCACTTAAGCAAATTGCATATCACATCTATCACCAATTCTCTTGGCCAATCCAAGCCTAGTGTGCAATTTCCAAGGCTTCTCTTGTTTCACCTGTAAGCCTACTATCTCCAAGCTAAAGACAAAACCATATAGCATGAACGTACCATTATTGTTGATGTGATGCATGCTAAGTCAATCTTTCAATCTTTTGCTCTTAGGGTTTCAACAAGGATTCAAATCACATTTTTGAACTTACCTAAAGATGACCTTTTTATAAATCCAAACATAAAAGACAACCAATATAACTAAGTCATTATTCCATGACAAGATCATGCCAAGCTTACATTATCTATCACTAATTAATTCCATTGGCTACTTTATCCTTGAAAACTTATAAATTTCCTTGCTTAATCTCGGTCAAAGTGTACTTATATCTTCAAAGTAATTAAAATTCCTAAAATGGACAAGACAAGAGACCAATGCAACCTTAAGGATATCTAATAATTGATTACTGGTCATCTTCATTAAAGAACTAGTCTTTTCCACCAATAACACTTGCATCTTGCTTGGTTTTCTTACACTTAGGAATTGTAACCTGGGGTTTCCTTTATTTAACGCATGTAAGATTGACAAGATGAAAAACAATAACAACAAATAATAGTCTCAAGGCTAATTTAAGTTAAAGTACTAGTCATGTTGTAACATCCTAGTAATTTTAAACCCATCTTAATTGAAAATATAAATTTATATGGAGTATATTAAATGTATATGAGGCCAAATTAAGTGAAAGTTAAGTTGGCAAGTTAACCTATAATTATTAGTTAGCCTATAAGAATTTAATGTACCTAGAAAATAGAAATAAATATAGAATTTTAAGGACTACAATGAAAGGAAAAAATAATATCTAGTTTTAGAAATTATAATTTTAACTACTTTAGGGGCTAAAATGAAAAGAAAAATATTGTTTAGGATCAAAATATAATTTTAACCAATGCACAATAACCGTGCACAATAAATGTAGGTAGCACAGTGATTGTAAATAGTAAAATGTCAGCAGTACAGTAACAAAAAACTTCAATAAATAGCACGAACATTTTTTAAATTTTCACATTAGAAGGAGAGATGAAGTGAAGAAGTGTTCGTAAAAAATTTTGATTTCTAACTAGTGTAAAAGTTAGTCAGTACTTTTATTCTCTATATACCTGTTTAGAAATAGATTATTAATATATTTCAGTATGTCTTGTTATGTATGCATTTAGTTAGCTTTGTTCATCTGTAAATTGTCACAAAGTAATTTCTATAGACAGATTGAACTCTTGAGTTCTTAAAACTCACCGTGATGATAATTTGGTCAATATTATGACATGATGATGATATGACGAGGTAGCTACAAGTATAGGATTAGGGTTACAAGAGAATCCAAAGATGCATTAAGTTACATAGCCCAAATTAATACTCATAGTTCTTATAGTATGTATGATAATGATAATTATATATTCTAAATAAGGTACATGACTATTAAGATTTATAATCTCATCAAAGTTGTTTAATATTTTTAAGGTGAACATTCTTATAAAGATAAAGTAAAGCAAACCATGTAATATGCTATAGAACTTATATGTCAATTATTGTTTATATTTTATTATAAGGATGATGTGTATAATATGTCTGTATTACATGCCTATCATGAATCTATTTGTATTTATAAATATGTTTTCATATAAATTATTTAGTGTGTTTTCCGTGAATATTTTTAATATACATTTTGGTTCTGATAAAATATCTAATGACCTTATTTTGATATGGATTCTTTTTTTATTTTTTTTTAAACTAGTCTTTTGAAAGTATTGAACTATTTCATACATTAAATTTCTACATACTATGTACATATTGATGGTGAAATCTCATTTAATAGAATGATCAAAATAAGACATTAAAATGAAATTAAATAGTACATTTATGAAGCCTTATGGGCCTTGTACATGTAAGACTATGGCAAACTATGCCACCTAAATGACTAATTTAGATCCTATAAGTTCATTAGTAAAGTAATTCATCTTATAAATCATGAGATGTATGGTAGGTTTAAACTGCCTAAATGGTCACTGGAAAGTGGGATTATTATATTTTCTTGTACTTTAGTCTGAGATTAAAATCTCAAATCTTAGGTATGCGCAGGAACGTTCTGGAACATGAACCATGTAAAAGGCTCTTGGATCAATTTAGACTTAAAAAAGTAAAAACTAAATTCACATTAAATTTTAAGACAAGAAGGGATTCCTAACTACCAAGAGTATTATTATTATTTTTAAAAAGGACTATACATACATAAAAGATTTAATTATTGAGAAGTAGTATTTTTTTTTTTTAGGCATTACATTTGTCTATTTAAAACATAATCATTTGATGGCCTAAAGAAAGAAAAGAGGTTTAACATCTTGTAATTCATTTATTTCTTAATTCCAAGACTTAATCACATACCAACATTATTATATGCCTTAGCCATTAACCATTCTTACAGTTAAGATTAAATTTATTCTAAGTTCAATTCGAAACATGCATTCTAACATAAACAAATCAAGATAGATAACCACAAACAAGGTTCATAGTGCCATACATCCATCATGTCATAAGAAAAAGGGTATAAAAAAAGTATCATAGGGTTTACAAAAGTTAGGTAAGGGATTTTGTTTAATTACAACAAAAGAATCCCTACATACACTATTTGCCTGCCACTAAAATACAACAAAACATTTTCCCCCATCATCATCATCACATCTAAGGCCTATAAATCACATATGTAATGACTCTTGGCCAAAGTTTCAGAATAAGATATTGATCTCTTAAGTAAAGCTTACTCATAGTGATCTCGACAATGCTTTCTCCTCCATCTAAAGAAAAGAAAAAAAAAGAGCAAATCCTTCATAGTTTTGAATAAATCTAAAGGTATCAAAGCGAACGATTTTAACTTGAAATTTTGGAAGAAAAGAATGATCATATTTTAACAAATCTCAATAGATATATAAGCATTCACAGATAATTAAGTAAGGCACAAGAAGAGATTGTAAATATACATCAAGTAAACTATTCATTAGGATGCAAATAAATTCAAAGATCCATATGAACATCATGCATGACTATTGCCATAGGCAACCACATCCTTAAACACACCAAGCATAGTGCCTCAAACTAATATAGTGTCACCTATAAGAAGGGCACAATCACTGTCATGTACTAAGGAAAAAAAATAAGTGAAGAGCTTAGATATCTACCTTAAAAGTAAGGCATTTTTTAGTTACTATTCTAAATTAAGAAGTGAAAATGGAAGAGAATGAAAGAAGAAAACTTTATTTTATAGGCTTACTTAGTCCGTAACTCTATTGGCCAACCTCATCCTTCTTCTCCCTTTTTCAATGTATCTTTCTCTCTCTCTCTCTCTCTTTCTCTATCACTTACACAAGCATGGAAGAAGAAAGTGAGGCATTCCTTAGTTACTATGCTAAATTAATAAGAGAAAATGGAAAAGAATAGGAGAAGAAAACTAGATTTTATAGGCTTACTTGGTCCCTAACTCTCATGGCTAAGCTTTGCCTTATGTTCCCTTCTTCAATATATATATATATATATATATCTCCCTCTCTCATGACATCTTTCTTTCTTTCTCTTTCTCTTTCTCTATTACTTACACGAACATTCACTGTTAGGGATTTAGATCAAGATGGTTGACTTTGAGACATGAGTGATGCTTTTTGAAGAGAACAATTCACCCCCATACGAAATTGCTAGAGGATTATGGCAAAGGTTCTTTCAAGATACAATAAAGCCTTACAAATTCTTTGATTAGCAAACTTGAAGAATTCCCTAGATTTCTCACTCAAGTTTCTAGAATTGTATCAATCAATTTTAACTTGATTTATCAATTTGGCACAAAAGCTACTATTTATATAAATAAATAGGCATAGCCAAGAGTCATGACTCTTCGTTTTAGATGTGTCATTTAAAAATCAACCATGATGGCACATGAATATTCACATATTAATAGGCATCTTTAATGTCTTTTAATGTTGAACGTTACTCAAGGAAGAAACCTTTCATATATTTGCATTTATTCTGATATTTGGAAGAAGGAATCATCCTTTCATATACTAAACTATATTTTGCGACATTTTGGTTTAAACAAATAACCACATTAGTCTAAATAATTCCTTTGATCACGATAAATAATCTTGTTTACATCTAAAACCTTAATTCTATCCAAACATATATAAATTTCACTAAGGAATCCACATAACTATAAGCCCAATGAATTTGCAATCATATTTTCTCAATAATCCCCCACTAGATTGACAATTCTAAAAATTAAGAATTATAGTCATGCATAAAGAAATGGTATAGTCTAATTTAAAACCTCCCTTAGTGTGAACCCTCAAGGCACCAATAAAGTGATAGGTGGCTAGTCGCTTAAACCATTACTCTTGAGTTGGTACAGGGAAAGTCACGTACACAATCATAAAATATTCGAGTAAGAGTTTCATTGCTTAAGCACTATCATGGCCTAGTTCTCATCTCGTTTTTATGAACATGTATGAGCGAAAAATTATAAGAAAACTCTCATTTGAAATGGCACCACTTTAGGTCCATATTGGTGGATTTCACGACAACTAATGTCCATCCATTAAGAACATATAACTCATCCTTTTAAATATAAGCACTAAATCCTAATTCTTAATGCATGTTGTCATTCAATAACTTGTTACTACCCTTTAAACCTTAAAACTAACCTTTAGTTAGAACAAAGTGGAGTTCCCATGATCAATGACGTGATTAGTAAATATGCTTTAGTTCTATCTTATCAGTGGTGCTCTTAACTAAATCCTTTAACAACCTTTTCATCAATGGGTCCTTTGACAAACCTTTCATTATAGCCTGGTGTTTCTTATTTCTATGAACATGTATGAGAGAGAAACTGTAGGAAATCTAATGTTTGAAGCGACACCACTTCATGTCTATATAGGTGGATTTTATGAAAGCTCATGTCTATCCATTAAGAGTATATAGCTCATCCTCCTAAACAAACATATGCCCTAAATCTTTATTCTTAATGCATGTTATCATTCAATAACTTGTTATTAACCTTTAAACCTTGAAACTAAACTTTAGTTAGAATAAGGTAGAGTTACCATTATCAATGACGTGATTAGCAAATAGGTTTTAGACCCATCTTAGCGGTGGTATTGTTAACCAAATCACTTGACAAACTATTTGTTATAGCCAAGTGCTCATCCCATTTATAAGGACATGTATGAGAGAAAAATTATAAGAAAACTCTTGTTTTAAGCAACACCACTTCCTATCCAAATAAGTGGTTTTTAGTACAACTAATGTCTATCCATTAAGGGTATACAACTTATTGTTCTAAACATAAGCACTAAATCCTGATTCATACTGCGTGTTGTCATTCGATAACTTGTTAGTACCCTTTAAACCTTGAAACTAACCTTTGGTTAGAACAATGTGGAGTCCCCATTATCAATGACATGATTAGTAAATAGGTTTTAAACCTATCATAGCGGTAGTGCTATTAACTAAATCCCTTGACAAATCCTTCATCAATGGGTCTACTAAATTGTCATTTAACCTAATAAAGGTAACAATCATTTCACTGTCCCTAATTAATTGTCTCACTTACTCATGTCTTTAAGTTAAGTGCCTAGACTTTCCATTATACACCTATGCTCAAGATATGGCTAATTCGCTATCGTAATAAATAGAAAAGATACATTGTGGCCACAACTTTATATCTAATAAGATATCTCTTAGCCATTTCGCTTCCTTGCTGGTTACTACTAAGACTATAAATTCAGCCTCCATTGTCAAATATGAAATGCAAGTTTGTTTTTTAAAAGCCAAACTAGTGGTTTTTCCTCTAATTGTAAAAATCTAACCCTAACCTGACTTGTTTTCACTTAAATTTGTAATCTAACTTGCATCTGAATAACCTTCTAGTACTGTAGGATAATCACTTTAATATAATCCCAAGTTGTTGGTCTTCTTAAGATAACCTAAAACTCAAGAAATAACTTTCAAATGATTGATACTAGGCTTACTTGTAAATCTAGACAATCTACACACATTAAAAGCGATATCAGGTTTAGTGCAAAGCATTGCATACATTAGACTTCCAATAACACTAGTGTATTCCAACTACACTATAGCCCTAACAAGATTCTCACTTAACTTAAAGTTTGAATCATTTTGAGTGTTTAAGTCCTTAATACTCAAATGTTTAAACTTTCAAAACTTTCTTGATATAGTGAGACTGGCTTAATGCAAAACCTCCTTTGTGCATTTGCATATTTATACCCAAAATTTTATCAACCTTATTTAGATCTTTCATCTTAAATTTTGAAATTAGATACTATTTGGTTTCAAGAACACCTTCTAAGTTCATCCCAAAGAACATCAAATCATCCATGTAATGACAATTAATTACTCCATAATTATAATTGAATTTCATGTAAACACACTTATTAGCACTATTATGCGAAAAACCATATGACAAGATTAGTGAGTCAAACATCTCATGCCACTATTTAGGCACTTGTTCCAAGCCATATAGTGACTTGATTAATTTGCACATCTTATGTTCATTTCCAGGAAGCACAAAGCCTTCTAATTGTTTCATGTAAACTTTTTCATTGAGCTTACCATTTAAAAATGGTGTTTTAATGTCCAGTGGATGAACATGCAATCGGTAAATATATGCAAGTGCCAATAGAACTCAGATAGAAGTTATCCTAGTCATTAGTGCATAGGTGTCAAAATAATCTAGGCCTTCCTTTTACTTAAGTCCCTTAGCTACTAATCTAGCCTTAAATGTTTATGATGGACCTTTGGGATTGTTCAACCTTTTGAACACCCATTTACACCTGATTGGCTTTGATCCTTGAGGAAGATCTACAAGGATCCAAGTAATGTTAGACAATATTGAATCCATTTCATTATTGATTGCAATGTTGAATCCCTAGGAGCCATAACTTCACTATAGGATTGTGGATCACCTTCACATTTAGCATAATATGGATCTTCTTTGTAATAACCCAATATGTGTGTTTGTGTGTGTATATCCTAAAACTATACGTAGTTAGAGATGTATGATCTTTACAAGGATAAAGAAAATAAAATTTTAAAGATTAAGATAAAAGTAGAAAATAATGTTTAGGGTAGAATCATACTTTTAACAAATTATTAGGCATTAAAATGAATGAAACAATATATCATAAGATAAAAATATAGTTTTAACATTATATAGTAATTTGTATAGTGCAATATAGTAATTTGCATATTACTAAATAGCAACTTACATAGTAAACTATCGACAATATAATAATATGTATAGTGTCAAACAATAATTTGCATAGTATCAAATAGTAACTTATGTAATAAATGTCTTTGCATAATAAATGTAGGTAGCATAGTAACTTGCATAGTATAGTATAGTCACTTATATAGTACCAACGAGTAACTTGCATAGTACTACAAAACTTCTATAAATAACATGAACATTTCATAGTTTTCTCATTTGAGCTTGAGAGAAAAGAAAAGAAATAGAGGTCGTGGAAGAAGCGTTTCTATTTTAACTTGTGAGAAAGGAAGCTTTATGGATACCTCTTTAATCAAAGTTATATTGTAGGAATAAGGGATCTCTACTATTGATCCCTATCAGTGAGTGTATAATTAGCAAAGTAGAATCTTTCATTTTACCAAATAACTTTATTTTCTTGTCTAACTTTCAATTTCCTTATTACATGCTCTGCATCTTATAGGGGAGATAAATCCATGTTTTTTAAAACTTTCTAACTGCATATATATAATATAATATGTACAAATATATAATAACACGATGACAAATGATATTACTAAATTATATTAGTTATTGTTATTATGAAAGGCACTTGATATATGAGAAGTGCAAAGTGAATGTTATATTATATAAATTAAGGAAAAAAGTTATATGTAAGGTGAAAGTTTGTGGTAAAACTCTTAATTATAATTTTCTTCCTTTACTTTATCTACATGTTTCATGTTGGTATTTTATCTAGGTTTATCTTCTATGACTGTTGTATTATTGTATTTTTTATTTTAATCCTTTATATTATTGTCACTTTCTCTCCTAACCACTCTTTATTTTACTTCATCTTCAAGATTATTTTAATTTAAATTAATTTATGGTAATTAATATGTTTAAGTAAAAAATTTTTATTTGTGTATCTTATTTACACAATTTATTTAAATTTAGTATATTTTATAATTTAAAGGTTGGATAGAAATTCATGTAAGAACCACGTAGCCATTAGGAGGGGTAAGGACCTTGGTGCACCTTGCTATGATGATTATTAAAATGTATTATGTAAAGGAATACGGGTATGACATATTAAGTAAAGGGATACAAATATAAGATATTGAGACATGTCTGATAAAAGGATAAGGTTAAGAGATATTAAGACGTATCTAGTAAAAGGATATGAGTATAAATTATTAAGATGTATCTAATAAAGGGATAGGTTATGAGATATTGAGACACATTCGATGTGGGATATGGTTTTTACATGCATGCTAATCCTAGTCCTTTCCTTAATACCCACTTTGTACAATATTATAAGGTTTTGAAATGGTATTTTTATTTTATCAAAACTTATTATTTGTTAGAAACTCTAAGGCCTCTCTTGTTTCCCCTTCCACTTACTTTATTATTTATTTACTCGCGAAGTTAGTGGTAGACTTACACTTCTCTCTTTAATATTTTTCAAATCAGTAAGTGCTAGTAAAGTTGCTATGAGAATTTTCTTACTGTCTAGACTTTTTGGTATGTCATTTTAGGTTAATCACAGTGTACGTCTGACTTTAAGGTGATGGGTGCTAGATATATATTTGTTTGGGGTTTATAAATGTCGAGAAGTATTATAAGCCTTGTGTGGGCTTTTTTCTTTTTATATTAAATGTATATTGTGAGACATTATTAAGTTGGTCAGTATAATATCATTGTGAAATTATTGAATTATATTTCAAAGTGTGTCAAATGTGTTTTATTGGTATTTTATGGAAAATGCAAAAATGCTTTCTACCTCCCTCAACAAGGTAAGCTGGAGACTGTAAGAAATGGATATCGGGATCAAAGTCCTTTACTTTTCTAATTCTTTGACCTTTTCTCAGTTCCATAACCTTCTTGTCATAAAGATGTCTTTTGGTTTGACCACTTGAAATTAAATTTTCAGGCCTTTATTTAGAATCTATTAAACCATTAGAAATTTGATCACTAGAGACCAATTGATTTGACACTTGTTCTGAATCTGTTAAGTCATTAGAAAACTTATTTTTAATGAACTCAGCATCCCTTGTTTCAATTATCGTATTTGACACTAATTATGAACTTCGATAAGCCTTAGAATTTTAGGCATATCTAATGAATACACCCTTGATGGCTCTTGGCCTAAACTTAGTTCTCCATTGATTAGGAACCCTATAATACACCAAGCACCCCCATACTTTAAAATAATTCAAGGTTGTTTTTCTACCTTTCCATAACTCATATGAAAAGACCTTGAAGTTTCTCGTTGGTATCCTATTAAGGATATGACATGCAGCTAATAATGCCTCACCCCACAGATTATATAGAAGTTTAACATTCAGTAACATTGAGTTAACCATATCCACCAAAGTACGATTCTTCCCCTCCATTAAACCATTTTGTTACAGAGTACATGGTGTAGAACATTGATGCACCACACCTTGCTTTTTACCAAAAACATCAAATTCAAAAGAGAAATATTCACCGCCTCTATCACTACGAAGCACTTTAATTTTCTTAATATGCAAATTTTCAACCTTAGTCTTAAACTGTTTGAGATACATATAAGTAAATTTAGAGAAGTCATCTATAAAAGTAATAAAGTACTGTTATTCACCTCATGTGAGATTTCCATTTAATTCACAAATATCTTGATGTTCAGTGTTATATTTCTCCTCAAGAGTTGTCCATATTTCCATTAGAGACTTTATTGACATGTAGAGATTGTACAAGTGTTAGACAAGGTGTTGAAAATGTGTCCATAACAAGTGAACTCGTCCTCTTCGTGCTTTTTCTTGAGTTTAGCCACTTTTGGGATTTCCTTGAGTGTGGTCCCAAGAGAAGGTCATCCACGGTTGCAAGTTCAGATCTAAAATGTATGCAACATTTAAAATGGTGAGAAGGAACAATGTCTTGTCTTTCTATCAATTGAAGTTAGTGCCATTGAATTAATGAAGTTTCATAAACTTAAGATTCATCACTTTGAACACATAAGTGGCCTCTTTTGCCATTTCAAAATAGATCTCTTTGATTGGTAGGGACTTAAATCAAGATGGTTGACTTTGAGTTGTGAGTGATGCTTTCTAAATAGAACTATAAACCCTCACACTAAGTTACTAGAGGGTTATGTCAAAGTTTCTCCCAGGATACAACAAAGTCTTACAAAAATTTCGATTAGCAAACTCGAATAACTCTCTAGATCTCTCACTCAAGTTTGTGGAATTGTATTAATCAATCTTAATTTGATTGATCTATTTGGCAAAAAGGCCTCAACTTATATAAATCAATAGGCACAACATGACTCTTTGTTTTGGGCACACCATAATGGCATATAAATATTCACATACTAATAGGTATATTTAATGTCTTTTAATGTTGAATGCCTGCATTTATTTAGATGTTTGGAAGAAGGAACTATCCTTTCATATACCAAACTATATTTTGTGATCTTTCAGTTTAAACAAATAACCATATTAGTTTGAATAATTCCTCTTATCAAGATAAATAATTTTGTTTACATAAAACCTTAATTCTATCCAAACATGTATGAATTATACTAAGTAATCCACATAATTATAATATCAATGAATTTGTAATCTAATTTTCTCAACACTCACTTGCACTAAATGGTCTCACACCCACCTATTTATAGTTTGGGATCTTGGCTTTCTTTTTCACCAAGTTAGGACACTTGTCCCTGTTTATGTGTAAGTGTTGCCAAGTGTTATCCTCCCTTTGCACGCATGAAGCCATTTGTCTTTAATAAATTGTGAGCCAATCATCATCAAGCACATTTCATCTTTTAATGACTAAAATTGCATCTTGGCCCCACATCCTTTCTTTGTCATGGCTAAAATTACCAAACGTGGTCTTATACATAAGTGGTTGTGTATATCAAGTGGAATGTTCTGTTTGGTCCTTTCCAAGGATTGCTCTTTTTCCCATAGGTCAATTAATTCTTTCATTTTCTAGGAGTTTATTTCGCCCACTTCCCTCTAAGTTTGTGTAATTACAATGGAGTCCTCTAATCTTTCTTAGGTTCGCAAATAAGGACAACCATTTAGGATGTTTTAGCTTTTAAGTTAAACTGTCACCCATCAGGTTTGGAAAATTTTCTTGGTTTCGCAAAGCTTTCTTGTATTCTTAAACCATGCCTACCTAGACTTTACTACTTAGGATTAGGTATATGGAGCTATTACATAATTATATTTTTGCCCTAAATGTCCTTTATGATTTTCAATTAAGGACAAAGGGACCTAAATGAAAAAATTAGGATGTTACATCTATGCTTGGAGTGGGGTTTAGAGACGATTAAGCACTTCTATGATAAGTACTTTAGTTTAAGACATATGGGGGTGGGTTTCTTATCAAATAGAATAGCACTTCCAGTCTGAAGTTTCTAGTGATAATGATCGCTAGATATAGTTGACTTATTGTCAATGTTCGTGAGAATTAATAGTGACATAAATTATGACTTTTGTTTTCGGTACTGGAAGACAAATAATTAATTAAAAAAATGAGTTAACAAACAATTAAAACTATTCTGACGGAAAAATGATTAGCAGGGCCAAGTTCTGAGAAAGAGTTAAACTTGTATTATCTGAATTTGAAGAATGTTTACAAAAAGTCGTACAATGTATGAACAAAGTAATGAAAAAATAGTTTCAATTAACTTTTCAAATCTTTTTTTTTTTCTTACTATATATTTTCATAAAACTACATTTTAAAGATTAACAGAACACTCTAATATTGGAATACTGCTAATTTTAAAATCATATTGCCCCTTAATTACTGCTAATTTTAACCGAAAGTTAATGTTTTCGTTTTAGTTCAAAATTCAGTAGATAATTTTTTTAAAAAAAAAATAGTTATGTTCTAGTTTTGTAAATAGAGATTTATTAAGAAAAGTTCTCCTTACATTTTAAAGATTAACAGAACACCGCTTACCCACAATGCTACGTCTACCTTATATACGCAAAATGTTATATATATTTACTTGTAATTTTTATACTTAACTTCAAAAAAAATTTAAAACTATATTTGGATTGATTTGATGTATTGAACACTCAAGAATTTTGGGTATTGCAACAAAACTAATCAATTTTTAACATAATGGAGAATTTCAATATTAATTAGTTGATATATTTACTCAAATCTAATAAAAAATTTATATATTATTAACATAATAGAACAATATTTATACTTCACGTAAAAATTTAATTTTTTTTATTTGTTTGGATGCAAAAATATTTATACTCAAGTTTTAAAATTATTAGTATTTGTTTGGTAATAGGCAAAAATAAAAAATTGTCTTTTTCTCATATTTTTTTTCTTGTTGATTTAAGTAATTGTTGAAGTTATTAATATTTATAGTTAGGAAATTATTATTTCTTTTTAGATAATTTGTGATCAAAATCAATTTGTACATTCTTTATTTCTTTCTGACAATGATTTGAAAAATAAGATTTCTCTATAGCTAACTTGAATTTATTTATTGTTTTTGTTTAAGATTTAGTTATGTTGAATGAGTAATATTGTATTATGGATAATGGATTATAAAGTTTCTTGAAATTTTATATGTTGATTTGAATGAGAAGTATGGATTATAAATTATAAATTACAAAATAAATATTTATATATAAAATTTTATGTATTTATATGACATAATTATGTTTAATAATCATTCAATACCAAGTGTACGTAAACATTTATAATTCTATATTACGAGTTTGCGATGCAAGTCCACTTTTCCCTTACGAGTCTTTCTAAAATTATGAGTTTGACAACCTTGATTACCTAAAATTGTAATGGAGAAAAAAACCAACTTATAATTATATCATTTATTACTTTTTAAAGTTTTTATTTCAATAAACTAAATTTTATAATTAATTCTTCTACCAAAATGTATTTGTAAAAAATCATTTACAGTATACTTAAATTTTATTTTCTTTCTTCACTTTTTTCAAACTCGAAAATCTAGAGTAAAAAAGATTTCTCATTCCACTAAGCCTTTTTTTTTTCTCTCTCATTCTTCTTCACCCAGCTTCCAACATATGTATCTTTTCTTTTCACTGCACACAAAAGCATGAGTAGTCAATCATTTTCAAGTTCCTTTTAATAAAGAGCATTTTCTGTCGGCATATAAATTCCCAACTTCCATGTTTAGTGGAAAAAGGAAGGTGATGAAGAAAATATTGGTGACAGCATAACTATTCATAAATGATTCCAATGATTCCATGTTACGAAGCTTTTTGCAGTTTGGTGGCTGATCTGCCTTTCCAACTTCTTCTGTTTTTTTCTTAGGTTTTGCTTCCTTTTCCCATTTGCTTATGTTATGCACACACAGATAAAACCAAGGAGGTGCAGAGGGTAGCCATCTTTTTTTAATTTTTAAAATTTTAATTTTTATATGTAATTTTATCTTATATTTTTATTTAATTTTTTAATTTATAAGAGTTCATTCTATTTAATTGTAAGAATTTACTTTCTTTAAAATCAAATCTTAAATCTGTCACCAACCTATTTAAATGCTAACATAAATAAGAATGTGATAAAATCTCATTCCCATTATAAAGAAAAATTTTTGTGCCAGCTTGAAAAGTGATTGACATTGATATATACCCCAAAAGTCTAAAAGCTTTCTTGAATATAAACCCACAAAAAGCAGACACATATGGGCGGCCATATTTGACAGCTTTTGTCCATTTTCCATTTCAATCAATTATTCTTTGAATGTAAAACACAGCTAAATAAGTTTTCAACTAAATTCACTAAATGAAATGTATTGAGATTTAAATTATATCTAATGTTTAAAGTCTCGTGTTTTGCAACTCATAACTTCTCATTTGAGCACCCTAACAAGAATGACTAAATATGTTCACACAACTATACAGAAAGATACATCAGATAAGTGTGTTTTTTTCGTGTCATAAATCAGAAGTAGTGGTGAAACTATCATTACGTATAATTCATGTACAAAAAGAAGGTAGGTCGCATTCCCTAGTCAAACATGATGTCAAAAAAAAAAATTACTTTTAGGATTTCGTTTTTGAAAGAAGACATAATTAATTTAAATCAATAAGTATATATGTCAGACATATTAAGTTAAATTTGATATATTATATTTCTATTTGTTATTACATTGATCTTTTTCTCGACTAAATCTACTTCACAGTGAACAAGTTACTTGTACATCTTGTTTTGGTGCTTCCAGCATCTTCTTCTGTGCTTCATTCTTCTTGGTCTTAATTTTAGTCCCCACTAGTCATTAAATTGAGTTCAACTGAGCTGAAAGTGAAGCCCTGAACGATCACAATAAACTAGACTGTAGAACTTCCTTTCCTGTTCTTTCCTATACCATTCCAGATACGAAATCATGAAAAGAAGATAGGAGTGACTTCTTCACAGAATGTTCTGAGGTAGTCCTCACTCATAACCACTTTAAGATGTCCTAATTTCCTTCTCTCTATATTTCGCCTTTCATTTTCTTTAACAAGTTATGTTGCTCATTTTATGCAGTAGTCTGTCAGAGTTGTCTTAATGTTCTTGAATTTTAATGTTCAGACAAAGAGAAATTACTAGCAAATCCACAGTTCTTCATCAACTTAATTTCTTATATTACCAGTTTCAGAGTCTGCTTTCTGACTCTTGAAACTTCAGCACCAGTTATGAGCAGGTATCTGGGTTTAGCCTTTTACATCACCATATCCTGCATCGCCTTTGGCATATCCAAGATTGTTATATCAGTCCTCCTCTACAAAAGATGGAAAAGAAAGCACATGATTAACGAAGAAGGCTATGCAGGTAAAGCATGAAATATTAAAATCTTACTGATAGAAGAAAAGGCATACATACATAGAGTGAACCACGAACTCAAACACTTGTCTAACTCTCATATCAAACACAATACAATACTCACTTTTAATTTAACTTTGCCGCTTGTGTCATGTCTCCTATCCATGTTAAGGTTTATGCTTTTCAGCTAACACACTGTGATGGAACGGTACAGGTGGGAAGATCGTAATATTCAGGTCTTCAGTTCTTCAATCCCTCACATCTGAGATGGTCTTGAAGAAGACGCTGAAACTGAATAACATGGACATCATTGGATCTGGTGGTTATGGGACAGTTTATAAACTGAAAATAGATGACTCCAAAGCCGTTGCTGTGAAAAGACTGAACAGAGGAACTGCAGATAGAGACAGGGGATTTGAGAGAGAGCTGGAAGCAATGGCAGACATAAAACACCGCAATATTGTAACTCTTCATGGATATTATACTGCTCCACACTACAACCTTCTCATATATGAGCTAATGCCCAATGGAAATCTGGATACTTTCCTTCACGGTATTTATTTCTTACTGCTCAACGAAAACATAAGAGTGTGTATAGCTAGAGTTAAAATAGGAAAATTTGAGAATAAGGATTGGCTTAATTGACAAAATTGAGCTAAATCTGTCAATTGAGCTAAATCGATGCAAAGAGTCTTCATTTTGAATCTTGTCGGTCATCCCTCACTGTTAGGCATCCATCTATTGTGGTGTGCCCTACCTTAGGGTTCGGACAACCTATCTGTCTCTTAAATTTGTTTTGTCCTAAAAAAGCGTGTAAGAATTGAAGAGAGTGTCTGAAAATTAATTTTGTTTATCGACACGATGTGTGCTAATACATTAGCAATTTTCACCAGTATCCATGGCTTCCCTACCTCCCATAGATGTACCCTTACCTCATCTCACCTCACCTCTTAAAGCTGAATCCTGCAAAAACGAAAAATTACAGACTTTCGAAGATAGACCGAGGAATTCAATGGAACAGTTACGATAAAGAAAATTAAGAGACCAACACAGAAAACGAATTCTTACCAATTCATCAATTTTCGCCATTTCCGTCACTTATTTCCATCACTTTCAAATAGACCCAGGCTCACATCCCCACACACCTGAATTAATACTTGATTGGATTAGAGCCACAGCAAATTCCAATTTGGAAGAAAAATCTGATAAAACCACTACATGAACTGAATGGAACAATAGGGAGAAGATTATGATGGTAGAACTAAGAGTTTTTGGATTGCTGTGAATCTGTGATTTAGATTGCTTTGAGTTGGGAAATTTCGAGTGCGACAGAGGCCCTCGAGGGAGAGCAGAGGTGGGGGTGCAAGTGAGTCCATGGGATTAGAAAGCTAACTGGCTTAGATGAAGAGTAGTGCAAAAGACTATTAAATTATAGGACGGGTAGTTAAGTAGTTTTACAAAGTGATTATTTCTAAATTTAGATTACAGCAAGTTGATTAGAGTGGGTAATTTCTCTAAAAAATTATGACGTGGAAAAACTCTTTTAAACAGGTCATGTCATATATGTGTGTGTGTGTGTGTATTAATATATATGTATATATAGAGTAGTAAAAGATGTTCATTTGTAATGATTTTATTCGAAATCCTTATAGCAGACAGACCCAAATTCTGTGCAGGGCTGACTGAATGTCTTTAAAGTAAAAATATAAAAACAGCTCACCACCTTAAAATGGGGTGAAAATTCAAATTTGGGTTCTCATTGGAGAGATAGATAGAATGGGAGTTGAACCAGCACAGGTCGGTCCCATTTCCAACTGATCCCAAGTAGTTTTGCATGGTTCCATTTATAATAAACATATAAGAAGTTTTATCAGAATCTTGTCCTTCTAAGCTTCCTTCAAACATGAACAGTGATACTTTTGAACTTCATATGAGCTGATCTCTGATTTCAATGGGGAATGAGATGCAGGAAGACCAGAGCCCATGAAAATTTTAAATTGGTCATCGAGATACAGAATAGCTATAGGTGCTGCTAGAGGAATATCATATCTTCACCATGATTGCATCCCTCACATAATCCACAGAGATATCAAGCCAAGCAATATATTGCTGGACAAAAACCTGGAGGCCCGAGTTTCTGATTTTGGATTAGCCACATTGATGGAACCAAACAGAACCCATGTTTCAACAACTGTGGCTGGAACTTTTGGATACTTAGCTCCTGGTATAGATACAACCCAGCTAATCACAGAAATTTTCTCAATTCTCGATGTCATAGTAAAAATTGATGAGTTTTGTTAAGCAGAATATTTTGATACCGGAAGAGCAACATTCAAAGGGGATGTCTACAGCTATGGAGTTGTACTATTGGAGCTTTTAACTGGGAAAAGACCCAGTGATGAAGCATTTATGGAAGAAGGAACCCAGCTTGTCACATGGGTAAGACAAATTCCTGAAAAACCCTAACTGTCATTCATATTTAACAGACAAGTTCGAAATTCATAACCTGCAACTCATTATTGATTTGGCTTATTAAATGATCATATTTATAAAATATCTAGCACTGTGAGAATGCCTACAGGCAAGCATAAATTGAAAACCATAAGAAAGTGTGCCATTACATTTGAATTATGCATGAGAGGTTTATAAGGGGATTTTAAAATCACCAAACAGAGAGGAAATGCAACATAGATGTGAAAAAAGAATATCTATTCTGTTGTAGAAGGGATAACATATACACCACAGGTTTCACATCAACACCCAGGGAACTAAAATGGAACAAAATCTTCTATATTATGCAAATCATGTTTACAGCTTTCGAATGAGGGCTTACTTGGTAAAAAATTACCGTTATTGTTGGAGCAGGTGAAGGCTATTGTTCAAGAAAAGAAGGAGGAACTAGTTCTCGACGATAGGCTAGAGTCCTATCAAATGGAAGAAGTTAACAATGTGTTCAACATTTCAATGATGTGTCTTGAATCTGACCCCTTGAAGAGGCCAACAATGGCTGAAGTTGTCAACTTACTCGAGCAAAGAAAGCCAGACAAACTTGCCACAGCTTCCTGATGTTTTCATGAAGACAGTACCAGCATACCAGCCTCACAGAAAATTTACGAGTAAATTAGATTCACCTCTATTGTGGTTCTTAGAACCAACACTGACGCCCCATGTAGTTTTAATATACACGGAAACCTAGCCTCTATTAACATAATTGTTAACGGAGCTTATATTCGATGCATTTTTCTTCCTAGAAAGCTCCCAAAAGCCTGATTTAATGAGCCCAAATCATCAAAAAGGCCAAGTTAATGAGGGGGTGAGTGTCAGATTTTTAAAACTAGAGGGGGTAAGTGTAGGTTCTAACAATTTTGAGGTGTTTTCTAGTATAAATTGAAACTAGAGGAGTTAAGAACATAGGTTTTAGAAACCCCAAGGGAGGTGAATGTAATTTGTTCGAAAATTTATTATGTAATTATACGGAGCTTTGGACATCAAAATACACTGTGACATGCATTCCCAATTAAACCAAGTTGAAAGAACTAGGATAAACCGGATGTGGCTTTCGCCAGGGATGACAAATAAGAAGCAATACAAGATAAGTGAAAAAGTGTTTTCAAGAAAATGCTTTTATTTCCTTTTTGTTTTACTATTATTTTGAAAGTTTGAGCAATAATATTGGTTAATTAACAGATGAACGAAGAAGACCCTTTGCTTACGTATTATCACATAAAGAATGGTAAACGTTGCATGAAAAAAATCTAAATCAATGGGCATATGATTTCAATATAATTGCATATGGAATAATGCTATCACAAATCTCTGACAAGGATTGTTGATCGTTGCAAACTGTTCATAGATATACCTCAATGGATAAAAGATGCAGCAACCGGATACATTCAATAACGGAGCCAGCATCTCTATAAATAACAGATACATGATAATTCTGAGGATACAAAATACTGTTTTTACTTGAGTACTTTTGACAAGCCATTAGCCACTGAAGCTTTCAAGGTGGGAGAAACAGGACTTTCTCCAAGAAATACATCAAAAAGAGCAGAAGCAACATTTGCAGATTCGATTGTAGCATCCACAGTAGAAGGAAACCCATGAGATGAGACAAAAACCTGAAATCACATTAAATCTAGTTGGGATGTTATCATATAAATGCATGAGTGAAGACTAAAATGGAAGAACAAAAACACAGCAAAATATATTTGAAGTCTCAGTGACAATTCTGCAACAAATTTTTAAGAAAACTAAACAGAAGACATACTTACAAGCAATTTAGAGGGGTTCAACCAAGTCAAAAATATGAAAGTTCCTTTCTTAAGAGGACGATCTTGAAAGACACTACGGAATGCAGACAAAGCAGTTTCATCTTCAGTTGTGGGTGCTTTAATTCTTGGAGATATGGCATCATCTAAGGCATCCCAGAAAGTTTTACCATCAACGTCTCTAACAAGAATAATTTGCAATGATTTCTCAAAGGGAGCTGCAATCAAATAAAGGGATTTTTATGAGCACTAATCTCTAACCCTCTAGCTGCAATCATATAAGAGCTTTGTGAGAAAGAAGGCGTTGAGCAATTTATAAAGTCACTACATTGAAAAATGGTCTTGAACAAGGAAGAATTCCCTTGAATTACATCTGCTGTTTGCCCTTGCCAAGCGTTCAGCTCACTTGTGATAGATTGATTTAGATACAATCCTGCAGCATAGACCTTGATACCAATGATTGCAAAAACTTTCTCCCTGTATCCTGAAATCACAATTATCCATCACAAATTATAATAGTAGGAAAAGATAGCACTACTGTTAGTGGAGCTCACTATAGAAAGACAAGTATTCTGGTTCATAATAAAATGCAGTTATAGTACAACTGCAATAAAAAAATTTCTAGTTTACAATTCCACTGAGTTTGATTGCCTCATCCAGATCTGCGCAGATATGCCTCACTGAGAACATCTTCTGTTTAAAAAGCTATCTGATACTAAAGCAACTAACCAGTTCCAAACAAAGTTAATGAATCTGAGCAACCCGGCAAACTGAAAGATGTCTGAAATTTCACTTTTGTTTCCGGTTCCTCCACATATTCTGCATTCGCAGCTGCAATAATTAATTACAAGCACAAAAGATGTCAACATTTATTGAGTTAGTGAAACACACAGAAAAAGAAGAAAAGTCAGTAACAGCTTATTCTTCGACTCCTGCCTCCCACCCCTACCAACCATAATACAGTAATGCATAACCAGTGAGTTAATATTTGAATCATGTTGTGCTACATATTAAGTTAGCTCCAGAATCATTTTGAACATCTCATATATACTAAGCCAAATAACTCTTCCACCAAAAAAATGGAAAATTAAATTTGAAAATTATCAGAAACAGACTTAAAAGTTTAGTTTTAAATAAAAAATAAAAAATGGAAAGAAAAAGACAGAAGTACCCTTGGCCTCTTGTGGACAAAATGGCTAGAAAATTAATGAACAGTCATAATCATCTTGCTTAAATTTCTGCCAATAGTTTGGCCAGGAAAAACCCTAAAAACAGTGGACAGTTCTTGATAGTTTGAGTTGAAATATTGAATGACGTGTAAGGTCCGTGCAGAAGGATTGCTAGTAGAAGTTACAACATTTTACAGGCATCATGAAACCTAGCCAACGTCACTTTGTCTCAGCGACACTAAGGGGATGCAAGCAACATATTCTTTGAATTTATCATCAGTGGCATTGCATACATTATGAAAAAATTGATTCAGAAAAAATATAAATTTTAATGCCAATGAACTAATCACCTAATGCCAAAGATATTAGCCCACTATTTCCATGTAATGCTTCCAGTTCTGCAATGCCAGGGTACAACATAATTTGAGAGAAAAATAGACATTTTATATGGAGAATCCACAAAGTTCCCAGATTCTGTAACATATATAGCATCCACTGAAGAATATTTTTGTTCTCTACACATCCTGCATGATCTTTTACTTACAGGATCTGTTGTACATTTTGCACGTTCCTGACACTGCTTCCCACAGGATGCCATGATAAAATGAAAAATTTTCACATGGAGTTCAGAAAAGCAAATGTAACAGTGTTTTATCAGTTCGCAAGCATTGGCTGATGAGATTCAGGTTTAGCAAAACCAATCAATGGGTACATCAGGAAGACTTAGCTTTCAACTTTCATAACTTACGAAGGAAAACACAATTATGTGAATGTCGGATACTAACAAAACAGATAAAAAAATAAAAAAATCGTAGTTGATCTCATAATCGGTTGAATTGAAACCATGTTACCCCTGTAGTTGGAGACATAACGATACGAGGAAGTAGCTATTAAAAGATCTTGCGAGCTTTTCTATATTAAATCATAAAAAAATAATTATAAAGTCGGACATTGTTCTCCTAAACTAATTTGAGCCACACAACCCACGGTAGCTAAATTTAACGTAGGAAAGAATCCTTTTTATATTGTAGTATATAAATTTTCGTAATTGCAGAACTGCTCCTTTGACGTATATGACCATTAAATTACTTTTCAAGTTCAGCATTGCTATCAAATTCAAGACAGAAAGGGAGTTTCATAAGAAAAACAGTAACTTCTCCCTTGCATGTGCATACAAAGAAGCAATTGAAGAATCCAATATATAATTCACAAAATTAGAATCCCAAGAAAAAAGAAAAAGAAGAAAAAAGCTCAAATGAAAAACAAAAGAAGTTGAAAATAATGAGTGCCCAAAAAATTTACCCGAAGATGAAGCAGCTTCTGCATAGAACTGGGTTTGTCTTCCAGTGCTTTTGTAGAGAGGGAAATGCAGATGGGAGGTGGATAAGTACGAGAAATAGCGGGTATGGTTGAATTGGGGTTTTGGTTTTGAACATTTTCTGAGGAAATCAATTCTGGAAACAGAATTGCTGTTAGTGGGGTGAGCCGATGGTGGAAAGCATAATGCAGTGGAAGCTCCTACAGCTCCAAGCATTTTAAAATTAGGATTTTGTTTGCTAGAAGACGCTTGTTGGGTCAAAGAATTCCACAATGTCATGTAAGACTGGAGCAGTCCACCGAGCTACTTGTCTCACTTTGGTCTCTCCGCCGGGTGAGGTAATCGAAGTACCCAACCATGTTGTGGAGATTATTTTCTATTTCACATTAATTATTTTATTTTAGATTTCGTTATTTACTTGGTAAAATTTTTTTATTATGTTTAAATAGTTAGAATTTCATGGTTTAAAATTTAATAAATGATTTTTAAATATGATTTTTTTTAAATATGATAATAAAAAATATATTAATATTTTAATTTTTTCTTATAAAATAGTATTCATGTTCGAAAATTAAAAAACAAATAATTTCTAATCACTTACATTTATTATTTATATCTTACAATTTATTTTTCTTTCATTACACAATACACTGTTATAAGTTATTTCTTTTAACAAGATATAAATTATTTCGTTAAACAATACACTTACATATATAAATTAATTTTACTTTGTTATTTTATTATACATATTTAAAATATTAATACATTTTTGTATATTATCATATTTTTAAAAAAAATTAATTTAAAAATAATTATATAACATATTTAGAACCATTAGATTTTCGACCAATCATTTTAAATTTAACAGAATTAATAAAATATATCTGGTATCGAAGTTTCTCATTCCCCAAACATATGTCGCAAGCTCGAATATATACGTTAATAATAAACTATAATCTTCATTAGTCAATTGTAGATTGCTCTATATATTGATTTTCTTTTTTTGGATCAACGAAAATTGAAAGGTGTACGTCAAATAATAAATATTGGAATTATTTCACAGAAAGCATAGCCATAAAAGGAAATATATCAAAAGAGTCATTTAATATGCAATTCAAACAAGATGACTCATTGGGAACATAGACAACGACCTAAACAGACAGAAACACAATCACTGTGTACGTTCAAGACAAACCATAAGATAACTCAAGGAAAGCATGCCATGCAGACATCACACCTTAGTGCAATCCGCAGGCTTGAAGGAGACAAGCTTCTTCTGAAGGTCATACCCTACCAAGAAGTTCATCTGAGCCAAGTTTCCAAAGATGGCGCCATTTGGAGTTGCTTGAAAAGCAAAGCAAGCTACGTCATCAGAAACCTTGACGAAGGTATTAAGAGGATTCAGCTTCACATCTGCACCTTTGAAATGAGCAGTAATGACAGGAGCTTCAATGGTTTCAGATAGTGACCTGTAGCACAGGTTCAACAATCTGCCAGGGTCACTAGCACGCTTCAGTTTGATCTGTGCTGCAACTTCTGACTCCAGTTTGGTGTAAAATTCTTCTGTTAGTAGAGTCAGTGTTGTCCCTGAGTCTATGATTATGTTGCCCTCCTGCATTGCTTTCTTGTCTGAGATTGAATCTCCTGCAATATATGAAGTCTAGTTTATGTTATGTATGATCAACGAATTACTGGATGAAAGTTTACAGAATAAATGATCATCACTAGGTATAACAAACAAGAAGACTAGAGAGCAAACAAATATATATATATATATATATATGAAAAATTATATTTTTGGTTCCTATAGTTTTAGTCAATTTTTAATTTAGCCTGTATAATTTAAAATTTTATAAGTAAGTCCTTATAGTTTACAAATATTTTAATTCAATCTCTACAATTGATTTTATAAGTAATTTATTAAATTTTATTGATGTAATTAGTTGTATAATGTATTAATATTCTAAATATGTATAATTAAATAGTAAAATAAAATTAATTCATATATGTAATAAAAAAATTGACAAAAATGTAATAATAAGAACAAAATTATAAATCTCACCCCAAAAAAACAAAATTATAAATTATTTAAACTACAAGGACATAATTATAATTTTTCAAAATATAAGGACTAAATTAACAATAGTGAAACTATAAAGACTTATAAAAAAATTTTCCCAAATATGTGAAAATTTGTTCACACACATAATTAAATTAATTAAATTGAATTAACTGAAATCTTGGAATCAATATTAAATGAAATATTTAACATGTTTAAAATAAAAATTGTGAATCATCACCTGCCGTAAACTCCAGTCTTTTAGCTCCCACACTCATTCCTTCCAACGTAAGATAGTAGAAAGAGTCCGCATTTTTGGACACCATGGGAGTAGAGACAGTCCCACGTCCAGAAACGACAGCGTTTTGGCCGAAATTCAATGTACTGGAGTTTTTGTTAGAGAAAAAAGGAAGTAAACAGTACGAGAATTTGCCTTCAACTGAGGACCCCATTTGTGAGACTAAAGAGACTGAACCTCTTCCCAGGCCAACAATGCCAGACGTCTGAGGAGCAAAGGTACCACCATTGTGATGGCCACAGCCAAACACGGTGTTAGGAAACGCCACGCGGCGACCTCTGGTTGAGCCAAGTGTGAGGGTGTCTGTAGCAATCTCTCCACTTGAAACCGAATTGTCCCCATACCGTATGTCGTACTGGCAGGTATTATCGTCGTCGCAGGAGATCTGTCCTACAGAGGGTTTTGCAGATTGGCACTGTTTGGAGAAGCAAGAAGGGTTTCTATAAGTTCTGGACTTGGAAGGGTCGAAGAAAGGGGCTGTTTGGCTGAAACACTGATCGCAGGGCTTACACTGTAACCAAACGAGGTCACTGCCCGTGTCTGCAATGCCGAAGAATTGGAAAGGTGGAGTGCCCAAGGAATAGGCGAGGACGTATTCGCCATTGATGGAGAATATTTGAGCTTCGGATTCATCAGCAGCGTCGGCTTTAGCTTCGGGGTAGAAGTGATTCGCACGCTTGATGGAACGACGCAAAGCTTCGTTCACTTTCTGGAAGCGTGTTAACGCTGGGACGCTATTGGAGAGTGGAGATGAAGGAGAATCACGGTGTATGAGTTCCACAGTGAAGCCATCTTTGGTAGCTTCAGTGAGGGATATGAGAATGAACAAAAAGACTGAGAAAGAAAGAAGATAGGGTTTAGAAGGTGAGGCCATATTGGTGAATGGTGAGTGACGGATATAGTGTGAAGGAGGAATATATATATATATATATGATCCATAGGTGTTTTTTTATATAGTATTGATATGGAGGAGGAAAATCAGAGCTCAATGGTATGAATATCTTTAGATTTATTGTGCTTAATTGCAGATTCCAGAATTAATGTGGTATACGATTGTGTTTTCGGCAGGATTATGGTATGGTGCAAAGACTTTGTACTATGATCTTTTGGCAAGTGCGTGTGTTCTGCTAGAGATTTTGCTCCTTTTGTTTATGGAAAATAGGGTCATATTATCATAATTATATAACTAATGCCCTAATTGGCCTCCTTTAATAAATGCACATTCATGTCTCCTGAAGTTTGAAATCTGAATACCAGATTTACTTCTTTGACTAAATTGAATAATTAGTTAATGATAAAAGAATAAAAGATGTATCGAATCTTGGTCGTAAATTTCTGACTGATGTGTTTTGATGGAATTATAATACAGCTGTCTGAAATTATAACTTCTGAAAATTATGGAAGCGATTGGACGCGGGATTTTCGTTTTAGCATATAAAATAGTTGAATAATAATTAAATAAAAAAAATGCTCTAATCTCTTCACTCCAAATTGATATTCAATTAGCCATTGCAAAAAGTTTTATATATATATATATGCAGCACAAATTTGACGTTATATTTAAATAACTAGATAGCACGAGAGAAATTGCATCCGCCCTAGCCTTTGCCCTAGTTATAATCCTTCCTACCTAAAACAAAATTGCAAAACGAGACAATTTATCTATTTTATGAAATTAGTAATTGTTTATTTAAAGTTTACTCCTCTAGCTTTTTGAGATGTAAACTTATTAATTAGATTTTTATAGTTAATTTATTTTAGAATTTTTTAATTAATAATATTAATACATTTATGTTTTTCCTTTAAGCATTGTTTATCCTAGGTAAGATTTGTTAATTTTAATTGTTTTTTTTTTTAAGAAAAACGTCTTTTCATCAATGAGATAATTACAGGAATTGTTAATAGATCTCTATAAGCATGATATGCGCATTGGGAAAAGTAAAATAATTTTATTTTTCTTATAACTTAATTGACAGAAAAATGCAATGAATGAGAGTTTAAGTATTCAGAACGTGAGTAAAAAATGATTTGAAATGATATTATGGTAAAATATTTGAACGTTAGTGCACTGGGAATAGGGGAAATTAAGAATAGAAGTTTGAGAAATAATTGCTTGTTAAAATTTAAAAAAGATTTGCATAAGAAAATTAAAAAGGAATTTGTGGGACAGTGATTAGGTTGATTAATTAGTATCACGAGCAAGAGATAGTGATATTTATAAGGCAACAAGGATATTTTGGGAACTAAACTTATTCTATTGTTATACATAGTTAAAATGTGACAAAATTTTATTAAATTTGTATTCATAATTTGATGCAAAAAAAAAAAATGAAACAATTGGCCAGATTAAACATATTGGTTTTATAATATTACAACAATTCAAATGTACAATCTCATTAATCAGATTGCAAGACCTCCAAACCCTTCACAACAAATTAATACTAAAATACCATCAAATAATCAATGAAGATTAAACACAAATAGATGGCGGAAAAGTTTAACTAATAATTATAATGCATTAGATATGGCCTTCGTGGATTTGTTATTGTAAATATTTTATTTTAAAAAAAAATTGAAAAAAGTTTTTAAACCATTAAATAAAAATCTAACATCTAAATTCTTATAAAAAAGAAAATTACTACAGCAGATCCTTTTCAGCCCAATGGAGGTAATGTTGTGAGATAAGAGCAGTCTGTCATTTACATTAAAGAAATAGTTATATTTTAAATGTTAGAGTGCAAAAGATATTGCCTTTGTATACTATATTCGGACTACTTTCAATTTGTGTTCATTTAATCTGTGTTGCAACTTCTGATCCCCATTTAGAGTAAAAGTCCTATGTCAATATTAGCGTTGTCCCAAAATCAATGATTATATTGCCCTCGTTTACTGAATTTTTGTCTAAGAATATTGAATCACCACCTGCAATATTAAACTCTTGGCTTTCGTATGATCAACAAAATAGTGAGCCGCAGTTTTGAAAGATGGAATGATTTGTGTGGAAATGGATATGAGTATATAATTGAATCTTATGATCTAAAATTATGTTGGTATAGTAAGCAAAAGAATGTGAATGATAGTATTTTTTTTTGTATGTGATGAATAAAGATCAAAATACCTCAGAAAAATTAAACGAAACATTATTATACAGGAAAAACTTATATAAGGTTTTTTATATCTTTATTATACTATTTTTTAATTATAATATGATAAGTGTTTGATTGTTTAATAATATTATGATACATGTATAGTTGTGACAGATAATCATTATATTTTTTAATTAAATTATACATTATTATTACTTGATTCCAAACTTGTGATATTCTAATAGGATAACAGCTTATCAAAAATATAATGAACTATATATAAATTTAGTCTTTATTGTACAACACTAGAAAAAGGGCCTCCATCCTGAATATATTTATCATCATCTCCCTTAGTCCACTGTCATTGCTCATTCACCGTGCACTGCTAGAGTTGCAAATGAATCTCTGAGCATATGTTGAAGATATTGGCATGACGTAGGCACAAGTTGATCGTGATATGGGAGGTGAAAAACGACGACAAGCAAAACAACAATGATGAACACGAAGAATGATGAAAAGCAAAATGATAGTGAAGGGAAGCCAGGAAAAAATTGTCACCGCTCAATTTCATTGGCCATGACTAGTGTATAAGCTAAATTAACTTAACCTAATCAGCCTAAATAATTTTTTTAAAATAAAAGTATTGATGATAAACAAACAAACATCCAATAACCACCATTTTGGAGTTAGACGTACTTTGTAATTAACTAGAATAACATGCCAAAAAGCTTGAACAATAAAAAAATTTCTAGAACAACTTCATTAGCACTTACTAATTTAAAAAATATTTAAAGAGAGAGATGTAAGTCTACCACTAATTTAGTGAATAAATAAATAACAAAACAAACAAAAAAGAAAATAATAGAGACCTTAGAATTTTTTAACAAATAGTAAGTTTTGATAATATAATTTTATATGAAATAGGTACCAAGGAAAGAAACAAGATCATCATACTCATATTCCTTTACTAGATATGTTTCAATAATTCATATTTGTATACTTTCACCAAATACTTCTCAATATTTTATATCTGTATCCCTTCAAAAAATACGTTTCAATAATTCATATTTGTATCATTTTACCGAATACATCTCAATATCTTATATTCATATCCCTTTACTGGATACATCTCAATAATTCATACCCGTATTCCTTTACCCAATACGTCTTAATAATTTATTTCAACAAGGTGCACCAAGGTCGTTACTCTTGCTAACGACAACAAGGTTCTTACATGAATACTCATCTATTCTTTACAATATAAAATCCATTGAATAGTGTAAATAGGATATATAAACAAATAATTTTATTTAAACATATTTATTACCATAAAGTTATTTAAATAAAAATAATCATGGAGATAAAATAAAATAAAGAGTGATTAAGCATAAAGTGACAATAATATAAAGGATTAGAATTCAGATCACTTGAGAACTTGTAGATCATTAGCATCTATATTGTGAAATATAGAAATCATAAATCTTATGGGAGTGTCTAGTCATTTAAAAATAAAAAAAATAATAATTTTATTAGTTTTAATAATTTGGAATCCCCTTTGTGTCTTAAATTTATTGAGTATTTAGTTTCCACTTTTCTAAGTCCAAATTGATCCATGAGCCTTTAACATGGTTTGATTCCAAGATGTTCCTAGCAAGAAAATATAATAACCCTACGTACCAGTGACCATTTAGACAGTATAATTCTGCCATAGATATCATAGATATAAGGAGTTATAGGATAATTGTTTTGCTAAAGAATTCATAAAATTTAAATTAATCATTTAAACAGTATAGTTTATAGTCATACTTGTACAAAGTCCATAAGGCTTTATAAAGTTACTATTAAATTTTATTTTACTGTCTTAATTATACTCAATCTATTAAAAGGGATGCTACCACTATAATGAACATAATATGTAGTAAATTTATTGTATAAAATAGATCAAAAATATTAAAAGACTAGTTTAGGGAAAAAAATATACATATATATAATCCATATGGAAATAAAGAAATTGAAAGTTAGACAAGAAAATAAAGAAGTTCGGTAAAATGGAAAAGACTACTTTGCTGATTATATACATACCGATAGGGATCAATAGTAAAGATTCCTTATTCCTATAGCATAACCCGTATAAAAATGTCTTTGCAAAATTACTTCTCACACAAATACGTACACTCCTTCAAGATCTCCTTCTAGTTTCAAAGCAAAAATTAAGAAATGTTCATGCTATTTATAAAAATTTTCAAATTACTATGTAACAAGGTAGATAGTGGTAGTCAAAGACTAATGAGGATGGAGGGTTGCATAATGATGATGGAGAGACCAAAATGACGATGGTGTTTGGAGATATAGAAGCTTTGAATAAGTACAAAGTTTGGGGGTATTTTGGTAATCTAGCTCACCATTATCTTGCAACCAGTTTCTTTCTATAGTCCATTTGAAGCTAACAACCCTCCCATGAACTAATGGAAACCTTCCGGGCTTTCGTACTTTCATACACCAAAGGTCCTAATCTTACTTTCCTTTGCCCATTATGTCTCCCATTTCACCGATTTTGCTGCACCAAACATGCCCTAAATGAAACAATATGCCAAAAAGGATCAAATAATGTTTTAGTAATTGAAATGGTATAACAAACAAGACGAAAATAAGCCAAAGAAATCAATTGAACTAATCAAGATAATATGAATTATAAATTAATTAAATAATATATGTAAAGAGAGAGTATCAAGTGAGAGGAGTGATCTCAATAGAATGTGAGAGGATGAATGATCAACCTAGATAAAAAAATTAATTATTAAGATTCTTAAGAAAAAAAGAGTCTCTCTTTTGTTGCAGTTTTTATTATTTTACTTAGGACAGTGTTTAGCTCTATCTAAACAATCTTACAAAATTTTGTGAAACAAATATTTAAAATCATATTTAACTAAAATAACAAAATTTGGAATTAAAATTTATTGACATGTTGAATATATATATATATATATATATAATAAAATTAGTTTCATGAATTCCTGCAATATTTTAAAACGTTTCAATATTGCTAAGAAGTATATTACTGATTAACAAAAGTTCAAATTTTATGTTGATTGCGCTCTTGATATATTTTATTTTATGATCAAGAAAATATTCATCAAAAAAATGTAAGGTAACATAGAAAGTGACTTGGATTGAATCATCATTAAAGGTGTTTGGGTCTTGACGTCATGGGAGTAGATGGTCCCGGGTCCAAATTGACAGCGTTTTTGCATAAATTCAATTTACTGGGGGTTTTTTTCAGTGAATAACTAGTTTATTTACCCCGTGCGTTGCATGTGATTTAAAAAAAACTGATTTGTATTATTATATGTCAATATAGTTTAAACTATTGGGTTTATTAAGATAACATAATTATAAAATATCTTTTTTGATGTACGAAGGAACTCTTATTATTGTTATTTTTTAAAAACTTTATAATATTAAAAACTAATAAAATTAAATATGACTCTATTTCTAAATTTGAACAATCTAAATTATTGAATATGTCATTCAATTATATATAATTTTTTCTCACTTTAATTTTAGATCATACCAAATTATATTTATAGTCATTTATTATAAATTTTAAGAAATAGTTGATTACTTAATTCATTATTTTTTGTTGATTTTAAAAACTATTTAAATTTCAAAGGCAGTTTATTAATTTATTAATTTTCTCGTTTACTTTAAAAATATCTTAGATTTCAAAGAATTCATGATTTAACATATAGTTAATTTATTTATTAATTAATTATTTCATAATATTTCTCAGCAACTATAAAGAATTTACACATTTCACATGAAGAAATGTGGGTGATCAACCAAAATTTTTTGTCAATTAATAAAGCTCTCACATTAAACTTACTTTACTTATATATAATTGATGGTACCAAATAGTATGAGAATTTGCCTTCAACTGAAAAGCCTATTTGTGAAACTAACGAGACTTAAACTTTGTATCTAACAATGAAATTTGGATTTATCGGCAATTAAAACTAAGAACTCCACCTAATGGGTTTAACGAACCTAAAAGTGTCATGGATGAAATCACAAAAGTTTCAATCATGAGTGATAAATTAAATTGAGAATAAAAATTAATAAATAATTAATTTAAAATTTAACTAATAAATAATTAATGAATTAAAATAAGAATTAAAGTTAGTGAAAGACCAAACTATATAATAAACAACAATAGTATTTTACTAACTGCGAGTTAGGATTCTCTTTTGTTAACGATGAATTTGATATTATCCATTAAAACTTCAAGAATATTTTTATTATTAATTTAGGAGAAAAATATTTTTTATCCCTTATTTATTATAAAATTATAATTTTGATCTCTCATAACTTAAAGAAATTAGAGTTATCAAACATTAAATATGTAAAGAAAATCTTTGTTTTTAAGTCTTTCTTTTCTAGTTTTTATCTTACTTTAGTTCTTAATTTTCTTTATTAAGCATGGATGTGTTGTTAGCCTAACCAATGGATTTAGGAAAGGTAACTTGCATAAAAAATGAGAAAAAAAAATTATGTTTGGTGTGGCTATTATTCATATGTAGGTAAAAGGAACGTGAAGTTTCTCAAAACTAACATTTTTATCTATTATAGTAACAAAATTGTGCCAATTACTGTAACAAAATACTATATTGACTTGGATTATTGAGTTGAGTGACACATGACTTTTGAATGAAAGCTGATAGAACCCTAATAAAAGAAGTACAAATGAGTGGAAGGAGGAGACAAAGTGGGAGATATATAGTAGGTAGGAGGCAAGAAAGTATAGAGGCCAGGGCTAATATCTAATTTGGAAGATCTACTTCAACTTGTTGACACAGCAAAAGGAGATTTGCAATAAGAGAGAAAGGACAAGTTGAGAGAGGAGAAGACAATACACTAATTGGAATTAAAGGATCTAGAGTTTGGCAATCATTTTCATTATTATTAATTATTATTCTAATTTTTAATTGTACTAGCTTATGGATAATTTGAAGATTATTTTTATTTTTATTATCATGAACTAAATTTTGGTAGCTAAGGTTATCATTTGAACTTAAATTTGCATAATGCTTTGAGTTGTTAACATTATGTTTAATAAATTGCATTAGTGTTTAATCAAATTTGTTATAAATAATTACGTTATTTGTTAATTGGTCACCAATAAATAGTAAATTAGCTTGAATTAGTGCTGAAAAATTCAATTTAAGTGAGATTTAACTTGATTAGTGTGAGTTTTTCAAATAATTTGAGGATTTACATCTATATAGGAATATGAAGCTTGTCTTGCATAAACCATTCAATATTGAGCTTAAATTTGACTTCCAAAATTTGAGTTCCTCTAAGAATGTGTTGAATTACAAATTAGGGAGGTTAGTATAGCAATTTTAATTAAAAAAACAATTCTATTCATTTTATTATTAGGATTAACACTACGTTTTACAGCAACACTGTCATGACATTGTTACGGCAATGATTAGCAGAGTGCATATATTGGGAAAAATAATAATCCTAATGCTTTTTAGGATTGAAAGTAGTTTATCTTTATCTATTATTACCTTTTTCATTAATTGTTGAGTTTTATTTAGTTTCACTAGTCGATTTCATTTGTTTAGATTAGCTAAATTCTAATACAAGACTTGATATTGTTATATTTTATTCATTTTATTTTAATCAAGTTAATTAACATTAGTTTTTAATATTCAATTATCATGAAATAATACTTTTTCACTATTAACTTACTTTAGCCATTTGGTGTGTTTGCTTATCTCACTAATAATTTCTTATTACTAAATGATATTCGCTTATTATAAAATATTATGTTTATTTTTTATTGTTTTAAAAAATAATAGATTTAATATTTTAATTAAATTTAAACTCTAAATTCAACAAATTGAATTTAATTTTTTTTAAAAAATATCAATCTAAATATAACACTTTCTGATAGTGTTTTTTTTGGACGTTGACAAAAAAAATTTAATTCATTAAAGTAAAGTAATACACGTATATATTAAAGCTAAATTGATTAAAAAAATATTTTTAATGAGATGAGTGGGCCATTGCCACTAACTAGTAACTACTTCACAGATCACAACCGGCTCCATTTCCAATAACTCGAGTTTATCCAATAGTGACACAGTAGGAAAACGATAAGCCAAACGACACCGTCACTGCCACCTATGTCACATAACATGCGCGTCTCCCACTGGGCCCCATTCTCACTGTAACCTTACGCTTCTTCTTCCTCCCACGAGATTCCCCACCTCTAACGTCTCTCACGTGTTTCCCTTTCCTGTTAATGTAGCCGTTATGCTAAACTTTTCAGCTCCTCCTTCGTTCCTTTAAAAGGTCCCATCTTTCTTTACCCTTCCGTCCCATCAATTATCTGCTCCTTCTTTCTTTTTCCTCATCATTCTCCTTTATCGTATACTTTTACCGTTCAGTATATCAGAATCAGTATCAGTACAGTTCATAGTATTTCTGCATAACAATGGCTAAAGTGGGTGCTCTCCTTTTCCTTTTGCTTTTATCTCTCACTTCAGGTTCAATTCATTTTCACTTCATTTACTTCGTTTTTTTAAATTCTATTATATCTTAATTAATAACATGTACTCTTTTCTGCAGTAAGTTGGGTTTTTCTAATTTTTTCACTGTATGCCTTATTGGGGTCAAAATCAGTTGGGTTATTAAGTGAATGTGATGGGTGTGTCATAATTGGATCAATTTTCTACATTATTTTATCCGTTTCCATATTTACCTTTTCAGGGTTCATCTTTTTTTCAACTGTTTGAGCTGCAATCAACAAGCTTCAATACCCTAAATGTTTTCAGATCTACACTCTGGTTTCATATTTCTGACATATTGTAAAGCCAAAATTGAAATCTGTACATAAATTCTACGTTTATATATGAAGTAGCATTGAGTTGTATTGGCTGAATTGTAGTCTTCTTTCTTAAGAAGTTTATGTTAAAGAGGAGACAGAGAACTAAATTTTTCTTTTTCGATTCTTTTTCACCTGTTCCAGTGTTACTAAAATTCTTTCTGGGAATTTACCTTACCGTGATGCATTTCCATGAACTGAACTTATTTTTCTTTACATCTGCAGGAGGGAATCTGATTACAGTTAATGGGCAGGTAACTATAACCAAAATCCAAAGTTGTAACAAAAAAATGAAAATTTTTTAAGGTTTGATTTGTCTAAGGTGGACAAATCAAAACAAATCAAATCTACCTCAGAATTTCATAGAGATATTTAGTAGTCTCTTCTAACTGATCTGGAATATTGTATCTGATGGAATAACAGAGAACTTGGTGTGTGGCTAAGCCTTCATCAGACCAAGCAACCCTTTTAGCAAACCTGAATTATGCTTGCTCTCAAGTTGATTGCCGGATTCTGCAAAGAGGGTGCCCCTGCTCCAGCCCTGATAATCTGATGAACCATGCCTCCATAGCTATGAACCTCTATTTTCAGTCAAAGGGAAGAAACCACTGGAATTGTGATTTCAGGGGCTCTGGCCTCATTGTTGTCACTGATCCAAGTAAGTCCTCAAATTACACATTTAACTGGATTCTCTCATTAGTCATATTACAATTCTCTCATCTAACATTTTCATCTGATTTGGTTTAATTACTGTATAAATGGGATATTAATTTCTGTTGTCTTTTTGAAACTGCAGGTTATGGTAACTGCATTTATGCATAGCAATGGATATAACAGACAAGAGCAGGATTTGGTAGTGCGTTTTGTTGTTCCTCATATAGTTTTCTGGAATATGTAATTGTATTTAACTGAGTTCTAATGATCTGCACCAGTGGGCCGTTCACATTTGCCATATTTAACCAAATCAAATATTGCCCTTTTCTTGAGACTATCTTTTAGTGTTATTGTTAGTATCGTGGAAAGTTTGCTGACTATGGGTTCAATGAAAAAAAAGAATAAGAATCAGAAGTATGCAACAAATTGCCCTAATTGAATTACAAACAAAAAAAGGACTTTTTTTTACACATACTACGAACTTATCCTTGCTGAAAGTTTCATAATTTTCCTTTTTACACGAAAAAATTAGGATATTTTACTTGGCAATTTTGAATAAGATACTTTTTACATAGACTTGGTGCATTAGTATGATATTTTTGTTTTTTTATATGGCCACCAAGTTTGAATTGGGTTTGGACCACCACTATAAGCCCACTATTAGATTTTAATGGTTCAGATATAAAACATGTAAATTTTCTCTTTAAAAATTATGATACGAGATATTAACATTTTGGATAATTTTTTATACGGGTATTTTGATAAAGAGAAAAGTATATAAACAATTTATTTACTATTTATAATCTATTCTATTTTTTTCTTTAATAAGAACTTGTTCGGTATAAAAAAATGATTTAAAATATTAATATGTTTCATGATAATTTTATTAAGAAATTATTAAAATTAAATTATTTTTTCAAATTTATTAATATCTTTAAATTTAAACAATTAAGTTTTTATTCAAATTTGCCTTACTCCTCACGTGAATATTAAAGGGTAGAATATTTTTTTAGTTTTTTTATTTATTGTAAAATTATTATTTTTATTTTTTATTTATCAAAATATGAAAAAAAATATTTTACTTATTAAAAATATTATATTTTATTCTGTATTTTAAAAAAAAAAAATTTAGTCTCTAAATTTAAATTTAAAAGTCAATAAAAAATTAAAGTTTGATAATTTTTTTTAAAACAATGAACTAAGCATAATTTTTTTAATAAACGAGAATGTATTTTTATTTTGATAAATAAAAATTAAAAAATAATAATTTTATAATACATAAAAATATAATAATATTTTTTAAAATATAACACAAATATTTTTTTTGGTCCGAAACTTTTGTACCATATTAATATTCATACTGACAACAAACATCCAATATATTTTCATCGTTAAATGAGAATTGCAGATTAAGTTATACGTGGAACAATTAAATTGTGAAAAGTAATGATGAAATTAATATTAAATGCTTGACTTGAGTATCGCTTGCGCTGGGTTTATTATTGTTCAAAATATTGTAGAAAATACAATTCATGGGCTTGCTTCCGTCACGGTTGGACCCACATATATTATTTTTTTTCTTTTATTATCTTAATTTATAATATTATTTTTAGTAAAATTTAAATCCTGAACCACTCGAATAACTATGAACAACTCTACCATTGATATGTTGATATATATATATATATATATATATATATATATATTATACTTGAGCCTGTTGTCAATAAAATTTTTTGTTAATGTCCAGCCTACTTTAAGCATGTGGAAGAATGCATGGAATTTAGTAACTAAAGGGTTTTACCTTTCTTTTTTCAACTGACAACCCAAACAAAGCCTACCCCAGCCACCAGGTTAGTTTTTTGTCTTTATCATTGATAAAATTCTCATTTGGCCTTTTACATTACTTAAAAAATATTTAATGCTGATTTTGTTAAATGAAACAAAACTGATTTATTTTTCTTTCAATATGCTTCTATACTCTTTTGCTCTTTCAGGGTCATTTATACATATTTTTCTGTGTGATCTGGTTAATTTAAGTTTCTACCCTTCACTCTATTATAAGCACAAACACTGGATTGGGTAGAGGTTTCAATATTCAGTAACACTCTTCACACTTCAATAGTTCAACTCTTTTTTTTTTATTATTATTATATAAATTTTGTACCTTTCTCAAAGGATTTTGACTACTTGGGAACTTTATGGTTCATGTCTTCATGTCATTTTTTGATATCATGGTATTAACTCTTGGTTCATTGTTTCATGATTTATTTATTTATTTTGTTTATGCTCTTGCAAAACTACAGATATGTGCACCTTATTAATGGTTTTTTCTACTATATATTATATTTTGTTTGTCCTCTTTGTTTAAAGATTAGTTGCTACATATATAATGGTTTTCCCTTATATTACCTTTTTTTTTTTGGCACTCTCCGTTTCTTTTCTTTTGCCTCTCCTATATTTCATGTTTTGTTTACCCTCTTTTTTTTTTTTTTACTTATATTCTTATTATATTATAAGTTAATCTTTCATCTTCATTATCATTATAAATTTCGAAAAAATAAGTGCATTGATAAAATATTATTTGATGATGTAAACATTTAATAATTTAAGTTATATAATATATATTATTTAACTAAATATCCAATTTGTTCCATATAATATATTGGGATAATATTTTTAGTATATCAAAAACCTTAAATGATCTTTGACTCCCTCACTTTATATTCCTCACTTAATCATTGCTTGGTAGGCTATTAAGGGAAGAACTCTAGCAAGAAACCCAGGAAAGCACAAGTTTGGAAAAGCTATTTATGTTGTCACTAACAAATCATTATAGTGAAATCTTTCAAACAACTATAAATTTGAGTATTTGGATACAATCACGCACGGTTAAATAATATCTCGTCACATTATAGAGCCTTGTGGCAAAGAAAAAAAAAATTGTGGAATAGCATGATGACAGCGCAACAAACTTCTAAAATTAGAAGATTAAAAGAAAATGACTAATAAACAGAATTAATTTCATCATGCCCCAATTCCTTATGTAATGGAATAAATATATAGTTCATTAAATTTTCATTTGAACCCCACATCAATTTTATATTGACAAAGTTTTCTTTATTTTTTGTCATTACAATATTGCTCCTCTAACTTGCCATTTTTCAAATAACTAACACACATGTTTAAACCATAATTAGTTCACCGTCGACGAATAATATCTGTGGACTGATTGTTATAATTTTTCAAAATAATATCAATGAAACCTGACCAAGATTTGACTATCTCAGTTGACTAAAGGCAATTTGAACTCAAACTAGGTGATGAAAGAGTCAATTTGGATCCTTTTCTTTTATTCTCTCATTTTCTTATTATGTTGGAGGGAAACAGATATGCAAATGGTGGGATTTATTTAATTTGAATACGTAGGATTTACTTAAATGGTGGATTCTATGCACCTTATATCTGTCTCTCTCTAATATAACAGAAAAATTAGAGAAAAGAAAATGAGAGGATCTAAATTGGATAAAAGATGAGTGCCAAAAATGATGAGCCAACTGTAACAACTACATTAATTTTGCGTTTGGATCATCTGGAGTGTTAATTTTGCGTCACAATCATCTGAAGTGCGGGCACCATAAGTTGCCTCTGAAGTGCTGCAATTCGGACCGTTCTTGTCATCTACGGCTTATGTGAAGCCACATCATCAATCTAAAACCCAAACGCACTATTTTACTGAACGAAATGGTGCTGATTTGGGAACTGATGAGCGCTACAATTCTGCACTGTGGAAAAGGATAAGATGCATAGCAATTGGCCTTAGCACTTCGGCTTCTTTATGCAGATTTGCGATGGAGGTTATTACTTTTTTCTAATTCCATTGACAGTTGCAATTTCCTTTGCGATTCTCCAATTCTAGCTCTACATCTGCTCTGCGATGGAGGTCAGTGTTTTTCTTTCATGCTTTCTGTTCAGTTCAGGTCTTGCTTCATTGCTCTATGAGAATGCTGATATATGAGTTTAGAATTCTGATATATGAATTTAAGGTTGAAATCTTAATTTAAACCATGATATGTTGCACATAGAGGGTAATTCCTACTTCATATAGATGGTTTTAGCTTGCTTAAATATAATTCAAACTATGTAAATTTTGCAACTTTGGCATACAGATAGCTGGTCCTTCTTTGAAATCTTAAGCTGTGGATTTTGCACCTTTTCCAGATCTTCTGAATTTCACATTTGAATTAAGATTTCACTATGCTTCCTTCCACTATATGTGGACCCACTTTCACTACGAATTTGAGGCTTCTGTATTGCTTTGAGAGATCTCCCTTCAGCACTCTGAATATGAATGACATGTCCACCCAAATTATTTCTTTTGCTACCTCTATTACATTAGGTTTCCCATCTGTTTATCAACAATACAATAAAAATACATCTCTTACTTTCATAAATATTGACTTGCAGTACAAGCCTCTTTAGCTTCTTTGTGCTACATCAAATCATACTATTGGGAGTTACTAGGAATAAATGTGCTTCAGGCTAGTGCTAGAAGGCTATAAGTTTTTCAATAGCAAATCTGTACACAGAGGAGAGATTTTTTTGTATAAATTTAAATTAGAGGATGATTGTAAATTTTAAGGGTATCAAAAAATGATAATATTGTAATCTTATAAATAAACTCAAACACAATTTGCTAAGGGTTAGATTAAAATCTGAAACTTCAGCGAGTTATGACAGAATTGCAATCACATGGTTCTTCCAATCAAACCACTTTGCAGAGTTAAGTTAGTAAAAAACGAATGAAGAAATAATTTAATATTAGTGACAAATATTTGAGCTTGAAAAGATAGTTTGCTCTGTTGGTTTTTTTTTGGACGAATATTTAATTATTGAATCTTCATGTGCTCAAAAAACTTTTTGAGAGTATGAAATAGCAACAAAATCAAATCATGACTATAAAATAAAATGAATTATCTCAATTTCTTTTATAAATTATTTCAACAGAGACATTTCTCTTTCTCTTTCTCTCTCTCTCACTCTGCAAATAAGATCGCGAACTAAAGACTTGTAAATTTACAATGCATGTGAAAAGAGCAAATATGTATCTCTTGTGAAAATTTAATTGGTCATGAGCAAGGATTTCTTTTATTGACATTGAATTTCACATTTGCCCAGCTATAACTGTGACCAAGTTGTGCTTTTTTCTAGATCTCTTGACTATAGAATTAAAGAAAATGGGAGAAAGATGAAGATATAATAAATTTAAAGTTATATCAAATAAGGGAAATGGATTTTGGGTGAACACTAAACTTAGTGAACAAAATACCTTGATGGTTTACTGTGGAGGCATTTGGCATCCAATTTGAATGTTCAATTTGATTAAATAACTAATAGTGTGACTTAACATAATAAATTCAATCATATCCCTTGATGATGTGATGACTTTGTTTGTGCCACAATAAACAAAATGTGCCTTAATGTTCCAATCATGCTTTTACCTATTCATTTGAATTAATTTTTCTTTCATAGTGCTCCTCATTTTTCTTTCTAGAACCTCCAATGTTTGACGTTCTCCCATCTCTTAAAAGGCTAAAGCAGTAGATTAATGCAGCTAGTTATCAAAGAATATGATGCAATTTTTATGTTTGGAAGGTATAAAAAAATATATTGAGATCACAATTGGATGAATACTTGTTACCAAATTTAAATACATATAAATCACATATTGAGATCACAATTGGATGAATACTTATTATCAAAGTTAAATACACATGAATCACTAAATATTTTTATTCTTAGTCAAGCATTTAATGTTACCAAAGTTTTGATTCACTGTGGTGGCAATAAATAATGGACCTTTTACAACATGTTGCTTTATTATATTGGAAATAAAATTGATTCAGATCGCATTGGCGTCTGTAGTTTAAAATGGACAACAATGAGAATGACAGATGGTGTAATGCATTGGTAGATGGAGATTTTGTTTTGGTTTGAAGAAGGAGCAAGCCTAACTTACAATAACAATGGAGAACAATTTATGTTATTGTGAAGTGAAATTTTTTAATAAAATGAATTTGTAATATAGTATCAAGGGTATATGTATTGTTATACTGAAATCAAGATGTATATTAGGATTTAGGCTTCAAATGAAGTTGTTCTAAAGTGCTAAGGCTTTTCAATACTTGGAGTTGTACAATACATGAATATAATACAAAAAAATGTAGAAATGTTATTTCTTCAATCTAACAAATCTTCTTTAGTCCATACATTATTTTACAATACTTTTTGTTGCTATAATGTAATAAAGCAAAATCATAATATAGATCAACCATCTTGATTGCTGAGATTTATAATATGACTACATATGTTAGGTACTTTAAATGACTGTGTAGGCTGATCAAATGGCTTCTATATTACATGGAAGAGAAATAAAAACATTTGAATTAGTTAACGAAAAAAATAAATATTATTTAGTACACTAGAGTTATGTTATCGTACTAATAACGATCTAGTTAAACTAACTTGACTCCCAGTTGTTCAAGGGTGGTCACAATATGTTGAATGTTGTAATTCATGTTGCACATAACTCATAGTAGCTTTATTTTCCTATAACCAAATTGTAAAGTATGTATTATTAAATGAATGCAAGGAAATATATAAAATGATTGGCTACAAGAATGATTTAACATTACCATAGATTATTGTTGACTATGTGAAACATTGGAACTTGGAGCTTTTCTCCTTTTTGGTAGTTTATCAACCCAACTCTTTGGACGTTTGAGTTGACGAGTAGGCATACAGGAAGAAGAACTAATTTAGGCTATACCTGTTTAGATCAAAAGAATTATCTTTGGACTAGAAGACAGAGGAGCTTGAGATACGGGGAAGCAGGTTGTTTGTTGCAATACTTCCAACGTCGGTTATTGGAAAATCCCTCATTTTACCATGCATATCAAATGGACATGGAAAAACAAATAACTAATATATTTTGGGCTGATGCAAAAATGCTTGTTGGTTATGCTGACTTCAGTGATGTGGTAAGCCTTGACACAACATATTGTACCAATCGTGCATTCAAAACCACTTGCTTTATTCTCTGGATTAAATCATTATAGAGGGGTGGTTATCTTGGAGGTGGCATTATTGTAAGATGAGATAGCTAAATCGTTCAAGTGGTTATTTGAAACTTTCCTTGAAGCCCATTGGCAAAAAAGATCACAAACTACTTTTACAGATCATGATAAAGCAATGGCCAAAGCTTTACATGAAGTCATGCCTTACACTTCTCATAGACTATGTACAAGGCATTCGATGCAAAATGGCATTAAGCACTTAAGGAACTCAATAAAGCATTACTCTTACTTTTTAAAGCTACTACAAGGCTTGCATGTACAGATATGATGATGAAATGCAATTTGAGTTAGCTTGGTGTAGCTTGCTTTCTACTTATGATGTGTATGAGAACCCACGGTTGAGATCAGTCCATAGCATAAAGAAGAAATGGGCAACTTGTTACATGAAACCGAACTTAAATATCATTAAATTCTTCAAGCATTTTGAGAGGGTCATTGAAGACAAGTAGTACAATAAATTGAAAAGTGAGTTTAAGTCACAATAAAAGTTACCAAGGTTGAAAAGTCAATATTCTCCTATGTTGCGATAGCTTTCATAGATTTATACTTTTATAATTTTTGAGTTATTCTAAAAAGAATATGAACTAGTCTAAGCTACATGTGTGAAGCATATAAATGATAATTTGCCACTATTTGACTGCATTATTACTTTGTTTAATTAAGAAGGGGAATGGAAAGTTTCATTGATCATTGTGACAAGCGTGTTATATGCAGTTGTAGAAAGTTTGAGACATTTGATATACTATGTTGTCATGCTTTGAAGGTGCTTGATGTTATGAATGATATAGGTGATGCTATAGTTAATGCAAATTGTGAACACCTCATCCCAAAAATAATATTAATTAAGAATAAAAATTAATGATTAATTGATTAATTCATTAATTAAATAAATGTGAAAGGGGCAAATCATAAAATCAAAAGAATCAAAAATTTTAAAAAAATAAAAAATAATAATAAATTCAAGAAATGAAAAATAACAATGATTAAAAAAAAGAAGAGAAAAATTCGAAAATATCAAAAAAAAAATTTAATAAATAAAAGAAAGCAATAATATAAAACATGAAATCTAAAAAAAAGAAAAAAATTAAAAAAATCAAAGAAAAGATATAAAATTTTGAATAGTGATATTTTAATAAGAGGATTTAAAAAGGGGAGAAAATAAAAAAAAAAAAAACAAAACAAAACAAAATCAACTTGTCTTCAAATCAAAAAGAAAAGTCAAAAATTAGGAGAGAGCATGTGAGATGATGAAGTGTGGAAAGAATCAATCACTTTAACTAAGTTGGAAAAATAATAATTGGAGACATATGAGAAATTAGTTGGGTGGAAAGAGGATGAAATGATGAAATTAAAAGAATAAAAAAAGGAATAAGGGAACACATGGAATAAAATAAGAGGAAAAGTGGTCAAAAGGTAAGAAATGGGGAGACAATGGTGAGTGAAAGGTGGTGGATGATAAGAAAAAGAATAGGAAGGGAGATGGAGTTTTCCCTATAAATAGAGGAGAGGAAGAGGGAAGAGAGGAACAAGGTTAGAAAGAGAGGTTTTTGAAAGGTTAAGAAATATTAGTGTGAAGGAGGAAAGGAAGGAGAAAAGAGGCTACGGGAGAACTCTAGATAATTCTTCATAACTTCTCTTCAATTTGGCTCTCTTTGTTTCAATTTTTTTTTTCTTTTGGTTGAAATGATCATAAGCCAAGTTTCAATTAGTCACCATGGAGGTTTTGATGTGGTCGTGGTTTCTTTTTTTTTTTTTAATCTCAAGAGGATTGATGAATAGCTTTGTTCACTTCACATATCCATTTTTAGGTTCAATATGGCTCGTGTTGACTTTGTAAATTTTCTGGTACCTCATATGATGCCATTTTGCCTTGAGATTTGGTTTCAAAAGTTATTCCAAATGTTTAGATATTTGATGAATTTTTCTACCAATTTTTATCTTGGATTGGTTGTAGATAAGTGGTGAGATTTTATGCTTGTCATGAACATATTTTGTTTCAGCGAATTTTACCATGGGTCATCTTGTTGAATTTTCTAAGAAGTGTCTATGCATATTTTCAGTTGAAATTTGGCACACATGTCTTTTGGTATGTCACCATTGTGGTTGAATTTTTCTGGGATTTTTAATGATCGGTTGATATGTCATTTGTATAACTTTGTGCACGCAACTCTGTGACTGGATTGCATAGGTATAGTGAACTTTGTGAATTTTATGGTATTTCATATGATGTCATTTTACCTTAAAATTATGTGTCAAACTTATTTCATATGTGTAGATTCTTAAATATTTTTCCAATGATTTTTTTATCTTGGATTGGTAGTAGATAAGTGGTGAAATTTAGTGCTTGTCCTGAATATGTTCTGCTTCAGCAAATTCTACCCTAGGTCAAATTTTTTAATTTTATGGGAAGCTTATATACATAATTTTGTGCTGAAATTAGGTATACATGTGTTTTGTTAAGTCAATATTGTTTTGGAATTTTTATGGAATTTATAGTGACATTTTGGTATGTCATTTGTACAACTTTGAGCACACAACTCTGTGACCAAACAGTTTAGGTGTAGTCAACTTCATGAATTTTCTGGTATTGATATAGAAATTATCTTGAGCTGGTTTTTGAATATGTGAACCCTTTGTATGTCTAGTTTTTAGGATAAATTGGTATTGGGGTTTTAAGTTTTGGATATAGCACTTTTCTACTGATTTTTATACATAACTCAGCAACAAGAGAAAATAGAGATATGGAATTCGTTCTCATTCCATTTTGAGTTGAATTTTGTCTCCCAAGATAGTGTACATAGCAGTCCATTTTAGCTAATATGATGGTGTCATATGGGGTTTACTTTGGTGTGAAACCTTGGGGTTAATTGTGTCTTTTATGGTGCCATTATTATTGTGACATGATTAACCTTTGAATTGCTCAATATTGGTGATGTTTAATGTGTGATCTATTGGTTGTCCAAATGATATTGGATTATGGTGAGCCTTAAACTTGAGAATCATGGCTATGGGACACACAAGTAAGGATGACATAATAAAAGACTAGTAAGGTTAAGTTATCAAATTTCTTGGAGCTTAATTGTAATAAATATATTCTTAGTCCTTTGTGATCACCATGTATTGAATATGTAATTGGACACCAAATACCAATGCTTCATATTTTCGAAAATGTGCCATGTGAGGTCCATTGCATCCATAGGTACTCTCATTCAGTTCTCTTGCCATGTGAGGTCCAACGCCTCTATAGGCATATCTTACAGACATATATATTTTTCTTAACATCAGCGTTACCGTGTGAGACTAGCGTCCCCATGAGTAACTAATAATTTACCAATGGGGCCGTATAAGATCCAATGACTCTATAGGCATATCCCGATACTAGTTTCACACTTAAAAATAATTTTGGGTTCCGACAGGCATTCCAAATCATTTATGTTTTAAATAAGTTTTGGGTTCCATCGGCCCATTACATACGTCTTTCAAATAATCAAAATTTAAAAATAAATAAAATAATATTTTTCTCTTTTTCAAATAAAGCATAAATAAATCATGTTTTCAAAACTTAAAAAAAAAAAACTCACTATGCATCTTTTTGGTCAAACTACGTGGACTTTGGTCCCTATCGCTGGATATGTAGGCCTTGGACTGTCATCCCAGGTCAAGTCCACCCTTTGTAAATATCCATTTGTTTGTTTTTGTTATTATTGTTTTTGTCTTCTTTGTTTAATGTGCACACGTGTTAGTATGAGCAATTGAGATAAATTTAAGGTCATATCACATTAATTTCACTTGACTAGTTTAGAGTAACTGTCCTTATGGATGGGCATTGTAGGATACCTAACACCTTCCCCATACTCAAATAGATTCTCGAACCTATCTCTGTTTTCACAGACTACCTTGCCTTTTCCTTTTATTTTAAAATGGTTTTCCAAAGTTTTCCTTTAAAAAATTTTGGTGGCGACTCTAGTGAATCAATTTTCAAGATTTTGTTTTGGGAATTAATTCATCCTTCTCTTTTTTATTCTTTCTACCGAAAGGTCGGTTACGACACAAGTGACACTAAAAACATGGTACAAGTGAAGGGTTTGAAAAAGAGAGATCAAAGAAAAAGTAAGAAACATCTAGAGAGAAGGAGAAAGGCTTCAAGTTTTAGTGTTTCACATAGTCAGCAACAATATATGGTAATGTTAATTCATTCTTGTAGCCAATCACTTTATTTATTTCCTTGCATTCTTTTAATAATACATACTTTTCAATTTGGTTATTGGAAAATGAAGCCACTACGAATCATATGCAATATGGATTACCACGTTCAACATATTGTAACCATTCTCAAACAACTGGGAGTCAAGTTAGTTTCACTAAATTGTTGTTGGTATGATAATATAACTCAGAGTATTAAATAATATTTATTTTGTTCGACAACTAATTCAAATGTTTTTATTTCTTTTCCATGTAATATAGAAGCCATTTGATAAGCCTATATAGTCATTTAAAGTACCTGAAATATGTAGTCATATTATAAATCTCCATAATCAAATGGTTGATCAATATTGTGTTTTTGCTTTATTACATTATAGCAATAGAGAGTATGGTAAAAGTTATGCATGGACTGAAGAAGCTTTGTTACATTGAAGAAATAACATTTTTACATTTTTTGTATTGTATTCATGTATTGTACAACTCCAAGTATTAAAAAGCTTGGGCACTTTAGTACAACTTCATTTGTATCGTAAATCCTAATATACTATCTTGATTTCAGTATAATAATACATATAACCTTGATACTATATTACAAACTCATTCTATTCAAAACTTTTACTTCACGATAACATAAATTGTTCTCTATTATTGCTGTAAGTTGTGCTTGATCCTTCTTCAAACTAGAACAAAATCTCTATCTACCAATGCATTACGCTATCTGTCATTTTCATTGTTATCCATTTTAAACCGAAGACACCAATGCAATCTGAATCAGTTTCATTTTTAATGAAGTCAAACAACATGTTGTAAAAGGTCTATTATTTATTGCCACCACAATCAATTAGAATTTAGGCAACTCTAAATGCTAGACTAGAAATAAAAATATTTAGTGATTCTTATGTATTTAACTTTGGTAACATGTATCCATCCAATTGTGATCACAATATGTGATGTATGTGTATTTAACTTTGACAACAAATATTCATCCAATTATGACCTCAATATATTTTTCTATACCTTCCAAACATAAAAATTGCATCATATTTTTTAGTAACTAACTGCAATAATCTACTGCTTTAGTCTTTTAAGATATGGGAGAACTTTAAATGTTGGAGGTTCTGCAAAGAAAATGAGGAGCTCAATGAAAGAAAAATTAATGCAAATGAATAGGTAAAAGCATAATTGGACATAAAGCACATTTTGTTTACTGTGGCACAAACAAAGTCAACTGATCAATGAGGATATGATTGAATTTCTTATGTTAAGTCACACTAACAATATATATATATATATATATATCACTTTATAATTTATTTTAGGTTATTCAAATTATTTAAATAATTAGATTACTTTGTTAAATATAAAGATTATCTATAACCTAGTACCCTCTATCGTACACATCTCACCAGTACATAAAGGCTTATCATTAGAAGCAAAAGCAGCGAGAGTGAGAACAAAAAAGAGCGAAGGAGCAAAAGGGCAGTGCAAATCGAAGATAATCGACTTCACTGTTCCTTTGCGTCTGGTGAGTGTCATTCTTTGTATTGAATATTTAATTGTCGTTATACACCAGGACATTTAGACTATTTGGAACTATTAGCGTGAGGTGACTTTATTCTTTAGCTTTTGGTTTAAAAAGAGCATGATTTGTAAATTAAAGCAGTTTTAATCCTAATTCCTAACCCTTGATTTGATATTATAAAGAATAATCTTGATTCTCTAGGTTTAGGTAGATCACTTTATTGTTTTCACATATTATTATTTATTAATTCATGTCAGATTTTGACACATTTATGTGCATTCTTTTAATATTTTATTATAAGAAGTAAATTTCATGAAACTAACTCTTAAATTAAATGAATATACCAAGTTAACAAAAACAAAAATAGCTAGATAGCAATAGATAAGTATGCAATTTAAAAAGGGACTGAATTTATTTGTAGTTCCTTATATCTTTATTATGTTGTTATCCAATTAGAATAGGACAAGTATTAAATGAACTAATAATAATGTATAATTTAACTTTAAAATAAAATAATTGTTTGCAATAACTATACACGTATCATAATATTATTGGACAACCAAAAACTTGTTATGTTATAATTGGAAAACAACATAGCAAAAATATTAAGAACTTTATATAACTTTTTTCCTTTAAAAAGAAGTAAAAGATAAATTACAAGAATTTATTCAAACAAACTGTAAATAAATTCTTTGATTTAAAAAAGAAGACCATTACTTAAAAGGTATTTCTTCTTTGAAAAATAGGCACTTTCTTCTTTGGTTTTTTTATTGAATTAACCAATTAATTATGCCAGCTAGTAGTTATTAAATTTTAATTTAATTAATTTTATTCAAGTGCATAATTAATATTTGACTATGATTATTGTATTTTTTAGGGTTCTTTTTCTGTTCATTGTACCAAATTTTGATTAAAAAATGTTAATTAGTAGAGAATTTTTTTCAAAAATATTAATCAATTATTTGACGTCGAGTTGCACAAATAGTTAGTACGATATTTTTATTCAAGAAGTTGATAACAATTACTTAAGCATTATATTTAAATTATTTTAAATTTAACCTATTTGTCTGTGAATTTTACGTAAAAAAAAAAAAAAAAGAAGCGAGATTTACTAATAGGCTAATATCATAGTTTTTTCAATCATTTATATAATACATATTAATTGATGAATCTATAAAATACCCAAAAATGCCTCTATTTTTTTTACTTGCGAATGCGGATCCATGAATTTTTTTTTTTTTTTCATTTTGATTAGCGATTGTCAAAATCAATAATTTTAATACTAAAATATAAATATAATAAGTAATAATTTTTTAAAAAGTTATAAATATTATTTTATTGTAAAAAATAATGAGATGAATAAAATTTGGGTTGTGCTAACTGTTAAAAACATTTATTGCATCCACTAACAGAAATAACTAATACCTTTTTACTATTTTTTTATTGCATCGAACTAATATTTTTGTTTTTTTTTTTTTTTTGACAATATTATCTTTTATCATTTTCAAGAGTCATAGTCAATTATTTTTATTTTTTAAAAAATTTATAATCAATATTTACCAATTTTTGTATATCTTTATATCTTTGTAATACCTCCATATTACACTTTATTTGAATGTAATATATACCAACATATAATGAAACTAAAATTTTTTAGCTAAATAAAATTTCTTTTGAATCTTTCGTTACAATTTTAAATTTAAAATCTTTCATTATAAATATACTAGGTTTATTTCATATAAAAAATATTTAAGGCCAAAATAGAGTTTTGACCAACTGAAGTTTAAGCTACTGTTATTATTTATACTTTACTAAATAATTTATTATATATGACAACGGATAAATTAAATAATATTATAACAGTGACAAAAAAATTTGTTTAGACAATAAGCTTTTAAGGCATTTTATTGAAATGCTTAATCGTTAATTTTATGTGATAAAAAATTTTAAATCATAAAATTATTTTAACTGGCCTACGGAACTCGAACGTGATATATACTAACATATAAGGAATCTAAAATCTTTTTTTCGCTAATAAAATTTTATTTTGAATTATTTTATGGAGATATAAAAATTTATTAGAGATTGAAATGTCATATTTGGTGTAAATATAACATTGAGTGCACCAATACACTAACTATGCGCTGGAGTAAGAATTTGCCATGTGGTGCTGATATGTAATTTTATTAATGACTAAATACTAATTATATATAAATTTTTGAATTTATATGTAAAATTATGTAATATTTTATTTTAATTTTTAACCTTAAAAAATAATAAACCTAATATTATGTAACTGCATTGTAACTACTTGTATTTTATTTATTACATCACATATTCTTGTTCTGCCATGTTCTGATTGTACCAGTTCATGTATAGTTGAATATTACTTTTTTAATTTTAAAAGATTAAAAAGATTAATTAATTATGTCTCTTGAAATAAAATAAGAATAAGACTTAAATAGAAAAAGACTAAAAAAAGACTAAGCAGAACCCATAAAATCTATAAGTTTAATAAAATTAGCAAAGATTTAAAAAAAAAAAAAAAAAAAAAAGAAGCTCTCGTTGAAGCGTTTTAGAAAAAGAAATAGATAGTGTTACTTTTGCACTCTCTTGGTCATTGGATTGAGTTTCGTACATCCTAACTAAAAAATTGATCTGTGACAATTGGAAAATACACTTTACTTTATACTTTTAAATTCACTTATTGCCTCTTTCACTACAAAAAAAATTGCCTTGTGCCGCTAAAGATTGGTTAGTTTTTGCTATCAATTTTCAGCTGCGATTGACAAGTCACCATAGTATGTCTCGTAATTAAAAGAATATAGCAGCGATAAAATAAGTGCCACTGAAAAGTATAATCAATGGCAGAAAGAGTCGCCGTTAAAAAGTATTAGTGACAACAATTGTCGCCACTACATGTAGATAGATTACAAAATTTATCATAATCACTATAGAATATGAGTTTTAAATGGCAAAATTGTCACCACTAAAAGAGTTTTAGCGGCGATTGTATTATCACCACTAAAGAGCTTTAGTAGTGACAAAATATGGTGGCCACTAAAGAGCTATTGTAAAGACTATTTATACTCGTCACTAAAGAGTTTTAGTGACAATGAAACGTAGTCGTCACTAAAGCTCTCCATTGGCAACTTTATTGTCGCCACTAATGAGTCACCACTAAGTAAACCATGAGGATTAGTATTGACAATGACGAGCCAATCTTGGTTAACAAGATCTTTCAAATAGAAATTTGTTTTGCTTGAGATGCCAATATAAATGGCTTGTTCGAGCGCAATGCATAATGAGTATTAACCATGGTCATTCCATACTTGTCAACCTTGTATCCTCTTCCAATATGCCCTACATCCGACTAGTGACATTTAAATACATGTACTTTCTTATTTCCGATTATATATGTCTTCAAAGACACCATAATACTCTTTCCTAACATCTGAATCATCACCCCTCACAAGAATTCGACTATTTTGTGTTCTCCTACCCAAGGTACAATTTTTTATGTGAAACCTAAATCCATTTACCATAAAAATATAATAGCGATGAACCAATTTAAGTAGGCCAATAGCTAAGCTTATGAGATCATCATTAGCTTTACCACGCATACATAACTTTAAAACCTATAGGTAAGAAGTAGTGATAATGATTGAAATATTTAATGAGGTAAATGATATAAGGTAAGATCAAGGGAAACCTATATGTGCATGGAACCATACATGAAACTCCTTCACCGTGGAAGCCTGTGTATTCAACTCCTTCTTGTACTCCCTACATGTTAAGATAGGTTAAGGAACATAATTATTAACTTAGCATAGGAAACTAAAATGTTATTAGAGATATAGCCAAGTCTAATGAACTTACTCCATGAATGGCCAAATGTCCTCACAATTCTAAAGCACATAAATGCAAGCTTGGTTGAACTCTAAATAAGATAAAAGTCTTACTTCATAAGGTCCCTTAGTTTGCCCACTTTTTTTGAAGATTGACATCTCATAATTTGGCACAGGTCCATCATCATTTCTTGAAGATCTATTAAACTTAGTTGGTATATTTTTTAGGCAACGAGAGCAAAATGTGAGGCATTCATCAACCAAATAACCTTTTGCAATTGAACCTTCTGGTCGTGCCTTGTTACAAACATGTGTTTTGAGTATTCGCAAATACTTTTCAATTGGGTACATCCATCGATATTGTGCAGGTCTGTAAGTTTCACTTCTTTTGCCAAATAAATGGGCAAGTGGATCATTATGTTAAAGAAAACTTATGGAAGCACTGTCTCTAATTTGCACAAAGTAGTTACAATTTAAGTTTGAAGACTATCAAGATCTTTAATTGTTAAACACTTGGAATATAAATTTTTAAAAAATCTACCCAGTTCTACTATTGGTTTTGCCATCTCCTTAGGCAATAAACTAAGAATTGTAATTGGGAATATGTCTTGTAATAATACATGGTGTTCATGACACTTCAATTCTAAGATTTTTTGCTTATAAACATTAACACACCTTGAAATGTTTGAGGATAAAGCATCCAGAACCTTTAAGGTTGCCAAAAAGTTATAAACTTTCAACTTTCCTTGTGGAGATAATACATAGCATGCTGCTACCATTAAAATTTTGCTCTCTTGTTCTATTAGGTGCAATTGTTACCAAATTCCTAAATCAACCAAGTCATACTGACTCTTTAATATATCATTTTTTTTTCCCACCAATTGCATCACTGTTGATACAATATCGTTAAATACATTTCTTTCTATATGCAAGATGTCAAGGTTATGTCAGAGCATAAAGACTTTCCAATAGGGCAATTGAAAGAAAATACTATTCTTTCTCCAATTGTAAACATGATTAAACTGGGTGCATTTTCATTTATAAGTTTTCCCAAATGTCACATCACTTAGTGCTTGCAATTGTTGAAGTGGTTCATCACCTATTAAAAGAGAAGGTGCCCCTGCATTTTTAACTTTCCCATTAAATGCTCTCCTATTCTATCGCCATGGATGGTTAGTAGGTAAAAAATGATGATGGCCCATGTAGCCAACATGTTTCATAATGACACAGAAAGTGTATCTTTATGGCAACAAGGGCATGCAAGCTTCCTTTTGGTTGACCATTCTGAGAGGTTCACATATGCTGGAAAGTCATTAATTGTCCACAACAAAGTTGCAAGCATTTTGAAGTTGCATTGTGAATTGCAATCAAATGTCTTCTCACCTTCTACCTATAATTCATAAAACTCTTCAATCATTGGTTGTAAATAGACATCTATGTCATCACCTAGATACTTAGGGCCTGAAATTAAAAGTGTCATCATAAAGTACTGATGCTTCATGTAAGCCTATGGTGGCAAATTATATGCAACTAGCTCCATTTGCCAAATATTGTGACTAGCACTCATATTCCCATAAGGCTGGAACCCTTCACTTGTTAGACCTAACTAAACATTTCTAGTATCAATAGAAAACTCAGGATGTTGTTTATCAAAGGATTTCCATGCTATGGAGTTAGAGGGATGTCTTAACACACTATTATTAATACATCCCTCATTGTGCCACCTCATCTCCTTAGCTGTGTGGCACGCCATGTATAAGCTTTGCAACCGTGACTTTACTAGAAAATGTTGTAATACCTTACATAGTACTTGCTTGCCTTTATGACTATTTGTCTTCCATCTAGACATCTTACACTTTGGACACGATTGTGAATGCTCTTGCCAATATAAGATGCAATCATTCTTATATGCATCTATCTTCGTATAATCCAATCCTAAGTCTTGAATAACCTTTTTTGCTTTATAGTAAGAGTTAGGAACCATTGCACCCTTAGGAAGAACTTCTTGAAATAAACTTAGCAATGCATCCATTGATTCATTGCTCCAATGATTAAGAAACTTCAAGTGAAGTAGGCTAACTATAAAAGACAACTTTGAGACTTTGGTACATCTTGGATAGAGTTCGGTTTTAGCATCTTCTAACAAGTTGAAGAAATTTTTAGCATGTGTGTTAGGTAACTCATCATTTTCTAAACCACTATTTATATCCTCAAAATTTGAACATCCATGTACATTGTGTATAATTTCAATAATGTCATCATCCATCTCAACATTATCCTCTTCCAATTCTTTATTGTGCTATTGAATGGAACTTTCAACATAGGTTTGTTTATCTCCATGTGAGTTCCATACTTCATAACTCTCATAAAAACCCTTTTTGAATAGATCTTCCCTAATTTTACATCTTACCTTGAATGTTGTGTTCATACAACCCTTACATGAGCACCAGACCATGTCGGTCACCCCTAGTTGACTAAATGCCCATTGGAGAAAACTATCTACTCCTTGTATATATTCAACATCAGCCTTATTTCTAATTTTTAACTAACTTTTATTCATCCTTAGTTCCTACATTCAACAATATTTATCTAAACAAGATCAATTTCCTTTTCTTTTTATATATAGAAAGAGACCATGCTAATAATGCACTTATGATTTCAAAGTATGTTTCAATTAGTATATAAGTTTGAGTTTAGTAATTATAAGTTGTACATAATTTCAAAAATGGTCACAAATAGCTAGCTTAATCGTTAATTTGAAATATCCATATTTGTTGACTTATTAATGAAAACTAGGTAATTTAAACTAATCAGATTGGAGCACTTTGGCACTAAAGGTGTAAGTGGCTTGCTGTGTTTTTTGCCACAATGAAAAACACAGCAAGGTGGAAACACTATAAAAAATTTTCTTGTTTAAGGAAAAAATAAATAAATCACAGGAGGAATTCATATTATCTTGGGTTTCATTCATGCGTCAGCTCGGACACTTCCAAGAGGTTACCCAAACTTACTAGTTGAATAAAATTATATCAAGTCCTTTTAATGTATACCTAAGTTCAAGTCTAAGTTCAAGAGAGATGCCACTTGACTCAAAGTTGTTTGGGATGAACTACTTTTAAAGTAATTGAATTATTACTTTCCGAAATGTGTAAAACCAAAAGAGAAAACCAACAGGGTGAGAAAAACTTTGTCCAAATTTCAGCACTCCCATCATTTAAGGAGAAGAGCTATGATTTTGTCTTATTTATTTGGTTGGATTACCATAACTTTTGTTTTTTGTTTCCTGAGTTTGATGTGTTAATACATTATTGATTTTCACAATTCTGAAGAGGAAGTTGAGCTATAATGTGATCAAAAAAGTTTTTGGTCTATATATTAATCTGATTCGTGAATATTTACTACTTCTAAAGTAATTGGATTAAAATTTGTTTATTGGCCTGAGTTTTTTTTTTTTTCGTTCATTACATATTTACTCAAGCAAGCAAAAGTTTTTGCAAATTCATATTGTAGATTGCAGCCTGTCTTAACAAATAAGATTATTATCAACAGGACCAATTCAAGAATTGATTCAAGGTGCAAAGAATTAAAAAGATAAATAGGAGTAATTTAATTTTTTCTTATATTCTACTAATAAGAATCTATATTTGATAAATCACCAAAGAAGTATCAAACTCCTTTATTTCCATTCTAAAAGTTTTAGAAGGATGTTTACATACTTGATAATTTCTATTGAATAGAATGTTGTGAAAGTAGTGGGTCATTATTATTTTTTGACCCGCTTTTCATGAAAAAGGATTTGGTCTTTATATAAATTGTCCATAATTTAATAACCTAAAATAAAATATCAAGTAACTATATATCTTACTTATTTGAGCCTTGACTTTTTCTTGTTGGAAAGATGAACCTGAAATTTTTATTTCCTTCAATTCCCTTGCATAAAAAGAAAATTATTTTTCAATAACCCATAAAATTTCAATTAAAAAATGATCATAAAATTTGAAAAAAAATAAATGATGATGAATTTTAGTTTCCAAAGAAAGAGGTCGCGTCACATGAATGAAATTGACTTGAGATCCCATGTTACAAACTGACAACATCACATGAATGATGAATTTCAACATTATATTAGCAACACACCTCTTATAAGAATGATACAAATTAGGAAAACTAAGTTTTTTTGGTTATGAAATTAGAAAACTAAGTTTTATATATTTTGGCTATTAAATTAAGAAATTAGATTTTTTTTTACTCTTTTGGTCCATTAAATTAGGAAAACTATATTTTTCTTTCAAATTCATATAACAAGTGATTTATTAGAGGATGACCATTTTTAAAATTGAAGAAAATGTTATACTTAAAAGCCAAAATCAAAACCAAAATTTTTTAAATTTTTTTTACTGGGAAGCCAATAAATATTATTCAAGTATGAAAGTTAATAAAAAAAAATTACAGAAAATTTTGTTGGGTTATGTAACTCTTGTTTTCATCCCTATTAATTTGTAAGGGGGGAAAATATTATTAATTAATAAATCAAATCAAGAATAAAAAATAAAATTATATATAAAATTAAAAATTTTTAAAAATCTATAACTAGTTTATAATTTTGAAATGGGGACTCAACCTTATTACTTTGTTGTCAAATTTTTTTTTCTTTAAATTAATACTACATAAATTTGAGCAAAATAGGAAGCACGTGGATAGACCTATTCATTAGGTTGGATTTAAAAAATTGGACCAAGCTTTGGTTAAGAAAGAAAGCTCGAGCTTGTTTTTAACTAGGCATTTTTTTTCATACTTTTATATATTTTTTAGGTCAAACAATCATAAACAAGTCTATTTATTATTTTAGAATTTGAAATAGACTATATATATAGTTAATGATTATCATTATTTGTATGATCGTTAGAATTTGACTGAGAGACTTGGTCCCTCAACTATGGAAATAAGTCTTCCACCAAAGGAGTGATGGAATGAGCCTGTTTCCTATGAATCACTACAAATAATAATAATAATAATAATTTAGGGATGAAATTTTCCCTAAATGAGAAATTTCAATCATAGAATGGCTCGTTCCAAGTTTTTGGGATGGAATTTTTTAGGGAAAATTAGACAATTGGTCCTTATAGTTTTTCTCTATTTTTAATTTGGTCCCAATAATTTAAATTATTTCATATGGCTCCTTATAGTTTTCATTCTTTCAAATCCACTCCCTACCGTCTAAACGCCATCCATTACAGCATAACGTGACAAATGGAGAGTAGCTGGTAGCATATGTGGTTATTGACATGGATCAAAGGTTCCACTTAGGCACAGGAAGGTGCATCTCTCATGAGAGCAGACAGAAATTGGAATCCCAAAAATCCCTCACTTATGAAGCACAAACGTGTTGCCTTCAAGTGAAATATCATTTGGAAATGAACGTGTAGGACAGCTTTCATGTGGAAGACAAAGCTATAGACCATCGTTGATAGCTCCTGAGAACATCGGAAAATTGTCAAGGGTGGGTGTTTGGTTGTCCTGTCAAGCAGGAGATGGTGTTTTGCATTTTTTGTGGAGACTCTATATTATCTATTGTGGGCTTACAGCAATGGCATCTTCCCTATTTTCTGCATCATTCACGCTATAGGTCTCTTTTGGGGTGTGACACTTCTTAGTCACTAAGGAGAATAACAAAATAGATAACTATCTAGTACCAAAGGCAATAGCAAATGAAGAAACTACTTAATTATACAGAAATAATAAATAAGGAAACTTCCTAATATAAAAGGAAATAACAAGTATGAAAGTTAATTAATACCTTAGAAAATAACAATTATAAAAACTACTTAATGTCCAAGGACAATACAAAATCAAATATGAAATAAAAGACCACACAATCTAGACTTTATAATTAGGGCAGCAGCCTCTTCTACTCTCGTGGATGGCACAATATTGTCTTTAAAAAACAATCTAAACATTTTCTCCTTCACTAAACGCCCCACATAATTTTGTAAAATAATTTTGAGTCTTTTGAACTGCAATATTATAATTGGTTTCATCGAAAGTGTAAGATCTCCATCCCTTTGTGACCCTGCTTTAAACTCATTGTCATAGTAATCAATGCTCATATAAAATATCAAAACATTCTATCAAAAGCTCGTGTTACAACTCCATAACATGTTATTGACACTAACCATGGTTAAATGGCTGTCGAAAATAATACTTTTTCTTTTAGTGACAATTACACTTTAAAATTGTTAGATATAATAGATAGGATAAATAAGAAAATATGCTTTGAAGCGTGAAAGATCATTATCTTTTAAGTGTGATTGCCTATTGACAACGCTCTTCCAAGATGTAAGAAAGCCTCTTAGAACTTTATAACTTTTTATGTTTGTTTCAGAAGGAAAATGCGTAGACTTAGAAGAGGCACCGCATTTTCAATAGTTGTCTCTTTTCATATTAAGAAACATATTTCAATAGTTATCTCCTTTCATGTTAAGTGACAATTTCCAATACTTATATCTCTCACATTAACAGATATATTCTATCGCATTAACTCTTTTAATTTTAAAATTAAATAAATGTCAATATAAAATAATGAAATTTATTAAAAGCCCAATATCCAAGCCCGAGGAAAACATAACAAAATATTCAACAATCTTTCACAAGTTTATAACATTACTTCATATATAATTGGGCTTATCTATTTATATGTATTTTTCATTATTTTTTATATGTTGTTCTATAATTAAAACATAATCAGTACATGATCTTTTAATAATATCATAACATACGTATGCTTTTTATAGATAATTATATAATTTTTTAATTAAATCACATTTGTTTAATATTATTATTAATTAACTATACACTTGTTATATGTAAATTTAAAAATCTAATAGTAAATATATAAGGAATGTTATTTAAGTACAATCCATAAGCAAATTAGTTCTTAACAATATATATGTATCTTTACAATTTAGCCATACAATTTTATTTTTTTGATATATATATATATATATTAATATATGAAAATTCTTTACTTATTAACATTGGTCTCTGTGCTACCCCATTAAGGTTGAATCATACATTTAGTTTATTTTCTAGGACTAACTAAATAAATTGAATTGTAGAAAAATAAATTCAAAGACTAAAGTTAAAAAATTTATATTTCCTGACCAAATTGTATATTCTAATAATAATGAAAAAAAGAAAAAACAAATGTCCTTTTTGGTTCTAACCCTACGACAGTTTGCTCTTAAATGTTAATCTAAAGATACCAAATCCTATTGATTTTTCTTCATTTCAACCCATGCGACAGTTGAGTCAATTAATTTTAAGATGAAATATTTAAGTTTTATGGCTGAAGGGTGCATTATGCTTATTTGTCCTGTGAATAAAAAGCCTTTTAAAGGTTGGAAACCTTATACTCAAAGAACAATCAGCATGAATATGACATTCCTACAACCTAATGATTTACTTTTGTTTTTTATTACGGTCTAGTAATTAATATTATACTGGATTAAAAACAAATTATTTTGCCTAATAAAAGTTAGTTCGATTAAACTAAGTTGCATCAACTAAAGACTTTTCGCTTCAATATTTAATGATTATCATTGGTTAATAGGCTTGTATTTCTGCATGCATTATGTCTTAGAGTTGGAAAATCTTATTGAACTCTTACATTGATTATTTCCAAAAATAAATAAATAAATATCTATATATATACATAGGCAAAATAGCTCCCAATTTGATAAAAGCCAAAGTCCTAGCTGTAATTGTGTTCTAAAAAAGATAAGCATGCTTTACATCAATACCAAAAAGTTAGAACTACAGTTTTTGATTAAATACACTTATATTTATTACGTAATAGTATAAAATTATTAAATATGTATTTAAATAATTTAAAATAGTTATCAGTATAAATTTAAAATTTTTTTAAATCATTGAAAATATAAATAATAATTTCAAAAAATATCAGGTTGAATTTTTTTAAAAAAAAAATCTAATCAATTAAAACATAATAGTTAGTAATATATAATGTCAACAGTAGCACTATATATATATATATATATATATATATATATATATATATATTATAAACATGCGCATTGTTTGAGGTAAACGTGCATTCTCTTCTCCCAATATGCCTCATCATCGATGATTTAAGCGATTTTCCGCATTTGGTCTTTGTATTTAAATAGATTTATGCTATTAAATTTTTATTTAATGATTTAAATTTAATAAATATTAAACACATTTTAACAACTTCTTAAAATTTGAACAATTAATTTTTCATTCAATAATTTAAATTTTATTAAAGTCACCTTCAATTGGATAACCAAATGCAAGGAATCCATGCGCCTTAAGCAACCGCAAGAGAATGTAGAAGAAAAAAAAAGAAAAAGAAATAAGATAGCCCTAAGTTGCCTCCTAATTGTAGGTAATGATAGGGACAAATCTTAAAACCATTACAAAGTATAAAGAGTAACTTGAAAAAAGAAAAATATTAGAACTAATTAAAAACTGAATTAACCTATAAGTACCAAATGATTAATTCTTTCTTAAATATTTTTATAGTCCAGAGATTGTGACTGGATTTACTTGAATAGTTTCATCCTTGAAATACCAGCCACCCATTAATAGCCGTAAAAAATTGTTTAAGATAAAACTAATATATACTTTCGACAATAATATTTTTATTTTATTTTCCGAATTATTCTTTCCATAAAAATAATTAAACTATCATAGAGTATTTTAAATACCCTAAGCATTAAACACCAACTGAATTTTTAAGTCAAATTAAAAAGGTAAAGTGTAATTAGATAGGAAAAGAAAATCCCTCATTGACAGGGATTTCTGACTCAAGAGACAAGCTAAGAGTAACAGATAATTGAAAGGAAAGTTACAGTTAAGGACCCTAAGTTTGATATATTTATTATGAAAGACCTAAACTTTTAGAATTATTCAAAACGATTCAATGACCACCTTTTTTTTTTTTTAACCTCGAAGTAGCCTGCCTTAGAGCTTTGGAACTTTATGGAACTTCTTTATTATGTGTTACCAAAGATATAGGTCAGGGTCTTCCAGAGTAATATATATATATATATGGCCTCTATGTTCCTTAAAATAGTTTTAAAATTTAAGGTATTTTGTATTAAAAAAATTTTAAACGTATGGTCGTTAGTTGTAATTCTCTTATTTTGAAACTTGTGCTTCTTATTCACAAATTTGAATTGTCTATAGTTGAGGCAAATCTAATGGTCCAGATACAATGGTCAACATTTAGAATTGAGTTACTAAAGTCAACAATTTTTAAAATCCAAATTGATAAACTCTTAAAATTTTAATCCAATAATTTAACTTGCAGGGACTGCTCTGACTAAAAATTCATTTCACCATTTCACATGACTTAACATATGAAAGAGAAACACGTCACCCAATTGACCAAAGACATTAGCTTAAGTGAATGAATTAATTGAAAAAAATATTATTTTGGTTACTAACTAATTACCAGATTATTATTTTTGTTCCTCACTTATGTTATTACCTAAGATAGTCTCTCACTAATTAAGAATTGTTACATTTGATCCCTTCACATTTGAGGTTAACGAAGACTTGGTCAACCTAAATCGATCCAACAAATTCGAGTCAGATCGAGTCCAAGTATAAAAAGTGGCTAGGTAAAAACTTTTTACTTACTAGGTTTTCTCCCAAAGCACCTTGGGTCCTGCGGCATCTGACTCAACGATCTAACCTGACTCAGGACCCATAACATGTATATAATGTTTCCCTCTTTTTTATTTTCCTTGATGAAAATTGAAAAGTTGGAAACCCTTTCCTTTCCCTAATCACTACCTCTAGTCATCGTTCAAAATTTCTTAATTTCTCTCACACGAAGTCGTGAGTTGCCTCCTCTGCATCTACAATCGCTCAAATTGCCTTCATCTTTCATGTTTCGGTGTACGTGCAAGGTGTTCCTTCTACAATCTTCATGGAATTAGTGAATCACGACCAAGAGGTATCTTTGCTCTCTCTCTTGTCTTCATATTGCTGAATGATGATCCCTTTATTGTCTTTGATCTCTCTCTCTTTCTCTTCCTCATCCATTCTCTGTGTCCTTGATTTCTCTTTATACTTCTTATCATTTCTCTCCTCTCTCGATGGTCGATTTGGGTCTTGGTAAATGCAAACCTAGCCCTAACATAATCCAACAATTAATGCTTGTATTTAGAAAAAAAAAAAAAAAAAACAAGAAATCCCTTATGAACCCGACCTTTCCTTGCCTAACCTAGCCTAAATCCACCTGATATGGGGCCATGGGTTCATAATAAAATCATAATAAATCCAACCTGACCTGGACTTTCTGTAGCCTTACTTCATGTGAGTTAATTTAAGTTTAGTTAGAAGGACTATATATGAGAGTAATTTTAAAAATAGAGGATCAAAAGTGATAATTTTTAATTAATAGTAAATTATTTTAAATAATAAAGCAAATGAGGGAACGAAGTGATAATTCGTTAACAAATTGGTGGTTAAAACAATATTTTTCTCAAATTTAATTTATTGAATATGGATCTAGAGCACACAATTTCAAATGGTGGATCCAACTGGAATAACTCATCTTCGAGACAGAATTTGAAAAAAGATCCATGATTTTGACAAGAAAGTGAGTAAAACCAGTTTTGCAAAAACTTTCTGTTTTCTTTTCAAAATGAGATGATCATGCAATTGGTGTGGAATTCCGCTAAAAAGTAGAATCATTGATACAATTTTTTTTTATTTAAATTCACTTTTGATTCTTTTGAATATTATAAAATTTTTGTCCTGGCCTTTGATTTTGATTGAGTTTATGTTACTACTTTTCAACATTTAAAATAATAAAATAAAAATATTTATTTTGATTATATTAATTTATAGTAAAAAAGATGATGTTGCAATTAACTGACCATTTGAGTCACAATAGTAATTAAGTAATATTATAAATCTCTTTTTTGTAAATTTAATATAAAATTATCGTACTATATCATTTATACATTTTTTTTAATATAATATCTAATTAATTCATTTAAATTTAGACGTAATTTGAACTTTCAATGTAGCATTTTCCCACCCATTTTAGGCATTTTATATAAATTGGCTATCTTATCATCATCTTTTGTAACTATGACAAAATGACATTACTCGCATTAACGAATTTACTTGATAAATTAGTTAATTACATTACCTTATTATCATTATCATTAAGTTAAATGAACAGGATGAAGATAGAAAGACTTGATATTCTTACCAATTTATTTATTTGCTATTGAAGGATAATATTAACTCAATCAAAATAAAAGAAAAATAAATTTTGTATAATACTAAAATAATCAACAGCATAATTGTTTTAGATTAATCAAATATATTATCACTAAATCCCACTCATTAATTTGGGCATGCACATTTTGTACAATAGGCTTCTATTTCCACGGTATTAACTCTCATCTATGTCCATTGAGCTGAATTTAAATATAATTCATTCATTTGCCTATCTATACTATCAATGGTAGGTGAAAGATGTGCCTAACATAGAAGAACAATTGGTGTATGTTAAGTAACTAATCAAAGAAAAAAAAAATTAATAATTACGATTTAGTCCTTTAAAAATTACATTGAAATCATTTATCCTTTTTTATAAATAGATAACTTTAAAACTTCATTTCTCACAATCAAGAAAAGAACAATCCAATATATATATATATAGAGAGAGAGTGAGAGAGTTGTGATATTAGTATTCTCCTATTAGCAAGATCTATAAAAATATTGTATTATTCTTGTTATATAGGGAGAAGATATAATTCCTATTTTTCTCAAAGTGAAGTCTTTTTGTCCTTGTCCATGATTTTTTATCCTATTAGGGTTTTTTCACATAAAATTTTATATGTCATCTCAAATTATTTGCTACAATTTTATTTTTCTCTTATGTCTATTTATTCTACATATACAATGAAAGATCAATGAGAGTCAATACTGTGGAAATAGAAACCTATCGCACAAAATTTACATGCCCAAATTAATGAGTGGGATTTAGTGATAATATATTTGATTAATCTAAAACAATTATGCTAAAATACTGTTGAGTTATTTTAGTATTACAAAAAAATTATTTTTCTTTTATTTTTATTGAGTTAATATTATCCTTCAATAGCAAATAGATAAATAGATAACAATATCATGTCTTTCTGTCTTCATCCTATTCATTTAACTTAATGATACTAATAATAATAATGTAATGTAACTAACTAATTTATCAAGTCGTTTGAAATTGTGTGCTCAAGATCTATATTCAATAAATTAAATTTGATAAAAATATTATTTTAGCCACCAATTTATTACGAAATTATCACTTCGCTCCCTCACTTGTCTTATTATTTGAAATAATTCTCTACTAATTAAAAATTATCACTTTATTTTTAAATTTTTATCACATATAGTCCTTCAAGTTAAACTTAAATTAACTCAAAGGAAATAAGGCTACAAAATGTCCAGGTTAGGCTAGGTTTATTATGAACCCATGGCCTAGTCCAAAAATCACCTCAAGTCTATTCCAGAATCCAATAGCTCGTCCAAACCTAAATAGATTTGGTTGCATATCAAGTCTATTTAGGTTGGGCTGGGTAAGGCTAGGTCCATAAGGGATTTTTTTAAAAAAAGAGAATACATGCATTAATTGTTGGTTTAGGTCAAGGCTAGGTTTGCATTTATCAAGACCCAAATCGACCACCGAGGGAGGAGAGAAATGATGAGAAGTACAGAGAGAAATCAAGGACACAAGGAATGGATGAGGGAGAGAGAGAGATCAAAGACAGTAAAGGAATCGAAGACACATATGGTTGAGTTAGATGCCCCAAGACCTGAGGCGGCTTGGGGGAAATCCTGGTAAGTAAAAAAAAAATTTACCTTGCCTTTTTCATACGCGGACCTAATCCGACTCAAATTTGCTAGATCGGTCCAGTTTGACTAGGCCTCCGTTCACTTCAAATGTGAGAGGATCAAATGTAACAATTCTTAATTAGTGAGGGACCATTTTAGGAAATAAGATAAGAGAGGGACTAAACTAACAATTTGGTGACTAGTTAATAACTTAAATAATATTTTTTTCAATTAAATTCACGGAATAGGTTATGTTAAATGTCACTTAAGCTTACATCTTATGTCAATTGGGTGACATGTTTCTCATTCATATTTTAAGTCATGTGAAATGGTAAAATGAATTTTTAGTTGAAGCAATTCCATAATTTGAATTATTCGATTAAAATTTTAAGAGTTTATCAATTTGGATTTTAAAAATTTTGACTTTAGTAACTTAATTCTAAATGTTGACCATTATATCTGGACGAATAGATTTGCCTCAACTATAGACAATTCAAATTTGTGTAAAAGAAGCACAAGTTTCAAAATAAGAGAACTACAACTACGGACCACACGTTTAAAAATTGCTTAATATAAAATACCTTAAATTTTAAAACTATTTTATTTTTTTTTATTCTGGAAGACCCTGACCTATAACTTTGGTAGCACATAATAAACAAGTTCCATAAAGTTCCAAAGCTTTAAGGTAGGCTACTTCAATTATCTGTTACTCTTAGCTTGTCTCTTGAGTCAGAAATCTTTGTCAATGAGGGATTTTCTTTTCCTTTCTAATTACACTTTACCTTTTTTATTTGACATGAAAATAAAGTTGGTGTTTAATGTTTAGGGTATTTTAAATACTCTATGATAGTTTAATTATTAATTTTAATGGAAAGAATCATTCGGAATCTAAAATAAAAATATTATTGTCGAAAGTTTATGGTGGCTGCTATTTCAAGGTCAAAACTGTTCGCGTAAATCCAGTCACTATCTTTGGACGCTGTAAAAATATTTGAAAAAGAATTAATCATTTGGTACTTAAAAGTTAATTCAGTTTTAAAGTTAGTTCTTATAGTTTTTTTTTTCTAATTACTCCTTATATTTTATAATCATTAAAAGATTTGTTCCCATCATTACTTACAATAGGGAGACAACTTAGGGCTATCTTTTTTTTTTTTTTTTTCTTTTAAGTTCTCTTGCGGTCACTTAGAGTACATGGATTCCTTGTATTTGGTTATCTAAATATAGGTATATATGATAAAATTTAAATTGTTGAATGAACAATTAATTATTCATATTTTAAGAAGTTGATAGAAATTATTTAATATGTATTAAAATTTGAATCATTAGATAAAAATTTAATGATACAAATCTATTTAAATGCAAAAAGTCCAAATAAGACGCTTAAATCATCGATGAGGTGGTATATTGGGAGAAGAATAGAATGCATACTATACTTGCCACAAACAATGCGCATATTTTATATATATATATATATATATATATATATATATATATCTAAATTGTGTTATTGTTGACATTGTTTATTATTAACAATTATGTTTTAGTAGATTAATTTTTTAGAAAAAATTCAACATGATATTTTTTAAATTATTATTTATATTTTCAATGATTTTAACAAATTTTAAATGTACACAGATAAATATTTTATATTATTTAAATACATATTTAATAATTTTATACTATTAAATAATAAATATAAGTGTATTCAATCAAAAACTGTAGTTCTAACTTTTTAATATTGATGTAAAGTATGCTTATCTTGTTTAGAACGCAATTACAGCTAAAACTTTGGCTTTTATCAAATTGGGAGCTATTTTGCTTATGTATATATATAGATATTTATTTATTTATTTTGGAAATAATCAATGTAAGAGTTCCAAAAGATGTTCCAACTTTAAGACATAATGCATGCAGAAATATATGCCTATTAACCAATGACAATCATTAAATATTGAAGCGAAAAGTCTTTAGTTGATGCAACTTAGTTTAATCGAACTAACTTTTATTAGGCAAAATAATTTGTTTTTAATCCAGTATAATATTAATTACTAGACCGTACTCCAAAGACAAAAGTAAATCATGACGTTGTAGGAATGTCATATTCATGCTGCTTGTCCTTTGAGTATAAGGTTTACAACCTTTAAAAGGCCTTTTATTCACAAGACAAATAACATAATGCACCCTTCAATCATAAAACTTCAATATTTCATCTTAAAATTAAACGACTCAACTGTCGCAGTCTAATGGATTGAAATGAAGAAAAATCAATAGGATTTGGTATCTTTAGATTAAATCGAGCCTATATCAATATAATAGTATCCATATAAACAAAGATTGTGACATATCACTAATTGAGTAGTCAAATACAATATTGACTATGATAGTTTAAGGCGAAGAGAAACATAGGACCTAGCGAAATGCACCAACAATAATTTGTTCGTATTTGTTTTTATTCTTTCCTATCAATCTAATCACCACCTCAATAGAGATGCTTTGTTCATTGTCTTTTAATCAAGCACTAAAATCTTGGAGAATGGATCTCTTATATTTTCTTATAAAAGGTACGAGAGAAACAGTGTATAAGGCTCTTTTATCTTTTTTTTTATCCATTTTTTTTTCTCTCTAATTTTGCAGAGGCATTTGGAAGATCTGGACTCAAAATTTTGTTAGCTTTCCTTTCACTTGGGGACAACAGCGTTCCATTTCCCAAATTGACCCATGACCTCAAAAAGGGTTACTTCTTTCTAAAGTTCAATGGTACAAAAAATTTCACCTATTTCAATTAAAAATAAAAGTTTCACATATTATGGACACGTCATGCTTTCAAGTGGTTGATCAACACTTCAGAAAAAACTGTTGTAGGGTTAGAACCAAAAAGGGCAATTTTTTTTTTAAAAAATATGGAATATACAATTTGGTCTGGAAATATAAATTTTTTAAACTTTAGTCTTTGAATTTATTTTTCTACAATTCAATTTATTTAGTTAGTCCTAAAAAAAAAAACTAAATGTACGATTCACCCTTAATTGGGTAGCACAGAAACCAATATTAACAAGTAACAAATTTTCATATATTAATTAATATATCAATATATATATATAAATAAATTTTATGACTAAATTACAAAGATGCATATATATTTTTTAAGAACTAAATTGTATATGGATTGTACTTAAATAACATTCCTTATATATTTACTATCAGATTTTTCTGACAAGTGTATAATTAATCAATAATAACATTAAATAAGTGTAATTTAATTAAAAAAATTATATAATTATCTACAAAAAAAGTCATATATATATGTCATGATATTATTGAAAAACCATATGCTGATTATGTTTTAGTTATATAACAACATAGAAAAAATATTAAAAAATACATATAAGTAGATAAGCCCAATTATAAATGAAGTAATGTTATAAACTAGTGAAAGATTGTTGAGTAGTTTGTTATGTTTTCCTTGGGCCTGGGTACTGGTCTTTTAACAAAATTGCATTATTTTATACTGACATTTATTTAATTTTAAAATTAAATGACAAATATGATTGTTAATGCGATAGAATATATCTGTTAATGTTAGAGAGATAATTATTGGAAATTGTCAATCAGCAAGAAAAGAGATAAATATTGAAATATGCTTCGTAGTATGAAAAGAGACAACTATTGAAAATGTGCTGCCTCTTCTAAGTCTATACATTTTCCTTCTGAAACAAACAAAAAAAGTTATAGAGTTCCAAGAGGCTTTCTTACATCTTGGAAGAGCGTTGCCAATCGGCAATCACCCTTTAAAGATAATGATCTTTCAAGCTTCAGAGTATATTTCCTTATTTATCTTATCTAATATATCTAACAATTTTAAAGTGTAATTGTCACTACAAGAAAAAGTATTATTTTCAAAGGTCATAGGCATTGAAACAAGTAGCTTTAACTGTTGATATTTGTTTTATCGACGACCATTTAACCGCCGATTAGCATCAATAACATGTTATGGAGTTGTAATTCAAGCTTTCAATAGAATGTTTTGATATTTGATATAACCATGAATCACTATGGCAACGGGTGAAGGAGGATCACAAAGGCATGAAGATCTTACGCTTCTAGTGAAACCAATTATAATATTGCAGGTCAAAAGACTTAAAATTATATTACAAATTTATGTCAGCCACTTAGTGAAGGAGAAGTTTTTTAGATTGTTTTTCAAAGACAATACTGGGCCATCCATGCGAGTTGAAGAGAAAACTAGCTTAATTCAAAAGTTTAGATTGTGTGGGTTTTATTTGTTATTTTTTAAGGTGTTGATTAATTTTTTTATTTATTATTTCCTTACATATTAGGTAGTTTCTTTATTTGTTATTCCTTTATACATTAAGTAATTTTTATATTCGATATTTATTTAGACACTCTTATTTTGTTATTTTCCTTAGTGGTTAAGAAGTGTCACACCCCAAAAGAAACCTAGAGCGTTAATGACATAGAAAATAAGGAAGACGCCGTTGCCGCAAGCCCACAATGGATAATATAGAGTCCACCAAAAGTGCAAAACACCCTCCCCTACTTGACGAGAAAACCAGACACCCACCTTAACGATTTTTCAATATTCTCAGAAGCTATCGACAACGGTCTACAGCTTTGTCTTGAACGTGAAAGTTGTGCTGCACGATCATTTCCAAACGATATTTCACTTGAAGGCAACACGTCTATGCTCTATAAGTGAGTGATTTTTAGGTTCCAATTTCTGTCTGCTCTCATGTGAGATGCACTCTCCTGTGCCTAAGTGGAACCTTCGATCCATGTCAGTAACCACTTGTGAGACCAACTACTCTCCATTTGCCACGTCATGCTGCAATGGATTGCGCTTAGATGGTAGAGAGTGGATTTGAAAAAAAGAAAATTATAATGAGCCATCTAAAAAAATTTAAACTATAAGGACTAAATTGTAAATAAAGAAGAACTATGTGGACCAATTGTCTAATTTTCCTAAAAAAAATTCCATCCCAAAAGCTTAGAACGAGCCATTTTACAATAAAAATTCCTCATTTAAGGAAAAATTCATCCAGAAATTATTTTTTTTTGGTAGTGATTCCTAGGAAGCTAGGTTCATTTCATCACTCTTTTGGTGGAAGGTCCACTCCTAGAGTTGAGGAATTGAGTCAAATTCTAACAATCATACAAATAATAATAATAATACTAATTAATTATATAATTTATTTTAAATTCTAAATAATAAATAAACTTGCTTATGACTGTTCGACCCAAAAAATGAATAGAAGTTTGAATAAAAATGCCTGATTAAAAACTTACTTGAACTTTTTTTGCTTGGCCCAATTTTTTCAGTCCAGCCTAATGAATAAGTCTATCCATGTGTTACATCCTATTTTGCTAAAATTTCTCTAGGATTAATTGTAAGAAAAAGTTGAGATCGAAGTAATAAGGATGTGTCCCTTTTTAATAATTGTTAACCTGTGAAAGTATCAATTTTATCCCTTAGGTTTAGTTTTGATTTTGTTCCCCCATTTTTTGTATGTTAATTTCATCTTTTATATGGAAAAAGTTCTCAGCGTCTTCTTAACTGCTAACATCATCCAAATTGCTAATGAAATTAGCAGATTTGTTGAAAAATGCGAGCAATAAAATATGCAAATATTAATATTTAACATAATATTTAATCAAATGCACCCAAAATGATGTGGTTTTATATTTTCTAACCGTAGCCTTCTTTTTCCTCCTTAGGAGTTGTTAGATGAGGTATTAAGCTAGATATTCATACCAGAAAAGTAATATTTACGTTTGAATTCTATAATGAACACATGTCCAAAAAGTTAAAGAATTTCATGAACAATATAGGGACGTTAATAAACAAGCATTTCAAATTCTTATAAATATATAAAAATGGATTTAATTGGGGTGAGTGCAGTCGCCGCTTATAGAATTTAAAAAATGTTTACTCTAATATAATTTTATTTGTTATTCTTGATTTGATTTTTTAATTAATAATATTTTGTCCCACTTACAAATTAATAGGGATGAAAACAAAAGTTACATAATACAACAAAATTTTCTGTAAGCTTTCCAATAAAAATTTTAGAAAAATTTTAAATAATTATGTCTCTTGAAATAAAATAAGAATAAAACTAAAATAGACAAGACTAAAAAAGACTAAGCATAATCCATAAATTTTATAAGTTTAATAAAAATAAAAAGATTGAAAAAGGAAAAAAGAAAAAGAAAAAAAAGGGGGCTCGTTGAAGCATTTTTGGGTAAGAAATAGATAAAGTGATACTTTTGCGCTCTCTTTAAATAAAAGATAGAACCATGATAATATGTATGAACAATTTAATTGGAAGGACAAGACTTTCAAAAACTAAAACTACTCTCTTCTTGGATTGAGTTTCGTACATCCTAACTAAAAAATTGATTTGTGACAATTGGAAAATACACTACACTTTAGACTTTTAAATTTACTTATTACCTCTTTAATGAAGTCACATATTTTAATATTATAGTATAAGTAAATTATAAGTAATAGATTTTATTTTAAGTTCAATGAATATTATTTTTTCTTTTTATAAAAGTTCATTGGATATTCTATTATTATTAAAAAAAATTAAATGTATAATTTTTCAATTATAATAAAAAGATACGTTGAAGTTATTTAAGAAAGAAAATAAATATAAAAATCACTCTTATCTTATCATCGTTAAATAAAAAAAAGAAAAAAGAAAGGATTGATAAAGGCCCTTTGACATTTATTATGGTTTTAATAGTACTTTTGATTTGACACCTGATAAGTTGATTTTGATAGCACATTGATATTCAATTAATTCCCATCCATAACAACAATTAAGAGTTTGGATAAGAATAATTAAAAGCGTCATACTAAATTTGTCACCATAGTACTAGATACAAGGAATATCAACTCTAGACAGATTATTAACCCAAGAATACTAAAGTTATAAAAGATTTGGTGTAAACCACAAAACAATAGATTCATCTGATCCAGCGACGTCAAAATGATGAGTCCTGCCGTCCGAGAAAGAGAACCTACAAGTCTCAAGCTCCCATGGAGATGAATTACTTTTGCAATTGATATTAGCAAAATAGATGCAATTTCATTCTACATCTTCGAGGCCAACACTTGACGTTAACTTGCACCCTCTCCTGCTAAGAAACATCCAAAGATCGCCTAAATTTTCAACCTTTGCCCACTGAAGGCCATTATTACTGCTACTTCCATTCAGCTTCCAAACCTTGAACGCAGTCTTACGAGTTAATACATCAATTTCTGAGTGGTTGTATACATTTGTAGCATAGTTAAAATAGCGTAAAACCAATAGTAAATCTCCAGAAATAGTGTCATGAGCAAGGTAAGCCTTTTCGACACCAGCGACATATCTGATGTTGCTCTCTATTTTATAAACTCTACCTCTTAGAGTCTTGGAATGGGATCAAGGGTAACAAGCTTTTTTCGCTTTGGGAGCATTGTCCAAGTCTTGAAGGTCGTAAATTTCTATAGAATCTGCTCTTTCATTAGTTAGAACATATAATAACTTATCCCTGCTATTGATTTGTATGTCTTTAAACTTCTTTTCACCCTCTTCTGCTTCAATCATACTCCATGAAATGTCAGTCATTCTACAGAAAATAATGCGAGGATAACCATCAAGTAGACCAGCCACAATAATGGAGTCATCTTGGCAATTATTGGACGGTGCAGAGGAGGTAACCATTTTTGGAATGGGAAGTGTGGAAATAGACGAAGAAGCGGAGTATGATGGAAGCATGACTTTGGCACGTGACACAGGGTTGAAGAAGAAGAAGGAATAATCGATATCACTAGTAACTTCAATTATGATCAACCAAGTCTCAATTGAACCAAGGACAAACTGGCTTCTAGAGTATAGGCGACTTCTAAGGCGAAGAATTGTTTCTTTGTTTAGGTCAAAAGAAGAAAGGATCCCTTCCAGATATTGGGCAAAGCAAAAGCAATGGCAGTTCTCGAGCAGGATGGCATTGTTTGCTCGCAATGGCATTAGCAACCATGGTTCCCCAAGACGAGCGTACTGCACCAAAACTTTGGAAGTCGGCGAGACATAATCATTCTCGGATATCTTGCACATGATGTGGCCACATGCTACTGCTACTGTGTTCTTCTGTATCTTCTTTGCTTTCCAATTGATTGCATTGGATACTTACGAGGTTGCATGATACATCACCACGACGTCGACGCCTGTATTTTTGGACTTCGTTCGACATTTTAACCTGAATACAAATCAAAGAAGAAAACATTTTGAAACTAACATTAAGAGATTTAACATAACTTGAAACTAGAATGGGTGTATAACAAAATTAATTTGACATGTTGAATAACTTTGTATAGGATGTGATTCTCACAAATCTAATTGTTGTATAAGTTGGAGTCATAAATATGAAAGAAAAAGGATTCATTAATTGATGATAAAATCATTAGTATAACTAAAAAAGTAGTTACTCTATATAATCACTAGATATACAACAATGTCACTATAAAATATATTAATTGTATATCAATTTAAACAATTCGTATTTATATTATAACTCCAATATTTTTAATTTTATTCATGAACCTAGAAATATTTTTGTAATTTTTCAATTTATTTTCTTTACTTTTTATTCTTAGTAGCTTCACAAAAATATTAGTTTATAAAATTAAGGATTTGGAGAGTTATCAAAAAATAAAAGGAGTATTGAAGGTGAGTTAACAATTTTTTAGATTAATGTTTTTGTGGGGTTTATTAGAAAATAAAAAATAGAGTGGTAAGTTAAAAAAATTAAAAAATTTTGATTTATAGGTAAAATCTAAAATTATTAGAATTAAAATATAAATACAACATATTATTTTAAATTGTCCTATAGACAATATATATTAACATGTGATTGTCCCCCATGTTTTCCTCTTATTGTGCCTATACCAACACACAACTTTTATAGTTATTCTATAGAATTTCCTTAATTGACATCTTTGTCAATCAAAATTAGTTTCGCACAATTTTAATAAGATAATTTTCTTTCAAATGAATCTAGTTTTTGATTAAAAGTTCAAATTAAGTTCATGACCATCATACCCGCACACTTTACGTCAATTTGACATTGTTTTGTGCCCAACTAATCAATCATAGAGTTAATGTACCCCATATATATAATATCAAGAAATATTTACTATTTAATTGCATATTTATATATTTTTATCTAATATATTTTTATATTTGTTATACACAATGAACATGATATTTCATTCTTCTTATTTGAGAGTTAGGCCTACAAAATTCACTTTTATAAGAAAATATTAAAGCATATAAATAAGTCAACTCTTACTCCGACGTTAATTAATCTTAGTATGAAAAAAGACTAATTAAGTAAAGAAAATACACATAGTATAATGAGTAAAGAAAACAACAAACTTACATGAATAAGACATATAATTGCAGAAGCAGTAATGTAAAAAACACAAGGTATAATAGATGGCATTGGAGTAACATAATCCAAATAATTCCAATCCTTATTTCTTTTATAGAGACTATTTCAAGTGTTAGAGTTTATAAAAATTATCCTTTATTTATATATATTTGTCATCTATTTAAATTGCCTCTGCAAAAAAAAAAAAACAATTGATTTCGTTTCAAATTTTTAATCATTATCTAGTCAATTAATCACTTTTAGTACCTATAGAGTAATAATAAAACTCCTAAAATAAGATAATTATAGTCAAATATTAATTATGCATATGAATTAAATTAATTAAATTAATAATTAATAATTACTAGCTGGTGTAATTAATTAGTTAATTTAATTTTAAAAACTAAAGAAGAAACTGCCCATTTTTTAAAAAAGAAATACCTTTTAAGTAATGGTCTTCTTTTTTAAATTGAAGAATTTATTTACATTAGGCATGTATATCATGCATATCATCTCGGGACAAGAACAAGGTCAAAATGCAAAACCCGACCCATCATATATATTTTCGTTTTTCTTTGCTTTTTTCTTATTTTTTACTTATTAATAAAATTAATGATATTTTGAAAGAAATAAATTTTTTTTAAATATAAATAATTTTTTTGATATAGGATATCATATTTATCAAATAAAAACAAAAATTTTCTCTCTTTTACAAAAAATAAATCTTAAATTTAAATTTGTAAAAAAATAAAAAATTTTCAAAAAAAAAAAAACACAATTGACCTTATCTAATCTAACACAATTTTGTCCATGTGTCGAGTTCAAACATGTCAAGTCTTTGGACTTGGTCATAATATGAACCTCGGGTCAGGCTATGGGTTGAGCACAAACTTAACACTACTAGGGGTTTGTGCATCCTTTATTTATGGTTTGTTTGAATACATTCTTATACTTTATCTTTTACTTCATTTTAAAGGAAAAGAACTAATATAAAGTTTATAATATCTTTGTTATGTTGTTTTTTAATTATAAGATGACACATGTATAGTTGCTATAGATAATTATTTTATTTTAAAATTAAATTATACATTATTATTAGTTGATTCTACACTTGTCATATTCTAATTGGATAAGTGCATCATAAATGCATATAAGTTCAACCCCTTTTTAAATTGCATAATTATCTATTGCTATTTAGTTATTTTTAGTTGTGTTAAGTTAGTATATTTTTCTAGTTTAAGAGTTGGTTTCAAGAAATTTATTTCTTATAATAGAATATTAAAAGAATGTACATAAATGTGTCAAAGTCTTTCTGACATAAATTAATTAAGGATAATATGTAGAAATAATAGAGGTATCTACCTAAACTTAGAGAATAGAGATTATTGTTTTTGATATTAAATCAAAGGTTAGGAATTAGTATTATGATTCCTTTAAGTAACAAAGCATGCTCTTCTTAAACCAAAAGCTAAATGATAAAATCAATTCACGTGAATATATAGTTCCCAAATAGCCTAAATGTCCTAGAGTATAACAACAGGAAAATATTCAGTTAAAAGAATGACACTTACCTGACATATATATATTGTTAGTATTTATGGATATATATTTTTATATATTAAATATAATAATAATTGTATTTTATATAATATCATATAAAAAGATAAGTTTAAATTTTAAAGGTGATTTAATTTGATTTAAAATTAAGATAAGCTTAAAGTATATTATAAAGTATAAATTTATATGTATAGATATTGTTCCTTATATTTTTACTATTTGATTTTCCAATTTACATATGATAAATATATAATTAATTAATAATAACATAAAACTAGTATATATGCTGAAGCAGTAATGTGAAAAGCAAGTATGATAGATGGAATTGGAGTAACATCGTCCAAATAATTCCAATCCCTATTTCTTTTGTAGAGATCTCTATTTCAAATGTCAGAGCTTATAAAATTATCCTTCATCTATATATTTTTGTCATCTAATTCAATTGCTTCCACAAAAAATAATTGATTTCGTTTTAAACTTTTAATCATTATCTGGTCAATTAATCATTTTTAGTACCCATAGAATAATAATAAAACTCCTAAAATAAAATAATCATAGTCAAATATTAATGATGCACTAGAATAAAATTAATTAAAATCAAATTTAATAACTACTAGCTGGCATAATTAATTGGTTCATTTATTAAAAAAACTATAAAAAAAAAAATGCCTATTTTTCAAAAAAGAAATACCCTTCAAATTGCATACTTATCTATTGCTATCTAGCTTTTTTTTCTGGTTGTTGTTGACTTTGTATATTCTTCTAATTTAAAAGTTAGTTTCATGAAATTTACTTCTTATAATAGAATATCAAAAGAATGCACGTAAATGCGTCTTATTCTGGCGTAAATTAATTAATGATTATATGCAGAAACAATAAAGGGATTTACCTAAACTTAGAGAATAGAAGTTATTGTTTATAATATGAAATTAAGGATTAGGAATTAGGATTACGACTGCTTTAATTTACAAAGTATGTTTTTCTTAAACCAAAAGCTGAAAAATAAATCATCTTACGTGATAGTTTTATATAGTCTAAATGTCCTAGTGTATAAAGATAGATAAATATTCACCATATGCAAAAGAATAGCAAAGTCGATTTTCGTTGATTCACACGGCCCTTTGGCTCTTTCACGCTTTTTTGTTCTCACTTTCGCTTCTGTTTCTGATAATAAGCCTTTATGTACTGGTGAGAGGTGTACGATGGAAGAGTACTAGGTTGCTGATAAACAAAGTAATCTAATTACTTAAATAATTTGAATAACCCAAAATAAATTATAAAGTGATATATATATATATATAATTAAAATATATATTATTAATCATTAATAAAATATATATATTAATAAGTATATATTTATACATATAATTTATTATACATAAATTATTAATAGTTTATAAAGCTGGTCGTTTGAGCTAAATCTAATTAATTCATATAGAAAGATTAAAAGTAACACTTTTTAATAAGTGAGAGATTCTTTTAGATAAAAAAATGAGTGAAGGGTTAAAATAATAAGCTACTAATTAATTAGGAATCAAAATAGTATTTTTCTCAATCAAATTTATAGAATACGCTATGCAAAACATCAATTAAGCTTACAAGTCACAGTAATTGAATGATGTGTTTCTCATTCATGTGTTAAGTCATCTAATATGATGAAATGAACTGTTAACCAAAGCAGCTCCCACAATCTAAGTTGTTGGATTAAAATTTTAAGAGTTTATGAATTTCGATTTTTTAAAAGTTGTTAATTTTAGTAACTTAAGTCGAAATGTTGACAATTAGTTCTGGACCATTGAATTTTCCTCAACTATAAATAATATATATTTGGGAATTGGTAAGCGCATGCTTCACAATGGGAAAATTTACAACTATGGACCATAAGTTAAAAACATATTTAATATAAAATACCTTTAATTTTAAAACTATTTTAATTAAAAATAATTTAAACAAAATTCTTAAATTTAAGATATTCATAAGACTCATTTTATTTAGTTAACATGTTGGGTAAAATTAGTAATTATATATTAATATAAAAAATTTTATATTTTGGTTTTATTTTAAAAATATGAGGATATTTTTTGAGTTTTTTGGTGTTTAGATTTAATTATTTGATATAATTGATAATTATTTGTGAATAATATTAAAAAATTATGCAATCAAATTAAGTTGAGGATTTGGTTTTTGAAAAATATAAAATTTATAAATGCTTTATAGAGAGATAGAAAAAATAAATATATGTAATTTTTGCATATATTTTTTAAAGTGATTCTCTAAATTATATCTTTTTTTTTTAATTTTTGTATGTAATATTATTTAATTGAATAAACAAATGCTATCAAATTACATTATAATTTTGATTGACTACATTAATTGATGGGTTACATGCAATATTAAATTGTAAAAGAATGTTAATATATTTGAAGTTGTAGTTGATCATATTTATAGATGAATGGATGTAAGTCTTACTCTTTTTTTTATGCTCTCTAATGTGTGAAAAATAAGTAAATAATAAACACAAAATGTTGAGAGATTAAGGAATGCTACTGTAATTTATACTGATAAAAGAAGAATACTATAATATAATATGTAAAAATGATATTTCAGTTAAATTAATTTTTTATATTTTAGATTATTATAAATATAAAGTAGGATTCATTATATAAATTATTTTTATATATTTTATTTTTCATAGTTTAAATTTTGAATAGAGACTTAAAAGGATCCAAATACTTAACATTCATAAAAAAAAAAAAAAAAGCAATTTTAAACATTAAAATTTATATAGTAAAATAAATATGAATAAATCTATAAATTTAATTTCATTGTGAAAATAAAAACGAGAAGAAAAATTTTTCACAAGATAGTTTTGAAATTCGTACGAGATCATTTTTTACACCTTTTAGATTTCCATTCGAATCAATTTTATAATAATACTGGCAAAAATTTTAATTACACTCTTTAATTTTTATTTTTGATTATATATATATATATATATATAAAGTAATATATACAATATATAACTAAATTTTATATTATTAATTATTAATAAAAATATATATTAATAAGTATATTTTTATATATAGTATTGATTATACATAAATTATTAATAGTTTATAAAGCTTTTTAATAAATTATTAATAAAAAATAGACAGAATTGCACATAATTAATTATATATGTATTTATATGTAAATTTATAACTTTAAAATTCAAATTTTAAAATGAATTTAAAAATTTAAATTAATTTAAACTATTAGAATTATTGTAATCCAACATGTATATAATTTAATTTTTAAAACTAGTTATTTTCAACAGTAAATAGCATAAATAGCATAGACCTCACCCAAAGACCTCACCGAAATATAATTATTTGTAATTTGATATTATTATTAGTAGAAAGAATCTGCATTTTTGGAAACCATGGGAGTAGAGACAGTGCCACGTCAAGAAACGACAGCGTTTTAGCCGAAATTCAATATAGTGGACTTTTTGTTATAGAAGAATGGAACCAAACAGTACGAGAATTTGCCTTCCACTGAAGAACCCATTTGCGAGACTAAGCAGACTGTACCTCTTCCCAGGCCAATAATGTCGGAGGTTAGAGGAACAAAGGTACCACCATTGTGGTGGTCACAGGCACACGGTGTTACGAAACGCCGTGTGTAACATTTCCAAAAATAACTTTAATTTTATTAATAGATATACAATTATTTTGTTAAGATAATAATTAAGCCAATCAAAGAGGAAAGGACCAAATTGAAAACTCAAAAGGACCTAATTGAAAAGTTTTGTTATAAATAGGGAAAAGTGTAATTTTTGCAACATTGAAATTTATTTTAAAAATTAAATTTATAAATTCCAAATGATTTAAAAATTATGATTAGGGAATTTTATCTAATTTTAGATTAAAAATTACCACTATATAAGACAAAAGTGTAAATAGAGAGTAAAATATCTAATTTTCAATAGAGGGTAAAATATTTAATTTTTACCAAATAAGTTTTTTGGTTTTACTTTTTCCACCCACCCTTCAGCCAATTGAGAGATAAATGGATATCTCACCATCTTTTTTATTATATGCACAAAAATGAAGAAAAATAAGCTACAAAAATGGTAGGAGAAACATAAAAGTAGATTTTTTAAGGTAATTTCTTCACTTTTTGCACTTATGATAAAAGGAAAATTTGTAGAGCTTACTTAGAGCTATCTAATGATCTAAATATTTTTTCCTATAATGGATTTTGGCCTAGATGCAGGGAAGGATTTGATAGATTCAAGTAGAGAAAAATGAAGCAAAAGAAAGGGTAAGCTTTCTTATATAAACTTCTTAAATAGTTTGTTGAAATTTCAAATTGAAATAGATCCTCCATCGCCAAGACCATGAAGTTTTAGTTTTTTCTCACCATATTTGTAATCTAGAGATTTAGATGAAGAAATGTCTTTCCATGACTGAGATGAAATTCTAGCTAGAAAGAGAAGATATTGTCATTGCAAGGAAAATCAAAAAAAGTATTAGCTAAAAGTAGCAAGGTAACTCCAACTCCATTTTTGATTTGTTATGTGTATACTTATGCTTAGTGATTGTATACTTGATGAATTTTTATGTTTTATGTTGTTATGAGTTAATGTATAATGGTATGAAATCTCACATAGAGCTTTAGTGTTTTAAAATTAATGTTATATATGATTACTTGTAGGGTTTGGACATAGTGACGAATATGATGTGGTCATTAACCAAAATCAAAGGTGTTAACTCTAATATAATTTCATGACTATGTTTATGTTATCATGTTGTTTTCATTTCTTTGCTTATGTGTGTCTTAGTGTGTGTGGAATATGAAGTGAGTTATTGAGATTTTTTGTTTCATCATATCTCTAACTAACTATTTTTGGCGGATTTAGTAAGGATAAGCAAACGGAAAATAGTCTCTTAGATCTATTAGAGGACCAATACCAAGGGACTTGATTAGTTGGAATGTATGATATTTTTATGTATGTAATAAGAATTCAAATATCAATAATGTATTACCAAGTAACTTAGAAAATATGAAGATGTAGCACAAAACTTTTTTGTATGTGTATAAACTCCCACATGCATTAAGTAATGACCAACCAAGAGTTGGAACAAATTCTAATATGTAATATAAGGCTTCTTGAAGTATAAGTATGAGTGAATGTGGCCAAATTCAAAATTTGATATGTTGAAACCTATTTATTTAAGTTTTAGTTTTATGAAGATATAATTTTGTGAGATAAAAGAAAATGTAAAAAAATAAGTAGATGAACTCCAAATATTATGATTTTTGGTAGAATTAATCTTAATATATCAAAGTTTACTTGTCCCAAATTTCATCAAATTTTGAGTTAAGTAGCTACCCTAATCTATGCTTAAAATATGAAGAATTATGTAGAAAAAATTTTCTAATATGATGCTAGGTGACATTTGAGGGATCCAATGAATAAATATTTTGCTGAAGTTTTATTTGCAAGTCCCTAAGATATTAATTAAATATTCTAAAAAGTTTTATATCATTTGAATTTCAGTTAAGAGGTTTTGCACAAAAAGTCTCTAACCAAATTTTGATTGTGCATAATTTTGTAAAGCCATGATTATGGATTTATTTATGAAGATAAAATAATGAATCTTGAACTAAAATTTGTTGTACAATCATGATATTCTAGTTGCTTAAAAAATTTCATCATTTATAAAATGTCCTAAATTTTATTATAAATTTTCAAAGTTAACTAATTTATTATATAAATAGTACTATTGAAGTAGAATTTATTTTTTTATTCAACTATCCTCCCACTAAATTTTTTTCATTTTTATTACCACTGGATTGTAAACAATGAAGTAATAAGAGAATATTAGGTATTACGATGTTCCCCCATGCGGCAACCTAACGTTGAGCCAAGTGAGTGTGTCTCTGGCAATCTCTTTACTTGATTCCGAACTGTCCCCATATCGTATGTCGTATTGGCAGGTATTATCGTCGTCGCAGGAGATCTGTCCTACGGATTGTTCCGCAAATTGGCACTGCTTGGAGAAGCCAGAACGGTTTCTGTAAAATAATTAAATAAAAAATTGGAGAAGCACTGACTGGACGTGGGATTTTCGTTTTAGCATATAAAATAATTGACTACTAATTAAATAAAAATTTGCTCTAATCCAACCAAATTAATCTTTTTTTGGTAATTGATTCTAATTAATTTACTCCTTGCAAAAGGTCATATACATGCTGCCCAAATTTGATGTTATCTTTAAATAACTAGATACCACGAGAGAAATTGCACCCACCCTGGCCTTTGCCCTTGCTAGTTATAATCCCTCTTACCTAAAACAAAATTGTAAAGCGTGGCAATTTATCTGTTTTATAAAATTATTATTTATTTATTTAAAGTTTACTTTCCTAGTTTTTGAGATGTAAAGTAATTAATTAGATTTTTATAATTAATTTATTTAAGAATTTTTTAATTAATAATATAGTTAACGCATTTATTTTTCTTTAAACATTGCTGATCCTAGGTAAGATTCTTTAATTGTAATTTTAAAAAATTCTTTCCATTAATGAGATAATTACCGGAACTAATGAACTAATAGACACAAAAAAATGAACTCATGTTGCCAAAAAAATAAACTAATACATGCAAAAAAAAATATTAACTCATCTCATGAATAATTTGGTTGTTTTTTGGAAAATTGAATTTAACATTAATTTATAAATATGTAAAACAATGACTCACTTCTGATCATTTTATAAGAGTTGTTAAACATAACACTAAAGTTAATAAATATAATTATATTAAAAGTAATTAAAATATTATTACACAGAGAGCTAAGGGTTTTATCATCTGAAGTTTATCGTGGCTTAAATAGAACTCTCACATTTATAGAAGTCTGTTTACTTATATATATAATAGAAATAGATATATATAGAGAGCATACTAAGTGAGATGAAAAATAATCAAACCTTGATCAACAATTAATTATTTAGGTAAAAAAATAAGTCTCTCTCTCTCTCTCTCTCTCTTTTGAAACATATATTTTAGAATCATATTTAACTAAAATTACAAAATTCAGAATTAAAATTGATTGAACTGTTAAATATATATATATATATAAATTAAAATTTGAATGTCATGAATTTATTCAGTATTTTAAAACGTTTCACAATATTACTGACAAGTATATGACTGATTAAAAAAAGTTCAAAACTTTTTGTTGATTGCGTTCTTGATATATTTTATTTTATGATGAAGAAAATATTGAACGAAAATATTAGGTAATGTAGATTGTGACTTGGATTGGATCATTATAGAAAGTGTTTGGGTCTTTTGGCATCATGGGACTGGACGGTCCCACCAGATCCAAAAACGACAGTGCTTTAGCCAAATTTCAATTTATTGGAGTTGTTGTTAAAGAACAATGGAACCAAACAGTATGCAAATTTGTCTTCAACAAAAAAACCCCATTTGTGAGACTAACGTGACTAAACCTCTGTTTCTAACACAACAAATAAATTTAGTTCCACTGGCATTTAAAACTTGGAATTCCCCTTAATGGGTTTAACGACTGTTAAAAGCGTGATGGCTGAAATCCCAAAAGCTTCAACCACGAGTGATAAATTAACTTCTAAAAAAATGAATGGGGGGCGTGCACCTAGATTAGCATCAGGGGTATGGTACCCCACTTATAATTAACCCAATAAAGTTAAAATTTGTTAGACCGCAACCCTATAAAAATAAAAAAAAAATAAAAAATGAATTTTGAGAAATTAAAATTGTGGATTAGATTGAGATATTTAATCCCTCGATTATATGTTGACAGGCAGATGGCTGTTATATAATATACATATAACATTGATGTAAACTTCATTATTGTTTGATACTTTCTTTTTGGAAAAAGTTTGTAGATATTTATCAATAGCCTTGTAAATGCACAAGAAATGTAAATTAAGAAGAGAACCATGATGCTGATTTTCGTTGTTATGGAAAGGATTAATCAAATAAAAAGCACTCCTAGTAGAAGAAACATAGTCATCGTCATGGATGGGATTAATATCCTCCTCCTTATTGCCTGCTTCCGAACCATGATGGGTCTCATTATGGTTTATTTCTTAGAGATGCTCAAGCTTTTGTTCAAGTTATTGCACTTGCCTTCACAACTCATTCATCTTTGCATTATAAAAATCACGCTCAACGGCAACAACGTTGATTTTTGCTCCTCGATGACGATGTCCAACTATGTGAAGAATCAAAACTGTGATACCAATTTGATGGCGGAAGGGAATAAAAAGAGAATCAAGCTCTCAAGAGCAACAAGAACACAACTAGTATACCTTAAGAATTTATCCAAAATATACCAAGTTAAGAGATAAATATCTCAATCAATCATTAGTTGTAATTGTATTATATTTCAATGACTATAAAAACATGCGTACATAAATCATATTTCTTTTATAAGATTTATTTTACTAAGTGACTTACTCAAATAAGAGTAAATTACACTAACCTCTTATGATGTTTGACTCATTTGCACTTGTACACCTTTTGTTTCATTATCATCTAATTTCCTTTAACATTTAATATATTTTGCGAAACCTCCTTCCAATTTAATTTACCTTATATAAATGAAGTTAACTTTTCTGCATAATATGCATTCCCTCCAAAAATAAAATTACTTACTTGTTTCCATTTTAATATTAAAAATAAAATCATAACTAATTTAATATTAAATATAATTAATATCAGGTATTAAGAAAATTTTGAAATATTTTTAAAATATATGAAACATCAAATCTAATTTTACCCAATCTCAACAAAAATTGTTGTAATTTATTTCTAAAATAGTTACGCAGCAAAATTCTTTTATGTACCGTCTGATAAATAGATGTATTTCTTAGTAAGTTGACTGGGCCACACATGGATATTTGACCCACCGATAGAGGCCTTCCGTAATTTAGTTCTTACTACTTATTGGCCTCTCAAAATATGAAGTGTATTACGCTATCCTGGCAAGAACCATGAGTTACAGATATCACAGTTCACATTCTCAAACTAATAGGAAGCACACAAAACGCACAATTCCTATGTGGGTTGTCTGGATCCACTCAGTTGACTCACTTGCGTTCTTTCTTTCTTAGTTTTGTATTCTTCTGTTCTTCATCAAAACTCTGAAACATTGCGCGACAATGGTCACCAGACTCACCACTTCTTGGGTGTCTGTTTAACAAAAAAATTGAGCTCATTTCTCATCTGGGTTTTGAATTTGGAAGTGGAACTTGCTTGTTTTCGATTCTTGTTCTGACTCAGAATGATGTCAGTAACAAGCCAAAGCCTTGATTTTACCGGGAAAAATTTTGTTGCTAGAGGTTGGAGCAGAGGATATGAAGCTCCTAAATCGGTTTGCTGCAAATGGGGTACCAGTCAATGTCGAGTTTCTTCAATGAAGGCTACGGAAACTACGATAAATGGTAAGAAAATTAGTTTAGAGATTACTAGTTTGAATAAAGAGCTATATGTTACATGTAGTCTTAGATGAGCTGCGAAACTAGACATTCAAAGTTTTGAGTTTCCACATACAGATGGAACTCTAGGCCTTCCAGCAGAATTAGAGTCGAAGAATAATTCAGAAAGCCCCATTTCTCTGGCAAAATTATTTGAAGTGGTTGCGGATGACCTCCAATTGCTTAACAAAAATCTTCTCTCGGTGAGTTGTGCTAACAAAAAATCTTGTATTGTTGAAAACTACTAACTAGTGCTTTCATTTCCAGTGTCTATAAGCAATTGAGTGATGTTTTGTTCATTGATTTGAATCATGCCTTCCTATGCTAATCAGTTGTTGCTAACTTTCATTAAACATTTTGAAATCATAAAAAATTAGTTTTTAATTTTACTTCTGTTGGATAGTTTTCTAATTTTGATTCTAGTTAATCATTACTGGAACAGAAGTGACCATTAACTTGTTAGACTTGTCATCACATAGCATGCTCTCTATTATTCTTGGTTTCTAGTTCTGTGCTACACTGCTACCTGTTAATTGAATCAGTCAATTGGTGCTAAAACCTGATAATTCTAAATGTCTTATAGCTCCTTTTTCCTTTGTAAACCATATATATGTTTTAGACCTAGTGTATTTTTCCTTTTGATGTATCTGATGAGGATGATTTAGTAGATTGTTGGTGCAGAAAACCCAGTTTTGACATCTGCAGCTGAGCAGATTTTTAGTGCTGGTGGTAAGAGGATGAGACCAGCTCTGGTGTTTTTGGTGTCAAGAGCAACCGCAGAGCTAGTTGGTTTGAAGTAAGTACAGAATATTCTCAATCACACACACACACTCTTTGCCTATCCTCAAAGTTCCCTGCACTACATGATGATAAGAAGTTTAAAGCTTCATTTTGAACTGCATGACTCCAGGGATCTTACTGTAAAGCATCGGCGTCTAGCAGAGATCATTGAGATGATTCATACTGCAAGTTTGATACACGATGATGTATTAGATGAGAGTAATCTGCGAAGAGGTAGGTCTTCAATTGTTGTTTGAAGTATGCATATATTTTTACCGATGTCTCCTAAGATGTATTTGTATATCCTTTTCAACAATATGCATGTTGTAGTAGTTCTTTTGGGTTTAAGCTGCAAGAGCCAAGATAAAGTTAGTTTGATTGAGAATTGTCTTTACACCTTACATTTGTGTCAACTGAGTGATGCTTGGGTCTTGCATTATGTTAGGCAATGGTTTTAGTAAAAAAAGAGTTCATGATTTATTTTCTTTGTCATATGAACATGCCTGCATTTTGATTCTAACATCTTCATATGAAATGGGAAGAAAAAAGAAAAAGGGATTATAAAAGAAAAAGAGAAAAGAACCTACTCTAGAATCTGATAGACACTATATGAAAAAATCCATGAGCACGTACAGTATTGAGAAACCTATTACCTTTTAGCTCACAATTCTGTTCTGTAGAATCACACTAGAAACCAATCCAACGGGATCTTGTTTTCCACCAATTTCCCTGTGCTATTGTTGTAATTGCGTTAAGAGAGGGCAATATGAGGAATATGTGCAGGCCATGTTACTAATAATAATGAACTGCTGAAAGATCCACTCAGGACATATAATACAGGGCTTTTTGTATGCTCCACTGATTAGCTCATTAGATTGAAATATGACCTGATACAGATGGAATTTAGTTTAAGTATTCATATTGGCCAGATATCAGCATTATGAGTACTAAGTTAACCGTTAAATCTGTAATGGTCAAAGGACATACTATAAACCAAGTGTTCTTAATCCAAAACACTTGTCAATATGAATCTCGATTCGTTCTTTTTGTTGTCTGTTATTGTGTGCTTAAATACCCTTCTTACAAGATGTGTATGATTCTTAACTGAATTATCTTTCCAGATTGGGTTATCAACAGACTATAGATTTTATAGTTGATAGTTGATATTTTTAGGTAAACTTCCTCCCTTAGTGGCATATCTTTTGCCATTAAACTACTTATTTAATAAGCACTAGTTGGGAAATGCTAGGGTAAGATATATATTCTGTTACTATTTGTCTACACTCTGCACAGCTTATGTGGTAAATGAAAGCCCTAGGAACTGGTTGTGGAAATAAGATTCTTCCAAATTTCCATGTGACTGTATCTGCTTTCATTTCTTGGATTGAAACTAAATTTTTGGTTCCTGCCTATCTATATTCTTGTTGTTAGGATATTAATGCCACATGTATGAATTTGCTGCTGTCCTCTATAGTAGAACCCTTTAGATTGTATTAGTAGGCCAAAGCTACCATTCACCATTTTAAGTTGTGTTTCAATATGAAGACATTCCGAGTTTCTCATTGTGAGTTACAGTTCACATTTGTTTACTCAGTTTTTCTTCTTTTCTGGTTCCTTTGCAATGATCACTTTGCTGTATATTTGTAGGAAAGGAAACTGTTCATCAATTTTTTGGAACAAGAGTAGCAGTGTTGGCAGGAGACTTCATGTTTGCACAGTCATCATGGTATCTTGCCAACCTTGAAAACCTTGAAGTCATTAAACTAATCAGTCAAGTGAGTTCCATCATCATACCTGACCAACATGTCTTCAGCTTTTATTTACATATAAAAATCATGATTCAATACCTGATTAATGCACTTGAAGGCAGTAATTTAACAGAGGATACAAAGAACTCCATATTTCAATTCATAGTTGGTAATATACCTTACGTTGTAAAAATTAATACACTGATGACATATTGACATGTGTCCAACACATACACAGACATGTCAAAAATAAATTCGGCTGAGACATGTATTGGGTATACCTCTGACATAGTTGGCTCTAGAAAAGTGGAAAAAAAAAAAAAATCTTGTTTAAATATGATAGACGTACATACACATATGGTTGTATATTTGTGTGTCATGCCTTGTTTAATTTTTATATTGAAGCTTGGCCTGTCAACATATCTGTGTCATGCTTCATAGTTGATTTGGACCCCTTGCAGTTGTCCTCTCAATTGTAGATTGCTGTTATTTTAATGCTAACCTTTAGAATAATTTTTAAATCGTTCTTAACTGTCAGATTAAATTTTTAAAAGTTATTGAATTTCATTTTTAACTTTTAAGTTGGATCATCAAATCTTGCAGTTATTTTAATATGAACCTTCAGATAGTAACTGCAGATAAGGTACAATAGGAATTCTGGATTTGCTTCGTAGTTGTATACACGCTAAATCTTTGCATTACTCTGATGCTGTGATAGGTAATCAAAGATTTCGCAAGTGGAGAAATAAAGCAGGCTTCTAGCTTGTTTGATTGTGACATTCAACTTGAAGACTACCTAATCAAGAGCAACTATAAAACAGCATCCTTGATTGCAGCTAGTACAAAAGGAGCTGCAATTTTTAGTGGTGTCAACAAGGACATCACTGAGAAAATGTACGAATTTGGAAAGAACTTTGGCCTGTCATTCCAAGTTGTCGGTGACATCTTAGATTTCACGCAATCATCGGAGCAACTGGGAAAGCCTGCAGGCACTGACCTTGCCAATGGCAACCTCACTGCACCTGTAATCCTGGCACTGGAGAGAGAACTCAAGCTGAGAGATATCATTGAATCTGAATTCTGCGAGACTGGTTCTCTCAACGAAGCCATTGAACTAGTGAAGAGTTGCGGGGGCATTGAGAGAGCGCAAGAGTTAGCAAAAGAAAAAGCTGATCTTGCAGTACAGAATCTCCAGTTTCTTCCTCGGAGCATGTATCGATCAGCTCTTGAGGATATGGTAGCATATAATCTTCAACGGATTGCATGAGGGCGTGCATGCCAGTTATATATTATCAAGAAATCATCATAATATAGAGAAGAAAGCCATGAAAGTGCTTTCCAGCAAATTTATCAAGTGCTTTTCCTTACAGGTCTAAGAGATAAGCAACCACATGGCAATACTTAATATATTTGCAGCTTCCTGCAAATTAACTTATATGATGAAAATATTGTAATCCTTTGTTGTATTCTTAACACATGCAGTATAGTCTTTTTCACAATTTTCTTTCTTTGAAGTTTGAAAAATGTAAGGGAGACGAAGAAAGAAAAACTGACAATAGCTTGAGCCTTAAGAAATCATATCTTCTACCCTCTGTAGTATACAACATTGATGGGTGCGAATATAGTATTGAGCTTATAAGTTGTATAAATTTGCTTCTTTATTGTCACAGTCTGCGCTATCCCATCATTAGAAATGAGATCACAGCTTCTTTTTTTTCCATTTTTTTTTTAATTCATGATTTCATAGATGCAAAAGCTCCTTGGAATATCTCTAGTTCCATTGATTGTATCTTCTGCGTAATTTTTTATTTAGCAAGCACCACTTGTCAAAGCTGATCGTTTTTCTTTGACTTTATCTATCATTTGGTTTGTGAATGAATTCTCCTTTTTCTTTAGTTTCTAAAAAGTTAGCACTATGCAAATTAGTTCCTCTGAGTTTTAAAATCCTTGCAGATTAGTCCTTCTATCAACATTGAACCTTAGTGGTTGACATATTTAGTGTCTAACTGGCACGATGAAAACTTACATAGAAGATATTTTTTATTGCAGAAAATATTCATTAATTTCAACGTGGCATTATGATCCCAAGTCATTGTCTTTGAACACTCCTTTCGTCATAAATGCTACACAATATGGGTGTCTATGAACTCAATTGACTTGGTCAACCTAGTCTAGCCCAATTATACTAGGATGAGTTTGGCTAAGCTTTGACTGGGCCTAATTATGTCAATTGGACCTCAAGTATACTTAACCAACCAAATTCTATTTTTTATTTTTATTTTATCTAAGAAATGTTTATTTACTGTAAATTTTTAAAATAATAATTCTTTCATGCTTTCGAAATGTTATTTTTATATGAATTGGTAAAAAGAAAAAGAAATCAGACTTGGCTTGGCCACTAATTAGATCTAATAAGGCCATGTCGAATTCTAAGTTTTGAAAAGTGACTTGATCATAAAATCAAGTCAAGTATTAAGTCTAGCACAAATCCAATGTAGCCCATGTGTACACTTGAGGGAAAAAGAAAAACCAAAGCCCATGTGAAATGCATCGATGAAAATTTTAGCTTAATTTGCAAGAAAAATGGAAAGCAAAGCTTGATTGGGAACGGTTTAGCAATATAACCTCAAAAACCCAATATAGAAAATCTTAAGATTGAAACCAAAGTTGAAAGAAAAGTGGAACGCCTAGAAGTCATTTCATAGAATCCAAGAGTACTTCAACCTTGCAAAATTGAAGTAATCAAACTTATGTTTCATAAAATCCAAAAGAGTTGTTCATCTTCTTCTTTTTCCCCAGAAATATTACGGATGTAAGCTTGCTCGCAGGGTCTTTCTGACAACTGAGAGTAATAAATTCTTCAGTCTAAAGTTTATGTAAAACGATATTCGCTCCAAACTGTGGCTGAAGAGTGATGATGTGAATTGGAGCATGAACATATGCTGGGGAAAGCTCGAACCAAAATCGTTGTAGAATCATTGACAGAGCCATCTTTGCTTGCAATAAGGCAAAGTTTTGGCCAACACAATGTCTAGGACCCCACCCAAATGGGAGGAATGAGAGTTTGCCATGGGTGGCCTTTGAAACTCCTTCAGAAAACCTCTCTGGTTTGAACTCTTCTGCATCTTCACCCCAGAGCTCACGGTCATGGTGCACCATTATTATTGGTATGGAAAGCTGCACTCCTGCAGGTAGTTCTAGGTTTTCAAGTTTGACAGTCCTCTCAGCAGTTCGAGAAACAAAAAGCACTGGTGGGTATAACCTTAAAACCTCATGCAGTATCATGGTCACCTGAATCCCAATAGAAGAGACAAGTTATGTAGTCAACAAAAACAATGACATATTATTATTTTTTTTTTATCAAAAGAACCATATACGGATCTTCACAATATATATATATATATATATATATATATATATATACTTATATGGATGGCAATGCGGGGAACAAATTTTTCTATCCCCCCTTTCTCAAAGAAGCAAACGCCTACAAGAATTTATATTTGTAGTAATTAAAAAATTTAAGTAATTTTTTTAAAAATAAAAGATAATATTATAATTTTAAATTTAAACACATTCTAAAAATTAGACATATTTGAAAAATTTTCTCATGAATAAAAAAAAAATCATATTTGGTTCCTCACTTATAGGTTGATTCTCATTTTTGTCTCTCATTTTATTTTCATTCTCAATTAAATGTTTCACTTATAAGTCTAGTCTCAATTTTGTGTTACTTATTTTCATTCTTAATTTTGTCTTTTAGTTATCATTTAACTTATAATTTGGTTCCACACTAATATAAATATTAATATATTTAGTCACTCACCCTTTATTAAATTTAGACTAAATATGTTAACATTCATATAATTGAGGGACCATATTATATGAGAATTAAAGGGAGTAACCAAATTGAAATAACAATCAATAACAAATCAAATTGAAATTGAATTTATAAGTGAAATACCAAAGCAAGATTGAAAATCAATAAAGAACCAAAATGAGACAAGACTAATTAGTGAAAGACCAAAATAGTATTTTACGAGTAAGAACATTACTTACTCTCTTAAGGTGACTTAGTCTATCAAAACTTGGATTTTGGTTGCCAAAGACTTGCAAGACTTCTTCCCTTGCACGTGTTTGCCATTCAGAATCCCGACTCAACATCACTATAGTCCACACCAGCATAGAAGAAATGGTCTCTTGCCCTGCTAAGTAGAACAGCTTGCATTCCTCAATCACATCATGCAGACTCAACCCCACCTTCTTGTTCCCACGTTCCTCAATCTCCATTTGATTTCTCTCCAATAGTAAGCTTAACAAGTCTGACTGGGCAGCTTCACCTGCCTTCAGTGCATTCTCTTTATTGTTAATTATGCACTTTAGTGAATCCTCCATATCTCTGCGTATTTTCTTCATCCTCCTGTGGGTACTAGTTGGTACAAACCTACAAACAAAGTTTGTTAGAACAAAAGAATATCTCGTCATTGAGATTTATTAATGGATCAATCATATCCACTAACTAGTAAATTGTACTATGTTTATTATCTATGGAGGTCCCTTACATCTTTAGACTTTGTACTTTGGTCGCTTTTGTTTGTGTTGTCTTAGTGTCATGTCTGAGTTCATTCTTTTTAGGTCAAGTATATTAGAATATAGAGTACTAGTAGTGTTACTTACCTCCACCCAGGAATGTAACCTATCATGAAAACCTTCATTGTAAATTCAGCTTGCTGTCTAAGAAGTTGAAATAATCTCCTTCCTTCCACATAGCTGCTTCCAAATGCTGCTTCAGAGATAACATCACAGCTTAAATCCTGAAAGCCAGGCCATACATCAACATCACAGGATCCATCTGAACTCAACATTCCCTCCCATTTGCTTATCATATCGTTGCAGCCATTGAAAAATTTTGGTAGCATGATCTGTGTGAAGAAATAGTGAAGAGATATTTTCAATGTCACATTAAACACATGCATGTACGTGCAGAGCATTTGCTCATAAAACTACAAGAATGATTTAGGCGACGTATAAGCTGCAGGTTAAATCAAAGAGAACGTAACTATGCCATAATTCACTAGAAATGTATAATAAGTATGTTTCAGGTCATAGACATTAATAAAGTTTGTTATGCTCCGTCTCTTTTTGGAGTCGAAATAATATACTTTTGACATGGCAGCACACTATAATTATATGGTCTAAAGCTCAATCTTACTTATAAATGTGTGCTCTGTCAGTCTGTCTATGTTTAATTAAGCGTGAAGAAAGTTTTAAGATGAGTGAACATATAGGAATAACAAAAAAAAAAAAAAAAATCAATGACGTACTTTGGTTCAATAACTTAAGTTTTTAAATTGAAATAATTATTAATGCATAAAGAATTAGAAAATTTAAAAGTTTAAAACAATAGTCATGTTTTGGTTCTCATGATCACATTGAGAAAAAATTAATTTTGGTCTTCCACTATTTACACTAATATCAATTTGGTTATCCATGAATTTCCAGTATCAAAACTCATAGTGGTCTACTAGAAATCTTGAATTTACCAAAACAAGTTTCGCTATTTTGACACTACGAAGATGAGTGACCATTTTATTATGGTAATTTTAAACTTTTCGAAGGAACATATTGACATTGTGAATCTGTAGAGGATTAAAAATGATTCTGATGCAAAAAAAGTGGGAAACTAAAATGGTGCTTATCTTTGATGTCATTAATTAATTTTATACAATCAATAGATTTCTTTTTTCACTTCAATATTAAAGAGTATAATTTTGTTTTGATCCCATAGCATATACATACATTCAACTTCATTTCTTTGTCTTATGTGATTAATCAGCAGAAGAACAACAATAAACAAAACAGTACAACAGAATCCAAATAACAAAAGCTGAGCTCCATCGAGGGAAAGTGAAATATCTAAACAGAACATTAAAACAACAAATCTGAAAAAAAAACATTAGCCAACACCATTTATAAGATTATTTTAGTGCTTCTCAAATGGAAAAATAAAATCATATTTAATTTTCAGGCTACTGAAGTGATAAAATAAAGTTTTCTTGAAAAAGAATTTATTGTTTTAAAGAACAACAGTTCTTCCAACATTCTATTAATGTGGATAGATATAGTCAGTAAAGGGAGATCAAAGCAATAATACCTTTAATTTATCTAGATGAAATGCAGGGCTGACAATTCGTCTGTGTTTATACCACTTTTCTCCTTCGTAATTCGCAACACCAGTGACTAGTAAATGGACGAGTGGGTGTTTGATCTTCGGGAAGTCACCAATTCTGTTGAATACTTCTTTTATTTTCTCAGGCTCTGTGATGATCACCCTTGGTACTGCTCCAATCCATATGAAACAATTCTTGCCTGCATCACATTAATTAACTCTGTAATTACGTACCAGCAACTTCTTAAGAAGGCTTAATACTCAATTCTTTAAAACATAAAAAATAAAAAGTTCTTTAGATCAAGAAGGGTGTACCATTATATTTTTTTTAACAGGCATTAATAAGATGCAGGAAGAAATGCATTTGAATGTATAAGTTTAACAGAAGAATAGAAGGAGGGTCAAATTAATTATGTACTTTACTTTATATGTAGTATCAAAAATCATTTAAAAATTGATTGAATGAGTGAGAGACAAAGAACTGTATTTTAAATTAGAAGGACTTATCTGAGAAATGATTGAAACTCAAGGGACCGAACCACAAAATAGTGTTACTTGATTTCACAAACATTAAAAGGTGATGAATACGTAAATTATTGTACATAAGTATAATTACGTAGAAGAGATTACATTAGGGCGCTGTAGTGTTTAACGCGCAATATTTAAGCAAGCACTTTATCATATAATATTAAACAACATAAAATTGTCATCTGTTTTTGAAATTTGTAAAATTATATATTAATGTATGGTTTGAGTAGATTGCACAAATCTCTTTGAGTTTTATAGAAATTAATTACACAGAGCTCTTCTCTATTCTCAAAATATACACTTTAATCTATTTTTAAACTATTTGACTAAAATACCTTCTGTAAAAATATATTAGAGGGTATTACGATTAAAAATATGTATTTAAATTAATTTTAGTCAACAAATTTTAAAATTAAACTAAATTTTATGAAAATTTTTTGTATCAAATGAAGTTGTATATATGTTTTAAAATAAAAAGACGAATTAGCATAAGTTTAACAAAACTTGAACTGACAGTACATAATTTACTCTAAAATATTAATAAGATCTCCTACTGTTGTATTAATATTAAATTAATAGCAATATTTGACGGCTTATATTAAAAGTCTCAAACCATCGATAATTTTATAAAACATATATTGGTAACATTTTAAGTTTTAATCATATTGCTACAAAGATTCAACAACTTGATATAACGGTTACAGCATGATTGATGAAAACTACAGCAAGCAGGTGATCCATTTAATTAAAAAATTTCCATGAAGGCGTACACTATAGTAGAAAATTGCAGAGAAGAGATGAGTTATACCATATTTGTTGACTATTTGATGGACAAAGGACAACGCACGAGGCACTATATCATGGGAAAGATTCAAGGGTTTGAATCTGGCGTCCCTTTGAGCCTGGAGTATTTGGTTTGAGTCCCCAAAGACAGGCTTGTATGAAGTGCCTTGAAGGCCTTGCTCTCTCAGTTTGCTTCCCATACTTCTTGGCCTCAGCCATACCCAGTTAAGCACCTTCAGTGTCGCCCATGTCACACCCAGTATCGCTATGGTGGCATATGATGCTTCCATATCTCTCTCTCTCAAGATCTCTCTCTCACTCTTTGGGGATGAAGAAGAAGAAGAAGAGGAAGAAGAAGAAAGAAAGAAAGCAAGCTAAAGAGGGCTGCAATAATCCTGACTGGTTTTGGATTATCTGTTTCATGGTTTAGAATGTGATGGCATTTGGTCTTATTAGCACTGTCAACCAGGTTTTTAGGACAGAACGCATGCAAATGCTTGAGGTAATAGAATTTATTTGAATTTTGGAATAATTAAGATACCATAATAAGAAGAGAGTGTATGGAAATATAATAATAATAAGGGATATAAATTAATTACAATATTTTCCTTGCAAAATTGAATAAAGGGAAAAGGAAAGAAATACACATACAAAAAGTTGGGCGAAATGTGAAAGGATATTTCTAAAAAGAGAGATGGTCTTAATTATTATAGTCATTTTTACCTTTTTTATTCTTTATAATATTTTTTAAAAAGAGATTTCAAAGAAACAAAATATTAAGAAAAACATTTATTTAAAATTTAATCTTTTATAAGTTGTTGAATATATTTATTCAGGATATATATATATATATATATATATATATATATATATATATATAATTTGACCAGTTTACTGGATAAAATCTATGAAAAGTTCACACGGCTTATGTTGATGAAGTCTCTAAAGAAAACACAAGATTTCACATGAGTTATAGTGATTTTAAAATTAGATAAACAAACTGAAAATGAAAAATTATAAGCATATAGTATCTCGTGATTGAGTTACCATAGCAAGAAGAGAGTATGTGGAAAGATAATAAGGGATATAAATTAATTTCTATTTTTCTAGCAAAATTGAATAAAGGGAAAAGGAAAGAAAATACACATACAAAATTATTGGAAAATATCAACGTTTGACCAAGTAGCTGACTGCTTCCCATGACAATATATACAGTTGAATGACTAACTGAAACTTAGAAGTAACAGTCAGTTGATTGATTGCATAAAAAATGTGATCATTACAGTGTATAGAAAATTGCTCTTTTATACATATATACATAAAAAATTAACATAGATGCAATACGTGTGAACTTTCTGCCTTTCAATTAATTTATTTGATAGGTTAAGAAAGAAATCTCATTAGTGCCTTAGAAAAATGTATGGAAGATGATAAATTGAAAACATAAATTTAATTAATCAAAAGGAAAATAATAACAGGAATTAATAATGATTTAGATATAAACTATGAACACATGATGCTCAAAATTGAAGTTAGCATAATGGCTGGGCCTCACTTTCTTTTCCCACTAGGCATTGAGTTCAAATTTCAACCTTTCCCTCTAGTGGTATATATTTTTTGATGACATCTGACCCTTATTTTTGGTGAAATCACAAACCTACCCTCCAGATAATTTCTTTTCTCTCGCGACTTCCTTCCCCCACTGTCACAAATGAAAATCTTCCCCTTGAAAGCATAAAGTCTCGTCGCTCCTCCCCAACAAGCCTTGTCAGCATGCATTTTGTCCGGCCATTGCCCACTACCATTGGCCAGTTGCCGGCATGTTCCAGCCAGAGGTCCTCCTAGCATCATCGTGCACCTTCAATGCGACGCTAGGACGAGATTGATGGGGTAAATGGAGCGTGAGAAGTGGCTAGGGTTTGAAAGGGACCAAAATTTCGAAATATTTAATTGGATTCGCTGCCAATAGACGTCAAGAGGAAGGAAGTTTGGTCATTGGGAGCTAATTAGTGAGGTAATTCTTGCTTTGGTGAAATTTCACCCCTTTCCACTCCATTGTGTAGGAAATTTGTGACAGTGAATTCATGCTAAAGGAAGTCATTGAACTAACATTAAAGGGTGGTTTTGACTGAGAAAAATGCAACTTATACATGGAAATATATTTTTTTGTATATTTATATGCATAGATTTTAATGTGTATGTATACGAAGATTTAGAGTTAAATGATGAAATACAATCGCATAGATTATAATGCAGAGGAATGATGTAAATGTGAAAGGAAGCTAAATAATGAGTTGGTGCTCATTTATATTATTTATTTATTTATTTGTTTATTGTTGTAAGAATGAGGAAAAAAGTGGAAAACTCTACTTTGGGTATGTAAGGTGATAAGTATAGGTGTATATGTACTTTATGTTATTGCTATTAGTAATTTGGGGAAAAACATAGAGCTTGTAATTAAAGATTTAGGTCTTCACAATTATTCTTATAGTGATGCTGTTTAGTTGAGAAGTCTAGTTGTGAGTAGGAGTGATTTAATGGAAAGAAAGTTAACCTTGCTATTAGAGGCCCAAGCGTATAGGATAGCAAATAGAATCCTTAAGTTATTCAATTAAGTATACTAATATATTGGCCTTTAACTAAGCTAATAGAAAAGGTATTGAATTTAGCTATATTGTTTTAATGATTTACCATGCAAATAAAAAAGGTACCTTGAATTTCTTTGTTATAAGGACTTACTTTAAGAGTACTTACTGGGGGTAAGGAGAAAGGCTAGAAATAATTAGAATTATTCCATCAACCAAGTAAGCATTAGCAATCCTAACTGTATCAAGCATTCGCATGTCTTTTTTATTTTCATGCTAGTGTTGCTAGAAATAACTGGAATTATTCCATCAACCAGGTAACCAAAATGATTTAAAAAGAATACATGTGGATGGAGGGGTTATGCAGCGTGAGCGTCAGACTCACAATTGATTGATTAGCTCACCCTAAGGGTTATGTGCCATTGACCAATGGTTATTACCTTGAGGGTTGTGTCCCTCAATCAATGGTAATTACCCCGAGGGTTGTGTCCTTCAATTGATGGTTATTACATTGAGTGTTGTGTCCCTTAACTGACAGTTATTACCTAAAGAGCTATGCCCCTTGACCGATGGTTATTGCCCCGATGGCAGTGTGCCATTGACTGATGGTTATGACTTATTGGGCTGTGTGTCCATGACCAATGAGTTATGTCATGTGACAATCTTCTTATTTATAGTTTATGGTTTTCAAGTAAATTTCTTTCTTGCATTTAGTGTCAAACAAAAGCTTTTGTTATCGATTTTCCAAAGCTTATGCAACTTAGATAGTTTATGAAGTTTTTAGTGGATGTTATTTATAGTTATTGTTGTTGAATTGATATAGTGATGACCATATTTTTCACCAGGTTTATTATGCAATTATTTTCTTAACTCTTCTCCTGTTGTTTATATTATGTTATTATGTCTTTCTTGGATGCTACATGTTTGCTTTTGTCTTTTTCAGATAATCAGATTGAGCCACTCTTTGGATCAAAGGATAGATCTCAGTGTCATTGGTAAGCCCTTGTATTATTTTGCAAGGGCTGAAATCTTTTGTATCTTTTCTATAACTTTGTTAATAGGGATTTGATTTGTGTAGAGATAATTTAGATGTGTCCAAATGACCAAAGACAAGACCTCCACCCCATTAGTTGTATTTAATAGTGGAGGTCTCTTTATTGTTGATTGGTATAAGCTAACAAGCACACTGTAGAAGTTTTAGAAGGTCCCTACTACATGAGAGACTGTTGAAATTTTTGTAGAATCTGAACTATGAAAAACCCTTTAACGATCTAAATTAGTAAATAGAAATTTCAGTATGATGTTTCCTGATTATCTAAATATTGTTGGAGTACTTGTTAGATAATTGGTTTAGGCTTGAAGAAGCAAGGTTTACTTGTTTTCAATGACGAATGCGATTCATGGTTCTTAGGGTGTGACAATATAAGTACAACATAATACTAAAATGTGATTTACAAATTGTTTTGTAGACTTTATGATAGAAAATAATTATGATTGAGTCAAAACTTTTGTCATAACTAAAATGTGACCATGGGTGCAGAAGAAAGAAATTACAATCTTGGCTTTTGAAATGACAACTAAAATAAGAAGAGGGATTTCATGCAAAAAGAATAAAAAAGACATTTAGAAAATAAAATAAAGTAAAAAAATAAATTATTTACAAAGACAGAAGAAGCTAGAATTTATGTACCTTGCAACAGGGATCAAAATTTATGTAGTTGGAATAAAAATGCATGGTAGGGAGTTGGTATCTTTTATTTTTATGAAAAGAACAAAATAGAATAAATAAATCAAATTTTGGTAAATAAAATGAGCTTAAATTTGGTTAATTTATTTTAATTTACAATGTAAACGTAAACTCGCTTTCTTACTCTCTTTATTTTCTCTATTTTATTAATTTTTTAAAATTTTCAAATTCTTGAATATGAAACTCATTTTCATTTTTTATTATATTTTCTTTGAGTTGAAAGTGACAACAAATTTTTTTAAAGGTTCAAATGGAATGAAATATGTTTTTTTTTTTTTTTTTTGTCTTTTGTCAATGTAAAGAGAGGAAATTTGAAATAGAAAAAGACATTTTCAAACAAATTTTTTGTTTGTGTTTTGATTTTAGGATGCTTGGAAATATTTTATTTATTTTTAATTATTTCATTTTAACTTTTGGATTTTATAAACGCATAAATTCAAGGGGAAAAGATTTTAAAAAAAGTTGTGCAAAATGTGAAAGGGACTTTTTAAAAAGAGAAATAGTTTTAATTATTGTCTTCCCTTTTGAGCTTTTTTATTTTTATAATATTTTTAAAAAGAGGTTTCAAAGAAACAAAAGATTAACAAAATATTTATTTAAAATTAAATTTTTATGAACTGTTGAAACGTATATTTATTCAAGATATATATGCACTTTAACCTATAATACTGGATAAAATCTATGAAGACACGTAGCTTCATATTCTACTCCTACTATTTAAGTCATTACATGACTAAGAAGACACAAGGTCTCTGAAAATTTTTAAAATTAGATAAACATACTGAAAATTTAGATAAACAATTGGAGATATTCTTTCTCACTGATCTATTGATAACGTATGATAGGTGATAATGCTTTGTGAAATGGTTGTAGAAGACGGTGAAATGAAATTCAACGAAAAGGAGGAGGAAAGGGAAGCAGAGGTGTGTGTGTGTGTGTGTGTGATATCACGTTTCATTTTATTTTTTAATTATATATTTACATATGGGTTTTGCTGCTTTTTACTAAAAGCAAAGTGACCCCTAACGAAAAGTCTAAACTGAGTTTTGTCCCTATGTACAAACAAGTCGGGTATTTCCTAGATCTTTTTTCCAGAATTTACAAATTTTCTAATTTATGTTTTCGACATGTGGGTTTAAAATTAATATGTGGCAACTTAAAAAATTTGAATCTTTTTAAAGGAGGTTCAAAATGTGTTATTTATTCAACTAAAAATTCTTATAAATCTAATCATCAGTATATAAGGTAAATATACGTTTTTCCTTTTAAACTGTAGTCTAATTATGATTTTTATATACTTACTTTATCGTGTAACAAAATATTCATATTTTCCAAAAATAAACAAAACTTATAGGTGTGTTTTTTTACATATAGGTGTTCACATATTAAAGTTATAATGAAACTTTAATTTTCAAATATTTTATTATCTATATATTTAATTTAATATCTCAAATATTAAAATATTAATAATGTTAACTTTTTATCTTATTCTCATTTTAGCAAAAGAAAAAAAGGTAACTTAAACCTACCGCTAACTTGAGATTGAATCTAATATCTCAAATTTTAAAATATTTTTAATGCCATATTCACGCTAGCTGTGCATTCGAACACCATTGATAGTTTCAGTAATTCTCAGAGAATTGCTGTTCAGAAAAGCTCACGAAAATTAAGTATATAGATAAAGCATAATATATTAAATCTGCCCCAAACAAGAAAGGTTTCAAATCGCGAACGCCAACACCTCATCCTGCACCTGCAATAAAAAGAATGAAAACCTTAGCAGGTTAATTCATTATATATATACATGCATATGATACACTACCAATGATTGGCTCAAATTTAAGAAATGGCAGATGAAAACCACGTATATACTATTGTATTGTGCAGTCCATCACCTTCAGATATGAGATCCAGTCCTTCCAGCTTCCACCAAACTCTGCAAGGAACTTGGTTCCAGGCTTGAGAGTGATGGACAGATTTGCAGAGGCACTTCCAGTAGGTGAGAGCAAAGTTTCTGCAGCAGTATTAGCTGCATCCCATGTACACTCGTCCTCAAACCAGATAACGATACTCTCAATCATTGCAGCTTCTGCTATCAAATACTTCACAAACCTCATTTCAAGCCGTTGTCCTTTGAATCCCTTTATGATAACTGTCTTTAATCCTTGACTAATCCATTCATCACATGATGATGGCCCTCTCGTCTCCCGAAACATCAGATCATAATAGGGTATGAGAGAATCATTCCTACGTTGAACTAATCCAATAGCCTGTAGTGCAAAAGGGATTATTAGTTTAGAATGTGACTAAATTATTTGGATTCAACTAGTGAAGTTAATTTTCGATTTTAATTAGTTGAATTATATGTTGGTTATTATATTGTGAATCAGATGAAGAGGAATAGAGTAAGTTTTTGTGAGAGAGAAGAGTCTTCACTCCTTGTCTTTAAGGGTACGTTCGGGTGGGGATTAATGGAAGGGAAAGGAAGATTAGGAAAGGTAATTTAATTCAGGTTTCTCCTTGTTTGGGAGTTTGTTATAAAGAATGGAGGAGAACGAAAGATTTTCATCTAACCTTTTAGACCTCCGAGCTTATCCCTCCTTAATAATTTAGAGTTCCAAAAATTTGAAAAATTTTGAAAGAACAAGTTTCTAAGTGTAAAAAGCTAGACTCCGTCACAATTGAACAAACTATAAATGAGTTACAATTGCCCCAGAAGATATGAGGCAAGATCAGACCATTCTTTGAATGTCTCTTCAAACGTACTAAGGATCATCGATATTCATACCTCATTACGAATTCTAAGTTTTTGCAGGGATTGACATAATCTCAGGATGAAAGGAAGGAAGGTGAGTTCTCTAACATTGCTCAAATCCAGATCAATGCTCAGAGTTACCAAACCCTCAAAAATGTTGGCTCCACGGTGACCTTCAGTACTCTGAACCACAAGAGGGAAGAAAAACGTAACTGTTTAGCAATTGATTATTGGATTATACTTAAATTAATAAACTTCCTCAAATGCACACTAAATATGACATGTAATACAAATTTTTGAAAGATCTAATTACATAATACTAATATCAATATGTGAAACCATACCCTCTAATCATGTTTTTATTAAAAAAAATCTTGTACCAAATACTTAAGAAGTTTACTTCAAATTTTTTATGTCTTGAAATATGACACTTACCAGAAGATCCTTGAACATTATTACAATCTCTTTTATTGTCAAAAGGAGTCTTCCGAAGCCCAATGTAGTCCTCCCTCGAATGAGCGGATCGCAGTAACAATTGAACACTCTAAGCTTCGGCACGTCAATGACCAGCCCTTTGGGTCGAGTAATCATTGTTTCAAACACCAAAACTTTTAACTCCGAAGCGGAAACATCGATATGATGCAACTTCATATGTCGAAGTTCCAAAAATATGATGCTTTGACTGTGAACCCGAAGCCTCTTAAACTTCTTGCACCCTACAAGACTCAGATTCTCCAGACACAAACAGGTAGCGATGACCTTTTCAAGCATTCTGGCTTCGATCCACACCGTTTGGAGCTTTAGGTTTGTTAGAGTTTTGGAACCCAGAAAAGAGTACGAAGTCCTGACGCTGTAGTTTGTCAATTCAAGACACTCCAATGGCGAAAAGATCTTGAAGTCGAGATCTAACACTGGCGGTGTCCATCCTATGACGGGATCTTCATAGACATGACTACAGTGGTTGGATTCACATTCCAAGCTCAGTTCTTTCACTTCTTTCTTCTTCAAGAGATACTTCACCCACCTTCCAACATGTTCGTACCTGCAACTTTCGATCAAGTGGAGGATTCTGCAGCTACGTAAGGAGCCAATATGAGATCTCAGGAGCCACTTGATCAACCTAACGAGGTTGTTGTCGATCTCGGCCACCATCAGGATGTAAGCGTCGATTTGGGTCATGACGTCGTGCCATGGAGCCGATTTGACCCAATGCTGAAACTCAGAAGAGAACATATACTTTTGGTCGAAAAAGAGATGGCTGGTGCACCTCCCTAGCGATTCCCATCGCCGCGAGAGGACGCTGGTTCTCGCGGCTTGGTCGATGGGGAGGAAGGAGATAATGGAAGAGAGAATCGGATCTGGGAGCTTGTTGATGAAGCAATCTTCTTCGGAAGAAGGTGATTGATCTTCTGCTTCCAGTTCGGGCTCCAGAGTCAGATTGCCCAATTCAGTTTCACCACTCGATGAGGGTGAGAATGGCTCAGTGGAGAAGTTGCAGAGGTACACGAAGATTATGGCTCTGAAGCAAAGGGACATCATTGTGAAACAAAGTCAAAGAAACAGTAGAGAGAGAGAGAGAGAGAGGGAGAGAAAGGCATGCCGGACATGGTAAAGATGAGAATGAGCTGGTTATACAGGACGTGGCAGTGAGAAGCTCACCATGTCCAAATGTAGGACTTTTTTTTGCATTTTGATGCTTTCTAGGATTTTCAATCAGGACCTCTTGTTTTGGTAAATTACAACTTGTGTGAACTTAACAATGGTAAATTTGACTGACAAGTAGTAGGCTATTTTGTGAAACCATATTTTGAATTGTCTAGGGAATTAAGAGACATAAATGTAACGGCTAAAGCTGTCCAAATTTGGTTTGTTCAATTACCATATTTGACCAACACAAAAACTGGCCACTACATTATTATGTTCTGAAAAGACATCTGTATGTTTGACATATATGGTGACCATATTTCAATTTTGTTTATATGATAATAATATTGATAATATTTCAAATATGCATTTCATTTATGGAGTATTTCGAATTAAACCAAAGAAATAACAATATTATTGTTAACTTATAAGAATTTGAGTAAACTAATCATTTAATTCTTGAAACTTATTCCTCTCACATATTTTGTTTTTCAAAAATAATATCTCGTAATTTAGTCATTTAAACTTTTTTCTTTTAATTGAAATGGTCTCTAAAAAGTGCTCCAAGTATTTCTTAGCACAACTATTATTATTAGGAGAAAATATTTAATAGACTAAATTAAGAGATTTTATATTTAAATGGCTAAATTAAAAAAATTGATCTTTCTGAAACTAAATTAAAACAGATTTATCTTTTAAAGATCAAATTAAAAAATAATACTAAATTATTAATTTACACCACCAATGTGATTCCTCCTAAACTTGACATGATGAGGTGGCATGTCGGATCCTCTTCTTTTTTTTTTGTTTTCCTTTTTTTGTTATGTTGAATAGAGATTGACATAGAGTGGGTGAGATGCATCATTCAAGTGGTCCTACATTTTCAAGTGAGGCCTACTATGTGAGTGGATCTTTATGTTTATTTCTCTCCAACATAATAAAAAAAAAAAGGGAGAATCTGAATCCAAGGGACGCCAATCTTTTATATTCAATTATTTCAAAGGTAAATATTAAATGTTGAGAGTTCCATTATTTTTGTAATAAATTTATGTGATTTTTTTGTATATGCGAATCCAATTACTTAAATCTATTATAAGTGCAATAATTATTGTTTTGTGAGTGAAAACATTTAAAATAGAGAAAAATACATTTTGGTTTCTCACTCGTTAGAAAATATCACATGGTCTTTAACTTTTTAAAAAATTTTCAAATTTAGTTCCAATACCAAATCCTAAATCCTAAATCTAAGGGACTAAATCTAGTATTTTTTTTATTTCAAAAGTAGAGATTTATGTGTGACATTTTTCAGTAAGTGATAGACTATTTTGGATGTTTTAATAAGTAAAACCAAAATGACAATTTTGTGATAAGTGAGGGACAAAAAAATTATTTTACTAATTTAGAATAATATTATTTGAAGAAGAACAAGTCTTTAATTAGCAACATCTGATATGTAGGTATCTAATTAATATCACTTATGCTTAAAAATATGAATCCATACAAAATTTAGGAGAAAAAGACAGATTTTTTTATATTTATTTTGTCTATATATTTTATAAATACGTTGTTATATATTTGGAAAAATAAAATTTCTTCACATCGATCAAAAATCATAATGGGCATGTGTTAAAAAATCCTTGTTGATTTGTGTATTTTATAATAATTTGCAAGTTCATCAATATAGATTGATGTATGTAGCTTTTACAATCAAATGAATAAATTATTAACTAAATGTAATTTTGAAATTATTGATTATTAAATTTTTAAATAAAATTATAGAAGTAGTAAGTGTTGGGTCGGGTTTGACCCTCTTTCCTCTTATACATGACATAAGGATATAACTTAGATTGAATAACATAACATGCATTTTTGTAGAGAAAAGAATAGCAATATTGTGGTGTCATACCCTAACTCCCGGAGTGTGACCGGCACAGATAATGAGACTAGCCCACCTCTGTAAGCCTAACAAGTTGGCTCTTAACTGAGTTACAATCATACATAACAGCCATACATAACTAAGTAGATTCACATTCAAATCAAATTTGTAGAAATTTCGGTAGAGTCTCCTCTATAACTGAGACCTCCTGAAGTTTCTACAAACATCTGCCTAAAATAATATTATACATAAAAGAGAGCTCAACTCTCAATTCAGTCCAAGGACAACTACAACACAGGGGAATAGGGAATCTACCTGTGGTCATACATATCATTTACATCTATTTACATTTTTACCATTTTGCATATCAAATACAACAAAAATCTTAACAAAATGGAGAAACAAAATGTCAACAGTGCCAACAGGGCTCCTCTAGCCCTCTTGATCAGCAAACTGCTCAGGATGGCTGCCTGAAATTCATTAAAACATAAACGGGTAGCGTTTCCAGTAACAAATCAATTTATGATTTAAACCTTTACACTTTAAACCATAACAAGCAATAACATTCACTCCATGGAAAGTTTAAATTGGTCAAGGGTACATAACCCTTAGAAATCACATTTTCACAGTCGAGGATCCACTACCCTCAGAGAATTTTTTCCATTGGTTAACATCAAACTGTCAAGGAAACTCAACCCTTGGATTTTTTTTTGTTAAAATTAGGTAAAAACCTTCCTTTTTATTCAAAATACCGTTGGCTCAGGACCTAGATTCTAGGGAGGACTATCAGACATAAAGCATTGGTCATGGACTCGTGGCCCATGCAGTTTAATCATCTGTCAAGAGCACACAACATTTCGGGGTAAATCACCCATACGGTCGAGGGTTTGTATCCCTTGGATTATTCATATTGGTCAAGAGCACATAGCATCTCGGGGTAAATCACCAATAGGTTCGTGAGTCACAAGCTCACACTAAAATCATTCATCTTATCTTATCCTCCTTAAATCTAAGGACTTGCCATTTATGAGTTTTCCCTTTTTCAATATCAATTCTTTAGTAAAACATTCCCCTTTTTATTCGAACCTCTCTTTTACAAATTTTACATGAATATCACATATCAATCATAATTCATAGGTCATATGTAAGACTAACAAGTCTAACAAGTTTGCTACCATAATTACAATGATAATTTTACAGTGGGAAAAGCTACCGCTTACCTGGTGGCTGACGTATTATCTTCGTCTCTCTTGGTTATAAAATTGATTTCACCCATAATCCCTATAGCATAAGAATATACTTTCCTCAATTTCCATCACTAAACACATCAATTTAGGTTGATTATAATGCCTTAACAAAGCCATAAAACAATCATAATCCCATCTCATTACTTTATTACATATTCTCTTTACTTCTTCATATTGCTATTTCCAATTTGCTATTCCATTCCCTTCTCATTACTCAAAACAAGACCTAGAACAAATTTCTTGATTCCATCCCCTAACTTTTCCCAGAATTTTCGTCAATTTACACTCATTGTCTTAAAAACTTTCTGAATTTTCACTTTAATCCCCCATTTCATACTTTTTCTTTCCATTCAAATAAAACCATGAAGAACACTAAGTTTTCTTGTCATACACCTTAAAAGTGTTCTTATAAGACCAATTTAAACCCACTAAATGGCAGAATTTCACCATTTTCTGAAAACCCCAAAATTTTGAAACTTTTCAGATTAGTCCCTGTCAGAATAACTCAAAAAAACTTAGTTAAAATCATGCTTCCAAAGCTCAAATTCAATGGAAAGGGGCCAAAAGTGCTTCTCCTAGCATCATTATCATGAAAAAACCAATTAAAACTCGCCGAAATCAATGAAAATTTGCTGCCCGCGACTATGCCTTAAAACTACCAGAAAAAGTGGTTGTCATCGGCCAACGGCAAGCAGTGGCTGCCCAGAAACCTTCGCCGGTGATGGAGGAAGCTGGCTAGAGGTTGAACATGGTGAGGGGCGGAGCAAAATGCAGAAACCAAAGGAGGAGAGAATTTCGTTTTCTGCAGAAAAGAGAAAGAAGAAACCATGTAAAAGAAGGCTATAATGGAGGGTAAAATGGTAATTTCTTTGGGGGTGACACGTGTCAACACCACAAGAATGTTGAGAGAGGAGGGAGCTACATCTCAAACTCATGCCCATTTGGCTTCGGATAACTTGCCTTACCACTGAGCCAAAGCTCACATCTGATAAGTATTACACATTACAAATACTTATACCTCATTCTTGCTAAATTAAAAATTTTTGCATGAACTTAGTAAACTTTACTTAGTAAGTGTTACATGTGGTTTTAATTACTTAGAGTTTATTTATCTCTTATCTTGTCATTTGCTAATTAGATTAATTAATATTGATGTCCTCATTATCTCCTCAGTCAATATCAATTTTATGAAGGCAGAAATTATATATAAGACTACAAAATTTTTAACACAAACATATAAAGTTCATTTAATTAATTAAAGAGTACAAGAAGACCAATGTTTCATAGAAACAAGAAAAAAAAGAACCAATACAAACTAATTAAATTATGAACAGCATTGCAATATATGGCAACCAAGTAGTCATTTATTCACTAATATTGACACCTTTATTGGACTTAATATTCTTGTGAAGTTCATTGAACTCAGTTGGAGGACTCTTCTTTGGAATCTGCACCATGATGGAGAGATTTTGGGAAGCTCTTTGATCCTCTAGTGACACCAGACAAGTTGCCTTTGTCTTTGAGCTTTTACAGATAATGGTAAGTTTCTCCATCTTGCAAGCTTTCATTATAAGGTGCTATAGAAAATTTGCCTCTTGTTCTTTGCCTGTAAATTGCACCATGTACATAAACTTGAGGGCCCGTTAGGATTAGTGGAGTTGGAATGTAAGAATAGGAAAGTTGGTAGGTGAGATCTCCTTTCCTACATTTGGTTACTCTGGTACAGAACCACTCCCATTCCAGAGGGAATGCTCAATCTAACATTCATGGGAAAGTCCAAACCCTTCAAGAAGTCAAGGAATGTGCTACACTAGGAATCATGTATGTTATGACAACTTCGCCCCTAAAAATAGCTATCGTCACCCACAGCAGCTGCCTTGTCCCTGTAAGTTATGATTGAAGTGAAATTGGTTATCGGTCAATGGGAAATAGAGGCTGTCGGCTGATGGGAAAGAGAAGTTCCATTGTGCGAGGAGGAACCAGAACATCAACCATAAAAAAAGTAGTTAATAAACCATGATGGCTCACCTCCATCTATTTCTAAGCAATGTTGAAGTCATTCGTGATGGAGAGACACATTGAACACCTACATCTGGTGGCCGTTATTGTACAATTACTGTGTGAAAAAAGATAGAGAAGGAGAAAGAAGAAGAAGAAGAAGAAAAAGAGGGGAAGACCAGTGAAAAAAGAAGGTAGACAAGGAGGAGGAAGAAGAAGAAAAAGGAGAGAGGAAGACCTGCAGAAACAGAAGGAGGAAGAAGAAAAAGGAGAAGAAGGAGAAAGATGAGGAGGAGGAGGTGGCAGGAAATAATATCCACATCAGACAAGAAAAATATGATGAAGTAGGAAGAGGAGGAGATGGCCAAAAATATTATCCAAATCTAATAAGAAGCAAAAGAAGAAGGAGTTGACCGGAAATGATATCCAAATCTAACAAAAATAAAGGAGAAGAAACTTTTCCTTTTTTCTTTTTCTTTTTCATTGCCAAACTAAAACTCTAGACCATTGTTGTCAAACTCACGAGTTTTGGCCTAGACTTTCAAGTTTATGTTTTCAAGTGACCTAGACGTTCTAACTCGGGCATATACTCGAAATTGCTGTTGACTCACTCAGACTTACTAATGACTCGATCAAACTCACCTGACTCGTCGAGTTTGGGTGATTTTAACGAGTTGAAGTCAGGCCCAAAAAATGCAATCTGAAATCATTTTTTTTTTAAATTCTACAACGTATGGCCCAAACTACAAAAAAAGACACACACTAGCCTGAATCCTTCGGCCAAAACTAATCTCATAGCCAGGATCTGCATCATCTTCCTTTCATCTTCATTCTCTTCAATTCAACGAACCCGAAAGTATTGTGTGTGCCCTACTACACAATAGTAGAGCAGCAAGCCAAGAACGTTCAATTAGAGTAGCAATAGTGGTCGTTGGAGCATTATTGCAATCTCATTGCCTCATCAAGGACTATTCCATCTTCTGTTGTCAAGCCCAAGACTGTAAGTCCCTATTTTAAGACAGAGTTGAAATGTGAACTGAAAACAGAGATTAAGAAGGACCTGAGTTATTTTGTTCCTCCACATTATATCTTTTCTAAATTGGTTTCATGTGTTAGCTCGCTTGAACCCTATTTAAGAATGGTGTTTGGTTGTTCTTCATTGTCTAGTTGTTCTTTAATGTTTGATTGTTTTTCTTATTTTCTTCCTGTGTTATTGATTGGTTTGAAAATTACCTGAAGGTTATTTCAAAGTAAACGTTTCTTGATGGTTTTGGATGGCCGGTGTTGTAAGTGAGAAGTAAGTGGGTATTCTATGATATTGTGCCTTGTTGTTCATTTACAAAGCTTTTCACTTGAACCAGGAATGATCTAGTTGTAAGGGGTTTAAGTAGTTGTTAGAGATTTTAGTAGATTATTTATGAACTCTGGCTATCTGGCTAAACAACTTGTTAAGTTGAACTAGTTTCTTACTTGATATTAAAGCCTTGATCCCTACCTTCGTCATTGTTCATAATTGACTTTGAAACATGAAATTTAAGCACATTATATTGACTTTCACTTAATAGTTTAGGCGTTTGTGTTTTGAGTTGAGTAAGCCTTTGGCAATAGCTCACATAAGGTATAAGGTTCAAATCTATATATTGGAATATTGTGAAGGACTGGAATGTTGAGGCTTATGTTAGTTTGTTTCCTTTTTGTGCTAATATCAAGCCATGCAAGTGTTGCATTAAATTATAATATGTCATTTACATAATCTAAAATTTTGTACTCCAAAACATGTTTTAGTTTATGCAAGGAAATATGTCTTCAAATGCAAGTAGGAGTGGCCCTACTCTTGCTCAAGAAAATGTAGTTGTTGAAAGGAAGAATTTTCCTAGTAATAGGGCTGATATTGGGTGGAAACATAGAATGGATATTGGTGGGGATGGTAAGAAGGTTCAACATAATTATTGTGGCAAAGTTGCCAGTGAAGGGATCTACAGGTTTAAACATCACTTAGCTAGCACTAAAATTGATGTTGAAGCTTGTGTAAGTGTTGGAAATGATATAAGGGCAACAATGTCACAACATGTCATTAAGGCTAAAACTTTATCATCTAAAAGAAAGAAATAGTGTTTAGATGTTGATGATGAGAAAGCTCAAAGTATCCAAGCCCAAGCTAACTCTTAAGAGTTGATGAATTTATTGAAAGGTTTAAGAAAAAATAGCAGCAAGGTTAGTAGCTCACAATCAACCATTAATAACATATTTAAGAAAGATCTAAGGGAGGAAGCTTGCCAACAGGTGGCAAGGTTTTTTTACACAAGTGCCATTTCCTTTAATGTTAAGGATGAGGAAGATGATGATGATGAGGTTTTTCAATCTCTTGTGCCTATGGCAGGAATGTCAGATGATTTTGTGGTTAACTTGAATCCTAATATAGGTGGTGAACTTTCTAAAAGTTTGGCATTATTAATGACTTTGAGGATGAGGAAGAAGAAAATGATGGTTATGAGGTAGGTAATGGAGATGATGAAGGTGAAGACTCCAAAAATGATGACAATATAAAAGGATTTGAAGAATTATGGTGAATTTTTATTGTTGATTTTGAGGCTTAGTGATATTGAATGAGAATTAATGTATGAAGTTTATTAAAATATATTTGTAGACTTGAATGACAAGTATGAAACTATGGATTATGGATTATGTATGAATGTTATTATTATTTTATTTTATTTTTTGATATGGTTATGTTCAACATGTATTCGTTAACAAGTGTATGTAAACTCTTACGATTCTATGTTACGAGTTTACGTTACAAGTCCACCCCCCCAAAACGAGTATGCCTAGAATTGCAATTTTGACAACCTTGCTCTAGACATTTTCTAGCCACCTTAAAATGAAGGAGAAGAAGAAACTATTCCTTTTAGACCAATATTTTCATTTTCTCCTTTTCTTTTTTGGTGGGGGATGATATAGTCTTTTAACTAAGGATAAGGATTCCTTACTTTTCATATCATACCAAATGGAATTAGATCTTAGGTCATTCCTTTTCAATCTCATTGACATTTTCATTGTCATTTTCATTCTTATTCTCTCAAAATCAAATCTGTAAACCAAACTTGCCGTCAGTGTGTGTGAGGAGCACAATGGAACACTTCACTTCTCTCCTAAAGCATAGGATATGCTAGATCACCATCATCAGGGCTAGTCCTAAATTTTGAGCCTTTATACACTTGTATAATGTTAAGTTTATTTAAACTAAATAGGCAAATTTTATTTATTTCCTCCTAATCAATTATTTTATCTAATTGATCCCTTAATTTATTTACCCATTGCAATCTCCTGCTATCAAAATAAGACACTACCTCTGCATCAATTAACATTATATGAACATATTATGTAAAGAAATTACACTTCCCATGACCTTTGCCTCCAATTATATTTTTCAAATATATTAATTGCAATAGATATGGATAAATGTAAAAATTAAATAAATCATTGAGGAAAAATTTTAGTAGAGGCCAAGATTAAGGTAAGAGTACAATCAATGTTTAATTTTCTCTTCTTGACGTGTGTAATATCCAATTTAAATGACGAGGGATGTTACATTAGGCTAAATGATTTTTGGGTGAATTCCAAATAGAAAAAACTTACATGTAATTATATCTTTGTTATGAGGTTCTCCAATTAAAATATGATTAACATATGTTTTTATACAGTTTTTTTATATACTATTAATCAACCATACATATTTTATATACTATTAAGACACTCCTTAAAAACCACCTAATGTGTGATTAAAACTGGACAAAAGTGATTTGTTCCTTATTTCAATTGATGCTTAAACAAGATAATCAAAGACAAGCATACAAGATTATAAAATCTAATCATAAACATGATAGAAAATAATATCTCATAGCGTTGCAAGTTAATAATTCCATATAATCTCTAAATTACAAACACCAATTAGAAATCACAATACTAAATTAACAAAGATGATGAACCCAACATCTAGGTTTCATAATTGCATAAAAAAATCCAAAAACTAGGAAATTAATTACACAATTGGAAATTAAATTGAGAAATTAAAATTCCCCTTTAAAGCTTTGGAACTTACTGTCACACCGCAAAATCCTAAAGTGTAATCGACATAGATAACTGGGATAATCCCGTTTCTACAAGTCGACCACTAACATTTCCCTAATTGATCATATTAAAACATGAGTTTATGCAATTAACATAGACCTACAAAAACCTTAAACAATAAGAAATTTATTAATTAGATTTCTTGTTGAAATTTTAGCAGAGTCTCCCCTGTAAATGAAGCCCAACAAAAATACTACAAATACCTGTCGGCCTATGACAATCCAGAAAAGAGAGCTCAACTCTTAATATAACAAAATAACCTAAAAATTTACAACAAATTAAAGGAATGGGGAATCTGCCTATGGTCATCTATACTTATATACAATTATAAACATATTTGACCACTTTGCTACACTATTACAAAAGAAAGATACCCCTGACAAAATAAGGGATCATTGCGGTATGAATAGAATTCCCTTTAACCTTCGTGTTCTAGGAGCTGCTCTTGGTGACTATATGAAAGTAGAGAAATAAATAGGAAACATCCTGAAAACATAATCAATACTTAATACCTTAAATTATGCAATGGCATGTGTAAATTGTTTCACAATAGACCTTGTTATGTCAAATATTACATCTATCAACCTGAGCCATAAAAGTTTGAATAACATTCAATACTTACTATAATAATTCATAAGACATATGCTAATTATATATGAGAAAAGAATTACAACTTGGTAGAATAAAAATAACAGTTATGGACTTATTTCCATGGATGATCAATGTCGGTCAAGGGTACACTGCCTCAAGGAAATATAGTCATTGGTCAAGGGCACGTAGTCCTTGGGGTAATATACCCAGATGGTCGTAAGGTGAAATCTCATGTTATTTCATTAATCTAATGTTCATACTTGTTACAACTGAATTGATTGTTTCACTTGGAAATCATTTCATAACAATATGCTAGTCTGTACATTGTATTGTATCTCGTTTATGCTATAATGTTCTCTCTTCTAGACTTGTGTAACATTTTACATGTTTTGAAATCAATTTAAGGGAAACTATTTAAATCTTATGGAGCTATTTACTAACAATACATGAATAATAACTAATGAAATCAAAATACAAGTCTATACAGAGATAAACAATACTTATGTAGTTTCTAACACTATTGGGTGTGATATTACTTACCTGGTTGATGAAGTACTCACACTAATTCTGTCTCTTGTCTAACCCTTATAGAAGAATTCTCAAGGCAAGTCCCAATATCACAAAATGCAAAGTACCCCTTAATTCATACTATCATCAATATACATTTTACCCAATTTCATAGTTTTATCTCTTAATTTAATTCACTGTGGGGAAAACTTAACATGGATAACTGGAATAACTTACAAGCCTTATTCAATATCTTATACCAATAACCCAAGCACAAAGTTAACTCTACTAATTTTTTTTTTTCCATGTACTCAAGGTAAGTGGCCTATCAATAACATTGTCATCATAAAATAATTTATGAAAATCTAAACCTTTACTCATGCTACTCTTCTTCTCATCATATATAAATCAGTAAATTCTTACAATTACAACATTCTTATAATCATTCTCTTCTACACTAATTATAACTCTTATTTCCAATTACTCAATTGAATCCCAATTTACAACACTTCAAGTCTTTCATCTCCTCCAAATAATTCTATTAATGGATAACAATGAGATATCACTCCATATATATATATATATATATATATATATTCCTAATAAACTAGCTCTTAAAAAATTAATTCCAATATTCACATAAATCCATTTTTTAAACAAAATTCTAAAAAGAAAATTTTTTTGAATTGGCCCCTAAACTAACCTTAGGCATGTAGTTAAGCGTTTTCCTGAAATTTGTCACCAAAATACATCATTCTAACCACAAATTAAAGGGAAATGGATGAAATCTAGGTATCAAACAAAACCCACATGGATATTAAATGAAATCTCACTAGAATTTAGGTCACTTTCGTCCCCCAAGCTGTGAAAATAGAAGAATAGGTGAGAGAAGGGTTTCTCGCTAGAAAGACAATGAGCGATGGCCAGAATCCCGCTAGCCGTAGTCACAGCACAGCAGCAACAACTCTGTTGCAATTAACCAGAAAGAACAGAAGGGATGAGGAAGCTGGTAGATATAAAACTTTAAAGGGAGAAGATGGTCAAGAAAGAAGAAAAAATAAAGCAAAGGTAAAATGGGAATTTGCATGGTTGGGACACGTGGCACTATAAAAAAAAAAATTTGAGGGAGAAGGAAGCTCAGATTGAACCCATGACATCAGAATTAAGATGCCAAAGCCTTTCAATTAAGCCATAACTCACCATCAAATTATTAACCTGCAATACTTGAAGTTATCCTTTCACTTCTTCTAAATGATTTCACTTCATTTTATCTAAGAAAGGAAATAATCTTATACAACCATATTACGTGCCACCTATAATAATTTGGTGAGTGTTACACTTAGACTACAACCTCTATCTCAAAAAAGCCAAGCTCTAGCCAACCATTGGAGAAGAATCCACCATGAGCTTCACTTCAACCATGGTACAAGAGGTAGATGAGGAAGGAAGAAGGTGGATGATGAAGAAATTGGAAGAGGAGAAGATGAAGATGAGAGGAAGATGACCAAATTGAATGGAAGAAGATGTAAGAATGGGTGAGGCTTAAAGAAGATAGAACAAGGCGTGTAGATGATATGAAAAATATAAAAGAGAGACTAGCATGAAAAGATGGTGAGAAGAAATAGGGAAAGGAGGTCACATGTGAATTAATGAAGAATAATGTGAATTATGAAGACAGTGCCTAGGAGCCAATCACCCCAGAATATAGCACCTTAGCATCACTATCTTAGTATCTGGGTGCCAATGCTAAAGACATGGTGCCCAAGCGCCAGTGAAACCTTGCCTGGGCACTCCACCAAAAACTTTGATTTGCTCTAATGATTGAGGGTTCTATACACAAACCATACTCCATTTTTAGGGTTTCTAATGCCTATATATAGGGTCTTGAGGGCAAGTAGCTGGGACATCAAGCATAGAGAAGTGTTTTGAACAATTGAAGAGAAATCCAAAGTTGAAAGTTGTTGAATAAGGGGCTTCTTTTAGAGTGAGGGCTCTACATAGAGTTTTTTTCCCTTTTAAACACCTCCTTCTTCTTATGCTTTATGTATTCTTTATGCTTTTATGTGTATTCTAAATTTGCACTAATGCCTATGAGAGGCTAAGTAGATCTTATCTAGGACTTTGACTGAACCCTTTGTGGGGTTAGTTTTAAATGACAATATTTTCTTATTGATGTTCTAAATTCAGTATACTTATTTTCGTTCTACCCTTAATGTTTTTCTGAGCTTGATCACCTTAAAATTGAACTAACATTTAGGCTAACTCAATAGGGAAATCCTAAAGGAAGAATTGGAAGAAGAATATCTCTATTTGCATGTTAAAAGAGTAGTAAGTACTGCAATTAGTAGTCAAGACGACAATACTTAACTGTCTTAGATAACTAAGATTAGGGCAACACTTTATATCAACTGTGAACACCCCATCCCTAATTACCTAATTATTTAATTAATTGATTCACTAAATAATTAATAATTACACAAATAGGAAAAATTAAAAATGACAAAGCCTCAAATGACATCCTCAAGTGGGGACAATTTGAAATTAAAAATAAATAATAGGAGACAATTAAATAAACTCAAAACTTAAAAGTAAAATTAGCTAATTAAAATAATAATAATAGTAATAATAATAATAAATCAAAGTAATATATATATATATATATATATACACACACACAAAAATATATAAAAAAACCAAATGATAGAAAAGACAAATTTGTCTCTGCAACCTAAACCTCTTGGAAGCTACCCTATTCAACATATTATGATTAGGATCAGAGCAATGGAATGCAGGGTTAGAAAAGGCAGCGAGCTCTATCCTATTGACGGTTGGACAACTAACGAAGTGTAGGTAGCCTAGGTAGCTCAAAACAAAGATGGCAGAAGGAAAGAAAAAATAACAGAGCCTCTGTTGTTGACCAAGGGATGGAAAGAAGCATGAATATGTAAGATAGAGACAAGTTATAAGGTAGAGAGAAAAAAGGAGAAAGAGGGAATGGAGAAGAGAAAAAGGAGAGGGAAAGAAGATCAAAGGGAAATGAAAAAGTGAGCTTTTAGGGTAGAAGGAGAAAGCCTGAGGAAAAGTGTAGAGAAATATTCAAAAAAGAGAAGGAGGATGGAGCCTTATTAAATCTCTATTTTTCAAGCCAAAAAACAAAGAAGAGACCAACGAAACAGCCAAGAAAGAGATAAGACTGAAGGGTAACTAAGGAGTGAACGTGCAGGGAATGAAGAAGCTTGAAAAAGAAGGCAAGCATCGAGGTTGGACAACAAATAAATCAAAGAAGGAAGCATCTGTGTTCACCGCTTATGTAAATAGAAGGACAGTGAAGGAATCAAAGAAAGGAGCAGCTCTGTTTTCTGCTTCCTTAAGCAAAGGTACAGCGAAGGAACCACCAAAGCAATTAGCTCTATATTCTATTTCTTTAAGCAGAGGCATAGCGAAAAGGAGGTAGTTGAAAATGAAGAAAGAAGGGAGCCATTTTGATCTTGGACATGAATCTTTCTTTCTCAGCATCCTCCGCCACCTCAGATTCTTCCTGTCATCTTAGTCACTTCTCGGTATTTCGATCCTGACATTGTTTTCATATTATTATAGTTTGATTCATGCTTGAAGAAAGGGATGGTTGTGTGAATGGATTTGATTTGCTATTTTAGTGGTTGTTCCTTAGTTCACCATGTTCTCTAAGCTTATGACTTGCCTAACTTGAAAATGGAGTTGCATGTTCATCTGTCAAAAATGTTGTTGGTTGGGGGTTACATTTTGTTTTCTTCTTTATTTTCCTTTTTTATTTTATTTCATTCCTTTGTTTTTCGTATTATTACTTTTATCTTTACTTAGTCATTCTTTTTTTTTCTTATTCCCTTAAAATTTTCATGCATGGAAAATTATTATCTTACTCTTATTTAAAGGTTGACATATGAGTTGTCAGTCTCTTTGAACACCTAAGATCATATTGGTAGAGGCTGCGTGAGATCATTAACTCCTCAAGTACTTGAGAATTAACTAATAAAGGCCATGTGAGACTTTTAATCTCCTTAGATCTTAAAAGTTAATATTTGTTTTCAAAACTACAAAGATGAAATAATTCAAAAAAAGAAGTTTATCTTACCTATTATTTGTAATTAAAAATCCTAAAAATACTTTTTCATTATAATCTCACTTTCAAAATTAATGAAAAATAAAAAAATATAAAAAAATTATAAATTCAAAAATCCTAAAATTTTTTTTCCATTATAGTTTTACTTTAAGTTTAAAATAAATTTTAATTTCAAAAAATAAAAAAATCATAAATTTAAAAAATCCTAAAAATCCTTTTAATTACAATCTCACTTTCAACATTAAAACAAAATTAAAAAAATGAAAAAAATATAAATTAAAAAAAAATCCCAAGATTCTTTTCATTATCATTTCATTTATATTTCAAAATAAAAGTTAAAATTCCAAGAACAAACTAAAAAATTAAAAAGAAAAGAAAATGAAGACAGCAAGAAAGTGCGATTACGCTGATTTCATAAATTAAAACACACCAACCTAAATTCAAGCTCTTTTTGTTTATGAAAATCAAATTAATTTCAACCATCTTGTTCCTTTCGCAAAAATTAAAAATCACCAACCGACTGACAAGCCTTTATGGTAGAACTACGTGGACTTTGATCCCTATTACAAGATATGTAGGCCCTAGACTTTCATCCTAGGTTAAGTCTGCCCTTTGTAAATATCTATTTGTTTGCTTTCATTATTGTTATTTTTGTCTTCACTATTTAACGAGCATGTATGCCAATAAAAGGGTAATTGAGATAAATTTAAGGTCATATTCTATTTCATTTGACTAGTTTAAGGTAACTATCCTCATGGACGGGTGTCATGGGATGCCTAACACCTTCCCCACACTCAAATAGACTCCTGAACTCATCTATGTTTTTGCAAACCGCTTTGCCTTTTCTTTTTATTTTAAATTGGTTTTCCAAAGTTTTTCATTAAAAATTTTGGTGGTGACTCCAGTAAATTGATTTTCAAGATTCATTTTGGGAATCAATTTAAACCTTTTTTTCCCTTAAATTTCAACCAAAAGGTCGGTTACAACATCAACTATCGTCTCAGCTAGCTTTTATAGAAATATAGGGAGTTAGGGAAGCAGTTAGGTTTATGATGATTTCACAAAACTTCATAAACATTTGAATCCCTAGGTTAGTAAACTAATTCATAACTCAGTGATGAAGTAACTGTCCATACAAAGTAATTACACATTGAGGTAAACTCAAAGTCTTAGATCCATTTAATTGATTATTTACTCAATTCTGCATTTTTTTCTATTTATTCAATTATTAATTCAATCTATTTGCTGGAATTTAAAACTTAAGGTAGTATCAACCCAAAATTATAGCCAAGTCCTCGTGAGAATGATATTTTACTCACTCTTTATTACTTTTTGCGATCACGTGCACTTGTGTATATAGAAATTAGTTAACAAGTTTTTAGCATTATTGCCAAGGACTTGGATTTTAATTTGATTGAAGCTATTATTAAGAGTTTTGCACTATCTCTGGGGTTTTCATTGTTGATCTTTCAAACACTCATGCATGTGTACGTATGGAAAAGCAGAAGTTCCACCCTTGGACTCTGAAATAGAAAGAACTTATAGAAGAATCAAAAACTAATCTAGGAATTAAAGGGAAGAATGACCTATTATGGCAGACAATAGTAGTGAAGTACATGAACCAATGGCTAACAACCAGACCTATGTTGTTAACTAGAATGTTAATGCTCCTACACAAAGGAAGTTCAAAGATTTTATCATACCAACCATCAATGGAATCCAGTCCAGCATAGCTAGGCCTAAAATCAGTAACATTAACTTTGAAATTGATTCTGTCCCTATGTTGATGCTACAAGGGAACTGATTCAATGGTTTACCCTCTGAGGATCCTATTGATCATTTATGAACCTTTCTAGAAATCTAAGACAACTTTAAGGTCAATGGAATTCCTTCAGAAGTCATCCACCATATGTTTTTTAGATTCTTCTTAGAGGAAAAGCTAAGGATTGGTTAGATTCACCGCCTAGTGGATTCATTACAACTTGGGCTTAACTGGTGTAAAAAATTTTGAACCAATATTTCTCTCATGCTAAAACTGAAAAATTGATTAAAGAAATCTTTAACTTTCAGCAATTTAACTTAGAATCTTTAAATGAAGCATATGAACGTTTTAAAAGATTTACTTAGAAAATGTCCTCATTATGGTTTCTTTGAGCAGTAGCAGGTGAGAATCTTCTATAATGGATTGACCATACCATTACAGGATCAAGTAGATAGGGCTGCAAGAGGGTTACTATTGAACCAGTACCTTAAGGATGCTTTTGAAATCCTAGAAGATCTATCCTTAAATAATTACCAGGCCTATGAAGGAAACTCTAGAAAAAGGCCATCTAGACTATATAAGATAGATCAACTAATTGCTTACTTAGCAAAGGTTGCTGCACAATTTGAAGTAATAAACAAGAGGTTGGACAGCTTAGTAATAGGGAAAATCCAGCCTAGTCATCAAATTCATCAAGTATAAAATTCTGCTCTAAGTTGTGATTATTGCGGAGATGGTCATTCAGGTGCACATTGTCCACTCATTTACCTAAATGAAATAGTGAACTATGTAGGTAATAATCATAAGGACTTGGTCAAAGACCTATAATCCTAGATGGAGAAATCATCCCAATTTCTCTTAGAAGAATAACTAAAAGAATGTACCCCTTTAGGCTAAAAATACCACCAAGCTTCCAAAATAGGAATAAATAACAACAAAGCCAGCAACATGAATCATCCAGTCTTCAGGATGATTAGGTGAAACAGTTGCTCCTAAGCCAAGCAGCCACCCTTAAAAACCTCAAAGTTCACATGGGACAATTAGCCACTACCTTAGCCGATAGACCACAAGGAACCATACCTAGTAACAAAGCCAAATCCTAGGTCACAAGGAAAAGAGCAATGCAAGGCAGTTAACCTTAGGAGTGGCATACAATTAACTGAGCTTAAACCTAAACATTACTGACAAAAAAATGAAACACAGGAAACTGAGAAGCATGAGACAGAACTGAAGGAAAATAAGGAATTGATTGGCAAAAAATAGAACATTCCTTTTCTACAAAGACTTAAATAGAAAAATCTGGACTCACAATTTAACCAGTTTCTTGAAGTGTTTAAAAGGTTGCTGGTTAACATACCATTCGCAGAAGCCCTGGAACAAATATCGATTTATGCAAAGTTCATGAGAGACATTATTACAAAAAAGAGGAGGTTAGGAGAACATGAAATAGTGGCCTTAATAGAAGAGTGCAGTGCTTTTTGTAGAAGAAGTTGCCTTCTAAACTCAAGGATATAGGGAGTTTCACTATCCCCTGCTCTATTGGCAATGCTTTCTTTGGGAGAGCTTTATGTGATTTGGGAGTAAGTATAAATTTAATGCCTCTATCTATCTTTCAAAAATTGGGTCTTAAGGAAATTAATCTCATATCAAGTACCTTACAACTAGCTGATCAATCCCTAGTGTTCCCAAAAGGAATCTTTGAAGATGTCATAATTAAGGTAGAAAAATTCATATGCTCGGCAAACTTTATCATCTTAGATATAGAGGAGGATATGGACATCCCAATCATCCTAAGGAGGCCATTTTTAGCAATAGGTGGAGCCTTAATTGATGTACAAAAGGAGGAGTTGACTATAAAGGTGTAGGACTAGGAAGTGACATTCAATATATTAAAGGCAATAAAGCACCCCTGTGAAGAATTTGAATGTATGTCAATAGAATGCAGTACAAATCACCCAGTGCAAAATGTGCTGACCTTAGATACTTTGGAAGTTGTTCTAGCCCTAACAGATGAAAGAAAGGATGATGAATTCTTGAAGTTCTTGAACTGGCTAGAGTCAAGCCTTAAAATTAGAAAAAGACAACTCTCAGAGGGAACCTTGGAACTATCAGAGTCTACGGTGAGAAAAATGAAACCATTATTAGAGGAACTAACAAGTGTGGAACTGACACAACTTCCCTTGCATCTTAGATATGCATTCTTATAAGACTCATCCACTTTACCTATAATTATTTCTGCTTCACTAACATCTGTACAGGAGGAGAAACTATTGAGAGTACTAATAAAGCATAAAACTACTATTAGATGGACCATAGCAGACATCAAAGGAATCAGTCCATCTTTCTACACACACAAAATCCTGATGGAGAAAGGAAGCAAGCCTAGCATTGAACACCAGAGGAGACTAAATCCTATAATGAAAGAGGTAGTAAAAGGAAAGGTAATAAAGTGGCTTGATGCTGGGATTGCCTATCCCATTTCTAATAGTTCATGGGTAAGCCCAATGCAGTGCGTGCCTAAGAAGGGAGGAATGATTGTTGTGACTAATGAAAAAAATAAACTTATCCCTATGCGCACTGTCACTTGTTGGCAAGTATGCATAGACTATCGAAAACTGAACAAAGTCACTAAGAAAGACCACTTCCTACTGCCTTATATTGATCAAATGTTAGACAGACTTACAGGTAAGCAATTTTACTATTTCCTAGATGGATATTATGGATACAATCAAAATTGCCCCTAAAGATCAAGAGAAAACTACATTCACATGTCCATATGTCACTTTTGTATTTAGGTGAACGCCATTAGGACTGTGCAATGCTCCAACCACTTTTCAAAGGTGTATGATGGCCATTTTTTCTGAAATGATTGAAAACGGGCTAGAGGCCTTCATAAATGATTTCTTTGTCTTAATCAAATCTTATGATTAATTTCTAGAAGTTCTATCCAGAGTCCTAAAACACTGCAAAGAAACAAACCCAGTTTTAAACTGGGAAAAATGTCATTTCATGGTAGAACAAGGAGGCATAAGGTTTCCAGTAAAGGACTTGAAGTTGACAAAGCCAAGCTTAAAACCATTGAAAAACTGCCACCCCCTATTTTAGTAAAAGGGGTGCACAACTTTCTTAGTCATGCAAGGTTTTGTAGTAGATTCATAAAAGATTTTTTGAAAATTTCAAAATCCTTGAGTACCTTATATGAAAAAAATAAACCTTTCTTGTTTGATGACTAATGTATGAATGCTTTTAAAGAATTAAAACATAGGCTAGTCACTACACTAATTGTCACAATGCCTAATTGGTCCTTACCATTTGAATCAATGTTTAACGTTAGTGATTTAGCAGTAGGAGTAATGCTTGAGCAGAAAGAAAACAATAACTTCAGGACCATTTATTATGCCAGCAGAACTTTAGATGATGCATAACTGAATTACACAACCACTAAAAAGGAGCTGTTGGTAGTATTTGCATTTGATAAGTTCTAATCATACTTGATCGAAACCAAGGTGATTGTGTACACTAACCATGCTGCTGTCAAATTTCTAATTAATAAAAGGGATGCCAAACCTCAACTGATTCAGTGGGTACTGTTACTGCATGAATTTGATTTAGAAATCCGTGATAAAAAAGGTTGTGAAAATCAAAAAGCAAATCATTTGTCTAGAATTGAAAACAACATAAGAAAACCCACTAAAGTCTCTATTAATGATAGTTTCCTAAATGAACATTTACTACTAATTAACACATACTAACACCCTATGGTATGCTGACTTTGTGAATTTCTTAGCAGCTAACATCTTACTTGCAGATTTGAATTCATAGTAGAAGAAGAGGTTTCTACATAAAGTGAAGAATTATATCTAGGATGAACCATACCTATTTAGGCAATGTGGAGACTAGATTATAAGAAAATGTGCTCCAGAAAAAGAGGATGAAAGCATTCTACTCCTCTATCATGCAACTGATTATACAAGACACTACAAAGGACAAAAAATTGCCTTCAAGGTCCTTCAAGCAGGATTTTTCTGGCCTACACTCTTTAAGGACGCCTAAAAGTTTGGCAAGAATTGCGACAGATGTCAAAGAATAGGGAACCTTTCAAGGAAGCAAGAAATGCAATTCAATTCAATCCAAGAAGTGGAACTCTTTGATGTCTGGGGGATTTACTTCAAGGGGCCCTTCATAAACTCATTCAGTAACACTTACATATTTCTGGCTATAGATTATGTTTCCAAATGGGTTAAAGCCATTACCTGCATCACTAATGATGCCATGGTTGTGCTTAAATTCTTGAAAAAGCAAATCTTTACTCGATTCGACACAACTAGAGCAATCATAAGTGATAGAGGGAGGCATTTTTGTAACAAACAATTTGACACCCTACTCAAGAAGTATGGAGTACACTATAAGGAAGCCCTAGCTTACCAACCCCAAACAAATGGACAAGCTGAAGTGTTGACATAGAAATTAAAACTATTTTAAAGAAAATAGTTTGTCCATCTCGTAAGGATTGGGCAACAAAGTTAAATGATGCTCTATGGGCCTATCACACAACATTTAAGACCCCTTTAGGCATATCCCCCCATCGATTGGTATTTGGCAAGTCATGTCAACTGCTATTTGAATTGGAACAAAATGCATATTGGGCTATCAAGAAATTGAACTTTGACTTGAATGAATGTAAGTAAAAAAGACTCATGCAGCTTAATGAACTCACAGAATTCAGGTTAAGTGCAGATAAGAACAACAAAATCTATAAGGAAAAAGTAAAACGCTAACACGACAGTAAGATTCAGTGGAGGAATTTTGAGGTCAGGCAAAGAGTATTATTATTTAATTGGCACTTGAGTCTTTTTCCAGGAAAATTAAAGTCAAAATGGTCAGAACCTTTCATTATTGTGGCAGTAAATCCTTGTAGTTCATTAAAACTCCTTGATGAAAACACTCACTAAGCCTTCAAGGTGAATGGGCAAAGACTGAAGCTGTACCAGGGTGGAACAGTTCTAGGAACTAGCCCACACTCTTATTCACTCAACCGTAAAGGGAATTACTAGTCCAGCTAACAACTGTAATTGAAGCACTTCTTGGGAGGCAACCTAACCATCTCCTTTTCTCTGTGTTCTTTTTATTTCTTATTTCTTATTTATTACCATCCATTCTAGAGTTTTACTCTACTATGTTCTTTTCTCTTTGGTACAGATTTGCTGGAAGAGAGAACAACCTCGGGACATAAAAGTGGCACCCAGGCATAGTAACTATAGCCTTGGGTGCCAATTCCAAAAAGTTGGCACCCAAGTCCCATAAAAACAATGCCCAGGCGTCTAAAAGAGTTGGTCCAAAAGGCACAATGCCCTGCCATAGAAATAATGGCGCACAAGCATCAATTCTAAAGAGTTGTTGCATGGGCAAAGAAAATTTAGCACCCTAGCACCAAGGGGTTCATGCTACCTATAAAAAAGCAATGCCCAGGCACCTGTTGTTCAGTGCCTGGGTGCTGAGTTTAAATCTCGACTCTTTCACTCAGTTTAAACACACACACACGCATACACTCTTCTGTTCCCTTAGAGTTGTTCGTCTGTCAAAACCCTTATCCTCTATTTTGTGTTGATTCAGTGGATATTATGTGATTTCTCCAAGTATGTATTGTAACCCTTTTTCTCTCAGTGATAACTATTTCCTATTGATCGATTAGGTTGATTTCTTGCACATATATTGTTGATATGATGCAATTTTACCGGTCTTAGTTGTTAGCAAGCAATTTTTGAACATGTAGTGAAGAAAATCATTGATTTCACTAAACATTTTAGCATGTTTTCTAGATTAGAGAACCCTAGTGTGCTAAAGGAATTATTCTAGAGTGACCAGGGAAATTTTGCTAGATTTTCTCACTTAAAATCATGATTGTCAACAACTTTACATGAGTTAATTAGTTTATTTTGATCATTTCTATTAAATATGTTTTATATGAGGATCATATACTGAACATCATCAATAAACTTGGCCCTAAAAGCTTGAACATAACTGATATTGAATACTTATGATTGTAGCCATCATGGCATCGAAGAAGAAGCAACGAAGGGAATTAAGCCAACCACTAGATAATACCTGCTTTGCCTTACAGGAACCAGTGCACCGATTTCAAACCATGATTGTAAATAAGAAGCCAGTTAAGGAGTGTGGAATCAAGGTTGATGGTGACATTGACACACCTATTAGGGATGAAATACGATGATGAAGCTGGGAATTATTTTACGAACAACCTGCAGGAGCAATCTTTCCAGTGATTAGGGAATTCTATGTAAACCTCCCTGATCGAACTCACTTTGATGTGCTAGTATGGGGAAAGAAGGTGTTGGTTGGGGTTGACAAAATCAACAAAATATTTGGCCTCCCTAAAATTAAGCATGGTTGGTACTCCTAACTACTGTAAGAGCGACTAGATTTAGATGATTTGGGCAGAAAACTATGCAATGGAAACCCCCACTAGGTTATTAAGAAAGAAAAGCACATGAGATCCAGTGCTCATAGACTGACCCTAGAGAACCATCTTTGGTTTAAATTCATAACCTCCAGAATCTCTCCCACCCAGAACATTAGCAAAATCACTACTAATTGAGCTATCCTGTTATACTACATAGTGATAGGGTAGTCATTTGATATGGGGGCCTATATCTTTCAGGGCATGATTAAGGTGTCTATCAACATCAAATATAGCCTATGGTACCCCTTTCTCACAATATAACTATGTAAACGTGTAAAAGTAAAATGGGAGCAAGGCGAAGAGGTATTGAAGACTCACACTAAGCTGAATGCCTTTGGCCTCCAAAACAAAAGACGCCAGCATAAGAGAAGACATGTAGCCCCAAGGCCACAATCTATGGCAGTCTTTGACCTATCTCAGCTCACCATAGAGGAACAAATGGCTAAACAAGAGTGCTTCAATAAATACCAGATTCAGTGCAATCTAGACACAAGTGAATTACTTAGAATCATGGCTACTTTTCAGGGTATGCCACCTGACATGATGCCTACATGGCCCGTACCCCCGCCTGAGTTCCAACATCTAGTGGGATAATCCTCTACCACTTGCATAAGAACAAATGTGGAAGAGGATAACTTTGGCGAGGAGCATTTTGAGGAAACAGAAGATGATGATGAGCCGAACCTCTAGACAAATAGGGAAATCTTAGTAGTTTTAATTTTTTTTTCCTATGAAATCCTTTTTAGAATTGTGAAAACTTGGGTAGTGAGGGCAATATATTGATTAGACTCAGGGGAGTTATAAATAGGTTACAATCTAAGATGAATATTGAAACAATTGCATTGATAGTAAACAAAATTAGTAGCTTCATTATCTATTTCTGCAAGAATAGCATTCAATATCTAATAACTTCGAACTCACTATTAGAGTATAATAGAAAAGTGGAGATTGAATGCATATGGGTCAATTACCTGTCATTATTCTGGTCATGGTGAAAATAAGTGCTAGGAATAACTTAGAATAAAATGAATGACATAGAGTCTGCTTACTTCAATGATAATTCTGAAAAATCGAATGCATGCATTTTTATTTGTCACCTTGAACTGCATTTTAAAACTTAATTGATCATCACTTGAGGCACAGTTTTAACATATTGTCAAGAAATGGATTTAGGCATTCTTTGGACAAATTAAGCATTCATTTTGCCAACCTAAAATGATTTATGTTTATTTTTCTCAAAACCATCCACCCAGCCACGCCATTTGCCCTCTAATTACCCCTTCCATATCATAGAGACATGATAGGCTTAGATGGTGATTAGTGAACGTTATAACAACCTCATAAGAATTAAAGAAAAATAGTGGACAACTGAGAATTTTACATATGAGTATTGCAAAGCAATAATATATAAAAAATTTTGGGGAAGAAAGATATTAGAATGCCCCTTAGTCAAGGAAAGGCTGAACAAAAAAAATGGCATTACCATCACTAGAATGTCTGCTAGGAGATAGACTAAGCTTAAAAATTCCTCTCAACCTACCACTACCTAAGCCTAACATTACAAGCTCATAAAGACCTGATGATTCCTGACTGTGTTTCTCTAAGGAAGTGCAAAGAGTGGAGTGACAATTAAGCCTATAGAGTAAAGTTTCAAAAGAGGATAAAATATTAATGGGTGTTTTTAAAAGGGATGAAAAATCTAAAAGTGAGAAGAATCTGTAGATTGCATTCTATCTAAGAATTCAATAAGTACTTTAACTGAATGATAAAGATTAGTGCAATTTAAAAAGGCTTATAGACAGTCAAATCAACTCTTAACTGTTGTACAAAAATAGTTACTAGAAACATAATTTGAAGTTGTTTGCTCGAGGACTAGCAAACCCTCAAGTTTGGGGATGTGATAACTCTCCAATGCAAAGCATTTAAGGAAACATTAATTGAACAAATATCACAATTTTGGATAAGAATCACACTGATTTCACAGAAAATATGAAAAGTTACGCAAACCTTGGTTAAGAAAAGAATTAATGTTTTCTTTCAGGAAAGGGGCAAAAAAGGAGCAAAAATGAGAAGGACCAACAATTAGCGCCCAAGGGCCACAAAATTAGTACCCAAGCGCCAATTCCAGAAAGATGGTGCCCAAGCACCACAAAAGCAATGCTCGAGCACTAATTCCAAAAAGATGGCACTTAGGCTCCTGAATATCAATGCCCAAGCACCTAGAAGATAGTGCCCATGTGCCAATCACCCTGGAACATGGCGCCCTGACTCCATTATCTCAACGCTCAGGCGCCAATTCTAGAGACATGGTGCCCAGGCACCAAAGAAACTTGCCCAGGCACTTTGCCAGAAACCCTAATTTTCTCTAATGATTGAGAGTTCCATACTTAACCCGTACTCCACTTTTAGGGTTTCTAAAGCATATATATATATATAGGGTCTTAAGGGCAAGTAGCTAGGACATCAAGCCTAGAGAAGTGTTTTGAACACTTGAAGAGAGATCTAAAGTTAAAAGTTGTTAAAGAGAGGGTTTATTTCAGAGTGAGGGCTCTGCATAGAGTCTTTCCCCTGCTAGAATTCAAAACTTAATGGTAGTATCAGCCCAAAATTATAGTCAAGTCCTTCTGGGAACAATATATTACTCACTCTTTATTACTTTTCGTGATCATGTACACTTGAATGTATAGAAATTAGTGAACATGAACCAATGCAAAGGATTAGCCAAAGTAAACAATTAAAACAATGGAAATAAATGTAGGAGAGCACTTAAGGGTCAAACTATTTCTCTCATCTCTCAAATAGGGGGTCATTTAACTCAAATTAACCTAATCTAGACTCTACTATAAGCTTGTAAAAACTCTACTTTCTCTACCATTAAGTAGCAATTATACTCATGAAACAAGGGGGATTAAGATATGTGAAATGATGGATGAATGGCCATATGGAATGAATGGGGAACTAACAAGCTCTAAGCATGCAAAATGATTTAAGAGAAAGCTAAGCATAGCATCATTTTAACATACTAAAGACATATTCCAAAGTTACTTTCTAATCATAATAATCCATTGGAAGTGCTCCTTTTTTTTTTTCTTTTGAAATATTTTCCTTTTTTATTTTTCTATTTTTCAATATATATATATATATATATTTGAATTGTATACATCACACCCCATTTTTAAGTGAACAAGGATATTAATTATGCAAATTTGACAAAAAGTGCTATGAAAAACTTAATGAAATACACATTCTTAGCTTGTTAAAGTGCATGTATTTAGGAAAGTGAATGGCTCAAAGGGGGTTAATAATGTATTAATTTGTTAAGGGTGAGAGTTTAGATGATTGGCTATGAAAAATGAATACCTCTTTCATCTTCAATCATTTAAATGTAAGTGTGATTTTGAAAAAGAATTCAAACAAAGGTTACCTCACATAAGTTCACCCACATTAATCAAGTGAACACTAAATAAATCATAGTGCAAAAACTCAACTATTCTAAATACCAACTCCAAGAATAGCAATCAATCAAACCATTATAATCAGCTTAGCAGATGTATAGCTCTTAAAAATTTTAACATGATCTAGAAAATTACACTTTCAAAGTAAGGAAATGTAAAAATTTTAATGTGGCATACTTGACCTATGAATACTATATTGAAGCACATGAAGCACAACGTTCAAAACCAAATCCCTTCCTCTACATTTATCCAATTGCATTGTCTTAAATGCAACAAAGTACAATAGAAGTAGTTAGTAAAGAGTATGGCAACAAAGGGGAACTTGGGAGTTTTATTACATAAGTTAACTAAACTATTACCTAAACTGCTAGGATTGTCTTTCCCCCACACTTAACATATGCATTAAAGCCCAAAATATGGTAAAATGATAAGGGAACGAGTGGGACATCCTGAGCTTCAAGGAGACATGAAGTTCTCATGATATAGCTTTAAAATATATCCATTGACCTTAAGAGTTTGTCAGATTACTTCATCAATGAGCTCTACCATCCAAACTTGTGAACTTTGGTGACTTTATAAAGGTTATCCCATCTAATGTTGAACTTGCCAGGCTTGAATTTGAATCAGCCTCTAAACATTAGTACCTTTTCACCAACTTAAAAATTCTTCCTAAGAATGCCTTCAACATGTAACATTCTTGTCTTTTCTTTCTAGATATGAGAACTCTGATATGCATCTAATATCATCTCCTCCGATTCTTGTAGCTGTAGCTTCCTTTCCAAGCTCAAGGATTCCATATCCATGTTACAAGCTTTAACAACCCAATATGCTTTGTGCTCAAGCTCCACAGGAATGTAGTTAGATTTGCCATATAAGGTTTGACAATTTTGTCCAAGATATGCTTAATTTCCTTATTTTATATGCCCATTAGTTTGTGGGTGATAAGTAATGGAAACTTTATGGGTAATGCCCATTTTAGAAAATAGGTTATCAATAATCCTATTGCAAAAATAGGTGCCTTTGTCACTCATTATAACCCTTGGTATTCTAAATCTACAAAAGATATGAGACTTTAGAAACTTGGAAAGCATAGTGGCACCATCCTTATATGTAAGAATAGCAGCTATACATTTAGACAGATAATCTACAGTACTTAAAATGTAAGAGAAATTAGAAGGGGGTGGAAAATGACCCATAAAGTCTATTCCCTAAACATTGAAAGCCTCCTAAAACAACATAGGTTGTTATGGCATCTCATGTCTCTTATTTAACCTTTAAGCCTCTTACACTTATCATAAGCTTTACAAAAATTATATGCTTCTTTTCTAAAGGTTTTCCTAGCACTAAAGTGTCCACCATAAACCATGGAATGACAAGTGAGAGTATGGATTGGAATTCCTCTTCTAGAACACATTTTCTAATCACTTGGTCACACACATCCATCATAAATGAGGGGGGTCTCATAATAATTTATAGTTTATCTCTTAAGCTTTTATACCAGAAAAGGAGACATAAAATAGGAAATCAAATTTGTGAATAAGTAATTAACTATGTGTGCAAACCATGGCTCTTTAACAGCTAAAGCAAAATGAGTAACATCAAGAAAATTTTCACAAATAACATCAAAATTATCTACTCACTTTGATTGAGCTAGCAGTCTATTTAGATTATCAACTACAAGATTCTCTACTCTAACTCTATATTTAACCTCAACATCAAACTCTTGTACAAATCACATCCATCTCAATAGCTTTAGTTTAGATTAGCCTTTTTGAAAATATATTTAATTGCAACATGATATGTGTAAATAATAACCTTGGAGCTAATCAAATATGGTTTAAACTTATCTAAAGTAAAAATAATGGAAAATAACTCTTTCTCAATGGATGTATAATTAACTTAGGTAGCATCCAAAGTTTTGGACATATAAACAATAACTCTAGAGACCTTACCATCTCTTTAATCAAGCATAACTCCTACTACACCATTAAAAGCATCACATGAAACCTTAAATGTTAAGTCCTAATTAGGAGAAGTCAGAATAGGAGGAGATATGAGCCTTAGCATGAGTTCATCAAATGCATGTTTACAATTATCATGAATAATAAACTTAACTTCTTTTTGCAACAAATGAGATAATGTCAAAGCTATTTTACTAAAATCCTTAATAAATCTCTTATAAAAGCCAACATGCCCTAGGAAAGACCTAAGCCCTTTAAGTACGATAAGATAGGGCAAAAAAAGAGATTACTTTAGCTTTGTCAACTTCAAATCCATTACTAGATATTAAGTGGCCTAAAACAATTCCTTTATCAACCATAAAATGGTACTTCTCATAGTTAAGCGCAACTCCCTTATCACAACACCTAGTAAGGATTTTATCTAAGTTATTTAAACATTTATCTAATGACTCTCCATAAATAATAAAATCATCCATAATTACATCCATGCAATGTTCATGAAAATCCAAAAAAAAATCGACATTATACTATGTTGGAATGTACCAGGAGCATTACATAAACCAAAAGGCATTCTCCTGTATGTAAATGTACCAAAGGGGCAAGTGAAGGTAGTCTTCTCTTGATCTTCCAGAGCTATAGGAATCTAAAAGTATCCTGAAAAGCCATCAAGAAAATAGTAATGAGACTTCCCTGCTAATCTTTCTAACATTTGGTCAATAAAAGGAAGGGGAAATGGTCTTTTCTAGTAGATAATCCTACAGTCAATGCACACCTAAGAAGTATTTTGTACCCTAATTGGAATCAATTCATTTTTTTTTCATTTTTAATCACAATGATGCCACTCTTTTTAAGGACTACTTGTACCGGACTAACCCACTCACTATTTGATATTGGATAAATAATTCCAGCACTTATGAGTTCAATGATCTCCTTTTTCACAACATCTAGAATAAGTGGGTTCACTTTTGAGTTTATCTAACATGCTTAGACTCCTTATTAAGCAATATATTATGGGTATAAATGGATGGGCAAATCCTGGTATATCAGCTAATGTTCAACCTATGGCTCCTATATGCTTTTTAAGCACACTAACTAACCTTTTCTCTTCATCTAAAGAAAATGCATTAGAAATGATCACAGGAAATTTCTTATTACTTTGAAGAAAAACATACTTTAGATTAGAAGGTAAAGGTTTTTATTCAAGGTTAGGAGGTTGAACAATAGAAGAGATTAAATGGGGAAGTTCTAAGTAACAAAGAGTACTCTCCTCTCTAGTTTCAACTTAGGTGCACTGATTTAGCTTACTCCTTAGTCTTCCCAAGTGTTGAATCAACTTTAGGTTAATTTACAATAGGAACATGCTTAAGGTTCTTTTCCTTCGCACCTGTGTCACAATAAAAAAAAATCATGTAAGTATCTCAGGGTCCTAGAAGAAATGACAAATCTAGAAGAATTAGCTAGTGGCTTTCTATTTTCAAGATCATTTTTGCTCTTGAAGTGCAAAAGAAGGTGGAGCAACTAAAAGGTGACCATCTTTATCCTTGTTTATGCTTATAGTGTCACTTCCAACCACCTTTTCAATATCCATTAAAGTTTAATTACCTACAATATCACAAAACAAACCTTTCCTAAAACTATCATCACTAGCTAATAAAGGAATAGAGAAATATTGTAAAGTGGAAAAGTAACTATTATTTTCTAAACAAATAATGCATGACACATCACCTTCACGAGAACAAAAAGAAGAAGATAAGGAAATGGAAGAGAAAGACTCATCACATCCAAATAAATCAAGTTCATGCAATCCAATGTCAGCATGCAAACTCAGTACCTATTCATCTCTATGGTCATCAATAACAACATCACTTGCATTCAAACCCAATAGAGAATAATCTTCATACGGATGCTTCATAGCCTTATACATGCTAAAGCAAATTTTTTAGTCCCGACCTCTATGGTAATGGCACCTTCTATCATACTAATTATAGTGTTAGCAGTCTTTAAGAAAAGCCTACCAAGGATTAATGTGGTGTCATGTGATGTCTCATTAGTCATATCAAGCACATAAAAATCAGCAGGGAATACCGCATCCTTTACCTTAACAAGTATATCCTCTAAGTCCTATCAGCTAATTGCAACACCATACTAGTTAGCTTACGAATTTTAATACCTAGTGATGTATACATGGACTTAGGCATAACATTTATAGTAGCCCCTAGATCTTATAAAGATCCATTAATGGTTGCTTTACTTATATTACAAGGGATTGTGAAAGACCAAGGTCTTGGCATTTAATGGAAATTTAAGGTTTGAACAAAGCTAATACATTAGAACTAATCTACACTCTTTCATTAGGCCTAAACTTCCTTTTACGTGTGCAAAGGTCCTTCTAGCTCCAGTACTTTGTTGGAATCTATTCTTGCCTTTACTGTCTCAATCCCTTCAACTGAACTTAGGATTGTCTCCACTCTTCATTATATGTATTTGAGTAGGGGTCCCATCCATGAGATGTGTTACCTTTTCATATCGATATGGGCATACACTTGAGACATGCATTAGTGAAGCACAAAAATCATAAATTGGTGCCATAATTACTTGAAAAGAAGGATTTTACATACTTAAATTGTTTAGCTGAGCAAGGATTTTGGACACTTGAGTTGTTGATGTTTTAACTTGTGAAGCAAGAGAGCTAGTTTCTAGTGAATGTCCTAAATAACCACTAATTGCACTTACTGATCTTGTGTCTCTGCTACTATATTGCTAACGATTTGTAGCCATCTTCTCAATCAACGTACATGCTTCTTGAACTATCTTATCAATCAAAGAACCTCTAGATGCAGCATCAAGCACACTCTTATCATGATTCAAAAGTCCATCATAAAAATATTGGACTAAATGCTCTTCTAGAATTTGATGATGAGGACACTTTGACATCAAGTCTTGAAACTTGTTCAATACTCATGGAATGTAACTTAATCCATTTGTCTTGCTAAATACATTTCCTTTCTAAGTGTAGCAGTTCTTGATACAAGGAAATATTTCTCTAAAAAAGCTCTCTTCAAATTATTCCATGAATTGTATGCATTTACAACATGATGGGGGGTGTCTCATATACCACTCCTTAGCTTTTCCTTTAAGAGAAAGATGGAAAAACTTCCATTGAACTTCATCTAAATTAGCTCTAAGTAGGCTTCAAGCTTGCACATACCAAGTACAAGGAATTTAAATGGTTATAAGGATCATCACCTACCAAGCCATAGAATTTTGGTAAGGAGTTGACAAGAGGACCTTTCAATTCAAAATTCATATCAAAGTTAGGACAACCAACACTAAAAGGACCAAAATTAACATAAGAAGTAGTCATTTCCCTAATGCTTCTTCTACCATTATGCATATTATTTTCAGCTCCTCATTCAAAATTTCCATTTCCATTACCATCATTTTGTCCATTATGAGGCCTAGGTATATTTTGATCTTCCATTGTGAAATAACGTAGATCAACATAAAATCCTCACTAGACACACTAGATTTAAAATTGTATTCACATGTATTAATCAAAATTCAATAAACACAAATATTCTCAATGAGTTCAAGCATCATAAGCAACAAAAGCAACAAAAATTTCTAATGCAAATATTCAAATTCTTTGTGCATAATTTTTTTTTCTTTTCAAAACAGCAAAAACAAAAATTAAAATAGTAAAATTAACACTAAAACAATAGAAAAAATAGAACAGTGAATAGAAACTAGTAATAGTGAACAATAACAGTGAAAATTTCATAATAGCAACCAGAAAATGACATCAACAGCAATATGACGACACACAGCAAAATAGCAAACAGCGAACAATTTAGTGTAAACAGATAAAGAATAGCAAAACAGATGCAGCAGAAATAGCAAATCAATAAATAGAAATAGTGCAGGACAATGAAAAGTGAACATAACAGTGAGTAGTACCAGTGAACAGTAACAATTAAAAAATAGAATGGCGAGAACAAAAAAACTGAACAGTAAAAAAGATTTTTATTGGTATTTCTGAAAAATTTTCTTTATGTAAACTCAAATGAAAAACAAGAAAACTACACCTAATAGGCAACACAGAAAAGATCCAAATAAATTAGCACAAAATTGGACACTTATCTAACCAAAGAACTAGATAAATTGGCTTCTTGGTAGTGGTGCCAAAATTTTGACTGAACCACATCGTAATGGTCAAAATTAGACTGAATCAAATGCAATCCAGGTTGTATCCACTCAAAGAAGCCTTCATTAGAAATCCTAAGCTAAACTAAGTATAAAAAACATATAACAAACAAAGGTCTTGTGTTGAAATTTCAAGCTAAATGAGTATGTAATCAAGTAAAACTAATATGAAAGTAAAATAAATCTAAGCTACTATTTTTCTGTTATTTTCTTAAATGAGAATGAGTGAATAAAAATGAGTCTAAAAGTATATGCTAAATGCTCCTGAAAAATGGAATGATAGCTATCCTAATTCAAATTAATATGGGAGTTAATTCTTCATTAAGTCTTAGGAAATAACCTCAAGATACCACTGGAGTTTAGTGTTCTTACTTAGTAATTACTCTTATTAACATAGCTAGCAACCACTAATTAAGACACTACTTAAAAACCGATTAATATGTGATTGAAATTAGGCAAAAGTGATTTGTTCCTCTTTTCAATTGATGCTTAACTGAGACAATTAAAGACAAGCATACAAGATTATATAATCTAATCATAAACATGATAAAAAATAATAATATCACATAGTATTGGAAGTTAATAATTCCATACAATCTCTAAATTACATTCACCAATTAGAAATCACAATTCTCAATTAACAAAGATGATAAACCCAACATCTAGGTTTCATAATTGCATAAAAAAACTAAAACTAGGAAATTAATTACACAATTGGAAAATTAAATTCAGAAATTAAAACTCCCATTTGAAGCTTTGGAACTTAAACTACAACCTCCATCTCAAAAAAGCCAAGCTCCAGCCAACCATTAGAGAAGAATCCACCATGAGCTTCATTTTAACCATGGCACTAGAGGTAGATGAGGAAGGAAGAAGGTGGATGATGAAGAAATTGGAAGAGGAGATGATGAAGATGAGAGGAAGAAGATGTCAGAATGGGTGAGGCTTGAAGAAGAAAGAAAAGGGCATGAAGATGATATAAAAATTATAAAATAGAGAATGGCGTGAAAAGATGAAGAGAGCAAATGGGTTGAAGGGCCATCTAAAATAATAGGAAAGGATAAATGAAAAAAATGGAAGAAAGTGGCGTCAAATTGGTGAGAAGAAATAGGGAAAAGAGGCCACGTGCAAATTAATCAAGAACAATATGAAGGTAAAGTGAGAGAATTGGTTCATATATGGGTCTTGGGTCTTGGGTTAATGGGTTTTGGATCATAGGTTTTTTTTCATTGGATTTTCATCAATGGGGTATTTTTTTTTTTTTTTGCTGAAATTTTTTCTTTGCTATCCTTTTCCCAATTTTCCAAGAAAACCTATAATAACCAATAAAATCCCATGTAAAATAATTCAATCCAAAATTTTATACTTGCAAATTAATCACAAAAATTATAACAATTAAGCCCTTCTTAAATCATATTTTTTTGAAATTACTTTTGACCCAATTTTATCATGATTAATAATTTAAGCCTAATAAAATGTGGTAAAGGTCCTAAAATATGATATAAAATATTATACAAAATAGGGACTTATTAAGTTTTTATAACAGACTTCCCTCTATGAATAGTAGTCACTTTGTACGATATTAGTTTACCATGAGATCGGAACACCTGAATCCTAACGACATAAACCATGATGTTGTTCACTAAACAATCCAAAGAAGCAAGAACAAGATCTTTAAGGCCTGAAGCAGAAGTAATGATCCCATTAACACACAGAGCCTTGAGCTCCAAGAATTTAAGCTTCATATGAAAGAACCAGATCACCATGAGCTTGGAACACCCCATGAGGCTAAGGCTTTCCAAGAGCAAACACCTCTTCAGAATCCTATACAGGGTGTCATCTTCCACCTCTGCCATCCTCAATCTTAATGTTCTCAACTTGTAAAAACGCTCAAAAGGGTTTGGTCATTCATGACAGTAATTCATAAACTTGTGTAAAGACATAGAGGAAAAGATCCCTTTAGTAAATAACCTAAGAAAATGTTGAGTTTTTTCTCTATCTAAGGCAAACATTCTAGGGTTAAATCTTTTATTCCTTTATCTCAAATATGAAGTCAAAGCTAGTTTAGATGCCTTTATTGATGGTTTTGCAATTAATATGCTATGGCCTATAGTTAGATTATTGAAGGTAGAGATATGGAAGGGAGAGAGTGAGTAATGCTTCATATATATTTCTTCTCGATTTAGACACATATAAGGCATGCAAGAAATCATTTGCTTCATTTATTATATAAACCTAATATCTACCATTGTAATTGCATGTCTCCTAAGCTTGTTCATGGTACTGCCAACTACTTAGTTTAGGTCTACTCCTTTGCTAGCTGCCAAAATAGACTTTTTTATATAATAGCTTTGATACTCCCCCTTAATATAGAAAAGTCCATAACTCCAAGTATTTCTTTAAACTTCACAAAATTTTCAACTATGATTAACTATGTAAAATTATCTGCAACTTGATCTTTAATCTTGCAAAATTTTAACTTGATTTCTCCATGTCCTATGAGCTTTCAAATGAAGTGATGTTAGATCTCACTATGTTCAATGTGGTTGTCAAAAATAGGATTCTTGGTTATAACAATGTGGACATATTGTCACAATATATGCTTATTGGTGTATTAACAAACTAATGTTAATTCTTTAAGATTCTTCTAAGCCAAATTGCTTCACATACACCACTAATAGCTGCCATATATTTAGCTTCTACTGATTAAAGTGCAATTGTTTTTTGCTTCTTTGACATCCATGAAATCACTTTAGAACTCAAAAGAAAAACATATCTAGTTGTACTCTTTCAATCATTAGCATTACCTACCTAGTCGTTATCTCTATAGCTAACCAAATTAATATGGTCTTCTGCTTTGTACATAATAACAAAATTCTTCATCCCCTTGACATATCTTAAAATTCTCTTTATAGCTTTGAAGAGGGACTTGCTGGGCTCACTCATGAATCATGAAACAATGTTGATTGCATGTACTATGTCTAGCCTTGTGTTTGTGAGATAGATCAATGAACCAACAAGACTTTTATAAATTGTCTCATCCACTTTTTCTTTTCCGTCTTCTTTTGATAATTTTTCTTTCGTACCCATTGGAGAGGATGATGGCTTGCAGTCTTCCATCTTGAACTTTTTGAACAAATTATCTATATATTTTTCTTGAGAAATAAATATTTATCCAAGCCTTTGTTTAACTTGTATTTTGAGCAAAAATCTCATGAGACCAATATTAGACATTCTTAATTTCTTTATTGTGGCCTATTTAAATTCTTCAATCATCCATATGTCATTCCTTGTGTAAATTATATCAATCACGTACAAACACCAGATAAGGAAATGATCTTCTTGTATATTCACATATAGTGATGGTTCACTTGGGTTATTTATGAATCCATGATAAAAATATACCTATCAATTTTATTATTCCATGCACATGGTGCATACTTCAAACTATAAAGTACTTTCTTCAAACTATAAACTTTATCTTATTTACCTTGAACAAAGTATCCTTAAGGTTACTCCATGTACACTTATTCTTCAAGTTATTCATTCAAAAATGTTGACTTTATATCTAATTGATACACTTAGAGCTTTAGTTGCGTGGCTAGAACAAGTACCATTCTTATTATCTCTATATGGACCACGAGAGTGAAGGTCTTATTAAAGTCAATACCAAGTTGTTGGGGATATTCTTTTGCCATGAGCCATGCCTTATACTTATGAATGGATCTGCTTTCATTATACTTGATTTCATAAACCAATTTTAGCCCAATGATATCTTTTTCTTTGGGCTTCTGCACAAGCTCCTATGTTTGATTCATCTCAATCATCTTTATTTCTTCATCTTTGGTTCTTCTCCACTCTTCTTGTTTTACAGCTTCTTCAAATTCTTATGATTCATAAGAAAATAATGTGATGTTACAAGTTTGATAAATATCTTGTATAGATCACATCTTTCTTAAAGGAGATGAATTTGGTGACTAGTTATTCTATCTTGAAAGTAGGCTTGTGCTTGGGTTTAGATCATCTCTTGTATTCCCCTCAACTTTAAGAGGTTAAGTCCCATCAGAGCCTTCACAACTCCAATTCCAGCTAGCAACTTCATCATAGATTATGTCCGTTGAAATAATTAATTATTTCATATTAGGATTGTAGAGACAATAGCCTTTGGACTCATCACTGTAGCCGATAAAGATAAACTTTTCTCCTTTTTCATCTAGTTTGTCTCTACTTCCTTTTTGGATGTAAGCATAGGCAATGCAACCAAAGACTTTAAAGTGATCAACTTTCAGCTTTTGCTTAAACCATGCTTCATATGGAGTTTTATTTTCAACAACTTTTGTGGGAGATCAGCTAAAAATATAAATAGTTGCTTTTCTACAAGTGCTTTAAACTAAATGAAATAGGATGATGCATATGATTTCTACTCAATAAAGTAAACCTAGATCATGTGAGTATAATCTTCAACAAGAGTAGAAAATATCTTTTACAATTAGGAGTAGGAGTTCTTGAGGGACTCCATATATTTGTATGCATTAACTCTAGTAAGGCCTTAGCTCTCCAAGATGATTTTGGGAATGACAACCTATACATTTTTCTAAAGATGCATCCTTCACATATTTTTTTTTCAAAATGCAAAGAAGAAAGCCCAAGTACCATTTCTTTTTTATTTTTCAATTCAAGTCCATTGAAATTTAGATGGTCATATCTCAAATACCATTATGTCGACTCATCAATGTTTTCACACTTCATGGCATATTTGTGGCTAAATGGTATAGTTAAAGGAAATATTTATTATAAGCCATTTTAATAGTATTTATTAGCTACCCCTTATTTTATAAAATATGATACATTTATCATCATAAAAAGTCAACTTGTATCCATTTTGAACTAATTGTCCAACACTTAATAAATTTTGTGCGAGGCCAGAACATAGAAAACATCATGAATATATTTTTGTTAAACATGTTTTGTTTTCACAACAATAATTCATTTGACTTCAACTTCTTGTATTTTTCTATTATCAAGTGTAACTTGGGATTTTACACTTTCATGACAATGTAATTTTTGTTGCTTGTCATGCGGTTTGAACAAATACCATCAAGATACCAAATATCCCATGATTCTTGATTAGAGGAAAATGCTGAATAAAATAATTGACCAAGGGGGATTGGTCTCTTTCTATGAAATTTACTTCTTCTTTTTACCAAAACCAACATTCTTTTCTAAAATGAGTGTGCCTTTTGCACCTCTTACATTTGAATCAACAATCATTTGTATCATGATTACTTTTCTTGCAAATATTGTAGTAGGAACTTGATTTTTATTTGCTCGCACGATTTTTGTAATCCATTCTCCCCTTTCCACAGTAATTAAATGATCCTCTACTTTAAGGATATTTATGTGATCATTCTTCTTATCTCTTTTATTTTTTGAAAAATTTATTTTGGATTGAAAAGCCTGCTTTAGTAGTTGCTCAAATCTTTGTATTCTTTCCTCATGTGCTTGGAGAGATCCCATTAGCTCCACCAAAGTAAGCTTTAACAAATCATTGGCTTCTTCAATCGCAGCTAACACATAATCAAATTTAGCTAGAAGACTGAGACTATGAACCCTAAGCCTTTTAAACTTCTTACACCCAACAAGACTCAGATTCTCCAGACACAAACAATTAGCGATGACCTTCTCAAGCATTCTGTCATCAATCCACACCATTTAGAGTTTTAGGGATGTCAGAGTTTTAGAACCTAGAAAAGAGTACGAAGTCCTGACACTATTGTTTCTCAATTCAAGACACTCCAATGGTGAAAAGATCTCAAAGTCAAGATCTAACACTAGTAGTGTCCATCTTGCGATGAGATCTTCAAAGGCACTCCAACAAAGGTTAGATTCACATTCCAAGCTCAGTTCTTTCACTTCTTTCTTCTTCTCCAAGAGATACTTCATCCACCTTCCAACATGGTCGCACCAGCAACTTTCAATCTAGTGGAGGATTCTGCAACAACATAAGGAGCCAATATGAGATCTCAAGAGCCACTAAAAAGTCTTAGACAAATAGTAGAGAGAGAAAGAAAGAAAGAAAGAAGGGCATGCAAAATAAGGTGAAGATAAGAATTAGCTGGTTATATAGGACGTGTCAGTGATAAGCTCACTCTGTCTAAATGTGGGATGTTTTTTTGCATTTTGATCCTTTTAGGATTTTCAAACAGTGCCTCTTGTTTTAGTGAATTACACATGTGTGAACTTAACAATGGTAAATTTGACTAACGAGTAGTAGACTATTTTATGAAACATATGTTGAATTGTCTAGCAAATTAAGAGACATAAATGTAATGGTTAAAGTTGTCCAAATTTCAATTACCTTATTTGAGCTTTTTATAGCTAAATTAATTAGATTTATCTTTCAAAGATCAAATTACAAAAATAATACTAAATTATTAATTTACACCATGTATACGATTACTCTTAAACTTTGCATGTTGAGGTGGCATGTCATTACGGGTTTGAATCCTCTGCTTTTTTTCCTTTTCTTATTCTTGTTATATTATATAGAGATAGACGCAAAGTGGGTGAGGTCCATCACTCAAGTGGGTCCTATATTTTAAGTAGTGTCTACTATCAAAGTGGACCCACCATCTTTATGTCAATCTCTCTCCAACATAATAAGAAAAGGAAATAAAAAAATGAAAGAATCCAAATCATGTGTGGGTGCTAATCTTTTCTATTCACCTATTTCAAAAGCAAATATTAAATGTAGAGAGGGCCATTATTGTTGTACTAAATGTATGTGATTTTCTTGTGTATAGGGATCCAATTACTTAAATCTATTATAAATGCAATAATTATTGTTTTGCGAGTGAAAACATTTAGAATTGAGAGTAACACACTTTGGTTCCTCGAAAATATCATACTTGTTCTCTTACTTTTTAGAAAAACACAGTAAGGGACTAAATTTGGTATTCCTTTTTAAAAAATAAAAAATAAAAAATCAAGTGTGACATTTTTCAATTAATGGAGGACTATTTTGGACATTTTAATAAGTGACAAACCAAAATGATAATTTTGTGATAAATGAGAGACCAAAAAAATATCTTACTCATTCAGAATAATATTATTTGAAGAACACCAATTATTTAATTAGCAATGTTTGATATATAGGTATCTAATATCACTTATGCTTAATAATATAAATACATAAAATTTTAGGACAAAAATACATAATTTTTAAAAGCATACAAGAAGACCAAAGTTTCTTAGAAACAAGAAAACAAAAAATCGTAGAGACAGCAATGAAAACTAAAATTATGAAAAAAACACGCAACAAGTTGTTTATTCTCACAAACATAATTCAAATTTGCAATATATAGCAACGAAGTACTCCTTTTATTCACTAACGATGACACCTTTATTAGACTTAGTATTCTTATGAAGTTCATTGAGCTCAATTAGAGGACTCTTCTTTGCAATCTTCACCATAATGGAGAGATTACGGGAAGCTCTTTGATCTTCTAGTGACACCAAAAAAGCTACCTCTTTCTTTGAGTTTTTACAGACAACATAAGTTTTTCCATCTTGCAAGCTTTCTTTATAAGGTGCTTCAAAAAATTTGCCTCTTGTTCTTTGCCCGTAAATCCCACCATGGACACAAACTTGAGTGTGTGACAAACACAATGGCACACTTCACTTTTCTCCCAAAGCATGGGATATGCTATGTCACCATCATCAGGGTTACTTTTGAATTTTGAGCCTCTATACACCTGTATAATGTTAAGTTTATTTAAAATAAATATGAGAAATAGTATTAATCTCTATCTTAATTTTCTTTTAGTTGTAATTTCCTCTTAATCAATTAATTTTTTTGATTGATTTCCTAATTCATCTACCCATTACATATCCTACCTCTGAATTAAAGAAGATATTACCTCTAACTAAATTAACATTATACACACATATTGTGTAAAGTGAAGGGAATAAAATAAATAAATGAACACATTCATAGATTCAAAATAGAAGACTTACATTGATCTCATAATTGCGGAAGCTTATCGAACTCTAGCTGGGATCACTAATAGAATGAGATACCCACAGTATATTAGGTGTATCTTAGGTTTTCACAGCCTAAATCCCCTCTCAAATGCAACTGTAGAATACTCACATGTATTCCACTCAAAGCATCTCAAGTCTATCTCTTAATGAGCTATCAATCGTATAATAGTCTAGCCCTATTTATAAAAAGCTAGCTAGGGTTATAGTTTAGTAGTAATTCTTATAATTATTATTTTATCCTTAGTTAATGAGTACCCCTTATAGGTGGACTCAGTATAATATCGTAATAGATTTAAACCCTAGATATTATACGATATTCTAACGTCTCCCACTCACATATAAAGGGAGTGCTCATACACTCTAAACCCAAGAAACATATTCTCAATAAATCAAGAAAACACTTTCTCTCTCTAATCTGTAGATGTTCATACAAGGAAAGTAGTCCATGCGACCAATATACTATGAGAGAATCAATGTTATACATCAGTTAAGAATATATAGCCTCTCGTCGAAAATGCACCTACATATAGATCATAAAGTATGCATGCACCCTAGATCATAAGAATCACATTGAGATATCTCTCAATGATCTCATCTATCATAATATCTTATATTCAAAATCATGACACACAAGTCATAACTGGTATACCGGTGAATACAAAATAATGAGATTCTCTTTATAATCTTCTTCTTCTCATAATCCTATCAACATAGACTTAGTTCACTTTTCTAGGTATGTCCCGCCAGACTGAATCATTACTCATAGTCCTTAGGCAACATGCTATGATAACAAACACCAAGTTGTATCTCAAGTACCTGATCGGAGTCCAAAGGTACAAATATAGAGCTATCGTAAAGGCACAAGGGTCTCACACAATCATGAGTTAAGATCATACTCATATTAACCTATATGGTCGGCATTTGCATACATGTGCTATAGCATTCTTCCCTTTCCCATGGAATGTATGTCTATTTCACAAATAATGATGTACAGATGATATTTTAAACACCACAAGTCTAAAATTGAGTTCCTATATCTACACAATGTCTTGAACTCACATCTAGCAACTAAGGTAGACTAGAAATGATGAACTTATTTCATCAAATCAATTTTAATGACCTAATGTCATCAATCAAGTGACTTATATGATTTTAAGTATAGTTGCTCTCAAATTATCCTCCTGATAATTTCTCCTAAAATCTTGTCTCATCCCAAATGTCACAAAGACACTAAGGCGATTACTTGTATGAAAAGGCTAACCTTTTTGTCCATCCGACATACTTAATAATAAATAAGAATGCTCACAACATTCAAATAGGGATATGTAAGCATGGAAATCAAACTTTATTGATTATCAAAGAACATCAAAACATCTCTGTCTGTGAACAATGGGAAAAATAAAAAATACAAATGAAGTATGCTAAATTCTACATAATCCTAAAGACCTAACTTGTCTCACAAACACATCTCTAGAAATTGACTTAGTTAGTGGATCTGCCAGAATCTTATGCGTAGACACATACTTCACATTCATAGTCTTGCATGCAACCGTGTCTTTCACATAGTGATACTTGATATCTATGTGTTTGGTTTTGCAATGGTACTCTGGATCCTTGTGTATGTAATCACAACCTCACTATCGCAATACACTAACACTGGTTCAATATTTTCAACTTTGCACAATAGTTGATCCAAGAACCTCTTCAACTAAACAGCCTCTTAGGCTGCTGAAGATAAGGTCATGAACTCTGCCTCTATCGTGGACAAGGATACATAGGATTGTTTCTTACTACTTCATGATATGGCGCTATCACTAAGTAAGAAAACATATCCTAAAGTAGACTTTCGTTCATCTAAGTCCCCTCTATGATCAACATTAGTGTATCCTACCAATCGTAGATCTCTGCTGCCTTGATAGCAGAGTGCATAATCAGCAATCCCCTTCAAACATCTTAATATCCTTTTTACAGCTTCCTAATGTTTAGGACCTAGGTCGGTTTGATATCTACTCACCAAGCTAACTACTTGATAGATATCAGGTCTAGTACACATCATAGCGTACATTAGACAACTGATTGCATTCCTATTTGGAGTTCAACTCATATGCTCTCTTTCCATGGCAGTCTTAGAACACATTTCGGCACTCAAGGTTCGACTTGTGTTGATAAGAGTGTCAGCAGGGTTACAACTTTCCATACTAAAACGTTCCAAAACCTTTTTTATGTAATTCTCTTGCAAGAGATATAAGAGTTTCTTAGAACAATTTCTTGAAATCTTAACTCCAAAAATGTATGCAACTTCATCCATATCTTTCATCTAAAACCAAGATGACAACCGGTCTTTACCTAATTGATCAGCTCCATATCATTTCCAGCTATAAGTATGTCATCAACATATAATGTCATAATCACATACTTGTCCTTAAATCTTTTGGTATATACATAGTTGTCTTCACTCATCATAGTAAAACCACTAGAGATGACTGCATTGTGAAAATAAATATATCACTGCCTTGATGATTGTTTAAGGCCATAAATAGACTTCAAAAGTTTACAAGCTTTTTCTTCTTAGCCCTCTTTAATGAAACCCTCAGGTTGTTCCATATAAATTTCTTCATTTAATTCTTCATTGAGAAAGGCAGTCTTTACATCCATCTGATATAATTCAAGATCTAGACAAGCCACTATAGCTAGAAGTAAGCAAATAGAGGTAAATTATACAGCTGGAGAAAAAGTCTCCTCATAGTCAATTCCTTCTTGCTGTGTATAACCCTTTGCTACTAGTCGAGCCTTAAATTTTTCAATCATACCATCAGCTCTTTTCTTGATTTTGAGAACCCACTTGTTCCCAATAGCCTTGTGTCCCCCTGGAAGATCAATAAGTTCCTAAACATTGTTGACTCTCATAGACTCCATTTCCTCTTCCATAGCTTTAGTCCATTTATCCTTAGAGGTGGATAAAATAGCCTCTTTCAAATATCTCGGCTCATCTTCATTTTGTAGGAGCATTGTAAAAAGTTCACCACCTTCAATATCATATCATCGGCAAGGAGTCTTTTTACATGAACTACATTTCAGTTGTGATTCATTGAATCTTGTTTCATTGTTTCAATTTAGATCAATATTGCTCCCACTCGGATCTAGAATGTTGGTCTCACTCCCACTTGGAATGAGATCCATTTTGTCACTCCTACTTGTAGCAATTGGCTTAGGAACACTTTCATTCGCATCAAATGATGAAGAAGGTTAATGAGAAATTAATTCATAATCTGTTATAATCCTCCCACTAGAAGGAAATGGTCCTAGTGCGTTCGAATCCTCTATCTCAAATAAGGATAGGTCTTGACCTACCTCACCCTTATTAGGATATTCATTCTCTAAGAATGTGACATCTCTATATTCGAATTCAGTCACGCTCCCATTATCTTGCTGACCTACAAGCGTATAACCTTTGGAGGTTTCTGAGTATCTAATAAAGATACTTTTCTTTCCTCTCAGACCCAATTTCCCATACTTATGAGAGGAATCATGTGTATAGGTAGCACATCTCTAAGGTTTCATAACACGTAGGTCAGGCTTTCGCCAAGTCCATAACTCATATGGAGTGGTTGCAACTAATTTCATAGGCACATGGTTAAATACATAGGCTGCAACCATCAATGCATCACCCCAATAGGTGATTGGCAAATTAGCTTGTGCCATCGTGGACCTAACCATCTTAAGGAGTATTCTATTCCTTCTTTCTGCAACACCATTTTGTTGTGGAGTACTTGGAATAGTCAACTGATGAACTATCCCTTTCTCATCATATAATTCATTGAATTGAACCGACAAATATTCTTGGCCTCGATTGGTTCAAAGAGCCTTAATCTTCTTATCTAATTGATTATCAACTAAGTTCATATGGTTTTTGAAGCAACTCAATGCTTCTTACGTATGAGAAATCAAATAGACATAACCGAAATGAGTATAATCATTAATGAATGTGATGAAATAATTTACTCTGTGCCAGGCCCTGACATTCAAAGGTCCACAGATGTCAGAATGAACTAACTGCAGTGGAAAATCAGCTTTAGTTGCTTTACCAAAGGGTTTTTTTGTAGATTTTCCTGCTAGACAAGATTTACAAGTAGATAAATCTACTCATTCAATGCCAGGAAGCAAACCCTCTTTTGCTAATCGTTGCATTTTCTATTGGCCAATATGACCAAGTCTAGCATGCCATATATTTACATCATGATCATAATCATGTGTAGAGGCAAACATGGAAAAACTAACATTATTATTAATGTAAGATTCGTCATCCAAATCCATAGAAATAAAACCTCCAATTACATAACCAAAACCATAAAAAACTAAGTTATTATTTAATTTAACACAATTTTCATGGAAATACAAATCATAGCCTAGCCTAAGTAAAACCAAAACTAAAATAACATTCCGATGAATTTGAGGTGCATAAAGGACATCATGTAAGATCAGGTCTCAACCACCACGCAGGACTAACTTGCATTTTCTGATCCTTGACAACAACCTTAGTGTTGTTGCCTACATATATCCAGAATGCTTTATAGGGAACTCGCCAGAAGTTAACAAAGGCATCACGGTCCCACGCTATGTGGTATGTGGCTCTTAAGTCTACAATCTACACAAGACAAGATTTGGTAAGCATAATTGAGTTAGAAACACAAAGTTCATTAGCATAAGCAATGTAGGTTACTGTTTTGAAAGGCCCAAGGTAATCACTCGCATAGTGTCCCTTCTTTTGGCAATTGAAGCACTTAGCTTTTTTCGTATTCACCTTTCACTACTTCTTTTTGCCTTACTAATTAGTTTTTGGCTTTTTCTTAGGTTAAGTTAGTTCTTTGTTCTTTCCCCAGCTTTTTCTCTTTGAACCACGTCTTTCACCTGAAGTTGTCATGTGCAACTCAATTATTAGCTTGGCTGATTCAAGCCTTTCTTCTTCGAGTTCAAAGTGTCTCCAGACATCTTCCAGAGTTATGATTCTGTCATTATGAGTGAGATGCATCTTCATATACTCCCACGAGCTAAGCAAAGAGTGAATGATAGCTTGGATCTACTGCTCATCTATTAAGACATTTCCAGCATCTTTTAGCTCAACGATCATATTTGACATCAGCCTCAGATGTTTCCTCATTGAATGTTCTAGGCGTTTCTTATACGAGTCAAATTTGATCACTAGAGAATGCAATTTGGATACAAACATAGTTCTAAACCTCATTCTTAAAGCACTCCAAAGCCCCATAGCACTTTTGTGGTCCATGAACTCTCTTAGAATGTCATCATCCATAGTGCTAAACAACGTAAAGCAAGCAGTGGAGTTCTTTTTCTTTCAAATGTCATAAGCTTTATGATCTTGCCTATGTTGAGTTGTGTTTCCAACTTTTTGGCTCTTCTATGACATTATTGAGAGCCTCAAGAGCCTCTTACTCTTCCAGGAGATACTAGACTTTCATACTCCATATCTCATAATTGTCACCATTTAGCTTCAATCCCTTGCTGAGCTCAGCAACAATACTTTTGGAAACTGTAGTCATTCTTTACATGAAAAGAAAGAAACTTGAATTAGGATCAGATTAAAAATATGCAAGATTTAATGTTCACCATGCTTACAAATTATGACACTAAGTATCATATGATTAAGCTAATTAGCCCATGCATAAACCAGAGTCGAAAGAGCACAAAGGCCAATCATTGTCCTAAGGTTGTATGCAAGGTGTAAATCAACGAAATCAAAACACAACTAAGTGTCCTAATCATGTTACAAACAAATTGTAAATCATGATTTTTCAAATGCTAAACAAATTAACATTTGTTAACTAACGTGTTAAGTCAATCAACATATTAATAAATTAATTATATAATGCTAAACTAATTAACATTCATTAATAAACATGTTAAACTGATCAACATTATTAAATGCATAATGTTAACTAATTAACATTATATGTCTAAATTTTCTATTAGAAGAAAATTGACAAAAAAAAAATGTTAAACTAATTAACATAATGACAAGTAATCACATATTACTTGACTGAAATTTATTGGGATATAAAAAATTAATTTTTCACAAAAAATTAATTGCATTGATTTGGGGCTAAAATATAAATATACAATTTATATTTTTGAACATATCTAGATGTTCATTAATTAAAGATTTAACAATTAGGCCTCTAATTATTATTTTTGGATAAGTCACATGCCTAATTAAAAAAACAAGGCCCAACTCTTAAAGAAAAAAAAAGCCCAAAAAAAAACTCTTTTAAAAGTCCTTTCTTCAAAATATTTTAAAGGCTCAAAACAAAAGATTTAGACAATGAACCCAGATCAAAACCTATAAGCCCAAAAAAAATTTAGGGTTGTAGATATAAAAAATATTAGGGTTTCTGAAATTTTTTTAAAAATTTTCTGAATTTTTGAAATTGTTTATTTTTTTTTAATTTTCAGAAAAAAAAAATGTTGTTGCCGAAAAAGGAAGATCTTCAGTAGCCATTGCCACCGACAACGAGGCAAGAAATTCGCTCTCTCTCTCTACCTCTCTCTCACGCGTTGCAGGCATATCATAAAGGGTGTCAGCGATATGGTCGCCAGCGGTAGCGATGAGAATTGAAGGGGATAGCAAAGTGAACAGTGGTGTCGCAAGGCAAGGGTGAGATGCTGGCAGTGCAATTTCTTGAAATTTTTTTTTCAATGACAAAGAATGAAGGCGCCGACAACGTGGTTGCCGGCGACAAAATGTTAGCTGGGGGGAGCGTTGCCAGCAACCACTGTCACCGGCAACAGTGAGGAAAGATGAGGGAGAAGTATGAAACGCAGAGACAGAGGCTCAGTGCAAAGGAACAATTTGAAAAATTCATCAATTTTTTTTTTAATTTTTGAAACCCCAATTAAAATAGCCCCAAAGAAAATTTCAAATCCTAATAAAATATGTAAATAATCATAAAACTAGCCTATGGCTCTGATACCAATGAAGGGAAAAAATAAATAAATGAACACATTTATAGATTCATAATAGAAGACATTGACCTCCTAATTGCATAAGCTTATCGAATCTCCTCTCGAATGCGATTACAGAATACTCACAGGTATTCCACTCAGAGCATCTCAAGTCTCTCTCTTATTGAGTTGTCAATCATATAATAGTCTAGTCTTATTTATAAAAGACTAGCTAGGGTTACGGTTTAGTAATAATTCTTATAATTACTATTTTAGCCTTATTTAATGAGCACCCCTTATGGGTGGACTTAGTATAATATCTTAACATATTTAAATCTTAGATATTATACAATATTCTAATATAAGAAGGTACACTTCCCTGACCTTTGCCTCCAATTATATTTTTCAGATAGATTAATTGTAATATATGGATAAATGTAAAAGTTAATAAAATGATTGGGAAAAATTATATTGGAGGCCAATGTATATTAGGGTAAGAATACAATCAATGTTTAATTTTCTCTTGTTGATGTGTATAATATCCAATCTATGCCAGGACGGATGTTGCATTAGGCTAAATGAATTTTGGGTCTATTTTAAATTGAAAAAACTTACATGCAACTATATCTTTATTATGGTTTTCCCCCATTAAAATATGATAAGCATATGTTTTTATACACTTTTTATGTGCTAGTTGAAAAATCTAACAGTAAATATATAAGAAACTTTATTTTTCTAAGTCTAATCCATTGCAAAAAATAGTTAATTGGAGGAAAATTACAATCAGATGGTTAGGGTGGAGTTAAATGCAATTTACCGAGGAAATATTATCACACATAATTGACAAGGGAGAATTAAAAAGAAGAAAAAAAACAAACAAGGTTAATGTCACATATCGGTGTAATAATTTCCAGAATTTTCAAATTAATACAGGTTGTTAATACGAATGAAGGTGCCTGGGCTGCTCGTTTATTGTTCAAATCCAAATCAATTTTCAAGGACGATAAATAATCGAGAAAAATATCGCTCCTTTGGGGTCCCTAGGAAGTAAATAACCAAAATAAAAGTCATAATATATCATTGAAATATATATTTCATGTAAATAAAAGTCATAATATATCTCTCAAAAGAACTTACAGAAGGACTATCCAAACGCTCCAGAATCTCATGAGTTTTCAGAACAGACTTCCCTCTACGAACAGTAATCACTTTGTGCGATATCGGATAGCCTTGTGATCGAAACACCCTAGGCCTAGGCGCATTAACCACGATGTTGTTCGCCGGACAAGCCAGAGAAGCAAGAACAAGATCCTCAAGGCTTGAAGCAGAATAATGATCCCATCAACACGTAGAGCCCACGATGGAAAGGCTTTCCCAAGAGCAAACCCCTCCTCAGAATCCCACACACGGTGTCATCTTCCACCTCCACTATTCTCAGTCTTAACGTTCTCAGCTTTAACAACGCTCAAAAGGCTTTGGACATTCAAGATAGTAATTCATAAACTCGAGTGAAGACAAAGAGGAAAAGATCCCTTTAGCAGATAACCCAAGAAAACGTTGAGTTTTTTCTCCGTCTAAGGGCATACATTCTAGGGTTAAATCTTTTATTCCTTTCTTTCTCTCAAATATGAAGTCAAAGCTAGTTTGGATCTCCTTCTGAGGGAAGTGTGTCAACTTGCAACTTTTGAGGTCACCAAGGTGACGATGCAACATCAGGTAGACAAGAATGTTGTACCTGTAGATCCCGTCTTGTTTGGGAAGATTGAGGATGTAATCAAACTGAGCAGCAGGTGGTGAAATCCCAGGTTGGGTTAGGGGTTTGATCATGTGCAACACGTCCAAATCAAGACGTGTTGTGAATTTCCAGAGTAATACCCGCCTCTTTGAGAGGATGCTGCTTCTCACAGACTCATCAATTGGAAGAAGAGCGAGGACGGTCTGTAAGATGTCAACAGGGAGACTACTGATAATATCTAAATCTTCGATCTTGGCCATCTTTTGGTCGGATTCTTTACATTTTCTTTTCTTTTCTTTTCTCTTATTTTCTTTGTGAATGGGGTTGGATAGAAAATTTTGATAGGGGAAGGGATGGAGATGAGAATTTGCAAGCGAGAGAGGAGAGTTGGTGAGAGCTTAATTTATTTCCTGAGTGAGAAGAAAGGCATAGAACGCATCCCATATCCAGTTGTCCTTGTTTTGTTCACACGTCAATACTTCCCATTTCCTGTTTTGGGAAAAAAAATATCATATTTGGAATTTACTTAAATTTCTTTACATGTAAAGGTTTTTATTCTTAACCTAGTAATTGGTTTCTCATATGGATATAAATCTCATGTCATTAAAGCATAATCTCATGATTCATCCAATTAATAATTTATAAATCTGACACAGAACATATCTGTCTCTATTTAATTAATTTTTTTCAAGATTTATATATTAATATTAGATAGGGAATTGTTCCTATAAAATTTATAAATTAATATGATTTATAAGTATGATACGAAATTGTTTCGTCTCTATTTAGTTAATTGTTTCAGTATTTATATGTTAATAGATACAAAACAATTTCGTGTCAAAGTTTAGCGCCCACACATACTGTTAAGTCCCTATTTTATATATTATGCTATATTTTATTTTGGGATTCTTTTCATATTTTATTGGACTTAAATGTATTAATTGTGATAAATTTGGGTCAAGAGTGATAGCATAAAATAAAATTAAAAAAAAAAAGGTTACATTGTTCTTTTTATCTTGTGATTACTCTATAATTATAGAATTTTGTAGTTAATGGTATTACATACTAATTGTCCCATTTGCTAAACCTCGATTTCCCATCTTTCAACCAAAATAATCACTTGCTGAACCAGTCTTTGCCCTCTTTCTTTGCAAAACCATGCTGGATTGATTCTTTGCTCGCTGGACTCGCTCGTTGTTAAGGACTCGTTGAGCCACCCTTACTCTTTGCTCATCGAACCAAATTCTCCTTTATCCTTCCCTCCATCTTCTTTTGTGCTTCTACTGTATTATCAGCATCTCTGTGGTCTCATCTTGGCATAGCGACTTTTTTTTTTCAACTTTGTGGGTATCTCTATCTCTATTTTGTGCCATGGGCATTGCCCCCACTCTTCCTAATGCTTTCGCTTTAAAAGAGGCCTGTTTTGTACCTATAGATGAATGACATTTAGCAATTTTTTCCATTTAAGAGGGGTCTATTATTTTTATGTGAGTACTCCGTTTGTGACCAAGGTTGTCAAACTCGCGAGTTTAGGTAAAATCGTTTGAGGGAAGTAAACTCGTAACGTAGAATCGTAAGAGTTTACCTATAATTAAAAAATAATTATTAAAACATATAATTATATAATTAAAATCAATATTTTTAAATTTAGACTAATAACTAAAACTACTGAATGCAATGATTAATAGTTTATTAGTTTGATTATAGTTGAATAAGTGATAATTAAATATAGATATTTTTTAAAATTTTACATATTTAAATCTAAATATAATAACTACTAATAATCAAATACTAGTAATTTTAAATTTGAATTAAAATGATTTATAGAGTAATAAATATAATTATTAAAGATTACCTTATCAAAATATGTCAAAAGATAATAACAGATAAATTTTCAAGTCATGACTAATAAAAAATTCAAAATAAAATTTCTATAAAAAAAGTCAATAATAAATATATATAATACATTAAAAATGATAAACATGAAGTTTTTATTGGTTATGTGATAATAGGTGATGAACTTATTCTAAGTGTTTGGATTTAAGTACATGGAGATGTTTTCTTTTAAACTAAGAAAATAAAGTCCAAATATATATAATACAATACATACATATAGCGAATGGTAACGTTGGCTCAGCGGAAACGTGCAATTTCGCTGTTGGGATATCACGGGTTCGAGTCCTGGAAGCTGTTCTGTTTTTTCTTTTTTTTTTTTTGGAAAACAATGATACTAAGTCAACTCGTCCAAGTTTGGACGAGTTAAGAACCAAGTTTGACCGATTTTGACCGAGTTAATCACCGAGTCAAAGCGAGTTTGAGCTGGTTCCGAGTCAGAGACCGAGTTGACTCGAAATACTTACCTAAAAACGCAAACTCGGCGAGTCAACTAAGTTGACTCGCGAGTTTGATTACATTGTTTGTGACATTTAGGGATGCTAATGCCTCGGAAACTACCTTGTTGCTGATTGTAAGTTGATGCAAATCCCTCTTGGAGTCTTGCTTCCTTGCTATTTCACTATTGGATACAAGGGATTGACATCATTTGCATCAGGTTTCCTTAGTACAGTTAGTTGATGCTCTTGTATCTTTCACCAAATTATGCCCTAGAAAAATATTGATAATATAAGATGTTTATCTACTTTCTTTCAGCACTTTCTTGTTTCTGTTTCTTGGTTATGCTCTAGCTTCGATGATAGAAGCTTCTCGATATTTGTAGTTTTCTCCAGAAAGAGACATTGGAGTGCATTAATTATAGAAGATACTGATGATGAGAGAGAGATTTCATTACTTCTTCTTTAGCTACCTTGATGTATAAATTTTGGCTCCAATGGCACGATGGATCCGAGTTTTGCTAAGACACCATTAATGGTTGCTGCTAACAGCACTTCCAAGAGACAAAAAGGAGGCGCAGGAAGAGTGTGGCAGAGGAGATTCAGAGAAAATTTTGATGGCTTTCACTTCACAGCAACTTTTGTATTTTTGGATGAGCTGTCTTGCACTTGAATTGAAATGAGTTGAGTTTAAAGTGCTGCAGATATGCATTTCTGATGTGGGTTGGGCCATTCTTTTTCATTTGATTTGTCATTTATCAAATATGGGTTTTGAGCCATTTTTGGGCCAACATTATGGTTCTCTAATCTATCATTTACATAAATGTTTGTGGTATATTATAAGAGAAGCAACATAATGGGCCTATTTTGGGACTATAAAATACCTATTCACAACAACATAATATGAGGAGCAACTTGAATAATACTTTTCATGTGTGTGTATATGTAGGATCTGTTTTTGAAAGCTAAACACTTCAAAGGAAAAATATGGAATTAATAACCCGAAATTACAGCAGAGTAAAATGGTCTCATCCTTTAACTATTGTTTCACATCTGCAGAATTGTGTAGAAGAGTTTATGGCAAGGGCTATGTTTTGTTTTGTGGATTCAACGATTTTTTTATCTGGTTAAAAATTGATTTTTAAGAATAAAACAAAAATGTTTTGAATTTTAAGAATTCGTGCTTATCTATGAACTGTTAAGAGGGTGAGAAGATGATGGGCATTTAATGAAAGTCATTGGAAACGAGAGAGGAAGCTCGTAATAGTGGAGGGGTCATAGTTTGTTCATGGACCAACAGTAATTCAGCCTTACACTTCATTTGTCTTCTTTCGCTTTTCTTTATAGTTTTTGCATGTCATTGCCTTCCTTTCTTGTTCTCTCTCTCTTTCTCTCTTCCCCCTTTTTCTTCTGTACAAAATGCACAAAACCTTCTTTCATCAATTAATCCTAAACAATAATTAACCTGTCAACCTAAGATGGATGAATTCTATATCAATAAATTAAAAACTTAATTAGAGATGGAATAATAACAATCCAATTATCAATATGAGAAGAAAAATTTTCTATATCAATATATTGGAAACGAAATTAAAAACAGAATAATAATAATCTAATTCACAATCTGAAATGGAATATTTTTTGTATCTAAAATTTAGACATTGACATGGATAAAGTCAATTAACTAATCATCTAAGATGGAACTAATTCCATATCTAAACTCTAGACTTAGAATCAAAGACTGGAATAACTTCATCTCCAAACATAAATCAAAACTTGGATTCCATTTTAATTACTATATTGAAATGGAAATTTTTATAATTTGACACAAAAATTGTCTGTGTCAATTCTAAAACATAATCTATTATTTTGTATTTAAACTTTTAAAGACCAAGCTGTATATGTTTCTATCTCAGATTTGTTTACATGTGATTTAAACACGAATTTTGTTAGTCTCTAATTCACTTTTTTCTAGTAGTGAGTGTTAATAAGGGATGGAATATATATAGAAATTGGTTAAGTAGGGTATTCAAATTTACTTATTAGGTAGTGAATGAGGATGGACTTACGCTAAAACTTAATTAAATTAAATGAGAGCCACATGATAAAAGCATATTAATGTGAATGAAGAGAAATAAACAATGAACTATATCAAATGAAATGTGTCCCTACAAGTGTTTAATAATAACCTAGAATTTTGATTAACTATAGGAAGCTTAACATATCCCCTTTAGATGTAACGCGAGTTAGTGATTAGGTTATAATAGAGCACAATCATACACACACTCACACACATATATATATATATATACATGTATATCTTATTACTCAAATGTTTACCGCTCATTTATCTTATCTTTACTGAACTTTTGCACTTATTGATCAAATTTGATTCAGTGGATGCAAGGTTCTCGTCCTCTCCATTTAGAGAAGAAAATATTCCGTGAGAAGAAAACTCTCGTCGATCTCAATAATCATTGAATTGGCCAACCACATCACCATAGCCAAGACTTGTATTTAGGATCTGTGATCTCTAGTTGCACAGCTTCTCCAGTGATATAGTCCTCCTTCCCCCGAACTATGACAAACATCAAAGCACTTTAGGACCAAACCAGATAACTATGTACATTGAATTTGGTGCCAATAATCATTATGGGTGGGTTGTCAATAGCCATGGGAGGAACGATGGTTTGGAAAGCCCTCATGGAGCTAAACTAGATCATCATGTCTCAAACTTAGGGGTTGGCTACTATGATGAAAACTCAAGAAAGATGCACTGAGATCATAGTTTCATTTGTAGAAAAGAACGATACTTAAATAATAGGGATGTTTGGCCACAACCTAGCAACTCCAAACCCACGAGATCAAGGAAAATAAAGATGGACAGACTAATTAATACTAATCAGGAAGGAACCAAAAAGAAAAGAAACAAAAAGAGTTGACTTGATGAACTAAAAAGGAAAACTTTTAGAAACCCATGAAATGAACACGTGACTTCATCAGGTAAACTTTTTAATATTACACAAAAGAAAAAGTGAGAAAATTAGATAAGAATGATACAAGCCTAGATGAAAAACTAAAAGGAATACAAATCATCTCAAACCTCCTAATTGAGGGATTTAAAAATCGGAGTGGGTTGAGTAGGTTTAGAATGCCACAAACTTGCCCTATCTCACATCTCCAAAACTTGCAGCCACCCAAACAATGGTTTGGCTATTTTTTGCACCCCACCCAATGTTGTCAAAATTGTTATTCAATTCGTTAGAATCGTCAATTTTACGATATTAGGTAAAAATTTTGAGTTAAATTGTAGCTAGAATCGAAATCGATGCAAATTCGGTTAGACTCGGTGTTAACTTGCATAAAATCGATAAAATCGCCTAGTTTGCACAAGTGAACCAAGTTAAAAAACCTTCATATTTTTCGACCTAAAATAGTTGAACCCATTTTTTTTTTCTTTTCTGGTAGAAGAAGCCTAGCCCAAAACGTGAGGTAAGCTAAAGAAAAAACGAAAAATTCCCTCTACTAACCTAACCCTGATGATCTCACAGCACATGCTCTGCCTCGTTAGCACTCCATTCAACGTTGAAGCAGCATTCTTCATCGTCATTAGCACTCCATTCTTCTTCGTCGTCAAGTTGCACCAGTAATCATCTTCTTCTCTGATCTATAGGTTGTACTTGTAATGTAAGTCTATGCCAACTTGTTACCTCTTCTTCCTTTATTTGATTTTGCAATTTTTGAGATTATTGAAACCTCGGACTAATTCCATTCAGTTCCACTGATATTGAATGTTAGAATTAATTTTTCAATTTCTTCGGCAAGTTCCAATGTTAGAAATTTTGTAATTTCTATAATTTATTCTTACTTTTTTTACTGCCATGACTTACATATAGTTTTGTGGAAAGTCATGATAGTGTGTATATATATATATATATATATGGCATGTGTGTACCCTCTTTCTGTTGTGCAATATTGCCAAATTATGTTGGACTAACTTTTGCATTGAGAATCATTATTAAAAACTCCTCCTATCATTATACCCTCCTCTCCTGGATGCAAGAAATTAGCATAAAGTAGATATAAAATGAAAATGAAAAGGTTGTTTACTAGTTTAATGGTGGAAAGTGGGGCCTTAGTAATATCCTGTGCAAATTAAAAGTTTAATAGAGACCTTAATGTCTTGTTAATGGGATTGTTATTGTCATATCAGTGAATTAAAAGGCAAGTAGAGTGAGTACTAATCACTTGCACTTTTATGAACTACTAATTAATGATGGATCATATATAAGCCGATCTTATGTGTCTGATCAATAACGCTTCATTTGATGTAATGTGGTTTTCAAAACTAGCTGGGAATGATAACCTTGGCAGAATGACGATGGACTTAATTCAAATGGTTGTGCTTGAGATTAGTTTATGTGGGCCAGTGGATGTCTGGAATATGGGTGTTATTCTCCTCCCCGTGTCTAGCGGCAGATAAAACTCGAACAAAATCATCAAATTTTGTTACGTTAAATGAATAATTATTATATATTATATATTATAAATTATAAATTATAAAGTTGATTAAATTTTGTATGTTAATTTAAATAAAAATTATGTAATATAAATTATAAATTACAAAATAAGTACTTATATATAAAATTTTATATGATTTTGTGATATAATTATGTTTAATAATTTAAATAACATGCAAGTAAACTCTTACAATTCCATATTACTAATTTACATAATGATTTTACCCTTTTTTCATGTTTATTTAAAATCATAATTTTGACAACATTAACCCCACTCATCATCCTAACCAGCAATGGTGTTTGGGTGAAATTTTGTAATATTTTTTATATTTATTTTAAAAATTCATATTTTAATATTATATCATTTTTAATAAAAAAAATTTAGAACTTTTAAATTAAACCAAACAAAATTTCTTTTTAAATTTACAAATAAATTTAAATTTAAATAAATATTATACTAAATATTTTTTTTCATATTAATATCAACTTCACTATCTAAATATCTATGTAAATATTTCTATCTACTTACTGTTTATTGTATATTGAAGACACACTAACAAAATATAACACCATTTTGTACCATCATAATAGTTTAATAAATAAGTAAAAACATTTTGAAGGAAAAAGTTTATTTGATGGAACATAAAAATTTTACATTATAAATATTTTATTTAGCAACATTTCAAGAATTTTACAATATTTTAAAGACCATTTTTCAAAACCTAACTAAGATAACATATTAACATTTGAACAAAATTACATTCTATTAAGTTATTGTAAAACTATTATTTTAACAAAAAGTATTAAATATATACATATATTAAATAATAAATTATATACATAATACATGTGTGAGTGTAATGGATTCAAATTAAAACATCAAATAACAAAATCAACATGATCAAATCATATAAAATGTGTATAATTTCAATACGTTCAAAAATATAAAATATATAGGCACATAAAATTACAATATGATACTAAATACATCAAAACTTAAAAAAACAAAAATGAGGTGGGGGGTGGGGAACCAGTGATCCCAATTTGTCTCCAACAACGAGGCCTTATTTAATAAATAAAACGGCAGAGCCTGTTTAACAATAATTTTTGAAAAAAAAAAACATTTATATAAATAATGATATAGAACATAATTTATCTTCATCATATCTTTTGTCAAACACATGATCTCCCTTTATGATTGAAGTAACCACATACCACCTTGTGAGTTGTGACAAATCAACTAATACAAATAGCCTATGGCGGCAGTCATCAAAAACAAAGATAATAGCATTAAGTAAATCACACCCTAGTATTAGTTACAACTGGTACACTATGACACCTCCAAGTAGAACCTGTACATCTTCATCTGAAGATTATCAATCACGTTCTCCCATAGTCACACCAAGAATAATTGCTATTGTAGCAAGAACAGCCTACAAAAGCATTCTCACAAGATTAGTCATGTCATAAGACTAACTGAGGCACTTCTCACGAATTATGGAACAATTTGATAGGGAAAACTGCAATACCGAAAAATAAATTAAACCCCAATCTATTATAGAAACTTAGCTTAAGGTATGTTGGGACTAAGGAGAAAGGAATGGGAGTATATGTTTGATTTGGATTCAAATCAAAGGGAATGTTTAAACTAAACATCCCCTTCCCTTCTATACTCCTCCATTCTCCTTAAACCAAACATTCCCTTAATTTCCGCCGAGCTTTATAACTTCTAACATTACAAAAACTAGGGAGGTGAGGAGACAAATGATCAGGAAGTGCAATTTCAGATTTCGAAAAAACTCAAGTTCAATAAATACCACAACAGTGTATGGTACGTCCCTTAGAGGAAACAGGATAATATCTGAATATGGCACTGCAGAAGTATATACAATATTTGGAACTGAGACCTGCTTCAATTCAAAAGTTGAAAGGAAAGTAACCACTTACAGCAATTGTACAAGCAATATATCCGGGTTTCTCTCGGTAGTCTATTCTTCTCGAACAAAGTAGAAGTATTGCCCCAACATACCAAGGGATTGCACCAAGGAAGAAACCTATTATAAACCTTCACAAGAGCAGAAACCTTTGGAATCAACAACTCAACATTTATTACCAAAAGTGGATCATATGACCAGAGAGAGGAGGGGAGAAGAGAATTAGATATGTGATAAAAAAGGAAAAAGAAAGACTTTAACTATTCCTGCTTGTTTATGAAACTACAGAAAAAAAATCTACTGGATGCATGAATTTATACCGGTCATGCCTGCATAATCAGGTAACTGAGCAAAAACCATATACTACAAAAGTATATATCCCCACTTGATGCAGTATATGACACTTTCTATGAAAAGTTGATAACTTATCAGTTGCCGTATATAGAACACTTACCACAAGATATCACTAACTCATTAGTTAATGTTAAACTAAAATCAAATCCATGAATTGGTGAATCACATCAACAGCCTAGTTGCATATAGAGTGATATCTATAAATAATAAAATGCTGGCCATACCATACATTACAATATCATGATCCTGGTTAAAATAATGGCTCCAACCTTTTTATCTTCTCTTTTGGAGGGGGAGGGGCAGGGTGCAATAATAAAGGAAATCTGTTGGCCCCAATGGATGCAAACTGCCGAAAAGTCAGAGCAGGTTGAGTGGAAGGTGACCAATTTCAGTTGATGTTCAAGAGTCTCGTGAAATGGCCAAATCCTATGCCATTTCCTTCTCCCTCTCCCAGAGTTTAATGAATCTTAAAGTCCAATCCTTTAAAACCAAGCATAATGAGAAAATTGGAATAATTCCAGTAGGAAAATTTGTTGGCTGTGACCTATCAGTTATCATAATCTTTAGTTAATTTTACAACTAAGATTAGTAAGGTAGACCCACTATTGCAATATGTTGTTTAACAGTGCTGTTTGGCAACCCCAGTGTGCTGCACTTGATGTCATATTTTTGTTTCTTTAGGTTCAAGTGCATTTGAGTCAATGTTTTCTACTGTTTCTTATTTTTTGATTCCATTGCTGAGATATATTAAGGAAGTTTTGGCCACTTTATTACTGATTTTGTGGGATTAGCTATGGTTGTACCCAACCCTACCTTTATATATCGTTCTTTTTTGGTGAATATAATTTATGACAATGGCTGCTCTTGCCCTGCCTTTTTCATCAGGGTACCAAAGCTCTATACAAGCCTTCCCCACAAATGCCTAGGAGGCTAGGACTGCATGTCTGAGTCCTCCCATGTTTCTTCCACCAAGATCCAGCCAAACAGTTTCAGAGGCTCTTCTTCTGTCCCTATTACTGACAAACATCCTTCCCTAATGACCAGTTCAATGGTAACAACTACCAACAGTGGTCCCAGAGTGCTCTAATGTTCATTATTAAATGTGGCAAGGAGGAGTATATCACGGGCAAGGCTGTCAGCATATTCCAAGTACAATTTATGGAGGGTGGAAAACAATATGATCATGTCATGGTAAGTGAACTCAATGAACCAAGATAGGGGAGAGTTTTCTTCTACATTAAGTATGCAAAGACATTCTGGGAGGCTGTGAGGGAGACTACTCCTCTACTGAGAACACAACCACTATGTTCCAGATTAAAGGCCGCATTTGTGACTTGAAACAAGGTGAAGTAGGTATCACCCAATACTACAATACCTTTGTTAAGTATTAGCAACAGCTTGACTTGTATGAGGTTCATCAATGGAAATGCACTAAGGATGCAATACATAATGGGAAAATGTGACGGATTGAATCTACAAGTTTTTATTGGGCCCTAGTCCCGTCTTTGAAGATGTGAGGGGAAGGGTGATGTCTACTCAACACCTACCCCCACTAGGAGTTGTATTCACTGAGGTCCAATGGTAGGAAAGTAGGAAACACTTGACTTGTGACACTGCCATTCCCCAACCAGTTACCAAGACATCTGCCATGGCTGTAAGAAGCAATACCCACTGATCCTAAGCTGAAAAAGGGTGGAAAACCTTGGTTCCATAATAAGGCAAGTCACACCAAGGACTGAACCTACATGGAAAACCAGCTAATTGGAAGCCTCATGTTGTCTTATGGTCGTAGGAGAAGCTCAATTTTCTGATGCCTCTGATCCCAAGTTTGTCCAACAAGGAGTCGCTTGACATTTTGCAACATATAATCAGTACTCAAGGTATGAATTCTGAGAAAGTTATTAACACTGGAGATATGGCATGGAAAGGTAATTCTCCTATGTCTCAGTCCTGTTAGATAGTTGATTTTGGAGCAACAAACCATATGGCTGGCTCTCTAGATCATTTTATCCCTAATTCTGACTGTGTTTGTGAAGATTACAGATGGTACTTTGGCTGAAATTGGAGGAAAGGGTATTGTAAGAATTTCAGTGCATTTGACACTTAAAGAGGTCCTTTTCGTGCCCAACTTAAAACGCAATTTGTTATCTATTCAGGAAACTTGTTAAGGATATGAAATGCACTACTTAATTTGATGCTTATGGTTGTTAATTTTAGGGAAATGGAGTCAGGGAAGAGGATTTGTAGTGCTAAGGAATATGCTGGCCTTTATTGGAATGACGGACCCACGAAGCAACATGATGTTTTGTCATTTTTTATTTCTTTCAATTTTAAAAATGACATTTTGTTATGGCATTATAGGCTAGGCCATCCAAACTTTCGTCATATAAAAAATTGTATCCCGACTTGATCAATAAAACTCCATCTTTCTTTCATGGTAAAATTTGTCAGCTCTCTAAACATACCCACTCCACATATCCATCTACAACACATCAACCCTCTCACCCTTTCTCTCTTATTTATAATGACGTTTTGGGACCATCTCCTCTTAAGAATGTTACTGATGCTTAGTAATTAATTACTCTTATTGATGATCACACTAAGTTCACACGGGTTTACCTTCTCAGAGGAAAATCTGAAGTGTCCAAAATTTTTCAAAATTTCCATACACTCATTCAAAACCAGATCCAAACTCAGATACAAAATTTAAGAACTGATTATGGTAGAGAATTCTTGAATTCGCCCCTTGATTCTTATCCAACATGGTATCCTCCACCAAAGCTTTTTTGGTAACACACCCCAACAAAGAGGGGTTGCCGAACCAAAAAACTAGACGTCTCTTAGAAGTTGCCAAATCTCTCACTCTTACCTCTAATCTTAAATGCTATTAGGGAGAAGTTGTTTTTACAACCACATACCTAATCAATATAATGCCATCAAGAGTTCTGAACTTTATTTCTCCCCATCAAAGACTTCTTGAGACCTACCCCACTAATCACACCATATCTTTCTTCCTTTCAAAGTCTTTGGTTGCACATCCTTTGTTCATAATGACCATGGGGGAAACTTGAGCCTAGAGCCTATAAGTGAATATTTATTGGATACTCATTGACAAAAAGGGATTACAAATGCTATTCACCCTCTTCAAAAAGAGACTATACCACCATGAATGTCACATTCTTTGAAAGAAAACCTTTTATTTCCAAGCACCATTCAAGGGGAGAGTTCTGATAATATTCAGGAAGAATGGCTTATTATGATTTTAGACATCAAACTATTGCACCTAGTGTTAATGTGCTTGGCCAACAACCATCACAAGTTCTTCTCAACCTCACATTCTTCATCAAACGGAGATCAGCCCATTACCCAGTAACCTTGAACCAAACACAAGCTAATCCCAAAACTTGCCCAAATGCCATACAATCAAAAGAAATGATTGTTTACGCTAGAAAGGAAAAATCAAATGACAGAACAGCATGTTGCGCAGCAAAATACTGCATCTCCTAAGCAAGGCCAGACCACTTCCCTGTCTTCAAGTTCAGAATCTCAAGAGAAGTTTAAAGTACCAATTGAATTGAGGAAAGGGGTAAGAAGCTATATAAAGCATTCTATCAGTAACTTTGTTGCCCATGATAGATTGTCACCTAAGTTGCAGGCCATCGTACACAATTTTAGTTTTGAACAACTCCCCAATAATGTTAATGAGGAAGTAGAGAGGCAAGAATCGCAAATTGCCATTTACGAGGACCTAAATGCTCTTGAAAAGAACAAAAACTTGGAAGCTTGTTGATCATCCTCCAAGAAAGGCCAACATTGGACGCAAGTAGATATTCACAATAAAGTATTAAATTCTTCAGGTACACTCAATGTCAGAGTAATCACACATTGTTTGTTGAATCTGGTCCCACGGGAAGTTAACTATACTCAATGTTCAAGGAAACTACTCTAAGGCCATTGACAGGTCTATGAGCTCTCTTGCCATTGAGTTTGAGGTGAAAAACCGGGGAAGTTTGAAATACTATCTTGGAATGGAGGTTGCAAGAAACAAAGATGTTAGGGCATAAACCCTGAACCCCAAACTCTTTGTTTCTCAGAGGAAATATACTGTAGACCTTCTTAAGGAGATTCGTATGTTATGGCATAAGCCAACAAATATATTCTGGAAGCCAATTCTAAATTATGACTCAAGCTAAAAAGTCCACATGTTGACACGAGGCGATAACAAAGACTTGTTGGCAAATTAATAAATTTTATCTCATACCTATCCAGATATTAGCTTCCCAACAAGTGTAGTGGGACAGTTAATGAACAAACCAAATGAAAAACACTTAGAAACAAGTACTTCGAGACCAGATATTAGCCAACCTTGTATATCTACAAGTTAATGATACAGAAGTAGCCATTATAATGTAAACTTTTACTTACAGGCACCAACCACAGCCAAGACCACAACAAGGTAGTCGGCGCTCTCTCACAGGTGTTCCTTCAGCAACTGCATAACCTGAAACAATGGCACAAAGGAAAATGTATCAAAATAGCCTAATGTATTTTCTTACACTAAAGAAATACAATCATAAAATTCAAATCCATCATAATCACAAACATAAAAATCCAACTATGCATAATAATCTTCTCACACAACTAGCTTTCCATTCACCATTTTCCAGCCAAAAGACCTTAAGGACTTTCACAATTATGAATATCACCATTTAGTTCCTGTTTCAACCATCAACATCTTTTGTAGTATTGTATATGTCAGACACAAAAGAAAACAATGATCAAAGGTCGTGCACCCATCTCTTGAAGAGCATATTTTGATACCAATATGTAATATATATGTATCATCTTTTTCTTGTTGCTCCTATGAACTGCAAGCTTTCATAAATCTTTCTGACAATTGAGATTAGAAAATTTTAGTTAGCTTTAAATAATACTATAGTAATCAGAGAAAAACAGTGAAGAAAAATTATCACAATGTCTTATCCTTTGCTAAAGAATTTCAAGTACATATATAGGCTTGAAAGGCATCAATCTTGCCAATCAAACCCAAAAGAATAGCAAATAACAACTCAGAACAAATAACATCAACATAGGCAAAACATAAGGGCAGCATATGTGGAAAGAAATTGTTGACAGAACAGAGCAGAGCGAGGATCATAAAAGCCAATAAAGAATCACTTGTTGAACGTGCTTTCCACCATTCCACCTCAAGGTAAGTTGTTAAGTTGAGCAGATCCAACTTGGAGAATTCTTCAAACTTTATTCTCACTACAGCATTGGTAAGAAGATCTACCACCTGAGCATAAGTTGGAGTGTCCATCATTCCTAAATCAATCTTCTCAATGAAATAATGATCAATTTTCACATGTTTAGACCTATTACGATGTATGTAATTTTAGCCTATGCCAGTGCTTGCCTATTATCATATAAGACTTTCATAGGATCTTCAACACAGACTTTAAGTTTCTTAAGTAACCTGCAAAGCCAAATGCCCTCACAAGCCAAAGAGCAAGAGCATGAAATTCAGCGTCAATACTACTTCTAACTACAACTAATTGCTTCAAACTCTTTCAAATGACTAAGTTGCCCCACACAATTGTGTATAACCCTGTAGTTGATATCCTATCATACATAGATTTTGCCCAATCGACATCATAGTAAACTTCAACTCCTTTGTGTGCACCCATCTTGAAGAATAGTCCTTTGCTTGGTGTCAATTTCAGGTAAAGTAGGTTTCTGTTGACAGCCTCCAAATGCCCCTCGTTTAATTTTCTTCATGAACTGGTTCACAACACTCATAGGAAAACTAATATCAAGCCTGGCATAGGATAGGCAAATTAACTTTCCCACAAGTCATTGATCCATTCCAGTATCATTTGGAACACAATTTTCCTTAAGACCAAACTTGTAATTAGCTTCCATTGGCATGTCTGCTGATTTGCATCCCAGCATCCTTGTTTCTTCTAGAAAACCCAAAGTGCATTTTCTTTGTGACCAGTTATGCCACTCCTAGACCTTGCCACCTTCATACCAAATAAATATCTCAGGTTCCAAGGTCTTATACATTAAATTAAGTAGCAATAGGCTTTCTTAAACTTCCCATTTCTTCAAATTAGTCACCTTTGATTACTACATCATCAACATAAACAATAAGAACAGCAAGTCTCCCATAGATCCAAGTTTCATGAAAAAAGTATCTGTCTAACATTGGTTATACCCATAGCTCTTGACAACTTTGGTAAATCTATCAAACCAGGCCCTAGGGGACTATTTCAGACCATATACAGATTTCTGTCACTTTACTGAGATTGCTACTAGATTGAAGTCCAGAAGGAATTTCAATGTACACTTATTCATCTAAATCCCTGTTTAGAAAAGCATTCTTTACATCTAACAGATGAATTGGCCAATCAAGAATAGAGGCAAGAGAGAGTAGTACCTTTATAGTATTAAATTTGGCTACTAAGGCAAAAGTTTCTTGAAAATAAAAAATCAAAGCCCAGGGTTTGTGTGAATCTTTTGGCAACTACCCTTGATTTATGTCAGTTTACACTACTATCTGGATTGTATATTACTGTGAAGACCAATTACATCCCACTGGAGTCTTTCCCTTTAGATAGCTCAACAATTTACCAAGTACCATTTTCCTCCAAATCCCTCATCTCTTCTTGTATGACTGCTCTCCATATGGGACACTTAACAACTTTATAGACACTTTTAGTAGTTTCTCAGTAGACAGATTAGTCACAAATGCTTACAGAGTGGGAGATTATTTTTCAAAAAAGATCAACTTGCATATTGAGTGCATGACTTTGCTCCTTCTCTTAGAGCAATTGAAACATCCAAATCTTCCTCCTTATTGTCAAGTTCAGTGATTGGCATTAGAGATGACTGACCTTACTTAGGAGGTGTCCCTCCTTCCATGCATGGCTCTTGCAGCTGCAGATCCTTCTTCATCCATCAGTACGCACTAGCTCCTTTTGCTATGTGGCATTAGGACAGGTTTCAGAGTCTTTGTAGTTAGTTGTATGGATGTTAAGCTCATGGTTAGAGGTGAAAGGAGGTTGAATGTGGGCTGGAGTAAGTATTAAACAGTGGAGGAAGAATAAATGCTGGTCTCAGGTTTTGGTTTTGATATGGCAGATTTTCAGGAAAAAAAAAAGTCCATGGTGATGAAAAAAAAAATTTCTGTGAGTAGAATAGCACTTATAGCCTTTTTGTGTAGGAGAACATCCAAGAAAAATAATTTAGGTGCCTTAGGATTAAGTTTGTTCCCATTATCAAGATGAACAAAACATGTACTGCCAAAAACTTTTAGAGGAATAGTGGGCATGAGTGTCAGGGTCGTTTTCAATGAGTTTTTGTTATGGTGTGAGAAAGTTCAAGGTCCTATATGGCATTTGATGTATGAGGTATGTGGCTATAAGAAAGGCATCCCCCAAGAAAATACTAAGGCACATGTGAAGTAGGCATGAGACCCAGCAACCTCTAAGACATGTCTATTTTTCCTCTTGAACTCTCCATTTTGTTTAGGAGTATTGACACAAGAACTCTGGTAAATGATCCCTTGACTTGTAAGGTAACATCCAAGGACAGAATTGAAATAGTCCTTGGCAGCGTCAGACATAAAAATTTTAACATGGGTATTGAATTGATTTTGAATCATCATGTACTTTGAAAGTGTTCTCAACCTTAATTTTTCTTTAAAAAGATAAACCCAAGTCAAGCGATGATGGCCATCTATGAAAGTGACAAAACACCTTGCCCCTTTGATATTTTTAAATCTGGAAGCACCCAATATGTCATTGTAAATAAGAGTAAAGGGGGTGAGTTCCTTTGTGAGGTTGAGAAGGATAAGTGTTTTTTACAAGCTTAGACAACTGACAAATTTCACAATGGAAATGAGACATTTTTAATGATTAATAATGTGAACATATGTCTAAGGTAATTTGGCTTAGGACACGTCTAAGGTAATTTGGCTTAGTTGTGTCCTAGTCTATAAAGCAACCGCATCAAATTATCAATAATAGAAAAAGTGGTATGAGCTCTCTTATTCCCCTTCTTGTGCCCACCAATGTAGTAGAGTCAAACACACTCTCTAAAACTGCTAATCATCTTCCTCGATTCCAAGTCTTAGAAATTAGTCAAGCAATGAACATCTCTTGCAAGCTTTCTAATGTACAGCAAGTTGCAAGTTAGTAGTGGGACTAAAAGGACATTCTTTAAAATCAATTCATTAGAAAATCTCACTGAACCATTCCACGTAACGTAATAAAAGACCTAGCAGTGATTCTTACAACCAATTGTTCTGCCCAGGGCACAAACTCCTCTAGAAGGGTGACATCTCCGGTCATGTGTCTGTAGCACCCCGAATCTACAATTTTATGCATTAGTATTCTGAATCTTTGAGTTAAAAGCAATGGATGAATTACTTGCTTGAGTTACAAGACCAGCCCCTTCAATTTGTTCAGCATTTGACAGTCCTTGTCTTACAAACGTTTCTGTGGTGTTGTTTCCATCAAATCCATGATGATAATCATTACTAGTGTGGGTCTGTGGAATCCATGAATGAATTAAGTAGGGTTGAGTGTGTTTGGAGTGGTAGAATAAGAGGGTAGGACCATATATTTTGGTATTCATAGCTGCCAAAGACCCAAATCTGATAAGCTGGGAATATTAGGCCCTTTGTGCTAACTCTAAAGAGAAATTATCTGAATGTCATATTCTTTTCTTACGAGTACTTGAAAAGCATCCGTCTTGCCAATCAAATCCCAAGAGAATAGCAAATAATAACTCTAAACAAATTACATGAATAGAGGCAAAATATAATGGCAGCAAATATGGAAAGAAAATTTTGACAAAAAACAGCAGAATGAAGGCATTAAAGCACACAAAGAATCACATGTTGAACGTAATTTTCCAACAGATACATTTAGTATATATAATGACAGCGGACAACACATTACAGTTAGACTATGTATTGCCAAGAGGATTCAAAAAATACTGGTAGGACAAGTTTGCACTAATATCTTGTTTTGGACACTCACTGAGTCCATAACTTGAAGCATACGCATTTTGAGCCATATAATACTAATATATTGTTCTGGAGTTTTCCCTCAAAGTAAATTTTTGGTCAGACAAGGAGTGCAATTTACTACACTTACTCCATATTTGTGCCTGTTAATGCAAATAAACAACTAAAATTAATTAATTAATTATCCAGTCTCATATTGAAGCCAACTTACCTAGGTGTCCTGAGTTGCATGAAATCAATCAACAAATGCAGCAGCTGTGTAAGATGTTATCACTAGTTCATTCAGAGTGGCATCGTATGTTATAGCACTGAGATATCCATAGACACCATTGGCATATCAATACCAGGGGATGTTCTTAAAGAACCATAAGAGAATTTAATCCATAATAATTTATACATAATGGACCTAAAAGCTCAAGACATTAAGTCTTAACATTATTTTTCTTTTATAATGCTCTCACTTTCTGTAGTTCTCCTTCATGTGGGATCATCCTTAAACATGAAACTCAACATTCAAACACATAGACCGAGTTTAATGTGCGACTACCGTCAGACAATGAACTCCATAGTCTCAAACAAACCTATCCAAGAACCAATCAAAAGTGTTTTCAAATCATCACTTGACTGTGGGGATTTCTAAGTCACAATGCCTCCTGTTAAAGAGAAGAAAAAATAAAGACTCGGTCTACACAAGTTGCATAACAACTGAACCCTACTGTTAAAAATATGAATGGTGGGCCAAAAAAGAAAATGGATGCAAAACTCAGAATGGTAAGAATTTTAAATGAAGTGCATAGTAGTCTATCAATTAGCTCAATCATTCTATAATTTAAGGCTTAAAAAGGAAAAAACTCTAGCAACACTTAGAGAGTTAAACATCACGATGACAAAGCATAATCACTAATAGATGATCGAGAAAGGCAAATTTTAATGCAATAGTGTCTAGAGAACTAATTTATCCTATAACGTCAAGTTTTCAATCTATCTAGATCGAACTTTCCAAAATTGGAGAACTAGTTTCAACTAAAGTCAGAAAAGGTAAACAAGCCCAGAACTCTAGAACATTCAACAAAACAAGTTCAATAAGCCCAACAAGCTGAATTGAAATCATTCAGCAGCAACAAGCTGGATCGAAGACAACCAAAACCATATCAAAAGTTGCAATATTACCCGTACCATCACATAAATCATTCATTCAAGCATAACGTCCATGAAATTTCGAATTGAAATCCAGCAATATTGATCACCAAGCACCAACTAAACCCGAGAAAAATTTCAAAGCAGTCAAAAACAACCGGGAACAGACACCAAGAACCGTACCAGGTGGAACCGCTTGGTAGCCAGGAGCGTAATACGGATGACCAGATTGATCAACAGCGCCAGGAGGTGGGACCGGCTGAGGGAAGCCGATCGCGGGCTGTGGCTGCGGAGGATAGTTGGAGACACCTTGGAAGGTGCCGTACTGAGGAGGCGTGTATTGCTGCGGCGGAGGATGGTGATGGTGGTGGGGGTCGCCAGAGAGGGCTTTGGATTTGTCTTCGTCGCTCATCTTCGTCTTCTCTGATTCAGATTGGTCAGCGACGGTTGTGTTTTCTCTGCGGGCAAATGAAAACTGAGAAAGTGAAGTCAATGGAAGTGACCCTTTCCTACTGTTGCTGCAGATAACTACGAGGAGCAAAGAGCACGTGTCGGTGGTGTGCCCGTGACGTTTCTTTAACTTTATAGATAAATTTGTAAATACATGTTTTAATTATATATATATTAAAAAAATATTATTTAGTAAGGAATCACAAGCCATCAGGTACACAAATCATTTTAAAAGTAATCATGGGATCCACAAAAAATTTGGTATAATTTCACGTAGAACAAAACTATTTATATTCTAATAATTTTTTAATTATGTGTTAATGACTATATGCTGATTGCCATTAGTATCATATGATGTTCTAATTACTAGAAGATGATATGTTAAGCAAAAGTGATTCAAAACCATAAGAAAGTTTTATGACTTCAAAAGACATGATCTAAGGTTTTTTCACGGACAACGTACAGGAAAACATTAAATGTTTTAAATCCTCTAGCATAATTATTTTTCATTACGAGTATTTTTTGTTAAAAATAAATTATTAACATCACAATAATGAGAACTTTATAATGCGTTTTGTCTTATTAAATTGCAAGAGTAAATATCTTGTAATTTAATAAGATTAATTTCTTTTGTAAATTATGTGCAGGACACAAGAAGACGCGATAAGCTCGTACTGGGGACGTCCTTCTCTCCAAATATTTTTTAAAATATAAACTTATTTTTATTCAAATTTTAAAATAAAAATAAAAATCTTACTTTCAAAATTTCGATTTTCAATTTTTTCGTTTAACAATTTAAATTTGTAAGTATCTTAAATTTATAAAAAAAAAATCAATGTTTTAAATATAATATTACTGTTAATTACTAACTAATAATAGCATAATAGCATAATCAAAAAAATTTGAGAAAATAATCATTTGACCTCTTACTTTTACCTCAATATCAATTTAGCCCTGAATTTGCAGTACCCAAATAATTTTATCAAAAGTTCAATATTGATCAAAAGTAATCATTCAAAAGGGTTATGATTGACTTAGGAAGGAACTATTTGTACGTAATGTTCAATTTTTTTATGGACCAATTTGGTATTCAAAATTTGTGGATGGCCAAATTGTACTAAAATCAAAAATCAAATATCAAAATAATATTTTTTTTTCTAAGAAATTTCATTAACTAGTCATTATCTGCATTGAGAGCACAGGCTATAAAAACTTTTTTCATATCTGAATATGATTACAAAGCAAAGAAAAGAAATTTTAATCTTTATTCTAGGACAAAATTCATTTAAAAGGAGTTACTCACAAAATTTTTTTTAAAAAAATTAACTTTAAAATGCTAAATTAACAATATCTTGAAAATAGTTTGTGAATTAAAAATTAGATTTAAGATTCAATTCTACATAACAAATATTAAATATCCCACAGATCTCCTTTCTAATAATGATTATGTTAATTAATTATGCAAAAATAAGTATGATCTTAATTTTATTTCAATTACCCTTAACAATCATATAAAAAATAAAAAAATAAAAAAAAATAGAAAGAGGAAAAAAATTTTAGAAGGATAAATTTGACTTAAGATGTTTGAATAAAAATGTATGCAGTTTGAATAAAAATATTTGACATAGATTAGTGATTTTTAACTTTTGTGAAAGAACAGAATAGTAATATATAATAATACATTCATTCCAAATTTTGATTGAGGAGTGAAATTATCAAAAAAAAAATGTAAGATTTTAAAAAGATAATTCTTTATTTTTATTTTTTTTTTGCTAGTTTGTAATAGATTAATAGTAAATAATAGATTAAATTGTACAAAATTTAACTTTATGTAATGTACAAATAATTCAAACGTTCAAAATTTGACATGAAATCTCCTTAAACTTTCAAATTTGTGTAGATAATCCCATTATTAAATAGGCATTTAAAATTTAACTTTTTGTGTAAATAACACACTTAAAATTTGGGTTAAGGGCAAATAATTCCTTTTCAAAAAATTTTTATATATGTATCTACAATACTCACAAATTATAAATATTTATATTTTAATACTTTTTGTGAGTTATGTGTACAAAAAATAAAACTTTCAAAGGATCTATTTAATAATGGGGTTATTTGTACAAATTTAAAAGTTTAAGGAAATTTTTTTATAAGGAAATTTAATATCAAATTTTAAAAGCCAAAGAATTATTTTCACATAATTTAAAATTTAAAGGAATTTTGTGTAATTTATTCTTTTATTTGTTCATAATTTGTAAAAAAAGTTGATAAATTATTAATTATACATATATAATTAATTATATACATAAATATATACTACTTAATTATAATTGATATAATATATATAATATGTAATTTATTATATGTGTGTGTATATATATATATATATATATATTTTAGGGGCGGCCCTTCAATATATATGCTTATTAGGGGATACTCTCAAAAAGTGTGTCGAGTTCAACTACAGTTACAATAAAATGTAAAATGACCTCGTACAATCAAAAAATAGTTTACAATGACCACGCTCGGTTATTTTTGCACTTTATTATACTTGTAATCACTTTAGGTGATCCATAACTTGACTTGATTTAATATTCTCTAATACTTACTATTTATTTTAAAAACAATTAAATGTATTGACTAATAATAAGAAAGATAGCACGAGATCCAACTAGTTAATTACCATGAATATAAAAGACCATACTAACTCAATATAAGCCAAATGTTAATTGTCGCACTGAACAAATAATTTTCAAATTCAATTTAAATTCTCCGGCCATTATGAATAGCCAAATTCCAAAGGTACTAACTCTCATATGTGATATTTTGAAATCCTACTTGTAATCTCCCATAAGTAGCCTAATTCTAGTGCAATTAGGTTTAAGTAGCCTGGAATGCATTTATAATAAATGAATTTAAATCTAGCTAATCTTCAAGACTCTTACTAGATGTTCATTTGACAAGACCAAGTGTATTACAATAGCAAATATTCCTACAATAACGTATATAGAGGGGTATGCATGACCCGTTTGGCCTATTCTAGTTGTCTCAAACAGATTATGCACACATCCTCGGCCAATGCATTAATCTAGCCCAACCAACATATACATATTGGCCAAGGACCTATATATATATGTTATTTTTTAACCTTTTCTTAATTTTTTATTTTTTTAATAAAATTATTGATGTTTTTTTAAAAAATAACTACTTTTTCCTACTTGTATTAAATATAAATAATTTTTTTTAATATAGAATATTCTATTTATCAAATATAAACCAAAAATTTTTCTTTCTTACAAAAAAAATCTTAAATTTAAATTTGTAAAATATATAAAAAAAACTTATTTAACCCAACCCGCTTCAATCATGTGCTTAGTCTTGAGACTAAAACATGTTTAGGAATTCAATATAAACCTCGAGCAGGGTCATAGATTGAGCACAAACCTAGTTTGGATCGAAATTTGTGCACTCATATTATATAGATAGTTCAATTTATTTATTAGTGGATCCTAATTGTTTTATTCTTTTATCAAATCCCTTTTTGAGAATTATCATATTAGGTAATTCAACTTTAAATACAATCCCTAATAATTAATATTGGCCTTTAAATTTTATTTGACAAATACAAAAATTACATTATTAGATTGACCTAGCCCAATCGACAACCCTTTAGGGCTAAGTTGGGCCAACCGTTTCTATTCTGTATACCAAGATAGGCAAGCGTGACACGAGAGCGAATCACTTACAGCAACTAGAGAATCTCTAGTTACTGTTTATAAATAAAATAATAATTTTTATTGATATAATATATTTTTATTAATTTAATATTAATAAAATATTATTATTTTATTATTATTTTTTACTGCAGATTCTACAGTAACTGCAGAAAATCCGGATCCGCGTGACACATACCTACTTTGACATCTCTAAGTCAAAAATAATTTTCTTGTTGTACTGTGCATTAGAACTTTAAAACAGAAAAGAAAAATTGAGGAGCACCCTTCTCCCAATAAGGGGTACACAACACCATTTCTTATTCTTACTATGCCCTAAGCTCAACACAATGAATCCCCTATAGAATTTCGGATGGCTGAATAAGTTTTACAATAAATGTAGTTCGTTAGATTAAATTTTAAAAGTTATTACTTTACATTTTTAAATATTATCGATTTTTGTTACTCAGGTTGGTTTTCAGACATAAACAATATTGAGCATTGGACTTGATATGTTCTATGACAAATGCTGAATATTTGAATTGAAGCACAATAGAGGATCCAGGTCGCCCCATGCCAATCCATTTTGACATCTTTGCTTGTTACTGCTTTGCCAGTCCTAGAGTGCCATACATATGAAATTTAATTTGTGCCATCAAGTAATCTTAAGAAGCACATTTCTCTCTCAGCATGGGCATTTCTCCTCTAATTTGATTTTTGAACAAATTATATTTTACTAAAATTAAAAATTTAACATATAAATTTTAAAATATAATAAAGCACTTTACTAAAATGAAAACATTAACTTTTAATTAAAGGCACCTGCAAGAGACAATTTTCCTGCCTCATCAATCTCCACGAATTAGTATCAAGTTGTGATGAAAATACAGATAGAAGAAAAATAAGAAACAAAGTACTTACAGTTAATTTTGTAAGAGATTTAGTATTTTTAACTTAATTTAAAGTTTAAGAAAATATTTTGTTATAGTTTAAAATTTATATATCAATTTTGTAATTAGACTTTAGTTCAGGTAGATATTTACTTACCACCTGTAACATATTAGATAACAAATAATAAAAAGAAAAAGAAATAAACCTTGCCACCTATAGCAACATAGAACAGAACATGAAGTATAATCCCTAGACTCATGATTGTAGTTTAATTTTGCGGACTGCCTGAAATATTAAGACCCACAACAGCCATTTTATTTATTTTACAATTTGCAATTTTTTCTTTACTTGCAAGGGCTTTCTCTAGTTATATTATGACTCTGGAAGAGCCAAATGAGACTTCCAAAGGCTCAGATTGCTTTTGATTGGACTCCACAAACCATATTTGCTGGCACAGCTATGTCAATCATTTTTGGATATGACAGGTTAAGATCTGTTGCAAAAACCACAAATGTACCATTAGTATTTTTTCTTGAATAAAAAACAACCATCTTTTTTAGGACCATGCACAGATATAAATATAACCAAAATTTGAAATATTTAGTAAGCAAGATAGCAAGCACATACTTGCCATTACATTCTTGAAAGTTTCCTGCAGAAGAAGTACAAACAATATCAATATTGAGACACATCAGGCATTGAGGCTAACCAAAACTAGAGAAGTACCGAAACTAACGCAAAGAATAGACATGCAGCATATTTGAATATCATGTTATATATGATATGAGTGTTAAACACCAATTGGACATGATAAGGCCCTATGTTTAATGTACTTGTTCTTTAATAGACAAAAAGTAAGATATAATTAAATTTGGTAGACGTTCTTGGGCTATTTGTTATTAGGCTTCATTAGGTATACAATACAACATTAACGTTAGATTGTATAAACTTAAACAATATAGTTTATCATTATTAGGTATTGGGCGCATATACTGTAAACTTATATGGTCAACCTAAACTAGCTTCACGTAATACTACTTATCACTATCATTATTAATTAAACCTTGTTTTGATTGGAATAAACTATAAAGAATGAATAAAAAATTATTAAAATTTTTTAGTTTTGGAAAACTAGCAAGTTCATAGTTATTGTTCATTTCTTCTTTTCAAATAGGAGAGAAACAACTTTTTTGACATGACACATCATTTCATAATAGGACCTTTCATATATTATTTAAAAATTTAATAAAAAATTATTAAAATTTTTTAGTTTTGGAAAACTAGCAAGTTCATAGTTATTGTTCATTTCTTCTTTTCAAATAGGAGAGAAACAACTTTTTTGACATGACACATCATTTCATATAGGACCTTTCATATATTATTTAAAAATTTGAAATTTTTATGCCATTAAAATATATTAACTTATATGTAATATTTTGCTTTTATACAATGCAATATTTTATGCAATGTTACACCAAATATTGCATAAAGATTTTTGAGGCCTTATTTTATCAGGTCTTGTTGTATATAGCATACTAAATGAACCCTCAGGGTACACTTTTCTCATCAATATTACAAGGTCTACACACTATGAACTCATAACGATTTCTTTTTTTATTTATTGAAAAGCAAAAAGGATATAAATCAACCCTCACAACTAATCAAATTTGACCAAACAAATCATTCTCAACCTCCTGATCTAGAAGTAACAAATGGTAAAGACTAAGTTCAACCTCCTGACCTAGAAGTAAAAAATCATTCACAAGAAATTTCCCTTCCATTCAAATTATTAACCGGGCACAGCAGCTTTACTATAATCACATGTATGTCACCATTAAAGTCCCTTAGAGAGAATATTATTCACATAATTCTACCAGAACAGTTTCAACTAGTCGATTGAGCTCATTATAACATGAACAATACGTCAAAAATTACCTCATCCTTTGTGAGACGTGGATTGTATTGCAACTCCTCCCCCACGGTGCTTACCTGAAATCAGCAGTTTGAGTAAGAAACTCTACAAAAGTTAGATGACAAAAAAACTTAAGGGTCGCCTTACAGTGAATCCTTTGTAGTCATGAGCTGGATAAACTAATGTATCCTTAGGCAATGTAAAGATCTGTTTAGAAAGAGATGAATATGACATTAAAAATAAATTCAGTAAACAAGAAATACCGTATTTAACATTTTAGTCTACTTCTCTAGTTGTCAGTTTAATGTGGTTCATAATCACTCAAGCTCTTGCCTGTGAATGCACTGATTTGTATAGTTGCTCTGAACTTCCACCCTGCATAATAATTTATTGCAAGCAGATAAGTATACATTATCTTCATTGCTTCAAGAGGAAATAAGAACGTACACTCAGTTTAGATATATCTTGCAACACCCTTGAGAAGCAGTACCTCGGAAATCTAGAATACAGCACATACCTGAAAGTCTGTCCTTCCGCATCCACGAATTAATAGGGCATCTCCTGTGAATGCCATCCTAGGCTGAGGATGATCAGAGGCATCTCCTATAACATAGGTAACACAACCCAAGGTATGGCCAGGAGTAGCACGAACCTGCAGCAATTAAGACAACAATAAACCTCAAACAGTAGAAGGAATAATACACAATTACAGATGTCATCCACAACCTAGCACAAACAAAAATGTAAAGCAAAACAAAAAGATCTGTTGTATTTAACATTATCAAGATTGAGAAACCCTTTGAGAGTAAATTTTGGCATATATAAAGAGTCCATTATGCTGAATTGCTTGTCCAAAAGGTCATTCACCCTTGGCTCTTCCTATTTCAACACTGACAATTTACTTTCAGACTAAAACACTTTGGGCACATCTGTCCATTTTTTTGACCAATCAAAGTTGTTACCATCTTCATATTGGTAGTTGTTCCTACATAGTGTTTATTCCATATTAATTTATCAAATTAAGTAAATTATGAGTTAATTATTAAGGGAAGGCACTTAGTGAAGAAGCAATGTATTTAGCCTGTTAAGAGGTGCCTTCACTAGTGAAGAGGTGTCTCCACTAGTCAAGACTAGGCGCTACTACTAGCTAAGAAGTCTCTCTTGCTAAGCTTACTATGAGTAGGCGCCTCCTCTAAGCTTGTTGTAATTAGTAGTGGGTGCCTCCTATTAAGCTTACTATAATCTAATGACTAATGGGTGCTTGCAACTAAGAAGAGGCAATTACTTAGCTCAGGAACTTCTACTAATTAAAATGAACAGGTTAAATAGAGACGTTGCACAACCTCTCCTTAGACATAAGGTGCAGGTCAAATATGGAAGATGCCCCCCATTCCTGGAACTGTAGTCATATCTTAAATGTTGTAATGCTATGAGTACACGCTGATAATATAATGCAGCATTTAACTTGATTTTATCATGTTCCTCCTAAAATTAGACTTTTATTCAAACAGTTCAAGTTAATCAAACATTATACGGGAATAGATAGTCCAAGCAGCAGGTTCAAATAATTCATTTTCTTATATTTAAACTTAATGATCTGTAATACTTTCTTGTCAGTAGGATACTTCTCTTTAAAAATACGAGTAACACCACCAAGTATCAGGCTGAACAGCTGGTTGTTTGTTGATAATTATACGATTCAACACAGTAAGTGAAAGGAAAAATGTTAGATTCAGTTTTTATTTGTTTCAGTGTAGTTCTCTAATAGATTTATGACACAAAGAATTTTTTTTTTTTTAGCAATCAACAACATGATGGTTAGTTAAGACAATGGTCCACCTGTAATTTTTTTATTCATATAGCAAACACCTAAGAAATTTCACCTAAGCCTTGTCTTATATAAAGGCACCAAACCAGGCAGGAGGCTGTAGATCCTACCTCCAGGAAAAGATCACCAAAACAGACTTTATCGCCAGGCTCTACGTACAGATCAGCTGTTGCACCGCTTGCTTTTGAGATAACAGATTTTACATCTGAAACTTTGCTCTGTAGAAAATGAGTGGTTAAAATTTTAACCACCAAGTATATTAACAAAAAGTTGATCACAAGCATTATTCAAATTTAATGCACTCTAGACAAAATAAATCTAGCAGCTGATCACATTGAGAATCTAAAAAAAAAAAAAAAAATTCAGCAACACCACACCTTTATGAGGCCAGTTCCAGTGACATGATCAGCATGTACATGAGTGTTCATGGCATATATGAGCTTCAGCCCTAGTTCTTGAATGAGGGATATATCTCTATCCACTGTCTTATCTACTGGGTCAATCAACTGAACATTCAAAATCTCCATTAATCACTAAAGGATAACAAAACCCTTCAGCAGATACATCAAATGTTACCAACCCACAACAACAATACCTACAAATTTCCAATAGCATAGCCCAAAATACCCGATCCTTTAACAACATATAAACTCTCAATTTCTGAGACTCAAAGAACCCAATTAACAACGCAAAACTTGATAATTGAAGGGCAAAAATATAGAACTAGACTATAAACAATATAATCGAATCCTATACGATCGAGAACTTACCACTGCTGGTTTATTGGGGTGTGAGACATCGGCGAGGAGATAAGTGTAGGTTGAGGATTCTTTCTCGAAAAGCTGACGGAATAAGAGCTTAGATGGCTGAGACGAAGTCGAGTAGGAACCCATTTGCGATCTGAGCCTCGTGGTTCTGGGAATTGCTTTAGAAATTGGGATCAGAGGCAGGGTAGTGGAGGATTTCGAAGCAAGGAGGGAGACTCTGACGAACTGGGAGCGGAGCATTTGGACAATAAATTGAAAAGCTTTAAGATAAAGTTAGAGTGTTATTGTTGGTTTGTGGAATACAATAATTCGATGACGTTGGTTTCGATCAATCGGGCATAGCTGAGACCGCCATTGGAGAGAAGGTTGTCTGTGAGTGGTGGTGCAGTCATCTATCTTTAGAGATTGCATAATAAAATAGTAGTTTCATTACATGTATTATGCAATAGATGCAGTCGTTGTCTTCGGAATGGAATGAATGCCAACACAGCTGAATCGAAGGCACCGTTTTTTTTGTTTAATGTTCACAAGACGGACATCGTAATGATAACATTTCGTACGCACATAAAATAAATTTACGCTACCTAGACTGTCTTCGGAGTTTTTCAAAAAAAAAAAAAAAACCCGTTAATGGAATGATAATTGAAATGAAATAAAATAAAATAGTTTGGATAAATATATTATTTGAGAGTTTTAATGAAATAAAATAATTTTTTTATTTTAATTTAAAAGTTATAATAAAATTAATAGATTAGATGATTCATGAGTTTTTTTTAATATTGTCTTTATAAAATAAACATTTAATTACTAATATATTTATTGTTAATTTTATAATACATAATTACGATTGTGAAAAAGTAAAAGATAATGTTTGTGGCAATGAGTTCATAAAACAAAAAATTAATGAAGTTTGAAATAATTTTATATAGTATTATTATTAAATTTGTCACTAAAAGTTATATATTTAGTATTTTTTTAGCTAAATTGATCGTAAACCCTAAAATCTAATAAAATGATAGTAAAAATATTTACCTTGAACTTAAAAATTATTCAAATAAAGATAATAATAAATATTCATGATATATGCAGTGAAAGTTATAAAGCTTACTACCTTGAGGAATGATTACTATCACTTCTAAGTAGAAATGGCTTCAAGATACATGGATAGAGTCATGATATATGCACTATGAGAAATGACTTTTGATCCGACTTTGACATTATTCCCTCTTCAGTTGCAGAAGAAGCACGATAATTATGGTTTATAATGTCAGTCGGATATAATAGTAATTATAGTTAAGAAGATGAACGTATATTAGTCATTTGAGTTTTTTGGACCATTTCATTATATCATTAACACTTTAATTTGGAGAGATAATAAAATTAAAATTTTGGATAATAATAAAAGGTTTTTATGTCTCTCATTTGTCATTTTATTTTATGTGAACAAAATTTAAACATAAATTTAACTCATTTTAACCATTTTATTGTTTGTCATTCCTTTATCAACTATTTATCCAAACATATCCTTAGGCAAGTGATGAACAAATAATATTACTATAACTAATTATTGGGAAATTGCATGAAAAATTATTAGTTTTGATTTAGTGAAAGGGAATTTAGAAAAAATTATTCAGTTAGTTGATGGCAGAATTAGAGTATGTAATTAAACATGATCACAAATAGGGAGAATAAATAAATTAACAATCTGACCTGATGAAGACGACATTGTTGATCCGAGTATTGGTTGAGTCTAATAAGTTTAACCTTCAATGTCCAAGAGCGTTTCTCATAGTGTTTTGACGGCAGAGAGAAAGTGATTAATTTGTATTTCAAAACTAGGGCTTTAGTGTGTTATTTATAGGGTTTTATTTTAATAATATAATTAATTAATGTTATTAAAATAAAATCCTTCAAAATCTTTAAGACAATTTTTCATTTAATTAATCAATCAAAATAAGCTCATTAAATCTCTCTTTGGATAATAATTTCAAATTAGTAGTCTGACGAGATGATTAGTAATACTCTTAGACTGTGAATTGGATTTCTGCCCAGTAAACTTATGGATAATTGAATCTATTACCGATTATCCACAAATTAAAATAAAACTCATTCCATTCACAGTTTATAAATTATAACATTAATTGCCTAACTAGAATTAATAAGATATTAATCTAATAGAATAGTTAATGCTAATCCATAAAATATTAAAATTATTCTAACATTAGTTCCTATATAGTTTATACCATTTTTTAAATTATTTTCTATATTTTATTTGTTTAAATCACTCTTTCCATTTTTAAAATATTGCCCACTGATCCGCTCATTACATCCATTTTTTTCACTCATTTGGTCAATATAGATTGTCTGATTAATTTACCATATGCAATCAACTGATTGGACATAAGAGAATTTTACTATTAATTCCCAATATCCTATATATATATATAGAGAGAGATAATATATATATATATATATATTGGATTTTGGCTATAAGTAAACTTATGTATAAATTTAGAAAGTTCAATCAATAATAGGAAAAACAATTAAACAAAATCAAACAAAAATGCTTATAATAAATATAGCACGAAACAAATATCTAACATTGGATATTTTTATCCTTCAGTACTAAATTTATTTGCCATAATTTTTACCCTAAATTATAAGTACCTAGTAATTAAAATAGTAAAAACCTACCTCGAGGAATAATTAACTTTGACAAATTTTAATTCTATTTAAATTTGACTTTGTTTGAAATAAATGTTTATAATTTATAGCACATTTCATTTGAATTTCAATTACACGTTGAATGTTTCTGTGATTACTAGATTATGCTTAAATGAATGTTGGTAAATTGCCTATATTTACATGTACGTGTAAGCAAAAAAGAGTATCATTAAAAAAAATTTTGCACGGCGGCGAAAATCGTTGCAATTTATTCTTCTTGCGACAAATACGATTAAGCATCGCAAAAAACATAGAAGAATTTATAATGATTGTCCAAAAAACGTAGCAAAAGTTGTGCTTTGTGAAAAATGATTTTGTGACAGTTTTATCAACTGCTGCAAAAAGGCTTTTGCGACAATTTAACGAATACCTGAAGTTAATAAATTAAAATTTTAAACTTTGACCTCGATGATAACTACCTCGATGATAACGTGAACAAAATAGTTGTAAACAAAAATCACTTTAACCTCCAACCTTCTCATTCAAAATTGTTTGTAAGATGAAGAAAATCATAGGAACTTAGATGATAGGTGAAGATCAAGATCAAGTGATTCACACACACACACATATATAGTTTTTATAACTCAACTTATTAAAGAATGATAATTCTGCACATTCCTTTCATATTTATAGATCATATTATTTTGTGTCATTAAGTGAAAGACTAATCATATATGTAACAACAAAAAATACCACATGATGCATTTATGATAGTTGATGTAAATTTCAAAATTTAATGTAGATACATGGTCTCAACCTCATATATATTTCTAATTAATAGTCACTAAATATTTTATGACCTTTTAAGTATTCTAAAACCTTCACATAAATTATATGTTTTCATATAGATACGAAGATCATGTTAAATTTATCATCAACATAAGAGGTTTTATTGCATAATACTGTTCATAAGTCATTTTGATTAAGATTATACGTGAGGTTATTGAGTATTTAGGTAACTCAATTTTAAATCAAGTCACATTTTGTGATCCAAAACTCAACTTGACTCAGCTAGCCTTGGGCAAGTTGAGTTCAATCACATTAGCTTAGGTCTCTTTTTTTTATTTTTTTTAAGCAAAAAAATTTATTAATGAAATTTTTTTAAGAAAAATAAAAGGATAAAGATTTAAAAAATATATATAAGGGAATGGTCAAAAACTTAAGACTTAGAAAAATAATAATAAAAGTTGAAAAGAATTAATCTTTTAAAATTTTTTATAAATAAAATTTAGCATATATAAAGCAAAAAAAAAAACTATTAAAACTAATTAAAAATAAAACCAGGTCGAATTTTATGTAACTTGGAGACCAAACCTCATCAGATAGGCCGAGATCACAGTAGTTTCTATAGTAGGATGATCTCAGTCATTCATTGCTTTGGACCATTCACATGCGTCCCACGTTAGTTATTGGGTTCTATTTTTTTATTTTTAATTTTTCAGATTTTGATCTTCTTCCTTCAGAATCGTGTCTCCTTCCTCTTCTTTTATGGTTTGCCATTTTTGCACAGTGGTATACAAGAGGAACGAGATGAAGAAAAAGACCATATTTTCCCGAGGGAGTGCAGAAACCTTTTTGCCATTTTCTGTTTCTGTTCTCTTAATGTCTAAAATGGTGTCATTTTTGCAGAAGGGAATTTGTTAACCTTTGATCAATTTTTGATCTTCTATGAGAACGACGTCCTTCTTCCCCTTAAGCACGATGGTGAGTTTCAATTGAGGCTCTGCAAATCAATAATGGTCATTGTTCTAAGTTATGTTATAATGAAAACAAGATCGACGGACATAAATTAAAAGATGAAGGAGACACGGTTCATCTTCTTCCTCCAGCGTTCCATTATGCAAAACACAGTAACAGAGATCTTCATCAGAAAAATATGATATTTTTCTTCATCTTCTTCTCGCATTCCACTGTGCAAAAATTGCAAACCAATAAAACAGGAGGAAGGAGGCATGGTTCTGAAGGAAGAAGATCAAAATTAGAATAATTAAAAAAAAAAAAAAAAACAATAGCTGACATATCTGGATGTGGATGGCCCAATGCAGTGAACAATTAAGATTATCCTATTGCAAAATCTACAGTGGATACTTCCACTGCAAGTGATCTTGGCCCGTAATTAAACCTAGCCCAGCTTAGTTAAATAGGTATTTTTTGGTTGGTCCAACCTAACCTGCTTGATCTGACTTGGTCAATTGATGTTTACCCTTAATTTTAATCATGTACAAGACAATACTAAGGTCATTGTACAAGACAATATTTTATTAAACAAAAAAAATATTAAATCCAGTATAATAATATTAATCCTTTTCAATACTAACGTCTTGAACTTTTAAACACTTATCATTACATTATTTTAGTATATAATTTAAAGCAATGTTGATTCGTCCTATTGAAAAATAATTGACTATTAAGTATTAAGTATAGAGTCTAACAACTTCTCATATTAGAAGTTGTTTAGTGGTTTTTTTAAAATCAATAAGACAATGTTATGTATAAAATATGATTCAAAATTAATATTATTTTGTATTATACTTTCTTTTAAATATTTAATTTAAACAATGAACAAGACATGATAATAGAACTCTTCGTCAAAGGATCTGCACCTAATGTAGTTGGCACTAGGATGGCAAAAAATTCCTGTCTATATTTTGCATATATACATATATATATATATATATATATATATGTATTTTCTATAGATGCCTTGCTGGATAGTAAGGCTACTGTGACAACTTTCCAATAAGGGATGAAATAAGAAAAATTTGAAAGCAAAAAATAAAAAATAAGTGGGAGAATAGGAGATCCATACTCTTTTTCCTACCACTAGCGTTTTAACTTTCAATTTTTTTTTTTTTATTTAGTGTATTTCTTCATTGATTCCCATGTAACTTTCCACATAACTTATGAAAAAAAAAACAAAAAAATGAGATTTCAAATTTGATAGTTTTTGTTTTTAATGTAAAGATAATATTTGTTTCTTAAAATATCGTTGAATTAAAACAATATAAATAAAGATATAAAAAAATAGAATTACGTTCTTTTCTTAATTCACTCTAATCTAAACACATATGGATAATTTTTTTTCTCGTTTCTTTGGTGTCAATAAGTTTTATAATATTTTGTACATCATATTTTCGGAGAAGCCAAAGATTTAGGCACTCACTTATTAACATACAAGTTTATATATATATATATATATATACACACACACACACATGGGTTATATGTGTTTTAGAGATTATTAATTTATTTTATTACATATTAATGCATTTTAAATTAATGGTATTCAAAAATTTTTTTATTTAAGAGGTGAATTTATTAATTAAATATTTTATATATTTTTTGTTGATTATAAAGAATTTACATAAATTAATAATTTTATTTTATTTTTATTAATTATAAAAAATTTACACATTTTAAATAATTTTTAATACATATATGAGAATAATAAAAAGTTATAACATAAATAGTTAAAAATTTGTTAACAGAATTTTTTTTGTTAATCAACAAAATTCTCACGTTAAAAAAGTTTAATTAATTATTTTATTATATTTCTCGTGAACTACAAATAATTTATGCAAATTAATAATTTTATTTTTTTTATTAATTACAACAAATTTGTACACTTTAAAAAAAATTTAATACATATATAAAAAAAAATATAAAAACATTGCACAGGAACTTAAAAATTTGCTCAAAAAGAACCTTTTCGTCAATCAACAAATCATATTTAACCTTACTTATGTATAATATATAGATAGATAATAGATTGCTATCAAACATTTAGTGGAACTCATAAAGAAAATTTTCAAAATTTGCTATCTACACAATTAGGAAACTTCTCACAACCATATCAATAATCTAAGCCATTATATTTTGATTATTTAAACAAATATGTGAAGAGAAATATATAGCACAAATATATTTAGCTATATTAAGTCTGTCAGTCAGTGATATCCAAAGGTGAGGATTCTTTCCTGACGGAAATAAGAGAGGATGTTACTTTTATTTTTTAATTTTAAAATATATCAAAATTTAAAAAATTATTATAATGTTTAAAAATATTAATATATTATTTTTTACAAAACATCATTTTATTAAATAATAACTGAACATCTTCTATTATGAGAAACAATTAGACACATTATACCAGTTTATCTATTAAAATAATATTATTGTGTTCAAAAATTTAAAATATTATTATTAAAAAATATTACACTTAACCTCTTAATTTATATATATATATATATATATATTGTTTTTTGAATAGAAAGACATCTTGTTGGTTGATTGGTATTGTAATAATTAATGTATTAAATTGATAATAATACGTGTTTAAAAAATAAAGTATTAGTATTAAGATCATTTAATAATGTTTTAACAAAATTAATAATAATTTTTAAAAAAATAGTTTTAAACATAATTAAAAAAAAAAAAAAAACAAGCAAAAGCGACCAGACCATTTTTTGCAACACAGGACGATCCATTCTCGATATCCAACGATCTAATACAAAAAAATACGATCAAGATCGTCTCACGGCTTGGAGCCTACACTGTTCAGTTATTCATTTTCTCAATAGTAGCGGTTACTCGATGCCACGTGGCATCACATGTATAGTCTCACTTAAATGTCGCTTTCTTCACTTTCTCCCTCTCCTTTCCTTCCAGCCCTCGTTCTGTACTCGTCGTCGTCGGTTACTTTGTCTGTACGGTATCGTTTTATAGTTGCCGAGAGTGTTCATGCCCTGGACCCTTGATTCCGTGCGCAGTTTTCGGATGTGGGTTTGGTTTTGCATTATGAATTTCTTCCATTTTGGACGTGTTCTTGCAGTGCCCTGTCATGTTCCTCGATAACGTAGCAACAGTTCAGTGGCTTTTTTCTGGATTTTAACGATGATCTCGTTTGATGATTGGGCTGTGCTGAGGCTAAAGATTTGGTATTCGATGTCTCTGATTTAACAATCCTGTTTAGGATGCTTTGGTTCACAGCAGATTGTGTTGTCAATTTTTTTATCATATGTGGTTATGGGGTTTAGAATTTAGAAGAGAAGAGGAGGAACGGATGGAGATAACGGAAGTATCAATCTTTTACCATGTGGCCGTTGTGTTGATGGGGCTTTGGTTACTATCGGTATTCAACCGTTGCAACCTGTTTGTTTACTTAGTAGCTATGGCCTATCTATACAAGGTGTGAATCAAAACCGTCTGTTCTGGCCGCTTTATGCTCCTTCTGATATTGTTTATCTCCTAATAAAGAAACACCTATACTTCAGAAAAGGATCTGCATTGTATTCCATGCGTATCTGACATTCGTATCAAGACACTTCAATTTGCATGTAAACCCACCATATCCTGTGGTGTGTATTGTTTCTGTGTCAATGATTCTTAGTCTCCTATTATCCTTTCCGTTTTCCTTTTTCTATTGGCCTTTTCTTTTCAATGATTGATTGATAGAAAAAGGAGAGGAAACGAACGTTCTTAATGCTTGGAGTTACAATCATAATCTATATTCTATCTTTATGTATATTTGTCTAAAGGATAGTGGAATGAATGTATTGCTGGCAGTAATCTTTTCCCCATTTGAAAAGGTTCATGAGAGTTGTTTTATGAGACTGCGGAAGAAATTACAGTCCGAGGAGAGAAAACAAGCTTATCAAAGCAGGGTAATTCTACTTGACAATTCTCAGTTTGCTTATTTGTTACTTATGTATTGCACCTGCTGTTCTCCTGGTTCATGAGATTTAAGGGGAATTTACTAAGTCGCAAGTGAATTTATGACTTAGGTAATAAGAGAAAGAAATTTCTGGTATAAATGTCGCTTGAAACTATCCCTTGAACAACATAAAGAGGATCTAAATGTGAGAGAAGGAAAAAACGTAAAATCCATCTTTGTTCTGTCACTCCTGTAGGCACTAGTTTATGCATTACCACTCAAAATAAGCTTGTCTTTGATGAAAGTTTTAAAAAAAGAAATTTAAGCAAAATTCTTCTTATCAGAACCAGGAAAAAAATTGTAAATCTTAATTAAATGAAAATTTTTGGTGGATGAACATATAGTTTAATTAGTGACTGGGTTTTATGTTAGTATACGACTGCCAAGTTTAAACTATTAGATGAGCTGTGAGATTCTAATAGTTAAGGACTATTATTCAGTCATAACTTGCCTTATGCCTTTCTTGTACCTCAGGTGCTTTCTGATTCTGAAACAGTACGGTGGTTGAACCATGCAGTTGAAAACATGTGGCCCATATGTATGGAACAGATTGCCTCTCAGCAGATTTTGCTTCCTATCATTCCTTGGTTTTTAGAGAAGTAAAACCTTGGACTGCTGTATGACTTTTTCTTGTCAGTTGTACAGCTTTTATTATGCTTTGATCCATCAATTTGGGTTCTTGATAAGCATGTTATATGGTAATAGCTGCTAAATTTTATGGTATACTGATTAGACAGTGAGCCAGAGATATCTGAAGTTTGTCTTTTTGTATCTTTTTTTATCCCTTATTATTTTGTTAATTTTTAATATCTATTGTTTTTGCAGAAAAAAGTTGAGGCCCAGAACCTCTACTTGGGAAGAAATCCCCGGACTTTTACTGAAATGAGAGTTCACCAGTGTCAAGATGACCATTTGGTGCGTGGTATTTTAAAGCAATGTATTATACGATGTCTTGTTCAGCATGTGCAACTGAAAATTTTCTTCTTCTGGATTTAGACATTGCTGTGTGATGACTGCAGGTTCTTGAGTTAGGGATGAACTTTCTCACAGCTGATGACATGAATGCAGTACTTGTAGTGAAATTAAGGAAAAGATTGGGCTTTGGGATGTGGGCAACTTTGTTCATAACAGGCATGCATATTGAGGGGAAGGTATGGATACAAAATTAAGATTTTATAAAACTCATTTTGGTGAATATAATTTCTTTTCTGGCTGATAATGTTCTCAAAGAACTTAATCTCATTTTGGGTAGGCCTGGTCTGAACAATATATGTAGACCAAGCCAATCATTGATAAGAGATGTGTTAGTTTGGCCCAACTGAAAAGTGCACCCATAAACTTATATGTCCCTTCATAATTGGTATGACTTACCTATCTTATGTATAATGAGTCTATTTAGAATGTTTTATCAATATGAAAGTGCTATATATGGTTGTGTGTTTATGTGTAGTTAATTTTAATCTTTTTCAAGGGAAACTCTTAAAAATTTCTGACATGCAATTCTATTAATACCAAGTATCATGCTCTTTTTTGTCTTTGATGGGGTTGCCATACTACTAAAGTTTATTGCAGGCGACAAAAAGGGAGGAAAAAGACAACAAGGTATGACAGCCATTGGGCCTACTCAGGGTATGAAGGTTTATAGTCGAAGGAGTAAGGAAGGAAAGAGAAAGGAGTTTGACATAGAGACACCCTATGAGCAGTGAGTGGGTAGTAGTGGCTGAAAGGCCTTTTTGTGTGGGCGATCCTTCTCGGGGAGACCATTTTTGGACTTGCGACTTTTGGGACGAGAGCTAACCTCTTGAAACCTAGCTAGGTTCTCTTTGTAATCTATCTTTTTTTTTGGCTCATTATTTTGTGCTATATTGTTGGGATTATAAAGGTATTTGCATTTTGGCTAATTTCAATCGTAAGCCCCATATATTGGATTGATATAGTGTAATCCCTCATTGTTGGACTGATGCAACATGGGAAACCTATAGCCTTTTACTGCCAGAAGTTGTCTAATAAAGCAAAATAGTGTTCTATTTATAAGAAAGAGCTTATGGCTCTAGTCATGGTAGTAAAAAAATGGCAACACTACTTGTGGGGACTAAAATTATGTTTGGATGGAGGATCAAGCAGAGAGTAACAAAAAGTAGAATGGTTAAATTGGAATAAATGTATGTTTGGATATTTTTATGATGATGAAATGTAATGATAAGGGAGGGCCTCCAAGACCCTCCTTAGCCATCTAAAATATTATTTTTATTGTCCTCCCAAATTGGAGGGTTTAGGATGGAAGGGAGTGACTCATTAATTAAAAATACTATTATACCTTTCTAAATTTTTTTAAATTACAAATTTATTTAATGTTTGCATCGTGAAACATTTCTTTTGGAAACTTCATTTCTTTAGCGAATAAAAAATTTAATCTTTGTTCCCTTCTTCTATTAAATCATTAATTAAAAATCTCAAATTTATTTATTTATTTAAAACAATTTTAGAATAAGTAATTTTTACAAAGTAATTTTAAAATTTGAATTTTTTATGAGGATGAAATGGAATGGTAAGGGAGGCCCTCCCTAATCATCCAAAATGTTATTTTTATTGTCTCTCAAATTGGAGGGTCAAGGATGGAATGAAGTGACTTACTAATTAAAAATACTATTATATCCTTCCAAATTTTTTAAAATTACAAATTTATCTAATGTTTGCATCGTGAAATATTTCTCTTGGAAACTTCATTTCTTTAGCGAATAAAAAATTTAATCTTTGTCCCTTCTTCTATTAAATCATTAATTAAAAATCTCAAATTTATTTATTTATTTAAAACAATTTTAGAATAAGTAATTTTTACAAAGTAATTTTAAAATTTGAATTTTTTATGAGGATGAAATGGAATGGTAAGAGAGGCCCTCCCTAGTAATCCAAAATGTTATTTTTATTGTCTCCCAAATTGGAGGGTTAAAGATGGAATGGAGTGACTTACTAATTAAAAATACTATTATATCCTTCCAAATTTTTTAAAATTACAAATTTATCTAATGTTTGCATCGTGAAATATTTCTCTTGGAAACTTCATTTCTTTAGCGAATAAAAAATTTAATTTTTGTCCCATTCTTTTATTAAATCATTAATTAAAATTTCAAATTTATTTATTTAAAACAATTTTAAAATAAGTAATTTTTACATATTATAAGTTGTTTACATAATATATATATATATATATATATATTTTATTTTAGAATTATATTATATTTTGTGAGTTGAGAAATAAAAAAAAAAGAGAAAATATGAAAATTAGTAAAAGAAAGTAAAAAAATATAGACAACATTCCTATTTCATGTATTGAACGAAGATAAAATTATTAGTTATAAATTTGTGTTATAAAGAGTAATATTGAAAAAAATAATTAATAAATCATTTCATTTCATTTATTTAATTGTAACTTTCAAACAAAAATTTTAAAAGTCCATGTCTTTCTTTTTTAAAACTTTCAAACAATATATCAACTTAAGTCATTTCATTCTATTTTATTCCATTTTATAACATTCTATTAATAACTACTCTATTTTATTCTTTTTCAAACTTTCAAACATATAACCTAAAATTCACCATAAAAACGGATCAAAAGGCGCTGAAATATCTGTTAGAGCCGAAAATTGTGGAAGAAAGCCAGCAAAAATGGATAACTAAGCTGATGGGATTTAAGTTCGAAATATTATACAAGCCGGGGAATGAAGACAGAGCTGCTGATGCATTATCTAGGCAGGAGGATTCTATTGAATTGAAGGCTTTCTCCTTGTGGCAATTTTGAGAATTAGAAGAACAGGAAAAGGAGGTGCAGGCTGACCCAAAGTTGTCCAGCCTAGCCCAGCAAATTATTACCAACCAAAAAGGGGCCTGATGGGTACAGCTTGGAAAAGGGATGCTTATTATACAAAGGGAAACTGGTACTGCCTCGCAAATCACCTAGAATTTCCACGTTAATGACTGAATTTCATGCTACTCTTATGGGAGGACATTCGGGTTACCACTGCACTTACAAAAGGTTGGCTAATGTTGTTTATTGGAGGGGATGGAGCAGGATATACAAATTTTTGTAGCCCAGTGTGAGGTATGTCAGAAAAACATATACCAGGCACTTTCTCTGGCTCGGTTACTGCAACCTCTACCTATACCTCAACAAATATGGGAAGATATTAGCATGGATTTTATTACTGGGCTTCCAAAGTTGGAGAGGTTTGATACCATACTAGTTATTGTTGATTGCCTTACTATGTATGCTCATTTTCTGCCCCTAGCACACCCTTTTATAGCCAAGGATGTGGCTGAAGTGTTTGTGACTGACATAGTTAAACTGCATGGGTTCCTAAGAAGTATTTGAATGACAGGGATCGGGTGTTTGTCAGTCAGTTTTGGAAGGAATTGTTCAAACAGGTAGGAACCACCCTGTGTTACAGTTCTTCTTATCACCCTGAAATAGACGGACAAACCGAAGTGGTGAATCGAGCCTAGAGACTTACCTACATTGTTTCACGAGTGAAAAGTCAAAACAGTGGCTGAAGTGGCCCCCTTGGGCAGAATATTGGTATAACACTACTTTCATAGTGCTGTCGGCATGACGCCATTCGAAGCTGTCTATGGAACAGATCCTCCAACTTTATTCAAGTTCAACAATGAATCATTTGCTGTTAAAGGAGTAAATGAGCAGATTCAAGCCCGCAATATCATCATTTCAACCCTTAAAGAAAATCTGGAAATGGCGCAAGAAAGGATGAAAACCCAAGCCAACAAGCATAGAAGAGATATTCAATTCGAAGTGGGGGAATTAGTTTACTTAAGGATTCGACCCTATAGGCTGAAATCCCTTGCGAGGAAAACCAATGAAAAACTCAGCTTTAGATTTTATGGGCCCTTTAATATGTTGGAAAAAATAAGGGTAGTAGCATACAAGTTGCCTGTTTTCCTGATATCCCAACTTAAGAAGTCTCTACACTTTTCTACCCCTACTCAGACACTTCCCCCTGGACTGACAGAAGAATTAGAGCTTCAGGTGCAGCCCCAAGACATTTGTAAGCTGAGAACACTCACTGATGGCACTGTGGAAGGATTGATTAAATGGGGAAGGCTGGCCAGATTTTGAGAATACCTGGGAGGATTTGGAGGTGATCAGAAGCCAATTCCCAAATTTTTCCTTGACGACAAGTTGAAACTTCTAGGGGGTATTGATGGGGTTGCCAATCAACCCCATACTACTAAAGTTTACAACTGGCGACAAAAGGGAGGAAAAGGACAGCAATGTATGACAGCCATTGGGCCTACTCAGGGTATGAAGGTTTATAGTCAAAGGGGTAAGGGAGGCAAGAAAAAGGAGTCTGACATAGAGACACCCTATGAGCAGTGAGTGGGTAGTAGCGGGTGAAAGGCCTTTTTGTGTGGGGGATCCTTCTCTAGGAGACCTTTTTGGACTTGGGACTTTTGGGGAGAAAGCTGGCCTATCGAAAGCAAACTGGGTTCTCTCTGTAATCTATCTTTTTTTCTGGTTCATCATTTTGTGTTGTATTATTGGGATTGTGAGGGTCTTTAGCTTTTGGCTAATATCATTCTTAAGCCCCATATGTTGGATTGATATAGTGCAATTCCTCATTAATACAAAACCCAAGTCATTCAACCTATTTTCTGTTGTATTTATATATGTTTCACAGTACTGAGTACAAGGTCCTAATAGTCTTTCTGTTTTTTTTGAACAAAAAGGAGATAGTGGGGATTTATAATAGAATTTGGGAATAAAAACTAAAGAGATCACAATTTCTATTAAAGAGAAGGTCAAGGTGTTAAAGGGACGGTGGAAAGAGTTAAGGATCTAATTACATATTTGGTAATCCAATTTAGTTAGTATAAACTAAGGAAGCACAGATACGCCTGGGAGGTCGGCATATCCATATCGGATACGTATCCGATGCGAATACGCGTATCGAAACGGGTATGGTGCGTTTCAAAATGCATGACTTCGTTTTAATTTATGCCCTATGCTTCGTTTCCATCACTGTTCCTCTCTCGATGCGTGCTTCATTTCGTCATTGTTCCCTTTCTCGTCGGTGTGGTGCTTCATTCCAACGGTTCTATCGCGGAGTTCTGGCGGTGCTATCGTGGTAGTCTGGTGCTTCATCGGTCAGTTCTGCTTTGCTGTTTTCGCTTTTCGTTTTTGTCATGTGCTGTGCTTGCTGTCATCATCATTTTTGTTCTTTTTGGTGGTAGTCGTTCGATGATTTGAGGCTGTCAATGGTTTCTGTTGCATAATGTGTGTGTTTTTGCTGCATAATTGTTTTCCAGTGGCTAGTTAATGTGTGTGTGTGTATTTTTGCTGAAACAGAGGTGTTTTTGCTGCATAATTTGTGTGTGTTTTTGCTGAAACAGATGTGCATATGTGTGTGTTTTTGCTGCAGATTTTGTTTCAATCAGTTGTTCAGTATTTTTAGATTGGTTTCTGCAAAATGTGTTGTCAAGCATGAAAAAATAGAAGGCTATGTTTTGTTGTGATTGTTTCGGTGAATGCTTTTGTGATTTTTGATTGGTTTTTGACTTTCTGCGTTACTAAGCATGAAACTAAGGGGCTGTTGGGTTTTCCTTTCGGTCAATTTTGTAATGAGCACGATTCTAGTGTCTCTAGCAAGAATTTTTTCTGTATTTGTTGCTACATTATGTTGTTGGATTTTACTTTTCCAAATTTCTGTATTTATCATGACAATAGGTATCACATTTAGTTTGATATACAATTGTTATATTATTAATGGCTACGGGAGCATCTAGTAGTTCTACTGGCTCAACCTTTAGATACCAATCAAGTAATGAATCTTAAAAGGAGTCAACTCCTTTGTGAGCTTATGTGATTATAGTTGACAGACGTAGAGCAGGTAAAAATTTAGTTGTTGGCAGTGGAAATTGATATTGAAAGTGCAATTACTGTAACAATGAATATAATGGATCATATTCTAGAGTTAAGTGGCACTTGCTAAGGGTATTTGATAAAGGGATTGCTGTGTGTTCTAAAGTTGATAGCCAATGTTTAGTTGAAATGAAAGCTATGCAAGAGGTGGCTAATAATATGTCAAAACCAAAGCAAGTGCCATTATCACCACCAGCTTCGGGCTTATCTCCTTTAAACCCAGATGAAAGTATTGTAGTTGAAAGTTTATACAACTAAGGAAAAAGGAGAGCCGTGAATGGTCTAGAAAAAGCTTTTAATAATGGAGCTTGGGAGAAATTGTGTGGAGAAATTGCAAGGATGTTTTATTCTGCTAGTTTATCATTTAATTTGGCACGTAATTCATATTATATTAGCTCATTTCAATATGCTGCAAATAACGTGATTGTCGATTTTAGGCCTCTTAGTTATAATGCACTAAGAGGTCCTTTGTTGCAAAAGGAGAGGACAAATGTTGAAAGGTTACTTGAACCAATCAAAGGAACTTGAAGTGAGAAGGGAGCGAGTATAGTAACAGATGGTTGGATTGATGCCCAACAACGACCGTTAATAAATTTTATGGCTATATCTGATGGAAGTCTTATTTTTTTTAAGGTTATTGATGGATCTAAGAAGTACAAAGATAAATATTACATAGCTAATTTGATGAAGCAACTTGTTGAAGAGGTTAGACCTCAAAATGTTGTTTAAATTATAACTGACAATGCCCCTGTGTGCAAAGTTGCTGGTAAACTGGTTAAAGTTGAGTATCCACACATTTTTTGGACACCATGTATTATACACACAGTTAATCTTGCGTTGAAAAATATATGTGCTGCAAATAACATAGAGGCAAAAGAGGTTGTGTTTGAAGAATGTCGTTGGATCACAGAAGTTAGGGATGATGCCATTTTTATTAGAACTTTTATCATGAATCATTCCATGAGGTTGATTATTTTCAATGAATTTGTGCCTTTGAAATTATTGGCTATTGCTGAAACATGATTTGCTTCCACCATTGTTATGCTCAAGAGGCTCAAACTCATAAAATGACCTCTCCAAAACAATTGTAATCAGTGAGGAATGGAGTACTTATAGACATGATGATGTTGGAAAAGTAAATATGGTCAAAGAGTTCATTCTTGATGATTCTTGGTGAGATAAAATTGATTACATCATCTCTTTCACAAAGTCTATTTATGACATGCTTAGGTTTTGTGACACCGATAAGCCAACACTACATTTGGTCTACAATATGTGGGATTCAATGGTAGAAGAAGTGAAGACATCCATATACAAACATGAGAACAAGGAGCCTTATGAGTATTCAAGGTTTTATGAAGTTGTATATTGTATTATAATTAATCGTTGGACAAAGAGTTGCAATCCACTTCATTGTCTTGCTCATTCATTGAATTCAAGGTATAATATTTGTGTTGTTTTTAAATTTAACTTTGTGTGTTTAAACAAGTGACCTTGATATCATCTTTTGCTTATATAGATATTACACTATTCAGTGACTTCAAACTTCAAAGGGCACCGAATAGAGTTTCTCCACACAAGGATAATGAAATTTCAACTAAGAGGACCAAATGCTTTGGCATGTACTTTAGAGATCCAATGGAGAGAAAGATGATTCTTCAAGAATTTTCTAAATTTTGTGGAGCCTCCAACGCATATTCATTGTTTAATTCCTTACAAGATAGGTGGATTTTAGAACCTAAAGAGTGGTGGATGAATTACGGTTTTGCAACCCCTATGCTTCAAAATCTTGCATTGAAGCTTCTTGGGCAACCATGTTCATCTTCTTGTTGTGAAAGAAACTAAAGCACCTATTCTTTCATTCACTCCCTTAAACATAATAAGATAAATCGAAAAAGGGTTGAAGATTTAGTTTATGTGCATACTAATCTTTGTCTTTTATTAAGGAAGAGTGAAATGTATTCCAAGGGACAAACTAGGATGTGAGATATTAATGGAGATCATTGAGAGCCATTTGATGGTGTTGGAAGCCTTGAAGTTGCAAATTTATCCTTAGATGAACCAGATTTGAAGTAAGAACTCATAGGAAATCATAGTAATGTTGATGAAAGCGAAGAAGATTAATTTAGTTTACTTTGTTTAATCATTTGTGCTTTAATTTGTAAATCTTTATTGATATATTTTATAAATGCATACGGCTTGTTTCATTATTTTGTATTGTTCATTTTTATGTGTTAATATATATATATATTTATATTGTCGTATCCGTATTTTAAAATTTTGAAAATTAACGTATCCTGCGTATCGTATTGTATCGTATCTAATACGCATATCCATATTGGTGCTTCTTAGGTATAAACTGTACAGTTAAATTTTACATTTGTTCTCCTTTTCATTTTTCCATGTTAATTTAACCATTATAATTCTTGCGTGATCAATATTAAAACAAGCCTTGATTACTGAATTATTATGAGGTTAATTTGATTTGAAGCTAACTTTTTAGGTCAAAATGCTGATTTATGATATGTGTAAAGAAGTGAAGAATGAATTAGGATAACAGAATATAAGGGAACAGTAGAATGATATAAACAGTTGGTCTGTTGGACCTGTTGTAATGAACATCACGATTGTGTTCTCCAACCAACTCCTTGGTAGTATAAGAATGAGGCAAAGGATGTTTTATTTTAAGTAATGATGAATAAGAATCAATAAAATCCCACTTCGTGCATAGAGTCACTCTGTTGTATTGTCTTTGTGTATCAAATTGGTATTAGAGCCATATGAACCTTGGGAAGATGGTGAAGGAAATGAGACCTCTAGACCAATTCAAGGAATCGAACTCAAACTGGGACAGATGCAAGTAGATGTGAACAAACTGAAGTTGTTGATGTCAAGGATAGAGTCTGCGAACAAAAATTGATGGAGAAGGTAATTTAGAAGGATACGAACCCGGCTGAAGAAGTCAGTGGATCCATACTAACCAAAAAACAAGTCAAGTAGTGCTGGGATGTCCACAATTTGGCTCTTACAATGGCACTCAATATGGGAGCTATATGTTTCCAACAAAGCTTACCAGGATTGAATTTCCAAAGTTCAGTGGCAAGGACTTCAAGGGATGGGCATATCATTCCAAGTAGTTCTTTAAGGAGGACAAGAAACCCATGGAGAAAGAACCCCATGTTGATAGCCATCAATTTTTGCAGTGAAGAAGTGGAAGCAATGTCTTTGGGCATCATTTTATCATATAAAGAGATTACATAGCCTTAAAGTCTTGTTGGAACAGAAACTCATCAATGAATTCACCAAAACAGATCATTATTGCTGATTGAAGTGCTCTTTTCAAGCTTCACAAAGTCAAGTTACTATATTCTTTAGCATATCACCCTCAAAGGGATGGGCAAACGGAAGTATTGAATCAATGCTCAAAATGTTACCTGAGATGCATGACCAGTGGTTGCTCTAGACAATGGGTTTAGTGGTTACCATTGACTGAACTTTGGCAATACATCTTACCGTTTATCTAATAGTATGACACATTTTGAGGCAGTTTAAGAAGTCAAACCTTCTATGATTTAGGCAATGAACTTGTGGATAAAAGTATGAATGAAAGGAAAGCCGCCATAGCATCAGTTAAACACTAATTGTGTAAGGCTCAGAATAAAATGGTGCTGTTTGCAAACTGGAAAAGGACTGAGAGAATTTGAAGTGGGTGATTTCATTTACTTAAACCTTCTCTCCTTTAGGAGAAACATTATCAATAGCATAGCCGCTCATAAACTTGCTGCAAAATTTTATGGCCCTTACAGAGTAGTCCAGAGAATTGGAAAGTAGCATATAAACTCGAGCAGCCTCAAAATTCAAGGGTCCATTTGGTCTTCTAGGTCTTCCTGGTGAAATGTCATAAAGGAGGCACTGTACTCAAGGTCAATTACCAGGGATGGTTTCAGCTGGAACCTAAAAAGATTTTGGCCAGAAAAGTGGTTAAGAACGAAAAAACTATGCACGCAAGTTTTGGTGCAGTGGAAGCATGCCAATTAGGAGGATACCACTTGGGAATTCCTTATTGCTTGCTGGGGGCAATTTTTAGATTTTGACAGTTCTCATCCTTGAGGATAAGGTTGTCTTAGAAGGGGAGGGGTGGGGTGGTCTATTGGACCTGTTATAACAAACATCACAATTGTACTTTCCAGCCAACTCCCTTATAGTCTAAGAAGGAGTAAGCAGAGGAGAGTTTTCTTTAAGGAATGAAGAATAAGAATCAATAAAATCCCACTTCTTGCTCAGAGTGTTGTACTGTGCTGTATTTGTGTTTCATTTATATGAGTATCTTTTGAGAAAGGAAATGAAGTACATTCAGATTTTCTGTTTCTCTTTTTTTCTTCTGCAGGTCTTGGTTGGGCTAAAGTTTGTTCAGAAATGGCCTTTCCTTAGTCGTTTGCGGTTACGCTTTGTTGAACCTCCATATTTTCATGTGACCGTCAAACCTATGTCCAATCATGGGATTGATGTGACAGATATTCCACGAATTTCTGGGTGGATGGTAAGTTTGCCTTGCATAATTTAAATTTTTTACTTGCTTATAATGTGATTGATTTTTTATATTTTCTTTTTTTTAAACAGGATAATCTTCTGTCCGTTGCTTTTGAACAGAATCTTGTTGAGGTGAAGTTTGTTTTCCTTGTGAGACTTGTCATCTCTTGTTTTTTGTTTTGTTTTGTTATTTATTTGGTGCTATTTGTTGCCATCGTTGGGTCAATGAGAGGTTAAAATGATGGAACTAAATCTTTTTTTTTTTCTGCTTTCTCATTGTTTTATTCGTTAGAGATATTAAGAAGCGTAATTATGGGCCTTTACTTAATAGCTTTTTGGTGAAGTGATTTTTGACAGTTTTACATGTTGACAAGTTTTGCAGCCCAATATGCTGGTTGTTGATGTCAAGAAACTTGTTTCCCCAAAGCCAGGTGAATTGGCTCACATATATGTACTAATGTGCATTTTAGTGCCCAATTTAGTACTTTGGGGTTGACAAAACATGTCTCAGGGATGTAATCTGTTTTTGTATTAACCATGTTACCTGGTAACTTTAATGTGGTAGCTTGGTAACTGTATATAAAATCATTTGGCTTCTGTGATATTACTTAAGCTGCTACTCTCCTGTCAGCTAATTTTTAGCTCAAATATATTTAGGAGGTGAATAATTTCATCAGATTTACTGGCCTATGTTGCCAACAATGAGAACCGACACTTAAATATTATATTACAACTAAAGCAATTTCAGAAATATAGTATAATAAAGAGAAAGTCCTGTGAACTCAGACATTATGGTTTGTTTGCTAAACAGGAGTTATTTCTTGGTGATGGGATTTCTTCTTTAAAATAGACGGTGAGATCAACATTTCTATATATATTGGGGTTGCTGAGTTGGCTATGGTTTTATTATTATTTGGAAATTCCTATCATATAAAAATATTTTATGTTAGTTGCTGGAATTTATATTTTTTCTAATATATCTTATCTTTTTTTATTTATAGTTGTTAAATACTCATGCATCCATTAATCTCTGTTTTGAACGGACCTTGGTTCTCTGTTGAAGGGAAGGGTGCTGTTGCTTTAGCCAAAATAGAAGTTCGTGAAGCATCTGACATACGACCATCAGATCTGTGTGGTTGTTGGCCTTTCATCTGTGAGGATTTTCTATCAGGCCCCTTTGTTTTATAATATTTTTTTGTGTATAACGGTTTGCACTATATTTTAGGTTTAGCGGATGTGTATGTAAAAGGTCAATTGAATGGCTTCAAATTCAAGACAAAACCACAAATGAAAACACTTACTCCAAAATGGCTGGAGGAATTTAAGATTCCGATAATTACTTGGGAGACTCCCAATGTTCTGGCTATTGATGTTTGTGACAAGGACCATCTCTATGATGATTGTCTTGGGTTTGTTTCTTTTCTTACACATTGTTAAATTTGCTTTTTACAGCATAGCTTTATTACTTTTTGATCTTGTGAGTCAACTTTATCTTGACTTATCTTTTGCAGCCATAATCATATCAGTGCTTGCTATGACAGAGTATATGTTTTTAACATATTCGTGTGCTTACATGTTGGCATTTGGACATTTATTTAATTATGATGTTTGATACACCATCATCTCCATCTTAGCATTGTGTTTGGTTCGTTGCTACTAGTGCCATATTAAGAGGCATAAGATGCCTCTACTTTGGTTGATAATTCATAGTACCTAAAAACCACGATGATCTCATGTCCTTAGTGTTTTATATTCTGTTTTATTGTTCAGAATAGGATTTTTGGTTAGTCGAAGCTATCCTTTTTTATTAGGATTATGAAATAGCTGTTATTTAATTTATTTTCTATTCCTGTAACTTAAGAGTTGTCTCCTATGGGGATTGTTCGGCTAAATTCTATTCTCTCTCCCTGTTAATATTAATACTCACACGTTAATATAGAAAAATAGAGAACGATAAGTTCCTTATGTAGATTTACATGGTATGAGAGCCTGATTCGGCCATAGTTTGGTTATTGGTACCGATAAGACCAAGATCTTCCATGGAGAAGTGACTGTTATTCCTTACAAGCACATTCCCCAACCTTGTTTTGGGTCCAACGCCAGCAAATCTATTGTTGTCTTCATCAGAAACCACAAAGTGAATGTGAACAATCAACTTCAGTGGTCCCATTCAGTGATGATGTACATTGTATGTAAGTGGAAGAGGTAAAGATAATTACCTTATGGAGCCAAAAGATTCAAGAGGGGAGATTCTAAGTTCCATAGTTGGCATGCAACAATGACTTGATGATGTCATGGTTGATCAACTTCAGTGGCCCCAGATAACGGTTTGATAGATTCAACAACGCCATAATATCCTTTGGATATCGACAGAGTAATGCAGACCATACCTTGTTTATCAAGCATGATAAAGGTAATGTTACATTATTTATGTTAATGATATCATGGTGACGAGAGATGATAAAGAGGTCACTTGGCTGAAAAAACGCCTTGCTGAGGGATTTGATATTATAGATCTAGGCAAATTGCAATACTTCCTAGGAATTGAAGTTGCTAGCTCATAACAGGGGATTTTCATTTCTCGAAGGAAATCATTAGGAATTGAAGTTGCTAGCTCATAACAGGGGATTTTCATTTCTCGAAGGAAATCATTTCATGCATCTATCAGAAGAAATATGTATGTAGGTTGTAATCCTGTTGAATCCCCAATAGAGAGCTATTATAAGCAACAGGCTGAAACTGGTGAATAAGTTGGCATTGGAAGATAACAAAAACTAGTACGAAGATTGATTCATTTCTCAAACACTAGACATAACATAGCATATGCAATCATCATTGTAAGCCAAATTATGCATGATCTTCTTAAGCATCACATGCAGGTTGCCCTTCACATACTACGATACCTTAAGCCAACACTAAGAAAAGGTCTTCTTTTCTCCAAACATGGTCACCTCTAGTTAAAGGCCTTTACAGACGCAGATTAGGCTGGATCCCCAGGTGACAGAAGGTTGACATTCGGTTATTGCACACTTGTGGAAGGAAACTTAGTCTAGTAGAGAAGCAAAAAACATAGTGTGGTTGCTTGATCAAGTGCTGAAGCAGAATATAGAGCAATGACTCTGGGTGTTTATTAACTTCCGTGATTGTATAAACTTTCGGAAGAACTTAAACTTTCAGAATAAACTATCCTTATATTGTGACAACAAAGCTGCCATCATGTAGCTCGTAACCTGGTTCAACGTGAATGGACAAAGTACATTGGTATTGATCGGCACTTTATTAGATACAAGTTGAGAAATGGCACCATCATCATATTCCATGTGTCGTCTGACAAACAATAAGCCAATGTGATTTTTAATGGACTTAGCAATAGGTCCTTTCATACCTTAGTTTGCAAGTTGGGTATGTGTGATATGTATACACCAACTTAAGCAGGGAGTGTTAACTAATCAAATATTTGTTAGTTAATTAATCAAATATTTATTAGCAATGACATCATTTGATTTAGGCATATTTTTTGGGATGTAATTTGATTTGTATTTAATTCAAATTTTATTTCCTTTTATATAGTTTTCTAATTAGGCATCAACCTTGTTTATAATGACCAAGGATGCATAGCTTGTAAACTCATAACAGAATCAATAAATTTTCTTTTCTGTTAATCTTCACAGCTATTCATAAGGAGAGGGAGAAAACACAAGAATGGGATTTGTGGCCTAACCTTATACCTTCTAAACCAACACTTTTACCCGAGACCATACCTCCTTCATTACCTTCACTACCTTCACTTGAGACCTTCCACAATTACCATTAACCAGTGTCGGACATGAGCCTAATTTTCAACCGTGTGATCAAGTACCAAAACCTCACCATTTCGAAAGTAACAATCTTAACCCAAATGAGCTCTTGGTTTGATCAAAGAGATAGAGGAATAATGTGATAGGGCCAAGTGCTCCTCCTAAGCTTATTTCCCATCCATGTCCTAGATTGGTTTCTTAAGGTCACTCAGATTTGCCAATTGCACTAGGAAAAGGGTAAGATCATGCACTCAGCATCTTGTGAACCTCAACCATGAAAGTTCTTCTGCTGATATAATGAGATGCCAAAAACTTGTGGGTAAACTAATCTACCTCTCACATGCTAGAGTTGACATAAGTTTTCCAGTCAGTGTGGCTAGGTAGTTTATGAACAGCCAAATGAAGAGATTATGGATATAGTGTACAGAGTATTGACACGTTTAAAGCTAACATTAGGGAAAGGAATTATTTTTAAGAAAGGCACAAGCAAGAATGTGAAGTCTGTATAGCTATAGACTGGGTAGGGGCTATTTTTTATAGCTGATCTATTGCAAGGTTTTGTACATTTGTGTGGGGAAAACTTGTCACTTGGAGAAGTGAAAAAAAAAAAACTATGGTTATTAAAAGCACTGTTGAATTTGGATGTAGAGCACTTACTAATGGAATATGGGGTAATAAATAATTTGTAATTTAGTTATTTAAGATAAATCTAAGAATTACAATTATTTTGAATTTAAATAGTTTATTAGGCTTTTAATTATCTTTTTTGTTAAGTTTTAGTTTAGTATTTTCCTTGTTATTTTGTATCGTAATGGGTCTCTTAATAGAGCCCTCATTTTATTATTATACTTCAAGGCTATTTATAAATAACTTTAGAGTTTATGTTATGAACAGATTATTTTAATTGAATAAGAATATTATTGTGTTAACTTGGGGTTTCTCCTCTTCCCCCTTTGCTTCTTTGATGAAACTATAGAAATATACACGCCACAATGAAACTGATATATATTACTGGAGGAAATCACAAGGATATTCACTGAAATAAACACAACTTCAAAATACAAACACCAATAAAATAGAACAAGACTTTACAACTAACATTTACACTCTAAACGCACTGGAACACACGAACAACACTACATAACCAAATCTCCTAGTTTTCAAGAGGCTAGGTCTCTCCCATAATCATCTCTCCAATTTTTCCTCAATGGCCCCCATATTTACACTAACTCCCTCAGTAACTCCTCATCCCCTTAACTGTAACACCAAACCAGCCCTACCATTTGAAGTGGAAGGCCATAACCAGTCAACCCTAGAAGTTTGGTCACCGAAAAATGTCGCATGCTCAGCCACGTGCTAGTTGAAAGGGCTACATGTGGGCTTCCCACACTTGCACTCACTAGCAAGCGTTGTTTTTGTGAACCTAGCTTTTTTTTGCCTGTCTTTTTAGCCCATTTGATCCGAGACACATCTTAGAATTATTTGGAAGTATTTACAAGTATTTTTACTACATTTTAGCTCTTAAATTGCTTTAAGTAAGCCTTTTAAAGCCAAAAAAAGCATCACTCCACATGTTACCATAGACAAGAATAACCAAAATAGCTTGAAAGATCTTATAGAATATGTAGATTGTCAATTCAATGAAATCATAAGTACTATTATCCAACTCTATGGCAAGGATATTGTTCAAGATTTAGCTAGAGAAGAGGATAACCTTGACCAAGTTCACATAGAATATGACTTTTCATATGAAAGTGACGCAATAGATAGAGTTGATATAGAGGATCTTGATATTATTATAGTGGAACCCGTTAATTTCCAATCAAACATTGACGAGGACAATAATGTAATAGGCTATGAAAACGAATTGGAAGAAAATGTAGGATGTGAAGTTCATGACGATTCTTTACAACGTTCTAAAGTTACACCTCAAGTTGTACATCCAAGTTCATCCAATTGAGTTATGCCAAATTAATTTTGTTTTCTATGATTTCATTGAGAATTCAAAGATGCTTCTACTATCAATTTTTACTGTTCATGTTTGCTGTTAGCCCTCAAGCACCTAAATGGATTCTTCTGCTACTTCCATAGTTCCAAAATCGAGGAGTTTTTTCCAACTAGGGGAGGATAATGGAGTATAGGATAATAGATAACTTGTCTATATGTAATTTAGTTTTGAGATAAATTTTGGAGATATTATTTATAATTTCATTTTATAGGATAAATCTAAAAATTTGAATTATCTCTGATTTAAATATTTTGTTAGGCTTTTAATTATTCTTTTTGTTCGGCTTTAATTTAGTATTTCCCTTGTTATTTTGTTTTATAATGGGCCTCTCAATGAAGCCCTAGTTTTATTATTGTTTATCAAGGCTATCTATAAATAGCCTATGTTATTAGCATACTATTTTGATTGAATAGGAATATTATTATGTAAGCCTAGGATTTCTCTTCCTCCCTTTCTTCCTTTCTTAACTTCTCCTCTTTCTTCTGCACCTTTCTCCTTTCTCTCTCTGGTTTTTTTCATCACTTACACAAGGCATTTATAAAAGTATGGTTGAAAAGACTACTAGGAGATTTGAGTGTCCTTATTAGAGGTCTTATTAAGTCCACTTTGATAATGTGGCTGCTATCAGCTTAGCGAAGAATCTTGTGCATCCTGATAAGACTAAATATGTTGAAATATGTAGGATCAAACGTTTATCATTAGGCCAAAAGCTATAATTATTAGTCAGGGCACAACTCTATTTCTTTAACAATGACCTAGCACAAGTGTCACGTTTTGATTGTGACTCGATCCCATACTTGGGCCTTCGTCACGGAACAATTGCTTCCACACATCTTGGCTAACAATCTTTCTCTTAATAATTGCCCTGTTGGGAATTAAACACATGACCTCAACTCTAATACCAATTGTAAGATCAAACGTTTATTACTAGGCTAAAAGTTGTAGCTGTAGTCAGGGTGCAACTCTATTTCCTTAACAACAACCTAGTACAAGCGTCACGTTTCGATTGTGACTCAGCCCTACACCTGAACCTCCGTCACAAGATAATTGCCGCCACATACCTTGGCTAACAAGATAGAACGTCATTCCATCAAAGATGTGGAGTTAATTGTGGTTGATTTGAACTATATTCCTAGTCATCTGCGAGTGGCTAGCATTCTTACCAAGGGACTACCAAGAGTTAAGTTTGAAGAGTTATCTTCCAAATTGGGTATGGTTGATATTTAATACCATAGTTGAGGCGGAGTAGAAACTTGAGTTCTAAGATACTTGGTCTCTTTTAGTGTCTTTTCATTTTCCTATTAGGATAAGGTGTGTTATCCTTTTTTGGTTAGGATTAGTTTGCCTTTATTCAAATTATTTTTTATTGCTTATAATAGGAGTTTTGATTAGTAAGAACTATCCCTTTTTTTTTATTAGGATTAGGAAATAGCTGTTATTTTATTTTATGTTATTTTCTATTCCTGTAAATTAGGAGTTGCCTCCTATTGTGACGTAACTTTTCACATTAATGTAGAAAGGTAGAGAATGATGAGTTCCTCCGTTAAATTTACAGTATCCTTTCTATGACTACTTTAATTTGTTATCTAGCCAACTGATGTAGGATAACAGTATATTAAATATCCCCTTTGTTTATTTATATGTTTGTTTGATAACTCTGTTTTCCAAATACTTAGGGTATTTGGTGAAATTCGTTGAAGTTGTGTAATAATTGTAACAATTAAGTACCAATTTGTTCTTTTCAGTATGTCAGCTTCTGTTAGATTTCTGTACTTTCAACAACCACAACTGCTGAAATAAATTTACGTGCCAAATTGCATTATTGAGGAGTATGTAGGAGAGATATATGACCTTCAAATCTGTTTTTTCAAAATTAATTATTGTTGTTTTTGTCTGGCTGGCTGAGTTAGAATTTGAATATTTTAATTGTTTTAAGCCTAAATAATTCTCGCTTCATCTTCTTTTACTCTATGTTCTCTTTTCTATTTGGCCACTGGATGTGGATGTTTGTACTGTTTTTTCAGCGATTTATGTGTGAACGTCAATGATTTTAGGGGTGGCCAGAAGCATGATATGTGGTTGCCAATTGAGAAAATTAAGTCAGGGAAATTGCATCTGGCAATAACTATTCTTGATGATGATAATAGAAAGGTATCTTTTTCTCCCATTTACATTGATCATACGGTTTTATTGTACAATTATTGGTAGAAGTTGAGGAAAGATGTAATCAACAGAAAGTTATAGTCAGTTCATAGGGAAACTAGTAGCTCCTATTTTCTTTTTTTGGTACAGTTGTTGGTATTTGTTTTACTTTTAATTGATTTTTAATATATATATATATGTGTGTGTGTGTGTGTGTGTGTGTGTGTGTGTATATATATATAGGGGGTTGATGATCCATGTGGACGGAAATCCCTGAACAATGAAGAAAGAAGACCCTTTGCAGATGAGACTGTTGATAGAAGTTCCTTCCCATCAGCGTTGTCAGAAACATCCCACAATGTGGCAGATAACTTTGAGCCTATAGATGTTGAAGGGCAAAGGGAGACGGGAATCTGGGTTCATCGCCCAGGAAGTGTAATTTCCCAAACTTGGACATCTAGAAAAGGGAAGAGTCGACACCATTATACCGAAATTCGACGGGTAACTAATGATCTAAATGACAGTTGTACTTTGAACAATAACTGCAGCGGTCCTGATGATAATCCTGAAGAGAAGCGTAGAATGAGATCATTTAAGAGGAGCCTGCACAAGATTGGTGCAGCATTTAGCAGGAGTTTGAAAAGGGAGGAACAATCAGGTGGTGATGTGGGCCGATAAGCAAGAATTATTGTTTATATTTTTAATGATTTGATTGTTATTTGGGATTAATGGATATGTAATTAGATAATTGGGTAGTTTATGATTTAATTTGTTAATAAAGGCGTTGAAGCCTAGGGAGACATTATCTCCTTGTAGTATTTTATTGGGAATTTAGTATTAGAATTTTTTATTTCAGTTGCCTAGGGCTCTGGTTGAATAGAATAGTCCTCCCTTAATTATTGATTCAATTTATATTGACAGGAGGCTTTGGAGAGTCTGTTCAATGTTCAATCTCCACATGCCAAGGAGATTGGTGGTTTTCCCTCTGTTAAGGTTCAGAGAAAGGGACATCAACTGGAGGGGATGGCCCAGAGAGTACAAGTAAGGGAAATGTTAACGATACGAAAAAGAGTATATTGAAGCTTGCAGAAAAATCTTCTCGTGGCCTCAAGTAGGGTAGTCTACAAGAGTCCGAAAAGTGAAAATTTGGATTTTTTACATTTTTTAAAAAACATATGAATTTAACGATTAATATTAAAAGAAATGTGTGATATAACGGTTTAAATTAATTTTAATAATTGTGTGTAATAAAAAATTATAAATTTTAATTGCACATTATTCATGATTTTAATTTAATAATTCAAATATAAGGAAATGCAAGAAATGTACATATGACGGTTTGAAGAGAAATACAAAAAATTCATTTCCAAAAAGTAATGACACCCTTACGGGTTTTCTGAAGAGTATGTTAAATTTGTGGAACCCTAGTGCAGCAAAGCATGAAATGGTAGGAGAGAGAAGAGATGATATCTTGCATAATCATAGTGCGAGTCTCTTGTTTATACTTCGTACAGCCATCATAGTGGATACACTGACAGTACTGGGAATATTTTGGATATCTTTATAATTATACAGGTAACAGGAATTGATAGTAGATTTGGTGATGGTGGTGATGAGTCTTCTATTTTATTGTTATTTTGGGTTATGGAGGAAGTTGGTTCTTCTATTAGTTGGAAAGCATGTACAGGGCTTTACAGAAACAAAAATTGATATTGATTTAGAGTATATTCCCCCTCCCTTCCCCCCCCCCCCAAACACCCCGGGCGGGGGATTTTGAATGGTACGGAATAGCATTATCCAGGTCATAAGCACTTCTGATTATGTGTGTGGGACTAGATGGGTTCAAAGATTGATATTAAGTTGGTGAATAAGAAAATTCTGTCTTTTCTCAGCATGAAAATGAAGAACCTGTTGGCTTGTATTATCCTAAAGTTTTGCTAAGGCAGATTTGAGCCTGATGCTGGTGTGTAGCTTGATAAGCTTTTCGAATGCTTAGCGAGGGTTACATACTAACGGAATAACAAAAGGCTTTTAAATTCGGAGATTTTCATAGAGGTTATCCTATTTAAAACTTTTTTTTATTTTATGGGGATATGGATAGGAACGAGAAAAAACTTCTTTTTGAAGAAAGTTTGGTGATAGAATGGGGATTATGCTTTTTGTCTAATGGTCTCCATCACCGTCCATTATATATAAATGTTTTAAAATATATAAGAAATAATTTTTGTATTTTTTTGTATTTTTTTCATTATTTATAATTATAATAATTAAAAGTTAAAAATTTAATATAACTTAAAAAATAATTTCAATAATTACATATTAGTCTTTCATCTCTTTTAAACTTAAAAAACATAATAGTATTATTTTTAAAATACCTTAGAGATGCAATTATATTATCATAAAGAATAGGAAGTGAATATTAATAAATTAATATTAAGTTTTTGTAAATTAGGATTAAGAATAAACATAAATTAGAATTATTTAAATGGTTTTATTTTAAATTTAATTACCATTTTTAAAATTTTTTAATAATTAACATAAGATTTATCTATTATAACTTATAAAATTTATTGTAAAATTTGTTATTTGAATATTTGTAGTTTTTGTGAAGTTAATTAAAGCTAACATTAACAAGTGGGTTAAACTTTAAATCTAAGTTGTGTAGATATTATTATTATTTTTTTTTATAAAAAAATTCAAAGCCCACGTAAAAATCCACAAAAATTCACATCAAAAATATAAATGAAAAAAAAATTAATAATAGAAATAAGAAGTGAGAAAACACTCCCCACCTCAATCTTATAAAATTACGATTTTACCACATGAGAAATGTGTTTCTGAAAGTTACTTAGTTTACTAATATTTGAAGCACACTCGTTCTCAAGTCTCCTAAATTTTTTACCAAATTCTAGCCTTTTTAATGTCTTGAAATTTTGGAGGAGCTAAGGTGATACTAGAGATTCTTTTATGGACAAATTTTTATAAGAACCGAGGCAAAGATTGAGATGTCGAGTACTTAATTTTTGAATACTTTCGTTATTTGGACATGTAGTCAGGTACATGCACGCAGAGGGGAATAAAAAAGAAAGCAAAACCATTTAATCATAAAGTACAATAATGAATGATTCAAATCTTAAGGTTTATTAATGCGTGAGCAACAGACACTTTACAATATGATTCGACTAATAACTTAGGACACCAAATAGTTTCCCCATCGAGCATACAACCCCAACACTTGCTTTTGCAAGCAATAGTTAGTAGTGTTTCCTCCGGAAGTCCATAAACGTCTTGATGTCATCTGTTGGTTAACAAATCATTAGATTCTTCAACACAAAAGTGCAAGGTACCATACAACTCTGATTCCCTGTAATCCTAGAGTGCATGAATATATATGCACAATATCGTTTTGATCATCAGGTTAATTCTTCAAAATACATTGAAAAGAAATACCGCTAAAACCTTTCTCTTGGCGAACCACACGTCTTACAATCTGTTTCCACATACCCATCTTAGGCACAAAACCTTGCTGCACCATTTGCTTCACTGCCCAATCCACATCACCCACAAGATTTATCTTGCACAGTCCCTGAATCATCAACTTATAGGAAACAAAGCTCGGAGTGATACCCTTTGAAACCATGTGATTCATGAGATGTTTAGCTTCACCAAACCTCTCAGCATCAAGCAATCCCATCAAAACCTCTTGATAAGAACTTGCATCAGGAGAACACCCCTTAAGCTGCATTCTCTCAAATAGCTCCTTCCCCTCTTCAACTCTCCCCTGTTTTCTAAGCCCTGAAATCAAGATGTTAAACGTTATCGTATCAGGCCATATCCCATCTCTTTCCATTCTATCCAACAACACAAACGCATCATCCACCTTCCCTTTTTCACACAAAGCATGCATAAGCGTAGAGAAAGTTCTCACAGTGGGTTCACATTTTATCTTAGGAAATTCGTCGAGCACTTGGAATGCAGCCTCCAACTTGCCACAACCACACAGGCCTTTTATGAGTATATTGAAACAACAAGCATCTATCTCGACGCCTAACTTAGGAGCAGAGGTGTAAACCTCATGAACATAATCAAACAGTTTCGCAGACACAAGGAGGTTGAGCACGAAATTGAAGGTTTTCACGCTCGGCCAACAACTAAACTTGGGCATGTCGTAAAGGGTCTCGATGGCTTTGTTTATACGACCAGCCATGTGGCCGTAGACCTTGATGACGTTGTAGAAGAAGTCGTCGGACAAACGACAGTTCCTCTCGAGCTTGATTCTATGCATCAGATTGTCAATGGCGTCGAACATTTTGGCCTGAGCGAGTTTGTGGATGATGGAGAGGTAGAAGGCTTCATTGGGTTTGTAGTCCTTGCGCTTGGAGTAGAGTTCCAAGACAGTTATAGCTGAAGATGGGTGTGTGAGGGCGTTTACGATGTTCAAAACCTCTTTGGGAGTTAACCAGTCTTTGTGGTTCAGCCTTTTCAGAATGGCAGAATCTCTGTCAGACGCTGAAGAAGAAGAAAAAGGAGAAGAAGAAGACGGAGGAGGAATCGCAGTGGCAAAGGAAATTGCAAAAGCAAGAGAGTTAAAAATCAAAGGGTGAGCGATTTTGCAGTAATCAAGAGGAGCTCTTGAAATCATGTTCGTAAGTTCGAAATGTAGGAAATTCGTCGAACCCTTGTACCCAATTTCATACCCGAATCGATCCTAAAAGGCAAAACATCGAAGGAATTCATTTGCCGCGCATCTTCAACGGGGGATCGATCTGGATAGTCCGGCTTCCCTCAATTAGGATCATCAACGGAGCTTTGCATCTAATTTGGATTTTCAGTTATTTTTTTGGTCGACTGCAAACAGTTTATATTTAACTAAAATATTTGTTGCACGTATCATTTTTAATATTTAATATATCAATATTATAAATATTATAATGTAAGAATATAATTATAATAATAATAATATTATTATTATTTATATTAATATTATTATAATTATATTTTTATATTATAATTGAATATAAAGATGTAATTAAAATTATAAATATATTATAAATGTCACTTTATATTTAATATTAAAAAAAATTTATGAATTTTCATTATTAAAATCTAAAATTTTAATTTGACGGTAAATGTTAATCAAATTGTATGATTTAATGGTGTACAGTTTTTAAATTTCTAAACGCACTATATATACCTTTAAGAATGGGATGATGCCATAAATTAAGAAAATGAATTTTACTTCATTTTTCGAATATTCTTAAAAAAATAATAATAATAAAGAAACCATTTGTTTCAACTCATTTTACAATTTTACTTATTATAGACTATTATTGTCATTAATGTTATGTTTAACAGTTTAATAGACCAATAATGGAATAAAATAATAGTGGAAGAAAGTATAATAATCAAAGGTGAAACATTAAAATATGTGTTACTGTATTATTTAAAAGTTTAATATAGGCCTACATACTATGTTTTATAAATAAAATGCTACTATAATAAATTTTTATTGAAAGAAGATATTATAGTAATTACATTTTTAAACTACCTCATTCTATCATTGACCCTTAATTTAAAAGAACAATAAAATTAAAGTTTTTGATAATAAGAAATAGTCTTAAAGTCTTTTCTTTATCATTTCATTTTATTTTAAAATAAACTTTAAACATGTATTTATTCTAATTTAATTATTCTATTTTTTTGTCATCCTTTCATTGACCATTCATCCAAACATACCTTAAAACTACATATGACAATTTTGTTGGGCAGAGGAGAAGAGTGCCTCCCCGCTCCCCATAACCATCATCAATTATATCCCACATCTCCATTCCTATTGCCCACATTGGGGGAGATTTCTCTTCACCCCCATTCCTTATAGAGATGCAAGTTTTGATAGATATTTTGAAATTTTTTATAAAAATTAGGAAAAATAATATATATATATATATATATAAACTTAAATTTAAAGTCCAAACTCTTTATTCATATTATCTAACAAACTTTAATTAAGTTTATAAAAACTACAAATATTCAATTAAGAAGTTTTACAACAAGTTCTATAAGTTATATCAGATAACTCTTAATAAAGTAAGTTACTTCTAACAAAAAAAAGTTTAATAAAAAGATAATTAAAATTTGAAATAAAATTATTTAAGTAATTATAATTCTTATATTTATTCTTAATCTTAATTTACAAATAATTACTGTTATTTTTCTAAATATCCACTTGCTATTTTTCAATATAATGTGATTGCAAATTTAAGGTATTTTGAAAATAATTTTACTATATTATCTATGTCTCGAAGAAATAAAAACTATTATGTATTATGTAATGAGTGAAATTATTTTTTACGTTAAAATTAAATTTTTTAATTATTATAAATATAAATAACCATTAAAATAATTAAAAATATAAAAATTTGTGTGTGTGTCTATATATATATATATAATTGGTGGGGATGAGACTTTATAAGGTGAGATATATGATCCTTATTCCCATTCTCATATAAATTTTTTTCCAAATGTTGATTTTTAAATGGGCTAGTCACCCACAAGAATCTATAAATTTTAGAGATCTTTTGTCATTAGTACCTAAAACTCATATTGTGCCAAACAAAATATTATATATATATATATATTTACAGTTAGCTATCATTCATATCCAAATATTTTAAGATTCGTAGCTACTTTTTTTAAATGTCACAAATACATTTTTCTTTTTCTAAAAGAAAATTTAAGGTGTGGCTTGTGTCAGCTCGCTTCCCAAAATATCGGCGGCACAATTAAATATCATGAGACACATGCCTCCTTTGTGGAATATTTCTTTTTTGGGAATTTTTAAAATATATTAAAAATAATTTAGACTTTAAAAATTTATTGAGTGCTTTGTAATTTTTTTAAAAAATTAATTTATAGGATTTTTAACTTTTAAATCACCACTATGTTAAATTTTTCATAAAATTAATTTTATTTTGAAAGGTAGATAATTTTATAAAAAAAAAAAACATATTTAATGAACAATCATATAAAAACTAAAATGAAAAAATCAATTTTTATATTGACTCGGTGTGCTAGTATTGTTAAGATACTTGAGATACGGCTTGGGATATGTACCTACTGGGAGGATTACAAAATGCAAATTTTCAGATCAAACATATAACTATGAGCCCACATGGCAAAAAATATTGAGTTATATTTTTTCTCTTATAATATGTTTAAATTATATCACTTTTCTTGTAAAAAATATACTTTAATAAAAATATTTTTTATATTTTTAAAGTTACTTGTATAGTGATTAAAAATATCTATTTAATTTATTTTATATTTACTAAAAATGATTTTTTTTAAAAATTAGTCAAACATATAGCTAATATCAATTATATAATATAAATAGTAAATATAAAATACTTTTTGTAGAAATGCTTCGAATTTTATTTTATTTTTTTATTTTGGAAGAGGTTGTATAATGCATTTTTTATTTGAGATAATAAGTATATATTTTTTTAATAAATACAAAGTTATATAATTTGAATATCTTGAGAGAATACTTTATTAAAAAACATTAATGAAAAACTAAAGCAGACAAGAACTAAAAAGAAAAAAAAAATGTGCTGAGTATACTGGACCTTCTTTGAATTGAGAAAAAAAAATCTTATTTTAAAAGATAGAAAATTTTATAAAAATTTTGGTTTTTATGAAATTGTTCATTAAATATGAAATTTTTATAAAATTATCTATCTCTCAAAAGAAGATTAATTTTTATAAAAATTTTAGTTTATTGGTAATTTTAAAGTTAAAAATATTACAAATTAATTTTTTAAAAATTACAAAACATGCAGTAAAGTTATGAATTTTTTAAAATAAAATTATTTACTAAAATAAAATAAATTTTAATATCTCAAAATTTTTCTTTATTCTTTTGTAGTTTAATTATAAAATACATTTTTAAAGTTCAAATCATTAAAATTTATTTTAATATAAATTTCAATAATTTATTTTTATTAATTATTCAAAATTATTTTTTCAAAAAAATTAAAATTAAAGGGAAATTTCCCTCTATTTAGAATTTGAGGAACGTCCCCCAATATTCTAAAGAGTGGCATGTCCTCACATGATATTTTATTGTGTAGCGGATTGTGTTAGCCCACCATCCAAAAAAGTGGGTTCAGGTTCAAACTGCAACTAAAAAAATTTGAAATATATATATATATATATATATATGTGTGTGTGTGTGTGTGTGTGTGTGTCATTTTAAAAGGTAGCTGTGATTTTAAAAAAATTGGATATGAATTACAGTTTGACTGTCAAAAAACTGCCTTCTATTATCGCAGAAAACAAGAGAAAATGAGAATGACTAGCACGTTTTCGTGCCAATGTCACAAGGGTTGAACGTGTTCATTGGTGCCATTTTCAGTTCTTCGTTGTTACCGACAAATAATAGTTGATGGTTGTTATGGAACGTAAGAGGTTGTCCTTAACATAGACTTGATGGTTCTTTATGGCACTATTTTCGCTTCTTCAGCGGTGTCAAACAGAGGTTGAAGGTCTTGGCCCAAAATAAAAAAAAAAAAACAAAGGTTGAAGGTTATTCTTGAGCTGGGGAGGTTGTAGCGTGGTATGCCATAATTGTACCATTGTCTTTCGTCAGACACATTTGACGCTTAACGAACTGTACTCAGCCTCAGCTTTATATCAGAGAATTAATTTAAGTGAATGGAAGCGAGAAGCTTCACCTGATCTATGGATAAACCCCAACCTCACTTAGAATGGTGTCCAATATTACTAGCAATATCAACTTTAGATAATGAAAGTATATTCCTCAAAATACTAGGTACATAATACGTTTCTAATAAATTAAAATGATGTCCATTGTTCACAATTAAATGACTGTTGGAATATTTTAAATTAATAATAAATTAGTATTAATTTAATTATTAGAATAATTATGTGTAATTATTAATTAGACAATCAATATTAATCTAAACTAAAAATGGATTGGTTCCTTGTTAACATTGTGAATATTTCGTGATAGATTGAATTACTTATAAGTTTATTGGGTAGAGACTTCAACTTATAGCTCAATATTAATCAGTGATTATCCCATTAAATTACTGATACAAAATCAATAGAGTTTTTTTTTGTATGATGATGAAAACATTATTATTTCATTAATAATATTAAGTCTATCATATCATAATTATCCTTCTTTTTTAATCATTATCATCAACCACTTCCATTATCTCCACTATCAACCACTCTCCATTTTGTCTACATAATTATTCCTTCTTGTTTTGGCATAAATATATGAGGGTTTCATTCTTCATTAAAAAAAAAAACCTCTATAGTAAAATTGCTAAGTGGTGTATTATCTATTATGCTATCTCTCTTAAATATTGGGTAACAGTGGGTTGTAATTATCTACCAATTTACATCAAATGGTCATTATTTCTTCATTCTCAGGTTAGTGTATTATATTTATTATCTCATAATTTTGAACATATAATAATACGTTATCTTTGCAAATTTTATTACTTGAACATATTATGATACGTTATTTTTTTTAGCAAATGGTCTCTGAGCAAGGTTCCATAAATGATTTTTATCATTTGTTTTGTTGTATATGCCTTCATATCATCTTATTAGAATTTCTGTTTTGCTTCATCAGTATATATGTATCTTACTTGATCAAACATGATAAAATGAAATACACTAGAAAAAAATCGAGATTAACTTAAGGACTGTGTTAACTATTAAATTATGATCAAGGGCTTCATAAGGTACGAAGTGGAAAAAAAAAAAAAAAAGCTTCCATTAACAATAGGAGTAAAAATAAAAATTTTCAAGCAACAAATACTTTGAAATTGTAGCCTTTTGATTGAAACTAGTTTAGGTGTTTTACTCCTTGAGAAATTTTGAGTAAAACAAAATATATTTCGAAGCCCAAAATTAGCGAAAATAGGTACATCCTCCATTGAAGCAACTGCTGAAAAAACCTTAGGTTTCGAGCAAAATTTCTCCCAAATATTGTAAATTTTATGAAAATTAATATATGGGTATTGTAGATTGCTTAAACATGAGTAAAACGGCACCAATTTTGTCCCCTGAAACACAATATTTTAACGGGTTGGGTTTTGGTTCAAAAAAACGAGTTAGGTCAACCCGATGAAAGGTGGAAGACAATGAATAGTGGCATTGGTCAAAACCCACACGCACTACCAGAGAGTGATGGTGTGTGAGACTCACGCTCTAGTCATCTAGTTCCCAAACTCTCATAGTTTTGCTCTCGCGCTTTGTTCTATTTTTGGTGATTTTTTGAGAATTTTTCAAACCCTAGAAATAGGAGTGTTGAAATTTCTTAAAGATTTAGGACCTCAAAATAGTATGTAACTGAGGTGTTTTGATCTGAGAAATTTTGTATACTGACTAGATATAGTGACAAACAGAATTCTCAATTCACTCTCCTTGATGACATCTTAATAAATTAAATGAATTTATTTTGCATAATTTGTTAATTTTTAACTCATATTATGAGTTGTGAAATTAATTTATGAATAATAAAAATCCAATAGGTATCATAATTATTGGTATATGCCCTTAAATAATTATTAAGGGTAAAATTAGTCACCAAGTGAGGTCTGAAGTGTTTTATTTATATTAACAATGGATATGCCTTATTAGTGTGACATTGCTAATATAATATTGTGAATTACTCTTATTTATGACTTGTTATCAACGTTTTTAATTAATGTTTTTTTTTATAGTTTCTTGTATCTTATAGATATGAGAACTATGAATGTTTTTTTGTGTGATTCTTATCATGAATTAAATCCAAATTGACATGAATGAGTTTTCCTTAGTTTATTGTGATCTGGGGCCCTTAGGCGGAATTGCAATAAATAAATTTGTATATAGTTGCATAAACTAAGTTTATGAAGGAAACTTTATTTCATAATTATGTTATTTTGACATAATTAATGTTTTTTATTTTTTTACTATCCTCAATTTCTATATTCCAACAACTATCTTCAGTGAAAACTCTTAATGGGACAAACTATGACGACTGAAGTGAGTCTTTGGACATGTCTTTAATAATCATTAAAAAGGATTTAGATTTGAAAGTCTTAAGACCAACAAAGCTCACAACTAAGTTAAGTGTTGTTGACAAAACTTACTACAACAGGTGGCATGAATCAAATAGAATTTGTTTTATGATCATGAAATTCATCATTGATAAGACCAACAAACAAAGTATTCTTGAAAACGATTCTGCTATAGAATATCTGAAGGTTCCTGGTAAAAAATTTAAGAAGTTTAAAAAGACTCAGAAAGCATATTATCTATCACTGCTGGATAATATACGCTGTGATGGAGTCTCTAATATGCGAGAGAATATGATGAAGCTTATTAACTATTACAATAAATTGAAGTCATATAATGTAGATATAGGGGAGAGTTACTTGGTCTACAGAGTGTTACAATCTCTTCTTGTTGAATATAGGGTCCTCAGGACCATTTCTAATTTATAAGAAGTTGAGTGGAATATTGACAAGATGATTTCCATAGTAGCTCAAGAAGAAGAATCATTGAAGAAAGCTAGCTCTCACACTCATAACATTAATTATATTTCTTAAGATTCAAGTAGTAAGGATGAAAATCAAGAGCAAAAAGGTAGGAAGCAAGATGGAAGAGCTAGTAGCAAGAAATCTTTTGGAGCTAAGAAGAATGTAAAGCATAATAAAGGGTCAGAAGAAGAATTCGTTCAAGGGTAATTGCTACTACTGCAAGAAGTCTGGTCATAAGATATTAAATTGCTCTATGTTATGGCATCGACATTTGGGCCATATATCTAGAGAGAGATTAGAGAGGATGATCAAATAAGACATATTAGGGAAGTTGGATTTTTCTAACTTAGAGACATGTGTCAATTGTATAAAGGGAAAACTTCACGCTAGGTCTAGGACTAAAAGAGCAAATAGGTTTGAGAACATTTTAGACTTAATCCATACAGATATATGTGGACCTATTACACTAGTTGCCATAAGTGGATTTAAGTACTTTATCACCTTCATAGATGATCATTCCTGGTATGGGTGAATTGATTTATTACATAAGAAATTTGAGTCATTAAATGCTTTCAAGACATTTAAGGTAGTAGTTGAGTTGAAAACTAGGAAAGCAATTAAATGTAGGGGATCTGATAGGGGAGGAGAGTTTTATGGCAGATATACTAAAATAGGTAACAATCTTGTCCCATTTGCTTTGTTTATGCAAGAACATGTCATTGAAGCTCAGTGTATAATGTTAGGCATTCCTCAACAAAATGGAGTTGCTGAAAGACGTAACCGTACCTTAATGGATATGGTCAAAAGTATGATCAACCACTTCTCTTTGCCAAAATTTCTATGGGGTGATGCATTAAAGATTACGGTCTATATTCTTAATCAAGTTCTAATTAAATCAGTTCCAAAGATGCCGTATGAATTATTTTTTGGTAAAAGACCCAATTTGAGGCATCTTCGAGTTTGTGGATGTAAAGCAGAAATAAGACCGTATAATCTACAGCTCAAGAAACTTGATCCTATAACCATAAGTGGATTCTTCATAAGATTTTGCACTGGATCGAGAGGGAGCAGGTTTTATTGTCCTACTCACACTACCAGAGTCATTAAGTCAGATAGGACATTCTATTTTAAGGATGACTTGGATAGTGGGAGTAGTGTGTCCATGATAATTAATCTACGTATAGAAGATACAACATTACCTTTGCCTATTTCATCTTAACAAGCATTCCCTAGTTACTTTAATTAGATGATGCTGCTGGTGAAAATCCTATAGATTTTAACATTAAATAACCTATAAAAGATTTATAGGTGGTAGCTAATGAATTGAGAGGGTCTTAAAGAGTTTGCTACCATATAAGATGATTATATAGTTTACTTACAAGAATTTGAATCAGATGTGATTGATGGAATTGACTTTATCTCTTTTAAAGAGACAATAACAGGGCTTAGAAATTACCTTTATATGTGATAATAATGTTTGGATACATATTGAACTGCTAAATGGACATAAACCAATTGGTTGCAAGTGGGTCTTTAAGACTAAGAGAAAGGTAAATGGTGAAATTAAAAGGTATAAAACTAGACTCGTAGCTAAAGGCTATAATTAGAAAGAGGGCATTGATTATACATATACATTATCTCATGTATCTACTAAGAATGCTCTTAGGGTAGTCATAGCTCTTGTTACACAATTTGACTTTGAACTTCACCAAATGGACGTCAAAAGTATATTTATGAATGGAAATTTGCATGAGGATGTATATATGAAGCAACCTAATGGATTTGTAAAATTAGGGAAAGAACATCTTGTCTGTAGACTAAATAAGTTCATCTATGGACTAAAGCAAGCTTCGATGCAATGGTATTTGAAGTTTGATGAGGTGATTACTGCACTTGGATTCATCGAGAACATCACATATTAGTACAGCTATCAGAAATTTGAGGGGTGTAATTTTGTAATTTTTGTGCTCTATGTAAATGACATCCTATTAGCCAGTAATTCTATGGGTTTATTGAATGAAACCAAACAAATGTTTTCGTGCCATTTTGATATGAAAGATCTTAGTGAAGCCACCTTTGTTTTAGGAATTCAGATTCACCGCGATAGATCATGTGGCATTTTGGATTTGTCTCAAATAGCCTATATTGATTGAGTGTTGAAGAAGTTCAACATGCACTCTTGTGCCCCTTGTATTGCACCTATACAAAAAGTTGAAAGATTGTCAAAATCACAATGTCCTTAAAATGATAATGAAAGGATTACAATGGAAAGAATTCCATATGCATCTGCAGTTGGTAGCCTCATGTATGCTCAGGTATGCAGACATCCAGACATTGCCTTTGCAATTAGTGTACTTGGCAGGTACCTGAGTGATCCTGACCATGATCATTGGAGGGCTGCAAAGAAAGTCATGAGATATCTTCAAGGTACAAAGCATCATCTGTTAACTTTCAAGAAGACTGAATCATTGAAAATTATAGGCTATTCTGATTCAAACTATACATCGTACATTGATGATTGTAAATCCACTTTGGGATACATTTTTATGATGTCTGGAGGAGCTGTTCCATGGAAAAGTGCTAAGCAATCAATCACAGCTACCTCAACTATGAAAAGAAAATATATTGTTTGTTATGAGGCTACTCGTCAGGCTACGTGATTGAGGAAATTGATATCTAACATGCATATTGTTGAATATATATCAATACCTCTAACCATATATTGTGATAGTTCATCTACTGTTTGCTTTTCCAAAACCAGAGGAATTCCAATCGTACAAAACACTTTGATGTTAAGTTCTTGTTCTTTAAAGAAAATATTGTTGAATCTCAAACTCATTTGATTCACATACCAGGTGAGCATATGTTAGCGGATCCGTTGACCAAAGGTTTACCCGTAGGAGTCTTCAAATATCATGTCACTATATAGGTATTGTTGAAAATTTTGATGTAGTCTTGGTTTAATGGGAGTCTGAGTTGAATCCATAAGGGATTTTTGTGGTGTAAATGTGACTTCAAACTATTATTTTGTAATCTATTCTATTCAGATATTGGAACTAAATCTGTGATAATGCTAATATCACTTGTTTCCCTATCAGATTCAGTGATTATGCATGATTTCTTTATGAACTTGGTATAGTTTAGTATATACACATCTATATGTCGTGATGAATATTGATTGTTTAATTTTGTTGATTAATTTAATTGTTCTAATAATTGATCAATGCTATCTAAGTAAGAGATTGTTGGAATATTTTAAATTAATAATGGATTAGCATTAACCTAATTATTAGAACAATTATGTGCAATTATTAATTAAGCAACCAATATTAATTTAAACCAAGAATAGATCAGGTCCTTGTTGACATTGTGAATAATCTGTGATGGATTAGATTACTCACAAGCTGGTTAGGTAGAGACCACAATTCACAACCCAATATTAATTAGTAATTATCTCATTAAATTACTGATACAAAATCAATAGAGAGAGTTTTTTTTGGTATGATAATGGAAACATTATTATTTTACTAATAATATTAAGTCTATCACACCATGATTATCCTTTTCTCCACTATCAACCACTCTCTATTTTGTCTACATAATTAGTCCTTCTTGTTTTGGCATAAATATATGAGGGCTTCATTCTTCATTAAAAAAAAAAAAAAACACCTCCTCTATAGCAAAATTGCTAAGTAGTGTATTATCGATTACTCTCTCTCTTAAATATTGGGTAATAATGGATTGTAATTCTCTACCAATTTATATCAAATGATTAGTATTTCTTCATTATCAAGTCAATGTATTATATTTATTATCTCCCAATTTTGAACATATAATAATATGTTATCTTTACAAATTTCATTTCTTGAACATATTATGATATATATATATATATATATATATTTATACATATATATATATATATATTTATTTATTTATTTATTTATTTAAAGCAACGACAAGTTTCAATAGCTTTCATCAAAGTGTTTATTTGGTTTCTCATGAAAGTGAACTTCTCATTTGGGTATACAATTTGGATTGCAAGGAATTTTTGCATTGTATTAGAAATATAAATAGTATATTTTTAAATCTGTACAACAAGTATTATGAGAAATGCTTGCTAAATATGATTCAAAATATACATATGCAATCAATTCACCTTTCTTTTCAAACCAATTTTTGCATTTTGAGAAACTATCTAGACTTTTTACAAAAATGACATTTGGCACTTTTTTCTCGTTGTGAATTGGAAATGAGGGCTCGTTTAGTTTCAAGGCTGGTCCCTTACTCTCATTATGTTTCTTTCCTAATTTCTTCTTAGTTCCTTGATAGTTCACATAATTGATCAAATGATTTCCTTATTCATAAATCTTATTTTCTCATAAACTAACGTACTACACAATTCATGCACATTCCACTTGTCTTTTATAGGGTATTATACTTCATTTGGAATTGACCATAACTTAGGCAATAATGAGTTAAAGATAAGCTGTACAAGACAATTTTCCATCCACATTCAATTCCAAAAACTTATGTCTTACTATTATGGTCATCAAACTCACGAGTCAATTCAATAAATTCATAAAGCTTAAAAACCATGCTAGTCACATGTAGAATCTGAATCTATGTTAACTTAGGTGACTCGACCATAACTCATATAGACTCACTCAATGTCATCCAAACTTTATTTATTAAGGACTTATTTGCTATTAGTTCATCTAACACATAGTTCTTTTTGTGAATAGATATCAAGTTATTGGCCAAAGTAAACATTTAAAAAGATGCAATTCAGAAAAACAAAATGTTCAGTTTGATATCATACTCGCAAAATCTATCAACCTTAAGTAAAATAGTGAAGTATGATCTATATATGTTTGTTCAAAGTTTATATTTAAGTACTTAAATATTCTCTTTTTAAATCTTTTTCTATGTTGAATACTATATATCATTACATATACACAAGTTTACTTAATGTAATCTGAATTGTATTTGAATAAATTTCTTATTATATATTGTATTTGGATTATGTGATTATGTATTTTAATAATGATTTATTAATAAAGATGTTATGAATCTACATTAAAACTTTACCTCTCCCAAGTTTATTAAAACTCAAATTGAACAACATTGCTTCCTTCCTTCTATTACCATTCTCTATAAAGAAGTTAACGAGGGTGAAGGATAAACTCGAGATATATGGGCAAGATTTACGTCCAAACTGAATGGTTTCATTGACAATAATGAATACAAAGCGACATGAGTTTATGTCGCCTAGGATAAGCTACTATTCGATAGTAAGTCTGGTTCACTTCAACTTATTCAACCAGTCAACGAGAAAAAAAAATGTTTTTATTCATTTGGTTTGGTATACTTACAAGAATGCAACTGTGCCTACTATGAACTGTATGTCTAGTTCCTAATTTCTTCCCTATAGAATGTAAGGTATCACTTGACTGTACAAGATCACTCTACAAGAGTCGTCATCAAGATTTGTGCTGCTTCTTTTTCCCTGCAAGAATCGGTTGTATCTGCAAGTGCCTTTTGAATGCCTCATTGAAAAGGATACGAGAATGGAAGGCTTTAATAATAGGTAGCCATGCCAAAATTGCTATAGGAGTGAAAAGAACTATACCCATTCCATAATCATAAGCTCTAGCAAGTGCACGAGTGAAGTCCCACATTCCTGTGTGTTCTATCCGTTCTATCCAGGGCCTCATGGCTTGAGCAATCTGAACCAACAAAAATATAAGCTAATTTGAGTTAAAAGGTCTACATTCACATTTGGTATATCGTTGATTTAGGTTTTGTCATCGACTAGAAAATAATGTATAGCAAAGTCCTCAATTTAATTATTTCGGTCAATTTAGTAGTCATGTTTGCTCACAAAATGACTAAGTTGATCCTGAAATAAGAAAATAGAGGACATAAATGTAAATTATGTTTTTTCAGGGATAAAACCTGAATCAGCAATAAATTTTAGAGACTAAATTGTGAATATAGTCGACTTATTTATACAAGTGTTTTATTTCAACAAGGACACTAGAGATTACCAGTATCATGCCCCAGGCAGTTGGCATGAATGCCAGGCAGCAAACAAACAGGTCCATCAGAGATAGTTCGCATATAATGGATAGAGTTATGATGACGGAAAGAACACCGATGAACAAGAATGCTTTGAAAAATCGGAATCCAAGCTGATAATTAGCACTGAATAGTTGCCTTCCCATGTTGACAGCCTGCATAGATATATACACGTAACTAGTGCAGCACCTACTATAAGATTAACAGATTCTTAAACCATGTTCCAAAAGCAAAAGACCCTTCCTTAAAAAGACCCTTGCTGTTATTGAACAAAGTTATGTTCAAAAATTTTTGTTTAAATAGATTATTTAACATAGTTATGTTCCAAAAATAGAAGATGAAGTGTTGAGAATCATCCAAGATCCTGATCAATCAGTCATGGGGCTATATTGTATCACAAACAACGTGATGCATCATATACTTGAATTCGATCACTTGCCCTCTTCTGTCAAAAGGTTAAGACTGAAGCTTCCGACAGATTAAAGACAACATGTTTGCAGCCCTTTGTTAACGTTAATAGCATCCAAAAAACAAGCTGAACTTTTTACGGGTTCAAGTCTTCAGCTATAAAATTGAGGCTAGCGACTAGAATGGACCCAAGATGAGACCCAATAATAAGAAATTGATGCTGGCAATTGAATTTACCACCAAAACATAAGCATAAAGAATATAAATTCAATGAACTAAACGATGAGGTTGCTATAAATAACAATCTAGTTTAAATAATTAACACAGGTCAAATTCAAAGTGATGCCTTGTTCACTACTAAAGTCTCCTGAGAATGCTTATAACTGATGGGAAGCAATGCTTCTAACTGCATAATCAATTCGTTAACAAGAACTTCATGGTATTTGCTCTGGAACAGTAGAATATTTACAATCATGCTAATATAGTTTAGGACGGTTGCGCCAGAAACTTAATAATTAACCAGACTCAAAATATGTTTAACCCAGTAACTAGAGCTAATTCATTTTTTAACCCATGATGACCCTTAGTTGATGACAAGTAATATAGCATATATGCTTTTTTTATATAGCTGAATACTTTTAAAATGATTACAGGAAAGGAGATAAAGAGAGATTACCTTCACCAAGAGAAAAACTGCAAGAATCACAACCCATGAAAGGACATAAACCACAAAATTCTTGCTATGATGAGAGATGTCCAGGTGATAGACCAGGCCATACTGATAGATGAAAAATCGAAGAGAAAGCAGTATTTCAATCAACCTGGAACGGAGACCTGACCGTCGCAGATGGGCTTGCTCATCATCCCACCAAGAATGCCAACTTTTATCCTGTTGTATTCCTATACCACCCTGTTGCCTGATCCATTTATTCCATTCCTTCCAGTCATCTACTGTCTTGGCCCAGCTGAATCCAGCAGGGTTAAAAAGAAAAGGTGCACACAACCAAGTCAGTGACATGAACCAAATGGCGTAAGTTATTAGCACATATGCCACGCTACTTTGGTAAGACCTCCTGAACATATTATAAACAATCAACAGAAGCATCAGCTCAAACCCCTTGACAAAGTGGCTTCTTGAATACAATCTGTAATTTTCAGTGAAGCTAGAATGGAACACGACAACTTTCCGCCCTGTGGGTCTGTACTTTGCACCTCCATGCAAGATTGTTCGACCAAAATAGTGGGTTTTTGTTCCAAGGGAGAAAGTGAAGAAAACAGCAGCCAGCTGCAACTGCATGAGGACAAAATCTTTCAGGGCTGTCAGGAAGCCTTTCTCAAGGCCTATTTCCATCACCATTGGTAATCCTGTTAAAAGCCCAAGCTGTATAAATGACTGGGAGGCTAGAGCTGTTTCCAAGGATTGTACATTCTTGATTCGAGCCTCAATAATAAGTGCTCTTTCCAACCCACTAAGCACCAGGTATAGCTGCCCGTAGAGAAATACATATATTCCTATCACTGAAATCTGTGGAGCAATCCAGGAGGATTTCAAATCAATCAGACCTCATGGTACGTATATCATAGACAACATACAAAGCTTCCAAATAACATATAAAGAGTTTTATCATATTGCTATGAGAAAACAATGGAAGAACATTAGCTTAATGAGAAAATATGAATTTTCATCAATGATGTAAGCTAGACTGTGTTGCGAAAAAGACAACAATACCTAATAGAAATCTTGAGGAGAAATTTCACTTCGTCCCCCTCATGTTTAGGTCCAATTGCACTTTTTTCGTATATAAGAAATAACATTGTACCCTGATTTGCAATATTATGGTTCCAGCAGTCCAAATTATAGAAGTTATAATTTGACATTAGACTTGGGTAGGAACACACATGGCAGACAAGTGAATGGAGACATGTGCCCCTTTGGTGAAGTACCAATAGAGAAAGCGCAATTGGACCCAAGTATTAGGGTTGCAATATTCCCAAATCTTGATAAATAATATGCTTTTCATGAAAAGAATAAGCAATTACATATCAACACCGAATAAAGGTAAGAAAATAATCCAAATGGAATGACGCTGGAGTTAAATAATGACTAATCACACCAACATGAGTGTGAATTTACTTTTAATTTTCTGGAAAACAAATAGCAATAATGAAATAGTTTTAAATTTAGATCATTACCCACTTGCTACAACATTATAGATGCTGGTTAACTGACATTACCAGATTACTGAAGTAAAAACCAATGGTGGTGAAATAACAAGATAGCATCCGAAAGAAATCGAATTGACGCCCAAGGCGGAATATATCACGGCTTATAGTTTGCTCACTGTTTCCATTTGCAACCTTGGCTTCAAATTTTGAGATCTGGTTCAGGCCTACATCTCGACCTTTGCCAACTTGCAAGTATTCATGGTACGAAATACATCCCCTTCGTAAAGTAGAATTAAATCCTGCAAGGCAGAGATAATTTGTACTTTTCTCTTATAAGATAAAAACATTTACCAGTTAATTACATGAAATTCATCAGAATGTATATTGTTAGAGTGATCAGTTTGTACCAGCAAAAACATCCTCACTCAAGTTAATTGTTTTTGATGCTTTGCTAATACCCCCCCTTGTGATATGAAAAACTCTATCAAATACGTCTGGATGACCATAGTGGAACCGTACACTGTATAAGAGAATAGTATAATAGGAATGATAAGTAAGCATTTGATATATGGAATTAGGGAATAAGTAATATGAGTAAAAGAGTAGTTAATACTTGCATGGAAAATGTTGGAACTTGTTTGTGAAACTAGCAAGAATTATCAAGTAAATTGAAATGTGAAATCAAATTATGTTAGGTTTTTCAAAAATCCATGGATAAAAAGACATACTCTAATCTGTAGTAGCTGACTTTGCAGCATGAGAATATTGTATTTATTCTTACCAAAAAAATAAAAAATAAAAATTTTAACTATTACCTGAGAGGATTAGCCAGAATTCTTTGACCAATAGTAACAAAGCTGGTCTCTTGATATGACATGAACCATGCCAAAGAAGACACACTGCAGAAAAAATGAATATGAAAGACATCCTATTAGTAACATCTTCGTAATTGACTATTGACGTATTAGACATTCAGTAACAGTATTAGAAGTCTACAAAAAATAACTCAATTTCTGATGAAAAAATATTAAAGAATTTCAAAAGGAAAATCCATGGCAACCTGGTGCGTCTCTTCCGCTCATGGAAGGGAAAATAATGGTAGCCTGTGAAGGTTTGAGTCCATTACTGGCATTAACCCATGCAAGGGATGAGACCAGGTTGAGAATGCTCACTCTAATTAGTGGGCTATTGATGTGGACTGCTGGTGATCGTATGATGGTGGGTTTATCGGATTAACATAGATGCTAATTTGAGCCAACACATACAAATTCATTCCCCAACCCTTTGGGTGTCAAGTCTTTTGCAGGTTAGCCCAGTATCAAATGTGCATAATACAAACTTTATTTTGAAATGCCTAATTTTTAACAGCTTGTTGAAAGGAAGATGCATGCTAAGTTGCAAAGTGAATGTGACTATGTGTTTAAAAAATGAAAAATAAGAAATTGTGAATTTTAATAGAAAAGGAAAATGATGGAAGAAAGATCAAGAGTAGGATTGTTGATGAACTATTCTTTGGTAGTATGTTTATTCTCTAGTGAGGTTAGGTTATAACAATTTATTGAACAACATTCTGCCATATTTATTTATAAAATGTAAATTCTTGGTCGTTTTCTTCATGCATTTAAGGACTATGCAATTCATAATGCACATATCATTATTATTTATGAATATTTGATTATAAGGACCTTATTCAGTTTTCCCATAAAGTAAGATTAGCTGAGTGATTTAAATTTATGGCTGCAGAGGGCAAACCTTCCAGTAAATATGTGTTCCCTTAAACCAAGTACTGTAGGAGGGCGCGGCCCTTGGCACCGAAGGAATTCTTGCAAAAGATTTCTCATTTTTAGTGCTTCTTCCAAGTAATTATCCTGTAATGTCAAATACTCATAAGAACATAGAGGAAGTGATTAACCTGTATAGTGATAGCAAAAAGAAGCCTACTTGGTTCATATCAATTGTTTGAAGGGCTTCACCCCGGGTGAATATTATGGCATGATTTTGATTTTCGGGCTTCCCTTCTCCAATATCTGGGGGACCAGGGAGCTTTATGCGATATATCACCTGTGAATGACAAGCGATTAGCTTATAAAGTCATCAATAATTATTTAAGTACCTATATATGATATCTGTAAAACAATTTAAAAAATCTATCAAGAGTAAAGCTGAAATTAGGCTTTTGATTAGATAGTAAGTAAAATTAAGTATTTAAGTTTGAGACATTGATAAAACAATTGTAGAGTTTCTTCTCATAGCTTAGGCTTTTGGGTAGTTGGTTCCTTGACAAGATACTCAGAAGAAATTTATGCTTTCATATTTCTTGTCTCTTTTATGCTTCATGCTGCTCTACCCATGATCTAAATAGGGTAGTAAATTTGTTTTGTAGCCCAAAGTGTAGGAGAGTGTTTACTTGAAGGCTTCATCTTGATACAAATTGATTTGTGGCATTTTCTTTCTTTGATTTTTTTTATTTGTGGTTCCCAGTATCACTGATGTCATAAAATAAAAAGATTTTCACCTCAAACGTTTTAAAAAGCATGAGTATTTGTATAGTAAACATACATGAAACCATAAGGGCAAATTGGACTTTGTTGGCACTATTTAGAGGTACCATAGTTAAATTAAATTACTGAATTAAAACTGAAGGGGGAAAATAAAAGAGTATTTGGCTTTCAGCTTAAATCTGTTGGCCTCATTATAGGTTTGCCGTAACACTTAATTTCTTATAAAGAAATAAAACTACTTTAAATTATGAATATTAATACCTGTATTTTAACATAATCTTTCAGTTATAAATTCTCTACTTTCACTCATAATTCTGCTGTTTAAGTGGCACATTGGCATCAGAAAAGGTTAGAAAAAAAACAAACAAGACTCTTTTCCAATAGATAATGAAGGACAATTAGGAATTGTTTTCTCTAAAAGCTCAAACTATACAGCTTGAGATAATAAATAAAGATTTCTGACGAGGAAAAATTTTCAAAACTAATCCATTACCTGTTCATAACTATTGACAACTTTAACCAGTTTAGATGAATACACTTTGTGAGGTTTACCCTGCACAATCTCCTCCTCTTCATCAACATAAGCAACACGAAGAGATGGATACCTGCAACAAATTGAAGCATACAATGGTCATTGTCTACTTACTCTGTTACAAGATGCAACAAGTGTTTCTCTTTCTTTTTAAAGACCTACTTTTTCATCAAGTCAATTATATCTTGAGCATGGGGATCTGCTGAAGCCCTTTGTGATGCAAACGATTGACAGGAAATGACATAGGTGTATTTCATGTCGGCTAGTGCTTCTAGATGAGCATGTAATGATTTATTACCTCTTTCAGCAGTCTCATATTCCTCAAGAATATCTGCAGTAACAGAATTAGCTGCCTAATCAACTGGCTTCATTGAATTTCTATTTTTCTTTTGAAAATAAAATCAAGCAATTGCAAAGGGACCTAGATACTGGAATTCACTACACCATAGCCCAATACCGATGAATAATGTTAATCATATCAGTTACAAACCTTCGTCTTCAGCAATGTCAAGAAATGCCTGTAATTTTAAAGCTTCTCTGTAGTACATCATTCCTCTAGCTGTTACAAACAGGATAGTGAGAATGAGTACACAATGTGTTACAACAATATGAACATTGAATTTTGTGAATATCACAATATCTGTACCTGTTCTGCTTAGTGTCTGTCCCCGGAAGGAAGCCCACTGTCTAAGCTCTTCTTTCTTTTGATCATCTTTCAAATTTTCAAGATTTTCACAACCAATACGTTCCAGAAAGTTTTTCCACTCATCTAAAGAAATTGGTGCAATATGATAAGAGCTTTGTACAGATAGAATGTTTGAAATACATAATCAAATTTATATTTTATAGTAACCTGGAAATATCTTTTGCATGTAAAAGATGATGGAGACCTCCTCCTGACTTGAATGAAGCTCCTCCAGTGAAAAATTAATGTCCTCAATGTAGTGTGGAGTTATAACACTACCAATCACAAGTAACAGTTTGAGATAGAAGTGTTGTACTGCAATAACATTCATCATGTATTTATTCTAAATTTATGTATCAATTATCTCAATAAGATACGAAAATCTGAAAGGTTGCCCATCTTAGTTTGTTGTATTTGTCATTGAATACTACAATTCCCAATTATGTATCCGTATAAAGATTTATGAATAAGAATATGTTAGGAACCACAAGTCAAGGCAACTTGGAAGTCCCACATCGGATGGAATACCACTTGGTGGGGGGCTTATAAGACCTTTGGACACCCTTTTCTCGTGAGCTAGATTTTGGAGATGAGTTCCACCCAAGGGTTCCATCAAATTGGTATCAAAGCATTACGTTCTCGGACGTGTTGGGTATGTCAATACGAGGATGGAGAGCAGAATTGAAAATTTGGAATAGGACATGGTGGGTATTAAGCAGTGGCTGACCGAGATTAAAGGGGCTGTGGAAAAATTTTCTTCTTACCTTCAGTAGGTTGAGAAGGAGAGACTAGTGGAGGGAGAGCACCAATGGTCTACCACGCCCACAGTGGCTAAAAGTGGTGCAAGAGGTGCAACTGGAGCAACATTATTTCTGCAAAAGGATAACTTCCATTACCGTAAATTGGAATTACCCCTATTTTTTGGAAAAGATGTTCTGGGGTGGATCTTTAGGGTGGAAAGATACTTTTCTATAAATGCAGTGGTTGAGGAAGAGAAGCTAGTTGCAGTAGCACTCTGTTTGGAGGGTAGGGCACTAGCTTGGAATCAATGGTTGGAAGGGAGATCTCCCATGAACACATGGATTGAACTCAAACAGAGGTGATTGCGCGATTCCATTCATCTCAATCTGGAACTAAGTATGAAAGACTCATGTCTTTAAAGCAAGATGGGAAGTATGAAGAATTTCCCTGTTAGCACCTTTGAAGGAAGCACCTGACGAAGTGTTGATAGGGGCATTTTTGAACAAGCTCAAGGAGGAAATCAAGGCAGAATTGAGGTTGTTTCCATCTCAGACTCTTAAACAAGTAATGGACAGGGGTCAGAGTGCAAGAAAGGAACAGAACTTTGGAGAAAGCCCGCACCAATGTGAGCAATGTACAGCCTTGACCGATTAATTTTCCCAAATGGAGCGGGATGACACCCAGCTTTTCACAGGTGAGTAATGGCCACAATTCCAGGCGCCAAATCACTCAATTTGCAACAAAGAGGGCTGATGTCCGAGATGCAAAAACTACATCCTCAAGAGGTCCCAAGTTGACAGAAGGGACAGTGAGTAAACAGGCTTCCAACACAAATGTGAAGGGGAGTCATTACAAAAAGATGACTGATGCTAAAATTTAAAGAAAAAGACGTCTTGGCCTTTACTTTAAATGTGATGAAAAGTTTGGGCCAAATCATCAATGTAAAAATCGTCAATTGAATGTAATTATCCTTTCTAAAGATAATGAGGAGAAAAGTGAGATTGAATTGAGTGAAAGGCTGAACGAGAAGGGTGATACTGAAATGGATGAAGATCATATTAGTAATCCAATGGAGTTGCCCTTAAAATCAATGGTTAAGATTACTAAGGATAAAACTATGAAGTTGGAAAGGGAGTTACAGGGCAGTACAGTGCTGATTCTAATAGACAGTGGGGCATCACATAATTTTATCTTCAACCAGTTGGTAGAACAATTGTCTATACCATTCTAGAAAACTTGCAGATATGAGATAACAGTAAGGGATGGATATCCAATAAAAGGAGACGGCATATGCAAGGATGGGAGTGTTTATATGCAGGGAGTGGATGTTAAACAATCTTTTTACCCTTTTGAACTTAGTGGAGTTGACGTAGTCATGGGCATTGAATGGCTGGAATCTCTTGGTGAAGTCAGAATGAATTAGAAGCAACTAACTATGAGGTATAAAGAAAGTGAAAGAGAGATACCCATCAAAGGTGACCCAGCCCTAGCTAAGACTTTGGTTTCCCTTAAAGCATTGATGCGTGCTCTTAAGGGAGGACAACAAGGGTTCTTTATTGAATTTGGAGTAATATGGGTAAAGGAAAGGGAGGAACCAATGATAATAGAAGAAATCCAAAGGTTGTTAGCTAAATTTCCAGAGGTTGCTACTATGCAAAAGGACTTGCCACCACGAAGGTCCAAGGATCATGCTATTGTGATTAAGGAAGGACACTCCACCAAACTTGTGTCCTTACCGGTATCCCCACTCACAAAAAAATGAGATAGAGAAGTTGATAAGGGAAATGTTAGCGGCTGGAATCATCAGACCTAGTAGCAGTACATATTCAAGCCCCGTGTTGTTGGCAAAGAAGAAGGACAGGAGCTGGCAATTCTATGTGGACTATCGGGCTTTAAATCAAATTACTATGCCAGATAAGTTCCCTATCCCAGCCATTAACGAGCTTTTAGATGAATTAGGGGGAGCTACCATTTTCTCAAAACTTGATTTGAAATCTGGGTATCATGAAATTCAAATCAAGGAGGGCGATGAAGGAAAGATAGCATTTAGAACTCATGAAGGCCACTACAAATTCCTAGTAATGCCATTTGGATTGACCAATGCCCTTTCTACTTTTGAATCCCTTATGAATGACATCTTTCATGAACATTTGCGGAAGTTTATTTTGGTGTTTTTTTATGACATACTGGTGTATAGTTCAGATCTGTCCACTCATGTTTCTCATTTGCACAAGACCTTGGGAATATTACAAAAGCATCAGTTAGTGTTGAATTTAAAAAAATGTGTTTTTGGAGAATCTCAACTAGAATATTTGGGACATATAATCTCAACAGGCAGTGTGCAAGCTGATCCTTCAAAGGTAGAAAGTATAATTAAGTGGTCTATTCCAACTACTCTTAAAGACTTGAAGGGATTCTTGGGTTTAACAGGATATTACCATCGATTTGTGAAGAACTATGGGAAAATTGCTGCCCCCTTGACAGATCTATTAAAGAAGGATGCTTTTAAGTAGAGTGATGAAGCACAACAAGCATTTGATCATTTGAAAATTGCTATGACTACTGTGCCCATTTTGGCAATGCCTGATTTTTCAAAGACCCTCGAAGTAGAAACTGATGCATCGGGAGCTGGAATAGGTTCTGCGTTATTACAAGGAGGACACCCGATTGCTTATTTCAGTCGGGTATTGTCTTCTTAGGCTACACAACAATCAGTGTATGAGCGGGAACTAATGGCGATTGTGTTAGCTATTCGAAAATGGCGGCATTATTTACTTGGGCATCATTTTTTAATTAAAACAGACCAGAAAGCCTTGAAATATTTGCTGGAACAGAAGGTTCTAGATTCAGAGCAGCAGAAATGGATCCCTAAGATTATGGGATTTGATTATGAGATTGTGTACAAGGCTGGAAGAGACAACAAAGTGGCGAATGCTGTTCTAGGAGGGGCGAGGACATAACATATCTACATTTTTCAGTTGGGGTGCTGAGAGACTTGGAGGAATGGGATACTAAAGTGAAACAAGTCGCCAAATTATCCCTTATCATTGACCAGCTCCTAACAGAGCAGACATCTTGCTCAGATTACAGCTTGAACCATGGTTGTCTTATGCATAAAGGCCGTTTGGTGATACCTAAAGGATCCTTTAGAATTCCTTACTTATTAAAGGAATTCCATTCTTCCCCTATCAGAGGACATTCAGGGTATTTACGCACCTACAAGTGGTTGTCAGAAATAGTTTATTAGCATGGGATGAAAAGGGATATCCAAGATTATGTGGCTAAGTGTGAGGTGTGTCAGAAAAATAAATATCAAGCCCTGAGCCCCGCCGGGTTGTTGCAACCCCTACCTGTGCCGCAACAAGTGTGGGAAGACCTTAGCATGGATTTTATTATTGGACTTCCCACCTCCAACCAATTTAACACTATTATGGTAGTGGTGGATAGATTCACCAAGTATGCCTATTTCACTCCTTTAAGTGACCTTTTCACTGTTAAGAATGTTTTAGGGAAATTTGTTAAGGTGGTAGTTAAGTTGCATAGGTTTCCCAAATCCATTGTTTAAGATTGAAATCGTGTTTTCATTAGTAGTTTTGGAGGGAGTTATTTAAAGCTGGTGGTACCACCCTAAAATATAGTTCCAGGTAAACAGACAGGCAAACTGAAGTTGATAAACGAAGCTTGAAAACTTATTTGCATTGCTTTGCAGGTGATAAACCAAGGAGTTGGTTTAACACCACTTATAACCGTTCCCTCATAACAACTCCTTTTCGGGCTCCTTATGGTCGCGACCCACCTACTTTTCTTCGATTGGAGGATGTAGACTCCCTGGTTGAAGATGTTAATGAACAGATCAGAAAAAGGAATGAGGCGTTGTGAGAATTAAAAGACCATTTGGTGTTGGTGCAAGAGAGAATGAAAAATCAGGCTGATCAACATCGTAGGGAAGTCAACTTTCAGATTGGAGAATTTGTTTATCTTAAGCTGAGACTTTACAAATTAAAGGCACTGGCTAACAAACCCAATGAAAAGCTTAGTCCCCATTTTTATGGACCTTATGAGATTGTAGACAAGTATAGAGTAGTAGTATATTGCCTCAAACTCCCTGAAAATACCAGAATTCATCCGGTGTTTCATGTTTCTCAACTCAAGAAGTCTCTTCATCACACAACACCTACTTCTAATCTTCCAGCCGCCTTGATCGAAGATATGGAATTATAGGTTCAACCTAAATTTGTCCTTCAAACTCGCACCCTCACAAATGGCCAGCGTGAGATTTTAATCAAGTGGGCTAATCTTCCAGAATGTGATAGTACTTGGGAGAAATTTGAAATCATTGTTGTTCAGTTTCCTTCCTTTAACCTTGAGAACAAGGTTCGGCTTGTTGACAAGGGTATTGATGCGCTGGCTAGCAGTGCAACTCAAGTCTCAATAAGGACTTATGTCACAAGGAAGAAGAGAGGGGCAAAAAAACGAAACAGAGGGGAGTTAATGGCCTAACAGTAGAGGGGAGTTAGTGGCTTGACAGTGGGGGTGAGGGGGAGTTAGTGGCTTAACAGTTACCAGCCACTGTCATTCAAGTAATAGGCGACTTAGTGGAGCTTCTAGGGTTATGGGGGTTATGAGAAGGTGGAGGCAGAAAGGTGAGGGTAAAAGAAAAGATTATAGGGAATTATTGGGGAGAGACCTAGCTCTCGAATGCTAGGAGTTCTGGGAAGTGGAGTTCCTAAGTCCTTGGTCCTCTACGTTTAGATCAGAAGGCTGAGTGTTGTGGTGTGAGTTGTTGTTGTAATATTTTTCTGGGTTCCTTCAAATTGGTATCAAAGAACCACAAGTCAAGGCAACTTGGGAATCCCACATCGGGTGGAATAACACTTGGTGGGGGGCTTATAAAACTTTTGGGCACTCTCTCCTCATGAGCTAGCTTTTGGCAATGAGTTCTACCAAGGGTTCCATCAAGTGGTATTAGAACAATTTCGATCCCGGACAGTGGTGGCGGTGGCTGGAGAGGAATGAAAAGGGAGAGCCTCCAAAGAGGAAAAAGGCCTAAGTACCAGCCGCCAATGTTGTGGATGTCATTGTTTAAGGGGACAGAAATGTTAGAAACCACAAGTCAAGGCAACTTGGGAGTCCCACATCAGGTGGAATACCACTTGGTGGGGGGCTTATAAGACCTTTGGGCACCCTCTCATCATGAGCTAGCTTTTGGGGATGAGTTCTACCCAAGAGTTCCATCAGAATATTTTTGCAGAAAATTAATATTTGATATACAACTAAACAATATGTACAAGAATGTCAACGTGACTCTTCAACCATAAGCAGAATTTGAAATGCCTTAAAAACCAGATTATAGATATCAAACAAGCAACTATGAATGGTTGAGGTGGGCAGAGAATTGGGTAGAGGTCGGAGACTCAAGTCATAATAATGATTTCTTACGAACCCAAATAACTTTATATCTACAAAACCATATTATTCTTTTCTTTCTCTTTTTCCTGTTTCACTTGCTATGATACCTTCCTATTAATGATGTGAGTTTCAAATGTTTCCACTTTTTTATTCCCAACATGTGCAACATGATACAATGTTAGCAAGATGCACTCACAATATATAATTCTACACTCTTCGACATAACAATAGTTTAACATTGATTTGACAAGTTCACTGTCCTTGATTGTGTAGAGTTCAGAAAGACTTCCTCATTTCACAAGACACATTTAGCAGTCATGAAGTCTCCAAAAAAACAAAAGATAATCAGAGAAAAGAAATAGTTTGATATAAAGGGAAAATAAACAAAAAAAAAAAAGAAAAGAAAAGATTACATATCAATTATTAGTAGCATTAATGTTACACTCTATCCTCAATTTCCCCTTTTTCCTTTGATAAGTAAAAATTCATTCATATATGCCAAAGAACAACCCAAGTATGTATAACAAGAGTTACACCACATTGACAATGAAAGAGTAATCTATTACCTAAATCCAAATCAGAAATAGTAAAAACTAAAGACTGATACAGAATGACAACAGTAAATACCATTTTTGCCACAACAGAAGATCATTCTTCAAAACTATTTCTCTTTAGTGTCATTTGTGGTTGAAGATGTTTTTAACAATAATTACAACATTATGGCAGGATGGAAGAAGATATTTCATGTAATTTGAAAAAGAATGTAATACTCATAATCATATACTTGACCTGAATGACAGCATATTGCATGCTTTAGGAGCCTCAGGCATATCAGCAAATAGAGAAGTAGCGAAAAACGATATGCGCCTACGAGCCTCTAAGTTTGCAGGTACGTCCATTGCTGTATCCTTGACAGTAAGCAACAAATGAAAACGTTTGATCTGCCATGAACAAGTTGATCACATCATTTCAACATGGGTAGTTTTCATACAACAATGAGCTATGCATGTACATGCATCCACTTTGTCTTCATTTATGAGCACACAGGCGAGTATATGCAAGTTAAGGTTTACCATGATCAGAACTGCTAACTTCACATAGGTGTAAAAAAATATTGTACCAGCTCACAATGAAGGGAGAACAAGAAGCAAGCATCAGAGGTAACGGTCTCACCTTTTCAATTATAGGACCACTTTCTGGCAAAGGAAAATGGATAGAATCATCATTGGCAAATAATAGTGGTTCAATAACTCCAGAGAAATAAATGAAATCACTCTCAGGCGGAAGAGGAGGAGACTCTAATATATCGAGTATTTTGCTGCACAAATATAGAAAGTAAATTATAAAACTGAACATCATAGAGGGGTAAAGGACAACAGAATCATTGTCACCTGGAATCAATTATCATATCCTTGGTCACCAGCTCAAACATATCTTGCAGAGCCTTTACAACTTTGCACTGTTGGTTTTTATCTCCCTCAATCTTATAACATTTTAAATAAAAGATAATTAGAACTTAAATATGCTGAATATAAGTATTTGTTAGCATAAATTCCAAAGCCTTTTCTTCAAGAAAAAAAAAATTACCAGAAGTTCAGCTAGCTCAACAATTTTAGCTTGTATAGCTGGAAGCATTTTCATCTTGAAGTTCTTAAGAAGACTTGATCCTTGGATATTTTCTTCAATTTCATTTAGTATCGCGCTTATGATCCTAAATAAGCAGAAATAACAAATAGATCAACATAAATGTCAAAAATTACTTGGTTAGAGGCAAGTAAGTAACTTTAAGCTCTTTAATTACAAGTGCCCATTGGCAATTTAGGAACATGAACATTTTCCAGCATAAGGTAGTAGTTGATCTTAGATGGTTGCATCAGGATAATAACAACACAAATATATATTTCATCTTTTACCTTTTCTCCAGGGTGCCCACAACAAGAATTTCAAGGACATACTTCAATAACTCATAGCACTCCTTGACAGCATAAAACATGTACTTCTCTTTTCTAATCCTTCTGAGAAGAATATCATCCTTTCCCTCAAAATCTTTAGCAATGCTCAAAGCTGCTGAAAACTAGAACAGGCGGCAAGATGAATTTTATTATTGAATAAAAAAATTGACAGTTGACAAAGACTACTCCAGAAGCTCATAATGTTTAGGTTGAGACTGCATTACCTTATTTGCTAAGAGGAAAACAGGCCAGCGAACCATGCCAGAAAATAACTCTGAAGACAAAGGCATCATCATCAAATCCATCTCTCTGTTAATAAAAGCATTGTCAGATGTTTAACTAACTATAGATAGCATGAAAGAAGGATATTAAGATCACCTGTTACTTTGTGTCAAAAAAGAAAAAAATCACCTGTTACTAATCAAGTCTTCCAGTCGAAGATGGCTTATAATTTGATTCCAGACAACAACAAACTTGGCAATGGCATTCTTTTCAAGTGGCATCTGTGGCATGGCAAAATGGTCAATGGAAGAGAACGCAAAATTTGTTAAAATAATCTTATCGCAACTTTGCTAATTTAGAACACACCTTTTGAAATATATTGCTGAAAAGACCTCTTCTTTTCTTTCGACCAGTTCTTGATGATGGTGGGATCAAACAGACATTAAATGCAGAAGGCAAGGAGTAAAATCTGCTTCTCAGCATTCCAAGTGTTCTTATCTATTTTTGAAGAAAAAAGGTGACCCAACTATTGCCTTTATTTGGGGGAAAGAAAACAAGAAAGTGATAGCTTACCTCACCAAGGTGATGCAAGATGCCATAAAGTCCACCAAATATGGTACAGAAAACAGAATACCAAATTTGCGTGTCCATGAAATATACCTTTCATAAATATAGAGAAGAAAAACATACATCAGCCATCAAGATGCTTGTACTGAAGAAAAAGTTACTTAACCAGGAACATTATCCAATATAAAAGACAGATAGATCACTTCACTTATTTACATTCATACTTCAATTAGTATACTTTTTCTATAGGTAAGAGGGGAAATTTTAGAGAGGGGGAAAAAAAAAGGAAGAAACGCAACTAGAAAGGAGGATATAATATGCTCCTGAACATATAAACAAAATAGAAAGCAAAGAGCCAATGAGGCTTAAAAATGAAACAAAGTTGTCTAGTCACTCAATGTATCAGATAGAGAAACTCCCTTCCAAGAACCATAAGTAGAGCACCTACAAGAGGACAACAGATGTTTGGCCAAAGACATTACACACCCTTAAAATGCAGGCAGTCAATTCTAACCAAGTGCACTAGAGAACAACGTAAACCACAGTGACATTGAGTTGAAAAATCAGCACCAATATTCAGAATTAGAGCTGTATAGTGTCCAGTAATTATCTACCACTGTACCAGGTTCAGATTACGTTTAAATACTATATATCTTATCTAAAATCAAAGAAGTGCATGTTTCAGATATGTGATACAGACACTGATCGACTCGCTGACTCTGGGTTTCAGCCAGAAAAAGTGAAAAAGTGAGTGAAAATGGGGGGACCATTGAGAAGAGGAGTGAGCTGTCCTTGGATGAGTTGTCACAGAATAAGCTACTAGGACAGGTAGCTAGTGAGATCTGAGGGAAGATTTTGGAGAGAGAGATAAAAGCTGTTAGAGAGGATATTTGGGCTGGGAGCTGCAGGGGAGGCTCAGGAGAATTTGGCTTGGATTTTGAGAGAGAGCTCTGACCTCTCGGAAGTCAGAGAACCTTGTTTGGTTTCTGTTATTTCCTTTTGGTTGCTTTAGATCCTTTTTTCTGCTACTTTAGCAGCTTGTAACCAGAGAATGTCTCATAAATATAAAATACAAAACAGATTTCCATCAGACTCACAATTATTATAGGAGTCCAGACAGCCACTATTGCACCAGCATTACTTTTGACTGCAACACAAGAACAACTGTTAGAGATATTAACTGATTCAATATGAAACAATCAAAACACAACTAAATATTCAGCATACCTTTTGGAAAAAGCTCATGCCAGTCGTACTTTCTTACACCAATTTTCATAATTTCTCTCGTTGGTGCTATGAGTGGTTTTATCTGCATATATTGTGTCAGCCAATAAGAGTAAGTTATTTGCATGGACTTGATTTATTTTACAAGCAAAGTCAGAATTAAGAAGGAAAAAAAAGACAGAAAAAGAAAAAAAAAAACATCATAATGTTAGTTTTTCTGTTTGCTGACATCCATTTTCTGAAACTAATATATCTAATCAAAGTACCTTTCTTGTACAAAGCCCATGGATTAATTTCAATAAAAGAAGAATAAATTAAGAGAGAAATTAAAAACAATGAAGGAGAATCAGGAATTCTCCTCAAACAAAAGGAAAATTTACGAAGTGTCCATAATGCTTGAAAGCCCGATGTAAGTCAAACTGATTAGACCCCACAAATGCAGACAATCAAGTTTCAAATACTAGATGATCTTTGAGGTACTAAACAGAAACTCTAGCCTCATGACGTTTGACAAAGGCTATTATATGGAGTATGGACAATTATAGAAATTAGAAATCAGCAAGTGAAGATAATAATAAAAATCAAAGGAAAGAAATTTTATTAAACTTTTAATGAATAATGTCTTTTAAAAAGGTGTTTCTATGTCAATCTGATTATTTATGATCCAGTTTGATTAATAAAATTACGAAACCCTCTAAGACAAGGTCTAAATTCAGTATTTCTTTTCCTTTCAGTCCATTGGTGTTACACAACAGCAGATAGTTCTCTTCGTTTCATACATCCTTCTCTAGCAAGGTGCGAGTGGTAGTAACTTGTGCTTAGTTAAAAAGCCATCATGTATCAATTAGCCTGAATTTCTTTCTTGATTCACTTGGAAAAACGTGGGTATATTTGTTTCAATTGTTTGAAGGTATCAAATGGGAGACAATTAACATGAAGTTGTTTGCTATATCAAGAGCACTAACAACATTTCACTGAATATATATACTCATTGAACACCAAATGGAAACTTTAAATATAGTACTTTCTTAATTAAATAATATAATTAGAAGTAAAAAGATTTGTGCTTGCAGTTCATAAGATGAACAATAAAGTAGATAGTCAGCTCTATATGATCCTTAATAACATTACAACCTAAATGAGGATAGAAGAAATCTAGCAGCAATTTATTAAGTCAAAAAAACCAACAATAAACTCTTTTTCCCTTTTTGAATACAAAACTACGTTAACTTAGACATATTTACATGCCTATATATGAATGTTATTGTCGTAACGATTCATCAAAAGGAACAAAACCCTGAGCCACCAAGTCTTAGTAGAAAAATTTTATCAATATGCTTTAATTTTAAGCAAACGTATCGTGAAATAGCTAATCCTAGCAGTTGTATATAACTGAAGAATCAATTATTCTTCTTATTTGTGTGAACAAAACCATCATTACTGTCTTCTTGTTACTTACCTCAAAACTGTAGCTGAACAGAAATTTACTTGATAGCACCAATATCCAGAACAATGTATACCTATATTGGAAGCAGAAATAAATATTTATGTAGATTAAAATTTGTTTACTAAAGAATACATTAACTGTAAAATTCACAAGACAACAAGGTAATAGGATATACTTCAACACTGAAACCTGGTTTTCTTGCATCCCTCGTCCAACAAAGATTCTGGGCTGCAAGATGAATATACGTGACACTCAATCTACAGCACTTAACCCCATAAAAGAATACCACATTAACATAGGTCCATGCACATATAAGTTGATGGGAAAAACAATTGGACTGGTGAACCATAATGGCAAAGATGTGGGTATGGGCACGGGATATGGTTAATTATTCAAAACACAGAGTACAAGTAGGGAAAATATAATATATAAATAAAGAATATTTTTATAATATATAACAATTCTTACGACAAAAATAGATAATGAACCTTCTATACTATATAATCAACCAAACTAATAATCCAAGGAGCTTAATATGATCTCAAAATTCATAATATTTTATTAAACTAAAATTAGAGTAATATATAATATCAAAGTTCTGCATGTGACTTATTGTATTCTAGTTTTGTGTTTCTTACATTTTCTTTTTAAATATTGAGTTAGTTATAATATTCAGAGGTAAAAGTTTATGGGTGCACTTAAAATTTACCTAATATGTATGCAAACCATACTTTCACACACAAGAAGAAGAAGATACTACAAGATCGGCATTTTGGAGTACCCAAACAATACCCCTACTGGGTACAAGTAATGCTTGAATCTAGCTGTACCCATGCCTCATAGAAGCTGACCAACAAGCAATAAACATCGAAAGGATATAGTCGAAATGAGGGAACAGAGATGATTTTGACCTAAATAAAGATATCTTCATTATGGTGGAAGGTAATGTATAAAGAAAATATACTTCATAATTTTGATAGGATTAACAAAGCATCAAACATCAGATAAAATTTGTAAATGAATTAAAACTTTAAATTACATCTTAAACAGCTTTTGAAAAAAAAAATTCATTTGTAAACGAAAAGAATTTTCTTTTTAAGTTCCAAAACAAAGTAAAACAAACAGAAATATATAAATTGTAGCCATGCTTAAGCATATTCAACTTTTTATGTTTATCCCAAGATGTACTATGTTTTTCAATGATCTCAACTATAAGCAGGAAAACTTGGTTCATGTCCGTTTTTCCCTATACACATCCCTCAAAAGTGCATTACACTCATTGCATTAAAAATAGTTTTTAATCATCCAAAAAATGAAAAAACAATCATAATTTAAATTCAATATTTCCAAGTAAAGGAAAAATCTATAGTCTTTAATCATATTGATCAAATTGGCTACGTTGTTTTTCTTGAAAAAAAGTTATTGGTGCCCAACAATTTACAGAAGTGTACTTGCAGAGAAAAAGCCTGTACCTGGAACATATTACCTGTAATGATTAATACAATCTTATTTTCATTAGAAAAAAGATGCTTGTGTCATACATTCATCCAGATATCAAAGTAGGTCCAGCAATGTCTACCGAGTTACACAATAATTGGAAAAAGTACTAAACACTAAGGTGAACTTACCTGTGTCCACCAAGACAGAATTCTGCATATCTGATTATTGGAGACCTCGATATGCTTGGCAATAGCAGGGAAGAAAAACAACACAATGTCAACCGCATTACCCATCAAGTATATGGCAGATGCAATCATATAAGAAGTGAAACACCATTCCTCAACCAGGCTCCCATATTGTGTGGAATAGCAAGTATATTTTCTTCTAGAATTAGCATAACACACGGGAAGAATAATAGTCCAAATAAGGGCAAAGACCAGCTTTGTCAGAAGTTTCACTTTTTGAGAATGTTCCATTGTGAGTCTGGCTTTCCATGCAAATATGATGTCCAAAATTGCTGCAACAAGCAATTTTTATCAAAATTATTTGAAACATGAAGAAAGAACATACTAACAACTTATGTTTAGAAACTTAATATGCAAATTCAGAATATACATGGAATCACAAATTATAACTGTAGATATTCCTCTGCCCCTGGCTAGGCCAAAAGCATTGCAGACAATCCTCCTTAGTTTATTTAGCTTATTAATTGAATAAGGCAGACCAAGTCTTTTGTTTAAATACTAGTCTTGTAGGACATAAAATAGCATAGCAATCACCAAACTATGCGGAAAGAAACCATTCATAAGAAACTGCAATAATTTTAAAACCTGAATCTTTTAGATATGAATGAAAGAAAAAAGTTATGTATTTTTCTATAATGAATAAAAAGATTTATGTATAGAAAGATACTAAGAGCTGCAACCATGCAAACAGGCATAGAGTTTCCATGTTGCCCTGGACTATGCACAAATCTTTGTTGCTGTATGCCATGCGTCATGGCATGCCATTAATAGCTAAGCAGCAATGAGTGACAAGTACAATACAAAGAGCCAAAAAGATGAAAAAAAAAAGACTGAGACTGCAAAAGTCTAACAAATCAAAACAAATTGAGAGATCGAATAGCTCCATCTGTTTGGCATAAAGAGAATTCTACTATAATTTACCCAAGAACTCCCCAATTACATTGAACAGGCAGCACAACTAAAGGGGATATATTCTTAAAACAAGACATCTTGTGGACAAATATTCAGTTTGAATGGGAAACAATGTTTCAAATTTCTAAATGCTAATATAAAAGATGTTTTTCCCTGCCTCTGAGATCCTGCACATGATGTCTGAGAGAAGATCTCAATACAAAAGGACCAGCCAAGATTACAGGGGAAGGGGATGTTAAATATTTGGTAGCATCTTAAGTTTTAGTGATAGTCAAAACAAGAAAATAAAAAGAGAGAAACAAAATGTAAGGGGGCAGGCTAATTCATTTAAAGCTGTTTCTGTTAAACAACCTTCTGACATCAAACAAGCATGCAACAGAATCATTCTGACAGAGTTAGCAGGGCAGAGTTGATTTTGTGGTGCACTAAAGCTTATAGGGGCATGCAGAAATTTTTGCTTACAGGAAAAAGTACTTATTATATAGAGGAATGAAGGATTACAAAATGAAGGAGGATGACAGGATTATAATGGTAAAACATTGAGAAGTTAAACTAGCACATTGAAATTCTTGTGATAAAGATTAATATGACCAAAAGTAAGCATCAAAAGAACTAGACTAAGTTAATCCAAAGTAATAATGAGCAACATACCTTGAATGAGTTTAAGAATAGCAGACGTAATGAAGATGCTGATCACATCCTCAAATACTGTCGCATCAAATAATTGAAGCGGAGATCCCAAGTCGTGGCAGGCAATTATTATTATAGCCTAGTAAAGAACAGAATAAACATTTTTCAATTCATGGTCTATCATATGGAGCAGAATATTGCAACACATCTGCACAAGAATTTGAGCACACCTGAAGGGACAGGATAAAAAAGCTCCACATTCTATCAAAGCTTCTAAAAATCTGCCAAAACGAACGAATCTCTACAAAATTTGTCTTTCCCAGCCATTGTGGTTCATAGCATTCCTCAGATTTATCCTGTAAAAGGGGGCAAATAGGTTATTCAATCAGTATAAAGCAGTGGTCTTTTGCACTTAAAAGAGTATAATCTGTCATTTGGAAATAAAACCTGAAGCATTGAATAATAGGAAAGAATAGAATAATAGACTCAACAGACAAGAATATACCAATGCGAGAATAACACACTCAATTGTTTATAGTGTTTGATACAGAAATGAAGTCCCTTAAAACATATGCTTTAAAAAAAAAAAAAAAGGAATCTTACATAGCATATATATTTATGAGAAAAAATTTATATCAACACTCCTAAATTAGTACTTTGTGAATGAAATTGGTATGACTTCACTAATAAGATAAGATGACAAGCTCTAATTTGCAATTTGGCAGGACATGCTGAACATCATCTGTCAAGTTTTAGATTATAATCATTATAGAGCCAGACAAGGAAGTCAACTTCATATAATGTATGTCAAGTTAGAGAATAAATGACCGATTTTTATACACCATTTTTTTTTAAAAAAATATCTTCAACAAGCAAGAAAATCAGTATTTCAAACTATAATGCTTCAACACATGGAAGTTTCAATAGGATTTGCACAGATATACAGTAAAGGATGACCGTCCATGATTTTGTGTACAAAAAGGGACCTGAACTTTAAAAAAAAAAAAAAAAAAAGAGCTATGCTATATCATGGAATGCCATAAGTTAAAAATCACTGCAATTTCATTGAATTAATATCAATTTGTCTTAATGTCACTGAAGCAATGTCTAAAATACATTGGCTAGCAAATCACCTCTGATTCCTCATCCTTCTTTTTTCTCTTCTTCCTTTCTTTTATTTTCTCAGGTGATACAATAGCATTATTGACATTGGGTTTATTTGTAGGATGTACAAAGAAGAAAGCATGGTCCAAGCGCATGGGCCAACCAATACTGAAACAGTTGGGAGACCTGCCAATATAAAACAGCTGTAAGAACCTGAAGATTTGGACAAACTGCTTTTGCACATGGAAGCAACAGGACAAAGCATATAGTTTCAAGATTAACTGACCAGAAATACTCATTCAGATCATCATAGTTTCTCCACAAAGAATGGTCGGCTGTTCCTCCTTTGCTTTTTTCAGCTTCCTTTGGTTTGAAAACAAGTTAATTGCAGCTTTTTGCAGATCGTTATAATTATATTGAAGAAGAAACCCCAAAAGAAAGCATTAATTGAGCTTGTACCTCTCTAATAACCCTGTATATGGGGGTGATAACATTGTTAAGGAAAGAATCAAGCTCTCCTCCATATGCAGGCATAACCTTTTCCCATGTTGTCAAGCTAATAGCACCAGTTAAAATACTGTGCAATTCATATGCCATCTTCCAGGAAAAAAAAAAATTAGAGAGGATATTAAGATAGAGAAGCATCAGATAGAAAGGGTCTTCAACAAATTCAATCAATTAGGACAATTGGGATATATACAGTTGGCTTGAAATGCTACACATGTCAAAATATATCCCCCAGTATGAAAGAAACAAGTAAAAGTTAGTCATATAATCCAATAGACACCTATGGAGTTTTGACGTACCTGGTGAAAGATATAGCAGAGACATTCTGGCATGAATCGCAAATTTGCAGCCTCGCCCCATATGAGCAGGTAAAGCCCTATATATAAAATTTTATACTGTTGGGCTTCCTGTTTCACAAAAGGTAAACTGCAAGACAAGTAACAGACTCACTATGGGAAACATAAAAAAAAAAATTTGAAATCAGAAGGAATGTTCAGCGAAAGATTTCAAATGATTATAATAAAGGAGTAATTAAATGGAAGACAATACGAACACAGTTGTATACCAGACCCCCTCCAAACCCCCACCCCCCAAAAGTAAAAAAAGAAATCTATGTAAGTGACAAGAGAATCAGATCAGTTAACATACCGAATGTTGCTTTTTCTTCCCAAAAATTTACACCAGTTTGTATAATTTTTGAAGAACTTTCTCATCAATTCATCCGCACATCCTTCCCCTAACTGATATGATAAAAGTGATGTAAGTTACAGAATCAAATTTGATGAAGTAAAGCCAGAAGGCGCAAACTCTATCACAATGCACCTTCAAAATTGACATCTGTTTTTGTGTTTGCCGAGTTTGCATGTTGGCTAAGAGTAGAATTAGATGCTCCCTTTGGTTGGCCACATTTGCTACCTGGAAGACACAATATAATAAAAAACCCGTCAGTCTAGTTTTAAATAATCATGGCTATACACTAATATCCCATTTGTATTTCAATAGGCAACTAGGAATTTTAGTCAGTGCTATATAATAATTAAACATCAATGAGGAAAAATCAGATTCTAAAATTAACTAGAAACCTAACCTGGAATCCAAAACAATGCTGAAGAAAATCAAACAAATCTAGGAAGGCTCCATTTTTCTTAAAATCTTGAGGTGAGGGTAAACCACGAATATTGCGAATAGCTGCAATTGCAGCCTTAATCTGTACCAATTCATTAGACAATCAGTCCATTATTTTAATAAATTGGTACAATTTCTGGGTTGTAATATGGAAAATATACAAAAAGGAAGGGAAAGAGTGAAAAAGAAAGGAACGTGGATCATCCATATGGCATCAGACCTCAGGCTGCTGCATAATTGCATGTTGAATGCCTCCTTGTTCAAGTGGTAGAATGTTGAACTCAGATTTTTTGTGGATTTCATTTCCTTCATTAAGTGCCTAATTTGAGATAAATGAGAAAGTTTAAGAGTGAAATATGGGATCATGCTCATTTCTGACTAAATTATCTCATGAAAAATTTCAAGAGAATGGAGGCAGGAGATAAAGAAAAGAAAAAAACCTGAGGACCAGCTGCATTTATAACCGTTTTTAACACCTCAAACAGAACAGAAGCTATATTGCGTGCATTTATCAATTTTTCCCTGTGACTGTTAAGATAAAACATCACAATATTTAGCTTGGCAGGCTATATAGGATTTTAATTTTTTTGTTGAAAAGGAAAATGGAGTATTAATGATTATAAGCTAGATACCTAGGTTCTAAATCAAATGTTTTATCATGTCTGATAAAATAATCCCTGTAGGCATGATAAACACGTTTAAGTTCACGACTATCACTCTTGTCCTTCCTTTTTCTTTTGGTAACTTCCTCGTCCTGTGTGTCACATTTCACAAAAGAAATACGTTAACATATAAAATTGAAACAGAAGAACATAATGTGCATTAAGCTCTGCACGCATCATATGGAAGTTTCTGAAAAGGAAAAGTTGAAAACTGACAAAAAAATTTTATTTCATATCATATTTTTTTCTTGAGTACACCAATAATCCCAGAGTCTGGAACAATTATTAAATCATGAGTTATAAACCAACAGCTTTTCTTAAGAAATTATTGCCTATCCACGTTCTACTACTATTATATTATGTCAGAAAGACAGAATTCTCAAATTAGCCCCTGTTCATGGCATCGTATGCTCCAGCATTCTCATTTACCTGTTCAAGTCGCTGAAGAAGTGAAGTTTTGAATTGTCTAACACCCCTTCCACTAGAATTCTTGTCCTTTTTGTGTGCAATTTCAAAGGCATGAAAACGGCCTGCAAATTAGAATTACTAGCAAAACGTAAAATACACCATTTATTCATTTTAGTCAGCTATGAATATCATGCCTGGGGTTAGCAAAGTTGAAAAATATTTTGGACTCCAGGGTAAAAAAGGAAATATCAAATTGAACACGATAGGCTTCATTGTCTGTGAAGATCATTTAAGCAATCATTCAACACTTCTACTACATCCATATTTGATTGAAGTGTTTTATCTCAGCTGAAGTGAATAGCTACCACGTAAATTTCTCAGTGTAATTGGTTTGTTAAGTGAAAAAGGGAATAGACAAGAAAATACCATCTTGAAACGGAAAGCTATTTTCTCTTCAAAGTAGCACAACTCTTTAATGATATTTTCCATTTTCTTTTCATTTTAGTTTTATTCTGATCATACATGTTCCTAATCTAAAAATGGACTGAACTAAGCCTTTGAGGTAATTATTAGGAAAAACTTAACTTTCTGTTCATACTTTTTGAAAAAGCCAGTAACAAAAGTTAACTTCGTTCCATTCATGTCACAACCTAGTACCCAGTAATTTTTTTCTTCAAGCAAAAGGAAAAACATCAAGCACAACACCATCAAGTTACAACTTCACTAACTAACCCCAAAATCTTAAAAACCCAAAAATAGCAAAATTGACTTACAAAGATAAGCAACGCGAGGCTCCTCCTTTTCAATCAAATTGGCAACACGAAGAAATCTTTGAATGTCAGAAGCAAAAATAGTCGGCAACCTTTCGCTGTCGAAGGGCTCAGGATCATCATCGACGTGACTCGGACCACTGGTAATCGCCAATGTGACATTTGGTCTTGCGTACGACGTCTCGCCCTCTTCAAAATATGTTTGACCGTAATAGGTTTTATCGAAATGGGTTTCATCACCGATGGGCTCTGCAGGAACAATCTCTGACATAGTTGCGAGCTCAAAAATCTAGGGAGCGAGCAAGGAGGCGACACGGGTGCAGAGTATATATGTGGGATCTTCTTCCCCATTTCTTTCTAGTTTTGTTGCTTAATGAGGTCTGCTTTGGTGTGCTTTCAGTGCCACTTTTTTTGTGTCTGATTGGAAAGCTTGATAAATCAATGCGATCTTTTGCTTTTGCTTTTTGAATCTGTTATTGATTTAGCTTTCTTCCCCTCTAAGGTCCAAAGAAGAAAGAGAAGACTCTCTCCCTTCTCTCTGTGTGAATGTGTATTGCGAGTGTTAGTGTGGGACTATAAAGCAGAAAAGGAGCGAAGCCCTGCCTTTTGAAAGTGCAACTGGCGGTTTTTTTATTGATAAGAAATTAGAAAAAAATTATTTTAATTCTTAATTTATTATTTTAATTTTTAAAATAATTTCATTTATTAAAAATTATTAATTTCAATCCTTATTTTTAAGATTTTTATTATATTTAATTTTTGACTTAATTTTTATTATCATTAACTCACGTAAATAGATTAAAATAATAATTTTTAAAAAATAAAATAAGTAATTAATTAAAATAATAATTAAATAATAAATTTAAAAATAAATAATTTTTCTCTAAAATATTACCATTACGTGTGTGAGAAAGAGAGATCATTCTTTAATCAAAGCCTAATTCTTTTGGTCTCACAATAATTGATCGCTTTGTTTTCTGCTTTCACAATCCTTTTCACTTTTCTGCTTTTCTTTTTTATGAATTTAGTTTCAGAATTGTTTTCCCTTAAAGAAGCAAATTTGAGTAAGGATTTTCTCGTGCATACTAGTCAAAATATTTGACATGGACATGGACAAGTACCATGATCAGTTCATCACTCACGACCATAATTATTGATAATGCTACCATCATCTGACTATCTACACATTAAAAAAAAAAAAAATTTGGAGATGACTTTTCTATTACAACAACTTTTAGAAACATTTTTTGTTGCCACAAAATTTTTAGTGTCGACTTTAATCGCCACTAAAGAGTAGTTTCTAGTGCAACCTATAGGATTAGCCAATAAAGACCAGAAGACTTGCACTGAAGGTTCTCGCAGTGATAAAGGTTGCCATAAAAAATATATAATTGAAAAGAAGATGAATAAAAATAAAAGAGTAAAATATTTTTTAATTTTGTTTATTATAAAATTATTATTTTAATATCTTATTTTTAATAAAATATTAAATTTAATTTCTTAAATTAAAAGTTTAAAGTTTGATATAATTATTAAATTTTATATTTTTTAAAAAAATAAATTAAATATCATATTTTTTTAATAAATAAGGAACCATATTAAATATTTTAATAAGTAAAAGATTAAAATAATAATTTTATAATATATAAAAATTAAAAAAGTATTTTTCTCCAAAGTAAAAAGTACTTTAAGTGCTCACTTAAATATGCAAACTAGGGATATAATTTAGTCTCATTTAACTATAAATGGAGTAATTTAGATTTCAAAAGGGATTATTAATTAAGGTGGAAGTATTAGATTTAACAATATACCTATATATTGGTTTAATATAATAACAAACTGAACTTAGCGAGAACTATTAATAACTATATTGAAAAAAATAATAATGAAGGTTTTAAAAATAATCGTAGTTCTATATAAAATTGGAATATGAACAAAACTTTTAGATATTGTGAACAGTATCAAAGAATATGCAACACTAAGAACTTTATCAAACATCATATGATTCTGATTCATTCAACTCTTAAAGTCAAAATCAGTCAGATCAGAAACCAATTGACCCAATCAAAAATCAGCAACGCCAATAAAAACTGGTTAGGTTTGGCATTGAATCAATCAAAAAAATTACTTTTGATTTTTTTCATCTAAACCACAATTTTGGCATTTTATAATATATATATATATATATATATATATATGATGTTTAACCAACCCATTTCACATAATGTTGTTGTTATATACAAAATATACTTTAACTAATTTTTATATTTTTGAATAAATACTATATGTTTAAAATAATTTTTACAATATTTAATTGTAAAATATTATATATATTTATGAAAAAGGTTGACACTATTTCAATTACGCTTAAATTATTAAACCGTGAAATGCTTCATATTTTGCTTCGATGACATATTCAATTTTTAAAAATTTAATCTTTTAAATTTTTTTTTGGAGTGTTTTGATCTTTTGTCTTGCCAAAAATTGTAATTAGTATTTACAATAAATAATTATTACATTAAAGTAATATTTTTTTATATTAACTCTAGCATTATTTGTGAGCAAAATTCATAAATAATATGGTAAGTTACTCTTACACAAAATTAAATTTAAAAATTTAAGTAGAAAAGGATTATTTTAGTTATTTATTTTTCGTTTTTGTGCTATTTTGGTGTCTAAAAGATTTATGTGTTAAAAAAAGTTCTTTAAAAATCATGAACCTGAAAAGATAGTCTTTTTGGGGGGGATTAAAATGATTTTTTTTTAAGAGACTATTTTGTATGGTTCATGATTATTTAATGATTATTTTGACATTCAAAATTTTAGAAAAATTAAAATGACACAAAGGAAAAAGATGATAGACCAAAATGGCCCATTTCTCTTTTTTATTAACTGAAAATGTACACTTGTGAATTAGAAACGAACAAACTAGAGCAGAAGAAAGAACCTCAATTGCCATTAGAAATTGCCAAGAATTGAAGCAAATTTATAGCCTATGCTATCTTTATCCTTTAAAGACCATATTTATAATGCTAACAGACATCGAAATAGCTACTTTACTAGGTAGTGCATATGGTGAAATTTCTTTAAAGTTTAAGTCCCATTAGGTCAGAGACGCACAATAATTGAGACCATAAAGACAAGAACAGTGAATTTTGAATGTAAAGGGGCTGTAAAGTGGCACATGCTATGCTGTATTCACCAAATTTCTTATTGCTTAAGAATATAACATGCATTAATTACATTATAATATAGAGGCATATAGGTGTGTAGTTAGTGGCCTCAAATTTCACATAAAGCTTTTGTTGACTGAAACATGAATAAAATAAACAGTAAAAAGGCAATCCATTGTGTCATGGTTGGTATACATCAATTTAAAGCAATTTTTTGAAACCATACTTTTTTTGTGATGTTAAATTTGTTTGAGTTAGATAAAGTTTTAAAATTTATAATCTAATTATTCAATCAATAAATATAACAGTAAAATTATCGATGTTGCATATATAGACCCTGAGCCCTGAGGGAGGAATTATTTTGGTCTTCATTTAAAAAAAAAAAAAAAAAAGGGATTTCATAAGGAAATTAAGATTTTATGACAAAATTATAAATTTTGTTTAGGGGCAAAATTTGTTGAATACTCTATTGTATATTTGGAATCTAACTGGCCAAAGGAGGAAATTTATAGTGTTCGGTGTATAAAAAATTAGAGATTTTGAGGAAAAAAAAAAGGCTTAAAAATCGATTTTAACGGATTTCGTCGAACAAACAAAGAAATGAAACCACAGGCCAACTAAATACAAATTTTTAAATCACATGTTGTATTGTAAAGTATATGAGCGATCAATTTACTGACCATCCAAATGTATTTTACCCTTTAAGTTAGGAAAAAATATTTTTTTATTCCTAATTTATTATAAAAGTGACAATTTAGTCCTTCATCAAAATGTTTAAAATTATCCCTCACTTATAAAAAAAAATATCTCACTTGGTCCATCTTTTTTTTTTAAATTAAAAAATTTAATTTATCTACCAAATCTTAATTCTTAAATGTGATAAACTAAATTTGATATTTTTTAAAAAAATAAAGGATTAAATATGATATTTTTAAATTAGTATAAAATTATTTTAAATATTTCAATTAACAAGAGATTAAAATAATAATTTTATAATAAGTAGTGACTAATAAAATATTTTATTCCTTAAATTAGATTTATTCACTTAAAATTACATTATCGTGTGGCTATAAATTTCTACAAATATTTAGTTTTCACATTCTGTCATAATATTTTGGTGTTTGAAATTTGTACGTTGATTTAGGCATCAAAGCAGCAATAAGAGAAGAGCTTTGACTATGCTTTTAGGGCCAAGAAAGAAAAAAAAAACAACAAAAAAATGGAAAATATGATTTCATGGCCCTCTTTAAAAGACAAAGAATGTGAAGAAAGAAAATCGATTTTCACGCACAGATCTCTTGCAGTGAACGATTCCTTAATTTTTCTTTATTATTAGGTCTATTACATCTAAATAAATTTAGATTATTAAATAAAAATTTAACGATGTAAATCTTTATTCAAAAAAATTTGAGAAATCAAATATAATTTCACCGATTTGTACATTACAAAATCAAAGGAAGAGAAACCACAAGTATGGTGTATTGACGAGAATAGTTAGTAAAAGGTTTTTAATTTAGTCTTAAGATTTATCATGAGCTTTAAAAAAGTTAAAAAAAAAAAATTTAACGGACGTCTACATTGCTTATTGCTCTTTTGATAACTGGTGGGTTGTTATTTTGAGGGAAATTTTCAGATGAACCAAAAAGCATAAGTGAATGAATATATCAATTAGCTATTTCTGCTAAAAATTTTATTAGAACAGAACAACATAAATTTAGTATTGCATTTTGTCTTTGAAGAATATGCATGATTCAACTAGAAAATTGACCCTTTTTCTCGTTACTTTATGAATATAAAGATTAAGGACTCACCTAAGGAAAAACTATGAAAGTAAATGTGCAATGCACTCAGTAGTTGCCACTTGTACCACAAAAACTTGTTTTTTTTTCGTTTTACATTTTATGGTTAAACAGGAAAAGCTTTAATTTAACATCTTTTGGCCTGTTTAAATTTTTAAAATTTTAATTTTTATATGTAATTTTTTATTTTTTTTTAGTTTATAAAAATACATCCCCTAAGATTGTAAGAATTTACTTTACCTAATGCAAATATGTGATCCAAAAATTATTATTTTTTTTTTTTATAATCAAATCTTAGATCTGTCACTGTTATTACCGATAAACCATAGTGTACGTGGCGCTATTTCGAGTATTCATGGAATTGAATCCAGTGAACAAACTCTGTAAACTACCTTTAAAAGTTAAAGAGAATGGCCTAAGGAGTGAGAATATGTATAGAACTTAACTTCTATTTCCACCTTTTTTTTTTTTTTTTAACGACAGAGTACTACAATTTCAATACTTTAAAGGATTTAAATTCCCAAATTCAGTCTATATAAAGAATAATTTGGAAAAGTGCACAAACAAAAAAAATTATAAAGAAAAATACAATTTTGATCATATGCTTTTAAACCTAATTTCATTTTGGTTCTCCACGAATTGAAAATCTCAAAATAGTCTTCCACTTTTAAATTTAGTCTCATTTTGATCATCTACAAATTGAAAAACTCAAAATAGTTCTTCACTTTTGAAGATCTTACTTAAAATGATCATTTTTCTTAAAGACTAAATGTGGATAATCATTTTGAGTAAAGTCTTGAAAATGGGGACCATTTTAAAAATTTCAATTCGTTTAAGACTGAAATAAAACTATGTTATAAAGTGGAAAGTCAAAATAATTTTTTTCCAAAGACTATATTTTATTGCCAAACTGGAAAACTTTCTCTACCATCTCAAAAGAGTGTGATGAAAGACAATATTTGAATGTTCTTAAAAAAATAACCAAATATTTCAAGAGGAGCAAAATTCCTACAATAAACAATAATAAGTGTTAGTAAAAAATTGCTTATTTTAGTCTCTAGATATTGATAAAATTCAAAATCTTGCTTAACGTTCTAGATATTCAAGTGACACATAATGAAGATTTCAATGTCAAGATCCCACGAATGAGGATATAATTAGTACAGGGAATGAGATAAATCTTGTCATCGTAAGCCTATTAGACCCTTTAAGAAGTCCAATTATAATATAAACAAATAGAATTATTGACAGATGGAACTAAGACAAAATATATTCATGCCTGCCAAAGAATTAGTTTCATTCTTGTGTGGAAATTTTGGCAGGGTCTTTCCTAAAATTTAGACCTCTTGAAATATTTATAGCAAGAAAACCTCATATACAACAGAGAAAAGGATTCTACTCTCAATAATGTTTACAACAGAGAACAATCACCAACAATAATAAAATAGGATCATTTACCTAGATATATGGGAGCCACTTGATTACAAATGCAAAATTTTACAACAAAGAAGGTTTTGCCCTTGTGAATAACGCAAGGCTCAACAAAAGAGACACCTACTAAGCTATTAGACCATATGTGGGGGTCGTGAATGGCATTACTCTTTGAAAAATGTTAAACAACAAGCAGTGAGTGAAAACTCATAAGCAAATAATACTAATTACGCAAAGGAATGGACAAATTAGGTACATTAGAGTTTTTCACAACTAGTTATTTATCTTTAAAACTTGAAATATAATTAAATAATCAATCATTAAGTATAGAATAAAAAGGATTTTCTTAATTTCCACATAAATGAAAATTAAGCATATAGAACAAAGTCCTAAATGAAAATCAAATTTTTATTTGAAATATATAAGGATCAAAGTCCAAATCAAATAGTAAGGAATATCTAACAAAACCATCAGATTATAAATCAAAATGCTAGTTCAAGGCTAGCATAATCAGAACATATTAGATATCCATCACAAGAATTAAGTTCGAAATAATCAAAGAATTGGCTTATGCCTCAACCAAAGTATCATAAGATCGGCAATATGCTTAGTAATACTAGAATAACAAATTGTATTACACTACGCAAACATCTACTAACGTTAGCTATAAAGTCCTATCTTAGATGGATTCTCAAAAACAATACTTCTAGAACATGTTATCCATCATGAGAATCAAGTTCAAAATAATCAAAGTATTGGCTTACGCCTCAGACAAAGTATCATAATATCAGCAACATGCTTAGTAAACTTGATCATTAAACCAGGTTTTTAAAATTTGAGCTTGAATTCAAGCCAAAAAAGAAAAAAATCAAGCCTGTATTTTAATCAAACTTTTTTATTTAGGATTGTATCTATATTTTTTGGGTCGGGCCAATTGAACTTTTTAAAGTCATGGTCAAATTAATTTGTTACTTAAAACTTGAGATAAATAACATATTTAATTGTTATTATTACAGGTAAGATTATATATAAAGAAATTATAAATACAATTGAGTTGTTATATTGTCATAAATCCTTTAAATAAAAGGTATTAGTTTTTATTTCTTTATCAAAATGTCACGTTACACTAAGTTTTTCTTTAAACAATAAGTTTTTATTTATTAAAAAAGTATTTATTCAAGCATTTCAGGCTCAGGCTGGGCTTTAAAAAAAGTCCAAACTCAACCCGTTTTACAAATCAAGCTTTTCTAATCGGATTTTTTTGGTTCAGACTTTATTTTTTAGGCCAAACTCATAGGCCCAACGGGCTTTTTAAGTTATGATTAGGTCTAACACTTAGTCATAATTGAATATTAGATCATATTACAATACAACTAACGTTTACTGACATTAGCTATCGGGTCTTATCTTAGATGGATTCCTAAAAACAACACTTTAAGAAATCATAATCAATCCCAGTTATAAATTTAAAATCAAGTTGCTTTCATAACTGAATAACTCATAAATTCATATTCAAGGAAATCATGAAAATACAGAATTAGAGAAATTTTGAAATACAAAGTTAGAATAATTCATAAATACATAATTATAATGCTTCAGAAATACCAAAACAAGATAATTCAGAGGTACATAATCAGAGAGCTTCAAAAATATAAAACAAAGTAATTATGAAAAAATAGAATTAAAGTACTTTAGAAATATAGAATTAGAGCAATTCAAACATTTAGGAAATTTAGTCAAATGCTTGATAATATTTCATCAGATTTAAAGATTACAAATACTTAAAGAAAAAAAATATGATGAAGTCTATTTCAGGGAATTGAAATATTCGATAAGAATTGTTTTCACAAGGAAACAATGTAAATCATATTACATGTTACTAGCATTATCAACTCACCTGGTTAAAGCATACACAACTTACTTTCTTACCTATTGGATAAAGTGCAACTTCTATGATCCTAAAAACAAAAGATACATGTTTAATATCTCATGCTAAAAAGTATCTTAACTCAAGTAGATTCTAATGGCAATTCTCACATCAAATTAATTAAAGTGAATTAGCACTCTCAACTATTTCCATGCTTTATTTCCTTTATCTAAGGTCACCATTATTCTCATTAATGATTTTAATTGTCATAATTAGCATATACATGCATATACTCTTATAGAACGCTTCAAGAACCTAAATGATCAACAAGTTTAAAGTTTTCATTCTTTCATAAATAACTAACACCAATATTTCGCAATAAATATATTCCAAGGTTTTGGCACTGTTCTTATACCCATAAGTTTAGATAATATCCACCAAATAAGAAGTTAATTGCCTTTAAGTCCAATGATGTAGTCACACACATACTTCGAGCTTGACTTCAAAACTTGCTAATTTCACTACCTTCACTTCCCATTAATGGAATTATTCTTAACATAGATATTGAATTTCTTAATGTATAAACAACATTAAACACACTTACCAATCATCATTATCTATGTAAATACTCATAATATTCAAACACACTCAAAATAGGTCAATTAATCCATTCTACCAAGCTATAAGTTGTTAATCTCATCCAATGTCTTAAAAATTATACCCATCATAACCAACATAACTATTCAATAATAATAATAATCACTTCCATTGCGCTTTCATTTATCAAACTTCCTCTTACAACAAAGGAATTTAAGATAAACTTGAGAAAATATTTTCAAAGTGACTTATCACTCAAAATGACAACTATCAACAACTTTAATTTCTATTCTTAAGGTCTAATAATGTTGGAGGAATAAGAAATCTTCAAATTCCAACAGTCTACACACTTTATCTCTATACCATGAAAAAGGGGTTTTGAAATTTGTGACTAAAACATCAAATTTGCAAAGGGGAAACATTAAACTCTTACTTAAGATTAAAACTTTCAAAAAATTTCACAAAACTCCTATAATTTAAGCTCTAATTTTATATTCGAGCTAGTGTTCATATACCGTTCATACAACAAGGGGACTTCTAATTTCTGAAGTAAAACCACAAAATTGAACGCTGAATCTAAGGGAGAAAGGAACAAAATACTTAGATTAAACAAAGACCCAAATAAATTTGTAAGAACCTCACCTAAATTGTCCAAATTTCAAATTTTTCTATTACTATTCATGTTCTTTACCTATAAAATAGGGCTTTCAAAGGCCAAATCATAAAATTGGATGTTGAAACCAAAGGAGAATTGATCAAAATACTCTTTTGAATGAAAACCCCAACAAAATTCAAACTAAACCTCACCAAATCATGTGAATTTTAGTTTCGTGAAGAGGCTAACTTCGAACCCTAACTCATTTCACCACTAGCCACTACTAGAGAAGGTTATGTCTTGGCCAACAATGATGCGAGCACGACGACAACACTAGAACACAAGCTCCAAAGGAGGAAAGGAGGAGAAGAGGAAACAAAAAAAAATAAGGGCAATATGGTAATTTTTAACAAAGGACCAGTGTCAACATCAGAATAAAAAAAAAACAAGGATTAAATTCTAAATGCACATGGAGGGATTCAAACTTAAGCTCTTTAGTTTGCATGATTAAGGCTTAGCCATTTATGCAAACTTTATTTTCACGTTTCATTCTCCTTGATTTAATATATAATGCTTCCAAGTTTTCTTTTCTATACTTATTTAAATTTTGAAATTTGACCAAATATATATTACCTTTTTTTTTCATATAAATGCAAATATTCACAAAACGGATTTTCCACCAAAACAAAATATTACATGGGAATTTCCATGAATATTACATGTAGGGTTGTTTGGTATGCAAGAAATGGGTTTATGGAAAGGGAATGGGAAAGAGGATTCCTTTATGTGAGATGTTTGGTATGCAGAATGGAATCACCAAACATTTTCTTTAGGAGACTAGAATCCCTCAAATATGGTAATCAACATTCCTTCGTTAGACCTATGGAATGAGGGAGCCTTTTGTGAAATGGTGTTCTAAGGACAAATATAACATAAAACTTTTTCTTGGTTTATTAATGATGTTATTTTGGGTATTTTAGATATTAACCTCATTTTATTTTCAAAACTCTTTCATATCAAATGCATTTTTTTTTTTCAAAACTCATTCCATTCCTTTGCATACCAAACATTTTTTTTTTCTTCATCCACTCATTTCCATTACTTTTCATTCCATTCCTCATTCCATTTTCTATTCCTACAAAATTCATTCTTACATACCAAACATGGCCTTAAGGTGTTTTAAACTCCAAAGAAATTACAATAGGAGGGCTAGATACTTGTAGTTTATGCATAATGTCACAATCCTAGTGCCATTTTTCTCCATTCCATTTCAATTTGATTAAAGAGAGGATGCCTTGCAAATGGAGCAATCAATTTCACTTCCTAATTCTTTTCCTCCCTAATGAAATTTGAGTTTCTAATTTCCCATACTAGAGCTTCAAAGTTCTAGTAAATTCAACCTTATGATCCACCTTTGCCACTTCAACCTTTGTAATAATTTCCTTTACCTCAAAATTACTTGAAATGCTTAATTGGTGTTTATTTCAGCAAGCATTTACCAATAAAGAGTGGAAAGAAATACGATTTGAAACATGAGACTTCCCTGAGGATCCTCTCGTCCAAGTAAATGTTCTTGGTTTTCCAAAGAAATACAATTTTTCTCAATTTAGTCCTATTAACAAATAGTTAACACGGATAAATGTTGTGGTTTAATATGAATTTAATGTGTCTTTTGTACATTCATTAGTAAATAATTAATAAAGATAGATTATTTGACTTAACGTAAACTTAATGTGACTCTTAATTTCCTACTTGTAATTTAAACATGCCATGATAAAGCACCAAAGTCATCACAAAAGATCATATGACCTTAGTTTTTATCATGGCATGTGTGGGCTAATGATGTGCATAATAGGCCACATCACCCATTAAAATTCATAAATTCAAGCAATTAACATGATTAGTCTTATCAAAATTTTACATTCTATTCCATTAGAACAAGAAACAAAATTGAGGTAATTTATTACATTATATTACTGTACAGAGAAAGGAAAGAAAGATGAGAGAGATATGAATGTAAAGTATTATTCTCGATGATGTAATATGAAGTACAGTAACAGTATATATAAATATACATATGCTCACAGCTACACTTTGTTATACCAGTCTAACTACTAACACGTCTCAGTAACCACACTAACCAACTCTTTTAACTCTTCCCCTAAAATTAAAGCTTATCCCTTTATGCTTCCCCTTAAGCTGAAGTCAATGAACTTCTGGACTTTCAGCTTTACACATAACTCCCGAAAACACTCTACTGCTAAAGGTTTTGTCAAGATATCAGTAATTTGTTCATACGAAGGAACATGACAAATAGAAACCTATTTCTGAATAGCCTTTTCTAGAACAAACTAAAGATCAAGTTCAAAATGCTTTGTACAAGACTGAAGAACTAGGTTTGCCAACGTAAGTACAACAGTTTGGTTATCACAAAAGACAACAAGTACAACACTCATGGGAACACATAACTCAATCAATAAGGATTTTAGCCATAGAATATCTGTTAAAGTATTAGCCAAGCTACAAAACTCAGCATCTGTAATGGACCTAGAAACAACACTTTGCTTCTTCACACACTAATATATCATATTACTTGCAAGATAAACTGCACCCCCAGAAATAATTCTTTTGTCATTCACATTAGACCCCCAATCAGCATCACATAAACTAACTATGTTGAAATTAGGAGCCTTTTGTAATACAATACCATGAGTAAGAGTTTCATTTAGATACATAAGAATATGTTTTACAGCTTTCCAGTGAGAAACTAAAGGAGTAGAAATGAACTGACATACTTTATTAACTGCAAACGTTATTTCTGGTCTAGTAATCGTGATATACTGTAAAACACTCATTATTAACCTATACAAGTGAGGATCACCCATATAATCACTTCCATACTTAGACAACTTAAAGTTACTTATCATTGGAGTAGCAATGCTTCTAGATCCATCCATCTTTGCCTTAACCAATAAGTTCCTAATATACTTAGTTTGAGTCAACAAAATATAACCATCAGGAGAAGTATGTGCTTGAATACCTATAAAGTAGTTCAAAGAGCCAAGATCTTTAAGCAGAAATTCTTTATGCAAATCTGATATAAGATGCTGCAAAACTTGTTGTGAAGATCTTGTAACTAGTATACCATCCACAAAAACTAACAAAAATGTGGTATAGTGATGTGTAATATGAATGAAGAGTGACTGATCACATTAATTATGCTGAAAATCCCTCTTCTTTAAGGAACCAGCTAGCCTTTCATACCAAGCACATGGTGTTTACTTAAGACCATAGAGAGCTTTGTTCAATCTGCAAACAAGTAACTTGTTAGGATGTTCAAAGCCTTCTGGCTGTTGCATGTACACCTTCTCATGCAGAACACCCTCAAGAAATGCATTATTTACATCAATTTGCCTAATTGGCTAGCCTCGAGTAATTGCAAGTGTCAAAATAGTACATATAGTAGGGAGCTTTACAATTAGACTAAAAGTTTCAGAATAATCATACCCTTCTTGTTGATGAAATCCTTTGGTGACTCTTACAACAAACATGATGTTTAATACCATGTTGAATCAGAAAATTTGTAAAAGCTCAAAATTCACCAACCCAATCAGATTAAACAGCAAGAATCTTATGATTAAGTTGAAGCTCAGCTTGTGTTTTGAACATTTGAAAAGCTTTAAGTGCCTCATACTTGTGTTTAAGAAAGTAAATCCAAGTAAAATGGGAAAAGGCATCAGTAAAATGAATATAATACATATAACCTTGAGAAGACACAGTAGATCCTGGTCCCCACTAATCTGTATGCACAAGCTGAAGTGGACAAGTGTACTATGTTTGAGAGTGAGAAAAAGGCTGTTTGTGCAGCTTTCCATAATAACATGCTTTACACACATCAAAGTTCTTTTTATTAATAGAAGAAATATTACAATGAGAACAAAAAACGTTCATCAAATTATGTGTTGGGTGGCCTAACCTATTATGCCACAATTGGTATTTATTGAATGAAACATTGGAAACAGAACTCAAACCAGTGTTACAAGGTTGAATACTAGATTGATAAGCAGCAAAGAGTTTGAACCAGAATTCATAATGGAATTAATGACACAGAATGAGATGCTTGTCTTTGATGAGTGAGAGAAAAATCATCAAAGGCATAGAGTCCGTTCATAATCTTCTCTTGCATAAGAACTCTGCAGGTACCCTGTCCCTTCACAAAACATAAGTTAGGATGAAATTTGAAGAAAACATTATTATCATAGGCAAACTGAGAGACGCTGATAAGAGTTTTAGTAAGAGTTGGAACATGAAGTAGATTGTTAGGAGCTAACTTTTTAGAATGAAATGAGGAATTAACAAGTGAATAACCAACATTTTCAATACACAGACCTGTACCATCAGCCACTTGAATTTGTTCAGCTCCATAATAGGGTTCCTTATAGGTTAGATTATTTGAATCTAGTGTAAGATGATGACTTGCCCCTATATTAGGATACCAAGAACAATCACCATGTGGATCCTGTAGAGGTGTGTAAGCTATGTAATTAGCCTGTGGTCGAGTATGAGAATATGATGATCTTGTTTGTGGATTGAAGGACTGTGAGGAATATACTGATAAGGCTGTGTGTGTGGGAGTGATGGTCGAAAACCTTGATAACTCTGATCAAATTGATAAAAGCATTGCCATGCTGGATGACTAAACTTTCCTCAAACTTGACACTGAACATGATACTTGCCTCTACCTCGTCTCCCAGACTGATTATGCCATCCACGTCCACGTCATCTTGTGGAACCAGAAAAATGAAGGAACTTGGAGGAGTACTTGCTGTGGTTTGAGTTACATTAACAGATGAACTATCAACTATCTTGTTTTGTTTCTCCAATCGACTTTCCTGAGCCAACAACAAAGATTCAATATCTGCAATGGTATACGAATCTATTCGCGATGAAACAGATGTGATTAAGGCATCATATTCACTTGGCAATCCTTCAAAAATCACATATATATGATCAACTGTGGAGATAGGACAGCCAATGGAGACCAAAGAGTCTACTGCAGTCTTGACACGAAGCAAATACTCACTTATGGACCGTGTACCTTTCTTAGTCTCACGAAGTTAATTCCTAAATTGTTTAATCTTAGCTCGAGTTTGAGTTGAAAAGAATATGAGAAGTTGATTCCAGACTTGAGAAAAAGTTTCGCATCCAACTAATTGAGTGAGGATCGACTCAGAAATAGAAGCTAAAATCTAGTTCATCAGTAACTGATCTTGTTTATTCCATGCTAGAAACTCAGAATTAATCTTACCACTCGCTTCATCTTCAGCTGTCGCAAACTTCAGAGGAACGATCAGTGCAATCTCAATGGGCTTCTGCAAATTGTATCCTCCAATGGCAGCATGAAGTTGTTGCTTCCAGATAAGGAAATTATTCTCGTCTAGTTTGATCGAGATCACATGGCTGAAGGTGATTAAATCATTCTTTTTAGTCGCTGTCAACGAACTTTGATGGAAGTCGAGGATTGCTGTGCCATAGCAGTTTCTTGGAACCCTTAGGGCTCTGATACCATATTACAGTACAGAGAAAGGAGAGAAAGATGAAAGAGATATGAAAGTAAAGTATTATTCTCGATGATGTAATCTGATATACAGTAACAATATATATATAAATATATATACATATGCTCACAGCTACACTCTGTTATACCAATCTAACTACTAAAACGTGTCAGTAACCGTACTAACCAACTCTTCCAACACATTAGAGCTAAAGTGAAGATGCCACCCTTTATGAACCTCAGCCTACGTAGAACAAATGAATAACAAGACATATACAAGTTCACTTACTTCTATATGACACTTATTTCCTACTGCCTAGTACATATATAGTATTGAACATTTTGAAACCTTTGGATTCTCAAACCAAGGACTATATACGTATTTCTAGATAACAATTGGTGCGAGAGCCTTCAGATTTTGACGACAAACTCGATCCAGGAATTCTGAAATGGAAATTCGACACACACAAAAACATTTCAGATGTAAGAGAAGAAAAGTAGGAACTGCAAGGGAGGTCATGATATCTGTTTGAAGCATATTTTACCATTTTGTTGAAAATGCTTCTCATTGTAGTATTGAGATCGATGCTCTTCACCATCTCCTCCATTACAGATCATCCTGATGTCCTTGCTGCTTAGAGCTAAATCCTCTATGTTGGGGCCAATCTGTGGAACACACAATCAAGAAAGGGAGGGTGCCCTTAAACATTATCATATAATTAACCAGATTACCAGAGAATAACTAACAACTTTTGTAGAGACTAATTTGGTGTGGGAAACTAGAGATGGGCTCTTTTGTTTTTGTGTTTCTATCATGAACTTTTACTTTTCGTGTCTTTTCTGTATTAAGAAATAAAATTACATATGGTTTTGCCATGGCATATTCACCATTTTCTTCCATACTCGCTTGTTTCTTACTATTTTTGTAGTTAAGGTAAACCATTTTTGGATCTTCGATTCTTTTAAGAATCTCAGTAAAATTAGCATGACTTTCTTTCTTTTCTTAGTCATTTTATTTTTTATCATTTATAGAATTTTCCCTCTATTAAATATAATTACATAAATTTTTTTAGAGTAATTAAAACGGGTCAACATAACATATACGAATTGACCTATGCAATTGGCCTATTTAATTTACCTTAGTTTGATAGGTTAAAATAATCAATTCGACTCATTTGATGGGTCAAACAAACAAACTAAATCCATAATTTTTTTCTTCAAAAAAAGAGTTAAAAAAGGAATTCACAACAAAAATATCTCATCATTAAGTCAAATATCTAATTCTAATATTAAAAAATCATTCATTATGTCTACTGTTAATCAAATATTACATATTTAAATACAAAATGAAGATAAAAATTACTCAAGATCATGGAATATTAAACCTTTCAACAAACAAGCAAAGAAAAAAAAAATTCTACAAACAAACCAAAAAAAAACTCTACAAGTTCTCTTAAGTGAGCTAACCTACCTTGCTAGCCTACTAAATTTGTGAGCTAGGCAGCTTGGGTTAGTTTAAGTAGGTTTAAAAAATTCAAACCAACCTATCAAAATGGTGAGATAAACAAGTTCATTAATGAGTTTAACTACGGTTATAAAATTTACACTCCAATTAATGTTTACCCATTGATTTAAACTTAACAAGGATTGAGGCTTTATTTAACATGTATGGATTTTGTTGTTATGATTTCATATTCTTAGATAGTAACATGACTTCGTTTTTTCGATTTCGACCCTAAGTAGAAATTATGAGTGTGTATATGCTAGTTTCAATTCAATTATGTATGAATTTATTCATTTACAAGGCTTGAGGCTACGTAAGGCTGCTTATTACACAATTATATGTTTCATATTAGAGTTTGGATGTCCTCATGTTCAAACTAATACACTGTTATTCTTTCATTTCACTATCAATCCATTTTTATTTTTAAAGGATAAGAATAAGGTTCAGGAGTCTCTATGTATATTTGAAAAATTCTATGGAAACTAATGAAAACGGGGAATAAAACAAAAAACTTATGCAATTAGATATATTTCAAATCTTTATTTGGCCAAATGCCAAAGTATAAATTTTGAAAGGCAATAGGCTAAAAATGGTTGTATAATAAGGCTTGTGATTTGGCAATACCTCAATCACAAATCACTAAATTATAACTCTTTCCAAAATTGATGATTGTACCCATTGTTCATCAAGTTACTACCAACATCAAAGAATTCACTGATCCCCTGCATCTCATCTCCACAAGGGTCAATGCACCAGCTCCCATAATCGGACGGTGAGGAGGGCATCACATCCATATCCACCCATTCCGTTTCAAAATCACATGGACCCCAGCAATCATGGCTGTACATCTGTCCTGCATTCTCGAAGCAAGTAAAATCCTCTACTTCGATAATTGATTCAGATTCCATAAACGTTGAATCAGGATTGTTGATCTCAGCCTCAAGTGATTTGATTATGTTGTCTAATCGATTATCATCCCTCTCGTCACATGGTGATTCATCCATCAAGGACACGAGAAGAGCACCGTTGATTTCAAAGACTTCCATCCCTTTGACCTTGTCATCACCGTTGATGAAAGCCAAGTTTTCACACACTTGAGAAGCCATTTTAATACAAGATTTTGTAGGGGTGTAAATTGAGGAAGAAGAGAAGTGGTGAGAAAAAGAGAAGAATAGGCCTTTTGAATGCTTGGCTTTGAACAAGGACGATGGAGGCTATATATAGAGGCACAAAGAAAGTGCCCTTGCACCACTATCATAAATGATGGAGCCAACATCCATGTGCACATGTGTGCATATAGTATAGTAGTTAGGATTGTTTTTTTTTTTAAGTTTAGTTGAAAGATAAATTAAGCATGCCAGAATTCAAAACTTGTGAATGACTCTTAAGAAATTGATAAATTTTAATTTTAATTTATGATTAGTATATATCTAATTACATATATCATATGAATTAAATAACAATGTAAAGCATAAAAAATTGTAAGAAGTAAAAGGATGTGGAAATAGATTCCGTGGAGTTAGAAATTTTAATGCAATAAATTTGATTAAATTTAAATTGTTGGATAAAAATTTAATAATTTAAATTTTAAAAAAATATTTAATATTTATTGAAATTTGAATTATTGAATAAAAATTTAATTATCTAAATTTTTCTCAATACAGTGAATTTGAATCCAATGTTCATAAAGAAGCTTAAAGAAATAGAAAAAATTTCAATGTCAAATATATTGAGATAAAAATTTTAAAAAATTAGGAAGCATTAAATTAATGAATTTTGAACAAAATTTACATACACCTTCCAAGTACTTATTATCAAGATTTTTAACAAAATATAATAAATGAATTCTTAACGAGTCTTTAAAAATGTTGCATACAATTTTTTTGAGAAATTCTATTAATGAATATTTAAAAATTATAATCTATTCCTCAAAATTGAACTTCAATAATAAATTTATTGTAGACTAGAATATAGTGTTACAAGTTCAAAACATTATGCCAAATATCATTAATTTCTTGTCCTAAATTTTAACTACAATTTAATATTTATATTTTAAATAAAAAAATTGGAATCCCTCATAAAATAATCCTAAAAACGTAATCTGAAAGGCAGAGAGAGATTGAAGTAAGCAAGATCTTGAAGATCGTAGAATGTGACCCAGGTTCTGAAAAGAGGACAAGGAAACATGGGAAAACAGGTGTTTTAGTACCTAAAACGTCAAGTCCCAATAATAATAAAAGTAAGGAATAGTGTGTAGTATGACGTGTCAGAAGTATAGGTATAGGTAGGCCCACGTGACCTGCATGGTCCTTTTATTTCTCATATGGTTTATTGCTAACCTACGCATAAAAGGAAGGTTCCCCATCAGAGAGTGAATCATGCTTGTTAGTGATTACCTGTAATGTATTCCAACCTCCACACAACATGGTTTGACATATAATTTTCAATTACTTGGATTTTGACTAATATACTTTTTTTAAAAAAAAATTTTTATGTCAAATTTTAATTTTAATTTTAAATTTTATTTTTTTTAAGTTTTATTTAGTTTAACATTTTTATTTTCTATTCATCAACTTATAAAAATATTCAATTTTGATTAAATAAATATTAATTTATTTAATTAAAAATTTATGTGACTTCTTGATAGTTGATATTATTAAATTTATATAACTAATGAGTCATATAAAACTTTTTTTAAGCATTTTAATTTGATGGTATTAAAAAGAAAGAAAATTTTAATTTTTTTCAAAAATAAGTGATTAAATTAAAATAAAACAAAATTTAAGGAAAAAAATAAAATATGAAATAAAAATATAGAGTTGAAGTCAAATAAAATATAATTGAAGGATAAAATTAAGAGATTAATAGTGATATAATAATTTTAAATTTAATTCTAAGAAAATAGGCAGTGATATGAAACTGGTTCTGTAAATTTTTTAGATGCTAACGTGAACACCATGTCTGATTTAACACCTGTATAAAAATGATATAGTTGATAATCTATTCCATTTAAAATTAAAAACAATTCATTATTAATTAGTCGATGCTATAATTATGAAGGTTGTCATCTACCCACTATACATTATTCAAAACACTAGATAAGATAGGGACACAATCACTCAAACACTATCTGCCTATAATCACATTGGAACAATTTGAATGTCACTTCCTCTTGTTTGATATAATATTGTCAAAATCCACAAAAGTGACTGGAAAATCTTTTTAATGGGGCTCTATAATATACAAGAACATGCCCTATCTTTCACATATTCTTTGACAAAATACATATCTTTCAATGCACAGGAGAGAGAGGAAAATTTTTTTGTAGTTTTTCATACAATTTGAAATTTGTAATAAAATTATTCTTTTAACGACTCTATTTTTTTAATAAATAATTTGATTAGAATAAATATTTTAAATTAATTATTGCATAAATATATTAAGATTCGTTAATATTTTTTTTATTAAAGAGGGCATGGAAGGAAGAGATGGGTCCATTAAAATTAACAATACTTTAATTTCTAGCCATCAATCCAATCCAACCCCACAAATTTGAAGAACATGTTGCCACCACTATAATGTGTTTGTGGGGTTTAATTAATTTTTGATTTAGATGTCTTTATTGTTATCTCTTTTATAATGGATGGTGAACGAACCATTAACTAACACCCATGTGATGTGAATATTTCATGGGCCAATTCCAACCATGCATTGTTGGCTACAATGTGTCATTAATTAATGGAAAAGTTTTTTATTTTTTTGGAGTAAAATATAAGACAGACAGCACTTGACAAAAGGAAAAAAAAAAAAAAAAAGTCTAATTTTGTATATGATACAAACCAAAAAAAAGTCTAATTTTGTATATGATACAAACAATTGAATAATAAGTCATTTGAAATTAAAAAAAAAAAAACCTTACACTTTGTTCGCTAGAATTAATCTAAATTTGGAACAATTCGGTATATATTGCATGATATTGATAGGTAAAAAAGAGTAATTACAACTTTGGCCTTCAAATAATACATGCTTAGGTCATCAATTTAGTTTTTAAAATTTAATTTTACCATTAAATTGGATTAAAATTTTCCAAAAAAAAAAAAATTCAGTTTTGCTGTGAGCTTGGTTAATCATATTAACATAGTTATCCAGAATAATTAATTTTTTCTAATGTCTAATGTTAGTAGCTGATGTAATGAATAACAACTTGAAGAATTATAATTAAATATTATAAATCTAAAATATCTATTTTAAAATATTAAAATTTAAACCTATTTTAAAATATTTAGGAATTAATTTGTTATGTCTTAAAAAACTTTGCCAAGGCTCTGAATACATAATAAAAGTATCTTATACAAGGACTTAAGAGTTAGGCCATTCAAAGTAATAAAAATTAATCCTAAATCCTTTAGAATAATTTTAAATTTTAAAGTCATTTCTAATAAATATTTTAAATTTACAGCCTCTTATTTTAATTTGTCCAACGCTTTGGCATGCATTCATATGTTATACCACTGACTTTACCTTGAAAATAAAATTTAAAATATCGGTTTTTTTATAAACATAATATGTATAACTATTTATGTTAGCTACCAGCAATTCATATTAAAAAATTCCTTTCATGCGAATAATTTAATTAACATGAGGTTGTTTTTAGTCAAGAAATACAATTGGACAAAACTAGTGATTAGTGTCATTAATTGTATTAACATGAGATTAACAAAAACTCATTGCATGAGCGAATTGATATACTGTTTTCAAAAAAATTGACTAAGAAAATTATGCTTTATTCAAACAACAATATGCCATATTTAAATCTGTGGTCTCTTAGCCATAGAATCCGATCCAATCCTCATTCTATTATATTAAAGAATGACTCTGCAAGCCACTACATGGAATAAAAATCAGTCAAAATTCATTGTAAAAAGAAACAACATAGTGATGGGTATATCATGTTGTCTCAAAACCACTCATATTATTATTTTTATTAATTAATTTATCAATTAGGATGATTTGCACATCTATATTAATTAGCATTGTGCTATGGTCTAATCACATAATCAATTTTTTATTTGGTGTGCATTTGTTAATTATGATTCATATCTTGAAACTTTAATAGATATTTTCCCCATTTTTATACAAGTATGGTACGTGTGTTTGGAACAACATCATTAAATTAAAAATAAAATAAAATAGTCTTTCATTAATTATATTAATTTGTGAAGTAAATTATACTGTACTGTCACATAATATTTTACGGATTACGTTAGAACCACATTGTGTATAAAATTATATTATCTGTAAACTTTTTGCCAATTACATTTTGAATGTGTAAGAAATTATACTTTGTCATGATATATTATTTATTTTCTTAATAGGAATCCGACAAAAAATTTTGGAGCCTAACATTCGAAGATAGAGAGATCTTTGACTCTTCTTCTATGGTTTTTTTGGGTTAATAGGGACCAATTAATATGCTTACTGAACAGTACATCATCCTCATCTTTGAAATTATTGCATTCATTTTATTGCACCAATAGTTTTGAATAGTGGTGCCTGATAATGAAACGACATTTCTTTTTAACTTCATGATATCTTGTTTTTAATTCTCGTCAGGCTTAATTTTACATTCCACACTTTGGTTTAAGTAAAAAGGCAATTTAGGCCCTTTAAATTTCATTATTGAAATTTCAACCTCCATAATGCAGTCCAAAAATTAATCAGTCATTATTATTATTATTGTTGTGTTATTATATATATATATATTGCACATAGCAACTATCTATTATGTCTTGTTTTTGTTGTGACTTTATGGTCACAACCTTTGAAAATTTTTATTTTAATCCTTTATTTATAAAGTAATTTTTAAGTTAATCTCTCATATTTTTTTATTAATAAGATATTTCTCAATTTAATCCTATTGAATTGCTTTCTCAAAATTTGATTCTTAGTATATTGACATTTGTCAAATTAATCTCTTATAAATAAAATTATTATTGATAATATTTTTAAGACATGTTAATTTCAAAAATATGAATTATGGATACTATTGAAAATATATTATTTCTGAGGTATTAAATTGTTAAATATTCATATGCAAGGGAATAAATTGATAAAGTAAAAAAATTAAAATATATTATCTATGAGAGATCTAAATTTAAAAAAGCTTAGAGTAAATTATACATACTACTTTTATAATTTATATAAGAATCAAACTAACGTTATCTCTATTTTTAAAAATATACTTTGGTCTAATTTTAAATTTTCTAACTAAAATAATCTCCATTAATGTATGACTAAAAGAGTAAAATTTTACCAATGGAAACTAGGGGACCAAGTTGCATAATAAAAATAGGTTGGATCCAACTAAGTGCAGTTATTTTCCGAAAAAGTGTACGATCTCGGGAATTACTTCTGATTAATTTGATTTGGTAAACACTTATAATTAAAGACTCTTAACAAGTGTAATAATTTTTTATATATTCATTAACATCAGAATACTACATCACTTGGGACTTGTTGCTCCAACAAAACTCCATAATAAAACTCAGAATAAGCACTATCATCCCCAGCTGCAGCCAAAGGGCTCCATGCACTCATCATCTCATCTTCGTCAAATAATGGTGATGATGAGGAATTAGCAGAAACCACCTCCATATCCACCCAACTATAGTCATCGTCACAGACTGATGATGTGGAGCAATCCTGACCGTCCACCTGTCCCACCTCGTCATGCCTGCTACTACTGATTTCTGCCTCTAGCGATTGAATCATGCTCATGAGTCTGTCATCACCATAGTACTCAAGATCATGATCTTCCTGTGTTTCTTCCATTAAAGTCATGAGAAGGACAGTGTTGGCCTCTGAGAACTCAAATCCTTCAAACACACTCTCAGGCACTGAAGAAGCCATGGAGTTAGTCTACAGGTTCTTTCTGGAAATGGCCGAAGTGAGAGAGCTAAGAAGCAACAGAAGCAATGGAAGAGAAAGACGCAATGGCTTCGAAAAGTGAAGAGATCGGTGCAGCCTTTATATAGGCATCATGAGGTGGATTTGCTGTCATTGACCCACCAGTCATGCGGCTCTGAATAATTAGTAAATAAATTTAAATTAATATATATATATATATATATTTTAAATTAATCTTCATTCTATGATATATATATATCATGATTAATTTAGCTTATAAATTTTAATGATAATGAAATAAAATTTTAATTTCTGAATGGTTAAGCTCATTTATTTATTATTTAAAAACTTTAAAAGAGCACAAATTAGTTTTTAAATAATAAATTTATTCCATATTAATTTTTTTGTCAAATAAATAAAAACATAAATAAGTAAAAGCGAAGTTGAATAAATTTAATAATTTACTAAATTATTAGTTTAATAGTTTTAACATCGTAATTTGATTCATAAAATTATGGTGGAGAAAATAATTAGATATTTGCCCCGTAGATGTTTACTTGTCCAGCAACAAGGAGCACGAGTCCAGGTGAGCAAAATATAAAATAATGGATAATTGGGTAATACAGCACCCAATAATGGTTGGGAACAGTGGGCATATCACAAAGCAGACAATGTGGCCACCTAATGACCAATAATATTAAGTAATAATCACAATTGATGTTTGGAGATACTGAAATGATACATCTTACTAAATAATTTGGTAGAGTAGACAACTATGTTTGAAATCAGATTGTGATAATGCTGCACCATGAAAGAGATGTGCAAGGATAGGATTTGACAATTCCAGCTTTCCCTGCTTGTGTATATGATCAATAACATCAATTTAATAGGCATTATGGGGATAATCATGGATATGAAATTCTTAGTTTGATAAAAATATAGAAATTTAACTATTAATATTCAAGAAATTAAATGATCAAATGATTTAAATTAGATTTTAAACAACTGCATACAAAATAGATTTTAATATAACAAGTCAAATTCAAAAAACTATACAATTAAACGGTCAAGTCTGCATTAAAGATTTTATATACATGTGAGTGTCGTTTTTAATATAACTGTCGTATTGCACACATTGAAGGAGAGAACTCTTGTGGGGTGTCTATCAAGTATCTGGGACTATTACTTTTACTTCAAAATAATTGCTATTAAAGGCAACAAATATCGCTCCTAAAAGTTTGAGTTTCTGTAAAATACCCTTTTAGTGCGACATAAATGTTGTTACAATGTTGGCAAATAAAGTTTCATAACTGAATGTTTTTAGTGGCGTCACCGTAAATGCCATGTTTAAGGACAACATTTGGCTAAAAGTCTCATTTTCATAAAAATTAAAATATCTTATAATTTTTTTTTCAACAAGCATTAATATGTACTTCTAACTATTTATGCCACCTATACTTGAGATTCATAAATATTAAAAAAAAGAAGAAAATTGGTTCATGGGAATATTTTTATTGACATGATGTTAACAAAAGCTCATTGCATGTGTGAATTGATATATTATATTAGAAAACTGAAGTATGAGGACTATTCTTTATTCGAAGTTCAAACAACGTTTAGTCATAGAATCCGATCCGATCCTTTCATTTTATTATAGAATAGGATGACTCTGCATGCCACTATATAGGATATAAATCAGTCAAAATTCATTCTAAAAAAAAAAAAGGCAATATATATAGTGATGGGTATACCATGTTGCCCCAAAAGCCACTCAAATTTGTTAATTAATTAATTTATTTACTGTCTGATAACCATATTCAATTTTCTATTTGGAGTGCATTTGTTAATTATGATTCTGATTCATATCTTGAAACTTTAATAGATGCATTCCCTATTTTTATACAAGTAGGATGTGTTTGGAACGACAACATTACATAAAAAAAAAAAAAATCTTTTCTCTAATTATATTAAATTGTGAAGTGAATGATATAGTACATTGTCACATAAGTTTTTACGGATTACGTTAGAACCACTATTATATAAAATTAGATTATCTGTAAACTTTTTGCCCATTACACTTTGATGTGAAAGAATTTATACTTTGTCATGATACATTATTATTTTTTCCAAAGGAGGCTCACATTGGAAGATAGAGATCTTTGACATTTTTTTCTAGCAAAAATACATTTTTTTATGTCTTAATTTTGCTTAGGATTTCATTTTCATCCCTTGACTTTGTTTAACTTTAATTTAGTTACTTTAAGTTTCACTTACATTCTTTAACTTTAATTGGTTATAATTTAGTCCCTTAATTTTATTTTAAATTTCATTGTTCCAAAAAATTTATTTACTTTTAATTTGTTCTTTTAGCTTTACCTTAAGTTTTACTTTAATTCCTTAATTTTATTATGTTTCCATTTTGCCCTTAATTTTTAAAAACTTGTCAACCCTCTAACACCATTAAATTAAAATGCTTTAAATATGTAGTCTTTTAATAAATTATGAGTTATGCCCATTAGAAAACAAATGGGGCAAAGAATAGTAAAATGAAGACAACAGAGATTAACAAATGCGGTTACTGAGTACTAATCAATTTAGTTTGTGAAAGAATAAAATAAGAATTGAATATCAAAATAATAATTACTACAATTCATGGGGCTTTCGTATATCAATAGATAAATGAAAAACTTAAAAAAAAGAAATGAAAGGTGAAAATAATATTTGAGTGGATTTTAAAATTTAGGCCAAGCTAGAATAAAATGAAATTAAAAGACAAAAGTGGAACTTAAGATAAAATTAAGGGACCAAGTTGGAATCAAATGAATTTAAGAGATGAAAAAGGAAACTTAATGTAAAATTAAAGGATCAAATAAGAATCAAATAAAATTAAAGGATGAAAAATAAATTGTAAAGTAAAGTTAAATAATCAAATTAAAACTAAACTAAATTAAATTAAGAGGTGAAAATGAAATGTTTAACCTTTTTGTTTTTGTTAAAGGAGACCAATGAATATGCTTGCTGCATAGTACATCCTCCTTATCTTAGAAATGATTGCCTCATTTTATTGCTCCACTGTTGAATAGGGATGCTTTATAAGCAATTAAATTTTTTTCTTCAAATGGTTATACTTCATGATATCTTGTTTTTCTTAGGCAAATGGTTATACCTCATTTTATCTTTTGCATTTGTTTATTTTGATTATCTAAAATTTAGTATAGTGTTAGGTTTCATTGTAGCATTATATATAAGCTTGACTATATTTTATTTGATAATTTATACATGAAATAGATCTTCAAGATAACATAGCTCTTGCAAATTCTGCTTAGATGCCAGTTAGGAACATAATTAATTAAGTAATTAATTAATTAATTAGGCTGTGAACAATACTGGGTTTTATGTTGCAAAATTTAATTCATATGTAATTGATCGTGATTATTTAATTAGCAAATTTAGAGAGTTTTTAGTAAGTATAAATCATGTTGATGCTTTAATAATAAGTACTGAGAATGGGTGAAATTATATATATACACACACACACATGCATACATACATACATATATATATATATATATATTGATAATAATAAGTACTGATAATGGGTGAAATTATATATATACACACACACACATGCATACATACATACATATATATATATATATATATATATATTTGTATGTAGTATGTTACGTAATTATCAATATACTTATCTTATAGTAATTATATTGTAATACCATGGGTGTTAAGTCACTTGTTGCAATTAAATTTGTTCATTAATGCAATGTTACTTGTTTCTTCATGTTTAGATATTCTTTTAAAGTTTTGAATTTTGTTAGGAGAGTTGAAGTCAAACAAAACCTATTTCCAAACATGGGCATGACTTAGATTGAGAAGCCTAGAAACACCCCTGAGTATTTGATGAATTGAATAAATTTTTAGACTTTGCATTTGCTAACCGAAATGTAGAGGGTATGATTATATGCTTATGTCCTAAATGCAAGTTTAACAAATGGCATACTAGATAAGTAGTGCATGATCACTTAATTATTAAACCATTTTCAAGAGGTTATACTATTTGGCTTAAACATAGTGAGGTAAGTGATGTGGCAACTGTAGTTAAAACCCCTGTAATGCCGCAAGTTATTGAAGAAAGTGTTGTTGTTAATGACCCAATTCTGGACATGGTTAATGATGCATTTAGGCATCATCCCAGTAGCCATTGTGTGGAAAAAGATGAAGTCATGTCTCCACCACCAAACCAAATGGTGTCAGACAATAATACAGATTTGATAGACTTAATTAGAGATTGACAATAAAGTTTGTATTAAGGGTGTGATAAGTATTCAAAATTATCCTTTTTGGTGAAATTGTGTCACATAAAGTGTCTATGCAGAATAACTAACAAGGTAATGTCGTTGATACTATAGTTGTTGGTTGATACCTTTGAACATGCTAAGTTTCCACCTTTATTCTATGAGGCAAAATAATAATAATAATAATAAAAAACTTGGGCTCAACTATACCAAAATTCATGCATGCCCTAATGACTATATGTTATTCAAGGGAGAGGATGCAAACAGGGATAGTTGCAAAAATGCAAAACGTCTAAATGGAAACTCAAGGATAAGGATATTTCTAATGGAAGTAGGAGATGAAAAAATTACCTACAAAAGACTTAGTGTACTTTCCACTAAAACAAAGGTTGCAGAGATTGTTTATGTCATCCAAGACTGGAGGGCACAAGCGTTGGCATGCAACGAACAAGAGTGAAGATGGCATATTAAGACATCCAAGAGACTCTGAAGCATGGAAGAAATTTGACACATTACATCCTCAATTTGCCTTAGATCCTTGGAATGTATGTTTTGGGTTGTCTACCGATGGGTTCAATCCATTTGGTAACCTAAGCACTAGTTATAGTATATAGCCAGTCATACTTATACCTTACAATTTTTCACTTTAGATGTGTATGAAATAGAGTTTTTTTCTTCTTTCAATGATAATTCTAGGTAAGTGAGCATTGAAAAATGATATAGATGTCTATTTACAACTGTTAGTAGAAAAGTTAAAGGAGTTAGGGGATGTTGGTATTAACACTTTTGATTCATATAACAAAGAAATATTCAATATGCATGTAGCTCTATTATGGATAATTAGTGACTTTCTAGGACTTGGAACATTGTTTGGATGGAATACCCATACTGGGTTAGCATGTCCATCATGTAATTTTAACTTAAATCCCATGCATTTTCCTTATAGTCAAAAGTGGTGTTTTGTTAGTCATCAACGCTTTTTGAATGCAGGGCATAAATTTAGATTGGCTCGAAATTGGTTTGATGGAAAAGTAGAAAGGATAAATCCACCTGAATGAATAAGTGGTGAGGAAGTTTTATGAGAGGTTTAAAATATTAACATCATGTTTGGAAAAGATGTAGAAATCGAAGGACTTGATCAAAGAGCCTGAGGAGTTGGTGGTTTGATAGCATCACTGCAGACCGAGGGTGGTTCATCTAGGCAAGTACTGCCTACTTTGAGTAGTCCTTTAGAGCAAGTCAACTTTGGAAGTAATAGACTACTATATGAAGCACATGGTGATGATGAACATGAGGAGGAGGCACCTTCACGGTCTACACGTTTACCTTCATTTAAGAGTGGTTGGTTAGTTGACGTGGTTAGTAAGTATACCAAAAGATTATGATATATTTGACATAAATATGGTTCTTTCTTGTGTGTTAACTTTGGAATTGCAGATAAGTATGACACAACTAAGTAAAAGGAATTTACGTATAATGATGTCTGGTCACTTCCTCAAAGGGAGAGGATAATACTTCATTGGAACGAAACCTTCCAACCAACAGGTGATGGTGCTGGGTTATTGAATAGATTTTTGGGAGCTTTTGGAAAAGACTTTGATTTATTTCCCATAAGCTTTCCTACTTGGAAGAGACTTCCATATGAGTATAAAGACACTGTGCACAAGAACACTATCTAGGTATGTTTATATTATTTTGGACTAATGTATACTCTATGGATGAATTAATACTAATTGTATGCTTGTACCTTGAAGGCTAAATTTGTTGTTGACGATGATGTGCACAAAATTATATCTTCAAATCAATTGGCATGAAGTGGAAGGATCGAAGATAATAATTGTGGGAAAAAACAAATGACGACACTTGCAATCGAGATGAATTGATTGCCAAAGTTCCCAAAGCTGTTAACAAAGATCATTGGGCTTTATTTGTTGACTATCAACTAAACCCAGTAACTAAGGTAATGAAGCTTTTTGTCATTGGTTCATTTAAATTGGCATATAATGTCGCTTAATGATTAGCAAAATGCCATGAAAAATAAAGACAATAGAACGAAGTAGTCAATGACTCATACCAATGGATTTAAGAGCTTTGCGCGTAGGAAGGTCAAGATGGTAACTTCATTTTCTATTACTCATGTGGTACTGTTATTCTTTACTTGTATGTGTTACAATTTTTCAACTTGTGTAAGAGATAGAGTATGGCCGACCAGTCAGCAGAGGAGAAGTTTGGACAATTACACATAATCATGCTTATGGGTCATTTATGAGTGACGAGGCTAAAGAGATCAGTGTAAGTTTTGTTTGACCAATTGTAAACACTTAGTTTGCGTCATTGGTTGCCCTTTTCATGTAATTTCCATGTTAATTTGGTTAATACAGGAAAAGATTGCTCTACATGAAACTACAACATCTGCGTCTCAAGTTATATCAACTTATGATTCCTTGGCCTTGGATTTAGGTAGTCAAGAGCATTGTGGTTGTGTTCAAGGGTTGGGATTAGGTCAAGGTCCATCTCATGTATTTGGACCTCCATCGCAGTCTTATATTCAACCAAACTCATCTCCTTATACCTATGGCCAGTTGGAGAATAGTGTCACTCACTTGGAGTCCAGGCTTGATGCTATGATGAATCACTTTATGTAGAAATATCTAGGAAAGCTACCTCCTAAATATGCCACAGTTTATCCATTATTGGTAATTCTTCAAATTAATCTACTATTGTTCAAAACTATGTGTTGAATGTTATTTATGACTTTCATTATTTATATATTTTATTGTAGTCACCTGATTAAGCAAGTGGACATGAAAGTTTTTCTTAAATCAATCCAACCGACCTCAAAAGTAGATTGTAAAGTTTGTTTGACATTTCTCACCGTTAATGTCAATTAGGACTATGCTTTAGATACTATGAATGAAAGTAGGACTATATTGTCCTCAAACTTATCATCAAGTATTTAGTGACTACTTAATTATGTTTAAGTTATGTTAAGATAATTTTGTAGTTATTGTTGTGAATGTAGCTATGTTTGAGATATTTTGAGATAATAATGGTGTTTATTGTTATGAATGTATAGGAGGTAATAATGGCATAATTGATTTTGGTGTTGAAATTGAATAGGAAAAAAAATGAATATATATAAATTAGCTTAATTAAAAAAATTATAGATTAGTAGCAGTTACAACCGCTGCAAGATGCATGCAGATTAGATGTGCTTAAATATATTTTTTTTCCGGCAATTATATAAACTGCAGTTATGTATTTACCTAGTTGTTTTCGTAATCGCAAGTAAATGTTTTAGTCTAAAGATGAAATGAACTAATTACAACACATTTTTTGGTTGTGTCTGCTTTAATTTGATTCTTTATAAATAAGCCATAGGTAATGACACATTTTGGTAGCTGCAGGTATAAAGACGAAATAAACTGCAAATAATGACACATTTTTTGGTAGTGTCTTTTTTAATTTGATTTTTTATAAATAATATATTGTTCAATTTAGTCCCTTATGGAATTTTTTTCCTTATAATCTTTCACCTAGACATTTTTTAAATTATATTAATTTAAAAAATTATTGAAAATAATTTTATTTACGAGTGATTGGTTTAAGAAATATCAATATGTAAATAACTAAAATTAAGAAGCACTTATTTATAGGTATCAAAGCAAAATTAAATTTATGAAAGATTAAAATTTTGAGATAATAATGACATAATTGATTTTATTTGACTAATTTTAGTGTTGAAATTGAATAGGGATAAAAATGAATATATATATATATATGTAAATTAGCTTAATTAAAAAAAATTTCAGATTAACAACTGTTACAACTGCTCAAGATGCATGGCAAATTATCTGCAGCTAATTATAATTTTTTCTAGCAATTATATAAATTGCAGTTAAGTATTTACTTCGCACATTTTTTTTATTTTTTTCGTAACCACAGGTAAATGTTTTAGCAGTGGTTAAAGACGAAATAAACCATAGATTACAAAACATTTGTTGGTAGTGTCTTTTTTTAATTTGATTCTTTATAAATAAGCTGCAAGTAACAATGATACGTTTCGTAATTAATGGTAAATGTTTTAGGAGCGGTCTAAAGACCAAATAAACATAAGATAACAACACATTTTTTGGTTGTCTTTTCTAATTTGATTCTTTAAAAATAAGATATTATTCAATTTAGTCCCTTATTGAATTTTTTTCTTATAATCTTTCACATATAGACATTTTTTAATTTAATTTTGTATGATTAAAATTATATTAATTTAAAAATTATTGAAAATAATTTTATTTGTGAGAGATCAGTTTAAAAAACATCAATATGTAAATAACTAAAATTAAGAAGCACCTATTTGTCAGGTATCAAAGAAAAATTAAATTTATGAAAGATTAAAAAAGTAAGGTCTAAACCCTGAAGTTGTACTCGGATCACTCAACAAACCTATATCTTGTTGCAATAGAAATTTGAGCATTCGAACTTTTAAGTCAGTAAATTCAATATTTCTGTTTACAGAATTACACATATCTCAAATAAGTGAGTTGAAATGTTCCGCTAAACAGAGAAACACTAAAACGAGTGAAATATCATTTTGGTCTGTATTTATTAAAAATTTTTTTTTTAGATCTCTGGTTGAAATACTAATTAAAATACTTATTATTAATTGAAAAATGTTACACATGATCTCTTATTATTAAAAAATAATCAGATTTAGTCCCTTAAATTTAAAATTTAATGTTTAACAAAATTTAATTATTTTCAAAAAAATGAAAGACAAAATGTAAAATTTTTTAATGAGGGGGGCTATTTTAAGTATTTTAAAAAAATTAAAATAATAATTTTGTAATAAATAAAAGATAAAAAGTATATTTTTCACTCAAACTTTCAAAAACTTTCTCCCATCAAAGGATTCAGGAAGTCCATTTAACATCCAGCTTCATAACCGCAAGATGACAAGAAAGAAGAGAAAAGATAGAATGAAATGATACGGTAATAACTTAGAAGTAATTCTTCACAAATGTAATGACTTTATATCTATTCATTGACAATTTCTCTCTGCTGATAATAAACATAAAAAATTCAGAATACTACATCACTTGGTTTTTGTGGCAATTAAGTCTCTCTGAGTTGTTATTCCAACAAAACTCCATAATAAAACTCAGAATAAGCACTATCATCCCCAGCTGCGGCACAAGGGCTCCATGCATTCATCATCTCATCGTCAAATAATGGTGATGAAGAGGAATCAGCAGAGGCCACCTCCATATCCACCCAACTATAGTCATCTTCACAGACTGATGATGTGGAGCAATCCTGACCGTCCACCTGTCCCACCTCGTCATGCCTGCTACTACTGATTTCTGCCTCTAGCGATTGAATCATGCTCATGAGTCTGTCATCACCATAGTACTCAAGATCATGATCTTCCTGTGTTTCCTCCATTAAAGTCATGAGAAGGACAGTGTTGGCCTCTGAGAACTCAAATACTTCAAACACACTCTCAGGCACTGAAGAAGCCATGGAGTTAGTCTACAGTTTCTTTCTGGAAATGGCTGAAGTGAGAGAGCTAAGAAGCAACAGAAGCAATGGAAGAGGAAGACACAATGGCTTTGAAAAGTGAAGAGATCGGTGTAGCCTTTAAATAGGCATCATGAGGTGGATTTGCTGTCATTGACCCACCAGTCATGCGGTTCTGAATAATTAGTAAATAAATTTAAATTAAAAGTATTAAGTATATATATATATATATATACATACGAATATTTTAAATTAATCTTCATTCTATAATATATTTATCATGATTACTTTAGCTTATAAAGTTTAAGGATAATGAAATAAAATTTTAATTTCTAAATGGTTAAGCTCATTTATTTATTATTTAAAAACTTAAGAGCACAAATTAGTTTTTAAATAATAAATTTATTCCATATTAATTTTTTTGCCAAATAAATAAAAACATAAAGAAGTAAATGCGAAGTTGAATAAATTTAATAATTTACTAAATTATTAGTTCAATTGTTTTAACATGGTAATTTGATTCATAAAATTATGATGGAGAAAATAATTAGAGATTTGCCCCATAGATGTTTACTTGTCCAGCAACAAGGGGCACGAGTCCAGGTGAGCAAATTATAAAATAATGGATAATTGGGTAATACAGCACCCAATAATGGTTGGGAACAGTGGGCATATCACAAAGCAGACAATGTGGCCACCTAATGACCAATAATATTAAGTAATGATCACAATCGATGTTTGGAGATACTAAAATGACACATGTTAATAAATAATTTGGTAGAGTGGACAACTATGTTTGAAATCAGATTGTGATAATGCTGCACCATGAAAGAGATGTGCAAGGATAGGATTTGACAATTCCAGCTTTCCCTGCTTGTATATATGATCAATAACATCAATTTAATAGGCATTATGGGTATTTTCATGGATATGAAATTCTTAGTTTGATAAAAATATAGAAATTTAACTATTAATATTCAAGAAATTAAATGATCAAATGATTTAAATTAGATTTTTAATAACTGCATACAATAATAGATTTTAATATAACAAGTCAAATTTAAATAACTACACAATTAAACGGTCAAGTCTGCATTAAAGATTTTATATACATGTGAGTGTCGTTTTTAATATAACTGTCGTATCGCAAACATTGAAAGAGAGAACTCTTGTGGGGTGTCTATCAAATATCAGGGCTATGACTTTTACTTCAAAACAATTGCTATTAAAGGCAACAAATATCGCTCCTAAAAGTTTTAGTTTCTGTAAAATACCCTTTTAGTGCGACGTAAATGTTGTTACAACGTTGGCAAATAAAGTTTCATAACTGAACGTTTTTAGGGGCGTCACCGTAAATGCCATGTTTAAGCACAACCTTTGGCTAAAAGTCTCATTTTCATAAAAATTAAAATATCTTATAGATTTTTTTTTTCAACAAGCATTAATATGTACTTCTAACTATTTATGTCACCTATACTTGAGATTCATAAATATTAAAAAAAAGAAGAAAATTGGTTCATGGGAATATTTTTATTGTCATGATGTTAACAAAAGCTCATTGAATGTGCGAATTGATATATTGTATTAGAAAACTGGAGTATGAAGACTATTGTTTATTCAAAGTTCAAACAACATTTAGTCATAGAATCCGATCCGATCCTTTCATTTTATTATAGAATAGGATGACTCTGCATGCCACTATATAGGATATAAATCAGTCAAAATTCATTCTAAAAAAAAAAAGGCAATATATATAGTGATGGGTATATCATGTTGCCCCAAAAGCCACTCAAATTTGTTAATTAATTAATTTATTTACTGTCTGATAAACCATATTCGATTTTCTATTTGGAGTGCATTTGTTAATTATGATTCTGATTCATATCTTGAAACTTTAATAGATGCATTCCCTATTTTTATACAAGTAGGATGTGTTTGGAACGACAGCATTACATAAAAAAAAAAAAAAAACTTTTCTTTAATTATATTAAATTGTGAAGTGAATGATATTGTACATTGTCACATAAGTTTTTACGGATTACGTTAGAACCACTTGTATATAAAATTAGATTATCTGTAAACTTTTTGCCCATTACGCTTTGATGTGAAAGAATTTATACTTTGTCATGATACATTATTATTTTTTCCAAAGGAGGCTCACATTGGAAGATAGAGATCTTTGACATTTTTTTCTAGCAAAAATACATTTTTTTATGTCTTCATTTTGCTTAGGATTTCATTTTCATCCCTTGACTTTGTTTAACTCTAATTTAGTTACTTTAAGTTTCACTTACATACTTTAACTTTAATTGGTTATAATTTAGTCCCTTAAATTTACTTTAAATTTCATTGTTCCAAAAAATTTATTTACTTTTAATTTGTTCTTTTAGCTTTACCTTAAGTTTTACTTTAATTCCTTAATTTTATTGTGTTCCCATTTTGCCCTTAATTTTTAAAAACTTGTCAACCCTCTAACACCATCAAATTAAAATGCTTTAAATATGTAGTCTTTTATGAATTATGAGTTATGCCCATTAGAAAACAAATGTGGCAAAGAATAGTAAAATGAAGACAACAAAGATTAAAACACATGTAGTTACTGAGTACTAATCAATTTAGTTTGTAGAAGAATAAGATAAGAACTGAACATCCAAATAACAATTACTACAATTTATGGAGCTTTCATATATCAATAGATAAATGAAAAACTAAAATAAAAAAAAATGAAAGGTGAAAATAATATTTGAGTGGATTTTAAAATTTAGGCCAAACTAGAATAAAATGAAATTAAAAGACAAAAGTGGCTCTTAAGATAAAATTAAGGGACCAAGTTGGAATCAAATGAATTTAAGAGATGAAAAAGGAAACTTAATGTAAAATTAAAGGATCAAATAAGAATCAAATAAAATTAAAGGATAAAAAATAAATTTTAAAGTAAAGTTAAATAATCAATTTTTAAATTAAGAGGTGAAAATGAAATTTTTAACCTTTTTGTTTTTGTCAATGGAGACCATTGAATATGCTTACTGCATAGTACATCCTCCTTATCTTAGAAATGATTGCCTCATTTTATTGCCCCACTGTTGAATAGGGATGCTTTTTAAGAAATTAAATTTTTGTTTTTTTCAAATGGTTATACTTCATGATATCTTGTTTTTCTTAGGCAGATTCTACATTCCATTCAATGGTTTAATTAAAAAGGGCAATTCATCTCCTTAGTTTTCATTAATGAAGTTAATATGTTCCAAAAATTAAAGGGATAAATATTTTATACAGAATTTGCACATAGCAAATATTGTGTATATGTCTTGTTTTTGTTGTGATTTTATAATTTTGGTCAACAAAAATTGCCACACTTTTTGTGTCATTGAGAGTGAAATTTTATTTTACTCTCTCCCCTTATGGAGTTTTCTCACTACCAAAAAATTTGCGATTTGCATGCAGTTATTTCCTTGCGGTTACGATACTCGCAGGGAATATTGGGCTTTGCCTACGGTTTTGTCCATAATCGTAGGCATATCACTGTGGTTAATATAATCATAGTGCATATGTTTATTTTACCTGTGGTTTAGTCTAAACTGTAGGTAAACCATAATCCCTAAAATTATAATCCCTTTCCCTTCCCTTTCTTCCTCCTTTGCCATGCCTTCATTTCTTCTGTTGTGATCTGTGCCGCAGTCGGTGAGTGCTACCGATTGGAAACTCATCCTCCAGTCGTTGAACTGTGTCGCTGTTGGGTCCTCACACAGGTTGGTTTCATTGCTTTTTTTTTTTTTTCTTTGATTTCCTTTTTTTTTTTGGTTCTGTTTGCTCTTCTTTTTTTTTTTTTTTTAAATCTTTTGTATTTGTTTATTTTGATTATCTAAAAATTTAGTATAGTGTTAGGTTTTACTGCAACATTATGTATAAGCTTGACTCTATTTTATTTGATAATTTATAGATGACATAGATCTTCAAGATAACATAGCTCTTGCAAATTCAACTTGAATGCTTGTTAAGAACATAATTAATTAAGTAATTAATAAATTAATTAGGCTATGAACAATACTGGGTTCTATGCTACAAAATTTAATTCATATGTAATTGACAGTGATTATTTAATTAGCAAATTTAGAGAGTTGTTAGTAAGTATAAATCATGTTGATGCTTTAATAATAAGTACTAAGAATGGATGAAATTATATGTACATATATATATATATATATATATACATATATTTGTATGTACTATGTTACATAGTTATCAACACACTTATCTTATAGTAATTATATTGTAATTCCAGGGGTGTTAAGTCACCTGTAGCAATTAAATTTGTTCATTGGTGCAATGTTGCTTGTTTCTTCATGTTTAGATATTCTTTTAAAGTTTTGAATTTTATTAGGAGAGTTGAAGTCAAATAAAACCTATTTTCAAACATGGATAAGACTTGGATGGAGAAGCCTAGAAACGCCCTTGAGTATTTTGATGGATTGAATAAATTTTTAGATTTTGTATTTGCTAACTGAAGTGTAGAGGGTATGATTATATGCCTACGTTCTAAATGCAAGTTTAACAAATGGCAGACTAGACAAATAGTGCATGATCACTTAATTATTAAACCATTTCCAAGAAGCTGTTTGGCTTAGACATAGTGAGACAAGTGATGTGGCAACTGTAATTGAAACCCCTATAATGCCGTAAGTTATTGAAGAAAGGGTTGTTGTTAATGACCCTATTTGAGACATGGTTAATGATGCATTTAAGCATTATCCCAGTAACCATTGTGTGGAAGAAGATAAAGTCATGTCTCCACTACCAAGTCTAATGGTATCAGACAATAATACAAATTTGATAGACTTAATTAGATATGGACAACAAAGTTTGTACGAAGGGTGTGAGAAGTATTCAAAATTATCCTTTTTAACGAAATTGTATCACATAAAGTGTCTATGCAGAATAATTAACAAGGCAATGTCGTTGATACTATAGTTGTTGGTTGATGTCTTTGAACATACTAAGATTCCACCTTCATTCTATGAGGCAAAAAAAAAAAAAAAAAACAAAATTGGGCTTAACTATACCAAAATTCATGCATGCCCCAATGACTGTATCTTATTGAGGGAAAGGATGTAAATAGGGATAATTGCAAGAAATGCAATACGTCTAGATGGAAATCGAAGGGGAAAGATATTTCTAATGGAATTAGGAAGATGAAAAAATTACCTTCAAAAGTCTTAAGGTACTTTCCACTAAAACCAAGGTTGCAGAGATTGTTTATGTCATCCAAGACTGCTGAGCACATGCATTGTCATGCAACGGACAAGAGTGAAGATGGCATATTAAGGCATCCAAGAGACTCTGAAGCATGGAAGAAATTTAACACATTGCATCCTTAATTTGCCTTAAATCCTCAGAATGTACATCTCTGGTTGTCTACCGTTGGGTTCAATTCATTTGGAAACCTAAACACTAGCTATAGTATATAGCTAGTGATATTTATACCTTACAATTTTCCACCTTGTATACATGAAACATAGTTCTTTTCTTCTTTCAATGATAATTTTAGGTATGTGAGCACTAGGAAATAATATAGATGTCTATTTTCAACCGTTAGTGGAAGAGTTAAAGGAGTTGTGGGATGTTGGTATTAACACTTTTGATTCATATAACAAAGAAATATTCAATATGCATGCAACTCTATTGTGGACAATTAATGACTTTCCAAGACTTGGAACATTGTCTGGATGAAATACCCATACTGGGTTAGCATGTCCGTCATGTAATTTTGACTTAAATCACATGCGTCTTCCTTACAATCGAAAGTGGTGTTTTATGGGTCATTAATGCTTTTTGAATGTAAGGCATAAATTTAACTTGGCTCGGAATTGGTTTAATGGAAAAGCAGAGAAGAGAAATCCACCTAAAAGAATAAGTGGTGAGGAAGTTCTATGACAGATTCAAAATATTAACATCGTGTTTGGAAAAGATGTAGAAATCGAAGGACACAATTGAAGAGCCCGACGAGTTGGTGGTTTTATAGCATCACCGCAAACTAAGGGTTGTTCTTCTAGGCAAGTACTGCCTACTTTAAGTAGTCTTTTAGAGCAAGTCAACCTTAGAAGTACTCAGCTACCATATGAAGCACATGATGATGATGAACATGGGGAAAAGGCACCTTCACTGTTTACATGTTTACCTTCATGCAGGAGGGGTTGGTTGGTAGACGTGGTTGGTAAGTATGCTAAAAGATTATGATGTATTAGACATAAATATGATTTTTTCTTGTGTGCTAACTTTGGAATCGCAAATGAGGACGACATGACTAAGCAAAAGGAACTTACGCACAATGATGTCTAGTCACTTCCTCAAGGGGAAAGGATAATACTTCATTAGAACAAAACCTCCCAACCAACAGGTGATGGTGTTGGGTTACTGAATAGATTTTTGGAAGCTTTTGGAAAGGACTTTGATTTATTTCCCATAAGCTTTCCTACTTGGAAGAGAATTTTATATAAGTATAAAGACATTGTGTACAAGAACACTATCCTGGTAATGTTTATATTCTTTGGGACCAATGTACACTTTATGGATAAATTAATACTAATTGTATGCCTGTACCTTGAAGGCTAAATTTTTTATTGAAGATGATGTGCACAAAAATTATATCTTTAAATCAATTGGCATGAAGTGGAAGGATCGAAAACAATAATTGTGGGAAAAAGCAAATGACGACACTTGCAACCAAGATGAATTGATTGTCAAAGTTCCCAAAGCTGTTAACAAAGATCACTAAGTTTTATTTGTTGACTATCGGCTAAACCCGGTAACTAAGGTAATGAATCTTTTTGTCATTGGTTCATATAAATTGGCATCTAATTATGTTTTACTTAATAATTAGCAACATGCCATGAAAAATAAAGACAATAGAACGAAGTAGTCAATGACTCACACTAGTGAATCTAAGAGCTTTATGCGCAGGAAGGCCAAGATGGTAACTTCATTTTCTATTACTCATGTTGTACTCTTATTCTTTACTTGTATGTGTTACAAATTTCAACATGTGTAGAAGTTAAAGTATGGCTGCCCAGTTAGCAAAGGAGAAGTTTGGACAATTACACATAAGCATGCTGATTGGTCATTTATGAGTGATGAGGCTAAGGATATTAGTGTAAGTTTTGTTTGACCAATTGTAAACACTTAGTTTGCATCATTGGTTGTCCTTTTCATGTAATTTCCATGTTAATTTGGTTAATATAGGAAAAGATTGCTCTACATGAAATTGCAACATCTGCGTCATAAGTCGTATCAACTCAAGATTCCTTGGCCTTGGCTTTAGGTAGTTAAAAGCATTGCAGTCGTGTTCGAGGGTTAGGATTAGGTACAGCCCCATCTCATGTATTTGGACCTCCATCACGGTCTTATATTCGACCAAACCTATATGCTCCTACCTATGGCTAGTTGGAGAATAAGATAACTCAGTTGGAGTCCAAGCTTGATGCAATGATGAATCTCTTCATGCAGAAATATCCAAGAGAGCTACCTCCTGAATATGCCATAGTTTATCCATCATCAGTAATTCTTCAAATTAATCTACTATTGTTCAAAACTACGTGTTGAACATTATTTATGACTTTCATTATTTATATGTTTTATTGTAGTTACCTGATCAATCAAGTGGACATGGAAGCTTATTCCTAAACCAGTCCAACTAACCTTAAGAGTAGATTGTAAAGTCTGTTTGACATTTCTCACCATTAATGTCAATTAGAACAATGCTTTAGATATTTTGAACGAAAGTAGGATTACGTTGTCCTTAAACTTATCATCAATTATTTAGTGATTACCTACTTATGTTTAAGTTATGTTGAGATAATTCTGTAGTTATTGTTGTGAATGTAGTTATGTTTGAGATATTTTGAAATAATAATGGTGTTTATTATTGTGAATGTATGAGTTATTTCGAGATAATACTAGTATAATTGATTTTATTTGACTAATTTTGGTGTTGAAATTGAATAGGGAAAAAAATGAATATATATATATATATATATATATATATAAATGAGCTTGATTAAAAAAATTCTGGATTAGCAATGTTAACCGCTGCAAGATGCTAAGTATTTATGTACACACATTTTTCCAGTTGTTTCCATAACTGCAAGTAAATATTTTAGCAGCGGTTAAAGACGAAATAAACAGCAAATTATGACATATGTTTTGGTAGTGTCTTTTTTAATTTGATTCTTTATAAATAAGCCACAGGTAACGATGCATTTCTGTAATTGTATGTAAATGTTTTAGCAGCTGTTTATAAAGATGAAATAAACCTCAAATAGCAACACATTGGTGGTGCCTTTTTTAATTTGATTCTTTATAAATAAGATATTGTACAATTTAGTCCCTTGTTGAATTTTTTCCTTATAATCTTTCGTACATAGACATTTTTTAATTTGATTTTGTATGATTAAAATTATATTAATTTAAAAAATTATTGAAAATAATTTTATTTAGGAGAGATCAGTTTAAGAAATATCAATATGTAAATAACTAAAATTAAGAAGCCCCTTATTCATCAGGGACCAAAGCAAAATTAAATTTATGAAAGATTAAAAAAGTAAGGTCTAAACTATAAAGTTGTACTCGGATCACTCAACAAACCTATATCTTGTTATAATAGAAATTTGAGTATTCGAACTTTTTAGTCAGTAAATTCAATATTTCTATTTACAGAATTGCACATATCTCAAATAAGTGAGTTGAAGCGTTCCGCTCAACAGAGAAAAACTAAAACGAGTGAAATATCATTTGGTCCGTATTTATTAAAAAATTATTATTTAGATCTCTGGTTGAAATACTAATTAAAATATTTATTATTAATTAAAAAATGCCATACATAATATCTTATTATTAAAAAAATATTAGATTTAGTCTCTTAAATTTAAAATTTAAAATTTAGCAAAATTTAATTATTTTCATAAAAATTAAAGATAAAATATGAAATTTTCTAATGAGGGAGGACTATTTTGAGTATTTTAAAAAAATTAAAATAATAATTTTGTAATAAATAAAAGATAAAAAATATACTTTTCGCCCAAACTTTCAAAAACTTTCTCCCATCAAAGGATTCAGGAAGTCCATTTAACATCCAGCTCCATAACCGCATGAAGACAAGAAAGAAGAGAAAAGATAGAATGAAATGATACAGTAATAACTTATAAGTAATTCTTAACAAATGTAATGACTTTATATCTATTCATTGACAATTTCTTTCTGCTGATAATAAACATAAAAAATTCAGAATACTACATCACTTGGTTTTTGTGGCAAGTAAGTCTCTCTGAGTTGTTATTCCAACAAAACTCCATAATAAAACTCAGAACAAGCACTATCATCCCCGGCTGCGGCACAAGGACTCCATGCATTCATCATCTCATCGTCAAATAATGGTGATGAAGAGGAATCAGCAGAGGCCACCTCCATATCCACCCAACTATAGTCATCTTCACAGACTGATGATGTGGAGCAATCCTGACCGTCCATCTGTCCCACCTCGTCATGCCTGCTACTACTGATTTCTGCCTCTAGCGATTGAATCATGCTCATGAGTCTGTCATCACCATAGTACTCAAGATCATGATCTTCCTGTGTTTCCTCCATTAAAGTCATGAGAAGGACAGTGTTGGCCTCTGAGAACTCAAATCCTTCAAACACACTCTCAGGCACTGAAGAAGCCATGGAGTTAGTCGACAGTTTCTTTCTGGAAATGGCTGAAGTGAGAGAGCTAAGAAGCAACAGAAGCAATGGAAGAGGAAGACGCAATGGCTTTGAAAAGTGAAGAGATCGGTGCAGCCTTCATATAGGCATCATGAGGTGGATTTGCTGTCATTGACCCACCAGTCATGCGGTTCTGAATAATTAGTAAATAAATTTAAATTAAAAAATATATATATATTTTAAATTAATCTTCATTCTATGATGTATATATCATGATTAATTTAGCTTATAAATTTTAATGATAATGAAATAAAATTTTAATTTCTAAATGGTTAAGCTCATTATTTAAAAACTTTAAAAGACCACAAATTAGTTTTTAAATAATAAATTTATTCCATATCAATTTTTTTGTCAAATAAATAAAAACATAAAGAAGTAAAAGTGAAGTTGAATAAATTTAATAATTTACTAAATTATTAGTTCAATTGTTTTAACATGGTAATTTGATTCATAAAATTATGGTGGAGAAAATAATTAGAGATTTGCCCCATAGATGTTTACTTGTCCAGCAACAAGGAGCACGAGTCCAGGTGAGCAAAATATAAAATAATGGATAATTGGGTAATACAGCACCCAATAATGGTTGGGAACAGTGGGCATATCTCAAAGCAGACAATGTGGCCACCTAATGACCAATAATTTTAAGTAATGATCACAATTGATGTTTGGAGATACTAAAATGACACATGTTAATAAATAATTTGGTAGAGTGGACAACTATGTTTGAAATCAGATTGTGATAATGCTGCACCATGAAAGAGATGTGCAAGGATAGGATTTTACAATTCCAGCTTTCCCTGCTTGTATATATGATCAATAACATCAATTTAATAGGCATTATGGGTATTTTCATGGATATGAAATTCTTAATTTGATAACAAATACATAAATTTAAAGATTAATATTAAAAAAATTGTATAATCTAATAGTTTAAATTAAATTTAATAATTATATGCAAATAAAAATTTTAATCTAACAATTGAAATTTAAAAAACTATACAATTAAACAGTCAAGTTCATATTGAAAATTTTATATACATGTGAGTGTCGTTTTTAATATAGTTGTTGCTTTTTAAACATTTCAAGCACGGAACTCTTGTGGGCTGTTTATCAAGTTTCAAGCACTATTTCACTTAAAAACGATTGTTTTTAGAGGAAACAAGTGTCGTAGCTAAAAGTCTTAGAATTGCCGCAAAATAATCATTTGGTACGACGCAAACGTTGTCGTAGCATTGGCAAATGAGGTCTTGTAACTGAATATTTTCAATGCAGCCACCGTAAAGGCCACATTTAAGGGTAACATTTGCCTAAAAGCCTCATTTTCGTAAAAATTAAACTATCATATAATTTTTTTCAACAAGCATTAATATTTACTTCTAACTATTTATGTCACCTATACATGAGATTAATAAATATAAAAAAAGAAAAAAGAAAATTGGTTCATGGGAATATTTTTATTGACATGATGTTAGCAAAAGCTCATTGAATGTGCGAATTGATATATTGTATTAGAAAACTGTAGTATGAAGACTATTCTTTATTCAAAGTTCAAACAACATTTAGCCATAGAATCCGATCCGATCCTTTCATTTTATTATAGAATAGGATGACTCTACATGCCACTATATAGGATATAAATCAGTCAAAATTCATTCTAATAATAAAAAAAAAAGGGCAATATATATAGTGATGGGTATATCATGTTGCCCCAAAAGCCACTCAAATTTGTTAATTAATTAATTTATGTACTGTCTGATCACCATAATCAATTTTCTATTTGGAGTGCATTTGTTAATTATGATTCATATCTTGAAACTTTAATAGATGCATTCCCTATTTTTATACAAGTAGGATGTGTTTGGAACGACAATATTACATTAAAAAAATAAAATACCCTTTCGTTAATTATATTAAATTGTGAAGTGAATTATATTGTACATTGTCACATAAGATTTTTCGGATTACTTAGAACCACTTGTATATAAAATTACATTATCTGTAAACTTTTTGTCAATTACACTTTGATGTGAAAGAATTTATACTTTGTCATAATACAATATATATTTTTTCCAATGGAGCCTCTCATTAGAAGATAGAGGTCTTTGACATTTTTTTGGCAAAAATATATTTTTGATTCCTTAATTTTACCAGGGGTTTTATTTTTGTCTTATAACTTCATTTAGTTCTAATTAGGTGCTTTAACTTTAAAGTTTCACTTTTGTCATTTAATTTTAATTAGTTCTAATTTGGTCCTTTAATTTTAATTTAAGTTTCATTTTTGTCTATTAAATTCATATGGTTCCAATTTAATCCATTCAATTTTATCTGAAGTTTTACTTTTTGTCTCTTAATTTTATTTTGTTCCTAATTTGCCTCTACTTTTTTACAAAACTTTTTGAATGTTTTTTTTTTCTAACACCATCAATTTAAAATGTTTTATATGTTTAAGCTTTGTATGAATTATGAGTTATGATCACCAAAAATTAAATTGGGCAAATAATAGCAAAACAAAAAAAAATACAAAAATTAAAAAAATTCAATTAGTGAGTACTGATCAATTTAGCTTGTGGAAGAATAAGATAAGAATTGAACCTTAAAATTATAATTACTACAATTTATGGAGCTTTCACATACCAATAGATAAATGAAAAAATTAAAAAGGAAAGGTGAAAAAAAGCATTGGAGTGGTTTTTGAAAATTGAGTCCAAAAAAAGAATAAAATAAAAGGACAAAAGTGAAACTTAAAATAAAGTTAAGGACTAAATGAGAACTAAATGGATTGAAGGGACAAAAGTGAAACTTAATGTAAAATTAAGAGACCAAATAAGAATCAAATGAAATCAAAGGACGGAAATAAAATTTAAAGGACCAAAATAGAATTGAATGAAGTTAAGGGATGAAAATGAAACTCTAAGTAAAATTAAAGGTCCGAGAGTGCACTTTTGCCTTTTTTTTGGGATCAGTAGAGACCGATTAATATGCTTAAGAAGGGATATATTCGGTGGCTACAATAATTTTGATTATTTCCAAAATTGCTTTGCAAAATACTTATTATGATTAATATTTAGAAGAATATCAAACAAAACAACAATTAGATCATTAAAGGAAAGATTTGTATTTTGTTTTGAAACCAAGAATTTACTTGGCCCAAAGTTCTTATTACTAAGATTTTTCACCTAACCCTTTGTGAGGTTATTTTTGTATGAAGTTTCTTATTGAAGTTTTGAATTCAACTTACTTATTTTTATTCTATGTTTAATACTTTCTAAGTTTGATAACTTTAGAATTAAACTAAAATTTAGGCTAATTTGAAAAGGAGACATTAAATTAAGATCTAAATGTAAATAATCTCTATTTGTATGCTTGAAGAGTAGTACGTATCATAATTTGCAATCAATATAACAATACTTGATTGTTTTTGAAAACCATGATTAGGACAGAGTTATGACATGACTGTTTTCTAAGCTGATTCTCCAAGAAATATAAGGGATTAGTAAGGTTTATATTGATTCAACAAAATTATACAAGCAATCAAATCCCTATGTTAACAAATTGGTTCATAACTCAAGAAAAAACTAAGTGATTATTACAAAATAACTACACATTATAGGGAAGTTAGAACCCCAAGATCTTTTGTATATTAGCTTACTGTTATGTGTTACTTGCATTTATTTTCTAGTCATTCCGCTGAATAATCTAAAACATCTAGCTAAGTTGAAAGTATAATAATAAGCAATATTCCATAGTTAAGTTAGATTCTCATATGAATGATATCTTACTTTATATTACTATTCACGATCATATGCACTTGCTTGTATTGAAATCATCGAGCATATTTTATCTACGATGGAAAAGTGCAAGCTCACAAATATATGTTGACCAACTATAAAGAAATTGATCTTTTTCATTTGTAAGTAAATTTTATTTGTTTTACCATGACAATGTAACAACTTCATACAATATCTTCACATTCTACTTTTTGTATATGGAACTTAGAGACCACTTACAAAGAAAATTGAGAAACTGTACATGGTGTTCTTTTAACATTGATAAGAAAGTTCATAAAAAGTTTGTTGAATGGTTTTCTTGTGATGTAAGTACCTTTATACCCATCCTATTTGTTAACTTTGTAAGTTATAGAATATAATGGAATTGTAAATGTTACTTATTTTAGATTAAAAAAAAGACGTGAACAAATCATATTCAAATTGACTTAAAGTTTTAGGCGTTAGGATTAATTGATTTTGCAAGACATTATAGCACATACAATAATAATGAATTCAAGTTTCTTACCTTAGAATGAGATCCAGGACAAAAAACGCAAAATAACAAAGTCTTTGATTCATTTGGAACAAGGAGTTATGCCTATGCATATATCTCAAATAAGTTTGAATTGAAATGTTTGATTCAACGGAGGAAAGACTAATACTTTTTGTAACTTTTTCCCTTCTAAGGATTGAGGAAGTCTATTTCTAACATTCAGCTTCATAACCACATGTAGACAAGAAAGAAGAAGAAAGATAAAATGAAATGACTTGGTATAACTTATAATTAAGTACTTCTTCACAAACTTAATGCTTTTATATCTATTCATTGACAATTTCTCTTCGCCGATAATTAACATCAGAATACTACATCACTTGGCTTTTGTGGCAATCTCTCTTGAGTTGTTGTTCCAACAAAACTCCATAATAAAACTCAGAATAATCAATATCATCCCTAGCTGCAGCACAAGGGCTCCATGCATTCATCATCTCATCATCAAATAATGGTGACGATGAGGAATCAGCAGAGGCCACTTCCATATCCACCCAACTATAGTCATCATCACTGACTGATGATGTGGAGCAATCCGGAATGTCCACCTGTCCCACCTCATCATGCCCGCTAACACTGATTTCTGCTTCTAGTGATTGAATCATGCTCATGAGTCTGTCATCACCATAGTACTCAAGATCTTGATCTTCCTGTGTTTCATCCATTAAAGTCATGAGAAGGACAGTGTTGGCCACTGAGAACTCAAGTCCTTCGAACAAACTTTCAGGCACTGAAGAAGCCATGGAGTTATTGTCAATATCTTTCTGGTAATGGATGAACTGAGAGAACAAAAAAGCTACCAAAGTGATGGAAGAGGAAGACACGCGATGGCTTTGAAAAGTGAAGTGAGTTTAGCCTTTATATAGGCATCATGACTCATGAGGTGGAGTTGCTGTCATAGACCCACAAATCATGCGGTGGTAATTAAATAATAAATAAATCTAAATAAAGAGGAAGGATTTGTATAACTTTTGAAGCGCATCTGACCTAAAATTTTGAAAAATAAAATAATTATAGATAACTACATAAATATGTTAAGTGAACTTTCATTGTCAAATATTTCATTATGATTAACTTAGCTTATAAATTTTAAGGATAAAGTAAGGTTTTAATTTCTAAATTGTTGACCTCATTTATTTTGTATTTTTTAAAAAATTTATAAGTGTACACATTTTTTTATAATAGTTAAGTACAATAGTTTCATATATAAATTAGTCTATTAATTAAATTTAAAATTGAAGTTGAATAAATTTAATAATGTACTAAATTATTAGTTTAATTATCTTAACTTAGTAATTTAATTCATAAAATTAGGTTGTAAGAAATAAATATTTAGAGATTTGCACCATTGATGTTTAATTGTCCAGCAAGGAGCACAATTCCAGGTGAGCAATATATAAAATAAAGGATAGTTGGGTAATACAGCACCCAATAATGGTTGGAAACAGTGGGGGATATCACAAAGCAGACAATGTGGCCACCTAAGGACCAAAAATTAAGTAAAAATCACATTGGAGGATTTTGATATGACATATCTTAATTAACAATTTGGTAAAGTGACAGCTATGTTTGAAATCAGATTGTGATAATGCTGCACCAAGAGATGTAGAAGGATTTGACAATTCCATTGTTCCATGTTTGAGTGACCAATAACGTCATATTTAAGTGTAGGTCTTGTAGGTATTTTATATACATGTGTTTGTGTTTTTAGCTGTTGCTTTGAAACTATTTTAAGAAGAGAATTCTTGTGCGGTGCCTATCAAGTATCAAGCAGCACTACTTTTCCGGAGATCCCTCATGCATCAGCTGAATATGATTTTTTTAAAAAAATTTTTTGCCTTTTATACGAGGAATCTTTTTAAATAATAACCCTTGAAAATAGTAATATTTACTACTAATGACACAAGAATGTTTTCTTTTTAAAATTATATACTGAATTAATTTTCAAATTGATGTCATTTGCTTAAATAAATAAACTAAACCAACAAAAAATAAACTGCAAAAAACATAATTTTTTGGTGCTTAACATTGCTGTTGGATAACCACATCGTTAAAAGAAAATTTCTGGTGGTTTTGATCCAACTAGTGGTGGTGCAATTCATTTAGCAACCATTAGCAGGCGTTAAGAAATATATCTGCAAGGCATTTATAACATGTTATTGGTAGCAATTTTTGTTGATTTTACCAGTTGCTCTAGACAATGCCGAGGCCCCAGGAACAAAAAAAATAGCGCCCAGACACATGCTAAATGACCATGAGCAGGAAACAAAAAGTTTGCGTCCAGGCATTGTTTTTCAAATTTAAAAGACTTTGAAATGAGGATAATTATAAGACTTTGAAGGCCATAAATAAGGGCCTAGAGAGGTTGTAGAGGACACATTGAGCAAGAGAGACTTGAGAACAAAGTTGAGAAATAGTTTAGGAGTGAAGTTTGACGGTAGAATTCAAGGGGAGAGCAACAAGAGAGTGACAACTCAACCCTAAATTGTTAATTTTTGTTTCTCTGTTTCTCTCATTCTATTTATGTTATTTCTATTTTATATTTTGTTTTGAAACCATAAATTAACTCGGCCAGAGGTTTTATTTCTAGGATTTTTTATAGAATCCATTGTAGGGTTATTTTTGTATGACTCTAATTCTTATTGAAGTTTTTATTTCACTTTACTTATTTTCATTATGTACTTGATGCTTTCAAAACTTGATCACATTAGAATTGAACTAGAATTTAGGCTAACTCAAAATTAAAACCATAAATTAAGATATGAAGGAAAATAATCTCTGTTAGATTGCTTAAAGAGTAGTAAGTATCGCAATTTGTAGTTAAAACGACAGTACTTGATTGTCTTTGATAACCACGATTAGAGTAGAGTTATAATGCGATTGTCTTCTGAGTTAGTTCTCGTAGAAATATATGATCAATCAGGTTGATATAGATTTGATAGATTTATATAAACAATTGAATTCCTAGATTAGTAAATTATTTCATAACTCAGTAAAGAACTAAGTGGTCATTACAAAATAATTGCACATTGTGAGAAAGTTAGAATTCTAGGTTTTTTCTATTGTTATATATTATTTGCATTTATTTTCTAGTTGTTTTACTAAATAATCTAATCCATTTGCCTAAGTTGAAAGTATTATAATAAGCATTAGACTATAGTTAAGCTAGGTCCACATGAAAACAATATCTTAGTTGATCTATATTACTATTCGTGACCACATGTAACTTGTATGTATTGAAATCAATGAACATATTCTATCTATAATAGGAAAGATGCAAGCTCACAGACTTTTGTTGATCAACTGTAGAGAAGTTGATCCTTTTCTCTAGTAAGTAAACTTTATTTGTTTTACCACGAATATGCAACAACTTTATATAATATCTTCACATTCTATTTTTCGTATAAGGAATTTAAGGATCACTTATAGAGAAATTTGAGAAATCATACACAGTATTCTTCTGATATTGACAAGAATGTTCATAGAGAATTCATTGAATGATTCTCTCATCATGTAAGTACTTTTACATCATCCTTGTTTATTACTTTTGAATGTTAGGATATAATGTAATTGTCAATCTTATTTATTTAAGGTAATAAATGACGTGATTGATCATATTCAGATGACTTAAAGTTTTTGGCACTGGAATCAATTGATTATACAAAGTGTTATAATACATACAATGTCAATGAATTCAAGTTTTGTACCTTAGAATGAGACTAAAGGCTTAAAACACAAAATAATATAGTCACAGATTTGGAACAAGGAGTTATGCCTTTGCACATATCTCAAATAAGTTTGAGTTGACATGTTTGATATAACAGAGAAAAGACTAAGGCCTCGTTTGATACGCAGAGAGAAAGAGATTGGGAAAAGGAATGAGATAGAATGAAATGAAAACTTTTAAGGCAAAATCTTGTTTGGTATGGTGGGAATAAAAAGAGGAATGCCATCAATTGTTTATTTAGTAGGATGAAAATAAGGATAGAATTGAAAGTATATTAGGTTAAAAAGACAAAATTGGCCTTTGTTAAATATATGCAAATTAATGTGGCTAGTAAATAATCTAACCATGTTTAGCAATTTATATCAATTCTTATTTTTCAATTTAAAAAATTACAAATTCAATTGAGTCATATGCTTTAATTATATGTTTTGTTTTACTGTTTTATATCATTCATATAAATTTTGTTTTATCCTTGCTTCAAATATGTACTTATTGTGAAATTATTTTTCACTTAAATTAGAGATAAGCATAGCCCACTTTCTCTCGTGCAAGTTTTTGGAATTCGAAGTGACATGTTCTAGAATCTTTGCTTCAATGACTTCATTGGCAAGATGGCTATAATGCTCCTTGAATCTTCTTACTATAGTTTTTCCATGGTAATACCATGTTTGGACCAAACTGATGATGATTTAATTATGAAGTTTTGAATTATTTACAACAACTTCATTTCAGCCCAACCGGCAGCATAGAACTCTTCACTAACCACATCTAGTAGCAAAACTCATTAAACCTTAGAATCTTTTGCTCAGAACCTGTCGAACCACTAACTCAAGAATTGTACTTGTTTGCCAATGACTGTACCACACTGTGAATTCCTTTTTGGCTTCTCTCTATACAAGAGGTGGATCATAGATGTTTAAAAACCTTGAATGAGTTATCTAAAATATCTAGGATTATTTTAGTAATTTGGCCCTTAATTCCCTAACATCCAATATGTTTCCATCACCCATATCATGGAAATGACTTTCCAATGAATGGTAGGAAATGTGTCTCCTAAGGTTCCTATACTCATATGCACTAAATGACCATCTCCCTCTTTCCTTCCCCAGTCCCCTTTCCCAACCTTCCAAAGCTATTGCACCAAATTGACCATAAAACTTTCTATAACTTTTTCCTTTTAAAGGATTGACGAGGTCAATTTCTAATATTCTGCTTCATATCCATTTAAAAATTCAGAGAATATGAATTACTAAATTATTAAAGCTTGAATTGAGTACTCAGACATTATTCCATACTACTTATATACACTTGTTACTTACAAGTAAAATGTTGTATAAGGTGTTAGGTGTAAGAGTGGTTAGAACAATAATGAAAGAATGAAAAGAATATGTTATACACGTGACTACAACTTAACTATTCAACTGGGAAATATTATAATAATATAATTAAGTATAATTCATGATTTAATCTTAACTTCCCCCTTCAAACTCGAGAAGGTATCTGCACTACTCTTGAGTTTGTCACGTAAGCTTCAGAAATAGGTATGTGTCAATACTTTAGTAAGGCAATCAATAATCTGATATGATAATGCTACATATATAAGACCGAGACACAAGGGAATCTCCTAAAAATACATAGTATCCTGCCTTTGAATGTTTATCATTGGGGCATGTTGCCTAATCAACATAAGAAAATCTAATCAAGTCTAAATACTGTTAAGGCTTAAGATGAAGACTATAATAGGCAGTTCCTTATAAATACCTTAGCGCTCACTTTACTGTTTGCTAGTGAACTAGAGTAGGTGCAATAAGCAATTAATTGAGCTTTTAATAGTAAAGGCAATATCAGGCCTAATGTTAGTTAAATATTGTAATGCTTTCACAACGCTACGATAGAGTGTTGGATTTTTCATTAACTCACCTTCCTCTACGGGCGGACTTCGATTGGCCACCATAGGTGTAAGACATAGTGATACATTAAGCAAATTCAGCTTTTTAAAAAGGTTTGCTACATATTTACTTTGACCAAGAAACATTCCTATCTCATCACGAACAACTTCGATGCCAAGGATATAATACAGTGGCCCAAGATCCTTGAGCAAAAATAGATTATTGAGCTTAACTATAAATTCTTTTAGGAATGTTCTATCATTTCTCATGATAATGATGTAATCAATGTAAATTAGAAAGATAATAATTTTAGTGCCTATCTTTAAACAAAACAATGAGCAATCAACCTTGGTATTTTTGAACCCTCAGCTCAACAGTGTTGATTGAAGTTGGTTGAACCAAGCTCTGGGAGCTTGTTTCAAACCATAGATAGCTTTAATAAGCTTATAAATATGATTAGACTGATCTTTGTCTTCAAATCCCTTTGGTTGCATCATGAACACAATCTTATGAAGTTGTGCATTAAGGATGGCATTATTTATATCAAGTTGAGTTACTTCCTAATTGAGTGACATTTCAATGGATGTAAAAACTCTAATGGTTAAAGCTTTCACCACCGGACCAAAAAGTCTCTCCAAAATCTGTACTAAGAGATTGTTGAAAACCTTTTGCAACTAAATTGGCTTTATGCCTCTGTAACATCCCATCTGAATTAAATTTGGTTATAAATACCCATTTGTTATCAATAATGTTAGTTTGTCCAGAAAAGGGGACTAGTACTAAGGTATTATTACAAACTAAAGCTTAATATTCTTCCTCCATTGCCTTTTTCCAATGAGCAGTCATCAAGGCTTCCTATATGAAAGTAGGTTCATCTGTTAACTTTGATTGAGTGATCTAATAAAAGGATATTTTGGTTTAAATATTCTTTTTTGACTCATTGTCATCATTTGTTATTACTGTAGAAATGTTTGCTAAACTTGAGTAGTACTAGCAATCATTATTAATTGCATCAATATTTAAAACATCATTGGTAGTTGTATTAGCATTTGCAATATCGATGTTAAGTTGAGGTGTGTCACAACCATTAGTTAAAGCATGCTATATTAGAGAAGGTTCAGACTCTCATATCTATGACATTGCTCTTTTGTCAATCCTGTCTAGTTTATCAAGTAATGAAGGAAAAGAGTTGACCAAAACAACATATGGTTGTGATGCTCCTTTCTTATTAACAAAGCCAGTTAAGAATGGAAAGTCTCGTTCATTGAAGTTAACATGACAATATATGAAGATACGTCCATTATAGTTTATACATTTATATCCTTTGTGGGAAACACGATAGCCAATAAGCACATACCTGTCTGTGTGAAATTGCATTTTGTTTTGATTATAGGATTGGAAACATGGATAATGTGCACATCTAAAAGTCTTAAGGGCCCTGTAGTTAGGTTCATGCTTATGAACAAGAAAATAAGGAGATTTATCACCAAGAATTGGTGTTGGAAGTCTATTGATATGAAAAATAACAACATTGAAGGCATCCAACCAATAATTTAGGGGCATTTTAGCTTGTGCCAACAAAGTGAGGCCCATTTCTACAAGATGCCGATGTTTCCATTCAGCTCTGCCATTCTGGACTGAGGTGTAGGGGCATGAATGTCTAAAGAAAATTCCAGAGGCTTGTAATTATTCAGTGAAGGAAGGAAATTCTCCTCCCCAATCACTCTGAAGTATTTTTATTTTTTTGTCAAATTGGTTTTTAACTAAGTTTTTAAATTAAACAAAAGCTTTAATTGCCTTTCCTTTACTTTTTAGTGGATAAATCTACATGTACCTAGTATGATCATCCACAAAGTGTACATAATATCAATATATAGAGGAATTTACAACTAGGGAAGGACTGCAAATGTTTGTATGAATTAGTTCAAGCGAAAATTATGCTTAAGAGCAAGATTATTTGAAAGGCAAATTATAACCTTTGACATATTAGCGCACTTCACAAAAACTTATCGCTTTATTACTAATTTTCATATTACATGTTGATAAAACCTCATTTAAAACTTGATGTGAGAGATAGCCTAGCCTTCTATGCCATTCATCCTTTGAAGATAAAACATGAGTGTTATTTGGTTGTTCTAAAGAAAAATAGTATGCTAGTGGTGGTGATGCTGCTTCTACTTGTAGTTGATAAAGTCCATCTTTAATTCATCCTCTCAGCAAGATCTCCCCCGTCAACTTGTCATTCACAAGGCAATTATGTGAGTTAAACTAAACAATAACCCCAATATCATGAGTGAGTTTAGAAATGCTTAGTAAATTTTTGGCTACATTAGGCATATGTAAGACATTCTTAAAAGAGATCAGAACAAAATTAGTACTCAATATATAGACATCATATTGTAGAAACAGTCAACCATTCACCATTGTCAATAATTAGATGATTCTTACTAGTGGAGGTGTTAGAATTTGCAGTATAGTGGCATTATTTGTCACATGATGACTTGCACCACTGTCAAAACACCAATTGGGACCAATAATAGTTTCAAGAGTGGCAACAAAAATAGAGGATTCATTAGCTTTTGATTGTTCTGGAGGACAACCCATGTAGTTCATATCAAATTAATAGAAACACTCAGTTGCAGTGTGCCCAATCTTGCTATAAACTTGACGTGGGCTTATTGCTTTTGTAATGTCTACCACCACAGGATCATCCTCCACATGCCTCATGTGATTATGAGCCTCTCCATGGTTATTGGCCACCTCCTCTTTTATGAATAGCCATATTGGCAAACTATTGATCAAGACTTTGAGTAGTAACACTGTTAAGTTTTTCTAGGCAACTTTCGAAGTTAACAAAGAAGCCTGCAATTCAAACTAGTATAAGTTCATTTTATCTGAAAGTTGGACAATAATTAATGTATACTTAGTGTCAAAACCAGCGAGTGTTTAAGTAATTAAATCATCAAGAGGAATTGGATTTCCTACAAGAGTCAAACAGTCAAATAATGATTTCATTTTGTTAAGATAATCACCCATTTTCATTGTTCCTTTTTTAGTTCTTTAAAGTTCACTCTTAAATAGTGTAATTCAGGATCTAATGTGGGTTCTTACAAGCTCTTTTACAGCATTCCAAAGCTTTTGAGAGCTGGTGCAATGGATTAACTGAGAGGCAACTTCTATGCATATTGTGTTAAGCAACCATCCAAGAAGCAATTGGTTAAGGGAGACCTACTCTTTGAAATCTGGATTGAATTTGTCAAAAGGATGACACCTAAATTGGTGTATGTTAGATGGCCAACCAAAGAATTTTTTTTTTTTTTTAGTAATTGTAGTTTAGTCCTCTAAAAAATTACACTAAAGTCCTTCAACCATCCCTATAAATATAGAACTTCAAAACCTTATTTCTCACAACCAAGAAAGGAGTAATCCTATATAGAGAGAAAGTTGTGAGATATACAGAGAGTTATAAGATTAGTATTCTCCTATTAGCAAGCGATATAAAAATATTGTATTATCCTTGCCATATAGAGAGAATTTGTAACTCCTATTTTTCTTATAGTGAAGCCATTTTTTCCTTGTTCATAGTTTTTACCCTATTGTGGTTTTCTATGTTAAATTTTGTGTATCATCTTAAATTATTTGCTATAGTTTTGCTTCAATTTGATGTCTATTTTATCTACAATTGATATTAGAGTCAATTAAAGTGTGTTATTATCTAGTTATCGTATACTCTATGGCTGCCACTGATATAGTGGATCCTCAACATAAGAAAATAAGTAAGATTATTTTCACCTATCGTAAAGTATTTGATACTATTCACATATACAGTGAACTATTCATACGTATGGTTACTGTACACGCGTATAGTTACTATTCACAAAAAATAGTATGAGCTATTTTTGCTCCCACATAGATTGTGATTGAAGTAATGATGGCAAAATTTGACATTGAAAAGTTTAACGACAATAATTTCTCACTATGGAAGCTGAAGATAAAGGCCATCTTAAGAAAAGATAATTGTCTTGCATCTATTAGTGAATGGTTGGTAAAATTCACAGATGAAAATAAATGGAACAAGATGGATAGAAATGTGGTTGTAAATCTTTGTCTAGCACTTACTAAATAGATATTGTCGAGCATAAAGAAGAAGAAGACAGCGAAAAAAATTTAGGATTATTTGACCAAATTGTACAAGGCCAAGTCACTTCATAATAAACTTTTCCTTAAAAGAAAATTATACACTCTACGAATGTTTAAAACTACTTTAGTGATGGAGCACATCAACACTCTGAATACTGTATTTTCTTAACTCACATCATTGGGTCATAAAACAGAGGTGAATGAACGTGCTGAAATTCTGCTTCAAAGCCTACTCAATTCCTATGACCAACTCATCATCAACTTAACCAATAATGTTTTTATGGACTACCTAGTTTTCGATGACATTACGCCAACTATTATAAAAGAAGAAAATCAGCACAAAAACATGGATAACAGGTTAATTTATTCACAACAAGCGGAATAGTTGGCAATGATAAGAGGAAGATCAATAGAACATGGCTCAAGTGGGAGCCAAAGTTGAGGTAGATTAATATCAAAGAGCAAGAAAAATATCATGTGTTTCAAATGTAATAAAAAAGGACACTATAAAAATGAGTGTTAGAATTTGAATAAGAACGCAGAGGCCAAAGGCAAAGATATTGAGTTGCCAAGTGCTTAGAGATGCATTGCAAGTACCTTAGATGACATAAAAGTCTTATACAATGAGGCACCAACAGTTACTGATGGCAAAAAAGGTTCAATGATATCTAGCTTGTAGACTCAGCAGTAACATAACACATGACCTCACAAAGGGAATGGTTTTACCATTATAAACATGTCTCTGAAGGATATGTGTTTATAGGAGATGTCGTTTCTTAGAGATTACTGAAATAGGTACCATCAAACTAAATATGTATGATGGCATAACTTGCATTATCTAAGAGGTTTGACATATAAAGGGTCTCAAGAAAAATATCTTGTCTTTAGTACAATTTGATAGTAATGGTTATAAAATCCTGATATAGGAAGACATTCTAAAAGTCATTAAAGGCACGCTTGTAGTTATGAAAGTGAGAAAGATAGCAGCCAACCTATATATGCTTAAAGGAGAAACATAACAACAAAGAGAAGTCTCAATTGCATCAACTAATTTAGCAGTTGAGGAATTAACTATATCGTGGCACTGTAAACTTGGTCACATGTCAGAACATGGATTAAAGGTTCTTGCAAAATGGAATCTTATTCCTGGACTCAGAAAGGTTTCTCTACCTTTATATGAGTATTGTGTTATAAGTAAGCAACATAGGTTGAAGTTTAATAACTTTAAAGAGAAAATTAAAGTTATCTTAGACCCAGTGCTCTCTAATGTTTGGCAAGCATCGGTCCTTTCCCTATGAGGAGCAAAGTATTTTGTGTCATTCATCAATGATTACTCCAGGAGATGTTGGGTGTCTCCAATCAAGAGAAAAGGAGATGCGTTTGAAGTTTTTAAAACCTATTAAGTGTGTATGGAACATGAATATGAGAAAAGGATTAAATGTTTGAGATCATATAATAAAGAAGAATACACCAGTGATGAATTTAATACTTCCTGTTAATAAGAAGGTATCAAAAGGCAATTCATGATGGTGTACACTCCATAGCAAAATGGAGTTGCAGAGCGAATGAACATGACTTTGTTAGAAAGGACAAATGCAATGTTAAGAACTGATGGATTAGCCACTTCATTTTAGGTATAAGCAGTCAAGACGACTTACTACGTGATCAATTGGTCACCATCAATTGCAATTAATCTTAAGACCCCAATGGAGATATAGACTAGGAAGTTAGCTGATTATACAAACCTCCATATGTTTGGAAGTCTAGTATGTATGATGTAAGAAATTACAAAGCAAGATCCAAAATCTAAAAGATGCTTATTTTGGGGATATGCTAATGAAGAAAAGTGGTATCGCCTGTGGGATCCTAATAACCATAAGATTATAGTCAACTGAGATGTTATCTTTCTTGAAAAGAAACAATATATATATAACGGTGATAAAACTTCAAAAGAGATAGTAGGGACTATTACAGTACAGATTGAAGGAGAAGAAAATAAAAAAGAAGTACCAACTTCTTCTGAAGCAGCATCAGAGTACGATGAACAAGAATAATATGATTTTGTGACTTTACAAGTCCAACAATCAACTCAGGAGAGGAAAGAACCAGTTTGACACTCAGATTACATTATGGCAGGGAATGTTGCATACTGTTTACTAAGAAAATAGAGAGCCTTCAATTTTTCAAAAGGCTATGGAAAGCTCAAAAGCTTCTCTATGGTTAGCAATAATACAAGAAGAAATTGAAGCCCTCCATGAGAGCAAGACATGTGATCTTGTTCCACAACCCAAAGGACGAAAGGCCATCGGGAACAAATGGGTATACAAGACCAAGGGACCTAGTGATGATTAAGTTGAATGTTATCGTGCTAGACTGGTGGTAAAAGAATTTGCTCATAAAGAAGACACTGATTACAATGAGATATTTTCTCCTATTGTTCGATTCACAATAGTTCGAGTGGTCTTAGTAATATTTGATACACTTGACTTACATCTAGAATAGTTAGATGTAAAAACTACATTTCTTTATGGAAATCTTGAAGAAGAAATTTATATGCTCTAGCAAGAAGGGTTTGAAGAAAAAAGAAAAGAGAACTTACTTTGTAGGTTGAACAGATCTCTATATGGTCTGAAATAAGTGCCATGATGTTGGTATAAGAGATTTGATTCCTTCATCATGAGCTTTGGATACAACAGACTTAATGCAGAATCTTGTGCATATATCAAGAGGTTTAGTGGAAATGATTTTATTATTTTGCAATTGTATGTACACAGCATACTGGTAGTAGGCCCCAACAAAGATTGCATCAATGAATTAAAGACACAATTGGCTAAGGAATTTAATATAAAGTACTTGGGACCAACAAACAAGATTCTAGCGATACAAATTCATTGAGACAGAAATAACAGAAAGATTTAGCTTTCTCAAAAGAATTATTTATAGAAGATCTTGCGACGCTTCAATATGCAAGATTGTAAGCTAACCTCTACGCTACTTCCTATTAATTTTAAGTTATCCTCAAGCATGAGTCCTAGTAGTGAAAAAGCGAGGAAGAAAATGTCTTGAGTACTGTATGCATTAATAGTGGGTAGCTTAATATGATTTGCACAAGACCAAAGATTGCACAAGCAATGGGAGTGGTTAGTCAATATGGCAAATCCTAGCTTAGATCATTGGAATGTTGTAAAAAGGGTCCTAAGATATATTAAACGGATCATGGATGTTGCATTGTGTTATGGAATATTAGATTTCACCATTAATGGTTATACAAATTCAAATTTTACAGGTGATCTTGACAATAACAAATCCATTAGTGATTATGTGTTTACTCTTGCAGGCGGAACTGTAAGCTGGGTTTCAAAACTACAACTTATTGTGTCCACTTCAACAACTAAGGCAGAGTATGTTGCAGTTAGACAAGCTAGCAAAGAAGTAATCTGGTTGCAGATACTGTTGGAAGAGATTAGGTACAATCCCAGGAAGATTACACTATTATGTGATAATTAAAGTGTTCTCTACTTGGCGAATAATCCGTCATTCCATTCTAAGACTAAACACATACGAGTTCAATATCACATTGTCTGATAAAAGGTGGAAGAATGAAGTGTTGATATGTAGAAAATCCATACTAAAGATAACCTAGCAAATGCACTGACAAAGCCAGTGAACACTTATCAATTCATATGGTATAGATTTTCTATTGGCCTAGTAGAAGCGTGATCAACATGAGATGGCAAAGAATGAAGAATAGGTGAAGATTGATTGATTCAATCAAATTTTCAAGTGAGAGATTGTCAAAGGACGACACCTATATTGGGGTATGTTAGGTGGCCAACCAAAGAAAAAGAAAAAAAATTGGTAATCGCAGTTTAGTCTTATAAGAAATTGCATTGAAGTGCTTCATCCATCTTTATAAATAAAGAGCTTTAAAACCTCATTTCTTACTAGGCCTGAGCATGGGCCAAGCTGAGCCGAGTATGAATTCAACTTGAGACCCAGCCTAAAAATAGACCAAGGTTTGCTTTTCTTACCCTGGGCCCACCCCGACCTAGAAATCATCAGGCCGTCTGAGCTAGGCCAGGTAAAACCAGGCCGTTCAGGCCAACTTTATGAAGTGCTTCATTTTAACTAGACTTGACACTTACATGAACTGAAGAAGCATCCCTAGAACTGGAAAATAACTAATAAGAGATGTTGAAATGAAAGTGAAGTTATAGAATAAAAGACAAAATTTGTAGTATCTGAACAGAAGACAAAATATGTAGTATAGTGCCGACAAAAATCATACTCAGCTTGTTATTCAATCAAACTACACATTTTGGGTTATTCAATAGAATTTAAATGTCAATAATGATCTAACAAATGCAAGGACACTTGAACTATCTTGGTTAGAGTCTCAGAGACATACTCTACCTCAAAAAAGGAAAAAAATGCATAAATTAGCAGGTTAATAACATAGGCCTTACAATACAGAAAAAAAAAAGTAGATTTCTCATCCAAAAAATGGCATGAGCTCTCACAAATGATGTTGCATGAGTAAGCCTGAATCTTGAAGTATTTGCAGACATAAAGGCCCCAGGCAGGCATGTGATTAATTGCAGCAGTGTCTCAAAGTAACATTGGTAGTAAGATTGAGGCGCAGTAATTTTCACACTAAGAAGAAAAACACATTTACAAATTATGGGACATCATACCAATAGAAAGCTAGTACCTATAAGATGAAGTCTCCTCCTCTGATGCTTTCTAGCCCCGAATATGCACAGAAGAACTTTCTAATTAACATCATTTTGTAAAGCCAAATTACTTCATAAAAATAAAAAAGGGTACCAATTACTGATTATATTGAAATAGGTCTCCAACAGGTTCATCTACTAATAAACACAAAAAGACATGGAGTTGCTGCTATCAAAAAATTTCTTAAGGAACCTATATAGTCATATGCCTAAGCAGGGTCATAGGAGCAGTAATTTGGTTAAATTTGCAATTTTCACCATCTTTTCAACAAGCGATCACTCAATATTCTAATCCTCATGTTTGACCCTAATTTCCTAGGCTGCTATAATATAAAGCAATTATTTCACCATCAAAATTCATTTTATTAAACAAGTTAATTATTCATTAGACCTGTGCCACTCAGGTTTGGTTTCAATTTCTCTATGGTGAAGTCAATGTACCTTAAGTTAGTCTTGGCTAAAGGTTAACATCTTACATAGTGCTGTAAACCTACTTACGTTATTGTCACTATGCTCTAGTTACTTGTTGTAAACTAATAGGCATGTTAACAAACTTAACATAAGAACAAAATTGAGGGAAAAAAAATTATTTGGAGGACTGGATGAAACACCAAATCTCTCATAGATCAAATTAAGACAAGTAAAGAACATGAAACTAAACAAAGTACTAGATTGATGATAAAAGCATTAGCAAACCATTTGTATAATCTAAATCAATGTACAACCTGAAATCACACCTTAATATACATATACACAAACGCAGAACAAAAACTTCACTTGGCTTCCTTTAGAGCTCTTTGTATGGCAGATTCAATGATATTTCCTAAAGTTGAGTGTTCCTTAGGAATAGGAACTACTATTAAAATTCTTTTTCCAATCTTGAGTTTGATGTTTGCTTCTACTAAAAGAATCAAAGATATAATAAAGCATATATAAACCATAATAAGTTGTATAAATTGACATCTGAAAGACAAATGATGTTTGGTACATGAGAATTTTAATTTTCCATACACTTGGGAAATTAGATTGTCCATTTACCAATGCCACTTGATGATAATTGTTTTGCCTATTAGTCAAGCACAATCTTCTAAAGAATTAACCCAACATGGCACCTGGAAATTATTCCATGACCAATTAACATAATTTTCAATAGAACTCATATCTTGATATATTATACAGTTGGAAGTCCTTCAAGCAACTACCAAAAAGCCCAAAATGGTATAATATTGATTGTCCCAAATTAAAAAATTAGAGAAGAATGCTATCTTTGTCCTTGATAGATTGGTAAACTTATCATTTAGTCTTTCATAAATTTATTTTCTTTTCATTTAGGGTTTAAAGTTAAGGTCTCATTAAAAAAACTATCAACATTGCTTGTTTATCCCATCTCTATCTACAAATTAAAGTAGAAGCTAAGAGATTGCTTGAAGTTGGACCTTTTTTGCTTACATAGCACCAATTAAGTCACATCTAGCACTAGCACACATTTGTTCACCTAAGATAACCAAATCCAAGAAATTAGAGAATGTCAAAGGTGCAGAAAATTAGCACTTACACTCCTTATATATCAAGCAGTGGCTGGCAAGCTAATGTACTTGCTCGAGGGCTCAACAATGCAACATTCAAAGCCATTATCCCCAAGCTAGCGATGCATAAATCATCACAATATATCAAGAAAAGGCACTCCTTGACAAGTTGGAATCACCACAATATATATTATTGCACAAATTAAATCATCTGCTAGCCAATAGAACCAATACAAAGAACTTCACAATGATCAGTAAAATCTAAAATTCATGATTACCACTAAAAAAAAAAAAGGCATGCAGAAATCTTTAATGAAATGAAAATGGTATATTTATGGACAGAATAGCTTACCCATTGCTTGTAACATTCGGTACTCTTACTTAAACAACAAATAAAAATGCTAGCTACCTCATTGGACAGCCTAGGATTGCTTAAAAAGCATAGCCATATAATAGTGGGTTTGAATGCTAAATGATAATTATCAAATATTCTTCAAACATCATCTTACCATTATAAATGAAGAAGAGTTAACTAGTATAATGATCTAAACACAAGTAGAACATATTGAAAGCTTAAACAGTTGGGATTGACTTACAGAATGATCTTAACATCATCCATGTCAACAAAAGATTAACTTCCCATTAGCATCATCCTCGAATAGGTCATTGTAAAACCAACTCAAAAATTAAAGTACATGATCAAATAACATTTATCCACCACACTAATGTATTAAACCAAATCTACATAGTATAAAATTCAAATGTTTACAACAAGATAAAACCACATTTCATCTTCATTTACTTCTTACTTAAGCTGCACCATATCTGAACTTCCTTATTGATCCATGTATGATGTTTCACCCATCTCCTCTTCATCTAAAATTCATAATAATAAGACAATTAGATAATTCATACCCTTAAAATCCATCATTAGGGATTAGTCAATAAAATGAATGCAAAGAACATTAGAAAGAATTACAAATATATCCAAGTTTAAACATTACTAAATTTCTTAATCTTACATATAATGGCATAAGAATAAAACATATGGTTAATCAATATTCATCTCAGTCGTAATACATCAAACTCCACCACCAAATTTGCTTGAACCTTCTAAAACATCTATAAAACATAACGAGAACAACATAGCTATATTAGTATAGGTTTTAGAGAAGATATATATGTAAAAGAAAATGAGAAACTTACTAGCTGCAAAGTATCAAATTTAGCACATTGGTCAAAATCTCGCTTTTCAATGTTGAACTCCATAGGATTTAACCAATTCTAAGTGCAAATTAGTGCATCAGTCATCCTAGGAGATAATAAACTCCTAAAAGTATTAAAACATGACCACCAGCGTTAAAAACAAACTCAAATGCTACGGTGGAGACCGGCATGGCTAACACATCACGTGCAATTGATGGTAGAGTTTTATATTTCAAAGAATTGTCTCTCCACCAAGCCAAAACATCGAAGGCATTGAAAACATCAAGCACTTTAGACTCAAGATATTTCTCCAACTTTGTTTTTCATATCCGAACCTCCTTTACTCCTTTGGCTCAGTTGCCATTTGTCCGTCAATCTTGTAGACATGAACAAAGGCATTCGTACCCCTTCCCCTGGCATCCAAAGATTCGTTTGAACTACCACCACCAATATCTACATATGGCTGGGGTACGTCACTAGCAACACCCTCAAAATATTGTGCATATAAACAATACAGGGTATCTTTGACTTTTATCTTCATAGCCTCACATACATTTGGGTCAGGATACAAATCGTTAGTGGAATTTACGTAGGCAAGCTTAAACCAAGGATCTAGCACAACTCATACAATTAACAAGGAGTTCAAGTTCTCTAGCTTCCCTCAATATTTACCGAACTTACCTCTCATTTTTCTTGCCATTTCTGCAATGAGAGGATCTGAATGATTATAGCTAGCCTGCAACATAGCTTGAATAAGAGCGAGATCATGGAAGAACGCATTTAATGTTACATACAATAAGCCAAAAATTTTGAGGGTCACATTATAGAATACTTGTAATAACTCAACAAATACATCAGCATTACTCCAGTCTACAACTGTGGGGGGACTAATCCGATGACTATCCTCTACAAAGAAAGTTGTATATTGTTCATCTTCATCCTCCATCCTTTCAAACACCTTCTAGAATTTGAGAGCATGATCCAATATCAGGTAAGTAGAGTTCCATCTAGTGGCAATGTCCAAACACACAAGGCTCTTAGACTCAATCTTTTCCTTTTTAACAAAGTCTTTAAATCTTTTAAGTCTTGTAGGAGAAGACCTCACATATCTTACAGCATTGTGAATAGTTAATATTGAGGCATTCATGTCCTTTAAGCCATCATTAACAACTAAGTTTAGAATGTGTGCATAACATCTTACATGCAGAAAATCCCCATTACACACTAATCCATTCCAATTCTTCAAACGTTTTTTTAAGTAATTCATGGTAGTGTCATTAGAGCTTGCATTGTCTATGATTAGTGTGAACACTTTATCAATCCCCTACCCTAATATACACTTCTCAATTGTCTTCCCTATTGTGTCATCTTTATGATTTTCTATTATGCAAAAGTTCAAGATCTACTTCTGCAACTTCCAATTTTCATCAATAAAGTGTGCTATAAGACACATGCAGTTGAAATTTTGAATTGATATCCAAGTGTCTGTAGTGAGTGAAATACGCATACAAGATTTCTTAAGAAGCGTTTTAACCTTCTTAAACTCCTCAACAAAAATCTTACAACAATCTTGAGCAACTGTAAATCTAGAAGGAACTTGGAATCTAGGCTTTAAATGGTTGCTATACTTTTGAAACTCACGCCCTTCTACCACATGAAAAGGCATCTCATCAGAAATCACAAATTTAGTTAGAGCTTTAGACATTCATCTACATTGAAGGTGTGAACAATTAGATTTTTCTGTTAGGCTCCACCTAAAGGTTCAAGTAGTGCCAACATAGACTATTTCTTTTCTTGGGCCCTATGGGGATATTTTTGGCATCTAAGCAAGTGCTTCTTTAAGGAATTAGTGCCATGTTTGTTTGGGTCATAAGCATAAGAGGCAACACAATATTTTCATATAGCCCTAACATCCCCATTAGTCTCTTCCAATGGAAGTTTTACAAAGTGTTCCCACACAAAAGACTTGAGGATTGAGCCCTTTTTCTTTGTAGTCACAATAGTTGAACTAGGGCTATAGCTGAACCAGCAATAGTGGCTACATCTGAAGGCACATGTGTGTGTTCAAATGGCATAGGAGCTGTAGGATTGTTTTCAGAAGGCATAAAAGACCCAGGATTGTTTTCAGCCATTCCTAAACTCTACCAAAGAAAAGTAAAGTGATAAAAGAATTGAAAGTATAATTTCCTAAACTCAAGATAAACTTTTTAGATCAAAAAAATTCTAACTGAAGTCTTCTGCACAATAGTTTAAATGTAACCAATAAAGTCTTTTTCAAGTTGGCATTGTCATCATTATGATCATTTATATATGGATAAGTATATAGGTTAAAATTCATGATAATTAGCATATAAAATTCTCAGTAACAAATCATGCAATTGATTAAGTTAAAATATATTACCTACAATTGATTTTCATGCAAAACAATAAGAAACAAATCAAGAGTGATTAATCATCCCATTCAACAAATAAATCAACTTCAACCAGACAAATTAACATTAACAGTAACACATTATCACACAACCATCAGCCACAGCCAATCAACAACTCAACATTACATTTTTATGCTTAATGCACATGGTGTCTGCCTCCCTCGGACAGATAATATTACGCAAGAAAATAAGGGCTATGAATAAAACCAACATGGAAATAACAAATAAGAAACCTTCGATTTCCCGGTGAAGTAATCATTTGGCTAAAAAATAGCTGGAAATTAGTCATACTCATACATGGTTTGGGATCGAAAGATACAAAACAGACGAAGCAACAGTCGGTGGAGGACCAATGATTAGCGATGGACAAGGAGACAAAGGTCGAATGAGAACTATGTCTGTGAGAGAACTCTGAATGAAGTGAGCCACAGGTATACATGAATATGTCATATTAATTATTAATAATTATATATGTCAAAAGAAAAAAAAGACCACCGGGCCAGGTCGGGTAATCTGGCCAGATAGTCTACTCGTAACCCGGCCCAACCTGGTGGTCAAACCCCTTGGGTTCCCTTTCCATTTGTTGTCTATGTCTGTGACTCGGTCCGAATATGTCAAGTCGGGCCCAGTCTTCCTGGTTTTTTGGGTTTCTGCTCAACTTTATTTCTTACAACCAACAAAGGAGCAACCTATATATATAGAGAGAGAGAGAAAGAAATAGTTATGAGATATATAGAGAGTTGTGAGATTAGTATTCTCCCATTAGCAAGAGATATAAAATATTGTATTATCCTTACTATATAGAGAGAAAACATAACTCTTATTTTTCTCATTATGAAACTCTTTCTTCTTTCTCCGCGGTTTTTACCCTATTAGGACTTTTCATGTTAAATTCTATGTCATCTCAAATTATTTGCCACAGTTTTGCTTTTATCATGTGTCTATTGTCTCTATAGTATATACTCTCGGTGCCTTCAGTAATCACAACAGGGGGACAAGTTTTAGTGCCCATAATGAAGCTATCTAGCTTATGACCTCAAATTCTGGGTAAGACTATGGATTGCCATAGTAAATAATTGCTTCTATCCAACTTGATAGAGTAAAGCTTACTGATATTATTGGTCTTAGGAGCTATTTTGGGAGAGAAAAGCCTTGGGATACCATGGTGTTAGCCTCATAGCTCTAGAATGCTGCTAAAGAGCTTGTAGGAGCCCACACTAGATCCGAATCACACCCTTTTAAGAGTGAAATTCAAAGAACTTGAAAGGAACACTAAAAATGGATTATTATCTTAACATATCCACATGTAGACAAGAGAGAAGAAGAAAAATAAAATGAAATGGTATGGTAATAACTTATAATTAAGTAACTATTTACAAACGTAATATTTTACATTTATTCATTGACAATTTCTTTTTGTCGATAGTTAACATCAGAATACTACATCACTTGGTTTTTGTGGCAAGTAAGTCTCTCTTAGTTGTTGCTCCGACAAAAATCCATAATAAAACTCAGAATAATCACTATCACAACCAGCTGCAGCACAAGGGCTCCATGCATTCATCATCTCAGCATCATCGAATAATGGTGATGGAGAGGAATTAGAAGAGGCCACCTCCATATCCACCCAACTATAATCATCATCACTGACCGATGATGTGGAGGAATCCTGACCGTCCACCTGTCCAACCTCACCATTCTGCTAATACTGATTTCTGCCTCTAGTGATTGAATCATGCTCATGAGTTTGTCATCACCATAGTACTCAAGATCTTGATCTTCCTGTGTTTCTTCCATTAAAGTCATAAGAAGGACGTTGTTGGCATCTGAGAACTCAAATCCTTCAGACTCTCAGGAAATAAAGAAGCCATGGAGTTAGTATCAATATCTTTTTGGAAATGGCTGAACTGAGAGAACAAAGAAGCTGCCAAAGTGATGGAAGAGGAAGACACACGATGGCTTTTAAAGATGAAGAAAGTGCAGCTTTTATATATGCATCATGAGGTGGAATTGCTGTCACAGACCCATCAATCTTAGTTAATTAATAGATAAATCTAAATGAAGTGGAGAGATTTGTAGAACTTTTGAAGCGCATCAGATCTAAAAATTTGAGAAATAAAATAGTTATAGAAAACTATATAAATCTGTTAAATTAACTTTCATTGTCAAATATTGTATTATGATTAGTTTAGCTTATTAATTTTGAGAATAAAATATGATTTTAATTTCTAAATTTTAAAGCTCATTTATTTTATATTTTTTAAAAAATTTATAAGTGTACAATTTATTTTATACAATAATAAATTTATGGCACATTATGTTTCTCAAAGAAGTATAAAATATCAAAAGAAATATATATAAAATTTCAGTTTTATTTTCTAAAAATTTATCAGTGTATACATCAATTTTCATTTTTTGGGTAACAGTTAAGTACATTATTTTAACATATAAATTTGCCTATTAATTTATTTAAGTACAATAACATGGTAATTTAATGCATTAAATTATGTTAGAAGAAATAATTAGAGATTTGCCTAAGGTGTTTTAACTTCCAGCAACAAAGAGCGCAAGCCCAGGTGAGGAAAATATGAAATAAAGGATAGTTGGGTAGCACAGCACCCAATAATGGTTGGAAAGACAATGTGGCCACCTAATGACCAATAATATTAAGTAAAAATCAAAATTAATGTTTGGAGGATTCTGAAGACATATCTTAATAAATAATTTGGTCGAGTGGACAACTGTGTTTGAGATCAGATTGGAAAAAATATTAGCTATTTATGTAGCAGTTGTTTGATGCATGAGTTTTAATTAAATTATTTTTTTGATGACCTCATTTTTCTTTTTGAATGATTTGATTGAAATTAATATACTAAATTAGTTACTATATAAATATATCAAAATTAACTAATATTTTTTCATATAATGCTGTACCGAGAGATATAAAAGGATTTGACAAATCCATTGTACTTTGTTTGAGTGACCAGTAACATTATATTCAAGTAGACGTTGTTGGAATTTTATATACGTGTATTTGTGTTTATAGCTGTTGCTTTGGAAATATTTTAATAAGAGAATTCTTGTGTGGTGCCTATCAAGTATCAAGCACCATTACTTTTCCGGAGATCCCTCATGCATCAGCAGAATATATATATATATATATATATATATATATATATATATATATATTTGTTTTTTAATTGAACCTTATTATATGAGAAATATTTTCAACTAAATAACCCTTATTTACTACTAATGACAAAAGAATGCTTTCCTTTTAAAATTATGTACTGAAATTAATTTTCAAATAGATCTAATTTACTTAAATAAATAAACTAAACCAATGAAAAATAAACTACAAAAAAATTAAATTTTTGGTGGTTAACATTGCTATTGGATAACCTAATCGTTAAAAGACAATTTATGGTGGTTTTGATCCAACAAGCGGTGGTGCAATTCATTTTCCGGTTGTTAGCAAGTGTCGAGAAAAACATCGGCATAACATTTATAACATGTTATTGGTTTTCAAATTTATTAAACTTTGAAATGAGGATGATTTTAGGGCTTTGAAGGGTACAAATAGGGTTAAGGGAGGCTTTAGATGGCAAACTGAACAAAAGAGAATTAAGAACAAAGTTGAGAAATAGTTTGGAAGTGATGTTTGACAGCATAATTCTAGGGGAGAGCTATAAGATAGTGATAATTCAACCTGAATTGTTAATTTTCTATTTCTCCTTTTCTCTCTTTCTGTTTGTTATTCTTCTATTTTATATTTTGTTTCTAAACCATAAATTTACTCATCTAGAGGTTTTGTTTTTAGGATTTTTTGATAGAACCCTTTGCAGGGTTATTTTTGTATGATTATAGTTTCTTATTGAAGTTTTAAATTCAATATACTTATTTTTTATTTTGTGTTTAATGCAAAGCCTAATCACCCTAGAATTGAACTAGAATTTAGGCTAACTTAAAAGAAAATTTTTAAATTGAGATCTAAATGAAAATAATTTATGTTAGCATGGTAAAAGAGCTGTAAGTATTACAATTCATAGTCAAAACTATAATATTTGTTTGTTTTTTATAATCACAATTAAAACAGAGTTATAACGCAATTGACTTCTCAGCCAATCTCTCATACTTTTACACCATTCCCATTTATTACCTTTGTAAGTTAGGATATAATGAAATTGTCAATCTTATTTATTTTAGATAAGAAATAATGTGAATGAATATCATTCAAATGACTTAAAAGTTTTTGGCACTAAGACTAATTGATTGTGATTACATACAATGTTAATGAATTCAAGTTTTATACCTAAGAACAAGACTAAGGCCTAATAATACAAAATAATGGGGTCTTTAGTACATTTGGAATAAAGAGTTATGTCTTTGGACCTATCTCAACTAAGTTTGAGTTGAAATATTTAATTCAATGGAGAAAAGATTAAGGCTTCATTTGGTACGTAAAAGAAAAAAAAATGACAGAATGGAATGAAATTTTTTTAAAAAAAATCTAGTATAGTAGAAATGGAGAGAGGAATGACAGTCAATTATATGTTTGGTAAGATGAAAATGAGGATAGGAAAAAAGCATAATAGGCAGAAAATCAGATCACTTCTAGCAATTTATATCAGTTCTTGTTTTTCAGTTTAAAAAATTACAAATTTAGTCTGAGTCATATGCATCACCTATATATTTTATTTTACCAGTTTATATCATGTGCATAAGTTTGTTTTTTACCCTTGCTTCAAATATGTACTTATTGTGAAATTATTTTTCACTCAAATTAAGGATAAGCATAGCCCAATTTCTCTTGTGCTAGTGTTTGGAATTTGACATCCTCTACATTTTCTAGAATCTCTGCTTCAATGACATCGTCGGCGAGATGGCTATGACGCTCCCGAATTTTCTTACAATAATTTTTTCTGTGGTAATATTCTGGTCAGACCAACCTTATAGTCATCTAGTTATAAAGTATTGTATAATTTACAACAACTTCATTTCCGGATTGAGCAAGTGTTTATTTCCCCGAGAGCCAGCATAGAACTTGCCATTAAGCATGTTTGGCATTAAAACTCGTTGAACCTTAGAATCCCTTGCTCGGAACCTGCTGGACCACTAACTCTGGTACTCGTACTTGTTTGCCGGCAACCATACTGCACTATGAACTCCTTTGATGTTTACCTGTCCAGCAACAAAGAGTAAAGTAAAGGATAGTTGGGAACACAGTGGAGCATATCACAAGGCAGACAATGTGGCCACCTAATGGCCAATAATTAAGTAAAAATCACAGCTAATGTTTGGAGATACTGAAATGACATAATCAACAATTTGGTAGCCTGGACAACTATGTTTGTGATCAGATTGTAATTAATAATGCTGCACCAAGAGATGTAGAAGGATTTGATAATTCCATTGTTCCGTGTTTGAGTGACCGATAACATCATATTTAATTGTAGGCCTTGTGGGGTTTTTATATACATGTGTTTGTGTTTATTGCTGTTGTTTTGCAAATATATGAAGAGGAGAATTCTTGTGTGGTGCCTATCAAGTGTCAAGCACCATTACTTTTCCGGAGATCCCTCATGCATCAGCTGAATATGTTTCTTTTTTTTAACAAAATAAATTTGCTTTTTATATGAGAAATCTTTTTTAATTAAATAACCCTTGAAAATAGTTATATTTACTAGTAATGACACAAGAATGTTCTCTTTTAAAAATTATTTACTGATTTAATTTTTAAGTAGATATAATTTGCTTGAATAAATAAACTAAACCAATAAAAAATAAACTACAAAAAGACAATTCCTGGTGGTTTTGATCCAACAGAAAATATTAAATTAATCACCTGGATTTGATCTTGTGTAGAAAATATTCTTGGCGGTTATTGACCAATTAGAATCAAACTTCGTAAATTTTCCTTCTGGATTTCGACAATTTTAAGAATTGCTACTAGTTATATATTATATATTTTCTTACACGGTAATAATTCTGATTATACAATAACAATATATAAATCTAGTGGTAGAATATGAACCACTCTTAGATTATCACATTATATAGTAAACACAATATTGTCATAAAAGGTAAAATTAATACATGAATTGAAATAGGAATTGTCTGTGCTACAAAATTATTAACTACTGTGTACAACATTGTTCATCTGAAGGTCCATAAGAATAGAAATAGTTCAACTTCAAACCAGTCCCTAACTTTTTGGTCAATGGCTGGTTGAAAACAATGGAATTGAATGGCAAATCTGCTTTATAAAAAATAATAAATAAAAAAAAAAAAAAAAGAACACATGATAGTGTCTCATACAATACACATTCAGTAAAAAAAGGTACATAAAAAAAAAAAAAAAAATCAACACACATAGTATCAAGAACTGTAGATATAAGGTATATAAAAGACTCAAGCGTTCCAAATTCATGTCCAAGGATGCATTGTTCTAAAGCATCATTAAGCATAGTTAAGTCTTAATGCGAATTTAAGTATTTTAATATAGATGTTTGTCACTTGCATGATGAAGACCAAGCTAAAATTGTGATTAATTATCATATGAATTTAAATGAAACTATCTACCATCACTAGTAACGGTAATGCTTTTTTTGAATACGCCCCTGAAGATATATTGCATGCAGTTCATCAAAGCCTTGATTACTTCATCTTTAGATGCAATAGAGAACATAATTTTCAAACTCCATCTTCATGGCACTATCACCAACATTTGGTTTTTTGATTGACATGCTACAAAAAAGAAATAAATGATTGAGATCTTGGGCCCCCATTTTTATTAAACCATAGGTTTAACGTACCTTCTTTTTTATAATTGAAGACATCACGATATATGGAATCCCGTTATAGTATTTGTCTTATTAGGTTGCAGAAACAAGCTTCACAACCAATGGATAATTACTCTTTCGGGCATGTCTAGAGGTTAACACAATTCCATGCTTTTCATCATGAGCATTAAGACCTAGCCTGGTCAATGCTCTTTTTGTAACTTAGAATAGGGAGATAGTTGTCATTATTTTGCCACAACTCCAACTCCCATCATTTTTTTTTAGCGGTCACAATCTGAAATCAAAATTTTATCTCAGATAAGCCAAACTTTTCTCTGAAATGAACATAAATGCATAATCAGAAAGCAAAATCCTGCCTTGTCACTTTCTTCCATTTTAAAAAACCTCTCAGCAACTAAAAAAAATCAACAATTCATTCATATTTAATTGATTATGGAGGTTCAACATTATATGTGAAGCAACACAATGGCGTAGCAACACTATAAACGAACAAATTCATGCAAAAATGCCCAAATGCAAGCAACAACTCGAACCAACTACTAGTTGCTATTTATGCATTTTTTATTCCTGTTTTAGATTTAATTTTAATATTTTTGGTCAGGAAATCAAGCTTTTAAGTGGTTGTTTTAAGTTGGCTGCAAATTTTGGAATGATATGGTTGAATTAGGTGTTGAAGCAAGGCATGGGAATGTCATTTAATGCATAAAAGCTAAGCTTGATATGAGATGGATCACCATGGAAATGAGTTCAAAAGAAGACTACAAATTATTGATAATATTACACTTCTAGTGAGACCAATTACATGATTTCGAGTCAAAAGACTAAAGTTTAACTTGCAAAGTTTTGTAACTCATTTGATGAAGAAGTACTTTTGTAATTCTCACTTCAAGTCACGACAGTTGAAAAAGTGGATGACATTATTTTATTATGCCAGGTATATAGGCCTAATTTATAAACTTAAATTGTGTGACTTTATTTCATATTTGGTTTTTGATTTTCCTTATGCATTAAGTAGTTTTCATATTTATTATTTTCTAATAAAATTATTTTTCTTATTTGTTATTTCCTTAGACAATTAAGTAGTTTTTTGATTTGTTATTTCCTTAAACATAAAGTAATTTCTTTATTTGATATTTCTTAATGCATTAGGTGATTGCCTAATTTTATTTGCCTACCTTATTTATTCTTTTCTTGAACACTAAGTTAATGATCAGTTATAAATAATACATTATGGCATTGTATGACTCAAAAAGTTTTAAGGATTTGAATAATATTGAGTTTTCTCTTTTTTGTAAATGAGGCACGCTTACATTCCTTGTTGCACCAAGAATTTAATATTTTATCAAGGTAACTCTTTGCTTTTTTTGCACTTTTAAAATTATTATTTTTCAAGTTTTATCATCTGTCTTTAAAAATAGGTTTCTCAGGGGTTTAGTAACACGGGAGTGTAGATTTGGTTGTCCCTTGAATTAAGTGTATGTTGATATTTTAGTCTCTTTTGGCTGAGTTTTCACTTCAAAATTGTAAAGCCGTGAGCACCGTTTAATTCATATTTTAAATAAGTAACAAATTGGAGAGCTCATCTTGAAACATTTTTTCTGTCTCTTGGACGTTGGGTGCATAAAAAGAAGGGGGAAAATTAAATGAAGCTTTTAGTGGCTTTGGGACAAATTTTACATTTTCTTTTCAAGAAAAAAAATCAAAAATTTAGTTAGAAAGAAGAGGAGAGACTCATTAGGTCTGATTTTCATCACACCTCTTTCTAGGGTGACGACTTCTTCTTCTTCTTCATTTATTTTTTAGATCTAGTGAGTGAAACTCTATAAAAGTTATTTTTTCAAACATTGCAACTTAGATTTTGATAAGAGAGTATAGAGTATTCGCTTATATACTAATTTCTTTCATCTAACTAAGGAGTAAGAGTTCTGGATTTTTCAATAGTTGTGAGATTTATTTGAACATTATCATTCTCTCTTCTTTTATGGTATTTTCACATTCCTAATTTATTTGTGATCTCTTTAAGTAAGTAGATAATAGGGCCTATTATTTATTTAACTCCAGGATGCTTAATCTTCATTTGATTTAGTTGAATATGTAATTTTTTTATTAAACTAAAAATTAGTGGAAATTTGATATAAGAAATTGTAATTATGCTTTCTTTTATATTATTGAAATGTAAGAAATAATTTGTTGAACTTTGCTTCTCTATTTTTGACAAATTATAGTTGGTAATTTCTTGATTTTAATGCGATGAACTAATTAAGTCTTAAATTATTAGTTAAGGTTGTTAGTTAATTAACATTTGGTTAAAGAGTGTTTCTTAACCAATGAACTTAGGAGAGTTTAGGTTGGTAGAGCTTGATAGCAACTATAGTCACTAGCCATAAAGAGAGAGTAAACTTGTCTATCAATGATCAACCTTTGAAGGACCACAATAAAACATTCTTTAGCTAGGTGGCTTGTTTCTTGGTTTAAATTCCTTAATTGAATTTCTTTTATATTTAGAATATTTCCTCAGTTGTTGTTTGTTTAATTTCTTTAGAATTAATTATTGTTTATTGTTATATTTTTGTCAAAAGCCCCCATTTTATTTATTTCTTTTTCATGTTTATTTTTTGGATTTTTAAAAATATTGAAATTATCAAGACGCATGAATATGACTCTACTCACCCTAATTGCAAATCCTCTATTTGAGAGTAAGCTATTTTTAATTTGGTGAAATCGTGACCCATCAACCAGTATTTACATAAATGCGAAAGCCATGATTTCGACATAGCAAAAAATTAAAATATCAAACTATGAGAGGACTCTAATTTTTTTGCGAAAATCATAACTCAACAAAAAAATCTTACCAATTTCAACTAGAAGGACCAAATTCTTGCCCAAATGTGAATCAGTTTTTCCAACAAACAGTAGTGAAATTAGTGAAATTAGAGTCAGAGGCAAAAATTGTAAGCGAAAAACATGAAGGAAAGGAGACTTAGAGGACAAAGGTAATCTAAATAAAATCGAATACTAGACCAAATAAAATTATAAGATAAACTTATGTTTAGATGTGTGAACGAGATTTTTCAGTACCTCAAAGCCAAACCAAACCAAAAGCATTTTTCATCCTTATGACTCCAGTCATTAGGGAACGTAATAGGCACAATTTCCCCGCGAATAATTTCCCACAGGTTTTCAACAGCCAAGAAATGCTACAGTATTGGCAGTTCTTTGCAATGTTCCTGTGACCGCCAAAAATTAATTAAACAGTTTTAGTAATTGCTAGGAATGTCAGATTATGATTCCCTCAATTTTGGATTCCCTTTCTTTCCTTTTCGGTGGAATTTGTTTTATTTTTTATGAATTGTATTAATAACAAAATTTAATTTTAAAATAAAAGTTTTTAAATATAAATTATAATTCTATAAAATTATGATTGACCAAAATTAATTTTAAAAAATAAGTTAATTTAAAATCAATTTTATTCGACTCTAATTCAAACACATATCAAATATGTGACATTTTAAGTAAAATTCGAGTATTTGGTTGAAAAAAATTAAGATGATATTTAATTAAAAAATATGTAAAGGTTATTAGGTTAATGAAAGGTATTGTAGAAAAAAAAAATTAAAATTGAACTGAAGTATAGTGTAACTTGTAATTTTATAATATTTGTGTATATTTTTCAAAATAAAAAGGAAGTATAAGAAACTTTAAAAAAAATTCAAAAGAAAAAAAATTAGTTGTCTAGTTTACACTAGAGTTAGGCCTGATAAAAATGAAATGCAGACCATCTTAAGTGCAAGAACTGAGGAAGCCTATTATAAGTTTCTAACATTCAGCTTCATAACCACATATAAACAAGCAAGAAGTATAAAATGATATAATTTGGTAACTTGTATTCATTGAGAGTTTCTCTTTGCCGATAAGTAACATCAGAATACTACGTCACTTGGGAGTTGTTGCTCCAACAAATCTCCATAATAAAACTCAGAATAATCACTGTCATCCCCAGCTGCAGCGCAAGGGCTCCATGCATTCATCATCTCATCATCAAATAATAGTGAGGGAGAGGAATTAGCAGAAGCCACTTCCATATCTACCCAACTATAATCATCATCACTGACTGATGATGTGGAGCAATCCTGACCGTCCACCTGTCCCACCTCATCATGCCTGCTAATACTGATTTCTGCCTCTAGTGATTGAATCATGCTCATGAGTCTGTCATCTCCGTAGTACTCAAGTTCTTGATCTTCCTGTGTTTCTTCCATTAAAGTCATGAGAAGGACAGTGTTGGCCTCTGAGAATTCAAATCCTTCAAACACACTCTCAGGCACTGAAGAAGCCATGGAGTTAGTCCGCAGTTTCTTTCTGGAAATGGCTGGAGGGATACCAAAGAAGGAACCAATTGCAATGGAAGAGGAAGACACACGACGGATTTGAAAAGTGGAGTGTAGCCTTTATATAGGCATCATAAGGTGGATTTGCTGTCATATGACCCACCAGTCATGCGGTTCCAATTGATTAATAAGTAAATCTAAATAAAGGGAAGGGATATGTAAAACTTTTGAAGCACATCAGATCTAAAATTTATAATATAAAATAATGATAAATAAATATGTTAAATTAATCTTCATTGCCAAATATATTTAATATGATTAATTTAGCTTATAAATTTTAATTTCTAAATTGTTAAGATCATTTAGTTTTTATTTTAAAAAATTTATACGTTTACCAATTATTTTTATAAATAAGAATATCACATGTTATTTTTTTGTGAAAAACATAAAAAATACCAAAAGAATTCATATGTAATAATTAAGTACATTAGTTTGGTATATAAACTCGTGTATTCATTAATTTTTAAAGTTGAATAACTTTAACCATTTACGAAATTATTGGTTTAAATGTTTTAGCATCGTAATATAATTCAGAAAATTGTGTTGAAGAAATTAATTAGAGATTTGCCCCATTGATGCTTACTTGTCCAGCAATAAAGAGCACACCTCCAGGTGAGCAAATTATAAAATAGAGGATGGTTGGGCAACACAGCACCCAATAATGGTTGAGAACAGTGGGGGCATATCACATGGCAGACAATGTGGCCACCTAATGACCGATAATTAAATAAGAATGACAATTAATATTTGGAGGATCGTCAAACGACACATCTTAATTAACAATCTGGTAGAGTGGACAACTAGGTTTGAAATCAAATTGTGAGAATGCTACACCAAGAGATTTGCTAGGATTTGACAATTCCATTGTTCCCTCTTTGAGTGATCAATAACATCATATTGAAGGAGGACTTGTACGGACGTGCAAGTTTTTGACAATTCCATTGCTTCCATTATCCACCTCGATATGATATTACTTTTTGAAGCAAGACTAGAAACATGTAATATTGTGAAAGAAACTCTCGTATATTTTAGTTCCATCTTTGGATTTAGCATTAATCTTTCGAAAAGGAAAACATGTAATTCTATTACCTACATCAAAGATGAGTAGGGATTCTAGGTTGAAGATCCTAAGACCATTCAAGATGATATTTTCATTTATTATCAAAATATTTTTTCACCTCAACCTATTGGCCCAAAAGTGATTGACCCAAACCCAAATTTAATTTATGACAAACCAAATGTAGAAAAAACCCAGCCCACATCATTAAAGTAAAGAAATCTTCCAGATCCAAAGCCGATAATCCTTGTCTAAAAATGGAAGACAGCTCATGACTCTCTCTCTCCAACATACAACATGTGAAGGCTAGTTTAAAGGGACAAGACTCAACTTTATTCTAACAGCTTCTCTTCCATCTACTATGCATCTTTTTTTTTCTCCTAAAGCCGCTGACAAAAATGGCCAATAATGGTGCTCTCAACTTTCCAAGATAAACCGCGCCTACTGGAACTTAATCTCGTACTTCATAGCGGTCAATCAAAGAACAACCGAATCATCTCCTCAATCATGAAGACCTACAACATTTATTATTCTCCAATGGCTAGTTTTCTGGAAAACTATATATTTGGATTTGTTATTCTTCTTAAAAATAAAAAGGAAAAGAGTAACAGATCTGTAACATTCAAAAAGTTTTCTTCCTTAACCTAAGTTTTTGATTTATATGCTTATCTGAGCTTTTTGTGAGCTATTAGTAAAACCTCATTTTATAAGGGTTCATAAATCTTATATTCTGTTACTAGTTTTATGCCTTTGTCTCAGTAGAGAATGGGAGTGTGTTAGAGTGAGCTATGTAACAAGTGCTATTCTTAGTGGAAAATCCCTTGAAGGAGTTAAAGGGATTAGAAGTAGGCATTGATCTTGGCTGAACCAGGATAAGTCATCGTGTTTGATACTCTAACCTTCATCTTTGTATTCTTAATTTATTTACAGTCAATTGCATATCTTATAGTTAACTGATTTTTCAACTAATCTTTTATCTTCAAGTAATACAATTTACTGAAATATTTACAGTTAATTTTCTTTTTACTTGATAGAGTGAACTAATTGCTGAAAGACTTAACTATCAGTATTTTATCATAGTCAACTATTTATTAAGATTTATAGTCAATTAATAATTTTTTCAAGTTAATTGTAATCTTAAAAACATAACTTAAGCAATTTTTTAAAAGCACATATTCCCCCCCTATAGGTACATTGTCACACCCTTCATCTTGTAATGATTCTGTCATGATGTCATTAAATGATATTAATATTTCTAAGTTGTCCACTCATCAAGAGGTCATATGATAGTAATGTGCCTAAACTAATTGTGTAACAGTCCTTAATAGATTGTGGTTGTGCATTCATCGAGATAAAGACTATAAAGGAGCAGCTAAGGCTTGTTAAAAGACAACCTTTCTAGGGAAAAGAGCTTACCATTCCATCATGACATCCTTCTTGATAATATCTCGAAAAGTCTGATCAATAGATCAAAGCTACAGTCCTTGAGATTATAGCGAATAGTGCTTCAAGGCCTAACGAATTTCATGCTCGTTTCTATCAGACTTACTGGGATATTGTCAAAAGGGATGTCATAACAATGGAAGCTCTTTTCTCCAGATGGCTTATCTTTTATAAAGCCTTAAGTTCTCCTTCATAGTCTTGATCCCAAAGAATGCGCAACCACAATATATTAAGGACTATCACCTAATGAATTTATGTAATGTTGCCTAAATAATCATTTCAAAGTTACTTCTTAAATTAAAAATGATTCTTGGAGACCTTACTGCCTTTCATCAAAGTGCTTTTCTCAAAGGTGGATTAATATCTAACAACATCATTTTAGTTTCAAAAATTATGAAAAAAATTCACACTACTAAGGGGAAAAAAGTGGATTTAGCTAAAGCCTTTGATTGAATTTCTAAGAACTTCATTAAAGTTGTTCTTAAAAGAATGGATTTTCCTAGTAATTGGATTTAATACATCAAAGAATTTGCTACCATTGTAAGCTAGCAGACCTTCATTAATGGAAGCCCTTTACGTCTAATTATCTTAAAGAGAAGAATCAGATAGGAAGACCCTTTTTCCCCTGCATCTTCGTTCTTTGAATTAATGTACTTTCAAGCATGATTCTTGATGCAGAACATAGCAAGCTCTGGAAAGGGTTGAAAATTAGCTAGAATTCATATCCCATTTTTCATTTGATGTATCTTGATGATATCATTCTTTTCCTTAATGATTCAATAGAAACTTGTAGTACTATCAACAATCTCCCTTATCTTTATTGTCAGCTTTCAAGCCTTGAAATAAACAAGTCTAAATCTACCATGTTTTGCCCAAACATGCCACATACCTTTAAGATATTCCATTCAGGCATATTTAGCATTAAATTTGCTAGCAAGCTTGGAAAATACCTTAGGACATCTATTGATGCAGGCAAAGAAAAGGGTGTAGTTTTAGACAACTTAGTTGATAAGATTGAATCTAAATTGCAAACTTGCAAAATGACTATCTTAAATTATGTTATCAATTCTTCTCTAGTTTATCAATTATCTCATGTTGAATTTCAAGAATAAAACACTATGAGAGGATTGATTGACTTATTGCAAATTTGTTTAGGGCATGATTTGCATAACAAAAGGATTCACATGTTAAGTTGGGTAAAGCTTTGTCAACCAAAGTCTAAAGGAGGCTTAAGTTTTCTTCCTCTTCAACTTGTCAATAAGGCCCTATTAGCAAAGTAGGTGTGGAGAGTAATTAATCACAGTTCATCCTAGAATTTGATTCTCAAGGCACCATTAAATAAATACACTTCTAACAACAATCCAAGGATTTTAATTAACTGCTCTAATTTGTTATGGATTTAGAAGGAAACACGACATTTTTATAAGAGACTCATTTTACCTATGGTCACAGTTACAAACCATAGGTAAAATCCTAATTTAAAAAAATATAGCATTCCCTCCTTTTCTCAGAAATTTCCTTCCTCTTGGCATCTAATCATTTTACCCTACCTAAATCCCCAAATTTTTACACCTTTTCATCCAAAATATTACTCCCTCAATCACTCTTTTTCTCCCATTCTCCCACACCGCTGAACCACACCTCTGCCTTTGTTCCAATCTCTCCTTCTCTCTCATTCTCCTACACCACCGAATCGGTCTCTGACAGAGTACACACAAAGCACTATAGAAAAGAACTACTCATTCAAGGCCAAGTGAAGTCTATCCTTTTATTAGTAATTTCTTAAAATTGAAAACTTTTTTATCTAAATATTCTGGTTCTCATTTTGATTCCATAGTTCTGCCGCTTCATGGTTATGAGGATTTTAGGGGATTTTGTTGCCTTCTTTTCTATTTGACAGTTTCACCTCTTCAATGTTGTAAAAGGGTTTTGGGGGATGGTTTTTGGCATTCTTTTCTGTGCATATACAGTTCATGTGGGTGTATGTAAGATGGATAATAAAGAAAGGGAGAAGTTGAAAATTTTTATTTAACAAAGTACATAGTTCATTTGGATAATTCTTTGCTTTCTGACATTTATTAGAATCTTGACACATATGAAACTGAGTTCGTGTAACTTGATACTTAGGTAACTACATGATTTCTAACTCACTTTCCACAAATTCAAGGAGATCTACTAAATATGAAGAGTGCCATAAAAATACTTAATATATAACGTTGAAGATTTAAGTTTAAACCACTAGTTGATTTAAAACTTGTATATTAAGGCAATGCTAGCTTATTTCTATCATTTATTATCCATAATGTTAGGTTTTGACATGATTCATTGAGCAAATTGAGAAACTATAAATACCCCAAAACCCTAAAATTGAACAAATCAAAATGTGATATTCAATAATAACATATGATAAAGACGTATTAGTCAAAAGTTGGAAATTCTTATTCTTTAAATAAAGAAATAAAACATAGCACTGAACACAAGAGCAAAGAAACTAACTCACCAAGTAAGTAAAAATGGCTCATCCAACTTATTGACAAGATGATTATTGTTAAACTACCCATGTGGCTCATTGTCCATCTAATTTGAATGGGATATGAAAAGCTATCAAATTTTATTATGCCATTTCTTATAAAAGCTTATGTAAGTTTTATAAAAATAGTACTCCTTATGTCTCAATGTGGTTTTATTATAGTTCTAATCATGTATAGTCAATGAGTTTGCTTGATTTGTGGTTCTACTTTCACTATGATGAAATGGGCCTCCATTCCTAGCTAATTATTTTCATCCTCTAATTGCAATAGGTCTAATTCAGGTTGGGAGTTCTTATGGCCAACATGGATGATAATTTTAAATGCTTTTCATGTTGATGCATTTGTAATCAAGGTTAGTCTATTGAGTTAATGTTGATCTTTAGTGAACCTTTTTTAGGTAAAAAGATGAACCTTTGCATTTTCACGTATGACAGGGTAAATTTAATTAATTCTGCTCTCAACTTAAGGTATAGTTGTCTCATATTTTGTAAATTTATGGCTAATAGAATCATAATTAAGGGTGTGGACTTGCAAAATCAGTCCAATGGGAGAGGATATTGTTTCTTTACTAAGTGAGAGAGGAAGTGCAATATATATAGCCCTTATGGTATTTCTTATAAATTATGGTAGTGTGTTTCACAAGTCAAATGTGTGCAATTATAGAATGATAATTCCAAAAAATAGTGGAAGAACAAGGTACACCACAATAGAACTTGATACTTCTAGTGAAAAATAAATTATTCTCATTAGATTTATTTTAGTGGCTTAAATATAATCAGGTACAGAGACTAAGGCGTATTTAAAAATGATCCTGTAATAAAGAAAGGATGATGAAGATGATATTGGTGAGCTAATGGTGCATACAAGTTGCCAACAATGAATGAAATGGTAAAAATGTTGTAAGGAAGCCTATGAACTGTGCAATGTTTTTATACAGAAAATAGAGTAATATTTATAATCTTTTTTGTAGATTTTTCAATTATTGTTAACAATGGTGTTTATTTTATATGACCTTCAAACTCTATCTAAATATTTCTTGGCCATGCTTTAAGCCTCCCACAATTAATTAAAGTTTAGAAAACTAGCTACATGTCTATTTTATTTTGTTTTAGTATGACTAGTGAGACTTCACAATGATTTAAACCATGAATGATTCTAAAAGCGAAGTCACCCTTAATTGTTGATATTGCTAACGCTAAGTTTAGTGTGGAATGCAAAATTTAAATGATTCTACAACAATTTCTTTTTCTAAAAGTATTTTTGTCTTATTAGATTTCAAAGTTTGATGATATTTGTTTTATATTCATAACTTTCACACTAAACAAAATAAGGTATATTTATAGTTGCCTTATTATTAATATAATTTTTTTCACTGTAGGCTCTTGTTGTCCGTCTACCACTTGTTTCAAATTTGAAAGGCATATCCATTGTTCAATTTCCTTCATCTTATTAATGTGTTGCTGGTTGCTTTCTAAATACTAGAGCTGATACACTAGGTAAGCTCTAATAAATTCCTAGCTATCCGATAACATATCTCAGTACCTGCTTCTCAACTCTAATTGTGTAACTTGTTAGATTTCCTTTCATTCTTCCATTGTTAAGTTTTGCACTTTGAGGCTGTCAAACAGTAAGGTAAAAGTCTTATTATAAGAATAAGAAAAAATTGACAAAGAAATTTAAATTAAAAAATTCTAATGCACTATGCACAAGATGAAGAGTTTAGCCTCAAGTTATTACTATTCTTTTTTTTATTATTATTATTTATCATAATCAAGTTTAAATGATGCACTTGAGTTTGATCATTCCAATCTCTTTTTCCACTTCTTCAGTTAAAGCATAATTGTGCTTCCTTTTATTTTTATTTTTTTTTCCTTTTAATATGTAAGCTTTGTGTATAGTTATTACTATATATAACATTCTATGTGATAACTTCTAATTCTTCTGCACTTAGTTTTTTCCATATGTCAAAAAAATTTGAAAATGCATGTGATAACTTTTGTTATCCTTGTGTTATGTTATCATCTCAAGATTGGCAAAACAAAACAACAACATTATACCCTTTATTTGTATTGTGATCAGATTTAGACTCAAGCCAAGCTTCATGCCAATTCAGTTTTAGTGTCCTTTTCTTGATACTCCCAAAGTTATCAACAAGAAAGTAAATTATCAATTACTTGAACTATATGATGTTACTTCTCAAACAATTTTATTTTGTTTAAAGACATATATAGTCATAGGAGGTAGCATAAGTATGACTTGCAGTCTTGTTTAGCCTTATTTGATTTTTTGCTTAAAGAGATATATTGTTACTATACTGCATATGTATATATATGTATTTTTTTTCTTATAAGATGATTAAAACCAAAATATGGTGTAATTTCCTTTTCTAAATATCCCTTTGCATGCTTTTAATTTTGTTATCAAATTTTTTGAAGTTACAAGAAGGAAAATCAATTATTATTTACAAGGTATGGACATATAATTTTATATTATTTACATTGATATCATCAATGAATCATTGACATTTGATCTACATAGAACACATGTTCTTCAACTAGAGAAAGTGATTTACAGCATTGATGGTAGACCCACATGAACCTATCATTATTGTTGTTGCATTGTGTTTAACTTTCTTAATCAGAACACGATTATAGATGCCTTATTTAAAGGTTAGAGAATTTGCAATAGTTTAAAAATATAACCTATAACTTAGAAGTAGATATAGTTTTTTGGTGTTTCTTTCAATATCATATGCCTCAATTTTCAAGTATTGATGTAAGTTGCTAAAGTACAATTTAATTTAGGTACTAATTTCCTTACTTTTACACCAAGTTTTAGTGTTCTTTTTAGGGTAAAGAATACTAAGCGCAAGTGTTAATTTTATGTTCATAATTAAAATGATAATTCTATTAGCTGCCATTTCATGATAAAATATGAATTTAGGTTACTGAATTTTCATATGAAATGTGAGTGATTCATGCTATCCTTTCATGGTGAACTATTTAAAGTTCATTGACATAATTTAAGTATGTATCTTATTCTAAGTTTCCATATTTGTAGTTTTATTCCATAGATCGTAGAAGTGGATAAGTGATCAATCAAAAAGTAGTAAAGCTTACATTAAGGTGTAATTGAATTTTTAGACTCTGCATTTTTTAAAATCAATTGTTAAAAGGAAAATTTTGTGCCCTTGTGTCTCATGTGCAATCTTTGTCATGACTCTAGATCAAGTGTTTATGATTACCTTATTGATCCACATCATGGGTTTCTTAAAGGGTATAAAAATTAGATTTTCCATAGAGAGACATATGATGCTTCTTCAAGTATGAATGCAAAACCAATAGAGTTAAAGCATGATATGCATGGTATATTCATATGGCAATAAGTGAATAGTAATTACAGCTAGTTGTATTCAAAGTTTGTTATGTTTCACTTTACTAAGTAATGCCAATTTTAACATTGATATTATTGACTTCCATGTGCAGATTAAGATTAACTTATTTCAAGCATATTTAAAGTGGACATCATGGATAGCTCTTTTGTAAATCTAGAAATGTTATGCATATATGCACATATATTAGTGACTTATTGACTGTGGTCCATTTTGGTTTTACTTGCTACATGATTTGGAAAAGTATAGTAAAGGAGCTTATGTATGGACTGCTTGTTTTGTTTGAAGATGATCATTAGAATTTGTTTAATATAATTGAATGAGTTTCTTGTGACATAAAGATTTAGTTTGTCTTTTATATTTATATTTTGGTTTAGATTAAAAAAGTGTTAATGTATTGGAATAAAAAAAAAAAAAGGGAATGTTAAGTGATATTCAAATCCTATAGCTATGAATGGAATAATTACTGTCGCTAAAGCTTTTAATGATAGTAAAGCATGTATGGGTAAAGGTTTTAGTAACAATTAAATATCTATCGGTAATAGTTAATGAAACTATTATTATCGGCTTTAGTGACGGTGAAATATCTTGGGTAACAATTTAGTAGAATTGTCACCCTAAACTTTAGTAATAGTAAAGCATATGTAAGTAAAAGTTTTGAAATTATACCCACTTTTCACTTAACTGTGGGTATAAGTTTTAGTGATGATAAAAAAAACTATGGATAAAACCAAGGATATTTTACAGAAATTTTGACTGTGGGTATAGGTCATTTGGAGTTATACCCATAGTTTTATACCCATTACCCATGACAATTTACTGTATATATATAGCATTTCAAATGTAGTCCCCTTGAGAATCACTATTCTTATTCAGAAATTTCTAACCAATTCCCTTCCTCTTGGAGATACTTTACTGCAGCACATGTTTGTACTGATTTTGTTTACCTTCTATGTTTCGGGAATCAAAGTTGATTAACCATCTCTTCCTTACTTTCCTTTTATCGTATGCGATCTGGTTTACTTATCACCTAGGTCTTACGGTTGACCATTTTGAAGACCAAAATCTTATTAGCTGGCTTCAAAGTTAGTTCACTTCATGTAAATCTCATCTAACTCAGCCTAAACCTTTGAAAAACTAGAAAATTATCAGCCTTCATACCATATAGTACATCAAGAACTAGGTTAAACATAATGGAATTAAGGCTGATCCTAGCGATACTGCTACTGGAATCAAACACTTGATCACTACGCTTACCTTCAGTGGACAGCTTGACCATTGTCCTCCTATTCATCATTGCACTCCTATAATTAGGTACTTCTTACCATCCTTTAGGGCTGAAATATTATTTCTATTATTATTCTAAAATATCCAAACCTCAAAGATTTGAATTGATGTTTACTGTTAATTTCAATAGTTGTCTCCTCGTAGTCTGAATAGCCAAGTCGTTGAGTTACTAGCTATTAGGAAAGTCCTTTTTTGGGTTTCTTAACAATTGTGGCTCTCTACCATATTTCATGGTGTTCAACTTCTTTTTATCGTAAGGTTCATCTTTAACTACTCTATGCCTTATCATCCACAAACCTCCTCACCATTTTTCTTTTTGTTAGATTAGGTCTTTTAGACCCCTCTGTGTCCCCCCTCCCCCGATTTCTGTTATCTCTTTTCCTTGTTTCTCTTTGTTCTTCATGATAGAAAAGAAAAAAAGAAATTTTATAAGTCTCTTAATGTCTTCAATCCATACACTTCTCATTGCTTCAATAAAGTAATGGCAACTATTTTTAAAGTAAAATATGTTGGCAAAATTTGGTAGATGTGGGTGAAAACAAAAATCATATATCCAAGAGTTAGTGAATAAGATTGATTTGAAACTCCAATCTTAGATATCCTAACTCTTATCTCAAGTCGAGAGACTTATGCTCATTAGAGCTATTCTTATAATGCAACTCTTATCTATCAATGTCTTGTAACATGGTAGGTCAATACACATTCAAAGATGGATTTAAAATCCTAAAATTTAAGGCAAGGCAAGTTATTTCAAATAGCTTCTCTGCCTAGTTACACATTTGGAAAATCAAATTACCTTTCATAATTCACATTTTTATCTAGCCCCTCTTGGTTAAGGCTCTACCTCAGTCTTCTTTAATAGTATCATGTTAACACTTACTCTTTATATCCTTTTTGTCAATTTGCCAAAGAATCTTTAAATCAAGCTTTCGAGTCCTACCCTTTTGGTAGAGCTTTGAGGTTCCTCCTCTTTCGCTCTTTGAATGAAAAATGGTGAAATCAAAGCCAGAAGCAAATTGCAAGCAAAAAAGCAAGAGGGAAGGGAGATTTAGCACCTAATTTCTCGGCAATTACAGTACTATCAATTAATCTAAAAAAGGAATTAGTGTCTGATTTCCTGCTAAAAAGGAACCAAAAGGAATTAAAAATAAAGAAAGAGAAACATAATCTGACATTCTTGATAGTTACCAAATTGCTAAAAATTGATGCAAAACCGATAGAATTTCATTAATTTTTGGCACTTAAGATTAATCCAGATTCGCTACATTTTTTAAAGGAATTGTTCACCATTAGATCACACAATTCTTTATATTTAAATCATTGAATTAAAATTTTGGACAACGTTCGATTAAGATTTGAAAATCTTGATTGTGTCCATCACCAAATTTAATTTGAACCATGAGGACACATTTCTTCAATATTAGTTATTGGATATATACATTTCCTACTAAATGCAGCAAATTTAAATTGCTTAAAAGTCAATAATTGCATATGGTGTAGCATTTTTAAGTTGCTTTGAAAAGTTATTGAGAATTGTTTGTTAGAAAATTGAGCCTATTTATATTGATATAAGGGACTAAGTTGGCTAATAACGAAAGTCATGGGGATGAAATATGCAATATTTTAAGTAAATACCATTTAATTAAATAAAATGTAAGATGATATTTTAATTAATAAATATGTAGAGGTTAATTAAAGATATTTTAGAGAAAAAAAATCAAAATTAATATAAAACATAGAGTAACTTTTTAATTTTATGAAAATTTGTGCATGTTTCAAAGATGAAGAGGAAGTTTATAACTAACAAATATCCAAAAGAAGAAAAAAATTCTCTTCTTTACTCTGAAGTTAAGCTTGAGAAAAATTAGATGCGGACCCCCTCAAGTACAAGAACAGAGGAAATCCGTTCTAATTTTCTAGCATTCAGCTTCATAACCACACATGTAAACAAGAAAGACGAAAAAGTAAGTTATAATTAAGGACTTCTTCACAATTCACAAATGTAAGATTTCATATATATTCATTGACAGTTTTGAAATTTTACATCAGAATGCCACATCACTTGGTCCTTGCGTCAAGTAAATCTCCCGTTCCAACAAAACTCCATAATAAAAATCAGAATAAGCACTATCATCCCCAGCTGCAGCACAAGGGCTCCATGCATTCATCATCTCATCATCATCAGATAATGGTAATGAAGAGGAATTAGCAGAAACCAGCTCCATATCCACCCAACTATAGTCATCTTCACAGACTGATGATGTGGAGCAATCCTGACCGTCCACCTGTCCCACCTCGTCATGCCTGCTACTACTGATTTCTGCCTCTAGCGATTGAATCATGCTCATGAGTCTGTCATCACCATAGTACTCAAGATCATGATCTTCCTGTGTTTCCTCCATTAAAGTCATGAGAAGGACAGTGTTGGCCTCTGAGAACTCAAATCCTTCAAACACACTCTCAGGCACTGAAGAAGCCATGGAGTTAGTCTACAGTTTCTTTCTGGAAATGGCTGAAGTGAGAGAGCTAAGAAGCAACAGAAGCAATGGAAGAGGAAGACGCAATGGCTTTGAAAAGTGAAGAGATCGGTGCAGCCTTCATATAGGCATCATGAGGTGGATTTGCTGTCATTGACCCACCAGTCATGCGGTTCTGAATAATTAATAAATAAATCTCGAAAACATTAACATATAAAATAATTATAAATAAAAAAGTAAATATGCTAAATTAATTTTCATTGTCAAATATATTTACTATGATTATTTTAGCTTATAATTCTTAAGGATAAAATAAAATCTTAATTTCTAAACTGTTGAGCTCATTTCTTATTATGATAAAAATTTCAAAGAGTACAAATTAGATTTTTAAAATAATAAATTTATTGCATATTGTCAAATAAATAATTAAATAAAATGAATTAATCTGCAATAATAAAGTAGATTTATTTTGTATATATACTCGTGTAATAATTAATTCCTAAAATTATAGTTGAAAAAATTTAATAATTTACCAAATTATCAGTTTAATTATTTTAACATGGTACTTTAATGTTTATTTGTCCAGCAACATAGGGCACAACTCCGGGTGAGCAAAATATAAAATATAGTTGGGTAACACAACGCCCAATAATGGTTGGAAACACTGGGGCATATCACAAAGCAGACAATGTGGCCACCTATTGACCAATAAATAAGTAAAAAAATGACAATTAATGACTGGAGGATACTGAATTGACACATCTTAATCAACAATTTGGTGGAGTGGACAACAACGTTTGAAACAAGAATGTGATAATGCTGCACCAAGAGACGTAAGGATTTGACAATTCCATTGTTCCATGTTTAGCCACTCTATTATATCAGTACTATTTTGAAAGGTGAATGTTTGCGATCCAGTGTCTCCGAAAATGCTTTTAAAAAATCTTCCATAATCAAATTTAGTCTCAACAACGTGGCTATCATGTTCAGAAATATTGCATTGTAATTTCACGTCATGTGGTGCAGAATCATCGTAGCAATTGCAAAAAAATTTGGTGCCACGTCAACATGTGTACACTTCCCAAAGATGATGGGTCACGTGACATCACGTGACATATGTAGGAACCAAATGCAGGCAAGGTTCATTTGGGGATTAATCAACCTCGTGTTATTAAGTCTTACACTGGTAACGGCAAACACAATGCACTAACAAAGCATGCAATCAACAATTGACGAGAAAATTTTGTTGAAAAGCATTAATAATTGCCAACAAATTTTGAAATAGTTTCTGTTCGACGAATTCTATGTTATAATCTTTTTTTTTTTTTTGGTCGCTAACAAATCTTTTAGTATTTAACTATTTGTTGTCTTTTCAATGGTCAATGATAATAAATTAAAATTTTAACCCAATGTTTATCTTACTAGTCAACAAAATTTATTTCTTATTGCAAAAGGCATCTTATGCGTTACAAAATTTCTTTTTATTGTTGGAAACAAAATACAATGTAATATGCCACCTTGTAATATCTTTAATTTTCACTTGACTATCCTATGGTAATTTCCATTAGAGATGGCTAAAAATTCTCATCTACTGAACTATTGAACCTGCAATAAATATGGATATCCATGTCTCATTTGTAGCTCAAATTAAAGTCAAGTAGTTGCTAATTTAAAATTTGGGTGGACACTATTAGCAGAATTACAAGCTTTTGAAACTAAACAAGGATTGCATTAGTTACTTAAACAATCTCAATTAGTCCCCTAGAATTCAAATACTAATTGCTTTGCTCTATTAGCCTCTTAGTATACATTGGGATGCTTTGCACATTTACTGGCACGTTGCTGTGGTCCTACCATAAACAATTTTCTTTTCGAAATGCATTATTTTTAAAAAATATTATCTAATTAATTATTAAGTATAAAATAATATTTTATTAAATAATTACTTAATTTTATTTTTGTATAAAATAGGTAAAATATCATTTGATAATAATAACAAATTATGCCATCATGTTAAATAGTATATTTTTTAAAAACATAAGATTTTCAATCTTTGTTGATTATAATTCATATTTTTTAAACTTAATTTCAATCTTTTAATCAATAGTCTAATAACCATAATTCTCAAACTCACGAATTTATTATTCAAATTTATGAATTTACAATTGTACATTAAAAAAACTAATCAACTTGTAAACTTAAACTTAATACAAATTTAAATAAACTCGCGAATTGACTTATTAAGTCTATCAAATTTACAATTTAAATCTATTAACCAACTTGTAAAGTAAACAACATAATAATTTAAACTTAAGACTATAAATAATATAAACAAGCTTCTTTTCCATGAAACCTTTACAATTTATATTATCACAAGTTTAAATATACACAAAGAAAAATTATAAAATTACATTTAATATTTACATTTTAAATAAAATAAAATAAAATAAATATTATTTAATTAGTTATATTGAACAATTATTTATGTATAACTCCTTAAAATATTTATGTTAAGTGTTACAAATTATAAAATATAAATAACTTTTATTTGAAACATAATTTGAATACTTTTTTACTATATATAATATTTAAACTATAAAATTACATATTTTAACAAACTATTTATTAATCAAAATAAACTCTTATAAATTTACATTAAAAATTTACTTCTTACGAATTGCATAAATTTACAAATTTAACAACCTTATTGATACCCTTTCTCGGATCTGACTAAGAGCCCAAAAAGAAAACTAAGATATAATTTAAATACAGTGCGGCCGAGTGCTTAAATAATAATGGAACTGTATCAAATTTAAAATTATTCTTTCGCTAGATGTGCTTAAGTTGATGTTATCTACTATGTTTATAGTAAATTTATAAATCATGTCACATGATAATTTGTATGGAGAGCTTTCAGTTAGTAGAAGAGCCTCAATAATATAAATCAAACTATATAATCTTTAAAATCTTTTGTCAAAGAATTCCATTAAAATCAGCAAGATGGTGGAAATTACGAATAGGTAAAATATATTTAAAAAAATTATAAATTTCCCAAGACTCGAGCAAAATTTTAGAGCAGAAAAAATATAATTGCAATAACATGGACAGTATATAAATCAGTCGGCAGATGTTTATCTAATCATGAAGAGACATTCCAGACGCTCGGCACAGCTACAGTGTGCTGCGCCAGGAGAACGTTTAGACATGTCAACACATCAGAAGTACCTGCTTTAATCATCACTTTATAAAACTGCCCATGTGTACTAGAAAGCTACTACTGAATCAATGAAATACACAGTCATACTTCTTAGCAGCACTTTATTGAAACCAAATATTAGAAAATTTGATAAATTCTCAAAATATACAACTCAAATGGAGGATCTCAGATGAGTAAGGCAAACATCAAATCTGGCAATAAAACCACCTGCAGCAGCAAGCTGGGCAGTCATTACACCAAGATCTGCAGCATGATTCATCATTGTCCTCCTTCCAGAGGATTTGCTTAAACATAAGCACAAAAGGAAGTTCGAGGTTCTAGAAAATGATCTCTAGATGAAAAATAAATATACTAACAATACATGGACATCATCAAATAGCAAGACCTAGTAAATAGAAAAGGGTTTATCACGCAAAGGTCCAGATAAGTTTGAAGGATTAATTTGACTTTCAAGATGAATTACGTATGAGTTAGTGAGCTGTTTTAACTGTTCTAACGAGATACTTTACTAAAATGTACAAATACACTAGAACTATAGCTTCACATCTCAAATAGATTAATTTTCATATGAAACTCGCTGCGCTTACCAAACTTACTAGATAATAGTAAGAAGTTGGGGCCAGTCCATCTGCGCTATCTCCAAATATAGAAAGTGTTCTGTTAGATTCCAAACAGAGACATTGGGAGAATTGGAATCCAATGTAAATATGAACTAAACTACACTTGTGGGTTATACCAAAAATCCTAAGTCAGGTTTTTCAAAAAGATATTAATTACAGGGAAGAGGAAAATGCTGATAAATGGATTTATATATGAATATTATAATTTAAAGGAAATGTGCATAAACAAATAGATTCCCATATGGCGTACAGAGTCTTTTCTTGGTAAGTAATTGTAGAAATGAACGGAATAGAGGATTCTGATCCTTCTATGTGTGGAATAATCACTAGTTAGACTTGGATAACTTCTTTAAGAATTTACTTGTAACACTTGCTAAGTTTACTAAGCTCATGCAAAAATTTTTAAATTAGCAAGAGTGAGATATAAATATTTGTAATGTGTAATACTTATCAGATGTGAGTTTTGGCTCAATGGTAAGGCAAATTATCCGGAACCAAAGGGGCATAGGTTTGAGATATAACTCCCTCCTCCCTCAACATTTTTGTAGTGGTAACATGTGTCACCCCCAGCAAAATTACCATTATGCCCTCCATTATAACCTTTTTCTACATGATTCTTCCTCCTATTTTCTACAGAAAAACGCAACTTCTCTCCTTCTTCGGTTTTCTACATTTTGCTTCGTCCACCGTCACGTTCAACCTCCAGCCAGCTCCCTCCATCACCAGCGAAGGTTTCTGGGCGCCCACCGCTTGCCGTTGGCCAGCGACAACCACTTTTTTCGGCGATTTTTGTGGCATAGTCATGGCAATGACTTTTCATTGATTTCAATGAGTTTTAAGTGATTTTTTCATGAGAATGATGCTAGGAGAAGCATTTTTGGCCCCTTTCCATTGAATTTAAGCTTTGAAAGCATGATTTTAACTAAATTTTTTAGAGTTATTCTGACAGAGACTAAACTGAAAAGTTTCAAAATTTTGGAGTTTTCAAAAAATGGTGAAATTCTGCAATTTAATGGGTTTAAATTGGTCTTATAAAAACACTTTTACAGTGTATGACATGAAACTTTAGTGTTCTTCATAGTTTTACTTGAATAGAAGGAAAAAGTATGAAATGGGAGACTAAAGTGAAACTTTAGAAAGTTTTTAAAGCAGTGAGTGTAAATTGACGAAAATTATAAGAAAAGTTAAGGGATGGAATCAAAAATTTTGATCTAGGGCTTGTTTTGAGTAATGAGAAGGGAATGGAATATCAAATTGGAAATAACAATATGAAGAAGTAAAGAGAATATGTAATAAAGTAATGAGATAGGATTATGGTTGTTTTATGGCTTTGTTAAGGCATTATAATCAACCTAAATTGATGATTTTAACACACGTCAGCCACTAGGTAAGCGGTAACTTTTTCCACTGTATAATTACCATTGTAATTATGGTAGCAAACTTGTTAGACTTGTTAGCCTTGCATATGACCTATGAATTATGATTGATATGTGATATTCATGTAAAATTTGTAAAAGAAAGGTTTGAATAAAAAGATGAATGTTTTACTAAAGAATTGATATTGAAAAAGAGAAAATTCATAAATGACAAGTCCTTAAATTTAGGGAGGACAAGATAAGACGGATGATTTTAGCGTGAGCTTACGACTCACGATCGTATTGGTGATTTACCCCAAGATACTATTTGCTCTCGACCGATATGGATAATCCGAGAGATACATACCCTCGACCATATGGGTGATTTACCCCGAGATGCTGTGTGCTCTCAACAAATGATTATACTGCATGGGCCACGAGTCCAGGACCGATGCTTTATGTCTGATAGTCCTCCTAAGAATCTAAGTTCTGAGCCAATAGTATGTTGAATAAAAAAGGTTTTTCCCTAACTTTAAGAAGAATCCAAGGGCTGAGTTTTTTTGACAGTTTGATATTAACCGATGGAAAAGATTCTTCGAAGGTTGTGGATCCTCGACCATGAAAATGTGATTTCCAAGGGTTATGTACCCTTGATCGATTTAAACTTTTCATTTAGTAAATGTTATTACTTGTTATGGTTTAAAGTATAAAGGTTTAAATCATAAATTGATTCATTATTGGAAATGCTACCCATTTATGTTTTAATGAATTTCAAGCAGCCATCCTGAGCAATTTGTTAATCAAGAGGGCTCTCATGGTTATAAAATTGATTTCATCCACAATCCCTATAACATAAGAATATACTTTCCTCAATTCTCATCACTAAATGCCTTAACAAAGCCATAAAACAACTATAATCTTATCTCATTACTTTATTACACATTCTCTTTACTTTTTCATATTGCTATTTCCAATTTGATATTTCATTCCCTTCTCATTACTTAAAACAAGCCTTAGATCAAATTTCTTGATTCCATCCCCTAACTTTTCCTAGAATTTTTGTCAATTTACACTCACTGCCTTAAAAATTTTCTAAAGTTTCACTTTAATCCCCTATTTCATACTTTTTCCTTCCATTCAAGTAAAATCATGAAGAACACTAAGGTTTCATGTCATACACTATAAAAGTGTTCTTATAAGACCAATTTAAACCCATTAAACTGCAGAATTTCACCATTTTCTGAAATCTCACAATTTAAAACTTTTCAGTTTAGTCCCTATCAAAATAACTCTAAAAAACTTAGCTAAAATCATGCTTCCAAAACTCAAATTCAATGGAAAGGGGCGAAAAATGTTTCTCCTAACATCATTCTCATGAAAAAACCACTTAAAACTCATCGAAATCAATGAAAAGTCACTGCTGCAACTATGCCGCAAAAACCGCTGAAAAAAGTGGTTGTCGCTGGCTAATGGCAAGCGGTGGCCGCCCAGAAACCTTCATCGATGATGGAGGGAGCTAGCCGAAGGTTGAATGTGGCGGTGGGCAAAGCAAAAAGTAGAAACTGAAGAAAGAGAGAAGCTGCGTTTTTCTGTAGAAAATAAGAGAAAGAATCATGTAGAAGAAGGCTATAATGGAGGGCATAATGGTAATTTCATTAGGAGGTGACACATGTCAGCACCACAAAAATGCTGAGGGAAGAGGGAACTACATCTCAAACCTACATCCCTTTGTCTCCAGATAGCTTGCCTTATCACTAAGACAAAGCTCACATCTGATAAGTATTACACATTGGCTAGAAGTGCCCTATTGGCATTTTGTTTCTCTATTTTGTTGAGATTTTTGTTGTATTTGATATATGTAAATAGATGTAAATGTTATGTATGATCACAGGTAAATTTCCCATTCCCCTGTATTGTAGTTCTCTCTGTACTGAATTGAGAGCTGAACTCTCTTTTATGTATATTATTGTTGTGGGCAAATGTTTGTAGAAACTTCGAGAGGTCTTAGTTATAGAGGAGACTCTGTCGAAATTTGTACAAATTTGATTTGAATGTGAACTTGCTTGGTTATGAATGTTTATTATGTATGATTGTAATTCAGTTAAGAACCAACTTGTTAGGCTTACAGAGGTGAGCTAGTCCCATTTTTTGTGCCGATCACACTCCGAAAGTTGGGGTGTGACATTACTACATTCCTATACCCCATTCACATGCTATCCAATTTTGTTTCCTTTATAAATATACCCCCTCCTAACTTATCTAAAATGTTCTCTTCAAAATTAGCCCTTGCTTGCACTTTTATTACCTTTTTCAAGTGATGATGCACTGCCAGCACTAAACCACATAACAGAAGGTGATTAAAATCATGAAATGACAAGAGTTCTCTACATAACTAAACTAATATAATGAAATCCATACCTCAAATGGAAGTTCAGAGGATTCACTTCTATATAGGAGATGTTTCCGCGCTTTCTTTGCATTAGCACGCTCTTGGCATATGACATATTTGATGTAACTCCGAAGTTTAACATTTGAAGCATCAGAAATAGTATGCATAAGTATATATCATGGTCTAAACTCTATATAGCCAGAAATCAATGCATGTAGAAAAATTAGTTTTAATATTAGTAGAACTATAGTATTCAAGCATTGCTACATTGGCTAATAACTAACGCAAGGCCTCAAGAATTATAGGGAACTCAAGAAGTTAAAAAAGTTTTACCTCATATACGGACTGCATGGGAGTCAACACCATATCAGGGCAAAGAGAGACAAATTCAAAATTGCAACAAAAGATAATTGAATGCTTCCCATCCCTTACATATAAACCATCCGTCCAAAAGATGGGGAAAAAACTAGCAAGGCTATCTGGTTCTATGTACAAACAAGCTTCAAATAGGGAAAGCGACTTCTTTAATCCCAGTGTTTTTTCTGCAAATTTGGCATGAAGGCTACAACAATAAGTGCCACATAATGTCTAAGAATAAAACAGCAACCAGATCAATCATGAGGCTCAGGTGTGGAAATTAAAATAAGTCCATATAATACGAACTGTTTCTAGCAGTATACTACAGACCGACTGTCACTAGTAACTAAACAGAACACACAGTTGAACAAGCATCAATGGTAATTAATAAGAACAATAGTAATTAAACAGAGGAAATGCCATAAGCATCCATGCTAATCAACAACAACAAATATCAAAATACGCAATCAAACAACCATTCATGCTAAGGCCAGAAGAAAGATCTCCAAATTTAAGCACTAAACTAATCAATATGAACAATAGTAATCAAAGAGAGGAAAGGCTTCCTTCGGTGTTTCAGACGCATAGATCGACAACATTAAGAGCAACGAAGAACATAATGACAAGGTCACATACAATCGCATATATAGCAAACGTTGTACGGTTTCGTGATTTCCTCCAAACATCTAATACTTACACTTACCTTGTAGGCTGGGCAAGCCGGAGATGATCATAGAGAGCCAGAGACGACAAACAAAAGGAAGAAGGAGCTGTTCTTAAGCCGGAAAGGAGGAACGACGCTATGAAGACGGAAGGAATAACGAAGACGAATGAAAGGAGGGAGGCGGGAGGAGGAGAAGGAGGAGGCTAGGGCTTCTCTGCTCCGCCTTTCCTGGTGATCAGCCTAAAAATGGACGGTCGTGGTTTGAGTTTATTTTAAAACGCAAGGAGGGAAATGCAAGTGGAAGGATGAAAATCAAAATAAGGTGTGAGAGAATTGTTGTAATGTTTATTTTATCTACATATTTTTTTATCCATTATTATGTTATAATTTACAATATCTGTCTAATTAAAATTCAATTTAAGTTTGAAATTATTTAAATGAGCATCAAGAATCTTATCATTAAGCTAATCTTGCTATACTCACCTATTTTATATATTAGTATAACTTTTTATTAATCTAAATTTTATATTTATTAAATGAGAAAAATATCAATTCTATTATTTATTTTATACTATAACAATTTAATTTTTTACAAATTGTTTATATCAAATTAATTCTTCACAATTTGTATTTTATACAAAATTAATCCTTATGTTATATTGCCAATTTAATAATAAGAAATTAATTTTATACAAAATAAGAATTATAAAAGATTAATTTGACACAGATAATTTATAATATTTTAAATTATCATAAAGTATAAAAGTATAATTTGCTTAAAAATATTATATTTAAAAGGCCTTAAATTTCTTTTGTGAACAAAGAGATGGATCTTCTTCTCTATTTTTTGGCTAATTGAAGTCAAGCGACACTAATCAATTTCTTAATTAGGATAGGCAAATTTTTGTTGTATTAATGTGTGTGTAATTTTTTATAATGTATTTTAAAATGAAAATTTATAATTAATGCACTTTAAAGATATTCAGAATAAAATAATTTTTAAAAACAAAAAATTTTATAGCTTAGATTTTACGTGAGCAATACTAAAATTCTTTTAAAATGTAAAACAGGCATAATCGACCAACTTTGATATTGAATCTCTCCGAAATTGACATATTACACGGTAATTAAGTCAAATCAATTAAAAATAATTAGATTTATATACAAATTCTTATATCTTTATTATATATTTTTTAAAGTATTTGATTTATTAATAATAATATATAATTTAATTTAAAAATAAAATAATTAACTAAAATAATTATAAACGTGTCATAATATAATTTGAAAAAACTAAACACTTATTTATATTTTAATTAAATATTAACACGATAAAAATATAAAAAACTGTATATAAATTCTCTCTTAATACACATAAACTACTTTATTTAGTGTTTAAGATTCACCAATTGTTACACTTTTAGGTCAAGTCTTGTACGTTTGAAAAAGCGAAAAACAAAAAGCACAAATGGAGTTGTGACGGTATTATGGGTCTTTGCATGTGTAACAAGATTAGTTATAAGTTACTATAAATATGACTTTAATTATTAAATTTTGATGTAATAGCTTCGTTTTCCTCATGCTTTGTTGTTAGAGTATAATTCTTTCTTATTTGTTATTGTCTTCCTCAATTTCAGAAAGCCTCAGCAAGTGCGAAGAGATTTTTAGCTGCACAACATACATCTACAGCAAGGATAATTCAAAAAAATAAAAAATTAATAAAAAAATTTTGCTATGTTGTACAATATTGAATCTAAATTCCTGCAAGTGGATGCTATCCCCACTTCTCTTTCTTTTATTTTTCCTTTTTTATTTTAACATAGACTATTTAGATAAATTCTCACAATTAATGAAATTAGAAAAGTAAGAAATATTTTCAATTTATTATAAAAAAATATTTACTCTTTTGATCTAAAAGGCACAATTTTTTTAATTGATAACAAGATTTTCTCAATTTATCAAATAAATTGAGAGTTAATTTAAGAGACAGAAGAGAAAAGAGCCAGAAACCCACTTGAATGGGGCTTATTTTCTTTCTTTCTTTCTCTTGCTAAATCCATCCTCTACATTATGTGAGAGGAGGATCATGTTTGGCAATAATAAAAATAATATATCAGAACACTTTGCACGCGAAAAAATGCTCATGAGACTTAACTTGTGCAGTACTCAATTATGTACTGCCATTGAGGACTAAGGCAACAAAAAAGAATAAAAAATAAAAATTTTACCTCTTCTAACCAGGCTTTTTTTTGGTTAGTGTACCTCTGGTATCTCTGATTTTCGACCACAAGCTCCAACTCAGAATTCAGAAATAATGCAGTACTTGATGATTCTCATTAATGAAATCTATGTCCAATTTCCAGAACTAGGTGGGGTCACCAACAAAAATAATGAACAATTCTCAACCAGTTATTTCCACCTTGTTGCTTCTCCAAGCCATTTTCTTATGAAGTTTCCATTTTGGCACATTAAGCCTAACCTTCTGATTCTCACTACTGAGGCCATCATCTCAGTGAACTAAAGCACGTTCGGCAAGGAATCTCAATATATACCATAGATGACCAATAAAAAGCATTAACAGTGAGTAAAACATGTATGCATTGTCCAACTGAGAGTTCAATAATAGAATTTTATTTATTATACTGAACCTTGCACATCAACCTTATCCTCTCATGATCCATAATCACAAAAAGTGGCTGAAGCAAGGGTATTCTAGAGTAATCACAATTTAGGATCAAGCGCTTTAGGCTGATCCAAGCAGTTAAAATGCCAACTTCTACTAGTCATGCCTCAAGCTGCATCGATATCATAACCTGCCGCTGACCCAAATGAATAGAATGAAAGGCTTCACTTTCTGCATTGACCAACCATACAATTCCCATGGCTTCTTTTCAGTTCTTCTTCAAAGCAATATCCAGACTTATCAATTACCACATAGACTTGTGTTAGACTTCATAAAAGTCAAACTTAAGAACCAAAGCATTGATTGATCAACTCTAGAAAATATACATTACAATAATATAGCACGGCTCTGAGATCCATTATCATATCCTGCTGGCCCAAGTCAAAATCTGGGGCTATTTCTTTGAGTCTATGGCTAGAGCCTAACTTGATCGTAAAGAATTGCAGAGCTCTAAACAGATGGCCTGTCTCATTAAGAATATAAGATCGTGTCACCTTGTAAGCCAAATTACTTGCCGCCCCATAGATGAGTCAATCATCAATGCTGTTTGCTAGTGCTGAAAAATCAGTTTTCTATATGCTGTGGTGTACTTGCTCATCAAATCCTTTCAGATGCGTTGAAAGCAGAATCAAAAAGTTCACTCAGCTTAAGAATTTTACAACGTCCCTGAAAATGTGAGAGTGAACACTTGGCAGTTTTGGTATCGAATGGACAATTCACTCATAAATTTATAGTTTTGCTCCAAAACATCATTTCTCCTGTCAATAGGTTTAGTCAAAGGCCTCCACATAGGCTTAGTAGATTATATGTATGTTGCAACTGATACATCAAGAACGCTTCCACTAATATTTACATGATGTAAAAAATTTAGACAGGGCCTGAATAATTCTAACTTGCCACCTGAATCCAACTACTACCAGGTTGCTTATTAACATTCCACTCTACCATTTTGTTTCTGACTTCCGTGGAATTTTTCCACATTGAAGCTGATGCATAGATGTTAGATAGTAGAACATAGGTTGAGGGTTCATTCAATTCTATATCGGCAAGCATCTTTGATATTTGAATTCCTAATTCAGCATTCTCATGTTTATAGCAAGCACCCAGCAATGTCTTCCATAGAAGAGCTTTTGAATGAAATGGAGATTTCTTTACCAATGCCTCTGCTCCTTCCAATTCTGCAGCTCGACCAAGAAGATCAACCATGCAGGCATAATGATATATTGTTACTTGGCAGTTGTTTTCACTTCTCATGTACTCAAAAAGTTCCCAGCCTTCCAGCACTAGTCCAGCATGACTACATGCAGTCAAAACCCCAGAGAACGTGACACCATCAGGTTCCAACCCAGCTTTTTTAGCCACATTAAACAGGTCAATAGCTTCTTTCCCCAGCCCATTAAAAGCGTATCCATATATCATAGCTGTCCAAGATACAAAATTGTGGTTGCTGATAGAATTGAAAAATTTACGGGCATCTTCAATATTTCCACATTTACTATACATGTCTATAATGGAAGAAGCTACCTGAAGATCATTTTCAAAGCCAAGTCTGGTAACCCAGGAATGGAAACATTTGCCAAGCTCTGATGCTGCTAAGCCAGCAGTAGCCGAGAGACAGCTGGCTAAGATGGACTCATCAACCTGAAAAAGGGGAAAAGTTTGGAAATTTTTAAAAAGCTTAATAGCTTCTTCATAATAACCATTTCGGACCCAGGAAGTTAACATGATGCTCCAAGAGATAAGATCGTGGACTTTCATGGACGAGAATACCAGAAAAGCATTCAAAGTTTCATGTTTGAATACAGCATACATGTTCATCAGAGCACTTCCAATGAAGGGATAATATTCAAATCCTGCCTTTATAATATAAGAATGGACTTGTTTTCCTAAATCAAGTGCCTCTGTTACTGCACAAGCCTGAATAACGCTAACCAAGGTAAACTGACTAGGTTTTGAAGATATTGTATAAAAAAGCATATCACGGAACAGCACAAAAGCTTCTGCAAATTGTCCTGATTCACTGCATCCAGATATGACAGTAGTCCAGGAAAACTCATTGTGCAATTGCATCTCATTAAAAACCAATTTTGCATCATCAATGGCTCCACATCTTGAATACATCTCTAGAAGAGCATTTTCTAATCCCAACGTAGAGTCATCTTCACTAGGGCTTTTAATAATGTAAGAATGGAAAGATCTTCCGTCTTTAAGTCTACAAAGGTTCCCACAAGCTCGTAGAATATAGCTGATTGTAGATTTGCTTGTTACAACACCAGCTTCCCTCATCCAACAAAATAGATCTAGAGCTTTTTCGTCATTTGAATTTAGAACTAAAGTATTGATCATGGCACTTATGCAGATTTCATTTTTATAAGAAACCTCAAGGAAACATTTATAAGCATCAGATATCATTCCAAAGGTTCCATACATATTGATAAAGGCACTACCCAGATGTGAGTCCATCATAAACCCCAGTTTGATTAAATTACAGTGAACTTGGGTACCAGCAAGCTCTGTCTTCAGATTTGAACACAAACTAACAATACTTGCACAAGTAAATGGGTCTGGCAGATTACCTTCAGAAAGAAAATCAGTACAAATTCTAAGGCCTTCTTCAGCATCTCCATTCTGATTGAACCCGGCCAATAATGCACATAATGCCAAATTATCCTTCTCCTCAAGAATTTGAAACACTCTACAAGCATCAGTTAGCACTCCCAGTCTTGAAAAGGTGTCAACAAGAGCTCCACCAACCACAACATCATTTTCAATCCCGACCTTCACAGTTTGGCCATGAATACACCGTCCAAGCTCAAAATTGAACACAACTGCACAGAGTTTGACAAGGATTGTGTAAGTAAAACAACTGGGTGATATTGCAGAATGCCTCATCTTATGAAACAAGCGCAGAGCTCCCTCTGCATCAGACATCTGCACATAAGCATTCAGCAAAGTATTCCATAAGGCCTCAGACCTCTCTCCCAAAGTAATCCCGTCAAAGAGCTTCCTTGAATTCTCAATATCTCCAGATTCAGCATACATGTGAATAATCGAAGCACTACAAAAGCTATGTGACTCAAACCCACTTTTAATTATTAAGCCATGAATGAGTCTCCCCATGACAGGATCACGCATCACTCTGCATGCCTTGAGCGCCACAGAGAAACCAAATTCATTTGGGCGCAACACGGTCCGACATAAGAGAGAAAACAAGTGCAAACCAATTTCATGCTGCCCATCATGGACGTAAGAAGAGACCAAACTAGTCCAAGAAATTAAACTCGGTTCAGGAATTTCATCAAACAGAAGATGAGCATTTTTCAGGTCCCCACAAGTATTCCCATAAAACCTCATCATATTGTTCTGTACAAAAACATCTCTGTCAAGGCCACTTTTAATGAAGAAAGAATGAAGCGATCGACCATAATTTACGTCCTCGTTATCCCTCAGATGTTGCAAAAGTAAGACACAGTCTTGAAAACGAATCCCATCATTTTTTTGGGGTTCCGAGGACCTTTGTAAGTGGAATTTTCTCACCAGCAATCCTTTCTTGCTTGAATTGAGGAAACTGGTTCCGGAAATTGACATTATGGAGAGACATTTCTTTTGAATAGAATTGACAGAGAAACATTGAAAGATATTCATATCCTATCTAAACATTCTTTTAATTGATATCAATTCTTCTATCCCAAAGCCCGAATAAAGGTAAAAATCCCGAAACGAACTTCTATTTTACTTTTTATTTTCTTGGGCACAAACAGCTGTTCCTTCCCAGCATTCGAAGTCATTATTATACTAACACATACGGCCATTACGATTCAAGGATTTTAAAATGCTGACAGTTTCGGATGTATCAACAGCGATCATGTTCTGATTTGAACACTTGCTTCTTAATAATAACAATAATAACAATAACAATATCAGTATCAATATCATCCCATATTTCTTAAATTGATATTATTATTATTTAAATAAATTTAAATATTGTTACTCCATTTATTTGTAATTAGACAAATATATTTTCTATCATGAGTAACACTTGAGAGAAAGTTAATATAATTGGGAATTATATGATGTAATGAATTATAATAAAAGAAAATTATAGATCATAGCAGAAGTAACCAATGCTAAGGTTTCACATATTCATCTGAGTTATTTTAGACTTGAATCTAATAAAAATAAATATTATAAATCAAGATGTAATAATGACTTAAAAAATTACAATTTTTTCATATTTTATAATATATTGGTTATACGGTACTATATAATATCAAGATATAAATTATTTTGTTATTTTAAGACTCTTCTCCTATAAAATCATAAAAGGTAATCTTTCAATTTACCATGTACTATTATTAAGAAAAGTGTTAATCCTATTTATTAATAAAAGAAGATACTTAAAGAAACATTTATATATCTAGATGTGTTATATTTTTTTTCTATTTCTCATTTATCTTTAATTAATTTAATAATAAACTTATATTCATAGAAAACTCTTTTACACTATTATATTTTAACATTTCTTCTAAGTTACGAGAGTCAACTTTTTAACTCTTGGTATTTTGTTTACTTTTTAAATAATTAGTTATACGTATTTTTCCTATTTTCAAAATATTTTGTATATATTGGTAGGCTGTAACATGTAGATATTCATCTACATTAGGTATCACTAAATTATGATTTATGAATTTTGTATTTAATAACATATAATAAAAGAAATAACAAAGAAACTTTAAAGCCGAAAGGAAATAAAAAAGAAACATAAGAATGTTTATTAAAGGAGAAAAATTAATTTTATTATAGAATATTATAGTATTCCAACAAAAAATTTTATTTAATAGATATATGGAATTATTTTTGTTAGCTTAAATATAGAAATATTAAAATTTATATAATAAATATGAAATTAGATATTTTGTAAAGTATTTAATTCAGATAAAGTGTCACGTGGTTTCTGAAAATGCTTCATTGTATGAATATAAAAGATAAAGTAAAGATAATTCAATATACAAGGATTTATAATTGTTCAAATTACCGTTTATCATACATTCACTCCCTGGCTTACGTAGTTAAAAATTTTATTAAAGCAAACATTTAACAATTATAATGGTTAATCTGACAACACTAGGCGTAGTTACAAAACTTTTACACTAATATCTTGACAACTCACAACAAGGCTCATTCACATGACTTTTACAATAACACTGTGGCAACCCACATCGAAGATCAATCCTATTGACTTTTACAACAACAAAAAAACTACTAAAATTATTCTAAATTCTAAAAAATTATAACCAATAAGATATGAAGAAGAATATTCTCTTTGTTGGAATAATTTTAATATTTATGGATTAGCATTAACTATTTTATTATATTAGTATCTTGTTAATTCTAATTAGGCAATTAATGTTATAATTTATAAATTAAGAATGGACTGGGTTTTATTTTAATATGTGTGGATAATCGGTGATAGGTTCGATTATTCACAAGCTCACTGGGCAGAAACCTAACCCACAGCTTAAGATTATTAGTAATCATCCCGTCAGATTACTAATTTAATATTGTTATCTAGAGAGAGATTATATGGGCTTAATTTTGATTGATTAATTAAATTTAAAATTGTTTTAAAGATTCTGGAGGATTTTACTGTAGTAATATTGATTAATTATATTATTAAATAAAATCCTATAAATAACACACTAAAACCCTAATTTTACACACACTAAATTTGTTATTCTCTCTCTCTGCTGTCAAAACACTCTGAAAAACGCTCTTAGGCATTGTGGGTTGAACTCGTTGGACTCAACCAATATTCAAATCAACGATGTTGTCTCCATCAGATTAAACTGTTAATTTATTTATTCTCTCAATTTGTGATCATGTTTAATTACATGTTCTAGTTCTGCTTTCATTCCTCACATAGAAACACACACTCACACGAATCACTAAATCACAATCACATAGACTAAGAAGCACACAACTTAATTCTATGAACAAATTGATCAATCAAGTTATGCGAATCTTCTTCTTCAAAATGATGCATATTTATACTAAAAATGTCTAATGACTCTTTTAACGGCTAGTCCTTCATTTTGGTAAGTTTGTCATCTTGTCTCCTGGTTATAGAAACTTTGATAATGATGCAATCACTTAATCCAACAATATGTAAAGAAAACATTTTCGTTGATCTATGGACTTTTATAGATCTTAGGCCAATTTGAATAACTTATTTAGATTGGGTTATTCATTTGAATCTGTCATACACATAATGATCTGATTAAATAATATAATAATTTTTTACATAATTAATAAATAACAAAATAATAAATATTTTAACAATTTTCTCTCTTATTATGATTCTTATTAGTCTTAATCATAATGCCAATTTCAATGTTATAATCGTCAAATTTTCCTAGTTACCTATCTCCATTTGACACTTTTATTGACATTATCACGTTAATCTCCTATCCATCCTGTACGTCATCCACGTTTATCATTAACAAGAAAGGATTTTATTCTTAGTTCTTCATCTGCATTGTGTTGGCCGAACAGTGAGAGAGAAAGTCAGAGAACAAAAATGGCATGAAGGAGAGAAGAAGAAAAAACTTGGAGCCTTGAAAGAGGTATTTATTGATCTTTTCTCTTTTAATGCTTGAAGATAAAATTGTGTAGATTTTCCTAAGCTTGAACCTGAAACCATTTTCATGTCCTAATTCAGATCTTAGGGTGAGGGATTATGATGCTTTAGATGAAGAAGAGAGGAGTTTGAATAAGGAACATTGAGATACAATCTTAGTTCAACTCTTTACATATGCTCAAGGAAAATACTCAGTAGATGATTTTGATATCTATTTATTTATGTTGGTATATGCAAATTTCGGCAGTCTTGGGATTGCGAATTAGCTAGCCTTGTTCCCCAAAAATAAGAATGTTAAATTGAAGAAGAATGGTAGCTCAATAGCGATCCTTGTCCCTTGCAGCCATATCATTACAATTTTCTCGTCCACATCTACACCAAAGAGGCTCTTATTCTATATTCATGCATTACTAAAGCAAAATGTAGAAGACTTTATTCATCAGATCAACACACTAAAATACTTCTGACTCTTCTCTTCTTATAGCCTCCTCATTGAGACGTTACATACTATACCTAGAAACAGCAAGTTGATCTTTGCCTTCTACTACATTAACTTCAAATAGCATACCTTCCTTTTTCCATATCAAACAAGAACCATATCTCATTCACCCTGTCATCAAACTCAAAAGGGGCATTGTACTGAGCAACAGTGTAAACAGAAGCATGTCCAGCTCTGTGGCTCTTTTCAATGGCAGAAGACCACTCAGTGCCTGCAATACTGGCCTTCAAGGCAGCAGCTTCCTCCCCAACATTTGAATCTCCCACAAACCCACTGAACTGTCTTACTGCAACATACACAGGCTTCCATCTTTGGATATGGAGGCCCTTTGCAGGAGGAGGGTTTGCTTGGTTCTTCTTTGGCACAAAGAAACTCACCACAAAGGAGGATTCACAGAAGGGTCCATCACTAGGTGATACTTCAGTAATCACAGGTGCTGTCATCTCAATTTCTTGCTTGTAGTTGTTCTTGCCCTGGATATAATCAAACAGCCTGCGAAACATGAATAGGGTGCACAGGATAAGTTAATATGCAGCTCTGAACATTGCAAAAGCTTTATCCAAACTATGGGGGTTAATTTTATGAAAAGAACAAATCAAACAGTAATAGTATTACTGAACTTGAGAAGCTAATAATTCAGAATTTCCCGATAAAATCTCAGCATTATTAGCTTTACCTGAAAATATCTAATGGGATAGACAGATGCATTACTTATTTCGTCTTTGAATTATAAAAGTACCAAAAATTTTGAATTAAGTATGTTAGCTTCTAAAGCATGTAAATTTTCCAAACTTAAATTCTCTAGAGTATGAAATCTATGAAGTGTGTTAAAGTACTTTTAAAGTTAGAAAGCAGATAATAGAAAAATTGAAATTGTTTATAGCACACACTTCTTCTCTTTTTACCTGCTCCATCTTTTCTCCGCATCTCTCCTAGCACTTTACTGGTTTCATATTCTAGAGATCCAGTGTGAAATATGCCATGATTTTGTCCTCGTTTTTACCGACAACAGACTAACCACCACAACATTAAAAAATTCTAAATGACTGAATCAACTATGAATAAAATTAGGGGACCAAATATTTTAAACCTTTATCATTTCGTCCTCAATGGGATACTACTACAACTACGAAGAACCAACCAAATACTTGAGAAATTCCTGTAAAACGGTCTGAGAGAAGAAATTTACCGTAGGAAGCCAGTTCTGGTAGCTTCAACAAGAGAAATGTCTTGAATGGGGGAGGTTGAGGCCCACATAGTGGAATTATAGCGGCGGATTTCGTAGCCGTCTCCGGCATGAATCACATCGTAGGTGGGGCACTCGATGCGATTGCATGTTGGAGGAACTGTTCCCAAGCACGACACTGATGAGAGGAGGCTCAGAAGCAGCGAGAGCTTCAGTTTTGTGAGAGTGGCAGCCATGGCTCTGAAAGTCAGATTGCTGAATGCAACTACGTCTACGCAATCTGAAATGCGTTCCAATGGACGAAGCTGATTCTGTGGCTGAGAAAGTTTAACGTTGGGTGTCCACTCAGTTATTCGATTTTTTCTCGAACTTCTGGAAGAATTTGGAATTTATTCTTATTTTTGTCGTCTGTGTGGGTTAAAATCAGAATTGAGACGTGGCCCAAAGGTCCAATGCTCCATTGGCACTCGAATTTATTCCAAAAAACTATTATTTTGACTTCTAACTTTTCATTAAATTTTTATTCTTTTTATTTATTTTATTATCTAAAATAACTTTCAATAATTAAAAATTATCATTTTTTATCTTTTTAAATTAACTCGATTTAACACAAATAACTTCATATAGTAACAAATAAAAATATAAAAAATAAAGAAATGATTAAAAATAAAAATTTAGTGATAAGTTAAAAACTCAAACAGTATGTTTTCTCTATCTATTCAATTATTATTTTTTCATGAATTTATTCAATAAAAATCAATATATTAATGATAGTCTTTAAAATGTATTGTTTTTATTTAGTCCTATAAAATTGTTTTTTAAATATGGTCTTCAAAAAATTTTCTCTCAATCAAATTAGATTTTTCACTACGCAAAAGACGATTACTTGATAAATTAGTTTATATATAACATAAATTAGAAGTCTCGTAGATGATAATTGATAATATAGCTAGATATATTGAATTCCTAAAACCATATTGGTTTTCTTAAATTTTACAAAAGACAACTAACTCACACCAAAAATAGTCTATAGATCTAGCATAATTAGAAAGTAACTCAAGTGATCTACGTAAATTGCTATATTTTGGTGAGTCAAATAAATCTAAAAGGTAGTAAAATTTAGGAATTTTGAAAAGGTTAGGGTCAATGATAATGAAAATTATAACAGTAGTATATTGATGAAATTTAAAGGAAAAAAATTTAAAATTTATAAATTCAAAGAAATAACAAAGAGTAAATGGTTTAAATTGAATTAATTAAAAAAATATTTAGGAAATGCCTGTCCAATTATTCGAAAATTGATGTCTAAAACAATAATAGTAAAATAATCATAAGCTCTCCATAGCGAGTGGCTCGTGGGCTCGTGGGGTTGATAAGATAGGGACCTAAGCTGACCACTCCAAGAATGCATGCATTTTTATTTTCTTTTTCCAAAATAAAATCCTACAAATGTCCTTGCCATCCTCGACATTATCATGCTATCGTGTCATTATGTAAAAGGCTACAGTGTTCTTGTCTATTTTTTAAAAAAATTAGTTATTTGTTCTTTTAAGAAAATTAATTTGTTTCTCCATATATTAATACATTTTAAATCAACAATATTTTTAAGCATTAGTAACAACTTAAATTTAGTAATATATTATTATATGAAAAGACATAATAAATTAAAAAAAAGTTCATAAAATTGATAATGTGATATTGGTAAGAGATGACAATAATGTACTTATTGAAAAAGGTACAATCATAAATTATTCTATCATATATATATATATATATATATTGGATCATATTAAATTATAATTCCCTTATTAGAAAATTTAAAGAAGGTTAAACTATTATATTCTCATGGATTTCAATAAATGTCTAAACTTCAAATAATTTTTTATTTAAGAGGTGGATAATTAATTTATTATTTTTTCATTTACTCAAAAGAATTTTCAGTTTTCAAAGAATAAATCGTTAATTTTCTTGTTCTCTCCAAAAAAATTTCACAATTTGAAAATTCCTAATTAAGATATAGTTAATTAAATTATTAATTAGTTACTTCATTATTTTTTCGTTGACTACAATTAATTTATACACTTGAAAGAATTATTGATACATATATGAAAAAGGTGAAAAGTCTTTACATGAGAAATAGAGAGTTTAGTCAACGGAGCCAGTTCATCGATCAACAAAACTCTCACAATAAAGAAAGCCTACTTTACTTGTATATAATAGATTGACAAAAAATTTATAAAAGAAAAGGCCTCCTTTGGTTGCTAAAAAGGTTATGAATATGAATGAGAATGAGTTTTGATAGAATAAAATTTGAAGCTCATGTATTGTGTTTAGTATGATTTTGAAAAATAGGAGTAGGAATTGGAATGAAAATTACCAACATATCATTACTTAAAATATTGAAATATTAATTATTTATTTTTTGATAAAATTGAAAAAGAATAATAGTCCACTGGTTAGAGAATGGATTTGCATTATCGCACTTTCTAGAGTTTAAAGTGATGAACCTCACTAGCATTAAGTGACCATCTCATTGGGTCTTGACCAACAACATTAACGAACAATCGATGATGACCATCTCACCAATCCTGACCAATGGAACAAAAAGAAACTAAAGACAAAAGGCAAATCTCATGAGCAGGGAACCTTTGTTTCTTTCTCTTCCTTTTGTTTTGACAATGTTAGGTTGTAATTTTGACATGTTAGTCTTATTTTGATTATATTTTTAGTGTTTTTCTTAGGAAATCAAGCTCTTTATATTTTGGTTGTTTTCAAGTTAAGAAGGTAAAATTGTTGAAATTTGGGCTAAAATAAGGCAATGGCATAACTTATACAACTATTAAGTTGGATTCAAAAAGATAAGTTATGGGCACTACTAAAGACGCTGATTTTTAAAATAGAAAATGGACAGTTCATCTTTTCTAATAGATTTCTCTCTCTTGGTTGCTGGAAAACGTAGCAAAGAGCTTAGAGAGGTTTCAGAACAGATTTTAGGGAGGAATTTCCACTTTTTTATGAGGGAAAATTAGTGGAAAATGAAAAGAACAGAAGGATTTTAGTTTTTAGATGGAGCGCACACTTTTAAATCCAGGTTTTCTTCTTCCTCTCTCTCTATCTCTTTTGATCTTAATGAGAGAAAGCTTGAATTATTGCTATGTATATGGAGTTGTAGCACAAATTTTGAATATTGATAATTATGGGTAGTTAAACTCAATATTCTAACTAAGGGATTTTTTGTGGTTCTTTCAACGTTGTGAGGCTATTTTAACTTTCTCTCCTTTTCTTCTCTTCTTAATGTTTATATTCCTATTTTAATTGTTTCATTGTGGGTGGATGAATGATTTAAGCTTGTTATTATCTTACCCATAATTGATTGTCTGCCAATTGATTGAGGTAAATTTGTAATTGTTTACTTCAATCAATACAAGTGGAAAATTAATGTAGGGATTAATGAGCACTTTCTTCTGCATTAATAGAATATGAATGATAATTTACTGAACATAATTCATGTTTTAGTAGGTTAGAAATGGTGGTTTTTCATTTTTAAAGAGGTTGGCCAATTAAATTCTAAGTGCATACTTAGGATTGGTAATTAATTAGAGGTTGGTTAGAGAGTGCTTCTTAACCAACATACTTAAGAAAGCCTAGGTTAATAAAGCGCTTTTAGAAACCATAGTCATTTATCAAGAAAAAAAGGGATTTTATCTGGAGTCGTGCCCACACCTAGGATCAACTGAGAAAAACCATACAATATCTCCTTTAGTTAGAAACTTATCTCTCATTTAAGTATCATTCATTTTAATATACTTCAAATTTGAATTCCTTATTTAGAATTTACTTGTTTAATTTTTCTATGTTAGTTGTTATTAGTGTTGATTTAATTTGATAACCCCTCTTTTTTCCATTCTTTTATGTGTTATCCTTGGTTGTTTGTAATTGTTGGAATTACTAATCTTTGTGGATTCAAACTTACTCATCACAATTACAATATTAACATTCATTCAAGAGTAGGTAATTTTATTTTTTGTGGATTTGACATCCATCTGACAACGACAGCGATTGGAGAACATATCTATGCTAGCGGGGAACCAGAAGGATCTATGATGGAAACTTCCATTTTGGTCTCTTCCCTTTATTTCAATGGGAAATGAGAATGATGATGACAATGAGAACGAAAGTGAATGGTGATGACGAGAACAGAAGAGAACGATCCTGACATATAGGAATTGAAGGAATGACAGGAATGGTTGTGACAAATGGGAGAAATGAAATAGTAGGTGTGCAATAGGGTGATTTGACATGTATTCTTAGGGCATACAATAGTAAGAAATAGTTAGCAATGGTCAAAAATTATTTTGATGGATAAGTTCCAAAAATCTGATAAGCTAATTTAGACTCTTTCATATAAAAGGAAAAAATTTTATAAATTATTAATTTTTAGATAGGCTACCAAAATAACTTTTCTAAAAAGATGGGTCACACAATTTTATTGTATGTAGAGGGGAGAAATCCCTTATTTGAACTATATTTGAACTTGTTGACCCATGCTTGTGTGCACAAAGCCTTATTCCTTTCCTAGCTCTTTACAAGTCCAATATCATATATTATTATATATACACTTAAGGCTTCACATTTCTAAGCAATGTAGGATTTTTTTTATAATACCCATACACACACATACTTAACATAATGCCATTCCAATCTTCTTTCCATAGTTTTTTGGAATCTTCAAATTTCATTCGACCTGGCATCCTTTTAGTCATAACTCACACAAGTAATTCTTTCGCAACTACATTCCAAGCTTTTTGCTTCTTCCAATTCTACTAACACTAGTTCTACACGAATGCTATTACATTTTTGTGAAAATTCTTCAAATTTTATAGCTCTTCCATTGTAGTGGGAACTAGAGAGTGAAGGAAAGATATGAACTTGAATTAAATATCATACTTGCCAAAATCAGCTCTCTTATCTTTCAATTTTGTAAAACATAACCACCTCAACTTTTACAACTTTAGTGGCATCATATGTTTCATCACCACCTTGATTTTATACTATTTTAAAACATGATTTAACCGTGTTTATAAAAAAAAAAAAATCATTGTTAAACCATGTTATTACAACAATTTTTAGAATGGTTACTATAGTTGTTTTAACAATGGTGAATATTAGCAATTGTTAAACAACGTCTTAAATGATTGAGTGAGTGATGTTGCTTAAAGTAACTAGTTAAGTATTTGATAGATCACCTTTCTTTGAATAAGTAGTTTCAAGCCACTCCTAGAACTATCCAAAGAGAGCTTCCCCACTAATGTCATCCACTTGATTAGCAAGAACAATGAATTTATGATAGAAAGTAGCAATAGTATCAGATAGAGTCATTTTAAATACAAGAGCTTGAGGAGAATCAAATTGGGATGGTCTAAATTGAGTTTCAATAGATTTGGCTAATGTTATCCAATTGGGGAACATATTGACTTTTGTATAATTTGGAACCAAGGAATTACATTCCCATCTATGTGTACAACAATAATTGTTAGGCAATGAGCATATGGAGTGTTATCACATTAAAAAAATTGTTCCCATGAAACGACAACTACAAGGGATCAGCGTTATAAAATTTATAAAAATTTTATTTGATGTTATGAACCCAATATGAATGATAAGGCCAAATTGATACCAAAGTCGTGTTTATTGTCGAGTTTGCACTACTAAAGGTAGGCTCATAACTCATGTGTTCAATGCTCTTAGTTATAGTCTTATTTGCAAGATTTATGAGTTCTACCAAAATTTCCAAATGTTCATTATGTAAATTGCTTAGATGCCCTCTGTTATCAATAAGCTATATTAGTCTCTTCATCTTAATTGCAAAATACTTTAATAGGGCATTGTCAATGTCAACCATTAATGGTCAATGAAAGCATCAAATTGTTATGAGTATAAGAGAGAAAATAAAAGGAGAATCATATCAGCAATAAAGAATCCAAAGAGATGATTCTGCCAAAATTCTTTACTCATCCATCTACACCCTCATTTCCTCATTTACCTATTTCTCACCTTTTATAAGCCTCCACAGTTGGTTACTCTTTGATTTCTCTTGGTCGATGCATTTCTATTTGTTGATACCCCATATATTCATTAATGCTTGTCATGTGCATGATAGAATTAACTGACTTTGATTCATCTTTAGTTGTTACACAAGTTACAACCTATAAGTGCTCAAAATCAACTTCAAGTAGCAAATGACGATACAAATATAAGTTTTTGTTTTGTTCTATTAGTAATTTCTGCTTATTTTAACTTTTAACTATCAACTTTTCAGAATGTATTATTATAAAAAAAATAAAAATAAAAACACTTTATATTAGAGAAAAATAACATTTTAGTCCTCAACCTTTTAACTTAGTTTCTTGTTGGTCTTCCACAAATTAAAAGTCTTAAAATAGTCCTCATTCTTGAATTTTGTATCATTTTGGTCCTCCATTCACAAATTAATAGTCTTAAATTGGTCTTCCACTTTTAAAATTAGTCTCATTTTGGTTTTCCATGAATTAAAAGTCTTAAAATGGTTCTTTATTTTCCATGATCTAAGTCAAAATAGTCATTCTCTAAATGAGATTAAGGAGGGTCATTTTGAATCAAGATTGAAAAGTGGAGGACTATTGTCATATCCTAAATAATCTTAAGTGTGACTGACGAGGAAAACCCCATTCCTACAAGTATTCACTAACTATATAAAAAAAAAAACGGCATATTTACTTTGTTTATTTAGTAAGGGTTATATAAAATCCCTGCTAAACCATTGATTAAACTGCTTGCAAATGAAAAATATACACCCTATAAAGTCGTAACCTTCTATATTTCAATTCACACAAAATATTTCAGTGTAAAGAAATGGCTCATTCCCCTTTGTTTAAAACCATTCACTCTTCTAATTCCCTCTTTGATTGAATGAGAATGACGTCATTCCATATCTTACTTTGGGACAGATTTCTAGGTACTCAATATCTCAATCCAAAGCTCCTATTTTTCAATGTTTATTGATGATTTCATCTTCCAAGTTTGCATTGCCTTTAGGAGTTTGATTTACTATTCTTAAGCAACTAAATGGTTCATCATTTTCAAATGGGAAACATGCTTTTAGCTTATTAGTTTGGCTTTATGTGATTTTTATTGATTAGTTAGGTGGTTCTTCATTTGCCGATTATGTTCGATTATGTCTTTTTTGTTATTTCAAAATCACTTTTTGTTATTGATCATGTTGCCACAATCTTTTTATCAGTGCTTTCCACTTTAATATTTAAGTTGTTCAGCTAAATTCCTTCGAATTTTAAGAAACTTTATACTAATGAGCTAATGCAGTTACAATGAGGTTTCTTTTTGTGTTTCATTTGTTATGGTTTTTTTTTTTTTCACTCCTTCTTTCCTTTTTTACTTATCTGTACCAATTCACTTATTGGCTTGGCTATTGGTTCATTAATCATAATCTTTTTAGTTTCAGTCACTTGTTAGGCTACACTTCAATTTTATATTACTTTACATTGTCTCAGGTTATGGATATATTGGAAAGCTTAGACTTCTTATCAAGGTTGTATTTATATTGGGAATTTTCTTAGACCAATTTAATTTTGTTTTATTTATACCAATAAATCAAAGGGAAAGTGGGTATTTTTCTACTTCTTATCTTAATTTTAGGGATAACATTAATGTGATTGATCATATTGATTTACAATTTAGTATATGGATCTAGCACATTTTTTGTATGAAATATTGATAACCATTTATGATACTTAATCTCTAACTTGTGTTCTATTGGATGTATGTGTATTTTCTTTTGTCAACATAAATAGGTATTTTATAGAGGAAAAAATTAGCTAATATATATCATTTTTGAATTTATGGCGGTTTAAATGGTTACAAATTGTCACACACACATTTAGTGAAGGTTTACAACCACTGCCAATCATGACAAAATCCTTGCTATTGAACATAATTTCTCACTAAAATTGTTATTTTTTCTCATAAAACCATCACTATCATAACATATAAGGACTGTTAGAAACCATTGCTAAAAACCATGAAAACCCCCACTATATTGTATCCATTTTGTGCTATAAAAGTGTCACTAATTGACCTTAAAAGCCTTACTAATATTAAACATCGTGTCGCTGCTAGATACTTGTGACACTTATGTTAGCAATGCATTTTTAAGATGTCGCAAAATGGTTTAGTAAGGGTTTTACTCTTCATTAAAAGTTGGACAAAATGAAATTCCTAAATACTGAATAAGTCAAGTTGTTTACAAAAGGGTTAAGTCCTATAGAAAAATCAATAAAATCTCCCTATTCCTACAAATACTTATTAGCCCAATAAGCTAAGAGAGCTTCGCTTTTAAAATATAAAAGAGATATGACAACTATAGGACAAAAGACCCTACTTGTGGTCATTTGATGAACACACTAGAGTAATCAAATATACAAACCATCAATACAATTACAACAATATCAAATTGTCCCGAAGAAAAGAAATTTGCCCTTGTAACCAAAGCGAGGCTCAACAGGTGGAGTCAATGATCACTCTCCACCCTTAAAATCTGATCTACTTTACTATATGAGACAACAAAATTTTCACCATATAGATAGCACCCTGAAAAAATCAATATCTAAATAGTATATGATAAGATCATTAAAGCAAAAGAAATAGCATAAGAATGAAATAAGGTAAAACAAAAAATCGTGTAAAGAAAATTCAAAAGTAGGAATCAATTGTTAAATGAACTTGAAGGTTACCAACACAGTTCCAGTAAAGGTGTAGTCAATGATCTCTCACATGCAAAGTGATTTAACTTTTCTTTCTAAACACTTAAAACAAAATCAATTTTAAGATTTAAAATTCAATTATAAAACAAGGAAATAATCGATTTCTAAAATTCATTCAAGGGAAGGACTACCATAGACGAACAATTAGATATTCGACATGGGCACACAGCCCGCGAGGGTAAATCACAACTGGCAAAGGCCCACAATCCTCAAGGGTGAGTACCCAATTGGCATGAGATCACAACAATGTTCATCACACTGGATTAGCATCTCCAATAACCCTACAAGCTAAGTATTCCCTACGTGCACCAAAGGGCTATTATTAGCTTTCAACGTATTAAACTAGTCCTTCTAAAAAAAAAAAAAGGAAGAGTAAAACTAATGTATATGGAATCTATTAACTTTTGTGTAAACTAATTAGTCTAACAGTTATACATAAATTCTCAACTATTTGTACAAACTCCATATATGATATATTTATATAAACCACTTTTTGGAAAATTGCTAGATTAGAAAAGAGCAATACAAACAATGATAATAATAATAATAATAACAGTAATTAGTGAATAAAATAAAATATAAATTGCTTAAATAATTTAGGGATGTTATTTGCTCACTTGATTGGAAGAGAATTACCAAATATTCATAGCTTTTCCTTTTCATCCTTGCTGTAAAACTCTCAAGGTAGGTTCCTTGTAGGAGAGAAATATAAGGTCGTCTAATGCACATACTAGTTTACCAAAGCAATGTAATTCAATTCAAATTGCTCTTTATAAGCCTTGTCAACCACCATTAAATCAACTACCCTTAATTGGTAGCTTAGAAATTGCATCTATGGTTCTAAAATCTTCAAGTCCAATAATGCATTTTGCCTTATTGTAAGTAACTTTCTTCTACGTATTACTTGGTCCTCCATATAGTTACCGTCACTATTAACTGATTAAAAGGTCTAAATTTTTAATTATAAACCCTATGATTTTCAACTAGTTTATACCAACAGTAAGTACCATGTGCTAATATAGAGTTCTCTCTTTTTCATCTTTCTTGCATCAATAAATCTTTGTACAACAAATCACCACTAAATTCTTTCGAGTTCCATGCGCTTTTACCATACTTTAAATTTATACCTTTGTGATGTTACCCTTTTTTTCATCCACCCTTCATACTTATATGAGTGTGTACATATACCTATATTGATATATTTACATGAATTCAAGTTGAACTTTCCTACTTCAAAATCTTATTATTCCAACCCCATCATTTGCTTACCACTATTTTATCTTCATACATTCTTAGTAACACATTATGATAGATAAAAAATAAAGACTTCCACCATATATAATGTTACCTCAATGCTTTGATTCCTAATAATAGAATTCATTTACATTTTGATGCCTATTGATGTACAACTCCAACAAAATTCCAAATCTGGCACTTCTTAAAACCCTTGTAGTGATGCCAAGTGAATTTCCAAAAATTGGAAGCTAAAACACAACATTGAAGACATGAAATGGTAGGGGGAAGGCTGAAAGTTCATGAAAGAATAAAAGGTACAACAAAATTTTGCTATTCACTCTCTAATTCACGTCCTAAGGCCCTCAATCTAACCTTAGTATACAAGGAGGATGAAGGAAGTAGGTTTACTCCACTATAATAGAAAATTCTAACCAAAGCATGCCGAAAATTGGCCAAAAACAATGAAGAACAACAAAGAGGGTGAATGGACGACGAGATTAGTGATGAAGCATAAAGAACTTCTTTCTAACCTACATATACAATGACACTTACGGAAAAGAGGAGGAATGTGTGAGAGAAGAGGTATTTTAGGGGGTATTTTAGCAATTTCCGGCCAAAGCATGTCAAAATGGCCAGAAATAAATAAGAACAACAGTAAGGGTGAGTGGACAACGAGATTTAATGCTAACCAAAAGTAGGTAGGACGCGTGAGAGGATTTGAATTAGGGACCAATGGAAAACATGGGTGCACTTTAGACTAACTGATCAAGCCTAATCATTAAGTGTAATTTCTATTTCCTTTATAGTTAGGCTATTGATAGTTTCCCTTTGTTTTCTTTTTTAATTATTTGTAAATTTTATTCTTTATCCATCTTTCTCCTTATGTTTTTTCCAAATCTAAGCACATAAAAATTCGTTTGTAACATCTTAATTAAATTATTTAAAGGCATAAATTTCAAAAGTGTTATAACTATTTTAAAATTTTCAATTTATATAAGATTAAAATGAGATTAAATCTAATAATAGATTGCCAAAATAGTGTTTTTCTCCTTTATATTTGACTAACTTATGTTATAAGTACTTTTTTAAAGATGGCATTAAGTGCTTGGTCATCCTTTTTGAAAAAATTTTTAAAAGGACATTTTAAAATAATAAATATTCCAAATTCATATTTTTAAATGAAAGTACTTAATTTGGACAAATAAAAAAATCAATTTTCAGTCCTGATTTTTCTTTAAAACTAATGTCAGTTTCCTCTTATTCTCCCACAAAAAGAGACCCAAAAAAAAAAAATTATACCACCAGTCTAAATTTCTATTTTAACTTAACACAGGTAACCTAAAGGGAAAATTATTAAAATAAATAATCTTTCTGTTCCCCATCTCCACCATGGCGGCTTTTATTCTATTCGCAAGCATTGCTATAGCAAAATATGAAGCACTTCATTCATCAATATAAGAATTTACATGCTAAAGCAACAGAAAAAGTTAATACACATATTTCCAAGGAAAAAAAAATTTATCTTCCACATCTACACAAAGGAAGCTCTCATTCTATTTCTAAGCATTGCTAAAGCAAAATGTAGAACACTTTATTCATCATATCAACACACTTAAATACTTTTGACTTTTCTCTGCTTATAGCCTCCTCATTGAGACGTTACATACTATACCTAGAAACAGCAAATTAATCTTTGCCTTCTACTACATTAACTTCAAATAGAATGCCTTCCATTTTCCATATCAAACAAGAACCATATCTCATTCACCTGTCATCAAACTCAAAAGGGTCATGATACTGAGCAACGATGTAAACAGAAGCATGTCCAGCTCTGTGGCTCTTTTCAATGGCAGAGGACCACTCAGTGCCTGCAATACTGGCCTTCAAGGCAGCAGCTTCCTCCCCAACATTTGAATCTCTCACAAATCCACTGAACTGTCTTACTGCTACACACAGGCTTCCATCTTTGGACATCGAGGCCTTTTGCAGGAGGTGGGTTTTCTTGGTTCTTTTTTGGCACAAAGAAGCTCATCACAAATGAGGATTCACAGAAGGGTCCATCACTAGGTGATACTTCAGTGATCACAGGTGCTGTCATCTCAATTTTTTGCTTATAGCTGTTCTTGCCCTGGATATAATCAAATAGCCTGTGAAACATGAGGGTACACAGGATTAAGAAGGGCTCCTTTATCATATTTTGACTTATTTGTGCTTACTTAGGACACGATTTAGGCAAAATTCTTTCACTATTTGTTATCAAAAATTTCAATTAAACCCTAATTCATTGCCATTTTTATAAATCAGCACCACGATAACGGCTCTTTAACAAAAAAAATTCCATCGCATGAAAACAGCCAACTTGTTTTTCTTTTTTCCCCTAGCTTATTTAACGTCATAATTATTATGTAATATTGGGATAGTATTTGAGTACATCAGACATTAAATAATATTTTATCATAATAAGCATTCGGTGTCTAATTAATAATGAATAGTAAATAGGTTCGAATATAGACAATAGATGTCAATTGATTTTAGTCAGAGAGTTGAGTATAGTTTTCAGATGCTACATATTTATCCAATAACCAATATCAATGGATGGATATGATACTCAAAGTTTGAAACTGTAGATAAATTTAAATAAATGCATATACATGGTTATGTTAAAATGTATTGTAATTTATGCTACAGACTCGTTTCCTACTCACTTGTGTAGTTGAATTAACTTTTTTACGCATTATTAAGAATAATTAACAACTACAAAAGGCTGAAATTGCAAGTTAAGAAGGTCGGTATAGATACCGAATTACAATTACTTCCAAAATCCGATACTTACTTTACATGCTCAATTTTTTTTTTTAATGAATTTTCAGATATTTGCAAGAGCGAAATTAAATCTTTTGGTTTGGATAGAGTTGGAATGGTGAGTACATATATCGAATTTTGGATATGGATACCTATAAAGAGCGACTCAAGTGCTAAGCAAGCTTGGGTTCAGTACTTAAAGGGCCTCTACAAGTTGGAGTTTCTCAAAAAACATTTGTGGGGAGCAGCAACCCGACGCCTATAAAGTGTTGAGATACTTGTGAAATAAATTAAGGAAAAAAATATATATAAATAAGTATAGTTGACAAATGTTAGGTGATGCATTGTCATTGCCCAAATTTCTGATCACACAAGATAGAACAGTTTACACAGGTTTGGAATAAATTAATGTGCAGCTCTCAAATTTGCATAAGCTTTATCCAATTTATGGAGGAATTTTTATGAAGAAGAACAACTCAAATATTACTGAACTTGAGAAGCTAATAATCCAGAATGTCCCTCAAATTCAAAGAATTATTAGTTTTAATATGTAAATGAGATAGTTACATGCCTTATCTATTTCATATTGAACTTATGTTGAGTTCTTCAAAATTTTTTACTCATTAATAATTAGTTAAGTTGACTTGTCCTGCTCGTTACTGACATATAAGATATTTTATTACCTAAGCCTTGAAGGTCATAAACTTTTCTAAGTATCTAGAGCTTCATCAATTAAAATATATAATTAACGTCGAATTTAAAATTTGATTTTAAAGAGAGTAAAAGACTTTAAATTAAAATTTTATTTAATGAGGAATAAATTTTTATAATGGACAAATTCTTATAAATTAAAAATTTACAATAGAATTATATAAAATAATTAAAAATTTAATAATTTAAAGGATGATCGTCCCTCACACTTCGGATCCCTTAGATTCATCCTTGTACACAATAACTTGTCCTTGCCGACCACTTCTATGTCAAAGGACTGCTTCTCTTTTTCTGCTTCAATCACATTCCACAACATATCTGCCATTCTGCAATAGATAATGGGACGATCATCAACAAGCAAACCAGCCAAAAATTGAGTCATTATTGATATTATTAGATGGCGCAGAAGAGGCTACCATCTTCTGAAATTTCCAGTGTAGGAGGAAAGTGATGATGAACGTCAGAATGCATAGCCATCTGTGATGGAAGAAAGACCAAGGTACGTAAGATAGGGTTGAAGAAGAAGAGAGGTGAATGATTGGTGTCAGCAGAAGAAAGTGAAACACTTTGATTATATTGTTGGAAAAATTTTAAAGTCATACAGTGAATTAACATTAATTTAATTATTAGTATAATTTATTTATAGTCACTAATTAAACAATTAATTTTAATCTAAATCTTAAAATAAATTAAGTTTACATTAGTTGTCGATAATTAATAATGAGTTAAATTATATCAACTTACAGCTTAATGTCTACTAATAATTATTGGAAAAATTAGTTAATTAGTCCATACTGTTTACATTAATTTTTACATTGGTCCCTATATATATATATATATATATATATTAAGAAAAATCACTCATTTTTTAACTGTTAAATAATTAGTCCTTACCGTTAAACTAACAATTAACACCGTTTGCAATATGCTGAGGTGGCTTGCAAGAGCTGACATGGCATATCCGCTTAAATAAGCAAAATGGCACATGAGATGAGAAACCATGGCAGGTCCACCTTGCATTCTTCGATTTTTTTTTTTTGGCCAAAATTTGCAATCTCTCGTTACGATCTTTGTCTCTCTGGTTTGTACTCCTTCAAATGTTTTAGATCAAATCTACCTCCATTTTGAAATCCACATTCATCTTTCTTTTCTGATTTACTCGAAATAAGAAGCCATGAAGGCAGTTTGCACCTTCAGCTTCATTGATCTGTATATTCCTTCTCTTCTCCACTATCAGTAGTAGCTACGCCGCCGCTATATATAATTCCTAGCGCTTCAAAGACGCCCCAAAGTTCAACAACTCTCCCAACTGCCCCACCATCGCCGCCGACGTCTGCTCCGACGACGCAGTCCACATGGCAATGACCCTTGACGTCCCCTATACCTTCGGGGCTCTGTGGCTTCAACTTCAATCTCTCCCCCTCAGATGTACACCCAGAGACAATGAATCTTTCACGTACAAGCTCTGCATACAGAGCCTCAAGAGTCAAGACAGATCGTTAGTTTTAGCTGATTATTCAATTGAAATGTAATGTGTCACATTAATTTTTTTAAAAACTAATAACCATGTAGTGTCAGCCATCAAGTGTCACATTTTTATAACAAAAGTGCCAATTAAAAATATCTTTAAATTATTCCTATGATTTTTAGTTTTTGTGGAATTAATAACTCTCTTTTTCATTTAGTCATGTAAATATAAACCCTTTTAAATTTAGTTATTGCAGGATCGTTCTTCTTTCAGTTTATAAGTTCAGCAGATCTCATTTTGATCTTCTATGGTTTGAGCAATTGTATAAAGTATTATACTGGAATAGGTTTGTGGAAGTTTTTCCTTCTGGTCATACATAAATTAACTTGTAAGCATAACATATTGAAAGGAATTAAATAAATGAACACATTCATAGATTTAGAGTATGAAATTTATATACTTTTCTTAATTGTGGAAGCTAATTGAATTCCAGTTGGGATCACTAATCAAATGAGATACTACAATGTATTGAGTGTGCTTCAGTTTTTTTATAACCTAAATTCTCTCTCGAATACGACTACAGAATACTTCGCAAGTATTTCTCTCAGAATATCTCAAGTCTCTCTTTAATCTCAATTATCTATCGTATAATAATCTAACTATATTTATAAAAGACTAGCTAAAATTAAGGTTTAATAGTAATTTGGATGAACACTGTATAATATCTTAACAAATTTAAATTCTAAATATTATACGATATTCTAACACATATTAACAAAATCTAAAGAGACCTACTATGACGTCTTATGAAACGATACAAAAAATAAAGGCTCATTAGTTCATTTAAAGAATTAGAGCTAAAAGAATTGGGTATGTGATCCCAACATTAATTAATCTCTGTTGTCTCAATATGCCAGTTAAAGTCATCTACCAGGACTCCGACTTGGCCTTCTCCTCATCGGAGGAGGTAACGCAGGAGAAGATCAGTCCAGTTTCTCACCTATTACAAGTACTTCTGCAACTTGAAAAACGGTAATACTTTTAGGCTTTCACAACAAGGCTGAGAAGATTGGAAGGAAGAAACTAGTTTGATGACAGCCAAATCTGAAAGTCCGGCTTTCCAAGGAGATTCGCTACCTTCTACTCGGACCCAAAAGACAAACAAGAAGGGCTCAATATTGCTCCTCATGTCATATATATGGCATTTTGCTCATCCAAATGACATGCCATGTCAGCTAATAATGGAAAATGGTGTTAAATGTTAATCCAACGATAAGGACTAATAATATAATTATAGAAAATTATAATGAGTAATTGCAAAAAAAAAATAAAGTACAAGGACCAATTTAAAAATTGATAAAAACTATGGGGAATAATTGATTAATTTTGTTCATAATTATCTATCAAATTACTGATTGAGAGTTATAAGAGATATTAAAACTCATTTGATCATTAATTAAGTGTGTCATTGAAAGACAAACTCTAACAGGAACTCTCTCTTCTTGCATATCTTCTCGGTTGTTTTTGTTGTTTTTCTTCAATTTTCTTTGGCAAGTATTTTTTCATCTCCATATCAGTTTTATTGTTTTTATAATATCTCATTTTGAATATATAAATTATGTTGTTAACATATATTGCACCAAAATTTACGAAGTCAGTTAGGCATAATTTTCTTAGAATTGATTCTGAGATATCTTGTAGGAGATGTTCCCACTTGCTACTAGGGCTGCATAAAAAAATCTAGAACCTGGATAACCAGGCCCGGCCCAGACTATTTGGGCTGAGTACAAGAAGCACTGAGTAGAAAAGATGGAAAAAAAAGAAAAGGAGGACACCGGGCCAGGCCGGGTCAGGGTTGGAGAAGAAAAATCTCCACTCGGCCCGGTGTCCCTATTTTAATTATATTTCATTTAATTTATTTAAATTGTTTTTTTTTATTTATCATCTCATCACTATCCCTCACAAGCTCACACTAGCATCTAGCAGAAGTCTCTGTCTCTCGCTCTTCTCTCTCCTGTCGCACTCCACTCGCACAGTCGCACTCGTAGTCACAGCCCTAAAACTCGCTACTCGGTCTCAACTCTCAACTCTCAAATTCTTGACTCTCACTGACCTTGTCACTCTAGCTCTCATCTCTGGTCTGATCTCCCTATGAACTCATTGTCGTTGTCTGTTTGTGAAGTGTGAACTCGTCGCCACTATCTGTCTGTGCTCGTCTATCTTTGCACGAAGCCACAAACCACGAAGGCAAGTCTGCTGTTGTGAAGGTTTAACTGTATGACCATATGACTAATTTTGTTCTTCCCTTTCAGCATACTTTATAGTTTATACTTGCTTATCATTCGATTCAATTTCAATTCCAGCCTCTATTTCAATTTAATTGTGTTTCATTTTGCCTTGTTTGATAATTGATATGTTAAAGAACAAAAAAATGAAAAAAAAGTATGATTAATGAATATTCGTTAACCTACCGAAAGAAGCGTGTAGACTGTTATTCGGCCAGGCCAAATACATTTCCTTGTTTGATATATTAAGGAACAAAAAAAAAGTCAGATGTTACCATGTTAACTTATGCCAAAATGGCCTTTTCATGTTGCTGAGTGCTGACTTGCTGTTACATTAGGAGTAAGAAACCCCAATTGAGTGGATAGCTTCAAAGCCTTCAATTTTGAAATCGTTACTTATGTTGCTGACTTGTTGTTGCTGTTACATTATGTTACTTATGTTGCTGACTTGTTGTTACATTAAGAGTCAGTGGAAAGCTTTAATTTTGAAATCATAAGTTAATTCTAATAATAGTTTTAATAGACTATGGATCTGTATAAGTTATAGGTGAAGCAAACTTTTAGCTATGGAATTGTTTATCATTTTGACATTTGTGTGATTATCTAAGTGCTAATACAAAAGAGCTGAATGAAACACTTCAAAGTTCAAACCACAGGGAGGGAATTGTTTGGGCTGTGTTTCTGCATGTTTATTAGTCTAGATGTCTTCTTACTTGCTAATGTCATCCTTTTGTCAATGTAATTAGTTGGCTTGTCAAACATATGGGCTGTGGATTAGGATTGTTTGGGTTGTGTTTCTGCATGTTTATTAGTCTCGTTGTCTTCTTACTTGCTAATTCCATCCTTTTGTTAATGTAATTAGTTGGCTTGTCAAACATATGGGTTGTGGATTGGGGATTGTTTGGGCTATGTTTCTGCATATTTATTGTTCCATATTGATCAAAGTTGTGATATGGTGAGGTTGTTTATTTAGTCTCTTTGCTTTAGTAGGCTCTTTTCATTTTCAAAGTTGTGAAGAAGTGATAGTAATAATTTCAAAGTCCAGTACCTGCTTTAGTATTAAACTTAAGCTGCAAACTTTCAATTTAATATGTTGTTAAATGTTCCACTGTCTTACTTAATGTTGGATAGATTAATGCTAGTAGTCAACAATCCCCAAGAAAATGTCAATCACAAGCCAGCAACGTGCCTTCTTTGAACCAAATCTTGATAGCTGCAAGACTTAATAATAATACCATGGCTCTAACATCTGCATCTACAGTGGAGTCTACTGCAATAGGTGAGAAGAGAAAACTTCCTCCATGAAAGTCAGGTGTGTGGGAGCATTTTACAAAGCTCCCATTAGAAGAGACTAATGAGGAGGTTCGAGCTGCTTATAATTATTATGGGGCTTCGTATGCTTGTGACCCTAACAAACATGGCACAAAGTCCCTTAAGAAACACTTAGGGAGATGTCAGAAGCATCCTAATAGGGCTAATGAGACATCCCAGTCTATGTTAGCCTATCTGACCCCATCAGGTTCATCTCAGCCAAGAATATTGGTCCTACACACGTATAATGCAAATGCGTGTCGAAAAGTTGTGGCTAAATATATGATATGTGATGAGGTGCCATTTCAAGCCGTGGAGAGGTATGGTTTTAGAAGTCTATTGAATCAATTTGAACCTAGATTTCCTCCACCCTCAAGAATGACTGTTGCTAAAGATTGTTACAAAATCTATCTTGAGGAAGGTAAAGATCTCAAGGCTTTCTTGAAGAACTCATGTAATCATGTTTGTTTGACAACTGATTGTTGAACATCAGTGCAAAACTTCAACTATATGTGTCTCATAACTCATTTCATTGATGAGTACTGGAGGTTGCAAAAGAGGATATTAAATTTTTGTCCTATTGAAAATCATAGGGGTGACAACATAGGAAAAGCCATTGAGAAATGTTTGCTTGGGTGGGGGATTGAAAAGGTGTTTACAGTGACGGTTGATAATACAAGCTCAAATGACACAGCATTTTCTTATTTAAAGAAACATTTGAAAAGTTGGAATGGGTTGGTATGTGGGGGAGAATTTTTACATGTAAAGTATTGTGCTCATATTTTAAACTTAGTTGTAAACGAGGGGTTGAAGGATTTGCACGATTTTATTGCTGCCATTTGAAATGCAGTGAGATACGTTAGGTCTTCTCTTACGAGATTGCAATGATTTAAAAGCTTTGTGGAGACCAAAAAGTTTAGTATGCTTGGATGTTCCAACCATATGGAACTCCACTTATTTGATGTTGGAGCATGTCGTAAAGTTCCAGAGGGCATTTGATAGAATAGAGGACGAAGATAGGGGTTTAATGCTCACTTTAGGGAGGATACACGTCAAAAAGGTCCGCCCAATGCTTTAGATTGGAGTAATGCAGCTATATTTGTGAAGTTCCTGAGGGTGTTTTATGACATGACGTTAAGGTTATCTAGATCGTTGCATGTGACAGCAAATACCTGCTTCCATAAAATTGCACATGTTCAGACCTTGTTACTTGCAAGTTCCATACATCAGAATCCAGTTATCGAGGAAATGGCTCATAATATGAAAGGTAAATATGAAAAATATTGGGGTCACTCAGACAACCTTAACATGTTGCTTGTGATAGGGGTAGTATTAGACCCTAGGTACAAGCTTGGATATGTGCATGCCACCTTTAAAGACATGTACCCTGATCCTGAAGTATGTGAGAGAATGAAGAAAAGGGTGAAAGATAGTTTGTATCGTCTGTATGAACAATATTTTGATACAGTTGTTCTAGGATCAGTTGAAACCCATGGAGATTCAAGTGTGGCTTCAGACACTTCAGAGTCTAGAGGTTTAAATGATCCAAACTTTTTTCCATCTAGCCCATGAGATAAATGGAAGTCTTTAAAGAGGGTCAAGGTTAGTGTAGACCAAAAACCAAAGGTAGAGAAGTATCTGGAAGCTGAAGTACTTGATGACAAATCTCCATTTGATATCTTGGCATGGTGGAAAGAAAATTCATCAAAATATAAAGCACTCTCTTGGCTTGCACGTAATGTCTTAGCCATGCCAGTGTCTACTGTCGCTTCTAAATCAGCATTCAGCACTGGTGGACGAGTGCTTGATGTCTTTAGGAGTTCATTGTCACCGAGGATGACCGAGACACCTGTGTGTGCCCAGGATTGGCTAACCCCTCGAGACTCCAAATTCAATGATTGTGACTTTGACCAGTTCAAAGAATTCGAAGGTACTGCATCTAGTAAGCTCTTAGTAAGTTAATATCTAAAGTTCTCATTGTCAATTTTTAAAAATTAATATCAATTTGTTTGATTTCTACAGATGTTTCCGGGGATTCAAGTGTCACACACAGGATGTTATGAACAGTTATTGAAGTTTAATATCTTTTTTATTTCCAGTTTATGAACACTTAATGTATGTTATTTCCAATTTAAGGCCACATTTTGAGGCCACTTTTTAAATCATTCCCATTGGTAACTGATGTGCTGTCTTTATTTGCCCTATCATTAGTTATTGACAATGAAGTTGGTTTATTAGCAAAATTTAGAATAAGTTGATATAATTTTCCTTCAAATATTTAGATTCACTTTGGCATAAATCTGATCACGTTACACTAACTTAGGCTTGGTTTTCTTTGTGTGTGTGGTGTCCATACCTTCTTTGTAAGACCACACATCTTTTGGACAACACCAACAATGTTGGTCACTTTCAAAAGGTATATCTTTATCTGTGATGCTCCTTTAATTTTGTTTAATAATTACAATTTCATACTAAATTGTCTGTTTATGGTTTCTGATGCTTCTTCTGGGCCTCCACATTTCACAGATTATGAAGCTTACTTCAATGAAGAAAATCGGTGTTTTTACCCTCTAATATCAGCAAAAACAGAGAAAGTGGAGAAGACTGGTAAAAGGAGGTAGAAAGTCAGGGAAAATCTCCCTTCTTTTATTTTATTTTTTCTGCTGAAAGAATGGACACTATATTGGTTGTTTTGGTTTGCAGGATATTCTGGAAGTGATCTACAAGCGTTGTGTGAAGAAGCAGCAATGATGCCGATTAGAAAGCTGGGTTTTGACATTCTTACTGTTAAGGCAAATCAGGTTAGTTAACCAGAAATTGCTACAACTCCATTTGATGTATTGTTGATTCTTGTCTATGTCTAGTCTAAATTTTGTAATTAAATCTTTGGGTGGGTGGGTTGAGATATTGAAAACATAAAATTTAGGCTAGGGATGTAGATGAGGATTGTGTACTACTTTTCATATCAATAATTTTTTTCTTTTGTTTTTTTCTTCAATAGCTATGATAAAAGTTACAATTACAAATGAAATACTTTTTTATCTTAAAGAAAGACATTTTAATTTGTACTATTTGTTTGAAAATAAGTACTTGCTGAAGGCATTGAAAATGTAAAATCTTTGTGTTATTGAATTAACCTTTAGAAGTATGTTACACGCAAGTGAAAACCCTGCTTGACTAATTTTTATTTGAGTAAATTTCACCTCCTTAAAATCTAAACTACACCTACTATAGTTTCAATTTTAACCCCCTCGTGTCAATTTTAGACTAGAACCTCCCTGAAGTTTAAGAACCTAACATTCACATCTCCTTTAGTTCTTAAAAAATTACACTAACCCTTCTTATTTTTCAAGTTCTCATGATCATTAATTTACCCTTTTTGGCAATCTGTATTGCGTTGAATTAGTCTATTTTGAGTTTTTAGGACAAATAGTGAATAGGGTGTAAGCTTCATAATTAAAACTAAAAAGGGGCAAGTGTGCATTTAAAAACTTCAGGAATAATTCTTGTGATGATTTTCATCGATACCAAGTAAGAAGACTGAGATATGAGGATTTTAAGAATGCAATGGCTATCATCAAACCCAGTTTAAACAAAAGCAAGTGGGAAGAGCTTGAGCGGTGGAATGAGGAGTTTGGCTCTAATTGAAGTCTCATTTTAAAACATGATTTATGGAAAAGGTGAATCAGATTGAAGTTAACATTTGTATAATGGTTATGGCTAATCTGAAATCTTTAAGCCGTCTTTGATGAGACATACACCTTGGAGATGTACTGCTATTACATCTGTATATGACCAATCTTTGTTTAGACATACACCATATTATCTATATTGTAAAATATGCTTTTAACACTTGTTCTCTGATTCAGACTTCCTCTTTCCAGAGATAAAAAATAAAAAGACAGACTAGTTCTTTACTCCTGAGTAATAACTATTATATTGGTGCTTTTTAAAATGCACTCTCTATTGTAACTATGAAATGTTCTTCCTAAAATAGAGATGCAAGGTAGTTTTATGCATATAAATTTACTATCATGGCTTCTTTCTTCTTTTCTTTGATTGTTTTCAGAGAATTTCCACTCATGGGCAAACTACTACAGTTCCATTTAATCCATCAAATACTAGAAAAAGTGCGTTGCAAATGAATTGTCAAAGAACAATTACCACGGATAAAGATGTAAGCCTGAAATCTAGTCAAGCATCTGGTAAAGATTATGATGCAAAATTAGTTGAAACAATTAACACTGCCATAGTAGATAGAAGCCCTTCTGTTAGATAGGAAGATGTTAGTGAGACACTAAGATCTATAACATATATGTGCTTCTCTTTTTCTTTCATACTTGTTATCATTTTGATTCTGAGTGTGGGTATGCAGCTGGTCTAGAAAAGGCAAAGCAAGCTTTAATGGAAATGGTTATTTTGCCAACTAAGATAAGAAACCTGTTTACTGGTCTTTGAAGGCCCACTAAAGGTGATTCTATGGAACCACATTAAATTTGGCTATAAAGTAGTGAAATTGAGGAATGAAACAAAAAAGGGTAGAACTGTTGAACTTTCTTTTTCTAGGTTTGCTTCTCTTTGGTCCACCTAGTAATGGAAAAACCATGCTTGCCAAAGCAATGGCTTCAGAATCAGAACCAACATTCTTTAACGTATCTGTAGCATTGTTGACATCAAAATGGGTATGTCTCTATTCTTTTGTACCATTACTTGTTTGAGTTAGCTGTCATTCTGTTGGTTATGTCCTTATCATTAAGTTTTACTTCTGTTAACTTGTATTCAATAGGTTAGTGAAGGTGAAAAGCTTGTCCAGACTCTATTCATGGTAGCTATTTCCAAGCAACCATCTCTGATTTTCATTGATGAGGTATAACCCTTTTATAAAGTTGGAAAATCTCCCCTCATCAATTTTAACTTGATTTTAGAAGTTATCTTCTATTCTGGAATCATAAAATTCTGAAAGAGTTTAATCAAGACTTCTCTTACTTATTCTTTGGTTGAGATTTCTGAACTTGCCATTATTTAATCAAGATTTCTGAATATTGCAAATCTAAACTTTTTTTGAGCAATTTACATACTTTAAATTATATATTGATACTTGCAATTTTGTTGTGTCCTAATTCTTTATCAATGTATGTCTCATGTCTATATTAATTAGTCTCCTTGCATGTCTTGAGAAACATATATAATGATGAAATGGAACCTTTTTGTAAGAGAAAATTATATTTTTTTGGTCCCTCTTACTAACAACTAATCTATTTTTGGTTGTCTCAGGACGTTACCATGAAGATAATATCATTTTCTTAGCAAGGGCCAAGAACTATATGCATTCTTTCTGCAAATGGAGTCATATCAAGTGTCACACTTCGTCAGCTTGATTCTTCTAGGGGAACATTGACATATGAGGTGCAGCATATTTTGTTTTCCAAATAATCTGATAGTATTATTTTCTCTACTTCAATGAAGATAAATGGAACTTGTTTCTAGTTTGTTGAATGTATGTTGTTTCCAATATAGGTTCAATCAATGAAAATTGCATACGAGTGGCTAAAATAGAGCATTTAACTTCAAAATTTGTGTGTTTTATTTATGGTCTTTTTGTGCTATTGTTGACAACTTATAAGACTATACTATTTTCCTCTTTCCTAAATTTGGCACATAGTGATAACCTTTGCTTTAATTTTTCCAGTTGTTGATTATTTATTGTAACTTAATAATTTATGGGATTGCATGCAGGTGATTTTTCCCCCTTCAACTTGAAAAACATAATATGCTGCACCTGATAAAAGATTGATTTTTCAACTTGGATTGTTCTTGCTAGAAGAAAATACTGATATAATTAACTTGAATCTGGCTGTATATATAAGGTGTTCATGATTGATTTCATGTTGTAAATAGATTGAGAAAATACATATGAAATGTTTGAATTTGAGGTTTAGTTTAAGTTTTTCACTCAAAGTTGTCCAAATTGGATATGTGAGACAGAAATGTCAGAGAAGCAAGCAGGTTGATTTTTTTTCCCCTTAATTTTTATGAAGGAAATCATGGAACTAAAGTAGGGACTCCAATAATTTACTTACCTATGTAGCATTTAACAGTAGGCAGACCCAGCCTGGCCTGGTTGTACCAACCTGGCCCGGTAATATCACCAGGTCCATCGGGCCAGGTACTGGGCCCGGGTCTTTTTATTCAATCTCATACATTCATCGGGCCGAGTCTCGGGCCTAAGGGTGGCCCAGTCCTTATGCAGCCTTGCTTGCTACTACTTTGTTCTTCTTCTTTGCTTTCTAATTGCTTGCAATGATTCATTTTAAATTTGCCAGAGACACTATACTTTTGGCTTTGAGTTTTCATAATAGTGATAACAATATTAGAAGAGAAATTAAAATGAATTTCTCATGAAGTTTTTAAAACAATTTTAAATATTTTGTACCCCATCATGAATAAAATATAATAACAATGAGTAAAGCAAATAGTTAATAGTCTTTTATATTCGAAAGTATACTGTATGCTAATATATTTAAAATTTATTTTATATATATATATATATATATATATATATAATAAACATGATAATAGACATTTAATTTGATAGTTTAATTCTCGAGTTCTCTTCTCATAATAAGAAAGTAAAGTGGTATATTGGTGAATTTCACTAATGTCAATGGATCATAATAAGGAAAAGCTTTTGAGCAAAAACAACTGCTCCTATATTGTTTGGGACATAAAGAACGTAACAAAATTATGATCGACAAAATGTCCTAAGTAAGAGTGATTAAGTAATTAATTGGTTAAATAAATAATTAAATAAGTTAATTTCTAATTAATTAATTGAGAAGTACTTTTTTTTATCTATAACTAACCATTTGATGGGAGTGGTTAATAAAACATCTAATAATTTGAAATTTGAAATTATTAGATAATAAACATTATCATATAATCATAATCATTAGTCAATAATAAATTTTTATTTGAAAATCGGTCCCTTTCTCTGCATATAAATAAGGATTACGTATTCTCTCCTAATCCATCACTACCACACACGTGAATTATAAGAGGTTAAAAGATAAAAACATATTTTTCTCTCTCTCTCTCTCTCAGTTCTCCTTTAAGAATCTAAGGGTTTACGCCTATTAAGCGATGGATCGAGATATTATTTCTTTCATATATTTTGTATAGCATGTGAAAATTTAAGTTCCAAGATATAGTAAATTATAATTGAATGATGATTTCTATCATTAGGGTTTGAGAGAAATTAAGAAAAACTTACATGTGGTATCAGAGCATAACACAAGAATTGTTGGAACTGGAAATGTCAAGTTTAATGAAGAGTACAAAGCAGTCTGTAATTGCTGCATCCACCATGGAAGCTGAATTTGAGGAATGTTTTGAAGCAATGGTTTAGGCTAAATGGCTGCAAAACTTTATTTCAGGATTTTGAAGCAATAGGTCAAATACTTTACTATTAAAGAAGAAGTTTAAAAACATACATAGTCAGTAGAACATATTAGAACCAATTTTATGATAGCTGGCCTTTTAACAAAAAGGTTACTGCTCAAGATATTTAAGGATCATATTATAAATATGGGCATTATTGATGATAAAGGTTGTTAAATTATTGAAGTATTGTGTTTTGACATTCTGAACTCTTTAATAAATATGTTTATGATTTCTTGTTATTTAAATATTTTATACATGAATGATCATAATGATAACAGGTTTTGTTTTTATTAAAAACATAATGTTAAGCTAATTATGCACTTCTCACTTATAAGTTATAATAAGGAGAATGGACTAATACTGTAATAAGTGGAAGGGAGTGCGTCGAATAAATGATATATGACCGCCATGACTCATTAGTTTTTATCCTTGTCTATAATTAATGATGTAATCAATGTATAAGAAATTAGCAATTTTTTACACAGATTATGATTTATTTAACCATAAAGTAAAGCAATATCACATGAGCCAAGTGGGAGAATGTAAGACTTAAGTTAGCTTAAGTAATATTGATTAAGTAATTAATTAGTTAAATAAATAATTAAATGAGCTAATTTTTAATTGGTTAATGGAGAAGTAGTTTCCTTATTTTTATCTGTAAATAACCACTTGATGGGAGTGGTTAATAGAATATCTAATAATTTGAAATTTGAAATTATTAGATAATAAATCTTATCAAATAATCATGATTGTTATATGATAATAAATGTTTATTTAGAAACTAGTCCCTATCTCTGCCTATACATAGAGGTTACTTGTTATCTCCTAATCCATCACTTTTGTACATGTAAATTAAGAAAGGTTAAGAGATTGAATACAATTTTCCTCTTTCTCAATTCTCCACTAGAAATCTAAGGGTTTTCGAGTATTAAGTAGTAGATCAATGTATGATTTCTTTCCTAATTTGATAGTATTTTATTTTATATAGCATGTGAAAATTTATTAGTTCCAAAATCTAATAAATTATAATTGACTGATGATTTTCATCATTAGAGTTAGATAAAAATTAAGAAAAGCTTGCACATAATTGAATGAGAATCTCACACTGTTAAAACCCAAAAAGCTGAAATGCTAGTAGAAAAAAATAGAATTTGTTAATAGAATTTGGAGTAGCTAGGACAAAAGAGCTAAATATATAGCACCTGTAATTTATGGGCTTAAAGCAAAATTCTCTTGTTTTGGAACTTATAGGTGTGGGATAGAATAGAAACCCAATTTGAATAAGATTATAAGATTTTATATGGTTTATTTTTTTTCTTTTATTATTATTATTAATCATTTAGTATGAAGTAATAATCAAATAATCAAACTCATAATAATGATATACTCAAATGCATGTGTTGCAATTAGTCATAGTTATAGCTAACCAAACATGATATATAGATTAACATAACTCTAACACACTACTCTATATATATCAAAGGGATTGAGTCATTTGACCTCTAATTCAATCATGAAGTATTCATTTGAAATTAAAAAATAGATTTTTTAAGTTAATAGAATCTCATTTTCTAAAAAAAATATAAACACAATATTAATAAATGTGATGATTTTAATTTCCATTTTGCTGATATAAAATTCCATAATATGTACTTTAATGAAGTATTAATTATTTCAAATAATATATTTTGAATATTTCAATTGGTCCACATGAAAATACTTGTGCAAGTTTAATCATGGGCCAAAATAGCATTGTGTTTAACTAAGTTGAAGATTCTTTGGGTTAGACCTGACTAAACTCTTGCACAACCCTATGAAGTGAGCCAAACTAAATTGGTCCTAATTGAAAGAAATATGGCAAAAATGTACTTTATATATATGTTAGAAAAGGGAGTTTGTTGTTTGCCTGCAACCTACTGCTACTATCTGCTATATTGTTACAACTTTTTTTTATTGCTCTATGTGTTCTGTACAAAAACGACAAACTTTGCTGTTTTCAATGTGTTAGTTCTCTACCAAAAAGTGACTGTTTATCCTAAAATGTCATTGTCACAAAATTACTGCCAATCACTAAACAAGGAAGCTGCAAGTGAACATTAGATTGACTTTCCGAAAAGGTAAACTATCCATTGAAGCCATTTCTTCTACAAAAAATGAACTATATAAAAGGCATAAGCTTCAGATGGAAAGAGGGTAAAGAAAAAGAGAGAAAAATAAAGAAGAATACAAGAAGTATTGAGTGGGTTACAATCTTTTCGTCAACCTAGCTACTAGCTAAGCTTTTATTGATGAATCCTCTTGTGAGGTTGCAACCAAACAAGTGGTCTAAGTGAAATATCTGCTGGAGCTCTATGTGTGAGCCTACACTTAACTTGTCACTATGTGAGTCTTGTAACCTGATCTGAAGTGAATCAGTAATATTCTTTGCTATTCTATTGTTGTGCTTAGTTGTTAAATTATGTTTTGTGGACTTTAAGTGAGCTAAGTCTATTTCTACTCTTTGTGAGCCTATGCTATAATGTGATGTAATATCTCTCATGTATATCAATTTAGGTTGCTAGGAACCTTCTATAATCCTAATGTTTTTCAAGTGTCTATGAACCTGTTATAATTGTAGAAATTGAGAGACTAAAACCTTGACTTGGTGAGCTTTGTGATACTTGGATTTTCAAGGATAAGAAGTAAAAGTTGCAGGAGGCTAATCCCAAGGTGTAAGGTAATATTGCTTTCAGGAAGGAAAACACAAAAGTGTGACCCTTGGAGGTAACTATGGATAATGTGTAAAAGTCGAATGTGGCAAAGCGTCTATATAAGGTTTCCTGGTTGTATTTATGATTTCTTGTTGATAGTAAAATTCTTTAGCTATATGTGTGCTTGAGGAGTGAATATAGGATTCACCTTGGATCCAACCATTATAAATCTCTAGTGTGATTCTTTCTTGACTTGATTTCCTTATCTTTATTATATTAATTTGAAGAACTCATTTTCGATTACACTAATCTTCAGAACATTTTTTTAATGTAAAGTCATAAGAAGCTTAATTTTGGAAATCTTACAAAATTCAAAAGGATGTTTATTTGAAATCAATGTTTTCAAGTAGTTTTCTTTTACATATGTCTCTTGTGTCTATTGTTTTCACAACTTCATTCACAAAGCTAATTCTTTTGTGTTATGACTAATCCCCTTGCTTAGAGAACTTAATCATATTGTTTCAATAAAACCACTTTTTGGTCACACTTGCTTTAAGGAAACTATCTTTCGCACACCTCAACATGAAGCTGATTTCAATAAGTGATTTATAAATAAACCTATAAATTTTAAAAGGCTAATTCACCCCTTTCTTGGCCATTTATGGACTAACACATTTATTATATGATAATCTTTTAATTATACACATTAACTATAAAAAAAAAAATCTTGATAGAGATGATTGAGTCAAAATTCTTATCCAGTAACAAAAATTTCAAATGAACAATCACTCATTATCTTTAATTTTCTTTAAAAAAAAAATGTCTCTTTCCCAACAATGAGTTAAGGAGGTATATATAGATTTTGTTCAATAAGATAGCAATAAAGCACCTTGCAACATAAAAAGGAAGGCTATGTACGAATAAAAAGTTTATCCATTTACTGAAAACGTGAAGTTTGATCGATTAGCACTCTCAACTAATGGCCTTTTGTATAAAGATTAATTTTAAATTTTTCCATAATAAGTAATCGAGCTTGTTTAGTGGTTAAATGGACATGTAGGAAACATATCAAAGAGGAAAATAGTGTAGGAGGAATGAAAAAATAATTTCAAAGAAAACCCATTACACAATATACAGTGGTATATGTACAGTAGCAACTATACAGCATAGAATCTAGATTATTGCCAAGTGTCCTTCTATTACGTAACAAACTTAATAAATATCTTAATTGATATAAGTCACGTGAGCTGACTATAGGCTATGATTTGGCATGAGAATTAATTTGTATTAGTGCTAATATCCTTCCTTAAACAAATGGGCATATCTTTCATCCTAAGTTTGTCGCTGACATAATGAAACTGCACAAGCCAATGCCTAGATAAGGCAGTTAGCAGTTTGCTTTGCATTAAGAACATAACATATGGACAGTTGTGTAGCCAAGACTTGTTCACGAACAAAATGCTCATTTATCTCATTGTGCTTCGTTCTGGCATGAGACCCAAGGCTTGCAATGATAGCACTAACACTAATGTTATCACACCATATCACAAGTGTCTTGATTAGAGGCAAGTGACTTTCTTGAAAAAGTGCCTTAACCTAAACAATTTTTGCAGCTATATTTGTTAAGGCACGATACTTTGACTCAATACTAAAGCGATTAACAATGCTTTGCTTCTTAAAAGGCTAGGATACCAGTGAGTTGCCTAAGAAAACAGAAAACCTTTCTACTGATCTTCGATTGTCCACTAAAATAGCCCATTTTGCATCATAATAGGTCACTACATTTAAGTTGTCAAAGGGTCTAATATGCAATCTATAGGTTTAAGTACCTTTAAGGTATCTAAGAATCATCTTCATTCCCTGTCATTGGATTGTTGTGGGCTTGCTCATGAATTGACTTAATGTGTTGGTATTGGAGCTTTCTCTTATGGTTCAATCGTTTAACTCTTTCTCATCTTTCAACCCCACTCTTGATTCCACTATATCTCTACATTTCAAACCTTAACTTCTTCTCCCTACTTTCCCTTAGATTTTCTCGATCCATCTATATCAAAGCATTTATCTATTGTGGCATTCAATGATCTTTCCCACTGTTAAGGGAAATAAGCTTGATGGCTACTTAGATGCACCGAGGTTTGTCCTCCACAGTTTATCCCTAAGGATGCAGCGAATAAACTCAACCCAACATATGAAAAATCGGCTGTTGCTGATCAATTATTACTTGGCTAGCTATACAACTCAGTGATAGCTAACATTGCCTCTTAGATGTTGGGATGCACCACTCCTACAAAGTTATAGCGAGTAGCAAAATCATTATTCAGGGCTTATACTAGGTCTTGCATCACGTTACTTAAAATGAACTTCAGACCACAAGAAAAGGCTAAGTTAAGATGGACAAATATCTAACCAAGATGAAAGGAATCTCGTATACTACTAATGATTAAGTACTCAGGCTTTTGTTGGATTGGACTTAAAATACACCCCTACTATTGTCCAGTTTTCTTACAAAGATCACCTAATCGAGCTCGGATACCAAGATAAGAAATAGAGCAAAGAGTAGAATACTTGAGAGGAATGAAAGAATACTTTTATCAATGTCCCATTACACAATATAGACTGATTATATAATTTGTTTTTGTGTGTATTAGGTCAATCCATGATAAGTTGGATTGGCTCCACATGCAAAAAGAAAAAAAAAACCCCACTTGCAACCCAATTTGATATCAATAGCCCTGTCCCATTGGTTAGGGAGCTTGACTTATTTTAATAGTACTAATATACATAGAATTATGTATATAGATATATATATAAACTCTCAAATTGTATTTTGATAGTAGGATATTGCAAGTTGCATAACTTGTCCCTCTCTCTGGTTTCCGTTTTGCATATTCTTTTCTGACATTGTTGTTATTTATCTATTCTCCCACTCTTAGAGATTTTATCCTAGTATACTCATGGTGAAGCTAAGGTACTATAAGGGTTTTAGAAACTTCACCAACATGAACATCAAGAATGAGACCACTCTTAACCAAAGTTAGAGTTAAACTTTATTTTATCTTCATTTCAATAAGTACATATTTAATGTAATTTTGTTATTTTTATATACATTTAAACTAGCAATAAAGTATATTATAATGGTTTCCTAAAAAAGAAGCATGTTAATATTTCTTTTAATTTTAGGTTTTAATCCTTATGTTATTAACTATAAACAAGTTGACACATATTTCAATAAATAAAATTATAAACATGGTAAGTCAACTTACAAGTTTATTTGAGTTCACATTAAGTTTAAAATAAATTTATTTATTTACCTTAAATATAGTCGTAAACTCGTATAACAAACTTGCAAGTTAGACAATCATAATTCTAATGTTTTGTTAGTATTCAAAAATAAATTGCAAGTGATTTTACAAATAATAAATAGGCCCAATAGTGAACTTGATCATCAAGTTGGATTTTAAAAAATTGGGATTGAATTTGGATTTCAAAAAATGTCTAAACTCTTTTTTATTAGATTTTTATTCATATTTTTTATATTGAGCTTATCTAGCCAAACATGCCTTCTTAAGTCAAGATCAACTCGAGTCAATAGTTGGCTTCATGTTGACATTTCATTACCATTTGACTGAGAAGTTTTAATAATATTCGACTTAGAGATGTAGAGCCACTAATAAACTAAAAAACTAATGAAAATTATAAAAGGAAGAGATTAATGAAAATTTTTTAAAATATTCTATCGATTAATACATTCTCCACACCCTTTAGGGGAAAAGTCCATAATTGCGAAGTGAAGTCTTCTATATACTTTGTAAAACTCAAAAATAAAATATGCCTAAACTCTACAGCAGCAATATACACCACTTTCCTAACAGGAACCAATAGTTTCCAATAAGAACACAAAGGGAGTTAATTAGGCAACCTAACTCTTACATTCCTCACCCAGTGGATGTTGCTGAAGAAAGAAGCTAGTCCATAATGGCTTGGAATCTTAGAAGGCAAAAAGGATAGCCATGGGACTAAAACCACATGGTCGTTTTCAGAACCCTTGCTGGCTAGTTCTTTAATAATTCCATCAGAAAGGTGCTTTCGTGCTTGGATTTTGCATCGATATATCAGGATGTGATTCTCACCCAGCTTCTTCTTATAACCTATAAATTCTATATATTCTCCAGAAGGAATCTCTTTTACTTGGTATCTGTCCTGTTCCATCAGCATCGCAATCTTCATATATTTGTCCTGGGAATATTCTGAGTTTAGCTCTTAGCTTTTCCTTCACTATATGATCAATGGGGTTGCTTAGAAGAACCGATTTGAAACAATAATGGACTACTATAGCTGCAAGAATAACGCTTTGGTTTTTCTTCTTCCTCTCACTATAATGTTGGGTTTTGATTCTATCTGCTCTTTATATCAGAAAAGAAAAAATGGAAGGCGGTGGAGAGGAAAAAGAGAGATTATTTCTTTTATTTGTAAAAATTTTACTTTTAGTCCCTATAATTTTATTTAATTTTAAATTTATTTTCTATATTTTAAAAATTTATAATTAAGTCTTTAAAATTTACAAATATTTTGTTTAGTTCTTACTATTAAAATTACATTCATATTCTGTTAAAGTTTGTTGATATCATTAACTATATAACACTTTAAATATATATGATTTATATTAATAAAAGAAATAAAATAAATATGAAAGTAAAATTAATTCATATATTTGACAAAATATTAGTGAAATTATATTGACAAGAACTAAATTACAAATTATTTAAATTTTAAAGACTTAATTACAAAATTTTTAAAGTACAATTTTTTCTCTTTATACTTCAAAACTAAGGGATTCCAATAAAATATCTTACATAATTAGACTCCCCCACTCATCTCCTCTTTTCTCATTTTATGCTTTTTTTTTTTTTGGGTGAGTTTTATGATTTGGGCTCATGTTTTAGGTGGGATTAATGATGAGCCAAAAACCGAAAGATCCTCTAATTTTATGTATAACCTAAAAATAAAAAAAAAAATAAAAAAAAGAATGGAGCTAGTTAATACAAAAAGACCAAGACATGACATGTCAGTTAGTTTTCAGCGTCACCAAGATTTGATAATACACATATGCCAAATTCCAAAAAACTAGTAACGTGGCCACAGCATAACTCACAGGTTTTGTAGCAATTATAGGCCAAGCTTTTGATGATAACGTTGACTCCACATATGCTTCCAATACATTAAAGAACTTATTTTAATTTTAAGGGAATAATTCTTTGCAATTTCCTATATATAAAAATTCTAAAGTTTGGTGCGTTTATATATGTATGTTTATTGAGATTTTGTCTCCAAGAAAACAACCCCAAAGTCGAGTATTATATACCTTCAAGAAAACGAAAGCGGCGATTCAACTTTTGATATGGTACACACATGGATTTTATTGGTAACGTAGAGATTCATTTTATTAAAGGAAGAAGAAACAAATCTCCTTAACAACAACTGATAAGAAAGAGTAAAAACATATTTTAAAACCAAGAAATATTAATACTAAAATATCTTTTTTATTTTTCGCTTATTATCAAATTATTATTTTTAATTTTTTATTTATTAAAAAATATCATATTAAGTCTTTTACTTTTCAAAAAATATCAAATTTAATTTTTCTGCTAAACTCTAAATCCTAAATAATCTAAAGGGCTAAATTTAGTATTTTTTAAAAAAGTGAATGACTAAGTATAATATTTTTCAATGAGTAAAAAATTATTTTAAATATTATAATGAGTAAAGGATCATAATAAAAATTTTATTATAAGTGAAGGGCTAAAAAAGTATTGTCCTTCAAATATTAACCTAAATAACTAATATATATATATATATATATATATATATATATATAGTATGTTTGATTTAACTTTTAAAATATTTAAAATTCTGTTTACATAAAAAAGTGAGGGTCTGCCTTACAAATAGTATCTAAAATCACTATTATTTTCCAAACTTATTGGACGAATTGTAGTGATGTTAGACTCAATTTTTAAATAAAAATTTTCAAATCTAAGTCGCATTCATCAAAATTACGTTTGAACCAAATCAATTTTAAAAATCAAATTTATCTAAAATGGTATGTATCTAACTTCAATTTGAACACAAACTAACTGAAAAAAGCCACATGTAATTACTTACTTGTTAATAAGGAGAAGCACAAAGCTTATTTTAGGAGGGGTTCTTCCACATGTCTAAAATATATATTCATTTCATGAGAAGAGGAAACTTCCTTCTAAGTACCTTCTAATTAAGGTAAGACTGTAGTTTTACTTTGGAAGAACTCAAATTCTTTTTCCCTCAACAAGATGAGAAGGAAATTTTTTCTTTGCAAGATTGGTGTGTATTATGAATCCTTTTTATCTTTATAGTTTTAGACATTTGCAACAAAAACATATTTTCTTGAGTCTATACAAAACTTATTTTCTACATATTTTGTCCTTTGCGTAATTGCATCATGATAGAAGGCAAAGAGTTACTAAGCAAGACTAGCTAGCAATTGAAAAAAAAATTGCAATTAGCGAGAGTTTGACCATATTCCAAGCATTTAGAAAAACTAAATTGAAGTTTGTCTCATTTTATCGGAATGGATTGTATGCATTTAGAATAAAATTTGTTGATCCAACGACGAACAATCTTAATTAAAAATAAGTAACTGCATGCTATCAAAAATTTCAATATCAATAGTATGTAGTGATAAATTTTGTTCTAATAGCATACATTAAATAAATTGCACTATGTAATGGCTTATAAATAGCGCAATTAATGCATCAAGTCTGAATCCAAATTTTAAGATAGATTAGTATATAAGTATGTAAAATAATAGAAAATATTTCTTTATTTTCTTGATGAATTTTTTATTTTTCTATTACAAAAAGACACAAAAATAAAGTCAAAATTTAGCATGAATATATGGATCTCATCAAAGTTGAAACCAATAATGCAACCAAGTAATACGGATGAGTGCCCTTATTATTGAGCTACATATAGCTTATTACGTACCATTCAAGTACATATAAAAAGATCCTCATGTTATTCTGTTCTTTTTTTGCATAATTCTCTCTTTGTTGCCTATAATTTTATACGTACACCCCTACTCCTAAAACCTATAGACAATATATAGAAACACTACTTATAAATCATAGAACTCACGTACAGAATTTTCTATATATATTAGAAAAGGCCTGTATAATTAAGTGCAACATTCTTCTATTTAGAGGTGTCTAACTCATTGACCTATCTATAAGATGCAAATTATGCATTATTGCTGTGTCCATATACTGACGGTGATTGAAAATTATGGAGAACGTTTGTGGGATATGGAGATATATGTTGAACAATTGAGGTTCTTACTCAAGTACAAATAATTTGATTAATTAAAGAGATATTTTAAAATAGGTCTAGTTTTAAAAAGATTTGATAAACTATATTAATTAATTATGGATGACCATATACATGCACATATGCTTTTGATAAATTAAATTAACTATGGGATGAATATATAACCACATATATATATATATATATATGCATATACTTAATTATGTCCATTTATAAATTAATTTAGTCATCAACTTGTATTAATGTGGGCATATCTATAATTTTTTCTTATCACTTAAAAAGGAGTTAATGAATACTTCATTGTTGTATTTTGTCTAATGGGTCAATGGGTAATACAAAGGTAATTTTTTGAAACTAATTTGAATATACTTGGTTTTCTTGAGGCTTCCTGCAAAGTAAAAAATGGTGTTTTTTTTTATCAAAATAGATCATCCTTAGTTACTGGAAATAAGTAAAAATTTAATTTTTTAATTTAAGATATATTTTTTAATTTAATATTAATAAAAATTAATTTTTGTTATCTTCGATCATCTCTAATAACTAAAAATAATCTGAATTGGTGTTTCTCCTATATTAATGTGAAGTTCAATTGACATGACCACTTGATAGTCTTACATAAATCAATCAAGGTTGCTTCAAATTCGTGTTATAGTTTTGATCAATCATATAAGATATATAATTAATCAAATTTGTTCTTTTCATTTTAAAATAGTATAGATTTATTCCGTAGATTCATTGAATTAAAATAGAGCAAATGGTTCAGTATTAGGTATTAAGTTTATCTTTTGTTCTATGTGTGTATGTTTAAATGATGAATAATACTTCCTTGGTGATACATATTAATATTAATAAAATAAATAATTGTTTCTATCACAAATTTAAACCATTATTGTAAAATAGTATCACTAATTGGAATGAATAGAGTAGGAAATATTGCAGTGATTGTGAACATGTTAAAAGAATCATGACTACACCACAGATTAAACAACCAATTATGCAGAAATGATACAGAAGAGTATAAGTATTTTTTTTGTTTATTATTTGATCATATTTTAAAACATATATATGTATAATTATAAAAACATAAATGTTATAAATTTTAAAATAAACAAACAATGAAAAAAATTCAAATCTTTCATAGGGCACAGGCAATAATATGACACTAAATAAAACATGATCTTGATCCTCGTTAATTTTTACTTTTATTTAATTCTTCACTAATAAGTTTATTATAATTTTTATCATTCACTAATATAAATATTAGTTAACTTGGTTTGGATTAAACTTGATCTAAATGTATTATTATTCAAAAAAATAAAAAAAAATTATAGATAAAAATAAAAAAGTAAATAATACATTTATTAATAAATAAATAATTAAAATAATATTTTAATCACGGCTTTTTGTTTTTTGTTTGTTTTGTTTTATGACCAATTATATATATGTTGACCTTGACGGCTACATATAAGCGTACTGTTTATATGCCGGCTGTCTTTCAGCACGCGTGATTTTTGTGGGCTCCAATATATTAACAGTATTTTCTATTTTACATAACCTAAAATATTATTAATTATTAAAGGAAAAAAAAACACTTGATTAGACGTCAATAATCTCAATAAAAGTACATTTAATTAATAATTTGATTATGACTTTTTGCTTTTAATTCATCGAAACGAATTCCCACGACATGAAACTAATTAACTTGGAACAAGTAATGCATTGACTAATAATTAGTGATTTATTAAAATTGATTTTAAAGAGTGTGTATAAGGTCTAACTTTTTTTGTATACTTTAATTTTTTATTTTTTATTTTTAAAAGTTTTATTAACAAGTTTACATTTTAGAAGATGAAATCCTAATTTGTCATTGAATGTGTGAATACAATACAAATAATTATGTTCATTATTTGTATCATCACGTACAAAAATTTATATGTATGAATTAATGCACAGAACTTGAAGGGGTAACATTTGAAAAATTAAAATAATAATAAAATTAATATTCTTATTTTATAAATATGAAATAATAGACAAATAGAAAATTATATTGAGGAAGGTGTTGTTGATCTTGGTAAAGCAACCCAAGGAAGACTTGAAAAAACTAAAGCCGAAAGTAATCCTTTTTATAAATATGATTAAATTATTTTATTATAATTTAATGTGTTATTTTTTATATATTCACAATTTTAAATGAATCATTGTACCTAGTTATTATATAAAAATATAATTATAATAATATTCACTTAAAAATAGTAATATTACAAAAATTTTACGATAAGAGTCTTTCTTAATTTACTTTCCAACAATAGAATTATCTTGCTGCATAACGTAATATACATTCCTTCAAAAAAATAAAATTATATAACTGAGTTTATCGTTATATAAAGAATAAAATCATAGTATTATATTAAATTTTAATATTAATGTAATTATCTTCACAATTCAATTAAAATTAAATTGTAACCTCATATTGTGTACACTTTTTTTTGACAAAAAAATTTTTTAAAAAGGAGGTCCTTATAGTATTTTCAAATGTTATGAGAGTCAGATATAATTTTTAAAACAAAATATCAAATATATATTTTAACCAAATTTACAAATGTGTTCGAATAATATGTTAAAAATTTGAAATTGCAACTCAAAAAACTATGGTCCCCTCCCACCACTAGAGAGAATATTTTATATTGAAGACGCCATCATCCCACTGACGAAAGCAAATATTTTTCAATTCAATCACATAACAATCATGTAACATTATTCAAGTAAATCATCAATAGATCCATGATAAAGTTAATTTTCCACTCAAAATTAAAATTTAGGTATCTTACTTTAATTTTTATATTTTGCATATAAAAGAATAATAATATGCCACTCAGTTAAATATATATAAAAGAGTAAAATATAATAGAGTGTATATGGAAATTAAATTAAATCGATTTAATCATTGTAAAAAAAATTAAATAATAAATAAATGGCCAATTAAAAATTAAGACTTGATGAACCTAGCTAAAACATAAATATCTGTTTTAGTCATCACCCTACCACAACTAAATTCTTTGTATCCAGATATCCAATGTAAAAAGCAAAGAATAAGATCGCCAAATTGTTCAAAAAGTGAATCCTTAGATTTGTGAGAATAATAAGTATATATGTCTGGGGATAATAAACTTTTTTGCCTTTTTCTTGCGTTCAAAGAACCATAGGATATTAGGATTTGACTGATAGGATAGTGCTCACATGCGTAGATGGTGATCCATATCTCCAAAATTTCATAAAAAAAGGAAGAAAACAAAGAGAAGGAAGAAAAAAAAGTATAACAAATAAATTGTTTTTAAATTATTGTTGATGGTCAAAGTAACTCTGTCTAAGAAAGGGATCTATCATTTATTTATATATATATATTTTTAATTTTGTACTAAGGTGATGTGTGAGTCCATTTGTAGGCAATTTGACTAGTTTATCATCATATTCTTGGACTAAGTATTTTGATTGGAGTTGGGTCTTTTCTTAAATGGAAAGCAAAGTACCAGAAAAAGAACTTTACATGCATAAATTGAATTAGTCAAGATTTTCCTGCTACAAGCAATTATACGCATCAGATTATGGGATTAGATTTTTTTTTTTTTTCCAACATAAGCAGTTGATTTTTTATTCTTTTAGTATTTAGCAATTTTTATCATGTATTTGAGTGTCTCTTACTTTTACAAAATTATTTAATTTAATTTTAACTTATAACCATTACAAAAAAAAAATAGTGATATTTTTTCTAAGTATTTAGTAACCTCTACTAAATCATCTAGCAACAATTAGACCTACGTCGCTGATACATCCGTCAAAAGATTGATTAGTCTCTAACAAATTTAAATTTATATAAAATTAATCTTTCATAAATTCAAATGTATATAAACTTATCCATTTATTTATATTAATGAGGAATTAATTTTATATAAATAGAATTTTTAAAAGATTGATTTATTACAGTTACTTTGTGAGATACTAAATTATCATAAAGTATAAAAACGAGAGGATAAAATATTTGGTATACTCATAATTTTAAGTACATTAATACACTCAATTATAATGTAAGAATATAATTATAATATTACTATTTTTGTTAATATTATTATAATTATATTCTTATATTATAATTAGATACTCTAGGCACTCAAAATTATAGTACATCAAATATGGCACCAAATGAGGGACTCATTTAGTATTTTATTCGTTGCTAAAACAATAATAGATTCTCATGCAATATTGACAATTCATTTTTATAATTTTTTTAAAAGTATTTATTTACAAAATTATAAATAAGAGTAAAAACACCACTTTGATCTATCACTCTTAACTGTCTTAATTTGATCCTTGATTTATATAAATATTAATATATTTAAATTTAATAAAAAAAACAATGAACTAAACTTATTAACTTTTATATAATGAAGAGACCAAATTGTTATTAGAAAGAGATCAAATTGAGACATCAGAGACTAAACTGATAATCAACTTATAAGTTAAGAAATTAAAATAGTATTTTATATATAATAATAATAATAATAGTACCAAATTATTTAATGCTTTAAGAATTAAAATACACGTTAAAAATCAATAAAAAAAATAAATTGAGAATTAACTGCATGTAAGAAGATGGAAATGTTGTTTTGTACATACAAATAACAATAATACTAGTACCAAATTATTTAATACTTCAAGAATTAAAATACAAAGAATATCATGTGACAATTAATCCAAAGCTAGTTGGAAAAGACTGTGAAAGATTAGAATGAACCAAAAGAGGGAACAACCTAAGCAAATCCAGCACAGTGCTTTTTTGGGGAAGCAGGTTAGATAGGGATAAGGAGGAATCTAGATTAGTGTGATATTATTGCATCTGAAGATAATGACAATATTGTCATTACCTTACTTTGCAACTAGCAATGTTTCCGTTTAATGCTAAATGGGCTATATATGATATTTGATATGACTCAAATTCATATAATAGAAACAAAATTGTACCAAAGCCCTAGCTAGTCAACAAAAAGAAACATAATAGCATGCTATGTTATCCTCATATTATGTTTTACGATTCATCTTTTTGTAAGGTACCCCACAAAGATGCTGTCTTTATCTGCTATGGATGAGGTTGGCATGCAATTGTAACAGTAAAATTATAAAATAACAAGCAAAACGTGATAAAAACTTATCAACTACAAAAAAGAAGGAGAAATTTATTCCTTTTATTTTTTTAATTTAGTTTTTATAATTAAAAATATTATAATTAAGTTGTTAGAATTTAAATAATTTTTAATTTGATTTTTAACATTTTGTTTTTGTTAATATTCTGCCATATGAACGAATGAATTTTACTTCATTATCTATTTTTTTCTTTTATTAACATAAATTTATATGTTTATAGTGTTAAAATAATATATGATTAGTTATATAAGCAAAGTTCAATAGAATATTAATAGAGTTTAATAATAAGGATTGAATAAAATAATATTTGTAAACAGTAAGGATCTAACTATAAATTTTTAAATTTTAGATATTAAATTAAAAAATTAAATAAAATTATAAGGACAGAAAGTATAAATTTTGTTATAAAAAAGTACATAAAACATTAACAAATTAAAGCACTATGGCGTAGCGGTGAGGCTCAATTAATCAGTCTATAGGTAATGTCAGGAATTCAAACTTTCATAATGTATAAAACAATTAGATTAATTGTGAACTAGACATATAATATAGTTTCTGTGTGAAATATTTTTTAGATATTTATAGATTTATTTATAACTATATATATATATATATATGTAACAAATTGAAAATGTCAAGTTGAAGATCTAATGATGTGACCATTGGCATCAACGTGACGAAGTTGTCATGCAAATTAGTGGAAGGAAATCTAAAATAATAATCTCAATTTCCTAAGGTAGGCGATGACTTAGCTGCAGGATTGCATACTCAAGATTTAAATAAAAAAGAATAGAGTTTTATTCATCAGGAAAATTGACAAAAATTTAAATATACTGTAATTGATTCTCTTCGTTGTTATTTAATGATTTATATTATATTAATATAAATGCATTATGTGGCATTTTATATTTAAAATTTAAAAAAAAATACTATTTCTTAAAAAGAAAATTCAATAATTTCAAAAAAAATTTATCAAAAGACTATCAATAATTTTAAAAAATTTATTTAACAGTCATCAATAAAATAATAGCAATTGCAATTAAGGAAGACAATTAAAAAGGATCCGTTTGGATGCTTAAGTTAGGGTATCATTTAAAAACTTTAACTTGTTTATAAAATTACTCAACTAGCTCCTAAATATTAAAACTATGGGCCAAAAAGAAAATTGAAACTACTTTAAAATAATATATATCAGTAAATTTTAAAGAGAAATAATCATAAAGTATAGGAATTCTATATATTCAAATAAATTCTCTGCTTATCTCTAAAATTAACAGAATAGATTTTTTATATATCTCTCTCGGGTAAATTATTTTATAAATTTCAAAAAAAAATATAAACATGTAAAAAAAGAATGAATGATTTATATTTATTTTTAATAAATTCTTTTATAAATTTTTTAAAAATATAAACACATTAAAAAAATAAAAAAAGAATGTATGGGTCTATTTTTCTTTTTCTACCTATTTTTTCTTTCTATTTCTCTTTAACTCCTGAAATAAATATGATTAATTTGAGAGGGGAATGGTGAGAAAATAGTGGGGGGATCTGACCGTCACTCTGAAACAATGAACAATCGTATCTATCTCGGCTCGGTCTCTTCCTCTCTCTTTCTTTCTTCCCTTGACCCACCGACTTTTTGGTATAAATATACAGAGCAACAACCCTACCATGTTATTTCTCTCAAAGCATCCTCTGCTTCTTCATCCGTTGAAGCTCCCAAAACCCTCTAAACTTCTCTCTCTCTGTAATTCACTTGATTCGTTTAGCATCCAAAAATAGAGCAGCAGAAGAAACCTCAAAAGGCAGCGAAAATGGTGGTGTTGTCCAACCCCACAAAAACAGAGCAGTACTCCTATGGTGTTAAGAGCTGCAAAACAACCACATTCTTCTCTGGGGTTCCTCTGATAGACCTCAAAAAACCCGAAGCCCAGAGCCTCATAGTGAAGGCATGCGAGGAGTTCGGATTCTTCAAGGTCATCAACCATGGAGTTCCCATGGAAGCCATCTCTGAATTGGAGTCTCAAGCTCTGGACTTCTTCTCCCTCCCTCTTTCACAGAAGCAAAAAGCAGGGCCTCCCAATCCTTTTGGATATGGCAACAAACATATCGGGCGAAACGGCGACGTTGGGTGGGTCGAATACCTTCTTCTCACAACCAATCATGACTACAATTCTCTCAGACTCTCCCCTGTTTATGGCACAAACCCAGTCAAATTTCGGTATGCACATGAACACTATTAGGTTAATAAGAAATTTTAAGTTTAAAACTCTGCTCTGTTCTATGTGTATCTATCTATATATATATAAAAATTTGAAGTTTTGCAGGTGTGCTTTGAATGAGTACATGTCAGCTGTGAGGAAGATGGCATGTGAGGTTCTTGAATTGCTGGCTGAAGGACTGAAGATTCAGCCCAGGAATGTGTTGAGCAAGCTGTTGATGGACGAACACAGTGACTCTATTTTCAGGCTGAACCATTACCCACCATGCCCGGAGCTTCGAGCTTCCAATGGTGAAACTATGATGGGGTTTGGAGAGCACACAGACCCACAAATCATTTCATTGCTGAGATCCAACGACACTTCAGGCCTCCAAATATCTCTCAGAGATGGAACTTGGGTCTCTGTTCCTCCAGATCAGACCTCCTTCTTCATCAATGTTGGTGATTCACTTCAGGTACGGAAAACAGAGACTGATACTGTTATGAACAAATAAGAGCATGCAGCTTTTGGTTACTAAAGAGAAGCAAACAAGGATTCTCATAAACGATCACTTCCCTGTTTCATTGGATAAGATATAAAATAGTTTGACTCGTGGATGAAATCCACCTTTTTTAGCTTGTTGAATTGGCAAATCCAAAAGAAAGCTTTTTCAATGGCTTATGTTTTGTGACACCAACGAAAAAAACAGAGGCTTGTGTTTACTTTGTTTTTATATAGACTAAGGTAATCAACAATAGTCATCTAGGCATATAATGTAATTTTTTAAAAATAAATTTGATATTTGTTATATTTAATGTGATTGTATATAAAACTTAATTAAAAGAAAGGAGGGTGAACTCCTCAAATTTTTTTTTCATGTTAAATATGTTTTGAGATTTTTATTTTTATTTTTAAATGCATAATTTAATCAATAATTTATTAGCATGAGAACATGAAAGTGCATTAATGGGCTAAAAGCTGTCAAAATAAAATTTAAAGTTAGATAATATTTTTTTTTAAAATATTTTCTATCAATTAATATTTTACTTAATTAAAAAAAATCCACATATTATAATTTAATGAAATAAATCTAATTACAAATTCTTAAAGAATTGTATCTAAATATTGTCTATCATGAATTTATCACAAGCTTCAACAAAATTAATAAAAAAAAGAATCTTATTTCCTCATTGGCATCATTATGATGTAAAAATTACATTTAAATGGGGTAATCTTGGATTCAAATGTAGTTATTGAATCATTGATTAGTACTCTAACATGGTTTTCCTTTTTATTTTATTATTTTTTTAATCACAGGTAATGACCAATGGAAGGTTTAGGAGTGTGAGGCACAGGGTACTAGCAAATGGGGTGAAATCTAGAGTATCAATGATATACTTTGGTGGTCCACCTCTGAATCAGAGAATAGCACCATTGCCTTGTCTGATGAAAGAAGAAGGAGGAGGAAAGGAGAGCCTTTACAAGGAGTTCACTTGGTTCGAGTACAAAAAATCAGCCTATGCTTCCAGATTGGCTGATAATAGACTTGCCCCCTTTGAGAGAATTGTAGCCTCATAATGCAAGTGGAACATTATAGAACACGTGTCAATATAACGAGGCTTTTTTTGCATTGTTCTTTTTTTTTTTTTATTCTTAGAGAAATTTATAATTTTGATCTGTAACTTTTGATCTTAAGATCAATTTAATCTTATAAAAATAAAATCCTTCAACAAATAAAGGCTTTCTAAATATCTATCTAGTATTTCAAAATGACCAAATTTATTCACATTTTCATCTCCAACAAGACTTTTAATATTTTCCATTTTTGCGGACCAAATTGATAATTTAGCCAAAAGTAAAAGATAAAAATTTCTGGAAGGAGATAGACACAAAATAAATAAGAATCTTTCTTAGGCTATTTTGATATTTTTCATTTTTAAATGGACTAAATTGATAATTTAACTAAAAGTATGAAATCAAAATTATATTTTTCTCTTTCTTATTATATTAAAGAGAGATAAACATAAAATAAATAAAATCCACTTAAATGATAGCGTCACTTGAACTATGTTCTTATTATGTTAAAAAGTTGTGGGACTTAATTAAAATTAACTTTACTCATTATGTCTTTATTTCCAAAAGTGCGTCATAAAAAATACATTTGTTTTTAGTACTTCGAAATGGCCTTTTTTTTTTTTTTGCTATTTTAAGAATTAAGTTATTGAAAAGGAAATTTTTGCCTGCATTGAAAAACTTAGTAATTTTCTTGTACTAAGAATTTAACGTATAATTGAACTATGATTTGAAATTATATGAATTCTATTAAAAAATTTAAATTGCATTACAAAAAATATATAGAAACAATGTAAAACCACTCAATACTTTTGTATTCAAATCCTATTCTTTAAGCTATATATTCACGAAAAGAATATTTATTGAATGATATTAGTTTACTCAATAACAATGAAAATTTAACATTAGACTTTATTATTAATTAAATTTTTTAAAGTCCCTGTAAACAAACGCTTAAAGTTTTAGATTAGAAGTTTAAAAATTGAAAAGAAAGAACCTGTTTAATCCATAATCAATCATGAAAGACATAGCAAACACTAGGAGCCTCTAATTTCGTTCGAAAGTAATGATTTCTTACATGGCAAGTAAAGTATATTCTATAGAAATATTATATTGAAACATTTTTAGCCACAAAAAAGCAAAGTATATCCTATAGAAAAGGTTTTTGAATTAAAAAATCGATTGCTTCTATATTTAGCTACAATATAATGTACGTACATGTCTATATATATATATATATATTATAAAATATTATTTTAGTTTTTTATTTATTAATTCATTTTAATTTGATTGTTTTTAATTTGGTCTTTTATAAATTTTTATTCTGAATTAAAATGATTTAATTAATACTAAGGAATATATTATGTTGACATTTGTAATAGTGAGAGATTGAATTAATAATAAAATAATAGGAGAGGGATCTAATTAAAAATAGAAATTAATGAAGATTACAATAATATTTTATTATATATTATTTTAAAAATTAAAATTAATTTATAATTACAATAAGCAAAATATAAAGACCTTTTTAAAATACATAAAGAAAATAGAGGGAACAACGGCATGTGGTATATAAAAAATATCTAGTGGGGTCATGACATCTCCCAAAAGGTAAAGGGTAAAGGGACCACGTGGCGTGGGTCCCAAAAGCGAACGGTAATAAGAGGACTCTTACATAGCCATTCAACAGTGATGACGTTGCGCCACTCTAGCGCACTTGGTTGGACTAGCGGGCTTGATAGCTCCTCATCACTCTCGTTTTCATCCCACATTCCCCACAAAAAAGAAATGGTTGGCGGGATATATTAAGTGGTAATTAATATAGTCTATTAATTTTAATAATATTATTTTTAATAATTTTTTTAAATAATTTTATTAAAATTAGTATACTAAATTAACTACTACATAAATATACTAGAATTAGCTAATATTTTTTTCAAGATTTTTCCCATTTCTTCTATTGATTTGTTTTGTGGCTCTGGTCTTTATGTTTATGTCAATAAAATTACTAAACTCAAATGTAAGAAGAATATGGTATGTTCAGAAAAAATTACTATTTTGGTTATTTATATTTTGACACCGTCTCACTTTTGTTATTTTTATATATCATATCTTAAAATGGTCTTTTAATTTTTTAACTTTAAAAATATTATTCTCTCTGTCAATAGATAATTATCTAAATTAGCCATGGTAAATTGACAGAAGGACCAATTCTCATGAACGTTCAAAAATGTGAATGATTATTTTGATATAAGGTAAAAATGAAGGACGAATTGAGATGATGTTAGAATACGAAGGATCAAAATAGCATTATATATATATATATATATATATATATATATATATTTGTGTTCGGTCTTATTCCATTTGTAACAAAAGAGTCAATTGCCATCATTCTACAAAGTTATTTTGTAATTTTTTTATATTATATTACTTTTACTTAAAAATAAATGGTGAGATACAATTAAAATGATTTTATAATATTTTATATGAATGTATCTATCCAATAAATGATCATAATTGTTATGTGTTTGTCTAGAGTACATGCATAATATTACGCAACATAACTGATAGATTAAAATAAAATATTTTACATAGCAATGACTTGTAGAAAGAAAATATAGGGGAGTCAATATCACATGTTTAGGTATAACGTTGACATGATTATTAGGTCGTACTTTTAAAAATTGGACTTAAATTTAGGTTTTAAAAAAACCCAAACCTATATTTTAATCTAATTTTTTATTTAAATTTTTATTTATATTTTTTGTGATAAGTTTATTGGGCTAATTTAACTTTTTTTTTAAATAATCAAATCAATTTATTAATTAAGACTTGAAATAAATACTATATATAATAATAATTATCATTATATTTACAATTATATATAGAGAAGTTATAAATATAAATGAGTTATTGTATTAACATAAATCATTTAAATAAAAAGTATTAATTTTTTTTTTTATAAAAGTGTCACATTACAATAAGTTTTTAGTTAAATAATAAATATTCAGGTTTTTCATACTTAGGCTGGGCTTAAAAAAAAGTTTGAACCCAGCCCATTTTACAAATAGAACATTTTTATTTGAGCTTTATTTTTTTTAAGTTAGACTCATTAGGCTGACGAACTTTTTAAGTTATAATTTGGTCTAGTTTAAAGGTACTCATCACATAAAGAAAGGAAATTGTATAGGTTTTACTTTTATTTTCAAAGCAAAATGGATATTTTTAAAACCAAAAAAGTTACTTTACATTTTAGTGTGATTTTAGATTTTTATACTAATATACCTTAAATTCTAATTTTTTTAAATTAATATTTAGATTATGGGGTGTGTTTTAGTAAAAAAAATTTAAGATAGCACTAAAATATAGGGTAATTTTTAGTTTTTGGGGAATGTTGGTTTTAGGGTACGAGAAGATAAAATAGAAGGCGTAATGAAGTAAAGTCCTATTGTACTATTTAAGAGTAGTGAGTTGGATTACATATGCAATATGACATTGAATTTTGCATATTGTGCCCTATTTTTTTTTTTTTGGTTTAGTGTTGCTCGTTATTGCTTAAGAATTATTTGCCTTTATTTTTTTGGACCAAAGAACATAACTGGACAAAACCACATATTAACACATTATATATAGGATTTGCATAACTTACTGCTAGGCTCCTTGGGGTTAACAAGGCTATCCTAGAATTATGGGCCTTGACTACGTGAGGCGACTAGATTTGGGTCTCTGAGTATTATGCCTATGAGACATCTATAATGGAAAGGTTGTGCAAGTTTAGCAAAACTCTAATGTATGTAATTTAATTTTAAAATAAACATTATGTACCTGTGGGGGTGTTATTGACTAAATATCACACACATGTAAGTATATGTATCAACACAAATCATAAAGTATAAGATTGTTTCAATGGAAAGTTAATTATAATTATAATGTTGATCAATAATGATTATTCTCTATTCTATTCAAATTGATGATAATTAAATTAGGAAAAATAAAGTAAATCAAAGTTAAATCACAAAAGCAATTAAAATAAATAAAGTTATCAAATATAACAAACCTATGATTACAATTTCTTCAAATGCCAAGTTTGTTGAACTATTCTCCTTCCATTCAGTATTATCAAACTCACAAATCAACTTATTTGAAGTTGTTAAACTCACAACCTGGACGAACTTACTTCTCAGTCTCTTGCACAATGTTTATATATATATATATATATACACACACACATTTGTAATGCTTAAATGCATCACTTTTATATAAAATTTATATTCTAAAATTTTTAATCACAAATACATTAAATCAATTGAATAAATGTTCATCAATTTTGTGTTTTTAGTATATACAAATTTAATTTTATTATATTAATTTATTCTCTTTTGTATATTAATAAATTGATATATATTGAAAAATAATATGAAATTGTTATATTGTTAAAATGAAACATTACTTAGTACCTTTATCAATTTAATAACTAGTCAGAATTTAAAATATTAATTTTAATTATGAAAATACATATTTTAGTTATTATTCTTTTTACTAAAGGTAGAGGATAATTGTAAGATATGTAATTAATGAACTTTTATATGATTTAACATTTACACATTTTGTTTCATCTAATATTAGTTATTATCATTTGTTTTTGACTTTTTTTTTTTAAACAAACATATAGCACTATAATTTTATGGGAATGGATTTCCTACATTTCTCTTTAAGCCATTGAACGGTGCATTTCTTACATTTCCTTAAATCAAAATTGTTGAATCAAAATTTTGAATTGCATGCAAGCAAAATTAATATTTTTGTATCGAGCACAATTATCAAAATTAATCTGAATCGTTAAATCACACATTTGTTTTAATATCAACTGTTGGACCCCTAAATTTCTTAAAAAATGCAGGGAATCCAAATCTGCAATTGACTTGGCATTCTCGCTTGGGCATTAAATATGGGTATTGGTCAAATGCAGATGTAGTTCTTGGATGTCAAAAAGAAGTTATAATACCGTAAAAGAAAAATAGGAAAGATATATAAAAATATGTGTCATCTTTAGTGCACTTACAATTTTAAGTGTACTAATATACCCAATTATAATATAAGGATATAATTGTAATAATATTAACTAAAAAAGAATAATATTGCAATTATGCCCTTACATTATAATTATTGGATGTACTGGTACATTTAAAATTATGAGTGTACCAAAAATTTTACCACAAAAATAATCAATGACCTAATTTGCTATTCACACTTTTACTTTATTCATTGTTTACAAATCTTATTTCTCATGTTCTTTTTTTACCCCCAACTTTAAATCCGTTGTTTGCCTACATCTTTTGGCCATTTCATAAAGTTGTAATAAGCATATTAGAAGTTTCTCTTGTCATGATCTAGCATTGCTAGTATTATAAAGTGATCCATTTCCAGTAACATCAGGAACACATTTCCAACCAACCCTACGTGAACTAGCTTTTATGACTGTTTGGTTGTTTGAATTTTTATGAAGAAATATGAATGAGAATGAGAAAGAAAATAAACTTGGAATAAAATAAAATAAAAGAACATTGAGTTGATTCCCAACACAATGAGAATACTGTGAGTTAAAAGCAACCAAAGATGAAAATGGGATTCACATTCTCATTTCTTAATTTAAATTCCACTAAACAAACCTGAACTTAAAGAGTTGTCTTGTCTCCACTCTCTGTTTGCAAGACAGTCAATGTGGTTCATACTTCTTAAGTTGAGATTCCTCCTACTACTATTGTTTAGCTAACTAGTCAAGGAGACTCTTGAAAAAGATGCTCCAACAATATGTACATTAAAGAGATTTACTTTACACTCAACATGAATTTTATGCATAAAACATTATGCACCATTAAAAAATGTACAACATATCCTGTTAAAATTATGGTGTCATTTTTTGTGTAATTATATAATTAGTTGTACTAATGTAATTATTATGTGGCACACTAAAAAAAAGATATATAATAATAACGTGTCAATATATGTTGATTGTATATTAATTTAAAATAATTTACTGTGTTTATATTTTGATTCTAATATTTTTAGATTTTATTTATGAACTAAAACAATTTTAGAAAATTTCAATTACCCCCTCTACTCAAAATAAAAAGTAAAGAGAGTAATTGAAAAATTCAAAAAGAATTTTGGGTTCATAAATACAATATGAAAATAATGGGGGTCAAGATATAAATACAAGAATTTATATTTATTATCATGTTAAAATATGCTGCCAACTCAAAATAAATGATTGTATTTATATTTTGACCTCAATATTTTTAGATTTTATTAATGAACTAAAAACTTTTTAAAAATTTTTCAATCTACCTAATCTACTTTTTTTAGTAACCCCAAAAAACATTAATTTATAAATTAGAAGTAAGAATAAAATTAGAAAATTGTGAAGTTATTGAAAAATTATAAAAAGTATAAGAGGTGAGTAACAAAATTATAAACTAATATTTTTATATAGGTTATTGAAAAACAAAAAATAAAGGGAGTAAATTGAAAAATTCAAAAAAATTTTTAGGTTTATGTATAAAGTTTAATAATAATGGATCAAAATATAAATATAATAAGTTAATTTAGATTGTTACACAATCCACATGATATGACATGTTATTGTTACATGTAGTAATTATTTAAGTGCAACTAATTTTATAAATGCACTAAAAAATTTACTTAAAATTAATTATGTTTTTTTGCCGTGGTCCCTATTTGGATAATGTCATGCACAATAATGTTTATATTTTCTAAATAAGTATCATTCCATCTCTTTAGTTTATTTCTATGATTCATAAAATAGTCCCCGGTAGGGAAAAAAAAAGGACAAAATTTACTAATAATATTATTGTAAATAAGACAATTTACCACTGTGCAAGGCGAGATAGGAGACTTCAGCTATTAATTAATAAAAAAATAATAAAAATTTAATACTATAAATATCAAATTGAGATATGAGAAGAAAACAAATAAAAAAGATTGAGATATAATGGCAGATTTGTTTATTATTGTCACTATATATATCATTTTATCCTAAAATTATGAAAGTATAAGAAAAAGAGTTTTTTTTCTTTTTAAATTTCATTACCTTTCTAATTTATGAGTAAAATTTAAGGAACAACACATTTCTTTATATTTTTGCTATTAGATTTTGTAATTAATATATAATAACTATATAATTAACCAATACAAACATAAAGATATATAATTTAATTTTAAAATTATATAATTATATACCATAATTTAAAAAAATCATATATTTATTATATTTTAATAATAAAAATTGCATATAATTTTTGTTATGATTGTGGCAACAAATTAAAAGCACAAAATAATTTATAAATAGTAAAATTATTTAAAGAAAAAGGAATGAGAAACCTGATGTGATTTGTTACAATGGTAATTCTTTGCATGAAATTAGACTTTTAGTCCTCACTTCCTGATTTTCCCAAAACAGTCGATACTCTCTGTCCCTCTAAGTTTTTCTTTTTCCAACCTCTGCCGGCCGCGATTCGCCTTCGTCGTCCATAGCCATCCTACCTTGCTACTACTGCGGTAGAAGAAGAAGAAGAAGTTGAGACGAGGAATTGGAAGTAGAAGAAGAAGAAAAACAAGATGGGAGAAAGAAAGGTGTTGAATAAGTATTATCCGCCAGACTTCGATCCCTCAAAGTTGCCGAGGGTTCGAAGACCCAAAAACCAACAGATTAAGGTTCGCATGATGCTTCCCATGAGTATCAGATGCAATACTTGTGGAAATTACATCTACAAAGGAACCAAGTTCAACTCGCGAAAGGAGGATGTTATTGGCGAGGTTCCTTTTTCTACTTCACTCAATAATTTCTACGTTTGTTTCCTTTTCGTGATTTGTCTTTTTGATTTTTTTTCTTTTTCTTTGGGAAATTTGATGTGAGTACAGTGTCTATGCTTTGTTTTTTTTTCCCTGAAAAATTTTGAATGTTGAGTAACCTAGATTTAATTATTTGATTGGTATAAACATTGTTTCTTGATTCATGTTTTGAGCTTTCGGTTACGGTGCTCAGTGGTTTCAGTTTATTGGTTAATTCTGTTGCAGACATATCTGGGAATTCAAATATTCAGGTTTTACTTTAAATGCACCAAGTGCTCGGCTGAGCTTACGATTAAGACCGACCCTCAAAATTCGGATTATGTTGTGGAATCTGGGGCAACAAGAAATTTTGAACCTTGGCGTGCAGAGGATGAGGAAGAGGAAAAAATAAAAAAGAACAGGGAGGCTGAAGAGATGGGAGATGCGATGAAATCTTTGGAAAATAGAACCTTGGATTCTAAAAGAGAGATGGACATTCTTGCTGCACTTGATGAGATGAAGTCAATGAAGGTACTTGTTGATGTGATTGCATTATATAGAACAACATTTCACATTTGACCCTTTCATATAAATGATAATCTTTTTGGTTTGCATATGTGGTGCATGGTGTGTTGTCTTTTAGGATTTTTTTTTTTTTAAAACACTATCTACACTTGTGCATGAATTGGAAGTCGGTCTATAGCAATCACTAATTCATGTCTCTCGTGTTTTCCAGTCCAGGCATGCAACTGTCTCTGTTGATGCAATGCTGGAGGCCTTGCAACGTACGGAAGCTGACAAGGTATGATAAGACTTGCAATTTAGATTTGCTTTGCTTAAAAATATTTTCTCTCTGAATGAGCAAGGGATTATAATTGATTATACTAGTAAAGTATGTGGCATGTAATTGGCTGGTAGACCTCAGGTAGCTTTAACTATAAGTTTGGTTATTTTTTCAGTGTAATCTGATAATCAGCATGTTTTACTCACTTTATTAGTTCTGCTGCAGTTGTACGACTACTACTAAAATTTCTCGATTATCTATGCCATTTCTTTGGTCATTGGAGGAAGGAAAAAGTTTTCAATTCAGCAATACTGATAATTAGAAAAGAATTCTTTTTCTTTTTTTCAACTTAATCATCTCACTATTTTATAACTAATTAAATTATTTCACTTACTCAGTTATGATGGGATTCATAAGAATGCAAACCTGAGGCGCGGTATCTTCATAAACTGATACTTCTATTCTGTAGGAGCTTTGTGCATGTTTCTATATACTCCTTCTTTTTTTTTTTTTTTTTTTTAATTTTATTTTAATGGAAAAGGGACTGAGTATGATCTCATCCTTTGTAACGTTAGTGCCCAAGAAGGATAGATCTATCAAGGTCAGAGACTATTGAACTATAAGTTTGGTCACTAGCATCTACAAGATTAACACCGAGGTTCTCTATGAGGCTTTATGAAGTGTTATTAGACAGAATTTCAGAATATAAAAGTGTATTTTTCCCTAGTAGGTGAATTTTAGATGCTGCCTAAGTTGCAAATGAGGTTGTGGATGATGTGAAGGGATGTAGAGCCTTGGATTTAGTATTTAAATTGGATTTTGAGAGAGCATAATATGATAGGGTGAGGTGGGGTTTTTGTAAATAAGGTTCTTGCCAGGGAATGTTTTAGTGAAAGATGGCAGAGATAGATTTCAATTTGTCTTTCTGCTGCTATTTTTTCTTTGATTGTAATTGTTAAACCTAAATCTTGGTTATGAGGGTAGAGAGGAGTTAGGCAAGGAGAGCCCCTTTGTTCCTTTTTGTTCACTTTAGTGGTGGATGTTCTGAGTCTGATGCTTTCAAGAGCTGTAGAAAGGGTTGATTTTAAGTCTTACTATTGGTTCAGAGGAGGCCATGGTCTTCCACTTGCAGTTTAGATGAAACTTACTACATTGTTCTTACAGGATGATAGACACAGCTACATACATTATGATGGGAAATTGAAAACTTGTTCTAGATGTAGGAAATTCTAGATTTTTTAGTCAGTGTATCATTATATTCTACTTGGACGTTTTTAATTCTGTTTTGGTTTCTGTAATTTCTTATTTTTATTTATTTTAAGTTTGTATTGGGCTCCATATAAATGGCCCTGTCATCAGTTGTCAAACAGTTCTTGATGATTTGAAATTATTGTCATTTTATTCTGTCAGTTTTTCCCTCCACCCTTTCCTTCCTCTCTCACTTTCTCTCTTTATCTCCTCGTTCTCTTTTATCCTTCCCCTTTCTCTACTATCCTCAATCACGTTTTCTTTATATTCTTCAATTTTTTGAGGCGATTTCAGGTCTAAATATCAACTTGGCCAAGAGTACTATGGCTGGAATAAATTTAGATTGCCAAAGTTATGCTGTTTTGGCTGGTTGTCAGGTTTTACAATGACTTCTCATTTACTTAAGTGTGCTTTTGGGTGGCAAGTCATGGGCTACTTCTGGAACCTAGGTGGATGTATCACCCTCTAAAGCCTAATTCTCCCCTCCCCTCTCTGAATCCTATTCACGTTTGTCTGTTCCAATTTGGAATACATTGACATACTGAATGGGGCAACGGACAACCAGAATATGTTTGCAAGTTAAGAGGAGAGATTCTAAACTGAGAGGCCAATATTCCAAACTCAGATTCCAATATTCAAAATGCCACTATTTAAAGCACTGAAACGCCAAACAACCTTGGTGAATCTGCTTATTTCTCAATGCAATAACCCTAATTTCGCAGCCTGAAGACTTTTTGAATGAGTGAATCATGGGTGATACAAAGACTAATCGAATAGAAATGAAATGGGTTACCAAGTACCTCTGAATTGAGAATCGAAGAGAAAATTGAAAAGGGAGAGGGAGAGTCATTGGGCTAGTTGTACCTTCTTCAATCTCTTTCAGTGACAGGGAGATGGCTATCTGTAGTGGGACCACGGCATTGGGAGGTTAGAGGCAAATAGGCATGGAAAGCTCAAAATAAATATATAATTTTAATATAAAATAAATGTTAGATTTCTCCCCTTCCTCTGTACAAACCTAGCCACTCTCCATATTCTAGAGTCTAGACTTTATAAAACAGGGGCTCTTCATTTATACACTCCAAACCTAACCCCATACTGTGTATAACGTACCCATACTCTTACCATATACCGTGGCAAACCATGAATTAGGTAACACTATCACACATATTCAGTCTTGTTTATCCAGCTATTACATGTCTCTTTCTCAAAATTTCAGCAAGTGTAGCCCACAAGATCTGAGAGGGTTATGAGAAACTTCCTGTGGTCAAGTGCAAGAGAGAATAACAAAGTTAACCTATTTATTTGGGATATTTGTTGGAAAAGTATGAATGAAGGGGACTTGGGTCTGGGAAATTTGGTGTTATATTGCCTTAATAACTAAATGGTTATGACATTTTCCTTTGAAGATTACGGCTTTATGGCATAAGTACTTAAAGTATGAATGGCTTAAATTCAAATGGGTGGGATGTCAACATTGTGGTGAATGTAAGAAAAGAAATAAAGAAGAAATACTATGCTGCTATGTCTAGGATAAGGTGTCCTCAAACCTGACATAACAAGAAATACCCAAAACAGAACAAAAGAGCAAAAACCCTGTAAAACTTATATATATAGTACAACTAGCTAATCTCTTTGCCTATAAAATACAGTGGCTCCCTTAAAGAACTCAGGCAGCATGCCAAAGAGAATTCATATTACAGTTCTATGCCATAACATATGTAAGGGCAATGATATGTCCTTGAAAACCTCTACAACCAATCAATATGCAGAAATTCATAAATCACTGCTAAAGATTTTACCCTAGAAGGAGCTTTAGAGTCCCACATTGGGTTGTCAGGAAGAAACCTATCCTTAGAGGAACTAATAAGTAAGGAACTGAAAGTAAGATCTGCAAGAAAAATTACTAGAAGAAATTAAGGTTTTGAATTACCATATCTCCACTAAATGTTATTTAGTAATTGATATATTCTAACACTACTAGTGGAAACCTGTGTTGCATCAACAAATAGGGAATATAAAATTTATTTAGAAACATTTGTCTGCCTTGTCACTCTACTTTGAAACTCTGGAAACTTAATGAAAATTTTAACCTTTAACGTATCTACTATGCTGCTATTTCTAGGAAGTTCCTCAAGTTTGGGAGATGTTGGTAATTGGTATGGAAGGGAGCCTAGGTTCTGAAGTTATAGTGAGATGTTTATACTTACATTCATGAAGAGCTAATTATGTAGACAACTAATTATAGGATATAAATAAATAATTCTGCAGAAAATCTAAACACTTGCCCATGGAGGATGATATAATAAATATTGTACTGTATAGATAAGAATTCTAATGACATATTATAACTTTGCTGAATGTGTTAAAAAGTAATAATATAATTCTTGTTTTTCTGTAAAGATAATAATATAATTCTCTTGTTTTCCTGTTAAGTGGTTAATGTTATGTTGATGCTGTTGGCACAGATCTGGTTCTATAGATAGGAACCTCAGTTGCTAACTCAATTACATACCTTGTAATTGCTAACAATAAAACCAAGGGAGACAACCAATGTAAACAATTATAAGTCCAAAATGTTATGCCTAATGCCTATAGGGTTAACTTTTGGTCATTCTCATATTTTTCATACTTTTATCTTGACAAATATAATTATGAGTTATACTTGTTCTATGTTGTCAGGAGAAACTGCTGGAAGAAGAAGATGAAGCATTAATAAAATCAGTTTTCTCAAGCGTAAGTATTACTATACAATAACTGGACTTATCTAGTTAACCTTTCCCACTTTCAAGTCCTTACATTGTATGCATTCTCTCTGCGGAATTAACTGTTTGGTTTGCTTTTTACTATCATAAACAGAAGTCAAAAGAATATGTTAAAAGAATTCGTGATGAAGATGTTGAAGCTGATGATTATGTGGTTCAGGGGAATGGCGAAACATCCAATGATAACCTGAAGGTAGGAAGATTTCTTATGTATTCTCCACTCTACCTATTTTCTAGATTGATACTTGAAGATTTCTGGAAAAGGAATCTGAGAATTTTTATTAACTGATTGATTGAAGCCCTAATTACAAACTATTGGCTTATATAGCCATGGAAATACAATTCAAACAATATTTAGAAGAAACAGAAATCCAATTTTAAAATTTAAAATCTAAAATAATATCTTAGAATCCCTAAAAATAAGGAAGATCAATTTGAATCCCTAGGAAGTAGGGGTTATCATCGATAGGTATAAAATAAAGAAATAATAAAATCTGAGAGTAAATCTAATAAGATTTGATAGGATTTAATAAGATTTGATCTGATTTTTTGATAAGTCTTTCAACACTTTCCCTCAAGCTGGTGAATGGATGTCTATCATTCTCAGCTTGGTACTTAGTTCTTCAAATTTTACCCTAGGAAGGACCTTTGTTAGAATGTCTGCAACCTGTTGTGAAGAGGTATAAGTTAGATTGAACAGTTTTGAATCCAATTTCTCTTTGATGAAATTTCTATCAAGTTCCACATGTTTGGTCCGGTCATGGTGTACTGGATTCTTTACTATACTGATGGTGGCCATATTATCACAGTAGAGGTTGATGGGATAGGTAACCGGTACCCTGATTTCCTTAATAAGGCATTTTAGCCATATGCCTTCACAAATGCTAAGTGAGAGTGCCCAGTATTCTGCTTCAGCATTACTCCTGGCTATTACTGGTTGCTTTTTACTCCTCCAAGTTACTAGATTACCCCACAAATAAGTACAGTACCCAGCGTTGGATTTTCTATCTGTAATTGAGCTTGCCCAATTAGCATCAGTATAGACCTTCACACTTCTCTCACTTCCCTTCATAAATGAAATTCCTTTCCCTGGTGTTTTCTTCAGATACCTCAATATCCTGTAAACAAGGTTCATGTGTTCATTAGTAGGATTATACATATATTGGCTTACCACACTGAGAGGGAAGGATATGTCTGGTCTTGTATGTGAGAGGTAAATAAGTTTCCCAACTAGTCATTGGTACCTCCTAGAATCTACTAGTGGGCTATCTTCTTTAACTCTTAGTTTCAAGTTTGTCTCCATAGGAGTTTCAGTTGGTTTGCACCCATGCATCCCTGTTTCCTTTAGGAGATCCAGGGTATATTTCCTTTAAGAGATAACTATACCCTTTCTGGATCATGCATCCTCCATTCCTAAGAAGTATTTCAATTCACCAAGTAACTTGATCTCAAATTATTTGGCTAAAGTTGTTTTTAAATTCTCAATTTCTTCCTCAACATCTACTGTAACAATAATGTTGTCAACATAGACAACAAGGATATTTTTCCATTTGGTGAATGTTTTATAAAGAGGGTGTGATTGGTTTGTCCTTGATTATACCCATAACCTTTGATTACGGTGGAAAACTTGTCAAACTAGGCTCTAGGTGACTGTTTGAGTCTATACAACGACTTGAAGAGTCTACATACCTTATTTTCCTTCTCATTAATTCCTGGAGGAACTTCCATATACATGTCTTCTTCCAACTTGCCATTCAAAAAGGCATTTTTAACATCAAATTGATGGACTTCCAATCTAAGTTAGCAACCATTGATAGGAGAACATTAATGGTATTAAGTTTAGCAACAAGAGCAAATGTTTCTTGGTAATCAATCCCAGGAGTTTGAGTAAAGTCCGTGGCTATTAACCTAGCTTTATGTCTGTCTATGCTTCCATCTGGATTATACTTTATGGTGAAGATCCACTTGCATCGTGTTGCCTTTTTGCCCACTGGTAAGTCAATGATTTCCCATGTTTCATTTCTTTCCAGGGCAGTGAGTTCCTCTTGTATAGCAGCATTCCATTCTGCACTACTCAAGGTTTCATGTATGTTTTGGGGTATTTTCTCACGAGATAGGTTAGCAATAAACCTGGAATATTCTGGAGAAAGTTTATCATAGGAAACAGAATTCCCAATTGGGTGTTTATTACAAGTTCTTACCCCTTTTCTCAATGCAATTGGCCAACCTAACTGTTCAGTGTCAGTTTCAGGAGGTCTAGAACTTGGAGTTGAGTCTTGGCAGTGCTTAGGTGTGCTGTCTTCTGTACCTGCACTTTGGTTTTTACACTTTCTGTTATTGGTGAGTTCACAGGTTCTGTTATAGGTGTTTCAATTTCAGTTTCTGGTATGGGTGGTTCTTGGTTGGTTGATATGGAACGAGGATTTGTGCTGGATAGTGTGAAATTCGGCTCTAATATAGAAATGGGAGGAGTTTGTGTTTGGCAGTAAGCCCATTTTTCAAAATTCTCCCCTTGAATGGGTTTGCTTGAAAAATATGGGGTAGTTTCAAAGAAGGTGACATCCATAGTGATGTAAAATTTTTTGTGATGGGAGAAAAACACTTGTAACCCTTTTTGGAGGAAGAATAGCCAACAAAGACACATTTAAGGAATTGGGGTTCAAGTTTGGCACAATTATGTATATGAGCAAAACAAGGAAAGCCATAAATTTTGGGAGGTAGGTTGTGAATGTAATTGACCAAGTCAGGAAAAGAGTCAAGCAATTTGTCTAAGCGGGTTATATAATCCAGAGGTTTAGAAGGCATGCGATTAATCAAGTAAGTAGCTGTAAGTAATGCTTTACCGCAATAGGATTTAGGTGCATTAGAGGCAGTTATTAGGGCTCTAGTGACATCTAGCAGCTGCCTATTTTTACGTTCAGAGGTCCCATTTTGTTGTGGGGTGTGGACACATGTGCTTTGGTGAAGGATTCCTTCCTCATGGAGAAATTCCTTTAGGGCAGAATTAAAGTATTCAGTCCCATTATCAGTCCGTAAGATTTTGATGGGTTTTTGGAACTGAGTTGTGATAAGGGAGTGAAAGGTTTTGAAGATGTGAGGGACATCAGATTTTTCTTTTATTAAATATGTCCAGGTGACCCTAGTGTGGTCATCTATGAAAGTAACAAACCAATGTTCTCTAGTCAAAGTTTTTGTGCAGGATGGTCCCCATACATCATTGTGTACTAATGCAAAGGGATGTGAGGGTATGTGGCTGTGTTAAGTTTAAGAACTGTGAGTATGTTTTGAAAATTGGCAAATTTCACACTGAAAGGAAGTAAAATTTTTATTAAATAAACTTGGATACATCTTCTTCATGTACTTGGGGTTGGGGTGTCCTAATCTATAATGCCATAAGGCAAAGTCAGAGAAGTTTGTACAGCTGGAAAGTGCAGAATTTTGGTAGGTTTTCCCATCAAGTAGGTAGAGACCACTCTGTTTCTTAGCACTGCCAATTGTCGCCCATGATGCCAGGTCCTGAAAACAATAGCCACCAGAAAAAAATTTAGTGACATAGTTAAGGTCTTTTAAAAGTTTACTTATGGATGAGAGATTGCAGGCTAGGTTAGAGACCAATACGACTCGATTAAAACATAGTTGTCAGATAGATGGACTATCCCAAACCCAGACACTTTGGACAAAGAGCATATTCATACTCTGATAATAAGGAGATTTGTGATTGAATTAAATTGAAGTTCTCCAGTTTACCATAGGGCATATTCGTACTCTGATAACACCAATGGCATGGCCTTTAATACTTACTGTAATTTTGGTGTTTGCATTTATAAATTTTTTCTCTCTTCTGAGACTGATGATTTCATAAATTTTTTATTTTTTGTTTTCATAAAACTGTTGGTCATAAGTCTTGTGGTGCATTTGATGATATGATGGTAAATATAAAATTTGCTCTGAATTCTATTTATCATGAAAGAAGTTTGAAAGGGAAAGTTATTAAGTGTTCAAAGTATAACAACACAGAGAATGTGAAAAGGGACTTGGGGATTCTTTTCTCTCCCCTTTTTTCTTTTAGTTCCTGGAGCTAAAGTTACAATTAGAAGACTAGCTTAAACACTCTTGTTTTCTTCTAAAATAACCAAACCGAACATAAACAATTTGGAACATGCTACACATGCAGCATTTCCCAACAAATCATATTACTTGTTTTCCCAGGAAGAATGATTAAATTTCTTGAGGTCACTATGGACTTCTAGAAGTTAAAATAGGGAGACATGTTGTACGCAAAAGAAAAACTAAGATCACATGAATCTGGAAATCGTTCCAGGAAGATACAGTGTAATTTCTGGTAGAATCATAGAAACTCTTGGGTCTTAGCGTTGATTAAGGAAGCGGTGACAGTTGCTAAATAGTTTCACATGTTAGTTGTATGTTGAGTTTTATATATGTTAATTTTGTATCTGGGAAATCCTGTTGGCTACCATTTTTCTTTATTAATTAATTTCCAACAGATTAACATTTTGAAATTGTAGAATTATATTGACTTGTATATCCACCATGTCTGCATGCAGAGAAAAAGAATGTCCGAAGAACTTCCAGGAAAAGCAACTGACACTTTGACAAAAGTTAGTTTGGATAGTTCTGGCAATGAAGGTTTGTGCCTTTCTAGGATATGCTTCTTAAGAACACAGGCAAAGCAACTAGATACTATAAACCTTGTTAATGCATCATATACACGGAAGCTTTTGCTTTGTTATACATATTCGGTGGATTCATCTGTGTTGAAAATGATTTTAAGCTAGGATTAGGTCCTCTTTAGTTGCACCAGGTGCAGTTGGACACAGAACCACTTGGTGTGCCTGTGTGGAGTACTTCACCATTTGTGTTTGTCTCTGTCTAACTGCTGCTGTTGAGTACTGGAGAGGATTTTAATCCATTAGGATCTTTGTTTAACAGGGAAAGCTATTTAAGAAGAAAAAGTAAAAGCAGGATTAGGTTCAATTCTCTATGCCAATTTGTAGGGGCAAAAAGTACAAGCAACATAAGAAAAGTTAAAAAATAAAAAAGGATTAGTGACCATAACATCATAAGATATTTAGTAAAGCTACTGACATCTTTCATGTTACAAAATATCACAACATTGTATATTTCCTTGATTTGAAAAGTTCAAGTTGTGACTTTTTCTGAACTCTGTGCCTATAATTTGAGGGAGCAAAGAGTGATATATTCGTTTTTCCTTTTTTCCTTTTTTGGGCTTTGGGAGTGGTTGTAACGTTATACTGATTGATTGGGAATATAACGCATCATGCTTCTCTTTTTGACGAATATATAAACATCATGCTAACAGCTGATTTTTTCCAGAAAATTCACTTGGTTCAGCGAGTGCTAATGGTGCCAAGCCTTTCAATTCCTTGGTGAAGATTAACGTTGTTAAGAAACCAGTAATCTCTGATGTCAAGAGTGCTGCAGAACCAGAACAAAAGAAAGTAGAGGAAGACAGTAAAACTAGCGCCATAAGTGGACTACAATCATTGTGTCAAAATTATGACAGCGACGAGGATTAGTAATTGTAAGATATTGCAGAATAAATTTTTCTCCGTTTTTTTAAAATTTTTTTTTTTAATATTCTTAATACTTGCTTCTATTAGATTGCAACCGTACTTCCACAATGGCTAGCCGGTAACCACTGCTGCTTAATTGAAGATTTGAGTTGTAACTTTGTATATGCGGTGGAGTGGATGTCAAATTGAATTCCATTATAGCCATGAAAATTGGAATACTTTGTATAACGCTATGGCAGAAGTATCTTTCCACACTGACGAGAAATTCTTTCATAGACTTGATGTGTAAATCAAGTTACTAATGAGCAATCATTTGGATGTTTCATTGAACTATTATCAAACATCTGAATATGATTGATTTTGATTGGCTTAGTCTATCAGGAATTGAATATGATTGGCTTAACCTCTCAAAATTTATAAGCTGTGTATGCAAGAATTTCTCACAAATGCCAGCACGCATGGCTGATCTATACCCCCAATGTTTTCACCTGGCTTTTCCCTGTCATCTTATATGCTACTCTCCTACTTCCCACTGTAGGTAACAAAAGTGAATTGTTGGCTATTGTTATATATTATTCTAAGTTTTCAACTGTGCTGAATTATTTGTAAGAATCTAATGATTAGCAATGCTTGGAAAATTTGCTTTGTTCAAGGGTATCTTCCTCCGAGGATAAACGAGACACTTGCAATTCGCACAGCTCTTCTGTGGGCGAAGTCAAACCTGCATTCGGGAGGAATCATCCTCACAGATGCCCAGGTGTTTAGAAGTATGACAATTTGGACGATTCTGAATGGGGAATAACGTTGCAAGATTGTAAAGATGTCTTAGATGACAGGAAAGATATCTCTTTTAAGGTGGATTAGGAGGAATAACAATAAGGAAGCTCGTTCTCTAGCTCGAATCTCTATCTCCCATACTGAGTTTAAAGTGTAGGACAACTTTGATGTACTCTTGTTCTTTCTTTCAATAAGAGGGCTGAAGTCTTCTGATGTCAAAAAGAAAAAAAAAAATAATGCTTGGAAAACTTTAGTCAATGATGCTTGAAAAATACGCGGCAGGCTCCCCTAGTTTTCGGGTATGGTCCTAATTATCTCTTACTATGGCTTCCCTCGGATGTTGGAGCAACCATTGCATTGGCAAAAGTTCCCATAGAATTTAAATTCTTGAAGATTCATTGCAAGAAATTCAACAGCATATCTCACTCTGATGAAGATCATATAGAAATTCACGTTCAGAAATTTCAGTTATGATTGTGAGGAACCTTGCAGGCAAAAAGCAAGATAAACTGGTTGATTCATGGTGATGAGAACACCAAATATAGTCATGCGCTGATTTCCAAGATACGAGCAAGTAGTTTAGTTACTCAGATTCAAAATAGTCAAGGTGAATGGATTGAGGATTCTATCTTCATTGAAGATCAAGCTTGTCCTTACTTTCGGTACACTAATACTTCACAGAATGCCACTATTAGTTCTCATATTCAATGATCTTCACAGCATTTACCTTCCTCCGTTATTTACCGCGCATATAGAAATTCATGAAAGGGCTTTTACCCCGGAAGAAATTAAATATGTAATCTTTGAAATGAAACCAGATATTTCATGCTTTTTTTTTTTTGAACTACTAGGAAATAGTAGGACAGAATGTGATAAACATGATATTATCTTTTCTCTTATCTGGGTTCCTACTTATAAGCATAAACTGAAACTTCATAGCCTTACAACTTAAAGAGTTTATGACAGGCTGTGATAAACAATGTAATTTATAAAATTGTCTCTAACGTTCTGTGCAACAGGCTCAAAATCATCGTTGATGACATTATCAGATAAAAGATCGTCTAATTATAGACCAATATCATTATGACTTCAAAATTAATGAATCAAATCGATCAAACAAGGGGGCTAGAAATAGATGGTATGCTTTGAAAATAGATATTGCAATGGCCTTTGACATGCAAAGGCCTTTGACAAAGTTTCTTGGAACCGTTTGGAATTTGTCCTCATCAAAATGAATTTTCCTAGTAAATGGGTCAATTACATCAAACAATGTGTCTCTCTAGTTAGTCATCAGGTGCTTGTTAGTGAAAGTCCATAAAAATTTATCAAGCCTAAGCAAGGTATTTATCGAGGAGACTCTATTTCACCTTATCTTTCCAATCTATGTGTGAATGTGCTCTCTTGCATGATCATCGAAGCTGAAGCAAGGAAAAATTGGAAGGTATTAAGATCAATGGATGAACAAAACCTATAACCCATTCCATGTACACTGATAACACTACTTTGTTTTTTAAAAGCAAAAGTAAAACTTTTGAGTATGTTCAAAATATCTTGCAAAAATATTGTCAAATGTTTTGTATGGATATAAGTAAGAATAAATCTTTAATGGCTTTCATTTCCAATACTCCCATCTCTTTAAAAAGTTCTTATATGCTATATTTGGTGTTAAATACACTAGCTGGCTTGGTAAAAAACCTTGGTTACTGGTTGATGTGGGGAAAGACGAAAAAACTTATATATGATAACCTAGTACAGAGGATTGAATCTAAGCTTCAATTTTGGAAGGCCAACCTTTAATCTTAAGCAAGAAGATTAACCTTGATTAAATCGGTAGTTAATTTTAGCATTGTTTATCAGTTCTCTTACACTAGTAACAAGAAGAAATATTTTGCAAAAATTGACTTTATAATATCTAATTTCATTTTGGTTTTTCAAGGAAATTAGTCTTGCATGCGTTTGTTGAATTGACACAAATTATGTCAAAATAAAGGAATTAAGGGATTTAGAGATCAAGTCTACCAATCTTTTTAATATTAATGACCTTTTAACAAAACAGGTATCGAGTTATCTATTTTTCATCTTTCTTATTAATCAATATAGTTCATAAAATAAATACACATTTATGAGAGAACCAAGCTGTTATATTTAAGGAGCTAACTCATCTTCAATACAGAAAGGGGTCAATAATGCTCAAAGCCTTAACATATCAAAGTTCTGTTGGCAAATTGGTACGAGATCCGTAATCCCTCTAATCTACCACCTCTGGTGGCTTATGCAACTAGGTCTAGAAACTAATTTTTCATTAGTTTTTGTCCTTATTTTGCATGATGAGCACAAGTGGGATGTCCATAAGCTTGAGCATCTTTATTCTCCAGAAATTAGCAAGAAGATATGTTACTTATCTTTTCTTGCACTAGTTTTCCTGATTCCCTTGTTAGGCTTGGTAGTAATAAAGGCTCTTATTAAGTCAAAGAAGGTTATAACCTCTTAATTTCAAACCTTCAAGTAGAAGTTAGCTAAGGACATTACAGCTTAGAAAGATTTATGGGCTACTCATTTGGAGACTGATTGCCAGAGCTAGCCTTACCTCTTGGTGACATTCTACAGCAACATCTTCTTCAAGGATTTTTAGAATGCCGCTTCTGCTAAAACTCTTTAGACTCACTCGTCTTTCCTGAGCTATTTGGTTCGCTTTACCTTTAAGCTTAAGGATTGACCAATGTCATTAACAAGATGTTATTAAATGATTACAAAGCTGGTCTACAGTCGGCAAAAGGAACCCTTTTCCATTGGAGCCCCTCACACATTAGATTTTAGTTTCCTTATAAAATTTCACTTTTATTCATTATCCATGTTTTAAGGAGAGTTATCAAATGGATCACTGATTGATGGGATTGGCTTTGTCCACAAGGAATTACTATCCAGCTTCTTTCATACAATAGACAATTAGAAGTCTTCTTGACATTGTTGCTTTCAAATCCAGTCAGGATGAGGACCTCCTCATTCTTGGCAAGGATATTGTTTGTCTTCTTTTAGGCGTCACAGTGAAACAACTCTTTCACTAACTTGCTCCCCAGGTTTAGATTCTCTCATTTTCCTTGGAGAAAGAAAGATATAGAATAGACAAAGTTCGCCGTTCGAGTAGGTCTTACATGACCAAAAAAAAAAAAAGAAGAGAAAATCCAAATCCATCGGATAATCATAAAAATATAATTATTCAATAAAAAACTGTCTTGCAAAATTAAACAAAATATTTATGGCTATTAGATTCTTACCATGACTACTAAGTAATCTATGAGGAAAGTGCAAGGCCCTTTTTCTTACATGCTAGACATGTGAACTATTAAATCTTTCCTCTTTCCCCTTCCAAAGCCATCATCATCTATTACATCTTCCAGGAGCAATGAAATCGGCAGTTCTTAATTGCAGAAGTAGCAATCCTAATCTTTGGTTTCTTTGGGAGCACAACTTGGCATGCTTATCTCATATTTATGGGGTTAGCAAAGTTCTGCTCTTCTTACATATAGTTCATTCATCATTATTTCTGGAGAAGTTAACTTGAAATTGTTAGTCCAATCTTCTCATTTTGCTCTAGACGACGCTCTCTTGCCCATTTATTGAGTACTGTTTATGGGGTTGGGATACAGTCAAACAAATCCAAATATCACCAAACCAAATTATGCTGTGAGAAGTGTCACTGATCTTTTCTATCTATTTTTTTTTTTCAATAAAATCTGGATATTAAGCGTCTTTTCATATTTAATGTTATATTTCAGTAATTATCATAATATAAAAGCAATTAAAATATGGTCTTGTCCTACCGTACAGAGGACGATACCACTTTGGTTAAGTGATTATGGGCGTAAATTAGGCTTGATGTGATCAGCATTAATCAGTATACCCGTAAAAGTTGGATTTGGATTTCTTTTATTTAAATTATTATTAAATTTTTATTTAATGATTCAGATTTAATAAATATTAAATAATTTTTGTTAATTTTTTTAAATATAGATTATTAAATTTTTATTAAACAATTCAGATCTTACTAACCTTATCTACATTTGAATTTTCCAAATGCAAAAAAATCCACTTCAGCAAAAGACGACTTATGTTTTGCGATTTATTTTATTTAAACCTATATAATTTCTGCATACCAATGACTCATAAGAAAATTCTCGATGGTGATTTGTAAAGGTCCAATGCCTGAAAACTAAGACGTATAAGTGATCGTGAGACACATAAAAAAACATCACATAAATGCTCTTTCCTTATTTTGTTTTTCTTGAGTCATGAATTCCTGGCATAATTTTGTTTTTAGGACGCGAGGTTCCTAGTTGTGTGCTTCCAGAGTTAGGCTTATAATAGTAGGCTAGTGCAGTGGATGCGCCAGAACGGGATTGAGACTAACTTTGAGAGAAAATTAATAAAAAAATATTAATTAGCTCAGGTACATTTATGCAACAGCTGTTTTAATATAACAGTCCCAATAAAATTACTCTTTTAATAGTTTTCACTATTTTTTTAAAATAATTTCATTAAAATTGATTCACTAAATCAATTACTATAAATGTGCACCAGAAGCAGTTAATATTTTTTTGAAATTGAAACTATCAATTTCGCACAAACTTGGCCTATGGTCAAGATTTTGCTGGTGTGAATATGTTAGTATTTCAATTTCACCTAGGAGGAATTACATCAAAATAGATTCTCTACAGTCATAATTTTAACTACAAAAAGGGCTGTTCTTATTATTTAAATTCTTAGATAAAATTTATCGCCCTTAGTTATTTAAAGTTATCAAAATCGGTAATTTAATTATAAACATGAACTGTTAAATTTACATAATCACTTTAATGTGAACTGTCGAACCAATCTCAACTATTTTGGAATCTCACAAGTTTCTATTGCCAGTAATGCTTCAATGACCTTTGAAGAAGCAGCATAATAAAAACTCAATGAAACCGCCTATTTTTGGGTTAGGTGGACATGGCAAAACCTTAACCCTCGATCTATTGTTTATTTTGTTGGATGACTAAGATTGTGCAGAGTTGATAGCATCAGTTTTCTCCCCGAATTGAGAGGATCCAATTATCTATCCAACATGGGCAATAACGAGCCCAGCTTGATATAGCTTCAGCAAATGCCGCGTGACTAGTGATAACCAACTCATCTACTTATTATTGATGATATCATAAAAGAATATCAAAGTACAATTTTTAAGCGTTGTTATAAAGTTTATCAACCGAATTATAACTTGAAAGTATTCTTTTTGAGATTTAATAATATAGTATTAAATTGTTAAAAAAAATGTCATGTTTATATTATTGAACCAAATTACAAACATACAAAATTTAATATTCATCAACTAAAGACAATAACGTAAATTTCCCAGATTTTTTACATGCCACTCCCTATAAGCATGCTATACTCACATCTCAAAGGATAAAACCAGAGACACATTTTACTCACATGGCAATTTCATTTCCTTTCTTTGTGCAGAATATGTCTAAAATCTGCCATTTAGACTATAAGAATGGGAAAAAAAATAATCTATCAGGGCCTGTGTGAAACTTTGGAACACTATTTACAGAACGCCAATGAAGGGGGGCAGGGGAGAAGAAATCAAACAAGGAAGCATCAAGCAGCAACCTTTGACCAATTAGAATCATTTGTTTTCCGTCGACATCTTTATATATAGAATATGTGTGCAAAGAGAATCACTACCTGATCTTCGAACAAGTTGCACACAAAGTGTGAACTTTGCTCAAACTCTCAAACCAAGATTCAGTTGGCCGAACAGCCATGGTAACGCAAGCATTATCAATTTAAGAAAGACTAAACAAGTACCTTGACCAAAAACTACTGCCAGGAAGCACTCTGTCCATTCGACATGGCTCGAGCCTCGGCCAAAGAGACAGCCATAGCTAGCATCATCTGCTCCTCAAAACTCTCGGGAACAATGGAGTCTGTGGCATTTTCAAGGTTGCCTTCAATGTCATCAGACCGTGGTAAAGAAGATAATCTGCCACCATCTGCTGCAACAGAGCTTGTGTAACTGCTCACTGCTTCAGCCACCTGTGGTCCATGGTCCAAGTCCCATTCACCATGACCCCTAGTCATGGCCAAAGTGTCATCTGGTGGCACCTCGTTCATGTTGTCTGTAGGCGGATAACCAACGGATTCTCTACCCAACCGATTATAAAACCTATTGGCACCTTGTATGTTGAATGATGATATATTTCCCTCGGTGGAGCTTGTAGATGATTCTCCCCCCATTTGTTGACGCTCTGCAAGAGCAGCAATTGCACAGGCAAGGCCCCCAGAGGGTGATGACGATGATCCAGTCTGTGGACTCGTTGCAGATGAAACATAGTGATCGTTTATCATATATTGCCCAGAAGCAACATCAGGATAAGATAAATTTCTCTGCCTGCCACTCTCCTGTAGTACAATATATACACTTCTTTTTCAGTCAATCAGAATCATCAAATAAACAGGAGTGTGTCAAAATTGTTAGTCACAGACAATTTTCCAGCAGCAAATGCGGAAATTGGGAAGGAGGGGAAGGAGCCAAAAAAGAAAAAAGCAATATTGCATGATAAGTTTCTTTTTCAGAGGAATCAAATAATAACCACTGGACTGCCATTGAAAGCTAACAGTGACGAACTTGGATGGATAAAATATTAATTGAAATTCAATGAAGCATGAGCTATGTTGTTGAGCTTGGAATATATTGAAATAGGAAGTGTGACTCTGTTTATTGATTATTATATAAATTATCGCATAATGCATCAGATTTATGTTTTCAAGGTATGAAACTTCAATACGTAATACATGAAAGTTTCTTTACTTGTCTTTCTAAACGGAGATTTGGTTGCAAGTATCAAGCATAGACACAGACATGGGGATGAGGTACAACCTAACATGGATGATGTGACACAACAAGCAGCTGAGTCAATAGAACTGGATTCAAGGGATGCCTATTTTTCCACATCACCAATCAAGTCAAAAAGGACGAGGCAGAAAGAGAAGGCTGATGCTTACCAAATACAAGCACACAGCATATATTAAAAAATTCATGTACATAAGTATCCAAAAGAGCAAGCATGAAAACACCAAAAAGCATCAACGATGCTAACTGAATAACTTGCGTTCACAACTCTACATAGTTGCACAGGTATAATACTGTGTGTGTGTATGTGTGTACCAAAAATATGGCTCGTATGTGGCAACAGTTAAACCACGTCTAGAGAGTGTCTTAGAAGTATAAAAATGAGTTAGACATATCGAGTGTGCTCAACATGTATTTAAGTGTCCAGTATGAGGAAAAGAATTCCTGAAGTGTGCCCCCATAGTCAGTAACTTGTTTCACTTCTACGGTAAGAGCAGGATTGCATGATATTCATTTGGCATTTTACATTTCTGCAACCAGATCTATAGAAAAAATGGTCAATAACTATTTAGCCAAACCACCCATCTTATTTTACGTATCACATTACCATATATAACTAAATAATTGGGCCACATAGCACTGTGATGAATAGAGACCCTTTACTTCATACCTATATTGACAGGCATATGCATTTCCTCAAACAATAACCTATGTCTTTAGAGTCTCAAGAATCTATACTAGCCAACCAAAGCTAGCATTATTATGTTTATATTAAAATGAAATGTATAATGACAAGCCACACTTAAAGTAGGAGATATCCTAAAGCTCATAACAAAACCAGAAAAAGACAAAATTGTCAATATGAAAGAGCAAACTTTAGGGGCTTTAAACCGAGCACCATTATAAAGACATTTAAATGTATAGTTCTATATTCTGTAAAGCAGCCATTCAAATTTCATACTCAAGCTGTAGACCATGGTCAATCATGAATAATCATATACGTGTTTCATCCCAGATCACTTCCAGAATTAGTGAAAAGGAAAAGATCAGATGCAGAAAAGACAGAAAAAATTATCACACCCCTTTGAAAAGGTTTACTTGTGCTTTAATCTCAACATTGTCTAGAAGTAATAAAGTGAAAACATAGATGAACAATTCTACATTTGATTGACCAGGCATCAAATGATAGAATTACAATGTGAGATTGGAAGAATTTTTCTGAAAATAAAAATTGGGAATTACATTTTTTTTTATTTAAGATCATTGGTGATATTCAATTTTACTAAAGAATTCCATACTCATTTGCATTTCAAGTCGTTACCTGGATTGAGAGCCAGACTGCTTCCATGACCATAATGTCCTCAAGGTCAATATCAAATTCATCATCCCTGCGATGTTTCAATGTAAGAAAAAACGTTTTAGGTAAGCATCCCAATTAAGACATGAAAGCATTCAAGCACATGTGTGCATGACCCAGATAGTAGCATCTAAATGCTTGCTGAACAAAAGACATCAACCTAATTGGCCAAATATCTTCATGAGGCTCCACTAGTGGACCTCACATGTCACCATGAATACAAATTCATGACAAAGTATCATAAATACTCCTAAACCTCTAATACCATTACATAAAATGTAAAATCTACCTTGAGATATGAATAGATAAAACATACAAGGTGTACCATTGGAGTCAGCTCAATGGTTTGTTGATTGCACAAGTAAAACATGGTAAAATTCATATCATTTTCTCCCATTTATTATACTGACCTTCTAATACTCCATTTCTTAAAGAGTCTTCTTGTCAAATATACATATGACTTTCAATTCAATTCATGCATATGTAAACAAGACAGCTGACAAGGACAAGGGAAAAGTTATTTAGTCAGCAAAAAGGAAGAGGCAGCATCTTTTTGTCCCTTACTTTCTTTTCTCTTTTGGTGGGGATAAATTTAGCATTAAAGTTGGAAAAACTCTTCTGAACTCTATATTAATTAATCTGCCTTGCCATATGAAAGCATCAATTTGAGTTGATTAAGCAAATATCCAAAGGACCAAATATTTGGATGGGCCACCTAGTCTGTCTCTTGAGTCCTCATTTTTCTAAAGCTAGTCAGTTGTAACATTTGTGAGACTGCGCAATTCTGCCTTTCTCACTACTGTTCTACCCATATCCATCCATATAGGTAAAACTGCAGATAAAGAATACAAAACAGGGAATTAAAATGATGAGCAATTTCTCACATCAACTATCCTATTCAGCAGCCTCTCCTTTATGTAAGAAATTATAAGCTTAAATTTCTCTTAATAAATAATTTATCAAAATCCAACTGGAGTATTCCACCATAAAAAAATCCCAGTTGGTGTAAGCCTGGTTTGAAATTGATGGAAATGACTTATTTATGCTTCAGTGTTAAGAAGTAATAGGAACAAGCAGTTTATTGATGGTTTGAATACAATCCAAAAAGAACTATAAAAGAAAATTTTTGATACCTACTATTGCCTTTGGTATTCAATAAGAAAATGGCCTAATAATTACTTAAATATGACTTAGGATCACAGGCAATGCAACTAGGTAGTAGATGATTGAATAATCTGGGAACAACTCCTGCGCGGAAAAGATTGGATGGCTTATTTCGTTGATCAACCAAACTCAATGCTGGCATCAGACCTGATAACAAATCAGCTGCGAGTGCAATCTCTTCCATGCTCAGCCCATGTGCCCAGACGATCAACTTCTCAAAGATTCCAATGCAACATTATGTATATTTATTGCTTTACATCATAGGTTAAACATATATCTCCTAAAATATAAGCATCTGAGGCAGTTTTCAAACTATTTAAATTGAAATAATAATTTTTTATTCAGCAATGTTTGATGTAAAGACAAACAAATAGATGTCAACTCCTGTACCAAGTTGGAATTTAAAGATCCTATGTTCAACCAAAATCTGACTAGTATACATTTCAACAAAGCACATCCCACAAGCTCAGACAACTTGGGAGCAGAAACCATTGTCCAGATGAACAAGCTTAAACAAGAAGTCTCCTCACAAATGCAGCTCAGCTGAGTTCAAACATCTTAAAGAACTGCCTGGGCCCTGAATCTACTGTCTTCCGTTAATTTATGATTCGAAGTCAGTCATACAAGTCAATTCTCAGAATTAAATTTAGTTAACTTTTAATGAGACAAATAAAAATATGCATGCTCCTCACAACCTTGATGTTAGAAGCACATGTCTGAGGTGCAGATTATTGACTCAAGCACAGAATTCATACCAGATTAACAAGTTTAATGTGTCTCGTTTATAGTAGACTCAATACTTACAACCCAAATAGATATGAGTATAATCTTATCAATTAGAACATTAATGGGAAATGAAACACTTGGAAGAATCTACATTTCAAGAACTTAAGTTAAGAACTCATAAAAGTTTTAAGAAATTACACATTTCAAATCATTTTAATTCTCCCATTTATTGACTTGAAAAGATAGATATCAGGCAACATATTGAGAGAAAATTGGAAAATCAACACAATTGAAAAAGATATGAAGACTAGAATACCTATTGCTCCTAGCAGCTGGAGGAGGTCTAACCATTGGGGTGACACATGAGTCATGTGAAGAAGCAATCTCCTCGCCTTCAACAACAGAGATTGAAGATGCAGCCACTACAAAATTAAAACAAAAGAATAATTTATACAAGAAGAATGATTCAAATAGAGATGAAATCCAGAGCTCAAGAGAAGGACTACCTGCATTTGAGCTGTATTCAACATCTGCAGGTGCCACATTTCCATCTGATGAGCTTATTTCAAGTCTTTTGTGCATTCTTTCCTCTTCATTCTGAAGCTCCTGCTGCCGCATCCTAATTTTTGCCTCAATAACACGTTGTTCTTCCTGAACAATTAAGAGTATGCAAGTTTATATTAATCCATCAAGCAAATATAGTGGCAAACACATTCCAAAAGTCAATAACTATGGCAGATACCAACTTACAATCTGCTCCAATCCCTTTTCTTCTTTTGATTTCACACCACGATACTCCACAGCATAATTTGCCGTTTTGCAGAAAGGACATCTTATATTGTTAAGGCAAGAAATTATTATTAAATTTTTAATCAATGAAAGATGGCATTGGTAGGGTAAGCAATTATATCTTATATCACTAGGTATAGAAGACAAGAGGCTAGTAATGGAGGATACTGTGTAGGCCGAGTTGAGTTTGGAACTTTCATCTGCAGAAAGCACTCTGGTAAAAGGGAGTAAATTAGATTGCCTACAAATAGTATTCAGAGAAATTACTAGCGAAGTTAAGAAAATAGTTACCTGTACAAATGCTCTTTGTGCAACATCTTGATCGGTTTAGACTTGGATAATACTAAATTAAGTAGAAAAGAAGAAAAATCAAAAAATGAAATAGAATGATTAAAAAAGTCATACAAAAAGTTTACAATTTATAGTAGACTTAAATAAATAGACCAAAATACTCCAGATACTTGGGTTCCTTGTTAATTATTTTTGAAACCCACTCAAAATGTTACAATTTCCATCATTTTTCTTCCAGAAAAAAGCAGGTTTATTTGCAGTTAATAGCTTATCTTTCGTCAGTTGAAATGACTTCTTTGTTAATTCATGGAAGAAGTACAGTAGAAGAATTGGCTCATAGGAACTAAGATTCAAGGTACACAATAAAAATACCAGAAAGCATATCGGGCACTCCTCAAGATCATAGGCACATTCTTCATCTCCGGGATAGCAGGGTGCAAGCTTTGATTCAAGTATTAGCTTTCTCAGCTTTTTGTGATCCACATCTTTATGATTGTACAACCCCTGTGGTCTCGTATACTTTTCATCTACCACTTGTCTCTTCCTCCCAAGTTTATTACCCATCCAACAAAGTTCAGTTATTCCACTATCCTGGTTATTTTTTGGTTATTCTTCAACAACATCAAACACCATAAAAACAAATTGCAAAAACCATTCCCTAAAAAATTATTCACTTGTACATATTGTAACAGTATCTGAACACAAAATAGATTGTATTAATGACATACTCAACAAATGATAATTGAACAGTATTGTGCACTATCTAGTGCGTGATATACAATACAATGAACAGAGAACCAAGAGCCTTTCAGCTCAATTCACTGAGCTTGTTGCAGAAACACATCCCAATAGTCCTGCAGTTCATCAAGAATGCAGAGAGATAAGAAAAACACTCAGAAGGCCCACGTTAACAAGAGCAAATGAGGGAAAACCCCGAAATCCGCACAGCAACAGTATTGCTCAAGACTCATAGTTACTCCGATTCTCTACAATTTATTTCCAAAACGGACTTCCATGGCAACAAACAGAACAGAAGCAAAAGCTAAAGCTAGAATTCATAACTTGATTGTAAGAATTAGCTAGAAAGAATTAGACACCTAGTGTCACATTCGATACAAATTTGAGTCCATTAAATATGACAACACAATAATCAAATCACACTAACAACATCAAGAACCCTAATTTTGGGTCTGCTGCGCTCCAAACTTCAACTGGCCAAAATTTGGCTCAGTACCCACATTGCCAGAAGCAAAAAAAGTCAAGAAATGCAATAAAATCTGACAAAAAGCGCAAAATTAGCCATAATTGCACTATCAGCACCAGCGTAGCAAGCAATCTGTGCATACAAAATGAAAACAAACACATAGGCACATACGACTAGCCTTGGTAGGAAAAAAATAGTGAAGTACTTACAACATGAAAGCGAAACTCATAAACAAATAGTAAATGAGAAGAAGATTGGAATTCAAAGAACCTGAAATACTCAGAACGATTGCACAGGGAGAAAGGGACACAAGGAGAGACAGAAATTCTCTGAGAAGGAGGAGAAACTTCTCTCTCTCTCTGTGGCTCGATTTTGTATTTCTTTTATATAAAATAATTTTTCTGTCTGTTCCTTTTAGCTTCTGTTTCCATCCGAAGGCAACCTTCAGAGAGAGAAAGAAATGGGACGAAGGAAGGCTGGAGTAGTGGACGAGCAAAGAATCATCCTTCCGTAGATTAAAGAAGCCATGTCCACGCGCTCTTTCATCGCGTGCATGTCCTTATTTAATTATTTATTATTATTATTACATGTTGAAACGAAAGGTAATTAATATTCAATTATTGTAGACCAAATTCTACCGTAAGTCTTGGGTTTAATATTAGCAAAATTTCCTATTTTAGTTGAATTTTATAATTCCATCTAGAAAAAGAAAACATTTTCTATTTTTCACCATATTAAAAAGTGAGTATTATTATTATTATTATTATAAGAATATCGATAAATATTTAAATGCCTTTTAAAATTTTAAAATTCAATTTAACAATAATTTACATGATAAATCTACAAAACAATAATAGTTACTATCAACAACAAAAAAACAATAGTGGCCGCTAAATTTAGTTCCATGGGATTCAAAGATTGAAACTGATATTGAACCGATCAACAAAAATTGAAATTAATATAACTAATAATATTTAAGATTTCTGTAACTTTTACTTTTGGAAAAAGATTATATACATTAAAAATTGAAGATAAGAATACATTTTTTAATATGGTAATTTCTAAATTTTTACTATTTGTATATTTATAACTCCAAACGGTTTGGCACAATTAAAAAAAGAAAAAAATACCGCAACTTGAATTGTCATTAACAGCCATAAAACCTGGATTATCCGAAATATCATGAGCATTAACTGTTTTGAATTTCAATTTTAGATTATTTGATAAATGTTCATATAATATATAGTAAAGCTTAATATTCAAAGTTTTCTGGTCTTAATATTAGTCAGGGTATATAAATTATCTTTCAGTGTCTAAAAATCTGTTCAAAATGGACTTAATATTTATGTTTTGTCTACAATTCTGTTATATAGGAATATTTCTCTAAATTTAAATTAAGCTTTCAGATCAAAGATTAAGTTTTTTATTAAAATAAGATAACTTTATATATTTTTTAAATTACATTATGACGTATGATTATTGTATATAATTTTATTATTTTTAAATTAAATCATATACTTTTGTGTTATTATTGATTAATTATATATTTATTATGTATTTATTTATTAAAACAATTTATAGCAATAATATAAGTAAATGTATTTAAGTTTAATTTTAAAAGTTTTCAAAATCACAATTTTTAATTGGTTCCAAATATTTCTTTTAACTTATAAATCAATTAAAATGACTTCTTTTCACACGAATTCAATTCAATTCAGTTAAAAAAAAATAATTATACAATATATTTAGTTTAATTAACTGTTTAAATCTTTCCATCTAACATTGAAAATAGTTTTGTAAAGTTTTGAGGTCAACTAAATTATTCAAAGATATTGTACTCATTAATTGGAGATTTTGATTGCTGTGATATAAAGTATCAACCTACAATTATTCTGAGATTTAAAATAAATTTTATTAACAATTCATGAGGTTATTCAAAACCAATCATTTATCATTCAACCATTATATGGCAATGTATCATCATTTTCATAGAAATAGTAACGAAAAAAATAACATGCTTAATTATTTCTTAATATTTTAATTTTACTAAGTTTAAAAAGATAGTTTCACATTTCAAAAGTTAGTTTAATTCTAATGACAATTTTAAAATATTATAGAATTAATCATATATAAGAGAAATTTGCTTTCAATAATCTATGTCTCAGGAATTTTCATCACACCTTAACTAACAAATTTTTTTCAACAATTATCTCACTAAGAATTAATCACTCGATTCTTTGACAAATAAAATTATAACTATTAGTTAGAATACAATTTTTTCTATTTATCCCGCTTAATCAAAATGTCACATTTCAACTATCACTATAAGATAATTATTATTACATTTTAGCCAACAAAATTATTCTTCTTAATAAATATGTGACTCTAATGATAAAATTAAGACATAATTAGGTAATAATAAACCAAATTATATATAAACTAAAGGACACACTTTAAAAACACAATAGGACTACATGACAAATCATAATAATAATAAATCACCAAATGTAATTTAGTATTAAAAAATAAAGTTTTTCAGTCTATGAAAGAGGGAAAAAATCACAAAAAGTCAGTATTATTTTTTTTTTTAAGGAAAAAATAAGAAGAGGGTATAGGAAGTGAAATTTGAGACCACAAAAATGTAGTGGGCATGGACATATGGTCTTATGATAGGCATTGATTTTTATTGTAAAGCAAGTGGGTATGGTCAATGAAATTGTTTCTCTTTGTCCCTATTTGCAATCATATGAGACCGTTAAAATAGTTTACCAAAATTCACACCAAATGATGACTATCCTTTCACGAACTCATTTTACAAGCAAAGCTTAAAATTATTTTTTAATAATTAACACAAATGCAATATAACAACATTGTACCTACCCCATAAACAAAGGGACACTCACCTCTCTATTAGCTTTGTTTGAATATAATATTCAACCATAATTCCCCTTCCTATAAAAATCCCTCCTTGTGGATTAGAAGATCTCATACATCAATAAATACCTTGCATAACTTTAGGAATCATTTGGTACAATTTAATATGACATCATATTAGAATAGAACAAAATATTATTATAGTCCCTTATTTATTAATTTATTATTAATTTGGTCTCTCACTATTATGAATGATAATACATTTAATTTAAATTTAGTCAAGACCTAAAGTTCAAATTAGTGAAAGATCAAAAGTAGTAATATTCATGGGAGTGAGGGATCAAATTAAGAATTAATTGCTAAGTGAGGGATTAAAATAATATTTTATTTGATTATGTTATCACCTATATTTAAAAAATTTAGAAAATTGAATTGGATACTTTGTTTAATAAGTTCATTATGTAATCACATTGTAGCCTCTAAAGATGTCATCCTAGTATCAAATTACAAGGAAAATGTTAGCATGTGATACTAAACATAAAATGTAAAACTAAATATAAATATTTCACATATTTTGAAATAGTATAGCATGTATCAAATAGCCTTCTTAATCTTATTCATTTACAGTATATTGCAACCTATAGTAAAAATGTTAATTAATTTCATAAATAAATAATAATGAATAATATTTATGACAAAATCCCTCTCTTTTTATCCTTTGCATTTGAATTGTGTTCTGTGAACAGATGGGGTTTTGTTAATTAAATTAGGGCAATTGGTCTTGGAGGCTGAGACAGTGGTTTTGTTTGTGTCCTGTTGTCCTAGTTCTCTTGCTTGCCTCATGAAAACCTAATCAAAACATTATTATAATTAACTATAATTTAGAGTTAATTTATAATATCCATATAACAAGTTATTGGTTAATTATGAACTTGGCCCATTGTTGGTATGGCTAAGCCCAGCCCAATGTTCCAATATTGTCATCCCAGGTCATGTTTTTGGTACTGGGCTTCTAGGCTTTATTTAGCTTTCAATAGAATATTATTTTAATCTTTTACATATAGGATATTTTTTAATTTATTTTTTCATGTGCTTTTTAATCACCTGTGACTTGTTTGGTATGAAGAAAAAAATTGAAAGAAAGATTGTGGAGGTAGCTCTTCCCAAGGAACTCATTATTATGCCATCCGTCCAATAAAAAATAAAAATCATTTAAATTAAATTAAGGTGAATAATAAAGCAATTTGACATTGTATTTACTTATATTTCTTTTCCATTTCTTCATAAAACCAATTACTCCCATTTTCTTTACTTTCTCTGTTATTGTTTTTGATGTTTGATTTTTTATCTTTTTCCTTTCCCTCATATGATACCAAACAAAGGATAAATTCTTTTCAATTTGGGTTTGGCTTGTTATGGTTCTATGTTGCATAAAAATGAGAGTTTCTAGCTAATTTAACCATCTTTCATTGTTCAATAATTGGCTTAATTGTTGCACTAATTTTTTTTAACTCTTTGTTTACAGATAAATATTTAAATAAGAAGATAATAGGCAATTAACTTTTTCTTTCCTTTCTACCCTTTTTCTTTCAATTTCTTTCCTTCTCTTCTCTTTTGAAATCCTAAACATAAGAAAAGTAGAGGGGGAGACAATCCATTCCATTAATTTCAAATTTTATTAAAAATAATGCAAACTGTACCTATTTGAATGATATAAAAAAGGATTATCTCCATTTAATAACTAAATGCAAAGAATAAAGAAAGAAAACTCGAGTTGAAAGGATGAAATTTTTAATATTATATTATAATAATTTTTTTCCATTATTTAAAACCAAAGCAAATAAACGGGGTTAAAGTTTTAAACCCATTATAAACCACCCAATTCTATAACTTTTGAACATGAATTAATACCACCAATTGGGATTTCAATAAATACTCTTCTTAATATACCACGTAGTTTCTAATCATATCAATAAAATATTGAATCAAATTGCATATTTTTTACAATTTTGAACATTATTAAGTATTCTAAGCTTCTTGAGATGAATTCTCAATTAATAAATAAAAAAAAATACATATATATATATATATATATATATATATATACTTTAGAACCCAAATTTAAAAAGATAGTAAAATAAGGAGCATATAATCTCTTGAGGAAAAGCAGATCGAATATCAATTTTTCAACAAATCAATGGCCAATTCTAATGCATAATGACTGTTTATCACCATTTTGGATGAGTTTTAATTAGATAGTTTGTAATTAACTAATTATTATCATGATTTTTTTTTTTTGCTGCAAAACCTTGAAACAAAATCCAATAAGTTTAATGAGAATTGCTTTCTTCAAGTCCATGTACATATAAATACAACCTCATCAAACAGTACTCAACCCCACACCATCCCAATTCATATCTAATTACATCAAAATAAAAATTTAATTTAAATATATTTTTCAAACATGGATTCCATCAAGGACAGCTAGATCTTTACCATCCTTGTGACTTGCTTTAGTTACACCTTTTAATCTGATCTAGTAGCTACTATAATGTTTTAAATTCACTACACATAGTTATTTAGGTTTGTAATTATACGGTCAGAAATCAATAATTAGGTTTGTAATTATCATAATTGTATGCAATGGAGTACTGCAATTCTAATTTAAAACTTGAGATATAAGTATAAAGAAAAGGGTTTGAGTAAATTACACTTTTTGTCTCCAAAAAATTATAAAATTTTAAGTTGGTCCTCGAAAGTGTAAACTTGTTGATTTCATCCTCTAATGCTTTTTGTAAAATCAATTTAATCCATCTATTTCTTATAATGACGTGAATTATCCTTTTTTCACCACCTAACCTAACAAAATCTTTATGTTACCTGGATAAATGTTGAAGCTTAATTAGTGTTCATAAATATCTAAAACTTTGACTAGATTACTAAACTTTACAATTTTTTCAAGATAATTTTTTTTTTGTGCAACTATAAAAATAGTTGTATTGATCCAATCACTATATTAAGCACTAAAAAAATAGGTAACAATGATATGTTCAAATATACTAACTATATAACAATTTGTAATAACTTATTGTATTTTTTATTTTGATCCCATTATTAATTTTTAGATTTTATTCATTAATGCAAAATTCTTCTAAAAGTTTTTAATTTACTCTATCTACTTTTAAATTTTCAGTAACTCTAGATATTGGTTTATGAATTTTTCAACTCACTCTTGTACTTTGTTTATTTTTCAACAATTCTTCAACTCCTAATCTCATTCATATTTTTACTTCATAAATTAATGTTTTGTAGATTTACTAAAAAAAAATAAAAAGTCGAGGAAGTAAATTAAAATTTATAAAAAATTTTTTGATTCATAAATAAAATCTAAAAGTATTAAGGGTTAAAGCATAAATATAATAAATTATTTTAAGTTGGTTATATATTTTGACATATCATTACCTTTTATCTTTTTTATAGTGTGTTACATAATAATTATACTGATGCAACCAATTTATAATCACATCAAAACCTTTTATTTTTTTCTTAGTATCTCACATAATAATTGTATGCTACCAATTTATAGTCACAACAAACATACTATATTTCCAACACTAAAAAGGATCATTTCATTACATAATAAAGAATTCATCATCTTATAGAAACGAAAAGTATATATAATTTATTGAAAGAATTATTACTGGTTGCTTCTGTTACTCTCTCTCTCTCTCTCTCTCTCTCTATATATATATATATATATATATATCTGTGCCTAGCTTCCTAACTATATATATGGGATTATAGCAAGACTTCACATGCATATATACATATATCCAAATAATATAAACAAATATTTCAAATATTTTTTATTCTTAAATTTCTATCTAATCTTAATGATAGAAACTAATCATTAAGAAAATTGTGTTTATATCTCTTAGTCTTCTTATACTTGTTAGTAATGGACAAAGAGAAAATTATGTAACTCTTTTATTAGTGGAAAGCCCATTTTCTATACAAAATTTTATTATCAAATAACTACTTTTATTATCTGATTATTAGATAGTTTCTTATTGACCACTCTCTAATTAGTTATAGACTTAAGAAACTATCTCACAATTAATTAATTTGAAATTAACCTATTTAACAATTTATTTATTTAACCAATTAATACTCAATCAATATTAATTGGGCCACTTAAATCTTATAGATTGAGATGCTAAAATTGTAAAGCCAATTTGAAAGCCACAATGCTCATTAGAACTGACATTTCAAAAATTTTGCATACAATTGATGTTTTCTCAGTGCCTTATCTGATGTTGTTCATGCTCTCTTCAACTCAAGAATATACTTACACGTTATCCAGTCAAGAAAAGGTTTAAAAACTCTATTCATAAAAAAAGAGATTGACAAAGTGGCCAGCAAAATTGCTATCATAACATCAATTCAAATTCCAATAGATGCTCTCTGTTTTTTGAGGAAAAAAAAAAAATAAAACATTTGGTTTCTATTTATATAAATAAAATTAACATTGAATTTAAATGCACTCGATCTTACGCTTTTGAGAACATCATAGCGTATTCGTTCATAAGGGGAATCCTCAAGTAATTGAAAGAAAAAAAAAAATTTTTTTTTTTACAAACCAAATTTTAAACTAAAAAGCCCGCTAGGTACTATTTCTTCGGATGCCTAGCAAGTTATCAGTAATATTAAGGCACACCCAAAGGATAATTCAGAGTATGGACTAGTTATTAAAAATTGTCGTTGTTTCCTTTTATTTAGGAATGAGATTTCTTGTGAGTGGATTCGAAGCCAAGTAAATATGGAGGTGCATAGACTTGTTAGAGTCTCCATACACCATATTAGCTTTCAGATTTGGAATATACTTACTTTCTTTCAATTAGGGCAATACGTTTTTCTAAAAAAATGCATTAAATCTCTTGAGTTAAAAAAGATATATAAAACAGAAAAAAATATTAGTTAATCTTAGTACACTTATATGACAGTTAAATTAATGTATCAATTACAATAAAATCATTTAAAAAGAAGAGTAAAGGTTATTAAAAGAATAATTTTATTAGAACTAATATATTAAATTAGTTGTCACATAAGTGTATCAGAATTAACTAATAGTTTTTTGATAAAATAGGAAAAATGGATATACATCTTAGAAAACATTTGTTAATAACAAAATTTTCCAATTAACATGGTGACAGCAATAAATAGTTTGTCGTTAACTAATTATTGTCAGGATTTTCTTTCTTGAAAAACCTTGAAAGAGAATCCAGTAACTTTAATGAGATCCACTTTCTTCAAGTCCAGGTGTATATAAATACAACCTCAAACACTAAACCCCACCATCCCATTTCATATCGCATTACAACAAAATTAAGCAACCATAGTATCCTTCAAACATGGATTCCATCAAGAACAGCAAGATCTTTGTCATCCTTTTGCTTCTCTTATTCACTGCTGGTAATAATAGTTGTTAACTTGCTTTAGTTATGGCTGTTCTTGAATCTAATCTGGTATATAGATACTACTATGTTTTAAATTCCCATACATAATTAGGTTTGTGATTATTATAAGGAAAAATTTTATATGCAATTGTTTATATTTTTGTTGTGCAATTATCTAATTAAAGTATAATAATTGTTTAGCTTTTCAATTATATCAAAATACATATAATATATGATTATTGCATATAATTGTATTATTTAACAAATTAAATTATATATTATTATTAGTTACCAAACACTTATTATATTTTAATTGAAAATATCATAGTAAAGATATGAGAAATGTTGTACAAGTCTAATCGTTATCATAATTGTATGCAATCCAATTGGATTACAACTCTAATTTAAAACTTGAGATAAAAAGAAAGAAAAATTAAAAAAACAAAGAATGAAAAGGGTTTGAGTAAATTAAAATTTTGTCTTTTAAAAATGATAAAATTTTAAAGTTAGTCCTCTTAAGTGTAAACTTATCAATTTCTTCCTCTGATTAATACTTTTTTTCTTTTTCAAATCATTTTAACGTGAATTAAACCTTTTCGTTTCATCTAACCTAGCACAATCTTTATATTACTAAGATACAATGTTGAACCTTAAGTACCGTCCAAAAAAGTCAAACATTTTCTCTAAAGTGACTAGATTTTAAAACTATAATTTACAATTTTTTTAAAATAAACTTTTACGATGATTTTTTAATATTTTAAACATCATAAAAGAATTCTACAACAGTCATTAAAAACATCATAAAAACTAGTGTCATCATACATACATGTAAGCAATTCAATCAAATGCATGATATTCTAACAAATAAAGAGACTTAATCTGTTCAAAAAATAAATTTGAGAGACCACTTATATCTGAAGAAACTAAATTAAAAATTTATCTCTTAGAAACGAAAAAATAGGATAATTATTCAAAGCATTACTAGTTGCTTTTCATAATGATCACTTGGTGATGGTGCAGGTAGTGAGGTTATAAGGGCACAAGCTACCCAAGTTTGTGTGAAGCTGATAAAAATGGCGAATTGCATGACTCCCAAATGCGATGACTTGTGTGTGAAACTGTATGGAAAAGCAATAGGACTTTGCGCCGATTCTAAAACATGTGCTTGTAATTACCTATGTGGCTAGCTTAATTGCTTACTGTAACGTGTTATTGTTGTTAGCAATATTTATTGCACATGATCAGAGATTATAGAATCATTAAAATTATGGTAACATTTATATGTGCCTTGGAGAATAATTACCTTCAATTAACATAGACTCAATTTATTTTTATTTTGATCAAATGTTGAATGTCCAATTATTAATTCAACAAAAATACACTAATAATGCATTAATTTTTTTTTGAAGGATATCATAATAAATTAATGTTAATCTATAAGTAAATTTAAAAATTATTTCAACAGTTGTTTCATCAATTAAATTCATTTAAATGAATTCTTCAAATTTATATCTTTATAATATCAGTAAGATACATGGGCTACAATGCATTCCTTTTTTTCCCATGCTCCCTAGTGTGATCTTGCATTGGAGTTGGGTAAACTTGATTTAAAAAACTTAATTTTGATTAATTGTAATTTTGTACGACAATAATTAATGTTTAGAAATTTTTACTTCACATTTTCATTTTATGATCAATATAATTCATCCAATATAAATGCAAATTTTTTTTGGAAGACAAATATAATTAAAAAAAAAAGTTTAATACTTGCCTTCATTTTGCTACGATTCTACCCCTTCGTTTTCTTCGTCCCTTGTCTTCCCCGTATAAATCTTGTCTTCACTTGAAAACCGTTTGAGCAACGGTTTCCTGAAATAGCCGCTTCAGGTCTTTCTCTCTCTAAAACTACTTCTACACACCCTCTCCTTCTCTCTCTACTGGTTCAAACATGGCTTCTTCTGCTGGCACAGCATCTCCTTCTCCAAGAAACAAGACGACGTCGCTTTCTTCAAGTTTTGCTTCACGGTCGTCTCCTTTCTTGACGCGCTCATCCTCTCCGACGTGCTCGAGCCTTTACGCCCCTTCGTCTCCGTCGTCGTCCTCCGTGAGATGCTCAATCGACAGACCGACCTCTCCACGGCGCTCGATGTCTGTGACGAAGCAGAGGAACAGTGCTGTGTCCAATAACAAGAGGATGTGTATGTGTGCCCCGACGACGCACCCGGGCTCGTTCCGGTGCTCCTACCATAAACGGCTCGACGTTCAGCAACACGATCGAACGACGTCGTCGTCTTGTCAGCATTCTTCGAGTGTGAGTCTCAATCTTCGGCGATCGACGATGAAGAAATGTCTGGTGAGAATCGGTTGTGTGGAGGGTGAATTGGTGAAGAGGACATTTACCACTTTGATCAGACCTTCGTCGCTCCATCAACGGCGACGAGAAGTGTTTCAACCTAAGCCGAGCCGACTCTCAATCATGTCCAAAGCCGAAGACTAGTGAACTCTGTTTTTGAGTTAATTCCTTTTCTTATTCTTTATTCTCTGCAAGATTGCTCTGTTCTTTTGATCAACACTGACCTTGGGGTGAAAATTTTTGCGGGAATAAAAACAAAACAAATCTTTTAGCGGTGAATAGTATAGAATTATTTGTAAATCTGGGGGGAGGGGGATTTTTGTGAATATTTCTTTTTTCTCAAGTTTCAACCATTACGAGTGATGGCATCTGAAAAATTCATTGATGCTATTTTGTGTTCGAGGTTGGAATTTCATTATGTTGAGTTGTGATTTCTCTTTTGTTTATAATTGCAGTGATAAAAATTTTGGGAAGTTTGAGAATGGACATTCTTAATCAGAGATTCTTGAATTGAATTATAAAGTCCGTTGCTCTGTAGTTTTGAATTCTAAATCCAACCTTTTTGATTATTCTAAATTGACTATATTAATGCAGTCACATGATATTCATATTTTCATTTTTTAATTGAAGTGTTGCAAACATGAAAACAGGAAGAAACATGGAATTCCAAATTTTTTGGTGAAGAAGAAGAAATATAAATTCATTAAATTATCAGATTCTTCGTTCTTGCCACCGTCTAAACATCAACAAGTTAAATCTCTGTATCTAGGTTTGAATCATAGATGTGTATAGTATACAATTGCGATTGTGACTGCCATTTAGCATAAAACTTTGTCTTTAAAAAAAATTATAAAATTTTTAATATAATAATTAATTTAGATTCATAGATCTTACAATGTGACAAAGACAAAATTGAGCAACAGGCATTCCTTAGCGTAAGAGAAATGGCTATAGACATTTCGAGTCATTAGATCAGGATAATTGCATGCGGTGATGATCACTTAAAAACTCAAAATTCTTATATCCGACGCTGTTATTGTGGGGCATCCATGGGCAAAATTAAGACACTTATATGTTCTTGTTGTATCAAATAGAAAATTCCATCATCTTTTTAAAAGCAAAATATGTAGTTTCCTCAAAGGATGTGTACAAGTTGCTTCTCCAGTTATGTGTATGTAACAGAAACTGGTGGCGTCAGGAAATGAGATGCGAAATGATCTTGTTTACCAAACAAATTTAGAAAGAGAGTTAGAAAAACGCATAAAATCTCTTGAGGGGAAAAGAAGAAATAATTAAGAAATTTAGAAAGAGAGTTAGAAAATGGATATGCCATATAGGAAATATTTGTATATTGTATATATTTTCCAATTATGAACTGATTTTCTGAGATTGCAAAGTTTAAAGCAAACACATTCTCCTCGTATGGTCCTTGCATAACCTCAATTTAACAAAGAGAAGAGAAAAAGATATACAAATGGAAACACATTCTCCTCAAATGGTCCTTGCATAACCTCAATTTAACGCTCTTAGATCCGTTGTAGTAATTGGAGCAGATCTAATAATTAAATAATATAAAATATTATTATTTTATATTATTTTATTAATATTAAATTAATAAAAATATATTAAATTAATATATTTAATAATATTATATTACAGATTCGTTCCTATTATAAGAGCGGATCGATGCTTTTAACATAGAGAAGAGAAAAAGATATACAAATGGAACCTACTTGAGTGGATCCATACACTCTTTCTCTCTCTTTCTCCTTCAAAATCTTTTATGTTACATGAGAGAATCCAATTCCATTTAAAAGCTTAGTAATTTTACTTCCATTTTGGATAAAGATTCACTAATTATCTGGATTTTCTCTTCTACAAATCCCAAAATGAAATCCAAAAAAGTTAATTGGAATCATTCTCTCCAAGTCCAGTTACATATAAAAACAACCTTAAACACTCAATTGGACCATCTCAATTCTTATCCCATCACTAAACTTACTTGCAACAATCTAGGTAGCCAAACATCCTTATTCAAACATGGATTCCATCAAGAGCGGCAAGATCTTCGTCGTCCTTGTGCTTCTCTTATTCATTGCTGGTAAGAATACACAAAGAGCAGCATTTTCTTTTCTGCACAATCATTATAATTGTCATCATTACATAGGCAATGCAATCGCAACTCACTTTTAATATAAGTCTAAAAGGTTCCTTCATTTAATGAACTAGTTTTTGTGATCGACACTCTTTTTGAACTTATATAGTCATAAAAAAATTTTGAAGTTTTACCAGCTACATTTCTTTGGTATTATAATTAAAAGAATTATTGGTGATGGTACAGGAAGTGAGGCAATTGGTACAGAAGCTAACAAATTTTGTGTGAAGACAGTGGACATGCACCGCACGTGCACATCAGACAAATGCAATGACTTGTGCGAGAAACTGCTTGGACCATCAAATGGAGAGTGCAAAGACACTACCAAATGTGTTTGTAGTTGGCCTTGTGACTAGCATCATAATTATGTATGGTTAAATAGCAAAGAGTTCATAAGGATACAAATAAAATAAACAAATAATAAGTCCATCTTGTTCTGCATATGTTGAGTATTATTCTATATCTCATGATGAACAGACATGTAATAAAGTGAAAGAGAATAGAATTGCTGGATTTCTTGGCCAGAAAATTTAAAAAGAATTAATGGATGCCATTTTGACTCCCGAAATATTACCATATAAACGTTAGTGTCCAAAGGGTTAGGTATTTTATGATTTGGATTTCCATATATATTTTTTAGGAATTGTTTGCCATTAGATTATGCAGATAAAAATTCTTGAACTATGTGTCATCAAATTTTTAAATTTTTGATTGTATGTGATTTTCGAGTTTAATCTGAACGTAATTCTTTAAATATTAACTATTGGATGCATACATTTTCTTATAAATGCAGGGAATCTAAATTTAAGTATTTTATGAGAAAACTATACTTTAGAAGTAAAATATATACTAAAGGACAAAGTCAAGGTTGTTACTAAACTAATGAATGTATAAGAAATGTAAGAAGGAGAGGAGAATACTCATTCACTAAATAGATTTCATCCTTCATTTATAGCATTTATTTATAGGTCTTTAACTATAAAAATAGACGATAAGTTATAATGTTATAAATAGAAAATTAATCTCTATAATTATACAATATAAATCCCGTAAGAGTTATATAGTATATGTCGTTAAACATAATTTAAAAGGAATCTTAGAAAGTCATCATCAGGGTTATGAATATTCACGCAACTATAACATTTACTGTTAGTCCCAAATGGCCATGACGGAGGGTGAATTGACCTTTCTAAAATTTCATGAGATAAATATACTTTTGTTTTTTCATTACATTGATATAATCATAATTGTCAAACTCGTGAATTCATTATTCGAGTTTACAAATTTACGACTGTACATAAGAAAATGAATTAACTCGTTGTAAACTCGGATTCAGTACAAATTCAGGTAAACTAAAGAGTTGATTTATCGAATCTATTGAGTTTACAATTTTAACATGTCAACTAGTTTGTAAAGTCAGTAATATAATAATTTAAACTCAAGAGTAAATAAGATATAGATAAACTTCTTTTTCATGAAGCTTTTATAATTTATTTTATTACAAGTTTGAATATGTATAAAAAATAAAATTACATTTAAGATGTACTTATTAAATAAAATAAAATAAAAATTATTTAATTAGTTATATTGAATAGTCATTTATGTATGACCCTATTAAAATATTCAGGTTGAGTATTATAAATTATGAAATATAAATAGTTTTTATTTGATTAAGTATAATTTGAATTACATTTGAATAGTTTTTTAATGTGTACAATATTTAAACTATAAAATTACATATTTTGGTAACTATTTATTAATTGACGCAAACTCTTACGAATTTACATTACGAGTTTACTTAAACTTGCGAGTTTAACAGCCTTGGATATAAGGCTTACTAGAGGCTCTAACAAATATGGTTTCAATTTTCTTGACCTTATTATACCTTCAGTAACCAAGACAAAAATTATTTAAGGTTTTTTTTCTGGCTTCCTAGAAGTGCATTCAGTTTAATTTAATTTCATGCCCATTTATAGAATTTGCTAGATCCTGAGGTATTCTATCCACTAAAAAAATTCTCTTAATCTTTTATTTTCAGTGATTAATGCATTCATTGAATATTCTTTTTCAAGGTTTTTCACCTTCTTCATCTATGATTTCTGGGTCCTTTATTAGTGAGTTAGAAGTTATTAATATCCTTAGATGTTCAATCTAATGGCCGGATAAGAGGTAAAATGATACTGGTAAGGAGAAAAATGATATTTTGTAAAACATTGCTATTTTTCAAAATTAATATTTTGCTTCATATATAGATTGGCATGAGAAATTAGAGATATAAATTTTTTGTCCCCAATACTGTCTCAACTTTTTTTTTAAAATTAAAATAATTAATTACTGTGCAAATTTTTTTTAATAAAATATTACTTTATATTTAATTATTTAGTACGTCAAAATTAGAAAACATAATTTTTCTAATAATATATAATCATCACTGTTTAGTAAAAACATTGATGTATCACTACAAAAAGTCCGGCAAGGAGATATACCATATGAATTCCATGTAATTAAGGAAGATGGATATATATACTTTTTAAAGGAGATTTGTATATTAGATATTTTCCCAATCCAGAGGCAAAAATCTCTAATAAATCAATGACCAATTTCCAAGTATACACACTAATTAATTTGTCTCTAAATGTAACGTCTCAATTTAGGAGAGGTAGAAGAAAAGAGCAAGATAATTCTTCTTTTAATGCATTGTGATTTTATCACATTATTTTGGATATAAATTAGTTAGAAAGCTTTAATTAACTAATTATTTACAGGATATTTTCTCTGATACAATACAATGAAAGAAAATCCAATGAATTTAATTAAAACCACTCTTTCCAAGTCCAGGTAAGTATTAAAAATTATACGTTTAACACTCCATGTAAGTATAAAAACTACCTTGAACACTCAAGGCCATCATCTGAAATAATATCTAATTAATTATAACAAATTGGGAACCCAGATATCCTTCATATTAACATGGATTCCATCAAGAACTGCAAGATCTTCGTAACTCTTGTGCTTCTATTATTCATTGCAGGTAAGAATAAAGAGCAGTTCCAAACATGCTTTAGTTACAAGTACTTTTCTTTAAATCCAATCTTGTAGCTATACTACAATGTTTTAAATTATGTTCGGAAGTCGCTAGTGGTATTTCTTTATGCACTTCTTTTTCACAACTGTTTACTAGCTGCTTTTCTTGCAATATATGTGTATGGGAACACAGGTGCACATGCATGCTTAGGCTTGAATGTGACCATGAGATGCAAAAGAAAGGAAATTTTAATTTTTTGCTTTAACAATGAATATGGAAATAATGAGGAGTGCCACCAAAATTTTCAACAAATTTTGAAAAGATAATAACTTATATGTAATTATTTATATATTTGCTATAATATTTTTTGATTAAAATATGACAAGTGTATGATTAACTAATTATATTAAAACATGTGTATGATTATTGTAGATAATTTTATTATTTTCAAAATTAAATTATACATATCATTGATTAATCATACACTTGTCATAGTTAGACATATCACAACATTTGTCTTCAAGAACGATTAGTTAAAATTAATCATACAGAACGTGTATAATGTTATTTTTAATTTGAATTACATTTCTCATTCACCCATAGAAAGGAAATAAAATAAATAAAATACTTATAAAAATAGACTTAATACCAAATTATATTATATTGTTTTGATGCAGGGATGGAGGCAAAAAGGGTACAACCTAACGGATTTTGTCAAAAGACAGTGGAAAATGTTGTCAAAATCGTGATTCTACCTAGACTTGGAAATGAGGGGTGGACTTGTATCGTAAACTCGTAACGTAGAATCGTAAGAGTTTACCTACACCTGTTATTTAAGCTATTGAATATAACCATATCACATAAAATTTCATACATAGTTCATAATTCATAATCTATAATATATAAAGTTCAATAAACTCTGTAATCCATATCCATAATCTATAATATATAATCTAAATCAACATACACAATTCAATAAACTCTGTAATTCATAATATATAATCCAAATCAATATACAAAGTTTAATAAATCCTGTAATCCATATGTCATAATCCATAATCCATAAGATATAATTCATCACACATAATATATAATAATCATTCAGTTAACATAACAAACTCTCAATATAAATTCAATAAAGATCATCAATCCCACGACTATCATCACTATCAGAATCTTAATCATCTTCTATATAATCTCCACTTATCTCATTCTCATTCTCACCATTATTATCTTCTTCTTCATCTTGGAAGTCATCATCAAAATCCATATTGTTAAATTGTTCACCAGTACTAGTACCACCAACATTAGCATCAAGCTGAACAACCAAATCACTAATTTCTATGGCTGCCGAAACAGGATTAACTTGAATGGGTTCAAGAACCTCATCATCTGCCTCCACATTATCTTCATTTCCCATCTCCTTAGTTATCCATTCATCATCAGAATATCATCAAAATCATAAACATGAGTTCTTGTAGTTTGCTTATTTTTTAATTTCAACTTGCACATCACAAATGCCAAGTCATTCATCTTCTTTTGGTGCAGGTGATTTCTTTTCTTGGTATGAATCTAAACAAAATAAACAATGTTGATAAGTATTCTAACCCCTAAAAAAATTAAAATAAAAATAAAGAAAGAAAGCAATTTATAATTTTACAATTACTTACCCTTTCAAAAGTACTCCAATTACGTTCACATCCAGAAGAGTTGCAGCATAAGCTAAGAATGCGAATTGCCAATCTTTTAAGTTCTGGGCATCCGTCTCCATAAGCTTCCCACCATTCTGCTGGGGTCAACTGTGTTCTTAATGTCTGTGCAGAACAACAACTAAACATGCCCTTTGCGAAATGGAATTTGACCAATTGGAACTCAATTTTGTCTCTTTCTCCCTTATCTTCAACTAGTCTTGCTACGCATTCATATAGCCCTTGCTTAACCGTATAATCAGCTTGGAAGTCAGTGTTGAAGTGGAAATGAGGATTGAGGTAATACGCAGCTGTATGTAAAGGCCTATGCAATTGAGCATCACACTTTTCATCAATTATGTTCAATACAGGCTCATAGCTGCAATAATCAACAAACAATCAAGCTAAAATATATTAAAGATAAAGACACTAATATAAGGTATATATGTTTGTATTTACCTCATTGAAACATTATTAAAGTTCATCTTAATTTTTGCCTTTGCACCTTCCATTGCTTCATATATGAATCCCATGACTGGTTTTTCCTCTGAATCCATTAAGCGAAGAACTTTAATAAGAGGAGCAGCAGCTTTAAAGCAAGTAATCATATTCCTCCACAACCGGTTATCCATAACACTTCTTGCCACTTCCTTCCCATCCTTGGTAGCAGAAAATTTGCTATCTTTCCATTCCTCAAAATTAAATAGATTTATCAATGCCGCTTTATGGTCATTAAGACAACCTAATGTCAAATAAGCAGTGGCAAAACGAGTCACAGCTGGCCTAATCAAGTCTCTCCCTTTTGTGAACTTTCTTAACATATTGATAAGCATTGATCTTGCATAAATGTAAGTTGTAATTTTTATGCCCCTACTTATGGTTTCTTTATGTAACTCTATTTTATTTTCTAAGTCCTCCAACATCAAATCAATGCAATGAGCTGCACATGTTGTCCAATACAGGTGTTTTCTTTTCTCCATTAATTTTTGTCCAGCTGCCTTATAATTTGCAGCATTATCAGTTATTATTTACACCACATTCTCTTCTCCCACTTTCTCAACAACATCATCAAGCATCTCAAACACTTTGTCAGCAGTTTTAGAAATATGAGAAGTGTTTAGCGAATATAAAAACACGGTCCCTTTAGGACTATTAACCAAAAAATTACAAATGAAATGCCTCTTATTATCCATCCACCCATCAGACATAATTAAACAACCCATTTTTTTCCATTCTTGTTTAAACTCTTCAAGCATGGCTTGTGTGTTCTTAACTTCCATATTCAAGTATTTTTCTCTAATCTCATGATAGGATGGAGGCTTAAACCCTTGGCCATATCTCCCAATAATCTCACACATCTTAATAAACTTAGGGTTTTTTACACAATTAAAGGGAATGACACTTGTGTAAAAAAATCGGCCTACTTATTGGCAAGCTTCTTCCCTAATATCTTTCTTGAACATGTGATTAATGGTAGATTGTGAACTACCTTGGCCACTGCTATGTTTTTTGGGACCCTTCAATAAATTTAAAAGGTCTTGGGAATTTGAATGTCCTTGAGTGCTTAGAGTTTCTGCCTATCCAACATCAACCCATTATTTTTTCCTTTTAGATGATGCACATTTAGCATCAATAACATGTTGTAAAATCTGTGCCTTAACATCTTCTGGAACACTAAGACATAATTCAACATCTTTTCTGATACTAGCTAAATGATGTTTAAACCTATAGACTCCTCCACTATAAGTCTTGCCACAATAACTGCATTTAACTTTTTTACCATCTCCACTAACATCCATCCCATGTTTCCACCCTATATCAGATCTATTACCAGGAAAATTCTTTCTTCCAGCAGCTACATTTTTTCCAGTAGGGACTAATGGAGCACTTGCACTTGAAGACATATTTCCTTTGATTTATTACAACAAAACAAAGATGAATAAATATAGGAGATCAATTCATAGTTCACACAATAAGTTTTATTTGTTCAAAAATGGAAAAAATCTTTTATTCACTCCTCAATCATGAAAGTAGAAAATGTAACCACAAATGAGAATTACCAATTCATAATATGACAGTAAATCCTTGCATCTCATGCAAATTTAACTAACCATATAATACTTTTGGCCAAAACAAAGAATTAAAATGATAGACATTGATATAAAGATCAAAAAGAAAAAAAATGGAAGACATTTATACACTGTAATACAAAATAATTCTGATCAAACTTCACATCTTCATTGCTATGCCTATATGCCTATATCTAAATAATTGTTCGGTAAATGCAAAGGGCAGCACAAGATATCTGCATATAACCCTCAAATGAGGCAGACATAATAGATTTCTTGCACATTCTGCAATTGTTTTATATAATTTGCATTGAACCATATACCATTCGAAGCAGTGAAGCACCATTCCATTTCAAAGCATAACAAATTCAACAAAATATAAGGATCAAACATTGCATAGAAACATAACGAATAGAACAAGAACAAGCAGCTGCAGCACCATACCATTTCGAAGCATTTATCTACCATTCGAAGCAATGAAGCATTATTCCAAGTTTCTAACCATAAGCAGTAAATGAGCTTTGAAAAAACCTGGTGGAGGAAGGAATGAGACGGACTAACAGAGGTAGAGGCAGAGTGTCACTAGCAGGCAGAGGCCAAGCACCGTGAGGACTGAGGAGAGAGGCTAAGCACCGTGAGGAGAGAGGCCGAGCACCGTGAGGTGAGCAGAAGATTGTAAACTGCATACCACCGTGAGCAGTGAGGAGAGAGGAAGAGCAGTGGCAGTAAGAGCACCGTGAGCAGTGATAGTGAGAGCACCGTGAGCAGTGAGGAGAGAGGAAGTGCAGTAAGGAGAGTGGAAGAGCAGTGAGGAGAGAGGAAGAGTAGTGAGAGGCTGAGAGCACCGCGACGGTCAGGCTCAGGTAAATGCTTCTGCAGTCCGCGACGTTCACCGTTCTAGTTAGGGATTTTGTTTCAATTTTGAATGCTTCAGTTCTGCCACTGTTTCTGTCACACACTCACGCGAGTCACGCCTGCCTTCAATTCAGTTCGAGTCTTCAGTCTTTCTTCAGTCTTCAGAGCCTCATTTTTTTTTTGGCAGCTTGTGGTATGTGGACTTTGGGTTGGAGCATTTTTGTTTGGGCTAAACCAGTTTTTTCTTTTTTTTTTTTTGCAGAGAAAATGAGGGATCTGATTTTGGGTTGCATAAATGGGCCATAAGGTAGAATCGTCTAACTCGGACAAACTCGCCGATTCTACTGATTCTATGCGAGTTAGTATTGAGTTTGACCGAGTTAGCACTGATTCCGATTTTTCTTGCGATTTAACACGAAAATGCTACCTAAGATCGTAAAATCATCGATTCTAACAAGTTAAATCGCGATTTTGATAACATTACAATGGATATACAAGATCCTTGCATAGTTGATAAATGCAATAGATAGTGTGAAAATCTATTTGGACTATCAAATGGACATTGCAACAATATTAAAAGTTGCACATGCTCCTACCCTTGTGACTAACTAGCTTCTGAGCCATAATATATATATATATATATATATATATATTTATTTATTTATTTATATGGTTATAGCAAAGAGTTCATGTAAGTACAAATAACTGACAAATAAAGCAGTTTGAAATGTTGTTAACTATGCTTAATAAAACGATGTTTTGTTCCACATACAAGATTGTCAATTTGCTATTGTTTCATCAATTGCATTCATTTAAATAAATGATTCAAATTTATGTTTTTATAATTGCAATATGCTTCATGGGCTATATATAATGGAGAAAAGTATTGTGAGACGGAATCAGTTTTTGCTCGTTGTTTTCACTATTAATTGTTTTTGTCTTCTCTTTTGTCACTATCACTTTTTGTGGGGGAGACTTTTTTTTTTTTTTTTTTCATTTTCATCTCTCACAAAAATGCGGTTCTCATAATTTGTATTTTATTTTAATATTTATTTGTTTTGTCATTTTCATCTCTCACAAAAATGTAGTTCTCACAGATTCCAATAGGGATTTTAATTTTTCTTTTATAAAATGACAAAACATATAAATATTAAAATAAAATACAAATTATGATTTTAAATAACGTACGTGTAAAATTTTCAAATATTTTCCTTTTCTCCATTTGACTTTGTGAGGGAACTTAAATTTAATATATATTTTTTCTCATACCATGTCACTCCTTTAATTTGTAAAAATCACGTTTAAGCAATTTTTATTAATTTTCATTATTTTATATTTATTGTTTACTTCTTTTCCATGTAAGGAAGATGGATATACTTTTTAAAGAAACTTGTGTATTAAAAATTATCCCAATCAACCCGCAATCATCTAATAATTCAATGGTCAATTTCAAAGTCTACACTCTCTAATTTAAGAAAGGTAAAAGAAAAGAGCCAGATAGGTCGGGCTCATTTCAGTGGTGTTCCTTTTTTATTATACTATTTTGGATAATAACATTAGTTAAATATATTTAATTAACTAATTATTATCTGGTCCACTTCAATGGATTTAATGAGAACCACTCATTCCACGTCTAGGTAAAGTATAAAAGCTACCTTGAACAATCAACACAACCATCTCAATTCATATTTAATTACCACACATCTTCAACGAATTGAGAACCCAGATCTCCTTCAAACATGGATTCCAACAAGAGTAGCAAGATCTTCCTAACTCTTGTGCTTCTATTATTCATTGCCGGTAAGACTAAAGAGCAGTCATTAGCATGTTTTAGGCTTTACCGATTAAAAATTATCACTTTAAATTTCTTAGTTTTGTGATTATTATCATACGTAATTTTTCGAGTAGAGACCAAAAAGTGACAACTTTTAATTAATAGTTTTAAAGAAATATATATTTTATTGTTGAATGATTTATGATGGTACAGGCAACGAGGCAATAAAGGCACAAGCAACCATATTTTGTGTGAAGACAGAGGAAGTGCATGGTCACGAATGCAAAGTTGATAAATGTAGTAAATTGTGCGAAGAAATATATGGACCATCAGATGGCCGCTGCACCGATACTAAAATATGTGAATGTTCATACCCTTGTGACTAGATTGCTAATAACCACATGTATATGGTTATAGCAAAGAGTTCATAGGAATACAAATTACCTAAACAAATTATTCGTATGATTTTTATTATTCCTTTTGAATGCAGTATGTTTTGTTCTGCATGATTCATCAATTGTATATCCATTTAAATGAATCATTCAAATTTATTTCTTTATCAATTTTAATCCGCTTCATGGGCTATAATGGAGCTCAGCCAAGTAAGTTTTTGATCAGTCCATGTTTGAATTTGTTTACTTTTAATAGATATTCAATTCAAACAATAATTAATTATGAATAAGCTTAATTCATTTCAAATTACTTAAGATGGTTGAATCAAAAGGAAACAGTTTACAATTGGATTCTCGTAATTAAAGAATGATTGAAAGGGTTGGATTTGTACAAGCATATATACTTGAGTAAAAACAGTTAATTTAATTAATTCTATGAATCAGATCCAAATTTAACTCACAGATAAACTTCATTCAGCAATAATAATTCAGAACAGAAAAAAAATAAAACAATCAAGTAGGAAATAACAAATTAACATTTATTCTCTTCTAAATTCTAATGCTCATATATAGTAGTCCATTGGCCAGCTTGGTTTCTTTCTTTCTCTGCCAGCTCTCTTTCTGGGCCGTGCCATTGGGTATGTATTGCTATCACATCCCACTCCTTGGAAACTAAACTTGTCTTAAAGGTTAAATGTTGAAAATATAATTTCGATTGTGGCTAGGTCCTCCCAAGTTGCATTTTCACTACAGAAAAAAACCTAATGACAAAGGTTGTTTGCCGACGATTTTTTTGGTTATTTCCTAGTAGTCAAATTCGCCACAAACTGAAGGGTTTTGGTGAGAGGCGTTTCGAAGCTTTTCTTCAGAGAGACAATTCACTCACACAAAATGAAAAAATAAATCAGGAAGGCAAAATAGGAGCGAAAATACAAAATGGAAGAAAAGCTTAGAGATAATTTTTTTTGGTGACTGAATGCCTAACGGAAATTGCTCTTCCACTGTTGAAAACCAATGGAAGGAATGAGCAAAATGGGACGATTACAACCTGGTATTTCCAGTGGCTGAAAAAATGCTAAAAATTGATTTTAAAAAAAAAAATCGTTTGATCATTTTATGGCAATTAAATTACCTTCGTCAGAACCGCTTGTATTTGTACACTTCCGGGCTGTTTGTAAAAGAATCACCAGAAATCCCCACCTTTCTTGTAGTGTTTCTTTAGATTGGTTGGCCTTTCTTATTGTAATATCTACGGATGATTCACCAGTAATATAATATAAGGAGGATAAGATTGTTAAACTCGTAAATTTAGGTAAACTTGTAAAAGAGAGGTAAACTCGTAACGTAAACTTATAAGAGTTTGCCTTCATTAATAATAATTATCAAAATATGTAATTTTATAGTTTAAATACTATATACATTAAAAAAATTATTCAAATGTAATTCAAATTATACTTAATCAAACAAAAGCTATTCATCTTTCATAATTTGTAATACTCAACATGAATATTTTAAGATAGTCATACATAAATAATTATTCAATATAACTAATTAAATAATATTTATTTTATTTTATTTAATAAGTACATATTAAATGCAATTTTATTTTATTTTATGCATATTCAAACTTGTAATAAAATAAATTGTAAAGGCTTTATGGAAAAGAAGTTATCTATATCTATTTAGTTTTGAGTTTAAATTATTATGTTGATAACTTTATAAGTTAGTTAACACGTTAAAATCATAAACTCAGTAGACTTGGTAAGTCAACTTGCGAGTTTACCCAATTTTATACTAAGTTCGAGTTTACAACGAGTTGACTTGTTTTCTTTATGTATAATCACAAACTCATAAACTCAGATAATAAACTCGCGAGTTTGATAACTATGGATTCAACTTTTGACCTTAATCAACGTCATAGTTTGCCGTGCCTGTGGGAGAATGAAAACTAGTAAATGTAGCTCTATGAATAGAGTTATTTTGATCACATTCATGCTAAATAATTGAGAAATTTTATTAGTTTTATATTGTTTTTAGTAAATTGTGGTAGTTGAATTATTTTGCCTTTGTTGGTTTAGGTTTTATGTTATTTTAGTATTAAGTAATGTTAATTTGATGATTTACATGCAAATACTTGCCAAATAGAAGCCACATGTAGATTTTGTTCTTGCTCTAGAGTTGGAAGAAGAAATGATGATATTGGTATAAGTAAACATTCAACTTTGATGCAACTTTTCAACTCATAGATGACAAAATTTGGAGAAAGCTATTTCAAGAAAAGTTGTAGAGTTCTTCATGACCTTTGCAATGAGTGGTGGTTTATTAATATATGACATCAAAGCATAAAGTTATGAAAAAAGATATTGAAGTTAGTCCAGTAGGCAACAATCTAACACTTATGTGCCAGAATGTGCAAAAATTCGAAAGAGTTGGTGTATAGGTAGTAGAATGCAACTAAATAAGGGCAAGTCTATCTTTTCACAAAAAGGAGGCGAATTTAACTCATATTTGGAGTTTTTAAGAACAAAACCAATTAAAGTGTTTGAAATGGAGTTTTATTCTCTTTTTATTTTGTTCATTTTTACCATGTTTTTTGAGTTGGGCCTGATTGTATCCTCCAAGATGGTAGGCTAGGTTTTCTTTTTCTACTATTATGGCTATTTAGCATATAAATTGATGATTATTGTTACTTTCCTCTGTTAATTTCATTGTAAATGAGTTTATTCAGTTCAATTTTACATTGTGCCCTTGTTGCTTGGTCACCAATTAGGGTTTATACTGAAAATTTAAGGATTCTTGAAAGAGAAGCCTAAGTTTAGTCATAGAGCTAAATACCACTTGATTGATATTAATTAATTATTTGAATTAACTTAATTTGCCTTTAAGATAGACATATACCTACTGGACTAGCAAAATTATGATTAACCATACGTAATGCATCTATTTAATTTGATTATCATAAAAATATAGGAAATTAAATTAAGATGATAGAATTAATAAGAGGTCGATGGATTTTTATTATGATATTAGAGGCTTAAATTAATTCATGAGCATTGAATTCAAGTTAGAAAACTAACCTTATTGCATTTGAAATGCCCAATTAGACCATGATCCTAGGGAGTTTTCATTTATATATACTCATCATTTTAGTCTCGCTTTATTAGTTCTTTTATATTATTTTTTTTCTTGTTTAATTTCAATAGTGCAATTAGCTTGGATAAGGTAATTACGGTAGCATTAGTACTCAACAAAAGTTTTAGCGAGAGTTTCTAGAGGATAATATTTGATTTGTCACTACTATATTACTTGTTGAGGGTATATACTTGCATTGTGGCAGTTTGCACACAATAGTAAAAATACCTAAGTAAAATACTATTATAGCCCCTTAGGTAAGAAGGCTATAAATCGAAATGAGTTGGGTCTTAGGTATCTAAAAAGAGATATGGTCTTAAACTGAGCCAAGTTTTGGGTTTTCCAGAAACTAGGCTTGGCCCAACCTATGTTCAACACTAGTCACACTATTTAATTAGTATTTAATAATTAAGAAGATGACATGTGGTAATGATGTGTTAAAATATATTGACTGTATGTCATCATAAAATAGTATATTGTATTTATAATTTAACCTTAATATTTTTTTTAGATTTTATTTATGAACCCAAATTTCTTAAAAAAAAATTTGAGTTTATTTCCACTACATTTTATTTCCAATAACCCCTACAAAAACATTAGTTTGTAAATTTGTTAACTCACCATTATATTTAAGTTGTTTTTCAATAAATCCCCAAATCCCTAATTTATAAATTGATTTTTAAGGGGTTAGAGACATAAGAAAGTAGAGGGAGTAGTTGAAAAATTAAAAACAAACTTTGGGTTCTTCAATAAAATTTATAAAACATTAGAGTTAAATATAAATACAACAAATTATTATAAGTTAACATATTGTGAACATATTTTGACATGTCATTATTACATTTCTGTTAATGTGTCAAGTAATTATTACACTAGTGTAACTACTTTTATAATTGCACCAAAGAATTTACTTTAAAATTATGGTTATAAGTCAACATTGACAATTTTTTTTTTTTGCTTTTTGTGCACTTTTTTTTTTCTTTTTTCAGATTTATATATATGCAATGCAATTGCAACAAGATACTTTATTACCACGATGATTAGGAGTTAGAACAATACTTTGACAAAATAGGAAAGTTAACTTCAACATACCTAAAGTAAATAACAATCATTTCAATATTTATGTAAGTGGTCAAGTTGTTTTGCTAACCTAAACCTATTGCAATTACATCAAAAAGAGTTTCCCTTGCTGACAACAATCCTCAATATTTGGTGTTAGTGGAATAAAGGGGTTGTTAAGGGTTGAGGCTGCATAGGAAAATTGAGGAAACTTGGTGTCACTCCCTAAAATCCCTAGAGTGGGACTGACATATGACACGAGAAAAGTCCTTGAACTTGCAAGCCTTACATTGGATAGACATTCAATACCATGCCAAAACTACGCAATTTTCACCACATACATAATAACTTTGCCTTTATATAGAAACAAGTGGTTAATACAAAGTAAAGAGTTTTGTAGAAATTTTGGCAGAACCTCCTCAGTAAATAGGACATCCCGAAATTTCTACAATATCCTATCAGGCAACATATACATATAATAAAGCTTCGTTCTCACCAGCATAAACCATTATAGCATATAGTAATTACAACAATAAGGAAAGTTCACTGTGGTCACTATACAATCTCAAAATAATAAAACAATAACTATCACCCTAACTATATATATAACTTAAACATAATGAGCCATGAATATAAAAAAAATCAAAAGAAATAGATCCTACAATCCCAAGTGGGCTTACCACAAGAATTCCCATCACTGCTCAGTTTCCTCAGGGAATTCACTAGCCTCCCTATTTGAGACAAAGTTTTTCCGGCAGATAGCACCTCAAAATTAGTAATAAAGTTACATATACAAATTGAAATCAAAATGTGATCAAGAGTTGAATGATATGGGATAACATTTAAAATTTCAAGTAAATACCGTTGCAAATAACCCACAAGTTAGTTAATGCATATATCAAACTATAGAATTTAATATGCCTTCCCCAAAAAAATCAATAAGTTTCTGGTTATCATTTCGGGGGAAGGACTACTATGGACTTATCCAGTGTGGCACACAGGCACAAAGGGTAAATTACAATAGGCGAGGATACACAATCTTCGAGGGCAAATAACTAACAGGCGTGAGGTCATAACTCACGAAAGTTTATCATTCATCGGTCCTCGTGTGGTGGTTGTCACACAAGGCTAGCACCATCATTAACCTTGCTAGCTGGGTAATCTCCTAGGTGTACTAAGTGCTAACAGTACTGCTATTAGTAGCTAGTGTCCTAACTAGTCCTTCCAATGGTAATGGAATTAAAACAAGCATGCATGGGGAAAATAGCAAGCATGCACGAAATCAATTTGTACTGCAATAATGGTTTACCCAGTGGTTAATCATAATTGTATGCATGATGTTTCTCAAAATTCGGTTTCAAAACCGTACATAATGTCATCTAACATGTTAAGAGATTTCATCCACTCATAAGTTCAATTCCGATAAAATATAGTCATAGCAAAATTAAAAATGATAATTATAAAACATTTCTAAACAATGAAAAATGAAACATATACGAAGAGTATTGGGGAGTGCTATTTGTGCACCTGAGTACCGTTAACTACCAGAGATCCAATGCCTTCCCTTGGGTGACCGTCTCATCCCTATGATCTACCTATGCCATTTGAAAAGCAATGAATTATTCCTTTACCTTATCATTATTAAAAACAAATCCTAGCTCATATTCCCTGATTCCATCATCTAACTTTCCCAGAATTTTCGTCAATTTACATCTATTGCCTTAAAAACTTTCTAAATTTTCACTTTAGTCCCAAATTAAATATTTTTACCTTCAACCCAAGTAAAACCATGAAGAACAATAGGGTTTCATGTCATACACCTTAAAAGTGTTCTTATAAGACCAATTTAAACCCATTAAAGTGCAGCATTTCACCATTTTTTGAAAATACCAAAATCTCAAAACTTTTTAATGTAGTCCCTGTTAGAACAACTCTAAAACACTTGTCTAAAATCATGCTTCCAAAGCTGAAATTCAATGGGAAATGGCCGAAAATGCTTCTCTTAGCATTATTTTCATGAAAAAACTGATTAAAACTCACCAAAATCAGCTACAAAATTGTTGTTCTTGGTTGTCATGAAAACTTGCCTGAAAAACGCTATTGTCGTTGGTAATTGCTGGCGGTGGCCGTCCAGAATGTGTCACTGGTGAAGGAGAAAGCTGGCCAGAGGTGGTGGTGGTGATAGACGGTGATGGTGGAGAAAAAACAGAGAGAGTGAGAGGAGATAATGTTTTTGCCGAGGAAGAGAAAACTCACGGGAAGAAGAACGAAATTATCAAAGGGCATTTTGGTCTTTTCGCCTGGTAGGAGGACACGTGTCACCACTAAAAAATTTCTGAGGGAGGAAGGAATTGCATCTTAAACCCACGCCCTCTTGCATCTGGATGCCATGCCTTACCACTAAGTCAATGCTTATATCTGATTAATAATACACACCACAAATATTTATACTTTCCATTTTTCTAAGAATAAAATTTTGCATCATATTTTGGCAGGTGTTACACTTGGTGAATTTGTTTTGCTAGAACATCAGTTTTGAATTGCAAACTGCATCACGTGTTGTGTTGCAATTAGGGGTGAATTGAGACTTGGTTAACTTGGAAAAACTAGCTTGTCCTGGCCAATTTAGGTCGGGTATAAAGGTTTCACCCAGTCTTGAGTTTGTTTCCCAGGGCACCCCATTGAGCCATCAGACCTAGTTCAGACTTGGGATATATACATTATATATATATATATATATATATATATATTAATGGTTATCCCTTTTCTTTAGAAAAAATGAATGATAATTAAAATTTAGAAGTTGTAGAAGGAGAAATTGCATAATTGAAGAATCGATGGAGAAGGAGAAGAATCCAAGAAAAAGAATAATTGAAGAATAAGTTGCATATCTACGAATCCTTGATTTGTGAATGTTGAAGAAAAAGAAAGAGTTGCAGATTTGTGAATGTTGAAAAGAAGTGCAAATCTTCCATCTGTAAATCTGATATGCAAAGATATTCAAATATGTGAATGTTTCTTTAAGGGACTTATGATATATGACACCATTTCAAATCAATGACACCTCTTCTAGTCTTTTTCTTCTTTTACCTCTAACTCTTCTTCTTTTTTTTATGAATATTTCTTTAGTGACTACCACTATTTCTTCTTCTTCATGCGATGTTTCCTCCTTAACCATGCTCTAACCTGCACTGACTCATATATATATTGGGTTAGTTAGGGTTGGGTTGGGTTGGGTATCGGGGGTAAAAATGAAACCTAGTCCTATTATAAGGCTAGCATCTTGGGTTGGTTAAAGACTTGACTTATGTTCAGCCCTAGTTACAATATGAAAAATAAAGTTTCAAATACACATTGTAGCTTTTACAACTCCTGTAATTCTTACAACCACAATTACCAATACGACACTAAGGCAACTAAAACAAGGTAGATGGAGACATTTGGGCTAGCGCACACAAGTAATATTAGGCACAATATATATGGGCTTAAAAGAAAACCAAAGAGGAAAGGAGGGAACTAAAAATGCTCAAAAACATTAATATTTCCTACATTCAATCGAGTGGCTGGATAGGTCACAATGTTGATAGGTTCACATCCTGCTACCCCATCGAGTAAAAGGGAGTTTTTTCCCTTTGAAATTCCAAATGCAAATGAAAAACCTTCATAAGAAAAAGTAGATGGCTGGAGCATTGCCTTTCTCTTTCTCTAATACCTTTCTCATCTTCCACTTTTTGGGTTCCCACCCGGATGGTGTCAAGGAAGTTGTGTATTCGAATTCGTCTCTAATCTTAGATTTTTAAAATATATAATTTTGAGAAGGAGTTATTTGCTTCCAAATTTGAAGTTTTTGTCTCCATTACTGTGTCGATTTGTTTAAGAAAATATAGATAGAATTAGATTCAGATATTTCCACTTCCAAATTTAGGTAAAATTTTTTGAAAACAAATAAAATTACCTTACATTAGAGACGAAATTTTCTTAGGCAAAAAATTTTGTCTGAAAATCCATATTTAATTTTATAATTTTTTAATTGCTATTTTGATGGATATACAAATGTTCCCATGCTAAGTTAAAAAGAGTGATATGATCTCATGTTCTCCGAACACCATATTCTCTAATTATTATATAATTAATTATTAAATATTACTAAATATAAAACAATATTTTTTCAATTTAATAAATTTATTAAATTAGCTCATTAATTATTGCTCACAAAATTTTATAATAAAATATCATTTATATTTAATTATTTATTATGTTATAAGTAGAAAAGATAGTTTTCTGACAACACATAGTTACCACTCTTTAAAAATAACATATATGATGTATTACCACAAGAAAGCCAACAAAGAAGATTTACCACATGGATTTAACTAAGGAAGATAGATATACTTTTTAGGGTATATTAAATATTTTCCCAATCAAAAAGCAATTTTCCAATAATTCAATGGTCAATTTCAAAGTATAAATACACTCTCTAATTGACAGAAAAAAGAAAAGAGCCAGGTCGTGCTCATTTCAATGGTGTTCCTTTAATTGCATAATTAGTCTATTACTATTTTAGGTAAAAATTAGTTAAATAGCTGTAATTAACTAATTATTATCAGGATTTTCTCTAATGAAAGAAAATTTAATTGATTTAATGAGAACCAGTCATTCCAACTCCTTGTAAGTATAAAAGCTACCTTGAACAATCAAAGCAGCCATCTCAATTCATATCTAATTACCCCACATCTACAAAGAATTGAGAGACCAGATATCCTTCAAACATGGATTCCACCAAGAGCAACAAGATCTTCATAACTCTTGTGCTTCTATTATTCATTGCCGGTAAGAATAAAGATATATCTGTATAGATACCAATTTAGCCCTTAACTTATTGCTAAATTGTTATTTTGATTTTTTCTCTCATTTCAATTTTTAAAATGATCCCTTACTTACTTTTGATTTTCAAATTTTGAGATTGTTACCATATATCGTCCATCGAGTTAAATCTCATTAACTCACAAGAAGGAACAAAATGACAATTTCTAATAAATAAAGAGCTATTTTTAGAAAGAAAATGAATATGAGACTAAAAGAAAAAGATTGATGGTGCAGGCAATGAGGCGATACAGGCACAAGCTGGCCTATTTTGTGTGAAGACTGAGGATATGCATGGTCATGTGTGCACAATTAACAGATGCAGCAAATTGTGCGAGGAAGTATATGGACCGTCAAATGGACGCTGCAGTGGTCCTAAACAATGTGATTGTTCATACCCTTGTGACTAGCTTGCTAATAACCACATATTAATGGTTATAGCAAGGAGTTCATACGAATGCAAATAAACAAATAATTCGTATGACTTTTATTATTACTTTCACTTGCAAGACGATTTGTTCTGCGTGATTCATCAATTGTATTCATTTGAATGAATGGTTCAAATTTATGAATTTATAATTTCAATGCGCTTCATGGGCTATAATGGAGCCAAGCCAAGTAAACTTTTGACCAATTCATGTTTGAATTTGTTTTTTTAATGGATATTCAATTCAAACAATAATTAGTTACGAATAAGCTTAATTCGTCTGTAATTTTGTAAAAGGATCGAATTAAATGGAAACAGTTTACAAGTAAACTCGTAATTTAATAATGATTGAAAGGCTTGGATTTTTATGAGCATATATACTTGAGGAAAAAAAAGGTTAATTTAATACAATGAATCAAATTCTAATTAAACTGACAGATGGCTCTGCAATTAGAGGTAATTAAAGACAAAGAAGTTGAATGTTACAATAGGTGCTGAAAATGTGCAAATCATCATTTATTAAAGGAAAAAGATAAGGTTCATTCTATCATATAATAATTCATTTCGTCTCTTACAAAAGCACACACTGCATGTAAGATGATATCAAAACAATAAAACCATATATAGTATTTCATTAGCCAGCTTGGTTTTTCTTTTTCTGCTAATTCTCATTTTGGCTTGTGCATTGGGCTTTTATTGCAATTAAGTCCCTCTCCTGTGAAGCTAAACTTGTCCTCAAGGTTAAAGGTTGAAAATTGTAATAATCCAAAAATATATATGTATATATTTTAAGAATAATATTAGAAAAATAAAATAGAATTTTATGGACTAAAATAAAAGGAGAAAATAGTATTTGGGGTAAAAATTACAATTATTAACCATTGCATAGTAAATATCGGCAAAATATGTTTATTTATTATTTGGATTCAAACTTGAAAATTTCTTGCATAGTAACTTGAAAATTTCTATAAATAGCATGAACATTTCTTAGTTTTTAGATTCAAACTTAAGAGAAAAGAAGAGAAAGAGAGGTCGTAGAAAGAACGTTTATATTTTAACTTGTGTGAGAGGTAGTTTTGTGGATACTTCTTTAATCGGGATTGTGCTGTAGGAGTAGAGGATCTCTATTATTTATCCTTATTGGTGAGTGTATAATTAGCAAAGTAATACTGTTCATTTTACTGAACGTCTTTATTTTCTTCTCCAACTTTCAATTGTTTTATTTTTATATGGATCATATATATATATATATATATATTCTAAATTAGTTTTTTAAGAGTATTGAGCTATTTTATATAACAAACTTTTACATATTATGCACATAATGGCAGTGGAATCCCATTTAATAGATTGAGTAGAATTAAGACACTAAAATGAAATTTAATAGTATCTTTATGGAGCTTTACAGACTTTTTACAAGTAAGATTATGGCTGGCTATGCTGTCTAAATGAATACGTGTGTTTAGTTTAGCATTTGAAAGATTTAAAAGCTTGTTTGCACACCCAAATAGGAGTTTGTCTTGCAAACATTGTTGTTTGTTTAATGTTTGATTTTTTCCAAAATCAAATTTGTCCACCATACCCCCATTTTGCTTTGAATGAATTATATAGGTGGCAAAAATAAATTTTTAAACCAAAATTTCCAAACATAAATAACAGTGATACAAAGTCACGGTGGACCAAAATCAATTTTGAAAATCAAGTTGACCCAAAATCATGTTAGCCTAACATCAATCCAAACATACACTAATTTAGATCATTTGAGTTCATTAACAAAGTAATTTATCCCATAATTCATGAGATCTATGACAGGATTATACTGCCTAAATGGTCACTAGAAAGTAGGTTCACTATATTTTCCTGGCTTGGAACATTTTGGAACATAAACCATGCTAAAGGTTCATGGATTAATTTGGACTTGGAAAATTAGAAACTAAATATATAGTAAATTTTTAAGACATAAAAGGGATTCCAAATGATCAAGAGTATTATTATTATAATTTTTAAAGACTAGACACTCATATAGTTTTAAATTGTAGAGAAGTAATAATTTTGGCGTTACATTTTTCCCACTTCCAAGTATAATTGATATTTTGCATTAATGATTAGTGGTTGATCGGTAGGAGGTTGAATGATGAATGGTTGTCTGGTTTCTAGTTATGATTAGTGTCTAGATTGATTAAGGGAATATGAGTAAATGAAAATACCTAGTTTTTGCTCCTAAAAAGATGGTTAGCATTATTAAGAATATAATTCAATATAATTGATTGAGGCCTGAATAGATATTATATATAAGATTTATGATTTCCATATTTGATAATTGAGGTATAGATGCAAATGATCTGTAGGCTCTGAAGTGATATGAATGTAAGTTCTATTTTTAATTCTTTATATTATTGTCACTTCTTTTTTAATCACTCTTTATTTTATTTTATCTCTAACATTATTTTTATTTAAATTATTTTATGGTAGGAAATATGTTTAAAGAAAATTATTTATTTATGTATCCTATTTACACTATTCAATGGATTTTATAATTTAAAGGATGGATGAGAATTCATGTAAGAATCCTGTAGTCGTTAGCGAGGGTAACGACTTTAGTGCACCTTGTTGAAATGAATTAGTAAGACATATCCAGTAGAAGAGATATGTGTATGAATAATTGAGACATATTCAGTGAAGGAATACGGATATGAGATATTGAGATGTATCCGGTGAAAGGATATGAGTATGAATTATTGAGTCGTTTCCGATGAAGGGATATAGATATAAGATATTGAAACAAATCTGGTAAAGGATTATGAGTATGATGATCTTAGTTTTTTTCTTGATATCTACTTCATATAAAATTTAAGGTTTAGAAATAATATTCTTATTTTATCAAAATTTGTTGTTTCTTAAAAATTCTAAGGTCTTTATTATTTCCCTTTTCGCTTACTTTGTTATTTATTCACTCACTAAGTCAGTGGTAGACTTACACCTTTCTCTCTTTAATATTTTTCATATCAGTAAGTGATAGTGAAATTGATCTAAGAATTTTCTTATTATCTAAGCTTTTGGTATATCATTCTAGGTTAATCATAGTGTATGTTAGACTCCAAGGTAGTGGCTACTAGATGTCAGTTTGTTTAGTGTTTGTAGATGTTGTGATGTATTGTAAGTCTTGTGTGGGCTATTTATCTATTATACTAAATATATATCACGAGATATTATTAAATATATCAATTTAATACCATTGTGAAATTGATAAATTATATTTCGAAGTGTGTCTAATGTATTTCATCGATCTTTTTTGAAAATGTAAAAAAAAAAAGTTATCTTACACTGGCTGGACTAAATTAATTTAGCCAATGCGTCAGTCACAACCAATAAATTTAGATCATGATAGAAATAGAGTTCTAATTATGGTTAGATCCTCCCAAGTTGCATATTTACTACCCTAAAATGAAGGTTGTTTGTTGTTCTTTCTTCTTTTGGGGGTTACTTTTTACTGTTAAACTTGTCACGAATTGAAGGGTTTTCAAGTTTTTCTTTAAAGAGATAGTTCACCAACAAAAAATGGAAAAATAAACCAGCCAGAAAGGTGAATAGGGAGCGAAAATACAAAAGAAAGAAAAACTTAACACCAATTTCTTTGGGTGATTGCATACTCGAAGAAAATTGCTATTCCACCGAAAAAAAATGAATGAGTAAAAAGAGACAGTTATAACCTACGACTACCGACGGTTGAAAAAATACCTAAAACTAATAAGAAAAAAAGCCACCAAAATTTGATCAATTTTCAATGGTTAAATTACCTTCATCAAACCGCTTGTATTTGTACACTTTCTAGTGGTTTTCTTTTATAAATTGCCATAAATTATCCATAGGGAATTTCCATATTTTGTGTAGTTTTCTTTAGATTGGTCAGCCTATCGATCATAACATAATAGATCTCTCCTTCAGGACTTTCACAGCTTTTAGGTCTTCCATTTCTTAAGTAGCTTAAGAGACTAGTAAAGGACCTTCATATATTCCTTAAGAAGGAATAAATGGAAGACACTATAACCAAAGATGGATCTAGGATTCCATTTTAAAGGAGATTGAAAGTCTTTTAGATTAAATATTTGAATTAAGTAGAAACAAATTTTTATAATTCAAGTAAGGCGAATTTTTATAAATTAAAAGAACCAAATAAAAAACATAAGATAAAATTATATATAAAAGTTAAAATTTTAAAAAGTTAAAAGGATAACCGCTCTTGTGCTTCTCTTTGGATCCATCTTTGACTATAAGGCTAGCATCAAAGAGAAGCTCCACAACATATGCGACAGTTCCAATCTTCTATATAATGGTAAATGGCCCAAGCAGATTTTACCAATTTTCAAAGAGCAATACCATTGTTGAAGTGGAGAAAAAAGCACGTGGTATTCTTTAATCTCATATCTAAAATTCTAAGCACTACTAATAGAGAGAGAAAATGCACCACCACGCCTGGTTTTTCACTCAGATCTAATCGATTCCATGCGTCATTCTCGTGCCTCATCTTCTGCATCTTCTCTTTCAGCAAGCGTTCATTACTATGAGCACATCTGGGAAGGAAGGCATCCATTATTGTATATGATTATACACATTTATGAGGAAATATAGGAAATATGAATTTCTCTGCACACTCTAATTCTTCTCTCTTTCTTTCTCTTGCAAAATCATAGAGAATCCTATTCAATTTAAAGCTTAGTGATTTTATTACCATTTTGCATGAGACTCAATTAAATAGCATTAATGAGATAATAATTATCAGGATTTTCTCTGTTACAAAACCTTGAAGGAAAATCCAATAGAAAATCCGAGGAAGTTAATGAGGACCACTCTTTCCAAGTCCAGGTACTTATAAAAACTACCTCAAACAAACAACCATTCCACTTTACATTCAACCAAAGTTGTCAAACTCATGAGTCAACTTTTAGGAGAGGAAATAGAGTCGACTCGGTGCTTAACTCGGACGCCACACGAACTCGGTGTCAACTCGGCTGCATCTCTCGTGTTTTGCGTCAAAAAATGGCATTTCCAAAACTCAAACTCGGGCGCCTGCCAGCGTTAGAGCACAACCTGCCACTGCTCCAACATCATCTTTATATATATATATATATATATATATATATATGCACCATTTTATATATGTTGGCTCTTTATCATAGTTTCAAAAAATATCATCATCACGTCTCGAACTTAGAAACAACCAATGACAATATATATCATACCACTAATCCAACCCCATCCTTATATATATATATATATATTCTCTTCATCTTTTTATCATTTCAAGAAGAATAGAACTTAGACGATTTGAACATGCGCACAAAAAAAAGTATCTATTTGTACATATCTAGTATCATATAATTTATTGCACCTATTTTTAGAATTTTATTTTAAATTTATTTAAAAGGATATCTATTTTTTGTTTTAATCTAAATTATTTAAATATTATTATATTAATTTTTTATTTTTTAAATATTTATAATATGATATTTTTCCCAAAAATAATATGAAATTAATATATTGTTAATTTATTTGTTTTCACAAAATAGTCTTTAATATTTATATTTATAATTGTATAAATAATTTTAATTCAAAATTCAAATTATTAATATTTGTTTATTAATATCTATTGTATTTTAATTTTAATATATAATATTAAAAAAATATTTATGTTTAGTTATCACCATTTTAACTATAGTTATACTAATAGACCATTGATTATTACTTTCATCAATTCAAAAACTAGTTTGAATTTTAAAATTTTAATTTTAATGATATAATTATATATTTCAATCGTTAATTATTATTATAGGTAAACTCTTACGATTCTACGTTACGAATTTACGATACGAGTTCACCTCCCAAAAACGAGTCTACATAAAATCGCGATTTTGACACCATTGCATTCAACTACTACCCCTAGAGCAAACAAATTGAGTAACCAAATCTAAAGAGATAGTAAAATAAAAAGCATAGTAAAAAAAATGAAATAATTCAGAAAATACACTAATATCAACTCCAAGTAAGGAAGATGGATGCACTTTTTTAAAGAATATATATATATATATATATATATATATATATGTCAAATATTCTCTCAATCAATAGGCAACTTTCTAATAATTCAATGCCCAATTCTAAAATAGAGATTCTCTCTAATTAGTCTTTATATCTAAAGTCATAATTTAGGTTAGAAAGGGATCACTCTACACATTTATGAAGAATATAGGAAACCTGAATTGCGTGTAGTTTTTCTCTCTTACGGAATTAGGAAGAATCCTATTCTATTTAAAACATAGTGATTTTATTCGAATTTTGGATGAGAATTAATTAAATAGCATTAGTGAGCTAATAATTATCAGGATTTTCTCATTACAAAACCTTGAAAGCAAATCCAATGAAATTAATGAGGACCACTCTTTCAAGTCCTAGTACCTATGAAAACTACCTCAAACAAATAACCATCCCAATTTATATTCAACTACTAAACCTACTCAAACAAATTGAGGAACCAAATATCCTTCCAACATGGATTCCCTCAAGAGTATTAAGATTTGTGTAGTCCTTGTGCTTTTGTTGTTCATTGCTGGTAAGAAAAATGAGCAATTGCTAACATTCTTTAGTTACAACTTTTTCTAGAATCCAATGTTGTAGCTGTTGCAATGTTTTAAATTTGGTGAATTATTCAGTACAATTATAAAAGTGGCTAGACTGGTGCAATTATTATGTGGTATATTAAGAAGAAGACACATGATAATGATGTGTCAAAATATATTGATTGTATGTCAAATTAAAATAATTTATTGTATTTATAATTTAACCCAATATTATTTAGATTTTATTTATGAATCCAAAATTCTTTTTTAAATTGTTAGTTTACCCTCTCTAGTTTTCATTTCCCAATAATCCTCATAAAAATATTAGTTTGTAAATTTGTTAATTCACCCTTGTAGTTCTTTTATTTTTTTTCAATAACCTCCCAAATCCCTAATTATATCCTTATTTATAATTTATAACTTAATTTTGAAGGGATTATTGAGAAATAAGAAGTAGAGGGAGTAATTGAAAAATTTGAAACAAACTTTAAATTCAAATTATCTATATGCAATGAAATTAAAGTAAGAACTGCAATACTAATATAAAACTTGAAATAGGAAAGAAGAAAAATTTAAAAGAAAAAAAAGAATTAAAGTGTTTGATCTGTAAATTACACTTATGGTCCTTGAAATATTACAAAATTCTGAATTTAATCCTTTAAAATGTACAAACTTCTTAATTTCATCCTCCAATAATTCTTTTTCAAATCAATTTAGTCTATATATTAGTTAAAATGGCATGAATTAATTTTTTTCACCTTACCTATTAGAATACTTACGTGATCCTAATAATCATGGCCATGCTTAAAAGTTTAAAGTGAAACACTAGAGTGACCATATTCATGGACATTAGAACTTTTTTTCCTACTTTGAACAGGATCATTTTATCACTTAATGTACATTATATATTAGCAGGTCAATTAAATGCATATCAGTCTAACAAATAAGAGACTTAATTAAAAAAATTATTGAAAGATGAAATTGAAATTTTATAATAATTTTATTACAGAAAGGATTTCTATTAGTTGCTTTTCTTACAATATGTGCGTGTGCGGTATGGGAATATATATATATATATATATATATATAGAAAAAAATATATTTTGATTTGCTTATCACTTAATAATTATTTTAGTCTTGTATTTATTTTATTTATCAAAATAGTTCTCCCACCAGTTAAAAATTATTACTTTTAAGGTCGCCATCATATGTAATTCTTAAAGTTAAATCCCTTTAACTCATATAAAAAATTGAAAGTAAATATTTTTTAAAAATAAAATATACAAACTGTATAATTTTTTCAAAGTTGGTGGTTTAAACTGCCACTAATATGTGAAATTTTTAAATATAATTTTATTTATATTTTTTCAATTTATTTATTACTGCTCAATTCCTTTAAAAAGAACCTCAGTTTCAACTAATAAAAATCAACCAAAATCATCCCATTCAAAGCACAATGATTTCATCATCGTTTTGGATGAGAACTAATAAGATAGCTTTAACTAATTAATTATTACGAGGATTTTCTCCCTTACAAGCCTTGAGAGAAAATCCAATAATTAAAGCTAAATGAGATACACTCCCTCCAAGTGTATAAAAAGAACAACCTCAAACAAGCCACCATCTCAATTCATATCCAACTACTACACCTTTCCAACATGGAGTACCTCAAGTGTAGCAAGATCTCTATAGTCCTTGTGCTTTTGTTCTTCATTGCTAGTAAGAATAATGAGCACTTTCTAACATTCTTAATTTGGTTATAGCTTTTCTTAAAATCCAATGTTGTAGCTACTGCAATGTTTGGAATTATAGTCAGAAGTCAAAAGTGACAGTTTTTTTTTTTGCACCTTTTTTTCTCAGAATTATCTATATGCAATGCATTTGTATCCAGGGCTGCAACACTAATATAAAACTTGAAAGTTGAAAAAAATACAATTTGGTCCCTTATTTTTTGTCACGGGATCTCAATTTGGTCATTTAAACATAGAACTTTTCAAAAAATAATGGCCCTTCAAAGTTCAATTTGGTCCATCAAAATGATTAAATCAGTTTATTTTTTTAATTTTTGGAAGATCATTTTTAATATTTTTCATCTTTCAAGTACCAAATTGGTATTTTAGCAAAAAATGAGGGACTTAATTCTATTTTTCTCAAATAGAAAAGAAGAAGAAGAGAAAAAAAAAAAAAAACAACAAAGAATGAATAGAGTTTGGTTTATAACACTTTTGGTCCTTGTAATATTATAAAACTCTGAATTCGATCCTCTAAAATGTAAATTTCTCAATTTCTTTCTCTAATATTTTTTTTCTAATCAATTTAATTAATCCATTTATTAGTTAAAATGACGTGAATTAATCTTTTCCACCTTACCTAATAGAAATCTTATATGACCCTAATAATAATAGTCATGCTTAAAAGTTGAAAATGAAACACTACAGAGTGACCAAATTTATGGACATTACAATTACATGATTGTTTTTTTTATTAATTGCTTTTCTTGATTGTTAAATGAACTGGTGATGGTGCAGCTAGCAGTGAGGCTATAAGGGCACAACCTAACAAGCTTTGTACAGCGGCAATATATATACACAATACTCAGTGTACAATTGAGAACTGCAAGCATTTGTGTGAGAATAAATTTGGAATATCAAATGCACGTTGCAGTGGTGTTATAATATGTTCTTGTTCTTACCATTGTGATCACTAGCTTGCTTACCATATATATGGTTACAGAAAAGAGTTCATACGAATACAAATAATTACTCAAATCAATAATTCGTATGATTTCTAGTATTACATTCGAGTGCTGTTTGATATATGTCTGTGATTTCGTTTCAATATATAAGCTCCATGGGCTATAATATGGAGCCTAGCCAGCTTTATTATACGTGTCAGAATTTGTCTACTTTAACATATATATATTGATCAGTTACACCAGTTTATCAATACTCAATTAGGAATAAGATTTATTCTTTTCAAAAATTTCAAATGGTTCAAATTTAAATCGTGATTGAATAATGGTAGAATCAAACTGGTTAAAGGGGTTAAATTTTAAGGGGACATATATAGCGTAAAATATTATTTTAATTTCGTACTTAAGAATTCAATTTCAATGGTAATATATTTAGTCTAAATTATATTGATATTAAGGGACTAAATATGTTAACTTTTATATTAGTGATGAATTAAATTAAAATAAAAAATAATTAAATTGAGACTAAATCCATAAGTGAGAGATTATATTGAGACTTAAAATTAATGAGGGACCAAATTAGTACTAGATTTATAAGTAATGAACCAAACTGACATTATATATATAAATATATATATTGACACATGAGGAGAAAAAAATATTAAGTTAATATATCAAAACAGAAAACAAGAAAACCATACAGCTGGGAATAACAATCTTTTAACATTGATTCTCTTCTGATAACGTGGCATCCAGAATCTTCTCATTTCGAATCCTCTTTGGAACAAGGTTAAAGGTTATAGGTTGGAAACAGAATTTTAACTGTGGCTAGGTCCTCCCCAGTTGCATTCATTGCCTCTAGATTGGTTGGCCTATTCTATTAGAACTTGTAAAACGGATCATCTGCTGTATAACGGATTTATTGTTCAGGGATGATCCGTTAATTTAAAAATTTTTAACAAAATAAAATTTTTTTTAAAAAATTTGTTGGGTTGGATGCAGTGCAGCAAACCCGGGCTCCAGAACTTGTGGCCTCGTACATTGGATCTCTCATTTGGGACTTTAACCTGCTTTAGGTAATCCTATTTTGACGGGACCACGTCTTTTCTTGCTTTGGCAGAAACACGAGAGAATTATATTTTTATTTTTTTATTTTATTCTATATTAAAATTTTAAAAAATTATTATAATATATAAAAAGTATAAATATATTAGATTTTGTTTATCAAATATTAGTTTATGGTTTAGATTTTACTTAAAAAAATTGAACAGTTTCTAATATGAAAATAGTCAGATATATACATATACATATATATATATATATATTGTACAAGTTTATCTACTAAAATAATGATAATGTGTTTGTAAATTCAAAATATTATTATTAAATCAACATCTTATAATCTATTTTTTTCCAGTAGAAAGACATTATGATCTTATTCATTTGTTAGCACTATACTATTTTATATACTAAAATGATAATAATATGTGTTTAAAAAAAATATCCACATTAAAAATATTTAACAAATATTTAATAATAATTTCTTTAAAAAATTAATTTTTAATATAATATTTATTTTAAAAAAAAAAAAAAGCAAAACGCATAGCAAAGGAGAGCTTCCAATCTCATTTTGAACCTACCTATCTTGCGATGGAATATGTACTTATCTACGAGTGATTCACCAATGTTGAGAAAAAATGTGATATTTTAATTATGTTAAAAATATAGCGTTCTTTTTATAATTTTAAAAATAAACATTATTTAAATAACAGAGAACCCTATAAATCTTAAATCTAAAATAAAATTTATACTGTGTATTATCTTTATAAATTTGTTGTGATGTACAAAATATCCTAACTAGTTTTCAAACTATATATATATATATATATATATATATATATGTACACATACACACATTTTCGATTTAATCACAAGCTTTTCCAACTGTCTAGTGGTTGGAAGCTTATTTTATTATATTTTAAATAATGAAACTAATCAGAGAGTCATTTTAGATAAAATTAATTCTAAATGACATACCAAATCTACATTTTTGTAGGAATAATATTTTAACAAATTTAAGCAAATAGAAATTTATAATTTTTGTCAATATAAGTTGTAAATTTAGAAAATTTTAAACAAAAAAATTCAGAATTTTTTTTTACAGTAGTATCTAAAATTTTTACATAACTATATGTATAAATACAATGTAGTGTTAATACTTGGGTTTTTAAGTTACATATTGGGATATTACTTGATTTTTATACTCACAATTTTAGTAGAGACCATTTTTAGTTAGTAAATATCTACCTATATATGTATATGTGTGTGTGTGTGTGTGTGTATATATATATATTTTAACGTGCCTAACTGGACTAATATATATATAGATGTTATAAATTATCTCTTAAACAAAATAAAATGTGAACGATAGAAATTTATTAATTAGATAAACTCTTCCAATAAAAATGCAGCAGTAATGGGTGCATATCACGTTTATGGATATTACTGACTTTTGAATTAATCTGATGTATTTTGGATAGCTAATTTTTTATACAAATATATATATATATTTTTTTAAATTATTTTCTATCAAGATTTCAATCCCGTATTAAACTTAATGCACAAAAAAGTTTAAATGAAGATCATTATAGTCCTTCTTCTTCTTTTACTATAATTGGAGGGTCATGCTTCTCTAGTTACAAAATACTGGATACATAATGTAAACCATATGACTAGTCTACTTCATAGATATTACAAAATTTGACTAGTCCAAATATCTTCTTAAGGCTAGACTATTTTCTCATCAGTTAAGGCTGGGTTGAGTCTTTTCCATCAATAGGCATGTAGGTTATATACGGATCAAGAGCAATTTTCATAACCAAAACACTTGTTTATTGATGCTAAGTCATTGGTTTCGAATAGATTTATTGAGCTTCAAAGTTTATTACCAACCTTCATTGTACAAAGATTAAAGATTCTTTGGTGATCAACTTACAGGAAAATGAAGTCGAACAATCCCATTAAAAGAAGAGAATGAAATAAGGAAGATTATGGAGGAGCATGTAATGCTCAGATGCCAAGTTTTTAGCACCTAAGGGCCATAACTAGTAACATAGCACCCAGACACCACAAGAGTAGCGCTCAGATGCAAATCTAGTAACATAGTACCAAGATGCCACAATAGCAGTGCCCAGGCACCAAGAGTAGTGGGAAAACAAGTCTAGACTAGAAAAACAACATCTAGGCACCAAAATCCTAATGTCTGGGCACCAATTCTAAAGACTTCACACCTATATGCCAATTTATTAGCCCCCGGGCACCACAAGTGCTTGAGAGAATGATTAAAATTTGGAGTTTAGTGCCCAGGCGCAAGGAAAGCAATGCCTAGTTTTTGTGGGATCAATACTCGTTAGATACATCTTAATCACTCAACATTTTAGTGTCTGCTTTACACTTAAGATAATTTCTTTCATTAAAGGCTTAGTAATAGGTAATCAATTATAATTGAGATCAAATCTTTGTGGGATCGATACTCTACTTATCGTTATATTATTTGTTGATCATGTATACTTACACGTGAGCATTACATTTACTAATCAATCAGCAGTCACTACAGTGCCTAGCAAAACTAAACATATAAATTAGTATCTTTATCTAAATATTTTAGAAACATACTATGAGACATTTTTATCTCAATAGCTAGTTTTTAGTAAAATTAAAGATTTTGAGCTATACAGACATCATAAGCAAGCATGTAAAATTCATTTTCTCATTGGCTATACATTTATAAATCTGAGATCCCTAATATCATTGCATGCAAGCTCTTTACTGCATTTAGTAATAATGTTATTCTTCTTGCTTGCCTGCTTTCAGATTTCATAGTACATAACCTTACCAAATGCTAGCTACCTTATTTTTCTTCTTTCTTAAACAATATAAAAACACGATGCATAAATCAAGGAAGTTCATATGATTTTTAAAGAAATATAATGTCCCTTATTCATGTCTATAACTAGACCCACACATCTTATTTTCTTCTACTTCAGTTTCCAGGTAGCAGCCATCTTCAATGTACAAGGGAGAAGTACATTCAAGATGCAACATTTAGGAAGTTCACCCCAGATTCTACTTCATTTTTACTTCTCTGGCCAGTTGACATCTCTATGAAAATGCCTCCTTCCTTTCGAAAGCTCTGTTTTCTAAATGCAAAATAGAGTTTTGTGTTTCCATCAAGCCATGCAGGTCTTCCGTTCTAGCTGCCATTTTGGTTTCTGCCACAATGCTTCAGGTGACGAGAGGTGTAAAGTAAGGAAGATGATTGGGTTCATTACCTTTCTACTCTACCACACCCACGTTTCTCCTCCCTTCTCCTTACTCCGTCACTTTCACTCTCTCCTTTTGTGCTTCCAACTTTCACCGCCATTCTCAGCTGCATTTCTTCGCATTATATAACTTATTTCCACGTGTCTTCACTGCAATGCTCTTCTTCATGTAGGCATCATCTTCACGCTTGTAGGCTTCATCATTTCACCTAGTTCTCTTGCAACTCAGTTCTCGATTCTCATTGAAACCGAACCAAATCTTAATGGCAGAGGAGTGGTAGTTCAACAGCATTTGAAGGTTTCATTTAATTTCGTTGAAAAATTTATCTTTCAATCCCATTTTTATTCAGTTTTCCCCCTGTTTTCAGATCAAATTCGTGTTTGTGCCCTAAGATTATTTTTTTGCTAAAATTATATTTTTGACAAGTGTTATTCAATTTGTACCCTAGTTATTTATTCTTCTTCTCTTTTTGGTCCAGAAAAAAAATTCTGATTGCCTTAGGTTTTATTCAATTTTCGAACCTTTGTTCAATTGCATTTTCACCCTTCAGTTTTTGGTTATTACAAAGAGTAAAAAAACGTTGGTAATGAGTAGAAAGTCATGCTCAAAAGTAAATGTGATATCATATAAATACAGGACCGAAAATGAAGAAAACGCTATTGGGCCATAACCTAAGGTAACGGCTGGACCAAGCTTAAAATTGAAGTAACTTGAGCTTAAGTAGTGGACATGTTTAAAAACCCATGAAGGATCATCATAAGGAGACAACAATTCCATTTGGCTGCTGTATGATAGATCAGAAGCTTGACAAGGACATTATACCAACTTGTTCCTTCTTAGCCTTACCTAACTGCTATCACATAAAGATTTTGCCCAAAAAAAAAAAAGCTTCTTGTTTTCCCCCCAAATTTCTCCCTTGAGCAACATATTGAGGAAATATCCATCACATGCATTAAATATACTCACTTATCAATTTCCCTCCTCTAAGCTACAACAGTTTCATAGCACACAACATAAACCTTTTTTAAATGAAAATTTGGAACTCCCATGAGCAAATGAACGTTGAAGATAGACAAGTGAACATTGATGATTTGACATGCTATCTAGCCGTTTATGAATGTTGGAAGCTTGAAGAAACACAGTATATATAGAACAGAAGCTTTATAAGGAAGACAAGAGTGTCGAGCTAAAGGAAAAGAGTTCACTCCAAAAGGCTTGTTGTATTAATACTTTTTTACATTTCTTTATGTGAGATACATCAAGCATCGTATTTCATTTGTGCTCTAAGTGAGCTTTGGCTTATTTGTATTTTTCATCTACTATGTATCTTTCTATAGGGTGTTCAAGAACTTGCAGAATCCTATGAGTCAATATGAGAATGTAGAAGTCCTAAGAACTGAGCTTGTTGATTTGGGTTGCCAAGTAGTGTATAAAAGCAAGGTTGGTTGAACCTAAGGTGAAATGTTATCTCATTTTTCATGAAGTAAAACATAGAACTATGATCACCATGAATAAAGTGTAAAAGCTGAAAGTGACTGAACCTCAAGGAAATGATTTCCTACTTGTATTAGTGATTTCTCAATGATATTAGAAATTTCGATACTGCGTACTTGAAGAATAAATGTAGGATTCATCATCTTTGACGTGACTCGTTTTTAGCTAGATCTCTTATTTTTATTACATTGATTTGAAGAATTCATTTTTTTATAGTAGTTTTCAGGAAAATACTTCTCATAAAAAATTTATAGGAAGCTAAATATATTTATGCTAAAAAATTTGTTTCACATTCTTCTAAAAAGATTAATTTCAGAATTATTTGAAACTTATAATTTTGTTTATTCCATAAGTCTATCTATTCGCTAGAACATGATTTCAGTGTTTTATGAGAACTCAAGCTTCCTAGTTATACTGCCACAACAAAATGATTCAGAAAACTCTCTTCGCTTTGCATTTTAATGTTACCTACTATTAGGAAACTATCCTTCATATACCTAACTCGAAAGCTTAATTTTAATAAGTAGTTTATTATATAAACTCAATTTAAAAAGTCAATTCACCCCATTTTTAACCTCTTCTGGACAAACAACCAACAACATAAAACAGAACTAGACTGGGCTTTTAACCGTAATCAACTTCATGAAGTGTTCTACCAATGGAAATGAATGCTAGCTTTGCAAGACAGTTCATCACATGGCAGATACCCCTTCCATTTTTTAAGTTTGCTATTTGCAAAGGTCCAAACGTACAGTGAATGTATTTGAAATTGGAAAGTGAGTAATGAAATCATATATCCTCCAAAAGGTCTTTAAGGAATAGTTCATTGTTGAAACAAACCCCCTGCAAGTTCAGAAGTAGGATCCTTTATTTGCTGATTATTGGCACTTTGTATTCAGTTAATTAAATTCAGTTCACATTCAGTAATAGGAGTTTGTTAGAAGTTATGGTTATGTTGTATTCACTTCACATGAGTCAAGTGAGTAGGTGTGTTAAAATTAAAAACCTCTCAATTTGAAACACTCAAGATTCTTCTGAACTATTTAATTTTTCAAAATTTTCATATTTTGGTATTTTTGTGAATTTTTTTTTTAAAGGTTTCTCAATTTGAAACACTCAAGACTCTTCTGAAGTATTTAATTTTAAGACAAACTGCGTCTCTTAAGGACCAAAATATTTATTTGCTCTCTAATTGAATATTTAGTTTTTATCATAACAATGTTTATATATATATAGCTTATTTTGAATAAACTTAATCCACAAAGAAAGATTAACTCATTTATTTATCTGGTCTTTTTTCTCTTTCTTTTTAAATTAATTTTTTATTACAACCATAATGCCATGAAATTTTTTTTATAGAAATGAGAATGAGAATAAAAATAAAAATGAAGGTTGATGGAATGGAATCCTGACACCAATGTTATCAAAATCGTATCATAAACTCATAACGTAGAATCGTAATTCTATGCAGACTCATTTTTAAGGTGTAAACTCGTATCATAAACTCATAACGTAGAATCATAAGAGTTTACCTATAATAGTAATTAACTATTAAAATATATAATTCTATCATTAAAATTAATATTTTAAAATTCAAACTGGTTTTTGAATTGGTGAAGGCAATGATCAATAGTCTACTAATATGACTATAATTAAAATGGTGATAACTAAACATAAATATTTTTTTAATATTATATATTAAAATTTAAATACGATAGGTATTAATAAACAAATACTAATAATTTGAAATTTGAATTAAAATTATTTATACAATTATAAATATAACTATTAAAGACTATTTTGTTATAACAACTAAATTAACAATATATTAATTTCATATTACTTTTGGGTAAAATATCATATGATAAATATTTAAAAAAAGAAAAAATTAATATAATAATATTTAAATAATTTAGATTAAAACACAAAATTGGTATCCTTTTAAATAAATTTAAAATAAAATTCTAAAAATAGGTGCAACAAATTATATGATGCTAATTATGTGCAAATAGACACTTTTTTTGTGTGTGTGTATGTTCAAATCGTCTAAGTTCTATTTTTTTTTAAAAATTATTAAAAGATGAAGATCAAATATATATATATATATATATATATAATGTTGCATGCATATTCATAAGAATGATGTTAGATTAGTGGTATTACATACTACCACAACTGGTGGTGATGATGTTGGAGCAGTGGCATGATATGTTTTGGCCAAGTTTGAGATGTGAAAATGAAACTTTTTGATGTAAATCAGGAAGAGGCAATCAAGTTGGAGCGATTCGACTCAATTTATATGTTTGGTATGAAATAGAAAAGAATAAAAAAATTATTGGGTTTATATCTTTGGTTGAATAAAAATTGTGTAGAAATAAAAAAGATCACTGCATCAATAACTAGAATGACCTTGATTCAAAAAATAATAATAAATTAATTAATTTTTTTAATTTTTTGTTAAAAAAATTATGTGTTAGGATATTAAAATATTCAATTTAATTTAATAATTTGAAATAATTTAGTATTAAAATATTAAACGATTCTTGTTTTATTGAGTGAACAATAATTAAAAAATATTGAAATATACCCACTGTTTTCAACGAGCAATTCAAGCCTCTGTTCAGTTTTCAATGAAGGTAATTTGGTGATCAAACTTATCACTTGAACAACCCAGAGTGTTTTCCACAGTTTTGTAATGGAAAGGATGGGTGACTCTTTGATGGAATGGAAAAGCTTGAAGGAAAGGCTTTCATACAAACCAAACATGCCAATTAATATCCCATTCCATCTTTCTTTCCTTTCCATTTGTATGTTTTCCATTGAACCAAACGGTAGTGTTATAGATTAATTGTATGGAGGGATTGCGTTACACTTGCATGTTTGGTTTGAGGGAGTTAAGGTGAGGAAGAGGGAATAAGAATGAACTTTGAGCCTATTAATTCCTATGTTTCGTATGATTTTTGCCAAGGGATTCTATTTCCTTAGCAATTTTCTTTTCCACAAATGTAAGAATGTAGACTATGGTGATGGGATTGTGAAACTTTATGAAGGAATGGAGTTTTTGACAAAATTGCCCCTTAAATTTTCGTAATAATAATTAATCTTTAATAATAATATAAATAATAATTTTTAACAATAATAATTAATTGTTTATAAAGATATAAGGATAATTAATTAATTAATATTTTAATTTTTTATATAAAGATATTTTGGTAATTTGATTTATCTTCATTCTTATTCCTACTAATTTTTCCAATATCCTATCAAACATATCACGTGAGCTTAAGATTTTATTCCCTCAAAACTTGTTATCATTATATTTTCCATCATTTCCACCAACCAAACATAGCGATGCCTTGTTTGTAGATAACCAAGTTTTAAAGAAGGTGATACAGAACGAGGAAAAATTGATAATTTGTAGAATGGTACAAAATCATTACAGGTACCATAGTAACAAACCTTGATAGTTGATAAGGATATTTGTAGTCAGACAGGTAAACTAGACCATCGGGTAAGGAAAGAGAAATCGAAAAGCTGAAACACAAGAAAATTTTCAAAAAGATGAGATGGTTTAAGTTATATTTTAGGCCTGTGTAGCTCGTAAAAGTGTTTCGCAAGAGAAGTGAAGGTTAAGACATGATCAAAAGAAGAACTCAGGATATAACCTTTAGGAGAATCTTAGAATTTTTCTAGTTAAATCAGGGAGACCTGGCTAACCATAGAAGTAATTTTGAGGAAACTATCTTCTTATGCAAGCTATATTCAAACGAAGCATGGAGAATTTCTCCTTTTAAGGAAAGTAAGACAGGAAATATAGGACAAAAATTTGAAGACAAAAGGTCAACAGATTTACTGAGTTGAGACAATACTTACCTTGAGAAAATTGGTTTTTAATCTTGACAGAGTCAATGAGAATGGATAGTTGAGATGTAGAATTGAATCCTAATTAAATCATGAAATTGACAATTTAGTCGTTTAGGAATTATTTTCATGAAATTATTAAGCTAGAATTTTGGACAAGGAATAATTAGAATTAGATCTTATCGTAATTTAAAAAATTTATACAACTCTATAAGTTCAACTCAAAAAAAAAAATCTAAACCAAAAAAGCCATTTTTGTAAAACAAGTTGGACTCAGGTATTTTTTTAAATCTCAATTCGAATCTAAAAAGCTTAAATCAATGTTTTTTTAATAAGAAAAAATTTATTATTTAAAAAAAATTTAGCGTAACATGACATATTAATAAAGAAATAAAAATTAATATCTCTTATCCAAATGATTATGCCAATATAACAACTTATTTGTATTTACACCTATATATAAATTTACAAGTAATAATAATTAGTTATATTATTTATCTCAAATCTTAAGTATTGAATAGACTTGATCATGACTCATAAAAACTTGCTTGGCTCAATAGATCCGGCTTAAAAAAGATGGATAAATATCCAATTAAAAAAAACAAGTTCAAATTTTTTGTGGCCTAAATTCAAGTTCAATTTTAAAATCTAGTCCAATGATCAGATTTAGTTCTAACTTCTCCCAAACCACCCATCTTGCATAGCATGCCTAGTAAATTAGCATTCTTTTTTTCTTTTAGAAAAACAAGCACTTGGATTCTATTTTATATCAATAAAACATTGAATTAAATGCACTTGTACGCTTGAGAATGTATTGCATATTTGAAGCTTCTTAAGTAAGGTGAATCCTCATCCAGAAAGGTTGAATAATAAGCCGGTTCAATGAGACTTGATTTGTGACCGAATCAAGTTACATTGACCTACTTTTAAAATGTTTGTTTTTCAATAAATTTAATTTAGAGTTATGAAAGGTAAGAAAAAAAAAATTTATAATTAACAAATGAAATGTCCATATTAATAAAAAAAGGTACCGTATTCAACCAAAACAAAAAGAAGTGACTAGCTTTTTTTCTTTAAAAAAAAAATCATATTTAACAACCAAGTCTAAAAAGGATAGTAATATATAAAGCATAAAATCTCTTGATAAAAAAAAATAATTAAAAATATAAACTAAAAATTCCAATTAAGGAAAACTGATATACTTTTAAGGGAACATTGGTTCTTCAAATATTTTTCCAATGAAGAAAGTGATTCTCCAATAAATTAATGGCCAATATCAAAGCATAATGACTTTATTTTACCATATTTGGATGACAATTACTAATTATTATCAGAATTTTCTTTTGCTGCAAAAACTTTGAAAGGAAATCCAATAAGTTTACTGAGAACCCTAATTTTCTACAATTCCAGGTACATAAATATATATATATACATATAAATACTACCTCAAACCCTCAACCCCACCATTCATATCCCATTATTAGATCCAGATACAACAAATTAAGTGAACCCATACCCTTCAAACATGGATTCCATCAAGAGCAGCAAGATCTTTGTCATCCTTTTGCTTCTCTTATTCACTGCTGGTAATAATGAAGAGTAGTTGCTAACTTGCTATGGTTGCTGTTTTCTTGAATCCAGTTCTTTACATTGTTTTAAATTTCCATTGTAATTAGGTTAACTTGTAATTATGGTCAGAAGTCAATTAATAATGGCAGTATCTTTTAATAATTTTTACGGTTATCCTAGTTTTATGTATTACAATTGCAACCTTAGCGACCCTAATTTAAAATTTTTTTGCCTTTGAAAGATCATACAGTTTATAATAAAATGCATGTTAGTTTAGAATAGGCTTATACGTAAATTTGATGAACTCGCGCAATTCCGTCTTATTCTAGTCATAGTAGGTTGAATTGCATCAGGTTAAAAATTTTAAAAAAAAAAATTTCATTTCAACTGAAGTCAAGTTGAGCCTCAAGTTAACTTAGGCTTGACTTGAACCTTTCATTTAAAAAAAAAAAAAAAGATATAATTTTTAATAATTCATTATTTGTATTCATGATAAACTTTTAAAATATTAATTCTTTCAAGGCTTGACTATTTTCTATTTCAAATCTTAACTTTTACTATTTTTCTTTAAGAAAAAAAATTGTTTTTGCTAATAAAAATTAATCTTTTCAATGATTTTATTTTAAATAATAGACCTAACCCAACCTAATGTAAACCGTTATGATTCAGTCATCAACCAAGTCTAAAGCCTGGATCAGAGATTATAGAAATCAAGACTGGCATATGTACTTGAGCATATGGAGATATAAATTTGAGAGAATTTTAGTCCTTTCTTTGAAGGGCCAAATTGCAAATTTTCACAAATCTTTTAAAACTGAAAATTGCAATTTACTCTAAAAAAAAATGTTAACAAGTTGCTTTACACTTGGTGATGGTGCAGGAAGTGAGGTAACTAGGGCAGACCCAACCAAAGTGTGTGGGACGACAGCAACCTTAGATAACTGCACAGACGGCACATGCAAGGCTCTGTGTGAGAAGCTTTTTGGCCAAGATGCAAATGGATTTTGCAGAGAAGGCAAATGTGGTTGTACTTACATTTGTAACTAGCTAAAACTATACATGCCTATAGAATAAGGATTATGCATTTATATGTATCCAAATAACTCTTAAACAAATTAATAATACTTATGAGTTTTATTATTGCCTTTATATGCGTTTGAGATGTTGATAAGTATGCTAATAATATGTTGAGTGTTGATTGTTTAATCTATTATATCCATTTAAATGAATGGTTCAATTTTATGTTGTCATATAATTTCAATAATAAGCTACTTACATATCATATATGGGCTATATTGGAGTCAAGCCGAAGTGAAGTTTTTTTTTTCTTTTTGTTATAATAGTTATCCAGTTCAAAAATTAATCAATGATTAATTACGGTCATGCTTAATATTCACTTGAAATTTTTTTAAAATGGAATTGGTGATAGGAAAGTAAACCATGTACCTTTTAATATTTTAGCTGTAGTTAAATCATATATAGTTTGTTATATTAAATATGTAAATATCTAATTTTTATTGTTAAAAAATTATTTATATCATACATTTAATAAATAAAAATAATAATAACAATTAACTATATTATTTATCTCAAACCTTAAGTAGTAAATAGTCTTGATCATGACTTTAAAAAGTCTATTTGGCCCAATAGGCTTACCCAAAAAATATAAATATCGAGGTTTTTTTTTTATGCTTGAATTCAAGCCCAATTTTTAAAAGCTCAGCCCAACAATTAGGTATAATCAAGAAGACATACAAGGCTTAGTTGGGCGACTACTTGTGGAAGAGACCTAGTTGGATGAATTAGGTTAGGAAAATGAGACCCAAGTTATAAATTTAATTCAAGTCCAATCAAAAGAATGCGTAATTACTTTGAGTTAAATTATCTTGTTATTTGACTATTAAAATAACTATTTTGGACCTTATTTGCATAGATTTGAGCATATAATATGTATGGTTATATATTGGGTTACTGTTTTAATGCTTCAAGCAATTTTTGGGCTCCTTTGACCTAAGGAAGATTAAGGAAAAGAGGATTCTCCCTTCAAGTTCTTAGTTTTCAAAGCTTTCTTTTGTTGCCTCCAACCTTCGTCTAAAGAACATTGACCTCCCAAACAAACCTTTTAAAATACCTTCAAACGCAGAGTTTAGCTACTCTATGTTTTGCTTGACACCTAGGTGCTTAGAGCTTTTTTTTTATTGGGCAACTAGTTTTTCAGAATGGCCCAAAAAACTTGTCAAAATTCATCATTTTGCTCGATTTTTCCATGCTCACAGAACCCTTTTGGCACTTCAGTGACTCCTCCTAATTGTCTGTAAAACCCTTTCATGTATCCTTGAATCTTTCTCTTCAATGTTGCTAATCCTAAATCATCTTTTGTGCATGCAATTTCCCTACAATTCACATCAAAATAAGGCAAAATTTATTGAGTTTCATCCAAGTTAGCAACCGAGCATTATAAACCATAAAATATATTAAATAAACATGTTTTGGTCACTAAATCAAAAGAATTTATCCAAAATATATAATAAGTTTTTAATTAAAACATATAAAATAATAATACAAATGGAGACTTGCCACTTTCTCATTAATTAACAAACATGTAATTTCTATCTCAATAGCTCAGGAGTAAAATAATAAAGGACAAAACTAAGTTTTACTATTCAATTAGGTATTAGCTGTTTTAATTTTCAATTAAAAATTCTGGTTTAAAATGAAGAAAAGAATATCGAAGTAGAAGAAGAATGAAACAAGAAGAAAAAAAATAACAAATAGATTAAGTTAGGATTTGAAATTAGGACCAGATAGGTAAGATGGAGCATTAGGCCAATCGTACCAGCATATTCTTCAAATTAGGCTTTAACTTCTAATAAAATTTATACTATTTCTATTTTCTTTTCCAAGTTTTACCGTATTCCTTTTATATTTTATTCCCAAATCATATCTTCCTTCCTCCTAAGCTAGGAAACTACTGACTCAAAATTTCTAGAGCCCTAAATTAATTATTTAGTATTTTAAAACTTTCTATGTGTTACACTATGACTTAGATTTAATGGCAAATATTTTTCCTCAAAAAATATATATATATGAATTTCTGTGATAATTATTTCATGAGAAATATTTTTTTTCATATATAAACTTCATACATTCAAATATATATATAAATATATATATATATATATATATATAGTGTGAAACAATTGAAAGTAATTTTCCGTGACTTTCTTTAGTCTAAAATTATAAATTCTGAGATAATCCACTTGCTAATTAAAGATCCTAACAACTATCCAAAGGGAAGAAGAAAAAGGATTTTTGTCTTACTTATTAATTTTTATTTATGACATAAAATAAAATTTTAACATATTGTTACAAAATTAGTTTAATTTTATTTTCATTGCACTAGCTTTCTTATATTTATAAAATTGTATGCATTTTTTTTTATATCTTTTATCATATATTATTGTAATTTAAATTTCATTACAAAAAACTTTGAGTGGCAACTTTACTTACGTTGCTACTATAATTCTTCTGTGACGACAACACTAGGTTGCCTCAAAAGCCTTGTGCAACAGCAACAACATAAATAAAGTTGCTACAAAAAGGCTTTTTGTGACAATTATTTTGTTGCTACTAAAAACCTCTATTGGCAATGAAATAATTGTCCCAAAAGACATTTAGGGCCATATTATATATATATATATATATATATATATAGTTACAGCTAGTGACAAACTTTTAGGACACTAAGAATGCTACGTTTTTCATTTACGCTTTAGGAAACCTTGGTGCATAGATATATTTCCAATAAACAAAGTGATTCTCCAATATATTAAAGGCCAATATTAAAGCATAGTGATTTTGGTTGACCATATTTGGATGAGAATAACTAATTATAATCAAGATTTTCTTTTGCTGCAAACCTTGAAAGAAAATCCAATGAGTTTAATGAGAACCACTTTCTACAAGTCCATATACATATAAATACTACCTGACCCTCAATCCCACCCTCTAAATTCATATCCCATTAAGATTACACCCGCATGCAACAAAATCCAGTACTCAAAATATCCTTCAAACATGGATTCCATCAAGAGCAGCAAGATCTTTGTCATCTTTGTGCTTCTCTTGTTCATTGCAGGTAATAATAAATAGTTGCTAACTTGCCATCTGTCACAATTTTTCTTGAACCCAATCTAGTTTCTAGCACATTGTTTTAAATTCCCATCGTAATTAGGTTCGTAATTATGGTCAGAAGTCAATAATGGCAGTATTTTTATTAAAAAAAATTCAGAGTTATCATAGTATTATGCAATGCAATTGCAACCATGATAGCAACCCTAATTTATTTATTTATTTACTTATTTTTACATTTGAAAGATTGTTAAATTTTTAATTCCATCGCCTAAGAACTTCTTCGGTACGCTACGCTGTATAAGATGAAGTTTTAGATTTAAAGTTTAGATTGGATAAGATAAGACTTAATAAAGTTTTAATACTATGTTGGTTGGTGTAGAATTAAAAATATATATTTTATTTATTCTTTATACATTCAAGTCTAATCAAGTTGAAGGAGACTTGATTAATAATACGGTGATAAGTAGTATAAAGTGGGATTGACTATAATTGACTTTATAAACCTGTACAATACAATAGGTGCATGAAACACTTGACAAAGGTAAACTGCATTTTTATAAGCTTATAAGCCTCATTTGATGCATCATATAAAGTTTGATTATATAAGTTTATACAATGTGACTCAACTTTTTTTTTTAGCCTTTGGTACTTGCATTGTATTTTATATGCTTATACAATCAACTCCACTTAATATGGTTTCTTTCTGTATTGTTAATCAAGCCTCATGTATTTTGATCAGACCAAATTGTGTAAGGAATAAATGAAAAGACTTATTTTAATCATACACTATCTTGTCCTTTCTCTCTCAATACCAGTCATGTGTAGTATTAAAATTTTATCAGTATTATCCTATCAGGCTTTGTGTTATTCAATTTTATCTTATACAACATACCAAATGAGCCCCTACAATTTAACCTTACACATTGAACCAAACAGGGCCTAAAGTGCCAAGATCTTACAAACTTAGCAACTGTGTTAAACACTAACCATAATTATTTTAGCATATAAAGAGATGAAATTGAGAGACTTGTAGTCATATACTTTAAAGGGTCAAATTGCAAAATTTCATAATCTTTTAAAGATGAAAAATGGGAATTACACGAAGGATGTTTACAAGTTGCTTTACACTTGGTGATGGTGTAGGTAGTGAGGTCATAAGGGCACAAGCTACCAGAGTTTGTTTGAAAGCAGAGGATTTGGATAACTGCACAAACGACACATGCAAAGCCCTGTGTGTGAAGCTGTTTGGACAAGCAAATGGATTATGCAATGAAGGCAAATGTGCATGTACCTACATTTGTGGCTAGCTTGCTAAATATACACATGGCTGTAGAATCAGGATACATATATATCCAAACAACTCTTAAACAAATAATTATTATGGTTTTTATTATTATCTTTATATGCATTTTGATTCAGATGTTGTTAATTACGCTTATTAATGATTGTTCAAATTTATATAGTCAGATAATTTCAAATTAGAGTCAAGCCCAATGAACTTTTTTTTTCTTCATAAAAGATTTCGAATTTAAAAGTGGATTGTGATCAAACTGAATTAAATTTAAGAAGCAGAATTCTAGAATGCAAAAATTAAAATAATAATTTGGTATGGTGACATTGAGACTCCTTTATGACTTTCATTTTTCTTTTCCTATCAAACCCCTCTCTATCCATCTCTGGGTGATAGGATTAAAATGACATAGAAAATTGCATAATCATAAGTATCAGACTGGATAGTGAAAAATATACAGGGTTGAGTACTTTCCTTTTTCCCTCTTCAGCTAATAAATTGATAAAAATAATAATAGTTACAATGTAACATGTCTTGACAATCTGAATAACGGTAGATAACAAGGTTTGAAGAAACTAAAGGTAAGGAAATTTTTACTTTAGGACATATGGCTACAATGGAATGTGACAGTGACATAAATATAAAGGCGACAATTGTGGTAGTAATGGGTGGCCATGGCACAATGGCAAGGTAGGATTTAGGGTTTAAGGTGAAAACGATGGTGGCGACCATAATAGTAAAGGTAGAGATAGCAACAATAATAATGGAGGTAGAGATGGCAACAGTTATAATGGTGAACTAGAGTTGAATGAAAGTTTTACAAACTTAAGGGCACATAATTTAGCCCTTTCATATGAGCATAAATAATTTCATGCCATGAGAATGTAACATTCATATCCTTAGGGTCAAAATTAAAATTAAAATTTTTTTGAGGAAATAATGAATTCTTCAAAGCAACATTCTTAGAAATGCTTTTTTCTACCTATATACCAAACATGAGAAACTAACATTATAGAGTTTCACATTTCCAAAAATAGAAAAATATTCTGCGTACCAAGTGCATCCTTAAATTGTATAAAAAGGTGGATGAGAAAATAAGGAAAATACGTAAGAACCGAACCCAAGACATCTTTTACTAGCATCAAACCACCCAAGAAGTTGTAAAATCCAACTCCCTTGAAATTCTCAAGAAGAATTACCCTACTTGACATTAAAGTGGGCCAAATCCACTTATCTAAAGTAGCATCATACCCCACCCTTTATCAAGAGCATCTAGATAGAGGAATAAATCTCAACGTGGGTGGGAATCAATCAATGAAGAAAGGCAACGCCTTAATGGAACCAGGACAAGATAGATGACAGATAGTATGTAACTCTTGATGCTTAGGGAACCTTTTCCCCTTTCCACTCCTTTTCGGCTTAACTGTAGAATATTAATCTTTACACCTCCCTCCCACAAGTAAGGAAACAATATAACAGTTCTTGAACCAAGGGAATTTACTGGTCCAGTTCTCAGTACAACTAATGAGCATCATATTCCAGTATGCTGATCTCAGACAGTACATCAAGCAGTATACACCTTGTTTCTCTTGTTTCTTTTTTTTTTTTTTTTGGTGTAACCTGACCAAGAGATCCCCAGGTTTCACCTGAAACTAATTCTCCTCCACAGAAAAAATTTAAGAGCAAACTCACCTACATTGATTTGGTAGATTTAAGATTTTAGTGGGAGGCTACTTCTTGAAAAATCAAACCCACAAAAAGAATCTTCTCTTCCCAACCACATTAACTCCTCTATATGTAATAAACTCCATTTTGTTCCAGAAGAAGGATAATGTTCCACTGCATGACGATTCAGCAGGGACAACATTCTAATAGTCCCAGTGATCCTACATTCCTGTCAATGTAAACATAGTTTTTCATCTTCGGGATAACAATACAAAATCACATCCCTACACTTAACTGAAGGACAGCTAATTAGATTCTAATTAAATACTTAATTTACACCATTACTTGACCTTAGTGGTGTTTAAGATTCAAGCTGATTTACGGAGTATGGTGACGCTTGATCATATTCATAATAACTAAAAAACAGAAACTAGCTCACTTAAATTGAAAACATGGTAAAATATTTAAGATGAAGGCCACTGGTGCCTTGGAAGTTTAGTTAGAGCAGAACATAATATGCCCTGGCAAAGAAAAAGTAACTGCCGTGAAGGAAAAGATGGAACTGCTGAAATAAAGGAAAGTTTCACCACCCCTTCCACAAGTCTCGAAAAGAAAGTTGACCAAATTGCCTCTGTAAGTCTTGGATGTTGATCAGTTAATGTGATGTTGGACGAGTGATCCTCGGCCTCACAGGTGTCTTTGAAGGACTTACCCTGCAGAATAAGGAGGAACCGGATGTGATCGAACTGTATTTGGTTGACATCTACATAACAGTAATATCCTCCAGTGCAGGGACCAAACCTGATAGGCTGGCCTCCCAAGGGCATCCCGCTACAATTTAGTGCAATAATGGCACTTTCTGCCTGCTCAAGAAGGAAAAAATAGACAGTCAAGACAGTTCATTTTGTGCAAGTGTCTTCATTAGCGCTTATAAACGGTTCTTGTCATTTGGTTGACAAAAATAGAAGTACCACAAAATCTCAATGATTCCGTATGGTCAAACTTTTCATCAATGATATAACTGAACATAATTCAAACTATACTTATCCTGGTGAAAACCATCCACATTTAAGATGAGAGTGCTCCTGCTTTAGTAAATATCTACAACTCAACAAGAATATTCCAGGAAGTTCATAAACTCTAACCTACCCAAAACCCAAATAGATACTAGACACTGTAACAATGCTATACATAGGATAAAATTAAAATCCCAAAAAACAAATATTTACAAGTGACTAAGCCATTGAACATCTATGGCTTAATAAGCATTTTGATGCCTTAAGTTATTTATTTGTTTTAATTTAGTCCTTAACTTTATTTTTTTAATTTGGTCCCTTAATTTTCAATTTATGCCATATTCAGCCTTTTCCATTCAAGAAAGACAACGCTAATATTGCCCATGTAACATTTGAGGTGGACAAACACTACTGTTAGGGTGCCCATCTGCCTTCAAAATTGTTCCATAACCTTCTTTAGTATTTCAATAATGTTCCATTAAATGCATATGAAACTCATGATGTTCTAATCACATCAGATCATCACCAGCGAAAATTAACTAGAGCCAATGAAAATAAACCATAAATAAAACCAATGAAAAAAATACCCCATCAAATGCATATGAAACTCTTATTGTTCTAATGACATTAGACCATAACCAACAAAAATCAACTAGAACCAATGAAAATAAACCATGAATAAAACCAATGAAAAAATACCCCATCATGGTTACCATTTTGTAATCTACTTCAAATCAAATGCTCATTTTGTAATCATTCTTGAATTTCTTCTATGCATGGTTTTCATGTTACTTCATTCTAATCTTCCTTGGATAAGGTTTATTTAGTTAATTTTGTTTTATTTTCATTAAGACAGTAAGAGTTTGAGATGAATTTAAGGAACCATTTTTAAACACCAAAGATAGTTAAATGACCATTTTGAAACACTAAAAAGTTAAGGGACCATTTTGAACAGCTGAAAGAAATTAAGGGATCATTTTGAAGCCAGATAGACATTCTACCAATAGCATTTATCCACCTTAGATGCCACATAGGCATTGTTAACGGCATCTAACAAGTATCTTGACATATGTAACAAAAAAGGATGACTTTCACATAAGTTAAATATTATGGGACCAAATTGAGAAAAAAAATTAAGGAATAAAATTCAAACAAATAAACAAGAACCAAGATGATAATTAAGCCAACATCTTTTTACTAATTAATTATCATCACAAGTACTTTGAAAATGACTACCCGCCATCGACAAGATGAATTCTCAAAAAGCTTAAAAGGTATATTGCAGGCAACAATTGGACATTGAATGGTCATAATAAAGATTTACCATTGCAAATTCCACAAAAGCAATTCGCGTTGAATGCACATGATCCCCTAAAAGCCGCAAGCGGGTAACCTATACAAAATAAAAAAATTAGAAGGAAAGGTAGCATAAATCAACATCTCAAATAACTATTTTCAGCTAATAGCATTAAAGCATTGTCGTGGACTGACCTCACCACAAGCCGTTTCGAAAAAATTCCTCACTTCAGCTTGAGTAATCTACAATAAGATAGTTGAGTTTGAGAGAAATTTAAAAAGATGTCAAAAAATTCAACTTCAATTACCATACCATACATGCAAAACACAGATGCATTATAACTATCATGGTAGGCACAGTTCATGGGAAAGTGAATAAAGAATGGACCAGTTCATCCAGTGGACAAAGTATAAGAGTAATGATATACCTTTTTATCAATATTTGTACAATAGACAGTCCTGCTACACATTTCCCGCTCATCTTCTGACTGCATGTATTAAAAGTGAAAACAAAATGGATCAATTTAATAGACTAAGGAGCTTTAGAACCATAACTTACCTGCCAAATTAACAACGCGTGATACAAAGCACAAGGTTCAATAAAGGAGTAAGGATAATTTTGCCTTAAAAAGAAAAATTCTACCAAAGGTGGAGCAGAAAGGAGCATAAGAAGTCTGCAACAAGTGAAATAGAAGCTGAACAACAATGCCCATTTAGAAACATCTCCTTTCTACTATGCTAAACATCTTTGTAGGTGTAAAACCTCAGAAACAAACATTCCATAAACACCAAAGATAAGCCAAATGGACTACTCTTTTTTCTTTCTTTTTCTAATAGAAGAGTGCCTTAATTATTACTCTGAAAATTTCTGATAGTCATTTCACACCAGATACAGTATCGTATAGAAAGGACCAAAGATTTGTTCATACCCTTGGGAGGAATGTAGGATTCACAGGAAGGATAGCAGTTTTGGAAGGAAGAACCCTGACTGGGTAATATCCAAGCACAGTGCCACCAAGGTTTAAAGCTGCTCTTGCACCATCTGTTGACACAAAGTTCAAGAAAAATGCATGATATAAATTCAAAAAATAATGGTCTTTTGTGAATGTTTGCCCACATGTCTATTTGGGGCACAGTGTAGACAATTGGATTTGCAAGCCAAATACTTACACTCATCTGCAAACTCCACAAATGCGAAACGAAGAATTGAATGTGGATCACCACAAATTCGGCAGTCAATAACCTTAAACCAAAGAGTAAAAGCAAGATGTGGGATGTCAAAATTAAAGCAATTATTTAAAAATGCAATCTATCTTTGAAATTTAAATCTTCTTATTCACTAAAAAGGGAGTTTATAATGTACAATAAAAATGCATTTCATAAGTTCTCAATAGTACTTTTAAGTGACTCATAATACAGCTATTATTGGAGATATTCAGTATATCTCTCAGTTAAATGTTAATTAGGAAGATTGGGTGCCACTCAATACACAGGAAATATGAACCCATTTCATAGCTGAGCAAATGGTTTTCTACACAGCCAAATTAAGCAGACTTTATAGGGCAAACCCAAAAGGTAGTCCTGCTGTGTTTCAGGAAGCCAATGAAAGGAATAAGGGCTACAGAAGCATTGGAATTTGGAATGAACAAAAGCACATTTTTTTATTACACAAGATGAGAGGTTTCTAGCAAATATCAACACACACACGCAAACACAGAGACACATCAGTGAGTGAATATCTATAGCATTAAGTAGTATTTATATTAAAGAGAATTACATTTTCATTACCATAATACATTTTTACTAAATAAACTTTTGTGTTAAAATTTAACATAAGAAAATGAAAAGGTAAAAACTTAATATCAAATCCATAACGTGCTATCCAAAACACAACAGAAATACCAGTGACCAGCCCACCTATACTCAATTAAGAATGAGCATGAATTGAACAAGAAATCCATGTTATGTTCTGCTTAGCTGAATAAATTTTTCAGCATGAGTAATAATTGCACATATTACGGAGGGGAAATTTCATTTCGAGTGATTGAACAATGTTTCATTAATGCAGCCAACTGTGTTAAAATTGACAAATGCCTAAGTTCCACAAAAGAAAGCATCAGAATAGGAAGATGTCAGAAAAGTTTAGCACATGGGACACTCAAAAGAATTTGTCCCTCAGCAACATATGATTAACATATAGAAAAAATTGAGAAAGCAACATAATGATAGAAATACAAGGGAAAAAAAACAACAAAACAGTATGAGTTTCTGCCACAAGACAACAGCGATAATTATAATCCATAACTTCCATGTAAGCATTATATTAATATTGACCTGTTCTGAAAGAGAGAGATAGAGAGAGAATGGCTAACAAAGTCACCAATTAAGTGCCAACTTACTTGTCCACAACTGCTAAATAAGGCAGCAAGCCGCTCCTCAGTAACCTATATCAAGACAAAAGACTGTTCAAATAATACAATTTTTCTGTATTCAGTATAAATGAAAGACAAATCACATAATTCATAGAATAAGTTAATCCAGCCATTACTGCTTACATGCTGATCTATATCAGAAACATATACTGTTCTTTTAATGCTATCTTCTCTTTGAGCCTTATGCATTCTTCCATTTGACCTTCTCCTCCCCTGGTTATAATTATTTCTTCTCTGCAAGATGACAAAAGCACAAATTTTCAGTAAATAAAATACGGTCAATGACGTTAGGATTAACCACCACACAAAAATGTTCTCTCAACGATATCACCATTATCTTTTCAGGCTTTCAGCAAAAGGAGTAATACTTAAATAATGTAGCTACCAAAAGAAAAAAATATGCCTATCCTTTCTTGGTTCACAATTAATCGTGCAATAAAAGGACATATAACATATTAACATGTCATGATAAAATGTGCATTTAGCAACATCCAACCTTAAAACATAGCATAATCTGAGAAGAGAAACATTCAAGGAAAAACTTAGGTTAGCCCATCAAAGCAAATAACTGCAAATGCAATGCATAAGAAACACTACAATATAACATGGAAAAGCAAAACTCAAATTTCACGCAAAAAAACATGGCCGAAGACTCTGGAGATTCCATTCAATACAAGCTACTTTCCAATTTCATAATCAAAATGCATCATATAAATACTATACGAAATCCACAAACAAAGAACTAATAAACCTTAATTACTATATTTAGCTACATATATTTGGTTAGGTCACAATAAATTCGATGCAACGTCAAGAATTCTCATTTCCCAGCTATCCAAACACAACCTATGTATATAGAAGAATTATTTAAAACCCTTTACCCAAAATAGCATTTAAAAAAAAAGATAATGAGGGATCGAAGAAGAATAACCATACCCTTCGGCTGTTTGGGTAATTATCATCAGCTGACGTCTGATTGCTGACCGGGAAATTGTTGGGTGAGAGCTGAATATAGCTCTGATGAAGATGATCATGATGAAAGTATTTTGAAGGGAAGAACTCCTTCGCCGAAGGGTTCAACTTTGTAAACATATCGACGAGCTTTTGCACATTGAATTCGGATTCAGACGAGGGTTTTGAGTCCAATTTGTTAGCAGCTGCCGCATCGACGGAAATCTCAGCAACCGCAGCCATAGAGTCGAACCCCAGAAGCCTCAACAATAATTCCCAGTATTTAAATTCAAAGAAGATATCTTCCAAAACAAGAAGGGAAACGAATTCAACAAATTGAACAGCTTTTCTTATTCCTTAACTGCCCGGAAAGAATTTTTTAAGGTTTTATGAAAATTATGATCAAATTAATATCCCCTGCTGGAAGAATGCCTATAAACAGAAACACATTAAATAAAAGGAAAATTCGATAGAGCAAAAATGGAAAGAGAACTAGGGTTTTGGAATGAATTATCGAGAGGGAGAGTATGGGTGCGTAGTTGAAGAGAAGAAAGAGAAAGGAGCTCAAGTAGTGGAGGTGGTGTTTGGAACAGCGAACAGTTTGTTTTGGCTTTAGCTTTAGCTGTTGCGGCTTTAATATCAATCCCAAGAGAGAGAAGATGGACGTCAACATTCGGAAGCTTTTGCTCCTTTTACCAATGTGTGTTTTTTTTTTTTGAAAAAATATCATTTTGAATCTTAATTATCATTAAATTATTATTTATTTTATTTTTTAAAAATAATTTTTTATTCAAGAAAAATTATCACTTTTATCTTTTTTAAAATTTAAATCAGTTAATAAGTTTGAACTCGATACGTCAGGTATAATAATGATAAAAAATAAAAAATTTAAAAGTGACAATTTTTATTAAGTAATAAATTATTTTATAATATAAAATGAATGAATGATTAAAATAATAAATTAATGATAAATTAGATATCAAAATAATATTTTTTATATGTTATTTGAGTTTGTTAATTTATTTATTTATCTATTTCAATTTGTAATTCTCATTTAATCTTATTTATATTATATTATCTATTTAAAAATATTTTTTAATAAATGTAATGGAAAACAAGAATAAAGCACAAATGAAAAATTAAAACATCAAATTAAAGTAAAAAATTTAAAGAACTAAGTTGAATAAAGTTGGAGATAAAAATGATAGTTAAAATTTTTGTTGTGATATTAGGTCGTCAAAAGAAATAGTGACATGTGAAATTCAAAAAAAAAAAAAAATCAATCATGTGAAAAATCATCTATTTATCATATATATTTTCACGAGTGTGTTTTAAATTCTTTAAGAGATAAATAACGCTAGTTTTTTTTAATATAAATTACCATTTATTATGAAAAATTACAATATGATTCTATGTAATTTAAAACCTTTTGGATATAACTTTTTTTTGTGGGTCCATTTAGTTTCTATTGCATTTTTATATAAATAGATGATAATAAAAAAAAGTGAGTCCATTCTTAAACGAGTGAGGACAAAATTTATATATTTATTATATTATTTTTTTCAATTAATATATCATATGTATATAATTTTTCAATAATATCATATGTGTAATTTTTACAAATAATATATTATTTATAATTTACATTATATACTTTTTATTATATTCTTGATTACCAAAGTCATCTGTTAATTGAAAAAAATGAAGTTAAATGTTAGAAATAGATATAAGAATGTAAAAATCATATTTAAAGATGAAGCATCCAAACCAAAAGTAGGTCAAATTGTGAAGGACATAAGAATGTAAAAGTTTAGCAGCCTTAGCTGGATTTGTTGTCCTTGTTTATTTATAATCTCAAGTCCACGTGCAGATTTAATCAAAATTAATATTAAATTCAAGCCTACACTTTGCTTGCAGACATGGTTAATGATTGTTTATTTTCTCAATTTCTTTAAATAATTAAACAAAATCTGCATTTGAAGGTTTTTTCTTTGTTCTTTTAACTATGACCTGAAAGAGATAATATTGTCACATGATTTTTCAATTAAGTAATTCCTGAAACTTTATTTGAAATTAAATAATATATACATGATACATTAAAATAACTAAATTATTCGTATTAAGTAGCATTCTTCTTTTAATCTTCTATTTTACAGTAATATATATATATATATATATATATATATTGAACTCCCATGCGTTATTATATAGTATGTATTTAGATTGGAGTTCGGATTTTGATCATCTTCATTTTCAAAATTATTTTTAGTTAAAGGTGAGTTTGTATAATCATAATTTATCTTTAAAAAATTTTATTGAAAAGTTAAATTTTATTATAATAATAATTCACCCAATGTAAAAATAAATTTTTTTTATTTATATGTAAACAAGAATTTAAAAAAAAATAATTTTTAAAAGAAAAGAAATGTTAAATAAAATTTGCTCACAATCAAATCATCAAACCAAATACACTAATAATTGATTGTACTTTTGGAGGTTCTTTGAAAAATAAGATGGGAAGATCCATGCTGCCTAAAGATGAATAGCCACAAAGAATAAAAATCATGAAGCTTAACTTAACTAGTATTTAGACCTAAGCGTAGAATAGATCTTAAATCCAACCAGTAACATAAGTCGAATATGAAAAATGAATTATCTATTTATTTAATACATACAAGTAATATAAATTCCTTTTGACATGAAAAGTCTATTTGACCAATAAGAATGTTTTATTAATCAAACTTTTAACTCCTCGTACGAGGACTTCTCATCATTCTCATATATGTATTAAAAATTATTTGACATGCATAAATTTTTCGTAATCAATGAGAAAATAATGAAATAATTAATTAACTGCCTCTTAAATCGAAAATTTTTTAAAATTTGATAATTTTTTGGAGTGAAAGAAAAAATTAATAAATTATTCTTTGAAATCTAATTTTTTTTTTAAGTGAACGAAAAATTTATAAATTAATTTACCATATCTTAAATCAAGAATTCTTTGAAGTGCAAATATTTTTTAGAGTTGATGAGAAAAATAATGAATTAATTGATCAACAATCTCTTAAATATTTTAATAATAGACTATAAATATAATTTGACATTGTCCAAAATTAGTAAAAGAAGACAATATATGGTTAAATAATTTATGATGGTGTCCTTTTAATGAACTCATAGTCGTCACTCCTCTCTTACTAATCTTATATAATTAATTTTGTAAACTTTTTTAATTTATTATATTTTCTTTATATCACAATATATTACTAAATTTAAATTTTTAACTAATACTTATGTTAATTTAAAATTTATTGACATATAAGAAATCAAACCAATTTTGTTTGGTGTGTAGGCAAATAAATTAATTTAATGTATAGACAAGATTATAAACATTTAGTATTGGCAACTTCTTATGGCATTTTAATTGGGATAATGATCCTAGCAATTTAGGAATCTCTACAATTTTCATGAGCCAAATCTATTACTATAAAATAAAATTTTTTCCATAGAAAAATTTTGAGCTACTAGATAAAAATTTAACGATCCAAATGCTTACTATAAGATCCTGAATTCCAGTGAAGTATTGCCCCATTAATTGGGGAGGACCTATCAATTGAGAGAACTAGAAAAGACATTATATTTTTTATTATCAATGCTACATATGAATTGAAAATTTTATCTATTTGTGAAATTGAGTATAAAAATTATTTTGATGCTAATTAATATATGCCTATGTAATTTTGAGAAATTTTATGAGCATGAAGTCAAGCCTATAAAACTATATACTACTTGCATCGTTCTATATTCTTATGTATATTTTTTTAAGAGGCCTCGTCTCTTAGTGAACTTGTTGCACCTTGCAAATTATCTTCTTCTTGAAACCTCCAGGAACTGTAGCCATTTTCTCTCCTCCTTGTCTCTGTGTGAACTTTATGCATGTACATTCTAACTCATGCAATGTGCTTCTTATCTTCTACTTTACTCATTACTATTATTGCATGTTGACTTAGGAATTGGGTTTTTCTTTAATGGTCTTTGTTTGTTTCTCTGTAGCTAAAAAGTATTGAATGCATTGTTGGTTTCATTATCTGATCCTTAACTTGGCTGAATATTCTCTGTTTGTTTATATTGTTATTCTATGGAAACATTGCCTTTGGATATTTCTGGTACTATCTGTTGCGTCTCTGTTTGTGGCTTTTTTCTGGATTCAAATTCCCTCTTGTAAGAGCCTTATGTAGGTTTCTCCTGTAATTGCTCTCAGTTGTTTGATTCATCTTGAGGTTTCCATTGCTCCACGTCATTTTTTTTTTGTTTAAGCTGCAGTTAAAAATGACATCATTTTGTGTCAAAAATGTTGTTTTTCTTTTTAGCGTAGGGTTTACCATCAGAAACGATCATCTTCCTCCTTCAGTAGTATTTCCCTTCGACTCGACTATGTGCGAATGTGGGTAGGGTGAAGGGTGTTGCTCTGTCACCTCCAACGCCGTCTTCGTAAATCAGAACTGTTTGATGCAACCATATTCAACAACAAATCGTCTTCCCCTTTTTTATGCAATCAAACTCCATCGTGTAAGGGATTTGGCCGATTGAAGGTACGTTTTCTATAGCAAAATTACTTTAGTAATGGTCGATTGAAGGTTACTGAGTTTGGTTTAATAGTGGTATGTGTATATTACTTCATTAATGGTTATTGTTTCTCCTAGATGGCTTTAGGGTTTAGGCATGGAAACCTACATCTCTGATATCCATATCTTCTTTGATGATTTGTTTATTGTTTAAGTAATCCTTATTTTTTTCTCGTAGATGGCTTAGAATGATGACACTGTAACAAAATTACTTCAGTAATTTTACTTCGGTAATGGCCAATTGAAGGTTACCGAGTGTGGTTTAATTGTGGTTTATGTATATTACTTCGGTAATGGTTATTGTTTCTCCTAGATGGCTTTAGGGTTTAGGCAGTGGAAACCTACATCTCTGATATCCATATCTTCTTTGATAGTGATCTGTGTATTGCTTCGGTAATGCTTATTTTTTTCTCCTAGATGACTTTGAATGATGACACTATAGCAAAAATCTTTGAGATCCATACATGGTTTAATAGTGATCTATGTATTAGTTTGGTAATGCTTATTTTTCTCCTAGATGCATTAGAATGATGACACTGGAAACCTACATCTCTGAGATCCATATCTGGTTTAATTGTGGTCAGTGTAGTACTTTGGTAATTGGTTGCATTGGTGATGATAAATATGAGGTAAAGCCTATTTTAGAACTGCCATTTTCCTTGTCATTTTAAATTGACATTGTGTGATTATTGTATCAAATGGAGTAAACTATTACAACATAATGGATTTAAGATGGAAGATTGAATAGTTGACAAGAATAAATCCCAGTGTCTCTGATTGCTTCTTTCTATGTGAAAACTGGTACTATTACCGTAATACTTAAGAACAAATTATGCTAGGTAAATTCTTTTTCCTCCATTCACATTACTTTATTTTCTATATTTCCTTTCATATTATTATAGCACAATCACCAGTATTGACAGTGATAGTTGAACATAATAGATCAACTTAGACCATAGGGTTGGATATTGACATGTAGTCCACTATATATGGTGTAAGTAAAGTACCCAATTAATGTAGTGGCTTCTGGTTTGTTAAATTTCATTCAACTTATAGTATTAGGGGCAACTCTTTCATACTTGGTCGTTGGTGAGAAACTCCATTTAGGGTGGTAAGTAACCCTTTCTTCACTTCTTTTCTTCTAATCTTATACTCTTGATTGTAGTTTAATTAGCGTTTAAGCTCTTATGGTAGTTTTTATACTCTTGATTGTAGTTTAATTAGCCTTTAATTGGCCTTCTTTTCATGAACATTGAAAAGTAATAGACATCATTGAAAAGTAGTGGACATGCTGATGAGTTGATGATGGGCTTTTCTTTTTCTAATACCCTTTCCAATTGTATACATATGAAATTTATTTGAAATGATAAATGTTGAATATGTGCCTAAGAAGGAAAACTAGAAACTGAAATCCACATAAGTAAATACCAACATTGAAGTGTGAAAATCTGGGGCTATCATCAACTTTGAAGGATAATGGAATACTTCTTTGGAATTTACTTCCCAAAATGTACAGTATTATAATTGAAATGGTCATTTTTTTTGCTTCATTTCTTGGAGTTGACCTATTGTCACTATTACATGTGTACACTAGAGAATTGTATAATATAATCAGTGAAAACATGATTCAATAATGCTTTTAATATGTACCTATATCCTAATTGCTTATCACTGTAACTTCATCTTAGGTTTACCATATTGCTAATGACAATGTTCTAATCATTAATTAATAACAATTATAAAAACTTATTCCAAGTATTGAGGGTGACCAATTATGACATTGATGCAAAAAAGTCTGAACTTCCTTGGGCCTTGGCTAAACCTTCAAGCAACGGAGCCTTTAAACCAAGTATGAGGAGAAACATCATTTATTCCTTGCAAAAGATATTTATTATATCTTTACATATCTGATATTGATTTTAGAAAATTCTACGAAACCAGTATGTATGATTGGGTAACAGGAACCTCAACCATATATATGTTTTCTCAATTCACCGCCTTAGATGGTTAAATCTGCTCTTATTACCCGTCTAAATTGTCATGCATTTGATTTTTTTATCCTTTCTAAACTCTGTTTAATCATACTTCCCTTAGACTGATCATTTGTCTATTTAGGATGTTCATTTCGCTAGCCTATTTAAAAAACTGAACTTGACCATGACAACAGTGCTTTGTGAAATTGCAAACTCTGATTTTTACCATATTGCTATGTTTATACTGATTGGTTTAACTTTGTTGATTAGGTGTATAAAGAGACATGAAGGAACCAAAGCATTTTGAAGACATATGAAGGAACCAAAGCATTTTGCAGACACATGAAGCAACAAAGGCAACGTGAAGCAAGAAGAAAACACATGAAATCAGTTGAAGTAGATTAAAGACAAATAAAACAACCACATACATATGAAGCAACCAATGCAAGGAGATGAATTCAACAGTAGGAATAGGAATGTTCTGAATAATGGTGTAATTGTTATTTAATTATAATGTAGTGTAAGCTGTTGTAAATAGGTGTACGAAGAGATTATGTCGTAATGACAATGTTGTAATGGAGATTATGTTGTAATGACACTGTTGTAAAGGATATTATATTGGAATGACACTGTTGTATTTCACCTTTCAGCAATAATATAAATGAGTTCTTTGTTTTTTCATAATTTGCATAATCTTTATAGCCACCCATAATCCCAAAAAAATACATAGGCTAAGAACTTCCACTATATACAGGTGCGTACAAAAAGCAAAAAATTGTATGCTAAGCTTGTCAAAAATATAGGCTGCTCAACCCAAAAAATGTGAGCACTTTCAAAGACCAAAAAAACAAGTGCTACGCTTGCCAAAAGACCTACAACTGCACATATATTCCTAGACAGCGTGATCCTACTAGGACTGTGTGGGAATCTCCAGTGGGTCCAACATATGAGAAACTATATACATAAGGTTAGAAATTTGATAGTGAATACATATGAATATATCTTAAATTGCAATTACCATTAAGAATTTGGTAAAGCTAAATGACGAAGACAATGATCAAATCATCTTCGAACGATGCCATTTCTGTCCATAGGTAAAAAAAAAAAAAAACCTTAAAATGGTGTCATTTTAACTCGTTCGATTTAAAAAAAATTTAAGGTTAAAAATGCACCATTTCACTTAAGTGAAACAGTGAGTTTCAGACCCCAGAGCAATGTGGTGTTATGTTGTCCGCAAGATCAAACGAACGACCAAGATCAGCAATAGGAGAAACCTACTGGAGAGCCCTATAGGAGCGGATCCTATTCCCTTTTTTCTACAATGGCTTTGTTGGTCAGAAAGAAAATTGCCTTAGCTAGAGATGTACAGTAGATAGAAAGCAATTCTTAGGGAGACTCTCATAAAAAAGAGGTTACATCTAATAACAATGAGAATAAGTTCATAACTTCTCGAAAAGGTCCTTGTCTTCAGTTTGCAAGAAACATGATTCAGAGAACCCGTAATTATAGTTCTACTTGCTTGATAGGAATATTGATAGATGGTAAAAGTATTCCAATTCACATATAGACTTAGCACTTCATAATGCATGGCATTTGCAATTCGAGTTCTATGTTGTTGGACGTGAAGGCAACAAGTACTTGATAGAATTCCAAAATAATGAAGACTAGAACCTCCTCCTTGAGCATGGACCTTGGTCTGTGCAAAAGTCACTGTTGGTCTAAGAACAGTGGAAAAAAATACCATACTCAGTGAAGTTAACCCGGTAAGAATCCCCATTTAGCTACAATTCTGGGGTTTACCCCTAAAGTATCTCAATAATGGGGTGGCTGAAGTGTTTGCTCATTTAGTTGGAGAGCCACAAGTAATAGATAGGAATCTAAGTTGCACTAAAAATGTACGCTTTCTGAGAGTCAGAGCATTAGTGTATCCATTTTTACCTCTTTTCATGGCAGTAATGATCAAACTGGGTAATAGTCGACGAATATGGGTGCATTGCCGGTATGAGATGTATTTTCAGGTGTTGCAAGCAATGTGGAAGAATTGGTCATGTGATAAAGGATTGTGATTGATCCTTAGAGCAGATAAAGGAAGCCCACAATATATGCAGATATTGAATCAAAGAGAAGTTTAATGTGAGCTTTGTTACACATTGGTGTTTCCTTATGGTATATGACCTTGCTTCAACTTTTGTCAGGAAGCAATCTAAACTAAACACTACTAAAATAAGATGGTGTGAGACGACAGAGGGAAGCTTTTTATTATTTGCATGACAAAGAACTTATCTCTCTCGATAATTCTGTTCCACATGTTGGACAAGCTTCTAATTATATAAATGCTCGTCATGACTCATTTTCATCAGGATCTTTTAATAATGGTGTAAACATGGAAGTTAACGAAGATGAGGGAGCGTAAAATTTGGATTTACAGGGGCAAAGAGATTCGAATATACTCAACAATGAACATACAGAGTTCGCAGAGAGTTGATAATACAAAGGGAAATAAATGTGCAAGGAATATTCAAAATGCTTCCAAAAGTCCATCACCCAATCAATTGGATATTATAATACTAATGAATGCTTTGAATGGTCAAACGGTTGTTCTATTCAGCAACAACAAAACGTAGCTGATGTGGGTCTGGAAAACATAAGTTGAGGAACTGTAATGGATAAATTCATTTAAGATCTAGAGTTGCAAAATAATATCATTGGCTGCTCGCAACCTCAACTACAAGAAAATATAGAGGATTTTTTCATTCATGATAATATGGAAAAAGGAAGACAAGATACTATGAATCTATCTTCATACTTAAACCTTCTCTATACTAACCACATAAATTTTCCTAATTGTTGTTGTACAGGTTACTAAAACTCTTATACAGAAAGCCTTTCCTCTTCTTCGTTTATATTGTTGCTGAATGATTCAGATATGGATTCAATAGAGTGACTCTTACTCATTGCTTGCTTCTACCTGGTGTAACAAGTTCAAGCTTCTATTACTAGTATATTTTTTTTCTGTTCTCCTATGGGTCTATCTGATACTGTTAATTCCCTAATTCCACCTTCAGAGCTTCAAAGAGCTACTCTAATTTCCCCAATAAAGCACCAATACAGATACGTGTATCAAATATGATGCGATATGATACGCAGGATACGTCAATTTTTAAAATTTTAAGATATGGGTACACGACAATATAAATATAAATATATATATATATATATATATATTAACATATAAAAATGAACAATACAAAATAATGAAACAAACCATATGCATTTGTAACCCAATTCTATGGACTTATACCTTTGTTTAAAGAGCAATAACACATTTTGCATAAACCAATCTAAAATACTGAACAATTGATTGAAACAAAATCTGCAGCAAAAACACACACATATGCACCTTTGTTTAAGCAAAAACACACACAAACTATGTAGCAAAAACACCTCTATTTCAACAAAAACATATACACATTATGCAGTAAAAACCATCAACAGCCTCCAATCATCGAATGACTACCACCGGAGAGAACAAAAACAAAGACGACGGCGAGCACAACACATTACAAAAATGAAAATCGAAAATGGCAAAGCAGAATTGACCGATGAAGTGCCGGACCACCATGACAGCACCGCCGAAATGCCACGACAGAGCCATCAGAACGAAACACCACACCGACAAGAAAGGAAACAACAATGGAATGAAGCATGCAGGATCGAGGAACAACGACAGAGACGAAGCATATGGCATAAATTAAAATGAAGTCATGCATTTCAAAATGCACGATACCTGTTTTGAAATGTTTTGACGCATTTCGATATGCGTATTCATTTATCGTATGCATATCTGTATCGGATATGTATCTGATATGGATACGTCGGCCTCTGAAGTGTATCCGTGCTTCCTTGAGTTTCCTATACAATGGCATGGAGTAATTTCTCTAGTATTTCGGCAGTCTCCAAATCTATTTTTAGTTGGTGGGGTACGTTAATGAATGTAACTATGGAAAGCTACCACAATGTTTCCATAGTTACGTGTGTAAATACAGATCAAAGTATCACCTGGCAACTTTGGCCTGTAATGGAGGGAACTCTGAATCAATGGACCTGAAAGTCATCCTTGCTAATCTACATACCAGAAACCAATGAAAATATTATTTGGTTTCCATTTAATGAAGCATTCGTGTTCCAACTTTATCTCGGCTAGCTGATTTCATCCTTTTAGGCCTTAGTATATGCCAATAAATTTTTAGGCCTCACAATGTTCATAGATGTCCAAAAGTTTGCAACAATTGATAAGGTTAATGCTACTTAGTTAGTAGATGGCCTGGTAGACCTAGAATTGGGCTTACCATACAAAAAGAGGAAATTTTCTCTACCACTTATCTCTAGGCCTAAGAAGAAGAAGAAATTTCTTTTTGTACATGTTTTACCAAGGATAGATTTCATATTTGAAGAGGTTGAAGAAGTTAATCTATCATCTGATCTTTTTTATGGGTCTGAAAAGCTACCTAGTTAAAGCTTTCCTAACTGCCATGAGTACTTTATGCTAGAATTGACGTGGGATAGGAAAAGCCACGACAATTTATAGACTTAAAGAAACTTTTATGTAAATATAAGCCTTCCTTTTTGTTTTTGTCAGAAATAAACCTTCCCGTACAAGAAGTTCATAATAAGCAAAATCTTTTGGCTACTTGAATATCTTTGGAATTGATGCTTTAGACATGAGTGTCGACCTCTTTTTAGCTTGGAAAGATTATGTCAGTTGTGATATTGCTACCTCTTTTCCTAATTGGATTCATATATTGTCCTCTTTATATGGAGTCAAGTTTTTCATAACTTTCATTTATGGTTATCTAGCCCTTTCAAATAGACCTTTTTTATGGGATTAGATATAGTAATAAGTCCTTTATATACAAGCTTTGTGGTTGTTGATTGGAGATTTCAATCAGTCACACCTACTTCAAGATAAATTGAGCAATAACATAACAATTCTAGGAGCTAATGCTTTAAAAAATGTTATTAATTCTTGTAGCTTGATTGATTTAAAACCAAAAGGACAATTATATTCTTGGACCAATAATAGGTAAGATTCTCAGGTTGTCTGAGCTCGAAATGATTAAACTTTTTAAAATCAACAATGGCTCCAGGTATTTTCTAACACATCTCTTCGTATGTTACCTATCTTGGCTTTTGATCATGCCTCTCTTTACCTATGTACTAGCAAGAATATGCCTTTTAAACCTAGGCCAAAAAGTTTGAAAATTTCTTGTTGTTCTTTGATAAATGTAAGCAAATTGTTAACACTATATGGAAAGTCACATCTTAGGGTCTTTAAGATTTGTCCTACATTCAAAACTGAGTTAGACTATGCAAGCTTTTAATAATTAGAATAAGCACTTTATAGGGAACCTTTCTGTCAGGATTCAAGCACTTGAATCAGCCCTTCAAGAGATTTAAAGTAATATTTCCTTATTTGAAAAAGATAAAGTGGAACGTTCTCTATGATATAATCTTGAATTTCTATATGATTGTGAAGAAACTCTGTGGGCTTAAAAAGCTAGACAAACTTGGCTCTTACTGGGGAATCACAACACAAACTACTTCCATTCTTTAGTCTATAAGACAAGAGTTAATAAGACAATTACTATGATTAAGAATGATGATAGAAACTGGGTAAAAAATTTTTTAGAAATTGAAAACATAGCAAGAACCTATTTTGTTAAAATTTTTTCCCCTTTAAATAAAAATAAAGAAAAGGTAATGTCCAAAATGAATCAAATTCTTATTCCTTTTCTTAAGAATTCTCACTTCAATCTTGGGGAATGAAATCACTGATAAAGAAATAAGAGATTTAGTTTTTGAAATGAATGTTAATGGTGCCCTTGGGCCAGATGGGTTTAATGCTCATTTCTTCCAACACTTTTTGGATATAGTAGGTCCTAATATTTGCTTAATGGTAATGCCTTTCTTTGATTCAGGTTATATCCTCAAAAGCTTGAATAAGACTTATATTGCTCTTATCCCGAAAGCAGACGATATACAATCAGTGAGAGACTTCATATCAATCAATTTTTGCAATGTGGTTCATAAGATAATTTCCAAAGTGATTAGAAATAGAATTAAAACTAACATTACGATCTCATTACTCCAAATCAAAGTGCGTTTCTTCAAGGCAAAGTTATCTCATATAATATCATTATTGCCTCAGAAATAATGCATAAAATCCAGCATACAAAAGGTAAAAGAGATAAATGGTGTGCTCTGAAGTTAGATTTGGCCAAAGCTTTTAACAGTAGTTCTTAGGATTTTATTGAGGCTATTCTTTATAGAATGGGCTTCCCGAGGGAATGGATACAGTATATAATGCAATGTATTTTCACTGTTCAATATCAAGTCATCTTAAATGGTGTCTCATTTTCTCCCATTATTCCTACTAGAAAGATATGACAAGGGGATCCTTTATCTCCTTACATTTTTATATTATGTGCTAATGTGCTTTCTAGAATGATTTTAGATGTCAAAAATAAGAAGCTTTGGAAGGGAGTTTATATTAGAAGAGAAACTCAGCCAATCACCCACCTCATGTATACAAATGATATTATCCTTTTCTTTAAAGGATCAGTTAATGCATATAACACTGTCATCAATATTTTACAATCATTCTGTGATTTATCGGGACTTAGCATCAACAAGAATGAATCAAAAATGGTTTTTAGTTCCAATACCTTGCATCTGTTTAAGAATTTCCTTTCAAGTATCTTCAAGATCAAATTTTCTAGGTGCCTTGGTAAATACCTAGGAATGTGGGTTAATTTGGGATAGAATAAAATGCCCACATATAATGACTTGGTTGAAAAAATTGAATAGAAACTTAAATCCTAGAAGACTGCTCTCCTATCTCAAGCTGGCAGAATTACCTTAATCAACTCAGTAATTCATTCTAGTCTTACCTATCATCTCTCTTGCTTTGAGCTCCCCATATGCATATGTAAGAAAATATATTCTTTGGTTGCCAATTTCTTCTAGGAATTCAAAAACAATAAACCATGTATACACATGCTCAACTGGAATCATCTTTGCCAGAGCAAGTACAAAGGTGGTTTGGGGTTTTGACAAACTTATCTTTTAAATAAAGCTCTATTAGCTTAACAAGTTTGGAGGATTTTCTCTCAATCTTTGATTCAAATTCTGAAAGATAAATATAGCAATGTTGAAATTCCTGGTCTCCTTATTCAGAAATCTAACTACTCTTGGATGTGGAAAGGCATTCACAAATCTAAGTCTCTCATATCTTCAAAAGTAAAATGGCAAATTGAGGACGGTAAATCAATTTGAATCAACCATCAATTATGGTGGCGTATGCAGTTAGGTTAGAATATTCAAGTTTTGAAAGTTTCTGATCTAATTCTGCATCAACAACACAGATGGAATGTTCAACTTCTAGAAGCATTATATCCTGACAGTTTTACTCAATTTCTTAATCTAGATATATCTCACACTAAAGCTCAGGATACTTTAGTTTGGCATAGCAATAAAAGAGGCTATTACATTGTTAAAGATTGATATAAAATATTGATGGAAGAAAATTAGTCTTATGCCAATTCCAATTTCTCTGCCCGGAGGAATATATGGAGATTAAATCTTCCTTTAAGAATTATTACCTTTATCTGGAGACTGGTAACAAAATCTCTTTCAACTTCAGAAATTCTTAATAAGCACCACCTGCACTCAGAGAGCATATGTCCTTTTTGTCGTCTAGTCCCAGAATCCTTCAATCACATATGGATTGCTCTTTTGCAAAAGCTATTTGGTTTTCTTCATCACTCGATCTAAGGTTTAATTTGTTAGAAAATCGAGATATCACTTAATGGTTGCAAGATTGGTTCACAACATATCATCCTAATCTTTTCAATGCTAATTTCCTGACTAACTGGATCAGTGTGAGTTTATACGTCATTTGGTACTCAAGAAATCAAGTGGCTCATAATAACTAGGGTTTTGAAGCTGGGGGAATTCTCAACAAAATTAGTTACCTGGTTAACATAAATTTTGCTGCTTGGAAAATGAAAAATTCACCTTTAAGTCTAGCCAGATTGACTTCAATCTCGTATCCCACTCTTATCCATTAGAAGGATGGTCAATTATTTTATGGGGTTGTCAAAAGCTGGAAAAGAATAAAAAAAGAAGGCTAACTCTCTCTATTCATTTAGATAGGAACTTAGTTCGACCTTAGCACTGGGTAGTGAGCCTTGGATTATTTGCTCATTTGGCGATCCTACAATTTATCCATTAGGCTATAATATGGATCAGACTTTATAAGGGAAGCATATCATTAAACACCAGCTTAAAGCGCCTTTTTTACTCATCAAATCTACATGGAGTTAGTACTTTTTAATTTTGAATTAGACTGGATGTTACAAGTCGCTGGTTGGGATATAAAACGTCTCCTAGATTTTTTTAGTCAACTCAGTTTGGAATGCTTGATGGCAATGCAGTCTAAAAGCTCTCTCCACAATCCCCCCTTACTTTCATTTTAACTTTATTTCTTAATCCTTTTAGTTTGTCGGTGTGTAAAAAAAAAAAAAAAAGAGGTTAATATTCTAGTGTCAAGTAACTTTAATGTATATGTTTTTTTTATATATTTATACATATAGTAAACTTTTCCTCAACCCAAAGTAAATTAATAGATTCCATTTTTAAAAATATATTACTATGAAGAATAATTTATATTAGATATAAAAAAAACCACAAGCTTTAAAGAGTGGTTCAACAAGTTTGGCATGCATTTATACCAAAATTTGCCAGTTGCTGAACTCTTTTTTATGGTTCGAGTCTTTGAGATACAATCTTGTACTTTGGAATATTAGACTATTGGCTTAATTATTTACTACTTTTCCTTTATTTTATTTTAAATAACTATTTAAGGATAACGCTTATTTAAGAACAATACTTAAATATTTAAGATGATTTTAGTGGTAAAGTCTGCGGTTTTTCAAAAGCAGTTAAAAGGTGCGTAGGTAAAATATTGACCGTAGCTGCTGGAATTTTTGGCGTTAGCTGCGGTAAAAAAAAAAAGGAAAAAAAAGCTGCACTGCGTTATAACCGCATCTAAAGCTGTAGGTGCATGCTATAGCTGCGCTTACGACCGCCGCTCTTCCTAAATTTTTGTATTCACAATTAAGCCAGACATGTATCAACAAAACATTATGGTCAGAAATTTTTGTTTAGATTATATTTATAACTGGAAGGTTTTTCTTTTAATTTTGTTTTATTCAAATATATTATAATATAATTTGGGCATAAGTTGTTCAGTTAAAAATTGCCTTGCTTAATAGGTTCAAATTAAGAGATGGCCTTTTGGTTCGTAAGTATTATAACTTTTCATATAAAAATCAGTTAAAAATTACTTATATTTTTCATGAAATGTCAATTCGCAAGATATAATAAATATAGTACTAAAATGAAAGATATAGTTTAAAGTTTTTTCTAAGAAATAAGATGAGAGAGAAGATGAAAAAGAAAAGAATAAAGGACTTATGTAACTTTTAAATATTTTTTTTAAAGTTTAAAATTAAAATGTAAAAATTATCATAAGGAATCAATCATTTATCAATTATTCTTTAATTTTAAAAAAGAGATCGCTATTAATGATTTGAAAAATTAAAAAGAAAAGCTGCTTGGAATAATCATATAGATTTTTTTTTTTTTTTAAAAAGAAAGGTCCTTATAAATAATTATAAAAACTTAAAAGGAAAAGCAGCTTGGAATAATCATACGTAGATTTGATACATGGAATTTTCTTATCATGGAATTTTGAATAGTTGCCTGATTCTCTTTTCATATTTTATGGTGTAAAATATTCGTTTTCTTCTCTTTTAAGAAAATTTTAAAGTATACAATGCTTCTTCTGTATCAACAAATTATACTTCCATCTCGTAAAATTAAAAGATGCTCACAATAAAATATATATAAACTGCATATATAACTATTTTAGCCAAAATATGCTTGTATATATCACTTAGTAATATAATAAACATTAAATATATATATATATATATAGCTATAAAAGTAATTATTTTGAAATTTAAAATGAATTTAATTTATAATTTTTAATACAAAATAAATTTTTAAGAAGTAAATATGTTAATATGTTTTATTTTATATAAAAGAAACTATTAACAATATTTTGCTTTTTTCTTAGTTTTAAGAAAAATTTATGTATATTATACACGTATATGAAGAGGAAAAAACAAAGCAATTTTCTCTACTTCATTTGATGATAAGGATCATATATATTTAGCTGAATAGACGTTTCTTCTCTTTTAGGTTGTAAAAGACAACATAATGGATAGATATTAATTGACAGATTGTTGTTCAAATTTTTAAAATCCTAAAAATATGTTTATCCTAAAATATTTCTTTAATTATATATGCAAAAAAAGCAATAAACCACTATATTACTATTTAAGAGTTAAATTACTACAATTAATCTTTAAGAATGATTGTAATAAAAACTTAATTTAAAAAGAAAGAGAAAAGACCAGATAAATAAATCAAGTTAATCTTTTTTTGTGGATTAATTTTATTTAAATTAATTATATATAAAATTTTTTCATGATAGAAACTGATTGCAAAAAGATTTAATTATAGAGTAAATAAATATTTTGGTTCTTAAAAAATATAGTTAGTCTCAATTTAATCTCTTAAAATTTGAGTGTCTCATTTGAATGTATTTGTGCTCAGGTTATGGACATTATAAATTAAAAAAAAAATTAACGGAATTGAGTTATATGACCTAATGTAAGTTAATGCAAGCATCCAACTATCACAAAATATGCCATATAAAATATTATTTCAAATTAAGTAATCACAACTCGCAACACCATACCATTTTAGGACTATATTGTTACATGTTTTAATGATAGTTGTACCATTCAACAACTAAATTGGTTCCAAGTTAGCTTTTATATATATATATATATATATATATATATATATATATATATATTACTCTGTTAAATATCTTTTAACATGCTTAATATATGTGAGACTCGTAACATGCACATTGTATTCAACACTATTTCAAGTTTAGGTATAAAAATGGGATCTGAGTTACCATGTCAACATTTTATTCAACAGCATTGATAAGAATGTGCCATACATTGTCTTAACTTTGAGAATCATTATCTTCCTTCAGAGACTCCTCCCTTAATCCCTACCTTTTGGAAGCATTCTTCAATAGCATTGATAACTCTATTTTATATGGCTATTTTAGTCTTATTTTAAGTAAATTTTGAGTCATTTTATCTTTCATTTATTTAGGAGTAAAAGTCATCTTTAGTCCTAGTTTTAGCCTTAACTTCTTTTCATCTTATTTAGTTGTTTTTTATGTTTAATTTCAAGCTAATTGTATTCAAGATAGATATGATGATCATGTTATTATTGTACATAACTCTAGAGTGGCTTAAAAAGTGAAAAAGGAAAAAAAGAAAATATGACATGTTTAACTCAGAAAAGTAGCTACTTGGCTAAAATCTCATGCCTATGCAACTCATCAGATTAAATTCTTCATTTTTGGCAGAAGGTTTGTCACCTTGAAGGTAAGTTTTGTTGCTTGCACAGCAACTTTAGATACCAAAGCGCACAACTTTAAAATACATAGTTTCACTATTTCTAAACCTAATTTTGGCCTGTAAAACATTTAGAACAGAGGATTTGCAGCTAAGAATAACTAGAGAAGCCTTTATAGCCTTTGGATAACAAGAATTAAAGGATTTTCATAAGGGGATTGAAGATAGTTGATGTTAGAAATTATTGCTACTGAGTTTTTTTTTTTCTTTCTTTATTTTCTCTTTTGCTTTCTTTATACTAATGTTCAGGTCTTGTATTAATTTTGACATGCTCTTTGACATTATGGTGAGCTAAACTTCTTTTCTAGGGTTACAATGGAATCTATTATTGGTTAATTGAAGTTCTTATTCCTATACCATTCCATTTTTTATTGAGAATTGGTTATTTATTCCTTCTCATTCTTGATTACTAATAGCCTAGCCAATTATTAATATGACAATATATAAACAATTGGAAAAGGATTTTAGATTTTGGATTTAGAATGAATAGCTTTTGTTCGAATCAATTCACTGTGATGGGTTAATTTGATTTGTAATTAGGATAGAAATATACCTAATTACTTTAGGTAGCCAAATTGGAGTTGAACTTAAGCAATTTAATTTACTTTCATCGACATAGGAATACAACCTATGATAGTTTGTCTTAAAACTTCATTCGAGCTATCTTAATCCAATTGAACTTTCCTTAAGATTGAGTAAACATGATCATCCAATGTGTTTCAATATTTTCTTATTAGGTGTTTGTTATTGAATGTCTCTTAAGCTATTTTGGCCTACAAATGAGTATCAATAGAGAGGATTCAATTTCTCTATATTTATACATCTTATGTGCCAATGCGATATCCTATTTTATTGCCAAATAGGAAGCGAGGAAGAAGTGGAAAGGTCAGCAAAATTTTCAACCAATTTCCCACTTTGTCCATGTGAATAAGACCATTCTTTTCTTTGAAAGGCTTATTGACTTCTTGGATGACAATGAAGGACACTTTAGACCTTTATAGTATAATCTTAAGACAATAAATAACAAATCTATATTGATTTTTAGCCTAGATACCTCACTTAGATTTAAGAAATTCCACGCAAGGGTTCTTCACCATATTGGACAAATATTTTGGCGCCTAGGTTAACATTGGCAAAAATAAACAATCTATTTACCATTAAATGCTACGCAAGGTTGACTCAAATTAAACTTCATGTCTACAAAAGCCAATCTCTTATCCCAAGCTATTAGAAACACATTTCAATGTGGTTCTAAATTCAATCCTTATCTATATGCTCTCTTACATACATCTTCCCTAAAAAAATTTCCCCTTTCTTGATGCTATATGTTTTGATTTCCTTTAAGGTTTAAATGGTTATAACACTAAAAATTGACTTGTTAAATTGAAGGAAGCTTTCCTTTCTACTTCATGAAGGAGGGTTAGGTTTTTTCCTAACTAGTTTATTTAATGAAAGCTCTCTTAATTAAATAGGTGTAAAGGATCATAGATGAGCTCACGAGCCTTTTTTAACAAAGATCCTTAAGCCCAACTATTATAAGGATATTTCTAAAGGTTGTATGTGTAATAATTTGAATGCCTTTCGCATTTAAAAGAGGATTATTAAATCCAATTATATCATCATCACTCACTTTAAATGGTAAGTTAGCTAAAGCCATTCCTTTTATATTAACCACCATTTATGGTGGCTTATGCATACAAATCAATGTATTTTGATTCAAACTACGATTGATCTTATTGTGCATGATAAGATGGACTAGAATTTGAATCTATATAGTAATCCATATCCTTATAACATTAAAAATAATATTGCTCTTACTCCTTTCTCCACAATATAGGGGGAAGGATTATGTACTTTGGTAAGAGAAACCAAATGGAGAATATATAGTAAGGAAGGGTACATAATATACATATAAGGGATGAGAATGAACATAACATTACCATAACCTAGCTTGCTTGGAAAAATTTATGGAAAATTAAGCTTCCTATAGAAGTGCTCCTTTTCACTCGAAAAACTCATGATAAAGGCAATTCCTATCACTTAGATCCTTTAAGCCCTTCATATGTAAATCAATCAAGACTACCCATATTTTCCACTACTCTTAAAACTTTGAGCCATTTAATTTTACATTGTGATTTTTCAAGAGCTATTTGGTTTGCCACCCCTTTTGAACAATAAAAAATGATAGCTTCCAAACTTTAAGCATTATTAGATGTAAGCTCCTTAATTGGTTTATCATCCCTGTTATTAGGAAAGCAATGAAATTTTGTTGCTACTTAGGTAATCATTATGTCATTACGTGACATTTAGAACATGAAAATCAAATCATCTATAAAGCATTAAACCAAATCCTACCTCTATCATTCGAAAAGTGAAAAGTCACACCTAAATCATTTAATGGCTGACCTTGACCAAAATTTCCCACCCAATTATAAAAAAACTACTATTTTATTCTGATATTAGGCTAAGCAGCTTAAGTTGGATCATCCTCCTCATTCTTTATTGAGTTCAAACAAATATAAGAAGCAAATTTGAAGTTTGTATAATCATTGATCCTATGGAATTCAAACTTTATTAAAATTAGGAAACCATTGTAACTTAAGTACTAATTAAACTAGGAACCTTTACTTTCTTTGACCAGATAATCTTGGCATAGATATCTTAAATGCTTGTGATACTAGACCCATACAATAAAGATATTAAGATCTTAGTGTTTTGCAAGCAGTCTCTTTCCTATTTAATTTGTTTCCCAATAGGCTACAACATTTTCACCTGCATTTCCTTTAAAATGACATGCAATAGTAGGCTTTCTCTTTTTGCAATGTCTATTAGTTGCGAGATTCGATCCTCTGCATTAGAATTCTACATATTTTTTCTATAGTAATATATAGACCGTTGGATTTTTATCTAATGGTCCTAAAACTTTTCTTGAAAAAAATTAATATTATACAGTATCAAATTTGGGACTTTGCATTTTCATCTAACGATCAAGATTATTATTACAAAAAAATTACAGAGTTCTACTATAGTGGATATTAACTCATTAGTTGCTCAAATCCTCCTATCATTTTTCTATCATGGAATCTTTGCTACTTTCTTATTATTGTTCCTATATATATATATATATATATATATATATATATATATTGTTAGCATTATGGGGTTAGTTAAAATTAGGGTTAGTTGTTGTTGCTAGGTTATTGATTATGGTTGATATAAAATTATGTTGAATATGTTATATTTCAAACGTAATTCAATTAGAATTTATTTCTTTTAAACTCAACCTTATCTTATTAGTAATCTTATCCTTATTTTTTTAGCGATCTTACGATGTCAAGTTGCCTATATAAGATAAGTAAGGTTTATTTTGTATTAATTCAAAAATTTTAGAATAAACTGTTTAGTATGTCACATGGTATTAGAGCCTTTTGGGCTTTATCCTACGAAAACTTTTGAAACCTAAAAATTTGCCCTTTTCTCGTCATATTTGGATTGTCCAAACTCTATAAGGAAAAATGTCAACAACCATTGAAACCAGCCCTATCAATAGTCTGCCTCTCACTAAAATTCCTACTACCCCAAACATTGCTTTTCAGAGTGTCCAAGCATCTTATAGAGATTAAATGGGCAAAATTTCCTTAAGTGGTTTCAGTTTTTTAAGACATTCCTTAAGGGAAGGGAACTAAGTCATCTACATGACACAAGCCAATCAAAGGAAGATTCATGTTTTGTAGCATGGGATGAATAAGACTCCATAGTTATGTCTTAGCTATGGAGTTTAATGATCTCATAAATTAGTTATAAATTTTTGTTCCTTAGCACGACTATGGAACTTTGGGAAGTAATTTACCAAACTTACTTAAAGGAGAATAATACTGCTAAAATATATGAACTAAAGACAAAGCTTGCTGCCACCAAACAAAGGAGTAAATCAATTAATGAATATGACAACTTTTTACATCAATCAATTCAAATAAAGTGCAATGATGATGTGGTAGCATTAAAGAAATTCTTTGAAAAAGAGAAAATATTTAAATTTCTTGCTGGATTGAACATCAAATTTAATCTAATGAGAGTTCAAATATTAGGCAAAGAATTGCCATCCTTGAATAAAGCTATAGTGATTATAAGGGCTGAGGAAGGACAAAGAACTATCATGCTTGAGAATTAAAAGGTGGATAGTTCAACCTTTGTTTCAAAATCAACTAGATAAAAGGAGAATTTATATGTAGTAGACAACCTTGAAATGGGATAAAACAACTAGTAAACAATGACTTCATATACTGTGCATACTACAAGAAACATCGTTGCCCTAAAGTCGAATGCTGGAAACTAAGTGGGAAGCCTCCAAATTTTAAAAAAGGGGGGAGAACATGGACGACAGGCTTTAGTCACTAATACGAACGTGGAACATACCAAAAAAACCAGCAAAGAAGCACTTTTGATGTTGGCCAAGAAGACATTGAAGAATTGGAAAATTTGTTGGGATTTCTAAAGAAGACAAATCACAATATGACAAGTACTTGTTTATTGGCATTCTCAAATATACTCTCTTTGTTTTATATTTCTAATGCAAATACAAGTGACTCTGCAATATGGGTAATTAATTCTGAAGCTATTAACCATATGACCTTTTCCTTTAACCTATTTCCTTATGTACACTATATTCGAGTCATAAGAAAATTAGCATTACATATGGAATAATAGCCACGATTGCAGGAATTGGAAACATTCATCTGGATTCACTTATCTTAAAGAATGTTCTTCATGTTTCTAAAGTATTTACCAATCTTATATCCATTTAAAAACTCACTTAAGATATTAAATGTCTTGTGACATTTTTTCCTTCCTATTATGTATTTTAGGAACAGGACATGATGAAGATGATTGGGTTTGCTAAGGAACAAATTGACCTTTACTAACTAGGAAAATGAAACTCAAAAGAAGACACCAATAAACTGGTTTCATAGCCCTTCCTCTTAGAGTAAGTTATGGCTAACAAAGATAAAGTGTGGCATTACCACTGCTTATTAAGACACCCATTATTTTCAATTATCAAATTCATGTTCCTTTCTTTTTTTACAAATTTAAATGTTGATTCCTTTCATTGTCATGATTGTGAAATTGTGAAATAGAAATGTGTACCATTTCCAATTCATAATAAAAGAAGTACTACACCTTTTGTTTTAGTTCATAGCGATATTTGGGGGGCCATCTAATATTGTTAACATTTTCTGGAGTTAAGTGGTTTATTTCTTTTATATATCATTGCACTCAGGTAACTTGGGTGCATCTCTTAAAATATAAGTTTGATGTTAGCAATATTATTCCAATTTTTTTTTCAAATGATTAAAAACTAGTTCAACACTAGAATAAAACAATTTTAGTCTGATAATGCTAAGATTATTTCAAGCAGACTATTTCCTCTTTTTTGAAAAGAAAGGTATAATCCATGAGTCTTCATGTATTAATACACCCCAACAAAATAAGGTCGCTAAACGAAAATAAGACCCTTCCTTAATATTTTTAAAACCTTGTTATTTCACATAAATGTTTCTAAACAATATTGTGAAGTTGTGCTAACTGCAACCTATCATAGTAATAGGTTCCCATCCAAAGTCCTTAGCTATAAAACACAAATTTATACATTAAATGTCATATTTCAAAAATTCTATGAGACAAGAAAATTGGTTCTTTAAATTTGGAAGCATTGCTTATGTCCATGTCCACTTCTAAAATAGAGACAAACTAAACCCTAGAGCTCTTAAATGTATTTTCATTGGCTATTCCTCTACTAATAACGGTACAAATACTTCCATCCTAAAGCCAGAAAATTTTTTGTGTCAGCTAATGTCACTTTGGTAGAGTTATAACCGTTTTTTAACAATTCTGACAGCGAAGGGGAGTATGTGACATCTGACATTAACATCCACCATGATCTCTTCCTAAATCAACCTTTATAATTTATTATTAAAAGAATTAAACCCAACTTAATAGAAGTACAACCAAAAACTTCATAAAAAAGTTGTATCACAAAAGAATTCATAAAAACTTCTAGCTAAAAATAACGAACTTAATGAATAAAAAATACAACCTAAAAAGCAGTCATTGCAGGAATATTCCAAAAGGGCGACATCAAAATATGTAAATGCACTCATCTGATCATACCCCTGCATAAGAAAACAGTCTTATGCCACTAACCGAGGTGAATGAGTATGCTTTATCAAATGACAATAATTATAAACAACTTGACCTAAATGTTTCAAACCTTGACTGACCCATAGCCCTAAGAAAAGGAACTATAAACTATACAAAACATCCTGTACTTTCATTCCTATCTTATTAGAAACTTGCATCCAACTATAAAACCTTTATTAATAGTCTTAATTCAATTCCCATTACAAGAAATTATCTGAAGCATTAGGGCATAAAAGGTGGGAGAAAGTCATAAGAGTATAAATAGATTCTTTAGAAAAGAACAATACCTTGGAATTGGTGAATTTGCCAAATGGAAAAAACTAGTGAGTTCTTGTTGGGTGTTTACCATTATATACAATTGAATGGAACTACAGAAAGGTATAAGGTATATTTGGTTGCCAAAGGGTATACACAAACCTATGACATAGATTACTTAGAGGCATTTGCAATTATGGCAAAAATGAATACAATGAGGGTGTTATTGTCATTAGTGCTATTTTTAGAGGAACTTACAGCAATCTAATGTTAAAAATGCTTTTTGGCATGGTAATTTAAAAGAAGAAATATACATGGGAGTTCCACAAGGTTCGAATCCCGAGAAGGGAAGGTGTGCAGACTTAAGAAGGCACTCTATGGGCTCAAACAGTCACCAAAGGCCTGATTTGGGTAATTTATAATGGTGATATTAACACAAAAGTATTGACAAAGTCAGGGAAACCATACACTATTTATGAAACATTCTAATCCTAGAAAGGTAACAAAATTGTTATTAAATGTTGATGACATCATAGTTTTTGGTGATGATGAAGAGGGAATACAAAACTTAAATGAGTGTTTACTTAAAAGAATTTGATATCAAGGAACGTGGAATGTTAAAGTCTTTCATAGGCATTAAAGTTGCTCAGTCATAACAGGGCATATTTATATCCCAATCAAAATATATGTATGATTTGTTACAGGAAATCGAGTAGTTAAGATGCAAATTGGCTACAACCCTAATAGTTACAACCATGGTTTAAGTGAATCCTCAAATGATTTGGCCGTGGATAAAGGTTCTTATGAAAGACTTGTTGGGAAGCTAATTTTTCTATCCTATATGTGACTAGACATTACCTTTGCTATTAATATAATGAACCAATTCATGCACAATCTTAAGGAAAGGTTGTTCACAGGATACTTAAGTACTTGAAAGGAACTATTATAATAGGAATTATGTTCACAAAAAGGGGGAAAATTGACTTTGGAAATTTATAGTGATGCAAACTATGCAAAATCCTTGATAAATAGAAGATTAACATCTAGGTATTCTTTTTTAAAAGGAAATTTGTGACATGAGAGACTAAGAAACAAACTATTGCACCAAGTTCAAGTGTAGAATCAAAGTTTAGATTCAAAGCCTTAGGCATGTGTGAACTGTTGTGGATAAAAATAATTTTAGAAGACTTGAAGCTGAAATAGGAAGAACATATGGAGCTATTAAGTGATAATAAGTTTGCAATTGGTTTTGCCTACAATCCAATCCAGCATGAGAGGAAAAAACATATTGAAGTGGATAGGTAGTTTATAAAGGAAAAGCTAGAAAGTGAACTAATTTGTACTTATGAAGAATCAGTTTACAGTTATCCTAACAAAAGGACTACCAATCAATGTGTTTCAAGATATTGTTAGCAAATTGGAATGGAAGATATCCATTCACTAGTTTGAGAGGGGTGTCTGCATTAGATGGTTATTTAAAATTAGGATGAGTTGTTGCTACTTGGTTGTTAATTAAAGTTGATTTAAATTATGTTAATTGGATATATTTCAAATGTATTTTAGTTAGGATTTATTTATTTAAAATTCAACCTTATCTTGTCACCATTCTTATCCATATTTTTCAAGGATATAATTTTATCCCTATTTTTTAGATTTTTTTAGCCAATTATCCTTATTTTTTAGATCTTACTATGTAAAGTTGCCAATAAAAAGATAAGTTTCCTAATAAAAAAATAAGTATGATTTATCTTACATGCACAAATAAGTAGGATTTATCTCTCTCTCACACACAAACCAATTAACGCTATTTTTTAGATCTTATTGTGTAAAGTTGCAAATATAAGATAAGTTTGCTAATATAAAATAAGTAAGATTTATCTCTCTCTCATACACATGTACAAGTGCATGTCCGCGTACACGCACGTCCAAAAAGAATAAGGGGTTTTAGAATATTATATGTTTTTAATTATGATACAATAAAGATAATTAATATTATACTTAATTTGGCAAATTTATCTAGATAATTATACTCTTTAATTATAAAAAAAATTAAATTCATTTTCTTAGAAGTTATAAATTATTAATTAAATTAATATCTTAAGCAATTGTTTAACAACAAATTATCTTATATGTAGTCGTTAGTGAATCATATAGAGAATATTTAGTATTTTTAAGTTCATAATATTATTATTCTTTAAAATTTTTCTAATTTGATGATCTTTAATATTTAAAATATAAAAATAAAATTCAAGTTGTTCGAAATATCGTCGTTATGATGTAACAATAAAATATATAGCATAGATTGCATCAAATAAAATAGTTTTAAAAAAGAAAAAGGAATTATGGATGGTTTGGTGGTGGAGACTCCAACGGTTGTACTTAAGACGGCGGATCAACCAAGGATTGCCTCTAGCCTCTTGGCATCACCGCGTCCTCCACGTGGCTGAATTTCCCAAATTTTACGTTTCAACTTTTCTGACCATTCTACCCTCATAGAAAAATTTAATTAACTTTTATTTCATGCGAACATTTCTACTTTCAGTCACCTTCTCTTCACAATTTAAATACGTTTTTCTTTATTTTGAGCTAAAAAAACCTTATATTTTTCAAAATTCCGTATTATATTTATAATTTTAAATAATTTATTACTATTTTATAATTAAAATTTTTATTATTTATGAAATAAATTTTAAGATAAAAATGTAAAATAAAAGGAAAATTAAAAAAAAATCATTCCTATTTAAGTTCAATGAAACTATATTTCCCCAAATGGTCTTAATTTATAATTATTTGTTTCACTACATGTAAGGAAAGCATACGCATTCATCTTGCATAAGTTCCTATTAATGTTGTGAATTTGATTTTCTCTTACTTCCATATTTTATTTTGGTAAGATGCATCAATATTTTTATATAAAAATTAACAAGTATATAAATTAAGTTTAAGTATTAAAAAATCATATATATATTTTTATACTTATGTCTACAGTATTAGTTGTTAATCTATCAGTCATTTAAGTCGCCGCAATTTTTTAATTAAATTGAATCAATCCTAATTTGTTTCATATTTTGTACGCTCATGTACATGATTTGGTAAATATAGCTAATGATTATTTTAAAGCAGTGATTGATATTATTGTCCTTTCGCCCTCAATTTTCTTCATATTACACTACTAAATTTTTCATTTAAAAAAGTTTTTATTAAAAAAAATCATATGCAACTTTTTATATCTTTATTAAAATTTTCTACTATGAAAATAGAAAAAATATATAATTTTTTAATAATATCTGAACATGTGTATTATTATTATGATTATAAATAAGTAGATAATTTTTTAATTTAAATTATAAAATTTATATGTATTAAAACTTAATAATAAAAATACAACGTTTTAAAAAATAATATTATGAATGAGTGTCTTTCATTATTGTGAAAAAATAGATATATGTATATCATATTTGAATATTTTCTTTGTTTTTCGAACAATGAATATGCGTGGCTGCGGATGTGGAAGTAGAAAATAATAGCTATGGCTAAGATATCTAGGACATATTTGTAATTCATTGGAATAAAGCTGGCGTTTATGACAATTGACCTTAACGGCGCCACTGCGAAGTAGAACACCGATTTTGGTTTCACAATATACAGTCGTTCGCCCCGTGCTCTCGTCTTTCACTTCTTCTCTCCTTCGTAAACTTGTTCTTTCTCTCATGGCTACATCTTTCGCGCCAATTTCCATTTCAGGTAGCGTCTTGTTCTTTCAAATCTTGGACGATTTTTCTCGTTTCTTTCCTTTTGCTTCGTGTTTGGTTGCAGAGAATGAACAGATTTGAAAGAAAGTGGTGTAGGAGGTGTTCTTTTTCTTCTTCTTTTTGTTTTTTTATATTAAATCTTGGCATCTCAGAAATGAGTACTGTGAATTGTAGGTTTTATTTTACTGGTGCCTGTTTCCCTCGATTCACGTACTTGTGGTGGATTTCCATCAATGAATTAAGGGCTTTCTGTAGAATGTAATATTTAAGCTCGTTTGTAGGCCTCTCGGAGGAAATGCCTTGATTGATCTATTTTTGTTCTATAGATTATTTCGTTGCTGGTCTTATAGTTTTCTTGCTTTGACTTGGATTAGGTGGATGCCATCTTAAGGCACGTGAGCTGACAAATCCTAATTCTCTTAGGGTTTCGCCTAAACTTGCTGTTCAAAGGAAATCCAACCTCGTGAGCCGAAGCCGCAGTTCACGTATTTGTGCTGAATACCGGTATGCCAGTTTTGGATCACTTTAGTGTAGATTTTGTTTTTCCAAACTTTTGCTTGACATATGGTTATTATTGTTTTATTTGCTATGCTTATCTGTATTCATCAGCTACTTGATCCATGCTTTTTGAAAGGGTTCGTTTGGTATTCCTGTCAGCAAAACTTCAGTGGTTGATGTATTCCGTTTTACTTAACTATATTATTGGTAACTATGGTTTTTTATTTTTGGCCACCTATTGGTAACTATGGTTGTGGCTTTATACCCCGAGGAAAGGATTTTTAATATTTCTTGTGATTGGCAAAGGCAAATTACTATAACTTACTGGCATCACTATCCTTAATAAATACAGGGAACCTGTAGAATCTTAATAGGTCCTTTAATCAAAGATCTTATGAGCATTATTAAAGATAAAGGGAACTTTTGTTTCACATTAAATGCTGAGAAAAGCAATTGTGACTTATTTTTGATAGGTTCTTTCTTTTAATTACTTTGTATAACAAGCAAAGTTGCCATCTGCTGACTTTATGATGTGTCTTTAATTAATTCTTGGGCTTCCATGGTTGATAGGATAGGCAAGAAGCTAGGCCTTTAATGAAGCAGAGCCTTAAGTCTTCCATCCCTTACATAGGAATGTTTACAATAGAAAACTTGTATTAAAAACAATAAGATATGTTAAATTACATATGGACACTATATTTTATTATGTCGTGTTGGCTGTGTCATTGTCATTGTTGTGTCTTGTGTCTATGTTCATGTTTCCTAGATTTGATGTTGTTCCATGTTGAGATAAGGACAGAAATACAAATTAAAATCTTGACACAGGATTAGTTATTAGTGTTGGGCTTTGAGGAAGAGTTGAGCTGGGAGTTGAGGTGGATTGTGAGACAATTGATGTTGTATTTGAGGAAGGGTGATTTATAAGTATGGGTGCTTGAAAAAAAAAAAACCGAAACTAACAGGGCCGGTTTTGGCCCTAGAAGGGAATCTGCAGGCTGTTTTCATCTTCTGAGTTTCGTTGTCATACGTTTCATAATTCTGGTCAGTAATTTTTTAATTTTTGTTTGCTTTGGTACTAAAGTCATTGTTTGAGTCAATCAATTCAACCTAAATATTCTTTGTAGTACTTTGAATTAATTATATCATGTTATCTTATGATAAGGATGATTCTACTATATTTTTTAAGAAAATAATTTTTTTTTGCAATTGAAAATCTTTGTATGACAGAGATTGAAAAGCTTTTTTTTTTTAAATTGGATATGTTTCCATGGTATGCTTTCAATCTATTAAGGCAGCTCAAGAATTCAATAGCAATATGGCTTATTTTTTAGATCAACCTGGCTTGCATGGGCTTATTTGTAGATCTATAATATAAAATTTAAGGCATTTCTATTTATTTCTAGTTTGTATAAAAGTCAGGCCATTTTTGTCCAATAGAAGTTTATGCTTCCATCCTTTTATTGAGTATAGATGTAGATGTATATAGATTTATGACTTGATTTTAGAAGTTCTTACTAAGTTATGATTAGGACTCAGACCCTTAAAGGAATCAAAATAAAGCCTCAAAACGAAACCCAACCTGGATTTTATGGTCTGGATTGGTTAAGTTTTCTATTGTTATCTGTTTGTGTCCAGTTTAAAGAGATTTAAATCACTCTGGTTTGGTTCTGGTTTAGGCTTTAAATTTGACTGGACCCATAATTGTTTATGGCATGTGGTGCACTTATGTGATATTAGTTCTTTGAGCCATAGTGAGTGGCTCACTACGAGATGAGTAGTAACATTGTAGTGCAGTTCATGTAATTAAATAATTCAAAATCAAATTGAAAGATTAAATAGCTCCACACACACACACATGTATGTCTATATGAAAAACTCTACTCATATTTAAAGCACAACTTGTAATAACTCCTCTATTTAAAATTCCAAATGTATTAAGCGTAATTTACATAAACACTTAAATTATAAGCATGCTTATGATCTTACTATAATCATCTATCTCAATTATTAGAATGCAAATCAAATTGGCTAAGAGATATTCTGAATACTGAACTAAGAGATAACAATGATGGGTTTAACCAATATTAAGCTCCATAAAATGCTCTAAATTCTAAAGCTATAGATTATCTTCTAATGCCTAAACCTCAGAAAATTGGCTTACTTTCGGTTTTATTTAAATATGATTTATACACTGCTCCATTGTTGCTGTGCTAATTTTTTGTGGGTCTCCTGTCTCCTTGGTTGATGATGATCAACAATGGAAGTTATAAATTTTGTCTTTAACCCACAACCATTATAAGAGAAACAGGAAAAAAAGAAGAAGAAGAAGAAGAGAGGGATTGCAGAAATAATAGAGATATGACAGAGGGATAGAACCGAAACAATAGAGAGAAGGACAGAAGAAGGAAAGGGAGACAGATCAAAACAAATATAGTTGATTAATGAGACGAAAGAAGATGGACAACTTATCTGAGCTTTCCTAGGGCTGTATCATTGAGAAGATTGATGAAGAAAGGAGGAGACTTGAGAGCTTGAGTGGCTTCTTTGATGAATTGGATTAAAGGGTTTGTTGAGAATGAACCCATAGAAACTCTAAGGGTCAGTTTGGTACAAGGTTGTGGAGGCCAAGGGAATTAGAAAGGGAGAGGGTTACTTGTGCAATGATGTTTGGTAGCATGGAGAGAGAATTTCAATGCAATGGATATTCCCATGGTTAGTGGGAGAGCTGTTCCATTGCCAGACTAAAGGAATGAGGAGATATTCTAGGGAATGAACTTTGTCATGATCCAAATTCATTGGCTGTGATTAGTGCATAGGCTAAATCAACTTAGCCCAACCTGCTTAAAAGAACATTTTTTTTCTTTTTTCCTTTTTTACATTTTCTAAAAAAATATCGATGATACACAGTAGACACACTTTGAAATATAATTTAACAATTTCACAATATATATTTGGTATAATAAGGAAATAGCCTACACAAGGCTTACAATACTTCGTAAAATCCCAAATAGACATTTAAGAGCCACGACCTTGGAGTCAAACGTACACTTTAATTAACCTAGAATAACATATCAAAAAGCTTGAATAATAAGAAAATTTCCAGAGCAACTTCACTAGCACTTACTGATATGAAAAATATTAAGGAGAGGTGTAAGTTTACCACTAACTTAATAAGTGATAAATAACAAAGCAAGCAAAAAGGGAAAATAGTAGAGACGTTAGAATTTTTAAATAACAAGAAGTTTTGATAAAATAAGAATATTATTTCTAAACCTTAAATTTTATATGAAGCGAGTATCAAGAAAAGAACCAAGGTCATTATGCTCATATTCCTTTACTAGTTATGTTTCAATTATTCATATTATATCTCTTTACCGGATACATCTCAATATCTAATATCTGCATCCTTTTACAGGACACGTCTCAATAATTCATTCCCGTATCCCATTTTTAGATACATCTCAATATCTTATATTTGTATCCCTTCAATTGATACATCTCAATAATTCATACATGTATCCCTTTATCGGATACATCTTAATATCTCATATTCGTATCCATTTGCTGGATATGTTTCAATAATTTATACTCATATCTTTTTTACCGGATACATCTCAATATCTTATATCCGTATCTCTTCACTGGATACATTTCAATGTTCATACTCGTATCCTTTTATTGGATACGTCTTAATAATTTATTTCAATAAGGTTGTTACCCCTGTTAACGGCTATAGGGTTTTTACATGAATTCTTTTCCATCGTTTAAATTATCAAATCCATTCAATAGTGTATATAGACATATAAATAGATAATTTTATTTAAACATATTTACCACCATAAAGTAATTTAAATAAAAATAATTTTGAAGATAAAATAAAATAAACAGCGATTAGGAATGAAGTGACAATAATATAAAGGATTAAAATGAAACTTGTATTCAGATCACTTGAGAACCTATAGATCATTTGTTTCTATACCTCAGTTGTCAAATATGGAAATCATAAATCCTATATATAATATTTATAATAATAATACTCTTGATAGTTTGAAATACCCTTTATATTTTAAAATTTACTATATATTTAGTTTCCACTTTTCTAAGTATAAATTGATCTCGAAGCCTTTAGTATGGTTCATGTTCTAAAATGTTCCTGGCAGGGAAGATATAGCAACCCCACTTTTCAGTGACCATTTAAGCAGTATAATCCTACTATGGATATCAGGAGTTATGGGATGAATTGTTTTGTCAAGGAACTTATAGGATCTAAATTAGTCATTTAGGTAGTACAGCCTACCATAGTTTTATTTGTACAAAGTCCATAAGGCTCCATAAAAGTATTATTAAATTTCATTTTAGTCTCTTAATTCTATTCAATTTATTAAATGAGATTCCGCCACTATTAGGTGCATAATATGTAGAAGTTTGTTGTATAAAATAGATCACTGCTCTTAAAAGACTAGTTTAGAATATATATATATATATATATATATATACATACACACACATATAATCCATATAAAAATAAAGATATTGAAAGTCGGACAAGAAAATAAATATGTTTGGTAAAATGCAAATTGTTACTTTGCTAATTACTTACCGATATGAATCAATAGTAGAGATCTCTTATTCCTATAATATAGCTTAGATTAAATAGGTCTTCGCAAAGTTACTTATCACCCAAATATGAACGTTTTTTCCACGACCTCTTTTTTCAGTTTGAATGAGAAAATTAAAGAATGTTTGTGCTCTTTATAGAAATTTTCTAATTATTATGTAAGTTACTATTTGGCACTGTACAAACAGTAACCATGCGTTTTTTGCCTAAATTTGCACAGTAACCATATGTTTTTGCCAACATTTACCAAGCAATAGTTAAAATTATATTTTTTATCTCAAAAAATATTTCAAAGAGCATAGATATTAGGCCAAGGGAATTAGAAAGGGAGAGGGTTACTTGTGCAATTATGTTTGGTAGCATGGAGAGAGAATTTCAATGCAATGGTCATTCCCATGGTTAGTGGGAGAGTTGTTCCATCTCCAGAACGAAGGAATGAGGCATTATTCTAGGGAATGAGTTGGTAATTATCCAAAATGCCTATAACTTTACCAATCAAAGCTCATAGCTGCTTTGGAATCATGCGTCCAAGCAATTGTGTGTATTGCAACAATTGCTGGTGAAACCATCCGATCATTGGTGTCATTCTTTCAACGAGCGGAGACATACGGATATTCCATGGATATTATGTGAGATCTGGGATGTGATGGTTGTGTGGCTATTTGGTAATGGTCCTTTGTGTTTTGCATGCAATATGAGAGGGGAAGAAAATAGAACAAGATGAGGGAGGTGATCATGAATCCCTGTAGAGGCCTATAAAGGAAGGTGCTTCATCCACCCTGTCTTCACAGTGCATGAATTGTGGAAACAAAGTTGCAGTAAGGTAGCTGTTTGATTTGCTTTGGCTTCTTAGGGGCATTTTGGTCTTTTTGGTCATATATACATTCCATTCCATCCTCCCGTTTATCATACCAAACAAACATTTCAATGTCACTCCTGCATCCTTTCCCACCATACCAAATGGGTTTTTGGGCCTAAATATTCCATTCTATTACATCTATTTCCCATTTTCTTTCCACTTAAATCTACTCCTGCGTACTAAATGGGGCTTGAGATTTGAAGAAACAGGCCCCTTTCAAATTTTTCTCATTGGGCTTGCCATGCAGTATTGTCCTTGGCACAGATTGTGCACCATGCCTCTGCCACAGCCATGGTATTGCGCTATGGACCACAACTTGTACAATCCAATGCGTGGGATATACCATAATCGGTAAGGAAAAACTTGGGGGCTATGCACTGTACTTGCAAAAGTGTATGCAGAGTGTAAATTTCCAGGCAGATTCAAGTGAAAACATTGGGATTTTGGAGGAATAAGTTTTATAGTTGTCTGATGAGAACAAGTATGGAAGCCCTCAAAATATGAATAAATCTTTCAAGAAGCTGAAGAAGGAAAATAATCTAAGCTTCACACACAGAGCACCTTCGTCATCAATTAAGATTAAATTGCCTGATAAAAAAATAAAATGGACTCAAACTGATTAATTATTTATATAATGAAGCATTAGTGTTCAAAATATATAATTCTGATATCATACTATTGTACCTATTGCTTGATGGAAGTTTTCACGTAGCACTTGATCTTATTGGTATCTTTTGTGGATGATTACATAAATATTTACTGTTTGTTTTACATTTTTGTCTTATAAATGCAGTGATAGTAGAAGTGGAGGTGGGGATTTTGTTGCTGGTTTTCTTCTGGGAGGTGCAATATTTGGAACATTAGCTTATGTCTTTGCCCCACAGGTGAATGCTTCTGTTGCTTGAAGTATTAATTTATTAATACTTGATAGTTAATATACTGTGATAGTTTAAGAGAATGTAATGTATCTTCGTCAACCTTTATTATTGTTAACAAAGAGAGATGAAATGAAGGATAGGGATTAACTGTTGTAGTAGATGACTATTTGTAAAATATCTTTTACCAAACAAAAAGTTATCAAAATACTTTTTATCAAAAAAAAAAAAAAAAGTTATGAAAATACTATCTCAATTTGTTATTTATATTTGTCAATCAAAAGTTAAGATAATCAAGTATTTTTATATTTTAAATAATTAGTTACTATTTTATTATTTTCATTTTGAAAATATAAAATAATCATTAGTTTTAATTTTTCAAATAATTATATATTGATTATATTATTATTTTAATTCTGATAAAAAATAAGTAGTTTTTTACCTCTTAAGAAGTTATCCAGTTAGCTCAAATAGCTTAAAAATCCTTACTATAACTACAATATTTTAGTTTTTATAATATATATAAATTATGACACCCCTGTGAGAGACGAAAAGCCTCTTAAGGCATATATAATAGTTTAGATATAAAACATATTTGATAAGTAGGGTATTGTGGTTTCTTTTCCAAGTGGACGGCTCTTTTATTTCGATGTTCTCAGAAAATTTCATGTTGAGCGTACATGCACAATGAGTGGATTTCGTTCTAAGGGATGACCTTGTCTCCTAGCGTATTCATCAAGACTGTACTGGATTGACAGTGGACTCTTGATAACTAATTAAAATTCTGTGGTTTCATTGTCAAGTGGAAGGTTCTTTTGTTGCTTTATTTTTCCTAAACATTGTGTTGGTGACCATGCACAATGAATGGGTTTCATAATTTCATTACTTAGCTATGAAGTGCTGACCCTGATTCCTAGGGCATGCAGACAGACAAGACAGATTCAAAAGTGTGCTCTTGTTCTCTTCACAAAAAATATTACTGTTGATAGTTAACTTGGGTGCTGTGTTTTTATTGCCCTGTTAAAAGGCTTTTGATTTTTGTTTTTCCAGAACGTTTTCTGTTAGTGGCACATGCACAATATATTGATTCATTACTTAACAATAGTTCTAAGGCTTGACCTTGTTCCATAAGGAGAGGAGAGTAATTAATAAAGTTCCTTTCGTATATGTATTCTTATCCTGATATGCTATTACTGATTCAAAATACGCTCAGGTGTTAGGTCTGAGTCATCATTTTCTTCTTTTAAGTGAACATATTTGATAGATACCTTTAGGAGTATGCTGCTGCTTAACTCTTCCACCTTGAAGCCTGGTATCATAACTCTTGACTTTTGACTACCGTCTTCTCTTAACGAAAATTTAGATTGCTGATTGTGCTTATTCCATGACTAAGATGGAAGTAGTCACCATTCTTTTTCTGTTGGCAGCAAAGCTCATCTCTGTATCATCTGTTTTATTTTATTATTAATTTTATTTATAGAAGTTATCAATTTAATTTTAAATATAAGTATTTCTGCTATTTTGTTATTATGATTAGTTTCTAGTAAATGCAAAAATTTTTATTAAAAAATATTATTATCAGCTTGCAAGATGTCGTTGTTGCTATCCTGTAGTATCTTGTATATGCTTGTCAGTTTAGGTGTTGACTTCTTCATTTTGCTTGCTGCAGATTAGAAGATCTCTGCTAAATGAAGATGAATATGGGTTTCGCAAGGCCAAAAGACCAATATACTATGATGAAGGTCTAGAGGTAATTACGCATTCCTTGGCTTCATACTATTTCCACCTGCTGGAATATGCAGTGCATTTGTTATAATTATGTTTTTCTGTTTCCGGAAAACAGAGAACCCGGCAGACATTAAATGAAAAGATAAGCCAACTAAATTCTGCCATTGATAATGTGTCTTCACGCTTGAGAGGTGGCAACAATGTGCCTGCTGCACCGATAGAAACTGATCCCGAAGTGGAAGCTACCATGTGAGGCGTCATTTGATACTGTTGTCAGCGATGCTTGAGTGAAATTGATACATAGTCAGAATTTAACTCAGTTTTTATCAAAAAGAAAGTTAACACCTCACTCCCTTTCGTTCTCTAAAACATCCATTGTCTTGTCTAGCTATTTTTTGGTTTGGGGCAGCTTCTAGCTTTGTCAACATCCTTGTATTTTCAATCTAAGAAATATTCACAGCTTACAATCGAACTGTTCATTAATTTCTTATTGTTTGAAAAATCCTTTAATTCAATATTCTCTAACAATTCAAAAGATAGAAGGAACTTTCGAGACATGAAACTTGAGCTGCAAACAAGTGGAATTGTTATTACTTGATAATTGTAATAGTCTGAAATAAAAACTCGTTCAACAATGTCAAAAGAAAATAGCATAGAGGAATCTAAGTTCTAAGTTAGTAGTTTAGAAGAGACGTTTTTTTCTTTTTGCTTTAAATGTTGATGGACTGTTTGCAAATGACTTAAAGTTGAAGGGGATATTTGCATTTTTCTCTAATTTCTATGTTCTTTGTTTGGCTAACCAAAATCTTCATAACTCTATAATTCAAATTGCAAAATGCAACAAAACAGAAGTAAAGAAAAATGCGCGCACACGCAAGAAATAAAATTGAAATAATCCAGTTAGACTGTAACAATCTCAGGGTTCATTGTTTTCATGTAAAGTTCAATTAGATTACAGCCTTCTGACATGTCAAATGCAGGAAATAAGATTCCTTTTATAATCTTTCTCATAATCCTCTGGAATTTTGCAGTGGATCTTTACAAACTTGATTAAAAGGTTCATTATCAGTTACAATCCAATTATAATTTACCACAGAACATTTTGGTGATAACTTTGACACAATCTGGCTGTTTCATTAGCTCAAATGCTTTGCTTATATCTGCTAATGGAATTACATGGGTCAGCAGTTCATCAAGAGGGAATTCCCGTAAAGAGGAGGAAAATTGTCCATTACTATCCTGGATAAATAATATTATTTGCACAAAAGCACATCTCCTTTGCAGGTCATTGGATCACTTGCATAGATAATTGATTTGCACTATGGTTACCAAAAATTTTCATGTACAATATAGTGTTTGTACAGGCAATAATCCAGATTGAATATGTACATGCACCTCATACGTATGAATTAATCTGAACCGTTGTGGGTATGTTCACTGCATGTTACCTAAATTTCTATACAAAATAAACTTGATCACATGTTGGGTATTATATTTTAGTTCATATAAAATTTTTTGGAGTTTTGAACTTATAATTTGATAGAAATTCTGTCACGCATGACTCATGAGGACACGGATCCCTTATAGTAGAGGATTTTGTAGTCTTCTATTTAATTGGTCCAAAATATGCCACACAGTATCTTTTATTTATTTTAATAAATATTAATATTTTTTTGAGGGGAAATTTATAATATGCATAGATATATTAATATTTTAGATTCTTTATTATATATGATGGTATCTTATTTAAGAGCAAAAAAAATGTGGATCTTCTAATATTTTACACTCTATTCCTCACATTTTATTGTCTAATTTTTCTTCTCATCATATATAATGTACAATCTAAAATATTGATATGCCATTGTGTATTATGATAATTTTTTTTAAAAAATTGTGTTTAAAGATTAAATAAAAAAGTCTAGCATTTTTTTGTCTTTTCATCCAATAGTCTAGGATCCTCTATAGTAAGAGACTACAGAAATCCCTTATTGTAAGGGACTCATTCTCCACTTATAATTAGATTTATAATGTAATGGGTGTGAATGTGATATGATTAACATTGCTAATGGTGTATGCAATTGAGATTTGTGTCTAGATTTTTACCCTTTCAAGGCATTTGCTAGCTATAATAGAAAGGTCAGATTTGGCTTTCACTCCTCCAAATATGGAACCCTTTAAAGTTCTATCAAGAAGAAGAGCAAACCAGTTGATCTGCACAAAGTCTTCATTTGCTGCACCAATTACAATTGTCTTTCATTTCCCTTGTGTATATACCAAACTACTAATATAATTAAAGTATGCAAAATCACAAAAGCTCAAAATTTAAGCCACTAGCTAGTGCTCTAGGGGTTCAAACTATGCATGTAAGTGTGTGTGTGTCTATATATATATATATACACACACACACACACAACCATAATTGAATAGTGTTTTGACAAATTCAGGGTCTATGTCTGGGAATATGACGGCTTTATTTATGGCATAGTGTGATATAAATATAATGATTTTTGTACTAGATAGGCTCAAATGGTTTAGGTTTTGAATTAAAAGTTTGAAATAATCGAACTGTTCTTCCAATTTTTGGCTTGTGTTTCTAGCTGACTTAATTTGGATACTAGCTTCTTTTGATGGAGTAAGTGGGCTTATGGTTAATGAATTTCTTTTTGGGCTAATTAAAGGTTTTGAAGTTTCGACCTCTTTCCCTTTTTTGGTTTTTTCTAAAAAAGAATGTTTTTGGTCAGGCACTAGAAGAGTTGGTCATGGGTTTTCTTAGGCTATTAGATTTTGACTGGAAATTATTAGGCTTTCATTGAAAGAGCCAACTTGGTTAGATGAACTAACTTTTATTTGTCTGACTTCTTTGCCAAATTGGTTTAATTGAGTAATAATACTTTTTAATGTTCCAGAGCTACTATTGATGTAGTTATTTATCTGTGACTGTGCTAAACCCCCGTTGACTCCCAACATGAATAGACTCACTGCTATTTGTTCAATAGTCGGCAAACTTGGTTCCTTTGGAGGGCTATTTGTCTGGATATTTAACTTTTTATTAGTTTGCTCCATCTCTACTCAAGTAATCAACAATCAAGTTATTTTTTCCTTTGATATATTTGACACAATAATCATAATAAGTAAAATCAGATTGCCATTTAATTAACATTTTATCAGATAATTTATTATATCTTATTCCTTTATCAATCCATTGTTTTACTTGGGTGTTATCTGTTCTTATTATAAATTTTGAATTTACTATTAGTAATTCAAAATTTTTGATGGCTTTAACTACCGCTAAAAATTCTTTCCAATTTGAATGATATTTTGCCTAATTTGGATTAAATTTTCCACTTGCATATTTTGTTATTATTTCTTTTCCATTTTCATTTTCATGGTATAGGGTTGCTCCCCAATAATATTTTGAAGTATCAGTATATATGATCCATTTTATTGGTTGATTAATTGGTATGCTAAGTTTGGGTAAATTTTTACACAAATGTTTTATTTTTTCTATTATGTGTTTAGCCTTATCATCCCATTTCCATTATGATGTTTTACTTACTAATTTTGATATTTTCGAAGTACATTTTGATAAGTTAGGAATATAATTTCTTGTTTGTTTTACTAAGCCTAAAAAGGATCTTAATTCTTTTCTAGTTGTTATTTACTGGAAATTCAAAACTTTTTTACTAATATATTCTTGTAATTCTATTCCTTCCTTAGAAATATAATGTCTTAAAAATCATTTGTTTCATTCTTAATTCTGTTTTCTTTGGTGATATATTTAATCCTTTTTCTTCTGCTAGTTCTACAAATTTTTTCAAATATTCTTCATGTTCTTTTTCATTATTTGAAAATATTAGAATGTCATCTATATAAATTACTGCAAAATCTCTTATAGGTAGTAATAATTTCATTACATAATCTTGAAAAATACTTGGACTATTGTGAAATCCCATAGGTAATATATTCCTTTCGTATAACGCTTTTGATGTACTAAAGGCTGCGTATTTTTTACTTTCTTCTTCTAATTTTATTTGGAAAAAGCCTGACTTACAATCAAATTTGTTAAATATATGTTTTCCTTTTATCAGATTAAATAATAATTCTATTTTTGGAATAGGGTATTTATTTCTTACTACTATTTCATTTAGTTTTTTATAATTTATCAAAATTCTAGATTTTCCTCTTTTTTCTTCACTATGTTTTATTACTATCCTTTTGAATTCTAAATGGTGTTACTATATCCAAAAGGATATAATACTATTGAAAAAATATAATTTAATTAGAGAAAATAAATCTAGATATTCATCACCAGCCATGATAGTAATAAAACATAGTGAAAAAAAAAGAGAAAAATCTAGAATAGTGATAAATTATAAAAAAACTAAATAAAATAGCAGTAAGAAATAGATACTCTATTCCAAAAATAGAATTATTATTTAATTTGATAAAAAAAACATATATTTAGCAAATTTGACTGTAAGTAAGGCTTTTCCGAACAAAATTAGAAGAAGAAAGTAAAACATATACAACCTTTAGTACATTCGAAGGGTTATATGAATGGAATGTATTACCCATGGAATTTCACAATAGTCCAAGTATTTTTCAAAATTATGTAATGAAATTACTACTACCTATAAGAGATTTGGCAGTAATTTATATAGATGGCATTCTAATATTTCAATAATGAAAAAGAACATAAAGAACATTTGAAAAAATTTATAGAACTAGCAAAAGAAAAAGGATTAAATATATCACCAAAGAAAGTAGAATTAAGAAAGAAACAAATGATTTTTAAGACATTATATTTCTAAGAAAGGAATAGAATTATAAGAACATATTAGTAAAAATGTTTTGAATTTCCAATAAATAACAACTAGAAAAGAATTAAGATCCTTTTTAGGCTTAGTAAAACAAACAAGAAATTATATTCCTAACTTATCAAAATATACTTCGAAAATATCAAAATTAGTAAGTAAAACATCATAATGGAAATGGGATGATAAGGCTAAACACATAATAGAAAAAATAAAACATTTGTGTAAAAATTTACCCAAACTTAGCATACCAATTAATCAACCAATAAAATGGATCATATATACTGATACTTCAAAATATTATTGGGGAGCAGCCCTATACCATGGAAATGAAAATGGAAAAGAAATAATAACAAAATATGCAAGTAGAAAATTTAATCTAAGTTAGGCAAAATATCATTCAAATTGGAAAGAATTTTTAGCGGTAGTTAAAGCCATCAAAAATTTTGAATTACTAATAGTAAATTCAAAATTTATAATAAGAACAGATAACACCCAAGTAAAACAGTGGATTGATAGAGGAATAAGATATAATAAATTATCTGATAAAATGTTGATTAAATGGCAATCTGATTTTACTTATTATGATTATTATGTCAAATATATCAAAGGAAAAAATAACTTGATTGTTGATTACTTGAGTAGAGATGGAGCAGACTAATAAAAAGTTAAATATCCAAACAAATAGCCCTCCAAGGGAACCAAGTTTGCCGACTATTGAACAAATAGCAGTGAGTCTATTCATGTTGGGAGTCAACGTGGGTTTAGCACAGTCACAGATAAATAACTACATCAATAGTATCTCTGGAACATTAAAAAGTATTATTACTCAATTAAACCAATTAGATGAAGAAGTCAGACAAATAAAAGTTAGTTCATCTAACCTGGTTGACTCTTCCAGCCAAAGCCCAATAGTTTCCAGTCAAAATCCAATAGCTCAAGAAAACCCATGACCAACTCTTCTCGTGCCTGACCAAAAAGATTCATTTTTAGAAAAAACTAAAAAAGGAAAAGAGGTCGAAACCTCAAAACCTTTAATTAGCCCAAAAAGAAATTCATTAACCATAAGGCTACTTACTCCATCAAAAGAAACTAGTATCCAAATTAAGTAAGCTAAAAACCCAAGCTAAAAATTGAAAGAACAGTTTGATTATTTCAAACTTTTTATCCAAAACGTAAACCATTTGAGCTTATCTATTAATAAATAAAGCCGTCATATTTCCAGGCATAGACCACGAATTTGTCACAATATTATTCAGTTATAGTTTAATCTAGTCTATTTATCCATGAACTAATATGAGAGAAATATCATTATTACCCAAATCTTTAGTAGAAACCTCTAAACATTATTTTGGAATTATGACCCAGTACTAAGTATATATTTGGCATCACTCCATAATTGCTGAATTCAGCCTTATAAATTCTATCTTCCTATTAATCTCATTAAATTTAGAACTACTAAGTAGCCATTCAAATTTCAAGAAGAAGAAAAGGATGACATCCCTAAAGACCAATTCTTTAATACTATCTCTATATTAAGAGCACAAGAAATGAATATCATTATGACAGAGATGACGCAAACTTTAACAAAAGATGAAGCCTAATGGACATATTTCACTAGCCCAACCACATATATCTATTCAATAGGGCAAAATGGCTGACAATATCGCTAGTTCAAAAATTGGTACGACACGGTAAGGACAAATAATATGGAACACTCTAAACAAACTAAAGCAAAAATTTGTGAAAAATTATCAGAATTACAAGACCGTATATTTTGTCAAGAACAAGCAGACAATGAGTACACAGAACTTGACACTTTTGTTGATTTGAGTAGTTAAAAAAAGAGAGAGAAGAAAGAGAAAAGAAAAAGAAAAAGCAAGGACAAAGAAACAAACATGGACAATTATGCCAACAAGCAAGGACAACCATGCGGAATCATTAAAGACAAGCAAGGATGATCACGCAGAATTAAAAAGACTCAAGAGGACAATAATTTTATACATAAAGCACCTAAAGGACAACATTTTTCAAAAAGCATATGCGGACAACAATTATCAAGCATGGATTCATTGAAGACCATTACTTAAGAAATTTAGAGATAAGAGGGAATCTTGTATAATTTCAAGTAGTCTATTTAAGAGCATTGTAATTCAATTAAGGAGGACACAAAGCATTTAAGTATTTGAGTTATCTCTTGAGCTTAGTGTACTCTGCCTCCAAACTTTCTTTTCTTTCTGTAACCACTCATCTTGTAAACATCATTCCAGATCAATAAAGGATTCTATTTTTAACATCCAAGTTGCATTGGTTCTACAAGGTCTATCAAATATTAAAGATTAAGCATGAAACATTAAGGTATGGCTAACTAAACCTTTTGAAGGAAACAAAGGTGAATTTATTTTACAAAAGTTATAACAATGATTTGATCATATTGTATAAATATCGACATGGTATTATTTTCTTTAATATTTGCATGAAGTATGGATTAAATACACCTCCTGTAGGAAACGAAGGAAGGTTGTGCTGGATTATGATTGAAGGGGGAATATCTGTATAATAGAACACTGTAAAAGACCTTTGTATGAAAGAAGACAGAGTTCCTTCTATCACCTGATCTTAATCTGGTCAAAAATTGGTCCATAATTTTTATAATTATTTTAGAATTAATATTCAAATTCAATATATAGACTAGAAATTCTTAAGCTGTGAACTAAGTGTCCTAAGAAGTCTTAAGATTTGTGCTTAAGTAAAAACAATGCCACATACTGGAATTGTTACATGCCAGGTTGTCATAGAATGGAATATATATATATTAATGAGATAGAATCCAATGCTCTATAGCGTAAATGCTGTGCTTTTAGGATAATTGGATGTGAACATATTATAATAATCATGTGCAATCTTTGTAGATTTAATGGTTTAAATCGCATGGCATAAAGGCTTTTGATTAATATATATTAAAAAATTATTTGTTTTTAAAATGCTACCGTACATAAAGTATTACATCATAATACTATAATTTTAGGACAATTTAAGTCCTAGTGTACTTTTTCGAGTCTCGGATGTACTTTTTTTTAGGACTCTGAGTGATTCACTCTGAGTCCCATTGTTATTTAAAAAACAAAATTGACCAGATGAAAGCATAAAGAGAAAGGGAAGTTATGAGTGAGAGAAAGAGAGACAAGGAGAGAGAGAGAGAGAGGGAAGGGGAGAGAGAGAAAGAATTTGATATTTGGTATTTTTAAAAAAGTAAGGGATTAAATATGATTTTTTTTTTTAATGAGTACGAGACTATCATAAAATTTGATATTTTTTTAATGATTTGTTCCAAGTCAATAAAAGCAAAAATCTAATACTATAAAAAGTATTTCATTTATATAATACACTTTTATTGACTTAGAATAAATTGTTAGAAAATATTAGTACTATATTAGTAGTACATGAGTATTAAATAAAAAATATTTTTAAATAAATTATATTTTTAAAAAATTAATTTTAATTTTAATATTTCAAAATAGAATAAAATAGAGAAAACATATTCCCTTTACTAAAGTCTAAACCTTAAATCTAAGAGATTAAATATGAATTTTGCTTTTATTGACTCGAAATCAATCATTAAAAAAAACTAGCTTTTATGATAGTTTTACTCTTATTAGAAAATATCACATCTAGTCATTTACTTAAAAAAAAAAAATACTAGATTTAATCTTTTAGATTTAGAGTTTAGAGTTTAATATAGAGTATATTTTTCTCTATTTTATTCTATTTTGAAATATTAAAATTAAAATTAATTTTTATTAAAATATAATATATTTAAAAAATATTTTATATTTAATACTCATGTACTCGTAATATACTACTAATATTTTTCTAATGATTTATTTTGAGTCAATAAAAGTGTAATTTATTAATAAAATTTCTTTATAGTATTGGATTTGACTCGAAATAAATCATTAGAAAAATATTAAATTTTATGATAGTTTTGCACTCATTAAAAAATATCATATCAAATCCCGTACTTTTAAAAAAATATCAAATATCTCTCTTTCTCTCTCTCCCTTCCCCCCCTCTCTCTCAATTTCTCTCACTCTCTCCTTCCCTCTCTCTTTCTTTCCCTCTCTCTCTTTCATTCTTTTTTTCTCTTTCTCCTTTCATCTGGTCAAATTATGTATTTTAAAAATAATAATGGGAGTCAGAGTGATCCCAAAAAAAAGTACAATCAATCTCGGAGTGAATAACTCCGAGACCCAAAAAAGTACATTGGGACTCAAATTTTCAAAATTATAATATCATAATGTAATACTTTATATCCTGTAACATTTTTTTACAAAAAATAATCTTTTAATGTATATTAATCAAAAAGCCCAGCATAAATGCTGTTACAACACTAGATCCAAATTTTATATTAATACATGTTTTTGTCAGAATGCCAGAAATGCAGTCTAAATGCTTGATGATGAATTTGAAAGTTTAATTACCACTTTGGTGGATTTGGGGGCATGAATGAGCAAAGGGGCAAATCCAGTGCACTCAATGGAGTAATCCACACCATCTCCACCAGTGAGCTCCTTCACCATTTCTGAAACAGGCTTCTCAAAGTCATTGGGGTTGTATGAAGTCTGTCATTCCAAAAGCTTTTCCTTTTTCTTTCTTCATCTCATTTGTGTCAACCCCAATTATCTTAGCTGCCCCCATCATTTTGGCTCCACTTATAGCCTGCATTACAAGTAGAAATGATAATTTATTTTGATTCATATGAAGGTAATTCCCCACCAAAATAATTATACAAAAGTATATCAATAAAACTACCCAAAAAAGAAGTAGTGCCATTAAATTTAATCAAAAGTTTGATAGAAGTGAATATAACGTGTGAGAAGAAAGGAGGAGTGATGAAATGTTAATGTTAAATAATTTAGTAATTCTTAATTTTATGTAAAAGTACTTTTCAAGAGTTTTAAAATAAAAGGTCTAATATTATACTCTTGTCAGCATTAAAAAAAATGGATTTTATTATCATTTAAAACAATTTTTGTCTTAATTAAACACACATGAAAGTTAAAAGAAGAGTTCTTTTTTTTTCAAATAAAAAAATTAGTAACGTTTTTCTTTGAAGTAGATGAGTCATGACAATTGTCTCCAAATATGATTTAATTTCATTCTTGATGTGTATCGGGCATGTTAAATTCTCATGCACATGTTAAATTCCCCTGAGACACAGTTCTCACACTCCTGGCACTACCCTAGGTATGTTGGAATCACTAAATCTCCTGCTTTTACATTTGTCACTTCCTCCCCTATGCTCTCAACAACACTGCATTTCCATGGAGATATGAGAATTAATTGTACCTTACATCAGAGTTGATTATGTGTCAAGATTGCAATAGACGTATTTGGATTTTCTTAATTTTTTCTTCCTCAATTTCATATTAACTTTAAATAGAGATAAACATCGATGAATGAGATTCACAGCTCAAGTGGATCTCCATCTTTAAGTACTTACCACCCAAGTAGGTATCGTTTTTTTTGTGGTTAATTTTATCAGAACTTGATGAGAAATTGAAGAAGAAAATATAAAAAGATCTAATTTTGTGATGAACTAGGATGCCTTTCCCTACTCCTTCATGCCCTAGTGCTTGAGGAAAAGCAGGCTGCACATCAGTTTCCATTATTACATGATTAGAATGGGCCCATTCATTCAAAAAGAAGAGGAGCAGAAATTATTAAGAAAACATAAAAAAAAAAATATGCTATACAAATTGATGTAAAGTTGCAATTTTTTTGAGGAATGTCGGAACAAATATAAGATTTAATTTTAAAAAGGACAAAAATCTTTAAATCTAAAATTTTAATCAAGAGGGGCAACTCTCATCTGAGGGATTTCCATAAATATAGGAATAAATATGTTCATGATTCAAGGTGTACAAGCGATGTGGGACTTCAATAATTAAAGTGGGAAAAAATCAGATAGTCTCACTCACACGTGGAAATCCTCGAGCCCTCAAGATGTCTGTGTGGCAAGCACTGACACAAAGCATCTTAACTCGAACTTCACATGCCTTTGGTGGCTCAACTTGTATCTCTTCCACCTTCACTTCCTCTCCTATTCCCCAGCATACTGCACCTACATACAATTTTACCACCCAAAACCAAAACATAGACACATGAGCCTCAAACATCTTATTCACTATGTCAAAATCATACTCCAAACTTTTCTGTATTACCTTTGCATGTTGTAACTTTTGAGCTGCTTGACATTATACTGAGCTTATAGTCTTCAGATCAGAAGAAAAATGGAGGATCTGGGTTGGAAATTTTGCTGGAATGGGTTCTCTCTCTCTCTCTCTCTCCCTCGCTATACACATAGTAAGTTTAATCATGGTGATCTTGAATATGATACGTGTGCTGAATTATGGTGGAAGATAATTATCTAATAGTGTATTATGGCGTGACTTGTGCTTGGACTTTTTTGGCAATTATAGATCTTTCTTTTCCTGATAATCTATAAGATAATCAAAGCTACAGCAACTTGCTAATCTTATCTTCTAGCTCAGTTTAATTTATGTGAATAGAGAGATTAATTATCATCTAATGTTAGATTAACCCATTATTTTTTCCTTTATTCATCAATTTACTCTCAATTTGGTGTATCACTTATCAATTCGATCTCAATATGGTCTCTTCCTTACATGAATATTAGAATCAATTTGGTACCTCATTTATCAATTCAATCTCAATTTAATATCTCTCTATATATATGGTAATTTAATCAGGTTTATCTTGACTATGACACATGTACTGAATTCTGATAAAAGATCATTATCAATGGGGCGACTTGCTTGGACAATTTTGGCTATTAGTGATCATGTTTCCGGGATTCTTTGAGATTATTGAACAGCAACATAAATTGCTTATATTCTTATTATCTTGCTCAATTTAATTGATGTGAATAGAGAGATTAACATCCATATTAAATGATTTAATTAATGTTATATATATACATTACTTTTTTATGCAGGTATGGTGCATTAGATGACAAAATATGCTTAATTTGCGAGAGAGAATTCGCTAGTTAGTACTTTCATGCAAAGTAGAATTAGAAGTGAAATATTAATATATTTTAGATGATAATAATACCCTTAATTATTAAATATAAAAGTTGTATACATTATCTGAGTGTTTCCAATATTGTCAAATCATCTATCAGAAAAGTTAACTTGCATTTGCAGGAACCGACAACAGTGCTTTTAAACGAAAAAAAATGGTTTGACATTAATTACTTTAATAATATCATAACATCAAGTTGGTTGCGATGATTGAAAATTATAGACTTTCTATATCTTTGGCTTTCCAATGCCTAATTTTTGGCATATAATGATAATTAAGGGGTTGAATTTCCACTAAGTAACATTCAGTCAATTTTGTGGGGTTGTGAAACATGTGAACCGATTGAATTGGTCAATTCATTTTATATTAGGTACAGTGCAATGCCTTTTATATATGGATAAAAAGGCGTGGGTGGACCATCCAAAATTTGAAAGGATAAGAAAAATGATAAGAGCTGGTTCAAAATATCTAGATATTAACAATCGGATTCTCTACAATTGTGATAACCCTAAATCAACCTTTTAGCGGTTAAAATAATTGAGAATGAGAATATAAATAAGAACGGATTTGATAGAATAGAATTCTATAATTTGTATAATGTGTTTTTTTATGACATTAAAAAGAAAATGGAAATGAAAAATCTTAATATATTTAAAAAAAATTAAGTATTAATTTTACTAAAAATTTATTATTGTTAAAAAATAGTATTTTATAATAGTTCTATTACTATTAAAAAGTATTTTTTATTGTTATTATATTGATTATTATTTTTTAATTTTATAATTTTTTTCCTTATTTTTTTCACCATTATCTCCTCCTCCTCCTCCACGACTTTTCTCTTTCTGGTGATGGATCGAATCTTGTCGAAATCCATTCTCTCTTCAAAACAGCAATCTCTCTTATCCCTCTCTTCTCTCGCACCAACAAATGGTTCAAGATCAGATTGCTCCCTCTATTCTCTTTAAAAAATGTAGTCTATCTCATCCCTTATTTCTCTCTACAGATTGGATGGTATGAATGGTTCAAGCTTCTAAAACGAAATATTTAGGAGATTCAATAAGATAAAAAAAACTTATCTAGAATGCTTATCTTCAATGCAGCCATAAATAAAGCAGTAAAGATCACATCCTGCTTTGCCAAAAACTTTTCATTTTACATACTAAGTAAAATTGAGAGAGATTTTAAATAGCCATAAAATAAGTTTGTCGTGAGTCCTCAGACATGGGAGGGTTAACCAACATTTAGAAAACATGGGATTAATAAATAAAAAAATCATTTTATTTCAAAATAACTCTCCACTTCTTCAACTACTCATATATATAATTGGATATCATAAATTGGCTTATAAAAAATTCTCATCTTACCCTTTAGTCAGTAATTTGATAGGAAAACTATTGACAAACTTTCGGCTGCAAGTTGGGGGGGCCTCTACTTAATAGGCATATGGATAATCTAACCTATCATTAATTACCCACAATTAACTCAAACCCAATTTATTCTTAGTTTATGTCGAAGTTATAAATCAAGAATATTGAATCAGATAGGAAAACAATGTTACAAATGCTAACAAAGTTTCAATTTTGAATTATATATAAAATTTTGGCACAGTCAAGAACATCAAATCTGATAAAGAAACAAATGTTATAAATGCAAAAATACATCAATGTGTCCCTTAAGAACAAAACCCAGACTTCTATTAAATCAAGACATCAAAATTTTTAAAATACATAAAAGTAACAAGTTTCCAAAACTCTAATGGGTAACTCTTTAGTAAACAAATCACCTAAAAGTTCAATACGTCTATGAGATTCACTAATCTTTTCTTTCCAATGAATAGGAATTGAGAATCAAAAGTTTAATACAACAAAATTTTTGTAATTTTAAGAGAAGCCTATAACATACTTACTATAGCAACAAAAGTGATGAAAACTCAAAATATGTGCACAGTAGAAATTCATTTTCTTGACCATATTCTCTAACAAATGACCATCATAAAACAAGCAACATATACTCTTCACTCATTTATGTGAGCTAGCTATAAGTGTCATTTGAAACTTTTTAACAGATAACTCCTCTAAACATCATAAATATGCATGCAAAGATTGCGGTAGCTTTAAGTGTTTACATGACACTTTCCAATGAGACAACTCCTCTAAAACATCATATAGATGTATACACAAGTTAAGGCATCTATAAGTGTTTATTTGATACTTTACTATAGTATAGGTTCCATAAAAAAAAAATCATAATTCTTAAGTTGAGGCTACTATAAATGCTTATTGGAGCACACACTAAGCTACCCATAGCGAAAACAAATGGAATTCCTTCCCATCTCACTATATTCCTTAATAAATTGAGGACTTAAACATTTTCTCTTTTACCTGTCTGAATAGATGCACTAATAAAGGAACAATAATGCCTTGTGAATTTTATAAGTACTCAGTCAATAGGAGCTTTTTAAAACAAATTAGAAAATAATAATACTTGTCACAATAAAACTAATTTTTAGAACCACCAAAGGTTTTATTAAGATATTTCATATTAAGTTAACGCTGATAACTTAATGTAACACAACAGATTAACCCCACTTCAAGATAATAGTATGTCATTTGACCTACATTACGAACTTAAAGATGTGGGACCATATAACCTTATCAAACTTCAAAGATGAATTCCTTAATCTGCACATTAAGTGCTCATTCCATAAATTTACAAGTCCATCCATTGAAGTTTGCTTATCTCTAGTAAAGGTCTAATTACCTTTATAATCATTCCAAGAGTGTCATTGATAGGCACTTTCGAGAAGGAATATAAGTAATTAGTTTCTTCCCCTTGATCATGGCCATCTCAATAGCCTAAGATTCCCACCTATCCTTTTGTACATTACTCTTGCAAAGAAATTTTCTAAATACAAATTATATGAGTTCAAAACAATATTATGTAAGATGTCATTTAGTTGATCTTAGCAACATGTTTATCTAGAATTATAATTAAAGATTTAACTTGTCAACATGTCACCCAACAACATTGCTTTCATATGAGCTAGAGCTAATGGGACAATTATAATGGTATACAATATCATGATTAAGCTTCAATAATAAATTCACTTACACCATAAAACTTCAAGTAGTTAACTTAAATGTTACTTGACTAAACAACCATTTTTCTAGTCACTGATTAAGACATGTGCTTTTAGTCTTTGCCAAACTTGTATTTAACTTACTACTAGATCAAAAAGTCAAACAATTTATAGTGGGAGCTTTTCCCATTCCCTTTTAGTTCTTCCTTTTGAGGAACTACCTTAATTAGTTCATCAATTGTCCGCTTATCTAGTTGGGTGAAACATGAACCCTTTAGTAGCTAAACAAAGGCAAGAGATACCCATAATGTATGCTATTTGCATAAAATTGTGTTCCTTAAACATTAAACACTTTTTCAATTTAAGTATTCTCAAATAAGGAAAGGTCATGGCCTTTCTCAAGCCTTATCCAGTTGCTAAACCTTCTCATAAGTGGCCCACACACATTTCACTGTTATTTTCATTTATACTTCTACATACTCTTCAATTGGGTGATGTTGTAATTCAAGAAAGTTTATGTCAATTATAGTGGAATAAATACTAAGCATAGTAAGTACATATACTCTTAGGTCATAGCCATCATTACAATTGTCATGACACATTGAAGAGACTTTTCAAGCCATTATAATTTGTCGCACTAAGAGTTTTCACTACTGATAGTTGCTGGAATACAAAAGTTGAGGTAACAAAAGTAGGAAACATTAATTATGTGCATGCAAATAATTATAAAACGAAGTTTCCTTTAAAAGAAAACTTAGCTTATTTAGTTATCTTCACAAGATTGTTTATTATAATTCCACCTAAGGGTCATAGATTATGATAAACTAAGAAAATTCATTATAGATCAAGTGGGTAAAAATCAAATAGTCTTACTTACATGCAAAAATCCTCGAGCCCTTATGATGTCTGTATGGCACACACTTACACAAAGCATCTTAACTCAAACTTCAAATGCCTTTGGTGGCTCATCTTGTTTCTTTTCCACCTTCACTTCTTGTAATACCCTTGAAATCCATATGTTAAATACGTTATTATAAATGGAGTATTTTTTTAAAATAAAATAACTTTACGAGTTAGAGAAAGAAAGAAAATACATTTGAGACAAGTATAAATTTTAAATGAATGGGAAATATTGAAAGTAGAAATTTAAGGAAAAAAATTAAATATGAATTTAGATAGTATTATGTCTGAGTTCAAAGTCAAATGAATGTCTAGGCCTTATTCTCTGTATTTTCTAGCACCTATAATTCAATCCCACAGTGAGTAAATCAGGCATTTTCAAAAATTTTCATATGATAGTGCAAATATCTTTTAAAAAAATTACCCAAATGCCCATAATTCTATTATTTTACCATTAGATTCCCTTTCTCTTCACGTCTCTCTTTACCTTCACATAAATTCAATATGCTTATCGATCAGTTGGATTTAATCACTTTTTGCCACTATTCATAATCACCAAAGTTTGCCGATTATCCTAGCATCTTTGCTGGCTTGAAATTTCCCTTTTTATGCCTCTAGTTTACCAGAAAATGTGAGAATTCTAATAAGTACTTGGGATGCAATTTTAGTGGATTTTTAACCAAATTGGTTCATTTTTATTCGATTTTACTTAGGGCTTTGTTTCCTTAATGATTTTTGGCCATGTCTACCTCATTTCCACTAATTAATTTCACTCAAATAGCTCAAAATTGTAGAAACCCCAATTCTGGTACTATTCATGTGCAATTTGCACTATTTATGCATAAAAGAGGGGAATTTAAGCTCAATTTGTTGTAATCTTATCAAATTAAGTTAGGGTTTCACATCCTAGGTAAATCTTAGACCTATCTCTACTACAATTATTGGTCATTTTTGGCTTTCAGCTTTAGAATTGAAAAACCTCAATTTGGTTATGTGTTCATACTTGTATGGTGATGAAATTTGAAGCTTTTAGGCTCATCTAGCATTACTAAACATCTAGGAGAAGATTTAAGGTTAGCAAAATTTTTGGTTTCAAATTGTAAGTTGATTTGATAATTTTTCTTAATTTTCTTGAATTTTCCATAAAGAAAAAGATAGGGAAATTGAATGGAAAATATAATTGAAGTTGGTGAAGTAACTGTGGATAGTTATATTAAGTTAATGACTAATTTTTTAATTAGTCGATTAATCTCTAAGCTACTTTGATAAGGTTGATCAATTCACTTAACTGGTAAATAGTATAAATAAACCAGGTTGGAGAAAATTTCAAGGTCTTGGACGTTGAGTAATGGGATTATTTAGAGTGGAATTGAGATTGTATAATTTTCAAAGCCTTTGGTTAAGTTAGAGAACTCTTGGCCATAGAGAAGGAAGTTAAGGAAAAACTTTATGGACAATGCTTTAAAGAGTATTGGATGACCACACTTTAAATGAATTAAATTTCAAACTAGAAATTCATTGTGAAGTCATTGAGATTTCTATGATTAAGTTAAGCATGTATTATAATTTATTTAAGGAGATATTTAGATGAGGTTTGGTTATGAAATTAAGAGAATTGAACTTAGCAATTAAAGACAACATAATTGAATGGAGTAACCAATGCTAGTGGCTCATCACTTTTAATGAAGCAAACAATTTTACATATGGAAGTCCACTAGCGGTTTAATAAGTTAATTAGCAAATAGAAAGATAAAGCTAGATGGGTTACTTTTAACGTTAGAAGTTACGATTATGCTATTTAATTTTATAGATTCATAGGACTAATTATGATCATGCGCATTGTTAAAAGCTTTAAGGAGAGGTTTGTATGCTCCTCTTCATCTGAGTAGATATTATTAACTATACTTGTTTTAGTATTTCAAAACTCTTCCTTGTGAAATCATATGTTATACACTCTAGTGCCCTAGTAACAGGCTTCCTAGGATAAATTATTTCTTCATGAGAATTATCATGTTTTCTTTAAAATTCTATCCAATTTTATCATAAAGCTTCATTTACAACTATACTGATATCTAATTATTTAAATACTGTCAAATTTCTGAAACCCCTTGACCAAGGTGCATTATGTTTCATTTTTAAAATATTTAAGATGAACCAATTATACTGAATGACGTTGTCCATTATTTGATTTTTGGAAATTTGGAGTTTTACTATTGAGAAATTATTTATTTGTGAATTGATTTCCATAAAGATCCAAATGAATGGTTTCTATATGATTTTTGAATGAATTTGGTTACCATAAACTTTCTACATTGAAAAACCACTGTTTATTTGTTTGAAATTGATTATATTGTTAATAATGAAAATATTTTCTTGGAATACATCTAATGCAAAATCTTGTAGCTAATGGCAATATGCGTTAGCCATAGTGCACCATGTGTTATATTACTATACTGAGGCCTTGTACTGTATTACTGATTGATTGTGAGCCTTTTTGCTCACTATTGATTACCATAATATATTGAATTGCTATTGCTAGCAAATGCTAATTCTTGATTACTAATTTATTGTTGGTTTTGTGGGATGTCTTCCAACTTCGTACTTTAAAAATTTATGGATTTAAATTACTTTTTAGTGCATTATGTTTGAGCAAGGAAAGCTTTTAATGGCATAAATATTGTGACTTCTGTACTAAAATTTAAGATTTATTGTTTTATTTGAAATGATCAAAGGTTTGTGAAAAATTCTACCATTCTTGTTTGTTTCCATCTCAGTATAGTTAATAATATTTATTCATTGAGTGTTGTTACATATTTATTATTTCTCTATGTTTTTCATATAGTATTACTAATCCTGGACCTTCATCTATTGTGTAGAGTTCTGAGTATTACCTTTGGTGAGCCCTACATTATCCACAAAGGTGAGAACATTTCTTTTGTACTCTTGTATTTGTTATAAATTAGTAGGTCTAGATATCACAAGCAGGGTTTAATGTTTATATTGCATGTATACTGGGTTGTCTAACTGTAAACCTTTGAGAGAGAAGAGCTCTTCTCTTTTGAATTCACAGGTCTTAATAGTGGAAATTTCATGAATTCAATATTTCAAGGAGGATTCTACCAAAATTTCCACATAAAGGTTATACGTTAATGTATGATCAATATTAATATTCTTCAAGTGGTGAATTGATGTAATTTAGTGATTATACTTTACGTTGCTTCAGTCATTAAATTGATTAGATTGCTTGGTTCATTTTGGCTCACAAAGGCAAAGTTTACTTTAGATTCTATGCTAATCGCATCTACTTAGTTAAGGGTGTGACACTTCCTCTCCTACTACACCAGCATACTGCACCTACATACAATTTTACCACTCAAAACCAACATAAACGCATGAACCTCAAAGATCTTATTCGCTGTGTCAAAATCAAAACACATTGCTTGCTTAGCTATATATAGATATAATTCCATGAAACAATTAGATGTTATCAGTTTTGAGAAGACCTTAAAAAAACTACAACAAGAAAGTAAAATTAACTCCACACTTTTCCGTATTACCTTTGCATGTTATAACTTTTGAGCTGCTTGACATCATACTGAACTTTTACTCTTCAGATCAGAAGAACAATGGAGGATCTGGCTTGCAAATTTTGCAGTAACGGGTTCTCTCTCTCTCTGTGTATATATAGAGAGAGTGAGAGAGAGAGTAGTTTAAACACATTGATCTTGACTGCGACACATGTACTGAATTCTGAAAAAAGATTATTATGAATGAGGTGTCTTACCTGGAGAATTTTGGCTATTAGTGATCATTGTTTCCGGGATTCTTTAGATTATTGAACAGCAACATAAATTGCTTATGTTCTTATTATCTCCCTCAATTTGATTTATGTGAATTGAGAGATTAACTACCATATTAAATGATTTAATTAACGTTATATATATATATATATATATATATACTTTACTTTTTGGATTTTGTTAATGGATATCCTTATTAAGGATCATATGTTACATATAATAAATAATCTTTAACTTAAAAAATTAGTAAAAAATTATTTGTTGTACCTATTACCAATAATAATAAATGTTTATGAACTAATTTCCTTAGTTAAGGTTATAATGATAATCAAGGGGTTGAATTTCCACCAAGTAGCATTCACTCAATTTCGTGGGGTTGTGAAACATGTGAACTCAATGAATTGGTCAGTCCATTTTATATTAGGTACAGTACAATGCCTTCTATATATGTTTAAAAAGGCTCTGAAAAGATTATGTGGTGGACCATTTTGATCCTGAAACCATAAGGAAAATTATAAGAACAGACTCAAAATATCTAGATATTGGTAATCGGATTTTCTCTAACCAAGTGTTTGGTTGTTCGAATGGATAAATATAGAAATGAGAATTGAAATTAATTTGAAAATGAAGATAAATTTATTGTATTTAATATAATATTTAAAAAATAGAAGTGAAAATAGAAAATCATAATAACTTTATAAAAAATTAAGTGTTATTTTGTTAAAAATTTATTATTGTTATAAAATAGTATTTTAAAAAAATACTAGATTTCTTACTATTAAAAATTAATTTATTATTATTATTATTTCTTATTTTCTTTATCATTATCGTCCTCTCCTCCACAGCTTCCCCTCTTTTTGACTATGGATGGGATCTCACTAGAATCTTGTTCTCTCATCTGAACACTGGTCTCTCTCTCTGAACCCTCTTTCTTTCTCAGGAACGTAGTCTATCTCATCCCTCTTTTCTCTCTACAGATCAGATGGTTCGAATGGTTCAAGCATCTCTATTGTAGTAACAACCAGGCTTAACCACTAAACTACTTATGCTATGCTCAGTCAAGTGATCTCGATCTCAAATGCTAATAAGAGTGAGAACTTTATTTTAATAACTATTTCTTTTCTTGTTTTTTGTATTTATTCTTGTCTTCATAATACTGCTACAACAATTTTAAAATATTTCACATCTTCCACAAGTTGATTCTTTATTATATGACCTGATGTAGTAGGTAGCCAGACTTCTCTCACACATTTTCTCTACCCACAAGAATGCATATGTATTAAAATGACAATGCTTATAAAATTGTTTCTTCTTTTTAGTATGAAAGAAAAAAGCATAAAGGCACCTATATATATATATATATATATATATATATATCTTAAAAAAATAATTATTATTTATTTTTAATTAAAACCATCGAAAATAAATTAAAAATAAAACAATAGTTGTTGTACAAAATTAGATTGTGCTCCAACAATATAAAAATTTTGGTTAAGTTACAAAATGAACATCTTGATTAATTCAAATTGATAAGTTAACTTTATTTTATAATAATAATATTCTAATATTCATCATTCACTGCAAACTGGTAATCTTCTCATAACTTTATGGAATTTTCCAATGAATCTTTAAAAACTTGATTGAAATGTTCATCATCACTTATAGTACAAGCAATTTACAAAAACCATCAGATCCTAATGATAACTTTGACACAATCTGGCTGTTTCATTAGCTCAAATGCTTTGCTTATATCTGTTAATGGGATTTCATGGGTCAGTAGTTCATCAAGAGGGAGTTCCTGCAAAGAGATAAAACTTGGTCCATTATTATCCTGTATAAATAATATTGTTTGCACAAAAGCAAATCTCATTTCCAAGACATTGGATCACCTGCATAGAGCATTGATTTGCAGTATGTTTTCCAAAATTTTTGTGTCAGAATGAAATGAAAATGGCTAATAATGAACAGGAATAGAGTGGACAATATATGTGTTATTATCTTGTTTGGAAGTTTAATAAATAGAAAGGGGATGACCATTAACAAAATAGAGTGACTTACATATTATTTTTATAATATTATCCTAATAAAATTTTAGTTAAAGAGGATAATATAATAATTATACCACTATGCTTTTCAATTTTATTCTTGACTCTCTAATTTGGAGGGACAATAAAAATGAAGTTTTGAATGGCAAAGAATGACCTTGCAGTTTGTCCTTTACCATTTTATTTTATTATAAAATAAACTTCTAAATATACATTTACCCTAATTTAGCCATTATACTTTTTACTATTTCCTTTTTAGCCATCCATCTAAACATACTTGTTTGTACAAGCAATGACCTAGATTGAATACATACATGGACCTCATATTTATGAATTAATGCATGTTTAGATTGGCGTGTTAATGTAATTTTGGGTCAACTTGATTTTTAAAATTGATTTTGGTCTACTGTGATTTTGTATCACCGTGATTTATGTTTGGAACTTTGGTTTGAAAATTGATTTTTGCCACCTATACAATTCTTTCAATATAAAAGCAACTATTTTTCACTTTTATGCAAATGAGAATTTGGAGGATATAATTGATTTTGGAAAAAATCAAATGTTAAACCAAAGAATAATATTTGCAAGGCAAACTCTCATTTAGGTATGCAAACGAGCTTTTAAATCTTTCAAATACTGACACATTTAATCAGTGCATTGTGTCTATGTACACTGCATTTTACCTAAATTTCTTTGCATGGTGAACTTGATCACATATTAGGTATTATACTTTAATTCATATAAAAAATTTGAAATTAAAAATTGATAAAAATTTAGTTTTGGCTTAGTCATAGGGACACGATCTAGCTATAATAAAGGAGTGGCTTTTTGCACGTACCTCGCTTTTTATAACATTAAATAATACAAAACTTAGGTTACAAAAAAAATGCTCTCATATCTTTTTCTTATTTTTATCTTTTCTTTAAATTTGAATATGATTGCTAACTCTAAGTATTTTTGTATTTTGGTATAATTAAGATTTATATTTTTTTGAGCAATAATCATTTAAATTTTTATTAGTATAAAAAAATTTGGGAAGTGGGAAAATAATAATAAAATAATATAAAAGTTTAAAACATATAATAAGATAAAAAAATTCAATTATCCTCATCAAAGGCAAGCGTAGAACATACTTGGATCAACTTGAATGAATAGGAATATACATAACCTAAGAGAAAATATTTCAGAAAAACAAAAAGCTTAGAGAGAATTCATAAAAACACACTATATTCAAACTAGAGGTAAGAGTGCAAAGCTTTAAATGAATCATAAAGATGAGGAAGGCTCCTTATATAGACAGAGCAAGAGACTCCACAACAAAGCCTAAAAGATAAGCATTAATAATGCAACCGACAAGATAAAAGCAAAAGGACACAATAATACAGACTAGTACACTCGTGAAAATAAAGCAGAGGTGACGCAACACCTTTATAACGCACAAAGAACAAAATGAAAAATGACTTTTGACTTTAACAAGATAAGTCATATTTTTCTAAGATGATGGAAAGGTGGAGATATGGAAAGGAACTAAAGCTTTAGGCTTGACAGGGATGCTGGCGATCAATTTTGTAGATATGGTGGTGATGGACGAATGGTTCATCATAATCAGGTTTGGAACTTAAACTATTAAGGTCAGAGGAATCTAAGAGATTAGGAAGAGCAAGGATAGTTTCATCATTTGGTTCACTTTGTTCAGAGAGAACATCTTCGAGATCCTTGTCTTCAAGGGGGATTTGTATCTTAATATGATTTATCATCTGTATAGCCTGCTTAGGCTTAGTTGGACATCGTTGGGCAAAATGACCTTTATTCTTACAAATGTAGCAAACATCCGATTTTGCTCTTTCTAAAGTATTGCCCAGAAACTGTTATGGCCATGATCCACCATCAAATGGCCTCCAACTCATGCCAATAGATTGGGTGACCAATTATGAACAAAGACATGTTCATAACATACCTCTTGCTACTACTGAACCCCCAAAAGCTTATTGGCCTTCCCTGTTCTTTATCAATTCCTGATGTCTGTCTTTGAGCCAATACTCATAAGATAGACAACTTTATCAAGATCTCTTACAAAGATCTTCCACCTACCAAATGCCTTGAAGATACCAAGAACCCTTACCAGCTTTATACGAAGAACTGTTCTTGGACCCAATCCACTAAACACCTCATCTCCAAACTAAAAATCACGATTAAAGAGTATGTCTACTCATGTGTTATATGTGGATGACCTATCAGTAACAGCTAAAGGTGCCAGCTATAGTTGCTTAGTCCTTGAGACATCGGGATCATATGTTGGCATTCAGCACTAGTGATATGGATTTGAACTTGTAGCTGGTCCAGAATCCATGAGGAGAGCTATATCTATAATATATTTAGAATCGCTCATGTCTCCTAGATGGAGATAAGTGATTTAATTTCATATAATCATAAAAGTGACCTTGACATTTGTTACCTAGGAAGAGGCGTTGTGTTCCTTGGCCTTACTTTGATTTTGTGATTAGTAAGTCTTAAAATCTCTATTTAAGGATGTAAGCCCTAGTGATTTCATTCCTAGTAAACCAAGATTTTTTGAGATAAACATTTTGGACCATGTCCCTGAGCATTCTCCAGCTCCTACGATGCCAACATATGATCCCAATGTCTCAAGGACTAAGCAACTTTAAAGCAGGCTTTTGGCAACTTAGCATCCATCCTAATGAAAGGCCCAAAATCGCATTCTGCATTCCAGATGCCTAGTATCAATGGACCATTATGTCGTTTAGACTCAAAACGACCACATCTCTATTTCAAAAGGCTATGGTTGAAATATTTAAGCCTATCCCTAGCAATACTCTCATTTACATAAATGATATCCTCCTGTTCTCCAACTAGAAGAAGAGCACCTCAAACTGTTAGAACAATTTACAAGCCTTGTGAAAGAAAATGGCCTCATGCTTTTGGCCTACAAAAGCCAACTGACCTAAAATGGCATTGAGTTCTTGGGCATGATGTTTGAAAATGGATGGTACAAACCTGATCCACATTTAACAGAACAACTGGCCCAGTTTCTAGATAAATATCTCTCCCTCAAACAAATACAACAGTTCCTCAAAATTGTTAACTTTGGCTGAGATTTCATTCCGAAATGCTCTCATCATACTAGCCAGTTATCCAAGCTCCTCCACAAAGGCACTTCCTACTTTTGAGGACCAGAATAGAATGTAGTTGTTAAGCATTTGAAGGAAATTTCCAATGAACCACCTCCACTAAAGATTCCTAATCCTGACTCCATATTAATCTTGCAAACTGATGCCAGTAATTACCACTAGGGTGCAATTCTCATTGAACAAAAAGGCAGAAAATAGTATTACTGTGGACATGTTGGCGGATCATTCAACAATGCTGAAGCTAACTACCATACTAGGTACAAGGAGATCCTTACCATTAAAAATGATATCAAGAAGTTCAAGTTCCACCTAGCGCATCACCACTTCATCATGGAAATGGATAATACTGCCTTCCCCAAAATCCTTGAGTTAAAGAACAGGATTATTCCTAATCCTCAACTAGCAAGATGATAAGCGTGATTATCACGCTACAAGTTTGTAGTCAAACTTATTAAAGGAGTCACTAACCACTTAGCTGAACTGCTTTCCTGACCAAAGTCCTTCCCTCCGGCTATCCAAATTCCTACCAGACCTACCAAAGTTATGGAATTAGCCAAATCATCTCTGTTCTTTTATCTCCACCATTACCCTTTGAGATATCCCTTTTTCCTAATATTGTCGCATATTTCACCTAGACACCCATTTTCTAACTTTGTTTCGTTTAAATGTAGATACATTCAATGAATATGCTCTCTGGTTTCTTTGGTTACTAACTTTTCTCTATACTGTAGTTATTGAATTCAATCTAATGGAAATATTCCAACACTTCAACAATGAAGTAAATCACAAGTCTCTGGTTTGGACGTTCCTTAAATGGTTTTCACCACTTCCATAGTGGTGAACTCAGATTAATAACTCCATCCAATTATGGAAACTTTAGGAAAGACCTGACTTATATTCAATAGGCTCATCAATTTTCATCATCCACAAGCCATATTGAAAGAATCATGCTGCTTTACTTTATTCCCGAGATCATGTTTATGAATGGAATATATTCCTAAATTTTAATAAGGATTATAAAACAATCCTTAAATCACTAAAAATGTTATTAGGTGATCTTAATAATTATCATGGACTTTCCTCAATTGAATGCACAACTATAAAACTGTACCCTGGTGATTTCATTCTCAGTGAACCAAGATTTCTTGAGATAGACATTTTGGACCATGTCCTTAAGCGTTATCAAACTTCTACAATGCCAACATATGATCCTGATGTCTTAAGGACTAAATAATTATAGCTGACACCTCCGGCTGTTATTGATAGGTCATCCACATCTAACACATGTTAAGATCCTAAATATGCCTATTTTAATAAACTTGAAGACGTCTATTTTAATCCTTTCAACAGGCTAGAATTTCAAAATTCCCAATATCCATATGGTGACAGCTTACCTAGTTTGAGTGATCCAAATCTCTCGCCAAGTCACGAGCCATTCCTTACACACAAAAAGCACTAATGACTTATCTTGTCAAAGTTGAAAGTCAATTGTCGTTTTGTTCTTTGTGTGTTGTAAAGGTGCTGCATCACCTTTGTTTTATTTTCACGGGTGTACTAGTCTATATTATTGTGTCCTTTTGCTTTTATCTTGTTAGTTGCATTATTGACGCTTATCTCTTAGGCTTTGTCATGTAGTCTTTTGCTCCGTATATATAAGGAGTCTTCCTCGTCTTTATGATTCATTCGAAGCTTTGTACTCTTACCCCCAGTTTGAATATAGTGTGTTTTTATGAATTCTCTCTAAGCTTTTCGTTTCTCTGAAATCTTCTCTCTAAGGTTATGTGTATTCCTATTCATTCAAGTTGATTTGAGTATGCTCTGCACTTGCCTCTGATGATGATTCTGCGTATCAAAAAGGGTTAGCCATATCCAAAATCCATGATGAGAGCTATATCTGTAATATAATTGGAATTACTCACATCTCCTACATGGAGATAAGTGATTTAGTTCTATAAAATCATGAAAGTGACTTTGAGGTTTGTTGCCTTGGAAGAGGCATTGTGTTCCACAGTTTTACCTTGATTCTGTGATTACTAAGTCTTAAGATCTTCGTTTAGGGATGTAAGCCATTGCAGTTATATTATAGCTATTAGACTTGTATATCAGCTGAAAACTAGGAACTGTCGGGCTATTGGCCTTAAGGGATCTCAAGGTCTATGTTCCTGGTAAGACAACGCCATGTACTGGGATCCTACCTCCTTCTATGGTATCGGAGCCTTAACTTGAAGAAATACTTATAATCTTTGTAGAGTTAGAGAGTAAGAGAAACATTATTTTACTATGAATTCAGAAAATAAGGTTTAAAAATCATAATAATATAATTGCATGTGATTTACTTCAGTTAAAAGGTAAATCTTATTTTAAAGAGGATAAATAATTTCATAAGAAGTTTATTTTATGAAAAGACTACATAAAATAAACTTTATTTTACTTTTTTAAACATTAAAAATTATCCATTTACAAATATGTTCTTTTATGATAAGAACTAATTATAACTCAACAGTAGATTTTGAAAAGAAAATTCCTATCAAATATGGGAAAAATAAGCTTTTCTTCATGCATTAACAAAATGGTGTTCACGACTTTTAAATATTTAATTGCTTTGCTTGAGAAAAGTATAACATTTTTCCAAGTGTCAATTATGTTTAGAGGAGGAATTAATTTAGTATGATTTCTTATTGGAAATATTATTTTAAGACCTACTTTTGAATTATTATTTGTACTTATTATAAAGAACATCTTTGTAAAAATAAAAAATACGATCGATCCTTAAAAATTAAGATGCCTCATTTTTAAATCGAAATAAATTTATTATAAAATTATCAATATCTGAAAATAAGTATGTATTGATAAGATCCCTTATGTTAAAAGAGCCTTTCTCAAATTTTTTTCTTACGTTTAAAATTTTTTTTCATAAAAAAGGCGTTTAAAAAATACCTTCCATTCAAATAGACCTTCTTAGTATCATCACTTTTATTTCTTTTAATTGCTTTTAATATATTCACTTATGTTATAAAATTACAAAAGAAAATCTCACATTTCCAACTTTTATATGTAATCATCTCCTTTATTATAGCTTTGTAAATACCTTTAAGAAAAGGGATCTTTTTTGATGAATATATAAATATATATGATTTAAATGGAAATTATGATAGAAAGAAAAAAGAGATATAGATTTTCATAAAATTTTAAAATAAAGATCAATCCTTTTTTATTTTATTTTCACAATAGTATGAATGATTAAGATACTCAATTTTTTAGCTGAAATGTAATTATTAATGAAATTATAATTTTTAAAAGTTAAGATTAATTTTTAACTAAAATGAATTGAAATTTCTCAATTTTTACTGTAATTTATATAATCTTTTATCAAATTTTTATATAAATTTTATTTCTTTTAATTATTATTTATTGTAATATAAATATTATTAATTTTTTATTTACTTTTAAAATATATTATTTTAAAAATTAAAATAAAAAGGGAGACGCTCCTCTCATCGAATACATGAGGCGGAAGCGTGGCTCAATGAATATGAGGGGTGTAGCATGCACTCCCCCATTATATATTTATTGGGTTGTAGATTGTATTAGCCTGCGACCCAATAAAGATAATATAAGATTTGTGAATTGATACAATCTGCAACCTCATAAAAAATTTACAAAAAAATAATTATGTTAAACAAATGAAAACAGAATATACATAGAATAGTTTTGACGTCTAAGATATTAGTCATTTATTATTCCAAAAAGAGGGTGTCTTAAAACCTTTATAAAGAAACTCTGTAGTTCTCTGCTATAAGAGATCCAAACTATTAGATTTTCATTTAATATTCCAGAATGTGCCACATCATATTTTTTATTTATTTTAATAAATAATGACTTTTTTGAAAAATTGAATTATTATAATAAAGTCATATCAATATTTTATGCATACCTTTTCTTATACAAGACTATATATCTTGGTTAAGAGAAAAAATTAAACATCCTCACACCTTATAGTCTCTTTTTTTTTTTTTTTCTCATCCTATATAGCAAGATTCAAAATACTAATATGTCTTTGTGTATTATGATAATTTGAAAATCATGATTTTTAGAATTATATAAAAATGCATGGCACATTCAATATCATTAAAGTTTTATCTAATAGTCCAAAATCCCCATGCGTAAGCAATTGCAGAAGATCCATTCTCGACTCATGATTAGGTTTGTAATGTAAGGGTGTGCTAGTGATCCAAATGTATGTATAAATTGTGATCGACATTACTAATAGTATATGCAATTGAGATTTGTGTCTAGATTTTTACCTTTTTAAGGCATTTGCTAGCTATAATAGAGAGGTCAGATTTGGCTTTTAACCCTCCAAAAATGGAACCCTGCAAAGTTCTACCAAGAAGAAGAGAAAACCAATTGATTTGCACAAAGTCTTCAATTCCTACGCCAATTACAATTGTTTTTCCTTTCCCCTGTGCATATACCAAACAAATAATAAGTATAAAAGTATGCAGAGAGATAAAATCTCAACCATTAAGCCACTAGGTAGTGGTATAAGGGTGAGAGGTTTGTGTAATTAGCAAGTATAACATCAACACACACACACATATTTGCATGCTTTTGTCAAAATTGCCAGAAATGAAGTCTAAATGCTTGATGATGAATTTGAAAGTTTAGTTACCACTTTGGTGGATTGGAGGGCTTGAGTGAGCAAAGGGGCAAACCCAGTGCACTCAAGGGAGTAATCCACACCTTCTCCACCAGTGAGCTCCTTCACCATTTCTGAAACAAGCTTCTTAGAGTCATTGGGATTTATGAAGTCTGTCATTCCAAAAGCTTTTCCCTTTTCTCTCTTCATCTCATTGGTGTCCACCCCAATTATCTTAGATGCCCCCATTATACTGGCTCCACTTATAGCCTGGATTACAAGTGGAAATAATGATTATTTATCATATATATAAACATCATTTATATTTCCTTTTCATTAATTTCAAAGAGAGATTAATGAAAAGTTAGTCGAAATCACTCACTATGTGTCTATCTTTCTCTTAAAATGTAAAAATTGATGAAAAGGATTTAAATTGACAAAAATCAATATAATACTTATTAAAAAGAAGAAAGACACCAAAAGCATACCCCTAATCCAACTGCTCCAAGGCCAAAAACAGCCACAGTTGATCCAGATTTCACTTTGGCTTCCTTCCAAGCAGCCCCAAAGCCGGTGGAGAAGCCACAGGAGATGAAACTAGCATGAACCAAATCAATGCTTGGATCAACCTTAATAACATAGTTTGCATCAGTCACCATGTATTCACACCATGTGGAACAGTTAAACACATGGTACACCATCTTCCCTCTTATGGACATCCTTGATGTGCCATCAGGCATCAGCCCATTTGCCCTTAGAGGATACTTCATGCAAATGTTAGATTCTCCAGACACACAATTCTCACACTCTTGGCACTCTCCTATGTATGTTGGAATCACCAAATCTCCTTCTTTTACATTTGTCACATCCTCTCCTATGCTCTCTACAACACTGCAGTTTCATGGGAATGTGAAAGTTATTACTTGTATGTTACATTGGATATATGTAAGTGATTGAATATGTGTTTGGATTGTGATGTACTGTGATGCTTACCCTACTCCTTCATGCCCTAGTGCTTGAGGAAAACTAGGCTGCACATCAATTTGCATAATTCTATAATTAGGAATGAGTTCTTGCATTTAAATAGAAAAAAAAAAAAAAAAAAAGGGAAGAGTAAACATTATTTAAAAAAGCATATAGGAAAATAAATTGACACACAATTTGATGTAAAATTACTGTTCAAATAGAATTTCACAAATAAAAAATGTTACATATAAAAGTTAAAATTTAAAAAGATCTGAGGGCTAATCGCCTCTTGAGTCCTACCCCTTGAATCCATCTTTGAAGGAAGGGATTTAGATCTTACTGTTCTTTAAAAGAAATTAACTGTGTTAATCTTGGAAAAATTAATAATTCCTTTTGAATTGAAAAGATCTAAATCCAAATTTGCGAAAGAGTGACTTGTATGATTCTGTGTTTCAAATTTTTCATATAGACTTCCATTCTTTCTAGAAAATTTACACAGCAAAGCATTATAACATGACAATACATGCACAATGATTTCACAAAATTTAAAGTGTCCAAATGTAATTTGGAGTTTGGATATCATATTTAATATATATATATATATATGTGTGTGTGTGTGTGTGTGTGTGTGTGTGTGTGTACAGGTGTACAAAATACAAACTAATAATTCCTTTGCTCAATGATTCATGCTTCACATAATGTGTTTGTGTGAGATGGTACCAAGGACAGATTTAATTAAGAGGGAGGACATCAAGGGCAATTGTCCCTTTCCAACTTTTAAACTTTAAATTTTTATATATAATTTTATTTAATAATTTTTATTTAGTCCTTTAATTGATAAGACTTGGCTACTTTATAAGAATCTCACCCCTTAATTTAAATTATAAATCTAAAGGTTTTCACCCATTAGATTCAAATCTTAAACCTGCCAGTGAATGATACATTCAACTTGATATCTAGTACTTACAAGTGCTTCACATGTATCAAACAAATAAACTGACTCCTTTTTTTTTTTTTTGGGACAAGAGACAAATAAACTGACTCTATTGTGATGTTTCAATAATTCAAGTGGGTAAAAATCAGATAATCTCACTCACATGTGGAAATCCTCGAGCCCTCAAGATGTCTGTGTGGCAAGCACTGGCACAAAGCATCTTAACTCGAACTTCACATGCCTTTGGTGGCTCAACTTGTATCTCTTCCACCTTCACTTCCTCCCCTATTCCCCAGCATACTGCACCTGCATACAATTTTACCACCCAAAACCAAAACATAGACACACGAGCCTCAAACATCTTATTCACTATGTCAAAATCATACTCCAAACTTTTCTGTATTACCTTTGCATGTTATAACTTTTGAGCAGCTTGACATTTTACTGAGCTTATAGTCTTCAGAACAGAAGAAAAATGGAGGATCTGGCTTGCAAATTTTGCTGGAATGGGTTCTCTCTCGCTCTCTCTCTCTCTTTCTCTTTCTATACACATAGTAAGTTTAATCATGGTGATCTTGAATATGACACGTGGCTGAATTATGATGAAAGACAATTATCCGATAGTGTATTATGAGGTGAATTGTGCGTGGACTTTTTTGGCAATTATAGATTTTTCTTTTCCTGCGAATCTATGAAATAATTAAAGCTACAGCAACTTGCTAATCTTATCTTCTAGCTCAGTTTACTTTATGTGAATAGAGAGATTAATTATCATCTAATGTTAGATTAAATCATTATTTTTTTCCTTCATTTATTAATTTAGTCTTAATCTAGTGTCTCATTTATTAATTTAATCTCAATATGATTTTTCTTTAATATGAATATTAGCATCAATTTGATGCTCTATTTATCAATTCAATCTCAATTTAGTCTATTACTAATATAAATATTAACATAATTAATCTATATATAGTTGAAACTAAGGGACTAGATGTGTCAACATTTATATTATTAAGGGACTATTAATTAAAAATTTGTGAAAAATTAAATTGAGAGTAAATTCATAAATGAAGTATTAAATTAAAATTAACTCCTAGCTTTTCTGTATAATGCTGATTTAGTGGGATGATTGAAAATTATAGTGACTTTGAATATAATTTGCTTTCCAATGCTTAATTATTGGCATAATCAAGGGGTTGATTTTCCACTAAATCAGCATTAAGTGAAGTTTGAAGGGTAGGTATAAAGAATAGTTTGTTCAACATGTGAACTAAATGAATTGGTCAACTTATTTTCTTAGGTACAGTTTAATGCCTTCTATGGATATAGCATCTTTCAAGATATGTTGGTGTGGGTGCGGACCATCCAGAATCTGGAAGGATAAGGAAAATGATAAAAAGAGTTCAAAATATTAGATAGTGAGAATCAGATTCTCTGCGTTGATTTTTTTTTTTTATCCCTTGTTGTTTTTAAAAATAATTTTTTAAAAAAAATAAAACAAAAAACAAAAAAATTCTTTTTTATCAATTGTTTTAAAAATTAAGAACAAGTTTTAGATGTTTCTTTTAATTTTTTAAAATTATTTTTATTAATGACAAAATTATAATTCTGTAAAAAAATAATTTAAGTGAAATTATGGGTTAGATTTGAATAAATTTTAAAATCCAACCTAATCGTTTATTAATTAATACTCAGGTCACCTCTTCTTTTTATTAAAAAAACGTTTTTTTGAAATATATTTTTAAAGAAAAATAAAAAATTAAGATTTAAAATTATATTCATGTATATATAATAGTAAAATTATATTATTTATTACACATTTTGAGACTATCCTGTGGCTAAGAGCTCCAACTTTATGGAGTGCTTGAGCTGGTGGCATCGTTGTATTCTGAATTAATTTCAAGGGAGTGTTTAGTTTCCACTTCTTTATTTGCTCAGTTTGATTGAAGTTTGAAGGTTTTTCTTTTTTTGTCATATTATTGGTTGATAAATTAAATTAATGATATAACTTTTAAGTTTGCAATCAAGGCGAACTAGCTAAAAAGAAATTTAAAGATATGCTTCTTCGATAAAAATACAAAACTGGTCCCTCAGTATTTTGTGATAATTTAATTTTTAACAAATTAATTATGACAAATTAATCTCTTATTAATTTAAATTTGTACAAAATTAACCACTTATAAATTTTAATTTATACAAAAATAATATATCTATTTGCATAAAATAGAGTTTCTGAAAAATTAATTTATCACAACTCTTTATAAAAAATTAAATTATCACAAGTAAGGCATCGATTTGGTACTTATCTCCATGCTTGTTCTATATCTTGCTCGAAATACATTGGATTTTTTGGGAAAGGAGAAGTTTTGGGTGCAAGTATAAAGAGTGTAGTGGCTCATAGTTGGCGTCCAAAGGAAAAATTTTCTGTTAGGGAGTTGATATTATACATTATAAAATATTTTTTTTGTAAAAAATTAAAATTATTCTAGGATATATATATATATATATATATATAAATAAAAGGTAATATATTGTATTAAGATTAATAGTTAATAATGTAATATGGTACATGTCACAACAATTGCTTGTGAAACAGCAATATAAAACATGTACAAAAGGAAAAAAAATAAATTCTAAATAAATCATATCTTATATGATATATCTCATTGCTTGACTTTTTTCGAATAATAAATTTATTATAAATAAATGAAAATTATTAATTGATGATTTGATAATAATAATAATTACAATTTATTAAATTTATAAGTAATAAGAGACTAGAGAGTAAGAGATATTCAAATATGGGAATAATTAAAAAAAAAAGTTAGTTTTTATCTTCTAAGGAACAATAATATATATATATATATATATATATATATATTTGAATTCTTTATATAGGGTAGTGGGGATTGTGATGGCCTCCAGGGATGATCATTGTAATATTCAAATATGAGAATATTGAGGTGTAAAACAATATTCTATTATTATAATTATTATATAATGATAAATACTGTCAATTTGAAATTTAGATTTTTAGAAAATTACAATTGGAACTTTGACATTTTAAAACAAAAATTGAACATATACATCACATCTTGATCACAACTTTGACACAATCTGGCTCTTTCAATAGCTCAAATGCATTGCTTATGTCTGCCAATGGAACCTCATGGGTCAACAGTTCTTGAATGGGGATTTCCTGAAATGAGTAAATTAATCTATAAATTAAAATATTAAGTAATTATTCTATAGAATAAACATATTAAAGTAATTATATCTCTGCTACAAATTACAAATCACCTGCTGCATCTGAGTCTACATAGAGAAGTATTTTTATAGATATAATTTATTTAGATAATTGAATAAGTTAAAAATAAGAGTAATTTTCTCTTTTTTAATGATCTCACTCTTAACAAGTTCAGTTACTATTTTTATGAATAAAATATCGTTTCATTCCCTCACTTATCAGTCGATTTTTAATTTGGCCCCTCTCTTATCAGACTATTTTAATTTGGTCCCTCCATCTTAATAATATTTGGAATTAGTGAGGGACCAAATTAAAAAAGAATTGATAAGTGGAGAACTAAATTGAGAATCAAAATTAGAGAGGGTACCAAATTAGATTCATAATTTGGCCCCCTCTCTTATCAGACTGCTTTCAATTTGGTCCCTCCATGTTAATAATATTTGAAATTAGTGAGGGACTAAATTAAAAAAAATTAATAAGTGGAAAACCAAATTGAGAGTTAAAACTAATGAGTGTACCAAATTAAGAATGAACTGCGAAATGATGAACCAAATCTATCAAATATGTTTTAAAGGACCAAAGTTATCAGAATTAATAAGTGAAAGACTAAATTAATAATTAAAATAAAAAAAATCAAATTGAAAATAAATCAAAAAGGAAGAGATTAAATTGAAAAAAAAAATAAGAGATGGGCCAAATTTATGAATCCAAAACTTTGTGCTAGATATACTCACCTTCATCCTACACTTGTGAACTATAAAAGGAAGGTCAGACTTTGGTTTTATGCCTCCAAAAACACAGCCCTTCAATGTTCTGCCATAAAGAATGGTACCAAAACTGAGCTGCACAGCTTCAGCTCCTGAACCAACTGCTATAGTCTTTCCCACTCCCTGTGCATGAGAACCATTAGAATGACTTGAGTTATCTCATCATTAAAAATGGAAAACTTTCAAACGTTTGACATATATTATAAAAACTTTTTTTAATTTATTTTGTTTTAATGAAAGTAATTTATTTTAAAAAAATATTTAGTTCTTTTAAAATTAAAATTACTAAATCTTTTAACTGTGATATTAAAATAAAAAGAAAAATTATACTTTTGGTCCTCAAAGTTTTAATCAATTTTTAATTTATCCCTATAGGTTAAAATTTGTACTGCTGTCTTTGTAGTGTATAAATATATTCATTTAGTGCCCACAGTTAAAATAAGTATTTGATGAATTTTGTTAATATAATTAATTATATATTATCATAATATTTTAAACATGTATGATTTATGGCAAAAATATATTAATAGGGACTACCAAAGTGTAAACCATTTATATTATAAGGACCTAATTATAAATTTTTTAAGTGTAAAGACCAAATTCAAATTTAGTAAAATTATAAAGGCCAAAAATACATTTTTTTTCAAAACGAAATTACAGTTCCACGTTGAAACTCAACATCAACTTAAGTTTCTTTTCTGTTATATTCAAATAAAATCACAGTGTCTACCCAATTAATTTTATTGGCAAAAAATGAATTGAAAGAAAAATTAATGTAATATATATCAAATTTTAAGGAGCTAGTTGAAATTTTTTAAAACAATAAAAGGAGCAACCAAATTTTAAAGGAAGTAAATAAAACTTATACTTAAAAATATAAAAGAAGGAGCTGCATATACATGAGCAGGACGGATCTAAAATTTGATTCTAAGAAATGAAAGTTTATAAATAAAAAATTTAAACTAAAAGTGACAAATTCTTATCATTCAAAAAGTCAACTCTTATAAATTAAAAAATCATATTAAGAATATAAAATAAAATTACATATAAAAATTAAAATTTTAAAAATCCTCATGCTTCCTTATATCTATCTCTATATATGAAAATTATATAATATTTTTGGTAAAAAAAAAAAAATCTTTGAGCAAAGCCATATATAAAGAGCTATGTATATGTAGAGAGAGATATTATTGAGGAATTGAAATGTACCACTTTGGTGGATTCCATGGCTTCATTGAGCAAAGAGGCAACTCCAGTGCACTCAAAGGAATAATCCACTCCCATTCCACCAGTCAGTTCTTTGATTAATTGCGAAACAGATTTATCAGATTTATTAACATGTATGAAGTCTGTCATTCCAAAAACTTTTCCTTTCTCCTTCTTCTTCTCATTTTTGTCAACCCCAATTATCTTTGTTGCCCCCAATATTTTTGCTGCACTCACAGCCTGCATCACAAGTCATTAATAAAATATCAAGAGATTGACTATATACATAGGGTAAATTGGCTCTAAAAAACTTTTTTTGGTTGCTTCACTTTATATTACTCTAAAGTTTGATTTTGAAGAGCAAATATTTTATAGGGTTGAAAGGAAATCAAAAGTTCAAGCAAGAAGATAAAATTATTTTAGACAGTGAATTAGTAAATATCACTTTTGGAGGAGTTCCTTTTTTCTTTTTTTAATCTTAGATGAACAGAATACACTAACAAAAACAATCATGAGCCATGCATGCATGTGAGGGTAATATTCAATGGAGTCCACTTCTTGCATGACACATATAGTCCATTTCAATCTTCTAAAGATTTTCTTTTTGTTTCATTTTAATAATGCAGAGTTTATTTTTGTTTTCATTTTATTTTTAATACAAAATATTATTTTTAAAGTGTTTCAAATTTAAGGATCAATTTAAAATAATAAATTAAATTAAGAGACTAAACTACTATTTTAACCAAATAAATGTTCATATATATATATATATATATATAGAGAGAGAGAGAGAGAGAGAGAGAGAGAGAGAGTAAAAGATAATTTCCTTCACTTATTAGTTTAATTATAATTTGGTCCCTAACTAATTTTTAGTATAAATTTGATTCTTTATTAATTTTTAATCTCAATTTAATTTCTCACTTATGAATTTATTTTAATTTAGTCCTTTATTAATATAAAAATTAATATATTTAGTTCCTCATTATTAGCTAAATTTAGATTAAAGATGTTAATATTTAAATTAGTAAATAGTGAAATTGATATTAAACTTATAAAAGAATGATCAAATTGAAACTAAAAATCAATAAATGATCAAATTGAGACTCAACTTGTAAATAAAAAATTAAGTTGAGATTAAAAATTAATAAATAATTAAATTAAAACTAAATTCAATCAAAGAGAGACTAAAATAATATATTAGCCTGTATATATAGATACATACCCCTAGTCCAACAGCACCGAGACCAATAACAGCAACGCTTGAGCCCTTATGAACCATGGCTTCCTTCCAGGCACTCCCAAAGCCAGTGGAGAAGCCACAGGAGATGAAGCTGGCGTGTGCTGTGTCAATGTTGGGGTCCACTTTCATAACGTAGCTAGCATCGACCACCATGTACTCGCACCACGTGGCACCACTCAGAACATGGTATGCCTTTTGGCCTCTCACGGACATTCTAGAAGTATTGTCCGGCATCAGTCCGCTCAACCTTATAGGGTACCTCCTGCATAGGTTGGTCTTCCCTGACACGCACTCCTCGCATTCTTTGCACTCTCCTATGTACAATGGAATTACTGTATCGCCGACCTCCACGTTTCTCACCTCCTCCCCCATGCTTTCCACAATGCTACATTAATTTAATTCAATATTTATTATTTTTTTCCTAATTAAATTATCTTTTTGGCCCTTGTTTTTCTAAAATTTGTCATTTTCATCCCCTATTCTTAATAATGTCAGAAATAATGCTTCACTCATGATAGCATTGCATTAATTTAATCCAATATCTAATGGTCTTTTTTTTTTTCTTCACTTATTGTAAAATTATTATTTTAGTCTTTCTCTCATTATAATATCTCAAAATAGTTTCTCGCTCATTAAAAAATATTACATTTAATTTTACACTTTTCAAAAAATACTAAACTAAATTCCTAAACTTAAACCCTAAACCTAAAATTAAAACACTAAATCTAGTATTTCTTTCAAGAAGTGAAGGGATAAGTAAGACATTTTTCAATGAGTAAAAGATCAAACTAATACTTTTGTAATAAGTAAGGGACAAAAATATTTTTTATTCATTTTGACATTATTTTGCTTTCCACTGCATTATTTTATTTAAATATCTATTAGTTTTTCTCTTGACAAAATTTTCTTTTTGGTCCTTTATTTTTAAAAAATTTGTCAATTTCATCTATATTTTACTCACTTTGACATTGTTATATTTTCGTTCTACTTTTATCACTTATAGTCGAACTCAAAATGGTCTAACATGTGTCTCTTTCTATAGTGAGAATTGATTAAGGCTTTAATTTCATCTTTATTTTGGTTTCATTTAAAGACATTGCTGATTTCATTTACTAAAAATATAATTTCATTTCTAAAAATTGTTTCTTAAACCTTATTTTAATATTATTTATCTTGTGTTGAAAATCATAAATTTAATTCATTTTAAATTTAGCAAGTCACTATTTTATATTGAGTAATTTTACATTTAATATTTTTATATTATATAAATCAATAAACATAAGATATTTTTATTAAATTAGATGTATTGCAGGGGGGGTCAACGTGGTCTATTTCTTATTTTATGGGAGAAAGTTATAATTATTCAAAACAAAATAGAGTACTATATAATTTAGCCATTTAAAAAAAATGAGAGTAATTTATCTATTAGTTTAAAATGTATTATCAAGTATGGACTTAATTAGGGCTTGGGCTTCTTACAATATGTAAAAGGCAAGTCCACGGGCCTTGCACATGATCACTGATCAGGTCTCATTGTACAATATCAAAATTAAGCTTGTGTCTGGAATAAAAAAAGATACAATTGGCACATATGAAGATACATTGATTAATTAATTTTTTTTAATTAGACGTTATTCTCAAGTAATTAGACTTGGGAAATTTTCTGAGGATATTAATTTGAGTAATAGAGGGTAACTTTGTAAATAAAAAAAGATTAAGGGAGAAAAATAATATAGTACAAAATTGACAAGAAAAATTCTATTTTAGCTCAAAAGTTATAAAAGGGCTAATTATTGAGCTCACCCGACTCCTTCATGTCCTAGTACTTGAGGATAATTAGCCTGCACATCAATATTTGCCGTCAATTAATTAAAAAGAAAAAAGACCAAACATTACTGGAAGCAAAGATGAAGTAAAGAGTAAAATATTACTTTAGTTTTTTTAGTATTTTTTTAATTTTTTCTTTTATTGATTGTTTAAACTTTGATTATTTACATATAAGATATATTTTTTAATTTTATCTCTCATAAAATTATTTTATCAAATTAGTCTTTCACATATAGATATATTTTTTAATTTTTACATTTACAAATAAAATTATTATTTATGATATCCTTTGTCTTTTTGAAAATACATATTATTTTAGGATATTAGTAATCACAATTTTATAATAAAAGACCAAATTGAAAAATGTCTATTTGTAAAAAATTAAATTAAAAAATAATTTTATGAAGAATTAAATTATAAATATTTTATTTATGAAAGATTAAATTAAAAAAATTATAAAACTAAATTAAGAAATATTTTATAAATAATTTTAGTGATGATGAAAAGTTGGCATTGAGATGAGAAAGTAAGGGATCACGTGACTAACATGTGGGAATCCATGAAGGCTGAAGATGTCGGTGTGGCAGACACTGGCACAAAGCATCTTGACTCGAACTTCACATGCTTTTGGTGGCTCAACTTGTATCTCTTCCACCTTCACTCCCTCCCCAATTCCCCAACAAACTGCGCCTACAATATCCAAAAGCCAAAAAACATGTTTTAAAAATATTTATTTATTTTGTCTGTTCGATTAGTACAAAACTTATATTGAAAGACACCCAAATTTATATATATATATATATATATATATATAATTTTAATTTTTCACTTATCATAAAATTATTATTTTATTCTTTTATTCATTAAAAAATATTATATTTAATTTTTTTATTTTTTAAAATATTATCAAATTTAGTTTGTTATCAAACCTTAAATCTTAAATTTAAGAAATTAAATCTGATTGATATATATATATATATATATATATTTAAGTGAGAAATCAAGTATGATATTTTTTAATAAATAAAAATTATATAAAATATTTTAATGAGTAAAAAATTAAAATAACAATTTTAAAATAAATGAGATAGTAAAAAGATATTTTACTTTATATATATCTGTGTGTTGTGATATCATATTTACCATGGCATATGAAGTTTAGTGTGTTTAAAAGGCCATGAAAAATAATCTAAAAAGTGACTATAAAAATGCTACATAGAGTTCCTTCATATGTAATTTAATAACTTAATTGTAAGGTGTTTGTTGAAATATTGTCATCGGAGCAAAAATCTTTACATGTAATATTTAGAATGAGAGAGGCGAATTGTTATAAAATAAGAAGACAAATTATATATAAAAAATAAAATTTCAAAAAGTCAAAAAGAAAGTTTCTGACTCTGCATTATCACATAAATTCATCCCTAGAAGAGATCAAAGAGAGTTAGAGCTTTTAAAATCTTAAATCTTAAAATATACATGTTTTAATCCTTAAACCTTGAAAATACATGATTCAAGCCCAGGAAACTTCAAATGGTTAAGACATGTATTTTCAAAGACTAAATCATGAATTCTAAAATTCAAGAATCAAATAATTGACAGCGTATCCTTTAATCAACAATTTCATTCATACCATTGGCCTAGCTTAAAGCAGAATTAATAAAGCTGATACCTTTGCATGTGATAACCTGTGATGAGGTGCTCATGGCAGTGTGTCTCCTCTATGCAGAAGAATGCAGAATTTGACTGATCAGAAGAGAAGAAGAAGAAGAAGAAGAAGGAGAAGAAGATGGAGAAGAAGAAGAAGAAGAAGAGGCGGTGGTGCCACTTCAGATGCAATGCAAACTCCTTAATATATAATGAACGAACTTACTATAAATAAACAAAGTCCTAATTTATAAATAAATGCAAGTTGGAGGTGGTATTGCAATTTAATTAAAATATTTGCGCATCCCTTAACTGAAATTGAGAACTCAATTATTTGTTCTGACTTTGACTTGCGCTTGATTTTTTAATAGGATTGTTTCATCCGAGAGGAACCAAATTTCTAAAAAATGTTATATAAAATTTAAAAAGTTATGAAATTTATGTGTGTGTGTGTATATATATATATATATATATTTGTCAACTATAACGGCTTGAATAATATACTATTCAGTTCAAAAAAGACAATTTTTTTCAGAAAAAATAGAGACTCACTTGTCTTTATGTTTCATAGTTTTTTTTTTTTGACACCTTTATGTTTCATAGTTGTCTAAAATTTAATTGCGAATTTAATAATATGTGGACTTAGAGGAGGCCGATTCACTACAGTAGTCAAAATTATTGTAAATTTTGTAGTAATAAATTTTAACTATCTAATTTATTTATTAATGAATTCTGATTATTAGATCAAAAAGTTCAAAGTTTTATCAATTTGGATAATCTAACTTTAAATAAAGTTGTTAGATTTTTTTTTATAATAATTAATTCCAACCATCAGATTTTACAGAAGAACCATTAATGCATGAGATTCACTTTACTCAATATCACATCTTAGTGTGAGTTAAGGGCTGTTTGGTTGGCTTTACTGTATTGATGGAATGGGAGATGGAAAGCACCTGACACCAACCTTGCCTTACCTTCCATTCCCATGGTAATCTGGATTACCTCAAAGGAGGTAACCAGCTCTCCTTAGGAGGGGCAATGGAAAAGGAGTTGATTCCCTGGAGTCTAATTTTTAAGACAAAAATATCCTTTCCAAAACTTCAAAATTATAGTACAATACTTCAACAAATAAAAATCTGAGTTGGCCACCAATAGAACTACAATTTTGTTCGTTTGGAAGATCTGGAAAAAATCTTCGGTGGCTTCCTACGTAAAATAAGAAAAAAAAAAACCATTTTTTTTTATTTAGCAGTATAGAGTGCCAAAAATTTTGCATTGCTACAAGTTGTGCGTATTAGTTAAAAAGAAAAAAAATTGCGATGTGATGACTAATTAAAATCGGACCCATTTCATGTAAAGGAAGTTGATGAATCTATATCTATACTGATAAGATATAGCACAAACCTGTTTGACGTGGAATTATATTTTTTTGTGAGTTAATTGAGATGGCTTTTCATGTGATTGTACTGTTTCAAAGTGGTCTATTTTTTTCCTTTTGTACTAACTTAGCAGGAGATCACATGCTTATCTCAGTACTGGGATATTTTTGTCATTTGAACGCATTATCACTTTCATTCTTATGTTTTTTTGCCGTCCAAACAAGGTAACGTCATTTGTTTACTTTCCATGTCTAACAACACAACAATAACCATTTTCATTACACTTTATTCTTGTTTCTATTCTTATTTTTATTCATATTCTCATTCTATCCAATTTGACTTTGACAGCCAAACTAGTTATAATGGAATGGAGTGAATAAATAATGTGTGATTCAACGAATTATTAAATGTAATATTAACATTTAAATTAACTATTAAACAAAAGGATGATACTAGATGAATTAAAAAAAAAAAGATGATAATATAATTTTTCTACTTAAATCCAAACTCATTAAATTTTACGAATACATATATCCATGAAATATGAATGTTTTTAGCCATCCCTACTTGTAGACGTGTGGCTGACACATGTTATTCTTAGATGCATACTTGTTAAATAATGTTTAATTTAAATTATCCATAGCTTATGCCTTTGATATTTTTTTATTTAATATTAAATAATTTATTACGTAACTATACGAAAATTTCATTTCAAATATAATTATAAATTGCCTTTTAAAATTTAATTGTTTCACAACTTTTTATATTATAAATTTTTAAATATTTCTTTTAATTATCATTTAAAGATAATAATAATTAGGATAAACTACTTTCTTTCCTTCAAAGATGTAAAAAGTACACAGCCCTTCTTTTTGTTTTGATAAAGAAAAAGGTTATGTTATTTGAACATCTTTAAATAGGTTTGATATACTTTCTTATATTTTTGTTATTAAATTTTTTTTTTAAGACTTAACAAGTGTATATTTAACCAATAATAATATTAAAGTATATAATTCAATTTGAATCATTGATCTACAATAATATACACGCCGTGATATAATTAAAAATATATATACTTGTCATGTTTTAATTGAAAAACAACATAATAAAGATATTTAAAAAATTACACATTTGATCTCTCAACTTTTGCCATTAGATTAATTTAGTACCTGAAAGATAGAAAGTACTAAATTGGTCCCTGTCCTTCCACTATGAGGGCGTTAAAAATAATTTGAATTGGATTGTTTTCTTCTTACTAGAATCATTATCTACTATTTTGGATTAGTAGCATGCCTTGTCATAGGACACATCATTAAATCACTTTAGTTCCTCACCTTTCGTCATTAGATCAATCTAGTCGCTCAAAGATTTCACTATGAATAAAATTGGTCCATAGTGATAATAATAAAATAAAGTTCTTAATCATGTGCCACTTTCCAAAGATTCTTAATGTTGGCTAAAACAATAAGAAAAAGATAGGATTTAGCAACAATGCATAGTAAATTATCTACCACATCAATATAAATACATATGCATACATAACAACCAACTTATACTTGTCCTAGAACTAGGGATGGATCCAAGGGAGCGCAGTGAGTGATTGCCCCCTTGAACTTTTAAATTTTCAATTGTTATATGTAACTTTATCTTATGTTCTTGATTTGATCCTGTAATTTATAAGAGCTCACCCATTTGAATTGTAGGAATTTGCTTACTTTGGTTCAAATATTTGATCTGAAGACTTTTGGTCCTCCCTTAGAATTAATTTCTAGATACGTCCCCACTTAGCTAGAACACTGAACACACATATCTTTGCACCAAACTTAAATGGTAGAACATACATATATAAATACTCCTCTGAATACCATAAAACACACTTTAGATGTTCAAGTGCAACTAATACATATTTATCATTTCATACCTTGAATACAATCAAAATAGTTGGTTTAAATAGAATTACAAAGTGTAGCATGACAATAAAGCCAACAACTAACTTAATTACCCCCATCTCCCTTTCCAAAGCTTCCAACTTAACTACTCTCCTTGTTAGAATTGCTAATTCATGTGATTATTGTACATGTGTGATCTCATTATCACATTCACTTCTATATTTAAGGGCTTTATCATCGTCACATAACCAATCGAAAAATTTACATTTCTTCCCTTTTCATATAACATAAAGCATGCTGGGGTTCTTCTGAGACTCTAATATCTTTACATGAACGCTTGTGCCATAACAATAGTTATGGTTTCAAATTCCCATACTACTTGCATGCTTCATTGTCATGTTGCAATTTGTAATTAAGTTGGTGGGGATTGATTGTCATGTTGTTGTTTGTAATTCTAGTTAAACAACTATTCTAATTATTAAGGTGTGAAGTGCTAAATATGTATTAGTTGCACTTAAACATCCAAGTATGTTTTATAGTATTAAGATAAGTATTTATATATGTGTGTTTTGTCATTTATGTTTGTTGTAGAGGTACATGTGTTATATGATTCAAGGACAAGTATGTATATATATGTGTGTGTGTGTGTGTGTGTGTGTGTGTGTGTGTATATACACACATCATCTTCTTATTTTCAGTTTCAATGTTAGCTTATTTGGATTTTTGTCACTTTGTCTCATTGATTGATACCTTGACTAATGTTGATTTGCTATGCTATAATTAATATGGTCTACTTTTGTTTAGTCTTATATATCTAATTGCTTTTATATGTTAAAATATTTTGTTTTTCAAGATAAGTATGAGAGGCGAATAGCTAAAGAGATGCCTAGGGTCCTACTGGGGTCAATAATAGTCACCAATCCGATAATAGTATTTACTTGGAATTTATTAAAAGTGTTAGTTAGAAAGCTCATGTTAAAGAATTAGGGTTGCAAGCTTTTTCTTTTACAAAATCTAATATGTCTTCATCATCTTACGCTGACACTTCTACACAAGTAGAAGTGGATGCACTCAAAGCTAGTTCCATATCTCACTACTCACTTGCAGCACAATGATGAACAATTTGATATGATGCTGCATAGGATGGGGTTGATAGGGCGAAGGCAGACATTGTTGCCACCTACAATATATCAAGGACTTAAAGGTAATGAAAACTATGAGGATGAAAAAGCTGATTTTGAAATTGACAGTTGATTTCTTTTATTATCATATATTAGTATCATTATGAGATGAATACTAGTTCAATTATTCTAAACTTTATATTGTTCAATTAATATTCATTATCGATTTTGTATTACACTACTTGATACCTATATGTAAAGAAATTTCAATTTCTGTTAGTGTTATTCTTAATGATTGTTTATCAGTTAAAATCTATAAAAGATAGAAATAAAATGAAACTTGAAAGCTTAGCAATTGAAATTAAAAACAAACTAGTTTATTTGGTCGTGTAAGAAAAATTTAGTTTGTTTTATTAAATGTTAATGCATTTTAAATTAATGGGCTCATTAAGAGGGTACTATTACAAAAGATCTTTTTTAACATATGAAGCAACTTTTATTGTTGCCCTTGAAGAACTCTAAAATATCAAAAATTGATCGAATCATAGTTAACTCTGCTTCAAATTTTGAGTAATATATGTCAATGAACAATTCAAATCATTGAATAAATCATTTAATTATAGACTATTTTCTTTTGTTTGAATTTTGGACCATGTCAATTTATATTTATAGTCCCTCATTACAAAGTTTAAAAGACAATTAATTTATTCATTCATTCATTATTTTTTTCATTGACTTGAAAATGTCTGAACTTTAAAGAATTATCAATTTAAGAGGCAATTAATTTGTTCATTAATTTTCTCATTCACTCAAAAAATTTCTTAGACTATGAAGAATTACTTATTTAAGAGGTGGTTAATTAATTCACTAATTAACTACTTTATAATTTTTCTCATTGAGTATGAAAAATTCATTAATTTTCTCATTAATTCTTAAAAAGTGTCAAACTGTGAAAAATTCCCTATTTAAGAGGCAATTACTTAATTCATTAATTAATTCATAATTTTTCTTGTTGACTATGAAGAATTCATATACGTAAAAAACTTTTCAATAATGACAAAATAAACTACCAAACTCTAGATCCTCTTGTCCCAATTAGTGTATTGTATTCTCCTTCCTTAGCTTGCCCTTCCTTTCTTACTGCCAATCTCTGCTTTTAGTTATCAAATTGTGTTGTGGGCAAACAACCACAGTGAAAGTATACACAACCAAGAAGTATAAAGAGCAAAAAAATTATCATCCTCAGGGAATTCTAATTAATACCAATATTAGTTACCAATGCTTATGTAGTTACTTAATCCAAGTAATCAAATATTTAATCTAAAAATAAGATAATTTCAAATAATCAAATATAAGCTTGCAATGAAATGAAAATCAAAGCTAAAGACTTCCCTAGGATTATAGATTACCAAAACACTTCAATTGTGAATTAGTTACTTTCCTAACTTAAACTCATTGAATTATAATGTAATCTCAGGCCCTAACATCATTATGAGAATTTGTCGATTCTTTATATCTTTTATCACTCTGAATTAATTCTCTATATTTTTATAAGAACCATATAGAGAGACGTATTAAATATGACTAACATGACTCCACACATCTGATAGGTATATGTCTATCTTAAAGGTAAATTGGATTAAATTCAAGTAATAATTCAACATCAATCATGCAGTATTCAATCCTTCAACTAAATTTAGGCTTCTCTTTCAAGAATCCCTAAATCCTCAACAAAAACCTTAATTGGTGGCCAATCAACAAAAGAGCAAATAAGTTTTGAACCAAATAACTTTATACACATTAAATTCAAGTAAGAAAGTAATAAAGGTCAACAATCTACATACCTATAATCCACAATCTTTGAGAAATAAGTTCAAAAATCTACAACCCAAAAAACTTAAGTAAGAGAAGAGAAAAAGAAGAGAAAGAGATGAAGAACTCTGTTTTCAAAGCTTTAATCGGTTTCCTCCCTTCAAACTTTTCTTAAAATGCCTTTTCCAGCAAAACCTAACCTTTAAAGCTTTGAGAATCCTCTTTTCTTGCTTTAGAACAACTCCTCTTGCCAAGAACCCCAAGAAAACATTATATATTGTCCTAAAATGCCAAAAGATCAGTTTGCTCTTCATTTGCTGTGTCCTAATGCCAGATATCTGGTTAGTATACGCATTTTGATGCTTAGGCTTCAGTTTTAGGTGCATAGGCGTTAACTCTCACGTTAGTCTACATGTTCCAGCACCTACGCTCTTGTTTCAGGTGCTTAGGTGCTAGCTTTCTAGAATTTTTGGACATTCTAATGTCTAAGTGTCAGATCGTAACCTACTTGACCAACTTTACTATTTTGGCCATGACTTTGCGCTCTGATATCCAGATGTAGCGAACTATCACTTGTTGGAAAGGTCTCGATGAGCTCCACAACTTGCTATCTTTAAATTCTAGAATTAAAAGGCCCAAAAGTCATCTTAAAATTGATTATTCACCTATTTGATGGTAAAACCTTCCTTTTTTCCTTTGACAACCTGGGTAAGATATAAAATCACATTAATAGTCCACAAATGACTAAAATATAACAATTAAATATAAATTAACACTAGCTAACCTAATACCTCACTACCAAAAATATATCTCTTAAATTGACAAGATTGACTCAAATTTACACTAAAACCAACATGGTAGCATAACGAAAGAGCATGAAATTGACAAGAATAACTCTATTTCATCGAGTTATCAAAATACTAAACAAGATCCCAAAAATTATAGATAAGCCTTTACCTTAGTACTTTCTTACCTCTTTCTTACTATACATCACTCTTTGCCTCTTTTTTTGGCTTATATCTTATCTCCTTTTATGGTTGCATCAGCCTCATTTTTTTGTTTTTGTTTTTAAATCACAATCCTCTCCTTAGCCTAAAACTCTCAAGATAAAAAATGTGCATTTTAATAATCCAAGTTAACATAGGATTTTGTCGTAACAATTGCTATAGCTATGCCATGATAACAGGTACAATTATTGGCTGTGTGAAACTTCACATACTTTTACCTACATATGAATAAAGACCACACCATGCATCATTCTTTCTCATTTTTTTTAATGCAAATTACTCTTCCTAAGTCTATTGTTTTAGTTAACATCCTTGCATAAGAAAAAGAAATAAAAACAAAGAAAGACTTGAAACAAACATGTTCTCTAAAGATTTGATGCTTGATAACTCTAATTTCTTAGAGTTATCATTGAGGGTTTGATCAATCAAGACTTCTCATCAATGGAACTTTCACATCAAATGGAGCCTATTGTATTTATATATAATATACTAAACACAGAATCAGAGACAAAAAAGAAAAATAATCCAATTGTCAATCTAATATGGAATGAATTGCGTATCAATGTCTTAGAAACAAATTTTGATACGGCATTATAACAATCCATTTGATGACAAGGGCATGGGGAACAAGGTTAATCTCACCTTTGTAAAACTATCAGACACCTAAAAATTAGACGATAAATGACCAATTGATGAACCACAAGTGTATAGGTCAATTTGTAGTGAAAAAACCTAAGAGATCTAGGATCAATCACACAAAGATAATGTATTATCATTATGGTTTCTAAGATTAAATTTTTGCTTTCCAAATGTACAATTTGTGCAAAAGTATAGGTTAGTTGGATTATTTACATACTTACACTAGTGGCCCAAATAAATATGGTCATTAGGAAACAATTCAAGTATAATAAACAAAATAACTAAGCTAAACTAATATTCTAACAAGCCTGAAATAAAAATAGAAGAATCAAGAGACTGCAATAGATTAAGCTAATTGAGAGTTGAAGTGAGGATAAATTGTGTTATCAAGTTCATTAATGACATTGTTCCATATAGTTTAATTCCACTTCAGGATAATTTAGCTTACTAATAAAAATAAGTTTGATCCTAATGGTAATTTTAATTCTAGTTCTAATTCCATTTAAAGGTTTATCTCAATCATTTAAATAAAACCGTCTTTAAAATGCATTAAGATTAAATGCTAAACTATCAAATGCAACATACCTAGAGTTGATCCCAATCATTTTGGTAGAATTGCATACCTTAACCATTAGTATCTCTTAAAGGTTGATCCCAATCATTTTAAAAAAAATTGATCATAAAAAGCATTAAACTCTTAGAAATCATTGAAAATACTAGTATGAATACATCATAAAAGTGGATCCTAATCATTTAAGGCACATTCCACTCAATTCTCGATGAGACATCTTGTTAAACACTTCCATGATAAGAGATTATGAAAGAAATTAACAAAATAAATCATGCAATTCACTTGCAATCATATTAATTGACTAAAATATATAAAAGCTCCAAATAAGACAATATACATTCATTAATCAATCCATAATTACAAAAGAAGAGAAATAATCTCTTTTAACATATGTCGATATAAAACCATGAAATCTCTACTCAATATTCATAAAGGATCTAACACAACAACAAATAACAAGCTCAAATTTATATTACATTAAGGAAATAGAAAGGAATAAGATAAAACAAGAGACTGAGAAAAATGGAAGGAGACATATATGGAAGAACTAATTGAGGTATGGCTAAAGGAGGTCTAAGGAGACTAACTTATGGCCTTTACTTCTAAAAGAACACTTTGGATAACCAAGAAAATAGGAGGTTTCCTTGCTCTCTAAATAAGATCTTTAAGCCCTACCCTTTTCCAATACCCCTCATTCTCTCAAAATAGCAAAAGCCCCCTTTTAAGGGTGCAAAAGTGGTCAAAGTTGAGTTTTATCATTTTAAATTAAACATATCTCGACTTTCTTCCTTAGCTTCTTCCAACCTTGAAGTTGTTTATGAAAGCCTACTAAATTTCCTTAAATCTTCATCAACCATGCCTGTGACTCTTTCCTTTCATTCATGCAATTTTCCTATATTTTTCCTCAAAGTAGTGCAAAGTAAGATGAATTTAATACAAGGAAGTAACTAAATAGTCTGACCCATAAAATAAATAAAGTTAACATTATTTTGTCACTAAATCAAAAGAATTTATCCAAAATATATAATAAGTCCTAAGTAAAACATATATAAATATAACATTATTAAGAACTTATCACTAATAAAAGTTTCAAAAGATGTGGCTAACACAATATATATATATATATATATATATATATATAAAGAAATTAGTTTCACCATATGTTGAATTTTTAGCAGAATCTCCCCTAAAATATGGACCTCTCGATATGTCCACAATGAGAAATTTGTTATACAATGTAATATAAAAGAGAGCACCATTCTTAATAACATTTAGAATTAAACACTAAACAATATAAAAATAATATAACAAGACCATTATCTGTGTACATGGGAGCAACTAGATTATAAAAATAGACTTTACAATTAGACAAAATATAATTGCCTAAGTAAACAATGCAATGCTTACAAAAAAAAAAAAAAAAGCCTGCCACTGCAATCCTACTTCACGGGTGAGAAACTTGGATCAACGCTACTATCTAAAATGATAAACAATGAGGGACGAATGAAAACTTAGTGAGCAGATAATACTATTATAGAATGAAAGGACAGACTAGGTACTATAGAGTTTTCCCCAAAATATTTATTCATCTTTGAAATTTGAAACATCCTTTAATAATTCAATTAATGTAGAATAAGATAAATTTTCTTAATCTTCATATGAATATCAATTGAAAATATATAATGAAGTTCAAAATGAAATCAAAATTTATTTGCAATATAAGGGAATCAAAGTTAAATAGAATAATAGGGAACATCCAATAGAACCATTAGTAATTAGATGCTAGCTCTAGGCTAGTTGGAATAGAATAATATAAATAATAGATTTGAGCAACACGGTTCAATGTAATTAGAGTCATGGTATTTCACTGTAGAAAGATTACCAGAATATGGCATTACACCCTAATCATATTAGAATAATAACATTAAACCTTAGTCATACCAAAATAATATATCTTAGTGCACTATAACTAACATCTATTGTTATTAGTTACAAGGAATTTCAGCAAATACAAAGTTAGCAGATTTCAGAAAACAAAAATTAGAAAAACTAAAAAATAATGAATACAAAGTCAAAATACTTTAAAATTTATAAAATTTTAACCAAAGGCTTGATTATATACCATATCGATAAACATTAAGAAGATTGAAAATTTCTAGAGTTACGAAAATGATGGGAAAATCTTTAAAAGTCTACCCCAAGCAAAAGAAAATTCAATAAAAGTTGTTTTGCAATGAGAATACATAAATTAGAAAAAAAAAATGTATAACTAGCATTATTTACTCACCTGGCCACAGAACACAAAAATTGCCCTCCTTACAATCTCCTCTACTACTTGTTGGATAAAAGAGAAACCTCTGTCCTTAAAAACAAGAGGCACACCCTTAATATTCTATACTAGGAACATCTTAACTAAAATACACTTCTTAACCTAAACCTAACACATTGACAAATTCACAAGTAAATAATTATCTTCAAGGGTTATTCCTTTCATTTACTTCTTTTCTTAAAAGTTTACATTCATTCCCGTAAGGGTTTTAATTACCAAGGCTAACATATACATTTATATACAACATAGATAAGTGACCAAGGGACTTAAATGGTTTGTAACAAATATAATATAATGTAATTCTTGTATAGTTGACCTTCCATAGGTTTATAATGATTTGATAAGAAATTATAATTAGAAGTAGGTATTATCCTTCTTGTTATACATGTTGATGATATTATCATTACTGGAAAGATAGTGAGGTAATTATATCTTTTAAATCTTTCTTACATCCTAAATTCCACACGAAAGATTTGGTTTGTTGAAAATGTTTTTAGGAGTAAAGGTAAGAAAAAGCAACAAAAAGGATCTTCTTATCTGAAAGAAATTATGTCCTTGTTTACTAACAGAGACAAAAATATAGGATTAAAGTCATGTAGTACACTTATGACTCATAACTTGGTAGTTTACAAAAGAAGATTGTGAGGTATTTGAATATCCAAAAAAATATAAGAGATTGGTTGGCAAATTGAATTATCTCATAGTGACTAAGCCAGATATTGCATATGTAATAAGCGTTATTGGTTAATTCATGTCTTCACCCACTATCAATAATTGGATAGCTTTACAACAAATTTTTGTCTTACCTTAAAAGAGCTTCAAGACAAGGCATACTGTACAAAGATCATGGTCATATTAATATTATGCTAATTGGGAAGAACCCAAGGTAGATAAATAGTCCACTACAATATACTGTATTTTTGTAAAAGGAAACTTGGTGTCATGGAGGAGTAAGAAGCAAAATGTGGCATCAGAATATAAAGTTATGACACAAGTTGTAAATTAAATTATATGTATACAAGATCTTCTCACTAAAATCGGTATGAAGTCTTCACCATTAGTAAAATTATTTTCCAATAATCAAGCTGCCCTTCACATTGCCTCAAACCCAATATTTCATGCAAGAACTAAAAATATAAAAGTTGATCATATTTTTGTTCATAATAAAATCTAAGAAAATTTAGTGCCTACCTTTAATGTATAAACATGAGATCAACTAGGTGATATATTCATAAAACACTTAATAGGAGTCAAGTAAAATATCTTTGTAACAAGTTGGGCATGATCAACATTTATGCTCTTACTTGAAGGGGAGTGCTACAATATAACATATCATAATTATTGTATAGTTGACCTTCTATAGGTTTATAAGGATTCGATTATGAAATGATTAGAGACATGATAAGGGATTTTATTAGGATTTCTATTTTATTTTTTTCCTTTACGGCTCATATATATGTGTATAAATATCCATCATTCTAAGGTGAATAAAAAAGAGAAATTCCATTTTGATTATCTATATAGTCTATAGGTTATAAATTTCATTCTTCCACCAATTGGGCCAAACACCAATATCTAACACAGAGGAGAATAACCCAAGATTTTTGGTAAAGTCCTAATGCCTTTAAGTTCAAGTGAATTTCCACCAATAGAAAATTGATTGCCTTTAAGACTAAAATATAAATATAAACATGCATACATAGTCCATTTGTGAACTTATTTTGTCTGAGCATTTAAAAAAATTGCATTGTTATTTAATTTTGGGTTAACTTCACCTTGATTTTTTAGTTACTTTATCCATTTGAGTCAGAGTTATTTTTTATTCATTTTTCCTTTTTGAGTCGCAATTAATTTTAATTTTATTATTTAGAATCAACATAATTATGTGTTTTTTAATTCTAATTTTGTTGACTTAATAATTAAAAATAAAAAGGAAAAAAAAATATCTCTCTACTTCTTCTTGAGAATTAATGTAAAATGCAATATAATACGTATACTAACAGCTAATAAAGGTAAAATGTATTGTATAAACTTATAAAATTTAGTTATGTTAAGAAAGATGGCAAAGATGCTTTTGTGCTCAATCTACAACTCTAAGTCAAAAATTATGGAGCATGTTTTGTTACTTTATGAATGGGCTAGATTGGTGTGGTTTGGGAGCATGTTGTGTGTTAAAGTCAAGGATGAGTTGACTTCTAATTTTGGAAGGTGGTGTTAGGATTTTCTATTGAATGGTGATATAGATGAGTATGGTAAAACTTTATATGGGTGCCTTTGCTAATGTATTTAAAAGGGGAAATGTGTGATTATATTTAGGAATACATTTGTGGATCATACGAGAGTGTAGTTGGCTACTTATAACATGGCCAATGAGTTCTGGAGGGCTAGAGGCAGGTTTACGAAGGAAATGTAGGTTCTTGGTCTATAGGAAAAAATATTGCTCTGACTATTGGACCTTTCCTTCAAGGGATCAAATCAAGGTGAATATGGATGAGGCTTTTAACGCAGTGAATTCTAAGGCAAGTATAGATGTCATCTTCATATATGATATTGGGTGCATGATTAAAGGCTTTGGTGAAAGGTTCCAAGCAAACTCCACTTTATTGGCTGAACCTTTGACTTTTAGGAAAGATGTGTCACTAGTTGAATAATCAAGTTTGGGAAACTTGTGTTTTATGACTAATTGTGCTACCCTTTTAGAAGCTATTAAGGGGAAGTGGGGTGGTTATAGCAATTAGGAGTGTAGGGCTATTGTTGAGGATATTAGATCTAGCTTATCTAAATTTCCCAAGGTTGTTTTGTCTTTGGTGTCTTGCCAAGGTAATGTTGCAGCTAATTGGATTGCAAATAATGTTCTAAAGAGAATATACTTAGCAAGGTTAGTTTTGGTGCCATCATCATCTCTTTTGGATATTCTCAATAGGGATTTAGATGATGCCTTTGATAATAGTTAGGCTAGAACGAGTATTGGCTGAGTTTACTTATGCTATGGTTTTTTTTATGTTTTTCTATTAGTTTCTTTTTTTGGATTTTTCTTTTTACTATTTAGTGTTGGTTTTTCCTTTTACCTTTTGTTGTTTATTTGTGTCTGGTTCATTTAGACTTGGTCTTGTTGTATTGTTTTTTTTTTTTTTGTTGTTTCTTTGTTTAGAAAATAGATACCAGATCAAAGCAAAATTATAGCAAATAATTTGAGAAAAATAGTTAATATGACACACAAATTTTATGTGAAAAATCCTAATATGGTAAAAGCCAAAGACAAGGAAGTTCACTATAAGAAAAATAAGAGTCACACATTCTCTCTATATAGCAAGGATTATACAATATTTTTATATTTCTTGCTAATAGGAAAATACTAACTTCATAACTCTATATATTTCTTCTGTCTCAATATAGGATTGTTGCTTTCTTGGTTATGAGAAATGGGGTTTCAAAGTTATCAATTTATAAGGAAAGGTGAAGGGCTTTAATGCAATTTTTAAAGGGATAAAATGCAATTACAAATTTTTTCCCTTTTTTCCTTGGACAGTCACTAACTAAAGATAATTGTCTTTCGATGGTACCATCTATTGATAATCTTTTACTTAAAGGTTTGATTGAGAATCAATTAATTTTAATATCATTCTTCCTTTATTGTCATCTCTTGTTACTTACATCTCCACTAGGCCGATAGAGGATCTACACCATATGACCTTATCAGTGTTTACTGGCTTTGCTAGTGCATATGCTAGGTTATCTTGAGTATGGATTTTTTGCATATCCACACTTCTTTTTTCTCGGTCAAAGTGATGTTGAACTTGTATGTGTTTTGTCTTAGAATGGAATATCAGATTCTTTACCAAGTAGAAAGTACTTTGATTATCACTTAATAGTGTAATAATCTTAGGATTGTACCCAAGCTCCTACAATAATATCTATAACTAGATTGCTTATTTGCTAGCTTGTGTAGCTGTAATATATTCAGCCTCTGTCATTCAAATGGCCACAATAGATTACAATTTTGAAACCCAACTTATAGCTCTACCTGCAAGAGTAAACATATAACCACCGGTGGATTTGCTATTGTCAATGTCACTTGCATAATCTGAATCTATATAACTTGTTATGGTTAAATCTAATCCTCCATAACATAAGGCAATATCTGTGGGCCCTTTAATGTATCTTAGGACCCTTTTTACAACCTCTCAATGCTCTCAGCTAGGATTCGCAATATATCGACTAACCATTCCCACTATTTGTACAATATCTAGTCTTGTGCAAATCATAATGAATATTAAACTACCCATTACTTATGTGTATGGTATTTACGACATTTCATTGCCTTATTCTTTACTGCTAGGACTCATACTTGAGGATAACTTGAAAATAATAGGAAGTGGGATGAGAGATTGACTTACAATCTTGTGTATTGAAACGTTTCTTTAAATAATTATTTTAAAAAAGCCAAATCTTCCTGTTATTTCTGTCTCAGTGAATTTGCATCCTTAGAATCATGTTTCTATCCCAAGTCCTTCATATCAAATTCCCTAGTTAATTGTGCCTTCAATTCATTGATGCAATCTTTGCTAAGGTCTACTACCAGTACATTGTTTACAAATAACAGCAAAATAATGAAATGATTTCTACCAAACCTCTTAATATATACACAAAGAGTATGCATTAAGTCTATTGTATATAAAGCTTATAAGGAAAGAATCAAATCTCTTATACCAACATCTTGGTGTCTGCTTGAGACCGGACAGAGATTTGTTCAACCTGCCAACCAAGTTCTCTTTTTCTTTTTCTTTAAATCCCTTAGGCTAGAACATATAAATTTCTTCTTCAAGATCTCCACGAAGAAATGCAGTTTTCATATCTAATTGCTCTAGATATAAGTATAATATAGCATATATTGCTAGGACCACTCAAACCATAGTGAGTCAAACAACAAGAGAAAATATCTCATTGTAATTAAAGCTTTTTTTCTAAGTAAATCAATTTACCAGCTATCTAGCATGATATCTTTCAACTTGATCCTTATTAGTTCTTTTGATCCTGAATACCCATTTGTTCCCAACGGCCTTCTATCCTTTTGGTAGTTGAACAAGATCCCATGTTTTGTTCTTCTGAAGAGCTTCAATTTGTTCTTGGATTTTTGCTAACTACATAGAAGCTTATAAACTTTCCATAGCCTTTTGAAAAATTGAAGGCTCTTTATCTTTTGTGAGTAGACAATATGCAACATTTCCTTTCATAATGTAATCTAATGCCAAACTAATTCTTTCCTCTCCCAAGTTGATTGTTGACCTTGTGGAAATATAAGATCAGATTGTTCTTGTTCATCGTACTTTGTTGTTGTTTCAGAAGAATTTAGTACTTTTGATTTATTTTCTCATCCGTAGTCTTCACTATAGTAGTGTTTAATATTTTTTTAGAAGTGTCATCACCTTCATGTATATGTTATTTTTTCTTTAGAAAAAATGACATCCCTACTGATTATAACCTTGTGGTTAGTAGGATCCCATTGGCGATACTCATTCACTCCATCAGCATATCCCAAGAATAAGCATCTTCTAGATTTTGGATTTAGCTTTGTAATTTCTTGGACATTGTACATCACATATACCAGACTTCCAAACATATGAAGGTTTGTTTAGTCAACTGACTTCCCAGTTTATATATCTATTGGGGTCTTTAGATCAATTGCGATTGATAGTGACCGATTAATTCTTAGGAGGAGCAAAGTATTTTATGTCATTTCACACACATCTTGAAGACTTTGAAAACTTCAAACATATCTCCCTTTCTCATGATTAGATACACCCAACAACTCCTGGAGTAGTCATTGATGAATGACACAAAATACTTTGCTCCCCCTAAGGATAAAACTGGTGCTTGCTAAACATCATAGTGCACTATGACTAAGATAGTTTTACTTCACTCTTTAGAGTTGTTGAACTTCAACCTATGCTACTTATTGGTAACACAATGCTCACAAAAAGGTAAAAAGACCTTTTTAAGTCTAGGAAGAATATTGTATTTTACAATAACCTTCAATCCACATTTTGATATGTGGCCAAGTTTATGGTGTCATGATATCATTGATTCCTCAGTTGCTGAATCTGTTGATGTAGCTGAGACTTCTCCTTGTTGTTTTATTTCTCCTTTAAGCATATATAGGTTGATTGCTATATTTTTTGCTTTCAAAACTATAAGTGTGCCTTTAATAACTTTTAGATAGTCATCCTGTATTTGGGTTTTGTACCTGTTGCTATCAAATTATCTTAAAAATAATAGATTTTTCTTAAGACCCTTCACATGCTATACCTTCTAGATGGTATAAGTTATACCATTATACTTATTTAATTTGATGATACCTATTCTAGCAATTTCTAAGAAATGATCATCTCTAACAAACATATATCCTCCTGAGATAGTTTTATATTTGTTGAATTATTCTTTACGTGAGGTTATGTTCCACGTTGTTGCAAAGTCTACAAGTCAAATATCACTAAACCCTTTTTTGCCATTTTGCTGCCTCGTTATATAAGACCTCTTTCATCTAAGGTACTTGCAACATATCCTTGAGCAATTGACAACTCGATATCTTTGCCTTGAGCCTCTATGTCCTTCTTCATATGCCAACTATTTTGTAATGTCCATTTTTATTATTCTTCTTACTTTTCAATTTTAATTTATCCCAATTTTGGCTCCCATTTAAGCCACATTCTAATGATCTTCCTCTCGTCACTGCCAATGCCTCCGCTTGTTATGAACACATCAACCTGTTGTCCTTATTTTTTGTTATAATTTTCTTCTAGAATGACCGATTTAATGTCATTGAAAACTAGGTAGTCCACAAGAATATTATTTGTCAGGTTCATCATAAGTTGGTCATAAGAATCTGGTAGACTTTGAAGTAAAATTTCAGTACATTTGTTTATTCCATTTTGTATCCCAACAATGTGAGTTGAGAAAATAGAGTATTTAAAGTGTTGATGTACTTCATCACTAAAGTAGTTTCAGACATCTGCAGAGTATATAATTTTCTTTTAAGGAAAATTTTGTTGTGAAATGACTTGGCCTCGTATAATTTGGTCAAATGTTTCCAAATTTTCATTGTCATTTTCTTATCCTTTATGCTAACAATATCTTATTAACAAGTGCTAAATGAAGATTTACAATATCATTCCCATCCATTTCATTTAACTTATTTCTTTTGTGACTAATATCTGTAAGACAATTATCTTTTTACAACATAGCCTTTATCTTCATCTTTCCCAATGAGAAATTATTGCCGTTGAACTTTTCAATCTCAAATTTTGCCGCCATTGTTTCAATTACAGTCTATTTGTAAGCAAAAATAACTTTCATTATTTTTTTTATAAATAGTAACTATACGTATGAATATTACATTGTAAATGTGATTAGTACCCAATACTTTATAATAGGTGAAAATAATCTAACTTATTTTTTGATGTGGAAGATTCACTATATCTGTGGCAGTCATAGAGCATACGATAGGTAGTACTTACACACTCAAACAATTTTTGATACCAATTGTAAAATAATAGACACCAGATATAGAAGCAAAAATATAGTACATAATTTGAAAAAAAAAAGTAGTAAATATGACACACAAATTTTACCTGGAATACTCCAATAAGGTAACAACCACGAACAAGAAAAAAAGAATTTCATTATAAGAAAAATAGGAGTTACATATTTACTCTTATATAGTAGAAATAATATAATATTTTTACATATCTAATTAATAAAAAAATAATAATCTCATAACTTCCTAGTTACTTCCTAGATTGAAACTTTTACACAACAGCAACACCTCATAATGGGTCTTGCCAAAAAGCTTTAGTGGGTGTGTTAACAGATTTGACCAAAGTGTTTAGTGGCTAATGGATTCCGACAATGGTGGCAGCGGTAATGCGAAGAAGAAGAAGAACTATTGGGAATGGCACTGGCAGTGCAAGATGAAGTCGAACAACTAGTAGAAGATGTGCTTAGAAATGAAGAAAAGAAGATGAACCACTTAGTCTATTTTTTTAATATTTCAATTATTTAATTAAAATGTTATTATATTTTTCATTCAGACAATAATATATTCATATAAAAAACTATTTAAATATTCAATTATAGTAGTAAACCAATAAATATAATAATATATATAATATAAATTGAATATAATTCAAAATTATAATATATTTAATATGCTAATTTTGAATATTCTAAATGTTCTAATCTATAATATAATTATATTAAATAGAAAATGATTTAAATATTAATATATATTTATAATTTTATTTACCTTATATATTTTAATTTTGTAAAACATAATTTTTTTTACTTTTATTATATTTTTAAGATTTAATAATTATATTTTATAATAAATTTTTTTATTTAGGGATAATATTATAACTTTTTCTCAATCTTCTAGTTACTACTTATTTTCATTCATTTTCATAAGCAATCAAATGTACTTATAAGCAAAAAAAATTAATTTTATTTTTAAATTTATTTTTAAAATATAAAATATTTATAATTAAATTCTTATGATTTTCAAATTGTTCTTTTAAATCAAATGGTGAGACAAATTGATACCGATTGATTTATTAAAATGGATATGTTATTTTTCATAGATTTGTTTCATATTAACACTACTTTTTTTTTTTTCTGAAGTGACTTTTTTTTAAAAAAAAAAAACAGATTAATCTAATCGCCGCCCCTATTGAGACTTCCAATCTAACTTTTTCTCCCTTGTAACTGCGGTTGCAAATTGCAATGGCGGATAAATACAAACAGCCAACAAAATTCTCAGGACAAAATAGTCTGAAATTCCATCCTGTGGCATACAAAGCTTCTCTTTCTTTCTCTTTCTCTTCTCCAAATAAAAAATTCCACCACACAATCTCAAATTCATCATCTCTTTCTCTTTCATTTTTATTTCGAATTGTTTCTTCGATTTCGAGCCACTATGTGCGTAGTTGGTTGAGGCATTGTATATGCACAGTACCAATTTTGGCTTTCTGGGTTTTCTAACCGATGAATTATGTCAATGAAGCTGCGCTTGTTGACCCCATTTCTGTAGCAGATGGAAAGCGCTGACGATACCAAATCAAAGGTATTACAACTTACTGCAATCTCGCTCTGCAATTCCTTTAAATCTCTGTTTTTTTTTTTTTTTTTTAATCTTAATGTGAAAGTGTACTTAAATCTTGATTGTGCTGCTGCTGTTTCCCTCCATTTTTTGTTGCTCTAATTTATTAGTGGGAAAATTAGTAGAAGAAAGGTAAAAATAGCCCCTACCATCGGGCATCTATAATTTAATTGCTCATATCTTTTTCTAGTTCACCCTTATTTTTTGGCTGCTTTCTTTCGGGCAAGGAAGCTCAGAGGTGGACTGGGTAAAAGGGAATTTATCTAGTTGAGTAGAATAGCTGGGGTTGTGCAATATAAGTTGAGGAAACTTATACTAATTTCTGGATTCCTTATAATCCTGTTAGGCTTCTGGCGAGTTGTTGTAAACGTCAACTAGGTTGCTGAAATTCAAACGGAGATGTATAGGGAAGTGCTTCGTGTTCCATTTAATTGACTTATATAGATACAACTTAGTATGTTTAGGCTGTGGTTCACGTTGATCCGGAGCTTTTTCAAGCGTCTGATCTTTAAATTCTGTTGTTGAAATTTGCAAAATAATGAGGTAAGATTTCGAAATTGGAGATATTTTTTCTTTTTTCTTATGCTTTTTTTTTTTTTTTTTTTTAAGTTTCAGAAAAATGTCCAACTTTTTTATTGGAGTTTGCAATGTAACTACAACGCTCTGACAATGCTATTGTTACTGCAATTAGAAAAAGTCTCATGATGAAATGTAAATGTTTGAGACATGTATCTCTAAAGCTACTTAATTTACAGGCTTTCCTGCAATTATTTCTTTGTTTAGGCTTCCATCCTTTATGAGCTTACATAGAGACAGTCACGGTCATCATTTGTTTGTATCTTCTCCTTTATGAAATTGATATTGGACTGTATAACCTCTTATGTAAGTACATCTTTCATTATCTCATGATATTCTAGTTAGTAGTTACCAAGAAATTAGCTTTTAAGAGATCTTGAAGAAACCCAAGAGGATAATAAGTTCTTTTATTCCAAGAAAAAAAATGAAATATAGCGGTGGAAAAGGTAGTAGTTTTACAATAAGTATGGTTTTCTTTTATGGTATGAAATGTCATCATGTGGAATTCAATGATCCATACCATATGGAACATAACATTAATTAACTATGAGTCAGGTCACAAACGGCTGCAATTTCAAGTTACTCAAGTAAATTTGAAACTTTCTTGTCAAATATTTTTTTTTAAATTAAACAATCTAAACATGTGTCTTTATTCTTTTCTTTTTTCTCCTGCAGAGAAAAATGTACTGTCCCAGTGCCCCTTTTCCTTCTGAATATCTTTCTTCATATCTTTTCTTAATAAATGTGACAATTGTGGTCATTTTAAACTGTTTTTCTTCACTACTAATGTACAGCTGTTTCTCCTTCATGAAAAAAGCATAAGTTTAATAGTTTGCTAGCTTGTTAAATTACAAAGTTGAAAGCACTAGTTTGAGAAATAAGTCCATGTGCGAGGACCACTTAAAAGTATAAAAAAGACTAATTTGAACCACCTACAGATTATATATTTTAAAACAAGTGTTTTATTGACTGGAAATTGCTCTTTGGATCTTTCTCTCTCACAAACAGACAAATCTCTGTGTCTCTGTACCGTGTGATGTTGCTTTTCAGTTTTCCCAAACCCTGGGCACCCCTATAATTTTCTCTAACCATCTCTTGCCCATGTCCATGATAGTGCATCTTACTTCTACTCAAACAGATGATTTCAATCCTTATTTTGACTGCTAGTTTGAACATAGTACCTAGATTGATCAATGTGGATATGAGTTCTTAATCACTAGTAATTTGTTGGGTGAAACAAGGCAACAGATATAAATCCAAGTGAAGAAGGCAAAAATGATGATGTTCTACCTGAATGTTAGAATTTAATATTAATCTCCATAGGGCGGAGGCCAGATTTTCTGGTAAATTTGGCATGAAACTATGGAATGCAGTAAATTGACAGAAATGAGCTAATCGTCTTTTGAGCACAGCATCTCTGCATCAGATAATTAACCTTTTGGATTCATCTCATACCTTGAAGGCTTGAACTATTATCATTGAAACTATGATGTAATGTAATAATTGCAAAACTTAAGTTTAGGCTTTTGAGTAAGATTGTAGCTTGTGCCTTGAAGTTCAAATTCCATGTTTCTCATGCCTTGATAATGTTTCAACTTTGTATTGATTGATGTGTTCCTGATGGGGTACTTTCACTTGTTTCAAGGATTATTACAAAGTGCTGGAGGTTGATTATGATGCAACTGATGAAAATATCAAATTAAATTACCGAAGGCTTGCACTGGTTGATCAGCTATCCTTTATTAGTAGCTCCTGAAGCGGTTCTCTTCGCACTTTTCATTCTGAAATTTCTTTTTTCTGGAAGTTTGAGTTATAATATATCCTTGATTCTACTGGTTTTATAGAAATGGCATCCTGACAAGCACAAAGGTGACAGTGCTGATACTGCAAAATTCCAAGAAATCAATGAAGCTTACAGTGGTAACTCTAATTTCTTTCATGTAGCAATAAAATATTTTGCATCCTATGTCTTTCTTCATACAAAGCATGTAATTCAGTATGCTCCATTCTCTTGATTCCCATGATCTCTTCTAGCTTTCAGAGTCCCTGGAAATCCACTCTTTATCTATCTTTGACACAATTCCAAACAAATTCACAATATGCCTATGTTTGATTGTACGGTACAAGCAAGTGTAAACACAAATGTTGTAGCCCTTCATTCTTTTGGATTTGAATTGTAGCCTTTCCTAATGTCTTGTTGTTCTCTTGCACTTGGTTCCTCATTGTTTTGTTATTATTTCTTACTGATCCCCTTTTGTCCTGAACTAGTTTCAGGAGCATGTAAATCTACCCTTTTAGAGCAAGGGATGCCATTCAGACACATCATGATAACATAAATAACAATTGTAACTTAGAGAAATTCAACTAAAATGGCTTGCCATTCTTGACTAACTAAAAACTTGGATGACTAGATTGTTTCTTGGGTAAATTACATCCCCACCCCTTGAGAGATAGCTTAATTACATGGTATTCCACTCTATCATGAAAATATAAATGGACCTCTCTTGAAACCCCGAGACAAACTACATGTAAAGTGAACTGATTTTTGCAATTTTTGACTTGCACTTGACTGGAACAATTTGATCATCTTCCGTTTTTAAAAACTGATAAATAGATCTGCACATGATGAAGTAAATCTACTTTTTAGCCATATATGGTTGGGCTTCATTTTGTTGTTTTTGCCTCACATATGGTTCTGATAATAACAAGCTTTTTGTTGCGAGTGTTTCTCTTGGAATGTTGCTAATTATAGTTCTCCTTGATCATTTTATTAGTGTTGAGTGATCCGGCCAAACGCATTGAATATGATTTAACTGGAATCCATGAGATTGACAAGTATAGTTTGCAGGTATGGAATGTAAATTTCATTTAAAATTTATATTATTTACTTACATTTTCTATTATTGTCTCATTGGATTTTGAACAATGAACACTACTGCCTTATGCTTACTATTGGTGGAAACATCTCATTGCAACGCAGGAATATCTTGCCAGATTCAAAGGGATGATACTTACCTGCAATGGACTTGGTATCAATCACACTCAAATATGGTAATTGTTTATGACTTTTCTATGTTTCACCTTTTATTTCTGTTCCTCTCTTCTTTCAATGTAAGGTTGGGGAGATATTGATATTATTCATCAGGCACAATGTCTTTCATGTCACCAAAGGACCATCTATCGATGCATGAGCAGTGTCAAATGACCAGAACAACCAAAAAAAAGATATTATTGTTTTGTCTGTTGGGGAACTCATGAATTAGGGGAAAGATAGCTGTATAGTTATTTTCACGTAAACACATCACCTTTATTTTTTTTTATGTGCCTAGGTCTCACTCTAAAGATTTTGTTGTTAAAACACTTTAAGTTTGGTTATGTTTCTCTAAGAAAAGCTTTAGCATTAAGTGGTAATGCATAACTACTGATTGAGCCCATATGATATAATATAACCTTACAAATGATGTTTTGCAACATATTACTGTGCTTAAAGAGCAAGAGACTTTTCCCATGAGGCTTTTTTTTGTTTTTGTTTTTGTGAAACTTGTTATCTAACATTATCTGAATATATTTTCCATATGGTCATTGCTCAAGTCTTGGTGATGCCATACTAGTTAATTGCTGTATGGTTTTGCCTTGCAATTGGTATGCAAGTTGCATGTGGGAGAGTAGGAGGGAACTAGATCTTCTTTTCATAGTTGGTCTGGTGTCTATCTCTCCTAAATCAGGTATCAGTATAATTCAAATCCCATAGTGTACCATTTGGATGACATTTAATATGAGTAAATTATGTATAAATATAAATAACTATATGTATATACATACACTAGACCCTTATTTACCCTTAAAAGTTCCTGTTTCCAGACCTAAGGGGGTAAATCTTATGGGTACTCCTAAGGTATGGGTATTTTGAGCATCCCTAGTCACCAGTGTCTTTAATCTGGGTTAGAGTAGGCTCTGTTCTATCAACATCCAAGGATGATGAATTGGGACTTTTTTGTCCTTCTGGTTTTAGGCGGTGGATGTGAAAATATGGTCCACATTTGTGGACGTGCCATTGGCATGTAAGGTACCATTGTTGAGTAGTTGTTAAAACTAAGCCTAAACTTACAGCAAGGTACCATTATTGAGTGTGGACGGGCATGGGTCATGCTTAGTGCTTACTTAGAGTATGTGAAAACTACAAGTCCTGCGGTAAATATAAGAACTGTTTGGCTACTGGTTATCACAAAAGCTTAAGCTAACAGAACTATAAAAGACTTGTCTTTGCGTGTTTGAACATGTACGTGCTTATTTGCACTATTATTATTATTTTTTCCTTCTTGTTATTGTTTCATACAGTCAATCGCATTTCCTCCCCAATCTACTTATGCAATTGCAATGTTTCCCTATATCTTTCTATTTGATTGCATTACCCTGGGATGTATTAGTGTAGTTGTAATGTAATGCGCCTCTTAGTAGAACTGCCCTCCATGCTGGGCTTACTGTGATGATAGTGCTCAACACATGACATTTATGTGCTCATTTGCTTGTGAAAGCGTGAGAAATTGGTAGAATTTGTAAAAAGCGTGAAGGCACTTGACTGTCTTCTTTTAAGTAGAGTTTTAAGTTTCTGTCTGCGTCCATTTTGTCTATTTGTATCCATTCAAATTATTTTAGTATTGTTTTCCTATATGTTGGGACTTTGCTACTGCACCAGTAAATTTGGGATAATATGATATTAAAAGATTATAGAGATTTTTCAACTGCACCAATAGATGAGGGAGAAAGTTGCAAATAATCGTATACAATGTTATTAAGTCAGTTATGGCTAGATTTATGAATATCTTGTTTTAATTAAATTCTATGGGTTGATTTATGATTCCAGTAAAATAATGCAGGTCACAACAATTGATTGAAAGCATTGAATCCCTCGATAAATAAGGTTTGGTCTTGACTGTGTTCCGTCTTGACTGTGTTCCAACTTAGTCCAAGTTCCCTTGACTTGAACTTCTGAACCAGCATGTGGGTGTTATTAAATCTTGTTCTCAGGAACATATTTTGACAGGGATACTAATCTCAGCATTGAGTTGTGAATGAGGGTGCCTAAAATTTATTCCGATTGTATTATATTGTTTAAGAATTGCAGTATAGATCAATATTCGTTTTGTATAACCCTACTAATTAACTAAAATGTGAGATAAGAATAGGTTTCCCCGTGGACCTCCAAGTCCGTTTACATGCTTTCTTTCCTGCATCTCCCTTTTAGTTTGTTGATTTATTTGATCCTTTACTTATTACAAAATTATTCTTTTTATTCTTTGATAATTGAAATGTTTAAAATAGTTTTTTATTTGTTAAAAAATATTACACTTGGTTTTTTATTTTTTAAAATTTATTAAATTTAATCCTTCTATCAAATTTTAAACCAAAAATCTAAGAGATTAAATTTGGTATTATTTTAAAAAATGAAGGATCAAGTGACATTTTTTAATGAATAAAAGATTATTTTGAGTATTTAATAAATGAGGGATTAAAATAATAATTTTGTGATAAATAGTGACTAAAATAATAATTTGCTCGACATGTTAATTTGTTGCTCTGGTGAATGTATTCATGTAAGGCTCAGAAATTAAGAATTTTGTTGAACCCATACATGTTGAAGCACCAATGGCTTAGTGCTTTCTGGTATGTAAACCTGATAAAGAGAAGCGCTTATTAAATATTTATATCTGAAATGCAGACTGTATTGATCCTTGAAAATGAAAGCCAACATATTTAGAGAGTCTAGTTTCTTTGTTTGGTTGATGATAGTACAACTGAGATCGAGGCTTGGAAAAATTGCTAGAAGGAAATGTAGAAAACTTATTTTAAAAATAGAAATATGATATAATTTATAGTGATGTAAAAATAAAGAAATCCCCCTTTTTAATTTTTGTGTTAGGGGCTTGGGCATGTTTAGATTGAGGACAATTTAAGGGAAGGGAGGATATTTTTTCTTTATATTTAAATAACTTCTTTTTTTTTTTTTTTTTTACTTTTTTGTTCATTCTCCTGAATTAAAACATAGTTTAAGGGGGAAATAGTTGAATTTAAATATAAATAAAAAATTCGAAATAAATTCGGTTGAAATCAGAGACTATAAATTTGGTTGAAATAAACAATTCGTAGGACTTGTGCAGTGGTTCTTAGATGCTAAATTATAAGACTCCAATGCATAAGAAATGGAAAATTTAAGATTTTTAAATTTGGTAACACTATGAAAAGTTGTCAAATAAATGATATATTTAAATCAAAGTGTAATAACACAGCTTGAATCTTTCTTTTATAATCAAAATACTATATAAAGGAGATGCAGCTTTTCAGATCTTGTAGAGACGCTTTACTTTATACATTCAAACTATAGTATAACTTGGATAAATTAATATATAGATTAAATAATAATTTTAATTAATCTGGACCTGAGACCTATTTGATAAATTAATAATTCGTTAAATTTAAAATATCATACTTTTGAAAGTAACATATAAGTGCCATCTAATATATAAATCAAGAACTTCTTTATACGTCAAAATTATATATAAAGAATATCTGATGTACTGTCTACAACATGATTGTTGCTTTGAGTAACAAGCTCTAATTTCAAACTATCATCTACTACTTCATATCCTCTATCATTATTTTTATGAAATTATCTTTAATTAATGTATAAATTAATAAATTAGTAATTCATATATTACATAATGTATCAATTAATTAATGAGTTTTTATGGTGCCAAAAAATATCAATTTTTGGACATTTAACTATTGGTTGTTTTGATTGCAGAGGGCTCATGTTACATATTATTTCCTTCAATTCCAAAATAGAAAAACCAAAATATGTTTGTCTTAAATGAAATATAGTTGAGATTGACCAAAAAAAAAAAAAAGAGAAATATAGTTGAGGCATACCATATGAACTATCGAGAGCAGATCTCCTTTACATTTCAGAGGGCCATTTGATCTATATTTAATAGCTCTAAATTAATTTTTTTAAAAAAATAAACATTAATCATTTTAAAATGAAATATATTAATATTTTAGATGGTATTTTTTAAAAAATAAAAATAAATTGCTTCTAATATCTTACAGTCTATTTTACACATCTTATGGTATAATTTTTTTTTTTTTAAATAGAATATCGTTCTATATAATATATATATATATATATATATATAATATTAATATATCCTATTTTAAAAAATATTTAATTTATTTGAAAAAAATTTACATATTTAGGATCCTTAAATATAAATCCAATATTCTAGTTACTTACTAGAGCAAAGCTTCTATGTGGATCTTTGATCAAGAATGAGAATCTTGAATCATAAGATTGGAGCTATTGGATCTAAATTCAATGCTCTCAAATTTAAAGATTTTTTAAAAATAAAAATTAAGTATTTTTTAAATAAGCTATATTAATATTTGAGATCTTTATTATATGAGATGATATTTTATTAAAAAAAAAAAAGACTGAATTACTTCTAATATATTATGGTCTATTTTACAAATCTTACAGTTTTTTTTTTAATAAAATATCATTCTCTTTTTAAAAAGATAAAAAAAAAATATTACTATATTCTACTTTAAAAAAATTTAATTTATTTCAAAAAATTTATATTTAGGACAATTAAATTTAAACCAATGCCCCAGTTGTTTATTAGAGAGAGGGATCTCCTCCATGACTCTGATGAACTATTACCCTTAGGTTCAATGTGGATCTTTGTCAAAGATGAGAATCTTGAATCATAAAAGGTCAACATTAGATGGCCTGGCAAAATAATTTCTTAGTCATCAATATGAAAAAATGTTCAATAATTGTGGCTCATGTCATGCTCAATTTCTTTATATTTGGTGGAAATGTTCATGGGTGGTTGAAATTGACATATTGAATTGAAGAGTATTCAAAAGTCCAAAGAATGCATTGTCAACATTACATGCCAGGACAAAGAAAAAAAGAAAGTATATGAACTTAGGGTCATGGAATGAAACATAAATACTACATTATTGGAATTTAAAGTACCATTAAGAAATCATCACAGGCTTAGTTTATATCCATTGGTCATTATCAGTGTAGAAATCTTTTCTAGCATATATTTGATGAAGTAAATAATTATTAAATATTAAATAATAATTTATTTAATAATTTTATCTACCATAATTAACAAATTTATTTATAATAATAAATATATTAAAATATTATATCATATTTGATAATATTAAATAATTAAATATATCATAATTTGAAAAATAATATTTTAAAAAATATATCATCATCACTCTTTGATGTCACTGTTTACTTTCAAGGGTGGCAACTACTAGTATTGATGGCGTCATCCAGTTATAAAATACAATGCTGAAGTAAGATTGTTGAATAAATTTTAAATTTTAAAAAATTCATTTCTTGAGAAAGATACGTTAGCTTTATATTTCAATTTTTCTTGCAGAGTGGAATATAATTTTTTTTTTTGGCTTAGCTAAATTATAATTAATATTTTTTTTAAAAAAATATTATTCAACTTTTTGGACACTGGAAAAAGATTTTCATCTAATTTATTTTCTGTTAATTAATTTAAAATTTTATATAATATACATATCATTCTAAAATAAAATTATTTTATTATTTTATTATCATATTAAAGAAAATAGTCTCTTATCGTGTAAAATGTGAACTTCATTGATAGAATATAAATTAGAAATGTAATCGGAGTCAAAATTATTTTTCATAGCCAGAGAGATATCGATTGTAAATTAATCAAATTCCAAGAAAATTCAATATACTTTATTCTCTAAAAAAAAAAAAAGAGTTACATATTTATTAACTTTTGACCTCTTTATTTTTTTTATGTATGTTCTCTTTAACCCACCGTTGAATATTTTACAATTAAACTGTGCATTTGGAGAAATAAAAGAAAAATATAAAATAAATAAAAATGAAAAGTAGGCTCTACGTAATTTTTTGTTTCGTCGCTTTTTATTTTTAAGACATGGTACATTTGACTGGAGAGAATTTTTGGCGTGTTCTACACGAACCTACTTGTTCGAACTTCAAGGTAATTATAAAAGTTGATATACAAAATTAATCACCACTTTTTACATATATGATTTTATGATATTTTACGAGTTTGATGGTAGAATTTATAATTTAAAAAAATCCTCATGTAGGAAATGATAATTTTAAGCAATCAATAAAATATTATTTTAATCTTTTAACTTTCAGTTTTATTTTTGATAATTTTTTATTATTAACATAATTGCAACTATTGTTATTTCATTCCATTTTCATCTTAAATCTAGTGTGAAATTTAGTTATTTGGTAATTTATAAAGCTTGATGAGTCTCATTCACTTACACTTCAGATTTGAATTTTAAATGGACGAATTATTAGAGTTGATATTAAATTTAAAATGGACATAGAATAGAAAATTAATATGATGAGTAATTTGTAATTGAGGAATTAAATTAAAAATCATTATATATGAACGATAAATTTAAAAACTATTAATATCTATGGGACTAAAATAGTTTTTTTTAAACCTTCCGGGGCCATTTTAAATAATATACTTAAAATAAATTAAAGAACAAATAAAAGTTGGTTTAATGGGAAAACTCTACACTCGCTTTCTTAAGCCGTACGTCGGAAAATCCAATTACATCCATTAATCACTATATTAGATATATTATGGGAACTGCTTTAAGAAATTGATTTTAATAATTACAGTCAAACTTATAAAATTACTGTACATGTAAATAAATGGTTTTGATTTCCATTGAATTGATTTTTTTAAATATGCTTTTAGGAAATGTATTTCAATAGCATACAATTTAATGCTTTTGTTTTATTTTCTAAAGTTCAGAATATATGGCATATATACTTTACAACACTAACATTTTGAGACTTTGTATTCTTTCTTGTTTCAAAAATTTACTCAGTACAGTTCATCTAATATTGAATTTATTGCACATACTTCCCTATTAATTTACTTTTTATCGGAAAAAAGTATTATTTTACTTTTAATGTGATATAAAGAAAAAAATTAAATTAATATAAAAACAATTTCTTAATATGCTAGTAAATATAACTAAAAAATTTAATTAGAAAGAATACATATCATGTAAAATTTTATTTTTCTTTTAAAAAATAAATTAGAGCTAATTTTAATTTTTCAAAAAATAATTTTATATAAAAAATATTAAATTAATATCTTATTTTTATACTCTGTAACAATTTGATTTCTTATAAATTTTTTATATAAATTAGTTCTTTATGATTTTATTATATATAAAACTAGTCTTTTGTTGTTTTACTGATTTTATCAATAAAAAATTATTGAAAAATTAATTATGCACAAGATAAAAATTATGAAAAAAAATAATTTCATAAAAATAATTTGTGAGAAAGAAATTTGGAGAGATCAGTATTTTTTTCAAGTTTATATGCCTGGAAAATATGAAGAGAGAGAAATAGAAGAGTGGAGAAATTTTCATCGATTCTGGAATCTGAAGTTCCACTCATTTCCCTCGAGAGGAACAGGAATTTTCACCATGTGCTCATATCTAAATATTGAAATAAACATTAATTATAAAATTGCATCTTCTATTAGAGAATTGATGATGGTACGAAATTTTATTTTATAAAAAGAATTATTCCAATCGAATTACTCATTTTATAACTCGTCATGGAGATACTTACATTTTCAATTCCATGGATTCCAGACTCTGAATCTCCAACCACTCACTTTCCAGCCACCAAACATGTGTGTAACAGAGAACCACCCACACATGACCCACTAAACCCATTCATTCACTACGAAATTACAAAAAAGCCATCTCACTGTTTTCCTTCGACGATGCAGAAATTTTCTCTCGCAAGAAAATGAGAGAGAAAGAGAAAGAAAAAAACTTAACCGGAGATTCAGTCGGAGGAAACAAACAAGCGAATGTGATCCAGAAACGTCAGGTTCTGAGGCCGATCCTTGCGCTTCACATAACCTCTCGCCTCTTTCTCGGAGTAACACCCGAACCCTCTCTTCCCATTCTTCTTCCACAGCTCCATCGCGTAGCTCCGGTGCGCGTAGTACGCCTCCGCCGCGCACGTTAGCACCGTCGATCCATCTCCACCACCACCACCATTGCCATCGTTCTCGTTCTCCTTCGATTCCAACTCGTCCTCGTCGGCGCCATCGCTCTCCGGCGGGATCGGGACCAGCACGACCGGGAGGCGCTCGTAGTGGCTGCGCGTGGTGCCTTCGAGCTCGTCCATGCGGGCGAGTCCGCGGGTGGTCACGGAGTACAGCTCGCCCCGGACGTGGTGACCCGACCCGGGGAGGTTGAGGAGGAAGGGGACGCGGTAGGGCCCACAGACGAGGGGGTACTTGAGTGCGGTTCGGAAGGTGCCGACGAAGGCGGCATCTCCCGTTCGCATGAGGTCTTGTAGGAGAGTGTGGTTGGAGAAGCCTCGCTTCAGAGTTCCATACGTAAAGATGAGGCTTCGGCTTTCTCCTCCTTCTGCGACCATTTTCTCTCTCTTGTGGAAGGTTCAGTGGGTAGAGAGAGAAACGGAAAGGGAGGGAGGGAGGGAGGGAGGGAGGAAGGAAGAAAGCGTTATGTGAACGAAGGAAGGAGACGATGGATTTGATGAGAACGAGATATTTGGGACATTGGTAGATTCTTGCAGTGGGGAAGAGCCTCTTTATATAATGGTTTAGGCTGTAATATTCAGTAAATTTGTGCTGAAATAATATTTCAATAAAATCATTTCAACATACACATATTGTATATATATATATAAAATAATTTTGAACCCCAATTTATTGTAGAAAATATTATATTCATTCATAAGAAATTTAAAAATTAAATTTTCTTGATGTAACTATAAAAATAATTGTATTTATACAATTATTACATGATATATTAAAAATATGCACAAAAACCATTGGATTTAAAAGGAAAATATAACTTTTTTCTATTCCTGATTTGTAATAGACTAGCTATACTTTTTAGCATTTATTTATTTTTTCAAAATTGGCATATTGTATGAAAAATTGAGATTGGAAGAAGAAGCATAATAAGAATCAAACTAAGATTCATCATATTCTTGAATATTTGTGTTTAAGGTAGGTGTCATTAGACCCAAGTCACTTGCCCAAGTCTTTGATATTTTATTTAGACATTACTTGATTCTAAATTTGAAAATTAAAAGATTTCAGCCCAAACAATCTTATTTGTTCAATAAAGATAGTAAAATAATTAATTAAATTGTTACGTAAGCAAAACAGAGCTTAATATAAATTTCAAGGTATAAACCGTTAAATAATAATTTAATAAATCAAATTTTAATTAAAATGATTACATGCACTAATATTTATTATTTACATATTTAAATTATTAAATTTTTATTCAATGATATAAAATAAATATTATAAAAATTAAAGAAACTTTATTATTGCTCTTGTAAAACCTAATTTAAATTTCTAATTTCATAAAACATTTACAAACATTGAAATGCTGAATAACCTCTCAGTGGATAGAATGAATTTTATGCAATTTGGGTGAGAGTTGCATACATATAGTTGAAAAAAAAAAATAAAGAAAAAAATAGATAATAGATGACACATACATAGGGCTTGCTTTTTCTTTTTTACCTACCTTTTTTTTCTCTCTCTCTCTCTATTTCTTTTCAATTACATGGCTCGCAGTTCATCCAAACATTAAAGGAACCAAATCAGGTAATTTATAAGCGGTCTCTTTTTTATTTTAAATTATAAATTGCACGCTAGCTTTTATTTATTTATTTTTTTGGTATTTCGGGGCAAGATTCTAGCTGATTGTGATTCTATGAAGTTAATAGTAAGAGCATTTCAATTCTAATTCTCAAAATTTTTTACCCTTTTAGCTTGTAAGGTGAGGCACTTAAAAGTTGGACATCTGGCTATTTGAATACCAATTACGTTAAATAATTTTATTTTTTAGTCTTTAATTTAAAAAAAAAAAACATATAAGGTCAGGCGGTCGTAAACCCTAAAATTCTAATGTCAATCTCTCAACGTAACTTTAAATTTTTTATTTCTTTTTTTTTTTTTGGTAATAACAAAAGTCATGACATTGCTTTAATTTTTTCCATTGCTTCAAAGTAGGAAACTTTACTTAACAAATCCTAATCCCTACTTGAGAACACAACAAAGATAGAGAAGGAGACATTCTTCGACTGAACTTTATAGTAATAATTTGATATCGGTGATGAATTTTACAGAGATCAAATTAAAAACATATATTATTTATATGGAATTAAATTAATAATTACCTCAAATGTAAAAGAATAAAATAGAGTTTTATTTCATAATAAAAAGAAAAAAAATGCAAGTTTAATTAATTTGATCTTCTAAAAACAAAAAAGTGTCAAAATGGTTATGCAAAGATGAAACCAAAATAGAAGTTCAAATGGAAGGATTAAATTAATTCACGTTTTCACCTTTAAGGTTATATTCGGATGGATAGTAGTGGTAAAGAATATAATATTAAATTAAGATAAATAAATATTTTTAAGTTTATTTTGAAATATAATGTAATGACTAAGAAAAGATTTTAAGACCACTTGTTATCCAAAACTTTATGTTTGTTATTCTTTTAAATTACGGGGACAAGAATGGAACAAGAGTTTAATGATATAATTATTATAATATCTTATTTTGCTGTAAGTTTAATATATTAACATTTTATTTATAAAATAATATTGTAAAATAATATGCAAATTATTTTATTCTATTCAATAAATGACTATCATTTTTCTATTTATTAAACTTTCAAACAAGATAATAACATATATTTTATCATTATACTCCTTTATACTCTACTTCCTTTCATTTTTATTCATTTCGTTCTATAATTTCTTAAACTCTTAAATATAATATAAAAAATCCTTTTTAATACTATTTATTTTTTAAGAATCAAATGGACTAAACAACCAAAATTATATTCTTTTTCATAAAAAAAAACACATTGAACAAAGATGAAAGTAGATTTAACCATAACAATATATCACAATAATTTAAATTACACAAAACATTATTCCCTTCACCGCATGATGAATTTGACTACGCTACTAAAATCCAATTCTTCAATCCTAATTGTGTACGCAACTAGAAACCAGACCCATGTGACACTAAATTGTCGCATCTATACTGGTAAAAAGAATACTCTCTTATGATACGCAAAAATCCTTTTTTTCCCAAGCTGGCAATCCCACTTTGCTTATCACTTTTGGATTTTGGCACCGACAATACTTCAAAACCCTACGAACCAGTACAAAGGTACGAACAAAGGTGGTAGCATCAACATGGGACCCACCAAGCATGGGCGCACAGGATTTCGACACGTGGAGGAGGTCGTGGAGTATCCGTACTTGTACTTTTCCGCATGTACCTCTCACTTCCAAAGGCACTGAGGTTGGTGGTGTGTCACTCTGCAATACAACTACCATTTTCCACAAAGCCACTTTTATCAATCTCAAGAAATGTACCACCACATGACAAGAGGTGGGTCAGAATCATTCCTTATCATGATAGAGTGGAATAGCCTGCTTGGGCATAAAATTAAAGAAAATTACAAAACTGTCCAACATATAACGTGAACTTACCGGCACATATAGAGGGGAGAGAAATTGGCATGTTTGGTAGAATGGACAGTTGCCTAAAGGAAAACGAAAGGGAGAGATAATCCCAAAATGAGAGTTTTAGTAGGCAAGAATGAAAGCCCATTGCAAAGCCCGCTCTCACATTTAATGGAATGGCCATTCCTTCGTAGGATGGATGGGATCTCTCAACACTCGTGTGAATCATCTTCTAATGACAAAAATACCCAGATGCATATTCATCCATCTTCTTTCGTGTTCGACCCCACAATTGAAGCTCTTCCATCTGCATCTTCATTTATCATCTTCGACCTCTTCTCCTTTTCACAATCGAAGCTGTCAATGACAACTCCGTCCATTATGTCCTTCTGGCGTCATCTCCACCCATATCGTTGACGCATTATGGCAGCTCTAGTTCCAGTCGATGGCGCAGTGGACTCGCGAGCAAGACAAGCTGTTTGAGTAGGCTCTGTTGATGTTCCCAGAGGACTGGTCGGATTATGGGAGAGGATCGCTGAGAAGGTCCCCGGTGCGTTGCTGAAGCAGGTCCAGGGGTGCTACGAGGAGTGGTTCGCGACGTGACGGAGATTGATGCAGGTCAGGTTCAGATTCCGTTGTTCCCGAAGAGGAAGATGGGTATAGTGATATGGTGAGGAAAAAGGGCACGATGGAACAAAATTTCATATTACAATGTGTGTATATATATATATATATATATATATATATGAATTATTCAACAATAATAAATATTTAAGACGGTAACTTTTTATAGTTTTTTAATTATTTAAAATTGCTTAGATTTAAAATATAATATGTCTATAAAATATTCTTTTTATTTTTTAGTCAGTAGTATAATAAAATAATTACCGACAAGATTTGTACTGTAGGTTGTGGCATCTATCTAATAGACTTATAAGTAATTCAACCCATCATTTATTACCTACAAATAACTCAGACTCAATCCATTCCTAGTTTATATATCTAAATTTAATTGCTTAATTAATTGATTAACAAAAATAATTGACCTAATAATAAATTAATACCATTCCACATTATTTTATTATATTTCAAAAATTAATTCACCAATCTCCTACTTGGATGGTATTAATTGATTATTAGACAACTAATTAAACAATTATCAATTAAAATTAAGCAATTAAAATATACATACAAACTACACAAAGTTCAAAAATAAAAACACTAAAATATCATTGAATCTGATAGAGAAATAAATTATATTCATTTAATTATAACACAATATTATTGAATCTGATCGGGAAACAAATGATATAATTATAACGTGAGGTCAATATCTGAATTGAATGGATCATTGAATTAACATTTAATATGTCATCGTACAATGCAATAGTCCTTTTAGGACTCAACTCAAGATTCTTACTAAACCAAGAGTACGTCAAAACTTAACAATACCCATACGAATTATATGATTTTTAAATACTCCCACGGGTAAGCTCTTGGTCAATGGATCCGCAAGCATATTTTCACCATAAATGTGAATCAAAGGAATATGAGATTCAATAACCTTTTCTTTAACAAACCGAAACTTAACATCAAAGTGCTTTGTACGACTGGAATTCTGTGATTTTGAAAAAAAACAAATAGCAGACGAAGTATTGCAATATATGGTTAGAGGTCTTGATGTAGAATTAATAAGATGCATGCCAGATATCAATTTCGTCAACCATATGGCTTGGTAGGTAGCCTCATAACAAACATTATATTTTGCTTCCATAGTTAAAGTAGCTGTGATTAATTGTTTAGCACTTTTTCATAAAACAACTTCTCTAGACATCATAAAGATGTATCCTGAAGTTAACTTACGATCATTAATGCACGATGCATAGTATGAATCAGAATAGCCCACAATCTCCAATGATTCAATCTTTTTGAAAGTCAATATACGATGTTTTGTATCCTGAAGATACCTCATAACTTTCTTTGCAGCCCTCAAATGATCTTGGCTAGGATCACTCAAGTACTTACCAAACACACCATTCACAAAGGTAATGTCTGGATGTGCACATACTTGAGTATACATAAGGCTGCCAACTGTGGATGCATATGGAATTCTTTCCATTGCAATCTTTTCATTATCATTTTGAGGACATTGTGATTTTGACAATCTTTCACCTCTCTGTATAAGTACATCACAAGGGGTGCAAAAGTGCATGTTGAACTTCTTCAGCACTTGATCAATATAGGTTGTATAAGACAAACCTAAAATGTTGCATGATCTATCATGGTGAATATGAATTCCCAAAACAAAGGAAGCTTCGCCCATATCTTTCTTATCAAAATGACATGATAGCATATGTTTGGTCTCATTCAATAGATGCACATAATTACTGGCTAATAGGATGTCATTTACGTAGAGCATAAGAATTACAAAACTATACCCGTTAAGTTTCTTATAGATACACTGATTTGCGATGTTATCATCGAATCCAAGTGCAGTAATTACCTTAGCAAACTTCAGATACCATTGTCTTAAAGCTTGCTTTAGTCCATAGATGAACTTATTTAGCTTACAAACAAGATGTTCTTTCCCTGATCTACATATCCATCAGGTTGCTTCATATATACGTGCTCATGCAAATTCCCATTCAGAAATGTAGTTTTGACGTCCATTTGGTGAAGTTCAAGGTCGAATTAAGCAACAAGAGCCATGACCACCATGAAAGCTTCCTTAGTAGATACAAGAGAGAATGTCTCTGTATAATTAATGTCTTCTTTCTGATTGTAGTCTTTAGCTATAAGTCTAGTTTTATACCTTTCAATTTCACCATCTGTCTTTCTCGTAGTCTTAAATGCCTACTTACAACCAACTGATTTATGTTCATTTGGCTTCAGTAAGTACCCAAACATTATTATGACACATGAAGGTAATATTTTCATTCATAAAATTTAACCACTTAGATGAATAAGGCCTTGTTATTGCCTCTTTAAAGGAGATAGGGTCAGCTCTATCAACCATATCAGATTTAAACTCTTGCAAGTGGACTATATAATCACTTGAAATGGCAAGCCTATGAACTCTTTGGAACCATCTCAATTCATTAGTTGCCTCTTGCAAATCTTCTACAAGTTGTTCAATGTCAAAATTTACTGGATTTTCCTATCATCATTTGGATTAAAGTGACCAGGGAATGCCTGTAAAGATGAAATAGGCAAATGTAATGTTATACCTTCTATATGCAGATTAATTATTCTAGGCACATTACTCCCACTATCCAAGTCATCCTTAAAACAAAATGCCCTATCTGACTTAATGATTCTGGTAGTGTAAGTAGGACAATAAAACCTGCTCCTTTTCGATCCAATGCAATATCCAATGAAAAATCTACTAATGGTTCTGGGATCAAGTTCTTTGAGCTGAGGATTATACAGTCTTAATTCTACTTTACATCCTTATACTCGAAGATGCCTCAAACTAGGCTTTTTACCAGAAAATAATTCATACAACATCTTTGTGATTGATCATGCTTCTGACCATATCCATTAAGGTACGGTTATGTCATTTGGCAACTCCATTTTGTTGAGGAGTGTCTGACATTGTATACTGAGCTTTAATCCAATGTTCTTGTAGAACAAGACAAATTGACCAAGATTCTTACCTATTTCAGTATATCTACCATAAAACTCTCATCCCCTATCAGATCACACACATTTAATAGACTTCCCAGTATTCAACTCAACTGTTGCCTTAAAGGTCTTGAAAGCATCTAATGATTTAGATTTCTCATGTAATAAATCAACCCACCCATACCTAGAATAATAATCTATAAAGGTGATAAAGCACTTAAATCTACCCATAGCTATTGGTGTAACTGATCCACATATATCTGTATGGATTAAGTCTAAAATGTTCTCAAACCTATTTGCCCCTTTAATTTTAGCCCAAGTGGGAAGTTTTCCTTTTCCAAATTAGAGAAATCCAACTCCCCTAATGTCATGTTTGACTATCCTCTCTAATCTCTCTATGGATATATAACCCAAATGTTGATGCCATAATATAGAAGAACTTTCATCAAATCATCGATGTTTATGCCTTATTGCAACATTAATAAGTGCGCTATGGGACAAATTTGGACAAGCATTAATATTTAAGCAATATAAACCATTTAATAAAGAAGTAGATTAGACCACAATTGAATTAAAAAAAATATCAACTTTTCCATTTCTTTGCCAGAATGAGTAACCATTTCTGTCCAACATAGAACTAGAAACCAAATTCCTCGAAGAAGAGGGTACATAAACAATGTCATTTAACACAAAACAATGTCTAAATTCTAAATTGAAAGAAATAGTTCCTATGCTTTCAACTATTGCTGAGCTTCCTTTTACTCCAAGAATGGTCCTTTCTTTCTCACTTAGTGTTCTCCTGTTTATGATTCCCTGCAAGAAATTTGTCACATGAACAATTGCATAATAATCTAACCACCAAGAATCAAGAGAAGTTTCAAAATTGTTAGACTCAAAACATACTAATGCTAAGGGGCATACAAGACTTAAAGGGGCAATTTCGGATGAAGTATCTTCTTGCTCACGCTTATTCTTTAATTTGAAGCAATCTAATATCTTGTGACCAAACCTCTTACAATAGTGGAAATCACCCTTAAATAATTTCTTCTTCTGATCCTTATGATGCTTTCCATTCTTCTTAGGTCCAAAAAATTTCTTGCCACTAGCTCTACTATCTTGCTTCCTATCCTTCTACTTCTCATTACCACCCTTACTACTTGAATCTTGAGAAATATAATTAATGTTGTAAGTGTGAGAGCTAGCTTTCTTCAATGACTCTTCCTCTTGAGTTACTATGGAAATCATCTGGTCAATATTCCATTCACCTTCTTGAGAATTATAAATTGTCATAAAGACCCCATATTCATCAAGGAGACACTGTAACACTCTGTAGACCAGGTAACTCTCCTTTAAGTCAACATTATATGACTTTAGCTTATTTTAATAGTTAATAAGGTTCATCATATGCTCTCACACACCGGAGACTCCATCATAGCCTATATTATCTAGTAGTGAAAGATAATACGCTTTCTAAGTCTTTTTAAACTTCTTGAATTTCTCACCAATAGCTTCAGATACTCTACGATAGTATTCTTCTTAGGAATACTTTGCCAGATGGTCTTGTCAATGGTGAATTTCATGACCGTAAGGCAAATGTTGTTTGACTCATGCCACTTGTTATAGTAAGTTCTATTAGTAGCACTTGACTCAATTGTTGGCTCTTCTAGTCTTGAAACTCTTAGAGTTAAACCCTCTTTAGTAATTGTCAAATACATGTCCAATGACTCACTCCAGTCGTTAAAGTTCATCCTATTAAGAGTTTTTACTGAAGATAGTTGCTGGAATATCGAAACTGATAAAGGCAAAAAGTAAGAAACATTAATTATGTCAAAGTAACATAATTATTAAAGAAGGTTTCCTTCATAAACTCAATTCATGCAATTTTATACAAATTTGTTTATTGTAATCCCCCCTAAGGGTCTCAAATCACAATAAACCAAAGAAAACTCATTCATGTCATTTTGGATTTAACTCATATTAAGAATCACATGAAAAATGCATTCACAGTTTTCATATTGATAGAATACAAGAAACTATAAAAACATTAATTAAAATGCTACTAACAAGTCATAAACAAGTGTAATTCACAATATTATATTAGCAATGTCACATTGATAGGACATGTCTATCGTTAATATAAATAAAACTCTCAACACCTTACTTAGTGACTAATTTTACCCTTAATAATTATTTAAGGGTATACACCAATAATTATAATACCTATTGGATTTTTATTATTCATAAATTAATTTCACAATTCATAATAAGAGTTAAAATTAATTTATTATGAAAAATAAATTTATTTAATTTATTCAAACATCGTCAGGGAGAGTGAACTAAGTATTCTATTACTCACTATGTCTAGTCAGTATAAAAATTTTTTCAGGTCAAAACACCTCAGTTACATACTGGTTTAAGGCCCTAAATTTTCAAGAAATTTCAAAACTCTTATTTCCATGGCTTAGAAAATTCTGACAAAATCACCAAAACTTAGAACAAGGTGCGTGGAGTAAAACTGTAGAATTTTAGGGTTCAGATGACCAGTGCATGAGTCACACGCGCCACCATGCACCAATGATGCACACATCATCTTCAACCTCACGCGAGGTCAAACCGACCTGTTTTCAAACCCAAACTCGACCCATTAAAATATAGCATTTAAGGGGACAAAATTGGTGTCATTTTACTCATTGTTTGATGATCTACGAGACCCCTTTATTAATTTTCACAAAACTTGCAGTATTTAGGAGTAATTTGGCTCGAAAGCTTAGGTTTTCCTGTCAGGTTGCTTTTCTATAGAGGATGTTCTTTTCGCTAGTTTTGGGCTTTGAAATATATGTTGTTTTATTCAAAATTTCTCAAGGAGTAAAACCCCTAACTTAGTTTCAATCAAAAGGCTATGATTTCATACTATTTTGAGCTCTAAAAGTTTAACTCTTATTGTTAATGGCAACCCATTTTGCTTCGAATCTCATGATGCATTTATGTTCATAATTTAACAAATAACACAATTCCTAAGTTAATTTAAAAATGAAAATTATTTGATTTTATGCATTTCATTCGGCCATGATAAAGCAATATATATATATATATATATATTGATGAAGTAAGAATTTCATTCGACCATGATTTTATGCATATCATTCTGATCATGTAATATGAATGCACATACAGAGAAGTAAAAAAAAATTATAGAACCTTATGTATGCTCTGATACCAATTGATGGAATAAAATTCCTTGTTACAATGGGAGATATATGAATTAGTCAACAACAATAAATTTTACTTACCTAATGAAGCATTTAGCCTTTCATACGTAAAAGTCAGAGAGAGATAAGAGAAATAGAAAGAAATATTTAACAAGCCAAAATTGTTCTTATAAGTCCTCAAAAAGTGGAAAAGTTATATTTTATGTTCAGAGTACTTATTTGATTAATAAATAAATATTCAAATTATTTTAAAAAAGAAAAAACAATAACTTCCCACATTTTCTCAACTACTCCTACTCAGATTTAAAATGAAATATGCTTATAGAATATTCTTCTTACCTTCTAGTTAGTAGTATAATAGGATTATTACTGACAAGACTTGGGCTACAAGTTGGGGCCTCTACCCAATGGGCTTGTAGATAATCCAACCTATCATTGATTATCCACAAATAACTCAGACCTAATCAATTCCTGGTTTATATAACTAAATTTAATTTCTTAATTAATTGATTAACCAAAATAATTGATCTAATAATAAATTAACATCAATCCACATTATTTTAATATATTTCAAAATTAATTCAACAGGGTACCCCTTGAACTGAAGAACATAGATATGTCTTCAAAAAGTTTTCAATTCAATTGGATTTTGTTCAGTTCTTTCTTTAGGGGCCTTTTCAATTTTATTGGATTTTCTTGAGAACCCATTAGGTGCTAAGAAATTAAGGCAAAGAAAATATTGGATCGAGGAAGAAAGGGACGTCAAATAGTAATATTATTTTTGATAAAAGTTTGGGGAAGGGAAGAGACGATTTTTTATAACAATTTTATTTTTCATTTTTATCAATAACGATATTTTAGTCTTTATATCTATCTTATATAAAAAAAAATTTTCATTCTCATTCCTTTTTATATCATATCAAACATAATCTTGGGTTATATGATTCCATTCCATTTAGGCTCATTCTCATTCTAATTCTCTCACCCATTGTCATTGGCTATGAAACAGGCCCTTAGTGTATATAAAACACAAGGAGTGCAGATAATGAAAAGGAAAAATGTATGATTTTGATTACATCTAATCATCATTAAGCTAAAATTTCAAAAATTATGTTTAAATTTAGGATTAAAAAAGTTTGAGCTTTTTTTTTTAATTAATCTTTTATATAAGTTTTTACTTATATTTTTCAGGTCAGGGTCTATCAAGTCAAGCAATTTTTTTTTTTAGTTATGATCAAATTTATATGCTATTTAGGACTTGAAATAAACAATATAATTAATTGGTATTATCATGTATAAAATTATATATAGAAAAGTTATAAATACAAATGAGTTATTGTATTGATATAAATATTTTCGATAACGGATATTCATATTTTCTTTTTTATCAACATGTCACATTAAACTAAATTTTCTTTGAATAATAAGTTTTTTAATTAAAAAAATATTGATTCGAGTTTTCAACATCGGGTTTGACTTTAAAGAAAAAAAAACATGAGTTTGACCTATTTTACAAAGTGAACTTTTTAATGAGACTTTTTTAGTTTATGCTTTATTTTCTTGGGTTAAACTTATCGAACCGAACAAACTTTTAAAGTTATAATCAAATTTAATTTTGACAATTAGTCTTTCATAAAATTTTTTAATTTTATTCCTCACACATAAGATATGTTTTAATTTATTTTTTTCATAATATTATTAGTTTATTATATATAGATTTTTTTTTAATTTAATCATTCTCAAACAAAATTATTATCCATAATGTTTTTTATAAATCATTTATATATGAAGAACTATATTAAAAAATATCTTATTTATGAGATATTAAATTAAATAATACTCTATAAATGAAGATCAAAAATAGAATTTTTAATTCGATTTCCACTTATGAGAAATTCACATTTTTGTTGAGCTCCTAACCACTCATATTGTGTCACCTTTCTTTCAAATCTTCTACTGATGAATACAACTGAGACTTCATAACCTCCTCCTAAAGAATTTCAAAGTGACATATGGAGATCTCTAGTTCTATCCCATTTTTCACATCTCTCTCGAGCTTCTAAAACAGGAGAAATTCGCATTAAGATTTGTTCTTTTTCCTCTTCTCTATCAGATTCGTGACATGGGAGTCCATGCTTCTCTTAAGAGTTCCTAAATCCATTAGCAAAGCATAAAAGCATTCAGTGTTATTGTCTCTTTCTTTTAGCATGGCCTGCATATGCTACTCTAGTTGAAATCTTCAACCACTCCATGGCTTTTGCAAAACCCCAATCTCCTTTTATTTAGATAATAAATTAGCCTCAATATTTGCTCTTATCAGTTACTTCGTTACTTTGGTTTGTGATTTTGATTTCAAGTGCTACTTTCAAACTTCGAAGCTCATGGATTGAAGAGTGATCACTATTTTTTATCTTGCTAGTGACTTTTATCTTTGAGCATGTCTTCCAAATGGGGTAATTGGAATGCATCATTCCTGACTTTAGAGTTAGAGCTAGCAAAATACTTATCTACATGTTTGGTAAGAAATCTTCACACACGCCCTTCCTTGCATTGTTCTTCGCTTTTTTAAACTTAAATAAGAGCTCAAGGTTTTCATCTATTAGCCCATTGCAATCAAACTCAAGCTCCAAAATTTTGTCTCTCAACTTCAATTTCTCTCGTAAGATTTGCATCGCCTACATTTTTGGAGAGTCTCAGTGTTACACCATCTCTACTTCGATGGATGTTGATAAGAGAAAGGGAAGATGAAGAAGAAGACAGAGTCAATGTGCTACTCGCTTTAATTATCTATGCTAAATTCCGTCTCAGCATTTAACATGCCACCTCAGTCAGCCAGTGACGGAATCCAAATGGAGGGACCACATTGATAACAGATTGTTTTGTGAGGGGCCATTTTGAGAAGAATTTATATCATGAGGAATCAAATTGAGATTTGATTCCATCTTTGCTTGTGAGAATTGAAATGAATCAAAGTATAGATGTTATAGGGCTTGATAGGAAAGGGAAAGTAAGGATTTTAATTCCATTACCAGTTTTACAAATCTCTAGTTCATTTATGTCGTTATTCACTTCATATTTTGCAATCGTACTACTTAGGTTTCTATTCCCTATGCAGTTAATCAATATAGGGTTTAGTATATTACAACGGGGTTTAATTAGTGAGGATTTTAATTATTCCCTTGTTCATAGTGATATGTTGAAATATATTGCCATAAGGACCAAGCTCATCAGTGTTGAAAAACATATGCCAAGCACTAGCATCATATCTTAAGGTATCAAAAACCCATAGCAGAATTGCATAATCAATACTAGAATCAACATTAAAGAATAAATCACCGCTGAGCACTTTCAACAAACCAATTTGCATTTCACGGGTTTAGCAAATCAGGAATCTTGACTCTTCTGATGCTATCTTCAACCACATCATGTACTACAAACTATTCGACTCAATCATGACGTCCATTATTAAACTCCAGATACCAAACTAAGAAATTGTTGATACGTATAGTCTTACTCTTTATTATAGCATGAGAAATCCAACAGGCCTCAGAATGTTTCCATTTCCTGTCTTTCAAATAAAACTGTCTTCTATATCTACGGATCATTGCCTTTTAAACGTCATGAAAGTAATCTTGCCTCACCGCACTGTTTGATAATGCATACAGTAAACACACTCAGATCCAGGTAAAGCCTTCTAAGCACATCAAACTATTTGAACTCTATAAAATGCTAAAAACTTTCTTTAGGATGTCTAGATCAGAATTGGTCAAACTATCTGAATTAAGGATGTGAATTTTTGGCTCCCATCCATTTATGCCAAAACATATGCTTGATAATATTACATTTGGAGCTCTGTTCATGGAATAATCTCAATAACAGCAATGAACACTACAAATATGAAACTATTGTACCAACTATGTGAAACCAAGAATACTCTTTTGCATTCATCATAGCTCAATCTTCTTAAGATGTTGAACAGCTCAGTCTTTGCTCAATGTCACATTGGGATAGCCATGTTGCAAGGAAGTACACTTTGCCATATTGGATGAAATATGTCAATCCAATTGTAAATAAGTAAATACTCCTATGGATCCAAATGTCAAACTCTAGGACCTGGGAGCCTCTTATGGATCCTAGTATGATATCAGATATTAGCTAGAAAATTCAACTACTTTATTGTTAACCCGTGACATCTCATTTGCCTGTAGTAAATCAGTTCTTACAATCTACATGTGACAGTTATTTAATTGCTACAATATGCATACTCATATACATTAATGGAACCTTAGGCCAAAGACTCCAATATGAAGATAAAGGCCACTTTCAGGTTAGATAAATGCAAATTGGGCTGGATCTCTTATTGATAGGCGTTCCGCCTCAAGATATTGTGTTTTTATTGGAGGAAATATAATTTCATAGAAAAGCAAGAAACAAAATTTAATTGCAAGATCCAGTACAGGTGCAGAGTTTCAGCCATGGCTTGGCAATATGTGAACTTGTATAATTGAAGCAACTCCTTCAAAAATTGAAATTTAAAAGTATAAATCAAATGAACCTGGTTTGCGATAGCCTAGTCGCAATACACATTGTTTCTAATCCAGTAATTAATGAAATGACCAAACACAGAAATCAATTGTCATTTTTTCCGAGAGAAGATTCAGTTAGGATGCATTACTACCAAAATTGTCAATTCAATTGATTAACTTGCAAACATACTCACCAAATCTCTGAGGGTCCTTGAATAAATTACATTTTAACAAGCTCAGTTCATATTATTTACATGCTCCAGCTAAAGATGGAGTGTTAGAATATTCTATACAGTAGTTTGAATATTCTATATAAAATAGGCAAAATTCATAGGGGTCTAGATACATTGAACCTACTACTTGTACGACCCTTGTATTACATGTTGTACTACTATTCTAACTTGTCCTATAAATAAGCCAGAAAGTAAGAGAGTACACATTCCTCATATTCACCAATTCTATAACAGAAAAGATGAAACAGAAGGGGAAATCAAGCTGGAGAGATGACTGAACAAAAGCCCATAAAAACATGTGCATCAAAAGAAAGAGGTATATTTTAACAGAATGAAATACCAGACCTTCTCTTGCAGTACCTTGTAGTGCAGTTTCTGTTGGAATATGTCAACTCACTCCATTGAGAAAGCTTGGATATATGGGATGATAGCCAAGACCTCCTCCCTTCCCTTTATTCTTTGCATCCATGGGAATCAGTATTAATTCCCAATCTCTCTAGGAATCAGCCTATACAATAGCTGTCATAATCTTCTTAATTATTGGCTTTTAGTCCCCTGTATCAATGGGATTCAGTGTCATGTACCTCTTTATATACAAAGGTGAATTACCTTTAGTGATGAATAAAATGTTATCCTTTGGCTCTTATACCTTGTAGTGCAGTTTCTACTTTCTATCATTTGCATCGCCCTCTTCACCTTCTCCATTTCAAGTAAATAATCTTAGTCAAACGTATTAATTTTTGTGCTAATGGGATCTTGGACATGTCTGGGAATTATTGGTTGCAAGACCATTAGACAAAAGGGCTCAAGAGAGGGAGGCCTATAATCTTCTTGCATTCTGAAGAGTGAAAACAATGAATTGAAATGGCTTCAGGGTAGTTCAAGTCTACATCCAAATCCAGATTAAAACATGTTGGAAATTATAGGCTTTGGTCCAAGCTAGAGTGGGAGAGTTGTTGGGTCATTTATAAGTGTTGATAGTCAAGCTTTCATTCAAAATGCCTAAGACAATTTGGTAGGCTAATTTCAACACTTATATGGCCTTTCTTCTTCCTTTAATTTTCCAACGTGGGACTTTTTTCCTTTCATTATCTTTTCTATTTCAATACTGGCCCAATTGTGACTTGTCTTTATGTCTTTATTTTTATCCTGTGATTGTATTCCTTTTGAGTCTCAGAGGCCTCAAGTCTCCTTTTTTTTATTGCTTAGGCTGTACTCTGTTGAACCTTAAAGGCCACAAGTCGTTTGGGCCTTTTTCACTAAGCCTTCCTTTTTAAGCTTCAAGTCTTGGGCCTTTGGTCAAGTTGTCTAGGTCTTCCTCATTGAGCCTTTCTTCTTGGGCTTCAAGTCTTGGGCCTCAAATCTTCATCATTTGTGGGTTTGGCTTGTGACTGCCAACCCAACTTGCTAGGAGACTCGCTCCATTTTTTTTTTTTTTTCATCTTGGACCTTGGATATTGGATCTTTCATCGGTTGTAAAAACACAGAGCTTTGATACCATGTTGAAGATGATGGGCCTTGATCCAAGTTAAAGTAGGAGAGTTGTTGAACCATTTATAAGTTTAAAAGTTAAGCCTCTATCCAAAATATCTAAGTCAATTTGGCAGGTTATATGGTATTCTCTCTTCTTTCAACTTCTCAACGCAAGGAGAGCAGCGAAAGGCAACCCAAAAAAAAAAAAGGAAGAGACCTTAGGCCTCTAAGACTCAAAGTGAACACAAACCCAAGATAAAAATAAAGGCATGAAGGCAAGTCACAACTAGACCAGGCTAGATGGACTTGAGGAGGAATGTTGAAATAAAAAAGATAAAGAAAGAAAAAGTCTCACATAGAGAAGTTGAAGGAAGAGAGGAGACTATATAAATGTTGAAGTTAGCCTACCAAGCCTTAGGCATTTTAGACAGAGGCTTTACTGAAAACACTTAAAAATGGCTCAAAAACTATTACACTCTAACTTGGGCTAAGGTTCATCATCTTTAACAAAACACTATAAGAATCTAGAGTTCAAGCTTCCCAATTGACCATGCTTTACCTAATACCAAATGCAGTACACGCCCAGCCATTACAAATCATTATAGTGAAGAACTTAACAATCATACAAAATTCTGTTTTTAATTTCACTTTTTGTTTCCACATGGAAGCTAAAACCAAATTGAGGTATACTATGAATATAACACAATCCAATTCTAAAGAAACCATACAATTGCAGAGAAAGACTAGTTGAGAGCATAAAAGAGACAGCAACAGTGCAGAACGTCCAACACAACTCAGGTATCATTGAAGTGGTAGAAAACAACTTCTGAATGCATTAGAGAAATCTTAAATTACGGCAAGAGAGAGAGGGAGAATGGGATGATTCTGACCTCATTTTAAGCTCCAATGAATGCTCCATAAGCTCCAAGCACAAGAGAATAGAAGGGAGCAGACAAAGCATGTATACCTTAACAATGGACACTTTCATTTTGGAGTAGTCTCTGTTTGAACTTGAACTATAATCAGAGAGAGTGAGGATTGATGAGGACGAATTGAGGATGAATCATAGTAAAGTGAGATTGGAATCAAATAAAAACAAGGAGGGTGGTAAAACAAGGATAACACCACATATTTCTCATAGTAAAACAAGTAAAGGTTCATTTGCAGCAGACAGGAAGCATTTTAAAGTGATTAGACAGTTTACAGAACCAGAGCAGAAAAAGAAATATGGCTAATCACTGGGTTTTTTTCCTATAAAGTTAGTTGTACACAAATTCAAAAATCCTACAAATTAATTGACTTATTGTTTTTTCTTATATATTTTTTTAAAATTTTAATGGATTTATTCATTTTAATTATTCCATTTAATAATTTGTATACATTGCCATGATATTTTCATCAATTTCGTTCAATCTATACGAATGATAATTACAGCTAAATTTTAAAAGCAAGAGGATATATCAATCCACAAAGAACAATAGAATCTCCTATCAGAGATGAATCGCAACACAGAGGCCAGCCTTGTCAGACCCTTACGGTTCTTCCTGCACCATGAGAGGACCCTTTACATTAGAAACTACCAGAGCTAAATGTGACAGAACAATTTTAAATTTCTAAAGCAGATAGTAAGACCCTCAAATGATCATCAAGCATCAAAACCATGCATGAAGCATCAAGCATTAAAATGTAGCAAGATCAACTATTGGCACATATAACTAAAATATCTCAACAAAGTTACAATTTATGCTAGAGACATGAAACAAAAACATGGAAGCTTATATACAGAATACTGTAAGAAAAAAAAAAATCCAAGAGTTGCCTTTGCATGAACAGAATGCAGAAGAAGGCTACAATTGCCTGATTTTCCTCCCCTTCAAGGGGTCTTTAACCAATTAATGGTCAGATGATAGTTGGCATTCCATTGACGTTTTGGGAGGAGCTAAAAATACCAAACATAGGTATAAATAACTAAAAAGTTCACAAGCTTCTACAGAAGTGACATCAGTCCTTCATATTTATATCCATATTCTGATAAAAATGGAAAATATATGTTCTCAATTCCTGACGGACAATTGAACTATTGTAAAATCCACCAAGGGGATTCCATGGCAAATTATAACCCCTGGTGTATTGAACTCCTTGGTCTCCCCATCAGGATCAGTGTAAAACTTTGCTCCAGTTAGCTTCCAGGGAAAACATTATACTCCTCTTAAGGGTCCATAGTGTAATATCTATCATCAATCAAATTTTTAATTATTCTATCATTTTGTAACTGCCAGAGCTCCCCCACTGCAAAAGACTGTCAGTAACTGCTGAGACTTGTAAGCAATTTAGCAGAGATCACCAGAAGTCATGGCAAGAGCAATCCCCAGACTTAATATGATGGAACCTGTTGGCATCTCTCACAAGAAATTCACGGCCTGTTACCATGGAGACCTTTTTTGCAAAGTCATGGCAGTCTTTACATGATCTTGTATTCTTGAAAACCACAATGGGGGTCTCAGCTGTGGTGGATATGAGCCCATAGGCTATAGCTAGTCTCTCACTATGATGAATAAGCTGCTCTTTCTGTTCAGTAAAGTCATATAACACATCCTCTTCATTAACATGGTAATTTTCACCCTTACTGACAGCAACATTGAGCTGTTTTAATTTTGAGTATATCTGTTCTGTTTGAGGGTGATGTCTGTCACCTACGACAAAGCGGTGGACTTTACCTTTTAAAGTAATCCAGCTGCAGCTGACTTCCGTCCTCAAGTTCCTTTCAGCCATCATTTTTCTAAATTGAGCTGCTTCTTCCAACTTCCCAGCCAAAGCATACAAGTTGAACATGATCACATAAGTAGAAGAGTCTGACGGGTCCAATTTAAAGACATTTTCAGCTGCAATCATACCAATCTCAAGATTGCGATGGCTCCAGCATCCTCCCAACAAACTTTTCCAACTCATTGCATCTGGCTCATATGGCAGACTCCTTATCATCTCAAGTGCCTCCTGTAATAATCCAGCACGAGAGTATATATCAATCATACAATTCAAATGATCAATTGTTGGGTCCACACCAGATTCACTACTCATTGAATTAAGATACCTCTTGCCTTCTGCAACTAAACCTGAATGACTACAAGCAGTTAACACACCTAAAAATGTGACACCATTTGGCCTTACACCAGACTCCCGCATCTTGTTAAAAAGCAAAAGAGCTTCAGAGGCTTTGCCATGGTGAGCATAAGCACATATTATAGCAGTCCAAGCAACAGTATCAGGTTTATCTAAGGACAAAAATGCTTGAAGGGCATAGTCCAGTCTGCCACACTTTGAGTACATAGTGATCATAGCACTCTCTCCGCAAAGGTATGAAACTTGCCCATTTTTTATTGCATCTGCATGAATCTGAGACCCAAAAACTAGATCTGAAACAGCAGAGCATGCTTGAAAAATGTTGGTATAGATGAAGGAATTTAATTTTGCTCCTTTACTCTTGAGTGATTTAAAAATCTTAAGTGCCTCATCAAATCTACCACTTTGGCAATATCCAGTGATTATAGCACTCCATGAAAAATCATTTGGTTCACTTATGCTCTCAAATGCTTGACAAGCAGATTTAAACCTAGCACTTTTAACATAGAAGTCTACAAGTGGAGTTCCAACTGAGACCTTTGATTCCAACCCAAGTTTTACACAGTAAGCATGAATTTGCCTTCCTGTGTTCAAGTCTCCTAAAGTAGCACATGCCTTGAGTACTATTGAGAAGACATACTCATCCAACTCTACACCTTCACTTAACATCTTGGCAAATAATACCAGAGCATCCATAGCCCTTGCAGCTCGAGTATACCCCACCATCAACCCAGTGCAAGCCACAGCATTCTTTCTAGTCATCTTATTGGCAACAATTTCAGCAGCATCCAACCACCCACACTTGACATACATATTGGAGATTGATGTCTCAATTGAAGCATTGGCAGTCATCCCAATCCTTATGAGGAGAGAATGTATTTGTTTTCCAATGTCTAAGACAGAAGGATCTGTGAAGGACCCTATCAGGCTAGTCAAGATAGAAGGGCTTGGTCTGATCTTCAAAGCTAACATATCTGAGAACAATGCAATAGCCTTGCCTAGATTTCCTTCTCTAGCGTAAGCAGATATAATAATGGTCCAAGAGGACAAATCCCGATTAACCATTTCATCAAACAATCTTTCTGCATCTTTGAAACTCTCACAGTTACAATACATTTGAAGGATGTAATTGTCAGCAAACCCAGAATACTTATTAGCCATATGCTGCAGTCTGTTATGAATTAATTTTCCATCTGACAATGCTCCTAACTTTCCATGTACTTTAAAGAGCCATTCATAGGTTTCGGGACTAATGGAAAGACCATCCTCATCCATGCTTCTAATGAAATCATGAATTTCTCCAAGCTTCCCTTGTTTAGCCAAAGAAATCAAATGTAAGTTTTCAACTTGGCCTTGTTGATTTTTAGGGGTCCTCACTGAAGAATGAGTGCATTTCAGAGAAACCCATGAAGGGATTTGAGCAAAATTAGCCGGTCTTACATCAAAAGTCCTATCATGAGATACCACTACTGGTGAAGAACTGGAAAATAGCAAAGAGCACTGGCAAGTTATTGAAGACATTTAACTTGTTGGTGAATCAAAACCCCACAATGAAACAATGTGTCCTTGTACAACCTTTGCTATATCCAACAAAGAGAACCCAATCTGGAAAAGTAAAAAGGAAAAAGAAAGAGAAAAAAAAATTAATGCTGCAGATCATAATAGATAGGAACCAAGCTGGACCCAATACAACCTAACCAACACAATTATATATGATTCATGCAATGCAATATTGATCTGATACATTAAAATTAAAAAATACTGATCCAATTTGGGATTTAAAATTAAAAAACAACACCACCCCCCCCCCCCCCCCTCCCGGGGTTGGTGTTGTGGGAGGGATTTTAAGAGCCAGATGGAGAATACTAGCTTAGGTCAAGCTAATATGGTCTGTTGCACACTCTTTAGGGATATTACAAAAAAGGTCTAAATATTCCTTCAAGAATTAGGCCAGGCTTCTATGTTACATAAAAAGGTAATAATAAACTCGACAATTGGTCGTTGTAACATGACCCACATTTCTTCAAACTTTTCATTGATATTAGTGTTGAGATCCTTGGCTTGATTACTGTCCCAAGTTGTCCAATGCATACAAGATTATGATATTTGCCTTACTTTTTGTTGCCAGTAGCTTGTCATTAAGTTCAGCAACATTAGTGATAGGCAGCATGCAGCATTCGTTTTTTTCCCCATTGGTGAAAAATTCCTGGAAAGTGAACATTATCATGTGCTGGATACTAACAGCAGACCCTGCTGAAGTGAAAATAGTGTAGTAGAAGCTGACATTTTCTTTTGTAAAAAATGACAAAAGATTAATTCATTTGTGGAAACAAGTATGATGGATTTATGTCTATGAAGCTAATTACATGCCAGGAGACACAAGCAGTAGAGCTGGAAGTGATGACCATTGGAAGACGCAGAACGAAAAGCATGAATCGATGCTAAACTAGACAGAGACAGTTGAATATCAATAATATAATCATTATCCTTTCATCCACCAAGAACCCAGCTAGAAAGCTGTTTAAATTTTAAATTATGAAAAATAGAACTCAGGTTCTTCAGAGGAAACTTTGACAAGAAAACCAAAGGAAACAAAAAAAAAAGATAGAAGATGTACCTCTGGTTGCGGAGTTCACAGTGATAGAGAGAAAGAACCGAAAGGGCCAACCTGGGGCTCACCGACCCAGAAGCAGAACATGAAGAATAGCCATTACGCTTTAAATTGGAGAAGAAATAGGGAGAACCCAGAATGAGACCATGACTGAGAGTAGGAGAGAATAAGTGTGGGTTTTCTGGGTCTCTGTACAGCCGAAAAAGATGCCTTCTTTCTTCTTGCCCCAAAATGTGTATGGCAGAGAAGGAAGAAAATGATAATTCAACCTCTGAGGTAACAACGCATCTGATTCTTACAAGAATTGCAATTTGGAAAGACTATCACAGGAGTTCGGGCACAGCCGCTCGGCACAAGGGAGAGATTACAATAGTAGTTGAATTGAGACTTGAATATGCATGATGATACAGATAAATGACGAAAACCTATTTTGGTCGCCCGCTCATAATTCGTTCTTTCTTTTGGTCCCTCAGTTAGTTAAAAATTCAAATTGGTCCTCCGCTCAAAGCATGGTTAACCAAGTTAGTCTCTATTAAATTTCCATGTAAAAATTGCTGACTTAGTGGTTAAATGCTGGCATGTACTATAAAAAAAATTTACTTAGTGGACTCCACATATTAGCGGACTCAACATGCTTTTTTTTTTTTTTTTTGCACAACACATCCATTGTCTCTCCAATATCGACACTTTCGAAGCAGCCAACTAAACCCACCAATTGTCAGAGCAGAACCCATCGTCTGTCGGACCAAAACCAACCACCGACGTCTGTTCTTCTAGTCACACCGTGTAGCCTCTTTTGTACTTCCAATCTAGTCGAATTTGTTATCCCAGTCACATTAGGTAGCAAAAAATTGGATGGTCGAATATGCTCTTCCAGTTGAATATGTTTTCTTCTTTTAGTCTACAGAGGTAACATATGAGTGTGCACGTAGTAGGACCACTCTTTTGTTAGAAAGGGCTACAGTGAAGAATAAAAAAAATTCATGGTGGGAGCCAATTTCTATTCAATTACTGTTATGTGCACAAGGTGGGGTATTTTATATTGTAAATGGTAGTTTAATCAATGTATTGTAATCCCAAAGCTTTCTGAGTTGAAGAAAATATATTGGGTTGGAAGAAAATTTCGCAACACTAGTAGAAGCATTGAAGAAAATTCTACAACACCAGCATTTGAGTTAAAGAAAATATTTTAATCGGATTAATGTTTTCTTTTTGTTATAATAGTAGAAGCGTTTTTGGACTATGTTTAAGGTCAATTTTATCTAACAATTTTGAAGACCCATTCTGCTACATTGACATAATATATGTAAGATTGTATTTTTAGAGTACCAGAAAAATTAAACCAAATTGTCATCTCTTCTTTTCAAACATAACCATTTTACTTTGGTGTTCGTATTGTCATATTTGGTGGGCCCTGCTCATGATTTTCTATTTGGTTTACCACTATATATATATATATTTCATTTACGTAAATATGTATTAATACCAGAGAAAGTCTGAAACTGCTAGAAAGAAAAAAGTAATATAATATACTACTCATGAGCATCTAAAAGGCATAGAACATTCTATGGGTAAATCACTATTAAGTAACTTATATATTAAATTCACAACTAAATTTATTACATAAACTTAGTATCAAATAATCATCCAACCATTTTAGGGGCTAATGATTTAGAAGTTGATAAACTTCTTTTTTGGGAAGCTCTCCACAGTCTCCCTCAAGCTCACTTCCAATGGGGTAAATTCTATTCCCCAGCTTTGTCTATTCTGTTGAAACCTGATACTTTGGCATGTAGGGCGTATCGTCCTCACACCTATGAAGTTTATGGAGATACCAAGACAGGGAATTAGCAAAATTCAACCATAAATTATATAAATACCCAGATATGGCAAACGTAAAAGTGCAAAAGAGTAGGATCACCCAATATGATTAAGGATTATAATCAAAAGCAATTATCAAGTCTGATGAACGGGTTATCATCAAGCAATTTTAAAGCAATTCATCTACTTAAAAAGAGGTCACTAAGTGAATCTCACTAGTTTAGGCAACATCTTTCGTATTGATCCATCCGAAACTAAAATTTGGAAATGTTTGTGCACTTGCATCAAACCAAGCATGGGGGATTATCTATAAGGAGGAACACTACAATTCTTGTCTAGGGCTAAAACGGGGGTCTATATAACAGACATTTAGGCCAACAAATTTTTCTCAAAAAAACTAAATTAAATCTTTTCCAATTCATCTCCTGCAGCAAATTTAATATTCAACCTTTTCCAATTCACCAATAACATAGAAATCAATCTCCTATTTGTAAAGAGATTTAGACATACACAAGGCATCCATGAAGGGGCTAGAATCGAGATCCAAAATGTATGCAAAAGAATGAAATTTCAGGAAAATAAATACTCATCCATTCAGACTATGTTTAAAATCCAATGTCTTAGTATTGAAATTGTAAGTCATATTTGTATGCGAATCAATGCAAATGGACAAAATAAGAGAAAATCTGTAGATCTAACACATCTCAATCTTGAATAGGCAAAAATGGTGGGATACGATGGCAACATATAATGCAGATCTAAAGCATCTCAACCTATATGACAACAAATCGAAGCAAGATTTCAAGAATCTAACCTTACATTTTTGGTCAGGTTAATAATGGGTCTTCCTATCATATCCGAAAATAAAAAATGTCAAGCTGGGATATTGAGTCAACTGATGATGTCAAGTCCACTAGGTAAATTTTTTTTCTAACTCAAAGGATAACCGTACACATCAGCACTTAACCTCTATATTAGCATATTTTGGATGGAAATTTAATAGAGGGATTAACTTGGTTAACCATGCTATAAGTGGAGGACTAATTTAGATTTTTGACTGAATGAAAGACCAAAATAGAGAATGAGTTATGAATGGGGGACTAAAATTGGGTTTTTGTCATAGATAAATATAAATCTTTTATTTTGTCCAAAAAAATATAAGTTTTATTATCAAACAGTGACAATTATTTTGGCAAGTTAAATACTGATCCTAAGGCAAAAATAGAGAAAAATATATTTTTTGTTTCCTCACTTATTACAATATTATTATTTAGGTCTCTAACTTATTAAAATATCTAAACTAATTATCCATTCATTAAAAAATATCACACTTAGTCTTTTACTTTTAAAAAATTACCAAATTTAGTAATTCTATTAAACCATAAACTTTAAATTTAAAATACTAAATCTCATATTTTTTAAAAAAATGAGAAATCAAATATGACATTTTCCAATGAGTGAGGGATTATTTTAAATATTTCAATGAATGAAATGATAATTTTGTTATAAGTAAAGGATTAAAAATATATTTTACTTGGCAAAAATGTCTTACACATTGCTTTTTGATATTTAAATGTTATTGCAAATATTATTTTTATGTTATCTTATATGTCTATAAAAACTTTTTAATATCTTTTTTACTATTAATTTTATTCAAATTTTTAAGGGAACTAGATAGAACATGTAAACGCGAAGATGAATTCAGCCAAATTCATATTTATTTCAATAGCAGTGGTGACATTTTCATATGTGGTTTCCTTTTAAGAAGGAGATGAGAATAAAGTCATTTATAGGACTTGAATCCTAAAATTTGGTCAAATATTAGGACTGTCTATTCATGTGTTCAACAAATTCGATTTTACATATTGTTACTAGTTTTTATGGATTGCAATTAAAAAATATCAAGAATTTTTACGAACATGTAATGTTGTCTTAATTTCAAATTCCAAACTAAAATTAAAATTGTCCTCAGTTTCCCATTTAATTAGATTTTTGCCATTAGCAATTATTTGCATAGAGAGGTGGTCATTTGCAGACTTTGTTATTTGACGGCAAGAGGCAGAATGTCCTTACCAGCTTTTCATTTTGAAAGTTTACTAACATGAGACCCAGCGGGCGAACCGGGAGCACAAAATTCTTTTCTAATTTTTGCATATTTTATTTTTTAAAAATTATATTTTAATATTATTTTTTTAAAATAAAATAATTTTATTTAAACTAAATAAGATTAATTTACTAACAATATCTTAACTTTTTCCTTCTTACATTTAAAGGTAACTTTAACATATTGTACTATATATTACTCTTTATTTTATTAATAATTTCATTATCTAAGTACCTATGAAAATATTTATATTTGTTCATTATTTATATAATGCATAATAAAAATATACTGAACAAAATATACCATCACTTGACAACATCATGATAGTTCAATAAACAACCCAATATAGTATTTTGAAGGAAGTAGATAAGTTTATAAGATAAAACATTAAAATTTATAACTTTCAATTTATAAAAATATATGTATAGAGGATTATAAATATTATTTTATCCATTATCATTTAAAAAATTTATTTTAGCATTTATAGGGACAATTGCTCAAGGTCTAACTAAAAATATATATTGACATTTAAACTTAGTTATGTTTTACTTATTTACTGTAATATTACAATTTACAAAAATGTATCAAATATTTACACATAAATTATATATAAAATTACATACTAATACATATGTGAATTTAATGGGTTCAAGTTAATGTGTCAAATAATAAAACAAAATAAGATGATCCAATCATCAAGTTCAGTAATTTCAATGGGTTCAAAAAATAAAATATACGGGATAAAAATATTAAAATTTAATACAATATACATATATGTGGCTCTGCCATTGTTGAGAGCATTTACAATTCCTTCCCCTACTGAGTTTAGGAATCCAAGACTCACACTAGACTTATTAAAGTTGAAAATCAAGTGGATCGAAAAGTAAAAATTGTTTAAGTAGCTAAAGATGGTAAGTATTATGGAAGATATGATAAATTAGACAACACCCAAGTCCATTTGCTAAATTTCATAAGAAACACGGCATATGTGCTCAATATACAATGTCAAGTACACTATAGCAAAACGTTGTATCAAAAATACACATCAGAGCATTAATAGATATAGTAAGGAGTATGTTAAGTGACTCATTATTACTCATCTCACTATGGATGTATGCTTTGAAAACTGTCATGTATGTGTTAAATAGGGTTCCTAGTATGACAGTTCCAAAGACATATTTTTAATTGTGTATTAGTAGGAAACCTAGTTTAAGTCATCTACATGTTTCGGGTTGCCAAACAAGATTAAGAATATACAACCTACAAGAATGAAAACTGAATGCAAGAACAACCAGTGGATATTTCATTAGTTATCTAAAAAAATCTAAGGGATATATATTTTATTGTCCTAACCATATCACAAAAACTTTTGAAACTGAAAATGTCAAGTTCATTGAAAATGGTGAAACTAATGAGAATAAAGTTCACAAAATGTGAAAATTCTAGAAATAAGAATGCAAGTTCTATTAATTTGTAATTCTTCTAAAGTATTTATTCTTCAAATTGTTAAACCATAAAACAATAAATAAGAACAATAAGTGAATGATCCCATTGTTCACAATACATGAGCCATAAGAAGTAGTATTAAAAAGATCCCAAAGGGAGAGAAGACCAGCTATCTCTAACAATTATGTGGTTCATTTACAAGAGTTAAAAGATGACGTAGGAATAAATAAGATCAATTTTTGTTTTCACAAGCCCTTAATAATGATAATGCTGAAAAATGGTCAGATGCCATGAAGGAAGAGTTAAAATCAATGGAACATAATGAGATCATGTAAAGCTACCTGAATGTTGTAAGAGAATCATACGTAAATGGGTTTTTAATGTCAAATGTAATTCTCATATCAACCTTGAATGCTATAAGGCTAGACTTAATTGCCAAAAGTTTTAATCCAAAAAATAATGTTAATTATAAGAAGACATTTATTAGTCTATTAGAAAGACTCTTTCAGAATTATCATGGCATTAGTAGCTTATTATGATTTAAAGCTACATCAAATGGATGTGAAAATTGTCTTTCTCAGTGGAAATTTAAAGAAAGAAGTTTACATGGACCAACCAATAGGGTTTTTAGTTGAATGAAAGGAACATATGGTGTTTAAACTAAAGAAATCAATATACATATTTAAACAAACTTATAAGCAATGGTATCTCAAATTCAATGATACTAATGCATACAAAGAAAGTTCTTAGATACTTGCAAGAAATTAAGGATTGTATGTCTGTGCAAATATTTAGATTCAGCTTTGTAATTACAAGGTAATCCACTTGTATCTTTGGCTAAAAAGTGCGCAATGAACAATGAGTTTGTAGCATGCTTAGAGAACTATTTCATGGTGCTAAGTATATGGAATTGAAATACTCTATTGTTAAAAAAAGTTCAGAAACATACAATATCAATAGAACATATTAGCACTAACTTTATTTTGGTTGACCTTTTAACAAAAGGTTTACTGTCTAAGACATTTAAGGATCATGTCATAAATAGGGACATTATTGATAATAAGGATGGTTGAACATTATTATTAATGTGTCATGTATTTTGACATCGTGAGCTCATTATTAGATTTGTTTTTTATTTAACTACTAATTAAGTATTGTTAACATGAATGAATCAGAATAATGATAATAGGTTTTGTCTTTATTAAAGACACTATATTCAGCCAATTATATACTTCTCACTTATAGGTCATAACAAAGAGAAGGGATTTGTTTGTATTATATAGAAGAGAATATGTCGAATACATGATGTACAACTGCTTTGACTCATAATAATTCTTATTTTTATCTATGATGAATGATATGATCAATGTATAAAAAATTAGTCATTTCTAAGCACATTATAGTTTTATTTGACCATGAAGGAATGCAATATCACATGAACCAAGTGAGAAAATGTAAAACTTAAGTGACCCGAGTGTCATTGATTAAGTAATTAATTGGTTAAATAAATAATTAGTTAAATGGGCTAATTTCTAATTAATTAATTGAGAACTAATTTTATCATGTTTATCTGTATTTAACCATAGGAGTGGTTATTAAGATATCTGATAATTTGAAAATTAAAGTTATTAGATAATAAATGGTTATCAAATAAGCATGATCATTATCAAATAATAAATATTAATTTGGAAACTAATCCCTATCTCTGTCCATAAATAGAGTCTACGTGTTCTCTCTTTATTAATTATTAATGTACATGTAAACTAAGAGAGGCTAAGAGATAGGAACAAATACAGTTCCCCTCTTATACTCTTCTAAGTTTAGGAATCCAAAGACTCAAGCCAGACTTAAGCAATTGAGGAATGGATCAAAGTATAGATTATTTCCTAATTTGATAATGTATATTGTATGGTGTATACAAATTTATGAGTTTATAAAATTTCGTAAATTATAATTGACTAAAGATTTAAATCATCAGTATTAGATAAAAATTAAGGAAGACTTTCATTCCAACCATTCTTTTTTGATTAAATATTCTTTTTTAAAATAAACAATGTTATTGAAATCATTGCACATAAGTGGTTTCAAAGACAAACAATCTCCATCCTTAATTGGATAACCAGATTAGTGAGAAAACCATGTCTAAGTCTTTATTTTGTGATTGGTGATTACTAACTTTAGTCTATTGGTTCCAATTCTACTTGAATTGCAATGGCCTAAGGTATGTTGATTTCTACTTTATAACACAAGTTTACAAGCATTTAACGTATTCACATCAAATTAGGATAGTAATTTACATAGTCTATTGAAACTTTTGACTAGAGTTTTGGTTCATATCTTGTACGGAGATTTCATAATGGATGTTTACTCTACATATGGTATCAAGCCCTATGTTTAAATTACCTTTGCTTAGCATTAGTTTTTATGCCTTATAAGGGATTGGTATGTTGGTTTTAAATTCATATTAGAAACATTGTATGCCTTACTCTTTTTAGTTTTATGATGGTAGAAACTTGAGTTCATAGTTGTTAAACTTATGAGTTTAGGTATGCTTGGAAGAGTTTATCTTTAGTAATATTTAGCTATTAAAATATATTAGTTGAAATATAATATGCAACATAAAACTTATTCAAATATTGATTATACTTAATATAACAAAATGAATGAGGAATAGCCTTATAAAACTAAAAAAAAATGTAAAAGAAAAAAGTGTAAATTTGTCTCCTATACCAAAAAAGAATAGTAAGAATGATTTTACAATCTAATTTTAAATATTTAATTGCACTCATAATATTTAAAAATTCTCCAATTATCTTTTAAATAGATATTAACAAAAATTAATGGCTATAAATTTTATTTTTTTTACATTGTGAAATTTTCCAACATTTTAACAACAAATATATTTAAAATGTGTTATATAGTATGTAATAATACAAGTTGGTCCAAAAAAACAACTATAAGCATTTATATTGATGGTTAATGGTTAGAGTCTTCATGTTGCCATTTTCCCCCAAGTAGAACTTGAAAAACCCTTATATATAAACTTTGGCATAGATATATTGATTGCAAATGTTGGCTAAATGGAGGAATTACTAGCATGTATAAAGGGTAGTGTGGCTTTGACACTCCTGGAAGCTTTCAAATTTTGCTGAAACTTCGAGCTTTAGAAGGAATGGTCCAACTTATTCTTCTTGTCATAGTGACAATTTCTTATTGCTGCAACTTTAAGGTTTTACAATCTCAAGTTGCAAAACCTAGAGTTAAACACTATAGCACCCAAATTTATAGGTTATTGTGTAATTTTTTCTTAATTTCTATCTAATTGTGATGATAGAAATATTCAATCAATCATAATTTACAAAATATTGGGAACTAATAAATTTTCACATGCCATAGAATATACATTGAGTTTAGGAAAAAAATCAATACCTTGATCCTTTGCTTAATTGCATAATCCTTTTATTCCTAAACTCAAAAGAAAATTATAAGAAAGGAATTGTGTCTTCATCTCTTAGCTTCGCTAAATTTATATGTGCATTAGTTATGGATAAATAAAGAGAGCACGTAACTTGTGTTTATGGGTAGAGATAGGAAATTGTTTCTAGATAAACATTTATTATCAGATAACGATCATGATTATCTAATAACCATTTATTATCTAATAATTTCAAATTTCAAATTATTATATAACTACTTGTTAACCACTCCCATCAAGTGGTTAGTTATATATAAACATGAGGAAACTACTTTTCAATTAATTAATTAGAAATTAGCCCATTTGATAGTTATTTATCTAACTAATTAATTACTTAATCAATATTAAGCCACTTAAATCTTACATTCACTCACTTGGTTTATGTAATATTGCCTTCTTTAATGGTCAAATATATCATAATGCACATTGAATTGGCTAATTTCTTTTACATTGATTGCAATGTTGTAAATAAGAATAAAAACTAATATGAGTGTGGTTGTACATCATTTATTCAACATACTCCCTTCCATGTACTACAATACAAGTTCCTTCTCCTTATCATGACCTATAAGTGAAAAGTATATAATTGACCCAACATAATGTCTTTAATAAACACAAAACTTGATATTATCATTATGATTCATTCATGTATACAATACTTAAATAACACAATTGTAAACATATCCATTAGAAAGTTCCTACTATAATAGTGTTCAATTGTCTTTATTATCAATAATGTCCATATTTATGACATGATCCTTAAATTTCTTAGGTTGTATCATAAGATTTGTGCTAATATGTTCTATTAACATTGTATGTTTTTGAATTTCTTCTTTAACAATTGAATATTTCAATTCCATATACTTATCACCTTGAAATACTTGTCATCTTTAAATAAAGATAATTACAAAATTATTACAATCAGTTTTCAGTGCTTAACAATACTATCAATAATTCCAAGTCCTGAAATCAAGTTTTGCAATTATAAATTATGAGTAGTGTTTTCAAAGCATGTCACAAGCTCATCTTTCATTAGATGCTTTTCTAGCCAAAGATACAAGTAAATTCCCTTGTATCAACCAAGTAGAATCTAAATATCTATACAAGTAAATGATCTTTAATTCCTTGTAAGTACCTGAGAACTTTTTTTACATACATTAGACTTGTAGCAACATATGCACAAGGAATTCATTAGCAGCAAGTAAAATATCATCAACATACAAAATAAAAAATATATAAAATTTCCCATTGACTTTTAGATATATACACCTTTTTTTAAATCTAAAGGTAACAACAATATTATTAAACTTAAAATACCATTGCCTAGAAGCTTGTTTAAATATGTACAATGATTTCTTTAGTTTATACACCATATGTTCCTTTGTTTAACCAAAAACCTCATTGTTTGGTCCATGTAAACTTCTTGCTCTAAATTTTCGTTGAGAAATGTAGCTTTCACATATACTTGATTTAGCTTTAAATCATAATGAGCTACCATTGCTATGATAATTCTAAATGAATTTTTCATAGAAATGTTGCATGCAAAATGCCACGGTGCAAGTTTACACCATCAACAAGTAATACGATAAAGGAAAAATGAGTGTTATCCCCTTGGAACTCTTGTTAAAGCCTTAATAAAGTACAAATGCTATCGTGATAACCATATCCAAGCTAATCACAATATTCAATTTAATTAAGAAAGAAAATGATGCAAAATAACTAGTAGAGCGAGACTAAGAGATTGAATATATATCAAAGAAAACTCCCTCGGATTATAGTCTAATTTGGCATTTTGATTGCTATACAACTACTTTTCTAACTTAAATTCAATGCTTATGAGCTAGTCTAAACCTCTAATTTCATCATAATAATTTGTTGATCCCTTATAAATTCTTTTACTTTAATTTAATTCCCTATATTTATATGAGAATACAATTTAAGTGGTGCAATACATATAACTAATCACAACTCTACTTGACCAGTAGGTATATATCTATCCTAAAGGCAAATTGAGTTAATTCAAACAATTAATTAACATCAATCAAGCAGTATGTAGTCCTATGACTAAATTAGGGCTTCTCTTTCAAGAATCCCTAATAAACCCTAATTGATGGCCAAGCAAAAAGGACACGATGCAAAATTGAACTAAATAAACACATTTACAATGAAATTCAAGAAGAAAAGTAATAATAATCATTAATCTACATGCCAATTAGTCATAATCCTAGAGAAAGAAAATGTAGTCTAGCATATTTAAAGTTATAATCAAGCTCATCTTAGAAAACATAGTAAAGAAGAAGGAAAAGAGAAGAGGAAGAGAAGAAAATATGTTTCTGTTGTTTTAATTGGTTCCTTTCTTGATTTCTTTGCCAAGAATGCCTTCCTCCAAGCTTAGTTGCCCTCTAAGTTGCCTTTTTAATGTCCCTCTATCTCAAGAGTCTTTCCCTCCTTTGAAAAGCCCTTAAAATCTCAGTTAAATTAGCCTCCACCCTGAAAAGATAGACTTTCCCTTCATTTACTACATTCAGGCGCTTAGGCTTTAGTTTACAATGCCTAAGCATAAACTCTCCAGTTGATATGCATGTTCTGGTGCCTAAGCTTCAAATTTTGGCACTTAGGCACTAACTTTTTGGCATTTTTGGATATCTTAGTGCGTAGGCTTCAATTTCTAAAAAATTCCACAATGTAAGTGTACACCATCAACAAATTATATAGTGGTGGAAAAAATGAGTGTCTTCCTCTAGGAATTTTTGTTAAAGCCTTAACATAGTACAAATGCTATCACAATAACCTTATCCAAGCTAATCACAATATTTAATTTAATTGAGATAGAAAATGACACAAAAGAACTAATAGAGCGAGACTAAGAGGTATGAGAATATATCAAAGAAAACTCCCTCAAATTATAGTCTAATTTGGCATTTTGATTGCTATACAACTACTTTTCTAACTTGAATTCAATGCTCATGAGTTAGTCTAAGCCTCTAATTTTATTATAAGAATCTATCGATCCCTTATAAATTCTTTCACATTAATTCAATTCCCTATATTTCTTTAAGAATCTAATTAAAGTGATGTAATACATATAGCTAATCACAAATCCGCTTGACCAGTAGGTATATGTTCATCCTAAAGGCAAATTGAGTTAATTCAAGCAATTAATTATCATCAATCAAGTAGTATTTAGTCTTATGACTAAATTAGGCTTATCTTTCAAGAATCCCTAAATCCTTAATATAAACCCTAATTGATGGCCAAGCAAAGAGGGCCCAATGCAAAATTAAACTAAATAAACTTATTCACAATGAAATTCAAGAAGAAAAGTAACAATAATCGTCAATGTACATGCCAATTAGTCATAATCCTAAAGAAAGAAAACATAGTCTAGCATATTTAGAGTTACAATCAAGTTTATTTCAAAAAACATAGTAAAAAAGAAGAAAAAAAGAAGAGGAAGAAAAGAAAATGTGTTTTCGTCACTTTAATTAATTCATTTCTTGATCACTCCACCAAGAATGCCCTCTTCCAAGCTTTATTGCCCTCCAAGTTGATTTCTTAGTGTCCCTCTATCTCCAAAGTCTCTCCCTCTTTTAAAAAATCCTCAAAATCTCAGTTAAATTGGCCTCCTGCTTGAAAAGACAAACATGCCCTTCATTTATTGAGTTCTAGCACTTTAACGCTAACTCTAGGGTTGATTTGCACATTCTGGTGCCTAAGCACCATCTTTTTAGCATTTATAGTTATCATGGTGCGTAAGCTTCAGTTTTTGGAGCTAAGCACCAACTTTCTAGAACTTTTGGACTTTTTGGTGCCTAGGCTCCAGTTCTTAGTACCTAGCGCCAAATCATAGCCTATTGGACCAGATTTACTATTTTGGCCATAACTTTGTATTCAAATATCAGAATTTGGTGAATCACTACTCATTAGAAAGGTCTTAAAGAGATTTACAACTTCCCATGAAATAATCATATCCAAATTATGATATCTAAGGGTCTAAAAGTTACCTTAAAGTTGATATATTCACTTTCTTGATGCCAAAACACTCCGTTCTTCCATCCAAGGCCTGCTCAAAATATGGAAACAACATGAGAAACTTCAAATTGCTAGGACTTAAACATGTAAATCATCAACACAAGACTAAAACAACTTAAACAACCATGAATCCTAAATTCTAAATTCGAAAGCCTAAGCTAACAAAAAATGACTCAAACTTTAACTAAAACTAATAAGATTACACCATGATAAAGTATGAAAATGACTTGAATAACTCCATTTTCATAGAGTTTTCAAGAAATTAATGAAAATGTCTCATAGTCAACACTATCTTTCTGAGCAAAATCTTTGACAGCAAGTCTAAACTTATAACATCCAAGGTTGCCATGAGAGTTACATTTGATCTTAAAGACCCATTTGCATTCGACTCACTTATAACCTTCAGTTAACACTACAAGGTCCCATTATATTCCATATATTTCAACTATTCTTTTCATGGCATATAATCAATTATTAGCATTATCACTATTAATGGCTTGTGAAAATGAAACTGGATCATTATTAATTTCTAAGTCTAACTTTTGACTTTTGTAAGTAAACTACATAATCATTCAAGATAGTTGGTCTATATTTCTTATAGGATCTTTTTAATACTATCTCTTGTGGCTCATCTATTATAAGTTCATTATAAACAATGGAATCATTAATATGTTGTTCTTTTTCATTGTTACGTAGTCCAACAATGTGAAGAACAACTACCTTAAAATAATTGCAAATTAATGAAACTTGCACTCTTATTTCCTTAATTTCCATATCTTGTGGAACTCCACTCTCCTTAATTTCACCATTTTCAAATAACTTTACATTTTTAGTTTCAACAATACTTGTGCTATGGTTAGGATAATAAAATATGTATCCCTTATATTTTTCTAAATAACCAATGAAATATCCACTGATTGTTCCTAAAAATACTAATTGGATAAAAAATATCTAATACATCTAAATGATATACAATGTTTAGGATTAAACGATAAGTCTCGATGACTTCCACTAGAGTTTTCATTCTATTTCCCATGAAGATAAATTTAATCATTATTAGCAATTATATATGTCATAATCTAACATATTTGCTATAATTGGATATGAACTTAGAAAAAAAAAAATCCATTACTTGATCCATTGCTTAATTACTTAAGACTAATGTGAACCATTAGATTCTTAAACTCAAAAAAGAACTACAAGAAGGGAGGAACTATGTTTTTATCTTTTAGCCTCTCTTAATTGAATTTGGATCCCCTCTAGTTACTGGAGGAGACTATTTTCTCTTGTAAAATAGAGATCATTGGATAGAAATCTAACGGTTTAAAATTTTTATCGATGACCACGAGCGGTCATAGGTTACTTTTTTATCTTTGAATCTAAACTATTTAATCTTCATATAACACCCATATCTATTACTAGAGAATCTCTAATAATAGACCCTACTGCAAGTGATCATATCGCCTCTTAATTTACATGTGCATTAGTGATGGATAAGGAGAGAGCATATAACCCCTATTTATAGGCAGAGATAGAGATCATTTTCTAAATAAATATTTATTATCATATAATAATAATTATTATTTGATAATAATTTATTATCTAATAGTTTCAAATTTCAAATTATTGAATAACTACTTATTTATCACTTCCATCAAGTGGCTAGTTACAAATAAATATGAGAAAATTACTTCTTAATTAACCAATTAGAAATTAGCTTATTTAATAATTATTTATCTAACCAATTAATTACTTAATTAATATCACTTAGGCCACTTAAGTCTTACATGTGCCCATCAAAATAAAAGTGGCACCATAGCGATGCCCTATGTAATCATGGCATCTGTCGTAACCGACCTTTCGGCGGGATGGAATTAAAATAGGTTTAAAACCGATTCCCAAAAATAGAATGTTGAAAATCAATTTTATTAGGAGTCGCCACCAAAATTTTTAACGAAAAACTTTGGAAAACCAATTTAAATAAAACAAACGAAAAAAGAGGCGAAATGGTCTGCGAGGTCAGAGATGGGTTCGGGAGTCTATTTGAGTGTGGGGAAGGTGTTAGGCACCCCACAACACCTACCCATAAGGACGGTTACCTTAAACTAATTAGTTGAAATAGAATATGACCTTTAATTAATCTCAATTACCCTTTTATTGACATGGATGCACGTTAGACATAGAAGACAAAAAAGCGAAAATGCATGCAAATTGATGAATATTTACAAAGGACGGACTTGACCTAGGATGAAAGCCTAGGGCCTACGTACCCCGTGAGAGGGATCAAAGTCCACATAGTTTGACCAAAAGGCATTTTTGAGATTGGTGGTTTTTTCTATTTGTGATGAGAGTAGGAGGATTTTAATTAAAACAGATCATTGTAAACAAAACGGGATAGGAATTTGGTTTGTATGTTTTAATTTACTACAATCTGATTAACCTCGTTCTCCTAAACTCATCACATTTTCTCTTTTAAAAATTTTTTTGTCGATTTTATTATTATTATTTTTTGAGTTTTGAGAGTTTATATTTCGGGAATTAATGCCTAATTTATAATGAAAGGAATATATTTTTTTATTTTATGAATTTTTGAATTTATTGTTGGTAAATATTGATTATTATTATTGTTGATTATTGGTAGACAATTTAATTTAAGTGCTATTATTTATTTGTTTATCTGTTTGTCTTTGAACAAATATATGCTAATTTCAGGTTCTATGGAGATTAAAATCTCACACGAGCCCGGAAAGTCGAGGAGAGACAAGTATTCTCACACGATTCATTTTGCATAAATATTTAATCAAAGTTAATATTTAATTATTGTCCATTTATTCATTTTTGTATTATTATTAATATTATTATTATTTCGGAATTAATTATAGGGATTTAAGGAGATTAGAACCTCACATAATCCCACGCAATCGAGGAGAACGATATTCTCACACGATAATTTTGCAAATAACGGGAAACAGCATATTAAAGCAAGCATTTTGATTATGATTATTATTATGATTTAATCAAAATTAATATTTAATTATCATTCATTTATTTTCCACCATTCACCCATTAATATTTCATTAATATTATTGTTACTTTTCAATTATTCAATCCATTGTAGGGATTTAAGGAGATTAATATCTCACATAATCCCCAGTAATCGAGGAGAACAAAATTCTCACACGATAATTTTATCCACCATGACAACATTAATTATCATTCAATTATTTTTCTCCATTCCTTCATTAATATTTCATTAATATATATTGTCATTCCTTTATTTTTTCACCATTTATTCATTAATATTTCATTAATATTAATTGTCACTTTTCCATTATTCAACTAATTGTAAGGATTTAAGGAGATTAACATCTCACATAACCCCCGGTAATCGAGGAGAACAAAATTCTCACATGATAATTTTATCCATCATGACGATATTTACTAATTGTCATTCAATTATTTTTTAACATTCCTTCATTAATATTTCATTAATATTAATTGTCTTCCAATTATTTAATTCATTGTAGAGATTTAAGGAGATTAATATCTCACATAATCCCCAGTAATCGAGGAAAACAAAATTCTCACACGATAATTTTATCCACTATGACAATATTAATTATCATTCAATTATTTTTCACCATTCCTTCATTAATATTTCATTAACATTAATTGTCTTCCAATTATTTAATTAGTTGCAAGGATTTAAAGAGATTAAAAAAACTCACATAATCCCCGGCAATCAAGAACAAAATTCTCACATGCTAATTTTATACGTAATAGCCATAATTAATCAAAGTTAATGTTTAAACAATTGTAATAAACAAAACTAAACAAATTTAAACAAGTGAACAGTAGCATCTCATATTAGAATACGTGAACAGTGCACATGCATGAGATTGTCTTGAAAGAATTCAAATGAACAGTGACAACATGCAAAATTCTCGGCCAAGACATAACGTGCAGCCATACTTGGCGTTTTCAACTCCTCCCTTGTGCTCCAATGAAGAAGGACCTTCTCCTCCTCACTCACCAATGGAAGATGGACCTCCAACAGCCCCCCAAAGTGGCTGGTCTCGGCTGGAAGTGCAGAAACAGACAGCTTCGTTGGAGTTTTCTGGTTGGTTCCAGCGTTGGAAACTCTGCAGAATGTGCCTCTACTTCTCGACTGGAAGGTGGTGGCTGAAAGCTACCCTTCTTCTCCACACTTTCTCTTCTTCTTTGTGCTCCCTAAGTTCTCCTCTGTTTACCTCTATTTTTTGAGCTCAAAACAGAGTTTTTTCTCCTCCATGGTTCAGCTTCTATCCCTCCTTTTGCTGCCACTTTGTTTTGCATTCAGACTTCCTTATTTTTGCACATCATTTTGGCATCCAACTCTCCATTTTTCTGCTCCTTGGATGGTCTGAACTTCAGCTCCTTTTCACTCCACGATTTGGGACGTTGCTCCACGGTTTTTTTGCACGTTGGACAACTTCGTTCAGCTCTCGGTTTCACTCAGTTTTTAGTTCGATTTCTCTGCTATTTTTTCCTCACGTGGCTGCCTTGCTTTCTTGCTTCGTTTAGCTTTGTTTCTCCCTCACATTGCTGATTCCACTTTCTTCTTTCTTTCAACGTTGTTTCCTCTCGGTTTGTTGCTGGTTTCATTGCTCTCCCTTTCTTCTTCAGCTCTTCTTCCCTTCTCGGTCACGTGGCTCTCCCTTTCAGCGTGGTTTCTGCCTTCTTTTTCCTTCCTCTCTTCTCTCCTTCAGCTCTTTTTCTTCTCAGCCAAGGCCTCCTTTTTCTCCAGCGTTTTTTTTCTCTTCTCTCGGTTTGCTTGCTCTCCTTTATACTCCAACGCCACCTCCCTTTTTCTGCCATGTTGCTCCTTTTTTCCCTTGCTTTTTCTGCTACTTCTAGCCACCACTTTGCTGCACACGGTCCCCTCCTTTTCTTGCCATCTCCAGCCACACCACACTCTTCTTTCACTGCACCAGCCACCCCACTTTCTGCCTCCTCTGCAGAACCACTCCCACTTGCTTTTTTGTCCCCCTTGTCCTCTTGTGCATGTGTGTGCATGAGTGTATGCATGTGGTGAGTGTGTGTGTCCGTGGGTGAGAGTGTGTGAGAGTGTGAGTGTGAGTGTGTGAGGAGGTGTGTCCGTGAGTGAGAGCGTGAGTGTGTGAGAGTGATGTGTGTCATGTGTGTGAGGGCAAGTGAGCATGTGGGAGCAAGTGAGCATGTGAGAGTGTGTGAGTGTGAGCAAGTGAGGGTGTTTTGCAATTCCATTTCAAGTATGTGGCCTTGTTCATTTTATTTCTTTGCAAGATGATTGCCATGTCTCTTCATATATCTTGGATTTTCCTTTTTATTATTCTTGGTTCTTATATTTGGTTTTTTTTCCATATTACTTCTATTTTGTTTGCCTTTTGCAATTTTGTTTTGATTAATTGTTATTATTATTTTATTTTTATTTTTTTTGAATTTTTTAATTCTATTTATTATTATTATTGTTAATTCGGGTGGGGTGTTTACAGCATCTAAGCTACTATTTAATGTACACTATAATGAAGTTGTGGAACCAGCCTTGTCTTATGGAAAATAATGCTCTTTCCATGTATTTTAGGGCCAAATTTGGATCCTTGTCACATTGAATGTATAGTTAAGTTGAAGCATGATATGTAGGTGATGTTATATATATGTAATATGCATGTTATACCATTTTAACTATCGGATGGGAAGATTACTTAGGAACATTGTAGAAAGTAATATTAGCAATCATGTACTATTCTACAATAATATGATCTTTATATAAGTTTTAAGTAATACTTATGGGAAATTGATTATGTTAATCATTACCAATACTTGTCATAACTGAATTGGTATTGTGTGGTATATATACATGTTTAAATGCAAATCGAGAGATATCTTGATTAACATATTTTGTTAAAAGTAGCAACAATATTCTTACTTTAATGTAAATATATATTCTTAGTTTGTTATTAAAAACATACACATCATATAAAAACATCAATTGAATCAAATATACAGATAAGATATGTTTGTATCCATAGGGAGATATTCATATTTGTATAATTAATTAAGATACTATGGAAACTGCTTTATATTTTCCATGTAGTCTATACTATACAGGTACTAGGAAGTGTGAATGTCTTAGGTTCATAATAAAGGAACATGCAAATTTAGAGTACACTAAAGTCTTTTTCTTATAGGAAAATTTTAGTGATATATAGCTTCCTTCTTTGTATGACTTGTATTGGTGAACATACTCTCTGACTATGATCATTAATGGACTTAATCTTAGTAAACATGATTAATGGGTCATATTTTACTTTACATTCTCTTTTCCACCTCTTTTGTTGGTGAAATAAGCCTATAAGGAGGCAATTCTCCTTCATATGGGATGACTTAACCTTGATTTTGCTTATTGCAAGGAAGAGTCACTAGTATCTATAAGTGTTATTATCCTTGCTGAAGTTGCATTACACTAAAAGTGATCTAATTACCTCAACATGATATTTTAAAATCTTGTATAAGGACTAGTATACTTGGGTCCACACTTGAGTATGAAATGATCAAAGACCACATGAGGGCTATAAATGAACAATGAGTCTTTTGGGAGTAGGGGTGTTCATTGTCCCGGCTAAACCTGATCATATAGAGTTAGGTCAAGCTGGGTCAAAACAAACAAAAAAAAATTGTAAATTTTACCAAGTCGAGTATCAAGTTTGCATAAGACCCAGTCTGGTCCAACCCAATTATTATTTTAGTTTTTATAATTTGTTTTTATTTGATAACGTCTATTTATAATAAATTTTTAAACTATTAATTCTTTTTAAATATTAATTACTTTTTATTCTAAATTATAATTTTTTATTCATTCCAAATCTTTATTTTTTTTATTTTTCTTTTGAAAAATTGTTTTTATAAAATAAAAACATTTAAGAAAATAATATATGAATCTATCTTAGATCTAGTATAACTCAACCGATCACTTACTGAGTTAAAAACAAATTGATCTGAGTTTAAAAAAAAAACTAAGTGTAAAACCGAACTAGATATAGTATAACCCAATTTGTGTTTAGAGATATAGTTACATAGCTTATGCCACTTGAAGCAGAGATCTCCGATTCAATTGCAGTGTAGCTCACTCTTAACTTACTAACTCCACAATATTGACCCTTTAAAATTTCTTATAACACATATAAGGCAAAGGAGGCATGATTAATGATACAATGCTATATTATATTAAATGAAATTGAATAAAGTAAATCATATAAGCTTATATAGTCTACTTATGATGCACTAAACAAACCCTTAAAGCATGTTGTGGGAAGATTTTATAATGGAATTGCTTGCCTGACATGTAGAACCAAATTGATATAAAAAATTCAGTATAAAATCAAAACTTACCTCAGAGTGAAGAACAAAAAATAGTATTTTTACCTTCAAAATAATATTGAAAAAGAAAGTCTCTCTCATAAATTTTTTCACCTTAACCGAAATAATAAATCTAGTATCAATAAAATTCGTGTCATTAAAATAATTCTCTTACAACTAATCGAATATCAATTAATCTAAGCTAAGCTGTTTAACACCAAATAATATATTACTCTTCAAATGGATGTCAAGTTTATTTGAAAGTCATCTCAATTTGACCATTGAAGTAATACATTATCATTTTATTTAAATTTATAGAGATGAGAGAATATAAATATTTTTAATTTTATGAATAATTTTTAAAATTTTATATAAGTTACACGCTTTCTTTTTTTTTTCTGAAATTCTAAATATAGAAATAGATTGTAATATACTTTTAGTTTTTTATTTATTATAAAATTATTACTTTAGTTCAAAATAATTTTTCAATGAAAAATATCATATTTGTTCTTTTATTTTTTTATAAAAATATCAAATTTAATTTCTTAAATTTAAAGGTTTAAAGTTTAATAAAAAGATTAAATATAATAATTTTTTAAAAATAAAAAATTAAATATAACATTTTTAATAAATAAAAAATAATTTTAAATAAATAAAAAAATAAAAAAATAATTTTATAATAAGTAAAAGGGCAAAGTATATTTTTCTCGATTAAAATTATCCCCGCATTCAAGAAGCAGCAGCAACTGTGGACTAAAGAAAAGCATGGTTGAGATTGAAGAAGACAAGGCTATTCGCTGCTTCGAATAATTTGAAGAGACTTCGATACGACGTTGTATGCACTGAGTGAAGAAGATTGAAGACCAGTAATCGTCGAACAGCGAAACGTTTCGGCGTAGCTGCCGTTTCGATAGTGATGGTGGTGGAGGCGTTTTTCTGTAGGGGACGCGCGCACCCACCTGAAGAACGTCAAAACCTGCCCAATCTGCTTCTTCTTTCAGGGCCTCCTTCTTGTGGCAAGACCTCTTTGCTGTTTCAGTTCGCATTCAATGTGGCAATATCAGAGACCAACTCTACCACCCCCAGAGTCATCTTCATCTGCAACCGTCACAGGTTGGATTCCAAACCCCCTTTTCTTTCTCAGGTATAAAAATCTCTCTCTTTTCTCTTACATACCCCGAGATCGTTCTCTGCATTAAAAACATTTTTCTAGGACACAAATTAGGCCTAATTATAAAATTGAGATGTGATTAAAAAGAATTAAAGATTACTAATTTTATGAACTAGAGAGAAATTGTTTAGAGCTAGAAATGAACTTTTTAAATTACAGTCAAAATCACCCGTTCATTTTAACTGTTGATTAACATTTTTAATTTCCGAGAGTCATAATAACTGTCCAAATTACGTGACTTTTAACGTTTTTATTTTATTACCAAATTCAGGGAGTGTTTTGTTAAGGTTTATAATTTATGTGCTAATTAGACCTTGGTTTGAATGGATATAAGGCGATTTCCCTTATTCTGAAATCCACTTTTGGTTTTGTGAAGTTCAGGGCATTGACGCCTCTTCTGATGTCTTCCACCGAATACAAATGAAGTATGACCATCATCTCTTTACTCATGACTAATACTAATGTGTAATTCTGATTACTTTCTAGTTCTGCTTTGATCATGTTGTCCTTTTTCTTGGTTAAGTAAGGTATGTGAATAATGATGAAGACATCAACAAGTACTTTGCTGCCTTCCATCTTTATGATATATTGCCTGCAGCAGTTGTAATTGATGATTTCGGAGACTTCTTTGATAATAGGTTATTCAGTCTTTACAGTCCTGCTTTCGATATGAGCTTGATTGCAGCATAAAACCTGTTTTTATTTTCATGTAAAATTTCAGACACCCTTTGTGTGATAAGAATTGTCTGCGTTTGTTTGCATCTTTTAATTCTGAATAAAAGGATCTGCCAAGAACGATATTCTAATCCTCGTGGAAGAGACTTAGCAATGGTCAGGAGTCTAGCTTTATGTCACAATGCAATTGCTTTTGCGAAGTAAGTATGCATTACTTTTGCTGAAAAGAGTTTGGAGTATTACCATCGATGTCAACTAAGTGTGATACTTCACTTGCATTATTGAAATACTGATAAGCTTCTTGTGTAACTTCTTTAACAGCCAAAAAGGATCTTGCAAGCTTTTACTATCAGATACATACCATGGAGACTCTCCAAGGTTGCATTTTATCTATAAGAAATGGATACCCACCATTTTTACAATTAAAGGTTGGTTGAATATAAGATTATTCTATTTAAGTACGGCCTTCATACCAGACTATTTCTTTCAGGCTCCCTCTTTGAGTCCCTTTCCTGATTTTAGATTGCATATCAACATTTAAAGTACAGGTCATGCGGCCTTGGTAAAAGGAAGTATGCTTTCATGATGTTATTATAGCATTCACTGTCATGTCCTTTCGTCCTCCTTAAGTGATATATTATTTGTCATAATACTGGATATTTCAGAAGGAGATGAAAGCGGATCATTTACTGTAACAGATAGGAGCTCTTCAGGAACTGATAACCCTGATAGGATGAAAGTTGCGAAGTACTCCATAGCTCTTCAGCACTTGTTCTTAGAAGGAATTGTGGAACACCAAGCAGAGTAGATTTATTATCATAGGCGAAATCAAAATTTTGTGATAACTCTAACTGTGATATAGATAATTATCCTTTCTTTTTGAGCAATTATACTTATATTTATGCATACATACACAGAACTTAGTATGCCTGTTTTGTCTGCAAAACCTATTGTTCTCCAGATATGAGTAGCAATCCTCTCTGAAAATTTTCTACTTTTCTTAACACTTAGTTCTGTGCTTTACAATGGACATGCTATTTCATTTACTTTAATAAAATGTGGTGCAGAGTGGTGACTATAAATGAAATAACCAACAATAACACCCTTGTACTTTGGCTTTCATAATCAGGTTATCATAATTTGCTAATTGCCTAGTTCCAAAGTTTTCCTTCTGCAATGTATCAATTAATTATGAGTGGCAGAGTAGCCAGAACAGGTGCACCCTGCTGCTTGTGTTTCTTAAAAATTTCAACACTGCACTCTCTTTTTAAATTTTTCTCTGAACTGTAAATTCCCATTTTCTTGTCATCTTGGTGCATTTGTGTAGAACAGGTCGCTGTCAAAATTCAGGGCATTCTTTTCCTGAATATTATGAAAATATAGAATCCAATCTAGTTGAAATGCTCTGTCTCTAGCATGTCATGATATTATCTGGTGGTTTACGAACTCAGATCTGCTATGGTAGAAGATTTACTGCAGATTTTGCAAAAGACCTATATGGGCCGTTCTATCTATGCAGTAATAAATCTTGACTACGTTTTACCAATTTCAGTTTTCAAGAATTGGCAATTTTAATAACTTAATTTTAAATGTAAGACGTTAGATTTTTTGTAGTAATCAATATTGACCGTTAAATCTGATTAGAGAAAAAACCTGTAGGGGATCCATTCTAGGTTGTTTACATATGTTGTTGCCGTTTCTTTAGTTGAACTCTATCTATTCAAATTACTTGAGGGAGCAACCTGTGATTATAGTTTTGTTTACCAAGATTATTGATCAAGAAACCCCTTGTTTTTAATTTACTGAAAGGCGGTAAATAAATTGGTAAATCTGATTAGAATTTAATAGTTCCTTCACGTATTTTCTGGTTGCTTATGACACTTCTACTGTATACGGTAATCCACTTATATACCATATGCAGCCAACAACCTGCTGCCAGGAGATACTGGAACCAGCAGCAGGTGTGGCCAAAAACTAAGCATAAGTGATGAGTGGCACTAACCACTTTTAATTATCTTTTTGAAATACAAACTTGGTCTGAAATATAATTGGTGAAATCTTTATCAAAAGTAACTGTTGAGCTATGGCAGACTTGCAGTTATTGTAAATGCATTTACTCAACTATCAGTAATGCTCCCTGCAGTTGTAAGCAATTCAGTTTTCAAAATTTATGAAGTTAATGCCGAGTAGTTAGGTGTTGCATAAAATTCATTCTCTTATGGTCCTGTACCTTTGACTCTTCTGCAATCTCCAATACAGTGCAGTAAACATCTCTATATAGTTCTTTCTCTTCAACCCTCCTCATGGAATTGATTCCCTTAATTACGAAACTCTCTATTCATACACATACATCCAGAAACTAATAGTGGTGTTGAGATACAGAGAATCCGAGATTCCAAAAAGGCTTGCAGCTATTTCACCATTCCATCTTAGAAGATGGACAAGCAGATAAAACCGGTAGTTGAATGATAAACCTATCTGCTTTCTAGAGCAACGAGATGAAACATTTATTTTGTCTGAAAGTTTTCCGGAATATGGGAGACAGTGACTCTACTCCAGATGATGACAATTTTCCCGGCACCATGTTGGTGGTGACCCTGAAAAGCTGGACTCGTGTATCTCCATCATTGAGAATATGAAAGAAGACTGGGCTATGTATGGCAACGAAGGCAACGGTTTTCTGGAGCTAGTGTTGTTGAGATTGATGTTGGGACTTCCTTGTTTGGTTTGGTTGCAGCATAAGTGGGAGCTGATTTCACTCTTACAGATTCTAACTCAAGTACAGTACATGTACTTAACAACATGAGAAGACTGAACAGGATCCAAATCTCTTTGATGATCTCTTTCCACCTACTTTTTCAGTCTCTCTCTTCTACAGGACTCCTCCAGTACTAGATGGAATTCAAATCCTTTTGATGACCTATTTCCACCCATTTCCTATGTCTTTCTCTCTTGTAGGACTCCTCCTGGGGGGATCGAAATCCCGTCGATCACCTCTTTGTTACTATGACATTCCTGCTTCAAATATTTTAAGGTCAAATTTTAGAACTTCATTTCATGATAAAAAATGGGCATCATTACTTATTTGAGTTCTTCATGGTAAAACGGGGCTTGAACGGAGTAAAGCTTCCTGATGGGTTTCTTCATTATCTATGCTGAGCGATAACGTTCGATCGGCAAAAATAGCTCTATTCCCAAAAAAAAAAAAAAAAAAAGGAGGCTTAAGGCAGCTCATATTTTTTAATAACATTTAGAAAGTATTTGGCGATGTTATTGTTTCTATGTTGATGCTTATTGCTTTCTGGCTCCATTTCAAGAAGATCAGCAATACACTGCCAAGTGTCATTTACTTAGCTAATCTTGATTTATATGTAACATGATCATCCAATAAAATCGCCAGTTTAAAATGTTTAAGTGGATAGTATATGGGCTTTAAGGGTTGGGCTTAAGTCATATTTTTTTAGTACTAGTAAGGTGTATACGTACTCCTCTAGCTTAATCAATCTATAAGTTATTTTTAAAATAATGAAGTGATAAACTATGTTATCAAATGAATAATTACTAGGCTCCTGATCAAATTTCTCTATTTGTGAATCAATTTTAACTCTATTCTCAATATCACCAAATTACTTCTCCAATTTTTTGTACAATGTTTTTGCTCTATCCAACAAGCTTTGAATTGACCAAAATTTTCATCGGGCTACACATGCTACACAACTTCATTATTTACATATATATTTTGAATGAGTATGAAATACTCAATCATTAAGGATTACTCAACTAAATGAGCAAAATGTTTTTTTTAATCTTTCACTTATCACAAAATTATTATTTTGATCTCTCATTCATTGAAATACTTAAAATTACCTCAACTTACTGAAAAATGTTATGTTTGGTCTTTCACTTTTTATAAAAATATTAAATTTAATTTCTTAAATTTGAGATTTAAAATTTGATAGAGGGACTAAATTTGGTAATTTTCTAAAAAGTGAAAGACTATATGTAATATTGTCCAATAAGTGAGGGGTTATTTTGAGCATTTCAAGTAGGGACCAAATGACAATTTTATAATAAGTGAGAGACAAAAAAATAAATATTCTCCTCCAATATATTGATTGAAATTGTGTTTTATATGTGGTCCTATGGTGAAACCTTAAGTAAGCAGCAATGAATTGATAAACTTCTCTTTTCAGAGAGAAAATTGATTATGCTGAAGCTATTATAAAGCAATCCAAAGATCATTCTATGGCTGTGATCAAGTCATTAGGGTTCCTTTGTGCCTATGAGCTAAGATTGACAATGGCAAAATGCTCAGTGAGGTAATGCAAACCAATGTAGGCCTCAAACAAACTCTTCAAGATTTAAGCCTGCAAAAACCTCCCAAGAAACATCGATGGAAGGAAACAAAAAATTAGTGAAAACTACAAAAATGGTAAGAACAAAGGGTGTGTTAGGTATGGAGATTTCTTTTGGTTTTTCAAAAATCTGCACTCGTGAAAATTGAACTTTTATATTTAGTTGGTATAAGGATTTTTAGGGAAATTTTAATTGTCCTAATAATTTAGTTATTCATGGAACTTTAAGTAACTGATTCCTAAACATAACATAGAATTTTAAGGTTTTCCATCTTAAGTATTTGCTTCTGTGTCTTTACATTGACCAAAATACCCTTTCCATTAATTGGAAATTCTAATATAACTATACACAATATTTAATAATTCATTGAAAAAGTAAAGCTTGGTTTTACGGTGCTCAAATAACTAATTTTGTATGGTAAATTAACAATGGTTATACCAAACACACATAAAGAAAAGTTTTCTCCTTATGCTGTTTGTAAAGGACAAAGGATAAAATTAAAATGAAAATTGACATGCATTTTGAATTAGAATTTATACATCTTTCAATAAATGTACTAATTTAATGGTCATTTTTATAAGAATTGCACAAATATGACAATTTAAAATTAAACTTCGTGGCCGCATGCAATTAAAAACTTCAATTTTAATCACATACAATCTTAAATTTTAATTAACATTTCATATTAAATAAAATACGCAATCAGGCGGTTACAATTTCTTAGAGTACCGTAAAGAATCCTGATTCCATGTAGTTTCAGCATCTCTCAATCTCATTGAAAACATGTTATTTTACTTTAGAAGAAAAAGGAAAAGATTATTATTCCCCAAGAGGCTAGAAATGGAAATGTCGTCAAATTTAAAAAAGAGAAGATTCCAAGCTGCAATATTAAGCGCACTAGAGGTTGAGCTAAACTGGCAATTCGGATGGAACACCTAGTAGTGAGCCCTCCACTTGCAGTTGAGAATCCAACACATGCCAATTCCATCTATCTTTTAATTAATACCTCACTTATCATGTTCCTCATCCTCCTACCATATGATTACGATTACGATAATAACAATAATAATAATAATAATAATAACAATAATTATAAGTGTTATTTTTGGTGCAATTGTAAAATTGGATACACTTATACAATTACTATATAGTACATTTAAAAGAAGATATGTAATAATAATATATTATATTAGGTTGATTGTATGCTTACTTGAAATAACTTATTATATTTATATTTTGACCGAAATATTTTTATATTTTATTTATAAACTCAAAAATTTTTAAATAATTTTCAATTTACTCCTGTACTCTTTATTTTTTTTAGTAATTTTACAAAATATTAATTTGTAAATTGAAAATAAGAATAAAATTAAGGAATTATGGAGTTATTAGAAAATAAAGAAAGTATAAGGGTGAGTTAATAAAATTGTAAACAGATTTTTATGTTGTAGGTTATTTAAAAAATAAAAATTATAGAGAGTAAATTAAAGAATTCAAAAAATTTTGGGTTCATAAACAAAATCTAAAAATAATGAGGTTAAAATATAAATACAATAATTTAATTTTAAGATGACATATAATTAACCTAATATAAAATATTATTTTCACGTGTCTTTTGAGTGTTATATAATGATTCTACCAGTGTAATTAATTTTACAGTTGCACCAAATAATTTACTTAATAATAATAATAATAATAATTTTTCATCCTCCCAAATGTCAATTTTAATCTTGGGAAATTTTGTATATATTTATTTTATATTATAAAAAAATTGAGGTATACTTATTTATTTACACACCATTATTTGTAACGATTAATTTGGTCTAATAATAAATGAAAGTTTGACCAACTTAACCTACTTCTCAGAAATTTCTGAGCTATAAAAGTAAGCCAGGAAGAAGATGCATTCAAAAGGAAACTGAAAGTCAAATTGTTTTAATTGTTGTGAACAAGACTAATCGATATCCTGGCTTCTGTCATCAATGGCTGAAGTATGTTAGACTACATGGTAGGTAGTGAAATCTTGAAACTAAAAATATTCTTTGCCTCTCAGACAAGAGGCAAGATTTAACAAATACACATTAAATATAATACAATTTCATACATATTAAAAAATATTTTTTTATAAGATATGTTTAAAATGTTCTAAAATGACATCATATTTTTGTTGTTTTTATTAATTTTCCTATCATTTATCATTTTATCTTTCATTGAATTATCTTTCTGGCCATATTTCATATAATTTTCTTTCATTATCCATATCTTTTTGCCAAAATATATTTATATATATAGACATATATATACATACCCGTATTATAAAATTTTAAAAGTTGACATATCTCTGGTCCAATTATATTCTTCGTTCAACAACAGAACACATCAAGCTAGACATATACTTTGTGAGAAAATAGGAATATAAGATACGAACTGTAAATGCCCTGACCAATGCTATTTCCAATTCTCAGTTTAGGAATATAAGATACAAACTGTGTGCAAAAGACTTCTTCAAACGCGGAGGAGAGTAAAGTTTTGATTTGTGCTTTCAGTGATAAAGTTAGTAGAGTCTGAAAAAAAAAAAAATAATTGGTTGTTTAATTTTTAACATTATTGAAGGAACTTTAATTTTGTAATTTTACTTTAAAATATACATTTTTTTTTTAATTTTTCAATGAACAAGGATACCCTTAACTTTAATCATTTTAATAATTTTTGTACAAAACATACTTTGTCAATAAATCATATGTTCTTGTTCTTCAATTTAAATCTTCATGACACTCGAAAAAGGAGAAACATATTTTGAAAGGAGGTATATTCTTGATTTTAACAATTCTCACAATCTTTTTGGATAAACTTGTATTGATAGTATTTCTTATTGAATCAAATCTTCATCATCTACATCCTCATTTTGTTACTCCATTTCTACCATTCATCCAATATGTTAATTTGAACTCAATGAATCCACACACATATTATGTATATAACTCTGTATTTAATTTTATATAACTATATTTTGTAAATAGTAGTTTACAATAACTTAGTAGAATTAATCCAATTTAAATGTTAATATATTATATTTTGCTATACCAAGAACAATTATCCCTGAAAATATAGTAAAAAGTTTTTTGGAATGTTATTAGATAAAACAATTTTTGCAGCATCCTATAAATATAGTTTTTTTTTTTCTGCCAAATGATAATCTTAAATTTTTATGCTTAATTTGATAACCTTGTACTCCTTTAAAGCACTCTTCTCAACTGATTATTATACTATTATAATGTTGTTGAGTAATAACATTTTTTTAATATATCATTGTTATGCATTACATGACCAGTGAGTATATGCATAACTATATTGTCATAGGTATTTAGGTAATGACATTGTTGATATTAATATGAAGAATAAATCTTGGTAGAATACTCCTTGAAATTTAAACATGTTTCTAGATTTTGGAGGAAAAAAATCAGGATATACTTAATAAATTAATATGATTTAATTTAATCTAAAACTTTAAAGAGAACAACTTTATTTTTAAAAAATAATATTACAGCATGATTTTTTAAATATGACATAGAAAAATTGTTGAAGAAAAAAAAATTTTTGGCCCCCTAAGTCAAGATCTTGGCTTTGCCATCAATACCGTTGTTTATGTTATCATAAGGTATGTTATAATTGTGCTAAATGTAAAAATCTTAACCCGTCATCGTGTTGGAGTAACAAACACCATCCAAATTTGTCAAAAATACATATTACTTTAAATGTTATTTTGTTGAGTTTTGTGTTACCACTAACTTTTAGTTTTAACATATATTGTATGTACAAGTAACTTATATTTTGATTGACACTTAGATTTGTCAAAGATGCAGGCATACTAAACTTTTAGATCATTGGATTTTTATAAAAAAAAAATTCCAAAATTTTTTCATTAAAAAAATTACTTTTCTATAATAATATATTTAAATTGTTGAATAAAAATTTAACAGTACAAATCTGTTACTATAGAAAACTGCAACAGTCTCCCACAACACATGATCTTCGACCTCGAAGATACATATCACTTTAACTGCTATTACTATTGAGTTTTGTGTTCATCACCATCTAATTTTTTGTTTTAAAATTATTCTCTCTAGAGACCTTTTTATCCATTGAATAATCTTAAAAGATTTTTAAATCTTTAATTGAAATTACAAAATTAAAGATATTTCAATAATATTCATTTATCTATTATATATAAGTAAAATAGACTCACATAATATGAAAACTTTGTTGACTTATGAAAAAGTTTTGTTGAGCAAATCCTCAGCTCTTTATACAAAGATTTTTTACTTTTCTCATATATATATTAAAAATTTTTTAAAATGCATAAATTTTTCGTAATTAATAAAAAAAATAATGAAATCATTAATTAACCATATTTAAAATAAAAAAATTTTAATTATAAAATTTTTTTAGAGTAAATAAAAAAATTAATAAATTATTTTTTGAAGTTTAAATTTTTTTTAAAATTATTAAAAATAATAATAAATTAATCAGTAAGCACATCCCAAAGTTTGGTGAGCTTGTTAGAGAGACCGGAAGAATTACCGTGAGCGGTAGCCAAAATGTCACGTTGAAGCCGGTATTCCTAAGGTTCATTGGACTCGCCAAAACGTTGTACCAACTTGTCCCAGAGAGCCTTCGCATCAGTGGTGTAACAGAAAAATTCATGAAGGTCCTTTGTCAAGTAGTTCAATATCCAGGAAACCACCATGGCGTTAGCTCCAACCCATGATTCGGACTTACCAAAATCCTTTGCACGTTTTCGAACCTTACGAGAAAAAATCCAAGTTTATGTTCAGTTGCCAGTAATTACTGCCATTGAATGGTGCAGTGACCAAACATGGAGAGAGAGAGGATCGTGAGTAACAGAGGAAGCACAATTCTCAGGCATGATGTGAAGAGTAAAAGCCAAAAACAACAAAGAAACAAAGTTAAAAAGGCGACTGGTGTCGGTCTGATACCATGGAAAGAAAAGTGAATAATGGAATGAATTTTTATTATATTGCAATAAGAGAACAAAGACTAAAATTACATGTAAGAATGCTCCTCCTATCTGTACAACTAATAACTTAAAATACACGTGGCATATATACTAAAGCTGAAGTGTCATCCTACTACAAGTAATATTAGCAGATGGACTTGAGGACATTATAACAATCACCATATGAATCATGTGGTCGTACATGCACGTTGGAAATGGCTGTCCAGCTATCAACTGTGAATGATTTCTTCACATTCCATCCACAATAGTGAAGAACAAACGTTGGAATGGGAATGGAAGACTGCCAACCAAACAACCCCAAAAAGGTCCTTAACTGAAATTATAAAATTAAAGATCTTTAAATAATAGTAAAATTAACTTATGGTTCTCATCTAAAGTGTTTCCTGTTGAAAATGTACAAGAGTATACTGTGCAAAGTAATTGATTACCTTGGCAGTTGAGGAGTAATTAATGAACGGTTATGAGCCACTAAGCAAGATCTAGCTTTAAATTCAACTTTTTTTTTTCACAATGAAAATAGTTTGAGAAAATAAATCTTCATGAGTTCTTTTGTACGCTTATATCTCACATGTTTTCATAAATAATTAAGGAAAATATATATAAGCTTTATTAATATGATTTTAACTTTAATTTCTAACCATTTTAATTTTTTAAAATTTCTAACTCCTCACTTATTAATCTTTGTATCATATATAATTAATAAAATTTAAAAAAATTTTGAATTAAAAAGATACATTTGGAGACCAAAAAATTACGTTCCTCATAAATTAATAACAAGTAAATAAATTGGGAGGTAAGGTCAGCGAGCGAGTTCCTTGAAACAAACGCATCCTCTTTCGGTTTGGGTTGGGAGTGAGGCTCGGTTGTGGACTTTCTATCCCCAAAGAAAGAAAGATAATAAGCACTTCCACGCTTCCTCCTTTCCCTTTCCCCTCATCCCCACCACACCAACCACTACAAAACCATCCCTCCACTCCCTTCTTCCAACCTTTTCTCTCTTTCTTTCTTCTTTCTTTTTCCCCTTCTCTCTCTCTCTCCAGACCCATTTTCACAGAAAGAAAGTTTAAGAGTTTCTTGTTATGATAGCGGAAATCAACCCCAGAATCCCCACCACCACAATCATGGTCAGTGCCAGTCCCAACAACAGCAATCACTGCAATTTCATTTTTTTGTTCTCTCACATTTATTACAATTTCAAATGGGTTGATTTTTTTTTCTTCTTTGCTTTGTCTTAAATCTTGTTTTTTTTTTTGTTTGTGCTTATGGATGTCTGTGCAATTAGGTTGGAGGAGGTGGGGAAGATGATGGGGGTTTCAATAAAGGAGAAGAAGAGGAAACTAAGTGGCCGCCATGGCTGAGGCCGCTTCTGCAGACGAGCTTCTTTGTTCAATGCAAAGTCCACGCAGATTCGCACAAGAGTGAATGCAATATGTATTGCTTGGACTGTATGAATGGAGCCCTGTGCTCTGCTTGTCTTGCTTCCCATAGAGAACACAGAGCTATCCAGGTATAAATTAGGTCAAAATTACTTCCCTTTTGGGGGTCTATTATTGAATTTTGATCCAACTCTGTGAGGAATTGAACTCTCAGATTCAAAATTTTTGCACTTTTGGAGTCTGTAATCTACTAATCTGCTTCTGTAGTAGCATTCCTACATTGATAGAATCCAATCCTTTTGATTGCTTCAAAAAGAAAAAAAAAATTATTTTGTTTCGGTGCTGAATTTATGATTTTCAAAGTCAACAATGGATTGCCGGTTACAGTCTTGCTTCTTGAAATTTCTGCCCTTTGAATAATGGATCATAATTGATCATTTAATTGCCCATCTATTTTTTTTTTCCTCTCCAGATTAAATAACATGGATAATATTCTCTGATGGCTTCTATTTTCTTTTTTCTTTTCCTTTAATTTTTGAAAGATAAGGAGGTCTTCATACCATGATGTGATCAGAGTGTCTGAGATACAGAAATTTCTGGACATAACAGGGGTCCAGACTTACATTATAAACAGTGCCAAGATTGTGTTCTTGAATGAAAGGCCTCAGCCCAGGCCTGGCAAGGGTGTCACCAATACCTGCCAGGTCTGTGAGCGCAGCCTCCTTGATTCCTTCAGCTTCTGCTCTCTTGGTTGCAAGGTATATCTAATTAACCCCATATCTTTTCTTCTTCTGTTTTGCTTTTTCTTTCTCCCCCCATATATTGTTTTGGTCAATTTGGATTTTGACTGGGATTTGAACTCTCAGATCTTTCAGCCTTAGCTCATTGGTTTCCCCCTTTCATATTAACTGTAGATACATATGGATTTAGCAGTTAGCTCATCTGTAAAATTCTCTGAATGGGCAGTATTAACATGTTTTCAATCTACATCTTTACATTACATTACTTATAGCAATCTATGGTGAATTAATTTCCTCATATTTAGAAAGATTGTGGGAAGAGAAATTCCTAGGTTGACCCAGTCTACAAAAGTAGATTAAGTCAATTATTAAGAGATATGTAAATATGTAGGAGCTGTGTTCCAGAAGAGTGTGTAACTGCTTACATGTCTTTTGATTGTTGGCTCTACTTATACCTTCTTATCTCTTATATGCAACCTTTTTCTCTATATAAAGCATGTAGAACTTCATCTACTCTGTTTTTTTGGTTTCCTTTGAAAATGTAAAGAAAAAGGATAATGTGTGTAAGTGAATAGATGTTTAGGTGAATGAGATATTTAACTTGTGCATGTTTATTTTCTAAGATTGTTGGAACATCCAAGAAGTTCCGGAAGAAGAGGATGTTAGCCGAGCAAGAGGGTTCTGATGGTGAAGGGTCAATGAATGGCCTTAGCAATGGAAGTGCCAGGAACAAAATCCAGAGCTTTACGCCATCGACTCCACCACCGACAGCGATGAAATACAGAACTGCCAAGAGAAGGAAGGGAATTCCTCACAGAGCTCCAATGGGGGGAGGGCTCATCATACAATACTGATCCTATAGTGGTTTATAATCACTTCCCAATCAATATCTATACTCAAACAGCAGATATAGCAGTTTCTGCCACTGCCCTAAAGTGGCAAACCTCAGAAAACTTGTCTAATATTTCACCATGTTACAACACCTGAGCCCTGTTCACTGAGGCCGGTGTTGGAAACTGTTGCTCTATGTTGTATAGAACAACAATAGGAAGAAAAGAAGAAAAAATATATGAAAAAACAAAGGGGGGAAAAATGAAAATAGCAAATAAATATATAGTATAGAGTTTGGTGTACTTGGTGTTGGTACAAGAAATAGCATTCATATATGTAGGTATCTGATGCTAAATGTACATAGTGGTTTGTAGAAAAGAGTTCATGTTGTAATGTCAGATTAAAGAATAAGAATGTTGATGATGGGTATTTATAATATTCCCTTTGTTTGGTACATGGCCTTGCCTTTGTTGTTGCCCTTTTGGAAAGTTGAAATTATCAACTAATGTGTTGTATTGTTTAGCGGGGGCTGGGTGAGTGGTTCAGAGTGCACAATGTGATTGGCGTTTTTCCTTCTCTTCCTTTTTCTGCTTTACTTACCTTTATTTTTATTTTAGATTTATAGTTTACAAAGTCATTTGGTTATGCTTTCCATTTTTTGGTATATCTTTTAGATGAAAGTGGATACCAAGAAGCAAAGTAGACTGCAAGAGTTTTTTTTTTTTTTTTTTTAATTATTTTTTTATTGATGGCTATAAGTGTTTTTAGGTGTTTTATTGATACCTTTGCTGAAAAACTTGTGATAAAATTTTGAAAGTTAAAAATGAGAAAATACTCTAGATTAAACCATTGATTCCAATTCCAATTTTAATATTAATACCGTTATGAGAAAATACCGTTATGAGAGTGATCAGCTAAATTTTTTTATTTTTGGTGACGAGAGTTTATTAGCTCATTAATCATATAAGTTTTTCGAATTGAGAATGAGAAGAAGATATGAATAAAAATGATCTCTTTGACGTTAAGTTCAAAAATTAAAAGGGAAAAGTACAAATTAGTTTCTCATTTTTACATATCGTAATAATTTGGTTCCTTATAAATTAATCGTAACAAATTTATCTATTATAAATTTAAATATATACAAAATCAGTTCTTCATAAATACAAATTTGTACAAAATCGATCCTTTTTTTTTAGATTAATGAATAAATAATTTTACATAAAATAAAATTTAAAAAATTGGTTTGTTATGTATATTTGTAAATTATTAAATTATCACAAAATATAAAAGTTGTCCACCGGTACTTTTCTCAAAATTAAAAATTAGGTCATGAAGGCAATGAATTTAGTGTGTGAAGTTTTAGTAATCTAATTTAAGATCATGAGTCTGTAAAATGCTCTATTTATCTTAAAATGCATTTTGGGGAGACAATAGATGAGGCTATTTTCCTAATGGCATAGTTCATCAACACTAATTAACCATCTGAGGTTAGCCTGGCATATAAATCATAAGAAATAAACTTATAATTTTTTTATCAACAGTTACCTAATAAAATTATTGTGCGCTTGAATATAGTTGATAATATAATTATTCATGTATATGTTCTGAAGAAAAGCAAATAAAATCATGGTACATGTTGTTTGAAAGTAAAAATAAGGATAAATTACAATAATTTTAAATTTTTCAAAAATACTATTTTGGTTCCAAACATTTTGGTCATGTTTCAATTTAGTCCTCCACATTTGTTTTATATATTTTACGTGAATGATCATTTTAAGGTTGAACAAATATGTATGACTAAATTGAGAAGAGATCAAAATATGAAGTATCAGAATGATATTCTTTACCTGATTTTACAGGAGAATTGATTAAATTACATATAAAATTTTTCATGTATTAAAAATTATATTCAACTCACTTCAATATCTGTTTTGCTAATGAGATTAAATTTTACCCACTATGTATTTCTTTAAAAAATAAATTTTTACTCATCTTTACTACCATATCATGAAAAAGAACACAATCTTATATTATTCATAAAATTATTTTTTTGACAAAAAATAAATTAGATGAGAAAATTTTACAATATATATATATAATACTACAAAGGGAGTCAAGTATAATTTTCAGATCACATTTAATTTTGTCAAACCCTAGGGAGGTTGACAAAATTTACTCCAAAAATAATTTATTTTTATTTTAATAAAAGCAATTACTTACAAAGATAATGACCCATACTGTGTCCTTTTAAGTGCGAGGAAACTTTTACCGGTAATACCGGTAAGGCCAAACTAATCGAAAGGGACCCACAATACACGCCGCCTCAGCGAAAGCCAAAGCCTTCCTTAGTCATTCTCCGTGAACAGTGAAGCACCTGATAATTGCCCCTCATATTCCATGCTGCCTCCCTCTCGCCAATAGCCTAACGCCACGTGTCCTCAATTATTGCACATTACTTTTTTTTTTTGTCAACCGTCATTTTCTTTCCTGATGAATCAAACCCCTCTTTGCGCCGACTTTATTGAAAATAAAAACAGAAAACTTTACCCGTCCTATTAGATTATGATATTGGAATAAAATATTAGTTTGATCTTATACTTATTAATTAATTTTCAGTTTGATCCCTTTCTGTTGTCATCCTCAATTTAGTCTTACCTAATCATCAAGTCAGACTTTTAAGAACTAGCTTTAAATTCATGCTCAAAAAAAGCTCAAAACTATATTTTAATTGGGTATTTTTATTTAGATTTTTGTCCATATTATTAGGATTCGGCCAATTAAGTTATTTTAAATCATAATCAAATCAATTTATTACTTTAAATTTGAGATAAAGAAAATATTTAATTGCTATTATTACTTATAAGATTATTTATAAGGAAAGTGTAAATACAAATTAGTTGTTGTATTGACATAAATTCTTTAAATAAGATGCATGAGATTTTATTTATTTGTTAAGATGTTACATTACATTAAATTTTTTTTTAAATAATAAGTTTTTTCTTATTAAAAGAATATTGATTCAGGCTTTTTGAATTTGAATCAACTTTAAAAAAACCTAAACTCTACCTATTTTACAAATTAGAATTTTCTAATTAAGTTTTTTTGGTTTGGACTTTTTTTTTTTCCTGGGCCAAGCAGGCTTTCTAGTTAATATTAGATCTACTCATTTATTAGTCTATTCTTAATTTGATACCTTACAGATTTTTATTTTCAATTTGACTCCTAGCAGATTTAAAAATTAGTATTTTTAGTCACTTAATCTATGATTAAATTTGGAGTAAATATGTTAACATTCAAATTAGTGAGAGACTAAATTGAAAATAAATTGATAAGTAAGGGATTAAATTGTAAATAAAAATGAGTAAGGGACTAGCTTAAAAATAAAAATTAATTAAGGACTAACTTAAAAATTTATTGATAAGTGAGGGACTAACATAAATTTTTTTTCAATGTTATTATATATTAATCTTTATCAAATATATAATATGAATACAAGAATATGATGCTGATATGAAATGAATACGATGTTTACTATTATATATATTCCTGTTTTTTTATTTTATTAAAAATGATAATCATTAAATTATTGAAGCTTTAATGGTGGTGGGTTGTTGGTGGGGAATGGCCGAAGAATATGACTGTGACTAAATTAAAAATAATAATTTAATAGCTATTATATTTGTGGTCAATTGAAAATATAATATCAATCCAAACCAAACTCATCCATTACGGAGTAGATAGGTACCCTTCGGAGTATTATATTGAAGGAGAAGAAAGGAAAATAGAATATTCTAGATGTAAACAAACTATGTAACATGGAGAGAAAAAAAAATTCATAATTTAGCATCTTTATATAAAATATTAAGAAATCCTCAACTTTTACGCTTCGTGATAATTTGGTTATTCACAAATTAATTATACAAATCAATTCCTTAAAATATAAAATTTGTACAAAATTATTCCTTCATTTTAGATTAATGAAAAACTAATTTTACATAAAATAAGATTTTTGATAAACTGATTTGTCACAATTAATCTATAAAAGATTAAATTTTCATAAAGTGTAAAAATAAAAAATTGATTTAGTACTTTTCTCATAAAATATTAAAGAAAAAAATCATTTTAGTTCCTTAATTTTTGTTTCAATGTCAATTTAGTTATCTGTATATAATGTTTGTAGGAAGTTGTTTAATAATTCTAAAATTTTTTTAAAATATTTTGATGAAGTGAATTTACGAAGGACTAAATTAATAATAGTGCAAAATGTAGGGACCAAAATGATTCTCTTTTCTAAATAATTACTTTTACTAATAGTTGCTTAGGATATCTATTGCGTTATAAAACTAATTATACTTAATGAGTGATATTCGGATACTGAAGAAGTATTATATTCTATTTAGTTGGCACATTGTTCTATTATTAGATGAATATCTTTACAGAGATTATTACATTATTAAGATTATAAAATTCTCCGTATTTTATATACAGTTTTCTTTTATCTGTAATGGATTCCATAATTAAAAATGCATCTCTTTTGATAAATGCGTCATTCTGTAACTCATAAATTTTATTTGATTTACCATTGCAGAATAACCATTTGATTTACATTTTATCGAATTTGTATGTTTATATGAAAACTTATTTTATAAGATTTTTCAACCTCACTTAGATTAATAATTATTTTGGTTTGTTTGTAAAAACTTGAAGGAATCTTTTAGTTTAACTCCAATTATTTGGATTTTGATGGATTTTTGTTATTGCAATTAATATTAATTTTTTTATCAAAATTTTATTTTTAATGGATTTTTTTGCCATAATTTTTTAGTGAATTAAATGAGTTGGTTTGTATAATCCACCTATAAAATAAAGTTGAAAATTACAATTCATTCATGTATAAAATTAAAAAGTTCAGCTCGTTTAACTTACAAGTCACTGTATACTAACTCATGATAAACCCTCTTTTAACCTCTCTAATTGAAAATATTATATTGTAATTTAATTTTACTGAAAATAATGAAACTTCTATTTATTTCACAATAACTTTTGATTTTTAATTAGTAATTCTTGCTTAAATTTAAGATTCAATCCCGCTATAATTTAAATTTATACTATTTTACTTTGACAAAATAAAAAAATTATCGCATAATAATATGTAAAATATATTAATAGTAATTACTCAAAATATAAAAATGCCAAAATTAGTGAAGCCTGGAAAGTCCCATTTTAAGAAGGACCTCTGATAATGCCTTCGTCTATCTCATTCAGCGTCCCAATGCTTTTAAATTTTCTCAGTGAGTACGTTTGAGCAACTCAATCAAACAAATTGGCCAAGAAAAAAATCAATCAAACAAAAATTTAGCCTTTAGTTCGAAAGCAACTAAGAAATATCTCTGATTATTGGAACATTTTAAAATTCTGAGTTGACATCCATCAACTTGCACTTGTATATTTTCTAATATTATCTTTTTTTGTGGTTCAAATAACATTTTGGCTCACAAACTAGAAGACCATTTTTATTCGTTCAAAAAAAAAAAGACCATTTTTATTAAGGTTTTTGTTATTCAGTATTTTTTATTAAGGATAATTTATTACTCATAATAAATTAATTTTAACTAATAAAATTAATTTACAAATATGTATTAATAGTAATAATAAATATAGTAAATAATTCTTGATTAATTTAATTAATTAAGGATTATTTATGCTTTAAAGACACTCGTGAACAAAAAAAATTCTTTTTTATTAATGGTAGGATTTCACTTGGGTGTTGGAGTAAGAATTATTAAACAATATCATAGAAAAGTCTGAGGGTTAAATAGGTAATAATTTAGTATAGAGTCGTAAATTTGTAACAAATATCAACCTGACCCCATGTGGTATAGCACATGTAACTAGTCCTAGTCCAGTGTGTGAATTAACCCTCATGAACTCATGAAATTACATGACCAAGGCTAGTGACCTTACAAGGACTCGCTATCGTTAAATAATAATAATAATAATAATAATAATAATAATAATAATAAAGAATAGGCAGCGGTTAAGATAGCCGCAATTGGCTACTTAGTTAGTTTCATGATTCCATGGCATATGAAACCGTTGCCAGTTTAAAGCAGTTATTGTGCAACCATTGTTGAAGGGATTTAATATCCCTAATGCATCATCTCTTTCCCTTATCTTAATACAAATTTCATGCACTTTAGGGGAAATTTGCATATCTAACAATAAGATGCAAGGAACAGGTTTGAATTAAAGTTGCAAATTGAAAACGATAAAAAAATTTTATATTGACCACATGTAGTATTAAGTTTTAATCTAATAGTACATGGTACAAAACTAGTGGATTTTGGATCCCTTGTTGTACAGCTTTTTCAGCTGTGCAGCAAGGGTTGTCAGATTTGTAAACCCCACTTAATCTAATGGTTCCCGCTACACAGTCGATGGGTAGGGGATTCGGACTTGAACTTGTGTAGATCAACAAAGAGCAATTTCTTTTTGAAATTGTAGGATATCTGCGTCTAAGTTATCACTAGCCATCATTCTTTAGTGAGTTGCTATCGGTTGGACTGCTAGCCACGTAGTTGCTAACCATTGTTGTTCAAGCCTATCTTGTTGTTGGTATTTTGCTTTGTATTTTAACTTTTTTCTTCATGATTCTGACCCTTTTTTTTAGGAAATTTTTTGTTCATATTTGCATGCTTATTTAGACTCCATAGGTGATGTTTTCCTTTAATATTTGAATATTGGTACTAATAAATGTGTATGCTTATTTGTTGTATATTTTTTTCCATGAACCTATGATTGTTGTGTCACTAAATTTTTAAATTTAGATTTATATAAGTGTTAATGAAAATTTACATTTGTATTATTGTTAGTGGCATTGGATTTTTTTGTTTGTGTTGTTGTATTTTACAATTGGGTAGTTATAAGTATTTCATTTGACTATTTAATTTTTCTTTCTTATCTATAATCGTTGTAAAGTGTTATTGAGAGGATTCATATTGTATGCAAATCCTATAAAACATAAAATATACCTATAATATTTCAAAGTTTAACTAATCGTACGATGTTCATTATGACTTAATTTTCATGTTTTAAGTTGTTATCATAGAAAAATGTCTAATTTTATGTAAAATAGTTTAATAAAAAAAAGTGATGACCTAGATATATAGTACTAATTTGATGATAATTAATTCTTCATAAAGGATGTTGTTCAATCTCTTGCGTTTAAATCTTGCTATAAAGTAAGAAATTCTCTTGTAAGCTTTGAAGTCAAACATAATTTGTTTTAAGAAATAAACAAGACTTGGAATGATAAGCATTGAAACACTCTGGAGTATGTGTAAAGAAAATTTTTAAATTTCACGCATATGCTAATCGTAGTGCTAAGGTCAAGATAATATGCACATATCCTAAATAGAAGTTTGATAAATGACATATTTGACAAGTAGTGTATGACCACTTGAATGTCAAACCATTTTAAAGAGATTATACTATATGGTTTAGACATGAGGAGACAAATGATGGACACATTATAGTTGAAACTCCTGTAATGCCACACGTAATTGAAGAAATGATTGCTATCAATGACTCTATGTATGACATGGTCAATGATGCATTCAGACATCGTCCTAATTATTAATGTTTATAGAAAGATGAAGTAATGCTTCCATCATGAAACTTAGTGATACTCGACAATAGTGAGAAGTTCTTAGAGTTAATTATAGATGGACAGTAACAATTGTATGTAAGGTGAGAAAAGTACTTGAGGTTACCTTTCGTGGTGAAATCGTATCATATTAAGTGTCTATGCATATTAAACAATAATGTCATGTCAATGATACTATAATTATTGGTAGATGACTTTGAACATGCTAAAACTCCACCTTCATTATATGAAGTTAAGAAAATGATTTATAAACTTAGACTATCTTACATCAAAATTCATATGTGTCCTAAAAATTGCAACCTTCAAAACTAAAGGGTAAGGATATATTTAGTGGTAAACTACCTAAAAAAGCTCTGTGGTATATTCCATTAAAACCATGAATGCAAAGGTTATTTACGAAAAAGACTAACGATGAACATGTTAAGGCATTGGAGAGACTCAGAAACATGGAAAAGATTCAACATAATGCATCCTAAATTTGCAATAAATCTTCAGAATGTACACCTTAGGTTATCCATCGATAGGTTTAATCCATTTAGCAACTTAAGCTTTAGTTACAATATTTGGCTAGTGATTATAGTTTGATGATGTTTCAAAGAGCTATTCGAATGACTCAAAAGTTTTATTATGTAGCAATGTTGCCATAAAAATTATTGCTCTCTTGTAATGATTAAAGCTTGCTAACATTTTGTCAAGGGGCATTATATCACCAAAATAGCCATAAACAATATTCATGTTTGTATTTACCCAAAAAACATTAGTTATCTATTCTTCAAAATCCAAATGTTATGGATCGGAAAAGGATCTTTCAACAACTATCATTAAAAGCATTGTAATAGAAAAGTTGCTTCATTGTATACCAAGCTCCTCTATCTTTTAGAGTCTTGTTCTTCCCCTTGCATGTCTACTCATCCATGCAAATTAGGCTACTTGTTGAAGTTAAGATGCATCATCCAATTCAATCTCTCATGCTTGAACTTCCTACATGTTACGCTGAGATGATGTGTTATCTTTGAAAGCTAAAAAAGGATGATTATGTTTTTCTACAAAGTCATACACTATAAATTTTTCACTCATGTATGTGACTTTTATCCTTGCTTTACAATTAAAACTAGTTTGTAGTTGATGATTGATTGTTAGATTATCTCTTCAATCTTCCTTCCAAATATCATCTTAGTAGCAAACAAATCTACATGAAATTATGGAGCCGTCTTCTTTTTTCTTGTTGGCGTATTGTTTCCTTTCTCCAAATTTCACTTTTCCACCATAATCTACTAAAAGATTCCTAGATGCCTTAAAGGTGTCAAATTTAATCTCTTATTTAGGCTTCAAATCATCCTCCAAGTTAGCATCTTTAGTTGACAAAAAGCTAAAAAAGTAGCTAACTCCCTGAAAGTCATATATCAAAATTGTTATAAAAAAAAACATAAAAAGAAATAGTTAAAGCATGCTTATATAAACAATGTTAAATTGATAACTCTATTAAATAGAGTTATTTAGACCACTTTCATACTAAATGTTTCTAGTAATCTTGCAAGTTTTGGTTTAAATTTTGAGTTATTTGATTTGGTATAGTGTATTAGTCTTGCAAGTTTTAATTGCTTTTTATGTTGTTTTTAGTTAATTTGGTCATATACATGCTTAGATCTTATTCAGTTTAGTATGGCCTCTTCTCAGCAAGCATATGTTATTAAGGAAACCTTAGAGATTTTCTGTAGAAGCTCAGGTCAGAAGGTTAATATGTCAAAATCTGGCATTTATTTCTCTGCTAATGTCCCGTAAGATAAAAGACAAGAGGTTAGCCAAGTTTTGCATATAAATATAACTGATAATCTGGGAAAGTACTTGAGTGTTCCCTTGTTTCATGATAAATGTTCATATGGAGATTTCCAATATCTCATTAATAGAATGATGAATCGTTTAAATAGCTGAAAAGCTAATACTCTTTCCCTCGCTAGGAGAATTACTTTGGCTCAGTCAGCTATTGCTTCCATTCTTAATTATGTAATGCAAATTACAAAAATCCTTCTTTAGGTGTGTGATCGCATGGATCAAATTTGTAAGGATTTTATTTAGAATGGCTCTGCTAATAAGAAAAGAATTCATTTGAATAACTGGGGTAATGTTTGTAAACCTAAGAAGTTTGGTGGTTTGGGGTTCCAAAAAGCTCGAGATTTCAACTGAACTTTTTTAATGAAGTAAGTATGGAACCTTATTTATAAGAAAGATGAGTTATGGGTAAAGGTGATTTGTAGCAAATATAGTTGCTTTGAGGCTATTATTCCAACTGTTCAATAGCGTAACACTACTTTCAATTTCTAGTAGGGTGTTATTTAGATTTGGGCACCCTTTTATCAGAATCTTGTTTGGCTTTTGGGAAATGGCAATTTGATCCATTTTTGGACTGACCATTGGGTATCGAGAGTGCATAGGCTTGAAGATTTTGCTATCATCAATATTGATGATAGTATTTGGGATGATCTTATGGTAGTTTATGTCCTCAATAATGGAGATTGGAATGTTCATAAGCTTTAACAAGTCCTTCCTGCTGATTGTATGGATATTATTGTTCCTCTTAGAGCCTCCCCCTTAATTAAATATGTTAACTTTGTGGCCTAACTTCTTAGTTTTACTAGTATGTTTCCTTGTAAATCTACTTTTGATTATTATTTTAGTACTGATTGTAATTTTCAAAATGATCTCTTTGGTAAGATTTGGAAGCTAAGTATTCCTCAACGTATCCATGCTTTCATGTGGCTTATTGCTAATGAAGCTTTTCTTACCAATAGTGCTCGTCATCGTTGATCTTTGGTTGCTTCTCCTAGTTGTTCACTTTGTGATTCTAATAATGAAACAGTGCTCTATGCTACTCGGGATTGTAATATCGCTAGTTTGGTGTGGAAGAGCATTGTGCCTAATTCTCATCATGTGGTTTTCTTTTAATGAGACCTTATCCAGTGGTTGAACTTAAATCTGAATAAGGGAACTCATTTCTTTAATGGGGTGAGTTGGTTCCATGTCTTTCCGACTATCTGTACTAAAATTTGATACATGAGGAATAAAATAAATTTTGAAGAAATTCACATTAAGCCTACCAATTTCCTGAGGCATATAGCTACTTTGGTCTTAGATTATCATCGTGCATTTTCTCTTCTCCAAATAACTAAAAGGACCATCAAAGGTTTCTTTACTTAGCACATCCATTGGATTCTCCCTCCTGATCACGTCATCAAGCTTAATACTGATGGGTCTGTTTCTGATCAAGGATCTGCAACTTGTAGTGGTTTGCTAAGGGATAGTAGAGGCAATTTTATAAAGGGTTTTAGTGTCAAGCTTCCAAACTATACGATCACTAATGCTGAACTTTGGGGTATACTCTATGAGCTCAAAATTTGTTTTGAAGTTGGCTATAAATTTGTTCTTATAGAACTTGATTCTTTGACAGTGGTTTGGATTATCCATAACCTGTAAGAGATTTTACATGGAAGTTTTCACCTAGTTCATGCTATAAGGCATTGGTTGAATTTGAGCTAGTTTGTCCAAATTTCTCATATCTTTCATAAAGCTAACTTTGCTATTGACATATTTTCCAAGTATGATCATAATCAATTTTCCTCTTTCAAGTGCTTTGATACTGTTCCTAGTTCATTTTCCTAGTTATTGCTACTAATTTGTAGGGTATTTGTCACCCTATACATGTTTCTTGCTAGCTCCTTTCTTTTTTTAGGCTTTTCGCCTCGTTGTTTATTTAAAAAACAAAAAGAAAAAAGTTACTCATGGTGTTTTTATGTTGTCAGGGTTAGGAGTAGTAAGAAATTGTATGGAGATATGTTCAGGAAGCTTATGCCTCCAAATTTAGACCTAAAGGTTAAAAAAATGCATATTTTGTTTTTTTTTTTTAAAAAAAGTCCAAAAACTTGATGTTTAACCCTTAAAATTTGAAACCTAGGCATCAGAATTAGTTCATAAGGTGGAAACTTAAAGCCTAGGCACTGAATGCGAACTCATTGAGGGCAACTCTAGAATTTGATTTTTTATGCTTTATAAATAGTAAAAAATGAGAGTTTTGACTTAAAGGAGGTAGACAAGGAAGAGAGTAACAAAAATGACTTAGTTTTAGGCAAGAGAAAGCTTAAAGAAGAGCATTCTAAGAGGAGATTTAAAGGAGAAAGTCAATTAAAATTGTTAAATTGAAATTTTTTTTCTATTATTCTTTTATATCCTTCCTTTTGGCATGTTCTTTCACTATAAAAAAGAAGGGCTTCAGCGACATAGACATGGCGACAATCAAAAGAAGCTGTTGCAAAGAACTACCCTAACTACGGTCGAAATAACCGTTGTAAGATCACTAATCTAACAAGGGGTTATTTACTATCTGTCGTTAAACCGGATTGACAATGATCCTAACGAGCCGTCATAAGGCCCAAGAATGGACTAGATGTGGTCCACTCCTAGAAGGGCAATTAAAACGATCAAATAGGTCATCGTAAGGCCCAAGAGTGGAGCAACCTAGACCACTCCAAGAAAAACTCTTACAACAATTAGGATTGACCGTCATAAGTATGTAGTCTTACAATGGTCAAACACGATCACTGTAAGTTGACAAAATTATGAGGGTCATTGTTGACTGTCATAAGGACATTAATGGTACGGACCAAGTATCATCCACTCACAGGCCTTGTAATGGTCAACTCTAACCATTATAGGTTCGTCGACTTACAACAGTCCTGATTGACTGTCGTAAGACCTTTAGTTAAGTGGACCAGTCCAATCTGGTCCACTATATGCCTTACAATGGTCCTTTTGAGACTGTCATGAGCCTTTGTCTTAATGACAGTCATTCTGACCATTGTTAAGGATTTTTAATTTCATTTTCCCTCTTTATCAGAATCAGATCTGATAAAGAGTGAAACCTTCGAAGTTGAACCCATTCAAGCCTAAACCTTTCAAAGTCGTAGCGCTATGAGTACATGTCTGATTTCTGTCATATGTTGCTGCTTGTTGCTGTCGTTCTTCATCATCACAGCTTGTTGTGGTCGCCTGCCCCGCTGCTGATGGATCCACTTCGTTGGTCGTCACTTACACCTTCATTGTTTATGGTCTATTGTCCCTTGCTTGGTGCTGCCATCGTTGATTGCTCACCGTCGATCTTAAGTTCCAACAGCTGCTCTTCTCGTGTCTTTATCGCTATTGTTCATCGTCCGCGGCTTTCCAGTGTGTTTTATTTGAAAATATTTTGTTATTTATTTTTTTTCAATTTTTTTATTTTCTAGTATTAAATTTTAAAATATTTATCTAGTATTATAGAAAGGTTAATTAATTTTTTGAAGATGATGGAAGAGAGGAAAATGGTGTGCACCAAATAATGATAACCTCTATCTAATTGTTAAAAATGTTTTAACCCATAATTACTTTAGCTAAATAATTAATGAATTAATCCTCATCTTTTGGATATTAGGTTCTTAATAGAATTTAAAACCTACTTTTAGTCAGCAAATTGTTTGAGAGTTTAACTAATGAAACAAAATGAAGCCAAGAACAAGATAATATTGATTATTCCTGTGATTAATTTAATTAATATCAAAAGAGCTGATTTTTTAGGCACACTTGGTTTTATGATCAGATTTGGCGGACTGTTATTGATTAATCTATTTAACAACCCTAAAAAAAAGATATACCGATTATTCCTTCCATTTTTTATAATTGTTTTATTTTGCTCACTTGAAAACTTTCCACGAACTTAGAATCATGGGAAAGTTACTTTAACATAAACATTATGTTAGACTTATAAGAGATTAGGATGAATGATTAGACAACATCATTCGTTACCTCATTATATATTAAAATTCACTTTTTTTTCTTTGACTTTAGAGAGGGTTAATTCAACTGTTTCGTTAGCCACCTATATCCATGTCATTTCATTTATATTCATTTATGAATTTGATAAACAACTTTGTTAAAACAATAAAAGTATTTCAAAAGAAACTATATTTTGTTTTTCTAATATAAAGTTTTATTATAAAATTAATATATGAATTTTTCTAAAATCCAATATCAGAACAATTTTTTGAACTTTTTCCTTTGGCCAACAAATATTTTCTAAAACTTTAAATTATAACAATAATCAAACATCATTTTAAGGAAGTGTTTTATTATAGTTTAAAATTTATTATTAATTTTATAATTATGCTAGAATGAAATACAATATCAACATACTATATGGAATACCATGATATTAGGCACTACTAAAAATTTAATAGGTAATTATGTCATTCAATTAAACTATATCCTTCAAAATGGGACCTTCTTAATTTTACGTGCTAAATTAGTTCACTTCTTTTCATTTCCCTTTCGTAAATAAATTGCAAAAAGCTAACGTGGAAGCTTTTGGTTCATACATTGATGCTCTTCCTAATAAAAAAAAAAATTCATATAAGTTTTTTAATTTTAGAAAAATATGCACTTGTGTCATATATACACACAAGATTCATGTATATTCTTTGTTTTTGATATATAATGATGCAAAATGATACTCATATTTAATTGTTTTAAGATTTTGTATTATCTTTCATATGCAATATAGATTATTAATTGGTTGTGTATCGTAGATATGGTCCATGTTCCAAACATTATGGGCTTTTAATGATAGTGTTATTGGTTTTACTTTTTAAAAAATGGATAGGTCTTGGATTACCAAATCCCAAAATACACCTGAATATTTAGTGGGACTTGATGATTTCTTAGATTTTCATTTGCTAATGGGGGTGTTGAGGGTAAAATAATATGCCCTTGTTCAAAATGTAAGTTTAAGAAATGGCAAGCTAGAGAAGTTGTGCAAGACCACTTAATTGTTAAATCATGTATGCAAGTGTGAACACCCCACCTAAACTAACAATAATAATAATTATAGTAATGATAATAAATAAAATTAAAAATTTTAAAAATTAATTAATTAAAAAAATTGCAAAAAGCAAAAAAATAGAAGTAATATGGAAAAAACCAAATATAAAAACCAAAAATATTAAAAAGGAAAAATTCAAAATATATGTTTAAAGTTGAGACATGATAATCATCTTGCAAAAAAAAAAAAATGAATAGGGTTAACAAATTTGTCCAAATACAAATAGGAGAAAAAGGCCACCTAATTAAGATAAAAATACAAACTTGCTCACTTGCTCTCACACACTCTCACTTGCTCACACTCACACACTCCCACTTGCTTACATTCATACACTCCCACTCCCACATGCATACACTCACCCACACACACACACTACTAAGAAAAAAAAGGACACAAGGAGGGCTGAAAAAGCAAAAAAGGAGCTGGTTGTTTCAGAGGATAGCAGAAAAAGGAGGGAGCAGCTCATTGCTTTAGAGGAGAGCAGAAAAGTGGAGCAGCTTGTTTTTCAGAGAGAGCAGAAAAAGAGGAGAGGCTGAAAGCTTAAAAAGAGAGAGCATTTGCAACAGAGAGGAGGGGAACTCGTTGTTAGAGAGGAGAGCAGAAAAAGGGAAGCTCATTGTTAAAGAGGAGAGCAGAAAAAGGGGAGCTCGTTGTTTCAGAGGAGAGCTAAAAAAGGAGAGCAGCTTGTTGTTTCGGTGGCTGGAGCAAAGGAGAAAGAGACCTTGGTTGGAGCAGAAGAGGAGGAGACTGTGGCTGGAGGAGAAAGCTGTGTAGACCGTGGCTGGAGTAGAAGAGGAGGAGACCGTGGCTGGAGGAGAAAGTTGTGCAAAACCGTGGCTGGAGGAGAAAGCTGTGCAGAACCATGACTGGAGAAGAGAGCTGTGCAGAACCGTAGCGAGCTGGAAGCAGAACGTTTAAAGCAAATTGTGACAAGCTGAAGCTATGAACGTCTTCCTCTATTCCAAACAGCTTGAAACAGGTGCAAACAGAGGTAAGTCTGGCCAAGAGAAACTTAGGGTGCCATGATGCTTTTTTTTGCTTCCTAATGCACTTTTTGTAGGCATGTGTGTATCTGAGTTTCCTTGCTTCCTGAGGCATTTTTCTGGCTGAGAAATATATATACATATAAGCATGTGTGTATAGGAGTTTCCCTGCTTCCTAATGCATTTTCTTCAGCACTTTCTTCATCCCTCCATCGTTATATACATATATATATATAGCTGTGTGTATATGGAGGTACATATGTATATACATTCGGGTGTGTATATGTGAATGCATGTAGATGGATATATGGATATATGAACACTCATATGAGTGCATGCATGTGGTATGGGGTGGGCTCTTTGTCTTTCCTGATGCATTTTTTTTCTTCTTCCATTGTTATATATATATGTGTGTGTGTGTGTGCATATATAGATATATATATATATATATATATACATGAATATATGCATGTGGCGTGTAAGTCTTCTTACTGATGCTTTTCCTTTCTTCCATTGTCATGTTTATATATATCCACATATATGTATCTATATAGATGTATGAAGATATATACATGTGTGTGTGTGCATATATATATATATATATATATATGAATATATGCATGTGGTGTGTAGGTTTTTCCTCTTACTGATGCTTTTCTTTTCTTCCATTGTCATGTTTATACATACCTACCTATGGTATGTATAGATGTATATGGATAGATATGCTATATATATGTATATATGTGCATATGTATATATATATATATATATATATATATATGAATGCCCATGTGAGTGCATGCATGTGGCGTTGAGGGTTCTTTGTCCTTCCTTATGTTTTTTTTTTTTTTCTTCCATTGTATATATATATATATATATATATATATTTATGTAAACATAGAGGTATATATATGTATGTACATGAATATATGGGTGCATGCATAGTTAAACATACATAAGTAAGGAAAATGAACCAGTAGGAAGTTGTCTTGTTCTCATTTTGTCATATTTGTTATGGTTATGTTGTTTGGTGTTATTTTTTATTATCATCATTATTATTTCATTTTGTTTTTATATGAATATAAGACTAATATTGGTCCCATAGGTAAAGTTTTATGAAATTTATCGCGTGAGAATTTTGTTCTCCTCGATTGTATGAGATTATGTGAGGTTTTAACCTCCTTGGATCCTTAAATTTGTACACATTGGTTTCTATTACTTATGAAAATTATCGTGTGAGAATTCGGTTCTTCTCGATTGTATGAGATCATGTGTTAGCACATTTGTTTTAAAAATAATAACAATTGAATATTGACTTAATTAAATACTTTCCCTTATCATGTGAGAATTCGGTTCCCCTCGATTGCATGAGATCATGTGAGATTTTAATCTCTTTAGATTTTTTAAAAATTAGCACATTTATTTTAAAAATAATAATAATTTAATATTGACTTAATTAAATATTTTCCATTATTTATGAAATTATCGTCTGAGGATTCGGTTCTCCTCGATTGCATGAGATCATGTGAGATTTTAATCTTCTTAGATCTTTTAAAAATTAGCACATTTGTTTTAAAAATAATAATAATTAAATATTGACTTTAATTAAATATTTTTCATTATTTTCGAAACTATTGTGTGAAGAGTCGGTTCTCTTCGATTGCATGGGAATATGTGAGGTTTTAATTTCCTTAGTTCCCTAAAATTAATATACCTCTATCTAATAATAATAATAATAATATAATAATAATAAAGAAAAAAAATCATAATTAAATATTCATTTAAATTAAATGTTTCCCATTATTTACGAAATTATCGTGTGAGAATATAGTTCTTCTCAAATACTTAGGGTCGTGTGAGATTTTAATCTCTTTAGACCTCAAAATTTAGTACATACTTGTTTGAAAGATAAATAATAAGAATGATGATAAATAGATAAAATAATAATAATGCAAAAACGAATATTTTAATTGAATTATTTTACAAAATAAATAAAGTAAGGGTTTTATAAATTTAACGAATTAAAATGTCACGTTCAAAAATTCCAAAAAATGACTTTCTGTTATATTTTGTTCTAATTTCAATCCTGATTTAAAAAAATAAAAAATAAAAAAAATAAGTAAAACAAAAAAAAAACCAAAATCCAAAAATTAAATAAATTAAAAAACTCAAAAATATTCTTTTCATTATAATTACATTTCAAATTCCAAAAGAAATAGAATAGAATATAAACTTCCCAAAATCCTAAAAATCTCATTCCGTAATCATTTCATTTAAATTTCAAAATAAAGATTTAAAATTCCAACAAAGAAAAAATTTTAAAAGAAAAAATGAAGAGATTAAGAGAGCTATGTTCGTCAGACTGTCGTAAATTAAAACACACAAGCCAAACCCCAATTCCGTTTTGTTTACGAAGACCTATTTAACTTAAACCCTCATATTCTCATCATAAAATTTACAAATAATCAACTAACAGACACACCCATTTTGGTCGAACTACGTGGACTTTGATCCCTATCGTAGGGTACGTAGGCCCTAGGCTCTTATCCTAGGTCAAGTCCGCCCTTTGTGAATATCTGTCTGTTTGCTTTCATTCATGTTGTTTTGTCTTTTCTGTTTAACAAGCATACATGTCGATGAAAAGGGTAATTGAGATAAATTTAAAAGGCCATATTCTATTTCAATTGACTAGTTTAAGGTAACCGTCCTCATGGACAGGTGTTGTGGGGTGCCTAACACCTTCCCCACACTCAAATAGACTCCTGAACTCATCTCTGATTTCGCAGACCATGTTGCCTTTTTCTTTTTTATTTAAATTGGTTTTTCAAAGTTTTCTGTTAAAAATTTTGGTGGCGACTCCAAATAAATTGATTTTTAAGTTTCATTTTGGGAATCAATTTAAATTACTTTTATTTTATTCCGCCAAAAGGTTGGTTACGACAGCAAGGGTATACTTTCTGGGTAAGACATGGGGAAAAAGGTAGAGATTTACCTCATGTACAACATGTGTCAGTACCACAAGTTAGTGAAGAAAGAATTTTTAGGGTTGATCTTGTGTAAGATATGGTCCATGATGCATTTAGGGTTCATCATGACAATTAGATGATGGACGAAGTTGAAGGTCAAACATCATCATCTTTTAACCCAATGATGGATGAGGTGGCAAAAAAAATTTATGAGTTAATTAGGGATGAACAACAAAATTTGTATGAAGGATGTGAGAAATATTCAAAGTTATCATTTTTAGTGAAGTTGTATCATATCAAATGTTTATGTGGAATTAGTGATAAAGGTATGTCTATGACATTAAAGTTGTTAGCAAATGCCTTTTTGAATGTAAAGATTCCTCCTTCTTTCTATGAGGCAAAGAAAATCATTATCAAATTAAAACTCAACTATAAAAAAATTCATGTCTGTCCTAATGATTGCATGTTATATTAGGGAGAGGAAAAAGTTAAATATGTGTGCAAACGGTGTAACACATCTAGATGGAAACTAATAAAAAGGGTAATAAGTGTAAGAACATGCCTGCTAAAATCCTTAGATATTTTCCATTAAAACCACGATTGCAAAGGCTCTTTATGTCCCCTAAAACTGTGAGCACATGAGGCGACATGCAGTAAACAAAAATAATGATAACATAAAAAGAAATTTGATATAATGAATCCTCAATTCGCTTCAGATCCTTGAAATGTATGTTTAGGGTTGGCCATTGATGGTTTCAATCTGTCTGGCAACCTAAGTACAACCTATAGCATTTGGCCAGTGATACTTATTCCTTACAACCTACCTCTCTAAATATGTATGAAACAAAGTTTACTAATTCTCTCAATGATTATTTCTAGGAAAAAAAGCCCTAGGAAATGACATAGATGTGTTTCTGCATCCACTAATAGAAGAGCTAAAAGAGTTATGGGATGTGGGGGTTGAAACATTTGACTTATTCACCAATGAGATGTTTAAGTTACATGTAGCTATCATGAGGACGGTTAATGATTTTCCAGACTTGGAAGTCCTTGGGATGCAAGTGGAAAGATTTTAGCTTTTAGTTATTTACATACATAAATGACAGTATAAAAATGAGAGACAAATTAATTGTCGTGGCCCCAGAAGGCATTCAAAGTGAGTAATAGGCATCGTTTGTTGATTACTGACTTAACCCCAAAACTAAGGTACAATGAAACTATATAGCTTTCCTTTCCTAGCTTGTATGCGCATCAATTTCTAATAGTCTAATTAATATGTGTCGGTCAAATGCAAGGTAACCATTGCAAAAAATAGGGAAAATAAAAGGAAGCAAACGATTCTACATACTGGTGGATTGAAAAGTATTACGCAAAAAAAAAAAAAAAAAAAAGCTAAGATGGTGAGTTTATATTAGTAAAAAGTATTACATTCAAATGTTGTATGACTGTTTAATATATTACATTACTGAAAACAAATGTATAAGGAAAAGCGTAGAGGTCCAGTTTCTCGGGAGAGGTTTGGACCACAGTGCATAAGAAGGTCGATGGATTGTACATAAATGAGGATACTCAAGCTATTAGTGTATGTTTATGAACTTTGTCATGTTATATTATTGATTTCTGGTTTATTGCAAATGGTTTAATGTTGACATAGTTATTGTTCTTTTATTTTAAACCAAGGTGTAGGAAAAGATAGTTAAGTTTGAGGCATCCGACTCTTATATGCAAGAAATTTCCCTCTAAGACTTATTAGCACTGTCTTTAAGGACTTAGGAACATTTTGGGCAAGTTCAGGGAATAGGAATGGGTGTTTGCCCTTCCCAAGTGTTTGTACATCATGCTAGTGGGATTTTGCGACCTAGACCATCCTATTGTGAGCCACAGAATGAAGTTGTAGCACTTAGAGCTAAAATGGAAAAAAGAGACCAAATAGATGCACAACAAAGAGCTCAAATTGGTAATATGGTAGCAGAACAATATTGAACAAATGCAATCATGTCATTTCTCCTTAAATTGTTCAGGGAGATTTGCCCCCAAAGTTTGCATCCATACTATATTGCGTGGCGTTTTTCTTTAAACATTTTTATTTTGTATAAGTCTTATGTTGTAATGTTCTAATTATCTTTATTATTGCATTTATTGCTTATCTTAGTTTATCTTTAATTGTTACGTACCAAGTAAGCAAGGTAGTGCAAACCCGCCTTCCATTCCATCACCAAGTCCTTCTAATAGGAACAACTAGCTAGTTAGGATGATTTATCATTGTTTGTTGTTAAACGTTGTAATTAGTATCTCATTATGTTTAGAGTTGATTATGGTTGCAAAATGACTTTATATCTCGTCATGTTTATAGTTGATTATGTAGTAGACCTTGTTGGCTTTGAGTAATAGATTGTGTTGTGATTGAAGATAAATTTATCATATTTATAAGATATTGGTTCAGAGAAAAAAAAAATGACAAAAAATTAAAGTAGAGTATTTAAAAATAAAAAAACCTATCAGCGATAGTTTAAATTGCTGCCATAAATAATATACATATACTAACAATGATTTATCTAAACCATTGTAAAGATGAAAATATTACGATAGTTTTTATTGACCGTCGCAGTGACATGTTATTGTGACAATCATAAAACAGTTGCAAAACCATGACATTGCGACACTTTTTCTGACCATTGCAATAACGTGTTTCTACGATGACTTTCACGAGGGTTTCTTTATCGTCGCATAACCATGTCATCACGACAACTTCTACAAGGGTTAACGAAAAGTGTCGTTATTTCATTTGTGATGGTGGTTTTTGCAATGTTTTGGTTGACTGTCATAGAACCCCTTTGCGACGATCAAAACCCTTGCAAAATCTATTAAAAAGCCATCAAAAAGCCTTTTTTTTTTTTTTTGTAATAATTTGGACACAGTGATAGGTCCCATGGAAATGCTAGGCTAGGGTTTCTTTTCTCTATGATTATGGTTCTTGGCATATAAATTCATAAATAATGTTATTCTCTTACTTGGGTTCATTGTGAATGAATTTATTTAGTTTAATTCTTCATTAATCCCTTGTTGTTTAATTACCAATCAGGGTTTATCTAGAGAATTTGAGGATTCTTAAAAAAAAAAAAAATCAAATTTAGTCTTAAGACTACATATCGCTTGTTTGATATTAATTAATTACATGAATTAACTCAATTTGCCTTTAGAATAAAAATATGCTTATAGGACTTGCAAAGTCATAATTGGTTGTATGTAATGCGTCTATCTAAAAAATATAGGGAATTGAATTAGAGTGATAGACTTTATAAGAAATCAACTAATTCTTATAATAACAATTAGTGGCTAAAGCTAGTTCATGAAACATTGAATTGAGTTAGGAAGATAACATTATTGCAATTGAAGTGACAAGTTAGACTATAATCTTATAGAGTTTTATTGTTATATTTTCTTCTCATTAGTCTTACTTTGATTGTTGTTTTGCATTATTTTCGTTCAATTTGAATATTAGTAAACCTCTTGAGTAAGGTGGGCACTTTAGCATTGACACTTAGTAAGAGTTATAGTTATAGTTTCTTGAGAATGATACTCTTTTCCCTTTGATGGTGTGTACTTACACCACAGGAATTTGCATGCAACAAGTACTATAGTTTCCAAAATTTGCACACAAGTAATTTGTAAACTTCTCTCCCACCATATTATACCAAACCCCTCCAAGATGCTTCCAAGGTGTAAAATTCCATCCCTTATTTAGGCTTCAAATCATCCTTCAAATTAGCATTTTTAGACGATAAAAAGCTAGAAGCACACAACTACGTAAAAGTAGTCTTTCAACAATGTATTATGGATATGATTACAAGAAAAATCTCATTCATATGAGAGAAATGATTTAAACCATATCAAGGAAAAAAAAAAATTGATTTCAACAAAATTTTTATTCAACAAAAATGTTTTATTATATATCAAGAAACAATTAATTTAAACAAAAGCTACAAGTAAATATTTAAACTATTATGCATACCATTATATTAATTATCATTATTTGAAGTTCTTTAAACTATATCTGAAAAATCTGGTTAATCTAGTTTAGTCCTGAATTGTATCTCTGTCACTTATATTTTCCCTTTTGAATGAAATGACCTTTGACCACAAAAAAGAAAAAAAAAAAAAATCTATATCAGCAAAGACAGAAAGGTGATTTATTAGTAGCCGAACAAATTTTTACAAGTTGCTGATTTTTTTAATTTTAAATTTAAATTGTTAAATCTTTCAATTTTATTAATACAAACTGTTAGATGACAACCACAAATAATTTTATATATATAAAAGATATCCAAATTCAAAAATATTCTTATCACTTGTGACATAGTTTAACAGTAGTTCATACTCATCATTGTCCTTATGGTTAGAAAAAGAGTTATGAACTGTGGTTGCTTTCTAGATAGTACTGCCAATGCCAGGACCACATAGACCAAACTTCCTCTCCTTTAAAGCCATGATATTGTTATAGTTTTAATGTGAATTAAATATTGACATTATAAAATTCAAAAGGCAAAAGACTATAAATTATTTATAAAATTAAGAAAAAATATACTTTTGAGCCTTATAGTTTTATTTAATTTTTTAACTAGTCTATATAGTTTGAAATTTTATAATTAAATCCTTAGAGTTTAAATAATTTTTAACTTTGTCTCTGTTATTATATTTTCTTTCAGCCACATATATGGGTTAATTATATACTTCATTATTTAACATATCTCGTTTTTAGCATTAATCATGTATATTTAAAGTGTTAAGGTAATATATAGCTAGTTATATTAATAAAATTTAATGAAATATTAGTTTAATTTTGTATCAAATAATATTGACAGAATTTTATTAATAGAGATTACATTAAAACATTTATAAATCATAAAAATTCAATTATAAATTTTTAAACTATAAAAACTAATTTAATAATTAAATAAAACTATACGGACCAAATCACATCTTCTGACTAGTTTAATTCATGTCAGTTTTGCTTCTAATTATTAGTGATACTCATAATCTAATTATAATGTCATTAATCATATTACTTAGTACGCTAAGTTAATAGCAATGATTAGTTTAACAGAACATTTGATATTGATAAGGCTTACACGTGGAATCAGATATGATTGCTATATTGTTTTATTAATTAATTATATTATATACAAAGAAGCTTCCTCCAATCATTGAAAAGCTCCCTTACCTGCCGTTTGCTTTCTTTGTCCTGATTACCACAGTTATTTTTATCTTTCATAGCATATTTTTAATTTTTATGTAGTTTTGAACTAAATAATTTCATATATTTATTTTTTATATTATAAATTGAGAACTTCACGACTTTATATATTTAATTTGACATTTAAAAATTTTAAAAGTTTATTAATATATTGAAATAAGAATTTAGCTTACAAACATATTTGTATGCTTAAAATAATAATAAAAGTTAATATTTTGATGAAATTTTAAAATATAAATTATGATAATATAAAATTATGTTTTGATTAACCTCAATTTTAAAAATTAAGTTAATTTAAAATTATTTTTGCTTCACTATAACACCACACGAAACATTGACGTGCCTTGTATTTAACTTAATTAAGAGAAAATGTCAATAAATTTATTTTTTCCATTAGGTTGAAGAATTCAGCAAAATTATATTTATTCAATGGTTATAATAATGTGTGCTTTGAATGGATTCAGAGAAATCAAAGTCATGTCTGCTGATGAATAGAATGTTGAAATGGGACAGGTATTTGACATCTCTTCACAAAAAATCATAGATAGGAGAACGTTGATTGATTCACACCTAACATTAATAAAATATATTTTTGGAAAAAATATTAAATATATTTATATGTGGAAGAACGTATAATGTTTTAATGATATTAAATGAATGGCTTTTTCATTGCAAGTGAATTGAGTGTGGAAGAATTTAGTACATCATGTGGTAGATTATTATTTATTTGAAAATATTGTAACATTTGAATATTAATTAATTTAAATAAATAAATAATTAATAGATAAAATTTAATGTAAAGAGATCAAATGAATTCAAATAAAGTATTTGAATTAATCAGATAATTATTAGAATAAACAAACCATTTAAAATTCGATTTAATTAATTGATTAAATTTTAATAAAATTTGTTCTAGACGGAATAATTAAGTTCTAAAAAAAAATTTTCAAATGTCCTAAAACCCTCAACAGATAAAGAAAAACTTACAAGTTTTGCTTATTTATTTGAACCTACTTATATCATGCGTGGATATATCTATTAGTTTTTAAAAAGAAATTGTTACCTACTGAATTACACAACTATTTAGATCTAAATCATTGGATCAAAATTTGAAACCACATGTAATCAAATCAAATATTTTTTTTATCGTAGTCACTAAATTTCATCAGAACCGTCATATTATAAATTTTCTTGAATATTAACCAATAAATTCATAAATTTCCTAACAAGTATAAATCCAGCTCAATTCGTATCATGGTCATGTGAACAGAACCTTTCCATGAAATAATCTGCTTCGATCACTACAATTTCAGAGAAATGATCACATCAAAAACTACAGTTTTATATTATGTGAAACGGTATTTAAGGACCCATTTTTTGAGACCAAGTGCTCTCTCTTTAGGCCATTATTGTGTGTGAGTTATATATGGTTGGAAAGTTCGTTGTACAAGCTTTTTAATGGTATATATTATGTGCAATTTGGAGGCGAAACGGGATAGATATGAGTCCTCGAAGTTAGCAGTGTGAACATGGTGTTCTGAAAATTTCTGGAAATTTAATAGAAACGGAGGTTGAAGATAAACATGCATACTCAGTCTCACGTGAGGTTCACCCTCCTTCATTGACCAATCAAGCCCTCCAATACCGAGGGAGGAAGCCAAGTGAAGCATAATTGCACAAAATTTGAGGTATGATCATTGTTGGAAAGTGTGCAAACACCAATCCCATAAATATATAAAAAATGTGACACTCAAAATTTAATAAAATTTTGTGTAAATTTAATAAAATTTAAATTATTAAATTAAATTTTAATAGCATAAATTTTAAAATTATTAGAAACTGTTTAAAAATTTAATAATTTATATTTTAAAATATAATAAATTTAAATTTTCAAATACAATAATTTTAAATTTGACCGAGCACCACATTCCCTATATTTTGGTTCCTCTTAATAATATGTTCAATAATTTCATCTTGCCTTTGAACAAAAATTTTGTTGAAGATTTATGTGCCTATCATTGACGAAAGATGCATTGGTTTTTATTAGAGAAAAGTACTAAACCGTATCTTATGTTTATATTTTGTGACAATTTAATTTTTCACAAATTATCAGTGCTAAATCAATCTCTCACAATTTGTATGTTGTGAAAATTTAATTTTCCATCAATAAATCAGCAAACAGCAACAAAATTAATTTTTCACAAAATAAAAATTACGAGAAATTAATTTTACACAAACAATTTGTGAAGATCCGTCTTTAATTTTTTTTTCTTTTTTTTTGTTTTGTTTTTGTTTTTATTGATATTGGACTTGAAGAAAGGGGAGACGACTTACCTTGGTTCTCTTTCTAGTGTGAGATGTAGGACTAAAAGGCTAAAGATGATTAATTAGCAAGCAGTATGAAAAAAAAAACTATGGTAAAAAATTTCCGATTAAGAGATCTTACTCACTAAATTAAGGCCTAATAACAAATTAGTATATAATTTTTAAAATGAAACATTCCCCGAACTTCCGTTTAAAATGGCAATGTTAAATCCTAATCAAAATTATTGGCAAAAGATCACAAGATTTTGACTATGATAGTAATAATTTGGTTCACTCATTGCGGGAAAGTTTCCAAAAAAATGTTCTTAAATTACAAAAATTAGATGTTTAAACTTGAATAAAGTTTGAGGTTTTGTTATATTTAAAATTTATGTACCAATTATGAAATAAACTTTAATGTGAAAGGATAAATATAATTACCCTTCTAATTATATGGCTTTTATTTTCTGCATGATTGAATACCTTTTTTATACTCCAATTAAAGCCTGTGAAGAAGGCTCAGCAATTTCATTGCCCAGCATAGCCATTTTACAGTAATAATAATTATAACAACAACATTATTATTATTATTATTATTTGTACATAATTTAAAAGAAAATTTAATGAAAAAATCGTAGTAGTGGTTCCTTCTTAATTGAGATGGACTAACTAAAATGACGACAAGTGCACGTAATTTATCGTATCATAAGAGTAATGATTTTATATTTTGGAAAATAATATATTTTTTAATTATGATACAGTAATCATTAAATATAAATGAATATTTTATTAATATTAATAATTCATTGATATAATTATTAAATTAATTTTTAAGAATTATTAATTTTTAAATACATTAATATTTTAAGTAATTATTTAATAAAATATTATGTTATATTTTATAATTAGTCATGTTGTAATTAAAAACATGATATTCTCAATTAACCAATAAAATTACTTTATGATAATATAATTCAAAAACACTTATATTCTTAAATAAAAAAATATATATAACTCTCAATACAATATGATTAGATCTTTTAAAAAATTTCCTCCAGAGAATTTAGTGGTCAATACCTTGAGAAAAGTCAAAGTATACTAATATCTAGAACTTTTGCTAATTTCATTATAACAAATTATAATAATATATCCAGTTAAAAAAATTATAATAATACATAAATTAAAGATGTACTAGAGGCTCAGCAATTTTTTACAATAATGATACTAATTATAATAATATGTACATGAATTTAGAAGATATGAAACGAAAGGATACATTAGCGAAAGAATCAGATGATGAACTCAATGAAGTGCACCACCTTGTCAACTAGAAGCTGGAAATATGATCAGTGCCTACATCAGATGAACAATTGGTAGCTTTAACTTGAAATGCAACAGATTCAGCTAACTTGACTGCATCTGAAACCCCAAGCCTCGTTCCTTGTTGCCCTACAACAGTGGCCGCAACACTAGCTGCTATTTTACCTATTCTTTTCACATCTGATATGCCTCTCAGAACACCATACAGAATGCCAGATGCATATGCATCTCCAGCACCACAAGTGTCTACTGGAAGGCATGGAAATGGAGGGATATATACAGTTTCTCCTTTCACGCCTACGTAAGAGCCTCTGTGTCCATCAGTAACAGATACTAGGGGAACAAAGAAGCTCAGGTACCTTGTGGCTGAAGCAGAGCTCTCCTTTGCATTAAAATTGCAGAGAGCTCTAGCTTCGTCACTGTTGGCGAAGATGATGTCTGCATAGTTCTCCACGATTTCCCTGACAAATGAATGAAATACATATCAGTTATGCAAAGATATTAGTGTGAACTCACACTCAAGAGCTTTAGGCTAGCGCTTGAAGTGTGATCATAAAGGCTCAGATACCATGTTAGTGAAGACGAATGAATAGTTTTATCATATTCAGTAATAACAACCCACATATATCATAAATTGAAAAAGTTAAGAAATTTTGGACATCACATCCCAATATCTTAACTTCTAAATTGAATCAATCTACTTAACTCATGGAAAAAAAAAAAAAAAAATTCATTTATTCCGTTCCTAGAGGTCTGACAAGGAAATCTTCAATTTTCCTTCATTTCCCTTTTTAAAGAAACCTGGCTAGCTCTCATCAGACCAGACCTCAAATAAAGCAGTCGGAGGATAAAAATGCTGGCAGACCATCGTAAAAGCATAAACTTGAACTAAAAAAATGCATTAAGATTAAAGAATTTCATTTGGTAGAATCCAACTACCGAATTATATTTTCCGTCATGCACATTTGTTTTGTTGCATCTCATTTATAGCAGAGGATCGTCTAGGACACCACTGCTCACTCTTTACAAATTAGAGACAAATGCCACAGCTTTTAGAGAGGTAAGTAGTTTAAAATACTAAAGGATGTCTTTCGCAAACAGCTCAACGAGTTGAGACACTGATCATGAACAGAGTATAGACAAAATACATTACGATGTTTTTTGCATGGTACTGTAACATTTTTACCAAAGACACAATGTCCCCATTATGAATTTCCCCATCAAAACCGAGTTAATGGAATCAAAACTACATATAATATGATATGGTAATGAATAAACAATTTTATGAAAGTCAAGTGGCAATCTTACCAGAAATCATCGAAGTGTCTCTCAATACAGGAGACATCTGAAGCCGTAATTGCAACCAAGGCACCACTCCTGCGAGCTTCCTCACATGCTTTTGTTATTGTTTTAATAGTATCAGGAAGTTCAAAGAGATAACCTTCAACAACAAGTATGTTGGTCTTGGGAATTATGTTAGCCAAGGAGGTGTCATAATTAACAGTTGAAGATGTGCCCTGATACAAGGCAAAAATATTAGCATCTTCACTTGGTCGTATATAGTCATAGGAAACAGATGAGAACAGAATTAGTATTGATATAGGCAATTGCAACAAAAAAAATGCCTAAGACTCCCTGGGATTATGGACATCAAATTGTACAGAAGATAAAGCCTTTTTAATGTTTCTAGATTTATCAAGGCACTTCAAATCTTTATCAATATTTCACAATAATTATTTTGAAGCAAAGGGTACTTAGTCACTTGAGACAGCAGTAATGATTGTGGTTTCATGACTTTGACAACAATCTAATATGCATGTAGGGTATGTGATGTAGGACACCAGAGAGAAAAAGGAAAAGTGGGGGAAGACAGTAGGAGAAGAAGAGATAAGAAAGAGAGAAGAAAGAGAGAATTAGGTTAACTCAATAATATTCAATCAAATAGTTTTCTAATAACAAAGTGCTTAAGTTTATTTATAGAGAGCCCTTATGACAAAACAAGATATATAAAATTCTAACAAAATATCTAAATTCGAAATAATTCAAATAGATAATCCTAAAGTAATTCAAATTCAAATTCTTAGATTATTCAATCCTAACAAAATATCTAAATTTGAAATAATTCAAATAGATAATCGCAAAGTAATTCAAATTCAAATTCCTAGATTTATTCAATCCTAACAAAATATCTAAATTCAAAATAATTCAAATTCCTAAATTTATCCTCACTAATTAAATCCTAAGCAAATAATAAAATCTCTATATTTATTTTGAATAACTAAGTTACAAACAAATAATAAAATATTTCTTATTCCATTTTCCATTAGTAGGTTTGAGAATTAGAACGAGGAGAGGGGAGGAATCTATAGAAAAAGAAAGGGAAGAGCAGGAAAAAGAAGAAATGGTTAAACATTAATTTTCCTTCCCTCATCGAGAGAAATTTATCATCCAAAATCTTCCAAATTGGGAGAATTTTGGATATAATTGGATTGGGACATTTTTGTTATTTCTATATACTTACATAATCATGAAGGAGGGAGGACTTTAGAGTAGGGTTGTAAATGAACCGAGCTGTTTGTAAACAGTTCAAGTTCGCCTCCTGTAAAAGTTAGTTCCAGTGCGGTTCATTTATTGGAAGACGAAGCATTGGCTTGTCAAAAAAGAGTTTAATAAATATTCAAATCTTATATATAATTTATGTATTATGTTCATTATAAATCAAAAATTATTATTTTAAGTTATCATGAAAACTCAGCTCATTCATGTATAATTTTGAATAAACTTATACAAGCATAGCCTGAGCTCTTATTTAACAAAGCAAGTCGAGCTTAATCACAATTTTGAGCTTGTTTATTACAGAAGCTGAGCTTGAGAATGCCAACACTCAGCTTGTTTACACCCCTACCATGGAAGATTTTGGAAGGTTAGTTGAAAATCCTTCATTATCCTTCTCTTTTTATTAAAATCTCCCAAACAAGGGAAAGGTTCCAATGAACTTCCCTTCCCTTTCCATTTCTATCAAAATCAAGTCTTGCTCCGTTCTAACTGGCTACTCAATATTGAAGAAAACAATTGTTTCAGAGAATTATATACAAAGAGCATATCCTTGGTTGCATAGAATGTGTTTGAAGTGTCATTACAACATAAATAATTCTTAGATTGATGCTTAAAGAAGACTTAATAATGCAACACGTAGAAAATGGTGCAGCCAGTACATAGCATACCAGTGACAAGAATTTTCAGAGTCATGCAAACAAACACATATTTAATACACCAATCAACTTCAGAACAGAAGAACTCATCACCTTTTATATTTTTTAGTTAATCCAATTATCTGATTAAACAGCATCATGCAGCTTTGGAATCTGCTTTTGATGAACAGAAGTCCATCACTCAAGAGGGAAGAAGGGTTTAAAAATAAAAAGTAAATGCTAAAAAGTTTGTCATCAATGTATGCACTAAAAATCATCTTATCAACCCTGAAATTGCAACAAGTGGCACATATCTGTATCATAATATTTTCCTCAGTAGCACATCATACCTGATAAGCAAGCATTGTGCGTTGGGCATCTGGAGTTGTGAGAACTATAACGGTTCCAGTTGTTCCATCTACAATAGGTGCAGAAAGAAATTGCACATCTGCTCGACGCAACTTTTCCCTATGGGCATATTAAGAATAAACTTAGAAGAAACTTAAATTCATGAAATGTACCTTCACAAAAGTAAAGCATATAATATTTTAAATTCATAGTTCAAAATGACTCGCTAAACATAGTTTAAATGAGTGAGAAGATTTTATAATGGCCATCTCTGTCTTGGTATTTATCACATGCTATGACAGTTCTGAGGCTCCTAGTAACTGGCTCCCTACTGCATGGAGTTAAATTGTTAATGACTTCCTTCTTTTTCTAATTATTATTCTATTAGTGAGCCGCTGGGTGGTTCTCCCCTCATTTGGAGGGTATTTTATTGATTGGCCAAAAAGATTTCCAAAGAAGTAACACCATAGAATTCGGATGTGCTTTGTATGCAATTCATTAGTGCTTTTGAAGGGAAAAGAAGTCTGGAATTTTCAAAATCATAGTTTAGAACTTTATCTACTCTGAGACAGGAAGCATTATGCCTTCCTTTAGCGTTCAGTGCATGGCCTATTTAAAGACTCATGGATATTCAGCAAGAATCCATTTTGTCATTTAGCTCATGGCACCCTGACCAATAAAATTGAAGTAATTTATCCTCGTTACCCTTTTCCTGATTAAAAAAAGACAAAGAGAGAGAGAGAGAGAGAGAGAGAGAGAGAAATACCAATCCTCTATATTTTGTTATTTTACTTAATTATATCTAATGTTTTCAACTAAAACTTAATAACTCTAAAGAAGAAAAACGAAGAGAACAGGTCTTCAAAACAAAATGGAATCGTTAAATAACAGTATATATGACTAACTCTATTGATAGGGTGTGTGTATGGTACATTGTAAATTCGTAATATGTGTGACACTTGTTGGTTGCTGAAATTAAGAATTTAAGTACTAGTAACACAAATTTATAGAACTTAATCTATGCTTCAATGCATGGTAGCAGCAATATGTTGATGAATTGTAAAGCATAACAGGCTAGAATCTAAAGAAGAAAAGGTTTGAATAATTATTTCTGCCTAAATATCCTCTTGCCCTCTAGTATTTTTCAATAATTACAACTATGACTTCTCATAGGATCCCATCTGTTCCTCTAATAGTTTATTCAAGGATAAAAAGGGAAAATACATATAGACAACATGTGTTATGAAGGCAGGAATGGATAGAGATTTTCAGAGTCTAATTATAAAGTCAGTTATTGGTAGTTTTGTCTGTCAGTTATGGATTTTATCTTTTAATTATTTATGTCAGTTCTGTAACTAACTTAACTGTCTGGAAGTTGTAGGAAATATATATTGTATACTGAATAAGGAAGGGATGTCATATAAGAAGATTATGATGGATTAAATTATTTCAGTTTATGGATATTAGTCCCCTCCATACAGGACTGTTTGGGTGTTTCAGATTCTGGCAGTCATCCTTTTATCTTTTTCTGTTCTATTTGCTCTTAACTCTGGAATTACTGTGGCTCCTATCATTTTGGTACCAAAACCTTTGATCCATCATGGTGGCTGCCTGTTCTTCTGCTCAACCTCCTAACCTTCAATCATTTCCCCTTCCAATGTTCAAACTTCTGCTCAACCTCTGCCACCCTCCATTCCTTCCCTTGTCCCGTCCATTAACCCAGAACTTCTAGCCAACCAGATTTCCTCAATGCCTTCTTGCCTTGATGCTTTAGATGGGTTGGTGTTTCAGATTCTGACACTCAACCCTTTAGCATTTTTGTTTTCCTTGTTTTCATCTTTTTATTTCTTAAATTATGGAATTTTTTAGATGGATTAGCCACTGAAGTGACAGCCATCAAAGCAAACACCAGTGGACCATTCCCTGTGGATGCCACTGTGGGTACTAGTAGCGGAGACAAAGGTAAGGAAATTTCCATGGGTAATATGATATGCTTGTCCAGCAATTTCCAGCATTTCGCCTTGAGGACGAGGCGAATTTCCAAGAGAGGGGGAGAGGGGGGGCGGGGGGAAGTACTGATTGGATCCCATCCGTTCCTCTAAAGGTTTATTCAAGGATAGAAAGGGAAAACACATGTAGACAACAAGTGTTATGAAGGCAGGAATGGATAGAGATTTTCAGAGTCTAATTATTGAGTCAGTTATTGGTAGTTTTGTCTATCAGTTATGGATTTTATCTTTCAATTATTTATGTCAGTTCTGTAACTATATGTTAGTGGGTTATTTTGATGATAACCACTAATGGTCAGTTATGCAACTTCCACTTAACTACCTGGAGGCTGTAGGAAATACATATTGTATTCTGAATAAGGAAGGGATGTCATGTAAGAAGATTATGATGGAATAAATTATTTCAATTTCTGAAGATTAATTCCCCCCATACAGGACTGTTTGGGTGTTTCAGATTCTGGCACACCCTTTATCTTTTTTTGTTCTATTTGCTCTTAACTCTGGAATTACTGTGGCTCCTACCAACTTTCTAGTATCATATTCTCAATTACTTGCTTTTTTTTTTTAATTATTTGCATTTACAAGCAAATTATCTGATCAATTCTAGTTGCAGATGCCTACTGATAGATCAGGTTAAAATCATACAAAAGCTCTTTTTCCAAGGCGTCAGGGAAGTCAAACAGATAAGCATCCAAACATCCACAGATGATAGCAGACAAGTATATGAAACTTAAGGATATAAGTCAAATAGACTTAAGTTGAAGATTATTCATGTAACTGAATATGGAGTAATAGCCCTAAAAGTCAACATCAACAAAGCCTGGGTTTACCCCTTGGCACCTTCCAGATTAGGTGAACACAAGGATACGCAATAGAAGGTTTGAAAGAGATCAACCCAAGCAATTGACCAAGTAGGTAATTTTATCAATAGCAGCATATGATATACAGAAAATATGCTACAAATATTATATGTATATAGCAAAAAATTGATGAGGGCAAAAATCATCCAACAGAAAATTTTAAGGAAACAAAAGTTTTTGGCATATATAAGAAAACAGAACCAAGTCGACTATCTAGAATGATACTGAAACAGGATTGGCCAAATTCTAGGATAACTATGCTGCACATAAGATAAAAAATTCATGCATTTCCTTACAGCATTGAAAATTGATGTCGGAATGAAGTTCCAAATTAAACTTTTCAAAATCCTGAACAAGTTCAAACAACTAATAATAAAAGTTCAATACCTAAGAAGACCAACCTGTAGAAGCCACCCAATGGATCACTCCCTACGCTGCCTGCCATTGCAACATTTATGACAGGACCTCCAATGGGGCGACTGCCAAGCCTTGCCAACGCAACTAAGCTATTAGACAGAGATCCACCTGCAGCAGCTTTGTAGCTGCAACCATCCATAGCCTGCAAAATTCTACCCCTTTCCTCATGATTAACTACCTTCCGTGTTCCCTTCTCTAAACCCAATTTCTTCAAGAACTCATCATCAACTGTCCCAGAGAAGTCTACCTACATAATTACCAAAACCAACAAATTTTAGATGATGAAAATATGTCCCATAAGCAAACATCAAGAGCAACCCATCAGTCAAAAAAGAATAAGAAATATTTAATACTGTCAAAGCTGGGGAACAAGGTTTACTGCCAAATTTGATTTTTCTGGTAGCCTTTATCTTCCTTCGTACATACAAAGTAATTCTCTTTCTCTGGGAAGGTAAGTTTGTTCGCACAAGGAAAGAAAACAATACCAAAGGGCAAGCATACATCCAAAAGTTATATCCTAATAAAAGCTAGATGCTTTACAAGTTTGTCATAAGTTCTATGTAAGCACCAAACGAATAGAAATAGCCACATTGATCCCTTGAAATATTCACATATTCAAAATTATATAAAAGGGAAATTTGAAAGCAAAGATAGCCAGAGCAAGGGGAGAAATAAAGGGATGAAATAAAGAATTTTCTCAACCAGATAACGCTTTCCCCAAAACATTCCCAAAAGCTCTCTTTCTCCAACGACGTATACAGCTCAAGCAGAAGGCAAAAGAAAGCATAAGATTATTAATGCTAAACCCCAAAACTCTCTTCTTAACCCCCTCCCCCTCCCCTTCAGCAATGAAATATAAATAAAACTCATAGCAAGCAAAAGGAAATTACCATGGCTTGACCAAGACCCAAGACATCCCATCTTTCAGGCAAAAGTAAGGAGTCAAAAGCTCTCTCTTCTTCATCCTCACTACTATCCCTCTCATCATCATCGTCTTTTTCCTCCCCTTCACTCCCATTATCACATTCTTCACCTCCGAAGTTGGAAAATGAAGAACACCTTAAAGCCCCACCTCGCTTAAGCTTCATGGAAGCTTTCAAAGCGGAATTTGTTTTGTGTCCAAGTCTGTAATGGCAAAGAACAAAGCTGGTGCTATGCGCATGTGGGAATTGCGGAGGATAGTAATAGAGATAAGAAGGGTATAACGAGAGAGAGGGGATTGGAGAGCTGAGAAAGCTGGAAATGTGATGGGGAGAAGAAATAGGTATCGAGAGGGACATCCTAATGATAGAAGGTCCTCTGCGCCGAACCCCACAAATTTATCTGAATCTCTCCAACGCTCTCTGGTTTCGTAGGAGAGCTTGTGGGTAATGGAACATACCAGACATATCGGCGACACAGAATCGAAGACGATAAGGCGGTTGACTGTGAAATTACGTATATACCCTTGGTTCCGACACCTACCTTAAATTCTTGACCATAGAGTCTAAGACGCGGCCTTCAAGGTTGACGGATCAATTTTTAATTTAATTTGTTATTAATTTTATGACAATTTTAAATAAAAATAGATACAACATATGTAATTTACTTAAATAATGAATCGAGATGCATTCGATTTATCATTATTTTTTTAAAATTAATAAAAAAATATAGAGGATCCAATTAATATGTTTTTCCTATTTTTGTTCAATCAATTCTGTAGAAAAATTTACTAAAAGTAAAATATTCTAGCCTAAAAGAAGTTCATGAAATTTGTAATTTTTTTTAACAAACATTTTAATTCCAAAGGAAATCTTATTTTGTTTACTACAATAAATTAAGGGATGCTTCTTTTTCTTTATTTAACTTATTCTTTTTTTTCTTTGATTTATTCAAAATTTTTAGCTTAGATAAGATTTTAGATAATTATCTTTTTATTCATTTAGGAATCACAACTTTTGAAACAAATAACAAATAACGTTATACATTAATTGAATATAGCAGGAGCAGCTCAATAGTAGGATTCTTTATACTCATCTAAGTGATCTCAAATAGGGGTGATCATTGGTCCGATCAACCCGATGAACCCAGCCCGACCCAGTCACATCAGGTCTAGTTATAATCGGGCCAAATAAAAATATTTGTAAATTTTACTGGGCCGCCCCTGAGTTCCAGGGATGACATAAGACCCAACCTAGTATTTATTTTTAAATTTTTATAATATATTTTTAATTTGATTTAAAATAAATTTTATTCATAAATAAATTTTAAAATATCAATTCTTTTCAACTTTTTATTATTTTTCATTACAAATCTTAAAATTGTTTTTAATTCTATTTTATTTCCTTTCAACTCTTTTTTTTCATTTTTTGTTTAAAAAAATTATTTTCACAAAATAATTCATATTTTAAAAATTAAATAAAAAAAAAAGGTGACCCGACCCTGCCCGATCACTACTTGGGTCTAACCGAGACCCGGCCAAAAACTCGGTCCCGCTTGGTCTAAGCTCACCTCTAATCTCAAACTTGAATCTTAATATGGACAAATACTATAAATTATAATATAATAACAAAAAAAACAAATAATGCTAATTAGCTTCGCAATTAAACACTAAAGAAGTTAGGTTATGTTAGGAAACACATTTTGATAGTATTGTAATTTAATTTGGATTTCCAATCTCACTAAATCAAAGTTTATTTGGCTCTTTCTTAAAAAACAATTACAGAATATGTAGTCAATTAAGTATAGGATAAGAATAATTAAATAAGCAACACAATAGTAAGAATTACTTCAATAAAATTTAATAATCAATATTAATTACTAAATAAATTTTAGTGACTTAAATATAAAATTGAGTTATTAAAATTGGTAACTTTTAGAACATTGAAATATTTAATCCCTTAATCTAATAGTCAATATATATATATTAATATATATATTCAATGGCCCATTTTAATTATAAGAGAATCTATGAAAAAATATTAGTTAATCTTGATACACTTAGATAGCAGTTGATTTAGTATACTAATTTTAATAAAATCATTCAAAAATAAGAGTGAGGATCATTAAAGAAATAATATTATTGGAATTGGTACACCATATTGGTTGTCACATAAGTGTACTAGAACCAACCAATATCTTTTCATCTTAGTTAATTCACCTGAATTTCAAGTGTATATGTTTGGACGTGGAATGCTAGTTGTTTCAATATAAATGCTTGCTGGGAAGCTTTATTTATTGTAGACAAATTAGAGGGTGTGGGAGCATTCTCCTGCTTCAATTTTTAAATTTTTATATATAATTTTATATTATATTTTTAGTTTAGTTCTATAATAGATAAGAACTCACTTTCTTTTAGATTGTAAAAATTCATTTTTTTTAATTTAAATATTTGATTCAAAAACTTTGGTCTCTTGCCCTATATCTATTAGTATTTTTAATAATCTTAAAGGAGAGGGCTTTCCAAACTTTTTAAGTATCTAAAACCCACTTTTGCAATTTTATCTCACAAAATTAGATTTGTGATCACACGTTATAAAGAACGTGTATATTGAGATGTTTTCAAGCTATGCGCAAATTATTGGTTTAAAAGACATTCTTTGAATGAATATATAAACCATAAACTCTAAACCTTAAAACTATAAACCCTAAATCTTAAAACTCTTAAACATAATACAAATTTCGCTAAGGCTCAATTTGGTATTAAGAATTGGAATTAAAATATAGAATTATAATTCTATTTCCAATTCTAATAGAATTGGAATTGATTTAGAATCTTAAAATTCATGTTTGGGTCATATAAAGAATTAAAACATGAAATTATAATTTCATATTGAATTGCAATTCTACTGTGTAAATGAGTGATAAATATTATAAAAAAATATTAGCATGTATATACACACACATATACACGTAATAAAATTAATATAAAAATTGATGTTTTTTAACAAAATATTTTTTTCATCTAGTTTAAATGAGATAAAATATTTTTCACAGTGATTATAATATCACATTGTTCAGTATGTAATAATTATATTTATAAAAAACTATTTGACTCAAATTTAATATGTGTGTGCACAAGTAATATCCTTTTCATGAACACGAATATACATGCATGTACGATGTTATATTATAAGCACACATGCCTATATGTGCATAGTATGATTTCATGTTATGATATGATATTGGGTTTGTATATGTATAAATATATACATAAACACGATACGATATCATAAGTGTATGATGTCATGTGGCATGCTTATACTTGCATGCAATTAAGTATGTATGATATGATGTTATTACACTTATGCAATATTGCGTTTATGCACTTTTATGCAAATGTATGTGTATGTGTAGAACGTGCATTTATATGTACAATGTCATTGTGTAGCATAAAGATATATGTGTATACTATTTTGTATTTTTTTTTATTTGTAAGCATATATATAATGTTCATATGTATTTGTATAATTGTTTTTACAATATTATATTAAATATTTGCACTTTACATCTTCAAAAATTTTACGTATTAACATGTGTTTGTGTGTGTAATATTATGTTATGTACTTTTATGTATACGTACAATATCTTACACCTACATTATATATATATATATATATATATATATATGTATATATCCATGCATATATGAAATATATGTCATATCATATAGAGGCATAAGCATTGCATATTCATTATATATGTCATATTATTTTAATCATTTATTTTTATATTATTTTAATTAAATTTAAGTTATGATTAATTTTTAAAATATTACTTTTACATTCTAAATCTTAATTTTTTTTATTTCATTTCTTTTTCATTTTAAATCTTAAAATTTCTATTTTTAAAAATTGTCTTTGCTATATTTTTTTTTTATTTTAAAAAAATGAAACATGATATATCCCAATATGACCTAATCAAATTCTAATCGAGTATCAAGTCTTGAAAAGGGGATCAATCATAAAAAGAAGAACACATTGTGTTATAAGTAAAATAGTTATAGTTCAATTTTGAGTTTTGGAATTGCAATTTAAGAAATTAAGGATAAGAATTAGAAATGACCCTTATTAGTTATTTTTCAATTCTATGGAATTGGTGCATGGAATTAGAAATATAATTCTAGAAAATTAATCAAACAAAAAAATTAGAATTGTTGGGTCCAATTCCAATCCTATATCTCAATTCTAAGTCCAATTCTTGACGCTCAACGAGGGGTAAAGAAATTTGAACTATATCCATCTCTTCTTTTTTAACACTATATAGAGTTCATGCCCATGACTATGAATTTTTTATGGTTCTTGATGTAAATTTGATGTCATATCTTTTCTATGTGCTCAACTTAGAACATATATATATTTTTATTAATAATAAAAAAAACTATGAATACATACATAATATAATATAGGTAATTATGATACTATATGCTTGAGTAGATTTTTCATCTATGACTAAAAAAACTTGGGTTAAGTAAATGTTTGTTTCCATTAGACAAAACTTGTAATTTATGTAGATTATTAATTAACCATTATTACATATGTGATTATATTAATCTCATTAATTATACATATTTAATGCAAAGCATCGTTGAGTAGATTTTTAAATGATGGAATAGTTTGACAATATTTATAAGATAAATTTGAAAAAAATGATGAGATTGACTTGTAGTTAATGTTTCGGGAATATCTTTACTACTTGAAACACAATTATAATTTTGTTTTGTTTTTATATTGAAACAAAATAAAAAGATTAGTGGAACATACAGAGAAAGGGGGGAAACATTTGAAGCTATAAGACCAAGATGAAAGAAGCTAAAAGAGGAAAGGAGACATGCAATATCATTCTTAATAATACTAGCATTCTATGTGGACACTCCCATCTGAAGTAAACAAAGGTAGTTGTTGCGAATGGCTAACAATTGAAAGGGATGTGAAGCAAGAAAAAGCAAATTGAGTTGGGTGATCTACCACAGCACTTTGTGAATTGCCAAAAAGGTGGTAAGATTGTCGTTGTGGGAAGGACGATCTTGCCAATTCCACTTTTGAATTATTGAACCATTAAGAAAGATTGAGAAGGTAATATTAAATCTCTTAAGTCTATTACATTTCTTACATTCCCATAAAAAGATACACCATCCTTGAGTACTCAAAGGTAAAATAGCTAGGGAGTTAACAGGATGATGGGTCAGGTTCACATTATGAAGCTTCCAAGCATTAGTATTATGGTGATGAAAGAAGTTAATTTTTATTGAATCATATTAGGAATTTGCCTTAGTGCAATGGTGAAAAACCTTATTTTTTACACTTCAAATCACATAAAGACATGTGATAATCTAATTCGTTAAATCTTGAAGTTGAAAATCAATATTTTCGACCTTGAATAAACCACGATTATAGCCTCTTAATGATATTTGGATCTTGAAAACAATCAATTAGATGACCTAGCGATGAGGCTAACCATAATGCATAGGCAAATGAACATTGAAGGAATAAATGATTAATTGATTCAAGAGCAGTAAAGCATAAAGGGCCAATTGAGTCAATAGTGAAATGGTGCTGGCATAAGAGGTCCCCCAAAAGGAAATGACATACACCAATCAAATGTTATAATTCACAAAGGAAGAGATAAAGTCCAAAGATCCTTCCAAGTAGTAAGCCTATAGTGATTTTCATCCCAAAAACTTGAAAAAAAGTTTTTGGTAACCATCCTTAATTGTATAAATTCCTAAATAATTTCCTTTTTAGATTAAAGAATCAGGAAGGCTCATAATTAAGAATTGTAAAGAAACAATTTGATAACATATGCCATGAGAGTAAACTCTTCTCAGAAGGTCAAGGTTTCACTTTTGTTCTTGATGCAAAATAAGGTTAGCGACTGACTTTACATTTTTAATAAGACCTGACTGCATTCATCACGAGGCTAGGTGGTTGATAGAAATGGATTTCCTTGAACCAATATGCTAATTAATATTGGAAGAGATCAAAGATTCAATTTTCAAGACTCATTTCCAAATCTAGGAAGAATTAGATACTTTAATAAGAAAACTTAGGTTGTCATTGGAAGTATATTTGCTTTGAAGAGCTTGAACTACTAGAGATTGCAAAGATTTCATACTTATTACTCTCTAGATTTATTTAGCAAGAATGACTTTATTAAAAAGATGAATAAAATGAAAGCCAAGCCCTCTAGCAAATTTTTATTGACACAACTTGTTCTAGCTTAGCATATGAATACGTAAGTAATTAAAATTATATCCCCAAAAGAAATTCATAATCAAAGAGTCAATACTGTCATAGTGATGCTTCTAATTGTCAATGCAGGATAAATGATAAACCAAAGAGGCATTCATGACCAATTTAATAAGAGTCATACCACTAGCTTAAGACAGGAGATTTGATTTCCATGATTGTAGCTTAGACTCAAATTTATCAATCAAGCTATCCATAATAAATTTTTGGTCCTTGCCCACATCTATCAATGTACCTAGGTGTTTACCAAATCTACTTGCAAATTTTGCACTAAAAATACTTGAAAGGAATTTTTTAAATAGATTTGGAGTATTTGGACTGAAAACTATTATTGATTTAACTTGTTAATCTCCAATCCAAACATATAACAATAAGTCAAGAGAATCTCCTAAACATTGCAACAAGTATTTGCATCACTATTGAAAAAGAATAGTGGTCTCATCGGCAGACATCAAATGTGAGATTGGTGCTAACAATCTATTGATTTTAATTCCTTTCCAAATTTTTCGCTATTCTACTTCCATAATCATACTAGATAAAACATTGGCTCACAAAATGAATAAGTATGCTGAAAAGGGATCACCTCACCTTAGACCTATTTATGGATTAAATATTGGAGAAGGTTTACCATTAATGATGATTTGATAATTGACTATAATTATACATTACAAAATCTATTGAATCTAGGAGCACAAAAAGTGTATACATTGCAGCATCACTTCAAGGAATTCCTAAAAAACTCAGTCAAACGCTTTTGTCAAATCAAGCTTGAGGGCACACCATTTCTCTTTTTTACTTTTAGTGTGTTGAATATTGTGAAAGATCTTTGAGGCTAAGATTACATTGTCAAAAATGAGTCTTCCTTTAAAAAAAAAACAGTTTGATAAGGGACAATTAAGTTATTGATGATTAGCTTGAGTCAATTGCAAAGAGTTTTTTAGACAATTTTATAGGTCACATTGCACAAGTTATCAATCAATAACTCTTAAAGCATTGAGGGTAAACACTTTTAGGAATTAAGGCACTGAAAGTGCGATTAAGACTTTTAAGAAGGAAGCCATTTGAAAAGAAAGATATGATCATAGTAATCACAACATTTCCCATTATATCCCAATAATTAGGACAAAAGCGACCATGAAAACCATGTAATCCTGGTGCACTATTAGCTTTTAATTCAAAAACTGTATCTGTAATATCTTTATTAGCAAGGGTTGCATTTAGAATGCCAATAAGGTGAGGGTTAAAAGAAGGAATTTTTATTTGGTTCAAAGATTCTGACAATCCTTAAGCATTTGTCAAAGAGTAGGAAAAATGTTTAAAAAAAAAAAAAGAGTTTCATTCTCAATTTGATTGTATTCATCAATCTAGTTCCCTTGTCCATCTTTGATTTAAGTTAAAAGAGAGCAAACTTGTCTTTTGGAAACTAATGTATGAAAATATTCTATATTCTGATCACCATGAATCCAATTTTGTCTCACTTTCTGTGCCCTTAATGATTCTTCGCAGTCATTATGAAATTCCAATTCCTGTCCAATGGCCTTTTTAGCTTTCCACTGTCAGAGATAGAGATATTTTGTTGTAGATCTTACAAGGCAGCTTCTAAGTGATTAATCCAACTAGAAATCTTGCCAATTTTGTGTTTGTTCCAATGATAACTTGGAGATCCAAGGATTTGATTCAACCTCATATCATTTAGCAAAATTTTACACCAACCAAACAAAAACCATAAATTCTCAAACTTTTTTGGCCTTATTCTCAAATGTAGCAAGAGCTAAGTTTAAAGGAGCAAAGGTGAGTGATTAGATGCTGAAATGGCAACATAGTGAGGGAGGTTTGGGGGAAGTCATGAAGCCACTTGTCATAACATAAACTTTCATCAATTCGTGCCCAAACAAGGTCTATACTGCGATTGTTATTAGTCCAAGAATATCATTATCCTTTAGGTAGAATATCTATGAGATGACAATGGTCAATAAGTTGTTTGAATTCAAATGCAGGCAATTGGGAATCGCTACCAAATTTATTAATAGGTTGGTGGGCTTAATTAGATTCTCCAATGAGCAGCCAAGGCCCAAACACAATTTTAATTTGAAAACGGATAAATAAAGTTGAAAAATTAAAGAGAAAATTTTATTTTTGGTCCCCCATAATATTAGTTAATTTTTAGTTCAATCCCTTTGGTTCAAATATTTGTAATTAAGTCTTTACAGTTTATAAATAACTAAATTTAGTTTCTACTATTAAAATTATATAAGTATTTTATTAAATTTTATTGGTGAAACTAATTATATACTATTTTAGTAAATGATTTATGCTAACAATAAAAGTAAAAATAGATAATGAAGAAAAATTAACTTAAATATATCACAAAATATTGACAAAAATAGAGTAATAGGAATTAAATTATAAAGTATTCAAAGTATGAGGATCTAATTATAAATTTTTTAGTATAATAACCAAATAAAAAATTGAGTGAAAAGGACCAAAAATGTAACTCCCAAAATTAAAATAACGTTTTTTTAGGGTAATAAATATTATCTTAGAGAAAATAATTATGTAGATATAGTAGGATCTTTCACTGTTACGTTCTTAATTGGAATTCAATTTTCCAACGTCTAACTGGTATTGCTTCTCTGATTTGATCTCGTGTACACACATTTATTAAGAAATGCCTTTACAACCAATAAAATTTGCACACGTCTCAAGAATGTCCCAGTGTACACGGTTCCGAGAATGTGTAATCACAACTAATAACATCGCTAAGGATGGTTGGAATTTGCATTCAAAAGAGAAGATTAAGTCAAATGAGACAATTTTTTTGAAGAGACATCAAAGTGTTTGTTTCACTAGTGATTAAGCTTAAATTACCTTTGCCTCAATGCACATATCATTGACAATTATTAGAAGTTGCAAAATGGATTTTAAACTTATGTAAAATTGAACATCTGGGTGAAACAATTAGGGAGGCAATAAAGTCATGTCTTTTTAAAAGGGTATTGAGAGGATTTTTCCTATTACAGTTGATAAAGCTAGCTAGAATAGTATTGTTACCTTATAATTATTGATAAATTGAAGGACGTGCATGAGTCAATAACACACAAAAAATGAAGTGAAGTATGTTAATATATATCTCCGGCCCATATGACAAAAAATATAAGGATGGTGAAAAATAAGAAAAACGAGAACGGAATGTTCTTTTTTTAAAAAGTTTAACTTATATAATTGTCATATTTCATATAAAATAAATGATTGACTTAAAATGCGAGAATAATCTTACTTGTTATAAGTTTATTGACACAAAGAACATAACATGATATGGTAGTTTATTAATCGAGAAATTTTATTTTTTCATGTAATTTGTCGTTTTATATAAAGCTTTTTAAAGCATACATATAATCAAAACTTAAGTGTTACATATAAATTTGAAATGAGAGTTTTACTTTTGAAACATTCACACAACACAACATAGACATATCATAGAATTAAGAATCTTGTCCATAGATTATAGAACACATATGAAGTATAAAAACATAATGATATAAATATGTACATCAAAAAATGTAACAACAGAATGTGTACAATAACTTAGTAAATAGATAATAGACAATATAAATGGACATAAGAGAAGCCAGGTGCACTAGTAGTTTGAATAATCAATTCAAAGTTTTGGAATGATATTCTTAATATAAGATTGATGGAAACTTTGACATAAAATAAGTTTATAGTTAAATGTTTATTCACAAAAGAATGATGCCTATGTGGGACAATATGAATATGTATTGGGTTAAATTTATAGAAAACAAATATGACGATATGCAATTATTAATGAAAATATAAATTATTGAATTTTTAGACATTTTGACTAAACTATTCAAATCTATTGTGAGAATGCAGTTGTTGAATGTGTTTTAGAAGTAGGTGGTAGCCATTTGAAGGGAATGACCATTGAATGCAGTTGAGAGCTTAGGGTACACTTGACCTTAGCTGGAAAGGATCTCATGGATGTTAGCGAGAGATTGGGTAGGAATTGGTACGGGTACACTTGACTCTAATTGGAATCGTTGACCACAAAATTGTATAATTTCTTAAATATGAATTGTTTAATCAAAATTTGGACTGCATATAGTCAAAATTTGAAATTTTTTATTGTGATGGTTACTCAATTTAATTTGAACTGTCTAGTTATATAATTTCGTCAATATTAATGGTTAAATTTATAGATTTCCTACTAAATACAACAAATTTATATTGTGGAGTTATTGGAAAAGCCTTATGGGTATGGATACTATTAAGTTAGGTGGCAGAGAGTTTTAGGTAATTAGTGCAAAGAGAAGGTTTGGAAGATGCCCACTTTAGTCTTCATTTGACTACTGCTAAATGCCATAATATCCAAGATATAATGCTTTTATAATTGGGAGATGAATTCAGATCCTTTAAAGTATGAAATCAGTGAAGCGTCTTCAAATTTTGAGAAAATTTAACGTGCAAATGTGTATAACATTTTTTTTATCATATTTCTTTTTTATTTTTTTAGCTAAATTACACTTAATTCCTCTAAACTTAACATCATGTGGAAATAACTTTTCTTGTCATCAAAATTTGGCAACGTACTCTCATAAAATTTTAAATTTGTGCAGCTAACCACAATATTATTAAAAGGACCCCCTTTAAAGTTTTTTTGACGTAAATAATTTCTTTAAAATTTGCGTTTAGTACAATTAGCCCATGGATTTTAAGTCATACGCAAATAATTCTATTATTTATCATACTTATGTCAGTGAAATAGTTGTCAAGTTTTGAAAAAAAAAAAAAACAATTTATACATGACTTAAAGTTTAAGAAAATTTTATGTAATTTAATATATATTTTTAACTTTAGATACATTTTACATGTCTTAAATTTTAAAGGATTTAAATTTTTAACATACGCAATCAATGACACCTCATGAAATTATCATAACACTCAGCAAAAAAGAAATGATTTCTTGCATAAGAAAACTTTGTTCTATGATAGTAGAAAACTAAAATAGAAACCTTTTAAGTAGATGATGGTAAAAAAAGAAAAAGGAAGACCATACTCATTGAAACCTTCAAGAATGCTAAAGGGCTAAAGTAAGGGTATGAAAAACATTTAGAAAAAAAAAATAAAAGAAAAACCGTTCAATCAATTCGGTCAAGCAGGCCATCCTCAATGTCCGTCCATAGTCTGTAGCTCAAGTTTGATTCTTTTGCAGGGACGGGCACAATGTCATATTCCTCTCTTAAACCCTAATTCCAACGGATACTTATTTTTCATCGTCATTATTATGAGCAAAACAGAATTGAAGACTTTACTCTCTCACTCACTGTGCTCTCTAAAATCATACGCTAACTTCTCCCTTTCTTCATCTTTGTCTAAATTTTCATATAACATTGCTCGATCCATCACCACGTCTTCGGAGGACAATCTCGAAGGGTTGGTTCATCCTGATGACACTTTCTTACAGGATAGTTCTCGCCCTTCTACCGATTTGGCAGAGGAATACTCGTTCTTGCGAAATGGGTTGTTGGATTCCAGCGCTGAATGTGGACCTTCTTCGCAAAAGCTTTATTCTGGTGACTGGTCTGATGAGGCTGTATCGATTTCGAATGCTATTAGGAGCCAGAGTAATGGGTTTGGCTATGAAGCCCAGAAATTTCTCCGGCAGTTTCGGAAAAAATTGAACGAAACTTTAGTAGTTGAGGTGTTGAATCTTGTGAAGGATCCGGAATTGTGTGTCAAGTTTTTCTTATGGGCGGGTCGGCAAATTGGTTATAGTCACACTGCAGCAGTGTATGATGCTCTTTTGGATATACTGGGTTGCAATGACAATGATAGAGTGCAGGAAAAGTTCTTACGAGAAATTAAAGATGATGATAGAGAAGTGCTTCGGAAGTTGCTTGACGTTTTGATACGGAAGTGTTGCCGAAATGGGTTGTGGAATATGGCGTTGGAAGAGCTAGGGAGACTGAAGGATTATGGGTACAAGCCCTCACGGACAACTTATAACGCTTTGGTTCGAGTTTTCCTTAAAGCTGACAAATTAGATACGGCTTATTTGGTTCAGAAGGAGATGTCGAATTCTGGGTTTGATATGGATGGGCTTACTCTGAGTTGTTTTGCCTATTCCCTCTGCAAAGCAGGGAGGTGCAGGGATGCTCTTACATTGATTGAGAAGGAGGAATATGTGCCTGATACTGTTTTTTATAATAGGATGATTTCTGGGCTATGTGAAGCTTCGCATTTTGAAGAAGCTATGGATATTTTAAACAGAATGCGCTCTAATGGGTGCATTCCTAATGTTGTGACTTATAGGATTTTACTTTCTGGTTGTTTGAAGAAAGGGCAGCTGGGAAGATGTAAGAGAATTCTTAGTTTGATGATTTCTGAAGGCTGTTATCCAAGTCGCGAGATATTTAATTCTCTTGTACATGCTTATTGCAAATCAAGGGATTACTCTTATGCCTATAAGTTGTTTAAGAAAATGATTAAATGCGGGTGCCAGCCAGGCTATCTGGGTTATAATATATTTATTGGTAGTATATGCGGCAATCAAGAACTGCCTACCTCGGATGTGTTTGAATTGGCTGAAAAAGCTTACACTGAGATGCTTGATGCAGGGGTGGTATTAAATAAGATCAATGTTAGTAACTTTGCACGGTGTCTTTGTGGGGCAGGAAAATTTGACAAGGCTTTTAAGATTATACGTGAAATGATGAGCAAGGGTTTCATTCCTGATGATAGTACATATTCCAAAGTGATTGGTTTCCTTTGTGATGTCTCAAAGGTAGAGAAGGCTTTTTCGTTGTTTGAAGAAATGAAAATAAATGGTGTTGTTCCTAGTGTTTACACATATACTATTTTAATTGATAGCTTTTGCAAAGCTGGTCTTATTGAACAGGCTCGCAAATGGTTTGATGAAATGGTAAGGGATGGTTGCACCCCTAATGTGGTGACTTATACTGCTCTCATTCATGCATACCTGAAAGCCAGAAAGGTATCTAATGCAAGTGAACTGTTTGAGATGATGTTAGTAGAAGGATGCAAGCCTAATGTTGTTACATATACAGCTTTAATTGATGGCCACTGCAAGGCTGGGCAGATTGAAATAGCATGCCAAATCTATGCTAGAATGAGAGGTAACATAGAAACTTCTGATATGGACATTTATTTTAAGTCAGATGACAACCATGAAGAACCAAATGTTATTACATATGGGGCTTTGGTGGATGGTCTATGCAAAGCAAACCGGGTCAAAGAGGCCCATGAACTGTTAGATTCTATGTCTATTGAAGGTTGCGAGCCCAACCAGATAGTGTATGATGCTCTTATAGATGGGTTTTGCAAGGCTGGAAAGCTTGAGGATGCACAAGAAGTTTTTGCCAAGATGTCAGAGCGTGGATACAGTCCAAATCTGTATACCTACAGCTCTTTAATTAATGTCCTGTTTAAAGATAAAAGATTGGATCTTGTTTTGAAGGTGTTGTCCAAGATGCTAGAGAACTCTTGTGTTCCCAATGTTGTTATTTACACAGAGATGATAGATGGTCTCTGCAAAGTTGGAAAGACAGATGAGGCTTACAAGCTCTTGCTTAAGATGGGGGAAAAGGGCTGCAATCCAAATGTTGTAACTTATACTGCAATGATTGATGGATTGGGGAAATCGGGTAAAATTGATATGTGCCTTGAGCTATTGAGAGATATGTGCTCTAAAGGTTGTGCTCCAAACTTTATAACCTACAGGGTCTTGATAAATCATTGTTGTTCCACTGGTCTTCTTGATGAGGCTCACAGACTTTTGGATGAAATGAATCAAACTTATTGGCCAAAACATATCTCAAGCTATCGTAAAATTGTTGAAGGTTTCAACAGAGAATTTATAACCTCTATTGGGCTTTTGAATGAGTTGACTGAGAATGAATCAGTGCCTGTTCTTCCCATTTACAGAGTTTTGATTGATAATTTTGTCAAGGCCGGAAGGCTGGAGAATGCTTTGAAGTTACTAGAAGAAGTTTCCTTATCTTCAAGTCTTGCAGCTGCCGATAAACATTTGTATACTTCATTGATTGAGAGTCTATCACATGCAAGTAAGGTTGATAAAGCCTTAGAGCTGTATACAACCATGATAAGTAAGAATGTTGTTCCGGAGCTTAGCACATTTGTCCATCTTATCAAAGGCCTTATTAAGGCTGATAGGTGGCAAGAAGCACTTGAATTATCAGATAGTGTATGTCAAATGGTTCGTCACACTTTCTCTTTCTCAAACATCTGAGTTGCAAAACATTATTGGAAGGCGTCTAGTACATTATCATCTTGAATCTAGTATTTTGGATGTCGACTGGCATCCAAGATGCCTGTTTTTGGTACATTGATATCCAAGATTTTAGGTGTTATACTAGATTCCATGAGGCAATGGATAACATCAATTTGGCTGGTATCTTTTACCGCCCAAAAACCATGGGGATTTCACATCACACTACTTAAATCTTTGTTAATTTTTATAAAATACCAAATGTGTTATTTCTATGACATCTTTCAATTGTCATAACAGACTTGAAAATCTTAAATACCATGGTATCAAGATACCTTGGAATGTGGGATAGCAATGTACCAAACTGCTCCTTAGATAAAATTTTTAAGGAATTTCATTAAATCTATCAGTACTAGTATCTTCTGTTTTCATTTTTGATGGTGGGATTGCTTCATTCTTGAAAGCTTTTAACTTGCAAATTAATTTGAAAAAACTGCTCTCTTCTTGTACTTGGCCCCTGTGATCTGTAAGGGGTAAATTTACTTTGTTAAAAATTGTTCTATATTGTAGAAATATTTTAAATAAAGTTATGCCTGGCAATTAGGAATGCTAACGATCACAGTTTTTCCCATATTAAAAATGCTGCTAAGATTCAGGCCTAAATAATAAATGCCTCTCTGTTTTGTGTCTTCATAGTCAGCCTTCAAAACTTGTTTTTATACTTTTTTGCCCAATGTTCTAGTTGGTGTTGGGATTGCTGATCAATATTAAAATTGGATTACATTGTAGTCACATAACTTTTTTTTTTTTTTTGGCATGCTCACTTATCAGATGTAATACTTTAAGAATATTTTAAATAATAAACCATGAGTACTTGGGCATATTGACAGGCCAATTTGAAGTAGTGGCCCACTTCATTATGGAGTATTGACTTTATAATTTATTAGTATATTGTCTAATCTTTGAGTTTAGTACCTGATGTCAATATAAATCAAATGTATTCTTTGATCTTGTATACGTCTCTGTGCAGTTTGATCTGTGGCACTGATAGCTTATAGATATGAAAGGAGATAAATGATTGTGCCTGATGACTTTTTACTGTAGGATGCTATCGTTATACTCAAGTAGAAGCTTGAACATTGAACTTAGGGTTGATCTTGAAAATTTCAATTTGACAGTAGGAATGCAGAAAAAATTTAGGCTATGAATGTACTGGGCTGGGTGTATTGATGATGGTAATACCTGTAATCTACGTTTATTTGTAATGGTGAATAATAATTTTCCCCCTTCCTATTCATAATTTTAAAAAATGTATTGAATATTAGTATGTATCAATATATCACATTCTTGGTACAACTAAAGTTCTGGTTTTTCTCTTTGCTTGGCTGCCTATTCAAGCATTCAGAGTGTTTAATTCATTAGGTTGGCATATTCATTTTAACATATATGCTCTTCTGTCAAATTAGCAGGATATCCATTGGCTTCATGAAGAGGCACCATGTCAACATTAAACTTCTGTTGTACCAACTGGATGTAACTGACAGAACATGGACACAGGCAGGGATGGGAAGACTTGGTCAAGCAAGTTTGTGAATGCTCTCCATCTGTGGCCCGTCTTGATGCCTTTCCACTGATAATTAAATTTCATTGGCTGGATGTAGGTTTCTGCAGTTGAGGTAAAATCTACAGTAGTAATGGTTGTAGAAGCTAGAGTGCTTTGGAGAAATTTTGAAAAGATGCTTTTCATGTTCTATTGGTATCCAAGTTTCATTGTCTTGCTTAACTGTTCCTCAATCCTTACATCATACTGGGAAAGTGATGTTATGGACTATGGTCATACTTCTGACTAGAAGCAGTAGTGGGTTCTCCATGTAATTATGATCTTAAAGATAAATATACAACAATCAATACCTAAACTTACCATAACTTTGTGGTTCACTTCATGGCAACTTCGAAAGAGAAAAAAGAAAAGCTTTGTAAAGATGGACAGAAAGGCCTGATTTACCTTTTTGGATTTTTATCAGGCAATGATTGAAAGGGCCTCATTATAACCTTTCAGATGACAGCTTCTTTCCTATTTTTTTGAGAATCTCAAAGCTGACTGTCAAAAGGTTGAACCTTTCATCATCAGCCATTCAAATGGGTTACTAATGGTTATGTTATGCCAGTTTAAATGGTGGCTTCGCATATGCTGCTTAGAATTACATAATTGCGGTATATGGACACAGGTGAATGTTGGAACACATGATAGGTCTTTCCCTTCCCACAGTTGAAATTGAGGAAGATTAAATTAATGAATTTTCTATTAAAAATTCTGTCATTTTATTTATTATCTCTGGTTCTGTATATGATGAAGCTGTCCAGATAAAGGAACTGATTTTTTTATGCTCATTGCATCATCAGTAGTTTTTTCACTCAGCCTATATTGAGTGTGTTATAATAAGTGAATTTGGGAATTGAGGAAATGGAAGCCTGACTGGCAGCATGGGACAGTAATCTAACTCAAATTTATTTCACAACTATAAGTAATGTGATCTTATTGTGTTTGACGCCTAGATGCAGTGTGTTTTAAGTATGCCCTTGTGTGGGTTAAGGTGGGAAGGACTTCACTGTCTATTGTAGATTGTGATAGCTCATGGGATTTGGAGTGAAATGTGTGCTATTTGTGTAGGCGATTACTTTGTCTGACAAGTGATGGCTATTTGTAAATTTTGGATAACCCTGATTGCTGTTTGAATCAAGTTTCTGTTTCATCATAGCTGAGGTTTTGTTGTATCATGCCAACATGAGATATTGGTCCTGTTATGATGCCTTGCATTTTATTTAGTTCCATGTGATTGAATTTGCTTGGGATGTTCTGTGGTGGACTACTTAGATAAGTCAAAAAACTGCTAGCTTGCTAGTTGATGCCTAAGTAGATAAAATTAAAAAGATTGTCCACATCATTATTTGGGTTTTGTACAAGGCTATGACTATCGTGCCCTGGGTGGTAAACAAAGATTCAGAAACCCCTAGTTACTTGGACTTAGCATCATCAAATAATAAGATGTAAAATTGATTTAGGCTTTTTTCAAGCCGCATTTGCTTGTAAAGCCTGCCAAATCTTCCTAATTTGAATTATTGACCTGTTATAAAGTAGGTACCTGGCTCCAATTTTTGCCATAGCCACCTCTAACAACTGTAACTTCTCTATTTTCTTGTCTCTGTTTCTTTATGTTGTGTATGGCAGTGAGATTATTATTGCATGTGATATGAAAATATGTTTTTGCACTTAGGTCCCTACGTATTACCCATAGGCAATGCACTTTCAGCTCTGAAAAAGGCTTGGAGAGAGCTATACGCCTGTAATGCTGTGACCACCTGTCTGTAATGGGCAATTTGTCTGAGAAAAAAGGCACAATAAAGGAAAAAGACATTGCAAATGCATTGGTAAGGTTTTCTTTAGTGCAGATTATCTGTTTCATTTGCAAACAAGAATATATTGTCCCTTACTGAGGTGCGCAAACCCTTACTGAGGTGCTTTGCTCTCAGTTCTGATTTCAAAGACTTCTTGCTGGTTGGGCATCTGGAACTGCATGCCAGGTTCATTGTTAATTAGATTCAATAGACCTTTTTATTTTTCTTATATGCTATTTCCCTCATTTTGGTAGATAAGAATTCAATGAATTTTTGGAGTTCTTGCAAAATGGGTGTTTTTACTAGTAATAAAGGAGAGTCAAGGTTCTTTTAGACATCTGTCTAACATATTCTTTCCCTCTTGTGGGTATCAAAGGGACGTATATTGCTCTTCTTGTTATGAGACTGTGTGCTTTTTAATTGACTCAGAGAAATAATGATGCAAGGCTTCTAAATTAAAGTGATCTATGTAGAAAATAGAAGAATAATTCTCTAAATGGGATAACTGACTTAGCCAGGCACCTTGTGTGGCTATATATACATATAATAAAGGGTTAGGTTGAGTACAGAGGTTGGTACAAATACTACAAGCCCAGCCCACTAGATTAACACACTTATTTTAACCTAGTTGTCATATACTAGTTATTCTAATACTCCTCCTCAAGCTGAAGATTATTCAAACTTCAGCTTACGAGAAATCAAACCCAATTAACATAAAGAATAGCATATCCAGACTTGGAACCCAAAAAACCTAAACAGAGTCATAGTGACTCACATAGTTGCCGATTTGCTATTGCAATTGCAATATAAGAACTTCAGCTGCTAATACTTTCTCTAATGACATCCTTAATAAATTAACAGCTCACAAAATTCTTCAACTTGCTTTCCATGGGCACCCTTTAAATTCTCCTAGCTACTCTCCTCTGCTTATGACTTGCCTTTTGTGTTATCTATTCTTCTGATATTCATAATTCTTGTTGAGAATTCAGCTAGGAGAAGCGAAGAGATATTGAAATTTTGAATAGCTTTCTGAAACCATTTTGTTGGTCCCCCTATGAGAGCCTCATTGGTTGCTTGCTTCATGGGTGCTGAAACCAATTCACTCTTTTCTTTGTACTTGATTATTGACACTTCCTACTTCAAGCCATCAAGACCTCATACTCATCCCCAAGCTGACATGGATTGAATCTTTGTTGGAACAAATCAAAATTTCAACAAAAGTATTAATTAGCTAGTCACCAACAGCATTAATTAGTCTCACTCACCTACAACATTATGTAGTCTCAACTCTAGTAGTAATTGTCCTCCATTCTTAGTGTATATTATGTGTGTGTGTGTGTGTGTGTGTATATATATATATATATAACATGCAATTATTGTATAAGAGAAAAATTTTCTTTCCCTTCATTGCATGGTATCTTGGCTCTTTTCTAGGAATTTTTTTTTTTTTTTCCTCCGGCTATTCTCCTTTGTTTTTGTTTGAAAAAACTTTGGTCACCATCGTAGGAGGTCATTCTCAGTCACCATTGACACAAGAAGAAATAGAGGGCTCTGATCTGTCTGTTTCTGGCATCTAGTGCTGGAAATATTACGCATGAAGCACACACGCTATTTGAATATTTCTGCACGTTTTTCACACTCTGGCGCTTGATGCCCTCCCACAATCTCTTCCAACGTCCAGTCGTCTGACATCTTTTTTCCGGCCAGCCACTGCTTCATTCTGTCCAAAAAAGAAAAAAGCCCTCAAAGTTATCCTTTAGAATTGTTGTTCTCTTAGGTCTTAACCTCTGGAATCATCTCTTCATTTTTTTCCAATATCCTTTTGACTGTCTTTTTGGTTCATTTTGTTGCTTAAAATATCAGAAATTACTATGTCCTCCAAGTCTAATGTGTCTTTTTGGTTCATTGTGTTGCTTAAAATATCAGAAATTACTATGTCCTCCAAGTTGCATGTGACTGAAATTCCCAATGCTGTTGGGGGATTACAATATCTTCACCCCACATATCGTTTGAATGGCAGAAACTATCTCAAATGGTTTCAACTTGTTCAAACAATATTGAAGGGAAAAGGAAAGTTAAGTCATATTTTGGCATAATTGACCCTCCAAGAGTGATAAGCACTATGAGGCATATGGCATGGCATTGGAACTCTATGATTTCAGAGATAAGTCATACATGCATGTTCTTCACCATCACTAAAGAGGTGTGGGAGACTATTAAGTAGACGTACTTCAAAGCTAAAGACGCTACATTGGTGTATAAACTCAAAATTAAAGCTGTAGGGATTCGATAGGGAAGTAAATCCCTTATTGAGTATGCCAACTTGCTGAAGAACATTTGAAAAGAAATGGACCATTATAAATGTATTGAAAGGAAGTGTAATGAAGATGTAACAATTTTGAAAAATTTCGTTGAAAAGGATCGTGTATATGATTTTTTAGCTAGACTCAATACAAAATTTAATCAAGTAAAGGTCCAAATTCTTGGTAAGGATGAATTCCCATCCCTTAATTATACTATTTCCATTAATCAAGTCGAGGAGACTCGAAGAGGTGTAATGCTCAACTATTGACACTTGAACAATTAAATGAGGATAGGAAAGGCAAAACACAGGATTGTGGTAATGTATAGTGTACCTATTGCAAAAAACTGCAACATACCAAAGAGTATTGCTAGAAGTTACATGGAAAGAACCTAAAAGGTGGATAAAAAAAAATTGAAGGATAAACCCAACTCTAGACCTTGAAGGATTTAGCATAAACGAAATTGAAAGATTGCGAAACTTGTTGGAACAAATGTCAAAAACTTATGTAAACTTGTTAATTTGTTTGGAACAAACTAAATAATGCAAAAAAACCATACCTTTAGCAATTGCTACTTATAAGAAATTCTGCAAACGTTGAATATGTCCGAATCGAATATGAATGCTTCTAAGCCTTTGTTTCTTTCTCTCAAATGATGGTGTGAGTTCAGTGAGTGATTAGGAACTAGACCTAGGTCTTATATTTATAGGAGAACTTGAGACAACCACTCCATCAATAGTCACATTTTATAATAGTGCAAGTAGGTAAGAAAATGCATGCAACCTTGTGAATTTAGAATGAAAGTCCACAATGGAAGGATATTAAACCTAACAAGCAAACCATATTAATGCAACATCAACAAAAGTTGACATTCACTCATTTGATCCGTTATACTTAATAATTTCAATATTCTTGTCCATACATATTTTAAATGAGAAAAGTTACATGCACGAATCATAGTAGTAAGTCCTCTATTGGTGAGTATTACTTTTTATGTATCACCACGCATATCGCTTTCTCATCCTACCACAACTTAATGAATAAGCCCTATGCCTATTTTGGGTTTTCTTAACGTTGTTTATTTTCTAAATATTAATGTGCACACAAAAATTAGAAAAACAACTCAAACGAAAATGAATAAGAGCTTAATTACAAATGATGATAACATATACATCAAATAATCAATGTGAAACTAAGTCCCATTCTAGCTATATGATCCTTAAACTTTATAGGTGGTATGTTTTTTGTTAAGGAATTAGTAATCATCAACTTAGTGCTTATGTGTTCAATGGAAACTTTATTTTCCTTGACATGTTCTGAATGACTAAGTACTTAATCTCAATATGTTTGTTTTGACTTACATTTTTATCTTAGTTAGAAAAATTGCAGTTGAGTTGTCACAATATATTATTAATGGCCTTGAGATAGAAGCCAAAATTTGAAGACCATAGATAAAGCTCTTAAGTCATACATCATGTAATGTTGCCTCAAAACAAGAAACGAACTCAGCCTCCATGGTAAAGACAACAGTTAAAGTTTGCTTTGTGCTTTTCCAAGACACAACTCCACTGGCAAGCATAAAGATGTAACTGAATTTTGATTTCCGAAAGTCAATGCAACAGGCAAAATTTGAGTCAGAGTAGCCAACTACCTCAAGGTTCTCAGTTTGCTTGTACATTAGCATGTAGTGTTTGGTATCTTTGAGATACCTTATGACCATCTTTGTAGGTCTCCAGTGATCAATTCCTGGATTGTTGTGATATTTGCTTAAGATCTTAATTGCAAATGCAATGCCAGGTCTTGTATAAACCTGAGCATAGATAAGACTTCCAATAATTGAAGCATATAGAATATTACACATTTGTTATCTCTCTAGATCGTTTTGGGCATTGGTTCAAATTGAACCTATTACCTTTCATAATAGGTGCTACACTTAGTGAGTCATCTTTCATTTGAAATCTTTCTAAGACTTTGTTAATATAAGTTTTTTGTGATAAACCCAAAATACACTGAGTTCAATCTCTGTGAATCTTAATGCTAATGACATACGATGTCTCACCTATATCTTTCATATCAAAGTTTTAAGAGAAAAACTGTTTCACCCCATGTGGAAACCCTTTATCATTAGTTGCAAGTAATGCGTCGTTCACATATAGCACAAAGAAACATATTTTACTCTCACGACCTTTTGGTATATACATTGATCCATGACATTCTCCATGAATCTAAAAGAAGAGATAAATTGATGAAACTTAAGGTACCATTGGCGCATGCTTAAGAAATCCATGTATGGATTGAAACAAGTCTCCCGCTAATGGTACCTTAAGTTTCATAGATCTATATTTGCCCATAATTCGTGTATTGAACTTTTCTCTTTTGGAATATGAATGGACAAGGATATTGAAATTATTAAGTGTAGTGGATAAAGCGGGAGAATGTCAACTTTTGTTACTAATGTTAAGTTTTGCTGCTGTTGCATTAATATGTTTCGTTTTTTAGGTTCAATATCCTTCCATTGTTGACTTTCACCCTGAATTCACATAGTTGCATGCATTTTCTTACCTACTTGCACTTTTCAAACGATGTCCATTGATGGAGTGGTTGCTTAAAACTTTCTTATAAATATGGGTCCCTAGATATGTTTTCTCATCACTTATAGAACTCACGCCATCATCTAAGAGTGAGAAATAAAGGCTTAGAAACATCCATATTCAGTTCCAACATATTTAGCATTTACGGAATTTCCAATCAGTACCAATGGTTAGAGGTATGATTTTTTTGCATTAATTAGTTTGTTTTAAACAAACTAACAAATTTGTTTTACGTAAAGCTTTTTAAATTTTTAAATTTTCCTCTTATTCAATACTCTGATTGCTTGTATTTATATACGTAATATACACTAAGAATGGAGGCTAATTAATACTAGAGTTTAGACTAATTAATGCTATACTGAGACTAATGAATGTTGTAGGTGACTGGCTAATTAATGTTGTTGTTGAAATTCTGATTTGTTCCAACACTCCCCCTTAAGCTAGTAAATAAATGTTTTGCATTCCCAACTTAGATATCATGGTTTGAAATGTTGTACAGTTGAGCCCTTTGGTGAATATATCAATTAGCTAGCCTTTTGTGAACACATAAGTGGTATAAGTCTGCCATCCAGGTTTTCTTTTATGAAATGCCTATCAACTTCAATATGCTTTGTTTGGTCATGTTGTACAGGATTATTAGCGATGCTTGTAATTTGATTTATTGTTACAATACAATCTCATTGGTCCATCTCACTTAATCTTTAAATCTTCCAAGATGATTTTTAACTGGAGCAATTCATAAATTCCAAGTGCCATAGCTCTAAACTCCACCTCGGCATTGGATCTTGCTATCGCACTATTTTTAACTCTTCCAAGTTTCCAAATTACATCCTAAGAGAGTGCAATAACCTATAGTAGACCTTCTATCTATTACAAATCTTCCATAGTCAGCATTTGTATAGGCCTCTTGAGTTAATCCTATATTTCTTTTGAATAATATCTCAATTTTTGAAGTGCCTTTCAGATAGTGTAAAATTTTATAGGTAACATGTAAGTGTATTTGCTTGGAATTATGCATGAATTAATTTGTTAATCTTACTGCATAAACTATGTTAGGTCTAGTATGAGAAAGATAGATAAGTCTTTATACCAAACTTTGGTACATTTCATTGTCAACAACTATATCATCATTGACTTATTTTAATTTATGGTTAGGATCAATCAGGGTTTCAACTGCTTTGCTTGATAGTGTACCTAGTTCTTTTAGGAGATCTATCAGATATTTCTGTTGTGAAATAAAGATACTCTATTTTGAATATGCTACTTCAATTCTCAAGCAGTACTTTAATCTTTCAAGCTTTTATCTCAAATTCACTAGCCAAACATCTTCTAAGTGCCTCTTCTTTTATTTTATCATCTCTAGTGACGATGATAACATCAGCATACACCAACAAGGTTGTGACTCCCCCTGAATCCTTGTGTTCGATGAACAAAGTGTGGTCTCCCTGGCTTTGCTTATAGCTGGATGCTAACATTACTATGAATTTCCAAATCCAAGCTCTCGAAGATTGTTTTAGACCATATAAAGCATTCTTCAATCTACACTCCTTGTTTGCTTCAGTGTTATCTCCAATTCTTGACGGAATGTTCTTGTAGATTTCTTTGTCTTGGTCCCTATGGTGAAAGACGTTCTTCACATCATATTGTTGAAGTTTCTAATTGTAATTGGCTGTTAGTGATATCATGATTCTAACTGCATTTTTTTTTGGGAACTGGAGCAAAGGTTTCTTGATAGTCTATCCCATAAGTTTGTGTGTACCCTTAGCGACTAACTTTACTTTATGCCTATTCAGTGATCCATCAGTTTTATACTTGACTGAGAAGACCCATTTACACCCTACTGGTCTTTTCCCTTTAGGTAATTGAACCAACTCGCACGTCTTATTCTTATCTAATGTTTCCATCTCATTTTTCATAGCTCGCCTCCATCCTTCCATGGCTAATGCCTCAAATAAAGTATTTGGAATGACAATAGTATTTAAGCTTGCAAGAAAGTTTTTGTGAGTTAGAGAGAATTTGTTAAATGATACAAAGTGAGAAAAAAGATATAAAAGGTGCTTTGTGCACTCTCAAGTTCCTTTTCTAATGGCAATAGGAACATGAAGATCAGTGTTTAGGAAACTAGGGTCAAAATCTATGCTTACCTCAGTTTTAGAACTACCAAAAATAGGTTCATAGATTTGGACTTGCACTAGTTTAGGGGTTGGCCCTTCCCTTCTTGAGTAGACTTGCAAATACCTCATATTATCAAGATTAGCATTATCCTTGATCACTAATTCAGTGTTAGGTCTAGCTAAAGTTAGGATCATTAGAAGTAATAGGGTTGCATTCAGGAATAGGTGAGGAAGATAGTATAGATGAAGTGCGTATAATGAACTAAGATGGACAATGAAATGGGTTTAAAGAAAGACCATCCTTATCTTCTATAATAGTATCCTCCCTTTGAAGATATGGTCTAGATAAATAAGGAAGACTTTTTGAAAAGGTGACATCAACTGAGACAAAGAACCTTTTTATGGGACTACTAGTTGGACTAATAAATACAAGAGTGAGACTAATAAATGTTGTAGTTGACAATATGCTACAACACTCTCCCTTAAGCTGGTGAATAGATGTTCTGCATTCCTAGCTTAGATATAATGCTTTGAAATGTTGCATTGTTGAGCCCTTTAGTGAATTTGTCTATTAGCTAGCCTTTTGTTGACACATAAGGAGTACAAATAAGACCACTATCTAGCTTTTCTTTTATGAAGTGTCTGTCAACTTCAACATATTTTGTTTTGTCATGTTGCACGGGATTATAGGCAATTCTGATAGCAAATTTATTGTCACAGTATAGTCTTATAGGTTTATCATGCTTGATTTTTAAGTCATCCAATATGATCTTTAATCGCAATAATTCACAAATTCCAAATGTCATAGCTTTAAACTTTGCCTCAGCACTAGACCTGGCTACCACGTTTTATTTTTTACTCTTCCAAGTTACAAAATTACCAACTAGGAGAGTGCAATAACCCGTAATAGACCTTCTGTTTATTATTGATCTTGCATAGTTAGCATATGTATAAGCCTATAAAGTTATTTATGTGTTCCGCTTGAATAATATCCCGTTTTATGGAGTGTCTTTCAGATAGTGTAGAATCCTATGAACAGCATGTAAGTGTACTTGTTTGGGATTATACATAAATTGACTTACTACACTTACTGCATATGCTATGTTAAGTATGGTATGTAAAAGATAGATAAGTCTCCCTACCAATCTCTAGTACATTTCCTTGTCAATAGCAATGTTATCCCTGACTTTTCCTAGTTTATGGTTTGGATCAATCGGTATATCAGTTGGTTTGCTTGTTAGTTTGCCTATATCTTTTAGGAGATTTGTCACATATTTTTGTTGAGAAATAAAGATAGCTTGTTTGGAATATGCTACTTCAATTCCCAAGAAGTACTTCAATTTTCACAACTCTTTTATCTCGAATTCATTTACCAAACGTTTCCTAAGCTCCTCTTGTTCTATCTTATCCTCTCTAATGACAATGATATCATCAACATATACTAGCAAGACTGTGACTTCTCCTGAATCCTTGTATTCGATAAATAGAATATAGTCTCCCTGACTTTGTTTATAGCCAAAGGCTAATATTACTCTGGTGAATCTTTCAAACCAAGCTCTTGGAAATTGTTTTAAACTATATAAAGCTTTCTTTAGTTTACACACTTGCATTTGTGCTGTCTTTAAATCCAGATGGAATATTCAGGTAGATTTCCTTATTTAGGTCCCCATGGAGGAAAACATTCTTCACATCATATTGTTAAAGTGTCCAATTGTAAATGGATGCTAAAGATGACATGATTCTCATGGTATTCATTTTGGCAACTAGAGCGAAGGTCTCTTGATAGTCTATGCCATAAGTTTGAGTGTACCTTTTAGCAACCAACCGTGTTTTATACCTCTTTAGTGATCCATTAACTTTATACTTAACTGAGAAAACCCACTTACACCTTATGGGTTTCTTTCCTTTTGGTAATTAGACCAACTCCCATGTCTTGTTTTTCTCTAATGCTTACATCTCAATTTTCATGGCTTGCCTCCATTCCTCCTTGGCTAGTGCCTTAGATAAATTATTTGGAATGATAATAGAATTTAAGTTTGCAAGAAAGTTTTTGCGAATTGGAGAAAATTTGTTAAATGACATAATGGGAAAGAGGATATAATGGGTGCTTTGTACATTCCCTAGTTCCTGTCTTAATGGCAATGGGAACATCAATATCAATGTTTAGGGAGTTAGGGTTAAAATTTGTGCTTACCTCAGTTTTAGAATTACTAGACATAGGTGTAAAGATTTGGGCTTGCATAGGTTCAAGAGCTAGAGCTTCCCTTCTTGTGTACACTTGCAAATACCTCATATTATTGAGATTGGTGCTATCCTTGATTATTGAGTTAGTGTGGGGACTAACCAAAGTGGGTGTAGGATCATCAAAAGTGCCAAGACTGGATTTAGGATTGGGTGGATTTTCAGAAATGGTAAGGTTGGATTTTGAAGTGGACTTGGGAAGGTCAAGAAAAGACAAAATATCAAGGAAAGGTGCTTCCTTATCTTTCGTAATAGTGTGCTCCCCCTAAAGATAAGGGCTAGGAAAATAAGGAAGATATTCTACAAATGTGACATCAACAGAAACAAAGAATTTCTTTGTAGCAGGATGATAACACTTATAACCTTTTTGAGTGGAGGAATATCCCAAGAAGATGCATTTAAGGGCTCTTGAATCAAACTTCCCAGTGTTATGAATATGTACAAATGTGGTGCATCCAAATATGTGAGGTGTAAGGCCATTTGTATTTCTGAGATTTGGATAAAATTAAGAAAGAACATCTAGAGGAGTTTTATTGTCAAGAACATGAGAGGGTAATCTGTTTATGATGTATGTAGCAGTAAAGATAGCTTCCCCCCAAAAAGATTTAGGCATGTTTGTGTGAAATAGATAGTCACAAGTCATAGATAATTTCCATAAGCCTAATATGGTAACAAGTGAACCATTTGCAACTGATATTTTCCTATTGCTAGGGCATGGTGTGTAAGTTTTAAAATGATGAGAAGAATAGGTCATGTGATCTGTTGCTTCTGAATCAAGGATCCAAGAGTCATTAATTGATTTATCTAAGACATTTAACCCATAAGAGTGATAGAGATTACTTGAATGCGCTAGAGAGCAAGTACTAGTATTACTAGGAGGCTTCTCTAAGGTCTCCAACAAGTGGCGTAATTTTTCAATTTCATTTCTGCTGAATCCTTTAAGGTCTGGAGGTTGTTCTTGGTTAGTTTGCATCAAATGGGTTTGCCTTTGAGCTCTTGTCAATCCACTTTTCATATTTTTTCCATGTAATTTCCTGCAATACTCCTTGGTATGTCGCAATTTTTTGCAATAGGTACACTATAGATTATCATGATCTTGTGTTTTGCCTTTCTTGTCTTCTTTGGGTTGTTCTAGTGTTAGACCTTGATGTCTACCACCATTAATGATCATGGCAGATCCTTCAATAAGTTGACAACTAAACATTACACCTCTCTGAGTCTCTTCAGCTTGAATAATTGAAATAGTATGGTTAAGGGATGGTAGTTCATCCTTTCCAAGAAGTTAGATTTTGACTTGATCAAATTCAGCATTGAGTCCTGCAAAGAAATTATAAACATGATCCTTTTCAATGAAACTTTTCAGTATTGTTGCATCTTTGCTACACTTTATTTCAATACACCTGTAATGGTCCATTTCTTGCCAAATGTTCCTCAGCATGTTAGCATATTTTATTACAAATTTATTTCTTTGTCGGATCCCTGCAGCTTTAATTTTGAGCTCATACACGAAAGCAACATCCTTAGCCTTGGAATAAGTCTGCTTAACAGTCTCCCATACCTCCTTATCAGTTGTGAGAAACATGCATGTATCACTTATCTCTAGATTCATGGAATCTTAGAGTCATGTCATTATCATGGAATCCTCCTCATCCCATGCCTCATAGTGCTTCTCACTTTTCAAGGGCCCATTTTACAAAATATGGCTTAACTTTTCTTTTCCCTTCAATATGGTCTGAACAAGTTGTGACTATTTGAGATAATTTCTACCATTCAACCGATAATTGGAATGTAGATTCTTTAAATCCTTAACTGCATTGGAATTTTCAGTCATGTTATTTTTGGAGGACAAAGTGTGACCTTGGACATTTTTAGGGATATAATAGGCTAAAAAAAGAAAGTAGAAGAAGGAAGGATTGCTTAAGGACACCTCAAAGAAAAATTCAACTTGCAAAAAAGAGCTTGAATTACAACTAAGACAAGTTGCTTTATGGTGTCAAACCTGAAGGTCTTGGTTAAAAACAAGCAAAAAAGACTTTGGCTCCTTGAGAGCTAGCTTTGATAGACTAAAAGATGACTGATACTCTTCTTTACACAAAATGAGAAATTTAAGAGATAAATTGAAGAAGGAAGTGAGTCATAAAAATACTACCTCTTCAACAAATGAAGTCAATGAGGCTGATTCAATTACCAAACAATCTTACACAAAAAATGAGAGTTATTCAACAACAAACTTAGATTATATAAACCCAAGTCATAATGTTAAAGTTGCTGAAGCTGGAGTGCTTAACAGAGAGCTACACAGCTTGAACTCACAGGAAGGAACTTGGTAGAAGGACTTAAAAACGAGTATGCATTAGTGGTTGGTCAGGAAAGTGCCAGAAAGAGGATGTCAAGTGCCGGAAAGCTGAGACGAGACCGAACGAATTCTTCATGCGCTGTCACGCATCGGCGCGTGATATAGTGCACAGAATGCTTCATTGGTGTTTCTAGCCACTAGAAAGTTAGGACAGGTTGATCAGAACCTTCTGTGTTCTCTTGTGCCAGCGGTGAGATAAAATTAGTTGCCTAAAGTATCACCCTAGTTTCTCCAGGAGGATGAACCGGGAAAAAATGGCAATGAGATACCCATAAACAAGCCAAGAGCTCTGATACCATATAGTGAAGGAGAAAGAACTTGTATTTCACCTTGTTGAATCACTTTGATAACATGGATATTTATATACAAAATCTACACCTAGAAATGAGCTTAATTAATATAATAGTTGGATTAATTTATACAAGAGTGAGACTAATAAATGTTGTAGTTGACAATATGCTGCAACATCTCTCACTCCACACAAATTCCACAATACAACTAGGCTAGTGAGTTAAACATGGACACCTCACCTGAGGGCAGTTCATCCTTTTTTTCTTTTTTCATTGGTCCTCCTATCCTCTCTTGTTTTTCTCTATTCCTCCTATTATACCCTCTCATGGGTCATAGCCCACAATGCAAAGGCCCATTAAAATTGAATATATTGGTTGAGAGGATGCGTTCCAAGGGCATTTGCTCCTCCTTTGACATGGATTTGGAAGTTTGTTAAGTTGGAAGTTCATCAACGAGTGTGTCTTGCCTAGCGCAGCAATTGTCATACGCTTGAAATAGTTGATACTAATGTCTCCTTGTTATTAAACTTGGAAGCTTGCAATTTCTTTTTTTAGATAATAAAACTTAGCATTTGCACTTGACAAGTTTCCTTGTAAGCAGGAAATCTTAGGTTCAATCCTCCGTGTTGCATGTAGCTGAGGAAAAAAAAAAACGAAAAAGGGATTTCTAAATGTGATTTGGAATTCAAAATAGCTAGATATCAAATTACTCATTGGATATTGAGAAATTAATAATCTTTTTTTTTTTTTTTTTTAATTTCCAGTGTGTGACTACATACCATTGTCCAATTTTCAGTTATAAAATGCATGAGCAGCTTCAATTTTGTATTGATAAAATAGTACATTCATTTTGGAAATGGTATATCATGTTCTTTAGTGTTTTCTTACCGCTTAATCTTCCATGCTGTAAGCCTGTAACAACATCCATGTTTAGATATTCGAGGGAACTGTTTGGCTACTTATCAGGGCCCCTAGTTTTTAAGCCTTCGATTATGGAAGATCATGTAAATCATGAAGATATTTATGAATACATGGAGAAGTGCTTATCAATATCAGGATGAGGAGGACGATCTAGATCATTACTATGGTGGTTCTTCATATTGTTAACCAGTGATGAGAAGACAATGGTTGTTAGGGCTGGGCGATGAGAAGCTAGGCCTATCTACCGAACAAAACCTGAGGATTCAAGAGTATCATCATCTTTTGAACCGAAGAAGAAATATTGCCAAGCATACAATAGGGCAACAAGGCAGTTAGAGCTCTGAAAGGGGAAGTTGCTGATAAATTTCCAGTAGCATTGGCATGGTTAGGCAGCTAGTGATTCTATTTATATTGAATCAAGCCAAGACTTGATCCTTCTCCTCTTCCCACCCCCACTCCTTTTTCCCCTGAAGAAAAACGTTGTTTATTTTATTCTAATTGTACAGTGATTTCGTTTATACTGTGCGGAAACAATGGAACATGAATGGCTTTATTGGTGGTTTTGTTCTATGGGGATGTAAGGTGTATTTTAAGTCCCGCTTTACTAGCATTCAACTTTCAGGGTATGTTTGAGATTTGTGAGGGGAAGAGAAGGAATGGGAATTGATGGTTAAACGATTATCTTTCTTGTTTGGGGAAACTTTCTCCTCCAAAATCCCCCTAATTGATGGAACTTAGAAATATAACTGGAGAGGACTTTGAAAGATATTGGAGTATTGGTTGAAAATTTTTTATTATCCTTTCCTCCTGATTAGTAACTCCCAGAACACAAAAGGTTTCAATGAAAATTTTCCTTTGCCCTTTCCCTCCATTATTTTCCGTCTCAACACTCGATTCTAGTTAATTGACTCATTCCCAATATTGTTTTAACTTGTACAGAATTATAATGCATGCTCAGGATAAGTATATTGAACTGGAAGTTCTTCAAACACACAATAGGAACTCCAGGAAGACACTGGGAGGATATTAGCGACATCATTGACAACTTGATCAAGTCTGCTTTTCGAACACGCACACACACACACTCTTGTTCTTGGTTGATACTTTAATTTTGAACTTTAATGGACATAAAGTATTATTTTGGCATTCAAATACTTTGAAGAAACTATGTACTCTGTGTGTGTAGAGGAAGAGAGGGACATGACTTGAAGAGGAAATTATGCATGGTGAGTTTAGGGTTCTTTATGTTCAAGAACAAGAACCCACCAGGATAAAGTACAGTTAGTGTTAATCTCAGCTAGTACCATACCGGTACTGATTTGCTTCCCAAAAATTAAGGTCTCATTTGGCACATTGCACATTGTATAAGGTCTAACAGGTTAAGACCTGATAGTACAAGGGATAAGAGAAGGCCACATGATAAACTTGATAGAAATCTAAAACTATGCGGGATGTATTATATTATATAAGATACTTTTGTTCTATTTTGGTGACACATTATATAATACCGGATAGGATAAAAATTAAATATTTTTACAAAAATGTCTTTTACTTAAAAAAGCATATTCATCAAAATGCCCAAAAAAAAAAAATAATTTGATGTACTCTTGGCACTTTGTACATTCATACTAATAAAAATATATTAATACACAATTAAGGTGAAACTAAAAAAAAAATAAAATTTTGAAATAAAAAATAAATGAGTAAAAGTTTCATTTTGGTCCATCATATGTGGAATATTTTTCAAGTTGGTTTTTTATAAATTTTTTTTTAATTTGGTCCCTCAAATAAAATATTTCTCAATGTGGTTTATCGCATATAGATATTCTTAATATGGTCTCTCATAAATAAAATCATTATCAATAATGTCTTTTATATTTTTCACATTAACTTATTTTTTGATAATGTTACTGATAACAATTTTATTTATGAGGGAATTAAAATTTTCTTATAATAATCATTGATGACAATTTTATTTTTGTAGGATCAAATAGAGAAATGTATATATGTGAGGAATTGAATTGAGAAAATATTCTTTGAGAGGTCAAATTGAATAATATTTTATATGTGAATGATCAAATTGAGAAAAAGTTATGAGTTCATATTTTTTTAAATAATTTATTTAGGATATTATTAATAGCAATTTCATTTGTGATAGATTAAATAGAAAAATATTTATATGTGAGAAACTACATTAAAAAGACAATTATGCGAGTGACTAAATTAATTGAGAATGCAACTTTATAGGGGATTAGATTAAAAATTATCTTATATGTGAGGGATCAAATTGGAAAAAAGTTTTCTTTGAGTTTGTATTTTTTAAAAAATTAACTTATTTTTTTAGGATATTATTGATAATAATTTTGTATGTGTGAGATGAAATGAAAAATGTACATTTGTGAGGGACTAAATTGATAAGTCAATATTATAAAGGATCAAATAAAATAAATATTTTATATGTGAAGAAACCAATTGTAAAAAATTTCTAAGTTCATATTTTTTAAAATTAGTTCATTTTTATAGGATATTATTGATTACATTTTCATTTATAAAGAATTAAATGAAAAAATGTACATATTAATACAATCAAATTTAATTATGTCAAGAGAAATTGGATTATTAATATAGTGTTAGACTGTATTAAAAGTCCATTTGGTTGATGAAAATGGTTACAAGAGAAAGAGAATGAAAATAAAAATAAAAATGGGAGAGAGAGAATGTGTAATGTACATTTAGTTATGGGATATAATCAACATTATTTGATTGGAAGAATTAAGAAATGGAATAGAGTTTGTGTGAAAATATTAAAATACCCCATTAAAAAAGAAATAAGAATGCACCATTTTAAAGTTTTAGGCAATTAAAAAGGAAATAAAAACGCATCATGCCATCACCAATTATCTATAGATTGCTTTCTTATTATTATTATTTTTTACGGAATCTATGTCCATTTCACTAGCTTTTTCCAATGAACAGTGTGTGCTTTTTCTTTTTTGTTTGGCCAAGATGAATAAGTATGCTTTAAATGCTGCGTTTTGAAGCTTGTAATTGTAACTGATATCAAAACGGTGCACCTCCTCCATAACTGAGCTTACAATACAGAACGCACCTCTTCTGTCATTTTTTTTTTTCAAACTTCTTCATTGCATATCCTAATTTGTGTTCCCTCATAGCTCCTCTGCGTCTTCTTCTTTTTTCTCAGTATTTCATTCATTCAGATTTTTAATTAACTGATAGACTGTTGAACTTGAACATTCGTTTAGATTTCTGATCTTTTGATTCTATCGTATGACAAATTTTCAACTCAAACAGAAATTAGGGAGTTTTAAACCCAAACAACCATGTAAGCTGGGAGTTCATCACATATTGAAGTATAAACAAAATATGAATAAACTTATAAAATATAATATGTGCATCAAGTGTGCTTTATATTGTATAAATTTATATAATTTAATCTTATATAATGTATCAAATAGGTTGTAAGTCTAAATTTTTTCCCTTCTGTTATGTGATCTCTAATGTGACAAAACATGTGGTACGACACTATTAAGTGTGTGTTTGCATTAGATTTATCAGATTTATTGGCTTTTATTTTGTGGCAATTTAATTTTTGTAAATTTAATTTTAGTCAAATATGATTATGTATTATAATAATTTATTTGACACTTTTATATGAAAATATTAGATTTGCCATGGGTAAAGTTTATTCAATACAAAAAGCAAGTTTTTTTTTTTTTTTGTACTTCTATGAAAGTAAAGGTATCCTGAATAAAAGTAACTTTTAAAACAAAATTTAATGCCAAATCAAATAAAAACATTTATAGAACAAATTTTTATTTTTGGTGCTAACCTGGTCGTTGTCAAATTAATGGGATTGGTTGAATCACTTCACACAAAACTAACTGATTAATAATTGAGCAATGCTCTTATATTTTATCGAATATAATATTTTATAGTTATAACATAATAATTATTAATTATTTGGCCCTACTAAATGCTAATTTGAAATAATTTATTGGTGTCATCTTTATTCACTTACAATTTTGAGTGCATTGATATAGGGATATAATTAAAATAATATTAATCTAAAAATAGTAATATTATAATTATATCATTATATTATAATTTGGTGTACTAGTTCATTTAAAATTGTGAGTACACAAAATATTTTATCTAATTTATTATATTTGACTTTTAACTTTAATATATCTTAGATTTTGTTTATAAACCCATGAATGTTTATTTATGAATTTATGAATTTATTCTTATTGTTTATTTTCCCAACAACCCTTGAATTCCTAAACTTGTAAATTTGTTAATTCATTCATCTAATATTTTTCTATTTTTAATAATAATCTAAATCAAAAAATAAAAATGATAATCTAAATCTCTAATTTTTTTTTTATTTTTCAATAATAATCTAAATCTCTAATTCTAAATTGCAAATAAATGTTTCGGAGGATTTCTAAAAACATGAAGAAAGTAGAATAGGTAAATTAATAAATTAAAAAACAAAAATTTTTATACAAAATTTTAAAAATATTAAAATTAAAGTATAAATACAATAAACGATTTCATTTTGAAGTCCAATTTCATTGATTTATTCTTTTCTTAAAAGTTGGATTCTTTTATAACGAGCACATGCCAAAATTTAATATTTGAACTTATACAATGAGTTTTTTAAGTTGAACCAATATTTGTAAATCTTGATTATATTATTGAACTACTTCATTGATCACTGGGCTTTTACTCACCAAATAAAGTTAAGGCGTGTATGACCTAAATTAAAATATAAAATTTAAAAACAGGCTGTAAATGAATACAGTTTTTTAAGCTAAATATTCTACTAATCAAATATTAACAATTAAAAAGCAAGGCAACTCATTTTCAAAAATAGTGAAAAAAACTCATTTTAAAAATTAAAGTAATAAAATTTATTTTTAATACATGATCACTTTTATATTATAAATTTGATTATATTTACAATTTTGAGTAAGTGTACTAAATATTTTATCTACACATTTACAATATACCTTTTATGTTTATCAATAATAAATCAAAATAACAAAAATTAGATAATATTTATCATAATTATATTATGAAAAATATAATAATATTTATGAGTTTTCTATTAATTAAATGAAGTTAAAGTATGAGTAAATTAACGATTTAGTTTTTTTTTTTTTTACTAATTTAATCTTTTATAAATAAAATTTTTTGATATAATTTCGTGAAAGTATCTTATGTAATCAGAGTTCTCTTTTGGACAACATAATAAATTTGATGATATGACATAAATAAAGAATCTCTATAGTTTAGGGTGAAAATATTGGTATATATTTAGTATTTATAAATTAAAAAAAAAAAAAAGAGAAATTGGAGAGAATTTTTCTCTAATTGCACTTGATGATATTCAGCCCAAACTGCACAAAATTCATATCTCATAGATAAAAATCTATTGTAATTATTAATATATGAATTAAACTTGTCCATATGATTATTGTAAAATTTGACTGAACTACAATGTTTCATATGATTATGTAACGTGAATAAATTCAACTCATGTGTCCTTTTATTTAGGATACATGAACAAATTATTAGTGTAATGTAGCCTTTTTGTCAATTTATTAAATGATCAAACTTTTATCTTCAATTTTGAATGAAAAAAGTTTTTAATTAATTTAAATTAAACTAAATTATAAAAAATAGTCATGAGTAAATCATTGCTTTCTTGTCTAGTTAATTACCCTTGTTCGAATTCCATCCATTGGGAAAATATTTTCAGATAACCATTTCTGCAATTATGATAGGATATGATGTAAACGACGAGGGAGACGCAAAGCAGGCATCACGCAAGGAAGAGACAGACACTGTCCTTCTCATCTTCAGGTGAATCATAATCCCTCCTGTTATCTTTCTATTCGATCTCTCTCTCTCACTCTCTCTCTCTGTCTCTCTCTATCTTAGTTCTTTTTGACAGCTACGAGTTCTTGTGGGATTTTCAGAATCCCTAATTTTGAAAAATCTCCATTTTGTGACCATTGGTTTACCCAAGTTATGAATGTATCAACTGTATTGCTCAATTAGTCAATTGGAATAATTTGATTTTTTAATGATGAAAAATTGTAACAATTTTACTATTTGAGTTTACATATATATATATATATATATATATATATATATATATATTGCTAGCCTGAAGAGATTGTGCTACTCTCCTTGGTACAAATAGTCAGAGATAGCTGAAGAATTGTACGAAGTAGAGGGACAAAAGTAGATATGTATTTGAAGAGGCCATTATGGAGTGAAAGAATTCAGATAGGGAAAGAAGACTCAACAGAGTCAGATGCAGATACACTAGCTTCTACGGCAGTGGGGGAGCTGGTGAACTCTCTTAACCAGCAGCGAGTATACAGGGAGGTAACGCTTGCTCTTAGAACGGGTCTCAGAGATGCTCGGGCTGAGTTCTCTTTTCTCCGGGTCCGTGGTCTCCGTTCTATTCTTAAGTTCCTTCGAAATGTTGCTGAATCTGATGAAACTATTGACCTCTTTAACCAAACCCAATCAATTCCCGAACTTCAAGGTATACTAGTCGTGTGTTGATAGGGAGATTGCTTTTTTCAGTCTGTTTTGTCGGTTATGATTTTTAATTGGTACTGTTTACACAGTGGCTCCGGTGCTCTTTCAACACTCTCTAAAAGAGACCGGAGATGATTACAGTGATGATAGGGTGGGAAATTTGAATCATATATTTGGTGTGGAACCAATGAAGATAACGAGTCCATCAACAGATGCTGAAGTTGCATTGGCACTTCGAGTCTTGGAAGGTTGTTGTTTGCTTCACCCCCAGAGTACCTCTCTTGCCCATCAACACAAGGCAATTCGGGTACCAATGCATTTTCATATTTTGTAGCCTTTTACTTCTCTGTTGGGAAAGAAATGATTTGCAGCTGGAAGCATGTTTTCTGATTTCCATCACATTTACTCATCCATGTCAAGGAGGGCCAATATGGTAGTGTATGTCTTGATGCCACTACCCCAGCATTTTGTTGTAAATTAAGTAGTCTGGTTACTGTAATGCAGAACTCGCTTTAATTAAATGCAACAGGATAAGAGATGTCAAAGGACTTCCATATGGTTTGGATTTTATTTCACCAAGAAAAGAATTAATCATAATACACCATATACTCAACCTGCTGAGCAACAGACACAGAGATACAAGATTGCTTCATACAACATAAGAATGCTGTCTAACACTTCACCTTCTACATAAGTTTCTATTCTATTCATAAATTGTTATAAAATATAAATTGACGGAATACTTCACATATTCACAAATCTGGAAGAATACTTGATTCTCAGCACAAACAAGCTAAGTGAAGCTTCTATGTTCATCTTCCTCCAAACATGGTAGATAGCAGCTTTCCGAGAAAAAGCTAGAATGCCTATTTTTATAATTCTTCTCCTGCTCCTGAGCAATCCTGTGGAATTTTGACATTTCAAAAGGAGCAACTACCCCATGCAACCTAAATAGTACCAGCCTTAATTAAAAGATTCAACATGTGCCTCAAAAGAGAAGCCTTATCACTGTCTTCTATTCTTTTAAAGCACAAACCCCCATCTTCCTTAGTGTTAGACACTCGCTTATTGTTATTTTACTGGGAACTTTGATCTGTTTATATTGTCTCGAGAGCTAAGCGTCCCACCTTGGTTCAAGTGCCTTCATTGCCTTCTTAGAGAGAATAAAGATGTGCTCTTGCAGGATTGAATACCATATAAAATGGATTGAATAAACGATATTTTACCAGAAAAAATAAATGATTGATGGTATCCAAACAATCAAAAGAGAAATTAGGTTGCAACTACCAACACCATCAATGAATGATAAACTTGGCCAATTCCGTATTCAGTGACTCAAACAAATACAAAATCCAGCTTAAAGGACACAACTATCACAGAAAAAAAATAGAAGGGCTCTAGTACTTTGAGAAGCTAGAGATCTCCATGGTCCAATCTCAAGAGATCTCGTAGCCTTTTCTCTCCCTTCCTTGCTCTCTTATTCTCCTGGCTAGTGGATATTAACTGATTACCCTCAACAATATAGCAGCCTCTATGTGTACTTTACCCCTTCCTAAATTAGTTACACAATCTTCCTTCTGCCTGTCCTCCTTTCCTTTGTACTCAGGTTTACATTTATGGATGTACACCCTAGTAATAGGGGGTCGATCAGAGATTTTTTTAAAAAAAAAATCCTCAAGAATCCACTCTATGACGCTATTAACATTTTGCTAATCAGAATTTGGTCATCTTTAAAATATCATTTTCCAGAAAGGAAAGAGATGCTGACATAGCTCTGAAGAATCTAACAGGCTGATGTCCTTCCTTGAATCCAAGTAGGCCTCACAATTGTTTCTTCAAATCTTTGTTAACACCAGCAAAGAAATTTTCACTCTTGAAGAGGTTAGGCTCTAATCCAGAATCAATTGAAAGAGATCAGGAACCTCTTTGATCTTTAAACCATATAAGAACTAAAAATGAACAGATGCACAAATGATGTGAAATCAGAACACTCAGAATAATACAATAAAACCCTTCAATTCTTTCCAACAAGGAGAGCCTTTGAATTATTAAGCAGAAGTCCAAAGATAACCATATAAAGAACTCTATCCCATATAACAGGCAAAATGAAAGCATATTCATAAAGTTTTGGACATTGCACTGCAACTAAATGCGTATATAAAAGCATAAATTAGCACACGTTTGTAAGCCTCTCAAATATAAAGAAATGTTCTAGATGCTGACTTACATAAGTGAAATTGCTTATACCTTTCCAGGTTTTGATGAATATATTATCCACTCGAGGAGTACTTGAGCAAGGTGCATGCTTAGACGCACTAATCTCCATAATGGTGGATTCATCAACCAATCAAATGGTACCTTGACAATTGCCTTGGCATCACTTGAACACGTGCTAGATTAATATTTTCAATTTTTATATATCAATTTACAATGAAATATCTCATCTTTTATGATATAAGTATTGATTACTGTTTCTTCTATGTTTATGCTTTAGTTAGGCACATTTGAAAATTAGTTAGCCAATTGCCATTGGGTCTGATGGGACTTCACCCAACTAATGACATGGTCAAGGTTGAGTCATAGGTGAAAACATAATGAATACTAGTGTTTTCTAGATATTTACCGATGTGCCATTTGGCAAGCAAAAATTCCTGAATTCCAAGTATCATAGATTTTAGGTAGAAGATTTCTGGGCAAATATATGGTAATTCATGATCCCCATGTTTCACTTTTCCTATCACACTGAGATTATCAATTTTCATGTGTTTTATTCCCAAATATATTACTTATCGCTTTCTGAAATCCATGGTATATGGGACTCCTGCATACCAAACGCTCAAAAGAAAAATATTTTTATTTTTCTGAAGTTCTATTTGGTTTGAAGAAGGTTTTTATCCAATAACGAAAAAATTATTTGAAGAAGCTAATATAAAATGAGTGTCTTAGCTTAACTTATAAGATTTACTACTAAATGTCAGAGAACCTTATATCTTGATATTAGCTGAGAGTTTGTCTGAGGTTTGCTGCAAAGAAGATTCTTGCTCTGGTTATTCTAAAGTTTGCATTTCTTTTTCTTATGATTTATTAGGATTTTGAGGAATGTAATGGTATCATGGAAGTTGCAGACCTCATAAGAGACAAACAAGCGGATGAAAATCTCAGGTCCTGCATCTTCTTCTTCCAACCCGTCTCACTGATGTTTATGCTTGCGTGAACGTTGTCTGATATGGATCTTCATTGGGCAACATGACACATAATCACATATTCATATTTATTTATATTTAGGCACCTTGCTTGGAGAATGCATTTTATATGTTCAATAAGGTTTAGCTTAGCTTCTAATTTCTGCAAGATTTTTACTAGAAACTTGTTTTATGTTATCGGATGAAAGTATCATATTTACTTTCCAGAACATTACAGTAAGGGAATAGGTGATGACATGCTTCCTTCCCAAAAAGAGTATCATTCCCACACAATATCTTTTTTCCCACTTAATTTCTGGAGTTTTCATATTTGTGTGTGTATTTATAGACCAAAAATACAATATCTTTTGTCTTTTATGGCTCAAACCATTAATGCTGGGGAATTCTTTTGGAGTTGGGAATTTGATCCCCATGCAAATCTCTTATATCTATGGTTGATTTTAAAGTCTATTACTCTATTTTACGCATCTTTTTATTGCCAAGTTTATGTAAGGACCTGTGGGTTGTAGTCAATTGCGAGTCTGTTTCCAAATTTGGTTTTGCATATATATGCCATGGAAAGAGATGAAATGTATAAACATGTTAAGATATTTTCCCATTTTGGGTATTCTTATTCTTAATTAATCTTTGTATCTTGTTTGTCATGTTGGGTTTCCACCATTTTGGTATTAGTGAGTTGCCGTAATAGGGAAATTCATTCCTCAGGTTGAAATGTGGAGAGTTTTTGTTGCTGCTTATTGGACATGTCAATGGAAGGGATAGGCCTCCTTTGGCAACCGTACATGAAGATATAAGGCATCTACTAGGGGAGAAATCAGCCTCCTTGATTTGGGCAGCCAGTCAGTTTGGCTCAACTCTGGATCCAGAGCAGAGACTAACAGCACTACAGATCCAAGCTCGCAGGGTACTTGAATCATTGAACTTGTACTGAAGTGTTTGGAAAAAAAGCTTGCTTCTAGCATTATTTTGTCATCTTTGAGCTGTAAATCAACTTCTACTTTTTCTAGTGCTCTTTTAATTACAAATTCACTATCTTTGAGAGAGTTCCACTGTAGAGTGAGATTAAAATCTGGAGGGTGAGGTTTCCTTGAATTGGGAGTGTGTTAAAACCTATTGTAACGGGAAGAACCCATTGATTGAGTACTCTCTTGAGTTGATGGCTAACAAGTGTTCATTGTAAGCTTTATAGTAGAAAATTACAAGTATATACTTGAGAATTGGACGTAAACTTAGGTTTTGATTGAACGTGTTTGATATTTATATTTGGCATATTAATTGGTAGTATAACTTGCATTGCAATCTCTGCCAATGTACTGTGCATCCTACTCATTCACAAACCCTTTCAAAATCTAACCCTTCAGCTTTTTATTATACGTTTTTGTCTATAACACTCAATTCACGCTTCTGGGTGCAAGCCATTCCTGGCAACATATGCAGCCGATCCTATTGATCCATTCCAGAAATGCAATAGTGGTCTTATTTGCCAGTTCTTCTTGTTCATTGCTATAATTTGATGGATGTGCACCTTGCTCTGTCAGAAAACTATAGAGTTCGTATCCTTTGATTGCTCCAATTTCACAAACATAGAATGTATAGATGTTTGAAGCTCATTCTTTGTGATATGTTGCAGCGTTTAGTATTTCGGTTTGATTTCTCCATTTTTACAGCTCTGATATATGTGGAAGCTACAAAAGTGAGATAGTACAGAGAACAAGGAAAAGGACAACCATCATCTGAATTTTAGTACAGCATTCGAGACTTATATAGACAGTACATTCACTGTTTAACACTGCTGTCTAATTTAAATCTTGTCATTCAAATAATGCCTAAACCGTTTTTAAGTCTCATTCCCGCCAGCAGTTTCATTAATATTTTCTGCAGTTAAAATAAGCGGTGCACCTATCTATGCCTAAAGTAAGGAATTTTTCAGCAACTGATTTATCCAAAAGCAGCAATTTAACTAAGTTTTCTTTGATCCTTGCGAGAAGGGAAAATTTAATAGCGACTGAATCATAATTACTAGTGATAAAATTTTTTCCAAATAACTATTTTTTATGTAGAAATTAAAGTAATTTTGGAAAGATGAAATTTTTTTATTAAATTTAGCATTTAAAAATTAAAAAAAATTGTATGTTATTTAGTGACGAAGATTATGTGTGGTTGGTATATAATTTAAAATGTAAACATTCGCTATCTTTCATCAGAATAGTGTAAAATAAATTAAATAATAATAGGTAAATGAGAAAAAAATTTCAAAATATCATACAATCAGGAAGTAAAGATGAATAATAAATGTAGGTTTATATTTTAAGAAAATAGGTCAATTAAATTGATTTATAATTTATATTCTTTTTTTCTTTAACTACGTACAGAATGCTCTGATAAAATTAAGTTAATGTAACTTAAACTTTTCAAAAGATCAAAATATACATTAATATTTTTAATGTCGACTAGAGGGATACATTTGTCTTTTGGGGAAGGGATATATATATTCTTTTTTTTTTGTTTGCTATCTCTGTATTGCTAGAAATTTTTTTGCATAATATAGGTACAGCTATCTACCGTATTCAATGCGCACAGTTAATAATATACTAGATATTTTCTAATTATCATATTAAATATGAATTATTTAAATTACAGAAATTGAATTCTAAAACATCACACTTGCACGCCCAAAAAAAAAGCCAACATAACAACAGCTCTCCAAAACTGCAGCCACCGGGGTAGGTAGAGATTTGTGTAAACGATCACGTGCTCAACCATATTTGTATAACAAAAAAATTTTGCTTTCCTTGAGAGATTAAATTTACAATATGACTCTGGGAAAATTTCCCAATCTTAGTTGTCTTAAAAACCTCAAGGTTCAAGGAATGTTAGAACTTGTAATTTGCTTCTAATAATTATATTTCATATTGTGGTGCTTTATTTTTCTATATTACTTTTTATAATATTAGTGTAATCTCACTTAGGAAATGAAAAGGAAAAAAATTTAATGATATTTAGTCTTACTTTCCCATGAATTCCCATCTCGAAAATGTTCTGAGATTTACAGCAAGTGCATCAAACGTTACTATCATGTTGGTCCGCGAGAAATTTAATGATATATTTAGTCCTTGAAAATCTATTACCATCAATGTGGTCTTTGAAATGACATCAACTTTCTACTTGAATTAAAAACTAAAATACACTAGAGTACAATCAGCATTACTCGAGTAAAACCCAAGTAAGATGTAGGGGGGAAAAGCATATGACTAACACCCTCTAGAGTCATTTTGCATTAAAAAGAACACAACTTAAATGCAATCCTTATATATTTGTCAGTAAGTTGTTTAATAAAAAAATGACACGTGAAAGAACTTTTGTAAAAGACTCAATAGTAAGATGCTGACGTATAGAAATCCACATGCATTAGTTTTATCAAAGAACCTGAGTAAACATGAAGAATTTGACGTAAGTCATGTCCTTTATCCCTACCGCAGTCATAATTTCGGTTGTAAAGGCATTAATGCTCCTTCTTCTCACCACGTTTTCTTTTGAGTGATCCACTCAGAGCAGCCTTAGCTTTCGCCCACTCTCTCAATGAAGCAGCACTCCTCATAAATGAGCATGTGTCACCTATTTGAACCTCGGTAGTGGACGTTTCATTTGCCTCTGTTTCACATTTTTCCTCACAAATAGGTGCAGGAGTGATATCATTGCCAGCAACATGTTGATTATTTTCTGGCGTACTCTTGGCCAACTTCAACCCATCTCCAACAGATTCACTGTTATTATGCTTAGCTAAACCATTATGCTTCTTTTCTGAGGTACTCTTTGCCAACTTGAACCCATCTCCAACAGATTCATTGTTAGTATCCTTGACTACACCATAATGCTTGCCACCATTGGAAACGGCAAGGTCCCCAGGGGGCTCTTTCACCACTGGCTTCTGAAAAGTAATTCCAGGCAAAATTTGAGATATGCTAAAGGAATTATTATTCAGACCGACCAGTTGTGTCCAAGATTGCTTTTGCCTCCATGCAGCACCTCTACCTGACTGTTCCGATGCAGCACTTTTTATGGAAGGCTGAGGTTCAGCAAGCCCTTCTGTTGCGTCTGTCTTGGCAGTTTCATTTTCCACGCCTCCATTCATTTCCATGTGCTCAGTTTTATTTTTAGTCAATTCAGGTGCACAGAAACCATCAGATCCTTGTCCTTTTTCACTAGAATTAGAGTCTGGAAATATATGGGAGGTATTGAAAGAACTGCTGCCTCCATCACCAAGAAGTTCTCTCCATGAAGATTTCTGAGACCATGAAACTTTATTTGGTTCCCTTGAACCATCTCCAAATTCAGTACTTTGCACCCGTGAGCTCATCTCATCTGAATGCATCTGCGTATGTCTCTTGCCTCTTGGGGTAGCAGAGGTATTATCATTTATTTTACCTTCCAAATTGAGACGTGATTTTCTCTTCCAGCCATTAGTAATATTATTGCTTTTCTGCACTTCAAGCTTGTTCTTGTTTGGTTCTTCCTCTAAAATTTTTACTTCATTCAATTTTGATTCCTGAAAATCCAGGACAACAATTAGATAAAATAGAGGTACACCTATTATGCAACAACAGGAATACTAACAGTACCACTTCAACATAACCTAACCTGATTTCCCAATATTCTTTCAAGTTCCAGGCTACCTATTGTAGCCATTTTCTTTTTCTTTGTTTCCATGTTAATGATGAGACCATCATCGTCTGTTGCACTATCTGCTTCAGATTCATCATATTGTAAACCACCAGGTGATTCATGGGAGTTCTGCTCCTTTTCATAGTGCATGGTACTGGAAATCTTTTCCCTTTCAAGTAGTTTGTTCATCACAACATTCATTATGTTAATTTCTTCATCATTCATTCCACCACTTTCTGCTCCCCCATTATAACATTGCTTAGCTCTTATCGTGCCAGGACTAGAATGTTCCTCACAATCACAAAAATGCACTGGAAGAGGAGGAACTTCAACTTTTGGGAAACTGTATTTGTGCTTGCCAGTTCCACTAAATGGTATGGCTTTCACCTGCACAAGCATATATGTAGGTTAAATTTGAATTGTGATACAGGAAGCATCTTTAAATAAGCAAAAAGCTATATATACAGGAAATATGGCATGTCTTACAATTGCAAGCAAATTACATTCAATATGTAATACTTGTTATTTGAAGCCTCACTACACCATTTTTGCAGGCATAACCCTGATGTATCCCATACATGTATAGGCATACCATGCGCCTGATCCTGCACTGGGTATGAACTGGCATAGTTTTGTGCCAAATTCAATGTTTACAATGATTCCATATCATTCATTGCAACTATTGGTTTAAATAAACAAAAGATAACTAATGTATCAGAGGTAAAGAACCCAGAAAGTATCTTATATATTGCAGCCCTATCCATCTCCCTAAATGAAAATGAAAATCTGTTAGATACCAAAATAAGGAAAATGATCCTATTTTTAACTCACCTTTCTCAATCTGGGAAAAAATATCCGTAGCTGCTTTGTCTTTAAACTCTCTCTGCTGGGCATTTCTTTGATGGAAACACCCTTATCAGGATCAGGACTATTCTCAGGTTCATCACTAGCAAGCTTAGCATCTTCTGCCCACTCTCGTTTCAAACGTACAAGATAATGTTCTTTAGCCTTCTCCAGCCTTAGCTTTCCACCCTTCCAGAGACATCCATTGTACTGTTCAAGAAAGTATATTAGCCAAGCATGAAAATATCTCAACATAAAAGCATACACATCCAACACAAACATGTATAAAACCTGTTTAAACAGGAATGAGCAGTAATTGTACAAGTTTAACCTTAAAAGCACCACAAACTTAGTAAGCACAACAAAATGTTTTCCTAAGCAGTAAAGAAGATCAAGAAACTGAGAGCAAGGAGAAATGATTTGAATAGCATCTAAAGAAAGTGAGACAAAGTTTATCTTAATAAACTCCATAATAACAAAAGCGAATTTTCATATTTAAAAACTTTCAAAATGGTTATGTCTCGGATACTTCAATACCTAAATACCTAGTTACAATAGCCTATCATTAATCATACCTCCTCCATATGCAAATTTCAATATAATCATCTGCCAGAAAAACAATAATGTCTCATGACCTTTGACACTGATTAGAAATTCTTTCATGTGTACTAATTAGTCACAACACAACTACTATCCAGAATTCCAGATCCATTTTCTTGATAATACATTAATTTCAAGACTCCATCAAGATCTAGCTAGTTCTTAAACCAAGTTGAATATATGGTCCGCCAGAGTGGATCAAAACAACTTAAACAAACTTTCAAGTGCAATAATTTATTCCTCTTTCTCTCAACAACCATCAATTGCATGCATGAATGTTTCAAAATCATCCATAAATTATCAAGGCATTCCTGCAATATCACTTTTTCATTAGGTAACCAAGCAAGCACCACTTTATCCAGCATCTCCAATAAAGCCTCATAATATATTGATATTATATCCATTATGCAAAAGACTAATAACATTGTTATATTCTTTTAACTATACAAGATTTTAAATTTAATATATGTATTTTCCTTTTATCATCCACAACTTTTTTTTTTTCATGCAATGATTTAGTAAACCTCAGATTCTAATTCACTTTCTCAGCCTTCTTATCTTTCATTTGTGCATCTTGACCACTAATCAGAATAATGATAGAATAGTTAGCTCATTTGGTCAACAAAATCCCAAGATTGATAAAAGAAAATTATGTAGAAATAAGAAAATAAGGCTTACTGATATGTTAGATCATCTTAAAGTAAACAGTAAGGGGATCTTAATGAAGTCAGTCAGAGAGAGAATGCAGAAAATGATAATTAAAAATAATAATAAAACAATATGACAACAGAAGATGGTCCTTTCCAACTCATTCACATTAGGCATAACAGAAGCATTTAGAGCAGTTTATAAGCATTACCCTGCTGAAAAGCTTGGAAAGAGATTTTTGGTCAGTGGAAGAGGGTATGAAGTCCACATAAGCAAAGCTGCGACCTTTGGTTCTGATTATTTCAACTCTATCAACACTGCCCAAAGACCCAAACAACCTCTGGAGTTCATCAGATGTCACGCCTTCTCCCAACCCTCCCACAAATATTCTCACTCCAGATGTCTGAGTTGCTATATTCTCCTCTTCCATATCCATCCTATCTACGAATTGAAATTGCACAATTCAGACATTAGAATCATAATTTGAAAAAACCCATTAGCTATTGTTACGGGGTTAGTAGGTAGTTATGAGATTTAATTAGTAGGAGTTGGTTGTATCTGAATAACAGAATGATATCAGAAGAATAATATGCAATTTACACTATGTAAAATGACTGCAAAATGAAATAAGAAAACGATTACCAGAGATTTGGATTCTCCGGTATCAGCTATGAAACACCAATAATTGAAAAACGGCCGTATTGTGTTTAGTCGTAACCAACACTCCAATCAGACACTTCAAACTGCATTTAAACACTATACGTATCATGTTCCTGTGTCGCAGTATTCTTATGTAGCCGTGTCAAGTACCTCTGAGCGATAACAAGTCTACTCTAGTAAAATCTACAGATATACTTACTGCACGACTCAGAAATTTCTTGTAATAGGGAGAGGCGGGCTCCTAGAAGATTTATGCTTGCAGAAGTAGATGAATGAGCGTTAAGCTGTGTTTCCTCGATATCAAGAAGCTCATGGTGTTTTTGCGACAACTGGATGACTGGGTCGTTGAGACCGTCCCTCCATTGCAGGTCGAAGGCCAAGCTCGGAGAAACGCAAGGGATGATTGAAGGCGTGAGGGCTAGGGAGGGTTTCCAAAACAAATGACACAGGACAAGAGGAAAGCTTTGTGCGTTGTGCAGGATGATTTTTTTTGTTTTGTTTTTATGAATACATATATTTTTTTGTTATTAAATTGCATTTACCATATGTATTATATTCTTTTAGAAAACGATTCTTATGAGATGACTTTATATTTTTTTTATATATGTATTAAAATTTTTTTGAAATATATATATTTTTATAGTAAAAAAATAATAAAATAATTAATTAATTAATAAATTAATCGTTATTTAATTCAAAATCTTTATAAGTTTAAAAATGTTTTAGATCGAAAAAAAAATTAATGAATTTATTATTTAAAGTTAGAGAATTTTTTGAAGTGATTGATAAAATTAAAAAATTATTTATTTATTTTTTAAATCATAAATTTTTTAAATTTAGACAATTTTTAGAGTTAATGAAAAAAATAATAAATAAATTAATTAACTTTATTTTAAATTTTTTAATAAAAGACTATAAATATAATTTAATATGATCTAAAATTAAAATTAAAAAATATATATAATTAAATGATTTATGATAGTACCCGCTCAATAAGTTTATTATCATCATTTTTCACCAATCTTATATAACCAATTTTATGTGTTTTCTCTAATTAATTATATTTTTTATATTATAATATATTACTAAATTTAAACTTTTACTAATACTTACAAATACCATAAATTTAAAATATATTAACATATAATAAACCAAGCTAAATTTCTCTGAAACCTGTGTCATGTGTGAACAAATAAACTAGTTTGTATGTGACTCTAATCACATTATTTCTTTCAATTCAATAAATATACATCAATCTTTTGATCTATTTTATTTATTCTATTAAGTTTTATTATTTAAATTGGAATATTTTTATATAAATTTATTAAAATATTCTTTTCTATTATTTAAAGTAAATTATACAAATTTTTCTTAAATTCTATTAATATAGTGTCTACCTTTATTTCATATTAAAAATATATACTTTAATCTAACTTTAAATCTTTAATTTAAATACCTTCATTAAAAAAACGTATGTGAGAGAGCATTTAAGTTAAACAAATGTATTTAGATTAATATAAGGTATGTTAGTTAAAATAATTATAATTAGATTAATGTGTAGTAGAATTTTTTTACTTTAGAAAAAGTTCATATGTGTATAGCAATAAAAGAAGTTGTTATAGTTTCAACAAAACTTAAGAAATGCTCATAAACAACTTCTTATAGTTTCTAATTGTTTAAGTCTAATCCCTATTTGAGAACATGTTAGGTGTTTGTTGTGGCTAAGAAATGCTACCATGTGTGCATGTGGTTTTTTTTTTTTTTTTTAATATTATCTTTCAGTATTCGATTTAACTCTTAAATCAAAAAATTGACGAACTCAGAATCAGGTATTATTGGACCTAATAATTTGGGGATAACCCTTCTAATATTGTACTCTCCATACATAAGGCAGTGATCGAACACGAGACCTTACTTAAGGGATGTTGGGCTCTTTGTCACTTAGGCCAATAATTGTTAGTTGGTTCATGTGGTTTCAAGTAGGCTACTTATGACAAAAAAAAATAAGGTTTGAAGTATACTACATTATTGGGTCAAGTTTTTAAAAATTAAGCTTAAATTTAGGCTAAAAAAAAGTTTAAAGCCATTTTTTAATCAATTTTTTCTTATTCAAGTTTTTATCCATATTTTTTAAATAAGGCTTATCAACTTACGCAAATTTTTTAAAATTATGATTGGTACTATTTGTTATTTAAAATAAACCCAAGCGATATTTGTTTTACAAAAATAAACTTTTTCAATTGGATTTTTTTTTTGTTTTGATGTTTTTTAGGCCGAACTTATTAAGTTAGGGTTTAATTTAAGTTAAGCTTAAACCCTAACTTATCAAGTTAGGCAAACTTTTAAAATTATGATGAGGAAGTAATGTGATATATATGGATGCTATAACATTAGCAAGGAATTGTCTAGATTCCATTATATGTATTGAAGAGTTGTTATCCTTGAATTTTAAGATAAAGGATGTTAGTGAAGCATATTAGACCTTTGGAGTTAAGATTCAGTACAATCACTACTAGAAATTAATCATTCTTCCGTAAAAAAAAAAATTATGTAAAAAAATCTTTGAGATTAATATGAAAAATTGTAAGCTCATTGATACCCTCCTAATAAAATTCAATTGTCTAACTTGCGAGATGTATCTCATACCAAGTTTTTAAAAAGAAAATTATGAAGAAAGTCCCTTGCTCATATTGACATAGTGTAATGATGTCTCACTCAATTGATGCAAGTAGAAAGGATTTCACAAGTTTATGGATCATATGATAGTAAAAGGATGTTGGGATTTAGTTCCATTATGGAATATCTTTATTATTCATTAAGTGATTTTTGTTGTAAACCAAACCATATATGCAAATAAGAATGGGTCAACCAATTAAAGGTCAATGAATATAATATTAGTGTCAAAAGTGAGTGAGTTAGGATTTGTAAATATATGCAAAGTCATGTTTTATATGCATTATTTATTGTATATACACTAGTGTTTCATAGAAAATTTAGTCACTGAGATCTAATTACTCAAGCTAAATGCTACCAACTCTATATTAAAACCATTTGAGACTTAAGACAACATTAATTTAAGCTAAATAAGAGTTGATATGATAATCAAAAGAGTTATTAAGTTAATCACCTACCTCTTACCCTTATGATTAACTTCCTAACCCATACTACCTAGCTCATTAAGGCAATGAACCCATGTAACCCCTGTATTATCCTACTTTAAGTTTGATTTATCTTAAGTGACCTAAACAGCCAATTAAGTGTAGTGTTTCTTCAATTGCATTAAGAGGCAAAATTAACTTATCAAACACAAATCTTTCTAAGTACTGCAACCAATTAATTAGATAAAACTAATCCTAAAATGTATTAAGTTTTACGAAACAATAGACATGACAATAAATTCTTCCATTTATTGTAACCAATTAATTAGTTAAATTTGCCTTAATTGATCAAAAGAGCATTACATCAAATATTATGTGGACATCCAATTTAATCCCTTAAGATCATCAAATTTGATGAAGTTAATCCAATCAATTCTCTTACAATCAATTCAAAGAACAAAATAATAGACAACCAACTCCTATCTGCCGTTCAATTTTCATTGTCCATCAAGAATTACTAAAGCCATCCAAATGAACTTGACCCACCCATCAAAGTGATGGGTTTGATTAAGGGCTTGTTTGGAAACATTTTTTAGTTTGATCAAATTAATTTAACTTATTTAACCTGCAAATTAAATAAACAAATTTGATAGATTTGCGAGTTGGCCGACCAACCCACATTTATTTATGTAATTTTACATTTTGTCTCCATAAAGTCCATAACCATATACATATTAGATGAATGTTCCATCTCTTCCTTAGTCCCAAAAACACTATTATGACCAAAAGCATTAACCCTCCCACATTGCCAAAAAAAAAAAAAAAGCCCTCATCCCTAAACTCACCCGAGCGCCTACACTCTCATTCTCGACTACTCTGGAAGTTTGGAACATCTCTATTCGTCCGTTTGGCCTGAAATCACCTTCTTCCTGTTGCTACATTGCTGCTCGACTGCTCGGCTCGTTTCGTTCGTGGTGCTGCTGCTCGGCGTTACTGGTGCTACTGTTCAGCGTTCATTCGGCGTTGGTGGTGCACCTATTCGGCCTGTAAGGTTTCCTGTTGCTCTATGTAAATGATTTGTCCTCTTGGCTCTTGCTCTATGTTAAGGATTTGTTCCTCTTTCGTTCTCTTTGTTGAGTCTCGCGAATAGGGGTCTGTTGGGGTTGATTTCAACTCACTGGTTCTTTTGTGCGAAAAATGATAATGAAATCACCTCGTCTCTTTCGTCCTTTTGAGAAGAAGATACTCATCATTGTACCGACAACCAGAGGCATAAGGGAGGGCCTCAAATATTTTTAAATAATTTTATAAATAAAATTATATAATATAATTTTAAAAATAACAAAAATAGCAGTAAGAAATTAAATAAATTTTACACTTTTACTATATAATTACTTTCTAAGTATTATATTATTTCTTTTAGTTAATATGAAACCAAATAAACTAATGAGACCAAAATTATATCATTATAGAAGATCCTTATTTTCTCGCAAATCTTCAAAAGTTACTGTGTCTCTAATGTATAAAAAAATAATTCTTTTGTGAGAAAAATGATAATGAAATCCCCTCGTCTCTTCCTCCCGATCGCACTGTGGCCAAAAGAGAAAAAGCATCTCTCCCTCAAGACGGCTGAACCTCAGCGTCAACGCCGCGGCTCAGTCGAACAGTGGAGAGGTGAACTTTTTAAGCCAGCAAATAGGCCACAAGTCCTAAGTAGTTCGAGGAATTTATGAGGTAAATGAAAGCCATATACTGTTTAGACGTGCTTGAAATTGAAATTTGAGTTTTCGATTCATTTCTTATTATATTAGTCGCTAGTAATTTTCAAGTTTAGGGTTTTTTAACTTATTTTCTTTGGATGAAAGGCATCAATTTAACTTTTGAAAAATAGTTGGAAACGATCTCTATGCTCTTTCTCGTGTTAGGATTTTAAACATTGGTCTTCTCTGTCTTTTCTATGCTCTTTTCCGTTGCACATGCGGCCGAGGGCTAAAATAGTGCGTCTTCGACCGGTACTCCATTGTTTCGATCGGTAACAGTATAATTTGTTTTCTTACCTTGCGAAATTGAAAGCATTGACCGTATCATGTCATACGGAAAGATTTATTGCTCCTTGGTTGGAGACATGATTACTGTTCTGGGATGGATTTGAAATTCACTAACTGTTTTTCTTTTTGGGAAATTGATGGATTTGACTTTTCATATGTTTAGATTCATGGAGTCTAGAGGTGGATTTCAGAAGTTGTCTCATGGGATCGTCAATGTAAGTCAAAAGGCCTTTTGCTCCCAAGTTCAATTTTCAGTAATTTTGATGTTCACTATTTGAAGAGATTTTTGGCTTGAGTAATTGATGATTATTGTTTGAATTCCAAGCATTCTATCTCATTCAAGTTCCATTAATTCCAAGCTCCAGCCACTTTTCATACTTTGAATTCCCAAAGTAGTAATTTGTTCTCTACTAGTTGTTTTGCTTTAAACCTATCTTTCATGAATGACAACAATCGGGACTCTCACATAAAAAATTGTCGTTCATTTAATTGATATCCATTATTGCCTACTCTGCATAGCAACGGTGCATGCCATAAGTTTTTTGCGTATCAGATTAGGTACCTTCTCTAAGGTGGATCAATGAAATTGGACAAGAAAATTGTGTAGTTTGTAATATCCTTGTGAGTGTAACTTTACTCAGCTTAAAATTTTATTGATCCACCTATTTAGGGCATCTTTTCTAATACACAATATATTGAGGGCCATAGAGGCCCTCTTTTAAGGCCCTCTTTTATGCCTCTAATTGTAGGTACTGGGTATGAGACAATCCAAAGATGAATATCTTCTTCTCAAAAGGTGTAGTAGAGATATTATCTAAGATAAATATGATTTTGCAGTTAAAGAAGGGACACTAGGATTTGATTTAGTTAATGGTGAAAACTTGTGATGTCCAAATCCTTTTGAGCATTTTGAAAATTTAAAATTATATAGTTGCTCTCATCTAATAAAAGAACTATGTTGTTGAAAAACCCTTTTAATTTAAAATTTGTTGGTGAATTGTGTTTCTTCATGCTTTCCATTTGCGATGAGAAATGAGTTGTGTGAGTGAGCAAAATCTATAGTGGCACAACATTGAAACTGAAACACAATAAAATGTTTACATTTTGTTGAGCAACAAGACACTTTTTTTTTTTAAGGATAAAAACAAAACATGACATCTAAATTTATGCAAGTAGGTCAAATAGACTTCTCCTGTTTCGTGCTTCTAAGATTTATAGTTACAAATTATTATGTGTATACATATATCGTTCCAAGGATGTATAGTTTTTAGACAGACCTTGATATGGCTTAATTTGTCATCCACACAGATGTTTGAAGATTTTAATCTAGATATGAGTTATCATTGCTTTGTAGTTGCTTGTAATTTTGTCTTGGACACAATGGGATATGAAATGAGTGTTTTGTCCATGCAACTGAGTGCATATCTTCCATACAATCTAAAATTTAAAAGTTCATTGTGGGTGTTAAGGCTTGTACAGATTGGCAATCTTGGGCTTCAACTTCTGTGGCACTTTCTGCATATGATTGTCAGCATATGGTATTCCATATTAGCCACGGGAAATATGTTCAAAAGCTATCTTATCTCTTGTGGAGTATTGAAGAGTTACAAATCTCTTCATTTGGGGAAGCTTCAGCACCTTGCCATTGTGATAGAAAGTGATGATGCTCATCAAACTTCAAAAGTTGTTGAGCTTTTGCATTGGCTGGATTACATTGGTGTGAAGAATGTATGCCTCTATGACATGAATGGTATAAAAGGCTGTGTACAGAATTGTAGTGGTGGACTTTCTCTTACTTGTGCCATATAATTATGTTCGTTTCTTGAACTTTTTATTTTAGGAGTGCTAAAGAAGTCTAAGAAAGCCGTTATACAACAATTGAAGATTGCAAATTTCATGGAGGTACTGTATAAATGTTTCGGGTAGAAAGTTTCTTCCCTTTTATAGATTTCCTTGGAACGGTTTATGATAACTTTACTTCCAATTTTCCAAACACTGCAACTATATGTTTACCACATTAATCACATATCTAGAGATTCTTTGTCCTGTGCATTAATGTGAGGGGTAGGAGATTATACCTTAGTTTAAACCTTGGACTATGACTTGTCCTAGATTAAGCTAGATTGGTTTTACATCCAAAATTTGTATGATACTATGTCTATTATGTAACTTCCTTTTGTTATTTTTAAAATGCAAATGATATGGGTTTTATATAGCATTTGTGGATGTTTTGTCTTAGAAACCTATTGAAGAGATTAGCAGGCATCTATTTTCCATTGTTGTACTACCTATAAGGCATCCCTCAAATTTTGACCACGTAAAAGTTTGGATTGGATGGCTCAGTGATCTAGCATTAAACCGGTGCAGGAAGCTAATGAAGCTGTCACACTCTGTGGTCCAGATCACATGACTATACAATTTGCTTCTTATACAGATGGGAAGGAGGGGGTGACTAAGGCAGCCAACTTGATTTTTGCGCAAAATTTGAAACGAAATAATTTGGGTGGCGTACTTGATGGTCAAAACTTGATTGAGCCTGACTTGAATGAAGCACTTCAAACTGTTGGTTTGTTTTCTTCCGTGATCCACAAGTAGTATAAGGTTTTGATTCCCTAATATGCACAAATGAACATTTATCCTATTAATAATTATATTTTTAATTGTTAGGTAGTGGAGGCCAAGAACCTGACCTTTTGTTGGTTTATGGCCCTGTGAGGTGCCATCTTGGTTTCCCTGCTTGGAGAATCAGATACACAGAGATTATGTAAGTTTATTTTATCCATTAAGTTTAACTGTGCTGAACTATATAAGCTTAGAAGCAGCAACTCGTAGAATTGGAACTATTTTAAACTGAAAATGCTTGAAAAGAGTTTTGGCTTCTGTCATATGTAAAAAATGACTTGTCCCCAATGTGATACCTTGTTATAATTTGCTGAATCTTGGTCCTGAAAAAAATTAAGGGTGTTTTGTTCTAGAAATTGGTCTTGTTTTGGAATTAGTCCCTGAACCCTATTTTGCTCTCTGATTAGGAAGTATATACTCTGTGAAGTGTGCTGCTAAGACTTCCTATGGCTCAGTTTTCTCTAGAATGCTAACTTTCATGATACTGATTAAAATTTTCTCATTCTTGCTTTAGACATATGCCCAAAATCAAGCTATTTGATAAGTTAAGCTAGCTTGATTTCCCAAGTTCGATTTGACTTGTGTTCAAACATGCATAGAGGGCTTGATTAGTAGTGTTTGAGCTGATTTTGAATATACTAAATTCAGTTTGGCAAGCTTGCTTGTAGTTCAATTATTCATTTATTTCAAATTATATAAAATATATCAAATATATATTTTACAATTGATGTATAAAATTTTGAGACATATAACATGTGAAATTCTTTGTATTTATCAATTTATTTATTGTTTAAATCTTGTTATTGTTTAGTTATACTGGTTCATTTAAAATACCCTGAGGCTTCATATGGTTTGTAGTAAAATGAAAATTTTTTAGAAAATTTTCTTTGGAAAAACTTTTCAAAAACAATAATCCCATAGTAAAATTTTCTGCTATTTGTTTTATTAGAAAATTCTTCTTTGTAATTTCTTATTTGGTGGGATTATATGAAAAGAAAAGTCGCAACTGATAGACAATTGTGGTGCCCAAGTGGTTGGTTACACAGTGTGAGCAAGGGTGGCATGTATGTGCACATGAAAATGTGCTCATGAGTGTGTGTACATGTGCATGCATGTGCATACACATGCACATGCATATTTGTGCATGTGTACGTGTGGGCATGTGTGTGTGTACATGCATGTACACATGTGTGCATGTACATGTGGATGAATGTGCATGTAGGTAGTGCATGTATATGCACTTGTTCGTGTGCATGCTTTTGTGTATACGTGTACATATGTGTTTATGTGTACACATGGGTGTATGTATGTGTTTGTGTGTGTACTAATGTGTATGTAGTTGTTTGTGTACTTGTAGGTGTATGTATGGGTTCAAGTGTACTCGCATATGTACATGTGTGCGCTTGCCTACTCGCATGTGCACATATGTATATGCATGCTTGCATATTTGCACGTGTACTCTTACGTGTATGTGTACTCATGTGCACGTATGTGTGTATATAGAGTAATAAGCTGATAGGAGCTAGTTGATTAATAAAAATGAAAATGACTTCTGTACTTTTCCTTGAAAAAAAATTTATCCTTAAAAATGAGAAAGACAATTTTGGATCATTGGTAAGATTTTCCAAAGAAAGAATCTTTACTAACAAACTGAACACAAAAAAACGGAAAAAGAAATTTTTATGCCGAAAAGATTTTCTAGAAAAGAAAACAGAGTCTAAGGAAAATTTATGAGTGATCGACTAGTGTGTAATTTAATAGAAAACTACTAAATTTTTTCCAAATAGAAATATACATCTGATGTAAATGTCTATTTGTTGTTTATCATCATTGGCATCTTGAATTTTCCCAAGTTAATCTGTTATATAAATAAATTGTAAGGATCGGAATTGGTAAATAATTATTTATTCAGAAAGTAAATGAAAAGCATTTTGCCATAAAAATTAATTTTCATGCACTGCATAGGTTTCATGTCAGACGAAAGTAATTTCTTTCCCATGTATTGCTTCTTTTTTGTTCATTCTTTGGATAACTTTGTACCAATATTTCTCAGACACATGGGATCATTGAACTCCATGAGATACGGTTCCTTGGTAAAGGCCATTTATAATTTCACGAGGCTGCATCAAAACTATGGTAAGTGCTTTTGGCTTATAGGTTTTACTGAAAGATACATTTTGTGCTAATACATAGACCATTTACTAGTCTACCAGGATTTGTCACCAAGAAATTGGTAATTTTTTGACATTTTATTTTCATTCTTAACTGCACTTATTTGTATCTTTGTATATGGCTTGCTGTTCTGTTATCTTGATGATTTTACTGCTTGCTTATTTTGTGAAATTACCTTTAGAGACTGATCAGATCATGTAATACCTTTTATTGTGCATATTTGATGATAGGTTGTTGCAATGTGTCTAACCCTTGATTAACCCTTTTGTTTCTAACAGGTAAATGAGGAAGGAACTTGCTAGTTGTCGCATAGCATAGGTATTTAGAATATATAGAAAGATGAAGCTACGAGGAAGACCCCGTCCATTAATAAATTGGATGATGTAACTTGATGAGAAATATAATGCCAAGTCATATGGCTGAATCTTTTTCTTTTTTAAATTTCAAATTTGGTCGTACTATTGACTGATTCGTACTTTGCACACTCAATTGATGGCATTATATGAGATTGATACAATGCTAAGTTCTTCACTCGGGCAATATGTTAACCCCATTTGGAACCAAATCTGTCATGAATTTAATAAAATCTTCGTCTGAAGTAAATCTTAATTTTTTATAATATTCAATTGAATTTCATCGCATGAATTTTATTTAAAAAATTATAAATTCAATTAGATTTGGAATGTTACATTGATATCCTATGTTGTTTGTGTAGATGCATTTTGAAACGCTTTCTGAGTATCGCAATATTTAAGTGCGGGTTATTTGATTTTGAGCCTGATTAGGGCTTCTTTTGGCCTTTTGTTGGACTGAATTACCCTAGGTATCCCACAATCTTTGACCTCTCTAATGCAAAATCAGCTTGCCGAAGGCTTTGACTTTTCCCTAGATAAGTGTTTTGAGAGATTTGATGTATTTGAATTCAATTATTACTGTCTTTTTATCATTTGTAGTTTTTAAACCAATACTCTTAAGGGAAATATATGTATATATATATATATATATATATATGTATGTATGTATGTATGTATGTATTTATGTAGTATTAAAATAATTTAGTATTACTGTTATTTATACTTTTATGAATACTAAAATTTAAAAAATAACTACATAGCTTATGGTTGTGAATAATAGAGTGAGCAATGCAATCATGAGATAAATAGTAATATAATTTGAGGTGTGTGATTGGATTGACATTGGATGAAATTAATTTTAGATCATCTTAATTTTTAAAATTGATTTTGTAATTTTAAACTATTGTGATTTGTGTTTGAAAACATTTATTTGAAAACGATTTTGAGAGAATTGATATTGTTTGATAGTATTTATTAAAATCACTTTTATAAGTATAATTACCATAAAGTCCAATAATTTTTGTTCCTTTATTCCATTTACCTTTATTATTTTACTGCATAAAATTTTAAATTTAATTTAAGAAAAGAAATGAATACATACATATATATATATATATATATATATATTCTTACTGGTGTTGAAATGAAAATGAAAATACATGAAAGCAAATTTTAACATTTCTACCAGCTACATACACACATGCCTATTATATGACCCAAACAAAATTTTCCAAGTGAAGACAAATTTTGCCTTTTCATCTTTTTTCTTCTTTTTTTTTTAAAAAATTTATCACTTGGTCCTTATAGGTTACCTCAATTTTCAAATTAGTCTTTATACTTAATTTTTTTTTTCAAACAACTGTCTATACCTTCAAATGATTTTACAATCAGTCCTTGCGATGAAAACCAATTATAACGCTGTCCAAAATTTGTTTACTGGGCTAATGGTGTTGCTGTGGCCAGATGAGTTGAATTATGATGTGTCAAGTGAAATGACATGATACATTTTTCACAAAAAAAAAAAAAAGCACTGGTTATGCATAGTGCACAAAAAATGGGACCTACCCAAGTATAATGCAGTAAGATGATGTGAAGAATGCACAACCACTCAAGAATAACACACTGCTTATTAGAGAACATAGAAGAACTTCTTTCTCACTTGAGATATGATCTTACCCATGAGAAAAGGGAGAATCCAAAGGGAGATGCCATGACTCATTATGTGAAGATGCATGCAGAGAAAGAAAGCAAGGTTACGAAGGAATAAGAAACACCCAGAGAGACACAGTAAAAGGAGATTGGATTCTAATACAAGAGAGGAATAAAGTGAGAATTTCACCTTTATGATCCAGATATGGAAACTGTTCACATTAAGCAATTAATGGAGTTTATATTATGTGGTAAAGATGGCCACACTATCAACCACATCAAGATAGCATATTTGCTTCTGATTTGCATCATATTTGCCCTTTTGATGTTGCTGAAAGACATATTCTTTTAACTATCATCCCATTTAATCCCTTGTATGCACGACCAAGGAAGACTATAATGCTTATTCATAATATATAAGACAATATGAAAATCGAAATTACACTTGTTGCCATGAGAATGGCCTTTCTGTATAACTCATTAGCCTTAAGTGTAACCTCCTTTAATTGACACCTAATGTAAGTATTTCCATTTGACACCCAATGCTCTTAAGCTTCGATCACATGTGCATTTGCACGGTTAAAGAATCAAAAGATAGCAAGATTTTAAATAAAATAGAACAATCCTCGTAAAGCATTAGGTGGCAACTCGTGATTAAATTGAGGAAACTTAGCTTAAACCTCCAACAACCATGTACTATTCTAACTTCAGTCAGTGTTCGGAAATTGCTAAGTAGCACGCCTATGAATACAACTCTCATAAGCTAGTGAAGCCATAAAAAACCGGAGGTGTCTAGCCTATTCTGTCAAGGAGAAGGAAATGCCCACATTTCAACTTTACAGTAAAAGAAGTATGTCCCTTGAATGTATTTAATTTACACAGACTCAATGTGTAAGGTGAAAAAATCATATATAGATTTTCATACCATTTTATTTATATGAAGCTCAATGCGGGTAAAATGGAAAGTGCCCAAGACAATTGAGATGCGAAAGCATGACACGTAGTAGAGAATTATCACTAAAAATTTAGCTCATATAGGAGAAAATTTTGATTTCATGTGGAAGAAATAAAACATCAAAACAAAACTCATCACAAGCCAACGATATAGTGAAAGACTTAATGGTGTTCCTAGAAGGACATAGAACAAATTATTCTTTGCCTACGTAGCATTTGACATTCAACATATAAATTACAAACCAATGATATATAAAGAGAAAAAAAAGATATGGACATATGATGGTGGCTTTGTTTGTTTGTGGCGGTGGCTGCAGCTTTGGCTTTGGCGGTGTATGTGGTTGCGGTTGTGATGACCGATAAGATAAAGGGTCAAGGTAATGTCTATGGAGGTGGTTGTGCCTGGTTCATATAAATAAACACAAAATAAGGACAAATGACATGGTGCATTTTGGCAAAACACACACTTTTCCTTAAAGAATTATCAAATTTCAGCTTTATAATAAAAAGAAGTATGCCTCTTGAATGTATTTAATTTCATATAGACTCGAGATGTAAAGAGAGAAAATCATATATAAATTTTCACACCATTTTATTTATAAGAAGCACAATGCGGGTAAAATAGAATGTGCCTAAGACAATATATAACATAATTTTTAAATTTATTTTTAGGTTAAATAATTTTAATTTAATTTTGTATAATTTAAAATTTTATTATTAAATGTTTATAAATTAAAAATAATAACTGGCTCCTTGCCATTAAATTTTGTCAATACTTTCTAAAAATATACTGATATGACAACTATTATTTTGTATTAACATAATTCATCTTCGCATGTCACTTATTAATGGATGACAATGTCGGAATTTCATGTGAGCCATTATATCCATTTAGTGTTGTCTTAGCGTGATTATTCCATTGAGCCCAATATTAAATTGATGTTGACAAAAACCAAAACCCTAAAATAATAATTAGATATTCTCAAAAGGCATATAATGGTATCTCATGTGTTTGGTAGGGAAACTTGAAGCATATTTGCCAAATTTTGTTTGTCCCATTTTTTAGGAAGGATGTTTATTTTATTCTATAAGATGTGTGCTCTTTGTCACAAGTTTGAATATTCTTGCATTTATATCATATTGGAGAGAGATAAACATAAAGTGAGTGGAGCCAACTAGAATAGTAAGATATATTCATTATGTGTCTATCTCTCTCTAACATAATAAAAATATAAAAGAAAAGAACATTAGAGAATTCAAATCACTCTCTCACCTAATGTATAATGCTTATACTATAAGATATGCACTATTTGTTGGAGAGAGATAGATAGAGTAAGAGAGACTAACTAGATTGGTAAGTTTTATTCTTTATGTGTCTATCTTTCTCCAACATAACAAAAACATGAGAAAAAAAATAACATTAGAGAATTCAAATCACTATTTCACCTAATGTTAGAAGGGTACTAAATAAGACATTAAATGAAAAACATATCAATCTCCTTCCCTGCACCTCCTTGGCCATGTTTTTACGAAAAAGAAGAGGCCTTGACAGTGAAAATCCATAATTTTATACCATAAAAAAGTATGAAGATTTGTCTCCTACATTGTCACGTTTGGAAGACTCTGTTAGTATATCAGTCATCATTGAAGCCTTATCTCTTGACAACTAATTTGTGAGTGAAGATTATAAGATATGTAGAGCACTTGAAGAAGTAGAAAAGTTACTAGAGCAAAAATATAACATCCTTTCAAGAGCTTAGTTTATGGCTTTTTTTATGCCATATAAAGCAAAAAGAGTGTGCTTTCCTTGTATCTCCTTCTTGTATAAAGGTTTCTTTTCTTTTGATTGTTTTACTTGTTGGTAAGTTGAGTGAAAATGCTATCATAATTGAGAAAGAACTCTACGAATAGTTTGAGATGAGTTAAAAACCTTGTGTTGAATATGATCATGTAAACCTTTTATTTATACTATTGTAAGTTTGTTTTAATTGAAGAAAATTCCTTAAATATTTAAGAGTATAGATATGAAGTCTTTGTGCTAAATTAGAATAAAGTTTGATGTTGCTTCTCTATCTCTTCCTTGAATCTTTTGGCATATTTTTTAGTCAACTGGTTAAATTACATGTTAACTAATTTTCTTATTTTGTGTTCATTTCAAAAGTTTTTAGTTAACTGATTTCTCTCTCAATCATCTATGTATTGTTTCAATTATCTTGTAAACCAAATTTTATTTCATCATTTTCATATTAAGTACATATTCTATTTCATCACTATAAAAAAATTGCATATAGTGACAACTAAAGTTGCCAATAAAAGTGCCTAACTCACCACTAAATACTTTTAGCGGCGACAAAATGGTCGTCGTTATGTAGCCACATGAGCTTTTGTAACTGAATACTTTTAGTGGCAACAAAAATGTAGCCATTAAATATCACATTCAATAGTGACTATTGGCGCCACCAAAAGTGTTTATTGATAACAATACATTACCACTATGTGTCAACATTATAAGCTTCTGCCATTAAGGGTCGACTTTTAGTGGCGAGCATATATTGCTGTCAGTAATGGGATTTTGGTGCTTACCTTTTTTAGGTCTCCACAAAAGTTGTTTTAGTTGTGACTTTATGTTGTTTCCCCTCAATCCCAGTAAAGATGGTTTTAGTGGTGACAATAGTCACAATTAAAAGGCTTTTTTTGGTTTTAAAAAAAATTAGTTGGCACTAAATAATTTTTTTTTTTTGAATTTCCTTATAATTCTTGAATGAATGACAATAAATATCCCAAAATGAAAAACCTTTATGATTAAACAAGAAGCTTGATAAATAATCATATCATAGTTGCTTATGAATTCCAATAATCAGAAGCAATTATCAATGACAATGATAAAAAGAAAAGAAACAACATATACTTATGAGTAAAATGGATAGAGAGCAAGCTGGTGCAAACAAAGCAATCCTTTGTTTTGCCAAGTGATTCTCATTCATAACATAATCTGATGAAATAATTTTCATAATAAATATCTTAGTTAAGAAATGCATATGTGTGATGCATCAAAAAACTGTCTATATATAAAGCTGCCAATATTACAAATACTCATATTATCATGATTTTGATGAATTTCATTAGCCGCATAATTATAAGTTCATACCAAACATGCTTAACCAACTAGAAAATAATTGTATGACTAAAATCCTTGTGTCATAGTAAGCAACTTTTAAATTTTGTTTTAACACATACTCCATCATAGAGAATCAATAATGTAACAATTGACATTACCATATTGAGAAATATAAAAAATCCAAGTCATACTTTTGTATAAACATAAGATCATAACTAAAAAACAGAAATAAAAGATGCACAGAGCTTCAATGCACAATCTACCCTTGCCATTAATAAGTCTTGCATAGTTTTTATAGTGGGTCTAAAACAAAAATTGAAAAAAAGAATATTGAAGAGTTGAAATAATTAGCCAAATAAGCATATACTTTAATCTATACTTTTAGTAAATATTACCTTATAATTCTTGCAAGTAGGGCTCCTGACAACAAGTAAAACACAAAATTTATTGTAAAAGAGTGCAAAAATTAAGTTTAATTGGATAATGGAAATACTTATAATTTTTTTATTTCATATTTCCTACCCTACACATCTTTATTCTAACTAACATAAGAAACATTAGAAACCAACGTCGAATAATATGTTTACTAAATCATACAATGCAAAATGAAATTTTATCATAGAAAAGAAAATGAAATCAAAATATGCCTGGTACTTTGCTTCACTACTAAGATCTAACTCAAAAAGCATAAGATCTTTTTGCTTAAGATAGGGTTCCTACTTCTCCTCCTTAGTTAAGGCATCGAAAAACTCATTGTCTCTCCTTCTAGAACCTTTAAGTTCCTTAAAGTCATCATTATCATCAAATGATTCAAATTCTTCAATAGAAGATGAAGAGATAAGGCCTTTCTTTTTAACTCCTAATGACACTAGAAGTCCTCTTGCCTCTTGTTGAGCTCAAATCTACTAGCATATTCCCCATTTATATTGACTTTTGATATATCATCTTCTTCTAAGTCACTACCATCCATGAGTTGTAGAGCCATATTCTATGTAAGACCCTCTATCAATTTGCAACACGACTATAACAATATGAAACATAGATAAGTTATGAAAGAAACACCATGTGTATATAACCATGACAAAACACCATGAGTCACGAATAAGTTATGAAAGAGAGACAACATAATTTTGTTTTCTAATTTTACATATAATTACCATTTTTTAACTAAAAGAAATATCTAACCTTCACTACTATCACACTCGAAAATGTGACACAAATGGCACAAAAAAGAAAACAAGGAAAGTAGTTTTCAAAATTAAAAAAAAAAAATTAAACAAAGTCACCACCAAAATTATAACTATTTTAAAAGACAAATATTTGGAAAAGACTTTTAAGAAAAGGATGGTCCAAGTAAAGTTGTGTTTGGAGAAAATGTTAAACACGTTGCACCATATGTAAATTGGCATTGTTACCTTAAGTTAATTACGCAAAAATAATTGTCATAGCATTAGTTTTATTTTAAATACCCTAGTCATTCACGTGAAAAAAGAAAAAGAAAATTACATAAAAGATAAAAATGGATATTTACGAGGAGTGGACTTGACCCAATATGAGAATTTGGGACCTATGTAACCTATTGAAGGGGATCAAAGTATAAGTAGTTCTCAAATGGCTAGAAAATTGTCATTTGGTTGGTGATTTTCATTATTTTTTGTGAAATGAGAAGAAAAGGCAAACTAATTGAATTTCACAAATCAAATGATTTAAAGATTGGTTGGTATATTTTGATTTTTGAATTTTTTTTACTTTAAACATAGATAAATGTGGCACTTTTAAGGCTAAAACAGAAACACATCATGTGAAGCAATTAAAATGCAGAATTTTGCAATAAAATATAAATACATCTAGCACTTTTTATGTTCAAAATAGAATCACAACATGCAAAATAATTAAAATGAAAAACTTTGCATTAAAAGATAGGTACATATGGCACTTTAAAATTCCAAAACAGAATCACAGCATGTAAACAAATTATAATTCAAAACTTTGCACTAATGCATAGATACATGCAACAGCTTTTAAGTCTAAACAAAAGTCAAATTGTACAATAGTTAAAATGCAGAATCTTGCATTAGAACATTGCAACACTTTTGAGACTAAACAAAACACAAGCCATACAATTGTTAAAATGTAAAATTTTACACTAGAACATAAATATATGAAGCACTTTCAAGTTCAAATTAAATCTAAGATGAGCAGTAGTCAAAATGCAAAATTTTTCACCAAGTCATAAATAATGCAACATTTTTTATTCCAAATAATAATTGAAACTGAGCAATAGTTAAAATGCAGAATTTTGTATTTACATATATATATATATATATATATATGTGCAACAATTTTGACATGCAAACCAATATAAAATGAAGTATCTATACATTTCCTATGCAATCCCACTTTTATGCACAAAAATGTATATGCTAGAGTGAGCATCAATGATATAGACAAGACTTGATATGGGATAACATAAAGCCTGGAAACCCAGGGGTGTTAACCCATGAATATTAAGAGGAATTTGTCAAAACTTGAACTTCAACTTTAAATTAGGCTTTGATTTTTATAATCAAAACAACCATATATGCCATAAATATACCCAAAATTTCTTTGTCCTAAATTGATATACTAGAAAGGAATCTGTACAAGGTTTTACCCATGATTTCAACAAATCATTACACTTAAATTTCAGCTTTATAGTAAAAGAAGTATGCCCACTGAACATATTTAATTTACACACAGACTCGAGATGTAGGCTTTGAAAATCATATATAGGTTTTCATACCATTTTATTTATACAAAGCATAATACTAGTAAAATGGAATGTGTCCAAGACAATAAAGATGCGAAACATGCCACATAACAGGGAATTATTTTTGAAAATTTAGCTCATGTACATCAAGAGAAAAATTTGATTACATGTGTAAGCAAGAGAAATATCAAAACAAAACTCTTCACAATCTAACTTTATAATTAGTGACTCAAAGGGCTTCCTAAAAGCACATAGAATCAATTATTATCTACATGTATAACATTTGATATTTAACATATAAATTACAAACCCATGATATATAATGACAACAAAAACAAAGACATACAATGGTGGCTTTGTCGGTGGCGGTAGTTATGGCTTCTCCTATGTATGTGGTTGTGGTTGAATAAACGATGAGGTAAAGGGTCATGGCTATATTTATGGGCGGCTGCACTAGATTCATATATATAAACCTAAATGAGGACAAATGATATAGTGCATTTCAACAAAACACACTCCTATTTTTAAAGAATTATCAATCACATCTAGGACAGGGAGAATGAATGTCAATGACATAGACAAGTCTTTATATAATATGCATTCGGATAGCATGAAACCCTCAAACCCAAGGGTGATAACCCATAAATATCCCAAGGAATTTGCCAAAACTTGAACCCTAACATTAAATGAGACTAAGGTTTTTATAATCAAAACCCAACAAACATATATTCCATAAAAATACCCTAAATTTCTTTGCACCAAATTGTTTTATTTGAAAGGAATCAGTACAAGTTGTTGTCTGTGATTTCAACAAATCATTATGCCCAAATTTCAACTTCATAGTAAAAGAAGTATGCCTATTGAACATATCTAATTTCCATACAGACTCGAGATGTAATGTGAGAAAATCATAAATAGATTTTCTCATCATTTATTTATACATAGCATGATGTGGGTAAAATGGAATATATCCAAGCCAGTTGTGATGCGTAAGCATGCCATACAGTAGGAAAGTATCACTAAAAATTTAGCTCATATGCATTAAGAGAAAAGTTTTATTACATGTGAAAACAACAAAAAAAATCAAAACAAAACTCTTCACAATCCAACCATATAGTCTAAAATAGATAGATGTTCCTAGAAGCACATAGAACCAATTGTTATATGCCTATATAGCATTTATCATTCAACATATAAGTTACAAACCCATGATATATGAAGAGAAAAAAGATAAGCATGTATGATAGTGGCTTCATCTACGATGACGGCTATGTCTTTGACTATGTACATGGCTATGACTATGACTGCCGATGAGATAAAAGGTCAAGGCTATGTTTATGAGGTGGCTGCATTTAATTCATTTAAATAAACCAAAACCTAGATGAATGATACGATGCATTTCTACAAAACACATCATATCCTTAAAAAATTATCAATCACATTTAAGACAGGGAGAATGAGCATCAATGACACAAACAAGCCTTTATATAATAAACATTGTAATGGCATGAAGCCCCAAAACCAAAGGGTGTTAACCCATGAATATTAAGAGAAATTTTCCAAAAATTAAACCCTAATATTAAATTAGACTTATATTTTTCAGAATTAAAACCTAACAAACATATATGCCAAAAAATACCCTAAGTTTATTTGTACTAAATTGATTTATTAGAAAAGAATCAGTACAAGGTGTTGCTCGTGATATCAATAAACCATTATGCCTAAATTTTAGCTTTATAGTAAAAGAAGTATGCCCCTTGAGCGTATTTAATTTACACACAGACTTAAAATATAAGGTGAGAAAATCATATATAGATTTTCACACTATTTTATTTATTTAAAGCACTATGCAGAAAGGTGGAATGTGCCCACGACAATTGAGATGCGAAACCATGCCACATAGTAGGGAAGTATCATTGAAAATTTGGCTAATATACATCATGAGAAAATTTTGATTTCATGTGGAAGCAATAGAAAAATCAAAACAATACTCTTCATAATCGAACCATATAGTCAGTGGCTCATTGTTATTCTTAGAAGCACATAGAACCAATTATTATATGCCTATAGAGCATTTGACTTTCAACATATAATTTACAAACCTTTGATATATAAAGAGAAAATGACAAGGACATACAACGGTGGCAATGGCAATTGCTTCAGTTGAGTATGTTGTTATGACTATGATGACTCATAAGATAAAAGGTCATGGTGATATCAATGGGGTAGCTATGCCTGGTTTATATAAATAAACCCAAAATAAGGATGAATGATACTATGCATTTTTGCAAAACACACACCTATCCTTTAAGAATTATCAATCACATCCATGTTAGGGAGAATAGGCGTCAATGACACAAGATGTAAGGTGAGAAAATCATATATCGATTTTCACACCATTTTACTTGTATAACGCACAATGCATGTAAGATGGAATATGCCTATAACCATTGAAATGAAAAAAAATGTGATAACTCTATGAAAATAAAGTTATTCAAGTCTTTTTCAATCTTTATCATAGTGCAATATTTTTAGTCTTAGTTAATGTTTAGGTCATTTTTGTTAGTTTAGGCTTTTACATTTAGAAGTTTGGGTTTATGGTTGTTTAAGTTATTTTAATGATTTACATGCTTAAATCTTAGCAAATTAGAGTTGCTCATGTTGTTTCCATTTTTGCTTAGGTCTTGGATGGATGAATGAAGTGTTTAGGCATAAAAAAAGTGTATATCCTAACTTTGAGACAACTTGTCAAATTTTGGAGATGGTTATTTTACTAAAAGTTGTAAACCTCTTTGAGTCCTTTCCAACAAGTGGTGGTTCATCAAATTCTAACATCACAGTAGAAGGTTTTGGGTGAAACATTAAAACTCATGCAAAGGGATGTGTTTCGACGCCAAGGCACTTAAACATGGTGCCAATGTGCCAAAATGAGCATAAGGGCCAAAAATTTGGTGCCAAGACACCTAGGCACAAAAAATGAATGCTAAAGTTGTTTTTTTTTCAATTTGGTTGAGAAATATCAAGTTTTTAAGCTTTTTTTAGGCATTGGAGCTGTTCTAAGGCTAAAGAGATTGAAATTTAGTGCTCTAAGGCTAGAATTCATTGAAGGAAGACATTTCAAAAGGAGATTCATAGGAGGAAGCCATTTAAAGCTTCATAAATGGAGTTTTTTTTTTTTTTATATATTCCTTTTCTTTTACTCTTCTTTTGGTTATATTTTCTAATATGGATTAGATTGCATAAAAGGATTTGTTAGGTTAAACCTTTATTTCTCTAGGATTATGGTGATTTGACATGTAATTTGTTGAATATTGTTACTTTCTTTCTTGAATTTCATTGTGAATGAGTTTATTCAGTTCAATTTAACATTGTGCCCTTGTTGCTTGGCCACCAAGTAAGGTTTATGTTGAGAGGATGGGCTAAATGAATTGCATTCAATCCAAACTCTTCACCTCTATTATCACCATGACTATTTTCACTATTAACTCATAATGTTCAAGGTACACAAAAGCTTAGACAACCAGAAATGACTAATGAGAACAACTGCAAGATATATATAAGTATGTCACTCCAATGTGGCAAGGGCTAACTCCAATCATTTGAAGGCTATAACTTTAAAATCAAGCCAGCTACTTTTAACTGCTGCAAGCTAACATGCAGTTTAGGAGATTACTAATTGAAGACCCTGATATCATATTCTGAATTTCTTGAAAATTTGCGACATCTTCAATTTTAATGGGGTTAGTGAAGATGTTATCTCACTAAGGTTGTTTCATTCTCATTGAGAACTAAGGCAAAGGCATGACTTTTTTTTTTTTTTTTACCTTCAGGCTTTATTACTATATAGGTAAAGTTAGCATAACAATTCCTTGCAAAATACTTCTTGCCAGACAAGACTGCAAAAATGAGGAATGATATTACTTTATTTCCTCAATTTGATAATGAGAATTTATAAGTCATAGGAGAGATTAGAGTTGTCCATATTACGACCTTCCTAAATGGCTACAATTGATGCAGCAACTAGTGGTGCTTTGATGGCAAAGCTAGTAGATGAGACCTATGAATTGTTAGAGATCATGTGATCCAATTGCTACTAGTGACATTTAGAGAGAATGAAACCTACACGAGTTGCCAACATTCATGAAATAGATCCATCTCTTCATTGCCTACTTTGACATCAACTATAAAGATAGAAGCATTGGGTCATAGAGCACTAGTTAACTCAATAAGTCATTTTGTTGATAGTTATGAATTTTATGGTGGAAATTATCGCTTTGACTATTGTTTTGGGAATGAAGAAAGTGTTTAATTGCTTGTTAACAAGAGTCAAAATAACCCCTATGCTACCATTAATAATCTAGGGTGGAACAATCACCCAAGTTTCTATTGGAGTACTAACTAAGAAGTGGGTCCATTTACTACCATGAGACATAGTAACCCACTTGGCTTTAATTCAACAGGATTCAATTAACAGGCTAAAGCTCTTCCACCACAGGTTGAGAAGAAGCCTTCTTTGGAGGAAATGTTTATAAAGTTCATGGCTCTGAATTATGCCATCATTTAGAGTCAGAATGCATTGATCTAAAGTTAGGTAGCTTCTTTAAAAAATCTAGAAACACAAGTGGGTGTTGACAAATGCCTTAAGCAACCAATCTTATGGAAGCCTACTAAGTGACATTGAGCCCAATCCAATGAGAGAAGGTAGGGAGCATTGCGATGTCATTTCATTATGGAGTGGTAAAGGGATTAAAGGAAACCCCAAGACAGATGAGTATGAAAAAAATAGAGAAAAAAAAAAAGCCAGAGGGCTACAAGCCCTTCAAAGCTCAAGCTTATAAGGTATGTTCATCCATATTCATTTTTACAAAGACTTCAAAAGCACAAGGTGGACTAATAGTTTAAGAAATTTTTAGAGGTATTTAAGAAGTTGCACATCAACATCTCATTTGCTGAAGTACTTGAGTGAATGCCTAGTTATGTAAAATTTATTAAAGACATCTTATCCAAGAAGAAAAAGTTAGGTGAATTTGAAATAACTTCTTTTACAAAGGAATATAGTGTCATCCTTCAAAAGAAACTTCTTATAAGCTTAAGGATCCAGGAGCTTCACTATCGTATGCAAAATAGGTGATAAGTTCAGTGGAAAAACCTTGTGTGATTTAGGAACCAACATTAATCTGATACCATTATCAGTTTGTCATAAATTAGGATTAGGTGAACCTACCCCTACAATTCTAACTTTATAATTTACTGACTAAACAATAGCTTACCCAAGAGGTATAAATGGAGATGTGCTAGTAAAAGTTGATAAATTTATTTTCCCTAAATTTTGTTGTGTTAGACTATGAATAAGATAGGGATGTGCATATTATACTTGGCAGAAAATTTCTTGCAACTAGAAGAACTATTTTTGATGTCCAAAATGGTGAGCTAACTATGAGAAAGTAAGATGAAAACGTGACATTCAAAGTTTTTAAGGTGATTAAACTTCCTGAAGACCCTAAAAATGTTATAAAGTTAATGTAATTGACAAGACATCTAGTTCTTTAATAAATGATGTTTTCCTGAAGAGTCACCACATGAACTTAAGCACAAAGCTTATGAGGTCATGAATGAATCTAATCATGATTTCACAACAGCTAGAGAAAAATGTCTTCTTTTACTAAATGATTTGAAAGGACTTTGCCTCCAAGCTTATAAGAAGACTAGGCCTTACTAGAGAAAGGGAAACAAATGGCATGATAAGCTTATCGTCAAGTGTAGGTTCTTATTAGACCAAAATTTTTTATGCTTCAATTCAAAATTAAAAATTTTCCTAATAAAGCTAAAATTTTGTTTGCATAGACCATTTCTGATGGCTTATGCCTCCTTTTGGAGCCATTGAAGCAAAAGATAAGAATACTAACACTACATTCTTGGTGAATGGACAAAGGCCTAAGCAATATTAGTGTGGCAACTTTGATTACCAAAAGCTCTCCATTGCCATTACATAGCATTGAAGAATGAAGGAGTCTAGCTACATGCTTAAAACTTGGTGCTTTTGGGAGGCAACCTAGAGAGTTTTTTTTTTTTAGTATTCTTCGAGTATTTTATTTTTTACAATTTAAAGTATTTGTTATTATTTCTTTTAGTTTGATTTAGTTGTTTTATCTGCAAGTTGCATAAGATAAACATGGAAAAGGTAAGTTCATGAGGGACTTTCAAGACCTGCCACCACCACCATCTCAGTTAGGTGGAAATCAAGAAAAGGTAGGCTAAAATTATGCTCAGGGACATTTCTTTTCATCCTCTTCTGCATTCCATTTTCATTGATTCCCTCATGTTATTTGGCATGGATGGCATAAGCCAAATATTCAGGGTGTAAAGATTAATTAGAACTCACTATTTGAACTAGAAATACCTAACTACTTGCTGTAATCAATTATTTTCCAACTGTGTTACATATAAGTGATTATGGTTGTGTTGGTTGCATATGTTATTTTCTATCCCTATTTGATCTTTATATTGTTGAACATTGAGGACAATATTCATTTTTAAGATTAGTGGTAGATAAGGGAAAATAAAATTTTGGTGATTTGGAATGTGTGTTTTTTGCTAGTCATTCTTGCCTATGTTTGTGAAAGCCAAATTCCTATGATGAAATTAATTGTATCTTGAATTATGGTTTGTAGGAAGTACCTATTAATGTTTTTCACTGTGTAAATTGATGGATAATACATATTTCTTCCATGTTTTCTTTGGATATTTTAAGCACAAGGTAGCCTTGCATGAATTAAGTGTTTGTCTTAGATGTAAATTTAAGGTAATTCATTATATATGGTGATTCTAATTTTAAGTAATTAAACATGCTTAATACTCTATCGATGCAAAATTCTAGACTTTACATGGATTAGAGATATGGTTTAGGCATTTTATTTCGTGATTGGGCTTTTATAATCCTTCATCCATTTATTCAAATATCCCTAGCACCCTTATTTGAGGTTAAAATATAAGATCTTGTGATATTCATCCATAAAGATGCCTACATGATGCCTACCCTTTGCTAACTAGATGATGAAACCAATCTACCCATTTCAAATGAAAAGAGTAGGCATATGTGTATTTTAACAGAATTACAAGGTCATTAAGGAGTTAAGAAATCAATTATAGTCAAAGACTAGATGAGAGGGAAACAAAGAAAAAGAAAAAGGAAAAGATATAGAAAAGAAAGTAAGGTTTAACTCAACTATGATTTTGTAGAGTTTATGGATTATGTGAAAAAAGTGATTAAAAAAATTTGAATGTTGATGAAAATGAAAGAAAGGGGAATTGCATAATTGTAATGTTGAACATCGAAGAATTCATATTTTTGTTATATTTTAAGTTGTTATGCACTATTTTTCTTGTGTTTGAATTTTAATCCTTATCCTTTGTTTGGTAGCTATAGCCCTATGCCACGTTATAAGCTATAAAGATATAATAATTTTTAGTTTGTGTATTGCTTACGTTAGTGAAGAGATGGTAGACAAGCAAGCATATAAAGCACATTATTGAAATTTATCATATTTTTGGATTGCAAGAAAAATAACTTCATTACATACATGACAGGTTTGTAAAAGCTACCTTTCACGCACACACACACTGTAAAAGTTTTAGAAGAAATGTGAAATTAATTATTGAACTTTGTAGTAACTTGCATTATGTGGTTTTTCTATGCCATATAGTAAGGAAGTATCACTGAAAATGTAGCTCATATACATTGGGAGAAAAATTCAATGTCATGTGGAAGCAACAGAAAAATCAAAACAAAACTTATCACAATTGAACCATACAATCAGAGACTCAAAGGTTTTCTTAGAAGTGCGTATAACAAATTATTATCTACCTATATAACATTTGACATTCACATATAAGTTACAAATCCATGATATATAAAGAGAAAGAAAGAAAGGGCATACGATGGCAGCTTCATCTACGGTGACAAGTGCGGCGGTTTGATTGTGTATGTGGCTGCAGTTGCGATGGCCAAAAAGATAAAGGGTCCAGGTGATGTCTGTGGAGGTGGCTATGCCTGGTTCATATAAATAAATCGAAAATGAGGATGAATGATACAGTACATTTCTGCTGAACACACAACTATCCTTCCTCCTAATATATATATATATATATATATATATATATAAAGCAATTATTTATGTTTATCTTAGTATAAACATTTTTTCTTTTGAATAAAATTCAAATAAATATTCCGGGATGTAATTATACAAGGAAAATATATAGAAAAAGCCACTTTTTAATTATAATTTACGATATAAAACATAATTTTTAAATTTATTTTAAATTAAATAATTTTAATTTACTTTGATTAGACATAAGGTCTATGTCCTGAATTAGGATAATTTTGGATTTTACTTCTCTCTCTTTCTTGAATCTTCCATTTTTAGTTCCATATTTTTTAGTAAATTGGTTAAATTACATGTTGACAAATTGTCTTATCATGTGTTCATTTCAAAATTTAGTTAACCGATTTGTCTTTCAATTATCTAGTATTGTTTCAATAATTATGTAAATCAATTTTTATTTCATCATTTTCAAATAAAGCACATATAAAGTCACCACTAAAACTGCAGATAAAAGCGTTGCCATTATGTTGCCATATGAGATCCTGTAACGAAATACTTTTAGTTGCACCAAAAATGTTGCCACTAAATACAACATTAAGTTTTTAGTGATGACAATACACTGCCACTAAATGTCAACATTACAAGCATCTTCGACATATTCGCCACTCAAGTTAGACTTTTAGTGCTGACTGAAAACTGTTGTCACTAACAGGATTCAATGACGACTTGAAAAGCTGTTTTAGTGGTGACTTTATGTTGTCACCCGTAAATCCTCTTTTGTGGCAACTTTTTATATAGTTGCCACTAAAGATGAGTTTAATGGTGACAAAATGCAGAATTTTGGCCTTGAACAAATGCATGTATGTACCACATGTAAGTCCAAACAAAATATAAACTATGTTGCAATTAAAATGCAGAATTTTTCACCTAGACATAGATAATGCAACACTTTTAAGGACAAATAAAATTGAAACTGTGCAATAGTTAAAATGCATAATTTTGTACTAACATACATATATGCAACAATTTTGACATGCGAACCAAAATAGAATGAAATATCATTACATTTCCTATATGATCCCACTTCTAAGCTAAAAAATGTATATACTTCAAGAATTATCATTCACATTTAAGACAGGGAGAGTGAGCGTCAATGTATAATACATATTGGGATAGCATGAAGCCCTAGTACCCAAAGGTGTTAACCCATGAATATTAAGAGGAATTTGTTAAAACATGAACCCTGACTTTAAATTAGACTAAGATATTCAGAACCAAAAACCAATAAACATATATGCCATAAAAATTCCCTAAATTTCTTTGTACTAAATCTATCTATTAGAAAAGAACTAGTAGAATATGTTGCTCGTGTTTTCAACAAATCATTATGCCCAAATTTTAGCTTTATAGTGAAAGAAGTATACCCATTGAACGTATTCAATTTCCACACTGACTCAAGATGTAAGGTGTGAAAATCATATATAAAATTTCACACCATTTCAATTATATGAAGCACAATACAATTAAAATACAATGAGCCCAAGATGATTGAAATGAAAAAGCATGCCACATAGTAGGAAAGTATCATTGAAAATTTAGCTCATTTACATCAGCAAAAAAATTTGATTTTATGTGGAAGCAACAGAAATTCAAAACAAAACTCATGACAATCCAACTATATAGTCAAAGACTCAGAGGTGTTCCTTAAAGCACGTAAAACATATTATGATATGTCTATGTAGCATTTGACATTCAACATAGAAGTTACAAACCCATGATATATAAAGATAAAGAATGACAAGGATGTACGACAGTGGCTTTATCTACGGCGGTTGCGATGGCCAATTAGATAAATGGTCCAACCAATGTATGTTAAGGTGGCTACACCTAGTTCAGATAAATAAAACAAAAACGAGGATGAATAATATGTGTGTTTCCACATACAAAGCAATTATTTATTTTTATCTTCATATAAAAATATTTTGTTTTCAATAAAATTCAATTAAATATTCCTGAATGCAATTATACAAGGAAAATATTTGGAAAAAGACACTTTTAATTACAACTTACAATATAAAAAATGATTTTTAAAATTAAATAATTTAGTTTAATTTGATTAGGTATAATGTTTTTAAGTTGAATTAGGATAATTGTTTATGTTACTTCTCTTTCTCAACCTTGAACCTTTTATATCTGTTCCATACTTCTTAGTCAACTAGTTAAATTACATGTTAACAGATTTTGTTGTCATGTATTCATTTCAAAATTTAGTTAGTTGAATCTTCTCTCAATCATCTATGTATTATTTCATTAATCTTGTAAACCACATTAGTACAAAAAAAATTGCTTATAGTGGTGACTTTAGTCGCCATTAAAAGTGCCAACAAAAGGGTCGTCGATATGTTGTCACATGAGTTCTTGTAATTGAATACTTTTAGTTACAACAAAAACATTGCCACTAAATACAACATTCAGTGGTGACTCATAACAAAAAGTGTTTAGTGACAATAATACGTTGCCACTAAATGTCAACATTATGAGCAACTTCGACATGTTTGGCAACCAAAAATTGTTGTCACTAATGTGATTTACGGTGACCTAAAGAGTCATTTTAATGGTGACATTATGTTGTCACCCTAAAACTCCCTTTTGTGGCAAGTTTGTATAGTCACCACTAAAGATGGGTTTAATAGCGACAAAATGCAAAATTATCCTTAGAATAAATACATATGTGTACCAAATGTAAGTCCAAATAGAATACATGCTATGCTGCAGTTAAAATGCCGATTTTTTTACCATGTCATAGATAATGCAGCACTTTAGAGGACAAATAAACTTGAAATTGTGCAGCAGTTAAAATTCATAAGTTTGTACTAACATAAATATATGCAACAATTTTGACATGTGAACTAAAATAGAATGAAATATGATTAAATTTCCTATGCTATCTTACTTCTAAGCTCAAAAATGTATATGCTTCAAAAATTATTAATCACATCTAGGACAAGGAGAGTGAAAATCAATGACACTGACAAGCCTTTATATAATACACATTGGGATAGCATAAAGCCTTAAAACCAAGGGGTGTTAACCCATGAATATTAAGAGAAATTTGTCAAAACTTGAACCCTAACTTTACATTAGACTTAGATTTTTAGAAGCAAGACCTAACAAACATATATGCCCTAAAAATACCCCAAATTTCTTTGCACTAAATCAATAAATTAGAAAAGAACTAATACAAGGTGTTGTTTGTGTTTTCAACAAATCATTATGCCCAAATTTTAGCTTTATAATAAAAGAAGTATACCTATCATATGTATTTAATTTCCACATAGACTCGAGATGTAAGGTGAGAAAATCATATGTAAAGTTTCATGCCATTTCATTTATACAAACACAATGTCGTTAAAATGAAATGTGCCTAAGATAATTGAAACACAAAAGCATGCCACACAATAGAGAAATATCACTGAAAATTTAGCTCATTTACATCAACAAAAAAATTTGATTTCATGTTGAAGCAACAAAAAAATTAAAACAAAACTCATGACAATCCAACCATATAGTAAGAGACTCAAAAGTGTTCCTAAAAGCCCATAGAATTAATTAGTATATGCCTATATAGCATTTGACTTAAACATATAAGTTACAAACACTTGTTATATAAAGAGAAAGATAGACAAGGACATACGATAGTGACTTCATCAGTGATGGTAGTGGCTTTGGCTATGTATATGGTTGCCGTTATGATGACCAATGAGATAATTGGTCCAAGTGGTGTCTGTGGGGGTGGTTGTGCCTAGTTCATATAAATAAACCTGAAACAGGGATGAATGATACGTTGCATTTCCATAAAACACCTACCTATCCTTAATGATTTATCAATCACATCCAAGATAGAGCGAGTGAGCATCAATGACATAGACAAACCTTTATATAATACATATTAGGATAACATGAAATCCTAAAACCTATGGGTTTTAACCCTTGAATATTAAGAGGAATTTGGCAAAATAGGAAGTCTAACTTTACAATAAACTCATTTTTTTAGAATTAGAACCCAACAAACATATATGCCATCTATATACCCTAAGTTTCTTTGCTTTAAATTGATCTATTAGAAAAGAATCAATGTAAGGTGTTGGTCGTGATTTCAACAAATCATTATGCCCAAATTTTAGCTTTATAGTAAAAGAAGTATGAACCTTTAATGTATTTAATTTCCTCATAAACTTAAGATGTAAGGTTAGAAAATCATATATAAAGTTTCACACCATTTTATTTACACTAAGTTCAATGTTGGTAAAATGGGAAGAGCCTTAGACAATTGAGATATGAATACATGTCACATGGTAAGGAAGAATCACTGAAAACTTAGCTCATATACATCAGGTGAAATATTCAATTTCATATGGAAGAAATATGAAAATTAAAACAAAATTCATCACAATCCAACTATATAGTTTGAGACTAAAAGGTGTTCCAAGAAGCATATTGAACTAATTATTATCAGCCTTTACAGCATTTGACATTCAACATATAAGTTACAAACCCATGTTATATAAAGACAAAAAAAGACTATGTATGTGGTTTCGGCTGTGACTATAACTCTTGATGAGATAAAGGGTCAATGCAATGTCTGTGAGGGTGGCTATGCCTTGTTCATATAAATAAACTAAAACGAGGACGAATGATATGGTGCATTTTTGCAAAACACACACCTATCCTTCATCCTAATATATAAAAAACAGTTTTTTTTTGTATAAACACTTTGGGTTTTTAATAAAATTCAATTAAATATTCCTAAATGCGATTATAAAAGGAAAATATTTAAAAAAACCACTATTTTAATTATAATTGATAATATAAAACATAATTTTAAATTTATTTTTAAGTTAAATAATTTTAATTTAATTTTGTATAATTTAAGATTTTATAATTAAATGTTTATAAATTAAAAATAATAATTGGTTCCTTGCCAGTAGATTTTATCAATATTTAATACTTTCTAAAAGTATGTGGATATGATAACTATTATCTTGTACTAACATAATTCATCTTCGCAAGTCCCTTATTAATGGATGACATTGTGGGAATTTCATGTAAGTCATTCTATCCATTTAATGTTATCTTAAGGTGCTTATTCCATTAAGCCTAAATTGAATTTTCATAATCAGAACCTAACAAACATATATGTGATAAATATACTCCAAATTTCATGGCCTTAAATCGATCTATAAGAATCAATACAAGGTGTTGCTCATGATTTCAAAAAATCATTATGTCTAAACTTTAGTGTTATAGTAAAACAAGTGTGCCCCTTGAACATATTTAATTTCCACACAAACTTGAGATGCAAGGTGAGAAAACCATATATAAATTTTCACACCATTTTATTTATACGAAGCATAATGCGGGCAATGGAAAGTGCTCATGATAGTTGAGATGCAAAAGCATGCCACATAATAAGAAAGTATCACTGAAAATTTAGCTCATATACATCAGAAGAAAAAATTTGATTTCATGTGTAAGCAACTGAAAAATCAAAACAAAACTCATCGCAATCCAACCATATAGTCAGAGACTCAGAAGTGTTCTTAGAAGCACATGGAACCAATTATCTGCGATGGCTTCAACTATGTATGTAGCTATAGCTACAACGCCTAATAAGATAAAGGGTTAAGGCGATATCAGTAGAGGCGGCTAGGCCTAATTCATATAAGTAACCTAGAATGAGGATGTATGATACGGTGTGTTTCCACTAAACACACACTTATCCTTAAGGAATTATCTATCACATATAGTATAAGGAAAGTAAGCATCGATGACACAAACAAGGATTTATATAATACACATTGGGATAGCTTGAAGCCCTAAATCCCTGGGGAGTTAACCCATGAATATTAAGAGGAATTTGTTAAAACTTGAACCTTAACTTTAAATTAGACTCAGATTTTCAAAATCAAAATGCAACAAACATATATGCTATAAATATACCCCAAATTTCTTTACCCTGAATCGATCTATTGAAAAAAAATCAGTACAAGGTGTTGCCCATGATTTCAACAAATCATTATGCCTAAATTTTAGCTTTATAGTAGAAGAAGTATGCCCCATGAACATATTTAATTTCCACACAGGTTCGAGATGTAAGGTGAGAAATATAAAGATTTCCTCCCCCATTTTATTTATATGAAGCACAATGCAGGTAATATGGAATGTTTCCAAGACAATTGAGATGCAAAAGAATGCTACATAATAGGGAAGTATCACTAAAAATTGACCTCATATACATTAGGAGAAAATTTCAATTTCATGTGGAAAGAACTAAAAAATTAAAACAAAACGCATCACAATCCAACCATATAGTTAAAAATTTAACAATGTTCCTAAAAGCACATAGAACTAATTATTATCTGCCTATATAGCATTTGACATTCAACAAATATGCTACAAACCTAAGATATATAAAGAGAAAAAGGACAAGGACGTACAACAATGGCTTTGTCCCAGAGTCGATGACTTCGGCTGTGTATATGGTCGTGGCTACAATGGACGATGAAATAAAGGGTCAAGGTGATGTCTATGGGGGTGGCTGCACCAGGTTCATATAAATGAACTAGAACAAGGACGAATGATACAGTGCATTTTTAGAAAGACACATATATCCTTAAAGAATTATCAATCACATCTAGGAAAAGGAGAGCGAGCATCACTGACACGGACAAGACTTTATATAATACACACTGGGATAACATGAAGCCCTAACACCCAGGGACTTGAATATTAAGAGGAATTTGTCAAAACTTAAACCCTAAATTTAAATTAGACTTAGATTTTTAGAATAAGAATCCAACAAACATATATGCCATATATATACCCAAGATTTCTTTGGCCTAAATCGATCTATTAGAAAAAAATCAATACAAGGTGTTGCCCATAATTTCAACAAATTACAAATGCAATATGGTGAAGCAAAACTATAATACCTTGACTGAGATTCTTCTACTTTCTCTAGGGCCTTTTTTTTAAAATTTTGATGAAGAATATTCCACCTCATCTCACTTGTCACATCATTGTGAACCTCATCTAGGGCCACGTCAACACTTATAGCCCTGTCAACAAATTTTGAGTAGCAATATAACTGGTTTACGAACACGGATCCCTTCCAGTAATTGGAGGGGATCCTTTTCTACAGTAAAGTCAATAGCTCCAAATTTTTTTTATAAAAAATATTTCATTTCAACATAAATAAAGTATTTCTAAAAATAATTTTCTTAATTTTTAATTTTTTTTACTCATAATGATGTTTGATTGAAAAATAAATAAATTGTTTCTAATGTCTCACAATTTATTTTATATATCTCACAATCTATTATTCTTTAATCCCATGCCATTTTGCATTTAAAAATAAATAAAATATTAATATGTTTTTACTTTTAAAAATGTTTAATTTTTATTTTTAAAAAATATCTTTTATAAAAAGAATATAAGAACATTAGATCTAGATGTAGGGGTCCATTGCCTTTGCTGTAGAAAAAGATCCATCCTTGCTCTTGGTTTTCACGGCAAGGACCATTTCTAAAATGACTTGAAAGTATGGGGAGCTATTTGAAAATAAATTTAAGCCTAGGGACTAATTTAAAAATTGAGATAAACTATAAGAATCAATAAAAGCAATTTTTAACTTTCCTATATGCTGCATATCATATGCCTTTTATATGGCCAAAACAAAATTTTCCAAGTAGAGCAAAAATTTTGCCTTTTCATGTGCTTATTATATTTTTTTTTTCACACTTTAGAAAAGTGACAGGCAAAACGACAAACTCTATTATTATTGTATTTGCTTAATATTTGTTCTTTATATCCAAATAGAGTTAGAAGGGAAAAGAAAAAAAAAATTATATTTTACTAAAACAGGAGGAAATAAAATTATAAAGGTGAAGACATTGCTGTGGATCGAAGTATATCTTCTTTATTTTATTGATATCCTAAATTGGGTTTTGTCCTCATCATTTGATTCTTCATGTTCATCTGCATCCTTTATCTTTTGCTCTCTAAAATAAAATAAAGAATGTGATTCTGTATTTTGGGATATAGTAAGAGATGGGAAAATGGTTCAACTATTGATGGAAAAAGGAATAGAAGGAATGAAGGGTAGAAATGACAAAGAGACCTGAAATCATAGTGTCTCCTCTTAACTGGATATGCAGAAATCAATTTGTAGCGTTGAAAGTTTATTAATCTAGTAAGAGCTACAGTTAAATGGATATTTATGAATAGAAAGTTACATCTTTAGTTATGTTCTGAACAAGATAAATTAAAAAAAGTGAAATAAAAATTTAATTTTTAAACGTTCTCTTGTAGATTCTTACTTAAATTGTAAAATGACTGGAGGGGGGAAATGTGTAGTATTCCTTGTACTTTGGTTCATCTCGCCATAGGCAAATAGTCACTATGTATTTTGAATATTGAATAATAAAGTGATATATTTTAGTATACTTGGAGGTTGATCCTTCTATCCACTTATTCTTAAGTAATTAAGTGGGTTCATCGCCCTTGTGGATGCTTTCACGCCCCACATCAGCTAAGTATATGTGTGAGTTTGTGTGTTTAAGTAGGTATTTGGATTGTTTGAGTATCATTTGAGTTAGGTGGTTTACCCTCCAACCTTTGACCCAAAAAAGAATTAAGTGGGTTCATATTCACACATGTGAAATGACACGTGATATGTTTGACTCAAAAAAAGGAAGAACATGTTATATATTTTTTGATTGGCTATTGTTTCTAACACGGTATTTTTTTAAAAAAAAAAAAATTGTATGATGAAGGCCTTGTAGGAGTATAGTAAAAAAATCATACTAAAAGAATTGGTTAATAAAATATAAACAAAAATTGCAAGCAACCGAAAATCACAAATGATTAATTTACCTTTTGGATATGGCCAGAAGTAGTTGGTGGCAACTTAAGTTTTCTTTTGTTGTATTAAGAGTGTGCATTGACCTAATTGGCCAGTTGACCTGGCTCGACCCAATTGTTTCGAGTTAGATCGGGCCAAGTTAATGAACACACAAAAAGGGCCTGAGTTTTAAATATTGAATTTAGTCTCAGGCTGAGCCAAGTCTCAGGCCAAAGTGTTGGCTCGACTTGACCCAACTTATATATATATACATTTTTTTTAATTTTTTAAATGAAATTAATGATATTTTTTTTAAAAAAAAAACTACTTTTATATTTGTGTTATATATGTAAATAATTTTTTATCAACATAAGATATATAATTTATTACATATTAATCAAAATTTCTTTTTTTTAAAAAAATCTATATTTAAATTTGAAAAAAAATATTAAAAATTAATAATAAAAAAAAAAAGCCAAATTCATTTACCTACCCCGGTTATGTGCTGGGTCTCGAGTCCGAACCAAAAAATTTGACCCAATGTATATCACAAGCTAGGCCACAAGTTGGAATCCAACCTGTCCTGACCTGGAATATATGCAATTCTATGTTCTATTGTGAGTTTTTTTATTTCTTATCTATAGCAGCTGGAAATTTAATATATCTAAATTTAAAGAATCTAATTGAACAAAGTTTTCTATATAATCATATTACAAACCAATTAATATTAAGTTTTTTTATCATTGTCTATATATATATATATATATATATATATATATATATATCTCCTTATTTTTTTTATTAGGGTTTTTAGTCCTCTTTTTATTAGTTTCCAAAAAAATGCATTTTTGGAAATGTTTTAAATATTTAAGCTTGAATTTGCAATTAAGATCACACAAAAATAAATTGAGTTAGTAATACCAAAATTAGAGAAGCAAAAATAAAATTAAATTAGAGAACCAATCATTTTAGTATATAGTAAAATAAGACATAGAATTGAACAACCAAATAGATGTTATTACATTTAATGGAACTTATTCATGTCAATTAAATATACGGAGAAATAAAAAAATGAAGGAAAAAGAGATATGAGTAATTTTTGAAAATTAAAAACCAAACTAAATGAAACGAAATTAAAAAGTTAAAAGTAAAATTTAAATTGAAATTTTTTTGGGCTAAACTTGAAATATAATTAAGAGATTAAATTAAAATGAAATGAAATTAAAAGAAAAAGATGATAATTAAAATTAAATGTTGAACCTAAAATTTAATATAAATTTTAAAGAATTAAATTAAAATAAAATAAAATCTGAAGTAAAGTTATAAAAATAGAAAACTTGTTACCAAAAATTATTTTTTTAAAAAACATATATAATTTTTATCTCTCATTTTTTATTTTAAAATCATTAGTTCTCTAAAAAATAGAAAATATTAAAATAATTCGATAAAATTCTTTAAAAAATATAAATATTCTCTAAAGATCAATTTAATCTTTTATAAAGACTAAATATTTTTTTTACTTTTAAAGGACTATTTTAATATTTTTTATTCTTTTAAAATTAAATTAATACTTTAACTAAAAGTAAAAGACCAAAATTTGTATTTTTTTTTCTTTTATTTTTTTTGTATATATTTTTTTCATAACACCGTCACCATCGGGTTCCAAAAATCGCTGAATTCCCCAGCGGCTAGTTATGAAAGAAAGTGTAGTATACCTTCCAACGCTGCGTTTCAGAAGAGTAGTGGCTATCTTTGCTCTACTGAAAACTCGAAGTGTTCACTGCCAAACTTCGAACCGAACACCGTGATTTCATCGTCGTGTCCACCATCGCCGGCACTGTTCTGTTCAGTTTACAGTCGCACTTTGTGCCTTCCTTTCTCCAATCCTATCTATATGCATCTTTTCTGATTCTCGCGGTTATTATCCCACTCTTGATCAGCTATGAGATCTCTGATTATAACCTCGCATCCTACCCGTCTCTGTGCTGTAGCTTCGTCGAGTCATGGCTTGCCACACTCTTCTAACAAAACTTTGAATCTCTTGCTGCCACAAAACAATTTTCGCCTCTCCCTTTTCTTGAACTCTCAGTCCAGTTCATCCCGCTTTGTTACTTGTTGCTCCTCGCGTTCTGGGCAGTTACCGAATTCTCGGTCTGAAGCAGTTGAGGAGGCTTCGGCTGAAACGACTGTTGAGAATGACAATTTTCATAGTGCAGTGGGGAGCCCCAGAATCCCATCTTTTGTTCCTCCCGGGGCCAATTTAAGCTTCAGTGATCAAGCATTCTTTCTCCTGGCATTTATTGCCTGCACGGTATGACCAACTTTTTTTGGTTTTTTCGAAAGTTAATCCGGAATTGATAGCGACTGTAAACTATAATTTATGGGTTTCCTAAAGGCTCCCCGGGTTTTTATTGATTTTAAACCCTTACTATTTGATGGTGTAAGAATGTGGACTCTTAAAGTTCGAATACAAATTTATCCTATGCGTTCTGAGCCCATCTTCTCTTCCCTTACGGAGGTTAAGGAATCCTCCCTTTGTTGCAAACGCACTTATTGTTGATGATGGCTGGAAATTCTAATTTTTGCTAACAGAGAAGGGGTGGTGATTGGTAACTAAATAATTCTTTTGGACAATTTCACTGTACAGAAGTATTCTTTGCAGCCACCCGCTCTTTAATGTTTTGGATTAAGGATTCCTTCGCAAGTACTTTTGATCTATTGCATGATTCTTGGATAACTTATGAACATTATGTACAAAATTTGGTCAATATATTTGAGTGTAGAAGTAAGACTTTGAAAATTGAAGAATCTTTTGCTATGTCGCTGTTGTGCTATTCTGCGGTGACTAACAAAATTCATTGTTTTGTTGTCTTTGTGAAAAATGCAAGATTAATTTGTCATGTCACGAAATCATTTATTATATACAAAAATGTGGGAGCCTTATAAGGCTTTAGCCTATTATTCTTCTGTATTAAAAATAAATAAATAAATATCAGTAGATGATTGATACAACAACTCTTCAATAATCATGAAATCACCAACCGGAATGAACTTATCATATTTTCTGTTACTCTACTCATATTTACTTTTCCCTTTTGATTTATCCGTACATTAAATGGTTTTATGAAAAATATTTTTCTGACTTCTGAATGTTATATTAATTAAAATTTTATACTGATGGTATTGCGTTGATTTTAAGTTTCATTCTTGTTGCTTTTTACTTCCCTTATTTTTCTGGGTAAAAAGGTGGGTAAAGTTCCTTGAATTTTCTCTCAAGTATAGATATCATCTGTCTCTGATTGCATATCTGAGGAGTATAAATTAATTTCTGAAAATTATGCTTGATGCAAATACTAATTTGATTATTTAAATCAAAATTGACATGTCAGTCATCGATGTTTATTTAATTGATGGCTGTTTGTAAAAGGGCCATGTTAATGTTTTAAAAGTAAATTTTGATAAGTTACATAAATAAGTTGATGTTACTTAAATCTGGTAGGCCAGCATGAAACACAGAGTAAAGCTGTTTGGTTTAATTAAATTGTATGTCTGTGTGTGTAGTCTCTGGATTCTGTAGATTTGATCCTTTTTTTTTTTTTTTGGTCACTCATCAAGGGTATTTTCATATATGCAGACTTCAGTGGCATTCACTAGCCTTGTTTTTGCTGCTGTTCCCACACTATTTGTAAGTATACAATCACAATGCTTGTATATGATGATTTAATCTAACATCTATATGTCACATTTATTACTTGTAGATTGCTTATGCTTAGTTTCGTTATATTGTAGCCACAGATGCAGATGCTTTAAAGCTGTATAATATTATGAGATTGCATTGTTTGGTTCTTACTTATTTATATCCTTGTTTTTCCTCCTTTCTTCCCCATAATTCATAAAATTTATAGTAATTTTAAAAATTATCCTTCCCAGAATGCCAGCAAGCAAACTGCCAAAAGTTAAACATTTTCTGTGTTTCCAAGGTTCAAATATCCTGTGTTTGTCATGGCCTTTTGGCTTCCAAACCTTATGATTAGTTTTCCTGCTTTAGGTTATGTCTTAGCTCTTATGTAATTTTCACACTAGAATTATTCTTTTTGACACAAGCAGAAATGTCATTTAATGCCTAGGTGGCCTGGAAATTGATTGGTGCTTTTGATTTCAAACTTCTTGTACTGGCATTCTTTTTAATAGAATGACATAATGTATGTCGGAAAGATTTAGGAAAGCTGCCCACTATGGCCTTATGGTGGGATTTAGGCTTCAACAGTTGAAGATTTATGTCTTTTGATTCATTTGCAAAATTTGGAGTCTAGATGTCGGGTTGAAATAAGAAATTTGGGTTTTAGAAGGTAAAAGCATGGGTGTTCTTCTGTTTTTTGCTTGCAGGATTTCTGGGCAACTGCCATAGGTTTAGATTTTGGATGCCAAGCATTTTGATTAATGAGGCAGAATTCAGGAAATTTTTCTTTAGAATTTTAAATGTGCAGATGAATATTGTTTAGGGTTGTAATCTAAGAAAGCAAGAACTAAGAGTCTGGAGGACTATTTTACAGATGTAAAAGGTGTAACACTTAAATCAATGTGAACTGTATTGCTTGACTGAGAAAAGGATAAGAATAATTCTTTCAATAAAAAAAGAAATGTTATTTAGAATAAAGGAAGGTACAATGTAAAATGGTGAGGGATCCTTAGGCAAAGATAATAAAAGAATAGGAAAAAAAATTACTTCAAAACAAAACATCAAACATGCAGTAGAGTGGCCCAGTCCCCCTGCAGATCCAACCCAACGGAGGCACCCTTTCGAAGAGACCATGCACTGAGCACCAATGAATTAGATAAGGAATGTAAAATCAATGAGAATGGTATTGCTCGAATGAGAAAAGGAAAAAAAGGGTAATTCTTTTAGTAGAGAAACAAATTTTAATGAGAAGAAAGGAATGTACAATGTAGGAATGTAAGGATCCTTAAGCAAAGATAATACAAGAACAGGAAAAAATGCTTAAAAGAAAAAATCAAAATTTAGTAGGGTAGCCCGGTCCCTCTGTAGGTCCAACTCAACAGAGGAACCCTTTTGAATAGACCATGAGCTGAGCACCAAAGTGAAGCCATAAAACTAACCCTATCCCTTAACAACTGAGTTGAGAGGGAAACTGCTTTGAGAAATCAAGCTTTTATGTCTTGCCAAATACTCCAGAGAAGAATAATTGTGCTGCAATCCTTAAATCCAAAAAAATACTCATTAGCTAACCAAGTCTCCATCACCAAATTTATTAGTTTTGCAATGAAGAGTTATGCATCTGTCTGTTGAAAAGGACATATGTTCAGATAAAATACTTAAAATTATGCCTCTCAGCAGTCGATTCTTCACTTCCTGATTTGATGATTTGATACTGCAATTCCTGTAGTTAAGAGCTCCATGGCATTCTGATGATTGTTCAATATAATATCACCTCATTCTTCTAAATTATGTTCATATGAGGGCTCTGGGCTTTAAGGGTCCAAACATCAATTGTTATTCTGAAAGCCTGGAAAACATTATATTGACACTATTTGTCCTAGTTGTTCCCTTCAATTGCATTAATACCCTTAACAATCTACTTTCCACTAGCAATAAAGTGACAGCTAAACATCTAGAAATCCTTCTAATCAACCTTTTAAAACAGTGATGAGAAAGCAGTTTTTGTTCAAGCTTGAGTAAATACATACAGGTGGTCAATTTTCCTAGATTTTAGCACTAAATCATTGAAGAAAGTGAAATATAAGGGATTTATTCTGAAAAAAAAAATCCTTACAAGTGGGGGCTGGATTTAGTGGATTGACAATCAGCCTTATGTCTTAACAACTACCTATATCTGGCATTATAACGTCTCTTGCACCCAACTTTCACTGTCCTAGATAAAGCCCCTATTACATAATAAAATCGAATTCCTGTGCCTTAGCCTTGGAATAACTTAGTAGGATGCACTAGTATTCCAAGTCTGAGAAACTAGTGGTCCAAGTACAACTGGTTACGCTGTATTGAACTATTGGATTTTGTATGTTTCTACTCTAACATGTTTTGCAACATTATGAAATTCCACGGATAGCATGCCATGGATGAATTTTTTAGGTGAAAAAATGATGCATTCCGTAGCCATGGGGATTCATCAGAAAGAAGAATCTCAGTGCAACCAAATTTATTAAAAGCAAGACTTACTAGCCCTAACTTTCTAAAGAGAATGGATTTTATTTTATATTTTTCAACTCAATTTAATATAGATATATGATGCAATCAAGCTTAGGACTACATACTAATCATAATAACATAAGTAAACTTCAGTTGTATTTGATAATTTTGAATATTCTAATATTATGTTGCAAACCACAAGCAATTAATTTGTAATGTTTGAAAAGTTTTTCATTATAAATCTTGAATGTGTATTGAATGAAAACAAGGCTATGACAAAGAAACTGTTATATCTGTATAATTTTTATAAAAAATGATTGCTGCTGAAAGTGTACAGTGACCTGCTATATGCTGAATGTTTTAGGTGCTTTCTGACTACTATTCTATAATTAGGTATAAACAAACACCATAAATAGTTTGAGTGCTAACATTTTTCTTCTTCTGAATTGACTTTTCCTATAGATTGTTGGTTGACTTTTTTTAAAATATGTTAAACATGTTTCTTACTAGTATCTTTACGTTCTCAGAAATTTTTATTACAGTTTTATCTTTAGTTAGACAACAAAGAGAGTTAGAAGCTTACAACTTCAGATAACTCCCTAGTAGCCATAACAATTTCTGTTTTATATATTCTTGGAGACATGGAGGCATATGTGTTTCTGTAGATGATGTGTCTGACATATCTGAGACTGGCAATTGTAGAATCTGCTGTTTGTATGTGTGCTCTTAGAAATGTATAAAAAATAGTGTTGTCCAATGACATTGTACTTGATGTGCCTCAGTGCCTGTAATTTATATTTCCTGTGAATATCTTTTGCTTTATTCGCTGTTTCTTTCTCTAAACTTTATTTTTCATTGGAGCTTTAAGTATCTTCATTCACCATTTTAAGGTTGCAACTACTATTCTTTGTGATATATAAGATTATACTTGGTTACACCCTCATCCATTTGCTCTTTTTCTGCAACCATGCAACTCAACTCATTTTTTAATTTATTATTTGTGCTTTTCGTATGATATTTTGATTCATTAAATGTTGAGTTCTGCACATGCTATATGCCATATCTTATCATAAATTTTTAGTTGTTATACATAAACAATCTCTAATGATTTCATCTATAATATTCCATATCTTCTTTAGGCAATGAGAAATGCTGCAACATCTCTTTCAAAGCTAGCAGATACAGCCCGTGAGGAACTCCCAAGTACCATGGCTGCTATTAGGCTTTCAGGCATGGAGATAAGTGATCTTACACTAGAACTAAGTGATCTAAGGTGAAAATTTAAAATTTTTTCTGAATTATTCCATTTTTTGTTGTTTTACATATCTTATATTAATTATTTCCAAATTTTGGCTTTTAATATGGCTATAGGAAAATCACAATCATCACTATTGTATAATAGTCAGTCCAAGTCTTGTATTTGACAAGCTATGGATGGAGTCATAATTGATATGCAGAAGTGAACTACGCTAACAAAATTTCTGGAGAAAAAAGCTTTGATGCCTTCAATCATGGTAATTGAATCATAATTCAAATCATGAATCCATAAGCCAATAAATGAATCATTAATTGTAAATCGTATTGAATCGTACCATTTAGTTGTACACTGAAAAATAGTTAAAATATATCCTATAAAAATTGTATTCCATAAAATTATGCTCAAATAGTAAGTTTAAACCATGAATTGACTCAAATTGAACCGTAAGTCCCGTAAAATAAAATCATAAGTCATAACTTAGTAACTATCTAACTAATAACTTGTATTTTAGTTAATAAAAAAAAAAACTCAAGTAATCAGATCCTAAACTATTCTTCTTTTTATTCATGGTGCCTAACGTCATCACTATCACTATTATCTTTGGTGTCATCCTACATCACCCTTCATCCTCTGCTTCCTCAGTATCACCCATCTAGTGTCTGGTTCAACATTATATAGTATTTGATACTTTATTTTTTCTGCCAATTTTCCCTATTATTAATATGCATGGTACATGCCTAGTATCACTAAGGTCTTGGGCTAGTTTAGTGAATTTCTTTCCATCCCACTTGACCCAAGAGGTTAGAAACTCAGCAGCAAGGGGTAAATGCCACAAATTATGTCACAGCATCGGTAAGGTTGTAATATCTTAAGATTTAAATTATAATCTCATTGAAATCGTAGAAAATTTAGATCTTACATAGAATTGGGATTGTAAGAAATACTTAGGGAACATATGATTATAAGATCTTATGATTTATGCATTGTTTGGTAAGAGGGAAGAGGGAGGAAAATAAAGGAAATTGTGGAGGGATTCTATAGTTCCTCTGTTTGGTATGCCTAAATAGGAGGGAAAAGAAAGGATTAGGAAGGAAAACCACTCTGTGGGACCTACTGATTTTGTGTCCATTCCTTGGTGGAATGAAGATAAGAAACTAATGCAAGGTGAGGTATGCATTGTAGTGGCACTATAAACAGTGTGAGTCCTAAGTTTATTTTATTTTTTTCCTTTTTGAATTGGCAAACTTTGTTGGAGGAAGGAATTGGTGGGACCCATGTTGTATTATTCAATAAAAAATAATTTAATTGTAAGTTATTATTAGTTTAATTATAAATAGACAATAAAAAATTAAGAGAAGTAAAAGGCATACTTATATTGATATAAACAAATGGACATGATATGTACGATATTTATGGTAAATATATTTTATGAGATAGAAGATAATAAAGTAATTTTACATCTGATTTACATATATGCCTTTCCTTTCTTTCATGAAACCAATAAGGGAGGGACATGTCTTTACAACCTTGTATATAGTTAATTGATCGGTGAACTTGAAAAGTTGATACCTTTTGCATTTAGAAATATATGTTACTAGATAAGTGTTAAATTATTTTGATCGCCTACTTTATAAAAGGAGCAAACATAGAAATAATTCACGTCAAGTCATTTTATGTGGCTAATATATGCTGTTATTCTAAGCTGAACAGCAATTAATGTTGTGAAAAACTATTAAGTCTGTTTTTCATGATTATTTGTCTTATTTTGTAATCCATTTGAGTTTTGAGGATATCTTGCCCTCTAGCACTTTGTTCCCTCTAACATTGATATTTCTTTTTCTATAGTTATTTAAGTAATTTGGCATTAGTTCTTCCTTCTAGTTCCCATATAGCCTTCTAGATATTTTATACCTTATCTTTAGAAACATGGATATGAATTAAGTGGCTTTTTGAAAATTATTTCATAAATAATTTGTTTCTATATTTTGTATTGGATCAGTTGTAGTATCTGAATTGCTCAAGATTTCTTGTGTCAAAATATATAAACTTAATCTGTCGATATGTATCTAAATTATATGGTCCTTTGAAATCCAATAGTTTGATTTCTAGTTTACTTGGAAAGTTATAAATTGAGGAAATGAGTTCCTAAATTTTAAATTAACATTTGATTTTAGTTGTTACTTAGGAAAGTATATCAATTCTGAATACTTTGGTGGATTGTAAATTTGCAAGGTGAGATGGCTAAGTAAGTTGTTCAAAGTTGAAACTGAAGTTTGTAGGGAACACTTTCTAATAATTGAAAATTTTCCATGGCACCTATGGCTTCTGTCATATATCTCATGACATAGGAGGATTTTATGGTTCTCAAGTATTTGGAAACTTTTGTAGTTGGCCAAGAATAAAGTGTAATGAATTCTAAGTTGTCCTAAACCTTGTCGACTCATTTTCTGCTTGAATCCACTTTCATGGTAAATTAAAATCATTCATTTCTAAATCCTGCCCCTTGTCAAAAGATTGTCCTTGTTGTCTTTGAAGATTTTAGTGCCTCAGTAAAATTGCCATATCTTATTAAGGGGTTAATTCAAATGACAAGTGACAATAGAAACAAGAGTGTCAAGGAAGTGAAGTTAAATGGACCTATAATTTTTGTGAATCATTATTATTTTGATTTCAGATCTCATTATGGTCCTTCTGTAAGCTGTGTTGGTCATTCGGCTTCCATGCAATTATAACCAATTAACCATGCATATTGCATAGTACAAAGTTATCTATGGTAGACAGTAATTTCCATATTGAGATGTGTCATGCGATTTAATGATTTTCAATGGGATTTAACTTACAGAACAACAATATCCTAGCCCTTTGTTGTGTTTATAAATGAATTTAGACACTGAAATGTCAGAACATCGATGTTATAGGTTGGGTGGTATAGGTGTTCATTTAGTTTTACAGTCACCATGCCCATCCCCTGCCTTACAATGCAATATGTGCACACCTTTGCAATCAACAAGTCCTATGTTCTTTCTAAGTTACCATTAAAAGAAGATTTTGTTTTTATGCATGCATGCTAATGAGTTGACCAAATATTAAATGTCCATTGAAGAATACAAATGTCAGATTTTTCTGAAGTAGTATTGAGCTAATAAAATTAACACTCTTGGTTGCTTTCAACTTTTAGATCAACAACAACGGAAGGGGAGTTAGACTTTTCCTTGGATGAAGGGCTGGGGGTTTGTATCTTTGCTAATTAATTGTCATCCTGTCCCATGTATAAGTTGTATGCTTGTGTTAAGTGCTTACTCACTACTCCTTTTGGTATAAGGCTTTTTTAAAATTTGACTACTAACATAAGAACATAAAAAGCTTGAGTGTAGATTTTAAAATTTTGAATGTTGGGAAACTGCTAATAATATAATGTAGATGCTCATTCCGATTCAGCTGGGATTCTTTTCAAAGCCATGCCTCCAACTACATTTTTGCATATATATATATATATATATATATATTATGTATATCTCTAAAATCATTTTTTATTTGGCACCCAGCCAGGAGATAGCTGATGGAGTTAGCAAGTCAACTCAAGCTTTGCAAGCAGCTGAAGCTGGAATTCGACAGATTGGCTCGCTGGCACACCAGCAAACCATATGTATGTGCAATATGTTTGTTGAATACCCTGTGTTCTCTCTTCTGTTTTATTGCGCCGTTTAATCTTATTTTTGGCTTTTATAATTGATTTTAGTTACAGCATTTAGCAGCTCTTCTACTCATCTACATACATATGAAAAGAGAAACAAAAAGAAATGGGAAGGGATGGACAGTCAGAATATCTCTGTTTTCCTTTTAGTATGTTAAGACTTTTCTTGGTTTAATAGCGGAAGCTGAACATGCATTGCATCAGAACTATGTTTACATTGTCTTTTTTTAATTTTTCTCTCCCCTTCTCTCTCTACTCTTTGTATGATATTTTCTGTCAAGAAATTGAGTCTTCATTTTCACAATTTGAATCAAATAGAAAAAATATATTTTTTATTTAAGTGGTTCCATCAATCACTGTAATTTCTCTTTTTTATCTTTTACTAGGAGAAAGTGAATTTGAAAATCTCATAAGCACTCACCCTTTGTGTATTGCAAATGAGTTTTCTTTATATCTATTCATTTGAAGTATTTTATTTTTATTGTAATTATTGAAAAAAAAAAACTTTATTTTGGTCATGGAAGGATAATGCCATTATCAATTTAGTACACCATATACACTGCTGTATTTGAAAATAAGATTTTGTTTCAACCGTATACAACATTTGATCCTCAAAAAATTGCATAATATAATAGTATCTATGAAAGGGTGAAATCCGAATGAAATCATACTTTTAGATATAAAGTGATACAAGCATTTCTGGAGTATCGAGTTGAAAATACAAAGATTCGAGAATCAAAATAAGGCTTTTGTGTAACTATATTTCATTCTGTTTTTGGCTTCACTAAATGATTTCATTTTTTCTCTTCCTGTTTTTATATATAGAGCATTGAATTTCAATTAACAGAAAAAACACAATACTAAGTGGCTTATGCAAGAAAAGTACTGCCTACATTGTAGACTTCCGTCTTTATGGATAGATGAGGAGACTGTGAAAAGGATCTTTTATTTTTATTGTTAGTCTGATTATAGTTTTATATGAATCAGCCATGATTCAAGAGAGGGCAAGCTTGCCCATAATATCTTTGCAACCTGTTGTTGCTGGGGCTGCGAGAAAGACTTCTAGAGCAGTTGGCCGAGCCACAAAGACCGTCATGAATATCATTTCTAGAAGGGAAGGCACAACAGAAGAACATGATGATAGTGGAGTGAATATGGAAGATTTCTGATGATTTCATTGTCCACTAGAGTTATTCTGTGCATATTCTTTTTGCCCTTTGATATATATAGTGTAGGAGGAGGATATTTATAAACTGAACTAAAACTTTTATGTTAAATCTGAAGTTCCTTCTATGTCAAAATGTACATAAATAGCCCCTAACTTATCAAGTAACTTTGTCTGTTGAAAATTGTTAATTGCTTAAAATTTATGAAACACAAGGCACTCCTGTGTCTATGCCGGACATGTGTTAATGTTTTAACAAAATATGCGATAGTATTTATTTATATTATCATGTTCACGCTGTGTCTTTTTTTAATTATTATTATTATTAAAGACAACGAAAGTTAGGAGAAAACATTAAAAAGACCTATTTTGAAAAGAATGAAGAAATAAAAAACTTGACAAGAGGAAGTCTGATGCTGATTGCGACAGCATTAATCGTCTTGAGGGGAAGCTGCTTCCAATGTTATGAATATCATGTTCCAACATTCGAATTGAGCGATCATTCTTGAAATGCTTATTGAGAATATTTTTTTCAGTGGCAAGAAAATAACAGAAGTTGCACCGGAGTGACTTCAGCCGAGCTTCCTCAGAGGAGCGGAAGCATAGTTCTGGTGCATCGGAGGAAGAAAATCTTATTATCAAAGGTATGCTTTTTAACAAAAGTCTAGTGCCGGATGAAATTATTATTCAACTAAATGTGATGAATTATTCTGAGGTTCCTGGAGCACCTTCCTCCTTTGGTTGCCCATATTGAAGTAGTCCAACGCACATTGACTAATAGAAGAAATTGAGGAGAAATGTGAGCTGAAGTGTGAGTATTTGCTAAGAGCATAACAATTCTCATGAAGCATTCACTTAATTAGATGAAGTGCATTAATCGGACTGGGTTTCTCTCCTTTATGGACCACCTTGTTGCAAGTCAACCAAATTACATAGAAGACCATAAGAATACAACACATGTGGAACTCAAAATGAATTGAAGTCCTCTTTCCATGTTTGAACCAAGTTATCAACCAAATAACAACATCAGGATCTTCTAGCTGATCTATTCAAAGTGAAAGGGGCAAAGCAATCCAAATTGTTCGCACAAACGAACATATAATGAAAATATGATTCATTGACTCCAACTCAGCATGGCAAAACCAGTATTTCAATTCCACATTGAGATGGTGCCGATTAAGAATGTCACTTAAAGGAAGCGCTTTATAAGGAGACACCAAGAAAACAAGAGAATTCTATAAGGTAGTTTGATGCACCATAGCTCCTTCCCAGTGAGTGAAAACATTATGAGCATCCTATTGTATATTCAAGGTAAGAATTTTGTAACCATATCTATAGTATAAACCCCAGATGTGTTGCCTTCCCAAGTAAGAATATCATATTGATTGGAGGAGAAGATAGAGGTGGATAGAATGGAGTTAGCTATATCATTTCTATAAAATTGTCAAAGAAATTGCTCATTCCATTCCCAATATGTAGAATAAGGTCAAACACCTTTGAAATATTAGTGGATTGATCTATCTACATAGTCTATCAATATGGATGATTAATTGGCATATCACACCCCTTTACTTATATAACATCCCAAATAATAACTCTCATTCAGTAATAGAAACAAAATTACCTTGTTAAGATAATAATTAAACCAATTAACAAGGGAAGGACCTAATTGAAATGTTTTGGTATAAATAAATGTAAAAGTGTAATTTTTGCAAAGTTGCAATTCATGTTAAAATCAAATTTAGAATTATCAGAGGATCCAAAAATCATGATTAGGGGATTTTATGCAATTTTAGATTTGAATACCACTAAAGGATACAAAAATGTGAATAAAAGGTAAAATGTTTAATTTTCACCAAATAATGTTGTTTATCTGATTTTTTCACCCACCGTTTAGCCAAGTGGGGAACAAATGGACACTTCATTATCTTTTCCATTATATGCACAAAATGAAAGAAAAATAAGGTGCAAAAATGGTGGAGAAAATGGTAGAAGAAAAAGAAATATAGAAGTTGATTTTTCAAGGTAATTTCTTTACTTTTAGCACTCATGGTAGAAAGAAAAGTTGTAGAGCTCACTTGAAGCTATTTAATGATCCAAATATTTTCTCCTATAATGGATTTTGACTTAGATGCAGTGAAGGATTTGACGGATTCAAGTAGGAAAAAGGTGAAGCAAAAGAAAATATAAGCTTTCTTATAAAAATTTCTTAAAAAGTTTATAGAAATTTCAAGTTAAAATAGATTCTCCATGGCTAAGACCATAAAGTTTCAGTTCTTTCTCACTATATTTATAGTCTAAAGACTTGGATGAAGAAATTTATCCTTATGACCTAGGTGAAATTCTAGCTAGAAAGTATAGATACAAAATGGAACTAAGTTGCCCAAGTGGATTTTTGATCTATTGGCACCTAGTAATGTAATAAAATATATTTTTAAGTAATTTATGATGCAATTTAGAATTTTAAATGGAGAAGTAAGTATGGTCAAAGCATGTAAACTAATAATAATGATAGTAATGAATCATATGTGTATATGGATTGGTTATTGTCAAAAGAGTTATAAAGAATTGAGTTTAAAGAGGAAATATTATCATTGCAACAAAAATCAAGAAAAAAATTACCTTAAAGTAGCAATATAACTCCTTCTCCATTCCTCATATGCTATGTGTATGCTTATGCTTAGTGATTACATATATGATGAATTTTTATGTTTTATGTTGCTATGAGTTAATGTATGATGTTGTAAGATCTCACATGGAGCTTTAATGGCTTAAAATTTATGTTATGTATGATGGCTTATAGGGTTTAGACATAGTAATCCTACCCCAAACATGGTATTGAATATGATATAGTCATTAACCAAAGTCAAATGTGTCAACTCTAGCATAATTCCATGACTATATTCATGTTATTATGTTGTGTACATAATATGAAGTGATCTATTAGGACTTTTTGTCTCATCATATCTCTAATTAATCATTTTAAGTTGATCTAGTAAGGATCAACAAAAAGAAATAGCCTCTTAGAACTTTTAAAGAAGCAAAGCCAAAGAGGCTTGGTTAGTTGGAAGCTATGGCACATTGATGTATATGACTGGAATTTAAGCATCAAAGATGTATTGTCATGTTACTTATTAAATACGATTATGTAGTACAAGACTTTCGTTGTATGTATATAAATTTCCACATGCATGAAGAAATGACCAACCAAGAATTCAAGCAAATTTTAATATATAATAGAAGGCTTCTTGAAACATAAGTATTAATGAATGAGGCTAAACTCAAATTTTAGTATGTTGAAACTCATTAAGTCAAATTTTAGTTTTATGATGATATAATTTTATGAGAAGAGAAAATGTGAAAAAGTAAGTAGATAACTCTGAAAATTATGATCTTTGGTGAAATTAATTTTAATATATCATAGTTTACCTATAACAAATTTCATCAAATTTTGAGTTAAGTAAGTACCCCTGTTGCTTGCTTAAAATATAAAGAATTATACAAAAAAGTTTTTCAAATATGTATGATGTTGGGTTACACTTGAAGGACTTAGTGGATAAATTTTTAGCTAAAATTTTATTTGCAAGCCCCTGGGGTACAAATAAAGTATTATGGAAACTTTCATGTCATTTGAATTTCATTTAAGAGGGTTTTGCACTAGAAATCAGTAACAAAATTTTGATTCAGCATAATTCTATACAGTCACAATCATGGATTTATTTTTATAAGCAAATAAACAAATTTTAAACTGAAATTTGGTGATTCAATTAGCTATCATGATGTTCTATTTGGTTTAAAAATTTCACATTTTTCGGAATGTCCTAAAATTTATTATGAATTTTTAAAAGTTGACTAGTTTACTATATGAATGATACCACCGAATTAGAATTTGTCCTTTTTATTCAACTATTTTCCGCCAAGTTTCCTTCATTCTATTTTTATCACTGAATTGTGAACACTATGACTAATTACGTAAAGGAAGTTACTTATGGTGTGACAACCTGTTTGCCAACAAAGTCTCCTAGTAATGAGCTCTTGGAATTTTCAATTCCTTCCCACATCCAAGAAGCATTAGCTCTACGAATGAAAACTCCCTGCCAAGAAGAATGACAATATTTTTTCCTGACAGTCTTAGAGAAATAAGAAAAATTGCTTAAATCCACAACTCTCAGGGAAACATTAAGAGGATGAATAGATCTTATATTGAGTGCCTTATTATCTTTACTCTTAATAAGATTTGCCCATTCAGAGAGATGCATTCTGGTTAAAGTATTTGTGGAACCCCAGAAGAAATTTGCTATTTTAGTATCTATTAATGAGAAGTATTTTTTTGGTAGGTAATAACAAGACAATGGATAAATGACACTAGATGATAACACAAACTTTATCAACATAAGTCTTCTTGCTTACTTGTGAAAGTAATCTAGATTTCCAGGATGTTAGACGCCTAACTACTTTATCTACAAGATCCTGAAAAATCTTGGTTCTATGTTTGCCAGAGTCAATCCAAGCATCATGATATTTGCTTGTTCCACACGTCGGTTTAACTTTGAAAGTGCGAGCTAGAAGCTTCTTGATTTGATGAGGAGTATTAGGGCTGAACACTAGAAGGGATTTGGGGAAGTTGATATTAAATCCTGACATTCTGCAAAAAAAAAAAAAGTCCAAAGTTTCCTTCACTATGCTACATATCTTCGTACTCATTTCAAATAATAAGATATTGTCATCTTCGTACATCAAGTGAAATATAGCTTCAACCCCTATGCAAATCTTAATTCATTTCCATTTTTTTTTTTGTTGCTCTTTCTAATAGATTAGGCAAGAAAGAATATTTAAACAAATGATATAAAGAAGGGGCAAAGAGAATCTCCCTAGCGAAGACCTTGTTTGGGAAAAATAATCCTTGAAGGTAAGTCACTAACAAGAACTTGATAAGAAACTGTACTGATGCATCGCATGATCCACTGAATCCAAGTTCCAGGGAAATTCATACATAGGAGGATTGCATGGAGGAATTTTCAGGAAATTTTGTCAAAAGCTTTTGAAATATCTACCTTAAGAGCACATCATCTCTACACTTTTCCTTTTGGATATTGCAATTTATGCATTGCCTTGGCCGCAAGTAAAATGTTATCTGAAATAAGACAACCTTTTATAGCACTCTGATTAAGAGCAATGATGTCTACTAAAATGCTACATAATTTGTTACAAAGAACTTTGGAGATTATTTTAAAACTACACTACAAAGAAAAGTGGCTAATCATTTTTATGAACAAGAGTAATATAAGAATGACTAAGGCTCTTCGGTAAAAAAAAAAAAAAAAACATTGCTGAGGAAGGAAAAGACCATGCTACAAATTATTGGACCCACTATATCCCAGTAAGATTGGACAAACCTCACAATAAATCCATTAGCCCGTGGTGCACTTTCATCCGAGAGAGAAAAAACTGCATTTTTAATTTCAGTTTGAGAAAACTCACCTTGGAGATAATTAATATGATCCTAAAAAAGGACAAGAATGTTAAAATTACATAGCAAATTTTTAATGGTCTCAGAGCTCATGTGATCATGGATTGCATAGACTGAATTGAAGTAGTTATAAGCCAACTCTACTATATGTTTTCTATCCTTAACCTAATTTCCTAGATCATCTTTCAGAGAAATGATATAATTGGCAAGTTTACGTTACAATGCCAAAACATGAAAATATTTTATGTTGCAATCACCACAAATAAGCCAAGCTTAACGAGCTCTTTGAACCTACAAAATTTCTTCAATCATAAAAGAACTCAACTTGTTCTCTAATGGTTTTCTCTCTATGCACCAAATCCTCATTTGAAACATAATTCTAAAGCCTTTGTAATTCAGTTTCAAGAGATTTAATTTTGCTAGAGATCATAACAATCAATGAAGAGCTCTAATGCCTTAAAGAAGTTAACATGGAATATAGCTTCCAATACACAACAAAACTAGCAAAGCCATTTATCTGTTGTGACCAAGAAGACTTAACCACATCCCGACATTGGGGAAATTCAAGCCAAAAAATTTCAAATCATTTTTGTCTTCTCTTGTTGAAATCTTGCCTTTTAAAAAAAAAAAAAAGACAATAGGTAATTGATCAAACGAATGAAAATTACGATGAGTCCACAAGAGAGTGTATATACAAGTTATATTGATGATGGACATACCCTATTGGTGTGACATTGTTAATATAATTCTGTGGAGTAAACACATTTGCTAATCATTAGCAGTATTTTAATCCAATGCCTTCATTATTTCTTATGTCCTATCGATATGAAAACGGTGGATGCATTTTGTTATTTCTCTTTATGACCAAATCATTAGTACATATCAGTTTTCTTTCTTGATTTGTTATAATCCAAGACTTTAAGTGGGATTATAAAGCACATCTTGATGATACAGTTGCATAAGTTGAATTTTGTAAAGGAAATCTTGTTTTATGATTATGTTTCCGAGACATAATTAATATTTCTTGATTTTGTTTCATTAGCTTTCGTGTTCCAGCAACTGTCTGTGGTGAAAACTCTGAATGGGACAAATTATGATGACTAGCATGAGTCCCTTAATATGTACCTGATCATCTCCAAAGAGGATTTGGCCATGAGAAATCCAAAACTAGCAGATCTCACTATTAAGTTTAGTGCTGTTGACAGAACTTATCACAAGCAGTGGTATGAATCCAACAAGATCTATTTAACGGTCATAAAATATACTATTGAGAAAACAATTAAACAGAACATTCCTGAGAAGGACACCACTGTGGAATACCTTAAGGCTGTGAGTGAAAAGTTCAAAAAGTTCGACAAGACGCAGAAAGTGTATTATCTTTCGCTACTAGATAACACTCATTATGATGGAGTGACTGGTGTACGCGAGCACATGATGAAGCTGGTGAATTACTTCAACAAGCTGAAATATCTAAATATGGACTTGGGTGAGAGTTATCTTGTCTACAAAGTCTTATAGTCTCTTCCGACAGAATATAGGGTTCTCAGAACCATATACAACTCACAAGAAGCTGAATAGACTGTCGATCAGATAATGTCCATCGTGACTCAAGAAGAGAAGTCATTAAAGAAATCAAATTCACATGGTCATTCAATGAACTACATTTCTCATGCTTCGTCAAACAAGGCAAGAAATGAGAAACTTAAAGGGAAAGAAACCTGAGGGCAAGCCTAATAGTAAAAGTTCTTTGAGATCAAGAAGAACAATAAGAAGAATAAGGGTCAAAAGAAGAAATTTAAGGGTGATTGTAATTACTATAAGAAGCCTAGCCACAAGATCTCATATTGCCTTAAGCTGAAGTACAAATGTGAGAATGAAGGTATCTTTCCTAAAAATGCCCCTAGCTCTAGTTTGTTTTAAATCCAATAATCTTGAAACCTTTATGGACACTTAGTGGTTGGATTCTGGAGTGACTGTTCACGTAACTAATTCCTTGCAGGGGCTCAAAGACAGGAGGAGCCCAAGTGAGAGAGAAAAGACCATTCTAAGAGTGGAAAGAAGTGCAACTGCAGTGGATTACATAGGAACTGTAGTTTTGAACTTGTACTTTGGACATACTTTAACTTTAAATAACGTTGTCTATGTACCATCTTCAAGGAGGAATCTGGTTTCAAGTTCTGTGTTAAACAAAGATGGATATTCCTTTTGGCAAGGAAATGGCAGAATTGATGTTTATTTTGATTCAGTCATTGTTGGAACTGCTAGATTAATGAGCGATTTATATTGCTTGAATGCGAATGTTTGTTCAGATTCCACTTCTATGGCATCAATTAATGCTGTCGTAGGACACAAACGCCGAAGAATTGATGAGAACTCTTCCATGTTATGGCATCGGCGTTTGGGTCATATCTCAAAAGAGAGATTGGAGAGAATGGTGGGACAAGGAATATTACATAACCTAAATTTTTCTGATTTTGAATCCTATATTGACTGCATTAAGGGAAAACTTCTCGCAAGAGCTAGGAAGAAAGGGGCTAATAGATTTAAGGCTATTTTGGAATTGATCCATACAGATATTAGTAGACCCATTACTCCCTCTGTTATGGGCAATTACAAATATTTTATAACCTTTATAGACGACTATTCCAGATTCGGCTAGGTTGATCTGTTGCATGAAAAATCAGACTCGTTAGATGCCTTTAAAGCATTTAAGGTTATCGTTGAATTAAAATCTGGAAAGGTAATCAAGAGTGTAAGATCATATAGAGGTGGAGAATATTATGGAAGGTATACTAAAACTGAGAGAAACCCTGGACCGTTTACCTTATTCTTACAGAAGCAAGGAATTGAAGCTCAGTATACTATGTCTGGCACTCCACAACAAAATGGAGTTGCTGAGAGGCGTAATCGCACCTTGATGGACATGGTCAGAAGCATGATCAGTCACTTTTCGTTGCCAGAATTTCTGTGGGGTGATGCCCTTAAGACAGCAGCCTATGTCCTGAATCAAGTTCCAAATAAGTCTGTTGAAAAGATACTATATGAGCTTTTCACTTGTAAGAAGCCTAGTCAGAGGCACTTTCGCGTATGGTGTTGTAGAGCAAAAGTGAGACCCTATAATCTGTAGCTCAAGAAACTTGATTCTAGGACTATTAACAGATTCTTCGTTGGATATTGTTCAGGATCCAGAGGATGTAGATTTTATTGTCCCAGTCACACTACCAGGGTCATTGAATTTGACAGAGCCTTCTATTTTGAGGATGACTTAGACAATGGGAGTGGTGTCCCTAGAGTAATTAACCTGCATTGTGTGAATACCATCTTACCTATGTCATCGTTATCATCTCTACTTGTAGATCATGATATTAGATATGACACCCTTGTTGAGAATCCGATTAATCCTATTGTAGAAGCTCCTATAATTGATATAAGAGAACCAGCTCTTAATTTGAGACGATCACAAAGGATTTGTAGACCTGCAATTTCAGATGACTACATAGTGTACTTGCAGGAATTTGAGTCAAACATTATTGATGGCACAAATCTAGTTTCTTATGACAAGGCTGTGTCAGGATCTCATTCATCTGAGTGGTTGGAGGCTATGAATGATGAGATGTCCTCCATGTCTCGTAATCATGTATGGGAATTAACTGAGTTACCAGATGGTTGTAAACCCGTTGGTTGCAAATGGGTCTTTAAAACTAAGAGAGGGGCCAATGGTGAAGTTAAAAGATTCAAAGCCAGACTTATAACTAAAGGCTATAATCAGAAGGAAGGGATCGATTATACGGAAACATTCTCACCTGTATCTACTAAAGATGCCTTCAGAGTTGTAATGGCTCTTGCTACACAGTTGAACCATGAACTTCACCAAATGGATGTCAAAACTGCATTCTTAAATGGTGATTTACTTGAAGATGTTTATATGACGTAACCTGATGGATTCACTAAGGCAAGGAAAGAACACTTACTGTGCAAGCTGAAAAGGTCCATTTATAGGCTTAAACAGGCCTCAAGACAGTGGTATTTGAAATTTGATCAGATAATCACCTCACTTGGTTTTACAGAGGACATTGCTGATCAATGTATCTATCAGAAATTGATAAAGACAACTTTATGATACTCGTTCTATATGTTGACGACATACTCCTGGCCAGTAACTCAATAACTATGTTGAATGAGGTCAAACACATTTTGCCATGCCACTTTGACATGAAAGATCTTGGTGAAGCCTCTTTCGTCTTGGGAATTCAAATTCACCGTGATAGATCTTATGGCACTCTTGGTTTATCTCAAACAACCTATATAGAACGAGTGCTGAAGAAATTTAACATGCATACTTGCGCTGCTTGTGCTGCACTTGTATAGAAAGGTGAAAAGTTGTCTAAATCATCTTGTCCCAATGATGATAATTCGAAAATTGAGACGAATAAGATTTCGTATGCATTAGCTTTTGGCAGTCTTATGTACGTTCAGGTGTGCACACAACCTGACATTGCTTTCGTTGTCAGTGTGCTTGGTAGATACCTGAGTAATCTTGGTCTTGATCATTAGAGGGCTGCAAAGAAAGTCATGAGGTACCTACAAGGTACAAAGCATCACATGCTTACTTTTAGAAGATTTGAGCCACTTGAAATTGTAGGTTATTCAGATTCTCATTATGCATCATGTGTGGATGATCGCAAATCCACTTCTGGATACATCTTTATGATGTCTGGAGGAGTTGTATCGTGGAAGAGTTATAAGCAATCAGTAACAGCTATCTCAACTATGGAGGCAGAATATATTGTTTGTTATGAGGCTACCCACCAGGCGATATGGTTGAGAAAACTAATATCTGGCATGCATCTAGTTGATTCTATATCACGACCTCTAACCATATACTGCGATAGTTTGTCTGCTGTCAGCTTTTCTCAGAATTATAGGAACTCCAGTTGCACTAAACACTTCAATGTTAAGTTCCTATTCATCAGAGAAAAATTGCTAAATCTCGGACTCGTTTAGTTCACATTCCTGGTGAACACATGTTGGCGGATCCGTTGACCAAAGGCTTGCCCGTAGAAGTCTTTAAAAATCATGTGACTCACATAGGCATTGTTGAAAATTTTGATGTAACCTTGGTTTACTAGGAGTCTGAATCAAATTCTTAAGGGATTCTGAATTATTATTTGACAATTTTGAATATTTCTTTTTATTCCATTCAATTTAGACAATGAAACTTATTTATGGAAATGTCAATATCACTTGATTCCCTATCCGTTTAAGTGATCTTTGTGTATAGTTTCACCACTGAATTTTGTATGGTTTATAAATATACACACATCCGTGTGTTTATATAAACATTATTATGCCTTAATAGGTATTCGTTTATTGATCTAATAATTTAATTAATGAAGCATGAGAAATGTAGTTCACTGAATGACCACGTGAATTTAATTTCTTTAATGACTTCTCCTCTTAAGTCATGATGGACATCATCTGATCAATGGTCCATTCAACTTCTTGTGAGTTGTATGTGGTTTTGAGAACCCCATATTCTGCTGGAAGAGACTATAGGACTTTGTAGACAAGATAACTCTCACCCAAGTCCACATTTAGAGATTTCAGCTTGTTGAAGTAATTCACCAGCTTCATCATGTGCTCGCGTACATCAGACACTCCATCATAATGAGTGTTATCTAGTAGCGAAAGATAATACGCTTTCTACGTCTTGTCGAACTTTTTGAACTTTTCACTCACAGCCTTAAGGTATTCCACAGTGGTGTCCTTCTCAGGAATGTTCTGTTTAATTGTTTTCTCAATAGTATATTTTATGACCGTCAAATAGATCTTGTTGGATTCATACCACTGCTTGTGATAAGTTCTGTCAACAGCACTAAACTTAATAGTGAGATCTGCTAGTTTTGGATCTCTCATGGCCAAATCCTCCTTAGAGATGATCAGGTACATATTAAGGGACTCATGCCAGTCATCATAATTCGTCCCATTCAGAGTTTTCACCACAGACAGTTGCTGGAACATGGAAGCTGATGAAACAAAATCAAGAAATATTAATTATGTCCCGGAAACATAATCATAAAACAAGATTTCCTTTACAAAATTCAGCTTATGCAATTGTATTATCAAGATGTGCTTTATAATCCCACTTAAAGTCTTGGATTATAACAGATCAAGAAAGAAAACTAATATGTACTAATAATTTGGCCATAAAGAGAAATAACAAAATGCATCGATCATTTCCATATCGATAGGATATAAGAAATAATGAAGGCATTGGATTAAAATACTGCTAACAATTCACAAATGTGTTTATTCCACAGAATTATATTAACATTGTCACACCGATAGGGTATGTCCATCATCAATATAACTTGTATATACACTCTCTTATGGACTCATCATAATTTTCAGACTCTTCCTTGATGATGGTAACTAAATTATCCAAAATTATAGGAAACTGAGTGACAAATGTAATGTAAATTTATTTATAAAATAGACATATCACAATGATTGGGCCCACGATAGGTGAACACACAATCATTAAGTGTATGTGATCCAAAGTTACAACAAATTCCTCAAATGGTTTATTCCCTTTCAAAGCATGTGCTTAAATCAAGAATAAAATATAATAATTAATACAAAGAAATTAATTATGATTTATTTATACATAATCAGGGAGAGTGAGCTAAACATATTGTCTTATATTATATCTAGTCTAGGCACAAATTTTCTCAAATTAAAACACCTTATCTAAATATTATTTTAAGGCCCTTAATTTTTTCAAAATTTCAAAACTCATATTTTTATGGCTCAAAAAATTCTAAAAAAATTACCATAATTTAGATCAAAACGAGTGGAGCTTATCCCCAAATTTTGGAGTTGATCAGACTAACAGTATGGCCACACGCGGCACCACATGCCAGAGGAGCGCGTGCTCTTTCTTCAACAAACGACCCGCCAGAGACCCGATAGGTACCATTTTTAACCCATTGGTTTTCACGTCCTCAGAGTGCGAGATTAGGTCCTTTTCGATCATCTTTTCACGATCTACAGTTTCCCGGTGGCTGTTTCGAATGAATCTATCCCAGTTTTGTGAAAATTGCATTGAAAATTTTTCGTTGGTTGGTTCGTCGATTTGAACGCGACTCACCAGTGGTGGGTTATGTCGGTTAAGGCTCGCTAGCCGCGCCAATGAACACAATATCAACGTTAAGTTTCATCGACAACTGATGAAGAACGCACCGGTGATCGAGTCTTGAGTTCACTGTTTTGTTTTTGTTTTCACTGATGAAGACGATGAATTTTGACAATTACCAAAAAAAAAATTGGACACAAGCAATAATTGGTTCTGATTATTGAATAATAATAATATATGAAACTGAAAATTTCATAAGCCCAAAATTAAAATTTTATCCGACGAAATAATCATAAAATTTCATAATCAGAAAACCATGGGCTCTGATACCATTTGAAAGCAAAATTAGAACATGTAATTAAACATGATCACAAATTGGGAGAATAAATAAAGTAACAATCTGACCTGATGAAAATGACATCGTTGATCTAAGTATTAGTTGAGTCTAACAAGTTCAACCACAATGCCCAAGAGCATTTCTCAAAGTATTTTGACGGCAAAGAGAGAATGACAAATTCAGTATATCAAAGTTAGGGCTTCAATGTGTTATTTATAGGGTTTTATTTTAATAATATAATTAATCAATATTATTAAAATAAAATCCTCCAGAATCTTTAAAACAATTTCATCTAATTATCAATCAAAATAAGCCTATTAAATCTCTCTCTGGGTAACAATCTCAAATTAGTAATCTGATAGGATGATTACTAATACTTTTGGACTATGAGTTAGATTTCTGCTCAGTGGACTTGTGAGTAATCGAATCCATCACCGATTATCCACATGTTAAAATAAAACTCAATCCATTCACAGTTTATAAATTATAACATTAATTGCCTAATTAGAATTAACAAGATACTAATCTAATAAAATAGTTAATACTAATCCATAAAATATTAAAATTATTCTAACAACAAAGCAATAGGTAAAATATTGATAAAAGTATAAGGGAAATTTTCCAGCCATTTATTATTGCAAAAGGCCTTATCATCAAGTGTTTACTAAACTAAATCCTGCCCCATTCTGTTATTGGACCAAGAAAACCACTATCCCTTAGGCAACAGATCAATAAGTGGACAACGATCTAAAAGATTCGCAAACTCATAGGCTCCTGGCATAGTAGTGCAGTTACTAAATTTGTCTCTGACCAAATGAACCTGGTTAAAATCTCTTATCAACAACCAAAAATATCTAAATAATATATCACAGTGCATGCAATCCACTCCTATAGTTTCTATCTATGAGCAAGTTTTGGAAAACAGTAGATTAAAGATATGAACAATTTTAAACCTTTCGAGTCAGTGGCACTGATATGAATCCAATGAGGATTGCTATCAATAATATCAACTTTAAACATGTTATTCCTTGCTAAAAAAATACCACCACTTTTCCCACAAGGATCAAAACCAGACACATTCAAATAGTCAAAAGAGACAATTTTATTTATTACTTTTTATATGTGTATCTCGGTTTAAGATAAATACAAGAAGTCAGGTCGATATTTATATACTAAGCTTTTAAGTTTCTGAACTATCGTGATTTTTCTTGGACCATATTAGTTTCAATTAAAGATGTTCATAACACTTAGGTAAGCTTTCAAAGGATAGTGTCCCAGACCCTCAGCCCAGAACTATCTTCATCTTCAAACTCTTCAGGGGATTCGGTTATTACCCAGAACTATCTCTTGTTTTTCATAAATTGTAGGGAAAAATTGTTCTTAAGCTTATGTAACTCTTGACTCAAATGATGAAACAGAGGAGCCTTGTCTTTTAAGTTCTATTTACTTCGAGGTGGATCACTGTTTGAGTTTAGAAAACAATCCTACGCCATCGGGCCATTAGAGCATAAAACGTATATTCCAAAAAACGTACTCCATGTCCTAATTTGATAATGGGCGGAACAATGAGTAACCCTGGACTTATAAAGTGTAAAATAAAATGTTGAGTAGTAGGGGCCCAAGCAATCTTGTTAGCATTTGGAGGCAAATAGATGAAATATGGAAAGGCCTAGCAAAACCTGTCGTGTGTTGGAAAACCACAGGGCCAAGGAAGCCTAGAAATGGACTGCAGATCCACAAATCTAACAAAATAACCCTGCATAAGACAAATTGATTCTCTTGGATAGTTGCTCGGTATCTTCCAGCCAAGAATAAAAGGACAATGATGCTGTAGACAGAAGAGACGGGAACTCCAAGGATATCTAGTGCAGACAAACTTTAAAAGAAGACACTTCCTTAGGCTGACAAAGTAAGGATTCCAACTCCAGAAATTTTGAAAAATAGAAAATGATCATTACAACAATGTTCACCAAAAGCTTCTAATGATTGACAAAGATGTGACAAAAAAGGAATCTGAGCCATCAGAATCACTACCCACAGATAAAAGGTCTTCAGTAATGTGGCTAGATATAGGATTCTCTTGGATAGTTCCCTCAGTAGACAATCCAGTGGGAAATGGACAAACTAAAGGATTATTAAATAGTTTAGTGTGTTGAATTCAACTGCCACCACCTTCTTCCATTATATCTGTCGACGATATCAGGGGACATGGAATACAAGCTGGAGCAACTTTCGTCATGTCAGGGCCTTCAGAATAATTAAATTGCATCTCAAGCTCAGGGGCAAGACAAAAATTGTAATGTCATTAGATGAAACTACAACATCCACATTCATCAGCGCAATAATTAATTGCCAAGGTCAATATTATACAAAGCATGAGGATGATTACATTCAGTGAATGAAGGGACAGCATGTGCAACAGTATCGGAAATAGTTCATTGGTAGTGTCAAAAAAATTCATTATCCATAGCAGGGTTATTAATATTGTCGGGGTTAGGAATATTTGTTAAGCAATCTCCATCAAAAGTATTAACTGGGGAGTTATCAATAGGTTTTTCAGAAAGAGAATATATAAGGTCATATGATGAATCTTCTCCTAAATAATTAGATAAGCTACATGAAAAAGAGTTTGAATGAGCACTGATCATATTTTTTGGTCGCATAGGTACATGACCATGGAGAAAGAAGGCTTCAGGTAATTTATCATGAAAAAATTAAAGACCCCCTCAGCGGTTTCAGTCCAGCGGATTTTAGTAGTAACACATAAAAGAGTTTTTTTTTTCTTTTCAATCCCACTGCATCAACTGGAACCAAGGGAAATCTAAAATCTTTCACAAAGTTTATGCCAAATCTTCTATTAATACGTTCTTTTAGATGATTCTAGCCCTCTAAAACCTGTTGCAGTGTCCATCCATAATCCCTGGCAATGAGCCGAATCCTTAGACACTTTTTACATATTCTAAAAATCCGCTCACACCAGCATTCATTCCAAACTAAAATAACTTTAATGAGAATAACAAAGAGGTCATACCGGGGCATCACTGTTTCTATGACGTCTCTTTCTTCTGCAGCTGATTACTGACCCCAAAAACCCTAGCAATGGAGCAAAAAAATCTGATCTTTCATGCTAATTACGAAGTCTGTGTAAGGAAATTAAAAGAATGCCACTTTTATAGTGCAATGTTGAATGTTGTCTCGTGGTTTAGGAGAAGAGCAAAATGGTTTTGCTCGGTATCTTCTAGATTTTTCTATTCTGTGTATTCTTATATGAATTTGGGGTAGAAAGCCCCATTAGGAATATATAAGGCATCTATTTTTTTTTTCTTTTTTACTTCTTTTCTTCTAACGTAAAAATTAAAATAACATTCAAAGACTTAACTGATCCGTTCTCAAGTAAGTTTAGGTCCAATTCTATGATTCGTGAAAGTTATGTTCAATTTAATACTAAATTTCACATAGAAGAGTATCATTTTTAATATTGATTTTTCTGCTATAAATTATCTTGTGATAAGTGATCCTATTCATTTGTTAAAAGTTGTAATTAAATTTATCAATAACTTGTTTATAATAAATCAAATTTGATCTGGGTAGAAAAATAAATTATGAAGTGTATATAACATTATCAACAAAATAGATAAATCAGTTTAGTTATAACTAGATGTATAATGGTGTGTATGGAGTGATGATATGTGAAGGTGAGAAGTTTGACCACTGGCTAATGATTAAGGTGTGTCATGCCTTCTCCCTGCAAGGTAGATTTTTGGATTTAGATTTGGTAAATTTAAAATTTTAAATGCATGTAAATTTAATAGAATTTGAGTTGATAAATGAAAATTTAATGATACAAATTTTAAGAAATTGTTAAAAGTTATGTTATATGTATTGAAATTCAAACCATTTAATAAAAATTTAATGATCTAGATCTCTTTAAATACAATAAATTTGAATTCTCAAATGCAGAGAATTCTAATTCGTGGATTTTATGGAATTTTCTCTCTTGGGACTAGGAGAAATTATTTCAGATATTAAACCATAAGGTAATACAAGTGAACGAATAATTAATTCTAAATTGAGTTTTAATAACTATAATAACTTATTAAATTACCTCAAAATTCTCATATATTATAATAGTAATTTATTATTATACACAGATAAAAAATACAATTGTTAATAATATTTACTATAATTGAAATTTTTGACAAATAATGACATTGTATTGAAAAAAAAGAGGTTTTTATTAGTTATGGAGTATTTATTATACATAATAAATTATTCTTAATTAATGAAATTAATCAACGATGATTTATTATACCAATTACTAATAATAATAAATGTTAATGAACTAATTTATTAAAAAATAATCATTCATTATGTGCCATCTATGCTCCTTAACTAACGTCTTAAGACACTTGTTTAAAAATATATAATATTTTTTGTTTCTACTCTGTAAAATAGTTAAATTTTTTATGCTTGTGTGCGTGTGTGTATATATATGTTATAGAAATATATTAATCTCTTCTACTTTTTGTATTTTAAATGTTCTCAAATGAAATTTTGATATATAAAATAACTATATTTATTATGGTAATTAAAATTAATAAAGTAATATCCTTCATTGTTAACCAAATTTGGCCATCTCTTTAGAAAAATTACTAAATATTTAATTAAATTCGGCAAGTTTAAATGACAAATTTGAATTTTCTAAAATGTAAAATTTATAATGTAAAAATCAAAAGAGAAGAGGGAGTAAGTGAAAAATGAAAGAAGTGGATTTCATATGCGCATATACTCTTTATATACTTTAGATGTGCATTTCAACACATCTAAATTATTATATTGAATATTGAAATTTAATTTAAATAATATCTTATATGCTGATATACTATATATAGATATTAAAATGTAATGAGATATCTAAACTATTTTAAATTTCATTCCATTTAAAAATTATTCATCGTCAATACACACAATTAATACCATTATAAAAAGTTGCTTTTATGTTTTGCAATTCTCTAAAATTATATCTTTTATGTTATTGTGAATCATTAATATAGTGTCCAAATATTATTAACAAATTTAGTGTCTAAATAATCTCACAAAAGAATAAAGAAAAATCAAAAATAAAAATTTTATAAGAAATAGACACGTGAAAAAATGACCTCAATGCATACAAGAATAAAGAAGCATACAAGAATGAAGAAGCCTAGATTAAGTGTACTATTAATTTATGCCCAAGATTTTTGCTTTTATATTGCTGTAAAATTTTGACTTGCAAACTTATCGAAATGTACCCTTAAATATGGTAACACTTATATAGAAATGGAAGTCTCTTAATGAAATTTTAAACTATCACTTCAGCACACTACCTTATGTTCAATGCATGCAACCTTATACATGTTTTCTTTCTCTCTTTTTTTCCTTAATTCTATATTTATTAATTATAATCTTTCTTAATTTTTGGCTTTCCCTTAAATAGTTATTTACTTATTATAATTAGACTGATTAATTTGCTAACTCTCGTGCCAAAAACCCAATTCATTTAGGAGTTATGAAATGTCTCAAATGCCCTTAAAGTTAGTCATTTGTTGGCAATTTAGTAGCGGCCACTGGTAATAAAAGTGTCAGCTGATGGCAATTGGTAAATGTATTGGTGCTTCACCTCATAAAGAGACAAAGAAATTCAAAACCTGAAACAACAATATTTATATTCATCTCCTCCCTCACTTGACATGTACTTTTACAAGACTAAAGAGTGAAGAGAGCTAAATGACTCATTCCAACCAATCGAACCAGGTTCTCATTTATCTTTCCCTTCTCCTTCCTTTGCATCTCTATTTGTATTTTGTGCCAATGGCAATGCCAAGTACCACTCTTTTCTTTCTTGTTTTACATTAGTGACGGTTTGTGTCGTCTTTATCTATTGACACAACCTCTTTATCTTTTTCATTTGTGAAATATAGAAAAATCACTTCAAATTTGTCATCACTTGGGTATCACTGTGGTTTCATAGTTAAAAACAAAATTACGACTTCAAGTTTGTGTTTTTTATTTAATGCAAGCATGGCGACTTTTCAAGTATCTCAATTCACCTTAGAATTTTTGCTTTTGTTTCTATTTTTTAGTTATATCAGTATTTTTTTTAACATGAACATGAATTAAAATAGACCACATACTATCTTTTCAAGTGTCTCAACAATATCTTATAAAAATACAAATTCTTCATCTTTTTTATCATATCAATAAACTTGTGCTTATATTTTGCTTTTTTTTTTTCTCCAACATGAATATATTTTTCAGGGGGCTTGGATTGTTCTTAGGTTCTCTTCCTACATGGCTGTAATGGTAGTAAGTTTTATCTGAGAGATATGTTTACATTATGAAATTGTTCCTGTATAAATTTCTCTTATATATGAAAGTCTAGGTGATATTCTTGTTATATTGGAATACCTTGCTCTAATGGTTTTGGATTCTTAATGCTAGTTTGCTGCAGTATGTTTGATTATTGTTTATTTGTTGACAAAAAGTACAGGATATGGCTAAAAGAACCAAAAATGCAATTTGAAATTGAAATTTATGGTTATTAAGATAATCTCAGTTCAAGAAAACTTTTATATTCTGTTATGAAAAAAAAATAACTTGGGTAATAATTTTGTCAATTCTAACGAGATGGAAGTTGTCTATTTATTTAAAAATTAAGAGGCAATACATATTTATTTTGTTGTCTGGGAAATTCAATGTTCTTTTTAATTATTTTATTAATTAGTTTCTCACAATTAAGATTTTGATAATACTCAAAGAAAAACGACACAAAAGATGGTACAAATGAAGATGAATCAATCGTCTCACATTGGTGATGGCTTGGTGATCAGAGCTCCTCTAAAAGATCCTCATGGCTCCAAGGAAGAAAATTATATAAAGCTTATTATCTCTTTCTTTTTTGACCTTTGATAGTCTCATTTTTAAAATTTGATAGCTAAAATGAGAGAATCTGAATTTGATAAAGGATTCTATTTCTCATGTATGTCACTTAATTAGCTAGTGCTTTAATTAGTAATATTGGAACAATCTGTTCTTAATTATTGTCATTTTGTAAACCAAAACAAAATAATCTTTTACTCCATTAGTGTGGGTTTTTGCATCTCTTTAATAGATTCAGCTCATATATAGACTTTTTTATAAGAGTGTCAATTACATTGTCATAAATCATAATTAAAGAAGATGTGATTAAAAAGTGCCTACTTTCAATTAGTGTTAGAATAACTTATTTTTATTATTATTTTGAAAACTCAAAAGAAAAAAAGGGAAAAATTACATTTTTGGTCCCTATACTTAATTCTTAATTTAGTACAAATTTATAATTAGTCCTCATGTTTTAAATGATTTGCAATTTAGTCTCTATAACTATACTTTTTCCAATATTTTGCTATACAAGTAAGTTAATTTTGCTTCATTATTATCTACTTTTATTTCTATTGTTAACATAAGTCATACATATTGAAAGTATTTAGAGTATTAATACATTATATAATTAATCATATCAACAAAATTTATTAATATATTTATATAATTTTAATTATAAAAGCTAAATTAAAATATTTGTAAACTGTATTAAGAAGAGGCATCACTTAAAAGTATGAACATAATTTTAGATATATATATATATATATATATATATATATATGTAAAGGGTTTATTCAACATGTAATTTAAAGTGTAATTTAACAATAAATTGGCAGTTTAACTGTTACTCTTTTTTTTGTTTTTTTTTTTTTTTTGTCAATAATTTTACCGTTACTTTAACATGATGAAATTTTGGCCGAAAGAAAAATAACATGGTGAAATTTTGCTATTGAGACTGGCGATCTGTACGGTGTACGACGTTGAAGAGGGAAAAGTGTAGAACTCGGAAGATGGAGATGGGTGAAGAAAAGCAATCCCAAGAGAAGCTTTGCAAGAGATGCAACAAAGCTTACGATCCCACTTCTAATACTTCTACGTCTTGCCGATTCCACCCTTCCTTCTTTGTTTGTCGCCGTCACGACGACCAAAAAAGGTACTTTCCCTATTAAGGGATTACCTTTCTGGTTTACTTTTTTATACGATTTTTTGTCGTCTATGGATATCCATATTTTTTCCAATGGTGGGTATGGACTGGAACTGGGCATCTCATGCGATTGAAGAATACCAAAGTTCTTTGTAAATTAAAATTATGGAATTCTTATGCTGTGATGGGTTTCCCTTATCCACTGTAATCTTTCAAGATTCCTTTTGAAAATCATTTCTATTTTTGTCATCTGCGACAACTTTCAAGTATGAATTTTGCGATTATTGGAAAATCAATTGATTTCATACTGCGTGAGAATTGAGAAGGTACCATATACTTTCAATTTTTAAAAAAGCTTCATCTATGGGGTCTGTTTGGTATTTTTTATGTATATCCATTAATTAAAAAAGAGTATAGATCAAGTTAAACAGGGGGAGTTTTTTCAATTTCAAGAAAATCAAAGGAGGTTTGTGTAGGATTTTTTAAGGTTTCAAGGGAGGTTTGTGAAAAATTAGAAAATACAGGGGAGGTTGGAGTATTTTTCATTACTCATAATCATAAAGGTATCGTTAACATGTTAATTGTCATCATATTTGTTTTTGTTTATTTTGATTGAGAAGAGCCTATTGGCTTTGAAATTGAGATCAAGTAAAATGTTGTAAGATCATGATAGTAAATAATTTTAAATCCTTATTTTTGTTAACTTAATTCCCTATTTTTCCTTTTTCCCTTATATGAGAAATTGGAGATAAGTAGATTACATGATAACTTGTATCAAATCGCTCATACTTCTATAATGATTTTGGTCCATTTCACTTAACTATATCTGGAACATGGTTATAATTATAAATTTTTTACCCTTCAAACCAGAACTGGGTATTGCCTCTAGTTTGTGGTGCGCTTTCCCTGCAGATCACAGTAGCGTAGTTTTTAGAATGCTAAATCTGAAGAATTCGTGGCATATAATGGGATATGCAGTCCATGGCATTTTGGATCTTGCAAATATGGTTTTGATAGCTTTTATATATCAACCTGGACAATTATATAACACATGTTTTGGAATTTCAAATCATGTTAAATGCATTCTGTTCTTTAATTTCCTATAGCATATCGTTAATTTCTAAATTTTTTTTAGATTTTCATGACAGGTTTTTACTTTCCACCAACTTCCTTATGCAGTTTTCTTTCCATCATTGCTTTAGTACTTGAGACTTGAGAGTATGAAGGACTAGGAAATTTGACTCTACTTAGACAATAATAACGATTTAGAGAGCCATCCTTGTAAAATGTTCAAGTTTATCTATCACAACCCTAGACAGTGTACCAAGTAAGCCTTACCCCGATCCTATTATCACATATTTAGTATAGTGTCATACTTTCCACGCCCCAAAATGTATTCCTAGAAATATTGATCTGGATAGGAATTCTTGAGGCACTTGATTTATGCCTTGGGTTTATTGTAGGAACTTGCAACTTTAAGTCTCCAAGCTCAAATTGTTTTGCTTATTACAAGGAAAGGAGTATGTGAAGAAGAAGGTAAATGTAGTACTTACAATAACAAACAACAGGAATCAAATTTGTCTTTTCTAATTGCAATGCAACTGTTACCTTAGAAACTAGCAAAGTGATTGTTGAATGACTTCCTTAGATGCCTGCCACATAATATAATGACCTTAGTAAACAGTTGACGCAGGATGTACAGAGCATCAAGAGAGCATAAGCTAAAGATAAAATCCTCTCATTATTTTGGTTTTGTTTAAATTTTGCAGCTGACTGTAGTATTCCATAGCCTACATTCATTCAAGAAAACACTAAACCAAACACTTTGGCAGCCCTGCATCATTAGCCATTTGCTATGAAAGCTATCTGAAGTCCAATTATCTATCTTAGAATTTAAAAATAGTAAGGAGCAGACATATTTATGACAATAGCTTTGTTGATGATTAAATATATTGGAACATGCACCTATAATGGAATAGAAGAGTACTGAAATGCAAGTTTGCTTCTGTATTCTACTTTAGTTTATAGAAAAAGGAAGACTCAAGGAAAAGGGATTGTGTTGTGATGAACCCAAAACTTATGTGTCATAGTGATACGTTTATGACAAGGGTAGTTGCAGCAGTGAAGATTCAGGGTAATAGACTAAATTCTTTGGGCATTGCTTGAGTAACCACTAAATTGTAGTGTGCCTTTAAAACAATGCCAGCCATATACTGAAAATATTTTTTATCTTGCCTGAATTGTTCCATAATCACAGTAAAGGACTAAAGGTATTGTCAAACTAAAATGATCTCTTTCATTTCCAGGATCAATATTACTTTCTTACCACTCAAAAAATCCCAAGTCCCAAATTTTACCACATAAACTCGTACAAGTTAAAACATGTATATTGTCCTATTATTTATTATGTTGATTACCATCCATTTACCCACCAACTTCAGATTTTTGTATAGTTGTCTCAAGTTCTCAACTAGCTGTAAAATTTCCAAGTCCAATACTGCAAAAAATTTATGACTCTATTATCAATGGGCTGTGTCTTGGTGGTACTGCAGTTGCTTTTAGTGTTGAAGGATCTGGGTTCAAATTCCAATCAGATCCAAAATTAATTAATAAGGTTGTTTACTGTTGAACTTTAACTAGGTGTTACTAGAGTTTTATTCAGGTTCAGGACCGAAAATTCAAGTTTGAATTCTAATCAGAGCCAAATCAACCAAAAAAAACAGACAAAGACTATTAGATTATATATCATTAATAATATAAATTACATAGGCTTGTTACCATCTCTTTGTTTTCCTCTTCTTTTTTCTGATCTGGAAAGTGAAAAAGAAACGGAATTTTTTTCCTTGAATTTTCTTTTTCCAAGAATGTTTACTGTGTTTTTTTTTTTTTCCTTTGGGTTTAGTTTGCTAGTGTCTAATTGTTCTGTTTTGAGTTCTTGATGAATTTGAGCCTTTATTCAGTAGCAGCAGTGACATCTTATAAAGATCATTCTTCTGCCTCTTAGTATGCGTGCTTATTTGCCTCTTTAAAAATGCTCAGGGATTACCAATTCTAGCACTAATTAGATATTTTGTCTAGAAGTATAACTTTACTTCTCTACCACTTATTATAGGCAGAAGGTTTAATATCTGTTTAACATATTTGATGGCCAACTAATTCTGCACAGGGTTAATGGTGTGGCATACATGGTGATTTTTAAATACGTTTAATATAAGTTTATGGGAATATCATGTTTTTTTCCATATAGGGTTCAGACCTGATTTGTTTAGAATTAGATCGTCCATAGTGTAAAACTTGCCCCTAACTGTTTTTTGTAGCGTCTTTGAACTATTTCTTTATCATCTGGGATTTTTAACTCATTATTAAAAACTTGGAAGTAATGATTACATTCTGTAATACCTTAAATTAACTAAAGCAGAATATGCTAATGTTATGCTCTCCACTAGCTATATATCTCTTTCCATTTCTCTAATAAAAATTCTATTATTATGACAAAATGCTAATCTTATGGATTAAAATATTACAATATGTACCATATATCACTGCAACCTGTACATGATTTAGTTATAATTTATTAGAAGCCTTAGATTTAGATATGTTTGATCATGTTATTCTCCTAAATTTCTAGAGCATAGCATACTCTGTTATATTAAGGTAAGATTTTCTCACGTCATGATATATATATATATATATATATAGGATGCCAAGTGCTTAAATAAGAGTTCAAGAAATAATTCTTTGGTAGACTGTGTCAATGATAAATTAAAATGTAGGCATCAAATATGTTTTTCAGCGTGAGTCGCCTATAATATATTCATGACTAGTTTTGTCTAACTATCTTTTGTAGACAAATGAACCGAATAATCTCTCAACTTTTAGTAAAGTTTTGAGCTAACAAGACACTGGGATTAGCTTGGCGATTGCCATTGGTCAAAGAGCCATTCAATAGTCTAGCAAAAGTGGAAATCATTTAACTTTCGAATTTTGGGTTCTTATGATCTTCATATTTCCTTTTTTTTGCTTATTTGTGAAGGTACTATGAATTGGGCCCCGATGATCCGCCGTATGCTGCCAAGTTTTATGACTGCTGTGGGGCTGAGGACCCTGAGGCATCTGGCTGCACTACCAATTTTCACATCTCTTATGATGATGACTGATGTAATATCGCATCCCTTTCTTATCAGTATGTGACAATCTACTAGTGCCATTCATGCATCTTTCTCACTGTTGTATATATCATTTTCAGATTTCTTCAGCTATACCTAATTTATGCACCAATGGAAAGTTTGATTCTTAGTTACTCTTTCTATATAGTCATATTTTTGCTGAACAAACATTTTAGCAATACTTCATAATTATCAGTGGTCTGGTCCCTATCCCATAAGAAAAGCAAAGGGAGTGGATGGTGGGGTACATTGGAATGCTTTGCTTTTTTATCTTTGGCTGATTGCTTTTTGTTTGTGTCCTAACTGCTAGTGTGAGAATAGTCAGTCTTTGGACCTCATTTGATGGTGCTTTCTTGGTATGTGTACTGGGGCTGTTATCTCCATAGCATTGGCCTTCTTTTTTATACCAATACCTATTGTCTTTATGTTGCATGTGGTATCAAGATTTCAAGTTTTTCAGGAAACTAAACTGAGGAAATTAATAATACTATATCTTTCATAATACTATATCCGGTGTAACTTTTCAATTATAGTTTTTTTGGGAATTTTAGTTTTCAGTGGCATTCAATTTTTTTGCAAAATTTGGACAATTTCATCCCCAGCATTACACATGAAATTTTGTCATTTGATCTTCTAGTATTTATTCCTCCTACCCTTCTATTGATCGCTAGGATAGTTAAATTTGAGGAATTTCATTGCCCAGGCAAGTACTATCAAATGGTCAAATTAAAATCTTGACCCAAAGCTGCCAAGCATCTCTTTGTTAAGATTATGATATTTTAAATTTTACGAATTTTCATATACAAAGAATTTGGGTTGCATTGTTTGAAATTCCTATCATATAAGCGTGTCTAAATAATTATTCTCAACATGTAAGAATCCAAATTCTCTACATTTAAGAAGGTTTGTTCAGATTATAATAAATATTAAATAGTTTTTCATAATTTTTTAAAATTTAAACCATTAAATTTTTATTTAAAAGTTCAAATTTACTTGTATTTAAATTTTTAAATTCATTATATCCTTTTTGATGTATATATATATGTGTGTGTGTGTGTATGAATTTCTGCATCCGCGTGCATATATTAAATATAATACCCCCAAAAAAAAAAAACTATCCTTCTAAAGAAGATAAAGACTGAAATTTTCCCATCCCTTTATTTTGACAAAATTTGAAACTATCTCAGAAATTGAAAACTATAACCCTCAAAATATGTTAACTAAACAGTTTAAATACCTCCAAAAATTACCTTTTTTTTTTTTGGGTTGTCAAATTATCTCACGCGAATGCGACATAAGGATATATTGTTTTCATTCCTTTTCAGAAATGACCTAGTTGCGCAATTCTTCGCTATTATGAAAGTCGACAAAAATATTTTTGAAGACAAGAATTATTACAACTTAATTTTAAACAAAATATTCCTTTCTATTATGAGAGATAATAAACATTAACACAGTAACAAGTGAACAGCTTCAAGCTCAAGTAAGTTAACCACAAATTTGGCTTAAATCAGATTATGTATATACATAAATAAAATTGTAACATAAGAAAAAAAATGGTAATAAAATATTTCTTCATACTCCTTCCATGCAATGCTTTTTGAGTAAAATATGTTTTTAGTTCACTTATTAAAATATTTAAAATAATTTTTTATTTAAATATTACATTTGATGTTTTATTTTTTCTAAAAAATTAAATATAGTCTCTTGAATTTAAGATTTAAAATTTAGTTGAGGGACTAAATTTAATAATTTTTAAAAAAATAAAAAACTAAATATGATTTTTTTAACAAATAAAATTTATTTTAAATATTTTAAGAAATAAAAAATCAAAGTGATGTATTTGTAATAAGTGAATGACAGAATGATACTTTTCTCAATACATTTTATACCTTTTAAACAAAAACTTAATCGTAAAAAATTATAGATATAAAAGCAATTTGTTTCAGATAAGTTTATTAGAAGTGCAATTTTAAGTTTAAAAGAGTTATGATTAATGACCATATAATTAAATTAGTTTGTCGCTATAACTTTTAACTTTATTAAGGTGGGAGTGGGACCCATACTTTGTACGAAAATACAAAAAGTAATAAAAACACGAAAGAAAAACATATTAGAACAAAAAAGTACTTACGTGTGTCAACGTCACATAACCACCTTCACTCGAAAATTTTGAATGTTATAGCCCTATTTGTATTGTCATATATTTTAATTTATCTCTTTCATAAAACTTATGTAATTTGATTTTCAAGAATAATAAAATTTAATCTTAAATTTTAAACAATGATAACTAATTTGGTAAAATATAAATAAATTTTTATACGATAAAAGGATCGTAAATATTTCCATAAAAGACATAAGGATGCCATCTTTCGAGATTATTTTCCATATGACATATGTCTATGATACAGTATTAAAGCATAACACGACCGTGATAACACAATCAAATTTGAAATGTTTATAACTTGAAATATCGCATTGCGTTTGATACAAGTATTAGATATATACTAAAACAAATATATAACTTTTTTTTTTTCTGGAAACAACCTTATTTTAACGACCAGATACTTTTGTCATTTGTTGGTTGCGGGAGCCTCGAAAAATTTTTTGGTCAATTGTCAGAGAAGTGTGAGCATGGCATTATTTTGGCGCTTCAATTATTAGTTAACTAGTTTATTATAAAAAAAATTAGTTTATTTTATTATATATCAATATATTTTAAATCAATAATGTTTGTAGGTATTGACAAAAAATTAAATTGAGTAATGTATTAGAATATAAAAAATATAATAAATTAGAAACAATGTATAAAATTGATTATATAATATTAATGTGAGAAAAGTGACAACAATAGGCTCGTTGGGAGGTTACTACCATAAGGGATTTTCTTTGTATAAAGCAACTCTTATTGTTGCTCTTCTAAAAAATTATAAAATCTCATAAATTAATATAACTACATTTGATTTTGCTTCTAACTTTGGATAATGTATAACGATAAACGATTCAAATCGTTGAATTAGAGATATCAAAGTGGATCAAACCGACCCACTTGGAATGACCCACCTAAACTGGTGAGTTGATAATCTCAACCCAATTCATATGACCCGTTTAATCTACTAAAAAATAAAAAAATTATAAAAACTCAAATATGACTTTGTTTGAGTATATGTCATGTTTAATCAATTAATTTCTATATCAGTATAAATAAAAAAAACAACTAAAATAAAGAGCAAACTTTAATGGATCAAAACAAACAAAGTAATCTAATAATTCAATGATTAATTGATAATAATAATATGATTATAAACAAAATATTCACAAACATATTTTATTTATTAGTAAACTAATTTATAATTCTCTTACCGGCAAATTACAAACTAATATCCAATCCAACATAAACATTGAAACATGCCAAAATTGCCAAATTACAAACATAATTCAATACTCTTAATTAACAAATAGTCAAATACATATTTATTTCAAAATTTCACTAAGCATCAATAATAGTAACAGGTAGAATATTAGATAGGTCTCTAGACAATCTAACTACAAAAGAAGAAGATAAAGAATAAGAAGAAGAAAAAGAAGAAAAGAAAATTCTCTAAAACTAAAATGGATAATGTGGTTGTCATCACTACGAAAAAAGATGAGTCAGTAAAGTAAAGATAGAAAAATGTTCAAACAAAAATGCTAGAAACTTACCATTTAATCACTAACTTACTACTACTAAAATGAGATACCTCCATTAATGCTAAAGATGCAAGAACATATAACAAAGAAACTAGATTGAGATGGGATGCAAGAAAAGAGAAACCAATGCCAACTGTGACTGCGATTTTGTGAAGGCTGAAGAAAGATGAAGTGAAAAAACAAACTAGAGATGTGAACTGCAACTGCAATTTAACGAAGACTAAAGAAAGGTGAAGTGAGAAAATAGATCTAGGCGAGAACACAAAACAGAGAAACCAGATCGAGGTGGGATGCAAGAACAGAGAAATTGATATGAACTACAATTGCAATTTTGTGAAGGTCGAAGAAAGACGAAGTAAGAAGATAAACTGAAGATGCAAACTGCATCTGTAATTCTGCAAAGGCCGAAGAAAGACAAAGTTAGAAGACAGATTAAGGTAGGAACACAAAATAGTGAAACTAGATCGAGATGGGACGGGGGAACAGAGAAAACATTGCGAACTATAACTGTGATTTTGCAAAGGCCGAAGAAAAATGAAGTAAGAAGATAAACCGAAGATGCGAATTGCAGCCTCTGCAAAGGCCAAAGAAAGACAAAGTAAGAAGACAGATTAAGCCGAGAACAAAGACTACGTGTGACGATGAGTCCTGTGTACGTGCGATGGTGCGAATGGGATTCTCTAAAATGGCTGAAGAACAATGAAGTGTGACAGAAGGGAGGCAAAAATGTGGCTTATGAAATTAAGGCATGGGAGATTGAGACTTTAGTGTCATTCAAGCGAAGAGGATAATGGAATCTGAACAAGCATCTAGATTTCTAGGCTAGACTGGCCTATGTGTGTGTGTGTGTGTTTTTTTTTTCTTGAATGATAAATGTATATGGGCTTAACCATAAATTCACAACAATAAAAAAATAGTCTGATTAACCTGTAGGTTGGCTCATATAGCCCGCTGGTTAAATAGAGCGGGGTGATAAGAGTATATTAAACAGGTTACTAAAGAAATCTCCCAATCCAACCCACCTCCTTGGTCAGTTAAACGGGGTCAAGCCCATTTTAATGCCTTTACATTGAATAAATTTTTTCTTACTTTTAATTTTAGACCATGTCAAGTTATATTTATAGCTCCTTATTAGAAAATTTAATATGCAATTAATCAGTTAATTCATTATTATTCTCATTCACTCAAAAAACATATTCAAACTTTAAAGAATTCCTTATTTAAGAGACAGTTAATTGATTCATTAATTTTTTTATTCACTTTATAGAATTCTTAAACTTTAAAGAATTTTCGATTTAAGATATGGTTAATTAATTTATTATTTAATTATTTAATTCTAAAATTTCAAAGAATTTTCTATCTAAAAGGCAATTAACTACTTCATTAATTAATTACTTCACTACTTTTTTTATTGACTCCTATGAATTTATGCACTTCAAAAAATTTCTGATGCATGTAAGAGAAATGTAAAGAGTAATTATACAAGGAATTAAGGATTTTATCAAACAAGACTTCTCATCTAAATCAAATGGAGCCTTCACGTTAAAAAAAGCCTACTCTACATAGATATAATAGGATTTAAATTTGTCCTCTCGTTGATTTTAGGGCTGATCATAGGCCTAATCAACCTGGTGAACTTGGTCCAATCTGGTCACATCAGGGCGGGTTATAATCGGGCCAAATTAAAAAATTTGAAAATTTTACCAGGCCAAGTCAGGTCTCAAGGATGACATAAGACCCGCCCTGGTATTTATTTTTAAATTTTTTTAATTTTTATAATGTATTTTTAATTTGATTTAAAATAAATTTTATTTATAAATAAATTTTAAAATATTAATTCTTTTCAACTTTTTATTATTTTTAATTCCAAATTTTAATTCTATTTTATTTCCTTTCAAATATTATTTTTTTCATTTTTTGTTTGAAAAAATTATTTTTACAAAATAATTCATATTTGAAAGAAAAACAAAAAAAAAACTGACTCGGTCCGGCCCGGCCTGTGTTCACCCCTAATTGATTTATATTCTCATTTTGATTTCTCACTTATAAATTGATCCCAAATTTGAGTCTTTACTCATCAAAACATTATTACTTTGATCTTTACTAATTTGAACATTAGCATATTTAATATATATTAATGAGGGATGAAATTAGGAATAGAAATAAATTAGGGATCAAATTAAGAATGAATTAATAAGTGAGGGACCAAATTGATAATAAAAATTAGTGAGGAACAAATTGCAAATGTACTCATAAGTAAAAGACTAAAATGGTAATTTAATCTAAAAATGTAGATACACATGTTTTGGGAGTGAAACTTTATTTTAGTCTCTCACATCTAGATTATATTTCAATTTTGGTCATTCATAAATTATTTTCTTAATTTAGTCCTTTATAGTTAATATATTTTTTGATATGGTCTCTTACATATATGCATTTTTCAATTTGACCCCTCACAAATCAAATTGTTAACAATAATGTCTACCACACTTTGAAAATTAACATTCTTTTAAGAATGTTATTGATAACAAATTAATTTGTAAGAGATCAAATTAAAAAATATCTATATGTAAAAGACCAAATTAAGAGGGAAATTCTTTAATAGACCAAATTTAAAAGAAAATTTTATAAATGACAAAATTCTTTGATAAACCAAATATGAACATATGGTCATATTAGTTCATACAAATATGGACTATTAAATTTTTATATAATTATTTACTTTTATCAAATATGACTTCATGTCTTGCCAAAATATGAAGGGGTGTGAATTGAATACTCTATAAATAAAGGACCAAAATAAAATTACTCCAACTTCTGGTTTTAGATGGTTTTCAAGACTTCGTCCAGCAACATTAATGTACGACACAACATTATTGAAACTTAACATTTTGGTATATCCATAAAAAGATCAGGGTTATCTCCATTTGAAAAATTTTATATTTACTGCATTTAATACATTTGAATTTATTAAATTATAAAATATAAATAAAATGAATTTAGGCCAATTGCACATAAATAAACTACAGACTATCTTTTTCCAAAGCGTTGGAAAACCAAAATATATTAAGAGACGTTGATTTTGTTATCTTATGTTTTTTGTCAATATCTTACGTATTTTATACGTCACAATTAAATGGAAATATGTTTATTGTAGAATTATGTACATGATAAAGGCTGGCATCTAGATAATATTTAAATATCATATCTCAGTAAAAATTTATGACAATAAAATATTCAACAACATTACATAACACCTTCAATATTTTATATGTCATATGTCATTAATTTAATCCTTATTTTTTTAAGTGATTAACTTTACAACAAATTCTATTTTATAAAAAGTTATAAGAAGCATGTAGAATACAATAAATAAATTTTGATAAAAATAAATTAGATTTTATTTGTATTTATGAATTAGAAATTATAAGATGCAATTTATTGAAACTTTCTCAGGTGTATTAAAGAGTAAATAATATTGATTAATATGTGTGATCAACACATGGATATATAGTTGTCAAAATCGTGAGTCAACTTGTTAAACTCACCAATTCTACATTTGTAGGTGGGAAAATCAATTTAATTTGGTCATAGAATTGAAATCGGAGTAAACTCGATTAAATTTGGGTATGATTGGTAAGTTAAAACTGGAATAGACTTGTTAAGTTTGACCAAAGTCAACCAAATTATTATTATTTTTTTTAGTTTTTGGCCCAAGAATAATTCAACATTTCAATTAATTTTTTAAGAAAAGTTATTAACTTTAAATTCAACTCAATTATTTCAACCATTAAATATAAAAAAAAAACTTAAATTACAAATATAATTACATTATTATGACTATAATACATTTTTCTTGCAATTAATAGCAAATATTGTATGTGATTAAATAGTTAACTCTACTTTCAAATTTTTTAAAATATTTTCCATTGCATAGCTTAAAATACATTATATATATATATATATATATATATGTGTGTGTGTGTATTGAATATTTACTCTAACTTATTTACATTATTATTACTTTGAATTTCTATATTAGTCAGTATTATAATGGCAAAGCTTGCCTTTGATTTTCTTTTAATAGATTAAATCTCAATGCTTAAAAAAAAAAAACGTTTAAACTTAATCTCTACCTAATTAATTATAATTAAAAGTTATATAATTCAAGTATATTTTCTTAATATTTTTTTTATCACTCCCTAGTTCTATAATTTGGATTATTACAATAGTATTTTGTATATATGTATAGATTTTTATTTGTATTTTTGAAATTTAGTCATGTTTAATAATTATTTATTAGTTGAGGTAAACTCTTAAATTTTATGTTACGAGTCTACACCTCTTTTACAATTTTGCCTAAACTCGCAAGTTTAATAACATTACATAGATATCATACATTGAAAAGATGTAGAATCCCATTATTTAATATAATGTCAAATATAAATATCATAATATTTTATACCATACAATCTATATAATAATATGACGCTGTGAAATGTGAGATAACGATATATAAAATAGTTTTTATTCTTCGTTCTGTCATGTGTTCCACACTTTTAAACATTACTGCATCGGGGTCAGATTTGCTCCAATAGTAAATACAACTATATAATATTTAGTAAAATGGATATTGTTGGATAAAAATTTAATAAGTTAAAATTTTTATTAATAATTGCGTGCAATAATTAATAACTATGAGTTGTTATTTTTTTTAATTTTGAATATGAATTATTAAATATTTATCTAATAGCTCATATCTATTATTGGAGAATTTCGAATAATAGACCCTTCTAGAGATAATACAATCTGCCACAGCCCACGTTTTTTAATATGAAGATTAGAAAATCAAAACAATTATATAGTTTGAGACAATATTGATTATCATATGAATATTTTAAAAATATTTTATTTAAGATTAATTATTTGGCACAATTATAAAAGTGATTATATATTTTAGTCCATATTTATGAGTTTAATTTCATATTGGTCCATCACTATAGTCCAATTTGAAATTAGATGCATAATTGAGATGTCAAAGTAAGACCAAAAATTAATTAGGAGATCAAATTAAAACTAAATCCATAAATAAGGGATCAATATGTTGTTTATTCATAATATAATGACTAAATGATGCTACTAAAAAGATACATTGTAACGATATATTAAAATATATTGATTATATATCAACTTAAAATAAATAATGTATTTATATTTTAACTTTAATTTTTTAATTTTTATTTATAAACTCCAAATTTTTTTATAAATGTTTAGTTTATCCCCTGTACTCTTTTATTACCTAATAACCCCTACAAAAACTCTAATTTACTAATTTCTTACTTGTACTTCATTTATTTTTCAACAACCCACTAAATCCCTAATTATATCCTTATTTCTAATTTATAAATTAATTATTAGGAATTATTAAAACATAAGAAAGTAGAGGTGGTAATTGAAAAAAAATCAAAACATTATTATAATTTACAAAATATTAGAGTTAAAATATAAATACAATAAATTATTATAAATTGACATACAATTATCTTATTTTAATACATTTTTGTCACATATTTTTTTGATATACTATACAATAATTATATTGGTACAACCATTTCTATAATTATACTAAAAAATTTGCTTTGATTTAGTCATGAGGACATAGAGGACCAAATGGAACGTGGCTCCATCTGGGGCACATGCCCCCATCCAACTTGTTATGTATATTATATATTGTACTGTATTTTAATATTATACCAAATATTTTTAAAACCAATTAGGGGATTAAATTAAAATTAAATTTATAAGAGAGAAATTAAAATGATATTTATTCATGATACAATGATTAAATAGCACACTACCTAGAAGATATGTGGTTGCAACATGTTAAAATATTTTGATTATATATCAACTTAAAATAATATATTATATTTATATTTTAACTATAATTTTTAAATTTTATTATTGACCTTAATTTTTTTTTTAATTTTCAATTTATTCCATTTACCTTTTTATTACCCAATAACTCACAAAACACTAATTTACAAATTTCTTAACTTACCTCTAAACTTCATTTATTGTTCAACAACTCCCTAAATTCCTAATTATATATTTATTTCTAATTTATAAATTGATTACTAAGGGTTATTGAAAAACAAGAAAGTAGAGATAGTAATTTAAAAAGTTAAAATGAATTTTGGGTTCATTAATATAATTTATAAAATATTAGAGTTAAAATATAAAAATAATACTTTTTTATAAATTGACATATAACTATTTTATTTTGACAAGCTTATCAATTGAGACCCAAAACAACTACACAAAGATCATAAATTCAAAATGTATATTCCAAAATTATAAAATATCAATATATCATCACAATCTTCATTAAGTTGGAAAAAATTTAAAGAGAAAAGAAGTGGAGGATGGACGAGAATCTTTGTGTTGAGCAAAAGATGAGAATCTCATATCTAACTTTGAAGCCATACTCTCAGCAGCTCCTCATCACATTTTTTTCTTTTAAAAATTGTTCAAAGAAAAATAATTTATCTGAATTGATGACACATTTAACTTGAGTAAAATAAATGTGGAAAGGAGGAGAATCAAGGTGACATATGTGCACGTGGCAAAAGCATGAGGTTGAGCAAGGATGCGTGTGCCGTGTCTGGTCAAAAATAGAATAAGAAATTATTTATATATCTTACTTGTCAATATATTTTTAATGTTGTTCTTTATTTATTTTTATTTTTTATTTGATACACTATTTATCAGTTTATTTTAATCAATTCTCTCGCTAATTTTTATTTTTTAATTTTATTCTTATTTATTATTTTATTTTTAATTAGGTTATTTGTTGTTTTTTATTCTATATTTAATTCTTCACTCGTCGAAAAGTTATTATTTTTTATTTTTTATTAATTTAAAATATTAACACATTTAATTTCTCTTGACAAAATTTTTATAATTTTTTATTATTTATTAATTTATTTTTAATTTATTTTTTTATTATTTTTTATTCTCAATTTAATTTCTCGCTCATTAAGTTATTTTCAATTAGGTAATTCATTTATTTTTATTATCAATTTAATTTTTTATTCATCAAAATATTATTACTTTTAGTTCCTTATTAATTTGAATATTTTTATCATCAGTTTCTCAATTTTAACTAAATTTAAACTACTATACTAATTTATATTAATTAAGAACCAATTAAATAATAAACTAAATTAAAAATAAAAATTAATAAAACATCAATTTGAAGATTAACTAATAAATGAATGTTGGCATGCCAGCGACGTCTAGAAGGGAGGAAGGTAACAGAGGAAGAAAGAATATTGGGCTGTCAGTGAAGTAAGAAGGAAGAAGCTGAATCAAAGAAAGAAACAGACATTGGGATGCTTTAGTGCATCAGCATTAGATATGGCAACGCTTGCGTACGTTGTCATAGCTTTTTTCCTTCAATCTTTTTTCTTCTGACATTTTCATTTTCTGCCATTTCTTTTTTATTAATTAATTCCATCCCCACTTTCCATGTGCATGCCAGTTGTCTATGTAACTCCCTCCTTTCTATTTCCTTCTTTATGCATTTTTCTTCTTTTCTTTTTCCCTTCTCTGAATAATTCTTCCAATGACATGGTATATGGATCTCAAAATGAAGCTTTAGGGATGGTCTACAACAGGGATCCTCAATTCTTTTTTTAAAGTAATGATCTAAATTATTAAATTTGATATAACGGTTCTGGCCAAAAAAGAATCCTAACATTCTAGATATTTTTTATGAAAAAATAAATATTTTATAACAATAAATTTGAAACGTTAAATTTTTATTCAATAATCCAACTTATTATTTGACAAAAGGATTCTTGATTGGAGGGATCCTAATTCTAATTTTCATATTTTATAATAAATTACATGGTAGTCTCTCTTATTAGTTAGTTGGGTTTGAACATTTTCTTTATTATTTCTCTACTCTTTAATTTATAGAGCTTCTATATATAGAAAAAACAAAATATCATACACGTGAAAAATAAAATAAAAATTAATGGATAATTGTACATATAATTAGTATAATATAGTAAGCTAGAAATAGTGAGGGTTTTTCACTAATATAAATATATAGTAATAATAATAATAATAATAATTTTGCAATATTTTTAAGAGGGCTAGGAGAAAACTAGGAAAAGTTTACAACTTGAAAAAAATAGCAAAGTGGCCATTAGTGGTTGGGACATGTCATGTGGGTGGATTGCAAACAATGACAACTAATACCGCCTAAGACCTAAATTTATCTTTACATTTAAAAAAAAACAAAGCAATCAGTCTCAATTTGGCTTTTGGAAAATTTATGAAGCAAGACAACTCAGGTTGTTCAACTTCCCATTTCTTAAGTGTCAATAAAAGGGGAAGGCATAGGGAAACAGTAATACACAAGAAACTAACTAAATATGTATAGAGAAAATGCAATTTTTGCCCATTCCTTTTAATTAAAATATCAATTTGGTTCTTTAAATATGGAAGGTATTAAAATGGTCATCCAAAGATAAAAAAATAAATTGATTTGATCTATTTGGAGGACCAAATTGGTATTTAGAGGACTTTTATTTATTAAAGGGTTTTATTTTTAAATAACTATTTTGATATTTTTTTATTTTTGGAGAATCAAATAAATCTTAAGGTCAAAAGTGAGGGACCAAAATTATCTATATTTTTCAAAATATATATATATATATAGAGAAAAATATACTTTAATTGTTATTTTAGTTTCTCACTCATCGTTATGTCTAAAATGGTCTTTTACTTATTAAAATATGTCACATTTGATCTTTCACTTTTAAAAAATTACTAAATTTAGTCCTTTTATCAAACTCTAAATCATAAATCTAATGAACTAAATTTAATATATTTTAAAAAAATAGAGAATCAAATTTAATAATTTTTTAATAAGTAAGGTACCAAAAAAAAAAATATATATATATATATATATATATATATATATATATATATATATATATATGATACCTTTTGGTTTACTTGGCATATAAATGCTTCATTTAGTGGTCAACTCTAAATGGAATCATCAAGTGAACAACTACTTTTGATTGGAAACATGTTGATGTGGATGTAGACATAAGCTCTATCATCAACTCCTCATTATTGAATTTGTATTCTCTACCGTTTGATAAAGAAACTGTGTATTATTAAATTGCTTGATTAGGTTAATGGGTACCATAAAAATTAACTTTTTAGATTTTATTGATTTTAATTTTTAAAAATTACTATTTTGATAATTAAATTTTAGATGTAGAAGGTCAGATCTACTCAATTTCTTTAATATAAATTGTCAAATCTGCAAAATTTACAAGAAGTAGAAAAAACCTGAATTATTTATTATTGCCTGAGAATATACATATTTAAGAAAAATTGTATAACTAATTAATAAAACCATGTCACTATTGAAAAGCTCTTACATATATTTTTACGTTTAAATTAGTATATTTTAAACCTTGACTCTTATTTTAGATTTTTCAATTTACTTATTATCAACTTGACTTTTAACTTTAATTATGTAATATAATTGTACGATTATAATATTGTGTAAAATTTAGAACAGAAAAAAGAAGAGAGATTAAATAAATAAAATTACACACACACGCAAAACGAATATAGGAACCTAGAATATAACTTAATTGTTGATGAGTTAAGATACTAATTTAAATTAATTTTTATATTCAAAATAATTACAATGAGATTTGATGAATTCTTTACATTTATCTTAAATAAAAGAAATGAATTTTCCAAAGGCCTCAAATCCTTAAGAGCATAAAGTCGTGAAAAAAAAAAAAAAAAAAAAAGAACATAATCACATAACATTTGCTTCAATCTGAAAAGTTTAAAGACATAAATGAGTCTATAGGTCACGAGGTAGCAGTCCCAATCTTTAAAATTGAGATGGATTTGATATCAAGAATTTAATTTCTACTTGTACCCTTAATTTAACTGATCTCACTCTATGCCTGGAGATCTTTTGTGGTAACTATACAATTTATAATATATTGTGAGTTATTGAATTTTAATTTAATAGCTCACATTAAAAAATAAAAATTATTTTAAAAATAAAATAAGAAATAAAATCTAAAATATATTATGAGTCATTAGATATTGAATTTTAATTTAATAATTCATATTTTATTATAAAATTTGCAGTAGGTATTCCTTACTACAAATGATCCGTGATCCTCTCTCAATGCTTCCAAGATTTTTTGTCCTTTTAATAATAATTTAAAAAAGACAAATTTAAATATCATGTGAATGATCAACTTATTGAAAATTTGTATTTATTTAAAAATTTTATAAATTAGCAATTTCAAACCAAGATGTAATTGTCAAACATTGTATAAGTAATAGAAATTTTATTACAAATATGTGTGTTAAGCTAAATTCCATTATTGAGAAAATTGTCATATCTCATAATATATTAAATTTAAAAAATATTTTCACTAAATACTCTTTAAGAAAATAAAATAAAGCTATAGTCATATATTAAAATTGAAAAAATATTTTCATATAATTTTATGAAATGTCTCATATGAAAATCTAAATTCCCTTATGTATAATAAGAAATATTGTAATATTTTGAACCTAAAAATATAAAAATTACAGCATCTCAAATTGTCTAACACAGAATTCAAATCTTCTACTTAGTTAATACTCATATAGTTACTGTATAAATAATTAAGAAGTTGTGGATATATATGGAGGAGTGATGAGGTTGGCATGCTTTTGATGGATAAGGTGGAACCTAATATTTCTATTACCTACAAAAAAAAAAAAAAAAAAAAGAGTTTTATGGTTGCTAGTAAGTCAGCTTCTCACCAGACAAAAGTGGATTCCTTGGGAACTCTTTCTTGTGTGAAGCTTCTCTTGTTTCTTACGCCATTCACCCATTTAGGCTACAATAAGAAAAATGGACTTGGATAGGGACTGCAAAAATAATTAACAACTATTTTATATATTTTTTTACCTTATGGATGACATTATTATATTGTTTCTTTATAAAAACCTCATTTATATTTTAATTGTAGACTTACAACTTCCTTTATTTTAAAATCTAACAGAAAATTTATCTTTTTTTTAATATCATATATATGACTTATTCTTTTATTTTAAAAAATTTAACAAAATTAAAATATGGTAAAATCTTGGGTGCACTCACAATTTTGAGTGTACAAATCCACTCAGTTATGATATAAGGACATAATTATAATATTACTATTTTATATATATATTATTATAATTATATCATTGCATCAAAATTATGAATGCACCAAAGATGATACTTTAAAATATATAATTTTTTTTCAATTTAAGAACTTGTACAATTTACCTCCTTAAATAAAAAAAAATTGACATCAACCCCCTAGACTAGTAGTTTTGTGATATTTAGATTTTCTTATGATGGTTCGCATATAAATATCAAAAGCCTAAATTAGTAAAATTTAAAAATTTGATTTTATAGTTCGCATTAAATAAATTGTGTAATTTGATAGTGCGTGATTCAATAATCGAATTGCAAAAAATATAAATTCTAATTTTTTGCAATGTAGCTACTTTCTTTCTAACAAAGCTGTCTAAAAACCTAAGACACTCCCTTCATGTAAGATTGCATTTTATAATGCTTTTTTAGTGACAATATATTTCAAATGATAAATTAAAGTAGATTTAATGGCAATTGTAGTCACAACTAAAATATTTTTGCGACAATATTAGTGGCTATTGAATTTACTTATTAGCAATAATCTTTTAATTATCACACAAAATACTTAAAGTCCTAAGGACAATTTTATAATGACATAAAAGTTGTCACTAAAAGTCATTAATTAATAACATTTTTGAAGTTTTAGTAGCTAAAAGCATGTCTTCTATAGTAAAAATTAAACTTAAATTAAAATTCAATTTATCTATGGTTTTTCAACTTTAAAAATATAGCAAAATACTATCAAATTAAAAATTAATTACAACTTTATTGCATTAACTTAAAAATGTAACCAAACACTCTCTAAATTCAAACTTGGTATGATTCTTGCACATAAATTATAAAATGTAACTAAACACCCTTGGTTGTTGGATGTTGAAAATAAAAATTATAAACATTACCTCTCAATCTCATTGAACATTATGGAACCGCACAAGGATCATGTCATGTGCAACTAAATATAACCTCTGACTCACCTTTGGCCCCAAAAACCAATTATTGTCTCCCTGTTTCTACTTCATCCTAATTTTTTGTTTAAAAAAGAATTCAAAGTTGTGATCAAGATTGAAGCTATTCATGGGGCCAAAAATTGTAAATTCATCAGGAAAGAGGGGCAATAAATGTTTGAGTTAAATTTAATTTGAGTGTTAGGTAGCTATGGTGTGTATGGAGAAAAGATCTTACTGTAATATCTGCAATAATAATATGAAACATTACCTAAAAATTTAACAGTTCAGATATAATATTATAAAATATTAATTTTTTTTTAAAAAAAAATATTTAAACTGTTGAATGAAAATTTAAAAGTTCAAATTATTAGTGTAAAAAATCATCACTAAATTGGACTAAAACGGATTCACGGGCTGGTGTGTATATGTCTTTCTCTATATATATAGCTTGATTGAACTTAGGATAGAGGGAATTTGAGAATTAGATAATGAGGGAAAATTACATAAATAAGAGGCCAAGTAGTCATTTTAACATTCAATAGGACCAAGAGTTAACGTTTTAATTTTTTTTAAAAAAGAAAAGAGGGTTTTAATTTTAAATTTTATTCACAATGTAATTAAGTTTTAGTTAATGGGTATTTTATTGTATTTTAAAATTTATGTAATAAATTTGCAATTAAACCATAATAAAAAATGTGTTTTTTTTTATATTTTAAAGTTGATGTATTAAAATAATAATTATATAATTTTTCCTTAAGAAAAATGTGAGGAAGATTTTTATAGATTACAGAAATAGAGGGAAGATATGAGAAAGATAAGAAAGATTAAATGAAGGTTTATTTTTTCATTTTTTGGAAGTAATTTGTTTCTTTTTATTAATTTTATGAAACGCAAGAATATTTTATTTAGGTTTTAGAATTAGAGAGGAGGTGTTAGATGAGGTATTTGTGTGCAAGGTGAGTGAAAAGTAAGGGACATGATGTATTTATACAAAAGTTAATTTCTTTATAAATTTCTTAGTTTTACTTGTAGACTTTGTGTTAATGACTTGACTTTTACAATATGATTATTACCAAATTTAAAATGGAAAAGGGGAAGTTCACTTTTAGAGGTAATAAATGCTTAAAATTAGTGTTTGTTCCTGTGAGATACTCAAGTCTACATTATAGTTATATTTAAAATTAATAATTTAAGCAAAAACACCTTGCAATTGTAAATGCATACCTATGCCGAATGAATGATTTTATTCAAAGATTTAATATTTAATAAATATATGAAAGTTAATTAAAATTTAATATATATTAATTTTTGGAAAATATATAATTATAATATATAAAGACATATTAATATTTTAAATCATTTTTAAACAAAATAATATTCCGTTGAAGATGAAAACAAAATTTGAATAGTTTTTAATGACTTACAATTTATTCTATACACCTTATAGTTTATTACTCTTCTAACATGACCTCATTTTATATAAAAATGATTTAAAATATAAATATTTTTTTGTATTATGATACGTTTTAAAAAAATAAAAAATAAATTTAAATTAAATTAATTTATTTAATATTTATTAAATTCTAAATCATTGAATTAAATCATTCAGTGGTGCATTATCCCAAGGTAGCCAATCTAGTTTTGTGAATGTTTATAACCTCAGAAAATGATTTTTTATATCTTTTTTGAGTTCGGATTTTTTCTTGTTATGAAAGATTATCCAATAATAGGAAAAAATAAAAAAAAATTTAAAATATTTTATTAATATTAAATTAACAAATATATATATATATATATATATATATTTTTTTTTTCACCCCAATTATTGGAGAATGGAGGTGATCCATTCACATCCTTTCTCATGTTTAAATAAAATAATTCTTTATGATTCTTTCTTACGTTTAATGACATGTAACCTATAACTCTCAATAAATGTATATTATAAAATTATAAAATTAATTTTTATTTATATCATTGTAACTCATGTTTTTTCTTTATGGTTGAAGGTTTATAAATATGCAATGTATAAAGGATGAGTGACTTATGTGAATGATAATTATCTTTCACTTTTTCTCTCAAATTTTCTCTCAAACTCTCATTATACTTTTTATATTTTTTTATTAATTTTACAATACATTATCAGCACAATTTTATTCTAAATTCTCAATTGAGATAATTTTTTAATATCACAATCTAATCAAGCTATTATTGTTGAAATGATTTTATTATAATAGGTTTCATTTTGTGTATCTTTTGAATTTCTTTACAATCTTATTTTCTAAATTTGTAGTCATGCATATAATTGATAGTATTCATTGGCAAAAGCATTATCAATTTTATTTAAAAATGATTAATATTTCATTTTTAGAAATGATTTTAATGTTACATAGGCTTACTCTCATAATTACTTTATCAATCTAATTATTTCCTTAACCTTCTAAACTATCTTTTATGATAGAGTTCTTTATATTGATCATATGTTGTGAATTATTGCTATTATTGATCTATTTGTCCTATTGAGATTTTACTCAATGTCAAAAGTTATTTTTATTATATTATTATTAATTTATATTAGCTTATATTATGTCAAATTTTACCAAACTCGAATATGCAACCTTTGACATAACTTAAAATTATTTATCTTGAGTGGTAAATGTTGAAGCTCACTTGGATGGTAAGTCTATCATTGCTATATTCATGTCCTCAACAAAAGGCAAAAACAAACTAAACTTGAATTTTTTTATTGTTAATTTAAATATTTCATTATACTTTATATATTTTACAGTTATTTTCATTTTATCTACCTCTTTCACCTATGTCTAGGTTCATTGATTTGAGTGAGTGATATTGTCTTTTTTTGACTAATTGATTGTTCATGAGCCATGACAACATATTTTTAATATGCATAAGAAAATAATAGAATTATAATAAAATATATTAATATTTAATTTATTTATCAACAAAACATGGCGTGGCTTCAAATTTTAAACATACTCTCGCATACTTTTGTAATAATTAATGATACATACGTGTGTTTTTTTAAAATTTTCATGAAAGAGACATGAAACCATAAACATTAAAAATATAGAAAAGAATGAGAAAAAAACCAAACTTGGAAACATAAAAATTTGTATCAATCATCTCTAAAAAAATTACTAGATCTAAAATTGTTTTATGTAATATAAAAAGATGGATCTAAGGAGATATGGGCGATCATTTTTTTGAATTTCAAAAATTTTAATTTTTATATATAATTTTGTTTTATATTTTTAATTTATAAGAATGGACTCCCTTTAAAGTTTCTTCTTATTCAAATTAATAATTAAAATTTTTTTATTTGTAAAAATTAAATCCTATATTCATCCATAATCATATATATTGTTTTATATATATATTAATTTATGAAATATTCTTTAGTTTCTGTATTATCTATTTTTGTACAAATTTATGATTTATGATTAAAAACATTTTTATACGTTTTGATTTATGTGCATGAACATAATCATCACTTCCCTAGTAAATTTATTCATTTGCATCGAACAACGAAATGGTGTGTTTCAATTTTACCTAATGCGGAACATCAGGGAAAAAGAGATGTACTATAATAGGTTTTAGACTTGTATTACCCCAAAAGGAAATATTTTACTGTATTAAAACACAATATTTTATTCTTAAATATATAAAAATGATTAGATTCAACTACTTCTCTTTTCAATTTAAAAAATATTTTAAAATTTTTATTCTAGAGTAGAAAACACAGGACAATTTTGAGAAATTTCATTTTTGTAGTTTTGGTTTTGATATGCTATCTTAAAAGCATTTTTTTAAGAAAGTTTCTAATCAATTTATTTTTTCTATATTTTAAAATTATATCTAAACACAAATCAAACCCAAAAATATGATCAGAATAGTACATTGCTGTTTGGTCTTCTATTAATGATAGAGCCATCTAGACCAATGTACAAAAAAAAAAAGAAAAAAAAATTGACTATCTTTTACTATTTTATAAAGCACTTTATAAGCAACAAAAGAGGAAAACCCTTGAATTATTTGGTGATTTTAACCATGATTCATTCTTTCTTAAAAAAGACTCAACATAAAAACCCATTTTATTATTTTCCCCTATTTTTGAATTCAAATAGCATAGTTCTAATTTTTTCAAATTTTTATTTTTATAAAATTAAAAAAAAGAAAAAAAATAAAGCAAAAGTCAGTTACAGAGCAATGCCTTGTCCAATGGCAAGAGTCTTGTTATCCACATGCCTGAAAAGATGGGTCAGCTTGGTATTGAGGGAGTCACATAGGTCCGTTTGCCTCTGAAAAAGTTACCTAATGACAGAACGAGGGGTACTTTTGGCATTTCAGCATATTGCCCCTGAGAATATACACGAATTGGAGAGTAAGGGAAAATGGGTAAGAGAGAGAAAGAGTGAGTTTTTAGAGCGAGAGAGAGAGAGAGAGAGAGAGAGAACAGTGTCCTTGTGTGGCAACTCTGGAGACAGGAAGACCAACTCAAATTATTTGGTTTCTGTAAATTCCTCTGCTTCAATTTCTACTCCATCTTCTTCTCCTCTCAATTATTTCTCTGTAACTTACTCTGATCTAAAAATCTGTTCAGTTTCTCTCCTCCTTCTTCTTCTTACTATGTCGGTACTTTAGCATTTTCTCAGTTTTGAAACTGACCCCTTTTTCAAAGGCATCTGTCTCCTTTTCGCTTCTGCTGTTACTGGGAAACCTTCAACCATCGCGGCCTCCACCATGTCTTCGAAATCTAGGTAAATGGGGGTGTGTGCACTGTGAAGATCTGATTTGGGCTTTTCAGTTGCTTTTTTGCTGGGCATTTAGTCTGAGGTTTAATCTAAACTTTCTTGTTCATGGGTTTGATCTGCTGGTTTTGATACTCTACTATGGGATTTTAACCTAAGTTTTCCCTCTTGCAATTTATTTGCAATCCTTTTTCGGCTCGTCTAGTTAAAATTCAGTAATTTTTGCTTTCTGTCCGATCTCTAGGTGAAGTTTAAGAAATGGGTTTCACTTTATTTTTATTTTTTCATATTTCTTCTAGATTTTTGCTGATTCATGTTGATCTCTACTGTAATTTTGGCCCTAAAGTGTATATCTGGTTTGCAATTCCTCTCTCTGTTTGTTCGTTGATGAGTTTGGCTTCTGAATTTGGCATAAAAGTTACTTTCTTTGGGATTAGATTGATCTATCTGATTAGAGAGGATTATATGAATTGGGCATTTTGTTCATTTGTCTTATCTCGTACATATCATTTAATGTGTTATTGATATGGGATCGAAATTATGAATTTGATAGATCCAATCTATCTGAAACTCCCAACAAGACACCACCTGCAACTCAAACTCCAAGCAAGACATCACCTGCAACACCAAGAGTTAGTAAACTCAGCAAAGGAGTGTCCAAAGCAGAACCAGACTCTCCATCACCTCTGCTGAATTTGCGCCCTTCCGTTGAACGATCACCACGATCTGTGAATTCAAAGGTCACTGTCGAGCGAAGATCACCAAAACTCACCACCCCACCTGATGTAAGTTATAGTAAATGCATCGGGTCCTCTCTCTCTTGGAGATTTGAGCATTTTTTGGCTTTATTACTAGATAGCTTCACTTGAATTGGTGTTTTAATCTTGTTCTTTTATCATTTTGTATATTTGAAGGAAACATCTTAACTCTCTAGTGATTTGCAAGTCTTTATAAATAATCATCTGGTATGCGTAAGTATGCTTTAGTGTTGGTTATACAATCTTTTCTCCTTAGGATTTGAAACTTATGATTATGCAAATTTTTGCAGAAAGAGAAACTCGCTTAGCTTTCTGATAGCTTCTTATCCTGTATTTCGTTCTGGTAGTGGACTGAAAGTTTTCCTTTTTCTTTCTCTTTCTTACATTATGCATAGTACAAATTCTCATCAGTCATGCTTTTCTCTAAAAGATAAATTTGTACTAATATGCACTTGCTATATCCTTGATTTTTGATTTTTCAGAAACCACTTCCAAGAGTTGCAAAGGGTTCTGAACTGCAGACCCAGCTGAATCAAGCACAGGAAGATCTAAAGAAAGCAAAGGAACAGCTGATTCAGGTTGAGAAGGAGAAGGCCAAAGCAATTGATGAGTTGAAAGAAGCTCAAAGAGTGGCTGAGGAGGCAAATGGGAAACTCGAGGAGGCTTTAATGGCTCAAAAACGGGCTGAGGAAAACTCTGAGATTGAGAAATTCCGAGCAGTTGAATTGGAACAGGCAGGAATTGAAGCTGTGAATAAGAAGGAAGAAGAATGGCAGAAAGAGCTTGAAAATGTTAGGAACCAGCATGCCTTAGATGTTGCTGCCCTTCTCTCTACCACTGAAGAGCTTCAGCGACTTCAGCAGGAACTTGCTATGACTTGTGATGCAAAGAACCAGGCCCTGAGTCATGCTGATGATGCAACTAAAGTTGCTGAGATTCATGCAGAGAAAGCTGAGATTCTTTCAGCTGAATTAGCGCGGGTGAAGTCTTTACTAGATTCAAAGCTTGAAACAGAGGCTGGTGAAAGTAAGATTGTGTCAGAGCTGACAACCGAGATAGAAACTCTCAAACAAGAGTTTGAAAAAGCCAAAGGTTATGAGGATAAGTTAACTGAGAAAGAGATTTCTATTGAACAACTTAATGTGGAGCTTGAAGCTGCAAAGATGGCAGAATCTTATGCACACAGTGTGCTTGAGGAGTGGCAAAAAAGGGTTGAGGAGTTAGAAGTGAAGGTTGAAGAAGCAAATAAGTTGGAAAGATCTGCATCTGAATCTCTGGAATCTGTAATGAAACAATTAGAAGGGAACAATGATTTGTTACATGATGCAGAATCTGAAATTGATACTCTTAAAGAGAAGGTGGGATTGTTGGAAATGACAATTGGCAGACAAAAAGGTGATCTCGAGGATTCAGAGCATTGTCTTCTTGTGGCTAAGGAAGAAAGTCTTGAAATGTCAAAGATGGTTGAGTCTCTGAAAGCTGAACTTGAAACAGTGAAGGAAGAGAAAGCCCAGGCTCTAAGTAATGAAAAGCTTGCTGCTGCTAGTGTGCAGACTCTATTAGAAGAGAAGAACAAACTCATTAATGAATTGGAGAATTCTAGGGAAGAAGAAGAAAAGAGCAAGAAGGCAATGGAAAGCTTAGCTTCTGCATTACATGAGGTGTCTGCTGAAGCCAGAGAAGCCAAGGAAAAACTGTTAACTAGCCAAGCTGATCATGAAAACTATGAGACCCAGATTGAAAATTTGAAGTTGGTCTTAAAAGCTACCAATGCAAAGTATGAGTCTGTGCTACATGACGTGTCTGCAGAAGCCAGAGATGCCAAAGAAAAGCTTTTAGCCAGCCAAGCTGATCATGAAAAATATGAGACCCAGATTGAAGATTTGAAGGTGGTCTTAAAAACGACTAATGAGAAGTATGAGTCTATGCTTGATGAGGCAAGGCACGAGACTGATGTTCTTACATGCAGTATTGAAAAATCTAAAAATGACTTAGAGGAGTCCAAGGTTGAGTGGGAGCAGAAAGAAGTTCACCTAGTCAACTGCTTAAAGAAAACCGAAGAAGAGAACTCTTCTCTGGGAAAAGAAGTGAATGACTTGGTTCAATTGCTCAAGGAAAGTCAGGAAGAAGCTTCAGCTAGAAAGGAGGAAGAAGCTCAGCTGAAGGAAAATCTGAAGGAAGTTGAGGCTGAGGTGATTCATCTGCAGGAAGCTCTTAAGGAAGCCAAGGCTGAGAGCATGAAATTGAAGGAGAGTTTGTTGGATAAAGAAAATGAGTTGCAGAGTATTTTCCAAGAAAATGAGGACCTCCGAACTAGTGAAGCTGCTTCTATTAAAAAGGTGGAGGAATTATCTAAGCTGCTTGATGAAGCTACAACCAGAAACCAGACTGAGGAAAATGGTGATATTACTGACAGTGAGAAAGACTATGATTTGCTTCCTAAAGTAGTTGAATTCTCTGAAGAGAATGGGCATGCAGGAGAAGACATATCCAAGGTAGACGTTTCAGCCAATCGAGAGGGACTAAGACAAAACTTAGAGGAAGAAAGTATTCTCTTAAATGACAAGTCTGAAAAAGCTGAATCTCCGGTACATGAGAATGTGAATGGAAAATCAAAGGAAGATGTAAACAAGGAAAAGGATGATTCGGTTGAAGTTGAGTTTAAGATGTGGGAAAGCTGCAAGATAGAGAAGAAAGAGTTCTCACCTGAGAGAGAACCAGAGCCTGAATCCTTTGAAGAAGAAGTTGACTCAAAGACAGAAGGAGAGGGATTTGATCAGATAAATGGACCCTCTTCAACAGAGAACATTGATAATAGTGGAAGCTCACCATCAAAGCAACAGCAGCTGAAGAAGAAGAAGAAGCCATTACTTGGCAAGTTTGGAAGCCTGCTGAAGAAGAAGGGTGCAAGCAATCAGAAATAGAAAGATAGAATACTCACTTTTGGCTTCACCCGTGCCCAAGTAGTAGGCAGGTATATTGGATATTAATTTGTTTGCACTTGTTTGCTTTATGATTATTAATTCTCGGAATAGCTCTACAAGGATCACGAGGCTTGTAATATTGTTTTAGGATTTTTCTTTAGTTACCTTTTTTTGGGCTGTGGTTCTTCATGTTGGCCGTGAATTGTATGTGATGATTTTTTTTTTTTTTAATTCGTTTCTGGTCTTGTCCCTTGCCATCCTGTCTAGATTTGACGAAAGAAGTGGCAAGTTGGATTTGTATTTTTATGTCATCTGATTTCTAATGAATATCTAGATAGAATTTCAATGTTTCATTTCTGATCTCTGTTTGGAAGTTGGAACACCCCTTTGACGCATGCTAGGATGCATTATGTAGTATTCCCCTCTAAGATAGTGCATAAATTTACCAATTACTATGAATAACTGACACTAAAAGGGATGATCAAAAAAATTTGCTAGTGTCGTAGGTGGTAAAGTCCACTGACACATTTTGATTAATTTCTCTGACTTATACAACTTGACTATGAGAAGCTTGGTCAAGAATTTCTCATATCAGGATTCTAGTAATCAAAACCTGACCTTGGTACTCTCAGAGTGTGAGATCATTCTTCTTATTCCCAACTTCAATAGTGGCTCCATTTCCTATCTCTCTCGGTTGGGTATGTTTAAAACTCTCAACAACTCTGAAGGACCTGAAGATGGATGAGCCTACTAATTGAGTTATTGATGTTGGTGGATGTTACTTGATCAATGGTGATCGTTTTGGTACAGATTTTGGCTTCTGAAAATATTCAAGCTGTACTCAAAATACTGTCGTTCATTGGGGCTTCTGTATTCCTTTCTTATTTTGAAGAATTTGACTTCACACATAAAAAAATTAATACTTCTCGTTTATTATGTGAGGACTGGAATGTCTCAATTTTGACAGAAATTGATGATTTTAATTTCACGAAATCCAAACCCTTGATATTTATAAGCATTTTATATCCAATGTGAATCTATGTCACATCAGCATATTTGGTTTAAACCGAAGACACCGTTCTGCTGTGCTTCTCTTTTGTTAATGACCAACAAAAGAAAGATCTCCTCTTTTGTTTCTTTTTCAGTGTGGTCACCAAGTGCCAGAGATGGATAAATTGAAATGAAACGGGTAAAGTGAAATAGCTTTGGCTTCAATGGTAAGTGAAAATAATCAAATTTAAACATAATTTTCGAATGCAAATATAAAGGTAGTCCTTTGAAGCAATTTACGCCAAGTTGTGAAGAAATTGATCCACATTGAGATGAAATAATGCATAAAGCAACAAATTTATATTTAAACCAAGACTTGATTATAATTTAAAAAATTTATTTGATCCAAAAAAATTAAAGCTCAAATAAAGAAGTATAATTAAAAAAGTTCAATTTATAAAATGAAGTAAGCTCATGCTTGTTTGAATGAATTTTTTTAGTAAAATTAAATTTATTATTTAAAAAAATTTAATATAATGTGATATTTTAATAAAGAAATAAAATTTCATACATTTTATTTAAAAGATTTATACAAATACAATAATTTATTCGTATTTATAACTTCTCTATATATAATTTTATAAATAATAATAATTAATTATATTATTCATTTTAAATTTTAAGTAATAAATTAATTTAATTAAACTTTTAAAAGTCTCGATTGACCAAATAGGTCAAAATCAAAAATTATAAAAAAAAAATCTAAAAATAATCTAATTAAAATACAAGCTCAATTTTTTATAAACTTAAATTCAAATTCAATTCATAAAAATACAATATGATAATCACGTCTATTCATACTCCAGACCACTAAGGTAAGCAACATGGAGCCAAAATGAATAATATTCGTAAAGCTTGCATGAATATTGGCATGGCCATCCACCAATAAGATGAACAAATGAAGCACAGGAGTTTTGATATCAGTGTTTGAGATTGAGAAAGGAGTCAAATCAAAGCACTCTCACTTGATACACACACCAATGAATATATAAGCGTGTCTGGAGAGTATGTTGAAATTAGATCCTTTTTACTTCTTTGAAGTCAAAGCTATATCAATCAAAATCCTTATTAAAAGAGAGAAGCCCAACAAGCATATCACATGAGAGTAAAAGAAGACATTTTAAAGTCACATATGGGGTCAAATCATACAAGATAAACTATAATTTGCCCTCAATTTATATATGTAGTTACTTTGCTTCTTTTGCAGCCTTGTTTTTGTTGAGATGAACTTTGGCAATTTCTGCAATGTGAGCCAGAGATTGGATGGTATTGGAAACAAGAGAGGCACTAGATGCAGCCTCTTGCTTGAGTTCATACTCTAATGTTGATTTGATTATGCTTGAATCTTCGCCGTTCTCTATTACCTCAAAGCGAACCCTAAACAGAGTAAACCCTAGCTCCAAATAGCCTCCTTCAACTACCTCTGTTTCTTTGATCCTCTTCTCCTTGTCAATCTTTGTGAACTTCTCTTTGTAAAAGGATGGCCCTGGTAAGCCTAATCAATCTCACGCCAAAACCAAAACAGTTACTTAATCAATAGAATTTGTGTGTATATATAATAAGCCCTAAGTTTAAAGGGTATTATCATTTTTGGAGAGATTAAACTCGGACATGACCTGGGTACTACTTTGTTGGGTTATTTAGTTTTATGTGTTTGCCATTAATCAATTCAATTCAATATATTTTAAAGGTAATTCTATTAAAGTATATTTTTGAAAAACTGAAATTTGGGAAGTAATAAATGATTATTTCATTAAAAAAATTTACGGCAAACATTTGAAAAGTGTATTAAGTTTTATTTTATAGTTTATCTTATTAGATTAGATGCATCTAGATATTTTCTTTTTAATAATCCTTGATTGAATTATAAACTAAAATGTTACAGTAAAAATGTCTGAGATGTATATATTACATATGAGTTGAAAATAGAAAACGCCTAAAAGAGAATTTTAGCATTTCCGCTAAATGACCAATGATATTTTTGTAAAAATGCAAGAATAGATATTTCCTGTGAAAAACAAGTAGAAATGTGTATGATTCAATTTTTCTTTTTCTCAAGAGATTTTTCTAAATGCATGAACTCCAAGTTATATAAACCTCCACATATATAAATAATGGAGTAAAATTTTTTGCCATTCAAGTCACTCTAATTAGAAAAAGGTATATAAATTTTTAATTTCATAATTTTTTTTTTCATATTAAAAATTCAAAATAGCTATAAATTTTATAAATGAATGAAAATTAGAATTGGTGGGAGAGAATATATATATATATATATATATATATATTTATCAATTTTGTCTTTTAAAAATAAAAATGTTAAAATAAATTTTTAAAAGTAAAATTTTTTACAAAATAAAAATCTCAAAACAACGATTCACTTTCTTATTTTTAACAAGTTATTTTATTTTCATTTTGCAACAACTAAATTAAGGTAATGTTTAGTGTAAGGGAATAGACGTGATGGGAAAAAGAAAGAGAAATAAAAAGTTGTTGTTGTTGGAGGTGTGGACTGGATGTTTGGTTTCCTTTGCTAGACCAATGGAAAGGTTTAGGATTTTTGGGAATGAGATGTTTTGCCAAAATTACCATCCATGCTAACTTTTTTTGTCAAAAAATTCTTTTATTTGTTAAAAGTAAAGAGTTAAATATTTTTAATTAAAAATTAACTAATATTTTAATATTTTAAAATTTCAACTAAGAAATTGAAAGATAAATATTTTATTTTTTTAACTTTAAAAATAAAAAGAGTGATTATTTTAATATTATTAATATTTATTATAAATAATTCAATATTTTTTATTAACATTATCTTAAAAATAACATTAACAAATATTAATTTAATGTCTTTGATATAAGAACATGCTAAGGCATTATCTTCCTTATACCAATCAAAGTTTATAACTTTATTTTCTTTTTGATTTTCAAACATATTGAATAAATTTTATTATTAAAATCTTTTTCTCTATTTTATTTTATTTTATTTTTATTTCTTCCCCCATTCCTATATACCACAGGCCCTAATATTGCTCTTACCAAACTTTTTTATTTATATATATATATATATATACACACGTGAGTATACGGATATTACCAGGTACAAATGTGAGTTTGAGGACAGTCCCAACTCCTCCATCGCCTTCAACAAGCTCCACCTTCTGAAACACATTAGGGAGCTCTTTCTCGACAAGCTCTCCGATTCGGAGCGTGCCGAAGAGATCCCACGCCTCACTCGCCGCCACTTCCAGCTCCAGCTCGTGCTCTTCTCTGCCAGACATTTGAACTCCGAAGCCTAATCGATCTCCGCAATACGAATGCTTCCGTGCTATTCTGAGAGTTTTAGGGTTTATATGAAGATCCAAGTGCGTGTGGGGACAAATCTCAGGCTTCGGAATCTGTGGTCAGGTTCGCTCCCTATGATTCCCAAAATATACTGCCGTCGCTTCGTTTTGTCTGTAGTGTGGAATTTGGATGATAAGCAGAACAGATGGCATATTTGCCGACCTTTGTCTTTTGTACACGTAAACGAAAAAATGCCCAAGATTTTTATTTGTTCTTTTGAGATTTGTTAAACAGTGTCGTAATAGATTAATCACAATAAAATTAGTGTATATGTATTTTTTTATTATTGATAATAAGTATAATAAATAAATTTTGATTAATTTTATTAGTTAGTGCCCTTTTATTGTTGGAACTTTGATTAAAAGTAAAATATATATATATATATATATATTGTTTTGATTTTTTAGTTTTAAAATTAATTTTATTTTGATATTTTACAAATTGAAGGATTTAAAATAATCATATATTTTTAAATATAATTTAATTTTACTCCTTAACAGACTAAAAATTTTAAAGACTTGATTCAATATGATCATTCATTTTCAAATTTAATCTTATTAAGGGTGAAACTACTTTAGATTAAATCTTAAAAAATAAGTATTTTTGGACTTGTCATAAGTAAAGGACCGTAATGAGATTAAGTTTAAAAGTAGAAGATTATTTTAAAAGTTTTAATTTATAGAAGATTAAAATAGTATATTTCTCATTAAAAATATAGCTTGGATTATTAGTATTATTATTAATCAATAATAATAAGTAAAATTATCATTTAAGTGATTAGTTTTGTAAAAGAAGTTAAAAAAATTGATAATATTACAATATAATATAGGTAAAAAGAAGATGAGTGTACTCATTTTGAAATATGAATAGAAACTTCCTTCAACCGACAAGACAGACTAAAAAGATTTAGAGTTTATTTGGTTGTTGGAATTTTTGTGAGGGAATAAGAATAAGTTTGGAATTTAATTAAACAAAAAAAAAAATACTAAGTTAATTTTATAGACAATGAGAATATTATGAATTAAAAGCAACTAAACATGAGAATATGATTCCTATTTCCATTCCTTAGCTTGGATTCTAATAACCAAACCTAACCTTAATCTTTCTTGCTAAAAGAAATTACCAACAGTATTGTGACTTTGTTGTGAACATGAGTTTGTAGTTTATATGTGATTTGGAAATATAAGTAGAAACTTGCTTTAACCGACAATACATGGACCAAAAAGAGTTCGTTTGATTGTTAGAATTTTTGTGAAAGAATAAGAATGAGAATGGAAAAAGAAATGAGTCTAGAATTAAGTTGAACCAAAAACTATTGTGTTGATTTCTAAGACAATGAGAATATTATGAATTAAAAATAGCCAAACATGAGAATATGATTCCTATTTCTATTCCCTAGTTTGGATTCTAATAACCAAACCTGACCTTAATCTTTCTTTTTGAAAGAGCTTACCAATAGAATTGTGAATTTGTTGTGAACGAGAGTTTGTAGTTTATATGTGATTTGGAAATACAAATAGAAACTTGCTTCAATTGACAAGATATAGACTAAAAAGAATTAAAGTTCGTTTGGTTGTTAGAATTTTTATGAAGGAATAAGAATGAGAATGAAAAAGGGAATGTGTTTAAAATTAAATTAAATAAAAAAAACAAAGTTGATTTCCTAGGCAAAGTGAATACCCTGAATTAAAAGCAACCAAACATGATAATGTGATTTCTATTTTTATTCCCTAGCTTAGATTCTAATAACCAAACTTAACCTTAAACTTTCTTTCTAAAAAAATCTTACCAACAGTATTGTGAATTTGTTGTGAACAAGAGTTTATAGTTTATCTGTGATTCCAACCTAAATTGTGTGGGATGATTAAACTCAAAGATTTGCTTTCATTGACAAGCATTCCAAATTCTTTATTGGTATAAAAGTCTAATTGATTGAATTTTGTCCTTCTTAACTTATTAATATACCTATTATATATACATTAAAGCTTAAGCTCAAAGAGGAGAAACATAACTGAGGGCCTTAAATGAATTAAAGAAGACCTCTCAACGTATTCATTTATATCTACCATACAAATAACAGAACTAGTAATGCTTGGCCCACCTGCCAATACTGTTGTAACCAAAATACATGCTATACAGTGAGAGAAGTATCTACAGGGTTCTAAACTATTATACATTACAACTAATTACATAGTAATTACATAAGCTAATCAAGCTGTTAATCATACTCTAACATCCCCTCTTAAAAGAGTGGGTGATGGTAAGACCCCAAGTTTACTCCTTAACATCTAAAACTGTGAGTGGCTCAATGGCTTTGTAAAACAATATGCCATTTGATATGCTATAGGCACATAGCGAACATCGAGCTACATTCTAATGACTATATTTCTCACATAGTGTGCATCAATTTCTACATGCTTTATTCTAGCATGTAGAACAGGTTTGTTCTAGCATGTAGAACAGGGTTGGAGGCTAATGCTCTAACACTAATGTTGTCATACCAAGCAATATAAGTTTGCTTACTTGAAATACCAATCTCAGTTAAAAGCGATTGGACCTATGCCATCTCTATTTCTAAATTCGCAAGAGATTATACTCGGATTTGGTACTTGATCGAGCAATCACCTTTTGCTTCTTTAATGACCAAAAGACTAGTGAGTTACCAAAGAACACACAAAAACCAGTTGTTGACCTTTTATCATTTGGGCAAGATGCCTAGTCAGCATTCGAATAACTTGTAAGAGTAAGGAAATTTAATGGTTTGACGTGAAGGCAATAGTTTAAGGTTCTTTTAAGATAATGCATAACTCTTTTGGTAGCTTGCCAATACATTGAAGTAGGTTTGCTAAGAAATTAACTCAATTTGTTCAGAGGAAAAGTTACTTCAGGTCTTGTGTTAGTCATAGATTGAAGAACAACAACAAAGGTCCTATAATCAGTAGGGTCTTTTAATATATCACCATCTAAGCTTGACAAAGTCTTCCCTGCAAAGCTAGGAGTGGGGCACGAAGAGGTAATAGCCATGCCAAATCTATTAAGAAGATCAAAAATATATTTCTCCTACTTCATGTAGATACCAATGTCATCCTTATAAACCTTTATTTCTAGGAAATAATGTAAAGGCCTGAGATCTTTCAATGCAAACAGGTTATTCAGCTTCTATGTAAACTCCTTCAAACCATTCTTGCTATTCCCAATAACAAAAATATCATCCACATATATTAGGATGAGGATAATTTGTTTCTAATCCTTGTAAACCAAAAAGGATGAATCCCCTTTAATGTTAGCAAATTTCTAGCCAATCAACACGTTTTAAAGTTAATCATACTAGGCCATTGGAGCCTGTTTAAGGCCATAAAGTGCTTTCACTTACTTACAAACATGATTAGGTTTATTAGGATCTTTGAACCCTGCTGGCTATTCCATATAAACATCTTCTAGAAATCCATTTAAAAATGCATTGTTAATATCCAATTGAATAATGGGTCAATTCAGTGTTACAACAACAATAGAATGATCCTTATTGTCGTGCTTTAATGACAGGTTTGAAGGTGTTTGAATAGCCAAACGAGTCATGTTGGAATCCCTTCACTACTAGGCATGCCTTGTGCTTTAAAACTGTACTATCAGGATTATACTTTGTTTTAAAAATCTACTTGTACCCTACAATGTTCTGATGAGAAGTAGGAACAAGAATCCATGTCTAGTTTCTTACTAATGCCTTAAATTTAGTAGTCATAGCCTTCTTCCAATGGGCACCTTTGATGCTTCTTCAATACTTGTGGGAGTTTAGTCATCTCTAAAATTTATTAGTGCAGCAAAAAGGACTTTGGGCTTGAAAATTCCTTGTTTGCTCTGTGTTACCATAGGATGAAAAATTTCAATTGTTTGAGGTAATGTTTTAGCTGGAAGAATGTCATGTTCTACTTCTTATTAACGAGAGAATGACAATCCCTATTAAAATACAATTTGTGAGTCACTAAAGCCAGAAATTTTAGGTGAAGTAGTATCACTTGTTTCCTCAGTCTGCACTGTTGAAGGGTGAAATGTCTACTGATAAGTTGAAAAAGTGCCACAAGTAGATGAATCTATGGAAGCAGGAAATGAAGGAAAAGGCGTTGTTGCTATCTCTTCCTGAGGGATTTGTTTTGTGTTGAGAAAACCTGCAGCAAAGGGAAAATCATCCTTATTAAAAACAACATGCCTCAATATATAAATTCTTCTAGTTGGCCCTATACATTTATATCCCTTGTGATACTGTAATTTGTGTTGGTTATAAGGCCTGAGACAAGGAAAACAAGTGCAACCAAACACTTTTAGTGCCTTACAGTCAAGTTTGATGTTGAACAATTTATTATATGGAGTGTCTCCTTTCAAAACTGAAGTAGGTAACCTATTAATCAAGTAGACAGCAGTATGGAATGCCTTCCACTAGTAATGGAGAGGCATGCCAGCTTGTGCCAAAATGGTCTGACCAAGCTCGACTATGTGTCGATGTTTGAGCTCTGCTTTTCCATTTTGACTTGAAGTATAAGGACATGAGAATCTATGAATTATTCTAGAATCATGCAATGTTTTTGAAAAACTTTGAAATTTGCTTCCTCGGTCACTTTGCAACATCTTTATTTTCCTGTCTAGCATAATTTCAACCATGGTTTTAAATTGAATAAATGCTCCTAATGCATCACTCTTATTCTTAAGAGGAAAGATCCAAGTAAACCAACTAAAATCATCAATAAAATGAATGTAAAATCTATATCCAAAGGTTAAGTTTATAGGAGAAGGTCCTAAAAGATCTGAATGTATCAATTCCAAAGGCTTAGAAGAATATGAGGATGAAGTTGTTAAAGGAACATAATGGGAATTGCCCATCTGGTAAGCTTCATAGAAGCTAATATTCTCATTAGATGAAGTTTTCATATTACATTCATCAAGATTTATTAAAGAGTTCTAGATGATGGATGACCCAACTTCATATGCCACTTTTGTTTTTCCTTTATTGTCACCAGGGTGATGGGGATTCCAGTCTCCTCTTCCTTTACTTCATATAACCCTTCATTGACTTTCCCTTACAACAAAATCTCTCCTGCTCTCTTATCTTTCATAGCACAACTAGAATCATCAAATTCAACAAGACAATTGTTGTTATGAACAAGTTTAAACACACTGAGTAATTTTTAGTGATACCTGGTGCATATACAGTGTCTTTCAAAAGAAATTTATTAGAAGGCAGTGAAAAGATAATGATCTTGAGTCAATTATTTTAACAGTATGACCATTTCCCACAATCAAGTTATTCTTACCATAAAATTTAGTTGAATGCTCTACTTTCCTGTGCTCATTAGTGATATGGTTACTTGCTCCACTATCTAAATACCAAGCCGGATTATTTACTGTGCCTGGTGATGCAATAAAAGCAATGAGATTGGAATTCTGATTACACTATGAACTATTTCTAGGAGTATAGTTTTTATTAAACCTGTAATAGCAATCAATGGCAATATGGCCCACGTGATTGCAAACCTGGCAAGTGGATTCACCTTTGTTATTTCTCTTTCATCCTCTACCTCAAGAGCTATATGAGTTGTTCTTTTAATTGCCACGACCATAGTTAGAGTTACCATAACGAGCTTCAGTGCGAGCTATATTAGTAGAGAGACTTAGAGTTAAAGCTATGCAATTACTCTAACCGATTTTCAAAGGTGACCAAAGTTGCCTGAAGATCGATCCAGGTAAGACCTACTTTCTTTGTTAATTGAACCACAATGGGATTATACTTTGTATCTAATCTGACGAGTGTTTGAGTAACTAAGTTGTCTAGTGAAATAGGACATCCAGTAAGCATGAGGTTATCAGGTAAGCTCTTCATTTTGTTGAGATACTCTTCCATACGCATTCCTCCCTTGTGAGTATGTTAGAACTCACTCTTTAGGAGAGTGACTTTGGATTGGCATAAGCACCTACAAGATCTTTGGCTATCTTCCATAGATCAACAGAGGTGGTGCAATGCATCATCTGTGACGCAACATCCAAGGACATGGTGTTAAGAAGCTATCTGAGTAGAAGTTGATTAGTAGTGACCCAGTCATCGTATTCTAGGTTCAAGTTCGTCTCAGCTACTTCTGAGACATATTGAGGAGAGCATGGCTTAGTGCAAAAAATGTGACCATCTAATCTGTTACGCCTAATCAGAGGAAGAATCAACAAAGCCCAAAGTAGATAATTGGTGTGATCAAGTTAAATAGTGCAAACTTGATTCGAAGAAGCCAATAGCATAAAGGCTTTTGAGAGGAGTGGAGGAGGTATGACCGAGGTTAAACCGTTAGTGGTGGAAGTGGAACTTACAGAAGAGGCATTGTTTTGGGAAACTATGGCTGAGGGCTCTGATACCAAGTAAAGCTTTAGCTTAAAGATGGGAAACTGAACTGAAGGCCTTGAATGAATTGAAGAAGACCTTTTAGAGTATTTATTTATATATATCATATAAATAATAGAATCAATAATGCTTGGCCACCTGTGAATACTATTGTAACCAAAATACATGTAGTACAGTGAGAAAGGTATCTACAAGGTTCTATACTATTGTACATTACAACTAATTATACAATAATTATAGAAGCTAATCAAACTGCTAATCATGCTCTAACACCTACTATATATTCAATCACTTGTTTATTATTAAAGAAAAACAAGTTTTTCTTTTCTAATATGAACAACACATCTTAGAAATTTTTTGTGGTTGATTTATATAATGGTTTTTTATGCCACAATTTTCATACTATAGGAAAACTACATATAGAAGTATATGGTTTAAATTTTAAACAAATTAGATGTAACTATAAGGAGAATTTGAACTATAATTTTTCAAAACATTACAGTGAAACAACCAACTTTTAAGGGCTTACATTTTCACCACATCTCACCAACTAATAAAAACTTCCAAGGAATATAAAGTTTGTTCAACATTCTTTTCAATGAGACTTATTTTGTCTTCCAATGACACCAATTTCATGAACTTTGGACAAAAAAAATGAGAAATTATCATTCATGGTTGTAACTTGGAAGTTTAAAATTATTAGATATAGAATTTTAGCATAGTCTGACAATTGAAGATTAAGTGCAAATTTTGTTTGCATTGTTAGCACACAAGGTCACCTCCAACTCCAGTTGGTCAATTAAGAGGTTTAACAACAAGAGCAAGATACTTTGAGATCAATGCTATAATCCATATAGGTAGGGTTAACAAACTCTAAGTTGAGACAGGTCTTTTGTGTTTTTTTTTTTTTAATTTTCTCACAAATTTAAATTTAGAATTTTTTAAAAATAAAATTTGGTTTATATTTAATAAATGGAATATCTTATATTAATAAAAATTATTTATATTTAACATAAATAAAAAAGTAGCTATTTTAAAAAAATATCATTAATTTTATTAGTAAATAACAAATTAAAGAAAAAAAAAGAAAAAAATAAAATATATATGCCAGGTCAAGCCAAAGTATTGGCCCGGAACTCAACCCGCCTAGGACCGGATTTTATATGTTGACACCAGCCTTGATCCTAGGGGGTGTACAAGACCTGGCTCAATCCAAAACAACTTAGCCGATCCGAGTCATACACACCTTTACACGTAGGCTAATTTTATCCAAAAAGTACAAGACTAATTTACCCAAACTAATATGTAAATTATTACATGAAAATTAAGTAATAATACAACCAAATGCACCTAAATATTAAATGAGACACTTCAAATCCCAAGAAAAAAAGTTTAATTTTGGATAAAATCACATGGGATACATTATAATTTACCCATCTCTGCTCCTCAAAATGTTCATTTTGCTTCTTTTGCAGCCTTGTTTTTATTGAGGTCAATTTTTGCAACACGTGCAATGTCCTCCAAAGTTTGGGTGGAAAGAAGAGAGGCATTAGCTGCAGCCTTATCCTTGAGTTCATACTCAATTGTAGATTTGATTATGCTTGAATCTTCTCCTTTCTCTATAACATGCCAGCGAACCCTAAACAGAGTAAACCCTAGCTCCAAGTATCCTCCTTCAATTACCTCTACTTCTTTGATCCGATTTTCATTGTCAATCTTTGTGAACTTCTCTTTGTAAAAGGCTGGCCCTGGAAAATCTGATTCAACTCACCCCAAACAAATTAATCAATAGAAGTCAACATTTGTGTATTCTGATTTGGTAGGTTACTCTACATGAAGAGTATTATTTTTCAGAGATTGTATATATTTTTTTAATGCACCTCTGGATTTCTGTTCTGATGATTCATTCTATGAAATTATAAATTAAAGAAGTACGGTAAAACTTTCAAAATGTGTTATTTAACTATAAAAAAATTCACCTGCAATAATTTACTAAATTATGTTGCATATGTATAGTTAAGTTTTCTCTTTTTAATATTATAGTCCGGTGCATTTTGTAAATATAACCTTTATAATTTAACAATGATAAATTAGATTATTTAAAGTATAAAATATATAAAGTGCCTTTAAAATTAAAAAGAGATAGGGGGCAGCGAGTGGAGAAAATAAAGTATACTCCATGAACATTTTTATTCCTTCTGTGCTTTCTAACTTCACAGACAATTTACAAATGAGAAAAATATATAAAACATAAAATATAAAAATAATCCTTTAAAGATAAAAGGTTTAAAAAAATGATGGTTGTTTGGAGAAACCAAATTTGATTACTTTTTTTAATATGTAAAAAAAAAATTTAATGCATTCCATATTTAAAGGACCAAACTCATTTTTAATCCAAAAGTAAATAACCACGGTAGTATCTTTTTTATCCACAAATTTTACGCTTTAGACATTTTAAATTTTAAATTAGTGTACAAATTTAAATTTTTAAAAAATTAATTTATGGAAAATTGAAGTATTATAAAGTATAAAAATGAAAGATAAATTTTGTACTTTTTCTCATATTTATATATTCATATTTACCTGGTGTAAATGTAAGTTTCAGGACAGTTCCAACTCCTCCATCGCCTTCAATGACCTCCACCTTGTGAAGCAAATGCAACAGCTCTTGCTCAACAAGTTTTGAGATTCGAAGTGTGCTGAAGAGATCCCACGCCTCGCTAGCCGCTACGTTCAGCTCCAGCTCATGCTCCAGTTCTCCAAACATCTCTCATTAATTAATTCTCTGCACACAAGGGCTTTATGATCTCTTCTCTTGCTGCCACCAAATAATGCTTCTGTGGCTTTCTATCAGTTACTTCCGTGTGCTTGTGGAATATATGAGCAATGAAGCGCATGCGCAGACAAAATTCCAGGGTTTCGAATTTTGTTCTGGTTGGCTCCCATAGATTCCCAAACTATGCTGCCGCCCTGTAAATCATTTCCCTCTCTTTTGACTTGTTTGTCATGTACTGTGCCTATGAAATTGGAATGGCGTTCTGATTGACGGTTTGCAAATTTCTTGGCTCAAGATATAATATTATGGTTTAACTTTTTTAGGGGAATGTTCTTTTAGCGAGACTTGCTTTGTTATATATAGTCGAATTCATATAGTTGAAGTCATATACAGCCACATGGTGATGTGTTGGTGTCAAATAATAGGATGGTGAACCGAGACAAATTTTTATTAAAATATAACAGTGCTTTCTAAGGTTATTTCTCGGAATATAAAATTGCGTCTGAGCAAGTTGAATGAATTTAGATGGGTCGGTACAAAGAAAACGCCATGGTGCAGTTACACTAAGTACAAGGGATCCTCTTACAAAGAGAACACCTTTAGAAATTAGAATTAAGTGAAGTTAAAAATTTAAATACAAGTAAATTTAATAAAATGTAAATTATTAATGTATATTTAATAGTTTAAAAATTATATAATATTTATTAAGATTTGAATTATAAAATAAAAATTTAATAACTCAAATCATTTTAAATACATTGAATTTAATTTTTAAAGTGTGGAAATTTAAATTCATCAAACACATAGCCAACCTTAAGAGGTGCTCTCTTGGTAATAGTTTTGATTGTCTTACATGAAAAAATTAATAGTAGCTCCGGTTTTAAATTACTCATGTTGCAATAATTTTGAGAAAATAAAAAAACAATAATAAAATCACAGTTATGAATGAATGAGGTGATCATAACAAGAATGATAAAATGAAGACGAGGATGTGCAATTTACAGGAGGATCTGTGGATACTACCAACAATAAGTAGATGCAACTATAGAAACGTCGAGCAAATAAGGCTTCATTTCCAATATGACTGAAACAAAGTTTCCAACAAAATCTGTCACAGAACAAGTGTATTGGAACATCACGAAAGTTGCGAAGAATTTCTCTGCTGGCATGAACAGGGAGGAGACTGGGTAACACACCTGGCACTAAAAGCCTAATTACTATTGATTTCATGGTTCTGGTTGAAGTGTATATATTTTCTAGTCTTTTTTAGCATACAACTTTCGTCACAGTGCTTTTGTACCTTGAAAGATTTGATTTTCTTGTTTCTAACACCTAATTTTCCCCAGATGTAAGCCAATACAAGTTTAAAGATTGTATGATTGTCAAAATCAATGAGTCAGCAACCCCTTATGGTCAGATAAAGCCATACCCCTGCAGGAGAATTACTCAAATATTTCAGCATAACGAATGAATGCTAGATGAAAAACAATGTTAGGAGAAACAAGCAGTCTTTACAAGAGCTGAAGCAACAATTTACAATTTGTAGAGCTTACACCACTTTTCCTACTCTAAGACATGGCCAAAGAATGCAGGCCAAGGAACAAAATGGCAGCTATACATCCTAGAGGTGGATTCTATATTTTCTTCTCTCCATTCTTAACTCCTGCAAATTTATTGGTAGCAATAATATTTGTCAGTGGTTCAATTGAAGGTCGAAATATAAAAACCTCCAAAAATGAGGGAAAAATTAGGTGCAAGCCAATAGTCAATGAGAAATTCTCGGGGCAGAAGGAGCCAATGAGAACGTACCAAAATGGGTGTCTCAAAGAATCCTACCACCTAACCCACCCACTTTAGTGTATTATCATGGGCTCTTTGCACCTCTTGTACTCAAAAATAAATCATCACTTGATAATATGGTCGAACAACTTGACAGTTGATTTTTATTAGGGTAAAGTGGATGCAGCAACTTCGTGGGACATATGCTTCTGAACCTTTAAATTTCTAGACATGACACCTGTCAAGAAGATATGCAAAAATTAGTTAACCCTCACCACCACCAGAGCATATATAATAATATAAGCAAGAGATAAATGAACAGTTTTTGTAGCCACAAATAACAATTCTGAAAACCGTTGATTAAAGTACAAAAGGAAAGTGCAGTTTATAGGAAGTAGCTAATTGAAACTTCACACATTTTACAGCTCAATAACAAAAGATTATTTCGATGGAGTTCTCCCTATGTCATATTTTGACTCTAGAACATGAATGCAAACCATTCATGAACTTCACCTAGGTTTTATCATTACTCAAAAGATATCACCCTGTAGCTTTAATATTTATCCAGAGGCCATGGCAAAAAATCATTAGGTTCTCAACACGGATAACATACAACTAGTTTCAGATCAGAGATGCATGAGTATGACGTATAATGGCAATTATCAGTCTGGTTAGTTACATAAACCATCATACGTCCATGAACGCTTTAGAAGGGGGAAGGGATAGTTAAATGGTAACTTGCCTTCTCTTCCCCTCCATTATTCCCCTTCTGAACATACTGTAAGAGAGACAAGCAGCCACTGCTGAGTTGATATGTACTCGTTCAGTAGGGCGCATCCAATAATATGATGATATGAAGCATACAATGAAGCTAATCATCTTTTGTTTCCTTTTCTATGTTTCTGATATATTTATTTTCTTCATACCTATGATAATAAAGTCATTTTCTCATATTGAGACTTTTTTGGATTTGCTATAATTTGTTAGCGTAAAAATATATACAGTTATTCCCCTACTGCACTTAATTTATTTATAATTACCTTGCCCTACTGCCCAAAAATTTATTCATGCCTCACTACAACTATATTATCATTACCCTGCCCAGCAGCCAAGGCGAGACTACATGAATATTATGAGTACTTTGGCAACCCAAAAATAATTTTTTCCTTACTTTTTGCTCTTCTTACTTCTTAAGTTACTTGAGGTTGGGATGGAAGTGATCTTGGGCCCATAATCCTTCCCCTTACTTCGTCAAAGCTGTGATCATTTATCCCTGTAGGAATATGTAGATACATTTTCTCTCAACAATTTTGTTGTAGTTGGCTGCAAAAGTTGCATTGCTCTGATATTGAGTCACAAGCAAATCTAGCTGCAACAATACTGTGCACGGGCATAATGAACCACAGGCATATCTATTTGTCTGAAGTCATGGAGAATATATCAACTTCAAAGAGTTTCACTGTCACCAGTGGAGTATGTATCACAAGCTGCTATGAAGAGTAGAAGATCCTCTCCAATTTCAGTGGTCATTGACTTGATGAATCATGACATTACCAGACTTTTTTCAGCTTTCCAGAGTTTGAATTTCAGGTCTGTGATGTCAGGTGCTACTGCAGTACCTGTAACATAATCGTCCTTGGTTCTTCTACAAAGGAACAACATCACTCATTGGCACCATTGGAGGAAGTTCTACCCATTCAGTTTATGACTAGTAATGGGCATGGGTGATGTGCCAAGGGCTCCCTGAGCATTTGAAGCCATTATTCGTGCTCATGGAGAAATGCTGGCCAATTTTGACTATATGAATTTATAGGCCACTAAAGGCTCTGATACAATTTAGAAATTTGAAGTTTTAATCTCCAAACTTATTTAATTAGATGGAAGCTGCAATGAAAAGATAGACAACCTAATGCTAATCCTATCCTAATAAAAACAAAACACTTAAAACTAATCTTATCCTAATCAGAAGTGAATACTTAGGCTAGTCCTAAACGCAAAAAGGTGTTATCCAAAAATAAGTAAAAAACGAATAAGCCATAATTGAAACAGAACAAATAAAATGACTAAAAAGCAACTTAATTAAAATAGATGCATAGTAACCCATAATTTCCAACATATAGTTCACTCATATCATAGATGTTAGTCTAGTGTTGCAATTTCTACTCTACTTTTATCCATAGAAGAATTTAACAAGAGTCACTATAACAAAAAATTAACAAAATCCCAATCATCCCACATCCTAAAGCTAGTGAAAAGCCCAAAATTTAGTGAATAATAAATTAATTTTGCATAAAGTTGTCAGAAGGGCCTCTATATAATACAAGCAAAGCCAAAACATACCTTTAAATTTTATAGTATCCAGGCCAAAGACAACCCATCTAGAAAAATCATGTTGTAGGCCGAGTCATTGTTGATAAACCTCGTCCAACGGGGATAACACCTGGATATGCATCAGATGCTTCTTCCTCTTCTAAGGGAGCTGCATAATTTACATAAAAGATTGCTTAAAAAATATTATATACGCAGCAAGAAATACATAATTTGTACTTGTTCTGACATGAGATATATTCTTCTCGCATTTCTTATTTTAAATATGAGCATGTGCTACTTATATTACAGGGAAATAACTTGGCATCTAAGGATATGTTTGGAATCGGGAAAAAAAAAAATAGACAGAAGGAAAGGGAAGAGAAGGTTTGATTTAAATTTAAATCAAGGGGAATGTTTTAATCAAACCTTCCCTTCCCTTCCCTTTTCCTCCATTGTCCTAATCCAAGCATGCCCTAAGGCCAAAATTGAAATAGGGATTCCAATGAAGGCTATAAAGGAAATATTTGACAGCAAGGCCCTGGAAAACTACTCAGAATATATGTCTAGAAGAAGAGGGATACATGGAGGCTATTTAGGAGAAATCCTAGAAGAAATATGCCAAGAAATATATAAATTAAAAGAAGGTGAAGGCTGAGAGAGAGGGATGGGCTTGGGCCATCAGAATTTGGGCAGGGAAGAACTAAAGAAAGAAGAAATAGAAAGAAACAGACAGGGGATATTATTCAGAAAAGCACGTGGGTATTGAGAGAATCTAATAACCTTACTACCTGCATACGTGTTAGGAGGAGGGGGATAGGCTGGAAGGTGGAAGAGAAGGCTGAATTTGGTGGTATAACAACCTAGGAGAGGGATCCAGGAAGGCAGGAAAGATATGGCCATTGTATGGGGAGGGACCCTGGCTTCTCAAAAGCCAGTGGGTGGCCCTTCCTCGATTATGTTCTGAGGAAATCTCCCCTGCTTTGCTGCAATATAAATAAAGCTGCTCATACAGCATTGCAATTCAGTAATCCACCAGTCAGGTTTCACCAGAGAGACAGGCAGAATTTGGGATAAATTTTGGTGGAGACCTCTAGCGATTTTGAAGTGCTAGAATATCTTTATTTTTCCCATTTCTTCTACTGTAATTTCAGATGGAATCCTAGGTTCAATCAGATTCCATCTCTCAATTTAAAGTTTTAACTATAAGCATCTTTCAAGGATAAAATTTCACTGCCAACACCTAGGAAATGAAAAAGCAACTACCGAGGCTACTGCTCAGTTATGGAATGCACAGAAATTCATACTAAGGAGAAAATTAGAACTCTGACCAGTAACTAAGCTTAATTTGGTACTTATGCTTTCAAAAGTCAGTAGAAAAAAAATTATAACAAATAAAATGCCACTGTCATGTTACTTTACCTTAGCAAAAATGTTTATATAATTTTTTAACATCTGTCACTTGAACAACAAAAAGCACAAGCATCGTACAAGATGCTTAAGGAAACTACATATGCTTTTCTTTTTGTCCTTCAGGCAGACAAAAAAATACATAAATAATTTTGCTAATTACATCAAAATACCAATAACATATATTTGTTCTAACTTTTTATCATATTTTTTTATTAGTGTTTCAAAGTACAATCAATACTTGGTCTCAGTGTAAGCATGACCACCATGTGCCACAATTGCCAGCAAGAGGCAACCACCACCATCACAGACTACTTTGGTTAACAAGTGCCTCAGCTACATTAATAGATCATTTTCTACCATGCAAACCTAAATTAGAATTCTAACCCAATTCAAATTCATTCAAAATTAGAATTGAAATTGAGTATGGGTTTCAATTGCAAGGCTGTGATACAAAATTGGACCTTAACAGTAAAGCAGTATCCACCATGAATCAAACTAAGAATACTTCTGCACCTGCATTATCTTGTTGAGCCTGAGCCCCAGCAATTCCAATGCATGAATAGAGAGAATTCTCATCCACTTTCAACTGTTCATAGGCAAGGTATATATCCTCGATAGTTGCTGCTTCATATAGAAATGTAAGATCCTTGATACATGATATGTCCTGGATACCACATTCAACGTAAAAACCATGCATAAGAAGCATGAGCATGAAAAATCAGGAGAAATTAAATTGACACATTTCCACAAATTCTAAATTTGTTGAGACAAAATCTAGATTTTTTTGCTCAAAATAAAATTAAATCTACTTTTATTTGCAAGATACTAAAAAATCTTAATATCATAACCGGATATCAGATTCAAATATTTTCTTCTCACCTTTCTTGGAGCAGAAGCTTGCAAGTGAGCTAACAATCCCAGCCAATAGGCATTTGACTTAATCTCAGCTTCATGTCTCATAAGAAGGGTCCGCTTGGCCTGCAATAAACAAGAGCACCAAAAGGAACTCTGAAATTTCAGTCCTGAGTATGGAATCAAGAAAATATAAGCCACAACTGAAAGTAGATTGATGTTGCAAGTGTATATGTTTTTCAGTCATGTTTGTTGGACAAATTAGACTTATGCCCAAATGATAAATCCTGACACTGAATCATAATGCGAGAATAACTCAAACAAATTCAATGACTAACTCTGTCCAATTCCCTCTCAGTGATTTTGTTGCTATGCAGACCTCTCAGAACATTTTTGCATGCATCAACAGCTTTATGCACCTGAAAATAATTAGAGTCACAACTGGTAAACAAAATGGAATTGGCAACAACAACAACAAAGATCCCCAAAAGTACAAATGTACATAAAAGTGTAACCCGCACCTTGCCTGGGGTTGACGTCACTGATATCACATACCATCCAAGTTTAAGCGTATCAAACAGGTTCAATTCAAATGACACATCATAAGTCAGGCCCAATGAATCTCTGACAGTTGTGAAAAGCCTATCCAACAAAATACGCAATGCATCAGGTTTTAAACAAAGTTATAATAATGCACATTGAATAAAGAATGCTATCTATGTATTCAGGCTACCAGTAAACATACTGGCCATCAATGTATCCAAAAGCCTAAATGATGTGGAACCAGTAGCAAGAACAGAGAAAAAGAAGGGAGCAAGAAGAAGAATCGAGGGAGATGTAGAGAGAAATAAAAGGGGAAGGAGAACAGAGGGAGAGAGATGCCTAACAAGCCAAGAAAACTTTATTAATAATCAATCAAAGGCTACCCTAACCTAATTAACAAGGGCTTTATATGGAGGCCAAGAGATAACTTAATATGGTTAATTAATTCAAAAGTAAAAAGAAAATCAACCAAAGCATAAAAGAAACCTAACAAATAGGTAATTAAATCCAGAATAAAACCAATTAAATAATTTCTAGTTCCTACATTTATCCTCAATCCCTAATGTACAAATATTTAATAGTATCTCTTAATATTCTCTTCCCATTCTCCAACACTGATACTGATGACGTAAAATCTCTACCTCCCTTTCAAAATAGTGAAATAAAATCATGACTCATGCTTCATAAAGTTGCCTAACATAGCCAAAATTCTAGAAATATTTAAATTATCGAGGCAACAAAAATTAGCAAGCTTTTTAATAAACTTTGGATATTTCTACCAATCTTTAAAATATTTGGGTTTCGAACCTTAACCAAACTTTTGGTTTTAGTCACAAGTTCAAGTCACATGACTTCTGCTGATAAAGTCATTCCCCTTATTTATTTTACTACTAGAAAACATGTTCCAGTCCACTAGCAGAGTCACATGCACTGCAAGTTTCCATCAACTCGTTCATGAATAAAGTTCCAGGTAAAAATGCATCTTAGTCAAAGCCTCTACAGTTCGAGAGATGAGATCTAATTTGTAATATTTTTAAAATGAGCAATCACTAGTAGTCTCTGTGAAGATTAGCCAATTTCCATCTAGGTTAGGGGAACAATTATATAGGTGACTAAATACTTTAATTGGACTAAATAATAACAACATTGCTCAAATGACAAAATTGGAGAAACAAATCAACAAAATTAAAACTTAGATAGTGAGAAAATATTTACGAGTACCATTCCAAAGAACTACCAGTAGCCTCAGACCAAAGGAGAAAATGACAAATAAATAAGTAATTTTTTATATGACAAGTTATGATTAAGAGTACATTAATTTCTGTCACCAGTTTTTTGTAACCTCACAAGTATTCAATTACAAGTTAATTGAAGTTGAAACAATCTGTAGCATTTAAATTTTACACCAAAAACACTGTGTCCTCTAACTAATTCAAGGATGAAAATGAAAAAATAGATGAATAAAGATCAAACAAAGACTCTCTCTCTCAAACTATTAATCTATCTAACATCTTTCTATACATACATGCACAAGTACATACACACATCTCTCTTTTTACCTAAAGAAAGTGCAAATATTTAAAAGAAAACATTTAGTTAAATAGAAATTATGCAAACATCCTAGCACCAGCAAAGTTAAATGGGCTACATAGTGATGTTACAAGATGCAGTAAATAAATATATGAACCATGCTGTAGCATTATGTCTACATCCTTAGCTTTCCAGCTAAGCTAAGTGGAGGATGAGGTACCTAGAATTTATAATCTCAGCCATTAGCCCCATAGTTATGCCAAAGAAAAGAGGATGACCACGAAGGTTTCTTCGCAAATCACCTATATGTAGAGCACCAGATTTTGGGTGAGCATCTGCATGGGCATTTCAGCATTTATGGATGAAAAATTTGAACAGCTATTCAGAAGTAATAATTTGGAATCATGCAGCAACTCACTGTTAGTTGTTAACGTATTATTGATTGGCTCTAACAGGTCTTCTCCATCAACTGTGAAACCCCATCGGTTTGGTGCTGGCCCAGCAATATATGCACATGCCCTCTCATCAGTGTCCTTCAAGAATACCTGTCCCAAAGCAGAGCATATGTCACAATTCTAACACTTTAAGAGCTACCCAATTCGTTTCAAAACCTCAAAGAAGACTTTGACAATTAACATTGTTCTACAAAATTACTAATCTTGCAAAAAAAGTTAAAGCAATATGCTTAGATTCTCACTTCTTGAAACTGCAAATCAGATGGAGATGGTCGGAATAAGGGTGGGCTGAATTCTTGATCCTTTTCACACTTTCTGGTAACTTGTGCTGTGCCAAGGTAATCAAGAATACAAGATTCAATATCCTCCTCTGTGAAGTCCCCTACAATGCTTACCTGAAGAACAAACAAGATAAAGTTGTCTAATAAGTTATTTTAGTGTTGGAAGGCAATGACTGGAGAACTGCACTTTCAATTTGATAACAGCATACCTCCATGTTGTCACCAACAAATTGATTCATTACTGCATCCTTAACAGATTGTAAAGTTAAATTTTCTAAAGATTTTGGTGTAGGCTCAATAAATCGCTCATCTCCATCCATCATTGCTACCATGAGTTTGTGGGCAGTTGAGCGTTCCAAGCTTTTGGGGATGGATCGGTAATATGATAGATACAATTGCCTGGCTCTATCAAAAGCATCATCTAGCCAGACGCTATGCTGCACAATGCATTGCAAGGATTACAGCAAGCAATCAAAGATCCAAAACAAGTGGCTGAGAATAGACTTTAAAGCAAGAATAGCACGTATAAAACAATTGGTAAGATTTTTACCTCAAGCACCATATGAAGCAACTGAAAAGCTGCACGCATCCCATTGTCTCTTAAAGTAAAACGAAATTCCATAGATATGAATTCCTCCGTAGATTCCAAAGAGCAATTTATCAGGTGATTCACACAGAAAAGTTCAACCTGGTATCATGAGTAACATATACAACAATCAGCAAAACAGGGTTGTTAATGAAGTCTCATTTGTGCCCGTGGACACCAGCATAATTTGACTATTAAAAAACTGACAGATGCAATGATCCAAAAATATTAGCCTGTGTCCCTATAGTGAGATACTGGATATATCTTCATGTGTTAATGTCAATGATACCTTTGTACGCTTGAGATGCTGATAAGGACATTATGTAGAATAAGATGCCTAAATCTTGCATCAAGAAGTATGGGATGCTTAACCGAGTATTTGAGCAATTTAGTTCTTCCCCCATGCAAATCAAAGTTGGTGGTTAACATCATAAAGAGGGCTACATGTCAAGGGTTCTAACTAGCAAAACTAAGCAAAGTTCATAGAGTGCAATCATCGGGACGTCAAGGGTGATACTATGATAGGGACATTAAGTATTATGGGATGCCTAAGTCCCACATCAAGTAGTATGGAATACTTAGGGGGAGTAGTTCTTCTATTGGTTTTTGAGATGGATTCCTACACTCCCTTGGGTTCTCTTAGATGCTCAAACAAGATAGAACTTTTAATTTATAAGCAGAAGCCTGTCAACATGAGGTGCATTAGCATTGTAATTTTAAAAATTTTAAAGAGAAAAAAGTAATATCCACACATTTAGCATCAGATATAGGCACACTCCAGAACAATAGGACAACATGTGTCCTAGAAGCAAGTATCACAATAAGAACAGCCTTTTCTCTACAAGTAGTAAAGTTTCTTCAATGTATGCTAGAAACCTATGCTAAACTTAAAATTAAATTATATTTCAGAGACTTTTAGATATATGCCCATAGCACATTGTTGTTATGCGTATAAGACTTGTTATTATTTTTCTGTTATTTTTCTTGTTTTATTGATGCAATTAATCAGTCTTTGAATTAAATTAAGATTAGGTTAATTATTTGATGTATATAGCCGCAGGCCCAATGGACCCATTTAGGGTGTCTAGTGGCAACCTAACCTAATCTAGGGTGTTAGGGTTTCCAAAACATATATATATTTTGGAGGCTACTGCACAAGGAGTAATTTTACCTCTCTAAACATTTATTCTTCTGAATAATATACCTACTGCTCAGCTTCTCCCAATTATTCTACATGGTATCAAAGCCTTAGGGCTCCAAAACAATGAACCAATTCGGGAAGCTTGGCCTCAATGTCGATAGCCATGAGAGCCTAGACACAACGCTGGATTCTAGCCATGACTCTAACCTTAGTTGCCACTCCTCACCCTCCATACCTGTCCAATCCGCCAGCAATGAACCCACCCCTATCATGATCACAGCCCATCGCCTCAATGGACACAATTATCTACAATGGTCCACTAGTGTGATGCTCTTTATCAAGGGAAAGGGCAAAGCTAATTATCTAACTGGTGCTTTCAACCCCCTTTAACTCGATGATCCGAGATATAAAGTGTGGGAGATAGAAAACAGCATGATTTAATCATGGTTAATCAATTCCATGACACCTAACATCGGGGAGAATTTTTTGTTGTATCAAACCGCCAATGAAGTCTGGGAAGCAGCAAGGGAAACTTACTATTCAGCCAAAAAAAAAGCCATAATAATTGAAATAGAAAGCTTCCTACATGAATTTTGACAGGGTGATTCAGATGTAATGCACTACTACAATATATTACTACGTCACTGGCAGCAACTTGACCTCTATGACTCTCACCAGTGGCACTGTGCTGTAGACGCCAATAATTAGAGGAAAGTCAAGGAGGAAAAACGTGTCTTCAAGTTCCTCTTAGGCCTAAATTCTCAATTTGAAGAAATTAGAAGTTGGGTAATGTGTACTAAATCTCTACCATCACTAAGAGAAGTCTTCTCAAAAATAAAACGAGAGGAAAACAGAAAACGACTGACTTTGGGATCCCTGCCATCTAATTCCCCATTTGAGCTGACTGCCCTAGTGTCTAACGGGCCTCAGTTGCATGAGTATAGAAATAAAAAACAAGGCAAACCATAGTGCGATCATTGCAACAAACCCAACCATCCCAAAGAAAAGTGTTGGGTTTTCCACGACAAGCCACCACACATGAAGAATAAAGGCAAGAACATAAACCCTGCTGCCAACAACACTTAAAAAGTTGCGTCGAAATTGACCAACTTGAGCTATTACATAAGCAGTCTGGAACAAACAATTTTAATTCTAGTTAAACTCCAGCCATGAAATAGGTACCAACTTACTAACACACTCAGATAAACCTCCTTTGGCCTTAAACTCCTAAATGGAACATAATGAAACATGGGTAGTTGATTCAGGCGCCACATATCATATGATGAGTAATTGGGACTCACTTGAACATTTCATACCCTGTACCGAAATTTACATGCTAAATTGGCTGATGGGACACCTTCGAAGATTCTAAGCTCGGGTACAGTGAGAATCACTACTGATTTCATTCTCACTAATGTTTTGTTAGTACCACAATTATCTCATAATCTACTATCTATTAGCAAAATTTCAAAAGACCTTCAATGTGTTGCTAAATTCTATTCTGGTGGCTGTGTCTTTTAGGACTTGGAATCGAGAAAGACGATTGGCAGTGCTAAGGAACGTGCTGGTCTTTACTGTCTCCATGGCAACAACCGCAAGTCTATTTTGTCTATTGTTTTTTCTGATTTTATGTTTATGGCATTTTTATATGGGTCACCCCAATCCAACCTATATGAAAAAAAATGTATCCCAGTTTAATCAGTAAAGATTCTACTTCTTTTTATTATCCAGTATGCTCACAATCTAAATACATTCATGCATCTTACAAACCCCATCCACACATTACCTCTAAACCTTTCTCCCTTATTCATAGTGATGTTTGGGGTCCATAGAAAACACCAACCATTACTGGGGCAAGATGGTTCATCACATTCATTGATGACACACACTAGACTCACATGGACATACCTCATGAAAGATAAATTTGAAGCCCCCCATATCATTAAACAATTTCATGCCCTCATATCCAATCAATTTAACACCACCATAAAAGTTTTGAGATCTAACAATGTCAGGGAATATTTTAACCAAATCATGGCATCATTCACCAAAACACACCACAGCTAAATGGGGTTTCTGAGAGAAAAAATAGGCACCTATTAAAAGTAGCTAGGGCCCTCCTAATTGCTTCCAACACTTCTAAATCCTTCTATGGAGAAGCCATTCTCATAGCCACTTACCTCATTAATAGGATGCCTTCCAAAACTCTACACTATAAGACTCCATTAGCCACCCTTCAAGACACCTACCCTACTTTTGTCTCCATGATTCCTAACCTACCACTTTGAGTCTTTGGATGTACAGCCGATGTACACAATTATAGTGCCGGGAAATTGGATTCCCAATCGATTAAAACCATCTTTATTGAGTACTCATCCACTCAGAAAGGGTACAAATGCTATAGCCTTAACACAAAACGGTTCTACCATAGCATGGATGTTACCTTTCACAAAACACATCTATATTTTCCTCCAACAACAAGCCAAAGTGAACAACTTAGTGAATCCTTTCCTATTATCCCTATTAATCCTAATCTTGATCTTCCAATCTTCCCTACAATTGAACAACCTATCCTCCATCCAACTCCTACCTCCCCTCAACCACAATCATTTTGCCCTTAAAATATTTCAAATCACCCATCTCCCACCAAAAATGTCATACAAAATCAAGACTAGTCAGTCAAAAGGACTTACAGGTTTACTCCAAAAGTAGAAAGGTAAATGATATAGTCACGTTTCCACCAATGAGGTGCCCAAAATCCCCTCCAAGTCCTATCGCTCATCCTACAGACTCCATTCATGACAATATGCCTATTACTCTGAGGAAAGGGGTAAGACCATGCACTCTCCACCCTATTGGGAATTTTGACAAATTATTCTCCCAACATTATACCTTGATCACTAATCTCTCTCGTAAAGCTATTCCATCAAATGTTCATGAAGCTTTGAACAGTCTTGAGTGGAGATGTGCCATCCAAGAAGAAATAACTGCCTTAGAAAAGATTGGTAAGTGGGAAATCACTGATTTAGCACCTAGAAAAAGACCAGTGGAGTGTAAATGGATCTTCACCATCAAGTACAACCCCAATGGGAGTATAAACCACCACAAGGCCTAGTTAGTAGCGAAGGGGTTCACTCAAACCTATGGAATTGACTATGATGAGACATGCGCACCAATTGCAAAATTTAACACCATCAAGGTACTCCTTTCCCTAGCTACCAATTTGGATTGGAAACTTCATCAGTTTGACGTAAAAAATGCATTCTTGAACGGTCACTTAGAAGAGGAGGTGTATATGGACATTCCTCCTAGAATTGAAGTTGAAAGGGGGAAAGAGAAAGCCTGTAGATTGAAAAAATCACTATATGGCCTGAAACAATCTCCTAGGGCTTGGTTTGATAGATTCACTACAATATTAAAGGGCTATGGTTATTATTAGGGACAAGCTGACCATACGCTATTAACAAAATATTCTCATGATGGAAAATTATCTACACTAATTGTTTATGTTGATGATATTGTTGTCACAGGAGATTACGAAGAAGAAATTGAAGTGCTGAAGTTAGCCCTAGTGAAGGATTTTGAAATTGAAATCCTTCGTAATCTAAAGTACTTTCTGGGAATAAAGATTGCAAGATCCAAAAATGGCATAGTTGTCTCCCAGAGGAAGTACACATTGGATTTGTTCGAAGAAACCAGGATGCTAGGCTGTAAACCAGCCGTGGAAGCTAATTACACGACCAAATTCAGAGAAAAAAGTCCCCTAGTTGATGCCAACAGATATCAGAGGTTAGTGGGAAAACTTATTTATCTATCTCACTCTAGACTTGACATTTGCTTCCCTATTAGTGTGGCTAGTCAGTATATGACAAAACCCACTAAAGAACATATGGAGATAGTTTACAGGATTATGAGATATTTAAAGGGGGCTCCTGGTAGAGGAATTTCTTTCAGAAAGGAAGTGACAAGTGTCAAAATTTATACAGATGCAGACGAGGCTGGTTGCATTACTGACAGAAGGTTGACCTCAAGCTACTGCACTTATGTCAGGGGTAACCTAGTTACTTGGAGAAGCAAGAAACAACCAATTGTAGCAAGAAGTAGTGCAGAAGCAGAGTATAGAGCATTGTCACAAGGCATTTGTAAAGGATTATGGCTAAAATGAGTACTTGATGAACACAGGGTAAGCAGTGATGGTCCCATGCAAATGTTTTGTGACAACATGGCAATTATCAACATTGTCAAAAACCCTATCCAACATGATAAGACTAAACATGTTCAGATAGATAGACACTTTATCAAGGAGAAACTTGATTCAAATACACTGAAACTTCTCTATATTCCATCTAAACAAGTTGTAGACACCTTAACCAAATCTCTTTCAAAAATGCAGTTTGAAGAACTAGTTTACAAGCTGGGAATGATTGGTATCCACTCACCAGCTTGAAGGGGAGTGTTGTTATGCGTTTAAGACTTGTTATTATTTTTCTGTTATTTTCCTTGTTTTATTCATGCAATTAATTAGTCTTTGAATTAAATTAGGATTAGGTTAATTATCTGATGCATTTAGCCACAAGCCCAATGGGCCCATTTAGGGTGTCTAGTGGCAACCTAACCTAATCTAGGGTGTTAAGATTTCCAAAACATATATATTTTGGAGGCTGCCGCACAAGGAGTAATTTTACCTCTCTAGACATTTATTCTTATGAATAATATACCTACTTCTCAGCTTCTCCCAATTATTCTACACACATAATTTTGTGTATGTCTGTGTAATATGTTTTGGTGTGCATTTTTATGTATGCTTCTTTCTTCCATATCATCATCATATTCATTTTCTAAAATTTATTTGACGAGGTATATAATCATGTTTTACTAGTCTCTGCCACAAATCCTGACATCAAAATATCTGAGATGCTAATGTAAGAGGTAATATAAAAACAAAATATCTAAGATGCTAATGCTAATGTAAGAGGTAATATACAAGTCATTCATGTAATTGGAGAAAATAAATTGCAAAAGATAAAAAAATTTAGTAAGTTATGAAGCATTAACAAATTTTCAAATTATATCAAGATAAAATAGGATAAGCTTTCTTGTTCGAAATAAGGAAGACTTGTAACATTCCTGTAAAACAAAAGTAGAAACGTCTTCCGGGCATTAATATTTTGAGAGACAAATTAGTAAGACAAATTACCTGCTCCCTAGAAAAGTTGCCAACACGTCCTCCCTCACTAAGTGTCCGAACACCCACAATCACCGATCCTCTAGATCCAGAACATTCAGCTGCCCGTCCACCACCAACAATTAACCGCATAACACCACTTTGTGTCTCAGTCTTTGATATCTATGGACAAGAAAAGACATGAAGGGTTAAATAATATGGAATGACCCATTACACCCTCTTAATTTAAAGTAGGAAAAACTGAAATCCTGAGTTCTTCATGCAAATCTTATAATAGTGTCTGTAGTATTGCATTTTTAAAAGCAACTGGAAATGAAAAGGTAATACAAATACAATTATTTCCTTGGCTTCCAGGTGGCACATTATTCGATTGCGGGCATGGATAGGAAGTAGAGGAGGAGTCAGAGATCTTTTTGTTGATTTGAAGAGGGTTCAAGTTCTTTTGTTTCCAATGTTCACATTTTCCTTGCTAAGAAAATTTATTTTCCTCATTTGTCTTTATTCTCCTTTTTAATTTCTCACTGCCGGAATTAATGTATAGTATAAATGGCAGATGTATAATGACTGCATGCTAGCGGTATAAACTGTAATATCTATTTAATTAGTAAAGTTTAATGATTTGTCTTGAACTTAACTACCTATAATAAGATTTCATGTAGATCAATACTCACAAACTACATTTCCCTCTAAAGGTTACCTCTCCTTTTACTCTTTACATGGAATTAGAGCCCAGGGAGGAAAACATGCTCCAATGAGAGTATGATTCTTTAGAGTACAAAATTTTAAGTGTGGTAGATTTTCTGATGACTGCACCCTGGAAAGTGCCAAGAGGACACTGATCAACGAGACCCCCAAGTCTGGTCACATTCTGGCCAGCCAAACACCAGGTCGGCTTCAAGGCACTATCACATGGGCTCTGACAAAACCTCCATCTGGCCCAGAACTGGCTGGATGGTTAATGCCAAGCTAGCCCAAGCTTCCATGTGTCGGTTTAGGCTTTTTTTTATAGCCAAACATAGCTGTTTGGACGTTTCCAAGCCCCTGTTCAACACCAGCAGTAATTTCGTTGGGTTGGGTGTCATTCCAGCCACTCTTCTACTCCCTGTAGGGTTCCTTTTAATCCAATTTTTCAAGGCTCAGGCAGAAACAGTTCCTTTTGCATTCCAATTTGGTACTTTTCCCTCTGCCTCTCCTAAGTTGACAAACATTTGGATCTTGGACTCTAGTGCATCCAATCACAAATTTGATAAACTAAGTCACTTCTCCCATATCACTTATTCTTCATCTCTTCCGACTATGACTCTTGCTAATGGTTCCAAAGTCATAGCCAAAGGTATCAGAAAAATTCAACACTTGCCCTCTTTATCCTTGGATTCTGTGCTCTACAATCTTGGTTGTCCCTTTTATTGCCACATCACTTTTTATGATAATTCTGTTCTTGTACAAGATTAGGCTACAGAACAAATGATTGGAATCAGGCATAAGTCACAAATGTTGTATCTTACTGTATCAACTGCACTTCTGCTGATTCACCTGAACTTCTTCACAAATGTCTGGATCAACCTGGTCTATCATAGCTTCAGATGGTTCCTACTGAGACACCAACTGCCATTTCATCTCATCTGAGATTACCTTCATTGAGAAGTCTCCTTCCTTCTCACATTCCCCTATTGATTCCATTGCTCCATCCAACAATTTTCCATTAGCTTACTTTGAACCTTCATCTACGTTCAAGAACTCCACTGCAGCTCCTAAAATTCTCCCAAGGCCTTCTCTTGCTCCTCCTTTCCAGGTATATAGCCATCACCCTCTGTCACTACAGATCCTGTGGATGCACTTGTTGACTAAACAACAATTCCTGTGCCTATACCTACCACGAGCCTGTCTCCTATTGATCAACTTCCCACTCTTTGAAAAAGTACCTATTCCACTTGAAATTCCCATCCCACATATAATTTTTTAAAGCTGCTGTCATTTATCTTCATCCTATTATGCATTTGTCTCTTTGTTATCCTCTATTGCTATTCCTCAAACAACTACAAATGCTCTTTCTCATCCATGGTGGAGACAAGGCATGACTGATGAAATGGATGCATACATTCTAGTGGTACTTGGTAGCCATTGGGTTTATACTTTCAAAGTGGGTCCTAATGGACTAATGGATCACCAGAAGGCACTTCTTGTTGCCCAAGCATATATTCAGATCTATGGTATAGATTATGTCAATACATTCTCTACAATGGTTAAAATTGCTTCCCTTCACCTTGTGCTATCCATTGCTACTTTTTCATTGCTAATTTTATCAAAAGGATATTAAAAATGCTTCTCCATGGTGAGCTTGCAGAAGAAGTGTATATGAAGCAACCTCCTAGTTTTGTTGCTTAGGGATAGTCATGATTGGTTTGGTGTCTACTTTGGTCAATTTACGGGCTAAATCAATCACCTCAAGCCAAGTTTGGACAAGTTAGTACTATTGTGAAGCAATTTGGTATGACTGAAAATGAAGTTGATCATTTGATATTCTATTGTCATAGTGCCTCAAATGTGGATGACAATGTTATTGTACGACATGATCAAGGGCATTTGTCAGCTAAAACAACACTTTATTAGACACTTGTAGGCGAAAGACTTGGGCAGACTCTGTATTTCTTGAGCATTGAAGTAGCTCAATTAAACATAGGTGTTACTATATCTGAAAGGAAATATGTCGTAGACAAACTTGATGTGACAGGAATGCTAAATTGTAAGCCTATAGATACACCCATAGATCCAAATGTTAAAAATTCTCCCAGGATGTGAGGGAGCATCTTTCAAATATTGGTAGATATTGTAGTATAACTAGGCTTGATATATCATTTGCATGAGTGCGGTAAGTCAAATGTTTGCAATCCCCATGTGATAATCACTAGAAGGCAGCAGCGCACATCCTTAAATACATCAATGGAGATCTTGGCTAGGAATCACACTATGAGGATTGAGTGGCCAATCATTCAACACAGATTGAGCTGGATCTCCTACTGATAGAAGTTCCACCATGGGATATAGTATTCATGTCAGTCAAGACTTGGTGTCATAGAGAAGTACTTTAGCAGCCTATGAACTTGAGTGCTTGAAACAATTGAAGAAGTAGGCAAAATGAAATTGATTTGCAACAATCAAGCAACTCTTCATATCGCTTCTAACCCAAATTTTCATGAAAGGACAAAAATATGGAAGTTAACTGCCACTTTATTAAAGCAAAGATATTTTCAGGATGCATTGCAACTAGAGTTGTCAACTCAAATGATCAGATAGAAAATATGCCCACCAACTATTTGCCAGATCACCTATATTTGTAACATCTTTTGAGCATATGATATGTATCCTCCAACTTGAGGGGAAGTATTGGAACTAATGTATAGTGTAAATGCTAGATGTTTGCTGACTGTATGCATACTGTAAATAAGGCTATAATATCTGTGTAATTAGTAGAGTTTAATGACTTGTATTGTACTATTAATCTATAAATAAAAGGGTTAATGTAGATCAGCACTCACTGACTAAATTTCCCTCAAGAAAATCAGGGAGACAAATAAATGGAGGTCTAGCAATCTCTAGTAACACAGTTCTGGGAATAAATACAGCATAACACAGGGATATGAAGACACAGCAGAGGAAAATTAATGGAAAGCCAAATGAAGCACTAGTATCATGAGAAACTTAAGGTAAAATTGCATATCAAACCTTGTAGTTGATAGGAATGCCGTTTGCAAGACGACGTTGGACGATCCCCGTTTCCTCATCATGAAGTTTTGTTGCATCAGTTATAGGACTTACAGGAACAAAGGTAGGCTTGCGTTGGATCTTTAACTCTTCAAGCTGTGCCGAAGATATCAATTCTTTTGGCACCTCAAGCTACATATATTTGCAATTAGTTTATCAGAAATCAAGTACTGGACAAACATACAGCACTTAACAATTGGTGAAAAACTGAAAAAAGCTTTCCTCTATAATTTCTCATCAATAATGGAAAACAAATTGGTGTGGTAGATTCATATCATAGCATATGAACTGTAAAGCTGCCAGTCATGTTAAGACTATAATTTAGAGAACATAATATGTTCATGCACAATTAATATTTATTCATTATTTGTAGATAAAAATCTTCAGGTGTTGAATGAAAATCATCTGCATCTAATGTTAACTAAGACAAACAAGAAGGGAATTAAGTTAATGACACCTCAGGCTCCGGCTCAATAGGCTCTTTCAATCCAGCTTTGATAGCATCTGTAATTTCAGTTGACGATATCTTGAATTCTGTTTCACCAATTCCCTCGACATGAACTTTCCTTGGAACACAAGCAACGATTGCTGCAGGAAGAGGTGCAGTGGGCTTTCCAAAATCAGCAATAAACTCTAAAACCTCTGCACCAACAGAATTGACCTACACCAGAAGATATTCAAAATAAATAACTAAAAAATTCCAAAAACATTTTCACCAAGCACACATAAAATAGCTAAAAATTATAGTAAAAATATAAAAGAGAAAATGGATAATGAAATGCAAACAGTTAAGCTGAAACATAAGAATAGTACAACAATTACAGCCAACTTAATACATCTTTTAATGTACAGATCAAGGCTGTTGACTATATTAAATATTTTTAAAATATTTACTTTCTTCTAACAAAAATGATAATGAGCTGCAAGAAAACAATTTTATAATGGTATGAAAGCATCATCTTCAGTTATCCAAGGAGTATGGGAATTAAGAAGGCATAAATCCTCAATCTATACTCTCAGGATGGACAAACAGATACCACTATTGCAAAAATGATCCCTCAGAGCAAAGAGAGGTATACAAAAGCACTAGTCATGTCTTCAACAGGCACTTACAAACAATATAAAAGTGACTAAATTTGTATTTATAATTTTGTTATAATAAAATAACAGTCAGCAATGGCAAAGTGGGAGGCTTTAAACAAAGTATAAGAAAACACACAAAGTCCAATGACTGCCCATGAAATTACCTCCTTAAGGGTGACTGTCCCAGCAACAGCCAGCAAGCTCTCATGTCCTTGTCGCTGGTCCATAACTTTATGGCCCAGAGCATCACTTTCCATGATGAAATCCAAATTATCAACAGAAGGTACATTATCAATCATAGCTGCTAGGTGTTCACTATCCTTCAGAAGTGCATCTAAATAGCGGGTTAATTCACCCTGGGTAACACCAAACTCTTTAAGCCTCCGGACCTGCATCATTTAAGGTACTCATTAGATACTGACAAAGAATGCAGTATGGAAGGCCATCATTCAAGCAATTTGAAATCATAAAACAAAGGCTTTCTGTCCGAAACATCTTACCAAAAACTGTTGAGAGCAATAATTAGTGACAATCAAACATGATAAATTCACCATCTTAAACTCTAGGCATTTTATATTTGTATAGATAAAATGGGAAAAACGAAAAAAAAAAAAAACTATCATATGATGTATTAGCAAAAGTAGAGCACAGAAAACAATAAACAGAAACAAAATTGATATTGGCACATCTTGAAAAGACAATAGGAGCAGAGCAGAAGAAACAAACCTCTTGAACAGCAACTCTAATTGCACTTTGCCAATTATTTGGTTCTGCAGTTATGGTAAGAGTGGTCACCGTACATCCTTCCCTTCCAGAATCACTATGATCCAATTCAACTGAAGTGAATGGTGGATTTGAACTCTGGAAATTTATGTGCTTTAGATACATGTTTAAAACTATAGAATAGACTATTATTTTAGGCAAAAAAATATCAAATAAAAGATTTGCATTGAGAAACATAAGAATAAATAAATTAAAGAAAAGAAGTCCACACAACGTCACTATATACGGCAGTATAACAGCAACAACACTATCTGTCAATAATTTTGACATATTATATGTAAATTTACATCCCTAGATTAGTAGACAAAAGATCTGGAAATTCACAGAGATAAAAGAATCTATAAAAATTTAACAGCAAACACAAAATAAATGCCATGTGCCAGAGCAACTGAGCCACCTTTACTCAAATTATTGAAACTCAAAGGTACAACAGAATGAATAAAACAGTGAACCACCAAACAGTAGTCATGACAACTTCCAAAACAAAGTCAAAATCAGAAAGTAGCAGATGCAATAGAGTTTGCCGCACCTTGTATCTTGTGTTGATACGAAAATGCATAGCAGATAAAAATATTCTTTTCATCAAGACATTACGCAAATCACCATATGTTCGAACCTTATTCACAGGAACCTGCATTGGATAATTATAAGACATTTGATAAAGAGAGAAGTAATACAGATATTACAACAACTAAAAGCCCATATTAATAAATATCATTATTATCAAGTAGATCAGTTTATAAAGTTGACATGGATATTATACTAATTTATTTATATTGTTCATGTGACCATTGCAACTTAATGAAGCAATAGGTCTTGAATTCATGTTCCTTGATTACTTAGAGGAATCATACATATAAAAAGTACAAAATCTTCCCTATTAGCTGGAGCCAAGCACTAATAGACACTATAACAGAAAAACTCATACCACTTAATACCTTGCAGAACATATTAATTGAAAAATTTTGAAGTAATTCATGTTGAAAAATCTGTGGTGGCTTCACATCAGCGCTGCTTCCAGGAAGTGACCAATTATGATTCACTGGAGGACGAACAGCATGTCTTTCCTTATTGAAGATTTTGGATTGATCCACCAAATTACCTGGCCTTTCAATAGAATTTCCACCCAGACCAACAGAGTGCTTAGGAACAAGAAAACTAGCCATTGCACCAAATGCACTTGTTGGAGTGGCCACAGAAGCCTTCTCATTGTCTACACCAGTTTGTCCAAAAACAGCCTGCATGACAACAGTGACACTCTAAGAATCCTAAATGCCTTTACAATGGGCATGACCAGAACAACTGTTTGACAAATGAATAAACAAATAATTGTCGGACATACTTCAATCTCATGAACTGTCTTTGAGATGTTATCAATATCCCCCACAATGTACAGGGTAGCATTTGCAGGGAAATACCAACGCTCATGAAATTTCCTTATTTTATCAGCATCCCACTTCTTTATCTGCTCTTCTAACCCAATTGGAAACCTTTTGCTCAGTTTGTTTTCAGAATGCAGATGCTGCAATAACTGCAATTGTAGAAACGGCACATGGTCAATGTATTGCACCAATGACAACATATTAACAGCCAAAATTCAAAGAGAGTTTATGATAAATACCTGGCAATCAACCCGATACTCTATTGTATTCATCATTTGAAGCTCCGAGAGTATAGCACGCCGTTCCTTTTCAATTCTAGAAGCAAGGAACTTTGGGTGGAATGCTATCTGCAAACATCAATAAGGTGAGAGTTTGTAGATGCCACCCCAAAAATATCATGAGCATGTTTGCATATGCTTCCTTTAACCAAAGAAAAAAACAGTGAAAGAAGAGGGATTGCATCGTCTTTTATTTTTTTAGTTACTATTCCCTATTTTATGTAACAATTTTAACATTTATTTATTTGTGTAAATTATGTGTGGTGAGTAAGTTTTTAATAGAAAGAAATAATAACTATTTAGTTCAATTACATAAAAGATATATCATTATAATATGTTTAAGATTTTATTGGTGATTAATTTTTTAAATAACACTCTTTAAAAAACCAAATTATACTATTAGATTTACTTGTATTACTTTGAATCAATTAATAATGGGTGTAGAAAAATCATTCATATAGAAATCCATTGAGAAAAATAATGGGTGCAGAATCATAAGGTTGGTTACAAAATTTAGGATAAGTCTTATAAAGTAAAAGGGAGTCATAAAGAACTAGATATTATATAGGAGTCTTGGAATTTTTGCCTAGGAATCTTATAGTGATCTCTTAGTATTGTTCTCTAGGTTTAAAGATAGCAAAATTGGTTATCATTATATTGCTTTGTAATTTATATTTATCTCTAGGAGTTTACCCAGTAGTCAAATTCTTTAGCAGAATATAATAAACAGAGAAAGGAATAAGGGATGGAGTGTGGAGTGATTTACTTATGCCTCTAGGTTTTGTTATCCATAAATTTCAAGATGGTATCAAAGCCACAATATCAACCACTTTGAATCCCAGCCCAGCTTCCACAAAATAACAGTGGTGGATTTTTTGTGGGAACTATTTCCTAAGAAAAACCCTAACAAAATTTGTGTCACAGCCACCAAAAAAAAAAAAAACCCCACAAAAACACTGCCAGGGGTTCCACAATTGTTAGGAAAGTTTAGTGCTATGGATGCTGTGGTGCAATTTGGCTACGTTGGACTAACATAGTGGTGGTCCAGAAATGTGAGTGTTGAGGGCTAGGTTTGGAACGGCTTGATCCTGAGTGGATCCAAGCCTAAAGGGTGCAATTTTTAATTTTCCTGAACAGTATGCTCTGTTTTCAGAGTTTGGTGAGGAAAGGATGTATTTAAGACTTCAAAATGAGACTTAAGTTATTGAGTGCTGAGTTTTGAGACCTAATGAGTCACGATTAAGTGGAAGTGTGCAACCTTGTGAGTCATGTGTGATCTGTGCCCATGCCTTGATCTGTTTTTTCTTTACATTTTAGTTCAGTTTTATTTGTAACAAGCTAAAGTTTAAATAAAGTCTTGATCAACCTAGGATAAGTCATACAAAGTAAGAAGTAGTATTAGAGGAATAGATATAATCAAGGAGTCTTGGGAGTTTGTTATTGTTCAGAAATTATAAGTATTTTAGATATCTCTTAGGATTATTATCTAGATTTACTATGGAAGAGAAAACTTATGTATCTTCATATTGCTTTGTAATTCATCTTTATCACAAGGAGTTTATCGTCTCTTAATTAGAACATTATAAGGGAAGGTACAAGAGATTGAGTGTGGTGTTCTTCTTCATCCCAAAGTTCTGTTAACCCTAAATTTCAACATAATTAATTAAATTCTTTTAAGTTCTCATATTTGTGCATTTCGGTAATTTTGTTAATTAAAATTACATTTGCATTTTTGCATCCAAATAATCATAAAAGTCACAAGTCAAAAGGTACATTTTAATTAATGCACTCAAACATAAATTAACTACAACAGTTTACAAAAGCTCTTTTTAAAGAACTCATATACAAAGGTGGATATTCTGTATACAGCTTATCTAAAGGGGCTCCATATCCATATTCACTCCGTATTATTTCACCCTTCATATCCCTTCTAAAGGCCAGAGCCGCCAGGTTGGCTTCAAACCAAAGCATCAAACCACTTAGATCAGATGATACACTCTGTAGAATCTAATATATGTGTTTGGAGTTTGGACAATTACAATTTAGAAGTGGATTCCATGGTGAAGAGTAGATTAAAATACCAGAAAGCATACCTCATCCAAGGCATCCAGCACAAATGGAAGTAGATCATCCTCAGAATCCTGACAAATGACATCCATTTATAATCACACACAATATAGAAATACATATATACTACAAAATACAAGATATGACATGATAATTGCTCTGATTCAAAGTGATGGGCAAGAGTGACAGATGTGACACTTTAGTAGAACAACTCTCTTAGCCTAGTTGCAAAACACATGGAAAGATCAAAGTAAAACAAACAAACTATATTGGAAAAATAAACGCAAAAAATGGTATAAGAAAAAATTTTTAACACAGATTAAGGATCCTTTTTGACCCCCAAAAAAACACATATTAAGGATCAAGCAACACTGCAAGAGCAATGAATTTTTTATCATAATATCAAGAGTAATAGAGTTATACAGTGATCCCATTATAATTTCCTCATCTATTTACTCCTCTGTCAGCAGGAAGTTTCTTTTTCCTATAACTCATATCTAATGAAGTCCTAAACGTTTTGTCCATCCTTAGACTCATGCTCAATCTCTTTTAACAGTACTATTGATGCTCCAGAAAGTCATGTTATAAAAATTCTCTTGCCAATGACAAAGTTTTAAGTTATATTTTTTAAAACTACACAAGTCAAAAATAACCTACAGTTCTGCACACTCCAACATATTGGAACCTTGGGAATATGATAGTAAATTCTTCCAACAACTTACAAGAAAGTCTTAGACATACAATAACACACAGTCCTTGAATATTTTGAAAATTTTCAAGATATAAGTGAAACAGAATCCGGATGAAAAATACAAGAGGGTAGTTGAGTGGTAATTGGAGACACTTTAAAACACAAGGGAACAAAATCATTTTGGGCCAAACTGCAAGGGGTAAACTGTAATTTACCCCAATAATTGTGACAACGTAAATAGTTTCCCCCAATTGCTAGGGAAGCATTAGACAAGGAATTATTTTTTGCCCCATTTTCTCATCTATGTAAATTAGAAATAATATTAAAGATGAAGATTCACAATTTTCCAGTTGGTAAAAATACCAATGAACCTCAATTTCAGGAAGAAATCACATAGAGTTACAAGCCAAACAGCCCAAACCTTGGTACTTGTAGGAGCATGAATGTGAAACACTGTATGGTGAAAATCAGTGTATGCATTGGAACGGGCTCCTGTCCCCAGAAGCTTCTCACGTTTTTTACTTCCAAGGAAAGCAACATGCTCAATCATATGTGCAATGCCTTGCTCATCATCCTCTTCATCTATTGATCCTACATGAACTTCCAAGTGTGCTTCAAACCTAAAATCCAATAAATTGATATGAAGTATCCAGCAAGAAGAAAGTGCGCATTCCAGAGAAAGTGCATGCATGTTTAAAGTCCTCCACTTTGAATTTTATTAAAACATTAAAGCCAACATGTTTCCAAGAGCAAACAATATATTCTTATTCTTATATAAAATTCATGCATTTTTATTTTTGTTAACAGATCTTCTCAAGTTTTTGTGGTTTTGCATTGTTTCATTCATTTCAAAGGTGTTCAATAGCAGTAAAAGTTAGACGACTAGTCATACTTTCATATCAAATAAATTATACCTTTAAAAAAGTATGGGTAAATAACTTAGTATGTAACCATCATCTATGAAGGGCACAAGGGCTCTAAGAAAGTAGATATGGATCATGCAGCCCTTCTTAAACCTCCTCACAGGCTTATGTTCATGATAAAAAAGATATCTCAAATAATAATAGTCCAAATCATTTGTACCATAATGTGCTTGCTTTATTCAACTTAACCACTTAAATAGTATATATTCTAGGACAAAGTCAACAGACTCTAACATCCACATTACATTAGTCAAATGTAACGAGCCCTTAAGGCACTAAACCCCTAAGACATCTTAGGCGAGTGGCACTATAAAAGCACACATGAGTGAAACAAGCCACTAAAATAGGGGGAAAAATGTTAAAATAATAAACAAAAATAAATGTAAGTAACAAAACTTGACATGTAAAGTAACCATTCAAACATAATAATTATCAAGTGATAAGTCATGATAATCATCAAATGCACTAATTAAATCACTAATATCACTATTCAACCATAAACATTAAGTCATAACTCATAATAATATTAAGTGCACTAATAAAGTCACTAAGCCATTTGTCAAAGGATAAAGTTAAGTACTTAACTTTACAATCCAAAATATGTAGTAGCCACAGCAGCCAAGCCATTAACAAAATATCTATCTATCTATCTATATATATATATATATATATATATATATATATATATATATATCCATAGAAGAAATATAGATGCTAAGTCCCTTCCCTTTCCACCACATCTTTGCTCTCAGGTGCCTAAGGTGCACACCTTAAAGGAAGCATAAAATTCAGCCAGTGCCTCTTACAGTGCAAGTGAGCCTCTTCAGCACCTTGCCTCAACACCTTAGGTGCTGAGGCAAGCTCCTCTGACCACACTCATGGTAGATTTCAGTAAATGATAAATTATATGGCGGAAAAATTTTTGAACAGAGCAGAAGCCTCAGGAAATTCTGACTTTAAAGCATTAATACTGCATTTGCCAGGATTCCTATAGCAACTGGTGAGCCAGCTTCTTAAAGCAGCTTATCTAGGTCCAGTATATGTAACATAAAGAGGGGGAAAATACACTTTCTCCATATTTGGTCAAAGAATCAATTATGTAAAGCAATTTGCCTTTATTTAGTGCTCCCCAGTGTCCATAGATCATCACAAAATCCTCTAACATGCCCTCCTTGACAGTGAATGATGAATGTATGATTTACAAACTCAAGGAAGAAAAGTCGAAAATTTGCATTAATATATCCAAGTTTTGAACACAATTCATGAATAAATGCAAACTCCATGCATAACTTCTTGATATATCCTAAAAAATTCCAATTCTCCAACTCATTGTCCATATATCATTACATGTATATCTATCATCATTGATTAAACTAACCTTTTGGGTGGAACTTTATTTGGCAGAATCAGATAGCACAGGCCATTCTTCAGTTGGCCTCGATGCAACTTCGGATGAGATGGAAGTTCAGAATTTAAAAACGCCTCTATCTGTTCTAAATCAGAATCCAGTATGCTTAAATCCTGTTTCTCAGTAATGCCATCTGGCCAGGCTGTACTTGCTGCATGTGGCTCATCAGGACCAACAGTTGCATGTGGAATTTGAACCTGCTTCACCTAAAAAAAATCAATGACCCAATTAAATATAATCTTCATGGGCAAGGAAACGAAATTAGATTGCATCTAGAAGACTACCACACCACAATCATACATTATAAAAGCAGAAGTGAAACAAATAGCACATTGAAAGACTAGAGAAAGATATCACAGTCTCCAAATTTACCCACTTATACTGGGACTATTAACATAAAGCATGCACCTTCAACTTTCAAGCATCAGATTGCCCTAAAAATTGATAGCATGTAAATTATTTCTATCATTTAAATTTGAAAACATCCAATAAACATGTTATCTAAAACTTAAAACAATTAAAGTTGGAAGAGATACTGTTTGTGTTTCTTTAGGAGTTAAAGGCATTTTTTAAAGTTTGATGGGGATTCACACATATGAAAATTAATATATACAAACACACTAGCAAAAGAAGATATAATCAGAAATTAGAAATATGGAATGTCCATGCAGAAGGGATACTTGAAAATGAGTGATAAATAAAGATGCAATAGCAATTGAATCTAGAATTGTATTTCACACCACAGATAAACAAAATAAATGCTTAGTATTTCGAGGGAATAAATTAATAAAAAATGCAACAATAAACAGCTCGTTAGAGTCAGTAGCTAAGGAGTAACAGGTGCAGGAACATATGGCTTAAAATGAAGTTGGAGCACTTACACAGGCATGACTGAGTTTATTCTTAGATAACTGGAAAGTAGATTTATCAAGAAAGACTCTGGGAATAAATCTTCTCAGATTTGCACGACTTTTTCTGCTGGAGGCAAGACAGCAAGATGTACAGCTATACTGTGGGGAGGAAAGTGCTCCTGTGACTGGTTCACCAAGCATGAACATATACTGTTTCCAAGCATCACCCTTCTTCCTTCGGAAACCCAGTCCGCCATTAGCAACATTATGTGAAGCCCTGTCATCAATAATGAGACACGAAAGGAGAATAACAGAATTTAGTACAGGAATTCTCTAACTTCCATATAAATAATCTAATTATAGTTATAATTACATTTAAGTAGACAGATATTGAGATGCAATATATCAAAAGACGTGTTCTTTCTACGATAACTTGCTAGCTTCAAACACAACTACGCTCTGAAATGAGAATTGGGGAAAACGCATCTCTTTAATCAGCATATTCATGTTAAGTTACCACCTTGAGCTTCATCTTAAAAGCATATTAACAAAGTACAAAATCAAAACCTGAAAGATAAAGACAGCTAAAATTTATTTAAAAAAAATTTCCGTGATTATTTCTGCACGCAAAGTACAAACAATTGCAGATGAAAAAGAACACATAAAATAATCAAGAAGAATATAATAGAAGCACCTTTTAGAGGAGAAACAAAGCGAAGAAGAAGAAGCAGTAGAAGAAGAAATTAACGACAAGCGATTGTTACGCAATCGAGTGCGAAAACGGCTACAATTTGCGGCGGGTTTCGAATACGAAGGAGCGTCGTCTCTAAAGTGAAACGAGGGAGGGAGTTGAGTGAGGGCGCTTCCAACAAGAGAGGTTGAAGCAGCCATAGCTCGCAGAGAGAGAGACAGAATGCGTGAGAGCTAGGAGGGCCTTATATAGAGTGCGGCACAGCCTATGGATTTGAGATTTTTTCCCTTCTATTTCTCCCTTCCTTTCCTTCATTAAACTGTCACGTGGAATCGTTACTTGCCTGGTATCAATTCTATTACCAAAATAACAAGGAATGTTTTTTTCTAACAACAAATTTTCTAATTCAGGTACAATAATTAAAAATTTTATAGTTGTAATTATGTTCCTGTAATCTTAAATATTTTAATTTACTGACAAAAAATTTTTAAATATTTTAATTTTTTTTTATCATGTATTTTTTGTCAACATATAATTAAATTCTTTTAGCATAATCAGTATATATTGTTTTAATATTTTAGGTATACATTTAATTCAATTAAATTATTCAGACATTAAACATAAATTGTATCAAATGCAATACATGTGAGTTTTATTACTTATTTATTTTTACCCATTTCATTGATACAGAATATGTACATCCACCTCTAAACATAATTACAGAAAGGTATTGTGGCACTTTAGAAAAAGTAAATGACAGATATTAAATTGAATTTATTTTAAAATTATAAAGATCACAATATAAAATAGTAAATTATAATAAGAAAATTAAAGATTGAGTGAGATTATAAATATCAATAGACTGATTTAATTTTCTATAAACAATTTGTTGAGAGCCCAATGCAATTTTTTTTCTTTTTTATTATAATTCTTTTCTTTTTTTTTAATACCTGCCAAATGGACTTACTAAAAGAAATGTGAACTTTTTCATCTGTATCTTCATTTTATGTGGTTTTTCCTTAAAATATTAATGATTTCTTTTTTTTTTTGGCCGGAAAATAATAATGATTTGACTCAACCTTTTTTTTCCTATAAAAAGAGGGTTTCATAAAAAGTATTTTTAACAAAGTTGAAAGTAGTGTTTGGGATATTATTTAATAAGCATTTTTATTATTCCTGTCTTTGACTAACCTTGTGAAAAGATATTTTTTGTGATTGTCAATTTACTTAAAATGACATTAAAAAATGACTTTGCTATCAATTGAATCGATAAATGATTACAAATATTTCTTGGTGATAATTTAAATTATTTTATCATTATTTAATTAAAAATAAAACTAAATTAGATATATCAACTAGGTTTAAGTGAGAGACTGCAACTAAGTTAAAAGAGAAAATCCATAAGTTTGTAACAAAGATTTGAATGAAGGTAATTTTTGTTTTTAAAAAATAATTTCTTATTTTTTATTTTAACTTTAAAGGAGAAGCTCTAGGTGTGAATGTTGTTTTTAAAAATAGTTTTTATTTTTAAAAATGAAAGAACAAAAAAATTTGTTTGGTAATATGTTTTTATCAATTGTTATGAGAAATTTAAAAATAGAAAAGTGTTTTTTTTAATTGAAAAACAAGAACAAATTTTATATGTTTTCTCTTGTTTTACAAAATTGTTTTCATTAATAGCAAAATTGTAATTCCATACAAAATAATTTAAGTAGGATTGTAGGTTAAATTTAAATAAACTTTGAGATTCAACCCAGTCGATTAATAACTAGTCAGGTTGAGTCAACTCTTATTTTTGTTAAAAAATATTTTTTTTGAAAAAATAATATTTAAAAAAATAAAATATAATTTAAATTAAAAAGAATGAAAAAAAATATGATTTAAAATAGAAAATAATTTAAATTTAAAAATAATTAACTAAGTACTTATAAAATTCATAAGGCAGTCTTGTTCCTTTAATGGTGCACCCATTTAGACAAGATTAAGATGGAAAGGAATTCCATTTGCTTCTACTATTAGCAGCTTGATGATAATTGTGTTTTTGATAGGGGTTTTATTGTGGTAAAGTGTTAAATAGACACTTGTAGCTGCTTTAACTTGTGTATACATCTACATAATATTTTGGAGGAGTTGTTTCATTTGGAAGTGTCATGTAAACACTTATAACTACTTAAACCTTTGCATGCATCTTTATGTTATTTGGACGAGTTGTTTAAGAAGTTTTAATTAGACACTTACGACTACCTAATATATATGAGTGAAAAATGTGTTGCTTATTTTGTGATGGCTATTTGTCAAGGAATGTGGTTGAAGGAATGAAATTTTGTTGTGTACATATTTTGAGTCTTGACCACTTTTATTGCGGCAGTAACTCTGTTATGAGCTTTTCTTAAAATTACAAGAATTTTATTGGATCTAATATTTTGATTCTCAGTTCCTGTTCATCAAAAAGATAAGATTAGTGAATATCATACTCATATGGAACATTTAGGTGATCCGTTTACCAAAAATTTACCTATTAAAGTTTTGAAAACTTATTATTCTAGGGCATTTTTTAAAATTTTGATGTCTTGGTTTAGTCAGAGTTTGAATTGTGTTCTTGAGGGGCACCTTGATATGTTTTAACATCTATAACATTTATTTATTTATCAAATTCAATGTTCTTAATTATGCCAAAATTTTGGATATATTCATAATTGAAACTTTGTCAGCATTTATAACACTATTTTTTTTTATCGGATTCGATGTTCTTGATTCCTTGTTTCATTTCTAAATTTTCCTTTTATATCAGACTCATGTGGTTCACATCCTTGGTGAAAATTTTCTTGCAGATTAGTTGACCAAAAGCAACCTATAGGAGCTCATATGGGTCTTGTTCAATTCTTGTTATTGCTGTGGTCTAATAGGAGTATGAGTTAAGTCCTTAAGAGACTTTTATGATGTAATTTGACATCATAAATGTCAATTATGTTCAAATTTTGAAACTATGTGTATGATCATATTAATATCATTTATTTTGCTATCAGATCCAATGATATTGTGTTTATGAACTTTGTATGATTTTTTATATATATGTTAGTTGCTTAATTTTATTTAATATTTATTTAATTAATTGTCCTAATAATCAATTAATGCTATCTAAGTGAGAGATTATTAGAATATTTTTTAAAATATTGTGGATTAATATTAATTTATTATTAGTTCAATTTGTGGGTTAATTAATTAAGTAACCAATTTTGACATAAACCAAGAATGAATTAAGTCTAAGTTAATTGTGGATAATCAGTGATATGTTAGATTACTCACAAACCCATTTGGTAGAGGCTCCAACTTGTGGCCCAAATCTTATTAGTAGTTATTTTATCAAATTGGTGACTAAGAGAATAAGAGGAGGATTTTTTATAAGTCAATTTATAAATTATAATATCTAACTTTTTTTTTTTTAAATATAGAATCAGAGTAGTTAAGGAAGTGGGAAGTTATCATTTAAAATAAATATTTTATTTATTTAAAACCCTATATTTTCTGAATGTGCATTAACTCTCAAATTCAGATGAATCACTATAAATTTATTTTATGACTATTTAAAGTCCTCTTTCTCTTAGTTTTTGATTGAGTATGCAAAAGAGTATTTTGGGCAATGTAAATTTATATCTCTACTACAAAATTTATTGATGCAATGAAAATCTACGTTTCAGATAAATTTTCTTTTTCATTGATTATTTATTTTTGTTCATTATAATCTCCTAAATTTTTTCCCTACAGGAGATACATACATGGTGAATGAGACTTATCATTATAGTTTGTTCCACTTGCTTTATGTAAAATAATATGAGGAGGAGAAAATTCAAACTTATAAGAGAGAGCGCTCATCCTAGGTAATGAAATAAGCATCTTGCTTTAAAAATGGGATGATTGAGGGAGAAAGTACATTGCACAAGTACTTAATAATGAAATATAAATGTTTACTTTTATCAATGGGCAAACAACATGCAAGCAAATATGCTTCAAGTTTCTCTACCATATACATAAGATGCCATTATATTTTTTTTGAGAATATCCAATGATTATTTAGGGGTTTTAGTTTTGTCAGCATCAAATTAATATTATTACAAAATAATAATTGTCATATCAACATATTTAAAGAAAGTATTGATAAAATTTAGTAGAGAGGAACCAATTATTGTTTTTAATTTATAAATATTTAGTTATAAAATTTTAAATTACATAAAATTAAATTAAAATTATTCAACCTAAAAATAAATTTAAAGATTATGTTTTATATGGTCAATTATAATTAAAATAATGGGTTTCTTATAATATTTTCCTTGTATAATCGCATCCAAAAGTATTTATTTGAATTTTACTGTAAAAAGAAAATGTTTATACAAAACCAAAAATAAATATAAAGATTATGTTTTATATTGTCAATTATAATTAAAATAGTGGGTTTTTTTTAATATTTTCCATGGATAATCCCATCTAGGATTTTTTTTTTTAATTTTACTGAAAACAAAAAAATGTTTATATGAAAATAAAAAATAACTATTTTATGAATATTAGGATGAACGATAGGTGTGCATTTCGTAGAAATACACTATATCATTTGTCCTCATTTTGGGTTTATTTATATGAACCAGGCGCAACCAACCCCATAAACACCGCCTTGATCATTTTATTAGATTTTTTAAAAATATTATGTGGATTAATATTAATTCTATTATTAAATCAATTTCATGTACTTACTAATTAAGCAATTAATATTATTAATCTAAACCAAGAATGAAATAGGTTCATGTTGATTGAGAGTAATCAGTGGTGAGTAAGATTATCCACTAGTTCATTGGATAGAGACCCCAACCTACAGCCCAAGTTGATTAGATGATTGAAATAGATGAACTGGGCTTATGTCAATGAGTCTTGTTAATGAGTTTATTTTATTGAAAGTATTAAAACCTATTTTATTAAATAAATATGGCTAAAAGGGTTTTAAGATTATTTAAAACTCTTCATCTATTTATGAAACCCTAATTATAGTGTGTGTCTCTCATTTGTGCATACAAATCTTTCTGTTGAACTAGGGTTTTGTGGGTTGTAATTCTCCCTTAAACTTTTACCTTAAAGATATACACTGTGGTTGCCACACTTTTAAGTTAGATTAATTTATCCATTAATACCTTGCATTCTGATCATATTTAGATATGATAATTTTGCAGTTGCTATAAGAGCCCATGGTTATTGATTAATTTATTTATTTATGACTACATCTAAAAATATTCTTTACAAGTAAATTTCATGTATGTATTAGGAAAAGGAATTCGTTTTTTTGCACATTCCCCTTGGTTATATTTAACCATGGATAACACTTGTTTATGCTCTTGTTTTTAGTGAGATTAAGACCTACAGATACCATTATACATTGTAATAAGATACCCAAAACATAAAATTATGAACATGTTTTTCATAGAAGCATAAAAACAAAATTGGACCAAAATTAAAGGTATTGCTTTGAGGTCATGTTGGGGGTTTTATAGGTCTCTAAAATCTTAGTAACATGATGCCTTAAACACAACCAAAACATAGAGGAATCACTTCAGCCTCTATTGTTGTTTGAACTCAAGAAACCTTAGAAATTTTCAAATCCAAATGCTTGAGTAATTGAAGTGATATTTCAAAATTAGTTTGGGGGGTTTTATATATTGGAGTGTTTCAAGTGTAGTGGTACTTACTTCATGCTTTGAAACTTGCTAAATCATCAAGCAACCATTAACGCATTTCATTATGTAAACCTTAGAATTTTTCAATCAAATATCCTCTTCAATGTTGGATTATTTGTTAAGATCATCTTACAAGTTCTATAGATCTCAAAATTCTAAGCACTTACACACCAAGAACTCCCCAAAACTCCCAAGAAATCGATGGGTAGAGTGTTGGATTAGTTATAGGGTCGAAATGACCTATACTTGACCTACTAGAGGTAGAATACAATGAACAGTGCAACTGTGCAAAGCCCACTCTCACCCCATAATGCATGTAGGCGTGTGAACCCATCTACAAGGCCAATTTAAGTCTAAATTTTTGGATTTTGTATTAATTTTTCATTTCCCATTTAATGGTAATTTTTTTTGAAATTCATAAATATGAGTTTTAAATTTCCATGGTATTTCATATAGGATTGCAAATAGGTAATCTTTGAATTTTATGCTGAAAGTTTTTATCCATACTCTAAATGTATTCTAGTACCATTTATTTTTCACATGCTCAAAGGTGGAGTACTTTTATAAAGTCAATAATTTATTTGAAAATTTACACATTTGTAAATTCAGTATTGTGTTGAATTTGAATTTTGAGCCCAATTTTCTATGTGAATTTCATCAATTCAATTTTAGAAATTATGGTACTGAATACTTCATACTATAAATATGCATTCACCTATTATGGGTAAGATAAAATATGTTGCAATTGCATAATTGGACTATATTGAATGTCGAAAGTCCAACTATATGCCTAAACAGGTGACATAAATTCAAATAGGCATAAATTTTAATATATGGAATTTTTGGGCTTATAATACCATCATAAAATGTTCATTCTGAGCTTGATACCTAAATGAATTAACAAAAGGCAATTTGGTCCAGTTTTGGGCCAAAATTCTATTATTTTCATTGATTTTATGACCTTTGAATTTTGATAAACTAAGTTTTAGGCTTCATACATAAGACTATGAAAATAGTTTGAAGTCAATTTTACCTTTTAGAATATTACTGACTATTGAAGGCATTTCTTTTCTTAGAAATTATTTAAGATACACTATTTTGGGTCTTTTACAACTTAGACATTTTATTTTCCTTTTTGGAAACTTGATTAACAACTTTGTATAAAATAGTGACTGCATGTAGTCACCATTACCTTCAAGAATAGTGACTATACAAAGTCCAATTTTGTTTGTCAAGATGTACTATAATTTTAAAAAATAGAGATAACAAGCATGATTTGTTTTACATTCTTAACAATTAATTATACACCCTTTAAAATAACACGACATCTAAAATGTTTGCGTTTGCTTGTTTTTAAGCATGGTTAAGTAATTTTACTTATTGTGAAGATCACTTGGGTAATTGACACCTTGCAATTGTGAGCTCACCTATCATGAGACCAATTATAAAGGTGTTTGTTGGTTAATTTAATTAAGACATCTATCTTAAATTAATATTGTATAGTTATTGCTTGTATTGACTATGGATACTCCTTATCGGTGTAACATTGATAATGTGATTTCATATTATTGAGATTAACTGAATTTATGTCTTAATATTTCTCATACCTTATTGGTAAGGAAATGTTAGATACATTTGGTTGGATGGACCTTTTGATATATAATGAGTTTTCTTGGTTTATTATAATATGAAACCCTTATAGAGGATTATGATAAACAATCTTGAGAATATGGTTGCATAAATTGAGTCTTCTAGATGAAATTTTGTTTTATAATTATGTGCATATACATAATACATGTTTCCTAATTTTGTTACCTTAGCTTTTGTTTCCAACAACTATTAGTAGTGAAAACTCTTAATAGGACAAACTATAATGACTTGAAAAGTCCTTAAATTTATTTTAGCAACTATATTAATGGCCCTGGCCTCGGGGTGGATACATCTATCACACTTAGGAACAACTCTATTATTTTTTGGTATCCTTTCTTGAGCTTTGTGTGCAAAAGAAGGCATTAATAGGAACAAGTGAAGGTCATTAGGTAGAAGGTTCAGACAACTTGATAAGGCAAAAAAAAGGGGACATTACCTCTCCCAATTTAAAAGCATTCAATTTGAAAAAGTGTTTGATGTTCAAAGAACACATATTGAAGCTTGTGTACAAAGTTTAAGTCCTTCAGTCATGTTTTAGGATATAAACCCTAAATCTGACACACTTTTGCATATCTCCTATCATAGTTTAATTACTAAAAGCTTTATATTATACCCAGTTAGATAATCAGATAGTTGTTAAACCGATTGAGGTTATTCTTTGAAATTAAAAAAAGACTTAATGGAAATGGGTAACACTCCCATTGTAAATTCTTTGAATTTTGGATCCAATTGTGAGTTCAATGTAGGTTTGCAGATAATTAAAAGCCTAAGTCCCAATCAGTGATAATAATGATAGATAGTGAGTTAATGTAATATTTAAATTGGTTATTTTAGGACTTTGTGGTAGCAAAATTTTTTTTACAGTAACTGGATCATAAGATAATGGACTATTACATATGTCTCTCTAGCTTTGGCTAAATTAAACCTAGTGTTATTAAGTTTGTGTTTCTCAACTATTTGATTTTTAAGATTTCACCACTGAATCTATTGCTACAATATTAACCATTGTTATGAGATAAATGTTTAAGTCACATTTCTGTTGTGTGTAAAATGCCACGGTGCAAGTGTACACTGTCAACAAGTAATATAATAATGAAAAATCAAGTATCGTCCTCTGGAAACTCTTGATAAGACTTTTGCTAAGTACTAATGCTATCACAGTTACCTTATCCAAGCTAATCACAATATGCAAATTAATCACAAAAGAAAATAAAGCAAAAGAACCAATAGAGTGAGACTAACGGATATAAGTATATGTCAAAGGGAACTTCCTAGGATTATGATCTAATTTGACATTTAAAATGCAATATGACTACTTTCCTAACTTGAATTCAATGCTCATGAATTAGTTTTAGCCCTTAATATTATTATAAGAACTCGTTAATCCTTTATAAATTCTATCACTCTAAATTAATTCTGTATATTTCTATAAGAACCACTTAAAAGAACTCATTAAGTATGGCTAACACGACTCCACACGTCTGATAGGTATATGTCAATCCTAAAGGCAAATTGAGTTAAATTCAAGTAATAATTCAACATTAATCATGCAGTATTCAATCTTATAACTAAATTTGGGCTTCTCTTTCAAGAATCCTTAAATCTTTAACATAAACCTTGATTGGTGGCTAAGCAAAGAAGGCATAATATAAAATTGAACTAAATAAATTCATTTACAATGAAATTCAAGAAGTAACAGTAATCATCAATCTACATGCCAGATAGCCATAATCTTAGAATACCCTCTTCAAGCTCTAAATTGCCTTCCAAGTTGCTCTCCTTCTTCTCCGTCTCGCCCTTAAAGTCACCTCCTCCAAAAACCTTAGCCTCTATTGATATATAGGGCTTGTCTCTTTGAAAAGACATACTGCATTCTAGCACCTAGGCACCAACTCTTAGGTTAGGCGCTAACCTTTTGGAACTTCTGGATGTTCTAGCACCTAGGCTTCAGTTTCCCACACCAAATCGTAGCCTACTAGATTAAATTCACTATTTTAGCTATAACTTTGCACTTCGATGTTGAAATTTAGTGAACCATCATTCATTAGAAAGGTCTCGAAGAGTTCTACAACTTTCCATGAAATAACTATCTCCAAATTTTGATGTCTAGGGGTATAAAAGTTGCCTCAAAGTTGGGACATTATGCAAAAACACTCCTCTCTTCCATAAAAGGCCTCAGCAAAAGAGGAGACAATATGAGAAACTCTAATTTGCTACAATTTAATCATGTGAATCATCAAAATAACACTAAAATAACTTAAACAAAAATGACTTAAACTTTAACTAAAACTAACAAGATTATACCATGATAAAGCATGGAAATGACTTTAATAACTCTATTTCTATAGAGTTATCAATTTCTGGAGTAAAGTTGATGAGACTAATTAAACAAAACATCTCACACAACATTAATTTTGGATTTTGTATAAATTATATTAAAAGTAGCGATTCTTGATAGAGTTAAGTGCAAGGAGACAAGTGGGAGTCTAAGATTATTTAATTAACCATTGACGTGAAGATTTATAACCATAAGTCCTTTCTTATGGTTTTTTTCTAGAATATATTTTGTAGTGACCGATGCTTCATATTTGTTTTCTTTTTATAAATAATTAGTTATAATTTGTCATTATGTTTAAAAATTTTGGAATTTGAATTTGGGTTTTTCAAACTGGTGATAATGCATGGGTCTTCAAAACCTAATATGGGGTTAGAAGATAAATTTAGTTTTAAACTTAATATGATCATGGTGGTTTTAATAAGAAGGAATTAGTTGTTCCTATACATTTTATTATTGTCCATTAAATGACACTCTTGGAATGATTATAAAGTTAATTGGACTTCTAATAAAAGATCAGCGAACCTTAGTGGATGGCTTTATGAAATCATAGATTGAGCACTTGATGTGCAAATTGGATTATTAATCTTGAGTTGAAACAAGTTTTAGGAAACATTATCATGAGTTTGACGAGATTATATGTAGCCACAATTTTATTTTAATAATGTATGTTAAATGACATATTTAACTTGAAGTGACATTAACCTCTTAGTGTTAACTCGGCATGATAAATCTTAGTGAGACCTTTTATATTCTTAGAATTTAGTTCCATTGTGAATTTGTCTTAAGGAACTCCTATTGACTAAGTGCTCATAAATTCAAAATGCAATATTGTTCCTTTTGTGGTGCACATATTCATATAAGTGATAGAGATGTTATTTAACCTCTTGGGTCTTTAATGTAACAAAGAGAGGACTAAGATGGAAAGAAATTTTCATTTGTTTATGTTGTTAGCAGCTTAGTGTATGTTTAAGTAGACACTTGTATTGATATAGCTAGTGCTATAGTGTACTTCAAATATACTTGAGTAATCCTATTTTGGATTATTGTGTACATGCTTAGATAGTTGCATTTTACTTACTGGGTATTTGGAATTGTATATTCTATTACAATGAATTTGATTCACTTGTAATTATTGACAATTTGGATTCAGATTATGTGATTTGATTCATTATTTGAAATATATTTTGTATGTACATCTTATGATGTCTTGGGAGGAGCTATTTTATGGTAAAATTTCAAATAGACATTAATAGTTACCTTAACTTGTATACATCTTTATGATGTCTTAGAGGATCTGTCTTGTAAGAATTCAAATCATATAACTTACATAGGTATTGTTGATCTTTGTTGTAGTATTGGTCTTGTGAGAGTATGAGTTGAATGTCATATTCTGTTTGGATAATGAAACTAATTTATGCTAATGTTAACATCACTTGTTTCCCTATTAGATCCAGTGATCTTTGTGTAATTTCATTAATGAACTTTCATATGGTTTAGTTTATACACACATTCGTATGTTTATGTGAATATTGATTATTTGACCTAATAATCAATTAGTAGTATCTAAGTAAGAGATTGTTATATATATATATATATATATATATATATATACACACATATATTATGTGAATTAACATTAATTAAATTATTAGATCAATTTCTTGTAATTACTAATTAGGCAATTAACATTATTAGTCTAAACCAATAATAAATTGGGTTCATGTTGATTATAGGTAATAAGTGATAGGTTAAATTATCTATTAGCCCATTGGATAGAGATCCCAACCCACAGCCTAAGTTGATTAGTAACTATCCCATTAGATCACTAATTGATAGTTAATGATTGAAAGAGATTAACTGGACTCATGTAAATGAGTCTTGTTAATGAACATATTTTATTGTAAGTATTAAAACCCATTTTATTAAATAAATATGGTTAATAGGATTTTAAGATCATTTAAGACTCTTTAGCTATATGTGAAGTCCTAATTTTGGTATGTCTATACAACTCTTGCTGGTAAACTAGGGTTTTGTGGTTTTTAGTTCTCTCATAATCTTTTACATTGAAGATATAAACCATAGCTACTGCATTTATCCTTAAATATCTTACATTCTGATCATATTTAGATATAATAATTTTTCATCTTTATTTATTTAGGTGTCGTAGCTGCAGCCACATACACAGTCGAAGCCATGATCACCATAGACAAAGTCACAGTTGTGTATTTTTGTCTCTTTGTGTATCATGGGTTTGTAACTTATATGTTGAATGTCAAATGCTATATAGGCACATAATAATTGGTTTTATGTCCTTATAGGAACACCTCTAACCCTCACTATATTGTTGGATTGTGATGTGTTTGGTTTGATTTTTCTGTTGCGTCCATATGAAATTGAAATTTTCTCTTTATGTATATAAGTTAAATTCTCAATGATACTTCCTTACTATGTGGCTTATGTTTGCATCTCAATTGGCTTGGGCACATTTTGTTTTACTCGCATTGCTACGTATAAATGTAATGGTGCAAAAATCTAAATATTATTTTCTCACAAAATTAAATATGTTCAGGAGCATACTTCTTTTACTATTAAGCGAATTGATGTAAAATATGCAGAAAGTCAGAGTATTTCTATAAACAAGATAGAGAGAAATGTGGGGGAAGAGAGTGTTTCTTTACTCAACTTATGAGTGTTGTATATATTATCACACAAAGCCTCTATTTATAGGTTAGAAAATTTTTAAAGGTTCCAATGCATAGGAACTCAAGGGTATGTATCTATATTCATGTGCATAGAGATATTCAAAGGTTGATGGGTGTATTATGACATTCACATATAATATTTTATAATAGAATTTATTTTTGAGTCAATTAAGCTGAAACTTAGATATAATCTTAGATATAATGATTTATTGAAATCACATGCAACCCCGTCTATTGATTCTTTTTTAATAGATCGATTTAGGGTAAAAAAATTTGGGGTTTATTTTGGCATATATGTTTGTTAGGTTTTGATTCTAATTTAAAGTTAGGGCCAAAGTATGACAAATTCTTAGTATTCATGGGTTAACTCCTTTGAGTTTTGTTGCTTCATACTATCCCAATGTGTATTACATAAAGACTTATCTTGGATGTGGTGGATGATTCTTTTATCATATACCTGTTTTAGCTTTGAAGTGAGATTATAAAGGAAACATAATATATTTCATTCTATTATGGTTTGAGTGCCAAAACTGCTATATATATATATATATATATATATATGTTAGTGCAAAATTTTACATTATAATTGCTTTACATGCTGAGATTCTATTTTGGACTTAAAAATCTTATTTTTGAATTCAAGTTATTTTGCCTTTCTTCCTCTTTTCATAAAAATAATCAAAATCACAAATCAAGTGATACATTTTTTCAAGTCATTGGAGAACTACTTGTACCTTGATCCCCTTGCCTAGGTCTTAGGTTTTTCTTATCTTAAGTCAAATTCAATAATCCCTCTTTTTCTTTTATTTTTTGTTAAGCAATTTTCTTTTTCTTTTTGTGTGTGATTGACATGGGTACTTACAATAAACTAAGGCTATGACAATATTTTTTTTACATAATTAACTTAGAGTAATAGTGCCTACTAACAATGTCTCTGAGTGTTTAAAACTTTTCTTACACACAATCCTACCTAAACCATCATTTTTTTAAAAGGCTTTTCCAAATATTTGTCTTTTAAAATAGTTAAAGTTTTGGTGGTGACTTTACTTTAAATTTGTTTTTGTTTTGAGAACTACTTTTTTTTTTTTGCACCATTTGTGTCACATTTTCAAGTGTGACAATAATAAATTAAGTTCTTTTATTAAAAAAGTAGTATTTTGTTTGTAATATTAGAAAATAATTTTCAGTTTGAAGTAACTTTCATAATATCCATCGTGGGGGCTAAATCCTCTACAGTGGATTGCAGAGTAGAGTCCTCACATAAAACCAAAAAATGGATCTGTATTTTAATATTAAAATTAAAACAAAAACTTGTATAAATGTTAGTGAGAGGCTGCAATTTACAAAACCTAGCCCTCATTCTGTCTCTTTTTCCCTTTCTTAATAGCAAATATATAACTTCAAATAATTAAAAAAAAAACTTTAATACTTTAAACAAATATTTTAAATTTTATTTTGAAAAATAAGTATAAATGTATTGAATATTTCAAATATCCCTTTTCCCCTGCTTAATACCTTATTTGGAGTAAATTTATCATTTTGGTTATTAAAAAATTACTCTTAACTTAAATTTTCGAAGATAAAGTATCTCAAATAAGTGATCACAAATATTTTTTTTTCGAATCAAAATAATCATTTTGTTAAACAAAATTATAATTATTTAATAAACTCATTGATAGATCCTCATATAATTATTGACTTATTATGTAACCTTATTTAAATGTCATATAGATCTCATAACAAAGCTGTTCGTTCAATTTCACAAAATTCAACTGACCTAACTTAAAAAAAACGATATTTTTGTAACTCTTGAATAATACCTGTATTTTTTTCTCAACAAAAAAAAGGGTTAGCTTGTTTTTAAATTTATATTGCCTCGCTACATACTTTCGTTTTTCTTCTTTTGTTTAGTTATTCAATAGAAGGAACGAGTATTTTCATGTTTAGATGATAAATTATTTATTCTCCTTATATAAGAAAAATATTTCCTCTAATTAAAATAATAGAATAAAATACTCTCTTGAAAGCATGCAACAAAATTGGCCTTATTTATAATAATAATTTTGGACAAAAATACCCCTGATACCTAATTAGCCATTAGCCCCTCCGTATTCTCGCTCCGTCGTATCACCTGAGCCCTCTTGCAGCTGTGTTCGTCGACTGTATCATCTGAGCTCTGGGTGGTTCGTCCTCGACGGCTCCTTCTCGCATCTTCGTCGCGTCAGGTAAGTCGTTCTTCGACTAATGTATTTCAGATTTCGCATCTTGTTTTAACTCCTGCTCATCTTGCATCTCGCATCTCGCATCTTGTCCTGATATTTCGTTGTCAATCGTTGAGCGATTTCAGTGAGGTTCAGAAGGGAAAGCAGTTTGCAGATTTGTCCTGATATTTCGCATCTTGTTCTTCGACTATGATATTTCGGATACATGACATGTTTATCATAGATATTGCAGATACATGACATCTCGCATCTTGTCCTGATATTTATTTTTCTTTTGTTTTTGTTATTTGATAGGCATTCTACCTTGCATATGGGTGTGTAATCTGCTTATCATTTGTACGCATGACCTAGAATTTTGTTTGTTTTATCTTTTAATCATTGCGGGTTAGAAGAAACAATGATAACATAAGATGATAACTTCTGACTGAATTGGGATAATGATAACTCTTGAATTAAAGATGATATCTTTAAGCTTAAAGTATAAGTTGAAGTCAGTGGCTTGTATATTTATACTCTCAGAAAGTTTCACCTTTCATATTGGGATGTTGATGAATCTGTAATTCCATTACTGGAAGACCCACTGATGACCCTGATGTGTAGTATTGTGCTTGATATGATTGTTGACTTAAATCATTTTAAGTTTTCTGCACCCTCAGATTCTATTGGGCTGTTTAAATATGCAAGTTTACCCATTTACAAATTATTGAAATAAATAATGACATGATATCAGTCTCAATCAATATAATTAGGTCATGCTAGTTGAATTTCGTACTAATATATATATATATATATATAGTTTTGAGAAAAACGATATTTTTGTTACTTTTGAAGAATAACTGTTGTCTTTGCCTTAACGGGTTAGCCTTTTTATTTTTTATTTTTTTAAAATTTGTATTGCCTCGCCCACATTGCCCTCTGCCTCTCTCTTCTCTTCATTCAGTCTTTTGGGTGTGTCATCTACCTGCTCTCAATCGTGACATTCTTGCCATTCTGCTGTTCTTCTGATCAAATTCCATCCTGATTGCCTCTTCCTGTCAGTTCTGAGTTCTTATCTTCTTCTTTAATGCAAGATACTGTATATGTATGATTATTGGTTAGGAATATAGCTTCCCTTCTCTCATGATCCCAAAGAACCACAGGTTCTGTTGTTCTAAGGTTCATCCATTCTACAGTTGTTAATAAGTTATTGTATTTTGAATTTTAAAAACTATATAAATTTTGTTTTTAAGTAAAACTAAAAATAATGGAAAGAAAGAACTAAGAGGATTTTGTTCAACGTTTCTTGAAATTCATATGTAATTCTACGTTGTATGTCTGCTGACTAATATAGTGTTCAAGATAATTGGGACTATATAAAAATCATTTTTTTCCCTTTAAATGTGATCTGGTATGGACAGTTTGGATGTGAAGAATGAAAACTTTAGTATTTGGCTTGTGATGTTTTGAATTCCATGGTTTGATAGTGAGTTGCATGTTGACTAATAGGTTGATTGATTATCATTTTGAGGCTTTTGTGATTCTTGGAATCTTATAGTTGTGCTACGATGAGTGCTAGTCATGAGGTCTTCTTTTTGTTTATGTGGCCTTGTTTTTGTTCACATAGTATTCTTAAACTTCAAGTCTGGAACTTCTGATTTCTACATTTCTTATGGGCAAATTGTAGGAGCTTGTGCAAAATATATAGTAAAGAATAGAGTACGATGCCTTGAGTGCTTCTTAATTATCATGTATAGGTGCAGTAGTTTCCTTCACCTCTTTGGTTTGACCAATGTGTTTTGGAGCAGTTTTTGTTTTTGGTTATTCTTGGTCCTGTTTAACTCAACTGGTATAGTAGGCCAGGTTTAGTATTCTGGCCCACCAAACTAAGTTCTGACACTTGTGTTAATAAGCTGTGATTTCTATTTGTTTTTAATAAGCTATGAAATCATTTGCTTTTAATAAGCTATGATTTCTATTTGTTCTGACATTGTTGTGCTAAATTTAAACTTTGAAATTGGGAAATTTGATTTTGGGTTTCCGGAAATTTTCTGGGCATTTTTTAACATCTGTCATCTAATGTATGTTTGGGAGTCTGGAGGGGAGGGGAAGGGAAGGAATTCAAAGGAAAGGGCGGGGGAGAGAGGGGAGGAAAAGGGACGTTTAAATAATAATTTTCCATTCCTATGTTTTGTTAGAACCCTGATCTTATTACTGAAACATTGCAGAAAGAGTAGAAAGGAGTGTCTGGAAAAAAGCTGAGTTTTTTGATACGTCCAAATAAATATCACACTAAATCACTCCAATGCTCGAAACTAATGACAAATTATCAAACAACTCAATGATCCATGAGAATCCAGAGATTACAAACAAGAGAAATTAATTTAAAAGACACATAGGAACCATGAGAACCAGCTGGCTTTTGAGAGGCCAGCACTCTCCTTTCCAAAAGCTTCTGATCTCAAAATGATGTCCTCTCCATCACCTTCCCCCAACAAAAGAACCTTCCCCCACTAACACCACCACCTGCCCCAAGGGTATCTCTATGTTAGACTCCCTTTTCCCTCCCTCCTTTTACCTCTTTGGGTATAAACTTTCATAATTTGAGTGGGTCCATTGGTTGTTGCTCCTTGCTGTCCTGTCCCACCCCTTTTCCTCCTGCAGTAGACTTTGGTGGTACTGGGTTGATTGGCAACCCCATCATGTTTCAAATACAACGCAATAAACTTAAAAGATAAAAATGATGAATTGTGATTTGTCTTGACACATTATCTTTATCAAAATGATTAATTCTAATAATTTGGTTTGTTGATATGAAATTTTAAGAAATAATGAATAACCTAATATCTATTGGTTGATTTTTTTCTCCAAAATTTTCTAGTCTGGAGGAACTTAATGTTATATGTTATCCAGGACTTTGGAAGTCTTCTGAGGATTTTGAAAGGTTAGTGAACAATCTTCCATTCTACACATGTTCTCATAAAATACTCCCAAACAAGGGAAAGGTTCGAATGAAGCATTTTGACATTTTCTCCTTTCCCTGTCCTTCCATTATCCCCCATCCAACATATAAAAATTTTTGGTGCAAAATTATTATTGTCCGTAGAAGGCTATGTGAGTCAGGTTGGAACATTTAAAGATACATAGTAACGAGAAACTTTTGAAATCATTCTATCTAAAGTTTAATTAAGTAGATTAGAGCTCAGAAGTTTCATTTGTTACCATAATGTTGACAAATTTTCAATCTTTTGTCTTGTTGGGTTGCAATCTATTCCAAAAATGTAAGTTAACAAGATGATATGAAAAATGCAAATCCAAGCTCAAAAGTCTAGCTTGTTGAAAAATGTTAAAATTACACAGAAAATTTCATATTTAGAAGTTTTTAAAGGTGATTGAAGTTACTTGATCTATTTTTTTTCCCCCCATTTTTGAGCTCTCTTATTAACCATATTAGTACTACCATAATATTATGCTGTTGTGACTTATTTTCCTATTACTGGTGTCCTGATTTAGATTCTCAATACCATGATGTATGTTGGTATTTTGGTAGGTGTAGATTTTCTAGGTTTTGGAGTGCTCAAACATTGAGTTACTTGATTATTTTATTGAAGATTCAGAATAGATACATAAATAGGATTAGGTATAACAAACTTTGTTTACACTATCCTAACAGACTAACAACCTTTCAAATTCAAAAAATAACGGAAAGATAAGATAAGGATAATAACAGAAAATTTAAACATGTAAATCATATCTGATAGTAGAGCAAACCTGTGATGGATTCCAACAGTAGGTTTTCACCGGAGCTTCTCAAACATGTAGAAAATAGTCGTATCAATGCAACAAGGATCAAGAACATCTATGATGTTTGGATGAGGATGAATGGATTGATGAAGGATTGGCCAGCAGAAGTATATTTCATATTACTTTTTCCTAGGTACTACAAAATGATTATCTTCCTGTTGAATGTTTTCAATGTTGTGGGGGTTTTAATTGGTTTTGACTTAGTCCCAATGCCCTTGTGATGTTAACCATTGTCATTTTAATGCGCATATTGTCATGATAAATCTTTATAGTATGTGAAAGAAAAACATAGTGGTGAGAGTAGTTGTCAGGAAAGAACAAAAAGACCAAACAATAGCACATATGATTGAAAAAGCAGTGTCTTCTATATTGCACACCTTCTCTTTTGGTATAAAGTGCATGCCTATTCTTTTCCTTTGGTATAACCATGGAATGTTGTGATCCTATCCAGAAGGAAGAAAATTATCTTTGTTCACCTCACTGCTCCTTCTTCATGTATTTTTGCTTTGAAATGGTGAAGACGAATTTCCTTGAAGATCATCTTTAAGCATAATCATGCTGCTATCCTCTGTCCATGGGTCCTTGTCTTTGAATGCCACTCAATATGTCTAATGATGCATACATTTAGCAACCTATTTATGTCATCAGACGAAGACTGTGACTGAATAATTAAAATGTTCATCCAACTTGATGTGTGTGTATTGGATGAAAATATCTGCATATGTCTTTTGTGGTTAAGTGAGGAAGAATAGATTTATTTTACTTCATCCTTTCTAAATCTAAGAAACTGTGCTTTGTGTTGTCTTACCTTCATTTGGTTGTGTAGAAAAGCTTGGGTCTAATTATCCTAGTACTTTCTGAAATGTTTCATTTGGTTGTGTAGAAAAGCTTAGGTCTGATTATCCTAGTATTTTCTGAAATGTTTTTTTAATCAATATCTTGCGCTTACAAGTTAAAATGAGAGCAAGCAGCATTGTGATTATTTGATGTTTCCAATTTCCACTTTTGTGATGTAATTATTTAAACTAAACAAACATCATATAACTCTTTACCAGAGAGAAATTATTGTTGCTAAATAAATTGTATTTTGTAATGGAAACATTGTTTCTGCATATATAAGGTCAGGTTGTTTAATGAAGCTTCAGTTCTTAATATAGAATTTTACTTGTGGAGCAGAAAAGATATGTAATTCATTTGGAGTTCATACTAATTTGTCTTATGCATGGAAATGTTGAGGAAGCACGTTGGGCTGTTCTGTGGCATGTATTTTTATTATTTAATGCTTATTCATTTGCCTTTGTAGAGAAACATGTCTGCAACTGAGTTCTGGGCTTTTTGGCTGCTCCTGTTCTGAAAATTTCGTGTTTGTCTGCAACTCTGTGTTTAAGATCTGGAGCATTCCGTGCTAGTATTTTTCTTTGTCTGAGTTCTGTTCTGCGATTGTTTCTGTCTGCCTTCCATCAGTGTTTCTTTTCTGCATCTTTTTTTTCTGGTGCCCTTTTTTTTTCCATATTTTGTTTTGCTTTTTTTTTTTTTTTTTGTGTGTGTGTGCTTTAGAATGAATTTAGACTTATATTACTGTGCAATGCATTTCTAATTTTTTATGCACTATCTTTTTAATTTACCGTGCAATGTAATGCATTATTTTTTTTTATTTCTGACTTTTGTGTTCTATTTTTTTTATGCATTATCTTTTTAATTTAGAGATATTAATTTTTCTTAAGATGACCTATAGCTGTTTCTGAATTTTTTCTATTCATTTTGTATGATGAGAATATGTAACATATCAATAGGTGTGCGTATTGGTGCTTCTTAGATTTATTCTAGGGCAAAATTCTGCATTTTGACTTATGCACTGCTTCGGTTCTGTTTGCTCTAAAAACTGCTTCATATATCTATGTTCTAGTGCAAAATTTGGCAATTTAACTGCTGCACGGCTTGTGTTCTGTTTGGACTCAAAAGTGCTGCAATGTCTTAGTGGAAATTTTAACTGTTGCACAGCTTGGGTTCTGTTTGGATTTTAAAACTGCTGCATGTATCTATGCTTTAGTGCAAAATTTTGCATTATAATGTCTTTACAAGCTGTATTCTGTTTTGGACTTAAAAGTGCCACATGTATCTATGTTCTCACGCAAAGTTCTGCATTTTCATTGGTTTGCATCTGGTGATTCTGTTTTGAACTTAAAAAGTGCTGGATGTATATATGTTTTATTGCTAAATTCTGCATTTTAATTGCTTCACGTGATGTGTTTCTGTTTTGGCCTTAAAAGGGCCACATGTATCTATGTTTTAAGTCCAAATTTCATAAATTAAAATGCACCAACCAATCTTTAAATCATTTTATTTGTGAAATTAAGTTAGTTTGCTCTTTCTTTCTCTTTTCACAAAGATGATCAAAATCACAAACCAAGTGACACAGTTTTCTAGCCATTCGAGAACTACTTGTATTTTGATTTCCGTCAAAGGTATGTAGGTTTTACGTTCTCATCTTAAGTTAAGTCCAATGCTCGTAAATATTCTTTCTCTTTTTGCATGTGATTGACAAGGGTAGTTAAAATAAAACTAAGGCTATGACAATTATTTTTGCATAATTAACTTAGGGTACCAATGTCGGATGTTGTGGAGTGTTTAACACCAATCCCATGCACAACTTTACCTAGACCATCCTTTTCTTAAAGGGCTTTTCCAAATATTTGTCTTTTAAAATAGTTAAATCTTTGGTGGTGACTCTGTTTAAATTTGTTTTCATTTTTGAAAACTACTTCTCTTGTTTTCTTTTTCATGCCATTTGCGTCACATTTTTTAGCGCAATAGTAGTAAAGGTTAGTAAGTTCTATATAAAATGGCATTTATTTGTAAACTTAGGGAAAAAAAAATTCTGTTTGAAAGAACTTTCGTAATACCCTTTCCTTGTCTCTCATTTTACTTTGTGGATTAGAGCTCAAATATCTGTAATTGTTTTAGGTCCTATATCCATTTTCGTTGGTTGCTATTGCTACTTTTCTTTCATAACTTATTTGTGACTCATGGTGTTTTGTCATGGTTCTATACTCATGGTGTTTCTTTCATAACTTATTTGTGTTTCATATTGTTACAGCTGTGTTGCAAATTGATAGAGGTTGGTCTTACAAAGAATATGGCTCTACAACTCTTTGATGGCAGTGACTCAGAAAATGAGGATATATCAAAAGTCAAGATAAACAAGGAATATGCTCTCAGATTTGAGCACAACAAGAGGCGGGAAGACCTCCAGCGTCTTGAGGAGTTAAAAAAGAAGGGCCTTGTCTCTTCATCTTCTGATGAAGAATCTGAATCATCTGATGATGATGATGACTTTGAGGAACTTAAAGGTTCTAGAAGGAGAGACAAGGAGTTTTTCGATGCCTTAATTAAGGTGAAGAAGCAGGAAACCTATCTTAAGCAAAAAGATGTTAAGCTTTTTGAGTCAGATCATAGCAGTGAAGAGGAAAGCAATGAAAAGGATAAAGACTACTTAAAAACTAAGACGAGTAAAAATCCAATGTATTTGAAAGATGTGATGGCAAAGCATTTGATTGAGGAGGGACCTGATTTCGGGTATATAGAGGAGAATAGCAATGAAAAGGAAAAAGGTGAATCAGAAAATAAGAAGAGTAAGAAGGCAATGGGATCAGACTCTGTTGATAAAGATGGGAAAAAGACTTATGTTGATGAGCAAGAAGAAATGAAAAGGGCTTTTCTTAATGCAGCAGAAAGGGAAGGTTTAGAAGATAATGAAGGGGATTTTTTTGTAGTGAAGGAGAAGGCTGGTGACAACAAAGGAGAAAGTGATGATGAAGAGTTTGAGAAGAAATTGGATGAGTATTTTGGTGGAGATGCAGATGAGAATGAAAATTTAAAGTTTCTAAAAAGCTTTTTCATGAACAAGATGTGGATTGACAAGAATAGGGAGAATTTGGATGTTGATGGGGAAGAATTGCAAGGGATATCAGAGGATGAGAGGGAGATTGAAAGACAGGAAGAATACGAGTACAGATTTCAGGAAAATCAGGGAGATAGGGTGTTGGGTCATGCTCGGAAGGTTGAGGGATCTGTGAGGAAGAAGACAAATGCTAGGAAAGAGCAGAGAAAGAGCAAAGAGGAGAGAATGGCAATGGCACAGAAGGAGAGGGAGGAGGAGTTGAAACATTTGAAGAATTTGAAGAAGCAGGAGATGCAGGAGAAGGTTAGAATGATAATGAAGACTGCAGGAATCTTTGATGAAGATATTATCCCAATGTCTGCTGCAGAAATAGAAGAGGAATTTGACCCAGAGGAGTATGATAAGATGATGAAGAAGGCATTCAATAAGAAATATTACAATGCAGAGGATGCTGACTCAGATTTTTGTGGTGATGATGATGATGAAATGGAGAAGCCAGATTTTGAAAAGGAGGATGAATTGCTAGGACTTACTAAAGACTGGGATGTGTGTGGGTCTGATGATGGGTTCCTTGCTGCAAGAGAACAAGCATTGAAACAACAGATGGAGACTGGTAGTGATCATGATCTCCAAGAAAAGGAAGAAAACAATGAGGAACAAGTTCCTGAGGAAGGTAAGCGGAAGAGGAAGCGTAAAACAGCTCTCTTGGAGAAAGCAAGACAGGCAATGATGGATGAGTATTATAAATTAGATTACGAGGACACCATTGGAGACCTGAAGACAAGATTCAAGTATGCCAAAACAAAGCCAAACAGATATGGCTTGAGCGCTTTGGAGTTATTGATGATGGATGAAAAGGAGTTAAATCAATATATTTCCTTGAAAAAGCTTGCTCCTTATAGGGAGGAGGAATGGAAGTTAAGCAAAGGAAAGAGATACGAACTGAAAAAGAAGACTAAAGAGCTCCTACATTCAGGAAGTTTGAACAACAAGAATAAAGATAAAAAGTCAAGGGATGATGCTGGCAAATCAACTTCATCAAATAGATTGGTGTACAATGATGAAGCGCCCACGGAGGAGTCAAATGTTGAGACAAAAAGTTTATCCCGGAAAGCCAGGAGAAAGCAAAATGTGGCTCATCTTAAGTTGTCAGACTTGAGGCTAAAATCATACGGGCAGATACCCTCTAAATCGAAGAGTAAAAGAAACCACTAGAAGCTGGCAATAGTTTTGGCAGGTAATTCTTTCATAAAATTATATTATTAAATAGATATATAACAACGTTCAACACCAATATTATTAGATGATTGATTATAGTAAGCTTTTATATCTGATTCACAAGGTAGTTCATTTCAATTTTATCCAACAAAAAGTGGATTTATACTCGGTAATAAATTATGTGATAGTGGATAATATTTTTTTGAAGCATTTTCTTTCCTTATATATTTTTTATGTTCTTTGTAACTTATGTTTGTAATTTTGTAGCAGGAACCAACCAACCAAGAAATTTATTCTGCTCCACAAGGAAATTAAAGAATTGCAGCTTTACATTGCAGTTTAGGTTGGAATTTGGTTGATGTGTTGGTTGAATTTTTGGATGGGGAGAAGTTTGTGCTTGTCTTCCTCTTTATTACTTTTAGGGTAGATTAGGGTACATGTTATTTATCCTAACTAGAACTTTTAGTGGGACTTATACTGTATTTATGTCCAATTGCCGTGCTTAATTTTCATTAAGCCAATGAATTTAGGAAGATGCCCCCTAAAACCCCCTTGTTTTTTTTATTAAAACCAAATTACTTTATCTGAATGATGTTTTTATGATATTACTAACTTGGATTGGATTTAGATGTCCATGATGTAACAACAATGTGCAATTTGGATTGGATTTGACATTAATGTCATTGAATTCCATGAATGCCGTGTCAAGATAATGAGTGTGGCAAGGCGATGAATTTCTTTCCATCAAACAAACTCATAATTGACGATGAATCTCTCTTACTTGTCTAGCAAATTTCAATAATGACATTGAAATAGTTATTATTGTTTAATTTGGTATATGAGAATTATAAGTTTGCTTTGTATGTTTAAAAAACTCAAGGTCTCATATATTTCAAATTTTAATTTAGAAATCGAATTTAGGTTGTTCTGGAGTGTAAAGAACTTATTTATAAGTGTGGATATAATAAGTATAAAAAATAATATTGTACATGTTTTTAAAATGTTATTTTTAGGTCAAATAAAACTTCTCATAAATAAGTTTCAAATTATTTAAACAAGTAGTATATCTAAGGCAGTAAACAAAAAGAAAATACTCTAAACAAAAACTAGTAAGTAGGGACATTCTGTATTTTCTAAGCGAAATTAATCTCACTTGCAAAAAATTAAATGAATTTATTCGGTCAATTAAAAATAAACTGAGCACCAACTTTATCGAACTTTTAATTTAAAGAAAGCGACTTAAAAAGTTCTGTTATATATGTGATCGTTATAAAGGGGTATGCTTACATGCAATATACACCAGTCCAAAACTTCAGGCCCGTAATTCACAATTAATTTCAAGCCTGACTCCAAGTATTCAAAATTGACAATGGTTATGAATACCATGATTCCACCTTAAAACACTCATGGTTAGGATTTAGGATTGATTTTAAGAGGAAGAAAGTTTTTAAATTAGAAATTTGAATTAAGAGGGACAAATTCTTATGATTCGATGAGGTGAACTTTTATAAATTAAAAAATTAAATGAAGAATATAAAATAAATTATATATAAAAATTAAAATTTTAAAAATTTAAAAAAGATGACTAATCCTGATATCTTTTTGAATGAATCTTTGGTTATGACATTATTTATCAAAACACTTTGCTCATAAATAAAAGTAAAAATTTTAGGGGAGAGAATGGGAAGGGGTTTGCAAAGCAGATAGTAAAAATTATAATAAGAGAAAATAAAAAAAAAATTTCTTCCCATTATAAGTTTGTTATTTATTTCATGAAATTTCTGTATTTTTTTGCTTAAAACCTTTATTTATTTTTTAATTTGGTTTTAATAATTTAAAAGTTCATCGTTAAGTCTCATTATTTTCACAAAATTTCCAATTGGACTTTATAATTAAACATTCATTAGTATATCATTGAATTATAACTTATGACTAACCATTTGTTTGTTTTTCTAAATACCTTGAATATGTATAATATATGCTAACAAAACATGTAAAGTTAAATGTGTCATATTTAGTGCACCAGTGCACTAAATTATAATATAAAAATATAATTATAATATATATAGTGTACTCACATATAATATTATAATTATATTTTTATATTATAATTGAATGCATTGATATATTTAAAATTATGAGTGTACCAAAGATTTTATTAAAATTAAATTATAAAATAAAATCTACTTAGGTTTGAAGTTGATAATGCCACTCAAGCGGCTAAAGTGTGCTTACACAAATTATGTATATTTAGAATATCATCTTATTGTAGGGTATTTAAAATTCAAATCAATCAAAATCATAACAAAAGAAATAAAGTAAAATTTGAATGATAATTAGATCATACAAAATGTGTCCAATCTCAAACTATTGTTCTTGGTCCAACTGAAAAGAATATTTTGACATTTTACCTTATTGTGAGGGGAGACATATGCCACATAATTTTTTGTTAGTCATGTGCATGTAGTATTAATTTTAATATTTTACACTTATGGGATGAATGACTTCATTTGACTAGGATGAAATGTTTTTTTTATAGGAATAGAAATAAAAATGGGTTTTTATAATAGAATCATATAATCTAAAATAGTGTTTGGCATGTAATAAAAAGGAGTGAGACTAATTGTCTTTTTATTTTTGTTGGAGATATAAAGACTAAAACAAAAATAAAAATATTATATTAAAAAGACTATTAAAAAGAGTCAATTATATATAGGTCCATTAAAATCATTTCAAGTCTTGATGCCAAAAAAGATACTTGGTGCATTTATCGGGTGTGACTCGTGTTCAACTTTACTTTTTTCTATTTCTACATCTTTTTAGCACACCAAACATTGTCTAAATTTATTAAATTCACACATACATTTATTATTATTTAATATTTTAATTTGAACCCCCTCCTGATATCATTCGCCTTGCCCAGAACAAAATTAATTTCAAATGCCCACACATAAATTTTATTTTTTATTTTTTCCACCCTATATTTCTTCATTTTTTTTTTTTTTTGGGTTTTCCTCGTTCACCTTTAATTAAAATTGCCCTTGATCGTTAAGAGACTGGAGGTTGGTCAAATAAAGTGCTTAACAAGCTTTACGTTGCTTTACATTTAATATATGCATATCATTAATACATTTTTATAAATAATATTTCTTACAATAATTAAGAAAAACATGACTTAATTCATGCGCATGAGTATAGCTGCCAAATAAATGGAAGTTCAATGGACAAAGATCAAACTAAAAATTATAAGTTAATTATAACTTTTAAATTATAATAGTTAATGTAAAAATTAATTAAATCCCGGACAATTGATCAAATAATACAACCTCTAAATTTTGGATTGAGTATTTGTTAAATACTAAAATTGATTGTTTATAATAATCTTCCTGTCTATTCGCCTGATTATTTGTTTAATTTTTATAAAAGGGTAAAAACATTAAGGTTATACTAATAATTTTAATTGGTCCAAAAAAATAATACTTTTAATCCTTTAATTTTATTTAAAATTTTCTATTAGTCTCTTATATTTGAATTCCTTCAAAATAAATTTTTTATTTTTATTTCATATATAAATCCCTAAATAATCAAATTTGTCATTCTAGTCATTACTAAAATAGTTTTAATAGTAATGTAAACTGTACATTATTCTAACTGCATTGAGTTCAGATAGTATTCTTCTGGTATTGTTGATTTTATTAGTTATCTAATTTTAAAATTTTAAATATGTGACATTTTACGATATTTAGGGAATAAACACATCATTACATAAGCGAGTGTCCTTTTTCTTTTTTTTTTTTTTTTTTTTTTTTTTTAAATTTTTTAAATTTTTTTTGTTTCTTTAGCGCTATTCCATGTTCAATTTGAGGTAGGGTTTTTGGGTTGATGACCGGCATTCAGGAGCAACAACGAAGAAGGGGCGACTAGGTGCCTCACTGAATCTACGAAGATGGGAAGAAGAAATGGAGGAAGGTCTCTGCAAGAAATTCTTCGTCGTCGTCTCGAGACTTGCAAATCCAGGTACTCAACTATCGATGAAATTGTGAACCATCTCCGCTCAAATTACCCGGATTACCAGCGAACAAAGCAGCAAACTTTGACTCGATTTGTTCAAGAAGCTTTGGAATCGTCTAAGCGTGGGAACAAGCAGTTGAACAAAAAGCCCGGTACTCCCATTATGAAGGACGACACCTCAGAAGATGACGAGGACGAAGAAGAAGAGGGTCGAAGTACATCTCGAAAGAGGCGCAAGAAAATTGATGAGAGTGAAGAGAGATTGCAAAAGATGGAGAATTTACACCTTAGAAGGTTACAGAGTGATCAGGGCCGTACATCAACCTCTTCTGCTTCAACTTCAACTTCTAGTGAATCAATGTCGTCGGAGTCGGAGGAGAGTGACGGCGAAGACGGGGCTGTGTCGACATCAGAGGATGCAGTTTATGAGGAGAAAGTGGAGCCGGCCTTTGACTTGATGAAGACAATGTTGCGGGCTTCGTATTCAGGAACTAAGAATGTGAAATCTACAGTGGAGGAGAAAAACCTTGAATTGGAAGTGACCAATAATAGTAAGGCAACTAAGGTTGATGCTATGAATGGGATTGGATGTGAGACTAAATCGGGTTTGGAATTGAAGAGGCAGTTGAAGGGTTCAGTTTCAAATGGCAATGGGGATGTAGAGGTGAAAGGGAAGGATGGACCCAGATTCAAAGATTTGGGTGGAATGAAGGAGGTGCTAGAGGAATTGAAGATGGAAGTGATTGTGCCACTTTACCATCCGCAGTTGCCAAGAAGCTTAGGTGTGAGGCCAATGGCAGGGATTTTGTTGCATGGACCACCAGGGTGTGGGAAAACTAAACTGGCTCATGCTATAGCTAACGAGACTGGTCTTCCGTTCTATCAGATATCGGCTACGGAGGTGGTTTCCGGAGTGTCTGGTATGAATGATACTCTTATTTATTGAAACTATGTTTTTGCTCCGTAGTAATCCTGATGTTTTCCAGCTTGATTATCTTATATCAGTATGGTTATTTGTAAGGGGATAAAACCTTAACTTGAGTGGAATTATCTAAGATAGTTGATACTATTGTTGATATTTGGAGTGAAATATGTGAAAATTGCTGGTGCTTTATAATTGCTAATTATTGGTATTACTGATTTGAATAAGCTGAGTCAGGTATGAGACAAATTTACAGACTTCATGTTTTTTCATTGGATAGAAAAGATGTTTAAAATTCTTTGAACTCTTGTTTGCAATTTTATGTCAATAAACTTACTGGTACAGCCTGTAAGGTTGATGTTTAGTAAGATCTTGGGAGCGTGTATAAAGCTTAGTATATTTTTAGCTATCTCTATTTTGATAGAGATGCTTAGCGTGAATTGCTATTTCTTGGATGGTTGACCTCTGGCGGATAAACTTGTGGATTTTTAAGTTTGATTGAACTATTCTCAGCCCTAAAGCACACAATCTTTTATCTAAAGTGAAATTTCAAGTTAATTGATTGGGAATTAGAAAATGAATGTGCATTGTTCTGAAAAACTACTTTCATCGCTGCTTCTATTAAACCTATTTTTGTAGATTTTTTCTTTTAACTAATTACTTGACATGGAAACCCTTTAGGAGCATCTGAAGAAAATATTAGAGAGCTTTTCTCTAAAGCCTACAGGACTGCCCCATCAATTGTCTTTATTGATGAGATTGATGCAATTGCTTCAAAAAGAGAGAATTTACAACGTGAGATGGAGAAACGAATAGTGACACAGTTAATGACTTCTATGGATCAATCGCACAAGCTTCTACAACCAGCTGATGATTCAGGAAGTCCTGATGCCCATCCTGGCTATGTTCTTGTTATTGGAGCTACGAATAGGCCTGATGCTGTTGACCCAGCCCTAAGAAGGCCTGGGCGGTTTGATCGTGAAATTGTCCTTGGCATTCCTGATGAATGTGCAAGGGAGGAGATCTTGTCTGTGCTTACTTGCAATCTTAAACTAGATGGCTCTTTTGATCTTCGAAAAATAGCCAGATCTACACCAGGTTTTGTTGGAGCTGATTTGGCAGCTCTGGCTAACAAGGCAGGGAACCTAGCAATGAAGAGAATTATTGATGAAAGGAAACACGAATTATCCCAAGATCTTTTGGATGAGCACAGTGAAGAGTGGTGGAGAACACCTTGGTTGCCCGAAGAGATGGATAAGCTTGCCATCAAAATGTCTGATTTTGAGGTGCTTAGAATTTATATTCTTAAATTATTCTTTTTATTTGTCCCTTCGTTTTCTAAATGCCCCCAAGGTTTTTCTTCTCTCTCATGATTTAAATTGCATATTGTTACATCTATTCATTAATATCAAATTGTTATTGACAGGTTTCTTTTGCTGTAGCCTTTGTGCTTTTGTAAATTCCCATTTATTTTGATTATGAACGTTATTTAATTGTTTGATCAAAATAATTTATGTTAAGATTTTTCACATGGATGATTTTTTATTTCAATAAATTAATGAATGATGTTTAAAAAGATTTTTCTTGATCATTTATCTGTAGAATATGTAAAACATTATAGTCATCTGGATATTTTTGCAGGAAGCAGTCAAATTGGTGCAACCTTCATCAAGAAGAGAAGGATTCTCTTCCATTCCTAATGTAAAATGGGATGATGTTGGTGGGCTTGATCTTCTAAGACAAGAGTTCGAGCGTTATATAGTTAGACGCATAAAATATCCAGAGGATTATGAGGTAGTTTTTCACTTAAATTATTGTACAATTATATGAGCTTCCATATCCATTTAATAGCATTTATTAAACACTGATTGTATCACAAAATAACTGCTCAGTGATCTGGCATAATCTAATAATGGATCAATTGATTTTTGTTCATCACTATTTCATGGATATTCTTTGTGGGCTGTATTTCACAGGATGGTTAATTTCTTACTGTTATCTTTTTCAGGGATTTGGGGTGGATCTTGAGACGGGATTTTTGCTTTATGGACCACCAGGGTGTGGTAAAACACTGATTGCCAAAGCTGTTGCCAATGAGGCAGGAGCTAATTTTATTCATATCAAGGTCTTCCTAACTACTGTACCCTGGTCCAGTATTTTAGTTTTACAGGATTCGCCTGTGTCTGAAACAAAGTATCTTAGTGAATTGTTTTAATCACTTTTGTTGTAGGGCCCTGAACTTCTAAATAAATATGTTGGAGAAAGCGAGTTAGCAGTGCGGACATTGTTTAGCCGTGCTAGGACATGTTCGCCTTGCATACTATTCTTTGATGAGGTGTGTGGCTTTGTCACCTTTAGAATGTTTATTACCAAGTCTTCATATGGCAAAGATGCTTGTAATTTGTATAGACTTTTCTGTCCCTGTACTATGCTACAATTGCCAGCCCTTTTGTTGTCTTCTCTCTCTAGGTACCTGTGTGCTTGTGTTTTTGTTTGGAAAATATATTGAATACCTTACTCAGTAAACAAATAATGTGGAAGGCATGTGCGTTTATCCATTGTTTATTTGCTTGACCTATAAAGTGAATATTATGTTTACTAAGTAAACTGAATTTGTTTTAGTTTGTAAACCTTGTAGTCTATCTGCAATTTGTGAGATTTATTGATTGTTACATCTTGAATCATCTGTAGGTGGATGCGTTGACTACCAAACGTGGTAAAGAAGGTGGATGGGTTGTTGAGCGATTACTGAACCAGGTAATCTTTTGGAGAAATAACTTAATGCTGACCTATTATGCTAAGGGACAAATCTTATTTTCAGCATAGATAAATATGTGACAATTAATTGCCATTGCAGTTGCTCATTGAATTAGACGGTGCAGAGCAAAGGCAGGGTGTTTTTGTTATTGGTGCTACAAACAGGTAGCTTGTTCACCATCTCCAATTAGTTATGTTGATACATCCCCGATCACATTTCATTTAAGTTTCTCTAATGCAGGCCTGAGGTGATGGACCGTGCTGTACTTCGGCCTGGTAGGTTTGGTAAACTTCTTTATGTTCCTCTGCCAAACCCAGATGAGCGAGGATTGATTTTGCAAGCTCTTGCAAGGAAGAAGCCTGTCGATGACTCTGTGGATTTGAGTGCCATTGGAAGAATGGAAGCTTGTGAAAATCTAAGCGGCGCTGATCTTGCCGCATTGGTATGTCTCTGCGTTTTTATATTATTCTTATCCCATGTCAAAGCTGATGTAAATCAATGTTTTAGTATCCCCCATGCCCTTTTTTCTTAGCATCATTGTATCTGTGTGTATCATGTGGGATTGAATCTGGGGAGTTTTCTGACTTTGATTAATATACAGATGAACGAGGCAGCGATGGCTGCTCTTGAAGAGAAATTGATATCAACAGAGAGAACTTCTGATACATTGACCATCAAGTTAAGCCATTTTGAGACAGCACTGAGTAAAATCTCTCCGTCCGTGTCAGACACGGTATGACTGGTTCTGGTTTTTATCCATCAATTGAATTCTGGTGCCATATGATATGGGGATAATTTATATTTAGATACTGAATTGTTCTATCTTTTTTGGAGCAGCAAAAACAATACTATCAACGATTGTCAGAGAATTTTAAAGCGGCATGAGAAAAACGACTGATGGCGGTTGTGTAGTTGGTGATCACTCTTTTTTTTTTGGGTGCATGATCACTAAGGTGCTGCTGAGAAGGAAGTATAAAGTATATTTACTTTCCAACAAGTTTTTACATGTCCTGCAATCAGGATAAATTTTGGGCAGCTTATTTTTGGGTCCTTTCATATTGCTCGCAATTTTGTCCTTACAGAAAAGGAAAAAGGAAAGAGTATCTCGGGCATGTCCTTCGAAATTTTTTTGTTTGGATTAACATATATGAATTTTTAAATTACTGAAATATTTTAAGGGCAAAAGCATCATTTTATTCTTTTATTATCAAAATTTCATTATTGTATTTTTTGGTTCATTTCTATTTTAATACCACAATTTTTGTTTCAAATGTAATCCTTCTGTCACTTCCTTTCTCCTCTTTTAGTTTAACACTTGGATTAATGTGTCACTAATAAGTTCACTGCTGGTGACACATGTCATTCTAGTCGGAAGAAACATGTTTGAAAGGTAAATCACGTTGATGTTTACACTTCTAGTTTTGTCTTAAGGGTTCGATATTTAAGACTATTATTATTACTAAAAAGATGTGGGCTTAGATGAATAATTGTTGAAAGTAAGTTGATGGTTCAAGTTGCAAATGATGATAGCAACAACTTGTGGACTGTTATTTATCTTCTCCTTAGAATAAAGTAATAGCATAATATGGATTGGCAAATGGAAGTTGGGCAAACGTGGACCAGACAAGCTTTACGCCTACCGTGCTTAAATGGCCACTTCTCTATTTGCAATTTGAAATTAGTTTCAGTCATAACAAGCCCAAAGGCTTTTTGCTTCCAGCTTTTCACTCGTTGCTAGCCTCTTAAAAGAGTGACGGAACAACATGAAATTTTGTGATAAATGAAGATGAAAAAGGTATTTTACTCATTTTAAATAGTAAAACAAACACGAGACTAGAATAATAATTTAGTAATAAATTCAAAATCAAAATTTTTAAGTAATAGTAATAATAACATTGACAAAAAAAATTGCGACACTAAAGAAAATTTTTTGGCCTAAAAATTAATGAAAAAAGATGTTATCCATGGAACCTAATGAATTGAACCAGGGCTCCTCTCTTGAGAATGCTATGGTTACTCTTTCTTCCTCTTATTCAGCCTCACCTTTCTTTTTCGGTGAACTGCGCCTCCATCCTCTGCTTTTTCTGATATGAATGAGTGTTTCATCAATTGTACTGACAAAATCACTGAAACTAATTTCAATTGGGTACACTATAAAGCTTTCTAATAGTTGGTGAACGTTGGGCTTAAAGCGGCCATGACTGAGGCGTTGCAAAAGCTTGCAGCTAAAGAGGTTTGGATTTTCTAGGAGTTTTACAATATGGGTCTCGGGAACCAAAAAAATAAAAAATAAAAAACAGAAATTTGTGCTGAATCTCAGAAGGAAGAAAATTGCTTCTTTTGATGGTTCTCTTCTGAAGATTCGCAGAGCAGAGAGGAACCAGAAAAGAAGTCCATTAGCAACTCTTTCCAGAAATTCAGAAGCAATTTGATTTGTTTGTATAAGCGACAAAAATAAGGAGTTTCAATTTATTTTATCAGGAAGGGTAGCATTCTTTTTAATTAATTTTGGAGTAATATATAAATTGACACATATTAGACTAAATACTGTGTTATTTGATATGTCTATTATAATTATCTAGCAATCTATATTAATTTATAGCACCATCTCATGGTCTATAACTTGATTTGTTAATAAAATTACAATTTGCTGTAATACAAGGAGATTCAAACTAGTTAATTTATAACTAACACATTATATATATAGTTGACAAAAAAAAAAACGTTATATATATATATATATATATGTACGTATGTATGTATGTATACGGATATGTGCACGTATAAACGGAAAAAGATCCTTGGCAGTTTCTATCTCCAATCCAACAGATATTCACCGTTCAATTTGATCAATGGTGGGACTTGCCAGGCACACAACTATAATCCAACTTTTCAAACCTGTTCGATTTCAACTAGCCTCAATAATTGCAATGTATAAACCTTTACAATTGAAAGCCCACGTGGTTAGCAAAATAAATGGAATAGAAATATTTGAACAAAAACTATAGAGGCCAGTATATAAGTTTTTTGAGATTTGTTGGAAGACACTCTGGAGGTGCGTTGCCTCTTGGTTTGTACATTTTCTTTCCCACAAGTACGGACTCGTGTTTAAAGTTTTTCATGTATTTCGTTCACCAATTAAAAGAAAAAAAAAAACTATTGAGGATACATTAACATATATATATATATATATATATTATGGCATTTAGATTTCAGTCTATGGATGTACTTGCACAAGCAGATTACAAATTGCGTTCAACAGAGCAAAAAATCTCCCACCGAAACCCGTCAATCATCAAATAGACAAAGGCAATTCGCCAATTGTACTAAATAACACCGTCCTATGTATAATATAACAATAACAGTCACAGGTAAACTAAATTGTAAGTTCACTTGTCAACAATCAAACAAAATAATTGAGAATCATCAACAGAATCACAAGTCATTGCTTGCAGAACTTTGATAGAGTAACATTATATCCTTTTAATAGGACATGTGGAACTTTATTATTAGGACATGGTCGTTCCATAAGTATAAATGTTATTCTAGGTTTCAATATGGACTTTTCTATAGGAAACCGAAAGTGGGGATGTATTGTACAGGGAATAAGATACATACCAACAACAAAGAAAAATCAAACACACTCATATCTAGTACACTCAGCTGCCAGGTTTTTCTTGTTATGTGTTGCTGATACAAGCGAATGACTTTCTTTACATTTTGCCCACCTTGGAATCTTCTTGTCTTCATTCTTGCACAGCCTTGCAGCAACTGACTTAAAGCCACTCCTCATGTAGCTTACTATTGCAGTGAGCAGCTCCCTGGAAAGTGAAATATGAAAATCAGAGTCTTTTAAGGATTTACATATTAGAGTAATATAAAAACCCTAGCCAGTTTGCAAACCAAATCGTTGTTGCAAGGCTAAACAGACAATCATCATTATATAAAGTTAGAACAGTAATGTCCTCCTTAATACTATAAAGATGTGTTTAAATTTAAATACAGAGATTTATAACCTACCTCAATAAACATTGAAGACAGAAATTTTCCTTCTTTGGCCTTCGCATACATCAACCAACAATGTGCAACACACAATTAAGCTCGCCTTTTGAAAATGTAGAAGTATCTACCTACTTAGGTGTTTAAATTTGCTTAAAAGAAAGTAATTTAAACAATATTCAATAATAATATTACCCTCATACAAGTTCCTTAACAAAGACTAAAAAATATGAATTGGCTTGGGGCGATATTCTCTTTATAAAACAGTGTTTATATACAAAGCTTAATATCCTACTCCTAATAAAGATTCAAAACAAGATAATACCAATAATCTGTTCATCATACAATGACTTGCCTTTTGAAATGAACCACATGATACCATACCATGCAAAAGAACAATTTAGTACATAAAAATCAGATGTCCTCAGAAAACATTGAAGTCTAAATTGGTATATATCAATAAAGAAAACACAAAACCCTTAGTCGTCCAACTTATCAGTTTGGGTAAAAATGGTTCAGACTTTGGAAACCCATGTTCCAACCAAGAGCATAAGGGCAACAAAATTTACACTATTCATAACAAAGGGTTCATTAATACTATAAGGTCAGTTTAAACAAATATAGGCACAAAGGGTATTTTGTACTTACAATGGTGAGCAAGGAGATCGTCCCCCATTTACATAGTACAGGAATAGGTATGAATCATAATGTTGTCCATTGATTAAATAAAATCCTTGAAGCCTTCTTACACACTTGAAAGACATTTTCTTGTATAAATAAATTGCTGGGTTATTATACGAAATTACATGCAAGTAAACAGCACGGCAGGTTGGAATGCTTGAAGCATATTTAATGACCTCCCGAATCAATGAAGAAGCTGCAGATCAGGCAGAAATTAGACTACAAATTATATCACCAAGAACTCAAACCAAATTAAAATTAGAGAACCTCCTACCTATTCCAAGATTTCTATATGATTCCACTACACCAAGAGTCAGAATGTAGATCAAAGTTTGATCTGATTTGGATGAATCATAACCAAGAATATCCACTATCTACAAGAATAAAAGCCATCGATAAAAATACTTAAATTAATCAGCCAAAACTTACGCTTTCAAACATTTGTACTTTAAGAAGGACGTACTCTATCACTTAGTTTGTACTTTGTACATAATGCTCGTGAGGTAAACTATACCAAAGTGAGGCATAATCTAAAGTTTAAAAGCAGAAGATTGATTAAAAAATTAAGCCACTTAATCAGGCTTTGAATGTTAAAAACTTTTAATCAAGTTTGTCTTGGTGCATAACCACCGCTTACAGTTAGACTTCTTACTGTCGGATCAAGATGAATGGTTGGATGCACCTTAAATAAGTTTTCCAACAATAATTTTTTGACAGAATGTAAATTGCCACTAACTAAAATGCATACAATTATTGGGTAAGGTCACATCCCAACTGAAAGATGCCTTGCTGGGAGCAGTAGAAGACCTAATCTTATATCTCGGTTTTTCTTTCGAGCTCCGCTACTAGCAAAGAAACTCATTTATCTTTTTTCTGGAAATGCTTCCAGTAATTAGGAAAAAGGCATACAGTTGTATATAATGGGACCAACCTCGCTTTCTTTTGCCAGAACAATCCGTGCAGTTACAAATCCAATGAGTTCATCACTTTGGCCCTCAGGTCGACTACGGTCAACAGCTCCCCATGACACAATGTCATGTCCATTTACGACATCTTGGAAAAATAAAGATTCATACCTGAAAATTCAAAGTATCTTAAAGTCAGCACAAGTTCCATCACTCATACCAAAAGGCAATAAAAAAACATAATGAGTAGTGAAAGATCTCACCTAATGGGAAAGAGTTTTCCATGTATATGCTCTATAACATCAAGGTCAGAAGGTCGGATAGACCTGTAGCATATTTTTGGACAACTAGATGCTTTTGATCTTGGGTTTAACATTGGCATTGAGTACTATTTAGAACTTCGCTTAATCCCCAGCAAATATCTGATATACTTGGAAAATTCGTGCCACAGCTGATCCTTCCATCTACACTACGACAGTGAGAAAGGCCATTGAATACTTGCTATTACTGCAAATTAAGCAGAAATTTCAGAATTTTTTTAAATAATGAATAAATGTACATTAGCAAATACTGACTTGAATTATGATTGAAATATATATTCCTTTCATGAGTAATATAAACCAGAGATTTAAATTCATTTATGTTAAGCAAGCTAATATACTAGTACTAGGTTTTTCCTCTAAAAATAAAAACTAGCATATAGAGAGAGAGGTAGAAAAGAATAATGGCATGAAATCCTTCTAGAACAAAATAGGAAGCATCAAATAAAGAGAACAGATAAAGAACGTCTCATCAGAGCCCTCCACACCCTCTGCCAATCAAACTAGGCATCCCCCACCAAGATAAATATAAGAATGAATTACACTTAACCCCTTAAGTTTTCATGAAATCCAACATCAGCACACCACATCTCAAATTTCACACTCTAACAATCCCTTCCCCCTCCCCCCCCCGGGGGCCCTCCACCCCCCAACCAGAAAAAAGAAACCCTGCTCCTCAATAAAAAAAGTTTCAAAAACAAATATTTCACTCCCTCAAGATTCAGAAACATCCTATCTTCCTCTTAAATCATACAAACCATACCAAGCCACATGAAGATTTGTCTTCTAATCTGGAGAAAACAGAATTGTGGAAGAGGCTTTGAATTATGTGGAGAAAACAGGGTAGCAAGTGATGTTGTGTGTTCTATGGGAAAACGAAAGAAAACAGAGCAATGGGAAAAGCTGTGTGTTTGTTGGTGACAGAACCCAAAAATGTGATGGGCCTCAGCCAAATCCAAAATGGTTGGTTATTGCATCTGACTGCAGGAGAAGGGCTTTTAACGGCAACATAGGAGACAAAAGGGATAGGAGAAAATAACAAAGGGACTTGAGGGAGAGATCTGGCCTCTAAAAAGCCAGAAATTCGGGTTCTGTTGATGTTTGTGCGGGTATTTATGTGAGAGAATGTCAATTGTGTTCTGTTGTAAGTGTGCTACTCTGTAATTTGATTTTTGAGAGTTTCTGTCAGGATGTTTTTCTGTTCCTGATCTTTCAGGGTTGTTGTTTATGTTTATCTTGTTGTGTGGGTGTATTTCAAATGTAATTCTTCCACCTTAAAGGAAGAATCTCTGGAATTATCAATAAAATTTCTCTTTTCAGAATTGGGTTCCATCAATTGGTGTTCAAGAAATTAAGAGTAACTTACCCAAAAAACAAAGATTGTTACCATAAACCCATAAAGATTCTAGGAAAACTATCCTATGCCAAATAAAATGAGAGAGTATAAATCTTAAATGAGCATAACAGAGACAAAGGATCAAGCTATCTAACCCTAGGCTGGCAGTTGGCCTCTAAACTAGGATTATGCTCTCCCTTAACAATAACTGAAAAACCAGTTGTCTAAAAGTGACCATTGATCCACTTCCTTCAATAATCACAGAAGCCCTTAGTCCCTCACAACAAAGGATCATGTAATCCCTCACAACAAAGGATCATGTCTAAAACACTCCAACTCATTCTATTGCAGACCTTCTAGAAATCCAACTCAGAACAGATCCTTTGATGTGGAACAAACAATACACTACGGTAAAGGAGAGAGATTTGAAGAAGAGAGAAAGAAGGCAGAATATCTGAGTAATCCTGATAAGGCAATTCTAGTAGTTGGGGTGAGGGACACATGGATCAATAAAACAGAACAGAAAGTTGATAATTCCGATGAGCTGTATGACGTATGAACTCAGTGAAAGTGTTACTTCTTATTGTATAAACAGCACTCAAAATGGCAATTACTGAAAATCAGATGTAATATGAGAGAGAAGAGAGTATTAAGGTCTGAAGTCATAAAGATGGATGGTACAAATCAAATGGTTTAAAAGCATTATTCTTAGTAATAGCAGTTTAGACAATTTCTGTGATATAGCTAGTGGGCAACCCCAATAGAACCTTAGATTCCCAAAATAACACATGAAAGTTGAAACCAATAGAAGCCATGGATAAGGGTTTGCTTTGAAGAAGAAACAATTTATGATACAACACTAAACTTTATAATGCAATGAATAACAATTAATTTAAATTTTGAGCTACAAAGATGGTGAAATCTAAAGAGTTTTTGTCGTATAATACTACTAAAATCTTTGTTTTGTAAAAAATTCAAACTAGATTAAATTAATAACTTGAATGAAATATAACGAAGCTTTTGAGGAGTCTTCAAGAGGAAAAATGTTTTGGAAACTTCCCATTTTTAGATAGAAACGTAAAGTAATTACAAAATTGGCTGACTAACAAATAAATTTGTTAAGTTATATAAGAGGTACAATCAGGGGTTTATTGCATGAAGCTGAAATTACCAAAATAATACCAAATAATTAAGTATATGGTTTCCACAGGATTTGTTTATATTGTAAACCAAACCACATCATTCTATTAACTATCAAAAAATCATATCTAGCACAGAAAGCTTTAGTAATAGAAGTTACAGATATATATTGAAACTAAAACTCGCACAAGAATGGTATATAAGGAACTTAAATGATCCTTATCAACTTACTGCCATTCACCTTAGTAGTTTACAACGGCAATAGTACAAAAGTGAGTAAACCAGAAAACGTAATTATAAGAGTTTCCAGATGCTCTAATCTGGTTTCTTACTGATGATAATTTCCAATGCTTTATATTTTACACAGGTTGTTGAGAAAATGTTACCATGCGACTTAACGTTTTCAAACTTGTTAAACAGTTTTTGGGAATTTTCTTTTTTGACAAAATAATTTATATTATTAACAGAAGAAGACGTGAAAGCAAAAGTTGGAGGATAGATATATTTTAGAGTGATCCCTTACCTATATGGGTTTTCCTAAAGGAATTTCCAAAATCCAACTTTGCAGAGTAATCCTAAGCAATTAGATGGATGCGAGAGAGCTTTAATGGAGGTAGAATTTGATAGGTAGGTAGTATTATAAAGGGGGCTTATGGCCATCAGCTTATAGTGTTTTTACAATCAGTATTACTTTAATCTTTTCTTGTTGGTAGTGATGTCATATATACCTCTGTATTTTCATCCTTGTTACAATTATTTGCAAAGGGTAACAAAAAGATAGGAAAAGTAAAGAGAAAAAAGTCCATGTTTGGGCAAGGGAGAGAGCAATTAGAAGGAATTTTTGCTGCCTTTTTTAGAAGGAAGGTAGCTTTGATGTTGATAATCTAGTACCTAAAAGCATCACTATTACCATGGCATTCCCCACGTGACTGGATCTTGTTTGCTAAAGTCAAGGTGGTCAGCAGATTAGTTGGCAACAAAATGGATGGGATACCAGGGTTCTAGGTAACGTCAGACATACAAATAGTGGAAATTCATATTTCCAATATAGTTAATTAGTAACAAGATCTTTTGTTTAGTTTTAAAAGGATTAAAAAAGAGGAACTTTCCATTATCCAGTTGCATTTTCCATCTCAATCATCTTTGGGGTGCGCATAATGCTTCAGCCATTAGTGTTGATACTTCAGACAATTTAAATAATTCCTGAAACTTCAACATTTCAGAATCCTTACTAATATGGAAAACTTTGATCTACAGTTACCGGAAATCAGCTCTTTCTGGTTTTTTGTTGCCTCGCCAATATGGACCAAAAAAAATTGTTCACCTGGTAAAAATCACAACAGATACAGTGAAGAAGTGAGAAAAAAACAAAAAATTGATAACATTGAAGACGTTAATGATCAAACCAAATTCAGCCCCCATAAAAACCGAAAAAAGATGCAGGACTCATATATATAATAACATAAGAGGGAGGAAAAAGAAAAAGAAATAGCAGACCCCGTAAGGAAAAATAGCAGTCGTCAATGATCCAAAAGCGGAATCACCACCGATAATTGTTAAGGATTGCAATGCAGCAGATTAAAGTGCAGAATTTCTAACTGCTAATAAATCGTTAAATTAAACGAAGTTATAAGAATGAAGAGCAGATACCGTAATTGACGAGAAAGATTATACCTAAACAGCACAGAAGAAGATGCCCAAGAAGGAATACTTTCGATCCTAACAGCGAATCTGTAACAACCCAGCTTACTTCTCGTCGTCCATCTTTAATAAATAAATAAAAATATATACACAGTTGTTTTTGGTCGGAATGGTTTGCTCATTATATTGGGCCATAATGAACCTACAAGTTTTATATCTGGGTTAATTTGGGCTTACCTCGTCGTTGAGCCCATGAAAGAATGTATTTTGTGGTTTATTTATAGACATGATCATTTAAACTCTTTAAACAAAAACAAAAAAATCAAAAAATCAAAAAACAAAATTAATATTGTCTTTGAAAACCGGATAGAATTTTGAAGGTGTAAGATACTTATGGTGAGAGCGCAAAGACTTGGGTTGGAATTTCGTCTAGACTTTAGTTGAATGTGTTGGATATATGTGTGGTATTTCAAAAAAATAAATGAGAGGTGCTAATTTTAAAGTATCTTAATTCTCTGAATTAAAAAATGGAAGTTTTTTTTATCATTGCTAAATTTAATACCTATTTAGCCATTGTAATTTATTATGTCCATTATTATTTATTAAAACAATTTATTGTGGCACTTTAATGTTACTTAGGGACTAGTTTTCAACTCCTATATAAGTCTATTGTCTTTGAGTTACATGAAGCTTCTATGTCTTAGCTTTATCTTTCTTTCTAGTTTTGTTTTTGAGATTTATTTCAAAGGGGTCCAATTAATCTTAGGAAAATTCTCATGCAATGAAGTATTTCTTAAGGGTAATATTTTTAACGTGACTCGATCTACTACTTTGTACCATCGATAACAAAATTTTCAACAATCTTTAAAATTATGTTGTATGAAAGATTCAGATATCATTCTACTTTCCTATTACAAGACAAGAAGCATTCGGATTGCTCAAGTTAGTCTTCTCTCTCTTTATGATGTGATTATTTCGATTGAGATAATATTTTAAGTTTAGGTTCAGATAAGAGTTTAAATTACAAAATTCAACAAGTTATATCTGATTTGCTTCTTCTTTGAGGAACTTGCTTTTACGTGTTTTAGTGTGGATGAGTTTGAAGATGAGAAGTTTTGTTTGGTGGATGAGAATTCATCCATTTGGTGAAAAATGGTGAAAAATGGGGAAAATTTTAGGAGGAATTTGCAAAGTAATGTTAAGGTCACAGTCACATATTTAAAGTAAAGACTAATTCCATATTTATAAAAGAGATGATATTTACTTGAAAAGTTAATTAGAGGCAGACGAAAATTTACAAATTAGTGCATTTATATTGAGAAATGCGGAACTGTGGGAGAATAATGGTTGGTTACAGGTAGTCACTAAAGTTGAGGGAAATTTCGCTGAGTTGAAAATAAGCTCTTGGCATGTTGAGATTTTGTGGGCTAAGATGTGATTGGGCAAGGCCCAAAACTTGATTAATCATCATTGGAGGATTTGGTTAAAAGTTTGTGTCTTTGCATATAATTTATATTTAACAATAAATATTGTTTAATAGAAACCTTTATTAAAACCATGGGTCAAATTTTTTCTCTCTTCTTATATATATATATACACACACACACACACACCATCCATCTCCTAATGAATGGCTTAAAGGAAATGGCAAAAGCTATATTATGTAGCAAAACTTTTCAAACAAAGAGTTTTGTGCAAAATGACATTTGAGAACAGCTCACTACTTACGACTAGAATATTAAAGTCTCAACAGCCAATAGTATACGATCTTACGAAAGTTATAAAATAAAAAATAAAAAAAATAAAGAAATAGTAGTTGCCTGGGTAATGTTTAGTAATTTATGGCATTTAATTCAACTTACACATGATAAAAAATTTTATTTTAATTTTTTGTAATATAATGACCAGAAAATTAAATATTTTAAAGATATATTATAATTATTTTGAGAGTATTTCAATTCAAGAAATAATTTTAGAGAAACATTAATTGTGTTAAAAATTGAGAACAAATTTTTTTTCTTTTAAAAAAGAGTCGAGATAAAATGAAATGGTTTATTGGTAAGAGGATTTTAAGTTTATATATAGATATATATTAGTTATGTATAGGTATATATTCTATTCTTTTATGTTTTCGAGGTTTATGATTAGATATACATATTTAAGTGGCATTTTATCTATTTTGTTACGAGAGTTAGATAAGTTTAAAATAGACTCAAATAATTGTTAGCTTATCATTATTTTTGATAAAATTCTAATTTTAATTACATTGGACAATGCTTGTTTTGAGAATATTCAATTTTAATTAGAATTGTTATATATGCATTGACAAGATGGTTTAAGTATGTCTAATGTGATGAAACTTAAAGGCAAAAATGATATTAGTTTTGGTTTAAATTTCATATTGAGAGCAACTTAAAACTGTGTCGTATAAAAAAAAATAAAAGGAAAAGAATGTGTTAGGTGTCAAATATAGTGATTAGTTAGTTTTGTATTCAGTTAGTTTCTAGTAAAAGTTAGTTAGAGTTATTAGTAAACTATATTACTAATGGTTGTAGATCATTAGTATATTAGCATTGAGAATTAATACAAAGGTGTAGAAGATTAGTCGATTATCTCCATCTCTTCGTTGTGTTAATTTTGGTATTAGAGCCAGTTGCTCCTTATGATGACGTGAGAGACACAAGCTGCTACGAACGATTGTATGTGAGACTTTGAGCAGGAGTTAAGCCAGAATTGTGCCGAGGTGACGGAAATACAGGGTTCTTTGTTAAAGCTCAAAGGGTTGGTAAATGATTTGGCAACGAAACTAGTGAATATCACAATAGTAATCAGTGATGGAGGTGGGCCAACATCTAGTGGAGGATGACATTTAGAAACTAGGCCTCAATTTGGATATTTTCGACCATAGAACAATATGAACTATACATTTATGACCAAATACTTGCATTAATTAGTTGTTCGATGTAAGCAATTTTCCAAACTAGGTGGGATGCCGGTGGATCAGCGCATTCATTTAATAAGCCTACACTTAGAAGGTTGAGCACTTCAGTGGCATCAAAACTTCATGGCAACTAGGCATTTGGAAGATCTTTCTAGGACAAATTACTTGAATGCCTTGGGTGTACGATTTGGTGATATCAAAATGATAGATCCCTTGGCTGAGTTGAAGAAGTTGAAGCAGTTAGGCACAGTTCTTGAATATCAAGAAAATTTAAAGACCTTTTAGCTAAAGTAGATTTGCCTGAAGATATGTAGATTAACTTGTTTTTATCAAGATTAAAACTTGACATCGAATCCTATGTCAGGATGTTCAAGCCTAGCATGTTGGTGAATGCAATGTATTTGGCATGTCTTCATGAAGATGCTCTTTTGGCTGCTAATGACAGAACCAAATTCCAATATTGTTATTCAAAACTAGTAATTAATTATGCTTTTATGAATAACGCCTTGGGTAGTAATCAAAATGAGCAAGTAGCTAAAAGCAATTAACTAAGAAAGATGGATGAAAGAAAGAAGAAAGGATTGTGTTACTGGTGTAATGATAAATATTTTTATAATCACCAGTGTAAATCCATACATGCATTCTTGATTTATGTGGAGGAGGATGAAGTTTTTGATGAAGAGAAAGAGTTGAGTACAAAGGAAGGTTTAATTGAAGATAATTCTCCAGCATTGTCCGTTAATGCAATTCAAGAGGTAGAAGGCTATTCAAATTTGCGAGTGCAAGGATTTGTTAAAAGGCAGACAATTACCATATTTATAGACACCGGGAGTACTCATAACTTCCTTCATTTGTCAGTAGCTAAACAGCTACATTTGAAGGTATCATTTACAAAGGGTCTACCAGTATTGGTTGTTAACGGACAGAAGATTAAAGTTGATAGTGTTTATAAACATTGGAGTAGTATATGAAACATTAGAAATTATATGATGATTTTTACGTCATGAATTTAAAAGGATTTGATGCAATATTAGGAGTTCAATGGCTGCAATCGTTAGGGAAAATACAAATTGACTTTCAAAAGCATTTTATGACCTTTCAAGTGGATGGACAACCTTATGAAATTCAAGGTATTACTAATTCGAAGGTAGAATTGCAAGGAGAATTTGTAGTAGATAAAGAACTTTTAAGTTCTTCTAGATTATACCTTATACAATTTGACACTTCCATTATACAACATTTAAACTTATCAGATTTACAACAAAAAGATTTAGGGGAATTGTTGTAGGAATTTGAAGATGTCTTCCAATTTCCTAAGTCATTACCTCTTTCTCGAAGTTTTGACCATACCATATATCTTAAGGAGGAAAAAATAATTAGCTTAAGACCATATTGATATGGTCTTGATTAGAAGGTAGCTATAGAGGGATTGATAAAGGAGATGTTGGATATGAGAGTCATATGTCCTAGTTCAAGTGCCTTTGCAGTACCAATGGCATTAGTTTGGAAAAAGAATTATATGATAAGAAGTCCAAATGTGAGTTTGGAGCTCAACAAGTGGATTATTTTGGACATGTTATTTCTGATAAAGAGGTTGAAGCTAATCCAAGGAAGATTGAAGTGATGATTAATTGGCCTATTCCTAAAACTATTAAGGCTTTAAGAGGTTTTTTGGGGTTAACGGGGTATTATAGGCATTTTGTTAAAGACAATGGTACCATTGCTTGACCACTAACTAATTTATTAAAGAAAGATACTAATTTTGTGTAGACCCCTAAAGCAGATATAACCTTCAAGAATTAAAAATATTAATATTCCTTTTACTATTGAAACTGATGCTTCGAACGAAGTTATAGGTGTTGTTTTATCTCAAGAAGGTTATCCTACTGCATTTGTTAGTAAAACATTTAGCTATAGGATGTAGAAGTTGTTAGCATATGAGACTTGATAGCCATTATTTTAACGGTGCAACATTGGCTACAATATGTTCAAGGCCACCATTTTATTATTAAGATAAACCATTTGAGGATGAAATATTTATTGGAACAAAAAATATTGACTTCTGACCAACATAAATTGTTACATAATCTTTGGGATTTGGACTCTACAATTAAGTATAGGAAGGGGAAGGATAATATAGTAGTAGATGCCTTGTCTAGAACGCCACATGATGAGTTAGGGTCGTGTTATTCAATAACTTTTATCTTTTCAAGTTTGTCATAGCGGGTTTGTGACTCTTGGGAAAATGATGGCTAATTAAGGCATTTAATTAGTAAGCTATAGGCTGATCCGTTGTCTAGGAAGTATAAGTGGGAACAAGGAGCATTGAAGCAAAAAGGTTGCTTGGTAGTAGGTGATAATGTGTAGCCAAGAAATGATCTCTTCCATAACTTCCAGAGGTCATTTTGGGGTTACTCCTTCTTATAAAAGATTAGCTTCTATTTTCTATTGGAAAGGTGTGGAGAAGGATGTTAGGAATTGTATTAGAAACTTTGAAATTTGTTATCACTTTAACTCTAAAATAGTGGCAAGCTTGACGTTACTATAACCCTTACCTATTCCATCTATTGTCTGGAGAGATCTTGTTATAGATTTTATTGTTGGGCTTTCCAAATCTTATAATAAGGATGTCATACTTGTGATAGTTGACAAATTCGGCAAGCTTGCCCATTTTGCTACATTAAAGCACCCTTATACAATTATAGAAGTTGCTAGAGTGTCTATGGATGTAGTGGTTAAATTACATGGCTTTCCTAACACAATTATAATAGATAGAGAACCATTATTTTATGGCATTTTTTGGCATGAGTTGTTTAAATGTAAAAAAGTTAAGGTACATTATGCTTCTGCTTACCATCCTCAAATATATGGTCAAACAGAAGTATTGAATAAGATACTTGAATGTTACTTAGGATGTATGATTGGTGAATATCCAAAATAGTGGCTAAAATGGTTATACCTAGCTGAACTTTGGTATAACACCTTATACCATTCAACTATAAAGATTAGACCTTTAAAAGCAGTTTATGGAGTACCACCTCTGGTGTATTTACCTTACATGGCTAAGGATTCTGCTAATTAGTGTGTTGATAATCAATTGAAGGAAAGATAGGTTGTGTTGCATACTCTTAAGCTAATTTGTTAAAGGCTCAGCAGAGAATGATACAATAAGCGAATAAGAAGCGTTCTAAAAAGGAGTTCCAAGTTGGAAATATGGTGTTTTTGAAGTTACAGCCATTTAGGATAAGTACTCTTTCAAGTACTACATTTCACAAGCTTTCTGCAAGGTACTTTAGACCTTATAGAGTATTGAAGTGAATTGGGAAGGTAGCATATAAGTTGTAATTGCTGAATATTCACCTTATTTTCCATATAAGCCTTTTGAAGAAGCACTTAAGACATTCTCTAGTAACAAAGTTACCATAAATCGATGATGAAGGGCAATTTATCATGCAACCAGAATATTTTTTAGCTAGAACAATTGTAAAACATGGCAATCTACCCCAGACTCAAGTGTTAGTACAATGGCAGCATAAAGCTTTAAAAGATGCAACTTGGGAACATATCACTGCTCTACAATAGCAATTTCCTAATTTTAATATGTTTTCAGATCATCCTTGAGGACAAGGACATTTGTCAGTGGGGATGCAATTGTTATTTATCGAATAAAGTGATTAGTTAGTTTTGTATTGTATTTTGGTAAAAGTTTGTTAGAGTTGTTAGTGAATTGTATTACTGATGGTTGTAAATCATCAGTATATTAACATTGAGAATAATATAAAGATGTGGAAGATTAATCGATTATCTATATCTCTTTAATATACCAAAATGTTTGAGTGTAAGGGTGTTTTGCAAAGACACCAAGCACTAAAATAGTTGAATTAAAAATTAGATCAAATAATATTGGTGATGATTTTTCTTTTTACAAAGTTGATAATTATATTGTAAAATTCTAATTTAATTAGAATGGATGATGATTTATTTTGTGAGTTTTTAAAATGCAATGGAAAGATAGTACCAAATATGCTTATGGTTTTGATTAATGATGTTGAGAATTTTAAAATTGAAAACTTTATCCAAACATGATCTTATTTAGTGGGAGAATTTTCTTTTTTTAAAGATAGTAAACTAGATGAGACTATCTTGTCATTTAGTCAAAACATATAAAAAGATGATAGATGTGGTATAGATTTATTCATTAACTTCTATACTTAGACGCCATGAATGAGTGTTATTTAGATAAATGGATAAACTAAGAAATATCCATATGGTATTGAAATTTGGAAAATAAGATATTGTTGTGAATTGTTTTATCTATGGAAAGCATGGTCATTATGCTACTCAACATGAAAAAAGAGCAAGTATTGACATCTTCCAAGCCAAACACAAATTTGGTCTAGGAAGATATTATCATTAATGTAATTATTATTCAAGCTCCTGTTGTGGCCAATGTTAAAGAATAAGTACCAGTCATATGTTTTTACCTTTTATATTTCAGTAGAGGATGGAGACAAGCATGTGTACTTTGTTAATTCTAGAACTAGCAACATTCTTAGAAAAGGTAAGGTTCTTCTCAAGCTCACAACTAACCAAACCTTGGCTTTTAATGACACATCATGTGTTTAACATCAAAGCAAATTTAATTTCTATGGCTCTGTTGGAAAGACTGATGTTAAAATTATTTAAATTTGATAAGACTGTAATGACCAAAATATTTTTTGTTAAAAAATCCTATTATAATAGAGACTCTTTGTACTTAATATTTCTTGCATCTAAAATTGGTATGACTAATGAGATATTTGAAAGGTACCATGAACTATGGAATCATGTATAATCAAATTCCCACTGTATTAAAAGAATATAGTGATGTTAATTGGATATCAAATTCAAATAAAATAAAATTCACTAGTGGTTATACGTTCATCCTTGGGGTGATGCAGTAACTTGGAGATAAGCCAAACAAATTATTATAGTGAGATCCACTATAAAGTCAAAATTTGTTGCTCTAGAATTAGCTTGTAATGAGGTTGAGTGCTTAATCTTTTTAGCTAATCTTCCATTGAGAATAAAAATAACTTCTATGTCCATGCATTGTGATTGCCAAGAACAAAACTTTAATAGTAAAAGTAAACACATACATTTGAGACATGGTTTGGTTAAGTAGTTGCTAAGTCATAACATTATATGGATCAATTATGTGTGATCAAAGATGAATTTGATAGATCCTCAGACAAAACCTTATGGCAAGGAAATTAGTCCTTGAAACATTAAGGGAAATAAGACCTAAACTAATTTGAAATTAAAAGTGATGGTAATACAACCTTTATGATTGGAGATCTTATGAAGAAGGTTTATATGGGTAATAACTAGTCACTTCTAATTTTGCTAGCACTACTAACTATTATCCCTTTTTATGTTGTGAGAAAGTGGTAGAATGCATTGATAGAGAGGATGAGCGAAAAGTTTTAAGTGATTTTAATAGCCTTTATGGGTAGTGTATTAATTGTAAATACACTTGATGAAATTACCTATATAAGTGTGAAGTGGGGTGGCTCCTATGAGATCGTGGCAAAATCTTTAGAACATTCATGAAGTACCAAGCGCGCGCATGGCCAACTAAAGCGCAAAACCATGATAACAACAAGAATTGTAAGATATATATAATCAAGAGTTTATGGTTCATGGAAGTTATATACTTTACCATATCTTTGTCAGTTAAGTCTTATCAGTTTAGGCCTGGTCATAGTCTAAAAGACACTAAATTTGAAACAATTACACTTGTGTGCGTAACCTATAGATTGCTTTCTTTCTTAAACTTATTCTTTGAAATAAGTGGGGAATTTATGGATATTTTGTGGTATTTCAAAAGAATAACTGAGAGGTACTAGTTTTAAAGTATCTTAATTCCCTTAATTAAAACATTTTCGTTTTTTACTGACTATGTAACCATTGTAATTTATTATGTCAATTATTATTTATTAAAACAATTTATTGTGTCACTTTAATATTGTCTAAAAAACTAGTTTTCAACTTCTACATAAGCTAGTTGTCTTTGGGTTACATTGACACATCTTTTGAGCTTATCTCTCTTAGCTTTCTCTTGCTAGTTTTGTTTTTGAGATTTATCTCAGTAGGGTCCATCTAATCATGGTGGAAATTCCCATGCGGTGGAGTATTTCTTAAGGATAACACTTTTTTAATGTGACTCAGACCAAGTGATTCCATTAATTTGACAACATTGACAACATATTTTCCAATAGAATGTATTTGAGGAAGAAAATTATTATTTTGGTATTTTATTGATACGTTTAGTTTTAATTAGGTTATTTAGCGATTTTTATTCTCAATTTGACCTTTCACTCATAAGAATACTACTACTTTTACTTATCCACTAATTTGAATATTAGCAGATTCAATATCTCAATTTTGACTAAATTTAAACTAATTATCTTGACTTTTAGATTAGTGAGTAACTAGAAGTAGTTACATTATGATGAGTAAGGGACCAAATTGAGAGTGAACATTAGTGAGGAACCAAATTGTGTATAAAAATCAATATATAACCTAATTGAGAATTAACTTACAAGTAAGATACCAAAATGTTATTTAACTTTCTTATGAGTAAATAGGGAGGCATGTTCCATTAGGTCTTGGTTGACTCATTGTATAAAGCTAGAGTGCATAATTTTATATTATGCAATTTCGCTTTATTTAGTGTTTGGTACATACAATTAACTTTACTTTATACAAATCTACCATTATACTATTATAAAGCATCTCTTGTTTAATTAGATTTGATTGTATAAACAATATACAAAAAAAATAAAATTAATTTCTTTCTTTCAACATCAACAATACATATTATTAAAATTTCATTTTTATTCTTTTTGAAGCAACCAAACCTTATTTTAAAACGTACCAAATAGATCTTTTAATTTATCATTTAGGAGGCAGAAAAATTCTATGTACTCGTATTCCACATCCTTTATCATTAAAAGCTTTTGGATTTTCTCGTGTATTCTCTAATACACGAGGTTCGTAATTATATAATTTGGACTATGTTCATCTCTCCTCTATTTGGTTGGACTTGTATCTTTATATGAACTATTTTTAAATATTAAGAAAGTTATATGCTTCTTCTTGCCTATAACATTTTGTGGATAAGTGTGCAAGTCTTTAACGTTCTCTTTGAATCAGTAACTTGGTATACTTTAAATATATAATATTGTTAAAACAAGTCATGAATCCACAATGATTTGATTTATTTGAAAGATTAAATCGTAGTGGGAGAACAAATTAAATGGAGAACATAACAGGGGTGAGGTTTCTAGGAAGGCTTTGACTAGGTAGTCCAGGTGACAAGCCCAGAGTTTGACAGGAATATTTCAATAAAAATAGTTATTTTGAAGTCTATTAGTTTCATTCAATAGGCATCATTCAAGCTCATCAGTCCTTTTTTTTTTTTTGGTCGATAAGCTCATCACAGTCATTTAGCATATTAATTGCATACTATACGTGTGAATTGATGTTTTCATTTATATCAACTTTCTCCCCCTTTTTTTGGCATAAATAATGTAAATTCAAAATGTTAAGATGGCACATAATTACCATCATTACATAATTTAAAATCTTGATAGAAATTTAACCATTAGGGATTAAGTTAAAGATTATAAAAATTATAATGATTCATTTATAAATTTTTAAACTATAGAAACAAAGTAATATAGAGTCAAACTATAACAAAATAGGTAATTTAACCATGTAAAAATACAATATTCCACTCTTATATTTTAAAAATATTCTCCTATTTAGTCCTTTTTTAAAAATGATACTTACCATAATTGTTAACTGAAATAGCAGAGAAGGATCAAATGCTAGATTCATATGTCAATTGCTTTAAACACTCTTGATTTATTGTATACAATAGACATTATTCATATCTAATTGATGAGGCAGGGTGTATGCCGTACGTAGTGAATAGATATGAAAACTTGTTAGAACTTGAAATATTTTTAATCAATGGTTGTGTTAGCATTTGAGAATCGAGTTTAGTACTATGACGGATTTGTAACATCTAAATTATACTGGTTATGCTAAAAGTTCCTTTAGAAAATGATCAAATATTATATTTTAAAATATAAAGAAGTCCTTAAATATTTTCAAAATCAAGAGGTTTTCTGTAATGGACGCTCAATCCAAGTATAGTAAAAGTATTTTATTATAATATTTTCTCTTTTTATAGATCTTATACTCACATCTATATCATGCATGTTACACAGCTGTCATTAACCCAATTACGTGATAACATATGCTATTGTGTTTTTAACTCACAAATGCTAGGGTTATACGTATGCAATTATCCTTCAGCAGCTTCGGTCATTTTGCAGATGATTTCATGTTGCTCTAAATTTAACAATAAACCTCTTCAACTTTTTAACATGTAACTATAGCTCCTTCCATTAATAAAAGTTCAAGAAATCAAGGAAGAGGAAATATAATGAACTGAACTAGGGTTTTGATTGAATTTTTATCCCTTTTCCAAGTAGTTCCAGGCAAAATCATCTTCAAGGTTCATCACGCATTTCTCCTTCAAAGGCACAAATATGACATGAAGAGTCAAATATACAAGTACATGAATAAGCAATTATACATACAGAAACTATCAATTCAGCTTCCACCATCAGGTCAATGAACCAATAACATTGCGTAAATTTGCCCTTGCTTTCCAACCATACGTAATTAAGATAACTCTGGTCAGAGTTCAGATCACTGTAAGTTAAATGTCCAACAATCAGCGTAAAGAATATAAGGACAAACTTCAGCTATCATAATGACTGTTTTAACACTTAGAGATATAGGGAAAATGAAGAGGAAAACCTGATTTTAGTCTTGAGTGATAGGTGCATTTTCAATTACATCCTCTAGATTTCTTTCATTTTATTCCCTCAATTATTATAATGCTTCCAATGTTGTCCTTCTCTCTTATCTCTATCCAAAAAATTAACACCAATCCCAACATATTGCTGATCTAAAGAGAGCAATATGAGGTCTAAGTTAACGAACCCAGGTAAGCTACAAATGTCCAAGCCTGCAATCTGTTAAGGTTTGGCTTAATTTTTTGATGGAAATAAGATAGGCAACATTGAAAGAATTTCAAGATTAAGGAATTAAATCAATTCTTGTGAACTTCCTTTCATGGTCCAGGTGAAACTAAGGCCAATAAATACATTAGCACCTCTCATACTGATATCTAATCAAAATAAATCTTGTGACATACAAAACAGCGTCTGAGGAGAAAAACAAAATGAAAAAAAAAAAAGGTAGAGATAACCTGAAGTTCTGGATCTGGTCATAAGAACACATTGCCTTTCAATTTGGCGCAAAGCAGTTCAATACTGGGGAGTAATAAAACCATTAGCCCCAGGCCAGGAGCAACTCTCATCTTTCAGCTGAAGACACTGTCAAATTTGAGTGATTGAATGGTTTGTGCTCTGACCGGTTGCTCTGAATATTTAACTATCGCTCAATGGACATTGATCAGCAGGATTCTCAGGAGATAATTTGCAGAAGCATTCAGGCCAAGAATTTGTATAGAAAGACTCAGGTATTACACGCTTGTGAGGTCCACCAAAGTTTGTTTTAAGCATGACTCTCTTTATAGCTTCCTCAAAGCCGGCAGTCCGGCCATTCTCTCTATCAATGAAGATTGGAGCAAGAGCTTTTCTATCAGGTCGGATTGTGGTCCGGAAGCCTTGATAGAGGCGATGTCCAAGGAGGTTGTTTGCAAAGTTGCTAGGGCCATCATATGTCGGCATAAAAATGTCAGAAAGAAGACAGACCATGTAATCCACAGCGGACCCTGCCAAACCCCTCGTGTTCTCAACAAGCTCATCAGAGGTTTCCACAGAACTATGATTTTTAAGTTTGGGGAACAGACTTTGAAATGGCTTTCATAAATCGATCCCCACCAAACAGTTCACCGGCCGCTAAATATATTGTTGTAGCATTGTCAAAACCCATTGAAGGCAAAATGAGACCAACCTACAATGAGAGAGACATTGATGGGTGTCACAAATATTATTAATATCATAATCTTCAAAATGTTTGAAAAGTATAATAACTAGATACAAGTTAAATGCCAATGAGCAGCAAAACTATGTCTTACCTCTTCAGGGGTCAATGGGCACTTCCCAATGGCTCTTCTTTCGTTATAGACAAGTCTTTTTAGGTGCAAAATTTTCTTCTCGGTACTTTCTCAATATCTTTTGCTCCTCAGGAGTAAATATATCAAAGCATCTAAATACCATTTATACCCAAATCAGTAATGTAGAAAAGAAGCATCCTCATAATATTTGGAAAGAATGAATTCATTTATCTACAATAAAATAGATTTCACTCCAAGACCAATGTCCAATGAGTGAATGCTAACAAGCCAACTATCAAACACTCGAAGTGTAACAGAAAGATAATCCCTCGTACATGTGTAAGAATTTCATAATATACGCATTCTGACAAATGTGATTTCCAGATAGAATATGAAACTTTTCAATACTTCCAATACAAAACCTAATTAGCTCCAAACCCTTTCTATTTAATATATAACCATAACACAGAAATTAAAGGGGCCTGAATTAAATTCTTGAGAGATCAGAACAATCATGAGGCTGAAGATTGGACTTTATGAAGTTACACAATTTCTGAATACTGAGTTAGTTCAATCCTCAATCCAAAAGTAGGATTGCCTTAATACAATGGCCCAAGTGACCTCTTAGTAGAGATGTGTAAGACAGCATATAAATTGACTTGCATGTGAATTGTACCATCGATATTTGCATTTTGCACAGAACAACAGGTCAGAACTAATGAACCTTGAAATATAAATATAACACTAACAAGACAAAAATGCATAACGTGTCAAATGTATATATTACAAAATATGGTAAGTTGCCTAGAAGTAATTACATTATCCCTGGACCCTGATCAATCAACCATTACCAATTCCTAAATAGAAACCATGATGCATTTTGATCTTGGCTCCAACTTTAATGCACAAAATCACCAAAGGATTGGTTCATGGTTATATAGGAAGCTCTTAAAGCAATGATATACAAACAATTTTCCCCTGCATTGCTGTGTGATTACCGCTTTAAATTCAAAGAAAACATGCTTTTCACTCTGGACTGGGGAGAGACAAATACCAATTATCCATATCCATCCTGCACTTAATGTGGACTCTGGACACCCATGCAAAGAAATTTCTCCGTTACATCCCAAGGAAAACCAGATAACTTACCCAGCAAATGCCAACATATCCATCTCAAAGCGAAGATGTATGGACATGAAGTGACCCTGTGCACAGAGCTTATCAACTATTGATTGACTTAGCTTCATAATATTGGGCTTGAATCTCAGAGCATGATAGTTAACTCTACACCTCAGTCTTTGGTACTCACCTTCGTCAATTTCTTCAGCTAAGCGATGTGAAAAAGGAGTGAGATAGATGGCCCCATGTTCCTTCATTTTCCCCAGAGCAACAGTAGTATACCAACTGATAGGAGCATCTCTAGGGGGTCGAAGCTGAGTCAAATGTAGAAAGTATTATCCAGGAAGTTGAAATGATCTCCACCAACTAATAATTGATCAATAACCAAATTACCATATTCTACCTGGAAAGCTTTTATTTTCTTCTTTTTGCCATTTTTCTGAATTTCTGGAATGCTTTCAACAATCCTTACATCATTTCTCAGTGTTTTGATGAAGTACTCAACATCATAAATACCATGGAAACCACTGCACAAAGTAAGCAACTCATGGTTAATTCTATGACACCCAAGAGTAATAAATGACAGTAACTAAAATTCACCTTCAGATAAGGAAAAAAATTAGGCCTACACATATACACACACACTCAACGAAGAGGAGAAAGACCTATTGTAATGTGACATTGATTCATGTCAAAACATAAAACTAACGTCAATCATTATTAAGTTTAAAATGATTTAATTCCATAGAACTTTTTCTGATGATTAAGTGATGCTGTACATGGAATTTACCTGCTAGAACTATATCAACTCATTTATTGCTTTTCATATCTTCTGTATCCTATCTAATTTGCTAAGATTTTCTATCAATTTCATGGGATTGGGTTAACACTTCATGGGTCATTATATTTCAGATTTCAAATGCTATTTTTCCTTTACTGGTTCCTCATTTATGTTTAGCTATTTCCCCTTTTGTTTTGTTTCCTTTTTTGGGATTTTGACCAGTATCAAAGTTAATGCCATTGGCCCTCTAATTGTATCTCTCATTCTGAGTGAAAAAACAGAACATTCAGAGCATGTCCTTCTATCACTTTCTTCATTGTATCAAAGCCACACAGTCATGATCCTTACATATGACTTAATACAGGTGTCAATCAACCTTGAAGGGAGAAAAGGCTAAGCAACCCACTAAGATGGCAACCCTAACTAGTCCGAAATCACTCCTGTGAGTATCGCTACTCACAAATTAAGTGGATATAACTACCTACAATGGAAGCAATCTATGATGCTGTTCATGTGCGGGAAAGGGAAGGAGGGTCACCAAAGTGGTAGCGTAGACCAACCCAAAGCCCATTAACTCCAAATACAAGGACTGGAAAGCTGAGAACAGTCAGACTCAGATCATGTCTTGGCTCATTAACTCCACGACCACGAAGATTGGGGAGAACTTTATGTTCCCTATAAGACTGCTCATGAAATCTGGCAGGCCGTGAAAAAGCCTATTCGACTTGTGAGAGTGCAACAGAGATATTTGAGATTGAAAATTTGGTCCATGAATTGAATAAGGGTAATATGCCTATAAACCAATACTTTGACGCCCTCTATAAGTCTTAGCAGCAACTTGATGCCCTGTAGATGTGAACATGGGTATTACGTGTCAGTTAGTAAGAGAAACAGAATGATAGTTAGTCAGTTAGGCTAACTAGTTTAGTTAGGCAGTCATTAGCAGCTAAGGTGGTATTAATAAAGGGTTAAGGAATGTAGTCAGTGTGAGAAATTAATAAAGAATTGAAGTAGTCCTCTGCGTACCAAATTGGTATCAGAGCCAACGAACGTGAAAATAACTCGTGACACACGTTCGTCCGCGAGCGATCGGCAACATGAGCTTGAGCAGGAGCTCAATCAAAACAGAGCATAAGCAGGCAAGATTCGAGGTTCTCTTTCGAAGCTAGAGGGATTAGTAGCGGACATGGCGTCGAAGATTGTTCATCTAGCAACGATGATGTTGCTAGATGAACAATGGTCACGGTGCGTCAAATTCTAGCGGCGGCCATGCAGGAGACAATCAGCCTCAATTCGGGAGCTATCAGCCGTCGTATGCTGGTGGATACACGTTTCCGACAAAATATTCTCGGATAGACTTTCCAAAGTTCGATGGAAGCTGGTTCAAGGGATAGGCTTTCCGCTGCTGACAGTTCTTCAAGATTGAAGAAACTCCAATCGACCAGCGGATCTGGATGATTAGCTTGCACCTAGAGGGCCGAGCATTGCAATGGCACCAGACGTTCATGACTACCAGGAGGCTGAGTGAAATTTCATGGAGAGAAGAGGTTCGGTGATATTAAAAAGGCTGATCCGTTGGCTCAGCTGAAGAGATTGAAACAGGATGGAATGGTTCTTGATTATCAAGAAAAGATTGAAGATCTCTTGGCTGAAGTTGTTTTACCCAAAGAAATACGAATTAGTTTGTTTTTGGGTGGATTAAAGAGTGATATTGAAGCATATGTGAGGATGTTCCGACCAGCAACCTTAGATAATATAATGTATTTGGCAAGGTTGCACGAAGATGCAGCAGGAGTATACAAAAGCAAGCCTCCTGCTACATATTCCAGGACTGCATTCTCCCCATACTCTAAAGCTGCTGTGGTGAATAATAAGTCGAAAGATACAGGGTTGACCAAGACTGCTCTATACGAGAAGGCACCCAAGAAGAATGTGAAGCAATTAACGAAAAGGGAGACGGGCGAAAAAGGGAGGAAGGGACTCTGTTATTGGTGTGATGATAAGTACACTTCCAGTCACAGATGCAAAACTACTCACGCTTTCTTGATACATGTGGAGGAAGAAGGTGCTGAAGATGGAGAAATCGTACCCACGGAAATAGAGGATGTCGAGAATATTGGGACAGATGATGGAATGCCGTAGCTGTCTTTGCATGCCGTTAATAGTCTAGATGATATTTCGACCCTGCGAATGCGTGGCTTTATAAAAAAGCAACCAATCACCATTTTGGTTGACACAGGCAGCACTCACAACTTCATTCATATGGGGTTAGTGAAGAAATTATGTCTTAAAATAGATTATACAGAGGGGATTCATGAATCTGTAGCAGCTGACAACATAATTAAGGTGTCCAATATTTGTACCCAGTTGAATTGAAGTATGCAAGGTAACAAATTTGTTGCTTATTTTATGTAATGAATCTTGGTGGGTATAATGTTATACTAGGGGTCCAGTGGTTAGCTTCTCTGGGAACAATTCAATTTGATTACCAGCAGCATACCATGACATTTTAACTAAATGGGCAATCCTACAGAATCAGTGGAATGGACAGTCGTCAGATCTCCTCCTTGATGAATTCAGTGAAGAGAAACAGCTCTTGCATTATGCAGGGGTATTCTAGGTGCAGATGGATATGTCAGATGGGAATAAGTCAACATTGAATTCTCAACAACAAGAAGAAATACGAGCTTTGCTAAAGGACTTTGATGATGTGTTTCAGATTCCAAAAACATTACCTCCCTCCAGAAAATTTGATCACAGCATACATTTGAAAGATGAGAAACCAATTAGCTTGCGGCCTTATCGTTATGGGCCTGCACAGAAGATAGCCATGGAGGAATTAGTGAAAGAGATGGTGAGCAATGGAATCATTCAGCAAAGTTCCAGCTCATATGCTACCACGGTAGTATTGGTTAAGAAGAAGGATAACACTTGGAGATTTTGTGTTGATTATTTGCAGCTCAATAACCAAACAATCAAAAATAAATTCCCCATTCCTATCATTGAGGAGCTTTTGGATGAGTTACAAGGAGCAAGTTATTTTTCTAAGTCAGATCTTCGTGCTGGGTATCATCAAATATTAATGAATCCAACGGACGTTCATAAGACAGCTTTTCAAACTCACAAAGGCCTATACGAGTTTCTAGCAATGCCTTTTGGGCTAACCAACGCCCTTGCTACATTTCAGGGCCTCATGAACTCAGTTTTCAAATCTTATCTACGGAAGAGTATCTTGGTATTTTTTTATGATATTTTAGTCTATAGCAAGACTTCGAGTGACCACCTAGTACATTTGCATGAAGCTTTACTAGTTCTTAGACATCATGCGTTATTTGCAAAGAAAACCAAATGTGAGTTTGGAGCAAGGAAGATTGATTATTTGGGACATATAATTTTTGCCAGGGGAGTTGAAGCAGATCCTAAAAGGGTGGCAGCCATGAAATCTTGGCCTATTCCTAAAGACCCCAAATCTTTACAGGGTTTCTTAGGACTTACGAGCTATTATCTTCACTTTGTGAAGGGGTATGGTTCCATTTGCAAGCCTTTAACATATTTGCTTAAGAAAAATTCTAAATTTATATGGTCTTTAGAAGCTAACAGTGCCTTCAATTCCTTGAAAGAGGCGATGTGTTCAACCCTAGTACTTGCTCTTCCAAATTTTGCTGTTTCATTCACAATTGAGACTTATGCATCTAAAGAAGGAATTGGAGCTGTCCTCTCACAAAATGGTCACCCTATCACGTATGTTAGTAAAACACTTAGTCCATGGAAATAGAATCTGTCTGCTTATGAATGGGAACTGATTGCTATAATTTTCACAATACAACAGTGGAAGCAATATGTGCAAGGTCATCATTTTGTGATCAAGATTGACCATGTAACTTTGAAATATCTGTTAGAACATAAAACAATTTCTTCAAAGTAGCATAAATGGATCCATAAATTGTGGGGGCTGGATTATACAACTGAGTACAAAAAAGGATTTGAAATTGTAGTCACTGATGCATTATCCAGATGAGATAAGGAGGAGACTGGGGTGTGTTTTGCTGTTACATCAGTTTTCTCAAGTTTGAATAGGCGGGTACGAGAGTCGTGGCAATAGGATGATAAGCTACGTTCTATAATTGCTACCTTGCATACTGACCCTATAGCTTCTAAAAAGAATACTTGGGATCAGTACACTCTTAAAAGACAAGGGAAGGCAGTCGTGGGAAATGATGTGCAATTACGAGAAGAACTTCTCAACAATTTCCATAGTAGTCCCTATAGGTGGCATTCAGGAGTTACTTCCACTTACAAACATTTATCCTCCGTATTTTATTGGAAGGGGATGGAAAAGGATGTTTGAAGAAATGTGCGCAAATGTAGTATTTGTTAGAGATTTAAATCTGAAACAGTGGCTTCCTCGGGCTTATTACCGCCTTTACCTACACCTACTTCTATTTGGCAGGATTTGGATATGGATTTCATTGTAGGTTACCCGTTTCCTACAATAAATCAGTCATTCTAGTGGTGGTGGATCGGTTTACCAAAGTAGGCCACTTTATGGCCCTTAAACATCCTTGTATAGCAATGGATGTTGCTCGGCTCTTCACCAATATTATCAAGTTGCACGACATGCCTCAGTCTATAGTAACAAGTAGAGACCCCACCTTTTGTGGCATTTTTTGGAAAGAATTGTTTAAGCAGCAACAAGTGAAATTATTATACTCTTCAGCATATCATCCACAATCTAACGGTCAAACAGAAGTTTTAAGCCAATCTATTGAATGTTATTTGAGGTGTATGACTAGTGATCATCCTAAGCAGTGGGTGAAGTGGTTATCATTGGTGAAATTATGGTATAACATGTCGTTCCACTCTACAGCAGGGATGTCACCGTTTGAGGCTATGTACGAGGTACCTCCTCCAGCACACTTGCCCTATATAGTAGGGGACTCCCCAAATCAGTGTGTAGATTCTCAACTGAAGGAAAGAGAGGCTGTCATTCAGAGGCTCTGCCAGAATTTGTTAAAGGCTAAGAATCAGATGGTTTTACAAGCTAACAAGAAGAGGTCAGATAGAAGATTTGAAGTTGGAAACTAGGTATGCCTAAAATTACATCCTTTTAAGAGAAATATTCTGACTAACAGCCCTTTAAATAAGCTGTCAGCAAGGTATTTCGGACCATTTGAAGTTACAGAGAAGACTGGGAAAGTGGTGTACAAATTAGCATTGCCTTCAGATTGCCACATACATCCTGTTTTCCATGTTTCTTTGCTAAAGAAGCATTAAGGTAATGGAGTGGAAGCATTGACAGGCCTACCTGCAGTTGATAGTGATGGTTATTTCATAATGGAACCAGCTAAGATTTTAGGCAGGCGTGCTATAAAGAGTGGTAACTTGCCACTGACTCAAGTTCTTGTGCAATGGTAACATGCAGGAGCAGAAGATGCTCCATGGGAACCCTTAGCTGCAATTAAACATCAGAATCCAGAGTTTGATACTACAGCTATTCTTAAGGACAAGGATCTGTGGAAGGGGGGTGTCTTTGTTACGTGTCAGTTAGTAAGAGAAACAAAATTATCATTAGTCAGTTAGGCTAACTAGTTTAGTGAGGGAGTCATTAGCAGCTAAGGTGGTATTAATAAGGGATTAAGGAATGTAATCAGTGTGAGAAATTAATAAAGAATTGAAGTATTCCTCTGCGTACCAATGGGGGAGCACAACAGATGCACAAATTATAGAAATATTGTTGAGAAAAAACACAAATATAAATTTTTGACGAATAGTGACAGTTCTTTTGATGATGTTTGGGGGAGAACTCTCGCTACCAAACCTCTGCCACTCTCAAGGAGGTCTTCTCTGTGGTTTGATAGATGAAGCGGATGTATCCCAGTTTATTTAATAAAAGTTCTGCTCTTACCATGTGTGAAACATGACAACTTGCCAAACACACTGGAAATCCCTTCCCTCCTCTTGGTTACAAACCTTCTCGTCGTTTCTCCCTTATACATAGTGATGTAAGGGGGCCTTCCAAGGTCAAAGACTTGTGTAGTAATAGGTGTTTGTTACCTTTATCACACACAGGTCACAGGGGTATATTTGATGAAAGATAAATTTGAGTTCCCTTACATCTTCGAAAGATTCCATCTTCTAATAAAAAAAGTAATTCCAAACTAACATTAAAATTCTTAAGAGTGACAATGGGAGAAAGCATCTAAATTCTACTCTGTATACCAAGTAGACCATTGAATCCATCACAAAAGCACAAGTATCTATACCTCTCAACAAAATGGGGCGGCTCGAGGTAGCAAGGTCATTAATGTTCACCATGAATGTTCCAAATTTTTTTTTTGGGAGAAGTTATTCAGATTGCTACGTACCTTATCGATTGTATGTCCTCGAAGGTTCTTGAGTTTTAGTCCCCTTGCACCACCCAAATTATTTCAACAAACCCATTAAAGGATTTGGTTGTATAGTCTTTGTCCACATTCATCATAGCAAAAAGATGGACCACAAAGCCAATAGATGCATCTTTGTTGGGCACTAAACTTCACAAAAGGGATACAAATGTTTTCTCCTTCTCTCAAGAACTTTTTGTCTCTATGGATGTCACCATTTTTGAATACCAATACTATTAGCCAAAATCATCCATTTAGGGGGAGGGTAAGTATCAAGAACAATAGAGTTTTTGTATTATTGACAGCTGCAATTCATCTAGACTCGAGAATGAACTTCCAATTCTAGTTCCTCATATATCTATAGTTATTTTCCCTTTATTTTGTTTCCTTTTTCGGGATTTTCACCAGTGGCACATTTGATCTCATTGACCCTAAACCCTATAAATGTATCCCTAATTCTGAATGGATGTTGCAGGTCAAGAATCAGCTAAGGATTAAAACTTTAAGACTGTTACCTGTCATCATGCCAATAGGAGTTTGCATCCAACTCAGGGAGTACAAGTGTAGCATTCATTATTCGTGCAGCAAGAACAGCATTTGAAATCTATAGCATTGAAATGCAATGTGAAAATGTATACAGAAAAGCACCATATAGCTAGGCAGCCGCATCCTAACAACAGTACTGTATTCACCAACCTTCATAAGCAGATATTTATCAGCATTAAGTATCTTTTTAATTTTTTTCCATCAAATAAGAAAAAAAAAATTACACATAGGAGTAGAAGTCTACAGAGTTTAAAGTGAGGAAAAGTACAAACAGCACTACGCTGCTGATTCAGCCCACCATTACAGCGAACATGCAAATAGCCATTGCTCTTATTTGGAGGAGCTGCCACATCATATACTCAATATATTAGGTAAAATATTTGGTGTACTCACAATTTTAAATGCATTAGAGCACCCAATTATAATATAGAGATATAATTATAATATTACTATTTTTTTAGTTGATATTATTACAATTATATCCCTACATCATAATTAGATGTATTGGTGCACTCAAAATTGTGAGTGCACCAAAGATGACACCTCAATATTAACTAAAGCTAGAGAAATTTCTTAAATTTCCTATGTTCAAAAGAAAGCAACAATTAAAAGAAAGGAAAGATACGGGGCCAGTGAGATCGAGGGGCTGATGATGGCTTCCAACCACCAGAATCAGCACTGCTCCAAAGTTCTTCCAAATGGATCAGTTTAAACATGAATGACAATGAATCACCAATCCCTGAATATATCAAACAAACAAACACTCTCAAAGAAGGTTTAGGGCAGTTTGTCGTTTTCCTTTTTGGTACATTAGAAAAAAAATGTCTCATTTAACCTGGGGCTTCTGATCATAATAATATATTTGTCTGCAACTGAGTTCCCATTTAGTCCAATATATTCCAGACAGGAGCACTAGTTAAGGTCACCAGGTCAATTTTGATTGCAATCAATGCTTTAGTTTGCTGTTTTAATTTAAAAGCAACTTTCTGCCAAGACCCATCCTGTGGAATATGGTTGTTCCATTATAACGTATCGTCTCATCATGATCCAAAGAGATTTCAAAATCTCAAACATGGTTTTGGTTGCACCAAAATATCATTTGATACATTGTATATACTCGTAAATGAAATGGAGTTGTTCATTACAATATAAGTACTACAATTTTAGGGAGCATCAATATGAGGCTAAGTCTACAATGGCAACCACAGAAATGGTATAACGAGCTATGTTCACATATCAATAGTGATGAACCTAAGTCAAATATTTAAATCTTTTCAGTGTAATAGATAGAAACAGTAGAGCTATTCCAAGATGCGAATTAATGGAAATCTCTAACTGCCCAAGATTCATTCTTTTCCTCCCTCTGGTAACATAAGGTGATGCAAGAGTATATTAAAGCGTTGGACCAATGCATTATCCAAAACAGGCTTAGCATTTATTGCATGCCATTATGCTCTAGCTATATTTAAGTTGCAGTCAATAACTATCTCTCAAGTCATGTTAGATTTTTGTTTAGCATGTTAACCTTAAATTACTTTGGATGGCTGGCAATAATTTATTTGGAATTCAACATTTAATGGGTGTTTAGCATGTTCATAATTGCTTTGACTTAGTATGACTATAAATATATTTCTCTGGAAAAATCAGTTTCATAAACTCTTCCAAATTTACGATTCAGGTTTACAAATTACGAGACAAGTACCTGGACCCTGTTTCAAGCTGACAAACCTAGAAGTTTGAGGTACAAGGAGGTACAAGTTGTAAAAACACTGTACAATAGCAATATGAAGAGGATATCCTGTCACTTCACAGATGCTTCACTTTCTGCCATTATTGTGATTGACTGATCCTAGACACCATTTCTGATCTTTATTGGGGATTTCTCAATCCCTTCTATTTTAGAAGAGTCCCCTATTTTCCTACTTTTACTAAGTCACACTGTAAAGGTTCATTCAAATCTCCTACTTTACGTCATTTAGAAAGTCCAGAATGTAAAGCCTCTCTCATTGTCTCCGCATAAACTTTAAGTTAGGTCTAAATTTAGCCCCAGGACAATAAGGCTAGCAAAATAACATGCACCAAAAGGGCTTCATCTTGACAGAAATGTGCCAGATTTCATATACAACATCGTTGAAATGTGCTAGATTTATAGTCAAAATTCCTCTGATTTCCTCACATTATTTTAGCCACCAAATAATCCAAATTATTTTCTCTCTTATATTGTAACATTTGGGTAATGCAAACAAAACGCGTTTACTAAATGCAAGACAAGCCAAAGTCTCCTCTCACCTCCGAGCGGTAGTTAGATTGACCATTAGAAGTGGTAGTTGATGAGAACAACAAAGAGATTGTACAGATTACTAGCAGCAGAACAGCTACTGACAACTGCATCATCATCCTGTTTATTCCTCCCCCTCCTCCTTGCTTCACCGGCTGCCTGTGATTTCCAACTCTGCAACAGCAACAGAACAACAATGTAAATGTTAAATTAACAACCCAGAGAAGAAACGAAGAAATAAAATAAAATAAGCTGTGCTTGTTCATTTCCCCTGCCTTCTCATAGTTATGATTCAAAAGATTATTTGTGAGGCGTAGTCCTCTTGACAAATCGTACCACTTCATCAACTTCTCCAAAAGAACACCATGAATTGCTACATCGAAGTATGGCCAACAGTCCATTTAAATGATCAAAACAACAATGTGGCGATGCGCAATGCATTGATACGTAGAAATAGAAAGAATAGCTAGCTAGACAATCAAGATGGGCTCAAATTGCGAAGCTAAACCTACCATTAGAAGCGGACTTGACTTTGAAAGAATGCAGATCGCAAAAAAGTTCTCAGCCTCAGGCGATGTTCATATTCCGAAAATGTAATTAACGTCGGTACTCCTGTGTACGGAAAGAAGAAGCAATCGCATTCACATCGAGTTCGGATTCCTAGACCGGATAGTGTATTGTACACTTATATAATGCGTTGGTTCGTTGGATTGGAAGAGTTATTTTTCGGCGGATCCAATAATATAATATATTAAAATAATAATATTTTATTAATTTAATATATTTTATTATAGGATCGTTCTAATAATTAGAGCGAATCCTGACTCTTATTTTTCAGCATATTTGGGTTGTAAAGACTTATTGGTTCGAACATCTCAATTTTAAATAAAGTTGTTTAAATAAATATTTTCTAGATTTTCTTCCATAAATTATTTTTTCATAATTTAAATTCACATGTCATAATTTTGCTCAATAAATCCTGTTAGGTCCCATTTAACGTCAAACGTTGAATTTGAAATTCGGGTATAGTACCGAACTTGAATTCATTAATTTCAATTTTTTTGTTTAATTTATTTTTTGGAATTATAATTTCAATTCTATCTACAAATTTCATTGAATTGAAAAATAATATGTAAAAGTCAATTATAATTTTTATCTTAAATTTCAGAAATTACAGTTTCAAAGTTGGAATTGAAATTTAACTCTTACTTCCAACCTAATGCATATTATATGTCAAAAGTCTTTGTTAATTTTTAGTCTCAAATATCATATTTTTATATTTTATATTCAATATACTTATAAAATAATCAATGATTTATTTTTGATATTTTACAAATTAAATGAAGTATATGATATGACATTATGACATATCTATCATCATATATTTTTAGTGTGTATAAAAAATATGTAACATGACATAAACACATTAATTTATTAAAATTCAAAAAAAAAAAATAGAATATAAATATATACATTAAGAATATCATATTGCATATATGCATAAGTACACATGATATAACATTATACATACAAATACATATTAACACATCAATTTTCAAAAAATATAAAACATGCATGCACATGATGTACTATTGTACACATATATGCACAACAAATACATCATATAACATTGTATGCATCTACAAACAAATAAAACAAAACGTAGTGTACAACACATTTTTAACATAATATAAACATTAAACGTGTAAATGTACCTCTCCACACATATACTTGCGTATTAACTCATAAACACGATATTACACATATATATACATGATATGATATTATACACGCACACATATATGTAAATACAAGTATGTAATATGACACCATATATATATATATATATTGAAAGAGGCAGGCACAACATGATGTCACAACACAAAATCAGATTATGCAAGCATGTTTATTCATAAGGCAATATAGCATATGCATGTGCACTTATATCTAGGTTAAGACACTATATAAACATATGAAATTTGCATTAAATAATTTTTGAAAAATATGAATTATATAACATTTTTATCATGTGTGTTTGTGTATATATATTCATATTAATTATTTTTTATAATATTTATCACCCATATAAATAATAAAATTGAAATTAAATTTAAAATTATAATTTTATGTTTTAATTCCTTACATGATCCAAATATAAATTTTAAAATCAATTCTAATTCAAATAAAATTGAAATTAAAATTATAATTATGCACCATAAAGCCAATTTCTTGTGCCAAACAGTTAAATTTCTAAAAGATCTTGCATAATGAGAAATATAGTATCAAGTATTTTAATAGGAATTCATTGTCACAAGGACCATGCCTTTTTAATGATTAAGGAATGTAATGATGAATGATGTTACAGTCACCCAAATTTCTTAATTTATAACAACTGAATTTCTTGCAATGAATAATTGTAATTCTGGGAAAAAGAATCTGCTAAATTTCCTTGTACATAGAATCTTCATATTCATATGTGTGTATAATATTTAAATTTTTTAGATAGATGCATTTGGTTCATTTGATTCGCGCTGGAGCCTAATGATACAAAATTATCATGTCTTGTTGTTTTGGAGGATAGACTTATAAGAATTCACCTATCTTAATAATAGAAAACCTGACTTGAATGATCCTATGTCAAGAGCTAAATTGGCTAAAAGAATGGGCAGAGAGCCCGCATTTCTCTCGACTTTGAGGGGATGCTGCATGGTCTTTAAAATTGTTTCTTTGTGGAATTGAAGCGTACAGTTAAGAAAATAGAAAAAAAAAAAAATCTACATAATTTTTTTCATGTAATTCTACTCTTGAGAAATCAGTTTTATTTTTTCGTTTTCTGCAGAGGCGTCATACATAAATGGTTCACAAATGCTTTGATCGATAACAAAGGGAAAATAATATTTTACACCTGGAAAAAAAAAAAAAAAATGTGGGGAAGCATATCAAGTATTAGATCAACATCATCATATAGAACCCACCCAAATAAAAAATTATAACACTTTAAGATGAGGAGGAGGAGGAAGAGGAGGAGGAGACAACAGAATGAAATAAACTATTTTTGGCACTGAAAAAACACACAAATGATCGAAGTACACATTAGAGTGTAGCTTCTTTCAGTTTCTTTGGTTTTTTGCACAAGACAGAGGCAGATAGACAGGTGGAAGGAAGAGAACAGAAATAAATTCTCAGTTTGGTTATATCTGTCTGGTGTCTTTTGTTGATGTGGAAGGCTGTGTTTGCTCAGCTGCAAAGGACCTCAACATGGTCAGGAATCATGAACAAAACATATTGAAAACTCATAAATATTCTTACCCGCCTCTATTACCCCTAACAACCCATTTTAACTTGAAAGTAGAATTTCCAACATATATAAAATCAGCATATCCAAATCTAATGCACGTAAGTAACACTTTAAAACAAAAAAAAAAAAAAAAAAATCCCCTCGCCACAACCTCCCCTGTCCAGCTCCGCTCTCTCTCCTCCTCTTCCTTCTGTAAGAAAATAGTACTTCTGTAATGATGTACCTTGTTAGTAATATACATCTCCAATGGAGTATAAATGTTTCTATTGACTTTCACAACATGATGTATTTTAATCCACTGGCTATTTTTCTCCCCACTTTGTACATGAAGCACCAAATTGACGAAAGCAGGAACAAGGAGACAATAATTAAACTTAACAACGGCTACAACAATTTTACAATATTTTCAGAAGAAGGAACATTGAGAAACAGCATGCTTATTACGATAAAGGCTCGTTTAAAATTTTACCTTCTGCTGCAAGAAAGACACACAATTAAGAAGACTGAGATGCAAGAAGTCCCATCTGTTGAGTAAGATGGTCAACATGCTTTATCTCATTCATCTTTTCCCCTCCATTCTCCCTTTCAGAAGGAGATTCCTGGTCTTCGGTCAAACCATCTCCAAGAGAGGAAGAATTAATTTCATCTGTATCTCCTGTAAGCGGGCTTGCTGTGAGAAACTGTTCCCAGAAAACATCATTAATGCTTGGGAGCTTAGAAATTCCATCTGGATCAGGCGAAAAGGCATCAGCTTCTACTTCTACAGACTGTGTACCACCCAAAACAGCTGACATCATGTCTATGTCCCCTGCATTCCCAGTATCAGGCCCCACAAAAGTTAGTTCAGGATTGACTAAGCTGCTTTCTGTCTCCACACCCTGGACTTTACTGATATCCAAAACATTGTCTGGGCAACTATGCAAATTTAATTCTGGAAATTCAGCTGCTTTCACACAGTCAGTCAATGTAGCACTGGAAGACTGCATTTCAGATACACTATTGGCCACACAGTTAACAGGAATTTGTGATTGCACTGCCATATAAGACTGGCCAGAAGTAGGCATAACCTCAGAAAGGGTCACTCCTGAAGCCCGACTGGAGGAACTCCCACTATCTAATGGAATGGCAGAAGGAACATCATCAATGAGGAAAGCATCAGGGTTATTTATTGATGATTCCATCCTTGTAGAACCATTCATTTGCAATATCTGGCGCAATAATGCTTTTGCAGCCTCATTCATAGAAGGTTGATACTTAACAACATGTCCGTCAAGGGCATTACAGAGATGCTCAGCAGCTAATGTATCTTCCTCCTGCCTGTGAAGTCTCCTCTTCTTATTGCCTCCAGTGATGTGTCTGTTACTGTCTCTCTGCTGCTGTACAAACTGTGCCAAGAAGCCTGGACTTTGCATGGCCTTAGCCAGAAATGACATCATTTGTTGCTGACGCTGCTCCATAACCTGCACACGTTGCCCAACACTTTGTAATTGGTTATCAGTTGCTTGCTGCTTTTGTCTCAGCCTAACAAGTTCTTGCATTAGAACATTCCTATCCCTTTTCAATATTTCAATCTCCTCCTCAGGGCCAAACTTGCCCACCTCAATACATGCCTGAACAGGTGAGCTTTGCACCAGAGATGGTTGTTGATTACCATTTACTTGTGCAGATTTCCGCCTACTGATGGTCTTCAAAAGTTGTTTTTGACCCCTCAAAAATCCTTCATTTGCAAATTCCCAGCGGTCTGGGTCAACCTTTCTAAAACCCTAATTGTCAATGAAAAGGAAATAATGAAACAAAACTAAGACTACAAAAATTTTAATACAGAAGAAAACACAACATAAGTTATGCTATATATATAATGCATAAAGATAGCAAGTTCAGACAACAATTTGTTTTTTTTAGTGCTTAATGATACACAGTCAAACTTGCAAAGTAGCATAACATTTTTATTTGGGTATTGCAGTAAAGAGCTCCTAGGTTCAATATGAAGTGCAAGTAGTCCCCTACCTGCCGAGGTCCAAGTGGCCTTCTCTATGCCTAGCTAATTCATGGATATATACCCTCCAACACCCTCCCAACTCAGAAAAGCAAGGAGAGAAACAAACATCCTTGCAATCATTGGCTTAATTAACAATATTTAACAATAAATATTAGAGTTCCCAGTAATGGACCCATGTAGACCACATCTATTACCCTAGTAGTTGATTGCAATCATTCTCCTGCAGTATAAAACTAAAGGTTTGTCTTCACACCTGTATTTCTAATCATATCCTCTGCTCCCACTAGAACCACTAGCCTAAGGCACAACGAGGTTGGTCCATAATTACAATCACTGAAAATGATGAGTAAGCTCAATATGCTGCTTGCACCAGCTATAAGTCCTTAACCCTTATTTTTGCAGTCTATCAATCTGACTGAATATCATTGTTCGTGTGTTAAAGATACTAATAGAATAAAACTCCAAAGAGATTTGACAGCTCTTTTACACTGTTAGGATTTATTTGTTTGGAGTTTTTTCTTTTATTTTTCTGATTTGAGGATTTCTTACCCTTCAGCTAGTTGTAAATTCTTCTGTTTCCAATATAATTTATTCTTTAATCCCAAAAGATAAAAAAGTCAATTCTCTAGTGTGCTTGGCTGGAGAAGAACACATTTGTTTTTACCCAGGTATATTTGCCTTTATAATCATTATTGTATAGGATCATGGTTATTGCTATACTTAGGTGCTCTGCTAATGCTTGCTTTGTTTCAAGGGAGTCTCTATTATTGATATGCAAGGAGATTGGACAACTTTGTATTCTTGAGACATTTTAGCTTTTTTATCTTTTCATTTCACATTGCCTTTTCAGGAGGTTTCCTTCTCCTCAATCCAAATGCACTTACGATACTTCCTATGTAATATTAATATCTCCTTTCATAAGAGACCTATGCATCCTAACTCACCATATCTAGCTTTGCATGTACAATTCTCTACAATTTTACAACCGTTCATTATGCAGTAGCTTTCTCCAACATCTTATCAAAATTTTGTATATTTGTGATGTGTAGTCCCCATGACACTGTTTTATCATCACATATTCACCAGTTAAAGTTGCATATGTTCGTGCCAAACTCTCAAATGATACAGCTCCAATTAAGTTGCATGTGGACAAGCTGAAAGGCCCATTACCTGTTCCGTCATTCATTACTTAAAAGCAAGGTTTCCTCAAAGACAACACAAAGTTAGTGAAAATGGACTACTAAACAATTAAATGTCAGTACTGAAAGAAGAAAAAAAAATACATACACTTGTACAAAAGGTCAAACAAAGTAAAATCCACATACAGAATTTGATATTTAAAGTTATTAATAATTGACAGGGCAGAATTCTGTCCATTCAGCAAAAAATTTAGTACACTTCACTAACTTACTAAGCAGACCCAGATATATGCATATTTTTCCCTTATTAATCCAAATTCAGCAAAATTGAGCCTACCCAATAAAGGATTAAGCTGACCTGCAAGTTCGAGAATATAAATTAATGACATGCCACATTGATTTGTCAAATTACTGGCAACATCCAAAGACCATTAAGAGAGAGAGAGAGGTGAAGCTTCATAACCCTTCTTAATGGAGAATGAGAAGAGAATACTAGGAGAGATATTGTTAATTATCTATAAACTAGGGATTAAGGATAAATATAAAAATAAAAAACAATCGAATTGGTTTTATTTTAAATCCACTTATCTTTCTGTTAGACTTTAATAATTGTCGTTTAATTAGGCATATTTTATCCTTTTGTTTATATCTTTTATTTTTGAAGTAGTTTATTATATTAGGAGTTATCAATTGGCTCTATCTAAAGCCTAAGTGAAAGGGTTGAGGTAGCCTTTTTATTGATTATTAATAAAGTTCTCTGGGCTTGTTAGCTGTCTCTTCCCCTCCCTTATTCTCCTTCCCCCTCTATTTCCCTCTATCTCCCTCCATTCTTTCTACTATCTCCTTCCTTTTCCTCTACTATTTCTATTGGTCCTACATCAAATACCATCATGGCAAGGTCACAACTCCAACCACTCCTGCTGCCTCACACCCACCCAAAACTTGCCAGAGAAGTTGCAAAAAACCTAAAACCTTCTTTGTCCACATCAGAACTCACACCTCTAGACTGCAAATCAATTGAGTGGCCACACCATTGGAAGCGTGCTGTCCAACCAGGCTCGTCCTTGAAGCTGCATCGCCAGTCACTGGCACACTGCCCTCACGCATCGTGGAGGCCCTCTACATGTGGGCCTTGCAGGATACCATGCTCCAAAACCATTTTTCAACCCCTTTTTCATCTAGATTTCCACCCTATTCCCACTCTGATCTGTAACCATCATCATTGTCAGAGGTATTTGAGGATATACTATATTTTGGCTTCTTAATTACTCAGATAAAGGCCAAAAATTTATTGCCTTGAAACATTCCATGGACCAACAAACCCAGAGTTTTCAGAATAAATTCAAGGAAGGGTTTAGGAAAATGAACCATCATATTTTCATGAGGTAACAAGAACTCTTAACCTAATAAGTAGATAAATCACAAGCAAAAGCTTGGAAGACCAAATTGGAGTTGAGGGTGATCAAGGTCAGGGTAAGACAGAAGAATATCTTCAAGATATCACAGTTGAACCTTTCAATTGCCCATCAAACATAGATAATGATGGTAACATCATAGGTTTTGAAGAGCAGTTGATAGTAAAGTTAAAATTTGAAGACCATGAGGTATCTGTTCAGTATTCAAAAGTTAAATATCAGGTTGCAAAACATCACATTCATATTCAACCAACTAAACTATTCGATCTAGTTTGTCATTACTCGCGTATTGGAGTCTGAAATAGTTTTTGCTGTCATATCTTAAAAGCAGTGCCCCTTATCCTACCTAACATGCCAACATGAGATCAAGTTTTCTCCAATCAGCGGAGAATGAAGAACAATGAGAAGAGAATAATAGGAGAATTATTATTAGTTATTTGTAAATTAGGGATTAAGGATAAACATAGTAGTTAGAAATTATTTAATTGATTATTGTTTTGAATTCAATTATCATTTTGTTAGGCTGTAATAATTATACTTTTGTTAGGCTCATTTTATCTATTCTGTATATTATCTTTTATTTCTGAATTAATTTATCTCATTAAGAATTATATAGTGGGCACTATATAAAGCCCTCCCCTTAGTAATTAAAGTAAAGATAGTCTTTGATTGATTATATAGCAGTCTTCTTGGCTTGTTTACCATCTCTTACCCACCCTTATTCTACTTCCCCCTCTATTTGTCTCTATATCTCCCTCCATTCTTCTTCTCTCTCCTTCCTTTTCCTCTATTATTTCCATTGTTACTACATCATATCTATATAAAGATATCAAATCCAAAGGGGTAACAAGCCACAAACCATATAAGAGAGTGCAACGTACACACGCACACATATGAAAGAGAAAAATGAATTACAAAGACAAATGAACAACAATGGTGATAGAAGTCAAGCAATAGCATTAACCATAAAAGACCTTAAAAACAGAAAGATTTTATAAAGTGGACGTTGCAAATACCAAGCTAAAGCCTAAACCACAGATTTTGAATGATCAATTCTAATCCCTGGGACCAAAAACCATCTAATTCCACAATCATTCAACGCAATCAGCACATATAACTTCTTAATTCCATTCTACAACCAATCTCCTCACCAACATACATACTTGAATTTATTTTTATCTATTTTTGGTGTTCTCAGGAAAACCGAAACAGAAGAATGAATAGTGAGTTTGAACCCCACACCTTCCTGGTATCTACTTCCACAAATATTTCAAATGGTTCATACACTAGCCATTCTCACCATTGATATCTTTCATATTTTCAATCCACAAAGGGCCTCCTATCATAGACCCAATCATTAAAGTCTTCAGTAATTCTACAACCACAACAAACTACGTTGCTTGCTATATTGCAGATCCATAGACAATAGATCTTGTCATTCACATAGAGGTAGTGTATTAAGGAAATGGAGTATCATCAACATGAGAGGCAAAACTAGCAACTTCATTTTCTTCAGGTTAGGATAAAAGATAGGGGAAATGGAAACGTAATCCCGTAATAAAATTTAAAAATTGAATACAAAACCATATTTAGAATTTTTTTTTTGGGCTAATGTGCCCACAAGAAGAATCTAAGAAGCAAGGACATTGACTAGATAGGAATCAGACAAAGACTCAGTGGCATGGCAAAATCTAAAGTGTCTAAGTGTAATCCTAAGTGTCAAGTTGTATTTGATACAAAAGTTTGACCCATGTCCAAAGTGGACAGAACTCCTTTGCCTTGAAGAACCATGTATCTTATAAACATTTATTGCAATATTTGACACAGTATGAACTAACCCTGCTCAGAAAAAATAAGTGATTCATCTGGTTAACTTGGAAGAAGACAGCTTTACAAGTTAACGTCTATAATACCATTAAGACCTGCTGCCAAAATCACCATGATGCACATCTTGAACAAGGACTAGCACCAAATGCTTATTAGGCCCATATGAAGAATCAAAAAGTAAAAAAAGAAGAAGAATCATGCCGTGCTGCAAAAGACTTCGAAAAATTATACATTTATATTGGGAAGCTGGAATGACTCCAAAAGGAAAAATTATGAAAATAATGGAAACATTAAGAAACAGAGTGCAAAACCTTCGAGTCCTGGGAGCAGCCATCTCAAGCAAAATACAGAACATGTAGAACAAGAATCATTATCAAAACGCTGATTTCACAAAGATCTAAGAGGATATGGATTAATGGCCTCTTTCACACTTATCTACACTGACTCAGGACAATCATCAGGAAAAATGAGTGACTAAGACTAACAACTAATAAAAAGGATGAAACAGGAATGCTTTTATAAACTAACTAACTTAGACAGATACTTCAAATTAATTTCAAGTTCTAGATATTTCTAGATGCCACTATTTCCTCCATGCTAAAAAGCACTCCTGTGAACACCCCCTCCCCTCTCTCCCCCCCCCCCCCCCCAAACACCCCTAAAAGAGAAAACCAACTACCACGAAGTACGGAGATCTTCTTCCACTATCATACTTCACTGACACCATTAGACTCCGTAAAAATGATTCCCTCAAGATATCTCCACCAATAACACCCAAAAGACGACTCTGAAAATTCAGCAGAACTACGCAATGATCCTTCATCCCTATTCAGAGTCATACAATCGATTCCACTTTGCAAGCACTTACGCTTCCCTTTATCCCAAAATCCAAATACAAGCGGCCAAAATCACAATCAAATCATAAAAATGTACGTTTATCAAAAAGCATAAAGAGTTCATTCAGATTAAGTGTACAAAATCTAATATATTGATGATGGGAGTAATGGAGGAAAGATAACAAAAGCCCACGTAAGTATTCAACTGCCTGACGAAGCTGGAGAAATTGTTGTGCTTAAAATACTTAGGCAAGATGTCCCTAGCGAATTCAGGCACGCTCCAAACAACAAAGCTGTTGTTGTTATCACTCCATGACACCACCGAGTTGGTGGACGGGTCGTCCACCATGTCATAGGTCTTGCTCAGGAATGGCGGCGGAGAATTCCCATTTGCCGCCGCCGAATTCGCCGCACCGCCATAAACTCCATCCATCATTCTATAACAGCAAGCGAAACGCAGTCAAGGAAAACACGGATTGATTATAGATCAAAGGGAGTCACTGTACCGTCTATAACAGAGGGGTAAGAGAGAGAGACTGTGGCGGGGAAAGGGGATTTCTTTCTTGTTAGGGATTGTCTATTCAGGGCGAAGAAGGGAAACTAGAAACGTCATTTTACTGGCACGCTATGGTCCGAGTGAGTCAGCGCCTTAAAAATTAAGAAATGTTAATTAAGATTATTTCAAATATTTGAAAAACTAATAAACTATTAGTGTTGTGTAAATTAACTATTTTGTCTTTAAAAGATGGTTAGCAATCAATTCAGTCCTTTTAAAGTAGGGGTAGCAATGACCCCATTAACTTGATTAACTTGACAAACTTGGGCTAATCTAATATACCGAATCATATCAAAAGAAATTAGGGCCATAAGTATAAATTTAACTAAGTTGAGTTCCATATAAGTCAAATGTCCCCTTCCCTCTATCTTTACACTTTGAAAAAAAAAAAATTCTCTTTTTGTTTATGATTGAATTAATTGGCTTTTTTTTTTCCTTTTCTGTTTATTTGTTGATATAAATTAGTTAATTTGCTATTGGTATTAAGAAACATGCATCTATAACACTCTACTTAGATATCTCATTCTTTTTCTAATTAAAAGTGGAAAAAGTAAAACAAGATAAAAAAAACAAACAAAAACAACCAAACCTGACCTCATCATATGCTCAATATTTACTTAGTCTATGGAATTAGATTTTTGAAATTCATAGTTTGAGACAAATTGGAAATGGCATTAAAGAAAAAATTGGATTCGAATTATCTAAAACAACTTGGTGAAACAACCAACTTTTAAAGGTTAGAGTTTCCACTACAGGCCATGCAAATTTTATATGAATAAAGCATGTTGAACAAGCTTTCCAAATGCTACTAATGTTATCCAAATTGGATGGAAAACAAGGATGATAAGGTTATTTAAATTTAAGGCTTCAAAACTTAAAAAATTGGAAGAAGAAAAAGAAGTGGGAGCTCCATTCGTCTAGGTGGTTCATGTAGCTTACCTCCCTCTTTTTTGGCAAGTGGACAGGGAAGTAAAGGAGACATTCATGGCCTTATGAGTTTCTAGAAATATCCATAGAGCGGCACATGAAGAGCCATATAATAGAGAAAAACAATTAGAAAACATTTTCTCTAGGGATTTTGGATGCATCTACTATGAATTATATTGCAAAGTCCAAAAAGATATTTTTATATAAACTGCAAGGGCTAGTAATTAGAGTGGAACACAAATAACTACTTAGAATTCTATCCGGCACACAATTCTTCTACAACAATCTTTGAATCCATTTTTAAAAATTCCCCCTTTATTGATATCAAAGTGTATGTATACATGTGCTTATTGATTTTGTGAAGTATTGTAAATTCTACACTAACCTAGCACCTTTCACCTTTTAACACTAAAATGTGTAGAAACCATAATAGGCCATGATTTTCACACATAAGGCCTAGAGGTAATAGAACATGTTAGAATTTGGTATCATCGATTAATAACTTATTACAAGAAAAAAAAATTTTGATTATGTGATGTGCAAACATGTTCAACAACCTAACTTTTAAGACCAAGTATTCTCTCCTCAAGTTGCCATTATGTGTGAACCATATATAGTTGGAAAGGTTGTTCTTTAAGCCTTCCCATGATACAATTATCCAAGATTTAGATAAAAAAATGCAAGACATATGAAGCTTTGAAGTTGGCTACACAACTATGGTTTTATAAAAATTCTAGAAAAATGTTCAATTTCATAACAATGCTAAATAGTATGGTTGATGCTCTCATATGCAATTTTAGGCATATCCAATGAGGTAACTTCTCTTGGCATTTCGAGGAGCAAAATAAAGGAATACCATGTGATGAGTTCCCATATATTGCTCATGTTCGTAGCAAATTTTTAATGGTTAATGTTAATTCCTTATGGATAGTTGATTTAAAGGCAACCATACAATTAGAGACATAGGATCATTTATTGAGTACAATTAGCTGCCTTTTAAGAGCAAATGGTTTTGTAGGAAACAATGTGCCTATTAAAGTGAAAGGGATCTCCATATGTAAATTAAAGTTGTGTGGTAGATGAACCCTAGTTTAATATAATACATCATATGTTCCAAAAGGTTCATGAAATTTGGTATCAACTATTCCTCTTCTGAAACTAGATGTTAAAGTGAATTTCTACTTGTTCATGGGACAAGACATCATGGTAGTTTCCATTACAACTAATCCACTCCAATATATGTGGTCCTATTAGTGTGACTGCAAGGCATAGGGCATTATATTTCATCATGTTCATTGATGCCTTTACTTAACATGGTCATATTTATACGATCGCCTATTAGCCTGAACTTTTAGAATGCTTTACAACTTATGAACTTAGTAAGGGATCAATTAACTAAACAAGATAAAATATTAAGAATTAACCATAGGTGTGGATATTTATCATATCAATTCAAGGATCCAAGAAATGAAAACGGAATCATATGACAATTATTGATTCTTAGCACTCCACAATAAATGAAGTTTGAAAACTTTGCTTAAAATGATAGGTTCATGATGACAAGAGTAACTCATCCCATATCAAATCAATTCAAGGATTATTGGGAAGATGCAATGATGATTGTAGCCTTTATACTTAATTAAGTACTCTCTATGTTATCTTCACACCTTATCAATATTGGTTAAGTGAAATGCCTGATTTAATTGTATTGCTGCCTTGGTGGATCAACAATGTTTGTGTACGATTCCTTTCATAGTATGGAAAGTTAGGCCTAATAAGCAAGAAATGCTTTCTTTTATTATATAATCTCAAAGACTTATATCTGCACTATTAAAAAAAAATGAACACAAGAATGTATCTTTAATTGAAGATGCGACATTTTGTGAAGTAAAATTATGCAAATAATCAAGATTTAAGAAGTGATGAAGGAGTAGTTAAAGCTCCATTTGTAAATCTAATTGGAATGACAATCCTTTCATAAAGTATCTCCCAAAAGATATGGCCATATAAGAGCAATCATGGTAATTTATATGATGTCATTTGAAATTGAATGGTCAATATAAATAATTGCCGCACAGGAGATAAAGAACCATATTTAGTTTAAAAGGCTTTTCTCATGCCTTGCTAAGGAAAAGTGAATGACCAAAAACTTGTTGTGTGCAAATTGCCACAATGTAAATATACACCGTTAACAAGAAATATAGTAGTGAAAAATCAAGTATCGTCCTTTGGGAACCCTCACTAAGAATTTTGCAAAGTACTAATGCTATTGTAATTACCTTATCCAAGCTTATTGCAATATTCAAATTAAACTAGAAAAATGATGCAAAAGAACTAATAGAGTGAGACTAAATAGATGAGTATATATAAAGGAAAACTCCATCGAATTATGGTTTAATTTGACATTTCACTTGCAATATGGTTACTTCCTAACTTAAGTTCAATGCTTATGAGTTAGTCTAAGCCTCTAACTTTATTACAAGAATCTGTCGAATTCTTATAAATTCCATCACATTCATTCAACTCCCTATATATCTATAAGAATCAAATTGAAGAGATGTATTATGTACGGCTAATCACAACTCAGCAAGTCCTATAGGTATATGTCTATCTTAAAGACAAATTGAGTTAATACAAGCAATTAAAAGCAATTAATTAACATCAATCAAGTGGTATTCAGTCTTATGACTAAATTTAATTTTCTTTTTTTAGAATTCCTAAATCATCAACATAAACTATAATTGGTAAATAAACAACAAGGGCACAATGTAAAATTGAACTAAACAAACTCTCTCACAATAAAATTCAAGAAGGAAAGTAACAATATTTAAAAAATTACATGCCAAATCACCATAATTTTAGAGAAATAAGAGTTTAGACTAGCAGATTCATGTATACAATCCAATCCATATAATAAAACATAACCAAAAAAAGAGTAAAAGAAGAGGAATAGAAGAAGAACTCTATCTTTAAAGCTTTAATCGGCTTCCTTTCTTGAATATCCTCTTGAAATGCCTTTCTTCATTGAATTCTAACTCTAAAACTCCAAGTTTTAGTCTCTTGTGCCTCAAAACATCACCAATACCTAAAAAACCCTAAAAAACTTGATTTATCTCGCCCCAAATTGCAAAAAAAAAAAAAAAAAAACTTTAGCCTTCATTTTCTGGGCTTGGTTGCCTTGGCTTCAAGTTACTAGTCTTCTGCATGTTTAGGTTTCAAAGTGCCACGTTTTAGTGCCTTAACACCAAGTTGCAACCTTGTGTACCAACATCAATGTTTTACTTATAACTTTCTAATTCAATGTCAAAATTTGATAAACTACCACTCGTTGGAAATGTCTCAAAGAACTCTACAACTTTTTATGAAATAGCCATATCCAGATTTTGACATTTAAGGGGTACAAAAGTTACCTCAAAGTTAGGTGTTCACTTGCTTGATTCTAATACCATCATTTCTTCCTTCCAAGGCCTAAGCAAGAACCAAATCCACTTGAGTGACTTTTATTTGGCAAAGTATTTGCATGTAATTCATCAAGTTAACATGAACCAATACTAAAGTAACCTAAAATCTTGACTAAAAATGGCAAATTAACTTAATTAGCGCAATTTACTTAAAACCAACATAAAACTGACAAAATTGTCTCAATTATTTAGCATGAATATGACTAAAATAATTCTATTTTATAAAGTTATCAAAGTTGTAGAAGAAGAAATGGAGTCATTGAGTAATCTATTTGAAACGATGGACATGGGCAAAAGAAAGTATATCCTTGAAGTTAAAATCCAAAAGGATTGCTTATAGTATCTATTTGCTTTACCACAAGAGTCATCTAAGATTCTTGACTACTTGAAATGAAAAATTATAAACCTATAGTAAGCTATATGGCTAAAGGTCACAATTTAAGCCTAGAAATGCGTTCTAGGGCTCATTTTAAGAAAATGACGTGAAAAGAGTCTCTAATTCCGATACATTTTGGAGTTTATTATATGCAATAATGTGTATACATCTTGAAAATTATCTTACCATAAGTTTTAAAAGTTGATTTTGGTCCATCCTAAGCTAGATGCCTTGGCAAGTGGTCAAGAAAATCTTGAGACATTTGTGTAGCACTGCTGATCACCAATTGTGTTATTAAGTGAGTGACTTTGAATTGTTATTACTCTTATGCTAATTAAACAATCGCATCATTTTTTAGAATATGAAGAACCAAACATGTTCAGCTTCTTCGCCATAGAAGTTGAGTTTTGTTATGATTTATATCAATGCAAGAAGAAGTGTAGCCAAATGAATTCTTTAAACATTTAAGGATCATTTAATAGGCCAATAAATCTCGTTCTTTCATGTTGTGATAGCCAAATGGCTATAGTCTTCACTAAGGACCCTAGAATCTTAACAAGACTACATACATTAGCACAAAATACAATTTTGTTAGAATTGTTGTTGAACATAAGGAAATCACTCAATAGTACATCACTACACATAAAATAGTATTAAATTAAAGTTATGCTTTTTGTTCATTTGAATGTTTTCGAACTTTCCCTAATATAGTTTTTGGATAAATAAATGTATATTTTTACATTTATTGATTTCATACATCATAATAGATAGATACACAATAGGTTAGTATGTTGTACAGGTTAACAAGGTCAGCTTTTTCATACATGCAAACCACCTTGGATGCTTATTCTAAGCAAGTTAAGAAAAGTAGGAAAATACCATGATGATTAATGTCAACCTAGTAGGAGAATAGGATCATTAGGATGAGATCCCAAAAAAGTCATATCTAATTAGGGATATAACCATCAATAACACTTGTAGCTTAATGCGAACCTTTTCCTAGTGTCATGAGAGGTGATTAAAGTGTTAGGATTCAAATGAGGTACAAGACTTACCTAGTCTAAGATTTGTACAATGTGAAATTAAGAAATTGACATACACTTCTATGAAGTAAAAGTCATGTTATAAAATGCATTTAACACCACATCTGCTTTATAAGTACAAATTAGGAAACAATTAAATAAATCCCTATTTCATTGCTTTTAGAAAGGAATAACATTTCTTTCACAAAAGCCTTTATGACTTTAATAGTAACATGAGGTGACAAGTTAGTATATGCTACCTAAGTATGTATACAAAGGTTATGATAATGTAACCAGAATGAGCATGTTAGGAAAATTATTAATTCAAATCTTAATGATATATATGTAAAAATAAGATTGGGTTGAGTATATGCATACTATACTTGTGTTTGACAAGCATGGACACTAGGCATATTGTAATGATAGCAGTAGGGCTTTGAGTAATTATAACTCATAAAGGATTAGAATATTACATACAAAGTACATATGGGTATATCTAAGGCATTTAAGGCATATGCATGATTTATTAATAAAAAAAAGGAATGTGGACTCCTATATTAGCATGAAAAGGATTGATGGTATAATAGCATCTAAACATAATGTCCAAGAGCTCAAAGAAGGGAATTTAATATAAAAATTGAGAGGGGAGATTTAGAATTTTTAATTTCAAGGAAAACTTGGAGGTGAAATCATCACCTCAAAGATGAACTAGAGATGCTAGATCTAGGGTGCACATTATAGGTAGACTTGATAAAAGTCCTAAAATCGACTAATAAGTCCTTAATTATGTTAAATTTATATATACTATGTTAAAGACTTATCATTCATTTTGGATAAAACTTTTTGGAAATGAAATGACCAATTAATGTAATTTTTTGGCTTCTTATGCAATGTATCATTTGGTTGCATCTTTCCAATAACTTCAAATAATTTGGCATTACTTTGATTTAATTGTAGGAAAATTACTTGGACATAGAAAATGGAGAATCCAAACCGAGAAAAAAGGACTTCTAAGAATGCATTCAAAGCTTCCAAAACTTCTCAGGGAGCTAAGAAAATCATTAGAGCACATGAAAGCCTTAAAGCTATATGAAAATGTATAAAGAATAAATCAGAGGCATAACCCCTTTTTTGGGTACCTAGGTACCTAGAACTATATTCTAGTGCTTGCATGTTAGCTTATAGGTGCCCAAATTTTCAAAAAAGGCAAATTTTTAGAATTTAAAGGGTAAAAATATGGAACTTTTGCTATGTTTAGAAAAGAAAACTGGAGGTGGAGACTAGGGTTTGATTCTTGATTTAAAGAATAAGAAGGCCTTCAATGCTTTGGTCTTCCAAGGTGTTTTTTTGGAAGGAAAGACCAAGAGTTAGTTTCGTTGGACCTTAGGCATACCTCCATAGATTCTTGCATAAAGGTTTCATTCTCTTCTCCTTCTATAGTTTTTTTTTTCTTTTATTCCTTAATGTAATATAGATTTAAGCTTATTGTTAGTTGTTGTGTTAGATATTCAAAAATATTAAGTAGGGATATAATTACTATCCACATATGTTAATCAAGATTATTTCATTTCTCTTGTACTTATATATTGATTAAACGTGTATGTTGCTTTTTAATTAAGGCTTTTATATTGTTTAGTTAATTTAGATGACTGCAAGTGGATTGAATGAGTTGTATTATTAAAATTTTTATTAATATCTTGTCAGATAGTTGAATGTCCACAAGGTGTTTGATGAAATGCTTCGTTGAGAATTTAGTACAATTTTCCCTAAATGATTGGATTTAACTTATAAGATAAATTCGTACTTTTGTTCTTAATATTTTTTCAAAAGCTTAATGCAACTTAGAATTAATTCTCCTTAAATGATTGGATATGCCTTTAAAAGGACACTAACGGTTAAGATAGTGCAATTCTACTTAACTGATTGGATTTGACTTTTAAGTAGGTTGTGTTTAGTAAATTAGTTGTTAATCTTAATGCATTTAGAAAAATTTTACTTAGTTGATTAGATTAGACTTTTGAGTAAAGTTAAAGCTAGAGTTAGGATAATCACTTAATTTGGGTTTGTCTCTTTAGTAAGTTAATTTATCCCGAAGTAAAATTGAATTTTGTTAGTGCAAAGTTAGTAATGAGCTTAATAACTCAAATTATCCTCTCTCCAACTCCTAATTAGCTCAATTCTGTGTAATGTTTGAATATTTTATTTTTAATTTAGGCCTATGTGTATTTAAATGTAGTTTAAGTGTTTTGTTTACATTTATTATCTTTGAATCGATCCTGGTGACTGGATTTATCTAGGCTATAGTAATTTTACTAATCCATATGTTTGTCTAGATTATATATTTCCTAAACATAATAAAGATAATACCTTATCCTTGTGTTATGAGCAAACATCCACGGTACAAGTATACATCGCCAACAAGTAGTAAAGAGCGAGAAAAGTATCATCCTCAAGGAATTCTAGTCAATACCGCTATCAATTACTAATGCGTATGTAGTTACCTAACCCAACCAATCAAATATTCAAGCTAAAAATAAGGAAATTACAATAAGTCAAATAATGCAAAAACTTAAAATGAGATGATATCAATACAAAAGGCTTCCATAAAATTATGGATTATCAAAGCACTACAATTGTAATTTAGTTACTTTTCTAACTTAAACTCATTGATTCAAGAATTAGTTTTAGCGTCTATCATCTTTACAAGAATCCTTCGATCCATTATAAATTCTATCAATTTAAATTAATTCCTTATATTTCTATGAGAACCACATAGAGAGACACGTTAAGTACAACCAATTACGACTTTAAACATTCAATAGGTATATGTCTATTTTAAAGACAAAATGAGTTAAATTTAAGCAATAAATCAACATCAATAATGCGCTATTTAATTTTATGACTAAATTTGGGCTTATTATTTAAAAATCCCTAAATCCTTAACATATAATTAGTAGCCAATCAACAAGGGAATAAATAAGATTTAAAATGAATAACATCATACATAATGAAATCAACATCAGAAAGTAACAAAGTTCAATAATCTACATGTCTAAGGTCCACAATCCCAGAGAAATATAGGCTTAGCCTAGCATATCAATTATTACAATTCAATACAACTTAGAAAACATAAGTAAGGGAAGAGTACAAGAAGAGAAAGAGATGAAGAACTTTATTTCTAAAGCTTTAATTCCTCTCTTAAAACTCTTTGAAATGCTTTCCTCCAATAAAGCCTAGCCCTTAGTGCACAAAAGATAGCCTCCCTTTGCTTCAGGGTGTCTCCCCTTTAAAAAACCCTAAGAAAAATTATTTATATTGCCCTCAAATGTTAAAATACTTTTCTACCCTTTATTTGTTGCTTCCTGGTGCCTTGACACCAACTCTGTGGCTGTAATACATGTCCTTGCGCCTTAGCACCAGTTCACTAGAAAATATACTGCCATCAGCACCTTGGTGCTAGGATAAAACTTATTGAAAAGTATCAATATTTTGGCCATAACTTTACACTCTGACATCATATTTTAGCAAACTACCACTTGTTGAAAAGGTCTCAATAAGCACTACAACTTATTGTGAGACAACCATATCCAAATTCTGACGTTTGATGGCCTAAAAGTTATCTCAAAGTTGAATTTTCACTTAATGCCAAAACCTTCCCTTTTATTTTTCTTTTTTGACAATCTGGGTAAGATATAAAATCACGTGAATAGTCCATAAATGACTAAAAATATATTAAAAAACATAAATCAAAATAATCTAAAACCTCACTACCAAAGATACATCTCCTAAATTAACAATAAAAACTTATTTAAACTAAAACTAACAAGGTAACACAATGAAAAAGCATGAAAATGATATGAATAACTCTATTCCATAGAGTTATCACCTCGTGAGAACGGTATTATATTTTTAGATCATTTTACTATGAATTAACTTTATACTTGCGGATAATCAAGATTTTAGTTGTTGTTGCCAAAGATAACGATGTATCTTTGTTCTTAGATAAAATTTTTACTTCATTTTCATTTTTATTTTTATTTCGTATGATCAAATATGGTTTGAGAGATAGTGGACTCTCTCAAGCGCAGCATATAGGTGTCTAACTTTGTTCGTTAGCATAAAGTTAACAAAATCTTTATAAATTTTCTAGTACTTCATGTGACATTATTTTGTCTTGAATTTTGGTGTAAAATTTATCTCATATGTAAAGATTCATTATGAATTTTCCATTGATTTTTGAGCTAGGATTAGTAAAGGAAAAATATGAATTACGTGCTTGTTCTAAACACGCATTATTTTAACAAAATTTGCCATAAGTCAACTATTGAATTTTTTTAGGTAGTGTCTACACATCCTTTTGAGCTGAAATTTGGTATACTTGTTGTTTTTATGTCATCATTGTTGTAGAATTGTTCTCAAGTTTATATGACCATTTGATAAGTGATTAGCACAACTTTGTGCATATAACTCTATAATAGGACAACTCTGGTATAGTTAACTTTGTGATTTTTTAGTATTGATTTGGAAGGTATTTTGAGTTGATTTTTTTATATTTGAACCCTTTGTATGTCTATTTTATAAGATAAATTGGTGCCAGTGGTTTGCTTACAGCAAATGTGATTTTTCCATTGGTTATGATGCATAACTTTGTGAACTGTGAAAAAAATGGAGTAGTGTTATTTCATGGGAATTTGTTGAGGTTCATGTAGAAATGAATTAGAATGAGTAATTGTTGATTGGTGTAGTTAATTGTTGCATATGTACTATGTAATTCATGTTGGTTTACGTTGATAGGTTCTTATTTGGTATCTTGTTCAAATTGAAAGGAGAAGGAATACAAATTTAATATCTTGACATTACTCTTAGTGTAGTATTGATTGTGCATTAGTGGAGTTAACATGGGTCTTGTACCTTTTAAATCAAAGCCTGTAAAATTTTCCATCATGCTAGAAGGAAGGCTCAGTTGAACCAAATGATGGAAAACCAAGAGGAATATTAAAGAGGGAATACAAAAAGGAAGGAGCTTACGACTCAATGTTCAGTTAGGGACTACATCATTCTTATCATGGAACTAAATATAATATCCATATACTGGAGAAAAAGATTTTAGCTAAATATTTTCCTCCTGCAAAATTTGCTAAGTTAAGAAAATATCATTTCGTTCATGCAAGGGGAAAATGAACCTTTATATGAAGCATATGTTATATTTAAGGATTTATTAAGGTGTTACCCACACCATGGTTTACCTATTTGGCTATAAGTAATTTCATTTCATAGTAGTTTAACTGTTTATTTACGTGCCTTGATTGATGCTATTGTAGGTGGTTTAATCATTAAACAAGACACTAAAGCATATGTATGAGCTCTTTTAAGAGATAACATCAAATGCTTTCTTGATGCCAGAGATGAATATAAGAAAATAAGCAAGTGTGGTATGAGTTAATCTTAACATGACTTTGGTAGCTTAAGTGGAGGCAATGAATAAGAAAAGTGAAGATATATGGGAAATTCTTAACAAAAAAATTGATAATAATTAAAGAGATTCTTTTTCTTCTTCCTCTTTTTATTCATTTAATCATACTTATAGCAGTTGTGATTTATGTGGTATTGTAGGACATGAAAGTGTTCATTGTTAAGCTCGAAATCCATTTTGCAATATAGATCAAGCTAATGTAATTCTAACTTTAATAGGTCACAACACAATGCCTATAGCACATATATAATTCTAGATGACATAATTAGCCTAAGTTCTCAAGGAGGAATTAAAAGGGAAAGCAAGGAAATCTTTATTAACCTTTATCTCAACTGCCTCAAATTCCACAATCTATGTTTCAAGAAAAGCAACTTAATTGAGAAGATATGGTTGCAACATTCACAATAATCACGAAATCTAGAATGAATAGTCAAGATGCAAGAATACAAAACTAAGAAGTTTCTATTATGAATATTAAAATTTAAATTCGTTAAATAGCAAGTTTACTTCTAGGAAGAAGTCAAGGTACTTTACTAAGTGGTACTAAGAAGAATCATAAGGAACCTCTAAGGCTATTAATTCCAAAGTGGAAAGGCAATTTAAGATCTAAAAGGTAGAAAGAAAAAGGTGGAACTTAACACAGTTCCAAGTACAAGCAATGATTATCAACCTAGGAACAAGGGCAATGAAGAAAAAGAAGGAATTAACATTAAAATGGATAACTCATTTGATGAAAGGAATCTTCCTTATCCCATGATTAAATAAAAGAAATTAGAGAAGCAATATGCAAGGTTTTTGAAGATGTTTAAACAACTTGATATCACAATTCCATTTACTATGACAATCACTCAAATGCCAACTTATGCAAAATTTATGAAGAAGATTTTGGCAAATAAGAGGAGATTAAAAGATTGTAACACTAATGGAGGAATGTAAGGCTCTAATTCACAATGAAATTCCTCCCAAGATGAAAGACCTATAGAGTTTCATTATACCATGTTTTATAGCCCATGTTACATTTGTTGCTTCATGTAATCTTGGAACTAGTATTAACTTAATGCCTTTTCTATTTATAGAGAACTTGATCTTGGTCTTGGTCTTAAATAGATGAGGAACACAAAAGTTGTTATTCAAATGGCTGATAGAACACTAAAAAACCAGTTTGAATGGTAATGGAAGTTCTAATTAGAATATAAAATTTTGTGTTCTTGATTAATTTCTAATTCTTGACATAGAAAGAAAGAGTAAAGCTCAATTAATCCTAAGGAGGTCATTTCTTACTAACTATCGATCTTTTATAAATTGTACCAAGAGAAAAATTACACTTAAGATTAATAATGAACAAATAGTCTTTGATATTAATGAGAGCATAAATTTTGTAATAAAGATTGTGATTCTTGGTTCAACATATCTTGTAAAATTGACACTTTTATGAAAGAAATGCATGTGGAAATTCTCTCTAGTTTGTTCGAATGGACCTTACAAAATTTACGTACCTCCACAAATGCAACTCCATTGACCAATAATGTTTTATAATTTATTAAAGAAGAGGTTCAAGTTACATGTGAAGAAAAGCATGGGAGGATGGTAATCCTTAAATTTGGGCATGGATGGGAAGTATATGAAATCTCAAGAAACTAATTCTTGCCCAATTGGAAAATCATCTCTTGAACTTAAATTTTGCCTCCACATCTTAAATATTGTTTTCTTAATGAGATGAAAAATAATCAAACTATTGTTTCTTCTTACTTTGACAGGGAAATGGATGAGAATCTATTAAAAGTGCTAAGAAGACAAAAGAAAGCCTTGGGATGGACCATAAATGATCTCAAAGGCATTAGTCCTTCCTTTTGTATGCATAAAATACTCATGGAGGAGAATTATACCATTAGTCCAACCTAAAAGAGGCATAATCTAAGAATGCAAGATGTGGTATAGAAGGAGATTATCAAACTTTTGGACATTAAGGTCATTTACCCCTTATCTGATAGCGCTTGAGTTAGCCCAATTCAATGTATTTGTAAAAAATGGAGGAATGACATCGGTTGAAAATGAATTTGTATTTATTATAAGAAATTAAATAGTGCCACTATGAAAGGTTAATTTCCCCTCCCTTTTATTGATCAAATGTTTGAAAAATGTACTAGAAATGAGTATTTCTATCTTTTAAATGAGTACTCAAGATATAACCAAATTCCTATAACACCCAAGGATCATGAAAAGACTAACTTTCACTTATCCTTTTGGTACTTTTGTTATCAAATGATGCCATTTGGTTTGTGTAATGCACCGACTACATTTCAAAGATGTATAATGGCCATTATCCATGATATGTTGGAGATTTCTTTAGAAATATTCATGGATGACTTTATTATGATTAGACTTAATTTTAAGAAATTTCTTTATCATATTTCTCTTCTATTGCAGAGATTATTCATAGATGACTTTATTATGATTAGACTTAATTTTGAGAAATTTCTTTATCATATTTCTCTTCTATTGTAGAGATGCGAGGAAACAAATTTAATGTACAATTGGGAGAAATGTCATTTTATGGTAATAGAAGGAATATGTTAGGCCATAAAATCTCTTCAAAAGGTATTGACATTGACAAAATAAAAGTGAATGTAATCTTTCGATTATCACTTCCCACAAATGTCAAGGGAGTAAGAGTTTTCTTGGGACATACCAGTTTCTATTGTTAATTCATAAAGGATTTTTCTTTTTTTCTCAAAACCTTTAACTAATTTACTTGTTCAAGATGTGAAATTTGTGTTTCATAAAGCATGCATAAGTGCTTTAAGACTTTGAATGAGAAATCATGTAGTGATCTCATTAGTGTTACTTTTGATGGGACACTACCATTTAAGATTATGTGTGATGCTAGTGATGTAGAAGTGGGTGTTGTGTTAGGACAATGGAAAAATAGAATTTTTCATACTATTTACTATATGAGTAGAACTTTGAATGGTCCATAGTTACACTATACACTAACTAATAAAGGATTAGTTGCCATTATATGTGCTTTTGACATGTTTTGATTTATATATATGGTTTAAAGGTTGTTGATTGTATATCTATGCTACTTTGAAACTTCTTATGGTTAAGAAAGAGGCCAAACCTAAACTGATTAGATGGGTGTTGTTACTGCCAGAATTTGAATTTGAAGTGAAAGATTAAAAAAGCTTCTTAAAATGTAATAATAGATCACTTGCCTAGATTCGAACCTTGGTGGCTTGAAAATGGAGAGAAAGAAGAAGGAACAATTAGTGAATTTTTTGATGAGCATGTATGATATGTTTTTGCAACTTCATTGTCTAAATTCATAACAACACTATGGTCTACTAATTATGTCAATTTTCTTGTAGGTAATTATGTGCCAAAACATTTCTTTACACAGTAAAGGAAAAAGTTCATAAGCGATGTGTGGCATTATTTTTAGAAGGACACTTTCTTCAATAAAAGGTGTCATGATTAGATTATATAGAGATATGTACTAATGGAAGATATTAAGGCAATCCTTGATGTAATTATAACTATGAAGCAAGAGGCCACTATGGTGCATCATATATAATAGCCAAAGTACTCCAAAGTGGCTTTTACTAGTCTACACTCTTTAAGGATACTTACACACATGTGGTAACTTGTGATAAATGCCAACATTTTGGTAACATTTCTCACAAGAATAAGATACTCCCAAATATCCTTCTTAAATGTGAAAGTTTTTATTTATGGGGGTATTGATTTCATGGCCTTTTCCTTCTTTATATAATTATTTGTACATTCTTGTTGCTATGGATTATATGTCAAAATATGTTAAAGCTATGGCATGCTCAACAAATGATGCTAAAGTAGTGGTGAAATTTGTTAAGAAAAATATCTCACTTGTTTTGGTGTTCCTTGATCTATTGTTAATGATGGAAGGACACATTTTTACAACAAGTTGTTTAATTCATTAATGAAAAAATATAGAATTAAACATAAAGTGAGTACACCATATCACCTATAAACTAGTGGTTAAGTAGAGGTCTCACATCATGAACTTAGAAGATTTCTTAAGAAAACAAAGAGTACCTCTAGAAAAGATTAATCTTTAAAATTGGATGAAACTTTGTAGGCATGTAGAACCAATTTTAAAACTTTAATTGGAATGTCGCTTAATAAGTTGGTATTTGAAAAATATTGTCATTTACCTTTCAAATTAAAGCATAAGGCGTATTGGGCTAATAAATTTTTGAATTTTGATTTAATAGTTGTAGGATATAAGAGGAAACTCTAACTTAATGAGCTTAAGGAATTTTAGACAAATGCAAATGAAAGTGCAAAAATCTATTAGGAAAGAATAAAGCTTAGGCATGATAAGTAAATAAAAACCCAAAGAAGTTTATGAGAGCTAGCAAGTGTTATTATATAATAGCAAGCTAAAACTCAACTTGAAAAATTTAAAAGTAGGTAGGAAGGCCTATATCATGTTGTTAAGGTAAACTCTTTTGGGGCTACCACTATACATCATCTAAAAAGTAATACTAAATTTTAAGTGAATGGGCATTGACTCAAACCTTACTTTGTGAAAGAAGCAAAAAAGTTGATTACTCTAATCACTTTTGGAGATCCTTTATCCAATCCCAAAGTCTAGTTATGGATTTTAATGAGTAGTTCTTTAGTGAAATTACATTTTGCTCTACATTTCTAAATTGTTTTCTTTTTTATTTTTATGAGTGGTTATTTAAATTGTGTGGTTTAGTTTATTTTAGGTAGGGACTTAGGAACTTGGAATTAAGACTTTAGGAGTTAGGAAGTTGATTTTGTCTAATTTTAGGTAGAAATGATATTAGGTGCATAATATAAAATTATAAGACCTAAATATGAATTTTTGCACGTAAGAAGGCTTAGTATAATGTTACAGAGCTTTTAAAAAATTTTGTTAACAAGAGAGCTTTTGGACGCCTAGACAATTAGACCTATAAAAAAAAAAAACACTTCAACCAAAATGATGTCATTTTTTGGGAAGGGGAGCTAGGGTTTCATTTAGCTCTCCCTTCCTCTTACACACATCACATTTTCACTCACTCACTCTCATATTTTCTTCTCTCAACCTGCATTTCTCAAATCACTTCTTACATTATTTTCAAGCCATATACATGATTTTTTCCTTAATTTCTTGTAATTTCTTTCATAGCCACCACATTTCCCATCATTTTTTCACCATATTTCTCCATTTACCTACTTTTTCCCTTTCTTTTGTGTATGTGTATAGTGACCTACGAAATTCCTCCATTGAAGCACTCTTGGAGTTCATTTGCGGTTTTTCTCTTTTACATTCTTGTGTTGTGTACATTTCATTCAAGGTAAGATTTCCATTTTTTTTACTCTTTAGGCTAACACTAGTCAATATTTACACACTAATATAATATTAGTTCAAATTTTGAATTTTGAAAAAAATTCAAAAATTTGAACTAATATTATATTATTGTGTAAATATTGAATAACATTTGCTTGAATGATTCTTACCTTGATGGCATCCACAACATGGAATTTAGAAGTGGAACCTTATGACCTTACTCAACATTATAATTGTTTAATTTGGGAATAACAGAGTATTTGGGAAATTGTAATTTATTTGAAGATCTTCATCTTTTAATTATTTTTTATGGAAAATTTGTTTAGGCATTTGTATTATTGGGTGGAAATATGTAGGAATTGCAATTTTTGTAAATAATTATTTTTTATCGAAAAAGTAAAAATAAATAATAGTAGCAATAACAAAATCTAGATGAAAATATCATTAGATCCTTGGCTGGGTGGCATATCATACATTGTGTTAAGCTCATTTATTTAAGTTTGATTGTAAAATTTTTCTACTTTTTAAGCATGATAATGTTATAGGGTTGGCAAGTTGTTTAATATGAATGTATTATTTGTTTATAGATACTTTAGCAATGCCTCCTCAATGAGCAAGGCAAGGCAAATCCCTTTTTTTTAAAATAGGAAATTTATCTCTGCCAATGCTTAATAGAGATTTAATGACAAGCTGATTAAGAGGAAACCCTACCCGAGAAAAGTATTTTAGCCAATTATCATATACCCCAAATAAGAGCCATAATCCAATCCCATCAATAGGAAACTTTATATGCCCAACCAGGATTTGGTGTCCAACCATTAGTTAAGAAATTTTATATGGATGTGCTTGAACCAGTGGATGGTAAATGTTTTGTAAGTAAAAAATTAGTCCATTTGATCCAACTATTACCTTTTTTTTTTTTTTTTGCTATGCTTTTTATAAATTGCAAAACATATGGCCCAATGACTACAATGAACTTAATGAGAATGCAACCCTTGATACTACAATCATTGGCTAATGTTTTGCTCATTTTGGTAATTTGAATGGAATTTTGCAAATAGAGAACCAATTACATTTAAATCTTTTGGTTTATTAATAGATGCTAAGATTTGGCATTATTTCATAACAGCAAAATTACGCCCCTGCACACATTACAATGAAGTCACGTATGAGAGGACATTGATTTTATATTGTATTTACTTCGAAAAATCATATTGGCCAACTCATATATAATAATATTTTTAAAAATGCAAGGAACTTTAAGGCAGGCTTTTAGTTTCTATCTTTAGTTAGTGGCCCTTGTATCCATACAGGTATGCAATAGGAGGAAAATGAAGAATTGTGTACAACAAAACTTGCATTAATTTTCACAAAATGTCTAATTTAAAATGAGACTCAGTGCCAAGTAAGGCACAAATGCCACCACCTCAAGCACTGTGGGTTCAAGCAATAAATTAAAGATTGCAGAGATTAAAAGCTAATGTAAATGCATTGTACAAAAGTAACCAAATGTGATATGGCATTTCATGAGGATTAGCTAACCTTCATTGCTTAGATATCCTGAATTTAGGTAATTACCTCTTAATCTGATTGTCGATAATCATGTAGAATAGAATAAGGCAGAAGATGAAGAAGAAGGAGATAATTAAAGGCATTTTTCTTGTTGCTTATTTGTCATGCTTATACTTAATTAATTATGATATTTCACAATTTATGGACTGATTGTATGAGCTTAACAACTTTCAATTTGCCAATTACTATTATTTTGTAATTATTTTGCTATAATTAGGCTGGGGATTATCTTGTTATTTTTCTAAGATGAGCAATTTACATATTTAACTTGCAAGAGTTATTTGTTTCCTTCTTCTATGTGTTTACTCTTTTTTAACATTAAAGACAATGTTCATGTTAAATTTTAGGGTATGGAATCCAAACTAGAATTTCAATTCAGGGGTTAGAATTGATTATTAGTTAATTTAAAGAAAAGTTTATCCAAAAATCCCTAAATTGTTTTCTATCTTTCTTATTTTGTCTCTTTTATTATGTTGGATACCAATGAAGAAATTAATTGTGATTAAGTTTATGATGACAAGAAAATTATGTTAATGTATCTTTTGGACAATGTTAACTTTTAATAGATTATTTTTCTGTAATCATTAAAACCAATTGTGCACTTAAACCATGCAAGAGACTCAATTATTTTTGTTAGATAATTTATGGGGGTTGAACTCTATAAAATGCCCTGAATCTAGAACTCTAGAACTTGTTTTATATTTCCTTGAGGTGAAATCTTAGATAATGTATGATCTGTTAAAATGATTTAGGCATTTTTTGGTTATTTTGAGCCTTTGAGTCTAATTCTTTCTATATTTATCACTAATGCTCCTTTGTGCTTGGAATATTATACGCATGTAAATGCATAAATGTTTTCTCCTATTACCCACATAATTTTACCCTTTAGCCTAAAAACAATGATATACCCTTTTTAAAATAATAATTGAGTAGTTATATTTGTATTTTGAAAAGGATGTTTTTACTTAGGTGTGGTATAATGTGGAGCAATGAATAATTTAAAAGAAAAAAAACTTATATGGTTTGTTATATTTACTTGCTGTTTTATGAGAGACATGCAAATAAAATGATTTGAAATTGAAAAATTATAAAGGATTCTTTTTCCATGTGAGAAATGAAAAATGAGATAATGAATAGAAGAATTAAAAAAAGACAGAGAGAGAGAGAGAGATAACACCTAAAGAAAAAACAGATGTATCAAAGTGATTCAAGTTTATGGGTGTTTAAGTATTAAAAAAAATATTATGGGGGAAAATTAAAAAAAGGAAATAAGAGAAAGTTCGGAGAATGCATTATTTTATATGGTAATCTCTAATGTATCCTCTTGATTTTATTCTTATTTACCCATTATCCACTTTCTTGTAATAACCTTAACCATAAGTCCCATTCCAAGCTAAAATGACTTATTGATTAATTGATTATACATCATTCTACATTAGTAGAGAGGGAATAGAAAATCAAGTATATAAAGCTTCGAGGGAAAAATACATTGTGTAGTTTGACTTGCATCAATCACTTTAATGCTCGTAATTGGACTATTACATGGTTATCCACATGTTGACTTCATGATATGGAAATTTATTCATTAACTGTTAAACTTTGAATTGGATTGTATTATTTATTTATTTATATTAATCATTTGACCTTATCGTAATTCTTGAGGGAAATTATCCAATATACATGAGATTATGAGAGACAATTTAAGAAATTTTTTTCATTGATTTAGTTTTGCTTGAGAATAAGCAAAATGATAAAATTAAAGGAGTTATGAGTCTCTAATTATGTTAAATTTGTATATACTTTACTACAGTCTTATCATTCATTTTGGAAAAAGCTCTTTGGAAATAGAGACTAATTGATGTTATTTTAATGCATCTTGTGGAATGCATTGTTGGGTTGTCTCCTTGTAGCAAATTTAAGTGATTTTGCATTACTTTGGTTTAATTGCAGGGAAATTATTTGGATATAGGAAATGGAGAATCTAGAGTGAGAAAAAAGCACTTATGAGAGTGCATTGGAAGGCTTCACAAACTCCTTAGGGAGTTTAGAAGATCACCAAAGCACATACAAGTCTTAAAGTTGAAAGAAATTGTAGAAAAATAAACCAGAGGAATAAGCCTAGAACTATATTCTAGTGCTTGCATGTTGCTTCTTGATGCCTAGACACCCAAATCTTCAGAAAACGCAAATTTTAATAATTTTGAGGGTATGAAAGGGGGCTTTTTTAATTTTTAGAAAAAAAGAGGTTGAAGGTGGAGACTAAGCATTTGATTTTTGCTATAAAGAATAAGGAAGCCTTCAACTCTTTAGTTTTGTAAGGTATTTTCTTGGAAGGAAAGGTCATGCATTGGTCTCTTTGGAACTTCTTTAGACAAGCCTCCATGGATTTTCTATGAAGCTCTCATTCCACTCTTCTTATTCTCTAGTTTTCTTATTTTTTCTTCTTTTATTTTCTTAATATAATTAACATTTAAGTTTGTTGTTGGTTATAGTGTTGGATATTAATAATATTGAATAGGGATTTAATGACTTTATATCCAAATATGTTAATCGAGATTATTTTAATTCTTTTGTAATTATATGTTGATTAATGAATGTATATTGCTTTTTAATTAAGACTTTCATATTATTTAGTTAATTGAGATGATTGCAAGTAGATTCACTAATTTGTATTGTTAAAATTCTTATTACTCTCTTGTCATGTAGTTGAATGCCTACAAGGTATTTAATGAAATGCCTAATTGAAAATTGAGTGTAATTTGCCTTAAATGATTGGATTCAACTTTCAAGTAAATTCATACTTTCATTCTCAAGATTTTTCCAAAAATTTAATGTATCTTAGGATTAGTGCATAGTAATAAACTTAATGCCTTGGACTATTCTCTTTTCAACTCCTAATTAACTTAATTTAGTATAGTGTCTTAAGTATTTTATTTTTAGTTTGAGGCATAATATGTTTTAGTGTAACTTAAGTGTTTTGTTTACATTTATTATCCTTGAATCGATTCTTAACCATTGGATTTATCTGAGCCACTAGTGTATATGTGTAAGTAATTGCACTAACCCATATGTTTGTATAAATTACATATTCAGTAATAAAAAATTTTAATTTTAAAAACAATGAAGATAACACCTTATCTTTGTGAGAATGAAATTAGATTTTTTTCATCCTTTTATTACAAATTGACCTATGTACTTTCGGACCATCACTAATTAGTCAATATAATTGATTGAAATTATTAAATGGTTTGAATAATTCATTATTTAATAATTAATTTTATATCTTAAATTATGAAATTCATAGTGGATTATTAGTTTGCTATCTTATGTCTTCTTAAGAGGTATAAAAGGGACTAAGGCAACATCGTCAACCCTAGTTGAAGATTCATATAATGGAGAAAAAGCACAAAGTATAAGAGAATTATTCCTCTAAGATTTTGTTGCATCTGATGTGAACTAAAATACAAGGTCCAAAAAGGTGTTTTACGCAATCTTCAAATCAATTCTCAAAATTTCCTTGTTTACTTATTACTGGAGTTAGAGGAAACAAGGTATTTGACTAATTCTTAAATGAAAATTAAAAAAAAAAAGAGTATAGCTAATAAAAGTTGCATGTTATTAATATAAGTTGCCTAGTGAGACCTAACCTTCTAAGACTGAATTCTTTGGAGTTAACCCATTGGGCCATATAACTCAAAGAACAAATTTACATCTTAATTTTTAAAAAAGACATCTTAGATGCAACCTTTTATAGTCCAATGATAGAGTACAGCCCATTAAGAACACTCTAAGTTTTATACGACAATAAGATTTGTTTCATTAACTTGAAAAAAAATAAAAGAAAAATGCACTTTTTATTTCACTTTAATAAAATTATTATTTTAATCCTTTACATTAGATTATTTAAAATAGTTTTTTACTTGTATAAATATTAAATTTAATTCCTCACTTTTAAAATAAAAATTAATCATTTGGTTCTTAAATTTTATACTTATTTTTAAATCAGTCCTTATAATTTATTTTTTTAGTACTCACTCCCTATATTTTTCCTTGTTTGCAAGCTGCTCCCTGTCTTCTAATTATTTGTTAACACTGTCAATTATATGATGACATGGCAGACTAATCTGATTCTCTTTCTAAAGTTGTGATAATTTGACTTTTTCTTTTCTCTCCTTAACATTTTTCAAGCCTAAAAACAAAAGAAAGAAAGAGAAAATCAATCTCTCTCTCTCTCTCTCTCTGAAGTTGTAAAAGAAAACTAATATTATAAAAATGGAAAGCATTCTACCAGCAATGAAGGGCCTCATCGATTTGACCTTTGTGAGCTCAGCTCTCCACTCTGCTTCATCACTCTCATCATCCACGCAGACTACATACCAAACCACATTTCTTGCTCTTCCTCTAATTCGAATGTTGATGGCTTGGAGATCCCCATCTTTGAAGAGAAGGAGAGGTATGGGGATATATATAGTATATATAGAGTCTAGTCCCTACCGTACGGTCTCCTTCTCCCTCATCCAAAATCTATATAGTAAGAAATGATAGGATAATGAGGCACGTATATACTGATGAAGGGAATCAGTTGGTTATGAGTTTCAAGAAAGTTTCCTCTGAAATTTTTTGCTCTAATATATGTAAGCAATGGCATGTGGGTACTGATATGCAATATATGTACTCTTTTTTTTTTTTTTTTCTGAAATTCTTCTATGCAACGGTGGTTTATTAACGCTTTCATCATGATACAGAAGTTTCCTCTTAATCTACTCCTTTTTTTTTTTGTTAACATAATTAGAAGCATCCTGCTGGATGTTGCTGATCCAGTTCTTGATGTGTGCAGTAATAATAAAATATGCATCATAATTATGTAATCTTTATTAGTAATTCTATTAAGATAAACTTGAAGAGTAGAGGTCGAATTTTTGTGGATGCAACAAACCCTCACTGAAAAACTCATTTGCCATATCTAAGTGTGTGATCCAAGTTGGGTCTAGATTAGTCATGACAGTTACTCTAATACCGAATGGATAAAAAAAAATGTTAAATCAACTTAAAAAATGTTAAAAAGAGTAAAAAAAATTTGTCATACCATCACAATTTTAGAAAGGAATGGAGATTAGTCTGGCATGTCATCATAAAGGTGACAGTGTTAACAAAAAATTGGATAGCAGGGAATATCTAGCAAACATGAAAAAGTATAGGGAGTGATTTATAAAAAATAAATTATAAGAACTGATTTGAAAATATATGTAAATTTTAAAGATCAAAAGACTAATTAAAAAAAAATTGTAAAATTTAACCATCTTACCAAATTTTAAACGAGAATTAAATTTGCTATTCTTTTAAAAAATAAAATATTAAATTTGATATTTTATAATTAGTCAAATAATATTTTAAATATTTTAAAAAATAAACTATTAAAATAATACTTTTATAATAAATAAGATACTAAAAATATTTTACTCAAAAAAAAAATTATTGATGTAATTGCATGGCGTTTGCGTGGTCAAATGCGATGCTGGAGGAAGCGCTGGTGCAGCCGTAAACGAACACATAGGATCCATTTTGGATTTCCATATCTTAATCTCGCAAGTCACCACGTTATCATGCCTTCACCATCACGACACGATTGTTAGAAATGCTAAAAATACAAAAATTGAATCACAAAAGGAGAAAAAAAAGAAAGGGGAGCGATTCATAGTTCATCCTCCAAATCTCGATTTCTCGGCGAAACTCGGATTCTAGCGTGAGATTCAGAAAAACAGCTATGGAGGTTTGATTCTGCACCTGTATACCTCTTTTTATGATTTGGGTGTTACAATGTGAATCATTCCGTTTTGGAATTCAATAGATCAGATAAGATTTCTAATAAATTAATGCGCTGTTTTTGTTTTTTTTTGGCTTGTTTTTGTCGATGATTCAACATGCTTCTATTCCTTTCCAAAATTGAAAAATTTATGATGCTTCCTTCTTCCTTTTTCTTTCCGAGTTTTTGGCACTCATTTTGTTTGATTGTTTAATTGATTGTATCCAATTCAAAGCGTTCCTAGTAGCTATATATTGGGAAATTTGTGTTTATGATCCAACAGTTTTCAATCTTGGTGTTATATGTTAGCTAGGCAGCTGAAGCAGTTCTTTATTCGCTCGATTGATCTTGTAGCGATTCCTTAGGGGAGATTGTTTTGTTCGAGATCACACCTCTATCCTCTCTCTTATGCGTTGAATGAAGAATATATGTAGGAGTTTTGTCCTTATATAAGACTGAAATTCAACGTTGACCTTTGTGGTGGACGGTCTCTGGACTGGACGGTGGTTCATGACGGTGTTTGGTAGCATAAGACTTTCAAGCCACACAAAGGGGCAGAGCTAAAATGTGCCTTGGACGCTCGAGTTAGAACGCGTGTGGAAGAAATTAGGTGGGAAGCCTTATATGTGGACATGAATCTCTTGTATTCAATTTCTAAATGTAAAGTTAGATAGAGAAAGAGATAAGAAGCGAGTACGTTTTCCATATAATTTTATCTTCGTATTTAGAAATGTTGAGAATCCAAACACATGTGGGCAGAATGTTAATCCACATGGTGAGCTAGCAACAGGTTGTCCCCATCTGGTAAATGGTTGCAAGGCGCATGGCACTTCTTGTGGGGAATTGGTTCGGCTGTCTACAGTGGTCGACAGGTCATCCGAGCATTGGGTCCATATGTGTTCGCCCATCGGTCAAGCACTGTCCCAGATTGTGATTAATTACTTTGGAATTGCTATACTTGGCCCCTATGGTGGCTTTGGACTTGTTTGCCTGGACATTTACTTGAAGCCAGTCATCAAAGTAGAAACTTGAGTTGCACTGGAATTACTTGGGTTTCAGATCAATATCAATATCAATCTCGTTAGATATGCAACATCCAATTTGATTCAAGTTGTTCAAACGATGGAAGGCTCATGATGGCTTATGGTACATGGAGATGATTCCTCAAGTTCTTATCAAAAATAAAATCATTGTGGAAGTTTTGCGGTTGGATTGTGACTCATTCGTTGCGTGATATTTTCAATGTAACACATGGGAAAAGAGGAACATTTTAGGAAGAGTGGACGATATATGTATTTCTTTTTTGCTTCATACTATAGTAGCCAGAATTGATGAAGCTTATTATTTACAAGATGATATACTGACATATTCCTTAATTAATGTACTGGCATGTTCCTTAATACTAGAGGAAGCATGTTTATTGCGTTACAGCTTCTGCTAGTCTGATGTTGATAGGGAACTAGTTGTCAAATGACAATTCTCTAAATTTTGTGTTCTGATTGTCCTGTTATTTTTGGTTCAAAGGTGTGTTGTTTCCTGTTACCAATATATATTTGCTTGATTTCATAGGATGAATGACTTGTTACACATGAAAATGTGTTTAAGTACCTTCTTTTTTTGTTTTTCCCTTTTTATAGATAAAGTCAGTGAAAGTCAGCAACATCTCTTTAGATGCAACGGATCTAGATTTGCATGAGTTTTTCAACTTTTCTGGTGAAATTGAATACATTGAAATGCAGAGGTATATATTTTTTCCCCCTTTATGTATTTAATATCCTTTCTCTTCCATCTAATGAGGAGATTAAAGGGTAGTTACTGTCTTTTAGACAGCAAATAGGTTTATGGTATAGTTGTTTATTTTCTCTTTAATTTTCTAGAATATGTAAATAATTATAAATCTCATCTTTCAGTGGAAATGAGAGTTCCAAAATTGCTTTCGTTACCTTTAAGAATTCAGAAGGGGCAGAAACTGCAGTTCTTCTTACGGTAAATTCATTTTTAAGTGCATTTCTGTCCAATTTTGTTGGTATTGTGTGATTCCACAATCCTAGTGTCTTATTAATTGATGCAACACGAGTATTTTTGTAAAGGATTAAGCACATTGACATTTAAGTTTCTGTCCAAAACTATGTCTGCTATCCGTTTGAGTTATGTTGTTCATCAATTTAACTTCCTATGTGTTGGATTACTATTGGATGGCTTCTGGTCTTGTTAGAAGTCCATTGTACTTTTTTGCCCCTTTTAGACATTCAAATATTTTCTTGAATTTCTGCATCCGTTCCATATTATCCTTAAGAACTAAATGTGATGCAACATCAACATGATCTATTGTGTGTGATAAGATGACTGTTGAGCAATCTGACTATAATAACTGCCTACTGCACACCACGACTACAGACTACAGTTAACTTTTGTTTTTGAAACAACTAAAGCTTATCGGGGCATTGCCATAGTGATTAATAAAATCTATGCTTAATTTGGCCCTTTTTAGATATTCTTGTTGCCATTAAGTATAGGTAATATAAACGCAATTTTATTTTTTTTTCCCTAATTTGTTTTATCATGATGAATCTATCTGGTTCTCCAGGGAGCAATGTTGGCTGGACAACGTATTTCCATAGATTGGGCTCCGGATTATGCCCTGCCTGCGTCTGTCACATCTGCTATACAAACTGTAGTTTTTTATCCTATTGTATAATTATACATGCTATTGCTAATTTTATTAGACAATTTAAGTTTAAATGATTAATCTGATCAGGCAGCAGAGAACAGCAACGCTGAGAGGTCTGAATCTGGTTTCAGAAGGGCAGAGGATGTTGTTAGCAGCATGCTAGCTAAGGGCTTCATTTTGGGCAAAGACGCACTAAATCATGCCAAGGCACTTGATGAGAAGCACCAGTTTACTTCTACAGCCGCAGCAAAAGTTGTTTCATTGGACCAAAAGATTGGTTTTTCTGAGAAACTTAGTATTGGTACAACCTTGGTGAATGACAAAGTAAAAGAAATGGATCAGAAATATCAAGTTTCTGAGAAGACTAAATCTGCATTATCAGCTGCTGAGCAGTCTGTCAGTAATGCTGGATCTGCCATAATGAAAAACCGCTATGTCTTCACCAGCGCTACGTGGGTCACCGGCGCATTTAATAGGGTAGCTAAGGCTGCTGAGGAGGTGGGGCAGAAAACTAGGGAGAAAGTTATGGCAGAAGATCAAGGAAGAGTCGCTCAAACTCAGACCACCAAGTCTGAATCTCAACAGCCTCCTCAAACTTAATCAAAGGTTTGTGTGTACATATTTATGTCTGAGTTATAACCTATAAATATAGCATCAGGTCTAAGAAGAGTTCGATGGTATATCTAGAATACCTATTGAAAATAACGCACACTACAAAATGCAGTTAAATATATGTCCTGCCATTGTCTAATATAGTTGGTATGCATGTAACCTCTGTCATCACATTTGTTTGTATTTGAATAAATGTTACTTTTCTTCTCAAAACAGATAAGAGCTCTTGCAATGCCATTGTCATATGAAGGTTTAGTTTCTAAACCAAGGTGCACATGTCAAATTTTCAGGATAATCACGATGACATGGCCCGTTTAAAATGAAACCGAGTTTCATGTATACCCTACTGATAAGGAAGTTAGGCATAAGATCAATTTATGTGGAATAATTTAAATTTCTATTTACCGTCATACTTGTTTAGAGACAAAAGTTCAGGTTGGAAAGGTCACTTCAAAATTAATAAACATGAGCTCATTATTGTTCCTAGTCATGGAAATTATGGCATACGAAGGTGCATCGATAGAAATGAAACCATTTATATTGCAAGCCATGTATTGGCATTAATAAGAAAAATGTGAAATTCAGGGAATTCAAAAATCATTTTGAGCCATTTCAAATCAGCTCTCCACCCCACGGGAGTTTGGATCCCCTAATGTATTGGAGGGGATTTTTTCTTATATTTTTTTAAAAAAATATTTTTATAAATAAATATATGGTAATATTTTAAATTTTTTAATGAAAAAAATATCTAATTAAAGAAAGAAAAAGACTAAATTATTTTTAACATCTCACATTTTACTCTATATATCTTAAAGTCTATTATTTTTTTTAAAACTCAATTGGATCATTTTAATTTTAAATGTAAAGTTATTGACTTATCATAATATAAGTTTTCAAAATATATTGTATGTATTCGTTACTAGTGAGGCTATGTAGACCAAGCCTACACTACAACGGTATTGATTTTCAATTAATTTTTAAATGTATAATTCAACTAATAAATTATAAAAATGAAAATCTAGAGATGCTTAAAATTTTACCTCTCAAGAGTTGATTAAGTTTTTTTTTTTCTTGCTAGTAGTGTATTTTAGAATTTTCACCACCTTTTTATAATTCCAACCAGTAAATTATTAATACAAATTTTGTCATGATGTATTCAAAAATAATAGAATCAACTATTTTAAGAGCTCAATATTTTTCAAATCAAATTACCGCATCTCCTATATACAATGATTTGTGAAATTGTTACAACCATCATAACTTGGGTAATTAAAAATAACTCAAATAAGAAACCTTGTGAAGTGAGGATATGGCAAACTAAACACAACATTAATGTTTGACTTACAATCCTCTATGAAAAACTAAGTTCCTTCAGTAAAAAAATTACTTTTTCAAGGCAAAACAGCTATTCATATGGTTACATTATTTGAGCATGTGCACATAGTGAAAGAGTTGACAACATAAGTCTCACCTAAACACTTAAAAGTTGTTATACATTAAGCAATACACTACTTTTAATTGCTATAGTCATTGGAGTTACTCAAGTTGCAAAATGTCTAGTAAATAAAAATACCAACATACTTGGCATTTCAAACCAATATCCAAACTTCTTGTTGCAATAGCTTTTCTTCATGGTCATAAAGAAATGGGACAATATCTTTATTTTATCACGCTATTAAAATACCTCAAACTAAATAAAGGAACTCTAAGTCCTCTGCTTTTCCATTATTGTTTGCAAATACAATATCTTGGTACATAATAGTAAAGCTAGCTAGTCCTGAAATTATATCATGAAAAACATTACGCTGAAAACATACCAACCCATTCTAAAGCTAACTAGCTAGTTTCAACATCACATATCAAGACACTGCTTGCAAAAAAACAAGAGAAAAATAAAAGGCCTAAAATGCCTTTATCTAGTTTGACGTATTCCAATAGAGTAATAAAATAAAGATATCGTCCCATTTCTTGGTGACCATAAAAAAAAGCTCATGCAACAAGCAGTTTGAATACCAAGTATGTTGGTATTTTTAATCACCAAGCATTTTGCAACTTGAGTGACTCCAATGATTACAGATATTAAAAGTAGTCTATTGCCTAATGTAACAACTTTCAAGTGTTTAGGTGAAATTTATGTTACTAACTCCTTCACAATGTGCACATATCCAAATAATGCAACCACATGAAGAGTTGTTTTGCTTTGAAGAAGTAAGTTTTGCAGTCAAAGCACTTGGGTTATCATTAAAAAAATGATTTTGAATCAGTCCAGTTGTCAGCATATCCTCTTGCATAGAATCACCACGTCAAATTTCTGCCATCACAGTAATCAGCAATTAATGTATCAACAACAAACATACAAGAAGAAAAAAATAGAAACTTACATATTAAAATGCAAATAATTCCCTAAATTTTCAAAACTGAAAAATAAGTCCATTCACTCTTATAATCCAAAAAATATGTAATTCTATTTATTTAATTTATAGCGATTTGGTGCAGACTTATGGAGCGAAATTTTTAAAAAAGTATTTTGGTAAACATATTGACATTAGGGATAGCTAGGAACTTCTTGTCATGAACTCATCCATCACAAAATATATATATACCAAAGATAGAGACAAAAGATTGTATGAATTAAGCTGCAAAATAAGGCACCATTTGTTGCAAGTAAAAAAATATACTAATGATGTATAATTTTTGTTTTCCATATCCTCACTTTACCAGATTTTTTGTTTGAGTTATTTTTAAGGTACCCAACTTATGAAGGGTGTAATAATTACGAATATTATTGTATGTAGGAGATAGGGTAAATATATTGAAAAATATCACATCTCAAAATAGTGGAATTCTATTATTGTTAAATGCATCTTGACAAGATTCACAAAAATAATTCACTGGTTGAAACTAAAAAAGTTTTTAAAGCGAACATTTTAAAATACACTACTAGCAAAATTGTTTAATCAACTCTCAAGAGGTAAAGTTCTAACGTTTGAAGCCTCTCCAAATTTTCACCATTATAGTTCATTGGTTCAATTATAAAATTAAAAATTAAGTGAAAATCAATCCCGTTTTGTGTAGGCTTAATCTACATAGCTCACTAGGAATAAATATTTATCACATAGTTTGACGACCAATACTCTATTGGTTGGCAACTTAGCATTCAAAACTAAGTGACCCAAAAGAACATCTTAATTCCAAAGTGAGCTTACCTTAAGAAGCTGCAAATTGAAGATTGAAGGTGTGGATATCATACTTTGCAAGCTCACACCCAGATGCTCCAATTTTGACCTCACCCATGGCCAAAAATTTGAGGGAGGAGTGAAGCTGCAATTTTGAACATCAATGAGGAAAGAAAATGATGAAAATGGGAGGAAGAAGAGATGAAGAGGTGAGAAAAATGAGAAATGGAAAAAGGAACCCACCTTGTTGGCTTTCTCTGTCTCAGTCACCCCAGCATGAAGAGTAGAAGGTGAAGGGATGCAGGTTCAGCAGCCAGCCACTTCCGTTAATAGATGATCAGGAGATATGACTTGGAAAAGAGTAAAAAATGGAGATGGAATATTGGAATGCAGTAAATTATGAAGCTCCTCGTGCACACTATAGGACTGAAAAAATAAAGTCAAAACAGGAGATGGGATATTGGCATGCAGTGAATTATGAAGATAATGAATGAGGGAAGCTAAGGGTAATTTGAAAAAAAACGAAAAAGGAAAAAGTGAAGGTGATATGGAATATAAGGAAGAAAATAGAAAAAGCAGAAAGAAAAGAAAAGAGAAGGAAAAGAGGAGGGGGAGGGGGGGGGGGGGGGAATTACGGGTGCTAGTTTAATGAGTTTAAGTTAAAATGTCAAACGATAAAAAAACACACATTTATGAGTTTAGTGGATTCAAAATTTAAAGCAATATGATGGCATAATATCAAAACCTAAATACGATATACGTAGACTTTTTAAAAAATTGAGGGGATATCTGCCCATCCTCAAATCAAAGATCAGTAATATTCATACACAAGCAGTTACAACTGTATAACGCATGCCATTAGAATGTTAGATTTTTTTATTGTTAATCAAATTATAGCGTCATGCAAGACACAATTAACCTAATTTTATTTTGGCAGGCAGAGATGCAAATGCAGCACTGCACAGAGTTATGAAACAATATATATTAAAAATGACTGGTAGTGATAGAGGAGATAAATTTAGATATTGTTGATAATTTAATTTTGTGAATCAACCAAAAAAGTAAAATGGGGAAACTATACTCTATTCCCACCCAAAGTTTGGACTAAAATAACGTCAAATTCTAGTGAAAATTAATAACAAGAACCATATAATTTTGACTATAAAGACAATGCTCAGCTTAGCCCATCGTTTCAAATATTTTATTCCCAATTTTAAAAATTAACTGAGATTTGACATTTTTATTGCAGTCTGAAGTTAAGGGACTACTTTGTTATGTTTTAAAGTTGATGTACTAATTTTGTCTTGGTTTAGCACGGTAAAATGTAGTTTCCTCAAATATAAAAGATCAAAATGATCAACCACATGAATAAGGGAATTAACCCACCATTAAAAAAATTATTAGTATGCATCTTTGGACACAAAACCTGTTGCAACAATATATCCTAATTTCTAAAACAATCCTCTCAGAAAGAAAAAGAAAAGAGAAATTGACATGCATATATTATCTCGAAGCTACATAAAAATCATGAAGCCTCAATTCTTGAACATTCCTCCAGGACTAATATCTAATTTTATAGTTTCGAGGAAACAACCAAATAAAGCAATGAAATTCAAATGATGAGACAAATTGACAGAACCTGAGGGAACTATTTTCCTTTGAATCTCAGTGATACACAAAGGTAAAGGTTGAAAAGGAAATAAACATAAAGATGTACCTATAGTTCTCTTTCTGAAGTTGCATCAGGTTCATTCTGGAGTAGTTTCTTTATGAGAAATTCTATCCCAGTTTCTTGTCCAATCTGTGAGTTCAGAGAGTTTAGACTCTGCTGAGGATTGTGTCAAGGAGCAGAGGACGTAATCATTGAGACATAAGGAATGATATGAAGGAAAATTGAATATTTATGTACTCAAATGATTGAAAACAGTTTAAGGTACCAAATCGATGTTCACGTTCTTTCAGAGATAAACTTATCACTTTATTCTTTTATCAATTTTGGCGATAAAAATGAACAAACCATTGAGGACCACAAATGTATATGAAAAAAATTAGTGCCTTCATATTTATGAGTAAATACACTTTTATTTTTCAAAAGGAAAACCACTGTGTGTTTATCCTAAAAATCAATATTAAAAAAATTAAACAACTATTCATTAATTAAAATTTTCCATTTTACAGGTTAAGTAATAAAAATATCAAAATTTCCACAACCCTGTGATACTATGTGGGCGCAGCTGTCCATGCTACAGACTTCAAAAGTTATAAACCCTTAAAACTTGGGATACATAAGGTTAGTTTATTTTATATGCATATGCAAAAATGAGATAAAGTATAAGCCAAACAACAAATCATTTTCTATAACAAACTAGTTTTAGGAGTGAGACAAGGAAAAATGTACCAAAAGTCTTTTAAAATATATGTATATCAGTATAGATAACATTTTTTTAAAAATAAAATAACACAGTTGCATATTGAGATAGAATGAAGATATAATGGCTGAAATGCTCATCATCCACAACGAAAAGCTTATCAGGATGGCAAGTTTTGTATGCACAAAGACAATGTTTTTGTTATGTAATACAGGCCCAATTAGTAAGACCATCTACAATGTCAAAAATATTGTCCTTAGCTAGAAGACCAAGGAACAACTATCATCAATAGCATTGAACCATCAACTTAGATGTAGATTTCATGGCCACTCGATGCTTTGAAGCCCTAGGATATTTGCATCCAGAACTCTTAATAGTTATCTAAATTGCATTGCCCTGGGCTAAATATTCAGTAGAGCAGCGTTAAATGCCACTTGATAGGATTTAAGCTTAACACTGGTTCCTTGTTCTGTTTTTCTTTTAATTTTGACAGGTGAAGGAACAAAGCCACGTTTCAGGGATTTCTTGCAGGATCTTTGTTGGATCCTACAGATTATAATTTGAGGTCCTAGAGGAACTTCAGGTCAAGATGATAATATGATATATTGTAAGAACTGGATCTATTAAAAATAAACTCTATTTATTTTCAAAGATCAGGTTTTTTTTTTTTTTTGGGTTTACAGGATCTGGTTAATATAGTTAACTTGGAAAGCCTATATCATGAATCAAAACACACAAGTCCACAAATATTCCCTTCCCACAGTTTGTTCCTCAAAGAAAGGAAAAATTAAAAATAAGAGGGCAGGAGGAAGTGAAAGATAGCAGTACCTATAAATAAATCTTTGAGCTTTTATCATATCGTCAAGAATGTCACTGTCACCTTCTGCTTGTTAGCTACAACAAGATGGATTGAATGATTCAGTATAAATGTCCCCTCCTGCTGTAAAAAATGTTTCAAAATGCTACAGAATGAGGAAAACTTAAGGATATTGGTGTTGCAATCTTAAATCATAATATTTTTTTACAGCAAATAAAGTTGAAGAAAATATACAAGGATAATTTTTGGGTACAGGTTGGACTGCCATGCATAAGATTGTTACAGGAAGAAGATAGGATTTTACCACCCAAGGAAAAGGAAAAGAAACAAAACAGTGACATACTAATATTATGTCAAACTCAAATTAGAAAACCAAAACCAGAAAACAAAGGCACATCATAAAATCAGTAAAACAATATCAGTAGAAAATTTTGAAGTCAATTATGCCCAACAAATAAATAATTAAATAAATATATAAAGTTTTCATGAAGGTATAGCTCAAGCGGCCAAGAATTGCAGCTATCCACAAGAAGATTTGGTTCCCCTATATGCCATGGCAAAATTTTAAAATAACATCTCATCCTGTTGTTATTTATTTCCAAAATTGAAACTGCAAAATCCATAATTAGAAAATATAAGGATTTGACTACTAGTGAAGATTAAAAATGAACCATTAGAACATGAGAAAATGCACAAAAAAGGTAAAGAATTTAGGAGCAAGAAGCTTACTCAACCTATCAAATACATTCAAGAGCACAAAAGCTGCTTCTACAGGCTTCATTGTTTATAAACAAGAGCTTATTGTCCATTTAGTACCAGGCCTCGGTGATGGTTATATATTCTCTCTATGTATCTTTCATAGGATGGACTAGCACACCACCACTGCTACCAATAGTCACCGCAAGAGCAGAGCCCATCTTGAAAATGATGGTATCGTATAGGGTCCCTTATGACAATATGCCGCTGCTCTAACTTTGCTAGAAGCTTTGCAAATAAATGACAATCTCCACATATCCTTAGGTTCTTCCCTATTCTAATAGTTTTCTCCCTTGGATAGTTCATGATACCAAAGACAATTGCCAATTTCTCACTGTGGTATCGAAGGGAGTCTTCTCCCTGTTCCCCTTCAAGATCTTGCAAGACAAAATTTGTGTCAGGAACATAGCCAATGCTAATAAGTCGAGAAATAAGCTCATTCAACTGTCTATTGATCTCATGTATTTGAGGGTGTGATTTATCTCCCAAAATAAAAGCATGTATCTGCTTATTGACATCAATCCAGCTACATCCAGGTTCTTTCCTCACGCCTCTTACTCTCATTGTCCTCCTAACTTCTGCAACATCATCCCACCTTTTTGAATTTGCATAAATGTTAGACAGCAGTACATAGGCTCCTGTATCCAGCGCATCCAGCTTTAAAATTTCTTTGGCAGCAAATATGGCTAAATCCACATTGCGATGGACCCTGCATGCATCAAGCAAAGTCCTCCACATCACAGCATCTGGCTTGCAATTCATTTCATGAATTAACTTAACTGCATCATTAAGCCTCCCAGCTCTTCCAAGAAGGTCAAGTATGCAACCATAGTGTTCTCTTCCAGGATCAATCCCATAAAGGTTCTTCATAGATCGAAAGTAGTACAAACCTTCATTTACAAGCCCTGCATGACTACATGCAAACAGAACCCCAACAAGTGTAATATGGTTTGGTTTTGGGCCAAAGGTTTTCATGGTCTCAAATAAATTAAGCGCCTCTACACTAAAACCATTTTGGGCTAACCCAGCAATCATGGTACTCCAAGAGATTACATCCTTCCTAACCATCCCATTAAAAATTGACTTTGCATCTTCCAAACTACCACCCTTACAGTACATATCCAAAAGTGCATTGTTGAGGATCAGATCTTGGTCAAACTTCAGCACATGAACATGGACCTGCCTTCCTAATTCTAGCAATGACAAACTAGTACACGCTCTTAAAGCACTCGTCAGCGTTGACTGATCAGAAAGAAAACCAGCTCTCCTCATGCTTTTATAAAGGTACAAAGCCTCATCGCCATCACTCTGCTGAGCAAAAGCCCCAATGATGGAGTTCCAAACAACAGAGTCTCCAGTCACCATCTCATGAAAAACATTTAATGCTTCATGCAACTCGCCCAATTTTGAGTAAATATCAATAAGAGCACTCCGGACAAACACATCAGACTCCAATCCTACTTTTATTATACTAGAATGAAGTTGCTTGATATCAGATAACCTTTCACAAGCTCTCAAAACAGAAGAGTAAGTGAACATGTTAGGCACGACTCCTTCTCTAACCATAAGTTTCAAAAAATTCAACGCCTTGTCATTGAGCTTAGAATTAGAGTAAGCGGATATCATAGTTGTCCATGAAACGACATTTCTTTCGGGCATTTCTTCGAACAGTACCCGTGCTTCTTCCAAGAGATTGAATTTCACATACATGTTGATCAGGGTATTGATTAAGAACGTCTTTGGCTCATAACCATTAGAGAAAATGTGCTTATGAACGCACTTACCTTCTCGGACGGCTCCACGAGCCAGACAACACTTAATAAGCTGGGAATAGGTAATAGCATTTGCGCACACTTTGTGGCTTTCCATGGCTTCCAAGGCTTGCATCGCTCTGGAAAGGTCTCCCTTGTAGCAGAAGCTGGTGAAATCATTGAGCAGTGACGAAGACTCTTCAGGCAAACTAGGTGCGGATGCCAGAGATGTGAGACAGTACGAATAAGAAGGTTGTTTCAAGTACAGCAACAACCTGGAAATTGCTCTCATGGGTATATGGATTTCTCTGTGATGCTCTCAATTCTGATTGAAATTGGCTGAAGAATACTTCAATGACATCCAAACCCCCTTCATGAACAAGCAATCTCTGCCCAAAGGAGCGAATGCCGCAAATGCTTTTATAGGGATTGAGTAGAGCCAACGCAAAGTATCTAAAATACTTTTCATTAAATTAATCGACGTCAATAATTTCACTTATTTTATAATTTAACTCCTTTAATTTAAAATAATAAAATACAATTTTTATCCTTTATTCATTAATAAATTTAGAGTTCAACCTATCATTAATTTTCACAATTTAGTCTTTCATTTATAATACTTTTATTTTTAGTTTAAATTTAATAAAAGTTGAAGTATTAAATATACTTATTAGGGGTTAGTATGAGTCAAATTTTTTGTCAACTTAAGATTCGACTTAGTTTTATATGAAGATAATTTTTTGAATTCTAAACCTAGCCCAATCTGGTTAGACTTAGTTATTAATTAGGTCGAGCCAAGTTAAACCGAGTATGGATTGGATCTACTTTTTAAAAAAATAATAAAATATAAATTATTTTGTGAAAATAATTTTTTAAAACAAATAATGAAAAAAAAAGAGTTAAAAGGAAATAAAATAGAATTAAAAAATTTAAAGATTTGGAATGAAAAATAATAAAAATTTGAAAAGAATTAATATTTTAACATTCATTTATAAATAAATTTTATTTTAAATCAAATTAAAAATTAAAAAATTTTAAGAATAAATATCGGTATAGGCTGAGTTAGGTCTTATATCATTTCCAAGACTCAGTCCGAACCGGTAAAATTTGTATTTTTTTTATTTGCTTGGGTCCGGTTATCCTTAATACTCATACTTATATTAGTGAGAAATCAGTTTTAAAAGACTATATTGAGAGTAATTTATAAATGAAAATTTAAATTGAAAACAAAAATCACATCATATTAAGAATCAACAAATAAATAAATGACCAAAATGTGGTATTACTCAATTTAAAAGTATATAATTTTATTCATATAATTTTAATTTTCAATTTTTGTCCTTAAATCAATATGTGTGTATGTTATCATATTTTATTAAAATATTCAATCAATTTAAGTAATCTAAATATTCTCTGCCAAAAATAAATTATATATTTATAATTTTTATCAACTCAAATTGGAGTGATTTTATTTTATTATATGCTTATCAATAAATATGATGTAGATAGTAAAAGTTGATGTGTAATCAACAAATAGGTAAATCGGATTTGGGGTATGTTTGATAGGAGGGAGTAAGGGGTAAGGGTGAGGAAATGGGAGAGAGATAGTTAGGTGAGAGTAGGTTGTCTGGTACATGGGTGTCACCTTACCATAGGAGTCTACTTTCTTATGTGCAGTGGGAGAGTTCATTCCTTCGGTATGGTGAAGGAAACAGTTATGATTCCAGAGAATGGCAGGTAAGATTACAAATATGCCCTTAATTAGCACGGGAGTTTTGGTTTTAGCTATAGAAACGTTGCACTGTTTTTTTCCATGTGCTATAATGTTTCCGATCAGGTGATGGGTTATTGAGGGTTTATATGCCTGCCATTGATGTGGGTTAATATATGAGTTTGAAGTTTTTTTCTCTTTTTCTACATGGTGCAAAGCTTGTATTTTACATGTTCTAGATTTATATGCCATACAACCACCGCAATTTCTTTGATCATATCTATGCCTTTATGAATATCTTCATGTTTATAGATCTAAAGTAAGTAGTTGCTTCAATAGAGATGGTAGATTTTATATCTTGAGTGGGTTCAATTTTCTTTCTAATATCTAAGGCTAAACACAAGTCAAATTGAATTGGGTTTTTAGTTAATTTGAGACATAGTCTGATAAGTAAATCGGGTATTATATTTTGCCTCAAGACCCATACCGACACAAATGGACTCAACAATGATTGAGTTTGTCTAAGTTGATCTAAGTTAACTAGGTTTTGATTTGTTTGAACTAAGAAGAAGAAAATTGAGAGAGTTCATAGAAGGAATATATCAATATATATATATATATATATATATAAAAGAAATCATATTTGATTTTGTGACTCTTTGTGTTCAAATCTATTTTCTTCTAAATCAAATATATTCTTCTCCCTCTATTAATTGTTCATTTTCAATCTATTCCTCTCTGATCTTATTTGCTTCTTCGATTGGTTCATCTTCTTCTCATTTGATATATTATTCTTTTTCCCCTCTGATTCCGATCAATTTTTCTTCTTCTTCACCTTTGATTTGGTCCATTCTTCTTTTTTAATCTATTTTTCTTCATTTTCTTTAGAATGGATTGGATAGAGATGAGAAAGTATGGGGAAAAGAGATGAAGATTAGTAAAAGAATGAGGAAATTTCAAAATTATTTAGATGATACGGTGAAAGGGACGAAGTGACAATGTGAGGGGCAAATTTGCAACCCTTAAGAATAGAGATGATGAAAGGTGAAGTGGATATGATGAGACTCCGCAACTCTTGCACTTCAACAACATGATGGGTGAGGGGTCCTTTTTTACTTACAATATTTAACTAATTGACTAATATGAAAATTAATATATATATATATACACCAGGGTACGAGTATATGGAAAAAATGGGGTATCCTAAGATCTAGCTCAGCCTGGGATACAAACTCGATTAAGTCACTTATTCTTTGACTTCATTTTCGACCCAACCCGATTTAGTCAAGTTGGAGTGGCTTGACTGAGTTGGACGGGCCTTTATTCAGCCCTAATCGTAGATGGTAGATTTTGTGTATAATTTTTTATAAGAAGGGGCATTTTGGTTTTTTTGTTTCATTATCATTCTCATTTTACATTATCTCCACTATACCAAACAAACTTTACTACTTAATTTCTCCTTTTCTATTATTATACTCAAGAACATCCTTCAATTTTATCCGAAATAGATGCTATAAAATTAGTTAATGGGTGCATACATGCATATATAAATTTTTTTAAAAAAATTAAAATGTTTCTACATTTCTTTCAAAACAAAGGCCTTAAATTTTGTAATTTTACATTTATATGATATTTAGTCTATTTATGATTTGACCATAAAATCCGACTTGATGAAAAAAGTGGAGCACCTAATTAATATATAATTAGATTCAGAATCACAAATTTAAATAGTTATTTGTTTACTCCTTTTTTGAAATCAAATATCTACTTTTAATCAGATTGAAATTATTACTTGAGTTATGCCTCTGGAAGACAAATATAAAAAGAACATGTCAACTTAGTAAAAATAATACCTAAATGTTGGAAATTTTCAAATACATGTGTTTTTTGCTGAGATGGCCTACATGTCCGGAAAATTTTTCCCATAATACTATCATTTTTGCTAAGATGATTTTCTATGTTATATCATGTCATAACATTATCCCAATGTATCATTACACACATTTGGAATAATAATAATAATAGTAATAATAATAATAATTCATTGCTAAAGTCTAAAGTAAAACTAAATTAAAAGAAAAAAGAAAAAAAAATTTCATGGCATAATTCGTCAATTTTTTTAATTTATGTTTTAAATATTGATCGAAAGTCATTCTTTTATTATTTTTAATGAATTTTGTAGCTAAAAGTTAGTATGGTAGTCTACGGAACAAAAAATTAAATTCATATGTAAAGGTTGAAAAAGTTATAAGAAAAATCAGTAAGTAAAATTCATAATTTAAAAATAGTACATATATTATTTTTAAAGTAATTATGAAATATTTTCAAATATTAAAAAAGTGGGAAATTATAAAGGACCGGTTAACCATGAAGTCAAAATAATAGTAATTAAACATTTTGTAAAAAATGAAAAAATGAAAAAAAAAATGTCAAGAAACAATTCTTTTTATGAAGATATTAATTTCCTAGAATCATGGTATATTATTTAGTTTCCTAAATCCTAAGAAATTCATTAATCATTTCCTTCTTTAAAAAATTCAACTTATAGGATATATAACACTTACTGCTACAATATTGAATCTCATATCAGTTGCAAGAAGTTTCGAAGTTACAGAGGTAATCTCTTGCATTAGAATGAACATGAAGTTTCTTATTTATTTGTAATTTCTGATTATTTTAATTTTGTTCTAATACACTGAAACACATTTTATAACCAAGTATATATTACGTGCATGACTCCTATTCTGTTAATATGTTTTATAATCAGAAATTAGAACTCTGATGTTACCTAATAATTCGATCCTGTTTTTCTTCTACAATTGAAATTTTTGTTATTTATTTGTAATTTTGATTATAAATTCTTTACAGTCAAATGCACTGAGATGGAGGGAAAAGAGAAAATGAATGAAAAGATGGAATGGACCTTGTACACATTTTCACTCTTTATGTTACACATTTTTGTTAATTATAGAAATACTTTATAATGTTCATATTTTAAAAAATCTCTAGAAACAAGAGAGAGAGCAATAAAACAAATACTGATCATATTTTTAACCCATCATTGATTAAATTCATGAAAAAGTCTACAACCATGAGTTTACAAAGAACATTAAAAACACATGCTTAAAATAATAAAAGAAATAGTAACAAAAGTAGCCTCAATTAGTGGCTTAATTCTTGAGTTACAAATAATTAATGACATCACACTTGAGTACTTTTTTCCCGTTTGTTATCACTTTATTGTGTGTGTGTATATATATATACAAGAGTCTTTTTTATTGATTAGTAAAATATATAAGTATATATATATATATATATATATGCAAGAGTCTTTTTTACTGATTAGTAAAATATATAAGTAAAGTAGGCTTTTTTTAAATGTAGGAGCTTCGTTGATTGACGAGAAATTTTGATAATCAAACCCTTAACTTCTCGTGCGATAACTTTTCACTTTTCTGATATATATATTGAAGTGCGTAAATTTTTTGTAATCAATGAAAAAAATTATGAAATAATTAACTACTTTTTATTTTAGGATTTTTTCGAAGTATGAGATTAAAATTAATGAGAAAATTAATGAATTTTTTTGTTGTCAATAAGAAAAATTATGAAGTAATTAATTGTGAATTCTTCAAAGTCTTAGGAATTTTTAAAGTGAACGAGAAAATTAATGAATTAATTAATTATTTTTTAAATTGAGAATTCTTTGAAGTTTAAACAGTCTTTAAAGTCAACAAAAAAAAATGAATTAACTAATTAATTGTCTCATAAACTTTATTATAAGAGACTATAAATATAACTTCGCATAGTCAAAATTAAAGTAAGAGAAAATAATATATGATTGAATGATTTATTCAACAGTTTAGATCATTCAAAGTTAAAAGCATAAAAGAAAGAGCAATGATGAGAGTTGTTTCGTATGTCAAAAACGATCTTTTATGATAGTGTCTCTTAATTAACCTACTCTTTGTGTGATAACTCTTCACATCAATGAACATATTCTTCGTGTAATGACTTTTCACCTTTCTAATATATTTATTGAGAATTTTTTAAAATGCATAAATTCTGTAGGAAATAAGAACTAAAATGAAAAAGAAAAAAAGAACTTAGTTTGAGTTGTGTAAAAAATACACAATCCTTAAAGAATATTTCACCAAACGCGAATTTCTCTCAAGATAAAATAGACTTTTTTGAGAAATAACTCAAGAATATAAACTAGCAAGGGATGAATTTGTTTAGTGCAATGTAACCTAGACAGGTGAGCTATATTTATAAGGGTTTGGAAACAAGTGGCTAATTATTTTAGGCGATGTGAGACTTAAGAAATAATAGGCAAGTCACAATTTAGCAATGTGGGACTAATTATGTTGAAATAAAACTCATGCACCCAACAATCCTTCACATATTTCAAAATAAACCATATGAAAAGAAAATTTTAAGTTATAAGAAAGGTTTTTGAGTTACATACATGAGTATAATTGTTTCGAATATGGTGTCTTTTGAACTATAAACTAAACCTAGATAGATAAAACTTAACTTGCAGAGTTATAGTGAAGTTTATCACTTCTATGAATAAAAAACTCTTGATTACAAGTTAGAGATCTTATTAAACATATTACACCCCCACAATTCTTGCTGATAACACTGTTTTATGCTAATAGGCCATGAGCACTTGGTAATCCATGAATGCTTTAAAGGTTTCGCCACGATCTCATACGAGTAACCTCACTCTACACTTATATAAGTGATTTCATCAAGTGTATGTAATGAATACACAAATCATAAGGGCTATGAAAATCATTAAGAATTTTGTGCTTATCCTCTCTATCAATGCATTCTAACACTTTCTCACACCTTAAGAAGGGACAATAATTATTAGTGCTAGTGGAAAGCACAAGTGACTTGTTATTATCCATATAAACTTTTTTCAAAGGATGTCTAATCATAGTGATTGGGTTACCATCATATTAATTTCAAATTAGCTTAAGTCACATTCTTCTCGATATGTCAAGGGTTAATTTTCTTCTTAAAGGTTTTATCAAAGGATCAACCAAATTCATTTATGACCTCACATAATTGATCGATATAACATCATCACTTAGTAGTTACTTAACCAAATCATGTCTTAAACATATATGTCTACTTTGGCCATTGAAAGTTATATTCTTTACAATGGCTATTACTGCTTGATTATCACAATACATAGACGAGTTAGCTTCATTTCCAATGAAATATTAGCTAAGAAGTTTCTCAACCATTTAACCTCATTACCAGCTAATTCTAGAGCAATGAACTGATTCAATAGTGGACCTTGCAATGATAGTTTATTTGGTTTATCTCTAAGTTATTGCATAACCAGTAAGAGTGAATATATAACTACTAGTGTATTTTGTCTCATCTGAATCTAAAATCTAGTTAGCATTATTGTATTTTTTTTATACAACATGAAATTCACTATACTTAATACCATAATTTATGGTACCTCTCAAATATCTCATTAATTTAACCAATACAGCCCAATGATCACTAATTGGGCTATGAGTATATCTACTCAATCTACCCAATGCATATACTATATCAGGTAAGTGAAGTTCATTAAATATAACAAACTCTCAATAATTTATACATACTTAGATTGAGCAATAAGTTCATCTCTTTTTCTGTAGTTAAGTGTTAGGATCAAAAGGAGTATACATTGGTTTGTCATCATAATGACCAAACTTCTTAAAAAGTTTCTCAATATATTGTTCTTGTGATAGTAATATAACATCACCATTTCTAACGATCTTAACACCTAAAATTACTCTGGGTTCACTTATGTCTTTTATATCAAAATTAGATGCAAGAAACAATTTTGTTTTATGCATAATATTTGCACTAATACCAAAGATCAATATGTCATCTACATACTGACTAATAATTACATAATCACCATTTTCAACTTTTGTATACACACACTAGTTAACTTTAACAGAAGAAAAGCCATCATAGACTAAACTTCATTTAATTTCTCATGTTATTGTTTTGGTGCTGGTTTCAATTCATATAAAGATTTGAGAAGTTTGTAAACTTTATTCTCTTATCCTAAGACAACATATCCCTTAGGTTGTACTATATAAATTTCTTCTTCTAAATCACCATTTAGAAAAGATATTAACATCCATTTGATGAATAAAAGTTTATAGGTCGAGGCTAAAGCTATTAAAACTTTAATAAAAGAAATTCTTGTAACAGGAACAAAAGTATTAAAATAATCAACATTTTGTTTTTAAGTAAAACCTTTTGCCACTAATCTTGCTTTATATTTATCAATTGATCCATCATGATTGTATTTCTTTTTGAAAATCCATTTACTACATATAGTTTTTGCTCTTTGTGGTAAATATACTAAAATCCATGTTTAAATTTATAGTAACTAAACCAATTTCAACTTTAGTTGCATTTTTCCAAAGTTGTGCATCAATGATGCAATTAGGGTTGCACAAGGGCTGGCCCAAGCCGGGCCACTAGTAGACCCGAGGCTCGGCCATTATATCAAATTGAAAAACAAGCCCCAGCCCGGTGGCCCGGTGATATTACTGGGCCAGGTTAGTATGGCTGAGCTGGGCCGGGTTTGCGCATACTGTTATGCACTAGAAAATAGTTGGAGATAATACGTGTGTAAATAAATGACCAAGAAAAAAATACGTGTGTAAATAGAAGTCTCATTTTCATTCCTTCCAAACACACTTTTAATATCTAACTTTTATATAATTAGGCCCTCATTCAAAAAAACATGCTAAAGGCTAAAGTGATTTTCAGAATAAACCTGGCGACTTAGCCTCATTACAAGGACTGTTCTCCTATGCTTCTCAATATAATTGGATCTATAGATCTTTCCTGTCTCTGTTTCATGAGCAACCTCTTCCTACATTACCAAGAAATACACAACAAACATCTTTTATTAGAAGGTAAAACCACATCGTAAAGTTCAACCCAAGTTTAGAGCACTTGCAAGTAACAAACAATCCAAGTGAGTCACTAATCAACTGGATAAAGTGAATTTATTTAATCAAAATTGAGCACTAGATATTAACAGAATTTGTTGATGTCTATTTAGGTATATTATTGATCAGATTTAATAGACAACAGATGGCAAAGAGATCTGACTGAGCACTTTAGAGTTCAGCTGAGCTCAGCCCAGACTCAGCTCTTAAAGAAGAAGCAGGAACAGAGAGAAGAGAGGGAGATCAAATACACAGTCTAAGCACTTTAACCTAGTTCTATAGAAAAACCTTAAAGTAAACCTAGCAATAGCATCCAGTAACATCCTAGTTGTAGCCATGCATTATGTCATTGTGAAGAATTATATTATAAAAATTAAAGACAAGCAGTTACTCACCCATCAGATCTCTTCTGGTTTAATAATAGCTCTCAATTTTAAGGTCTGCTGCAACATTTTTGTTGCCTTCTTGACATTCCAATGTCTTGCACTTAAATGCCTTGAGATGGACACATCAGAACAATAAATAGATACCTTACCTAATAATGGTCCTATCAAATGTCTTACCTCATTAATTTGGAAAGAAGCAAAATATTGTGGACTGAGATGCTTCTTTACTCAGAAGTTAGAATATTACAGTTTGATATTTTCAATTCTCATACTTTGAAGCATAGTATAGTTATATGCATCTTTAAGGATCTACTAAAAGAGCAAACTAATTGGACATACCTTTGCCTGTTGCTTTTGTAATGTTAACCCTTTTTTAGGGTCATTGGAGGCAGTTTTGTTTAGATCCATACTTATGGTGTCAGAGAAGAGAATCACTACTAATCAACAATGAAAACTACAAAAATCAATATCAATATATTGCAGTTCGAGTAATTACAGCATTACAACAAGTAATAGTTACATGGTGCTTCATTTTTATCCAATAGCTATATATGCAGACAGGCTGCAAGTCTTATATAATAAGTCATTTACAAGTCAAAAAACACCTAAGTTGAGCATCAACAAAATTTAAATCCCTTACCCAGTTGCCAACACTAAATACATTTGGATGGAAGATTTTTAAGTATTACTTAAAACTCAAACCAAGAATGGTGGCTAGTTAAAGTAATAAAATCATTCATACATAACTCAATAAGGCTCTCATATATGAGATTTCAACTTTTTGCCTTAATTAGGGTGTTTCTGACAATACATACACCTAACAGATTACAACAAGCTTCACAGTATCAAACTAGTGTTGGACACCTTTTGTTGGAATATTTCAAAGGTTTTGATACTAAGTTTCACTCTTTTAATACCTAGCTAAATTTAAGACGCTTAATTGCCAACTCCAGAGAGAAATGTGATTATTGAAAAGGTATGGGTTTGACACATTAAAAATGATTTACTTGGCTATGATAAATTGGCCCTTAGAGCCAAATAAGTTAAATGATGACTCAAAAGTCTACATAGCAATTATCTTGAATTGAGCCTTTGAATAAGGTGTGAACGTTTGATGCTGCACCCATACCTCATTTTGTACATAAATCACAACTGCATCCTACAAGCCAGATCAATCAATGCTTGACACTTATAAATTTGACTACAGATCAGCACAACCTTATGATCGATAGAGGAAGACATACCATATCAAATTAAAACTCAACAAAAATTTTATATCAACATATGTACTGCATGTCATATCCAATTTAAACTCATATGTTTCAATGAAAGTAGCTTTGGATAGTAAATAAAGTAATATGGGAAGGTCATAATGTTACATATGTGATGATTAAGGAAAACAGAACTAGATGTATATTATTATTTTACATATGAATGTAAAGAAATGTTTCTTACCATAAATGGAAAAATCCAAGAAATTCCAGATCCACTTTGTTGAGCAGCAATGGTTGTAGGACTACCAAAATAGAGAATCCAAAAGAAACCTTCTGTTAACAATCCCTTCAAATAAAAAATTTTCCAAAATAGAACATTAAAAATTATGTCCATGATTTGTCCATCAAAATCTCCAATCAAATTATTAAGATTTTATGCCATTAGTTATCTTATTTGCCACATTTGATAAAGCTTGGTAGAGACCTATCCAAACTAGAATTGTTGCCAAAGTTGGTAAACATCCTACACATGTAAACAAACAAAATGGTGACATTGTAGTACAAGTAGGAGACTGAATTCCACTGAAGATATTACTTCTCAAGTTAAAAGAAGGACAGTAAGGCAACATGGTTGAATAATACTTAAAAAAGGTCTGTTTCCTTAACAACTGGGACTTCAAGATCTTATTCTTGGACTTATCATCATATATATCCATCACTGACTTATGATATCATTAGAGCCATTAACTTCATAGTTCATATATTAAGGAATTCTATATGGTACTAGAAGACACTACCCAGAATAGTGATTTTTAAGTTTAAAGGCAGCAACACAGAAGAAAACAAGTCTATTATTTTAAGCATGGTAAGCACTTGCAGTAATGCAGGGAAACAAAAAGTTCCAAAATAACTAAGTCAGAATTTCAGTATAGCAAATAAAATATTGAGATTTAAAAAAAGGTGTTTCCCAATATTGTTGCTTTATGGGGTGAGATGCTGAGACATATTATCATTATGTAAAGGCTATATCACAACCAAGCACTACTTTCCATATTATAAGACATAAGGTAAAATTAGTTACAGAACATGTCAAATGAGCAAGATAAGGAAAAAGGGAGGAAAATGGGCACTAGTACATTGATCACCTTCTCACATAAAAGATAATTTTGTATTTGTATAATGGACAACGAAAATTTAGTAAACATGAAAAAGTAGTAAAAATAATTAGAAAGACAAAGGGAAGCAGTGTCATAAAATCCATTGGAGCCACAACCAAAGCAGCAGCAAGAGTATGAAGAAAAGTCCAAGTAGCCCTTCAAACTTCATAAATACCATGCAACAAAAGGAAAAATTGGAATTCATGCGATTATATGGATTTAGCCTAAAAGAGAAAATCATTGAACAAAATTAAAGGAGCATAACAGATGAAGATATAGCTTTTGGAAGTGACTAACATTGTTGGTGTTGTCCACAAGATGTGCGGCCTTACAAGGTTTGAGTATGGACACCAATGGGTAGTGGCATACACACACAAAGAAAACCAAGCCTAAGTTACTGTCATGTCATCAAGTTTATGCCAAAGTGAATTTAAATGTTTAAAGGAAAATCATATCAACTTACTCTAAATTTTGTTAATAAACTAACTTCATTGTCAATAAATAATGATAGGGCAAATAAAGACAACACAACAGTTACCAACGGGAATAACTTAAAAAGTGGCCTTAAAATGTAGCCTTAAAAATGACTGACATCATACCAATAACTGTTCATAACATACATTAAGTGTTCATAAACTGGAAATAAAAAAAACACTAAACTTCAATAACTGTTCATAACATCCCGTGTGTAACACTTGAATCCCTAGAAATATCTGTAGAAATTAAACAAATTGATATTAATTTTTATAACTTGACAGTGAAAAGAGAACTTTAGATATTAACTCACTAAGAGCTTACCAAATGCAGCACTTTCAAATTCTTCAAACTGGTCAAAGTCATGATCATCAAACTTGGAGTCTCGAGGGGTTAGCCAATCCTGGGCACACATAAGTGCCTCAGTCATCCTATGTGACATTGAACTCCTAAACACATCAAGCACTCGTCCACCAATGCTGAATGCTGATTCAGAAGCGACAATAGACACTAGCATGACTAAGACATCATGTGCAAACCAAAAGAGTACTTTATATCCTAATGAATTTTCTTTCCACCATGCCAAGATATCAAATGTAGATTCATCATCAAGTTCAGCTTCCAGATACTTCTCTAACTCTGATTTTTGGTCTACACGAACCTTGACCCTTTTTAAAGACTTCCATTTATCCTGTGGGCTAGATGGGAAAAAGTCTAGATCGTTTAAACCTCTAGACTCTGAAGTGTCTAAAGCCATACTTAAATCTCCAAGAGTTTTAACTGATCCTGGAACAACCGCATCAGAATATTATTCATACAGACGATACAAACTATCTTTGACCTTTTTCTTTATGCTCTCACATATTCAAGATTAGGGTACATGTCTTCAAAGGTGGCATTCACATATGCAAGCTTGTACCTAGGATCCAGTACTACCCCTATTACAAGCAACATGTTAAGGTTTTTTGAGTGACCTCAATATTTTTTGTACTTACTTTTCATAATATGAATCAATTCCCCGATAACTAGATTCTGATGCATAGAACTTGCAAGTAACAAGGTCTGAACATGTGCAATTTCATGGAAGCATGTATTTGTTGTCACATGTAACGATCTAGATAACCTCAACATCATGTCATAAAACACCCTCAGAAACTTCACAAATACAACTGCATTACTCCAATCTAAAGCATTGGGCGGACCTTTTCGACGCATATCCTTTCTAAAGTGAACATTAAACCCCTTATCTTCATCCTCCATTCTATTAAATACCCTCTGGAACTTTAAAGTATGCTCCAACATCAAGTAAGTGGAGTTCCATCTGGTTAGAACATTTAAGCACACCAAAATTTTTTACTCGATTTTTTCAGTTTCCACAAAACTTTTAAATCGTTGCAATCTTACAAGAAAAAACCTAACGTATCTCACTGCATTTTGAATGGTAGCAATAGAGTCGTGCAAATCCTTCAACCCATCATTTACAACTAAATTTAAAATATGAGCACAACACCTTACATGTAAAAAATCTCCCCCACATACCAAGCCATTACAACTTTTCAAACGTTTCTTTAATTAAGTAACTGTTGTGTCATGCGAGCTTGCATTATCAACTGTCATTGTAAACACCTTTTTAATCCCCCACCCAAGCAAACATTTCTCAATGGCTTTTTCTATGGTGTCACCCCTATGGTTTTCAATAGGACAAAAACTTAAGATCCTCTTTTGCAACCTCCAGTGCTTATCAATGAATTGAGTTGTGAGACACATATAGTTGAAGTTTTGCACTGATGTCCAACAATCAGTTGTCAAACAAACATGATTACATGAGTTCTTCAATAAAGCCTTGAGATCTTTACCTTTCTCAAGATAGATTTTGTAACAATCTCTAGCAACAATCATTCTTAAGGGAGGAAGAAATCTAGGTTCAAATTGATTCAATAGACTTCTAAACCCATACCTCTCCACGGCTTGAAATGGCACCTCGTCACATATCACATATTTAGCCACAGCTTTTTGGCACACATCTGCATTATACGTATATAGGACCAATATTCTTGGCTAACATAGGCTAACATAGATTGGGATGCTTCTGACATCTCCCTAGGTGTTTTTAAGGGAGTTCGTGTTATGTTTGTTAGGGTCATAAGCATACGAAGACCCACAGTAATTACAAGTAGCTTGAACCTCCCCATTGGTCTCTTTTAATGGGAACTTTGTAAAATGCTCCCACACACCCAACTTTCGTGGGGTAAGTTTTCTCTTCTCACCTACTACAGTAGACCCTATTGCAGGTGTAGATGTCGGAGCCATGGTATTATCGCTAGGTCTTGTAGCTATCGAGTTTTGGTTGGAAAAAGGTACGTTGCTGTTTGGGATTGGCTTTCTTCTGGGGATTGTTGACTATTAGAATCCATCTATCCAATATCAAGTAAAACAATGGAACATTTAATAGCATATTAAACTGGAACTTTATAGCTTAAGTTTATTACTAAAGCATGTACTGGGGTTTGAAAACAAAAAGAGCCTACCATAGCAAAAAGACTAAAGAAACAAGCTAACCATATCACAACTTTGACCAATATGGAATAATAAACATGTCTGATTCCCTATATATGAGGTAAGGTAAGGTAAGGTAAGATTATAGTAGCAAAGCAGCAATGCTTAAGATTACTTCCATATAGACTTACATGAAAATTACCACTCCATATGGGGTAAGTTACAGTTTATCTCCTCATAGTTCAACCCAAAGTAAGATCCCCTCCCTGTGGTTTGAAATGTCTCATTCAGCTTTCTTGTATTAGCACTTAGATAACCACAAAAATGTCAAAATGATAAATAATTCCATAGCTAAAAGTTTGCTTCACCTATAACTTAAATAGATCCATAGTTTATTAAAGTTATTATTAGAATTAACCTACGATTTCAAAATTGAAGCTGTCCACTCACTCCTAGCAATAACCTAAAACACAATGACAATGTATAAGCTATACAAAACAAACATTTAAGAATTATATTTTTCATCGCTTTAACATTTTCATTATTATTTCTTATAAAAAAAATATGAATGTAAAATATCATCTGATAGTTAAGGTAATTGAACAAACCACAAAGGTGTTGAATGTGACACTTTGAACCAAAAGGAGGTGAATTGAGTTTAGTCCAAAACATAAGAGTGTAAATTATAATTTAACCTCCAAGATATAATGACCTCTATTTTCTATACATCACATTTAAGGTAGAACACCATCATTCTAATGCAACAATTGAGGCTCAATTCTCAATATTTCAAAATATGCAATGTATAACAATACAAGGTATGGTGATAATTCCATACCTCCTTTTTCTTACGCTCATTGTAAATGTCAAAATGTTCTTGACACTTCCTCTTATCTGAATTTAATTCTTCTAGACCTAAAATGTAATAAAAAAGTTAGACAAACTTATACTACGCTAAGAAGCAGAACACCATCATCAGTTTACATTATTCAATTTACATGGCCTACTCATACTTCACAACTCAATGCATTTAATCAAGAAAAATCTATTATAGAGTTCTTTTAAATCATTTCACTAAATATTAGTCATAGATTCATGATTCTATTCAGTTGATGTGCAAGCACCTAAGCTCCAACTAAAACTAGTTGTATCTGCATATTTATGTTTATCTTTTTTTCATGCTCAAATTAAAGATAAGTAAGGCCATTTTGGCATAGTGTCTAGAGTGAAATTAATTACAGAAATCACATAGTCTAAACTTGGAGTATATTACTCCCAATGTAACAACAAGTCAGCAACATAAGTAAGGCCATTTTGGCATAGGTTAACATCTGACTTTTTTTCATTTTTTGGTTCCATAATATATCAAAGAAGGAAAAATGAAACACATAATTAAAGCAAAGCTCCCATTCCTCATAACAAAGAATCAAATATGCATTTAGTAAATTCTTATACTGATTACTGAGTTCTACATAATCATTATGGAACTATTTATACCTAATCATCCAAAATCTCGAACCCAAAACTTTCAAAAACCAAATAATTCGTTAGTTAGTGGTTCTTCTGATTTAACCATATCATTAATAAACCATAAAGTATGAGGTTGAAACAGAATTGAATGGTAAGTAGGAATAAAGTATGTCGGGAAGGAAGAACAAAATCCTACTCATACCTTCACAATAGTGGACTCACCTTTGTGCAATGACAGACAAGCACAAAGAGATAGTGGCGATGAGTTCACAGAGAGACAGTGGCGACGAGTTCATAGAGAGACCGTCGAGAACCGGAGAGGAGAGACAAAGTGATAGAGTCAGTGAGAGTCGAGAATTCGAGACCGAGAGTTAGGTTAGGGCTGCGATTCTGCAAGTGCAACAAGCGAGAGCGAGAGATCAGATCAGATAAATGATATACAAAATCAATTAAAAAATTAAATAATATAAAATTAAAATATGTTTGCTGGGCTGAGTGCATGCCATTTCTATATCGGTCCAAACCTAGCCTGACCTGGCAGACTTTCATTTATTTTTTTTTCCCAGCTTCGACCTAGTGCCTCTAGTCCTCCGACCTAACCCGGCCCAATTAGGCCGGGCCAAGCCCGGTTCACCGGGTTCCAGGTTTTTTGTGCAATCCTAGATGCAATAACCTCAAAATAAGTAGTAGGATCATTTTCCACAAGATAAGTATAAAAATCATCACCAAAGGAAGTTTCCTTCCTTTAGCTTTTGCTTTTTCTCAAACCCTCAGATGAATTCCCAAGGTTTTCTAGTTTAGATACAGATGCCCTTGTATATAAAGGTGCATGAGAAATATTTTCAACTTTTAAAGGAAAAATATGTTCAAAAAATTTTGCATTCTTTTTCTGTACTATAGTATTAGAGTCAAGAACATCACATTTTATGACAGGAAACCTCTATGCAGTACTATTTTCAGCATATCCGACAAACATGCAATCAAAAGTCTTAAAACATATTTTTCTTCCTTTGGGTTAAGTGACATAACCTTTACTAAACACCTTCACATTTTTAAATATTTTAGGTTAGGTGCATATCTTTTCCATAATTCATATGTTGTTTTATCATTTTTCTTATAAGGAATTCTATTTTGTAAATGACGTGCGAATAACAAAGCTTCACTCTAAAAATTATTTAGAGCTAATGAGCTAACTAACATAACATTTATCATTTCTTTTAGGGTCTCATTTTTCCTTTCTGCAACTTTATGAGATTCAGGTGAATAAGGATGAGCAATTTCATGAATTATTTCTTCATTCTCACAATAATCATTAAATAATATGTATTCACCTCATTTATCTGGCCAAACCTTTTTAATCCTTTTATCTAATTGATTTTCTCCTTCAGCTTTATATAAAAAGAATGTGTTAAATGCCTCATCTTTATGTCTAAGTAAATACACCTTAGTGTATCTTGAGAAATCATCTATAAATGTTATATAATAATTTTTTATGACCCCTAGTCATTGTTTGTTTTAAGTCTTTCAAGTTTGCATGAATTAAACTAAGCAATTTGGTTTCTCTTTGCATGTTATAATTGGGCTTCTTAGTTAATTTAAACTTCACACAAGTTTTACGTTTGTTTTAAGTTGTATTACTAATTTTAAAAATTAAACCAAGGTTTTACATTTTCTTAATATAAAAGATACTAAAATGTCCTAGTCTTGCATGCCACATATCAATAGAGTCAACCAAGTAAGCAGAAGAAGATGCATTTTATTTATAACATTGGAAACATTGAGTACAAGGAACCCCTGATTACAACTTTTGCCCACAAAGACATTATTCTTTATCATTACAATCTTACCATATTCAAATGACACTTTAATCCTAGTTTTCCTTAACAAAGCCACATAACTTAAGTGTGCTCTAATGTTAGGCACATGAAAGACATCATTGAGAGCTAAAGTCTTGCCAAATGTGAGCTTGAGAAGAACTTTTCCCTTTCCAAGAACATTAGTAATTCTTGAATCATCAAGATACACATGTTCTTTTCCATCCTCTTCTAATGTGTTTACTTGCACAGATATTCCTAATAGTAAACCCAAAGTCTACTACTCATTCTTTCACATTGGTCACATCGAGAGTCTAAAAAATAACCGTAGCAATAATGTCATCTCCTTAAACCAAATTTGCATCTAGCCTTAGAGGTTTATCATTTCTTACTTTCTTCCTACAATGACGAGCATGATGACCTGACATTCTACCAACAAAACAATTTCCCTTCTTTTTGAAAGTGAGTTTGTTTGCTTAGGCTTATAATCATATTGTTTTATTATCATACCTCTTTTTATAAATCTTTTCTTGCATCAAATTTGCCTTAAAGGTCATTTCCTTTGCCTTTGCAACTTTGAGCTCCTTTCGATCAATATCTTTAATAACCAAGTGGGCGATCAAATCTGTAAGTGATAGCTGCTTGTATTTATGCTTCAATTGTTGTTTGTGCTCATTCCATAATCTAGTAATTTTTCAATAAGTAGGCCAAGAACAAACTCATACGACAAATTGATATTCTCAGTTCGGTATTCATTTATTTGCATCTTTAGGTCCTTATCATCAGTCATTTCCTACTTATATTAGTTGTCGATAATGAACTTTTGCTTCCTAACATCTTTAGCAATGTATTTGAGAATCATTAATTCCTAAATTTTGTTAGCTTCCTTGTACATGCAGTTGACATCAAATAGATCATTAGATCATGTACTAATAACGGTGCCTTTACATACCTTGTTGGCATGTGACCATTCCTCCAATACTTGTGGTTAGTTGTAAGTGAAGGCATGGGCTCAATGAAAGCAGAAGCCATTCCATGCATATCCAAGGTTGAATAAATCCGCTTTTGCCATCTTCGAAAATTTTATCCTCCAAAAACTTCAATTTTTGAAATATTTGGGAAAGGCTTTGCATACCTGACGGTGACACAACTAGGATAGCAGATGCTCCTTGACTAGGAACTATAGCAGTAGATGGTGTGTCGGCATTGGTAAAAGTAATGGTATCGATGCAACTAGGACGACATGCACTTCTTGACTAAGAACTATAGCAGCACATGGTGTGTCAACATTGATAGAAGTAATGGTGGCAATGGGGTTGGCAAATAACTCCATATTCCTTAAGATTGTAGGAAGTAAGGACCAAAACAAAAAATAATCAAGACCAAAATGAAAGAAAAACTTAGTCTGAGTTGTGTAAAAAATACTTTATCCTTAAAGAATATTTCACCAAATGCAAATTTCCCCCAAAATAAAATAGACTTTTCTGATAAGTAACTTAGGAACAAAAACTAATAAGAGAAGAATTTATTTGGTGCAATATAACCTAAATAGGTGAAATATATTTATAACGGCTTGGAAACACGTGACTAATTATTTTAGGCGATGTGGGGCTTAGAAAATAATAGGCAAGTTACAATTGAGCAATGTAGGACTAATTATTTTGAAATAAAACTCACACGCCCAACAAATTCTTCGTAGTCAACAAAAAAATTATAAAGTAATTAATTAATAAATTAATTTACCACATTTTATTTTTGAAAATTTTCAAAGTTTGAGATTTTTTAAAAATTTAATGAGAAAATTAATGAATTTTTCATTGTCAATAAGAAAATTATGAAGTAATAAAATTGTGAATTCTTTGAAGTTTAATGAATTTTTAAAGTGCATGAAAAAATTAATGTATTAATTAGCTGTCTTTTAAATTGGGAATATTTTGAACTTCGAACAATTTTTAAAGTTAATAAAATAAATAAATATTTATTTATTTATTTATTTATTTATTTGTCATCTGAACTTTATAATAATTGACCATAAATATAACTTAGCATAATTCAAAATTAAAGTAAGGAAAAATGATATATATGTAAATGATTTATTCCACATTTTATATTATTCAAAGTCAAAGGCAGAGTTAAGTGTGATTTCATTAGTTTATGATATTTTAAAGTTCTTTAAAAAGAATAATGATGAGAACTGCTTCGTACGTTAAAGAAGATGTTTTATGATGGTGCTTGTCAATGAATCTAATAATTTAAAATGTATCACCATATAATAATATAAATTAATTTTTTCTAAAGGCTAGCTAAAACATAGGCAAATAAAAAGAGTTGACTTTTGTTTGATCGACTTTAATCCAAATTCTAATGACCACTATCTTTAGACTTGGCCTAGAGATCCCACAGAGGTATGAGTATTTGATGTTAAGAAATTTTATGTATATTTAAATGAATGTAACAAGTTATTCTATTTGTTAAATTAAAACAATTTAGTATATATAGTAAAAGAGTTAATTCTTTACAATATGCAAGACTATTTTATTAACTTAAATTTTTGATAAAATCTTTGGCGTATTCATAATTTTGAGTGCACTAGTATACTTATTTATAATATAGGAATATAATTATAATATTATTATTTTTTATATTGATATTATTACAATTATATTCATACATTATATCTTGCTGTACAAAAAATGATACCTAATTTTTTTAGTTATTAGTTCAAAGTTTATTAGAAATTTTATATGATTTACAATTTGAATTTTGCAATTTATAATAAGGCATAGACTTATATTAAGCGGTTATAAGTTTGAGTAGTAGTTTGAAAAAATAAATCAAACTATAGAAATCAAATTAAAAATTAAGAGAAAATATAAGGACCAAATGATGAATTTTTTAAAAAATATTTTTGTTTGGTTTAAGGTTTGATTTTTGTTAAATTACTTTTAGTTTCCAAATCCTTGTTTGCACATAAATTTTAAAAAAATGATTTTGCATTGAATAAACTATATTGATAACAAAACTTGATTTTTATATAAAATTTTTTAAATATAAATTATTGTTATGCAAAATCACATTTGGCTCAAATTAATTTTAAAAATTAAATTAATTTAAAATTACTTTTATGTAACTCAAATCCAAACATTTGTGTTATCAAAAATAAAATAATACTATCTTATATGATACAATAATTTATATAATATCACATCAAATATTATATTATATTATTTTTTATCAAATATTATACAATAAGCAAAACACTAGTTAATTTTACATGACATTGAATCATTTACATATAATTATATCCAATCAACTAAAATTTTATACAATATCACATCAAATATTATATTGTATTAAATTTTTCTCAAATTTTATTCAATTGAATGTTATATGATAAGCCAACCACTAGTTAATTTAATTTGACACTATATCATTTACATATAATTATATCCAGTCAACCAAAATTTTGACTATTTAATAGATTTTACTTCAAGTAAGAGGAGATGACACAGAAAAGTTACGACAAAAGTGGATAATGAGACTGTGGAACATTAATATTGAAAATAAAGTATGAGACCTAATTACATGCAAATAAAGCGCAGGAACTATTTAAATTTGGAGGTAAATTACATGAACAAATAATGTAATTAAACCTGTTTGCAAACGCTCAGACCGATGGATTCATTCCAATTTTTCAGTTTCCATCGTCCTCATCTCCAACTCCTCCTAAACCCTTGTTGCAGGGCGACGGGGGTCTAGTGGGATTTGAGACTCGAGTGAGGTCACGAAGCAACTGGACTGGAGAGAGCACGAAGCAAGTCTCACCCCCACTCTAGTCGAGCGTCTGGAGTATTCGACCACCTCTCTTGTCGGGCATCAGATTTAGGTGAGGATTCGGCTACCACTGTCATAATCTGATATGGTTATTGATATTCAGTCTCCTGGTTTTTGACCCTGTTCTTCATGGGTTTTACTAATTTCTTAAATAGCTTCTATGGCTAAGAGGTCTCAGATTATGTCTTAATTTGATCAATGGTTTAGGTATGCCAAGTTCGTCAAGGATATGATGATGAATAGGAGTTTGGGACTTTTAATATTCTGGGCGATTTGATTGTAATATTGTATTGGTCTCAATTTTCTTTCGACATGGATTTAAAAAGAAGTGCTTTGTAGTAATTGTCCCAAGAACAGGCAATAACATTGTTAAGAACTAGTGCGGCTTTGTCTTTGAACAAGAACAGGTTTTAGGCTGCTAATAAACTAGCATATGGCTGGTTGAGTACAAGAAATATCATGCACTTCCTAGCAAGGCAAACTTTTGCTGTTGACTGAACACGGTTTTTCTAGGGTGTACTTTTCTACAAATGCAGTTATCGGAGTTTGATGCCAAAGATGCTTTTCAGGCCGCTGCCAATTCATCTCGAGAATAAAGTGATGCCAAATCTAGCAAGAAGGTTGAATGGAGTCGAAGCATATTCAATACCTATACTTCTCCGAGTCAGAAAAAAAAAAGCAGCGAACCTGGATGACAGTAACAGTGGATATTGGATACTAAGGGATTAATGAGAATGAGTTTCAACAATGCATCTGCTGCCCATTCCTAGCGCATTGTCCAGGGTCATCACCATCTCCAATCCCGTCCCATCTGCTTACAAGTCTTGCCTTCTTCGATCTTTACCATTTTCTTCGTGTTCTTCATCCTCTTCGACATGGTTTCCCATTCTTCGTGACGCCATTTCCACATCCAACTTGCTGCTTGGAAAGTGTGCACATGCACGTATATTGAAATCGGAGCAATGCCCAGATCGTTTTTTAACTAACAATCTGATCACCATGTATAACAAATGTGGGTCTCTACCATCAGCACGTCGGCTGTTTGATATAACACCTGAAAGAGATCTTGTTACTTGGAATGCCATTCTCAGTGCTTATGCAGATGCTGGATATACTGGGGTTGAAAATATTCAAGAGGGGTTTTACCTTTTCCGCCTTCTTCGTAAATATGTCGTCCTGACTAGCCGTCATACTTTGGCCCCTGTGTTTAAGATGTGTCTGCTTTCAGGTTATGCCTGGGCTTCAGAGGCAGTGCATGGGTATGCTGTTAAGATTGGACTGGAGTGGGATGTATTTGTTGCTGGGGCTCTGGTAAATATATACTCCAAATTTCAAAAAATTAGAGATGCCCGCATCTTGTTTGATGGGATGCCTTTAAGAGATGTTGTATTGTGGAACGTCATGCTGAAAGCATATGTGGAAATGGGTCTTGAGGATGAGGCACTGCTTCTCTTCTCTATGTTTCACCGAAGTGGGCTGCGTCCTGATATTATCAGTGTCCGTACTCTTGTTATGGGCATAAGAAAAACTGAATTTGAATGGCAGTTAAATCAGCTCCAAGCTTATATGACAAAGTTGTTTCCCTGTGATGATGATACTGATGTAATGTTGTGGAACAAGGCATTATCTGACTATTTCCAAGCAGGTGAAGCTTGGGCAGCTATTGATTGCTTTAGGGATATGATTAGATCAAAAATAGAATATGATAGTGTGACATTTGTTGTGATTCTTTCTGTGGTTGCAAGTATAAACTGTCTTGAATTGGGAAAACAGATTAATGGCATTGTTGTGAAATTGGGGTTGGATCAAGTTGTCTCTGTTGCAAATAGTCTTCTCAATATGTACATAAAAGCAGAATCTTTTGACAAAGCTAAAAGATTGTTCAATCAAATGGAAGAAGTGGATTTAATATCATGGAACACAATGATTTCAGGTTGTGCTCTGAGTGGTTTAGAGAACGAGTCTATTGGCTTGTTTATTTATTTATTACGGAGTGGTCTAATGCCAGATCAATTCACCATTACAAGTGTTTTGAGGGCTTGCTCCTCTCTTGAAGAAGGCTTTTATCTTGGCAAACAGATTCATGTTCATTCAATTAAAACTGGTACTATTGTTGATTCATTTGTTTCAACATCTCTGATTGATGTCTATTGTAAGAGTGGAATGATGGAGGAGGCTGAGTTTCTTTTTCAAAATCAAGATGAATTTGATTTGGCAACATGGAATGCCATGATGTTTGGATACATAATGAGCAACAACTATCACAAAGCTTTGAGGCTCTTTACTCTACTACATAAATGTGGAGAAAGGGCAGATCAGATTACTTTGGCTAATGCAGCTAAAGCTGCTGGGTGTTTGGTGGGGTTTGAACAAGGGAATCAAATTCATGCTGTTGTTATAAAAAGGGGGTTCAATTTAGATTTGCATGTCATCTGTGGTATTCTAGGCATGTATCTTAAATGTGGAGAATTGGAATGTGCAGAGAGAGTTTTCAATGAGTTCCCTGTGCCTGATGATGTTGCATGGACTACTATGATTTCAGGATGTGTGGAAAATGGAAACGAAGAACGTGCTATTTTTATATACAATCAGATGAGGCTTGCTGGGTTGCAGCCTGATGAGTATATGTTTGCTAGCCTTGTCAAGGCTAGCTCGCTTTTGACAGCATTGGAACAGGGGAAACAGATTCATGCAAATGTGATAAAGTTAAATTGTGCCTTGGATCCTTATGTCATGACTGCACTTGTTGACATGTATGCCAAGTGTGGGAATATAGAAGATGCCTACGGCTTATTTAGACGAATGAACATGAGGACTATTGCCTTGTGGAATGCAATGCTAGTAGGATTAGCTCAACATGGAAATATTGAAGAAGCCCTCAACCTTTTCAAAGAAATGAGATCCATGGGTGCTATGCCAGATAAAGTTACTTTTATTGGGGTCCTTTCTGCTTGCAGTCATTCTGGTTTAGTGTCTGAAGCCTACAAAGTATTTAATTCCATGCAAAAAGATTATGGCATTGAACCTGAGGTTGAGCATTATTCTTGCCTTGTTGACGCCCTTTGTCGTGCAGGGCTTATTCAAGAAGCTGAAAAGGTAATGCTATCAATGCCCTTCGAGCCATCCGCTTCAATGTACAGAGCTCTACTTAATGCTTGTAGGGTTCAAGGAGACAAAGAGACAGGAAAACGTGTGGCTGAAAAACTTTTTTCAATGGAGCCATCTGATTCAGCAGCTTACGTCCTTTTATCCAATATCTATGCAGCTGCTAACCAATGGGAAAGCGTGACTAGTGCTAGAAATATGATGAAAAGGATAAATGTTAAAAAGGATCCGGGATTTAGTTGGGTAGATGTGAAGAACAAGGTGCATTTATTTGTAGCTAGCGATAGATCACATGAAGAAGCTAATTTGATATATGATATGGTTGAGTATATGATGAAGAAGATCAGAAAAGAAGGATATGTCCCTGCTACAGATTTTGTACTTGTTGATATAGAAGAAGAGGAAAAAGAACGTGCTCTATATTATCATAGTGAGAAGCTAGCAATAGCTTATGGTCTCATAAGCACTGTGCCATCCACCACCATACGGGTAATTAAAAACCTTAGAGTGTGTGGAGATTGCCATAATGCAATCAAATATATATCAAAGGTTTTTCAGCGAGAGGTTGTTGTGAGAGATGCAAATCGATTTCATCATTTTAGAAGTGGGGTTTGCTCTTGTGGTGATTACTGGTGACGATATTCTGTTTTATTTTCTTTTTTTCCTGATGTCACATTTTGAAAACCGACTTGCTCAGGCCTCCTGTCCGACATGCATAGTAGGCACAGAGATGCTTGATATAAGATTAACCATGGATTTTGGGATCATTCCTTCATTCTTTGCTTTGTGATCCAGAGAGGTTGCCCTGAAGTTATACAGGGCAGAGGGCAATTTTAGAAGGCATCACGTATTGCAGTTTCATGGCTGAAAAGGAACAAAGGTCATTGCAGTGTTTATTTTATCAGAATCACTTTACAGATAGTGTAATAATAAGATAGTAAAATTGCTATCCATTTCTATTCTCTTGTTCTCATTCCATCGTATTTGTAATGGGATGAGAATTCTTACAAAATGAGAGAATCCCAATACCTATAGGAATAACATTTTCTCTTATCAAACACAATATAGATACTGTTGGAGATGGCTAAAATCTCTGAATCTAATACCTATTGTTGTTAAACTCGCGAATTTAAATAAACTCGTAAGAGAGAAGTAAACTCGTAATGTAAACTTGTAATGTAAATTTATAAAAATTTGTCTCAATTAATAAATATTTATCAAAATATGTAATTTTATAGTTTAAATATTATTTACATTAAAAAATTATTTAAATGTAATTTAAATTATATTTAATCAAACAAAAGTTATTCATATTTTATAATTTGTAATATTTAATATAAATGTTTTAAGATTGTCATATATAAATAATTATTCAATATAACTAATTAAATAATATTTATTTTATTTTATTTAATAAGTACATATTAAATATAATTTTATTATTTTTTATACATATTTAAACTTATAATAAAATAAATTGTAAAGACTTTATAAAAAAAAAATTTGTTTATATTTTATTTAGTTTTGAGTTGAAATTATTATGTTATTGATTTTACAAGTTAGTTGATACGTTAAAATCGTAAATTTTGTAGATTCGGTAAGTTAACTCGCGAGTTATTTGAATTTATACTAAATTTAAATTTACAATGAGTTGACTTGTTTTTTTTAATATACAATTATAAATTCAGATAATAAACTTATGATTTTGACAACTATGTCTATAGGAATAACATTTTCTCTTATCAAGCACAATATATATAATGTTAAAGATGGCTAAAATCTCCAAATTTGTGAATTTCCCAAGAACTACTCCTATTCCTATTCCTCTGCTTATTTGGTGGATAACGTAAAGATGAGTATTAAATGAAGTTTTGACAGTGAAGCAAGAGGATGATAGTTGATTTAATTTTTGCAATTAATTATCTTAAATTTATTTGAGGTTTAATTTGGGCATGTGTCACATATGAAGTCAATTGGGAACCTTTATGGAAATATAGTGAGTGGATTTTTTTTGCTGTGTGGCACAACTGTTGTGCAGCAGAAAGTGAAAATAAAAAAATGAGGTTTAAATTAAAAAAACAAAAAAAACAAAAGAGAGCCCCTGGGTGGCCAACGAAGTACAAATTCCTGCTGTATCCGAAGCACAACAAAAAATCTAAACTGAAAGATATTCGCGACGGTATACTTCATATACAAAATAAATGATAGTGGGCATTTATTTAGCTTGTTTGTATACTTTTGGAAAGTAAAACTGTTTTTTTTTTTTTTTTATCTCTCCTATTTAACTTCATATGAAAAGTTATTTTCAATAAAATTTTTATTGGTACGGAGACTGCATTTTCATTCATGGGGCTTGTCTTTTTCCATGCTCACTCCAACGCATTTGCATAAGATTGTAAGGGCAAATGATGTACATTATTATGATAAAACAGAGAGACCATTTTGAACAATTTTAGACTAAAGAAAAATTATCACACACAAATGTTATAAACTTTAAGAACTCAGATTGAGTATATCTGAATCATGTATTTATTTAAAGAAGATTTGTATTGGTTAATTTTGAGCTTCCTTTGGAAAAAAAAAGATTGGAAATTAGAGGAACTCAAAAAACATTTTTTTCGTGAAGGTGAAAAGAAAAAAAAACATATATTGGACTTGTTTGATTCTATTATTTGTTTTCATATTTTTAGACCAAATTTGTGAAATTTTTCTTAAGAAGAGATTTTTAAAGTAAAAAATTTAAAAATTTTGTTTGAATATTTTATTTTTAAAAACACATTTAAAAGTAAAAAATTGTTAAAAAAAAAAGTTAAGAACTAGTTTTAAAAGCCCTAAAGCTTTGTTTGGTACTAAGAATTATATTTAAAATATAAAATTTTAATTTTAATTTCAATTTTATTAAATTAAATCATTTTAAAATTTTAAAATTTATTTTTGGGACATATAAATAATTAGAATATAAAATTTTTATTCTATATTTAATTCTAATTTTATGATTTAGATGAATAATAAATATTTTTTAAATAATTATCATGAGTATATATTAAAAATAATTTATTTTTTATTTTTTAAAATATTTTTAATTTAAATTAGATGCTATAAAATAATTGTCTCAATAACTATAACACTATATCATATTTAGAATTTAAAATCATTTGTTTAAAAAGTTACTTGGCATCTGATGTGTGTATTATGAATGCCTTGTCATAAATGTTTGTGCATGTGTATTCAATGTTATATTGTGTAATACACATATTATAGTGTTATTATAGTGTTATGTTATAATATTATGTTTTACTTGTGTTTACAAGTATATATATATATATATATATATGTGTGTGTATATGATTATATTAATTATTTGAAGATTAGAATATATATTTAATGTTTTTATATTGTATTATATATTTGTTATATATATATGTATACACATGTATGTGCATGCATGTATGTAATATATTTATTATATATGTAATTGAGTTAGTGTACATGCATATGCATTTATGTTGCATATTGTTATATGTATTTGTGTATTTATGTGTTATATGTTTAGTAAATATATGTATGTGTGTGTATATGTATGCATATGCACGTATATATAACAAATTTATTATATATGTATTTGTATTTGTATATGTAGGTGAATATATGTGTGTATGTGTGTGTTGAATGTTCAATATATAAGTATATGTGTGTAAGCTCATGTATATTTTAATCAAATTAGATGAAATATTAGATTCATTCAAAACTAGTATTATTTTGAAATATTATATTTATTTTATTTATAATAAATTTTATTTATGAAAAATTTTTAAAATATTAATTCTTTTTATTTCAAATCATAATTATTTATTTAATTTTTATTTTAAATCTTTATTTTTTATTTTTATTTAAAAGTTATTTTTTTAATAAAATTTTATTTAAAAATAAAAGTGAAGAGGTGATAAGTAGTTCGGTCTTAAATATTATTCAAACTCAACTCACAATTCTACTTAAATTCATTATACAAAATTACAATTTTAAAATTAATAAAAATAATTTTAAAATATAAGAAAAACATCTAAAAATTATTATTTTTATTAGTCTTGAAAATATTTTTCTGATTTTTATTTTTTCAGAATAGATTTTAAAAAATATATTATCAATTTTTTTTACTTTTAAAATCTAAATTATTTTTGAATACAAAGCCGTTGTTTCTGAGTAGACCAAAAGCTAACCCGTGTATTACTAGAGAGCGGATCCCCTCCAATTATAGGAGGGGATCCCTCTTGCCTGTAATTTTTAGAGCCATGTGATGGTAAAATATGTAAAATACTTTTAATATTTTATATTTTTATTATACAAAATAATATTTTATTAAATAAAATATGATTAAATTGCATGATAAAATATTTAGAATAAATACAGAATAATATTTTCTTGACGAGAACAATAAATTATAAGATGTCAATAAAAAATTACAAACCCATTAGAAACTATTTATATATTTTTTAACAAAATACTATCTTATACGAAAAAATTAAATTTAAGGTGTGAAAAATAAATTGTAAACTATTGTGAACTGTACTTTTTTTTGTTGAAAAAATTTTATTCTATATTAAAAATTTAGAATATTAATAAATATTTGTATATTATTATAATTTTTTTTAAATAAAAAATTTTGAATCAATTTACTCAAGAACCGCCAATAAATGCGGGAGTGATCCAGATTCGTATTACTGTCCGATGACGAAACGGACGCTGACTGTCGACAGTTCCGGGTAAGAACTGCGCCTTCGCAGTTGAATGAATTTTGGCCTTTCATTAGATCTAACGGTTCTGGTTGCGCCACATTTCTTTTTCATTAAAACACACCGTTTTAACTTTTTTTATTTTTGCGAACCATCTCATCTTTTTGGAGTTCAACGTCGTCTTCCTCTCTTGCTCTTTCCCGCTCTTCCATTTCTTCCCTTCGCCTCCCTGTCTTGTAGTGTGTGCTGTATATCCGGAGGATGCAAAAACCTTTAGTTTCTAAAAGAAGCTCTACATGAAAGGATTCTCTCAACCTTGTTCTTGCTGTTTGGTACTCTCTACAGGTTGAATAATGCTTAACTGTGAAAACATTGCTTAGGTACAATACGGATTGCAATGCTAAGGACAATGTAATATCTTTACATATTTTCTGAAAATTTTGATTGATGCTGAAAACTATGAATTGATGGAAGGAATGACTCCTTTAAATCATCTTTCTCAAGGTCTTGGAACTGGGAAGAGAACTTTTACAGTGGCATCTTGAGGAGCAGACGAAGAAAAGAGCTATTGAAGCATGCAGTAAATCCAAAACTAAAATAAATGAGCTTGAAAATGAAATAGCAAGTGTCATGGAGCTACATGATTTAAAATATACAACTATGAAAGTGGGCAAAAGGCGTGCTTTGAGTAAAAAGAAATGGAAGAGCGAGAGCAGAGAGGAAGACGACTGCTTCTAACCCCAAACAAAAAAAAAAAAAAAAAAAAGAGAAGGTCAGCAGAAAAATGTAAAACGGTGCGTTTTAAGTGAAAAGAAATGTGGCACAACAAGAACCGTCAGATCCGATGAAAGGCCGAGATTCCCTGAACTGCAGATGCGCAGTTCCCGCCGTCCATCTTAACTCGTTTCAAAAGTAGGGAGCTTTACTAGAGGATGCTGAGCTCAGCTGTGATGTTGAAGGAACGAACATTTTCTTTTGTGGTTGTGCACGGAGAAGGCACTATACAGGGGAATGCATATGTGGTTGCTGTTCATGAAGGTACTGTTAATGGGCTGCTAAGCTATAGGTAATGTGAAAAGTTATTGACTTTGGGTGCAATACGTCTCTTAATGCAGAATATGACTATTCAAAGAATTATTTCATTGCATGTGGCTCGAAAAGTCGCGCGAAGCAAGTCAAGCGACTGGATTTTTCGGAGTATTCAGCCGCCACTCTCGTGGAGCATCTGGAGTATTCGACCATCTCTCTCGTCGAGCATCTGATTCAGGTGAGGATTCGCCCACCACTATGTTAATCTAATATGGTTAAGTATGTTCAATCTCCTGGTTTTTGACTCTCTTCTTCGTGGGCTTTTGTAATTTCTTAGATAGTTTTATGGCTAAGAGGCCTCAGATTATGTCTTAGTTTGATCAATGGCAAAGGTACGCTAAGTTCGGCAAGGATGTGATTGTAATATTTTATTGGTCTCAATTTTGTTTCTACGATGATTTAGAAAGGATGAAAAGCTTTGTAGGTAGAGTCCCAAGAACGGGCAATAACATCTTTGAGAATTAGTGCGCTGCTTTGTCATTGAACATTGAACAAGATCATGTTCCATGTATCTGTTAAACTAATATATGGCTGGCTGAGTGCAAGAAAGATCATGCACTTCTGGGCAAAGCAAATCGTTGCTGTTTAGTGAATATGGTTTTGCTAAGGTGTATCAGTTTTCCAAGCTACTTTTCTACAAAATGCAGTTATCGGAGTTTGATGCTACAGATGCTTTTTAGGCCACTGCCAATTCATCTCAAGAATAAAAGTGATACCAAATCTAGCAAGAAGGTTGAATGAAGTTGAAGCATATTCAATACCTATACTTTTCCATTTTAGAATAAAAAGAAAGCAGCAAAAGTGGACAACAGTAAAAGTGGATTTTTAATACTAAGAGTAATGAGAATGACTTTCAACAATGCATCTAACGCCCATTCTTAAAGCCATTTCCATTGTCATCACCGCCACCAATCCCTTCCTGTTCGCTTACAACTCTTGCCTTTTTCGGTCTTTGCCATTTTCGTCGTGTTCTTCATCCTCTTCTACATGGTTTCTCATTCTTCGGGATGCCATTGCCACGTCCAACCTACTGCTTGGAAAGTGTGCACATGCGTGTATACTGAAATCAGGACAATGTCCAGATCGTTTTATAACCAACAATCTGATCACCATGTATAACAAATGTGGGTCTCTACCATCAGCTCGTCGGCTGTTCGACATAACACCTGAAAGAGACCTTGTTACTTGGAATGCCATTCTCAGTGCATATGCAGATGCTGGATACGCTGAGTTTGTGAATGTTCAAGAGGGGTTTTACCTTTTCCGCCTTCTTCGTAAATCTGTTGTCTTGACAAGTCGTCATACTTTGGCTCCTGTGTTTAAGATGTGTCTACTTTCAGGTTATGCCTGGGCTTCAGAGGCAGTGCATGGATATGCTGTTAAGATTGGACTGGAATGGGATGTATTTATTGCTGGGGCTTTGGTAAATATATATTCTAAATTTCAAAAAATCAGAGAGGCCCGCACCTTGTTTGATGGGATGCCTTTAAGAGATGTTGTATTGTGGAAAATCATGCTGAAAGCATACGTGGAAATGGGTATTGAGGATGAGGCACTGCTTCTCTTCTCTGCGTTTCACCGAAGTGGGCTGCATCCTGATAATATCAGTATCTGTACTCTTGTTATGGGCATAAGAAAAACTGAATTTGAAAGGCAGTTAAATCAACTTCAAGCTTATAGGACAAAGTTGTTTCCCTGTGATGATGTTTCTGATGCCGTGTTTTGGAACAAAGCATTAGCTGATTATCTCCAAGCAGGTAAAGCATGGGTAGCTATTGATTGCTTTATAGATATGATTAGATCAAGAATAGTATATGATAGTTTAACCTTTGTTATGATTCTTTCTGTGGTTGCAAGTATAAACTCTCTTGAACTTGGAAAACAGATTCATGGTGTCATTGTGAAATTAGGGTTGGATCAAGTAGTTACTGTAGCAAATAGTCTTCTCAATGTGTATATAAAAGCAGGTTCTTTTTACAATGCTAGAAGAATGTTCAATCAAATGGAAGAATTGGATTTAATATCATGGAATACAATTATTTCAGGTTGTACTCTGAGTGGTTTAGAGTTGGAGTCTGTAGGCTTGTTTATTTATTTATTACGCAGTGGTCTAATGCCTGATCAATTTACCATTGCAACTGTTTTGAGGGCTTGCTCCTCTCTTAAAGAAGCCTTTCATCTTGGCAAACAGATTCATGCTTATTCGATTAAAACTGGTATCATCATTGATTCCTTTGTTTCAACATCTCTAATTGATGTCTATTCGAAGAATGGAATGATGGAGGCAGCAGAGTTTCTTTTTCGAGACCTAGATGAATTTGATCTGGCAACTTGGAATGCCATGATGTTTGGATACATAAGAAGCAACAACAACCACAAAGCTTTGAGGCTCTTTAGTCTACTACACAGAAGTGGAGAGAGGGCTGATCACTTTACTATGGCAAATGCGGCTAAAGCTGCTGGGTGTTTGGTGGGATTTGAACAAGGGAATCAAATTCATGCTATTGTTATAAAAAGGGGTTTCAATTCAGACCGGCATGTCATTTCTAGTATTCTAGGCATGTATCTAAAATGTGGAGAATTGGAGTGTGCCCTGAGAGTTTTCAATGAGATCCCTGCGCCTGATGATGTTGCATGGACTACTATGATCTCAGGATGTGTGGAAAATGGAGACGAAGAACATGCTTTTTTTTTGTACCATCAGATGAGGCTTGCTGAGGTGCAGCCTGATGAGTATATGTTTGCTAGCCTTGTCAAGGCTAGCTCGCTTTCGACAGCTTTGGAACGGGGAAAACAGATTCATGCAAATGTGATAAAGATGAATTGTGCCGCAGATCCTTACGTGATGACTACACTTGTTGACATGTATGCCAAGTGTGGGAATATTGGAGATGCATATGGTTTATTTAGAAGATTGAACACTAAGAGTATTGCCTTGTGGAATGCAATGTTACTAGGATTAGCTCAACATGGAAATGTTGAAGAAGCCCTCAACCTTTTCAAAGAAATGAGATCTAGGGGTGCAAAGCCAGATAGAGTTACTTTTATTGGGGTCCTTTCTGCTTGTAGTCATTCTGGTTTAATATCTGAAGCCTACAAAATTTTTTTTTCCATGCAAAAAGATTATGGCATTCAACCTGAGATTAAGCATTACTCTTGTCTTGTTGATGCCCTTAGCCGTGCAGGGCTTATTCAAGAAGCTGAAAATGTGATGCTATCAATGCCTTTCGAAACGTCAGCTTCAATGTATAGAATTCTACTTAATGCTTGTAGGGTTCAAGGAGACAAAGAGACAGGAAAACGTGCAGCAGAAAAGCTTTTTTCATTGGAGCCATATGATTCAGCAGCTTATGTTCTCTTATCCAATATTTATGCGGCTGATAACCAATGGGACAATGTGAAGAGTGCTAGAAATATGATGAAAAGGGTAAATATTAAAAAGGATCCAGGATTCAGTTGGGTTGATGCGAATTCTGATGTATATTAGGGATACCTGTCGTATTTTCATTGATGCACTGTACATTGAAGATTCCATAAATCAGAACATAGAATATGAGCTTAGTGCTTCGATGCTCATTCTGATATTCAATCCTCATATTCCATCTTTATCTCTGCCTCTGTTTCTATTGCTATGTGACACAGAGGTTGCCATGAAGTTATACAATCATGGACATAGGACAATTGTAGAAGGCACCCATCACGTATTGCAGTTTCATGGCTGAAAGGAAACAACGGTCAAAACACTTTCTTTGTTTTTGCATAATCACTCCACAGATAAAAGTCAAACTTGTTCTGAAACTTGAGGATGGTTAGTTGATTTTAGATGAAGTTCCAAATCGAATGGTATCAAACACAATTTGGTGTTTTGGTATCATGTTTTTCATAACAATAGTGAAACTGTTGGGACTTAGTTCATACCTTCCACAAATAATCTTAAATTGTCTGTTCAATTTTGATGACTTTCTATGAAGAAAATTTACTGAATTGAAACCATCGTTTTAATTTGCTGCTTTTCCCAGTAATTTAGTGAGACATATTGAATTAACAACAATAATCATAGTACTATTGAAAGTTAATATTTATCTAGAATTACGATGTTGCAATTTATGGTGAAGTAGCAGCTAAATGCTAAAGGGTATTTTGAAGAAAGAGTTCTAGAATTTTTCAATTGCCCCGATATTAACTGGGAAAAATATTTTCTGAAGTGGACTGTAATAGCAACATGTTGATTTGTAAAACCTATTCATCTCCATTTTCCCAAATCAATAAAGATCCGCTTGCCTCACTCTTTAAAGCGCAACTTCACTTTAGAATAGCCAAACTCTTAAACAAGATAGACATTAGTGACTTGTTAGATTTACTTCAACGTAAATGTCAAAACGCACATAATGTTATTACATTTTAGGTCATTTTTAAAAATTTTCAAAATTTTAAATGAATTTTTTAAACGTCATTGATTTCTCAAATATTGCAGTTAGTAAATCTATTAAATTATTGAGAAGAGACAAGTTAGTGAACCATGTGGCATTAATGGCAAATTAGTCATTTAACGTTAATCTCCGAAATCTAGGTCCTACGCATTTGAAATTTGGCGCATTTGCAATATTTTACATTATTTTTTTATTTTGTAAAATAGATATTAATTTTTTATAAAAAAAAATTGTCTTCAAGATAACTAAATGCACCAAATACACTTAATCTAAATTATCGAAACATTTAACATATAGTAAGAGCAAAGACATCATTTGGTCCATGCCTAAATTGCACAGCTTCCTATCATCGTTGTCTTTGTCAGCTTCCTAGATCAATCTATATTGTGACAATTAGGATAGAACGACAAGAAGTAAAATTCTTAGAGTAAACTAGATCATTGTTTAAAAGTTGATTTTTAAATAAAACAGCATGATAAAAAAAATTTCTAAGATTCCTCCTTACTATTCAAAAATTTATTTTTATTGATCCTCCAAATTAAGAGTTCTAAAATTGAATGGAATGGCCTTCCTACTAAATTACATTATACCCTCATTAATTGAAGGTGAAAATATATTCAACTAACTCTACTTTGATTCAGTGATCTTTGTGTATAGTTTTATTACTGAATCTTGTATGGTTTATAAATATACATACATCCGTATGTTTATGAAAACCTTATTATACCTGGTTAGTTATTCATTTATTGATTTAATAATTTAAATTTGTAAGGATAACATTGAAAAATAATTATAAATAAATTTATTATATTAATTTAAAGTATAATTTTCAAATAATGATTCAATGAGTCTTTTGTTTTCTTTATTTAAACTCTCAAACAATATAGTAATTCATGGCTTCCATTCTACTCCATTTCATTGATTACCTTCCATTACATCATTTTTTAAGGCCTCAAAAGTAGCAAGAAATCAAGTAAAGCACAAGAGAACTAAATCAGACTGTCTAGTTCAAATTTATGATTCAATGAGGTCATTTTGAATTACATTACCACAAATACACCATAGGAGATATGTGTTAGAGATGGGGAAAAGACGAAGAGAAGATTACGTAAGTATCGAGCCACAATAGATATTTCTGTAAACCAAACGAACCCTATAGAGAGGGAAAAGAAGTGGGATCATCATGGAGAGTTTATGAGAAGTCTTGGTCAAAACACAACGAAAAGAAGAAACCATACCTGATGAAAAGAAGGGAAAATCAGGATAAAGGAAGAGCGATAATCATATCTATATTTTAAAAACATTATATTCTCTAGTTATAATGTGATTAATTATTAAAAATTATCAAATATAGCATTATATCTTACTCATTTTTATAAATTTATTATTATAATTAAATTTATTAATTACTGCATGAAAAAATTTTAAATATTATATATACTTTTAAAATAAAATTCTTTCTTTTAAACTTTTAAATTCAACTGAATGAGATTAACTTATTAACAATATCATCATTTTATTATTCTTAAATTTAAAACCAAATTTGAATGTAAATGAGTATTTGTACCCAATATTACTCTATCCAATACTCATGTAATGAGTAATAAAAATGTACTAAAAAATATCATTATGTAACAACATCGTGAAAATTTAATAAATAACTTAAATTAACCTTTTATTTAACAACATTATTAGGATTCTACAGTATGTTTAGGGACAATTTTTCAAGTCTAACTAGAATAATATATTGGCATATTTAAACTTAAATATGTTGTATTCAATTATAGTAAAACTTCTTCTTACAAAAGTATATAAAAAGTGTATATATATATATATATATATATATATATATATATATATATATTCAAGAAGAAGAAGAAGAAGAAAACTTACTGAGACAGCCTAGAAAGGAACGATGAGATGAAGAAGAAAAAGGAAAAAAAGGATAGAGGTTTATAGGTTAATTGGGTTGAAACTAGAAATCGTTTAGAAATGTGAGAGATCCATACGGTTTGATATTAGACAATTAAATGTCTTGTCAATAAAAAATAATAACAAAATAACATGTTAAAATAAGATACTTGTACGTTAATGTATAATAATATATTATATTTATTTTTATTTTAATATTTTTTAAGTTTTATTAATGAACGCAAGGTTTGTTTTATTTTTTTATTTCTCAATAACTCTAAAAAAAATTAATTCATAACTGAAAATAAAAATATAATTAAAGATTTGGGGTTATTGAAAACTAAAAAGAATATAAAGGCACATTAATAAATTTATAAATTATTGTTTTTGCGGGGATTATTGAAAAATAAAAATTTTAGAAGATAAATTAAAAGAAATAAAATAAAAAAGATTGAAATTAAAATATAAATATAATAAATTATTTTAAATTGACATAAAATTATTATATTTTGATATGTGATTATTATATGTCTTGTTTTATAATAGTTTGCATCAAAAAATTCATTGAAAGTAAAACATTTGTAAGCAACAACTGAAGAACGATAAATAGGTAAAAAAGAAATAAATTATTATCATGTGTTGGTGAGAAGTTGCATAATACTTTGAATAATCATCATTTTTAATTATGCAGTCTTAACCCAAATCAAGGTTAATATTTTTGAAAATATAGCTTTGACCCCATAATTTTAAAAGGCACATGTGTGGACGGAACAAGACTTGCTTCGGGACTTCTCTCTCTGCTAGCTGGTAGCTTCATCAATGGCGAATAGTTCTCTCTCTTCGAACTCTTAGCTTTCCCTTTACTGCATGTTGCCAATTAATTAACTTTTTGCTTTCTTTAGAGGATGCCACTCATGGAATGCAATTGCATGTAGGATTCAAACCTTTTCTGACATCCTTTTATCTACTGCTCTCACTTTGTTTCAGTTTCTCTTATGTTTAGCTTTCTTTGATGCTCTTTTGTTGCTCGATGTTTGAACCATCTTCCATTGTGTGATTGCTTTGGGTCTGCGCTTCATGCTGCTTTTTTTTTTTTTTTCTGTTAATTGCTGGGTGCTTGCTGTGCTATTTCTCAAACATTAAATGGAACAACATCGATCTCTTGCAAGAGGGTTGCACTTGAGACTATAAACCATGTTTCCATACACTGACGTTTTGCCAGGGCTCTGAGAATTCAGATTCTCTGCTGTTATAAGTTATAACAGCTGCTGTGTGTATTAAAAATGACCAAGTATGATCAAATTGACTCTATAAGTTGTAGGATTCCTAACTATCTGAGCAGATTGCTTACTAAAATAGGATATTTTCTTCTGGCTTCAAACCTGGCTTAATCAGGGAAAAAGAAAGCTATCCGAACTAGAGTCTTTCACTAAATATATATTGGTAATGCTCTTTTTAATTTAGGACACAAGGAATAAAATTTTGCATGAAGGATTAAAACCAGATCCTTTCCTAACTGTTAAAAAGATTCATCAGATTTTAGCTAGTAACTAGTGGGGTTTCGTCAATTGGAAACATCTGAATGATGAGGTTTTTCTCCTGCATACTTTCAGAAAGATATTTTACCTGAAGCCCAAGAGGCTTGCTCCAAATTACATTCCTGCGATGTCACTTTTTTGAACTTATCAAGAATTCATATGTATGCTCTTATGTTTTACATGTGATTATCCAGGTTATTCAGACCCTTCTTCACCTCTTTACAGGATGCAAGCTTGAACTTTTACCCCTCCAATTTTGTCAACCACTAGAAGACCTATTTAGAAATATTTCAATTTATTTTGATTCCTATAACTATGATGTACTTTAATTTTTTATTTGTTCCTTAATGTATTGAAAAAAAAAAACAAAGGCACTGTTGTGCAATTTTTTTTGAAACATTGAAAACCAACTTTGGGTAACTTAAAAAAGTAGTATTTGGGGAAAAAAACAAAAATAAAAGAAAAAAAAATGGACGCTTGACCCTTCTAATAAGTTTTTCTGTGGAAAAATAAATTATGAAAAATGACAAAATTGTCCCTAATGGTTTTCAAACTACTACCGGGCAAAATGGTCTCTCACTATATTTAGTACTATGAACATAATAATTTTGATACCTGGAATAACGTCTCTGTGTAGCTTAATTTTAGAATACAAGGGAAGTTTGTGTAAACTTTAAAGATAGAAGAAACATCCATAACTATAATAATATAAAATATCATGGCATGCAAAATATTATAAGATTTAAAGATTATACTATACCAAACAAATTATGGAGAAATTGATATAAACTTGAAAAGTGCTTATGGGGTATTATTAGAATCAAACAACTAAAATAGTGAATTCCCATTTGACCAAAAACAAAAAAGTAGTGCTTATGGGTCATTATACACACACAACACAGACGATTAATCTCATCAAGGATATATATATATATATATATATATATATATATATATATATGCCCACGTAATTTTTAAAATATCTTGTTACATAAATTAGTTAATTTTTCTTTTGCTTAAAATTGTTGCCATTATGCCTTAAGTAAATTTTTCATGATCATTTGTCTTCTTTTCATGATATCTTGATATGGAGGATGAGTTTAGAGTGGAAGGCTAAGTGTCCTTACTACTATTTAAACGTTTAAAAAAGAAAAAAAAAATTGATCTTTTAATCCCTATACTTTATATTAGTCTTTAATTCAGTTTTTATAATTTTTTTTATTTTTCAATTAACTCCATATACTTTACAATACTGTAAAATTCAGTCCCAAACGAAACACACATGGAAGTTGCACGTAAGTTTAGAGTTGTCGAGTAGAAATCGACACTCACATCCTCCACCTCAGCATATATCTGGTTGTGTTATAACAGTGAGTAATGGTAGGGAGTGAATTTCACACGATCGCAAACTATAGTCAATTGAAAAAATAAATTATAAGGACTGAATTAAAAATTAAAGTAAAATATAAGGATCCAAAGCTAACTTTTTCGTTTAAAAAGTAATGGGATGGGGTGGGTTAAACTTAAAATAGATCTATAACTCAACCCCTTATGCTCCATTTTTCAAGCCTTTTTAGATTAGAGTTTGAGATAACTGAGTTTCTCCATAATTGAAATATGGATAGTGACATATAAGTAATGTAAGAAAAAGATTGCAAGTATAGTCAAGATGTACGTAGAATTGCCTAGATATGACAATAATTAAAGCACTTCCAGATAAATATGTAGTGGAAGCAAACTTTCAAGTAGCTGTATAGAGTCACAAGTTCTATTTTTTTTTTTTCCAATAGTTTTGGGTCGGTACATAGATCTTCTTTTTCATATTGTTCTAAATTAGTTCTTTTAGTTCAAAATGTTTTAATTTAATTTCTTAAGATTTAAATTCGTGAATTAAAAAAATTAAATTATTATTTTAAGTTTTTTTTATTCTTTTAATTTTGAGATGTCTTGTGAAATATGAAAAGATTAATAATAGTTGATAATTAATTAAAATAAATTTTTGACAGTACGCAATTATAAAATTTAATTTGATAGTCCAAATATTTTATTCTCGGATAATTTGAAACTAACACAATTCTCGCCCTGTAGCGAATCAAGACAGACAAGTGATATAAACTAAGATTAAGTTGGCTTAGATTATACTGATATAAGCGAAGCAGTCCTTAGATAACTTTAACACACAAATGGTGAGCAACATCAAGCCCTGTTATTTCAATATCTAACTCATTTAATTTGTCGTGTCTAGTTGTTGTACATCATTTAAGTTTTTAGCACCAGATTGAAAAACAAAAATGGAAATTTCTATGCACTTGCAATTAATGCACCTCATATCTATCTGCCAAAATTACAATCCCCTTCTTTTTTTTGTGAAAATATTATGTGTTTTTATATTAATATTATAGTATTACTATAGGTACTTAATTTTCTCTATTATTTTGAATTAATTCCTTCAGTTTTGAACGTTGTAATGCCTTCAAATTCTATTATGTTAGACATAATACTTAAGAGAAGAATTTGAAATTTGTGAACTATTTTAATATGTTATAAATTTAAAAATAAAGTTACGAGATCATAGTACTATTTTAACTTAAGTGTATTTTACACTAACCCAACTACTTAAAAATTAATTATTTTACATATGCCATATGAAAGAAATAATAAAAACATGTAGTACTCAAACAGTTAATTTTTATGCATAAAAAACATACATATCCTTACTAAATCTCTTTTCTGAGCTATTTTAAAGGTCATTCCCGAATATTAATCAATTTGGCTTAGGACATCATGAGTAGGCTTCAAACAAATGAAACTCAAGACATATAAATATCAATAGTGTAATCCATTACCAGATGATGAACAAGATGTAAGTACTCCTTCTAACTCCTATGACAATGTAAAAAAGTTTCTTGTTACTAAGAACACTCAGAAAATAATAATAATAATTGAATAGATATTTAAAAGGAAATTATAATAAGGATTTCTTATTAACAATAACGATAACAATTCTATTTGTATTGAGAAAATTCCAATAAAATTATTATACGTATATCAGCTTTAAATTTGTTTATATTTTCAGCATTTACATATCAAAGCCCCACAAAATCATACTGAAGGTTCAAAACTTCGTTCTTTGAAAAAAAAAAAAAATCGCAGCTTCTATATATTATGCTAGGCTATGCCCTAATTTATAAAAAGCAAAAGATATGAACAAGAAGGTGGATAGTGAAGAAGAGAATAATGGAAGATCAAAAAATTATATAGACGACGACGTTTTCAGCCCCAGGAATTGTCAAAAGCAGCGGAAGTAATCGCCTGAGCGAACTCCTGAAAGTTGATACAGCCGTCGCCGTCGGTGTCGGCCTCCTTGATCATTCCGGTGAGCTCCTCCGCCGTGAGCGCGTGGCCCAACTTGGCCATGGAATGCGCCAACTCCGCGGCGGTGATGTATCCGTTGCCGTCGCGATCGAACATCCGGAAGATCTGCCGCAGCTGCTCCTCCGAGTAGGGGCTGCGAGCCTGGATGAGGTCCGGCTCCACCATGGCCACGAACTCCGAGAACTCCACCATGCCGTTGTTGTTCTTGTCGGCCTTCTGAATCAGCGCCTCCAGCTGCTCCTCGCTCGGCTTCAGCCCCAGCGATCGGAGCAGCGATCCGAGCTCCAGTTGCGTCAGGCTGCCGTCCTTGTTCCTGTCGAACGATCGGAAAATCTCCCGCAGCTCCGCCAGCTGATCGTCGTCCAGCTTCACCGGCTGCTTGTTGCCGCTCATCTCTCTCGATCGATGAGACCGATTAGATGGTCAATGGTGTTGTTTCTCTGGGAGTAGCCAAACAGGTTTCCGTTTTCTCGAGAAAACTCAGAGTCTGAGACTCAAACCGCAAGGAGCATTACCTATGAAGTCGCTTTCTCTTTGAAGCTGAATTTGCGGATCTGGTGACTACGTGCAATATTGCTGGTATGTTTGAAGGTTTGACCATTTAGGTTTGATTATTCATAAGCTTAATTACATGAAATGAAATTGAAAAAAGAATGCAATAGAATTGCCAAATATGAGATAGCTTCCTTAAATAACTAATATATGCAAATCAAAAGATTAAATTAGTATTGTATTTTATTAATTTATTCAAATTTTGAAATGGCCTTTAAATATAAAACATGATAAAATGATACCTATATTTCTATTTTATCTTATAAGAGGCCTTCTTTGTGTACAATGATTATGTGCTGATTAAGAACCATATATGTTTTTATTCTAATTTTCTTTTTTATGTTATTTCTTAAGAAAAGACAAACTAGTCTGAATGAAAAATTATTACTTTAGTCTCATGTTTTAATCAAAGTTACTACATTATTATTAACTATGAAGTTATTCTTTTAAGGAGATTTACTTGTTTTTTTTCTCTTATTTCAAAAATAATAAGAAGACAATATATTATTTAAAAGATACTTTTGATTTTTATTCCTTTAGAATATTATTATATTTTTTGAAGTTTTTTAAATCAATAATAAAAATAATGATACAAATATTTTTTTAATTATTCACTTATTATAAAATTGCTATTTTGATCATTTATTAATTATAATACTCAAAATATCCCCTACTCGTAAGAAAATATCATTCTTAGTCTTTTATTTTTTAAAAAAATATTAAATTTATTCTTTTTCAAACCCTAAATTCTAAATTTTAAATTCAAAGAACACAAGTTGATATTTATTTGAAAAAATAAGGAAATAAGTGAAATATATTCTAATGAATGAGAGATTATTTTGAATATTATAATGAGTGAGGAATCAATATAAAAATTCTATGATAAGTGACTGATAAAAAAGTATTTTACTCTAAAAATAAAAAATTTATTTTTCAAACTTGCTCATTATCTTTAGCAATTTTTTTTTAAATTATATTTATATACAGTTGTTTATATATGAGAAGTGTACGATTAACTAATAATAATGTATACTTTCATTTAAAAATAATATAATCATCTACAACAATCATACACATATCATAATATAATTAAAAAATCATACACATTTATTATATTTTAATTAAAAAATAAAGATATTAAAAAGTGCATATAAGCTTCTTTTTTTCATTTTCCCCAACGTAATTCAATAAGTTTTCCAATTCCATAAAATAAATTTGATATCCAATCCAAATCCACCACCAACTACGTCACTCTGCACCTCTGGCTTTTTCTTCCAGCAAACGCACAATCTCACCAAACACACGATATCCCTCTCTTCCCATGTGTGTGTAAATTAGTTTCCTCTCATAAGAGAAAAAGATTTTATGTTGGTCCCCATTGTTTTTTGAGCAAAATAAAACCAACATTGGCTTCCTAGTTTTCTTTTTATCTTATCATCTTCTATGCGTCCAGTCATACTTTTTTATCATTATTTTTTAGTATATATTTACATTTGTACATTAGTATGGACTAAAATTTAAAAGAATGAATATCACAAATTTTTCTCAATTTTTTTTCTGTATTATATTTTTATATTCTCATTCTTTCATTATTTGATCTCCACTCTTTCTAATTTTTTTTAAAGATATATTTTTTTCTTTTTTATTTTCATTTTCAATGTTTTTCAACTTATACTTTATATTTACCTTTGTTTATAACTTTTTTTTTGTCTCTCCTTACCTTTAGGTGTAATAAAATGTTTTGTTATCATCATTATCATCATCATCATCATCATCATCATCATCATTAAATTCCAAATATGGAAAGATGAATTCAAAAGGCTCAATCTTGTCTTTGAAGGATTATTATTTTTCAAAGGTTTTCATTTTCTTGAGGACCATTTTGATGTTGTTCATCTTTGAATGACCAAATTGATCTAAAAGCTAAAAGTGAGAGATCAAATTTATATTTTTCTTTATATATTACTTGACATTATTTTATAATTCACCAAATGTTACTTTATGATATAAATAATAAGACTTATTAAAAACTTATGTTCCATTTCATGCATGTTCTATATTGTAGTATTGTACAAATAGCTATGGCAGTGTCTATCCTAAAGCACTATTAATTTATTTTAATTTTGTGAATATATATACATATATATACACACACAAATACTATTAAGTTATGATCTTGACCCTGGAGAAAAAGTTTCTGCCGCCACCACCATTTGTGATTCATGGGAAGAGAATGAGAATGAAATGGAATTGAATGGAAAGTTTTGATTCAAAAATTTGTTAGGTGTGTTAGGAATGAGAAAGAAATAAAATTATAAAGTTTGTTTGGTATGGTGGAGATCATAATAAAGTATGAATAATAATGGACGAAAAGATTGAAATATTTTTATACCAAAAACATTAAATTAATATTTTTAATATTATTTTTAGGGTAGTTTTAATAAAAAAATATTAAATTATTTATAAAAATATTAATAAATTATTTTCCAATTTTTTATTATGTGATAAATATTTCAAAAAATTATTAAAATATTTACATTATTTTGAGTAAAATAGTTATTTTTTAATTTTTTTAACTGAAAAAAAAAATTTTAAATTCAATATTGAATTATTTATAATAAATAATGATAAATAAATTTAAAGATGTTAATTTGCGATAAACATTTGAAAAAAATGTTAAAATATTTTTATTCTTTTGGGTTTTGCAATAGGGCAACTTCGTCCTCAAATTTGCTTTCCTAAGAATCAATCCCAATTCCTTTGGACCCCAATGGAAACTTGTCTCCCACATTCACAGAATCAACATTTCCATGGAAGAGCGACAGTTGCCTATCAAACATTTTGTAACAGTGAATTCCATTTTTCTTTCCTCTTTCTTAGTTCTCATTCACTTCTACCAAACGTTCCCTTAATTCTCTTTAATTTCTGATCGATTTCGCTTCTAGGGATCTCAGAATTTGTTTCAAAAAAGACTTAACAATGAGTTAAAAGCCATAACGTGAGTTAGAAGCACCCACTTTGTTGTTTCCTCCTAGAATTGCATACCTACAACGTCAATGTTGTTTGTAAACAGAAGCAAGGTTGTTGATGTTCACAAACATTTTAGTTTTTAAGGTTTCTTCAATTCTTCTTTCTAACATCTTAGCTCAGAGACCGACGGAAATACAAGCTTGCTTCGAAACCACTGGAATTTATTCAATTCTGTTCCATCCCACAACTTCCCTTTGGAATTAATATCCCGTTCTTAGTAATTTCTGCTGGCGTATGACACAAATTCACGGTAATTCAATTTTTTGTATCATTGGACCCTTCAAGGTTTAATTATAAGAACAAATAGCAGGGGGAGAGTCTATTTTGTTGGGTTATAAGATTGATTCACATGTAAATTATAATTATGTCAATGTAACATTGGACACCAAATAGGTTTGATAAAATCAAATATACCAATAACATAGTATAATAGAAATAAAATATGTGCAAGGCAACTAGAAAATAAATACCAAAATTTAATGTGGAAACCCTCCAAATACCTAAAAAAAACCACGGGACAAACTTTAGGATAATTATAAAATATCATTTTCACTTTCATACAAGAAGTAAATATAGTGTTTCCTAGTGAGACTCCTCCTATTCAAATAATATAATTTTATAATAATTACAGTATTAAAGAGAAATATAGGTGATACTCAAAAATATCCCAAGTGTATTTTTCTCATATCCTATACTCTATAGGATTTACTTATACTTAGTGAATAACTCTCTCACTCATTTACTATGCAATTGAACTCTTTGCTACTTGAGGCTAAATGAATAAGAATAAGCTTCTATTTAAAGAGGTTCAAAGTCATGTAAGACAACACATCACTTTATGTATTGTTCACAAATAGTTTACTTGCACATATTTTAAACTTACATGCACAATATTTCAACATTTTTTAGCTTATGTTGATAGGCTTTACATTGTAGTGTCACCAAATTTCAACAAAGTAGTTTGTCTACATTGAAATTTAATATTTGGCTAGCCCTTATATAACCAAATTTCAACAATGTGATTTATCTTCTTTAATATTTAATATTTAGTTGAATCTCACATAACCAAATTTCAACAAAGTGATTTATCTTCTTCAAGATTTAATATTTAGTTGGATCTCACATAACCAAATTTCAACAAGATAATTTATCTTATTTGAAATTTAATATTTGGCTAAACCCCACATATTTTATGTTGTAAGCCATTATATATGATTATAACCACACTTCAAACTCATTGTTTATTTGGCTTTCATTGTCTTCCCCTGTCAAGTGAAGTAATATTACTCTTATTTTTCACCCTTAGAAACAAGAATGGATTGAAGGGCAGAGGGGGCATAGGGTGTAGTTGCCACTTTAGATTTTTAAAATTTTAATTTTTATATATAATTTTTTCTTATATTCTTGATTTGATTTATTGATTGATAATAAAGAGCTCCTCTTTTTGAATAGTAAGAATTGTCTTTATTGGTTTAAATATTTAATCCGAAAACTTTTACTCCTTTATAATCAAATCTCATACCAGTCCCTACTTAAAAAATATTATGACATTCAAATTATAATTAACTACTTATCCATTGTATTATTACCTAAGAAATTTATAAATTGAACTTATTTCAACAAATAATTCAACCTCCTCAAAATTCAAAAAAATATATGTTTTGACTGCATTTAACTTCTCATATGTACTACTAAGGTGAGTAAGAGATCTCAATCCTTTCTAATACAAATTAGATTGGGGAAACAATTTGAAATTTTGAACTATTAAATAAAAATTCAATGACTCAAATATTTTTTAATAATGGCTATATTAGATCATGTACGTTAGTAAATCTACACAATTAAATTCTCTTAAAGCAAAGTAAAGACTTTAAATTGTCTCTCCAATCTAAATTTGAATGGAAGAAGATTAAACTAACATACATCAGCATTATTCACCTCCACCATCCTCTCAACCTACACTAGTTAACTTAGTTTGAAAATGGGACTCAAAATAATATAAGCACACCCACAACTTAAGAAGTTGAGAAGAAACTAGACAGAACTTTAAGGCTTTGTTTTTGGTGACCCATAGGACATCAATGGCATTGCAATTCGAGGACATATGAATAATATGCTAGATAATGTATGGGCAGAAAATATTATAGATGAAAATTATACCAAAAAATGTGCATTAACTACATTATCTTTAAGGTGATATTTGTCCCTATTATATTTACTATAGGATATATAGTAAATCACCTTTAGGATTTATCATAAGAAGTTTCAAAGAAGGAGTAGAGATATCTCTTCAAATTAATTTTTAGACTTTATTCCCAATTATCTTTCTAGTTTGTAATCAAATCTTTATAATATGCACTCGACTTGAAATGACTAAATATTTTCTAGTATACTCAGTCATTTATCAGTAACTTGTTCTTATCCATTGAACCTTTAAACTATATTTGATCTAGTTAAAGGTTGATTTCCCATTATTAGTGACTTTATTCGAGGGGTTTTAATTTCATTCCATTAAAAAACCCTCACAATTTCTTATGTGAGTCATTTTGTTATCATATCTTCCAAGTCATTACTTGGTTTTTGACATTGAATTGTGATTACATTATCACACCCAAATAATATATATTTCAAGCTATTATGTCTTGATTTTTATTGAAATCCACAATACATTAGCCATATACTGCTTCATAAACACAATATAAAGAAATGGTTAGCTTTGGTTATAGTTACAACTCTACTAATTCATTAATATACATTAGTTATCCAACTAGTTAAAAGTATATCCAACTAGCACCATAAGAAAGTTTCTTGAATTCTAGTCCTAGATTCCTATTATTCTCAATATATTAGGATAATCCTTAGCTTTCAATAGCCAGTACTTGGATATCAACTTTAGTCTTGTAATCCGTCAATTATGAAACATAGTTATTTTCAGTATAATTTATAATGTACACACTACAAAAATCCAATAACATCAATCTAGTCAATCAAACAATTGATTATTTATTGTTTGATTTATTTGTATGAAACAACACTAGGGTCCTTATCTCTTGAGACCAAATTGTTAAAATTTGATAAACTTTAAACAACTTTGTGGATAAATTCTCACTATGTTTTTTCACTTTTGAATTCAATATAATATATAATTTTCAAAATCTCAATTGAATTGATAGATACTTTTTCCTTTAATCACATAATTTTTAAAAATAGTCATTTATAAAATCTAATCTAAGAAATTAGTAAATAATTTAATTTTAGTACAACTTATGTTGCATCATTCCATATGCACTTAGTTAGCCGTAAAACAAAATTGGCAAGACATTTCATCTAGTTTATGATTCCAAAATAATTTTCTCTACTAAATATGATCATATTGATAATAAAATTATAATTTGTAAAATTCACAAAAACATGCTTAATCAAAATCATAAGCATATAATCCAAATATATCATTTTACACTATCTTGTCATATCAACTATTCTAATTAATATTAAAAAAACACACACACAGGTGTTATTTTTGGTGCATACATACACCCAATTATAATATAAGGATATAATTATAATAATATTAATAAAAAATAGTAATATTACAATTATGTCTCTCTCACACACACATACAGAGGTATTATCTTTAGTGCACTCATAATTTTATCACAAATTTAAGTGCACCAGCACCCAGTTATAATATAAGACATAATGTGACATTGGACACCAAATAGGTTTGATAGAATCAAATCTACCAATAACATAGTATAATAGAAATAAAATATGTGCAAGGCAACTAGAAAATAAATACCAAAATTTAATGTGGAAAGCCTCCAAATATCTAGAAAAAAACCACAAGACAAACTTCGAAAAATATTTTGCTATATTCAAGAATTACAAAATATAATTTTCACTCTCACACAAGAGATAAATATAGTGTTTCCTAGTAAGACCCCTTCTATTCAAATAATACAATTTTATGATAATTGTAGTATTAAAGAAAAATAAAAGTGATGCCCAAAATATCCCTAGTATATTTTTCCCATACCCTACATTCTTTAGGATTTACTCACACTTAGAAAATAACTCTCTCACTCATTTACTATGCAGTTGAATTCTTTGTTGCTTGATGTTAAATGAACAAGAGTGAGCTTTTATTTATAGAGATTCAAAGTCATGTAAGACAACACATCATTTTGTGTATTGTTCACAAATGGTTCATTTGTAGGTGTAGAAGATGTATATTTTAGCATATGTAGCTAGGCTTTACATTGTAGTGTAACCAGCTTTCAACAAAGTAGTTTGTCTACATTGAAATTTAATATTTGGCTAGACTTTACACAACCAAGTTTTAATAAAGTAGTTTATCTCCTTTGACATTTAATATTTGGTTAGATCTCACATAACCAAATTTTAACATGGTGATTTATCTTCTTTGAGATTTAATATTTGGCTAGACCTCATATATTTTGTGTTGTAAGCCATTATATATGATTATAACCACACTTCAAACTCATTGTTTATTTGGCTTTCATTGTCTTCCCTTGTCAAGTGAAGTAATATTACTCTTATTTTTCACCCTTAGAAACAAGGATGGATTGAGGGGGCACAGGGTGTGGTTGCCACATTAGATTTTTAAATTTTTAATTTTATATATAATTTTATCTTATATTTTTTATTTGATTTATTAATTGATAATAAAGAGCTCTTCTTTTTGAATTGTAAGAATTGTTTTTATTGGTTTAAATATTTAATCCGAAGATTTTTACTCCTTTATAATCAAATCCTATATTAGTCCCTACTTAAAAATACTATGACAATCAAATTATAATTAACTACTTATCCATTGTATTATTATCTAAGAAATTAATAAATTGAACTTATTTCAACAAATAATTCAACCTCCTCAAAATTCAACAAAATATTTGTTTTGGCGGCATTTAACTTCTCATATATACAACTAAGGTGAGTGAAGAGATCTCGATCTTCTCTAGTACAAATTAGATTGGGGACACAATTTGAAATGTTTGAACTATTAAATAAAAATTCAATGACTCAAATATTTTTTAATAATAACTATATGAGATCATTTATGTTAGCAAAACTATACAATTAAATTCTCATCAAACAACATAAAGACTTTAAATTGTCTCTCCAATCCAAATTTGAATAGAAGAGGATTAGACAAACATACATCAACATTATTCACCTCCACCATCATCTTAGCCAACACTGGTTAACTTAGTTTGAAAATGAGACTCAAAATAATAGAAGCACACCCACAACTTAAGAAGTTGAGAAGGAAGCTGAAGGAGCTTCAAGGCTTTGTTTTTAGTGACCGATAGAACCTCAATGGCATTGTAATTCAAGGACATATGAATAATATGTTAGATAATGTATGGGCAAAATATTAAAGATGAAAATTGTACCCAAAAAATGTGCATTTAATACATTATCTTTAAGGTGATATTTGCCCCTACTATATTTACCATAGGATATATAGTAAATCACCTTTAGGATTGATCATAAGAAGTTTCAGAGAAAAAGTAGAGATATCTCATCAAATTAATTTTTAGACTCTCATTCCCAATTATCTTTCTAGTTTGTAATCAAGTCTTTATAATGTGCATTCGACTTGAAATGACTAAATATTTTTTAATACACTCAGTCACTTATTAGTAACTTATTCTTACCCATTGAATCCTTAAACTAGATTTGGACTAGTTAAAAATTGATTTTCCATTACTTGTGACTCTATTTAGGGGGTTTTAATCTCATTTCTTTTAAAAACCTTCACAATTTTTTATGTGAGTCATTTTGTTATCATATCTTCCAAGTTATTACTTGGTTTTTGACATTGAATCATGATTACATTATCACACCTAAATAATATATATTTCAAGCTATTATTTCTTGATTTTTTTTTGAAATCCGCAATATATTAGACATTAACTGTTTCACAAATATAGTATAAAGAAATTATTAGCTTTGGTTATAGTTACAACTTTACTAATTCATCAATATATATTAGTTATTCAACTAGTTAAAGGTATATCCAACTAGCATTATAAGAAAGTTTCTTGAATTCTAGTCCTAACTTCATATTATTCTCAATATATTAGGACAATCCTTAACTCTCAATAACCAATACTTAGATATCATTTTTAGTCTTGTAGTTCGTCAATTATGAAATATAGTTACTTTTAGTACAATTTATGATGTACACACTACAAAAATCTAATGACATCAATGGAGTCAATCAAATAATTGATTATCTATTCTTTGATTTATTTGTGTGAAAAAACTTGAGGGTCCTTATCTCTTGAAGCCAAATTGTTAAAATTTGATAAACTTTAAACAACTTCATGGATAAACTCCCACTATGTTTTTTACTTTTGAATTCAATATAATATATAATTTTCAAAATCTCATTAGAATTGATAGATACTTTTTCCTTTAATCACACAAATTAAATTTTGAAAAATAGTCATTTATAAAATCTAAGCTAAGAAATTAGTAAATAATTTAATTTTAGTATACCTTATGTAACATCATTCCATATGCACTTAGTTAGCCATAAAACAAAATTGTCAAGATATTTCATCTAGTTTACAATTCTAAAATAAATTTCTCCACTAAATATGATCATATTGATAATAAAATTATAATTTGTAAAATTCACAAACAACATGCTTAATCAAAATTATAAGCATATAATCCAAACATATCCTTTTACATTATCTTGTCATATCAACTATTCTAATTAATATTTAAAAAAACACACACACAGAGGTGCTATCTTTAGTGCACACACACTTAATTATAATATAAGGACATAATTGTAATAATATTAATAAAAAAACAGTAATATTACAATTATGTCACACACACACACACACATACAGAGGTATCATCTTTGGTGCACTCACAATATTATCACAATTTTGAATGCACCAGCACTCAGTTATAATATAAAGACATAGTTGTATTATTTTTATTTTTTGCTGATATAATTACAATTATATCCCTATATTATAACGAAATATATTTGAGTGTACAAAAGATTTTACCTAAAATTTATCTAATTTTTTATAACAAAATTAGATAAATGACACTCAAATATAAATGTATAATTATTAGCCCTAAAAGACAAAGAGGATGTGTACCAATAGATAAAAAGCCTCGGTAGATTATGTCACTTCATCTTCTCTAAAATTCTTCATAATTCAAAATTTGTTCTCACACAAATAATATGTCCCCAATATAATCCTTCTTTTGGATGAAAGAAAATAATTTTATCTTCACACACACATATAATATACATATATATATATATATATATATATATATATAATAGAAGAAGACGAAATTGCATAAACAAGATGCGATTTTCATAAGAAAATTATTGTTAGAAATAACTAATTTGAAAAACTAAGTTATTTTATTTATGTGTTAGATTAAATAAATCTAATGACTTAAATGAATTTTCTAGTCTATTTTAAAAATTTAAATATGAAAGGATATGATTTTTTATACAAACATGACTCTTCACAAAATAAATGACATTTGAGAAAAAGTTGTTTTTATTTAAAATTTAATTTGAAAATATATGACTTTATGTAATAATATAACTCTTTAAAAAAAATTTAAATTTTCATAATAGGATTATGCGTCTTATTATAAATAAGACTTAATTACAAATTAGAATTAAAATTGAGATGAGAATCCTCTTTATTTTTCCTCTTAAACTCTTTTAAAAGCTCTTTGAAAGATATTATAGAATTTGCTATTTGTCAATCTTTGGGTGCTTAGATACCTACAACAAAGATAGTGAAGATAAATATTACTTTACGATAATGTGGTAAATACACATTTTTTGGTACAATTTTTATTTGTTGTATTTTCACAAATATTTTATCTAACAATTACTACTAAATTTTGTTAACCGTAATGTGTGTTCTTTGGCCAAGTCCTCTTCTCGTAATCAAGTTGGCAAGAACCTGCTTTTTCATTTATAACTAAACTCGCAAAATAAGATAACTCTGCAGAATGCCTTTTCGTTTCTATCTTCAAAATCATGGAGAATCATATTACACACAATTAAAATATCGTACATGGATTGCATTTAAGATTTATAAACCTAGGTAAATTTGATGTAATATTTATCGTTTGATAAAAATTAAGTAAAATATTTTTTATCTCTTATTTATCATAAAATTATTATTTTAATTTTTTATTTATTGAAATGTTTAAAATAGTTTCATATTCATTGAAAAATATCATATTTAGTTCCTAACTTTAAAAAAAATACCAAACTTAATTCCTTAAATTTAAGGTTTAAAATTTAGTAGAGACTAAAAATGAGAGACTAAGTGTAATATTTTTCAATGAGTGAGAACTATTTTAAACATTTTAATAAGTGAAAAATTAAAATGATAATTTTATAATAAGTGAGGGACAAAAATATATTTTTTTAGATAAACATATAATAGTTCAGATTTTAATAAATTGTTAGATAAATTTAAGATTTTTAATGGTTACTAAAATTTGAACCTTTCAAATTAAAATTCAATGATGCAAATTTAATTAAATTTACCTAGTAAACACAGGCAACCAAAGTTTTGAAAAAAAAAAAAACAAAGAGTTCAACTTGATAATTGCAAGTATTTAAATAACTTTTAACATAGATTCTAAAGCCAAATATATTCTTATAAATTAATTAAGAATATATTTGACCCACTAATTTTTTTTAACTTTAATTGAGAGTTTTCGTATTTTCTTTCTAATTTCTTAATTGTCTGAAAACAAAAACCTAGATTATTACAAAGAGCATTAACAACCATTCATTGCAAATATCAACATAACATCCACTATAGCGCTTTAGGAAATTTCAAACACAGACTTCGAACCTAAATTTATTCTCTTATATTTTCTCAACAAAAAATGTAAACTTCAATATTTTCCAAAAATTATTTTCATGATTCATCTCTACGGAAGCATATAAAGGTAATTCTGCTTTAAACTAAAACTTTATTAAATTTTGAATTTAATTATTAAAATTATAATCAAATTCAAAGTTCATGAACCAAAATTATGATTTGGCAGTTTAATTCTCCTTATATTTAATATAAAATGTTATTATAATTAAATATTATTAACATGGTCATCCAATCAATCAAACTTTTTCAAAAAATAATTGTGTTATGTTATTTATTTTCATAAAGTGATTTTAATTTAAAATATCATTTTAATCATATTTTATGAAAAAATTATAAAATTAGTCCTTTACTTTTACACTTTATAACAATTTGATCTCTCACAACTTAACCGTAACAAATTTAAAATTTGTACAAAATTAGTACTTCCGTTTAAATTAATAAAACACTAATTTTATATAAAATAATTTTTTTTAATGATTAATTTGTTAAGATTAATTTATAAGAGGTCAAATTGTGAACAGATATATTTTTCATATTTTAATCTCAAGGATTTAATAGAAAAGTGGAAATATAAACCGATTTTGGTCATGATACGAAAATTGGAAGGACAATTTCAGCATAACGGCTATGACTTATGAAGTGTTTCTGGTCCGCATACACCGTCATAGACTTCCCACAGCGATGTTGCCACGTGTTCTTCAAACTCAAAATTCTCGTGTCGGAGATGTTACGCGCCACCAAGTGTCGTACGCTTCAACTGCCAGGAGCGAAGTTTTAAACGGTATCATGTCCCTTCAACAATTTCCATTATTCTCAGATTGCTCAAAACTTTCCTTTTCCGGAGTGGTTTCTCCCCTTCTTTCTGCCTGGAAAACCCCTTTGTGCAGTTTTTGTACTTCTGTTTGGATGCGAAGAAAACGAAAGAAAGTTTAACATTGTCAGAAAGTATTTTTCTCTCTCTTTTTCCCTGATGTGATACTTACGGTCACCTCCTTCTTTCTCTTCTTCTCTTTGTTGCTTTTTTGTAAATGTTAAAAAGGAAATCAAAACGTCGATCTGTGTATAATGGAGAACACAATGTGGGTTTTTTTTAAATTGGTTAATTATAGTCTGTTTTTTTTTTTTCTGCTTTGGGAAATAACAGAATTTGAATTCTAAATTTTTCACCCTTCTCTCTCTTTCTCTTTCGATTTTGTACCCTGTTTTGTGTTAGAAAGGGAACAAGTAACAATTTGTGGTGTCTGTGTATAAGTTTTTATTTTGATTACTTGCGTTCCAAGTAATGACTGAAAACAATAGCGTTTTGTAACATCTATGTTTCTTGGCTTTTTTGTCCCCACGGAATCTCTTTTCGTCCCTCCATCTTCCAATTATCCGTGTTAAACATATAATGTAAATTGGATATCACAGTGAAGATCTAAGATTTGTCTTTATTTAGGTCTGTCCTGTATAATTGCTTTTGAATGGAAACAATTTTTAGTTGTTAGTTTTGCGTACCAACTACCAAGTGTATGTTTATTTGTCTCTGTGGATTAGCATTCTCAGTTCTCTGCAATTTATGCTATCTTAGAAAGCATGGATACTGACATGGAAATGGCAACATGATAAAATCTGAAGTCTAATACTACTGTTAACACAACCTTCGTTTTTTTGAGTGTTTAAATTTTATGATTGTCCATAAATAGCCTTTTATTATAAGTTGGATGAAGTAGACTTGAATGGCATGTCAATCAACGCATATGTCTCACTAGATTTCTTTTTCTTAGAATTATGTTGTCTCTGATGTTGAAGTAATTATGCTAGTTGGTGTAGATAGTAAAATCAAAGTTCTAAGTTTTCATATTATGATGCATGCTGTGTTAAATGTATAAAATGGTCATACTACTCTCTGCATTAGAAGACCTCTGTTTGCAATGTCATATATATGGCTTTCGATGAAGGTTATGTTGACACATAGTACAAATTATTTGGAGTCTTTTAAATTGCAATTGGCAATAGTTGCAAGTTCAATTTCTATGTTAGAAACTTTTTGATTTGTTTACTGCTAATGCCAATTCACTCAGAATTATAAGATGCTTCAACATTGAAATGCGTAGTACTGTTTGTGCTGTAAAATTATGCAGTGTACGAATCAATTCATGCATCAAAAAATGCTTACCGGTGCAGATACATGTATATGTAGACTATGATATTTATAAGATTCATGAATATTGACTTAAATTAGTTTTTATCCAAGAGTAATTCTTTCAGATATGGAAACCTTTTCTTAGAATGCTAGGCTTTGTAGTTTCCACATAATTCTACTTTCTATGTTTTCTAAATCATTAAATTTTCACTTTGCTTTTTGTTCTATTGGCAAGTGAGCCAAGCCTATATTGTGAAGGTTTTCATGAATCATGAATGAGATCTTTAACTAGTTATGTTATTGACATTATTGCAATTTGGCTTAACTTCAGTACATGGCTTCTGTCTGATTTGTCTTTATTTTTCTTCTTTGCGTTCCAGATTGTATAAAAAGAAAATTCAGGTGTTAACTAGTAAATAAAAAGATGTACAAAAGGTTTCCAAGGTTGGACATTGGTGTCACATCAGAAGAATCGGATGCTGGTGATACGAAAAGCTCAAATAAAACAAGCATGCCTAAAGTTTTTAGATGTGGAAGAAGAAAGGAAACAACAACCAGAGAATTATCAAGCAAAATGGGAAAAGTTGATTTGGCTGATCTAGAATGGGTCAATATGATTCCAGAGTGTCCAGTATACTGTCCATCAGAACAGGAGTTTGAGGATCCTTTATCTTATCTACAGAAGATTGCTCCTGAGGCATATAAATTTGGTATGTGAATAAAATTTTATGTTCTTTTCTTTTGATTTTTTGAAGCTCTTCAATATGTTCATGAACTGCCTTTCAGCTCATAATCCTTTGTTATTCATTATATAAATATTAATATTAATGAAGACATCTCCATAGTAATAGAACATGTGGGCATTTTTCTATATCCTGCACATGCTACATCATTAACTTGATTAATGAGATGCAGATGGCTTGAGCATTTTCATTTTATAACAAATAGTTACTGCATTTCTTTGCCTTTTCTCTTTCTATGCCATTTTGCATACTTGTAATAATATAGTTTCTTTCTCATGTTTCAGGAATATGTAAAATTGTTTCTCCTATAAATGCCTCTATTCTGGCGGCTGTTGTCTTAATGAAAGAGATAAAAGACTTCAAGTTTGAAACTATTGTACAGCCTCTTCGGCTCTCTGAATGGAATGAGAACAATGAAATAACATTTACTCTGAGAGGCAGGTAAGATAAAGTATTATGATTAAGCTTCCAAGCTTATATACAACAATAAATAGTTCAATTGCTAATTTTTATTGTTTCCTTCAGAAAATATACATATCGTGAGTTTGAGACTCTAGCAAACAAGGCCTTTCTTAGTCGATTTTACAGTTCAGGAGGTCTTCCTTCTTCATATGTGGAAAAGTTGTTCTGGCATGAGATGGAGCATGGAGAGAAGGGAACAGTTGAGTATGGAGTCAATGTAGAAGGTAGTGCTTTCTCATGTGACCCTGATGACAAACTTGGAAAAAGCAAATGGAATTTGAAGGTTGTTATTCAGATTTTATGCTTCTTATAACGCTCTCTATATATGTACTTCTGTGAGTTGTAAAAATTTCATATTACTGTAGCCCACTGTTCCTCTAAGTGTCAAAATATTGAGTTTTCATATCAAGTTTAATTTATAAATTCCTGCATGTGGTTTCATATTTTGCTGTTTGTACTATCTATTTACTGGGTTGTGTAAAGATTTGTGTCTTTTATTAATCTCAGAATTTCTCACGGCTACAAAAATCCACATTGCGGTTGATTGACAGAGAAATTCCAGTAAGAAAGCAATGTTTAAACCCAAATTAGAAATATATTAGTTAAAACTGTTCTCTCTGAGTGGTTTTACTAATCCTCATGGTAAATATTATGTAGGGAATAACTGATCCTATGCTTTACATTGGAATGCTATTCAGCATGTTTGCATGGCATGTAGAAGATCATTATTTGTACAGGTATATCTCATAATTATTACTCTGGTGTTCTGCGTCTGCCTCTTTCTTTTTTCTTGTACTTTTATAAGCTCTGATTTTAACCATATTTACTCTTTTTCCAGCATTAACTATCATCATTCTGGAGCAAGTAAAACTTGGTATGGTGTTCCAGGCTATGCAGCCTCTCAATTCGAAGAGGTTGTCTTAGATTACATGTATTGCAATGAGAATTTTTCAAAACATGGAAAGGATGGTGCCTTCCAAGTTCTTGCTCATAAAACAACCATGTTTTCTCCAAATGTCTTGCTCCAACATGATGTGCCAGTTTACAAGGCTGTGCAAAAGCCAGGAGAGTTTGTCATCACCTTTCCTAGAGCATATCATGCTGGATTTAGTCATGGTAATTTATCCCTCCGTGCATTGGCTACTAACAAATTCTGAAACTAATCAATATATCAATATACCAATATTCAAGAGATAACTTCTTTATTTGACTAAATCCTTATCTATAGGAAACTTAAGTAAACCCTAATCTTAGTAACATATCATGAAGGGATTGCATTTCACTATGTGTAAACACCTTTATTGATGACTCCTTACTAAATCCTATATTTTAATGAAATTGTCTTTAGAACTGGCAGATACAAGTTCATTATTTACTTGATTGTTTGTTTGTCTCTACAAACACACAGAGGCATAAAAGATTTATAGATATACTGTTGGAATCCTTAGGTAGAACTTATCCTCAAAAGCTAGCTCATGAGGAGAGAGAGCCAAAGGTCTTTTAAGCCCCCCACCAAGTGGTATTCCACCCGATGTCGGACTCCCAATTTGCCTTGGCTTGTGGTTCCTAACATTTCTGCCCCCTTAAACAGGGATGTCCATGGTGCTGGTGGCTAGTACTCAGGCCTTGTTCCCTTTTGGAAGCTCCCCCCCCCCCCCCCCCCCCCTTTCACTTCTCTCTAGCTACCACGCCATTGCCATGCTTTGATACCACTTGTTGGAACCCTTGGGTAGAACTCATCCCCAAAAATTAACTCATGAGGAGAGGGTGCCCAAAGGTCTTATGAGTCCCCCACCAAGTGGTATTCCGCCCAATGTGGGACTCCCAAGTTGCCTTGGCTTGTGGTTCCTAACATATACATCTTATGTTTATAGGATTCCTTATGTTTGTTCAGGTTTTAACTGTGGAGAAGCAGTAAACTTTGCTGTCAGTGATTGGTTTCCACTAGGGGCTGAAGCTACAAAACGTTATGCACATCTAGGAATGCTGCCTATTATTCCCTTTGAGGAACTTCTTTGTAGAGAGGCAATGCTGATTTACAAGGCCTCAAAATTCAGAGGCTTGAAGAACAAACTCAAACAAGATTTGGCATCTCACCATGCTACTAAGCTATCTTTCATGCTCCTTATGCGAATTTACAAGCGTGCCCTTCTGAGAATGAGCAGTTCAAGTGAGCCTTCAAGTTCTTCAAATTCCCTAGGTACTGTGATATGCAGCCACTGCGCCAGAGACTGTTATGTGGCTTATTTGCTGTGCAAGTACTGCTATTCTCACCCCATTTGTCTTTTCCATGGTAAGACATTAATATTATTATCTGGAGAATTGTTATTTGCTTACTTTAGTGATAGGTAGACAAGTAAACTTTTTCAATATCAATAAATATATCATAGATTATGATTAAACTATCTAAGTTTTGAGTTGATTGGTCTTTGATATGATGTCAAAATATGCACTTCCAAGTGATGTAGAGTTTCAACTTCTGAGTTATAGTGTCCATGTGTTTTGTCCGGGCAGGCTTTCAATTAGTAGTAGGTTAAGGCACATTTATTGCTTAGAGATTGGCTGCACATTATTTAATTATCTGAACATCATGATATTATTCTTTCGCTCTTGCTATGCAATACAGGCATTGAAACTCAGACTTGCTTATGCGGTAGACAATATACAATTTTCAGAAGAGATGATATGTTGTTACTGAAAGATGCTGCCACAAGTTTTGAGCAGGAAAAAGAGAGTATGTTGGAGGTTCAGGAATATAGTGGAGTAAATGGTCTCTCTCTTTCAAGGATATTCCCCAGCACCAGACAAGAAGGCATTCCAGAAATAAAGGTATGTTACAAGTTGAAGCATAAAGTTTTTCCTTGTTATTCTAATGGGTTGGGGCTATAGAATCTTCAGATTGTATGTATAACAATAAGCTTTTAACCTGTTTCTCAGTGAAACTCACATCTGGCTTGTTTATGGATTTATCTACTTATCTTTTATAGACTAGGCCTATCTATAAATTTCGTCAAAATAATATGTCATCTTGTTTTATATTCATTTTTATTTCTACTTCTGCCTGGCTCCACTTGTTTCTAATTTTTGTCTATCTGAATTTAAAACTAAAAAAACAGAAAAAACCTTGCCATGAAGAAAGAAGTGCCAGGGGAACTGTTTCGTCCATGGAGATAGCATCTAGCCTGAAAACAAGAGAAGAGGACACTGTTGAGCTCAATTGGGAAAGGAATAAGAAGATAGTACTGAAGTTAAGTGGAAAGAGAGGGCCTCCAACAGTGATCGGTGACAGGAGAGCACAAATGAACTCTAAATTACAAAGAAATGAATCAAATCTGACTCTAACTTCTCCAACAGTATCTTCCACTGCTTGAATTCACTGGCCCTTCATCAGATTTTAGTTTTCTTGCTGACTTTAGAAATGGGATTAGTTTTGAATATGCAGGCTTTGTATAGTTGAGACTTGACAGGAATTGAAGCAACTAGGAGCTCTTTTCATTCATTTTCAAATGTATAGACACCATAGAATTAGTATAGACAAGGTAGTAGTAGTAGTCTACACTTACTATTCTTTCAGATTTGTTGTATTATTTCTACAATATCATAGGGAATAAACATTATTATGAAATGGTCTGGCCTCAATGTACTATTTCTAATTTCGTGGGGAATACACAATATTATGAAAAGCTCTAACCTCATTGTCATCAAGTAGCTTGATGTAAACTTTTAGATTTCTTTGTAAAATGACATGCAACTGTAGAAATATCACATGAAATTCTAATTGTAGATTATTATATTGCCTTCTTACTTTATAATTAAATAAAAGAAAGGAATTTAATTTTTAACAGATTCAAATCAAACGCATCCTGTATTTTTCTTAGATTATTATGTATACTCCTTTTTGCCATGGATTATACGATTATTTTTGTCATTTGCCGACTCGTGGGCCAATAATAATTTTCTTAAACAGAATTCATAACATGTTGTACCGTTCCGTTTCTACCCAAAAATAAAGATAAAAAATCAGTATATTAATGAAGGAAATGCTTAAACATGTGAAATGAAAATTGATGTAGAGAGGTAGATGGCTGTCCCAGCCCTAGGTTGGAGGCACCGAGATGTGTGCAGCCCAATGAAAATCTCATGAAATTAGAACACAAATTTGAACAAAAAATAGTTGAGAAATTCGAATTCAAACCTTTTTATTTAGAATTAATTTGCATTTTTTTTTTTAAATATATTTAGATTGCAACGAATGAATTATATTCCAAGGTCCATCCAAGATCTTCATAACATAAGGAACTACTAAAAGCATCAAGATAATTTGAACAAGCATATCAGATTTCCACTAATTCAGTAGTGTGGGCTTTCTTACATCGGAGAACTAGGGACAGTAATACCTTCTATTGACTGCCTCAGGTCCCCAGGTTGCCGCAAAATATTCACAATTTTACATTACTAAACTTCATGCTATGTCAAATTATTCCTCCATTACTCTGGTACATTTTTGGATGACTACATTACCCACTTGCATAATAACATCACAACTTTAGTTAAATGACCAGAAAAAATATGCTGTTGAAGGTACATCTAAATTCTAAACCTAATCCAAACAATTATAAAACAGCAATTAGGTCAGCAGAGGAAGACTACGTAAACACTAAACAATATGACACAACTGAAGTGCTCTAGATAAACTAAATCGGAATTGTTAGTTCTGGGCAAGAAGAGAATCCTGCGGGGAGTTGAAATTGTGAACATTTTATTAAAAAGCAATCAAAAAAAGGGATCAGGGAAAACAGTATAAATATAATGCATATTCTATAGTGGTTCAGTCACAAATCGATGCCTCCAATTCCCTTAAAGGAATCTAAAGAAAAAGGAAGGTGAGAAAAGAGAGAGGACGAATTGGTTAAGTGACAATTTTCCTTTGCCTTATTCGGAGGAACATTCTCCTCCACTATCCCCCAAAATATAAAAGAGGAAAGGAAAGGAAAAAAAAATCCTTTATTATCCTTCCCACCTATTAATAACTACCAAACGAGAGAAATCTTTTAGTGAAACCTTCCCTTTTATTATCCCTCAGACGAACATACCCTTGGGAAATTTCCACTAAAATCAGTGTATACTTCTATAATGGCGACTGTTGGAGGTCCAATTTTCTTCCAAAGATTACAAAGTAACTGATCCTTTCTTCCAGACTACCAGTAGCCTAATCATGATACTGTTCACTTTCTCTGGTAGGCCTTTCAGGAATTTGCAGCTTTAGACTGCAAAATATTTCAAATAATATCAAATCGACTTCAAAAGCCATCAAAATTTCTTCAAACCTAATCCAAACACAATTTTCCAGGCTTATAGTATGGTGTAATATCACATATTACTATCTTAATTACCCATTGAAACATATTCTATGTCAAAAGGTATATGAGCAGATAATCACAAGGACAAGCACCACACATAAATCAACCAACTAAAATATCCAAGTTAAGAAACCTTGGTAATCATATATAACAAACTTTACGAGCTTTAAACCCAAAACTACACTTACATGGGTTATGATATCAGAGCATGCATAAGCACAACTTGGTTGACCATCTTTAATTGGTCACCACACTAACCCTTAAGATGCATTCCAATTAGCAAATTAAAATTGTTCCATCATCAACAATATCAAGGGTTGGAATCATCCAAATTCAATTGGAACAAGACCAAGGGCAATAGCCACTGGCAACCCACAATATGCACTACACTAGAACATAAAATTTGTAAGCAACTGAAACATTATAAGCAGCCTAAGTCATTCATGTCTGAAACTAATAGTACCATTTATATGCATGTCCAGACCTAACTAAAACTACAAAGTACAAATATATTTAACATGTAGCTGCCTTGCTCCCGATGGCAATGGAATACACACAAGACCAAATTAACACAGGGCAATGTATGCAGTACTTCATCATTAAGGGAAAATATCCCTAGTAATGAGTTAATTGGCTGTTGAACTGCAGGTCTCTTGCTGCAATGGGCCAGCCTATCCCTTACGTGGCTTGGATAGCTGTAGATGTTAGGGAGATACAGCCCATACTAAAGATCAGCTATTTGCTTTAATTGGTGCAGATATGAAACGCAAAAATTTGTTTTTTTCTAGTTTCACATTACGAACAGGGAGTTATGAAGATGGGCCGGTAGAAATGTTCTTGTCTGATTGTTTGTAGAAGAAACTTGCCTTTGTCTAGGGCTGTTTTTCTTCTTCCTTTTTTTTTTTTTCCATCTCCTCTTCATTTCTTTTGTTAAATAAATTTTCTGGTTTGTCAAGAAAATAAATTTCATAGCTGAAGGCATCCAGAGCACCAGGAAATAGGAAAGGTGAAGGCTTTGTCGTTTCAAGCAGAAACTAAAATAAGGCTTTGCAGGAAAGGTAATGCAGAATGGATTAAGAGATATTTTATCATTTATTTGTAATTTAGTTAGTAAGGATAAACCTAGATATTTTATTATTTATTTATAATTTAGTTATTTAGGATAAATCTAGGAGTTAGAATTATTTTGAATTTAAATGTTTTTTGTAAGGCTTTAGTTTAAGTATTTTACATATTTAATTTTGTCATTTAATTTCCTTGTAGTGAGCCTCCCAATAGAGCCCTAGTTTTATTATTTTATGTTAGGGCTATTTATAAATAGCCTTAGGTATTATGTTAAGAGGCAAACTATTTTGATTTTAATAATATTATTGTGTTAACATAGAGTTCCTCTCAACTTCTCCCCTTTCTTCCCCACCCTTCTCCCTCACCTCTGGTATTATTCTACATCAAGAGGTCGACTGTGAATCTGGTGCCAGGCAGCATGCATGCTTTCAAGTTAAAAATTTTTTGTCTCACTTTTTTAGTTTTCTTTTAATTTGATTCCCTGCTGGCAGCACCCATGCTGGCCAGCAGGACATCGAAGCTCCAAAAGGTCATTAGTCAGAGAGAGCTTAAGGCTATAGCAGCTATTCAGTCGCATTCTAAATCATTATATATTTTTTAAAACAGAAAATAACTACTTTCCAAAACAACAATTTCTACAGGAAAAGTGCTTCATTATTTCACTAGAAATGATATGCCAAGCAAATCAAAATGTTTGGCATACCATATTTGAAATTACCTAAAGGAAATGTGTCATAAGAATAGCAGATTCATTAAGCATTTGCCAATTTTCTCCCTCTTTAAGTTTCTTATAAATCTTGTTATTAAATTTTGAGATGGCTTTGCAATCTTTTTCGTTTAAAGATTTTTCTCAACTTTGCTGCCTATAGTTATTACTGTTTAAATTGGATTGGTTTAGTTTCCACATTTCATATCATAGGAATATATTTATATCTAGGAGTCCTATTACTGTTGTCACAGGATAAATGATACTATTATTATCCTAGGATAATTATCCCTTTATCTTTATCTAGGAATTATGATAAAATCATCTTCTGTTTCCTCTTCACCAAGTCACTGTTTGATACATCAATTTTGTATCAAGCAATTTAACAAGAAGAGTGATATACACATGAAAAATGATAGCCTACTCTATACAAACAGCATCTCAACATCTGTTCTGTCAGGAAAAAAAATAACAGCAATATCTTCGGGCCAAAAATAAGGAAACCCAAGATATTAAACCTTTTAATTTCATTTGAATGCTTCGAAGACAACATGGGAAGTATCAATTATCAATATCATCAATAGACACTTCATAGATTGGTCATGATTTTTTACCTATGGCACATTATTCTGAGTCTTCTGAGTCATATACTTCTATGGAAATCCAATGACAAGCAATTAGTTATAAAGCTTCTAACACAAATCACAGACAGTATTGATGGACAATACTCAATACAAATCTAAGAAGCACGGACACTAACATAAACACTACGACCAAAGTCATCTATGTCAGATATAAGTGTCAAAGACATCTTAGACATAAGAGACATTCTTTTTTTTTTTTTTCCTGAGGTATCAGTCATTCATAGATACAGATATTTCATGGATTGACTGTGACATAGGAGTTATGGCACACTACTCTGAGCAAACCACTTCAATGGAAATCCCAGGACAAGCAGTTAGCTCTCAACATGGATACATAAAAGAGCCACATGTTGTAGTATACCCACTAAACGACCGATGCAGTATCTGTCATTCTTTATATAATAGGATAAAAGAGAACAATTAATAACCCTTTTGTAAGATCCCAATCCTACAATTACATGGAAGTCTCTCCGTTTCGTGAATCTCATAATGAACCAGCTAGCATAACTGGACATGGAGACTTAGTTCATCTATTATCATAACTATAGAATCTTCCCTTTGTACTCAAGAATCTGGTGCAGGGAAGGAGGCATTGAGCTTCTTTATACATTTCGCATTCATTGTGGAAAGAGTATAAGAAGTACAATTTACAGATCTTATAATACAGTAAGTTGCTTAAAAGAAAGTATAAAATTAAATTTTATAATAATTATTGGATACAGCGGAAACTAAAGAAGCTGCCAGCGGGTACTAGATCACTGCTACTGACGGAGTAATTGGGTATAAATAGTCTTTTCCAAATTATAGAGCCTCAAGATCTAAACTATGGGGTATATTGGGCACATGGAAAGATCAGAGATCTACAATCTGCATGCCAAAAAATTCTCAAACGCTTAATAGCAATCAAATATAAAGGGTAAGAACTTGTTTAATGATCTCTCATGTGTGTTTATCATGAGGGAGAAAAAAAACAAAAAGACTCCTCCTAGAAAGAAAACTTTAAAGTTATTGAGCCAAAACGGCTCAAGAATTCAACAAAGTTGTCTGATCACTTGGAATAGCATTGATAGAAATTCCTTTGAAACAGCAAAGTGCAGAGAGCACCAAAGGGAAGCCATAAACACCATCTGGTCCCATTACAAAATGAAAAAGCAAATAGACATAGTCGAAAATACATGCATTCCAACCAAGTACACTAGAGAACTGCATAAACAGAGGACTGCCATAAGATCACAACATCATTATTCCTACCAAAACTATCAGAAGGTGTCATGAGAAACTGCTACAAGGTGAAAGGGCATACCGTAGGCTCACCAAGAACCCAAGATGGTTATCTCATAAGAAAATACTGCCTCATGATGCAAAAATAAGTGAGCTATTGTTTATGAGCTAGACCTGAACATAACGCACATAACACCATGAACAATGGAAAACAGTTTAAAAAAGATAAATTAGAGATGGAACCATGAAATGCCAAGAATAATCCGTGTCTTCCCCAAGAATACCATTAAATCCCAAACCTCATTTGCCTCCCTTCTAGTTCCATAGTTTCATTGACTATTTATTATCACTATTCACTATAATTAACCAGACAAGAAATTTTGATTCCAGTATTGTCCACACCCAAAATGGTTCTCAAAAACTTGAAACTGCAGAAAATATTTGCAAGCCACAGCTGCAATGATGGAAGAGATAACATGTAAGAAGCTTGCTAGACAGATAAATTTTAAATCACCGCCTAACAACATTATAATCATAAAAGGTTTTAATTATGTTATTTGATTTAAAAATTCAAACTGGTGCCTCCTCAATGATTACTCAAAAAAAAAAAAAAGTACCTCCTCCATGAGAATCATACAACTGAAACTCGCTGCAATATTTACAACTCAGTTAAAATTATACTATTAGTTCCAAACAGTCAAGACATTAAAAAAAATTAATTATTAAAAATTAAAAGCATAAATGCCTTTTCAGCTCTGTAAAACCATCTTCCAAGAATGCAAAATATATTATTGCTAAAAAAAACCAAGTATTATTTGTATGATATCATTATATTCAATCACATCAATAACTCGGAACATTTGATCAGGAAAAAATCATTATGTTCAACATCTACAAACTCCAAGGTTCCCACCCAAGTTGATATTTTATCCTTGAATTGACTCAAAAGTAAATTAGGAATACAGCAGATGCATACCTTTACAATGTTTTTGCCACCTGAATTGTAGAAACCACATATCAAATTCTAAACTAAGAATGCTACGTTGGAAAATCTATTATCAATCAAAAGGATCATAAAAATAGGTCCTACACTGCACTTGATACAACAGAATCAGTATCCCAAGAAACTTGGGTCCCCTATATACTCTGCAATATGTTCAAGCCGCACATTGACCAGTGCATGGGTATCAGCGTCCCTAACAACACCAGTCTCTCTCTCCAAATCCCTCTCAACTAGACTCCCATAAATGCCTTTGTGTTTACCACATAATACAAGAACTGGCCCCCCACGGCGGGGGATAGCAGTCTCAAGAAGGTCTTGAGAAACCCCTTGGATGATCTCCTTGCTGTCATCCATAGATATATCACAAGTAGTAGGCCCAACAACATCCAGAACTTTTCCTTTCTTCAAATATAGTCGCCCTCCCTTGAAATCTTTGCTAATAATCCTAACCCGAATATGACTTGTAAGCCATGAAACTTGTTTCCTCCCCTGCTCTTCCTTCCTACTATCTCTTTTAATATTTATTTCAACTTCACCACGGCCTCTCCTTTCCTCATTGCTATAGCGTTTATTCTTTGAATCTTTATCTTTATCAGCATGTTGAATCTTTAAATCCCTCAATTTCTTCAAATACCTCTCATCTTCAACAGAACCCAATTCTGCAATATCATCAATGTCCACTTTCACTTCCTCTTCACTCTTCAAAAGCTTTAAAATAACCCACTTATCTTCAACTTTTCGTACAATTTTACCTTTCAATCCTGTATCTCTTCCCTCAACTATTCTAACAATCTTCCCCACGAACGAACCATCTCTGCCACGCTCCTTTGGTATTTCCACTTCCTTCAAACTCCGCTTCAGTCCATCGCCAACATAACCCAACCCTTCTTTGGCAGTTCTCCTCTCATACTGTACAACTTTTACATCCTCCTTGGCATTCTTTCCAATACCCATGCCTTCACGCCATCCATACCCAGCAAGCAGAGCTGCACCAAAACCCTCTACAGGTACATCTTTGAAATCTTCAAATCCATTATCGTCCGGTAACCTCTTCATATCGTCTTTAAATTTCTGCTGCACCACAGCGTCCAGAGAAACAGGTCGTGATCTTCCATCATCATCACCGCCAGCATCACCACCGCCACTGCCAGCAGCAGATTGCTTACCGTCCCCACCACTCTTCCTTGTCTGTCGAAGATTCAGACCATAAGACATCTCCGAACCGGGTTCCACGTCTGCTGACGTATCCAACTCAAATCCCAACTCGGTTCCATTAGATTCTGTGATGGGCAACTCTAGATTCTTCATTCTCTTGCGGGACCTCCCTTCATTCCATTCATTTTTCATAGGGGGAATAACTATGCCGCTGGATTTGTTAGGATCAGTTGGGGATTTGGATGCATCGAACTCTGTAACGTACTCTCTGCCTTTGGTGTTTCCATCCTTATTATTGGCAGCACCGTCAAATTTCTGCGAGGGCTTGATAGAGTTTGACTTGGACGTGGATTTTGATGGCATGGAGAAGGAGAGCTTCATGGTGGGCAAAAGTTCAGATAGGCTCCGATGCGCGTATATTTGAGAAGGAAAACGATGCAGGGAGTTTTGGGCAAATAGCGGTAGAAAAACTAGTACCAAGAAAGCAGGGCAGTTAGGTATCTAAATCGAAGAATGATTAAGAAGCTCTTCTCTTGCAGGTAGACCGCAATGGCGATTAGAGCTTAGCAGACAAAATCTGGTGGGACAGGAAGGAGAACGTCGACTTGTGTATTTGCGAGAAGGGGGAAATGTCTTTAGCTTAGACTTCCGCGTCAATTTTCGTTCTGATATTAAATAAGTTTAGTCTCTGAATTTTGTATAGGGTTTTACTTTTATACTTTAATTTTATTTAAACTTTAATTTCATCCCTTAACTTAACTATAAATTTCACTTAAATTTCATGTTTGTCTTTTATACATATAACTATTAAAGTGGACTAACCCAACCTACCCGAGCTTATTTATTTGAGTTAGTAGATTAAATAAGTCAATCCATTTAATCCATCGTAAGATGGTGAATTGAAAATTTCAACTCACCCCATTTGATGGTTTAAACGAGCTGACATGTTTAACCCACTAAATAATTAAAAAAATAAAATTAAAATATAAAATTATAAAAATTTAAATGTGACTTTTTTAAAGCATATGTCTTATTTAATTAATCAATTTTTATATCAGTATAAATAAACAAAAAAAGCTAACTAAATAAAAAGCAAGTTTCAACGGATTAAAACAAGTAGAATAATCTAATAATTCAATAATTTATTAATAATAAGAATATGATTATGAGCAGAATATTCAAATATGACAAATTACAAAATAATAAAGATAACACAATACATACATTAGGGTTAATTTTTTTAAATAGGAAAGTACAGTGAACTAGGACGCTGAAATAGGTGAGTGAAAATTTAAAAAAAAAAAAATAGGCAACCCGTTTAACTCACAAGTTGACTCGTTTAACTCACGGGTTAAGCTGGCTGAGTTGATAGAAATATACTAAACATGTTCTCAAAGAAACCCCTCAACCTAACTTACCTCTTAAATAGTTTACATAAACTCGACCTAGTGAGTCAAACCCGTTTTGACGCCTCTATTTATATGTATTTGGTTCCAATTAAATCTCTTCAATTTATCTTAAGTTTTACTTTTGCTTCTTAAATTTGTTTGGTTCTTTAATTTTACCTCAAGTTCCACTTTTGTCTATTAATTTTATTTTATTTCAATTTTATCCTTAACTACAATAAATTTCTTAAATGTTATTTGTGCTTTAACACTGGAGTATTAAAATGCTTCAAATATTTAAGTTTTGAATGAATTAAGAATTAAGACCGTTAAACAAATTTAACTACTAAGTACTAATAAATTTATTTTATGGAAGAATAAGATATATAATTGAATTACCTCTAAATGGAAACTACTATGAAAAGATTATTCATTTTAATAGATAAATAAAAAGAATATTTGAGTAGTTTTAGAAAATTAAGAGCCAAAATGAGTGAAAATGAAATTAAGGGATAAAAATAAATTTTGAGATGAAGTTAAGAGACTAAATTAGAATCATATAAAATAAAAGATAATGTGAAATATTAAGTAAAATTAAGCAATCAAATTAGAACTAAATGAAGTAAAATAACAAAAGTGAAACATAAGATAAAATTAAGGAACTAAATTGAAACTTAACAAAGTAAAAGGATGAAAGCAAAACTAGAGGTAAAATTAAAAAATTAAATATCTATTTTCACCTTTTCATTCAAAATATGAATATACATATTACAAATTATAATTATCTTTCTAAAATAATTTTATTCTTTGTGTTAATCATGAGATTAAAACACCAAAAATATTCTAAAATCATATTGGTATAAAATATAAATTGTTATATTATTATATAAAATAGAAGTTGAGAAACACATAAATCCTCAACAATGCAAGTTCAAATTGTTCCAATTTTACTGACTCTTCAAATTATTTTGATATTGAACAATGTTATGGAGCCCTACAAGCATTACCATTACAATTTCGCAGGTTCCCAAAAAAAAAAAAATGTACATTCTATCAAAATATATACAAAAAATTGATAAAACAAGTTGCTTGAATCATTCTAAACAAAATGGGTCTAACATAAACCATAAATTTATGCCATTTCATCCCCATGTTATTGTATTTTTCTTCAAGACCTTTATTTTAACAATATTATCACCTTATCTCACCTTAGATTTCTTTTATATATGTTAGTGATCTTTTGGCCCCAAATATTTAGTACATCAAGTAGGGACCTTTAACTTCCTTTTTATTGTTTCATTTCAAGAATCATAATATAAACAAACCTCACAAGTTTGTTGTAGCCTAGAGAAAATATTATAGCATGTCTTGGTTATTTTAGTTCATTACAAAAATTAAGGAAGTTATTTCCTCAAACCCTAAAAAAGGAGGCCATCCATCATTATAAAAATCAAGCAACAACAATTCCTTTCTTCCAAGCACAACATAAGATATGCATCAAAATGACCTAATTAAGACTTCTTTTACATGGGAAGAAATAAAGGGAAAATTTTATATGTTGTTTCTCATATATTTATATCAGATTTTTTCAATTAGCTAATGATATATAAACAATTTACTAAAAGGTGAAAGTTAAGTGTTAATAAGAAAGTAAATGAGGTATAAAAATTGTCCAAATATCATTAACTGATAGAAAAATCTAACATAAGTATATAAAGAACAACATGTAAGTTTTGTCCAAAAATAAAAGCATCAACAATCAACATACCAACATTATCAAAACATTCTTCTTTGATCTCCATAAGAGCTCTTAAGGTAAAGAGAAATCCTTGTGGTCCACTAAATAGCATACAATTGGGTGATGGGGCAAGTTTTAATGAAAGAACGAAACATTATAACAATTATAACATGAGAAATCCCTTGGCAAATCACAAAATCTTGAAATAGACGAATGTTTGGATGATAATAATTACTTTGATTCATTACTTTAATGCTAAAATTGGGGGAAAAAAAAAAAAGTAGTTACATACATCTTGCCTTAAAGTGAATTAGGCCAATTTGCAAGGCATATAACAAGGCCACAAGGGGAAGGAAATTAGATCTTACTTCCAAAACCTTAAAGGTATACATAGTTTACAAATGATTTCAGATGTTGCAATTGAAAGGACAAATTCCTTTAAAGCTTCAACATTGAACAAAGTAAAGGAAAATAATCCATGACTTGTTGCTATGTAAGAGATAGTTTCCACCCTAACTATGGGAGGAAAATACTCAAGTAGCCACAATAATAGAAACTTGTTCTATTGGGTCACAAAAAGACTAAGCTTGATGGAGAAAGCATCGCAAAACTATATCTATTATTGTTGAACCCCTTCTTGTGACCTATCAGTAAAATCTCATCATTCAATCCATTATAGATAGGTGGAGCACAAGGAGGATGCTTTATCCTCCCTATCCTCCCATCTCTTACTTGAAGCAGAATGAAGGCGCATCATGTAAAATTCCTTTCCAAAGTGGTGCCTAAAGCAAAATGAAATATTAAGAGAACTTACTCCCAAAATTCTTCAAATATTTTAAGCTTCTATCTCTGAATGTCTTCTAGTTGTTTTGTGTCTAGATAACCTTGCTACTAAGCCTTATATAGCATCGTCAATGTATGAAAAGAATAACTTTCTTGAAAACCCCTTAAAATGAATAGCATAAGTAGAAATGTATGAACCCACGATCGTGTTAAGGTTTGTTACACAAATTATCCTTCTCGTATGGTATGGTAGTAATCCATTCGAATAACATGCATACAATTTAGAAATATGAATAGATTGTTGAAATATTTTTAAATATTATGGATTAGTATTAATTTATTATTAGTTCAATTTATTGAGTTAATTAATTACGCAATCAATTTTGACATAAACTAAGAAAAGATAAAGTCAAAGTTAATTATGGATAATTAATAATAAGTTAAATTACTAACAAATTTATTAAATAAAGGTCCCAACCTACGACCTTAATTTTGTCAATTTTATCAATCAGATTGTTGACGAAGAAGATAAGAGAATATTTTTTTTTTTAATGAGCCAATTATAAATTATAATATCTATTTTTTAAATCTAAAATTTGAGTAATTGAAGAAGTATGAAATTATTATTTAAAATAAAAGAAATATGTATTTATTTAAAACCCTATATTTTTTGAACATGTGTTAACTCTCTAATTTTAATGACTCATGATAAATTTATAAAAAAATTAATTATTTAGTCTCTATACTTTACATGAGTTTAAAAATTGTTTCATATACTTTATTTTTTTTCAAATCACTCCCTATAGTTTCAAAAATTTGTAAATTGATCCTTGTTGTTAGATGATATAGTAACTCCATAAATCTGATATTAATGTGGATTAAAAATGACAACTCAGATCAATGATTAAAATTATATTATTTACATATCAGATTGCCTATTCAGCATAATTAAAAGAAAAGAATGGGGAGTATTTTTTTTTTAATTTAAAAAATGACAACTCAGATCAATTATTAAAATTTTATTATTTATAGATAAAAAAAAAGAATGGGATTTTTTTTGGCCCAGACATCTGAATCCATTTTACGCTTCAACTCCTCTCCTCATCAAGCATTTGCGCCTGGGACAGAACCGAATCAACAAATTGCTGGGGCAGAACCAAATCGAACAACAATGTAGTATGAGAATGGTCGAACAAGAGGAAAGATCAAAATGCCTCTACTGATTCAAAGTGTAGAACAAACTAGAACTAGAACGGCATGATGAAATTGGATAAGAAAGAGATCGTTTGTCATCTGTCAGATTTCATTTTTTGCTTCATTTGCTTGTAAATCATCGGTAGGACGAAATCGAACAAGATGCAGCACACTTTTTTACTGTAGTTCATATAAATTCATCTACAATCAAACAATAAAAGCCTGAATCATCCACTTGCTTCCATGTATTTTGGTGGGACCATAAACAGACCACCATCAGATCAATATTCCCACAAAGGACCAAAAAAAAAAGCTTCCCTAACATCTAGAAGAAGTAAAGCTACAATAGCATAACATGAAATACTCCACTTTAGAGCCATATATAATGGAGACTTACTCTTTTTTTTTTTTTTTCCGGATAAAGAATTGAGACTCACTCTTCTTTTGATTTCTTTTGCAAATTTTTTCAATGTGCCCTACTTGTGCCATTCTATCTAGCCATGCATCCTATTATCAAAACCCATTGAGTGGTTTAGAGGGTGAAAAAGTCCTTGTTTTATCTTTTTATCTGAGCTATGAATTTTAAATTTTAATTCATCTGATTTGGCACTTTAAATTGATCTGGGTTGTCATTTTTAGTGCACATTAGCATCAGATTTAATGGTGTTACTATATCATCTAATAGAAAGGACTGATTTACAAATTTTTGTAATTGTAGGGAGTACTTTGAAAAAAAAAAGGTATAGGGACCAATTTAAATATTCATGTAAAGTATAGGGACTAAATAATAAATTTTCCAATATTTATTTCTTGTCGATTTAACTTCAAATTGACATAACCTCTTGCACAAATAGAAGTTTTAGGTTTATAATACTATTCTCGAAAGCTCATTCAAAGCTTAATGTCTAGGCAAATTTTCAAAGGTGATTTAGTCTAATTTTAGACCCAAATTATATTGTTTTCATTGATTTTAAGACTTTTCAATGTCGAGAAACTTGTTTTGGGCTTCATATAAAGGACAAATAAAGATGGTTTGATGTCAATTTTGATATTAACAACTATTTAAGGCATTTTTTCTCTCCAAACTTAATTAAGACAACCGTTTTGGGCTTTTTACGTCTTGAATATTTTATTTCCTTTTGAGAAATTTGATTAACAACTTCGTATAAAAGTCAAATGAAAACTGCATATAGTTAATATTACCTTCAAAAAATGTGACTACACAAAGCCTAATATTGTTTGTCTAAATACTATCTAATTTATACAAAATTAGAGATTAAAAGCATGTTAGTTTTATAATATTTGCAATCAATCATGCATCCTTTGAGATAGCACAATGGCAAAGTTGTTGGCATTTGTTTACTTATTCTTAAGCATGATTAAGTGATTTCAATTGTCATGAAGATCACTTGGGCTATTAGCATCTTACGATTGTGAGTTCACCTATTGTGGGACCAATTGTAAATGTGTATTATTAGTTTGATTTAGGTGTCCATTTCAATTAATTTTTTGCATTGGTAGTAGATAAACCTTATCAATGTGACACTGACAATATAATATCTTATCAGTGAGAGACAATTGGATTGATGTCTTAATATTTTTTCTACCCTATTAGTATGGAGATGTTCAAGACATTTGGTTGTATGGACCTTTAAGTAAAGATAATAAGCAAACTTCAATGGATGAACTTGTAAATTCATGGAATAAGCATTTAATGTGCGGATTGAGGGATTCATCTTGGATTGAAACAAGTCTTTTGAGACAATATTATCTTAAGTAAGGCAAGGCTATATGGTGCCATGTCTTTAGTTTTGTAATGTATAAAATACTATTGGCTTAAAGTGGGATTAACCTTTTGTATAATGTTTACCTATTGGCGTTAACTTAATATAGAATATCATAATAAGACCTCTTGTAGTTTTAGAAGTTAGTCCTATTATAACAAGTCTTGTGGCTTTCCAATTTATCTTAAGGAACTTCAATTGATTAAGTACTCATAAAATTCATAAGGAATTTTGTTCCTTTAATGGTGTACTCATTCAGACAGACTAAGATGGAAAGGAATTTTATTTGCTTCTGTTGATGGTAGCTTAGTGAGAATTATAATTTTTTTTAGGCGCTATATTGTGGTAAAGTGTTAAATAGACACTTGTAGCTACCTTAATTTGTGTATATATCTGCATGATTTTTTGTGGAAATTGTTATGTAAACACTTACAACAACCTCAACCTTCACATGCATCCTTATGAACTTTGGAGGAGCTGTCTTAGAAGTGTCAAAGGCATACTTACATTTACCTCATATATATAAAAGAAGAGTACGTCACTTGTTTTGTGATGACTATTTGTTAGGAAATGTGGTTAAGGAAATGAACTTCTATTGTCTACATTATTTAATCCTTGGCACTTTTATTGCTATAGTGACTCTATTATGGACTTATCTTAAAATTACAGGAATTAGTTGCATCAAACTTTTGATTATCAATTCTTGTTCATTAGAAAAAGAAGATTAATGAATCTCATACTCATATTGAACACTTGTGTGATTTGTTTACCAAAAACTTACTTGTTAGAGTTTTGAAACTTATTACTCTTAGGTATTTTAAAGTTTTGATATATTAATTTAGTGAGAGTCTAAATTGTGTTCTTAAGGGACACTTACCATGATCATGGCAATTTATTACACAAATTATCCATCTCGTATAGTAGTAATCCATTTGAACAATATGCATACAATATAGAAATATGAATATATTGTTGAAATATTGTGGATTAACATTAATTTATTATTAATTCAATCTATTGCGTTAATTAATTAAGCCACAAATTTTGACATAAACAAAAAATGGATTGAGTTTGAATTAATTGTGGGTAATTAGTGATAGGTTAGATTACCCATAAACCTATTGGATAGAGCCTCCAACGTGCAGTCTAAATCTTGTCAATAATTTTCCTATCAGATAACTGACTAAGAGGATATTTTTTATATAAGCCTATTTATATCCCATTTTTAAATCTATAATCTGAGTAGTTGATAAAGTAAAGAGTTATTGTTTAATATAAAGAAGTATTTTATTTATTTAAAACCCATATTTTCTAAACTCCCCAATATTGATGGCTTGTGATGATTTTATTTTTGGCTATTTAAAGTCCTCTTTCTCAATGTGACTGAGTATGTGAAAGAGATTTTGGACAATGTAGGTTATAATCCCTACTACATAGTTTATGGTAACATTAAATATCAGCATTTTAGATAAGTTATCTTTCTCATTGATAATTTGTTTATTTTTCCAACATAGATTATATTGAAGGGTACAACTCCCTAGAAGTAATAGGAAAAAGTAAGACCCTTATATTTTTTTAAGGAAATAAAAGTTGGATGAGTTATCACATTAAGATTGAAAGGATTTTAGAAAAGGACTATAATGGAATAAGAATAAGGTAGAAAATTTAAACGAAATAGAGTTTTAAGGCTAGATAGATAACTGAACCAAGCTTTCATAATCAAACTTTAGTGACACTTAAGCTGAGAGAAACTAGAAGTGAACAACATAGTAAAAAAGACATAGAAGAAAATGATGAAGAAATTGTTAAGTTAAATGGGGTAAAGAAGAAAATTTTAAAAGATTAGAGTTAAACAATTAAGTAGAAAACCATAGTAAAATGAATTTAGAATAACTTAGATGATGACAAATATTAGCAAGGAAATCTCTGGTTGGATGTCTTAGAATTGTGCCAACAAAGTAGTGAACTCTTGAATGAGATTAGAATGGTAAACTAGGGTAGGATAAGTCCTAAACAAAATAGTATATATGAAATTATCACTTGAACATATATGCATACTTTCATATGTAAGATAAATGTAAGTGCCATCTTAAGAAATAGAAACTTACACCACGACTAAGTGTGTGGTAAACCTACTTAATGCGTTTATGACAATATGATCTACATGACTTCATGGCATGATCTAGGGATGGTAACCCCACTTGGTATCCACACTCAACATTCAGTGAAACCTAAATAAAAAATGCAAATGACAGAAGTACGGTAACACTTGGTAAAGATCAATTATAAAATAAAACATTTTAATATTATTGATCTTGTACATGATTTATTATACAATGTAGCACATTGCTCACACTATCACAAGGTCCTAGAGCAAAGCATGCTTCAAAAGCCCTTTAAAAACCCTTATTTAAAGCCATCAATGTATGCAACTCACCTAGGAAGGGTTGCACCAATTCCCATATTGATTGTAAGTTCATCTAGGTCACTTCTCAAAATCTCTCACCTCATTTAGAGGTATGAATACCCCATCCTCAAAAGCATCAATTTTATGACCTCAATATGACTCTCCATCCCATTGACGGCATTTATATACTATAATTTCCATAAAATACAAATCATACCAAGAATATGAAAAAGGATAGCCCTTTTGTAGAATAGTGGTGGAAGAACCTAAGGAAGCCTCGACTAGATTGCCATGCTCTCTCTTATTAGTAAGCCTATCCTGAGTGGTTAGTGTTATAAACAAACAAGAAGAAGAAAGCAATCAGCCTTGAATATGCTCAAATAAGCTTCCTTAAACACATATGAAACCAACAATTATGTCATCATACGACAACATTAGCTTTAAGCTCATCGAGAACAGTGATTCTTGTAATAGAATTGTGTTCTTAATTTGGTTCCCCATATAGATGCATTTCTTAATTTGATTTCTTGAAAATATAAATTTTTTCAATTATATCCTAAAAAAGTACGTTGATTTTGTGAATATAAAGGACTGATTTTATTTTTAAGGGGGATCAAATTGAGAAATATTCATATATGAATGACCAAATTAAGAAGACAATTATATAAGAAATTAAATTAAAAATTATTTTCTCTATGAAGAATTAGAGTGAGAAGAAAAAGTTATGAAGGACTAAATTTAATAATACCCTATGTGTGAGAAACCATAATAAAGTATTATAAGTTTTTTTTTTATAAAGACGACAAAGTTAACAAAAGTAATTAGGACAATCAAAATGAGAAATGAAAGAAGGAAAAAGATGCCTCCAACGAGCCATACCAAGTTCCACTAAAACTCTAAGTTGGTATCCTAAAAAATTAGTAAGCAAGCTAAAATTATCCATGCCAATAAGAGCAAGATCCTTATTTATATGATAATTGGAAGCAATTAAGTAATATTGACAAGAAGTGGGACAAATGATGAGAATATTATGGGATCATGGTTCAAGCCAATCTTGATTTAGAATCCATAGAAGAATCTTTCTTATGTCCAAGTGGTAAAAACATTTAGAAGTTTTTAAGTTTTTGAGTCTAGTACCCCTTCTCTGAATTAAATAACCAATGAGGTGAATGGAAGCATCTCAAATTGTTAGCACCCATCCCATATTAGGAAGCTGTCTCCACAAAGCTCTATGCTTATAACTGAGGTTATTATAAGATTACTTATTACTTTTCTTTTTCAAAGCTATAGATATATTGTGAACAATTCTGTTAATCTGCACCGTGTGTAACATAAATTTATTATGGATTAGATTTAGATACAACTACTTATAATATTATAATTTTTAATCAATATATGATAAATGTTTGGTTAATTAATAATAATATAAAAATATATAATATAATTAAACATTATACAATTATTTATAACAATCATATACACATCAAAATATAATTATAAAATTATACTATTGTTATATTTTTATTTAAAAAAATAATATAACAAAGAATTTTAGTCTCGTTTTATTTACAAAAAAATAGTTTAATTTGGACTCTCTTATTCTGCTTACGAAAACTTAAAAAACCTCAACCAACTGCCACACATTCTTAAGTCAAATTACGTAAACTTTGATTCCTATTACATGATAGGTATGCCCTATACTTTTATCGTAGGTTAAGTTTACCCTTTGTAAATATTTATTTGTTTACTATTATTATTGTTGTTTTTGTTTTTTCTGTTTAACGAACATGCATGAGCTAATTTATTATGTATTCAACTTCCATAAGGTGATTCTTGCCCATAGAGAGTCAATTTTGAATCCATTTAATGATATTATTCTCATTAAATCCGTACACTCTGACACCCAAAGGGTAAACGAACCATATCGCTCTTGCCAAGGAACATGAAATAAAATCATGGTTTAGTGATTCTCTATGATCATGAGAGAAATAGCTTACTGAATTACAAGGAACATAATGAGCTAACAAAATATCACCAATTGGAAGTGAATTCATAACCAACTTTCAAAGAAACATAATGATTCTAAAAGGTAATTTGAGGTTCTAAAGCTCTTTCCAATTTGAGAATTCATAGGAGATTTGAGTTTAATCATTTTGATTCAAAATATTTATTCCATCCTAGACAATATAAGAGCCTTCTTGATTACTTGTCCATACAAGGAAGTCTTTAATGCCAGTGTGGGAAAAAGGAACCATGGGAATCTATTTCACTATTGCATCAGAATATAAATTTTTTTAAAAGATCCATGTTCTAGGAGCAAGAGGAAAGCAAAAAATGATCAGAGATAACATTGATACTAATATCTTGATATGACTGCATGCTCCACCAAAAGTGCTGATTTATAGGTATGCCCTCCTCTGTGCCAACACACTAATGGAGATGCGAAGTTATCAAGTTTTGAGATTTTCTATTACCTTTCCACATCCAAGATGAGTTTGATTTATTTATAAGTAGACCAGGATGGTCTTTTGACGTGTATTTAACTTTCAAAATGTTTATGAGAGGAGATGAGTTTCTAACATCTAATACACAAACTTGATTCGCTAAAAGTGCAGTATTGAAATCTTTGATAATTTAAGAACAAGGCCCCTTTTATGGCAAGGATGACAAAGTCTTTTCCAACTCAGCATATAATACGATATTTGTTATCAGAAGATCACAAAATTTTTTTAGCAATTCTTGAGTTAATCAAATAGCAATATTTCTTCTGGAGTTCAAAGCAGGATAAAGGGTAGATTAAAGATGATCAATTCTTTCTAATAATTTGTTGAAGATCTCATTTTTGTTCCTTCCAGCATCAACCTAAGTTTCCAAGTATTTACTAACTTGCTTGCATATTTGATTCCAAAAGAACCCACGAGAATCTTTTTAAATTTATGCGGGGTATTTGGGCTAAAAATAATCAGTAATTTTGCTTTAATTAAATATTATAAATTATTTTATTTTCATTTTCAAATAATAGTAGATATAGTATTTCTTTTTTTCTTTTTATTAAAATTTTAAGGTTAAAATGTCCAAGAATTTTAATATAACTTTGGTTTGATTGTGTTTGGTATTAAATCAACTATTATTATTAATATATATATATATATATATTTTTTTTTTTTTTGCTTTGTTGCCACCGAGAGACTTTTTAGCGCGTCATCTATATAAAAGCATTTTTGTTCAATAAAAATTTATAAAATATTATTAAATTCTTCAATGTAATTATAAAATATAATTGTTGAGTGAAAGACATTTTATGATAATAATTTGAATAAAAATTTTGATTTTAAAATTTATTTAATTTGAAATGTCATCCTTTTTCCCTAGTAAATTAATGAATGAGGATTTTGGCTAAAAGAGAATTAATGACCGGGATAAAAAATTTATATATATATATTAGCCAATGAATAAAATGACCCAAACTTTTAATTTTAGCCATTTAATCTAATCCAACTAGTAAATATTAATTTCAATTCCGTCCGAAAGCTCTCAATTTACAGCATTAAAAAAATTAGGAAATAGATCTGGAATTTCAACTCAAGTGAAATTAATAAAATTTAAACTATTAAATGTAAATGTAATGATTTAGATTTTATAGAGTTAGTAAAAATTATTTAATATTTGTTAAAATTTAAATTATTAAATAAAAATTTAATGGTTAAATGTTGAGGATCGGAGTTCCATTCTAGTTGCATCAGGCAAGGGTTAGATTTGAAACGCTAATCAATGTGCCGAAACCCTTCCTGCGTTGAGTTCTCTGACCAGCTGGGTTGTCCCTCCTTCTGAAGCTAAGTTGCAGTATGTAGCTGATCTTGCCTCCACGGTCTACGTGAGAGGCTAGGCGTTCTATCTTTGTGTGTTTTGTTACATGCTGTGTCTCCTCTTCATCGGCCGATTCGGATATTTGTGTATAGTCAAATGGCTTGAAAGCCCGGAGGATACTAGCATTATAATGTTGATGAAGCTCAGACTTCCTTGCAGAACCCTCTCTAACCCTTTTCTTCCGAGAAATCAGAGACATTTCTGCACAGCATCCTCAGTCAACCCTTTCAATGATGAGGACAAGAATGACTCTCATTTTGTGGCAATGCTTTTGGAGATCGTTCGAGGAAAGCAGAATTGGAAAGTGGCCTTCAATAACTCCTTCATTTCTGCCAATTTAAGACCTCATCATGTCGAAAAGGTCTTGATACAGACCATTGATGATTCCAAGTTGGCTTTGAGGTTCTTCAATTTTATGGGCTTGCACAAAAATTTCAACCATTCCCCGGCCTCGTTTGCTATTTTGGTTCAGGCTCTTGTGCATGCGAGGCTTTTCTGGCCTGCAAATTCGCTCTTGCAGACCCTCTTCCTCCGTGGGTTAGACCCGAAAGAGGTTTTTGTACATTTTTTGGATGCTTACAGGAAATGCAAATTTTCGTCCAATTTGGGCTTTGATTTGTTGGTTCAAAATTATCTGCAAAACAGAAATTTTTATGATGCTGTGGAGATTGTGAAGCTCATGATAGTGAACAGCTTGCTGCCTGAAGTTAGGACATTGAGTGCCCTTTTTAATGGACTTTTGAGAATTAGACAATTTACGATGGTTTGGAAATTGTTTAATGAGTCTGTCAATGCGGGTGTTCAACCTGATATTTATACTTGCACTGCTGTTGTCCGGAGTTTGTGTGAATTGAGAGATTTTAGTAGAGCTAAAGAAAAGATTCTGTGGATGGAATCAAATAGGCTCAATCTAAGTATTGTAACTTATAATGTATTAATTCATGGCCTATGCAAGAGCGAACGAGTTTGGGAAGCTGTCCAAGTTAAAAAATCATTGAAGGAAAAGGGTCTGAAAGCAGATGTGGTTACATACTGTACACTAATACTTGGTTTGTGTAGGGTGCAAGATTTTGACGCTGGACTCCAGCTTATGAATGAAATGATTGAATCTGGTTTTACTCCAACAGAGGCAGCTTTGTCAGGGACAGTGGAGGGACTAAGAAAGCAAGGAAAGATAGATACTGCTTATAATTTAGTACTAAAGGTAGGAAGACTTGGCTTGCAGCCAAATTTGTTCGTTTATAATTCACTAATCAATTCATTGTGTAAAGTTGGAGATTTAGATAAGGCAGAATCACTGTATAATAATATGTGCTTGATGAACTTACATCCCAATGATATTACATATTCAATTCTCATTGATTCCTTTTGCAGAAGGGGGAGGCTGGATGTTGCCATATCTTATTTTGATAAAATGATAGAATCTGGTACAACTGTGACAGTATATCCTTACAATTCTTTGGTAAATGGCCAATGCAAGTACGGGAATTTGAGTACTGCTGAGTCTCTGTTCACTGAGATGATCAATAAAGGGTTGAAGCCGACTGTCACAACCTTTACATCATTGATTAGTGGATACTGCAAAGATCGACAACTGCAAAAGGCATTTCAAATATATAATGAGATGATTAAGAAAGGAGTTGCTCCTAATGTTTATACATTCACTGCACTTATTTCTGGGCTCTGTAGTGCGGATAAGATGACTGAAGCAAGCAAACTTTTCGTTGAAATGATAGAAAGAAAAATTATGCCAAATGAGGTGACATATAATGTTATGATTGAAGGGCATTGTAGAGGAGGTAATACTGATAGGGCCTTTGAATTGCTAGAAGACATGCTTCAAAAGGGCCTTGTGCCAGACACATATACTTACAGGCCTCTCATTAGTGGCCTTTGTTCTATTCATAGAGTTTCTGATGCCAAAGATTTTATTGAGAGTCTCCACAAGAAGGACCTTAAGTTAAATGAGATGTGCTACAGTGCTCTTCTACATGGTTATTGCCAAGAAGGAAGATTAATGGAGGCATTGAGTGCTTCCCACGAAATGATTCAGAGAGGAATCAACATGGATATGGTATGCTATGGTGTCCTTGTTGATGCTTCTCTGAAGCAGCAAGACATGAAAACATTATGTTGTCTCTATAAAGAAATGCATTATCAAGGATTAAAGCCTGATAGCATAATATATACAAGTATGATTGACATATACAGCAAAGCACAAGCTTTCGAGAAAGCTTCTCAATTTTGGAAATTAATGATTTCTGAGGAATGCTTTCCAAATGTTGTAACTTATACGGCTTTGATCAATGGCTTATGCAAGGCAGGGGAAATGGATAGAGCAGCACTGCTTTTTAAAAAGATGCTGGGTGCAAATGTCCTTCCAAATTCAATTACATATGGTTGTTTTCTTGACCATCTTACAAATGACGGAAATATGAAGGAAGCTATACAGCTTCATAATGCAATGCTTAAGGGGTTTTTAGCAAACACTGTAACATATAATATTCTTATCCGTGGCTTCTGTAAATTGGGCAAATTTCCTGAAGCCACCAAGCTTCTTTCTGAAATGTCTGAAAGTGGTGTTTTCCCGGACTGTATTACCTATTCAACATTGATTTACGAGTATTGCAGAAGGGGCAATATAGGAGAAGCAATTAAGTTGTGGGATACCATGCTAAACAAAGGCCTAAAGCCCGATACACTGGCATATAACTTACTGATATATGGTTGTTGCGTTAATGGAGATCTCAACAAGGCACTTGAGTTGCGTGATGACATGATAGCAAGAGGGATGAAGCCAAGCCGGGTCATATAGAATCTTTGTTGGGGAGATGTGCTTGAAAGACTTACTTCTAAAATATTGGCTGATACTTAACAAAAGGGTTTTTCAGCCTCATAATGTTGATGTGCAGGTTTCAGTAATCCCTGCGATGCAGTGCTATCAGAGTTTCAAAGAGCCTGGAAAAAAGGTTATTATTTGCAACAGTGGAATATATGTTCATTTTTTTTTTGGGAACAAACCACTGTTTTTCTTATATTTATTAATGGAAAATAGTTTTTTCTTCTCTTGTTTGTTGTTTTTTGTGAACCATGGACAAAGGACACAGGCATATTGACACGTCAAACTTCCAAACAAAAAAAGATTTGACTTCAACATATAAAGCACCATGAACAATTTTGTTTTCTGAAAATTCTACAAAATGGAAAGGATTTTAATCTAACTATTTAAGCTATCCATGTTGAAGCATACATAAAGAAGAAAAAAATGTTAAAAAGAAATAGTGATGTCATCAAGAAGGAGTTTTAGTGCCTCTTCCATCCTGGTTTCAGTTCTATTTCCTTTTTTTTTTTTTAATCAGCCATGTCTAGTATGTATCTGAGTCTTTCTCTTTTAGATACCTAAACACTGCCATGTCCAGTGTGTATCTGAGCCTTTTCTCTTTTTGACACATAAACACGTGTCTCAGTTTGCTGCTGCAATCTCATTGATACCTGTGTGTGTGCATTTTGCTGATCAATTTGCCAGGATTTTGATGTGGCTGCTTTACCGCATTTTTTTGTTTTTATTATTTTTTATCATTTTTTGTGGCTTGCTGGTATCGTTTTATCATTTATGCATGTAATGGCAGCTCGCAAGCTTTAAACGAGGGGTATTGTTGGGCTGCCAAGTATGTAATGAGTCCTGTAAGTTGTTAGTCTTATTTCTTATAATGAGATTTGTGTAAGACAAATTTATTATATTTTTAAACTACAACCATGATCTTTTCTTGAGAATAAATTCTGTATGTATCTGGCAATGTGCTCGTTATATTTCATGAAGCCACTGAAATATGTCTGTGTATTGTCATGGTTGTTATGTGTTGTGGTGTGTGTCATGGCCTGTGGTGCAGTGCCACAGTGGCAGCTTGTGCAACACCTTGGATGTGGTGTTGCAGATTTCAAATAGCATGTGGTGGTGTGTGCTACTAGCTATGCACAAGGCATGTGCCACCAATGTCATGTGAAAAGGGCCCCTTGTTGAAGGATTTCTTTGCTCATTCTAAAAGTACACTGCTCCTCAACTGTTTCTGAGACAGACTTCACTACTTTCTTCCGTGCTCGAAGGCTTCTTAGCATTTGACATAGTTCTCTCCTTCCTCATCATTGGCCGTTGACCATTTCTCCCTCTGTTTTTTCTATGTTTTGTGTTTCTGTACTTTTCTCCCTTCGTCTCTGGTTTTTTTCTTGGTTTAGGGTTTACTGTCTCTCTTTCTCTGTCTTAGTCTCAGTTCTGTTTCTTTGTTCTCCTCTGTCTTCTTTTTCTTCACTTTTTCTTTTTTCCTTTGCTCATCCATCTCTTTTTTTTTTTATTATTATTTTTGTTCTCTTATAACTGGAATTAATTAAAAAAGAAACTTATAAATCAATTAATAATTTCATATAATATATAATTATTTTCTGAGTTTTTCTTCTCTTATCATTATAATTTATTCATGTACTGTAAGTTACAATTAAGTGTTAGCTAGTTTTTACATATTTGTGTTGTTTTACTTGCTGTTTATTTTAATTTTAAAATTATATAATTTGAGCCACAAATGGATATACTTTTAATCCTTAATACTAAAATATTGTATCAAAATCAAAGGAACTGCATTCCATTTTTCTCTGGGTATTTTGCAGATTCCATGGTGTATGTTTGCGGTAAACATGTTCTATATAGTAATCTATTTCATCACACAGATCAGGAGTAATAAAAAAAGCCAGGTCTATTAGTGTGTTATCTTTCTATCTAGGAATCCTAAATATGACACTACTAATAATTGTACTAATCCACATATGGTTTCTAGTTTGCATCACTCAGTTCAATGTTGGACGGTGATATGCAGTGCACTAGGCTCCAAGCCTCCAGGGGCCCATTTTGCAATGGAGCACTGTGACGTGCATGATCAGCAACTATGGTCATTGTTGAAGCATGAAACTTATGTTCCATTGTTTGTTTACTTGGTTAATACAAACTCCTTTGTTCTTTTTCAGTTTGCATCAAACATGTCTGCCATGATATTTTACACGTATATGCATTTGCATTTAATCTGGCTGATTCACATATTTGTAGTGTAATCTTTTGTTTATTCTACTAACATATGCCATGACTTAGAAGGGTACAAGTTGAAGACTGCTAGCTTTTTAGTTTATGGACACAGTTAATGTTCATTTTTTGTTTAAATGCAGTTAGTACATCCCAGTCCATTACTGTGGGTACAAAGAATGAAAACAGTACATGGGCTGCTAAGGAAGTCAAGTTCTTGATAATTGCCCCCCTATAGTGTCAACATTGGGTAAAGCAGTGGGCTACTAATTGATGCCGATGTTGCTCAAAAATGATGTAATTTGTTGAGCATCAGATATGGTGTCAAGTCCTTGATCTTGCATTTTTTATCCTTTTCTTCAATACACCAATGTAAGTTATTACACAACATGAAAAACACTTCTTAAACACGGAATCTGTCTCAATAATGTTAAAAGTCTGAAGAAATCTGGTCTTTGAGACAGATTTTGAAATGGATCGAATTTTGTCCATACCAAATTTGTAGTTTTTTTCTTGATAAGAGAAATAGAACAACCATCCTGTCCCAAAATCCCTCTCTAAAATGTTTTTATCCCACCCCCCGCCAAAAACCAAATTTTCTATTTGTAACACTTTCCATGCCTTAATTGTTCTTTACACCTTTCTTTTCTTCTATGCCTCACCAAAGGGCTGACTTTAAAGGTCCATTCTGCAGCAACAACCATCAAACTGCCCAGCTTCTACTTATTTTCATTCAGCGGCCACTCAGGGTGATTGAGAAACAGGTTATTCTTACTCTCAAAATTTGGATTTGGCTTTTTTTCATTCCCATTCAAGTAAGAATGGTTGAGTGTTATGTTGTTCCTACACTGCTTAATTTTACTAGCCTTTGTTCCTATCTTGTGAATTTTCCCATTTTTTAACTCTCAAAGATTTGGATTTTTTAATCAGGTATATGCATGAATGTCCTCAAGTGAATAATTGTAAGTTGTCACATGAAGAAACCACGGATCCCAGCGCCTAGGCGTCAGCTGCTAGAGAGAAACAGAATCATGGCTGCCTAGCCGCCAGATCCCAATCCCTAGGTGGCAGCTTGCTGAATCACTAAAGAGAAGGGCATTTTTGTCTTTTTACAATGTTTTCCTGGTTAACTTAAGTTGTATATATATTATTTTTATTTTGTGTTTATTTCTATTAATTGGGATTAGGGTTATTAGGACTTTAGTACTTAAGCTTCTATTTTTCCACCATCAATGTCAGATGTTGTATGAATAAAGAAATCAGAGAGTGATTGCCTCTGAGGATTCCTCTTCTTTCCCTTTTCATCAATAATTTTTGCCACTGTACCTGAAGCGGTTACAATTACACTACAAAAAAATGATAGTGAAATTCATAGCAAATGACCTTTCTTCTAAAGAACTCGATGGTACCTAAAAATATGAGCCACAACGTAATTGAAACTTCCTTCTTCTTTTTAATCCTTTCCCTTTTTTTTGACCCAGAGATAGCATGCCATGCATTTGTTGAAATTCCTTGTTCAAATTCAAACATTCATATTTGCATAGGGATTTCTTCAAACAATAAATTCAGATTTTTCTGATTGATATACTGAATAATGCTACTTAGTCCAGAGAATGAAAGATGATACAAAAGTTGCAAGCTGCCAAATTCATAACTTCTGTTGACTCTAGTAGAATAAAAGGTTTCATGTCAAGGAACAGTTAGAAAAGATAAAGGTTATACGCAAGGTCTAAAATGCTTCAAATTTTTCCCTGAATTCTCAAGTTCTTTAAGGGTTAAAACTGAAAGGTTTTGGAATATTTTGTTTTCTTTTGGGAAAATCAAAATTTAGCCAATAGTTTATGTAAAAGTTGATCTGTTCTGTGTTTTTTGATAAATGGCTATATACTTCATGTTATGGCTATATACTTCATGTTTTCCTCTTTTCTGGTGAAGGTCACCAAAAGCTGAACATAAAGTAAAAGTGTTAACATTCTCCTCTCTGTTCTCTAGTTTGCTACTAGTTAGGTCGTACTTTGAGTCACAAAATTGTGGGTTATCAATTTCATCACTTTTGTATGTGTGCTGAAGATGGGTCCGGGTTTTGAAATTAGTAGTTCTGTTGTGGTCATTGTCGGGACAACGGCATTAAAAAGAAACAATATCCTCCATGATTTAAATTAAGAAAGCTTCAAAACCAATTAATGCTTATTATATGGTGGTTATGAACAAGTCAAAAAGGATATTGAGCAATGAGGATGATGTGTCAATTCATTTTTTTTTTCTATTTTGAAATTTCATTTTGAACTGCAGGTTCTATTTGCACAGGTTATTTACTTCCTTGATCTTATGCTTCCATACGTTGCCTCACGTAGAACTTGACTAAGTTAATTTCTTGTCTAATACTAAGCTTCCTGGAGTCAATGTTGCTTTATAAAGTTTCCACTGACATATATATTAGATTTACATATTTTTGAAGAAGGAGCTCCTGTTCTGTCTAAGTTGCTATCAACTGCTATCTGTTAGGTCTTCCTTGATTTAATGCATATAGTTAGAAGTTCAAAACTTTTGGGCCTTAGCTGATATTCTGGTCGTATAAAAGAGCTTGTACCATGGGGAAAACCTGCTTGCTTCATCTAATTATCATGTCTGCTTGTTCTGTGTAATTAACTTTATAGTTTCAGTTCATAATCTGCAAGCATGAGTCTTTTAGAAGCCACCTTCATGAATATATAAAGCATGGGTATTTTGCTGGCTTGTTTAAATTCGATGCAATAACAGCCTCATAACAAATTTAGCAATGTAAGCATATCTTGTATTAATTCCAATTGTACAGGTTGAAGAATGTAATGCTACAAAATACTGCTCCTATTTCTGTTTCATATCGTTACTGTCTTGGCTTTAGTTCTCTCAGTAAAGTTACGTTCATACCTTCCCCTGCATGTTGGTTTCATATAGTGTGTATTTGTTTGGGAGCTTACATCATTTGTATTATATTTTTATGTTTTATTAAGAACTTATCATGTATTTTGAGAATATTCTCTTAATTCAGTTACCACATTATATTAATTTTATGCATTTTATGGTTTAGAATGATTATGTGCTACCTTAGATGAAACTCAATTGATCTTGCCTTGTTTTGGCGTACAATGTAGGTAAATTCATGCATGGAAGATGATTCAGAATTAAAGGCATGAAAGAGGAAAATTCAAGCACGTTTGGAAGGATTTACGAACTATTTGGAAGGTTGGAAGGGCCATTGGAGTGCCTAGGGGTCACAAGTATAAAAATTAGAACAAAACGTTGATTTTTGGCACTTTTTGACTATTTTGGACGCATAGGCACCTACGAAGGAAAAAATAGTCCTAAGCCTAGAATTTCATAAAATGCCAAAGGTGCATTTTTACTGTGTATAAAGGGGACTTCTAGGTTTCTTAGAGGGGGATTCATTAGAAAGGGCTAGAGGCACAAAGTGATCCTTGTGAGTACTAGGGTTTTATAAGGGAAATCTCAGTTTTCTTGCTCTTTCTAATGTGTTTTCTTGGAATGGGGATGGCCAAGGGTAGATTTCCTTGGACTCGCATGAGTAGAATTCTATTGGCCAAACTTTCCTGAATTTTTTCATGAATGATTCCTTCTCTTTTTTCTTTTTCTTTTTTTTCCTTTCTCTATTTTAATTTTTGGATGTTAATGGGTCATTATAATCTAGGATAGGTTTTTAATTAGAGTTGGAATTTATTTTACCTGTATCCAAGTGTATTAATTGAGATTATAATTCAACGCCATTGTAATTTTGTTAATTAATGAGTATATGTTATTTTTAATTGGGGTTTTTGTACTATTTTGTTAATTAAAATAATTGCAAATGAATTGAACAGTTTATATTAATAAAATTTATCATAAAGGAAAATCTGTTAATAATCAGAGCTCCTCCACAGCTTACATGCTGCTTTAGATGGTTGCTATTTTAGGATTGTCACTTCTGCAGCTGGTGTGCATCTTTGTTTTCACATATTCCACAGTTTATTTCTTACTTATTAAGGATGTATTTTGTTCCTTTTATCAGAAAAAGAAAACTATTAAGAAAAGTTAACTCTTGATTTCCCAGTTGTTTTATTTACATAATGTACTTTAGGGTTTAGGATTAGTGTTACTTAATTTACTTGGTTTGATTTTTATGGAAAATTAATGTTTAAGGTAGTGTAATTCAATTTAAATAATTAGGTTGCACTTCCAGGAAGAATTATTTGATGATAAAGCTCTTATTTCTAATGTATCTTAAAAACTTTCACTTGATTTTGACTTTTAAAGAGAATTGGAATAAGTTTAGGATGATCATTGTGATCGAATTATTTCTTTAATAAGATAAGTAATTAAAAATAAGAATTCTATAATTGTGGTATAAGTCTAAGGATAACTAAAACAGTTAGTTTAATTTATTCTCATTTGAATTCGTAATTAACTTAATCTAAAATAATATCTTGAGTTGTTTTGTCTTTAATTGTTGAGTTTTAGTTATTTCTAGTATAGACTAACTGTTTAATTTATATTTATCTTCACTTAAACAAATTCTAATAACTGAAGGTATTTCAACCATTAATATATATAATGCGAATAATTTATATTGGTCAATTTTTTGGTAGAAATATTGTGTTTCGTAAAAAATTCAATTCTTCAGCAATAATAATAATATATTATCCTCATGAGAATAACCTGAATTTCAAATTATTTTACTGTAATTTATATAATTTGACTCAGATATTTATACAATCATTTTTATTTGTATGAATAGAGCGGAATGTATCAGGATGTGTAAAAATATTTTAGAATAAAAAAATATACCCTTCTGAATAAATTTCAAGAACAAAAGTAGCAAGAATATTTCACATGTGTGTTACAACCCAGATTATGAAATCAATGTGTGTCCACACACACACACACATATCCGAAAGCTAGCCAGTAGAGATGTTAAAACATATTTGGAAATGTGGGGATAATCATGGAGGGGTGGAGATAATATCGGCTTAAAAGGTTTAATCAAATTAAGATTATTTTAATAAGTTCAGAACGTTTTAAAATGGTAAGTGCTGCTAATCCAAAACTAGAGGCTAAATTGAACTATAATCATTTAATAAATTTTTAATTTCTAAATAAGCTACCAAAAATAATTTTAACAAAAGTCAGCACACACGCAGTTTTATTGTGTGCAGGAAGCAATCCCAATTTGCACGGCACAACAAAAAGAGATTAAAAGAAAAAGGAAAAACAAGATTCAAAGTAAGATGCTCTAAGAAAAAATTAGGCATATAAATTTTCTTTCACTAAGTTAATGGAGCTAAAAGATGGAGATGATATTAACAAAATTATTTCAAACATATTAAATAACATTAAACTAAACTTTTAAAATAAAATTGAAACTTAACTTAGAGGCAAAACTGTGCTTCACCCTTATTTTTATGTTACTCAATATATTATAGTTTTTATTTACTCTTTTAATTATTTATTATTGTTATCATAGTTATTATTATTATTACAATAATTAAAAAAAGTAAATAACATTTTGATTATTTTCTTATTAATTCGATTTTAATTTGATTCTTTCTTAATATGAATGTTAGTATATTTAATTTAAATTTAGTTAAAACTAAATAACTAAATATGTTAATTTTTTATATTAATGAGAATTAAATGAAGATTGCAAAATGAATTAGAGAAATTGAACTCATTAATAAATGATCAAATTAAAACTAATAAACAACAGATCAAATTAATATTTTACTATAATGGATTTTGACAAATCTGGTATTTGCCATTATCCAAACTTGTTCATACTTTATTTTACATATAAATATATTAGTTCTCGAACCAATTAGAATTTTAAAACTAACAAAATTTCAGCTTAAATGTTTTCCAATATTGCTCCATAGTGTTTTTTTTTTTTTTTTTTTTGACGAAATTGCTCCATGGTGTTAAATTATGGAGTTTCTGATGAGCTTCCTAAACATGACATGTTCCGCTTATCAAAATGGCTATCATAATCAAATTAGATCTGCATCAAATCAACACTGGTGCAGCTCAAAAAGACTTGGATGAATATGACAAGCAAAGGAATTCAGAGATGTCATTACATTCCAGAGTCCTCAAATTCGGTACACTTACCACACGCATGGATCGATTACTTATTCAAAGCAACTTCAGTTTCTCAGCTCTGTAATTCTAAATAAATTTCCTGGCATTTTATGATCTTCAAAAGATGAAGATAAATACAATGACCATGTACCTTATAAAATAAAGTCTACGAGAATGAGAATGGAAGGAAACCAACATTTATCTCATTTCTAAACTACCACATACTGACTCAAGTCCACAAATGTAAAATTGACCTAAACCATGTATTGTCAACACAATAAAAATCAGTCCCTTGCCATTAAGATTTTTACTTTATTCCGAAGCTTAAAAATGTTTTGTTATCTTTTATTATAGTTTTATATACTGACTTTGTAATTAAGTTTTAATCTATAAGAGATGAAATACAGTTTTACCTAAAAATAACTTCAGTTTTGACGATGTATGCTTTATGGAATTAGTGCCACAGAAAGGTGAAACTTCCAAGCATTTATAGGATGCAATGATTATTATTAAGCTTTCAGTGCCTAAAACAAGCAAAATTTGACCCTAGAGGCCTTATCTGAAAGCATTGTATAGAGGAGAATTGAAAGGCTGCTTCCATAGAGGACTCTGAAAAAATCTTCAGCTATAACTGTGGAGAGAAAATCCAACTTCCACGTTTGTGTGAGGAAGACAAAGATTCACTCATTTGCCTCTAAAAATACATGTCAAGTTTAATAGCCACATCAGAGACTCCATTGTTAATTTCAATTTCATATGGATGGATAGGCAACGTTATAAGTATATAGGGTGATCCAGATAATGACTGCCCTTCCTTTCTTATTCTCTACAGATCATTCTCTTTCCTCCTCAAAGCCTTCTAGTCCTCATCACTAGCAAACATGTGAAGTACCTAGATTACAAAATGGCTTCCACACAACCTGTGGAAAATGGTTAAGCTATTCATAAAAGAATATTAGTTCTACAAGCATGAAGTGCAAGAATATGTTAACTCCTGCAATCACATAAGCAAACCCCATTCTCACAAAGGAATTCAAACGGACAAGTTAGGAAAAACAATTTGAGATACAATACATAAACAGGTTAGCCAAGAAGTTAGCATTCACATAAATTCAGACTTTATAGAAGTTAAACGTATTATTTTATGTAGTTGGAAAAATAAAAAAACACGTAACGTGTCAGTATAAGCTGAACGGTGGACACTAACATCTAAGAAGTCTAGAATTGTATATCACGTAATTTCAGATCACTCGACTCGTTGACCACCGCGACGTGCAGCAACTGAATGAATACATTTGACGGTGGAGAAGAATGTAAAACTGCTCAATGAGCTAAACTTAAGAAGGCAAGTTTCTATGGTGTCAATCCAGCACTTGCATCCCTGTGATCTGAGACAGAAAATGAGGGCAATTCTCATGTGCTTGTTTGTATGCAACCAGCCTTCAAGTTAAAAAAAGTCCTTCCTTCCTCTCTTTCAAATGTAATTTTGAGGTCCTGGCATTTAAATGTGTGCTTGGGTATGTCTATATGAAGAGCTTCTGAGTTGTAAATGCAGTTTGCCCAATGGCCACATGATATGCATGACCGCTGAATGCGTAATACATATACAGATCTCACTTCTCCCAAAACTGACCTGTCAAACTTATACATAGTCCAGAGAACAAAGAGTAGAGGGGCTACTTAAATTTTACATATTAAGATCTTCAGCATTACACAGTCACTTAAGATTCTTCAGACACCTAACAATTTAATTAAGAAATCACACGCTATTAGCGAATTATGTTTGCAATAGGAATCAAATTTGGCAAGAAATAGGTTACGGTATTATTTACAAACAAACAAGAAAAAGACATGTAACTTCAACGCAGAAGAAGCAACTTACTTAACCAACAAAAATACACTGTACTACGAAAACAATAAGTGTTTCTATCCCATAGGCAATTTAACCTTGTCATTCCTCTGCTTTACCATGTAATCACGGACTCGCTCGGCTTTTTCTTTCATAGAGCCAATCATCTCTTCAGTCGCATCAATTATCTGTTTGGGAAAGTGAACCTCCAAGAAATCAAACCACTCACCAAGAGTTAACTTCCCCAAATCAGGCCAATCTCCATTTTCATTCAAATTCTTCTTTTGAGCAGAACAAGCTTCTTCACCTTCCCTCTTACTACAAGTCTCCTTGACACTAACAGAATTTCTTCTGCTCTCATCTTTATCAAAACCCTCTGTAACACCGGGATTCAGGTCTGCCTCGCTGTCCCTAGTCTCTTTGACCACGTCTTCCGAGATAGCAACTTGGTCACAAAGAGATGTCTCTTGCTGTAATTTCCTCCTCCTAGTACCAACCCTTGTTTTCTTTTCCACAATCTTCCCTTCTCCGCACTTCAAACTAGAATTGTCTTGACTGTTATTCACAAGAGTGGAGTCAGAAGTTCCAATCACACTTTGCTGCTGCTTCTTCGAATTCCGGGTTACCCGCCTATTTGCAAGCGGTTCCACTTTCTCTTGCAGAGGAACCACATTCTTCAATTCATCACCAACCTCGACATTCTCATCAATGCTCTGAAGCTTGACCTTAGACAGCTCTTCCCCCACGTCACTCTTCAAGACCCGGCCGGTCCTCTTTCTACCCCTTCTCTTCTTCTCCACAGGCTCAACCGCCACTGCTTCCAAATTCTCTCCCTCAAATTTCTCATCATTCTGCTGCCGCTCCTCCTCCTCCAACTTCTCGCAGTATCCACCACCCACCTTGCCCGTGGCTCCACGCCTCGGGTATCGCCGTAAGCAGCTATCTGGATGGGCCTGTAGATCGACCTGAATAGAGGTGTATTCTCCGATCTTGATGGTATCGCCATGGTGGAGATCGAAGGGAGCATTGGGAGGGATTTTGGAGCCATTGAGGATGGTGCCATTGGAGGAGTCGAGATCTCGGACGACCCATTTGCCGGACTCGATCTGGATGGAGAGGTGATTGGAGGAAATGCCAGCGTCTTTGATGGAGAAACTGTTGTTACGGAGAATGCGACCGATCCGAACGCTTTTGTCGGGTCGGAACCCTAGGGTTTCGCCTTCTCGAGGGCCTTGAAGGATCACGAGCTTGAGGTATGGCGGTTCCATTTTCCTATCAGAGAAAGAGAGGATTTGAAAATCCGAGTGTCTCTGTCTTTTGCGGGAGACAATCACTACTGCAATGCTCGATTGAGTTTCAAATTTCGAAATACAAATTATTTCGCGGTTTCTTTCTTTCTTTTTTTGGGGTTTCACTCTATCAAATATTCGAATACGTTGGCAATTTTTAAAGGGTTAAAATTTGTCGAGGATTTCTATCTTATTTTTATTCCATATTATGCCTCAAATTTTTTGTTTTTATTAAGAAAAATGGGCTATCAAAATAAATTTGACCTATTAGGTCAAGTTGGTCTAACATGTTAAAGGGGTAGATTGGAATGCAAATAAAAATAGATTTAAGATTTGATTATAAAAAAAGTAAAAATTTTCAAATTAAATATTTGAATTAAAGGAGACAAATCTTTACGATCTAAGATAGGTGAGTTCTTATAAATTAAAAAATTAAATCAAGAATATAAATAAAATTACATACAAAAATTGAAATTTTAAAAATTCGCACCTCCTTTATATACATTCCTAGTTGGAGGGTTTTTTGACAACCCTTTTAGTAGAGTCATACGAATTTGATCCATTTAATGTGGACTAAACGGGCTAGCTTGATGGATTAGTGAATTGACTCATTTTATTGTAGTTGACAGAGATGTTAACAATAAAGGTAGAGAGATTTGTGATAGTAACGCAATGAAATTTCAATTTTTGTTACAAAACAAGATTTTAATATTGATTATGCTTGATGGAACTTTGTTAAGATTATGTATATGTTTATTACTTAATTTTGAATTTGAAGTATTAAATCATGTTTGTAATTTGCCACCTTTTAATGTTGGATTGACTTTGTGGTATTAAAATTTTTCATCATTAGTTTGTTTTGTTTCCGATTTTATCCTCTTTATTTTTTTAAAATTTTTTTGTGGGTTAAATCTATGACAATGACAATTTTTTTAATTTTTTTGCGGGGTTAAATGACAAGTTGACCCTATTTAATCCACAAATTAGGATTTTCAACTCACCTCCTTATAGGTGAGTTAAATAGGAGTTGACTCACTTTGATAGTTTTAAGGAAATTGTTAATTTTTCAATTGACTATTTAAAGATTTATGAAAAAAAAATATTTTTTGAATCTTTCGTTTAGCCATTTTAGTGTTTCATTCATTGTAGTGTTCAAAATAATTATTCATTTATCTAAAATCTCATATTTAGTCTTTCAATTTTTTTAAAATTCTAGATTTAATTCTTTGACTTTGAATTATATGTTAGCATAAATTTTAATGGATACAGAGTTAAAGTGAAAGAACTAAATCTAATATTTTTCTAAGAATTAAAGATTAAATGCAACATTTTCTCATAAGTTGGAGGCTATTTTAGATAATTTTGTGATAAATAAAAGATTCAAAAATATTTTACTTAATTTATCAATATAAAACCTGCAACTCTCATAATCGAGGAGTATTCTTATTTAACCCTTAACACTAGATAAGACTAGTTAAATGAAGGTTTGAATATTCAATTTGATAATACTATTTTTAACCATACTAGTGAGTTATTAAGGTAATAATTTAGAGTTAACCCTATAACTGTCATTTGATTATTCTTATACAATAATTTATTACATTTAAGAATGCTTTAAAATATTAGTTTTGGTGTCATATTTAGATAAGTAGCAAATTTTTTAAATGTAATAAATTATTGTGTAGGAATAACCAAGTGATTGTATCATAAATTATTATTTTAATAACTTACTAGTGTGATTAAAAATAGTATGTATAATAGCCAAATAATTCTTCAAATTTTATAATTGGATATTAAAACTTGACATAGACTTAGCAACAAATTTTTTTAGTAATATACATTTTTCAAGTGATAAAATAGTCCTTGCTTTGAAAAGCAAAAAATAAATGTTAAATGTAAATAAAATATTGCTTCTATGGATATACAAATATTTCTTTTGAAAAAGTAAGTTATTAATAATATAAGAAATATGACTTGCCAAATTATATATGATTAGAAAATTTTCGCATAAAACTGAGGACAAAACTTCTTTTGAGGCAAAAATTTGAAAAAATTTAATAGAAAAAGGTCATTTCAAAACATTTGGGCTATCATTAAGATTAAAAATCTTATGTTAAATGTAACTATATATATTTAAAGTGGGTTATACCTAACCAACAATTGTTGCCTTGAATGGTAAGGAGCGCGACACCCTTTAAGCAAGGTTCTGGGTTCGATCTTTGCATTGTGTATGGAGAGTATAATGTTAGGAGGTTTACTTTTAATATTGGGTCTAACTATGCCTAATTCCGAATAAGTCAATTCCATGGCTTTAAGGGCCCAACCAAATACCAGGAGATAGTATAAAAAAAAAAGAAAGGGATATACTAATTTTAGCACTTAAAAATGTTTGGTGACAAAACTTGCATCGCACATCTACTTTATGATTAAGAGAATTATCTCAAACTGATATGCCACAATTATCAACACTATTAAAACTTTCAAATAAAATTAATAGCAGAATTACTAATGTTATTAAATGGTTTCCAATAATACTTTTTATTTATCATATTGTTGAAGCTCAAACTCAAAGTATAAGGCATTATGTTGCGAGATAATTAGTTACTAAGATCTATTGTAAGACAATTTTTTTTCCCATCCTATAAGCTTCAAATTCATTAAACCTTTGTTTTTTTTTTTTTTAATTTAAAATCATAGCTAAGACACTTTTTAGACTTCACACTTTAGAAAATTCAAACTTGGATGAGACCTGCATGAGTGAGAAAGAATGAAGTTGATATGCTCCTATATGGTGGTATTACAAGAGAAATCTTATAATCAATCTGCGTCGTCGAATTCATCTCATGCTCCACAGCATGACATGTCACTTAAGCCCCTGAAACATACCATTTCGGTTATGTGAAATGGTGTGTTTTGGGGGCAAATTTTTTTTTTTTTTAATTTCCAGACACTTCGAAATGACTTTGTATGGGTAGAGCCTAAGGGTTTATATGCCTTCGTTTGACAGAGCAAGCCTTCCCTAGTGTTTGCCTGAGTTCCTAACAATTTGTGTATATATTCTGCTATGTGTATGAGCATAAGAGGAACACACGCATACATTGATCATACATGATTCTATTGCTATGTGTATATTTTGTATATATTCTGCTATGGATAAGAGGAATCCTAACATACATTAATCAAACATGGTTCCATTGCTGTGTGTAAGAGTATAAAAGGTATTACATTACCACAATATTTCAACCAAGCAAAAAGGAAAGGCAATTGCTAACACCTAAGAGATTTATTGGTGTAGAAATGAAAAAGTCACATATGCCATAAAGCCATGTTGATTACTATTCAAGTGTTTAACATATCATAATTCATTAAGTAATTATTATATATCGCATCCCATCTCTATAAAATTCTAAATTTGTGATTTCTCGTGGCAAGGATGAAATAGGATATGGTAACAAAATTTTATAGTGAAAAGTAATGTGATAAGACATTTGCAAAACAAACTTGCAAAGAAAGACAAACATTGATCAATAAGTGCTCCAACATCCCTATATGAACTCAATATTCAATTGTGTTTTGGAGTAAGACAAATACACACACATAAACACATTGATCACATAACATGAGTTTTCATTGGAAGATATAACTATCCAAGTGTTACATATGAACTCTTTATTCCATGATGAAGGAATTAGTTATCGATAACCTAAGCATAGGTCCACATTGTAAGATAGAATGTTCTAAAAAATCTAAATTGATTGTACTTCAAATTAGTTTTCATAGTGTTTAAAACAAAGTAATCAAGTGAAAGTTAGAAAGTATTATGACAAGTGCTATTGTGATAGAGAAGTTATTATTCAAGTAAACTAATACTAGCTAATTTTCAGAGTGATACATGACTATACTTTTACTCAGTTTTAAATATGCACTTAACATCCCCACGTCTTTTGTCCATATCACCAGTAGATGTAAGTGTGATAGCCATTAGTTTCCTTTGTCTTCATGATGGATAACTAGACATGGCACAGTATTAAATTGCTTAGTCTTTCTTTATTCTTGGTCAAAACATTTAGGACTTATGGAAACTAGACATGGCACAACATTGAAGTGCTTTTTTTGTCAACTGTAAGCAACTTGTAAGATTTGTTGGTTTTGGAATTAACTTTATTTGGATCACTCAATCTATGTCCCAATTCTAGATAAGTTGTTATGATTAGTGCTTGTATGATGGTATGTCTATACTAAACATATTATATAGTAGTTACTAGTTAGTTACACATGCTGTCCTTTTTGTTATAAACTCTAATCCTCATATTGTCTTTGAAAAACATAATCTACTACTCTAAAACTATGTTGCATGCTTAAATATTGCTTAAAATGCATGTAAACCTCCTCCAACAAACTTGAAACTTGATAAATTGAAATGGTTGTTTTTTGACAACTACTATTTTATTGGATGTGATTAAACTGAAGTGTTGTAATTGCTAAATAGTCTTGGTTGTTAGGTTGGCTTTGATTACACTGAAATTGCAGGAAAAGGAGACAAGAAGAAAGCAAGCAGGAAGCAATGTGGATTATGCGAAATGCAACAAGATGGAGTTGTATTGGGCAAAAGGAGGCAATATGAAGCAAGATGGGTTAAGATGAAGGTAGACAAAGCATGGTGAAGTATGACAAAGGAAGATAAATCAACAACAACCTAGGGAAATAAACAAGTCTATGTATTACCCAGTAGATGTAACATGAAAATAGGAATACACTTTAGTTGCCAATGTATAATTGTAATTGTCAATACATTGTAGTTAACTCTTGCAAAGCATTAAACTTATATTTGACTATGGCAAAATGATAAATTGTGTGTGACATTTCCAAGTTATGCCCTGTCTTTGCTATCTTACATCTTTGCACAAGTATCAACTAAATTCAAAACAATTACAAAGTAACCCAAAAAATAAGGTGTTGAAGACATGTTCTAGCTGTTAAGATCATCAAGTGACTGTGTAGGTATGTCTAACTGATCCTACATAATTGAAAATAACAGCATCAATAAAGTATGACGCCAATAGTCAATGATGTAATTCAATCAATCTTTCAAAGTCAAGTTGAAAGAATGCTTTAGGGTTTATATATGCTATCAAAAGTCCTGAGAAGCTAAATTGGCTCACCTGATAGCGCTCATGGTATATTGGAGGAGCTGAACAAGACTTTTCGACCTATGCATGACTTGATGATTCTTTCTCCTGGACAAATGATACTATAACTAGTAAATATATATAGAGATATTACCCATGAGCAAATGGATTAAGTTTTTACCCTAGGGTGTGGATTTTGTGAGCTCATCTGTGTGCTCCCTATTTCTAACATGAATGCGTGTTTTGTGTGACACACTGCCTATTTTTCATGTATTACACATACTACTTTTAACCAATTTTTCTCATGCACATTATAATAAGATAACATCTTCTGTCAAATTGCCTCAAACTGAGCTTCATCAATGTAGCTATACATGTACCATTTGAAGTCAGTTAAAAAGTTTGATCCATCCTTTATTAGATGGCCTAGGTACTTAATCCTGTTGTGCATTAGATGCCATATACAAAGGCTATGGGGCATTACCACACCTCAAGAACAATTAACCAAAATGAAAATTAAATAATGTTAATGGTACATATTCATTATTATATACATACTTTAATCACCTAAAGCATAACATTTTGGTGAGTGAAGATAGTCAGTGGTCAATTCTAACTGTGAGCTTCCAATAAGGTCTCAAATAGCTACCAAAAGGACTCAGATGTCTTGTCATACAATAATGCAACACCAAACATGATTGTTTGTCTATATTAATTAAATATAGGAAACAGTGCTAGTGACCTATGTGTACAATTTATATAGTATGTTGTGTCCAAAAAGACGACATTGCCAAAATATCTATAATCAATAATCATATGTGTGTCAGCCTAGAAAACATTTGTGATTTGCTCTGCATAAATCTGGTAGGCATGGAAGAAGGATGGGTCTTCCAACAACTCGTGTTGGAAATACTATAGAAGACAACCAACATCCCCATAAACCATATGACATTGCCTTCTTGAATGAAGATAATTTTTGGCATCCAATCAGGTGAAACCAAGATTGGTTCTACTTCCTATGTGTGTGTTCATCGACTAAAATATTGCTTTTTGCTACAATCCAGAGTCTTTAGCCAGTTCAAGCTCATGTCTTTGAACTTGATATATCTTGCGCTATGAAGCCAACATATGTGTTGTCTCTGGAAGTTGAAAAGGGTGGTTGTGATGCTCCACGAATTTATTGATTGTCAATTTTCCATTTATTATGACAAGGTTAATTCAGACATCACAATTTGTTATTGTTTCAAGCCCATGGTTGGTAACTTCTTTGTCTCTTTTGTTGACCTTACAAACTCCCTCCTTGCAACATACAAACATGAACAAAGTAACTTATCCATCTTTTTTATTCTTGTTCAGATATTGCTTCTTCACATTAAATCCCACCTTTCCACCATAATTAATCCAGAATTCTCATACATCCTCTACATTATCAAATTGCAAATTGATTCTAGGCTTCTAGTTCATCATTAGCCACAATTGACTTACAAAAACGTTGTCCAAAAAAAAAAGGAAAAACCACCACACATCGATATAAATGTTATAAATTGCATAAACATTTAAACTAGGAAAGGAATATAATATACATATATATATATATATATATATATGTATACACACACACACACATATATATATATATACATACATACATACATGCATATAAATATATAAATATATATACATTTACAAGTATATATATATATATATATACACACATATAATTATATATATTTATATCCTATAACAACCATGGTTATATAATTATTCTCTACTCTTAATTTAAATTTTTATCAGCTCAGAAAAGGTCAAAGAGATTACATCCATAATTTGAATCTAGAGTATATATATACGATCATTTCGTCAACTCATAAACAATAATTTAATAAGAATTGGAAAAGATTTAAATTTCCCTAAATCTAAACGCAAAATATCATAAATAAGAATGCATAATAGTGAGATTTGGTTGCTCTGGATACATATTCAACACACTCAACACCTATGATCCTCATTTTTTTATCTACTACACATTGTTTGATAACTATATAATATAGGTCCTATCACTTGCGTTGGAATGCATACAAATGTTCATGTATGTATACAACATCTATTTCATCTCTACCAATTATGTACAAGATTGAAACACTCTAAAATATATTCACAAGCTTCTTGTCCTCTGTCTTTTTTCTATTACTTCCCCTTTGTTCCGATGAATTACCATGACACAAAGTACACAGTTCAGCCTTCCTAAAACAATGATCGTTCCATTTTCCTTCAACATTACTTCAAAACATTCAAAATGGCTACTCAATGAATCATTTAAAAGACAAAAGTTTCATAATGATTCATTCATCACTGAAAATCCACTTTGCACATTAAAGGAAGCATCCTTCTTACCCTACGTTTTCTTCCCTACCTTGATTAAAATGAGGCCATTTTACAAATCAACAGTGGAGACGCATTCCTTGGAGACAGCAGGCATCATCTTCCTGCTTCAAGGCTAGGAGAATGGACCAATACAAATGGGGAAAACGAAGCAATGCAGAGACAAAGTGCATCATGCAAAGGAGGAAGAAGAAGGCATCGTCAACCTACCACCTCGCTCCAAAATAATCTCGTTTTGTGCTTTTGGCACTAAACAATTTTTTACCCTTGAAACGCAATGTTTTGCTCAAGTTAAATGATGCATTTTAAGCATCCAAAATTTTCTCAGGCTCCCCCCATACGACATCATTTCAAAGCATTTGGAAATAAAAAGGAGTAAATCCACTCAAAGAAAAAGTCTAAATCCCTCAAACTCATGGTGGCCAATAAGCATGAGACCAGTACATGAATGACATCTTCCAAAAAGGATAAAACATGTCAATCATGAGATCACTTTTTTTTTTTCACTGCCAAACCATACATTGCAATGGTTTTAAATCTTTAGAGTAAATAACAAATATAAAACACTACCAAATAAGTCCCCTATGAACAAAAAGCACATGCCAATGATCAAAAACTTAAACTTAAACTTAATCATAACTTAAGAAGTGTTAAGTTTGACCTAAAATATAAAGTTTGAATAAAAAATTCAATAAAAAAAATCTATTTTTTAAAATGAGTTAGACTCAAACTTTTTTTAAACCTGACCTGAGTTCAAAAAAACTTAAATCATTCTCTTTTTTATTAAGAATAAAAAAACTTAATATAATATAACATCTTAATAAAAATATAAAAAGTTAATATCACTTGTTTAAAAAATTTATATCAATACAATAACTCATTTGTACCTACAACTTTCCTATGTATAATATTACAAGTAATAATAATAATAATAATTAACTATATTATTTATCTTTAATCATAAATAATAAATAAATTTGATCATAATTTTAAAAAATTTTATTAGCCATATATGTTTAATCCAAAAAAATATGAATAAAAGCGTAAATAAAAAAAATCTGATTAAGAAACAAATTTGTGCTTCCTTTAAGTCTAAATTGAAGCTTCATTTTTAAAAGTCTAACCCAATAATTATGTCTACTATCATACAAAAGAAGACATCAAAATTTTCATTAACACGCCTTTCTTTCAATTCTTTGTTACCTATGAGGTCCAGGACCCGAGGACTGATACTAAAAAGGCGAAGTGTAGGAAGAATTCAAACCAAATTAGTAAGGCAAAAACTGAAACTAATGGTATGTGAACTATTAATTCATTGGCAAATTACAAGATCAGGTACCTTCAGGGAACCATGAAACTCCCTACATTGGAGAGCAAAGGCATCCAATCCAAATAAATAAAAACAAACTTCCTCAGAATTCTCCTGTCTATCCAGAGACAAGCTCAGAAGAAATAAAAGCCTTCCTAGAATCCACAATGTGTGGGGTTTATACTAAGTCATAAATCCAGACTGTCATAACCCTCATATAACCATAGTTTGGTCAATGAGGACCTAATTTTCATCATCATCATCATCTTTGCGACCATCAACTTAAGATTAAACATGAATCTTTATCAGGAGAACGCAGCAAATCTTCATGTAAAAACCAGCAATGCTTTGAGAGACTGATGCTGTATAGCCAAAAGCATCAAAACTGTTATCCTCCAAGAACTCTCAGGTTCATGGTTAACAAGAGACCATCTTGAATGAAATGAGGACTAAAGAAGTTTTAGTCCACCAGTCACATCATCAACCACTTCAACTGGTCCTGCACATGAATATAAGATTAAAAAAAAACCCTGAAAATGAGAAGGAAAAAGTTGAATGAAAAAGGACAAGGCAATATTTCCATGCAAAAGATGTACATGCACTAGAAGAGAGATAATTACCAATAATTGCCATCACTGTTCTGGAATCTAGAAGAAAGGAAGAAAAAATCAGTACATTAAATGGGATAAGTACTAAATAGATATAAACAGTAGCAGAGAAAACATATCATAAGTTGCATACAAATTGAATTAAACAAGAAGCAGAAACTGGCAGAGCAGTTTCCAAACAAAAACTTTATCAGTGGATAACAGTATTATCTTCTTTCCACTCCCACTAAATAGTTTAAGTATTCAAGTATCCATAAATATCCAGTGAATCCAACTCCCAAAAGTAATAAAGATGCCTTCAGTCCTAGAGTTTTAGCAGTTCAAAATAAAATTACAACATAGTAATTAAATATAAAACACTCAAGTCTTAAAGACAAACATACTTCACAACAACATCAACATCTAAAGCTGAATTATATAACGATGATAATGTAGAGATACTAGACTCAAATAAATGCTTAAGTTTGAGGTATAAATCAAATGAGGATAGAGAAAGTTAGAAGTAATTTAGATATTAACCTATGAGTAAATTAAAAAGCAATACTTTCATCTTAAATATTATTAAGAGGAATTCGAGCAACAAAGCCAAAATTTTTATAAAATGTTTGGACGCTATCAAAACAATGAGGTACTGTATCTGAGAAGTCCATATGAACAAGGCAGTAGCACCCCGTTGCCCCCACCAAATTGAGAAAGGAAAAATAGAAGCCAGAAATGAGTCAAAAATTAAAATTAACATAAGAAAAAATTATCAAATTCACAAGTTATATTTATGAACAGCTCTCATAGAGGTAGGGAGAATTGAAATGAAAACAATATGTTAAGATGCAATTCTGCACTTAAAAAACCTGCATCTATTTTTTAATAAATCCGATGTTGTATAAATTTTTCTTTTGGATTAAATTCACCTTCAGCTCTAGTTTCCAAAGCTAACTTCAAAAGATTAATAAACTCAAAAAGCAGTAACAGGCACTAGATTCTAACACAAACATCAGAATAGGTTAAGGTTCACCAAAGAATTCCACTACTAACTAGGATTAGAAAAAGTTTCACTTTCCCTGGTCATTATGATCCAGGCATAGTCATACTAATTTTAGCACATCTGCATGAGTACTATAATTCAGAGTTATAGAACTTCTCTTCCGAGCTGTTTCTTTTATCCAACTTGATTCCTGAACAGTTCTCCTAATTATATTGTTTTCTCCTCTCTCAAGACATTTTCTCTTCCGTATCAAATTCATAAGCAACTCATCATACACACTAGCTAGCCTCATTCATCAAAATAAGGGCTGAGAGGCCCATGGTTCATAGTCAATATACACCTGTCAGTCATCTCCATAGCATCAGATCCTTCAAGCTTTCATGAACACACACCCCATTTCACAACTTGCTCAGTAACTTTGTCATTCTCAGTGATACTTCCCAGGAAAATAGGTGAGACTATTCATGGAAGATCCAAAGTAGAGGCAAATCTCTATCAACCACATAATACAGGCAGTCAAAAGCAACAATCACCACCTATTTTCTTGAGAATCTGTGACATATCAAATTGTTGGCCATTGACTATGTCTATCATTACAAGCAGAGCTTCAGCAACATTAGGAAAAAGAAAAGACCCTAATAACATATCTTCAAAAACCGAGGCATATACAATGACCCTTTCATTTTAGGGTGGCAGTGAAATTATACGACCATATAGTAGGCTTGCAAACAGCAGCTACTGACAACTAGCAGAGTTGCATCTCCACTAAATGGTAGCTGTACCTCGCTTTAGCAAACACAATTTAGACACAAGAATTAGACAATTATGCTTGACGCTAAGAATCAGGATATGAGAAATGCTTGAAACTCACTTGGTGCAATCTGTGTTCTCCCTGCATCAATTGTAATATGGGTGGGCAACTTCAATGATTTTGCCCTTTCCTGTCAAATTAAAGAACAATACCGCTAAATCAATAATTTCAGATTGAGGAAAGAAAAAGAATGAGAGATTACTGGGAAGAGAGAAAAAAAAATGTTAATGTCCTATTTCAGAAATTGCAGATGATGGACAAAGAAGGCAAACCAGCCTTACTGATTTAAAGATTGATAGACAAGAAGTAATTTCAGTCAATCTATTTATATAATTATTTTTTTAAGAAAAGAAGAATATTACCAGAAGGAATTTGATAAAAGTAAGAGGGGGTATAAGGTAACATTCTTTTATAGTATAAGAAGGAAAAATAAAAGGCAGAAGAAACAATAATATGAAAGATCTTTTAATTCCCTCCTTACGTCTAACAAGGAACCAGTTTATATATACAATTATACAAAATAAAGTAATCTAGACTAAATGAGACTCTGAGAAAAGGCTTTAATAAACATATAAATAAACCTTTTTCATACTTTCGTTTTTCCATCAACAATTCAATGCCTGTTGTGCAAATCTCGCCCAACCCTCACATAACATTTATTGCACATACCCAAATTACACACTCTATTGTAGATCTCAGACTTCCTTTGCCTTCACAGCTCTTAGAACCTTTCTGTCTTTCATATATAGTTTACTCAACATAATACAGGTCAAGTTCAGTCATGAACAGTGTTTGGATGGTGAAAATTCCTGTTGTGAGCTTTTAACCAACCCCTCTCCCTGAACATGCATCTTTTACAGCATACAATGCCAAAATTTTAGTTGAATTTCTTACCTTTTTCGTTTCGGCAATCCAAACAACCATCCTTTCTCTTTCCCATATGATTCTGTAAACATTTATAAAAGCATGCCCTTTAAATAATTATTGAATATGTGCATTTGCAACCACCCACCACAAAGAACAGTAACACATTTCCTTTGTTTCAGGCTTTCCGCTAGTGTTTGCATAGTCATGCCCAGACTTTACTGGAATATATTGCTCTATGAAGAACACTATACCTTCTATTTTCTCTCTTAGTCCATAAGATCCCAACTGCTTCAGGACAAAAAGAGGGTCAATTATATTGATTTATATTATTGTAATTTAATTTGAAAGTGATAACTAAGATTTTATTTAGTAATTATAGGTAATTTTAAGGTAACGAAGGTAGAATTAGACTCCTAGTAGGATAATTTACAGATTGGGAAGTTTTTAGATTGCTTACTTGTAAATTGCTTCATTATGCCTATAAAAGGGGCTGCTATGTGTAAAAGGAGGAACAACCAATAGTTTCAGTTTTGAATATTACTTCAGTCCTTGTTTCCCTGGTAAATTATAGAGTATCTGCCACGTGAATTCTAGGTCATCCACTAGAATTGGATGTTCACTTCTGTATTGAATTCTAGCGTCTATCTTGATTAGAGTGCAATCCTCTAAAAAAAGTCATAAATCATCTAACTCAACTTTATTTCTTTTTAATTACTGAGTTTAATAGGATTTGTGTCCTCTTATTTTTCTCTTATTTTCTGATCTACCATTTATATATTAATGCCTGCAAAATCTGAACATACCACTGCTGGTTGCATAGTGGTATAATAAGTGGGAAACAATTTGTGTGAGTTAGGAACTAGACTTCCAACCTATTTGACATGATTACTTAGACAAGAAGCAACCTGTTTCCTTTTATTTTATTTTTTTTGTAGTAAAAGTAGATTAAATTTCCACTTCTGTGCATCATAATTATAATCAACAACCCAATATTGTGAAATGGGCAGACCGCAGGCCAATACCCTGCTATTAAATAGATCAAACAAGAAATTAGCCAACATAGAACCAAATAACTTTAAACATTGCTCACTTGCAAAACCAGCATATCTTCCTCACTTTCAATTTTGACAACAACCTTAGGCTGTGCACACATCTCCCACCTGCATATTTTCAAACTTAAGAATGAAGGGACACAGTCGAGGATGACCTACAAGTGAAATCAAGACCAGTGGCTGAACCTATTCAAAGCTTTTGGCGCTCGACGGAGAAGCTTTTTGTAGAGACCCAAAGTTGCATGACTACAACATAAAAGGAATCATATTCAACCATGAATCAATTGGAAAACAAAAATTGTCCACTTAAATGAAATTAAAAATACAAACAATCAATAAATGAACAAGAAAAATCATAGCAATCAGCATTTCACAAAAATCTTCATGTTAGCGTACTTCTCAAAAAGACAGTGAATGAAATATATTATCAGCACCGGATAAATCAGCCTGTGTCACAGGAACTACATATTCATTATTTGAAGTTTCAAACATAGAAAGCCATATTCTGAACTGGGAAATATTGACCCTTGACCAGCAGCATCTTTTCTGAAAGCACTACCATCATTTAAATGCAGAAGTCATGCATTTCCCATGAATGAACATTTTTCATAGAGCGTGCTATCAGTCATCATTTTCAAAAGGCCTCAGTCATACCAACTGGTATGCGAAGGACAGAAAACATAATAAAGATGAGTACTTACATCTATGATTAAAAGCAATTGACCAATAATTTTAGGTCATTCACCATCATCCCGTCTTCATAGCATTACCGACAAAAAACTTTCCTTATTTTTACATATAATGGCAATCGGAACTTCTTTCAAGATGTACATATATCTTTTATTTTGTGAACAATAAATCACTCACTTTCTTTGGGATATGCAAAAGACAACTATTTTATGACAGAGTCCAAGATAACCTATATAAGAATTGATAAATGCACATAAAGTACTTTTAAAAATACCTGCACTGAGCAGCAATTTTTCCTTTACCCATTTTGAGATCATTTCTCACTACCAATACCTGCAGAAAATAATGGCAAAGTTTCAAGCTTTCCACTGAAATTCACTGCCTGGCTTTATAAGAGAACGATAGAAAGAACCTAATACCATCTTGAAATCATCGAGAATGTCAGCCAGATCTTCAAGCTCGAGCGGCTCTTTGGAATTCTTCTTCTTCTTCTCCTTCCCTTCCACAACTGAACTCTTTCTAGCTAACCTTGCTGGGATAAGGAAGCGAAAAGGATAGTGGGAACCAACGAAGTAGCCAAAAGCAAGACAACCTGCCCCAACTAGAATTGCATTCAGCCACGTCAAGTCCATTAGAAAAAACACCGTTTTCTTCTCAAGCCCCTAAGAACTGGAAACAGATCGGAGAATCAAAGATGGAAGCGGAGTTGACAGTGGCTAACGTTAGGGTTTATTCAGTCTCAGGCTACACCAACCCCAAACCATAAAAGAAAGAGAGAACCAAAGAAAAGAAAAACAAAAAACGCTACCTTGGACGACCGTAACCGGAATGCCAAAGCCTAGTAGAAAATTACAACGAAAAAAAAAAAAAAAAAAGAAGGACAATGCATCGATGCTTTTAATTACTTTTAATAGCGGGAAAATTTTAATGGAAGGTCTACTAGTTACCATTAATTAAATTAAAGGATTTTAAATATTTAATCTTTTTTAAAGAATCATGAAGCAATTAGTAAATGGATAAAATTGCCTTTAATGAGGGAAATAATCAATCTGTGTATATTCTCAAAGGTTTCACTGTAGAATCTACAGTGAGATCGAATTGGTCATTCGATGCATAGACCGTCTTTATTGGATTCAGATTTCATCCTGTAAACAACTTTTACAGGAGAATCTTATGTAATCTATATTAGGTCGTCCGTTCTTCTCACACCATGTCTTCCCTTTTCTCTCAAACCACATCATTTCACTTAAGATATGGTGGTGCTTATATTTTTTTGTTATATTTAGAGCACCTGATCATTCCACTAACCTGGATTTTTTTGTTAAGAAAAAAAATCAATGGCAACAATGATGTTGTTCCACAGGAGAAAGGGGTTGCGTCTTCTTCCTTCAAAACTACGACAAAACAAAGAGAAACTTTGGCAAGGTATTTTGGTGGCAAACTCATTAAATATTTTGGATTCTTAAACTGCAAAACGAGAGTGGTGTACGAGCGTGCAAATGGTGGTGTACCAGCATCTCTCATTTTGGGGATGAAAGGGGTTAGCATTTGCTAAAGAGAAGAGTGGTTTAGCATGAGAACAAGCCCCTTGTTTTTGGCACAACACATTAACATTGTTGAGGTATGAGTTTGTAGAAAGAAAACGAAGAATAAACCGGAAACCTTGGGCTGCATTGTAGAGGTTTAGTTCTCCATATGAACAAGTTTTGTAGAATATAAATGGTGAACAAGCATGAATCAAAAAATGAAATAATCATTAAAATATCATGAAATATGGTTTGAGTAAATGAAACGCCTTTCATGATAGTGAGTTTGTAAATGATGCATAGTGGAGAATCTCTAAATGAATGACATTCACCAAATTAATTGTTGATTAAGTTATGTTTTAGAAAGGATAAAAATAGTTATATTCTTTATGTGGATACTTTCTTATTTGTATTGAAAAATTTGGTCATCATTCAGCATTTTACAATAGTTCTTTTTTATCAAATTTGTGAGAGTGTGTGTGTGCATATATATATAGATTGCTTCTATATATTTGACATGTACAGCATATATATATATTCAATAGACATTTGCACAAGGTTGGGGGACTTGGCAAAGTGATGATGGATCATGACAGGTATGTGTTATGATCTAGAATGAAACTCAATCCATATGTACGTACATATGATGTTTTAAATCATTTTTAGTTGATGGATTGTAGGTAATTAGGTGTCTATACTATTGAATATGGTTTATGGGTGGGATTTGGAGTTTGACAATGTAGATTTAACTTGGCAATTCTAGATTAAGTATGGTTTGCGGTTGGAATTTGAAGTGAATACAATACTTGAATAAAAAGAAGATGAATGCATGACTTTATATAGATTTGTTTGTTTTAAGGAAAGAGTTCGGAAGGCAAATGAAAGAGATACTCCAACTACTAATTATAGACTTGAGACTAGAATTGATTGTTAAGTAAAAGTTAACCTTGCAATAAGAAAGAAAACTTGATAATCAATGATTTTATGGACAACCATAATCACTTGCTTCCATTTCTAGAGATAACACATATGCTGGCTTTGTTCCATAAAATATCCAAGATTCAAGCACTTGAGCTTGAATTGGTAGAGGACTCAGGACTGCAATAGAAAGCTACATATTAGTTAATGAGCACATATATAAGTGGTATAACCAATATTGGATTTACCTGTTTGGATGCTAAAATTACTTGTGGTCAATAAGACAATGCAACATGGCTTATAGGGAGGTAGGGTGTCTGTTGCAGTATTTCTAATGCCAATTGTTGGATAACTTTTCATTTTTTTCATGCCTATCAAATGGATACTAAAGAACAAATAACAAATGTTTTTTTGGGTCAATATGATCATTGATTATGAATACTTTGGTGATATGGTCACCCTTAACACCACTTATTGTACTAATCGTGCACATAAACCACTTGCATTGTTTTCTAATTTCATCCATCATAGACAAAAAATTGTCTTTAGAGTGGCACTAATGTATAATGAAATGATTAAATCCTTCAAGCGGTTGTTCAAGACTTTTTTAGAAGCTCATGGCCAAAACCATATACCATTTTCACTTACCAGGACCCAGCTATGACCAAAGGTTTAAGTGAGCATTTTACTTTCATTTGGTGCATATATATACAATAATGCTAAAAGTAACAATCGTTTGCAATTTATTACAGGTGAGGTTATGCTTGATATTTACTATGGTCATTGTACATGGCATTTAATGCAGAATGAGATTAAACACCAAGGCAATTTAATGAAAAGTTACTTGCATTTCCTAACTAACTTAAAAAAGTGCATGTAAAAATATGTGGAAGAAGACAAGTTTAAGGCAGCTTATGTGACAATGCTTCACAAATACAATATCCATAAGAACACTTGGTTGAAATCCATGTAAGCCATCAAGCAAAATGGGCAGCATGTTTTATGAAGCAAGGTTTTACATTAGGCATGTGAAATACACAACTAAGTGAGAGTTTAAACTTTAACTTCCAAATTTGAATGAAACTGGATGTAAGGATTGCATAATTCTTTAAACTATTTGAGTGGTTAGTTAAGGAGAAACAATATAAAGAACTGAAGTGTGAGTTTGGCGCTCAACACAAGCTTCCAAGGTTGAATTATCAGCATTCATATATTTTGAAGCAAGTTGCATAAATACACACATTAAAAATTTTTGACTTATTCCAAAAGGAGTTCGACTAATTATTTGCTATCATAAGAAGGCATAAAAATGAAACTTAACCTATATTTGAATATGTTTTATTTGTAGCAAACCAAGAAGGGGAATGATAAGTCTTATTTAATCCAATTCAAAAAATTGTCTCTTACAGTTGTAGGAAGTTTGAAACATTTGGAATACTGTATAGCCATATGTTTGAAAATTTTCATTGTCGTAGATGTTGAACAAATGCATGACAGGTATATTTTAAAAAGATGGAGAAAGATGCACGTCATGGCATTGTGCATGATGTGAGGGTGAAAAAAGTTAAAAAGTGATCCTAAGTTGGCTAGTACACGATGGTATAGGTAACTTTGCTATAAAATGATTAGACTAACCTTTGATGTTACTATATATAAAGAGTTGCACTCCTTTGTTAATAAAGGTATAGATGAGTTATGCAAGCAAGTGATGGACATTCATTTAAACCAATGAACTAGCGATGCAAAATCTAATCAAGCCTTAACCCCATTATGTGATGGTGTAGTTCAGGCAAAGGGATTAAAGACGCAAAATAGGCTCAATAGACATAGACGAATAAAGTTGAAGTTTAACCCAATAAGAAAAGGAAGGCTCTGTTAATTAAATGTTCAAAAAATAAACAGTATGTGGTATATGAACCTCGGGATCCACTCATTATTCATTCAAAAATTTCATTGTTTAATTCCATGTGTAACTTATAATCATTATGTCCTTGTAGGGTAATGAAGCATCAACCCACAACCATGTGGAGTGTTATGTTTAGCTCCTCTAATTTCAAATGATAATTATCAAATAGATGGGAATGAATTTAGTTTCACCAAAGTTTTATTGGTAAATGCAATCAAGAGACTTTTATGTGTATTTAATGTTAATGTTCTCACTTAGTTGTGTTTGCTTATTGTGTTATACATGAATCACTAGAGGTTCCTACACAGTTACTTTTAGATCAAAACATGAAAAGTGATTTAAACACTTGTAGTTTTTTAGCTTTATTCATCACTTTGATTTTTTAGGGTTAGGTAACACTTGTATATAATGAGAATACTTATCACTTGTATTTAGTGGGGATACTCAATAGTTATGGTTCTTGGGGACACTTAAAAGTTGTAATTTTTGTGCAATGCTATAAATAATCAAAGAAACTCACATGTATTACTTCAAAATTCTCAAATACAAATTTATTAGCTTGGCAGCATGCACATTCCAAAAATGATTACATTGTTTGCTTGACTATTACGTCATAACATGTTTATTCCTATTTTGAAAGTAATTTATACTATTATAACTCTTTGGCACAATACATTACAATTTACAACATGCCTATTCCTATTCTTTGCTCATGTTCCTTCATCTTGCTTCATATTTGCTCATATTCCTCCGCCTTTTCTCATGTTCACTTAGCTTTGAATCTTCTTTAAACTTGATGTCTTCATTAAATGATTTAAAAGCATCAGTTGTTGACAACAAATGCATAGATTCATACAGTCCTTGGAATTCATTTCTTTTTTCTTGTGTTTCAACTAATTTCTCTTTCAGGGCTCAAATTATAACCATTATAATCTGAATTTGAAAGCATAATATGCAAGTAGATGACTCAAAAACAACATTGATAAACAATAGATTCATTGTAATACAGTAGTTAAACTATATGGTTATTAAAAATAGAATAACTAATGTCTTAGAATAAGAAACATATTTCAATAATAGTTGAAAAATTAGTGGCACTTTTCGATGTTGATCCTCACAATGAAAGGCTTATTTAAAAGATTTCTTACCACCACTTGTTATTAACAATTAGTTCAATGCTAAATATAACTCAAAATAGGGGCTTTTAGTGGTTATATACATAGAGTTAATAATGTTACTAATCAACTAATCAACTCTGTTATTAATTAAGAAGATAGTTTTGGATCATTGCTCTCTATGTGCATGTGTGAAAAATAAAAAAAAGAAATTGGTGTATCAAATTTTTAAATAATAGAAAAAGTAGTGAGCATCACTCTCTCTTGTCTTTAATTAATTCTATTACATTCTCCTTTAGTCATGAAATGGGAGTTTGGAAGCTTGACCATTCTGGTACTTTCTCTTGTGAAACTTACGTTCAATTCCTTAGTCCTTTAATGGTTAAATTTGACAACAATTTAATAGGATGAACACAAATGGCATGTTACAGGTTCAATGGCATGGTAAAATCTGACAGCTTGACCATTTTGGTACTATATTATTGAAATTATATTCCTAGCTTTCTCATATATATTCCTTAGTGTCATTGATTAGAAAACCTATGCTAAAATCCTAGTGAAAAGTATGATCTAAAAACAAACTAGTAAAGGCAAAAAGGTTTTTTCCTTATCTTCACTCATTTTATGTTTTAATGCTTTTACAGTATGTATATTATAGTCATGTATAAGTGAAATTGACAGTTCACACATACAAAACATGGTAGTAGGTCAGGAATGTATCATCTTTATCATGTGTATGCCCATTATGGACAGAGAACAATTATAAATTCTTCTATTTTCTCCTATAAGTTGGTTATCTTTTTTTTTTTTCATGACGAGAGGGATGGCTAGAAGGGATGCTATTTATGAGTCCCTAACATTTGAAATAGACTATTGGTAACTTAATTATAATTGTCTAGTTATCTAACTAACACCACAACTTATAGCTAATACTTTAAATATGGAGTTCTTGTATAGCTAATACTTTTCTAGAAAGTTTGTTATGGATATATAATCTTTAAATTTAAAATTTACCTCAATTTTAAATATGAAATCTAGAAGCTGGAAAAACACTATTTGTTTTAATTTGTAGTCATTGCATATGAACACTTTATTTTAGGAGTAAAAGGCTGAAGTTTCTTCCTTTTTAATTACCTATAGTAGAGATCATAATGATTTCCTACTAATGGCCATACTTTTTTCTACATTTTTTGTATGTAGATTGGTTTTTGAAGACATAAGATGTGATTATCAAAAGTCATAGATTTTTTTTCAGTAAAAGTCATATATTTAGATCTAGCTATAAGGGGGAAAACTTGTAGCGGCTTCCTTGACTTTAAGTGCAACAAGAGTTCAACTACGTAATAAGAATGATAACAATGTTTGCTCAATGCTTTCTTTACTAATTGACATCATATATCCATTACTTTATAATGTACCCATTGCATAAACTAAACAAAATTATATAATGCATTTAGTAATAGAGATTCCACACGAACTCAACCTGACATATTCTTACAATTTAAATTTTTTAGTTAATCATTAGCGCTAGGTGTTAGTTCTAATTTTGAAAGTTACAAGCTTTCAGAGTAAAGTTCAGCAAACCTATTTTCCATCTGCAACAAAGTCAACCATAAAGAATGAACAAGTAGTAGATATTAGTTCCAATTTTGAATGTTGCAAAGTTTCATAGCAAAGTCTTTAGTAAAGCTATTCCTATTACTATATAGTCAACCATAAAAATAAGCAAACTTAAGAATTTACATAAAAAAATAAACTTCATAAAAATAATTTACGTGTAATCAATTAAATGGAATTACAAAACCTCATATATAATGGTATATTATTAACATTTAGTACTATATATATAAAAATTATATAAAATTTGAAGGGAATAGGATACATGCTCTCTCATTAGACAGACACTATTGAAGACAATAAGAAACTAATTGTCAAAGACATTATATAAGAGAATACAAAAGTAATATACTAGATGAAAGGAGGCCAGAGAGAAAGGAAGAGCTCAGAGTTACCAAAACAAGAGAGGGAAGAGGAGATCAGAGTCACCTGGACTTGTCAAATATAATCAGAGCAATGAACAACTCCCCACCAAATTGCCTATAGTGATGCCATGAAGGAAGGAAGAGGACAGCATAGCTAGGATCAGGCCAATGTAGATGGAAGTTGCAAACAAACGCAGTTGAAAGGCTTTTTCCTTACAAACATTTAAAAAAAATAAATAAATTGTGTTAAATGGCATCGTTAAGGCATTAGATTTTTAAAAAAATAAAAGCCCCAACACACACCATTTCACTTAAGTGAAATGGTGCATTTTGAGGTGACATAGGTGATGTGGCTAGGAAAATCACTGGATCAATCGTTTAATCCAAATAAATTACATGAGATTCTCCTATACAGGTTATTTACAAGAAGAAATCTGGATTCGTCCTTATTATACCACAAATGTGTTTTGACTTTTTTTAAAAGCAAATATTTCATTAAGCAAAACAATATCATTTTAGTCTTCTTTCATGTTAATCTATTTCTCTTCCTACTCATAACAATTTTCTTTCAATCTGCAAATGCTTACAATCCGTTTTTTCCACTAAAAAGCTTGTTGTATATGTTAAACCTTATGGAACAGTTCATGGACAATCCATTTTTTACAACGCCTTGTAATGTTGGAGAAGGGTTAAAGAGAGGATGAGATGTGAAGGATGATAAGAATGCTTTACTTTGATGAATGGATATGAATGGACTTGGTAAAGAATACATCAAAATTTCAATGCAATAGAAGACCTTGATAATGAAAGGTGAAGGAGTGAAGGAATTAGAGAATGAAAGGATAACATTATGAGATATTTAAGTCGACTTGATAATTCACCCAAATTATACAACCTCGACTTTATCAAAGATAAAATGAAAGATGGGGTATTCAAGATTACAATTTCTAATGTTAAGGAGGAAGAAAGAGAGGGTCTTCATGATTACTAAATAAAATATATAGAGCTTGTCATTTCTACTATATATCATATTTCTTAATTTTTAATGTTGTAGGCTGAAAATTGTCTCAGAGTAAACTATAGACTCTTGGCCATCACATTCAAGGAAGAGAACTAGAGGTTGCATCATTGCGATTAAATAGTACATGCTAAAAAAAGGAAGAAGAGAAATGGATTAAGGTGAAGAAGATGATTAAAAATGATGTTGTTTTGCTTTATAAAATGTTTTTTGAAAAATATAAGTTAAAACACACACATAGCAAAACATGGATGATCATATGCATCTAATGTCTGATCTAGTCCTACTGCAAAATCTACAATGCTCCTCCCTACTGCAGGTGATTGGGACTTGTTTTCCTCCTTCCTTTCAGCATTTTTTGTTATCTACACTCTGTGCTCCTCCTTCTTTCTAGCATTCACCCACACTAATGAAAGTAATAATAATTATCAATTCACATGTCAAATCACCATAACCTTAGAGAAAGAAAACCAAGGCTAGCATATTCAGAGGTACAATCAAGCCCAACTCAAAAAACATAACAAAGATAAAGAAATGAAAGAAGAAGAGAAGAAAACTCCATTTCCAATGCTTTAATTACCTCCCTTTTTTGAATCTCCATTTAAAATGCCTTCCTTCAAGATCTTCCTTGATCTAGGACTCCAAATTTCAACCTTTCTTGCCTTAAAGCAACTCTCCCTTTTTGAAAAACTCTAGAAAACCTCATATTTCTCACCCAAGTTACAAAAAAACTACTTTAACCTTCATTTTCCACACTTTGGCACCATGGTGCCAACTTACTAAAGTTCTGCATGTCTTGGTGCAATTGTACCAAGTTACTGGAATATGAACCATATAGGGCATCATGGTTGTAGATTATGGTGCCATGGATCTCTGTTTTGCTTGCTAAACCAGATTTGATTTTTTGCCATAACTTTGCGCTTTGACACTGGATTTTAGTGAATTGTTACTTGTTGAAAAGATCTCAATGAGCTCTACAATTTTATGTAAAAATGACCATTTCCAAATTCCAACATTTGATGGCTTATAAGTTATCCCAAAGTTGGATGTTCACTTCCTTAATGCCAAAACTATCATTTTTTCCTTCCATAATCTAGGCAAGAAATAAAACCATATGAGTAGTTCATAAATGGCCATTGTATATGAATTATCAAATTAATTCTAAATTAATACTAAAATAGCCTAAAACCTAAAATACCAAAGGTAAAATGACTAAACTCCCAAAATGAACTCAAAATTAAACTGAAACTAACAATATTACACAATGATAAAGCATGAAAATGACTTGAATAACTTTATTCCGTAGTTATCATTTGCCTTCACATCACATTACACAAAGCTTCACATTCTTTCCTTTGTTGTGCACAAAGAATAACATATTAAGTGAGTATTGCGTGAGATACATTTGCTGATAATAAGGGTAGGGGCCTTTTTGTCCATTTACTAGAATAAATGGTCCTTAAGAAAAACAATTAAAAAATTCAACATCCTTGAGTGTAATTAGTAACACCTTATAGTCATTCAATAAAATATTTCTTTTAATTAGTGGTGACATATACTAAACATCAAATTTTATTAATTTTTATTATGAAGTGAATAAAGAAGATCCTAAATAAATAACCAAGGGCCAACTTTAGGAGTTTTTTTTTATTAGTGTGTTACAATAATAGTATTTAATGTCCCAAAGACTTTGACGTCTTTTTTATTCACTCAAATACTTAATCTATTATTTTAATTTACATTAATAGGATCACAATACATGAAAGGCATTATTTTCTTCGGGACATTAGTGTGTTCAAGAAATTAGGATCAGGATATGACTCAATTAATTTCTTCAATATTATTCTTAATATTATGATTATTATTTTATAAGCATTATTTTCTTGACAATCCAATATGTGTATATATATATATAGAAATACTATTTATTTGTGATCATGGGACACTATTATCATAATCACAAATTGCAGTATAAGTATCATGCTTTGAAAGAAAAATTAAAATCTCATTTTATATACCACAATGCTATAAATATATATATTTCATGTTTGATTTTGCTGATCATTCAGTAGGAAAAAGGCAAATTTTCATTTGCAAATATTTTCATTTCATCACTTCAAATTATAGATGAAAAAAAAAAACTATATAAATTTATTAGTAATTAGTTCTAGTTAATATAAAAAAAAAAAAGAAATAATATTTATATTTCATGTTTTCATTCAATATTTAGACGACAAAGAGAATTGAGAAAAAAAAAAAAAGGCAAACTATTTTTTTCCTTTTTCTGAAAGTATGCTTAGGAATTTTATCATGTAACGATAAATAAAGACATACAATGAAAATCATATATTCTTTTAAACATGACCTTGCTTATTTAAAAATACAAATATATGGAAAGAGATTGATTATTGGACTAGACTTTAGTTTCTTATATCTTTGCTATATTGTTTTTCAAATAAACAAACTAAATACAAATATGCGTATGATTAATTAATAATAATGTATAATTTAATTGGAAAATACAGTAGTTATTTATGATAACTATACATATGTTGTGATATGATTAGAAAATTAAATACTTATCATTTTTAATTACAGAACAACATAACAAATATATAAGGAAATAAATATAAGTTTTTTCTTTTATTATTATTGTACATCCTATTTCTATATAATTATCACTGAAATGTTTGGTAGGCAAGAAAACAAAGGAAGAAGGAGAGGAAATAATGAGAAAAGATGTTTAGTAGATATTCAAGAACAAGAAAGCCTATTCTTGAGGTCCCATTCCCATAAATGTAGGAGTGGAGCTTCCTTTACTTAGTTAAAGGAAACATCATTGTTTTCTGGGAGACACAATTACATGGACCATTTTGCCCATCAACATTAACCAAATTTCTCATTATTGCCAAGTTATCCAAGCCCCATGAAAAGTGTTGATTGAACATAAAAGCATCAAAGGTTGTAGCTTAGTCGTTGCCAATGAACAACAAACTCCTTCACCAACGACTGTCATTTTGAATCTATAGATTAAGATCCCTTATTTCCTTTCTTATTATCTACAATCTCTATATCTCTTCCTCTCATCTCTTCTATATTGCGGCACCATGTCGTACCTAAGCATGCTTAAAATTGAAGAGATCGTGCCCCTCACAACCTAACTCGACCAATTGAATCTAACATATGGTCACCTAGGACGATAAAGACAACTGTGGCTCCCAATCTCCATCCACTGTCCAAGACAAAGATAGTCGCCTAAATGTTAACATAAGTCTATACAGTAATAGGAGATAGAAACAAGTAAATCATTAAGTATAGTAAAGGGAATAGCACTTACTTGATAAACCACACAAAACAACTATAATTTATAAGTAGAGAGAGCAAGCTGCTTTATCCAAAGCCTTTTTCACATAAATTATAAACTCTGTGAGAGAGAGTGAGAGAGAGAAAGGACTTTAAATAGCTAAAATTAGGTTTTTATTATAAGTTATCAAAATTAGGGAGTTAACATACATTCAGAGAATATGATTATTTTAATAAATGAAATATTTATTTATTTTAAATCATAACTTGCCACCTCTGAACTTCTCAGCTTCCAGATTTAAATTGGATATTATAATTTATAAATTGACTTATAAAAAGGTCCTCCTTTTATCTTTTTCATAAGCAATATGATAGAATAACTGCTAACAAGGTTTAGGATACAGGTTGGGACCTCTACCCAATGGGCTTATAGATAATCCAACCTATCACTGATTACCCATAATTAATTTAAACTCAATCCATTCTTGGTTTATGTCAAAATTAGTTGCTTAATTAATTAATTAACTGAGTAAATTACTTTAATAGTAAATTAATGCTAATCCATAATATTCTTTAAAAAATAATTCAACAATCTCCTACTTGGATAATATTAATCGATTATTAGAACAATTAGTTAAACAAATACCAATTAAAATTAAGTAACAAAAATAGACAAGAAACCATACAAAGTTCATAAATGAAATAACAAAATATTATTGAATCTGTTAGGGAAACAAATGATATAATTACAATTATAATACAAGATCAATATTTAAATAGATGAATCATAATTAACATTTAAGATATTATCTTGCAACATAAAAGTCTTTTGAGGAATTAACTTATACACCCTTAAGACTAAGACTACATCAAATTTAATAATACCCATATGAGATATATGATTTTTAAATACTCCCACGGGTAAGCCTTTAGTTAATAGATCTACAAGCATATGTTCACTAGATATGTGAACTAGACAAGCCAAAGATTCAACAATCTTTTCTTTAATGAACAGGAACTTGACATCAAAGTGCTTCGCACAACTAGAATTCTTGTGGTTTTGAGAAAAGCAAACAACAGACGAACTTTCGCAATATATGGTTAGAGGTCATAATATATAATTAATAAGATACATGCCATAAATCAATTTCCTCAACAATATGGCCTGATAGGTAGTCTCATAACAAACGATATATTTTGCTTCCATAGTTGAGATAGAAATGATTGATTAATTGGCACTTTTCTGTGAAATGACTCCCCAAACATCATAAAGATGTATCTTGACGTAGATTTATGATCATTAATGTATGATGCATAGTTTACATATGAATATCCCACAATCTCCAATGAATTAGACTTCTAAAAAGTCAATATGTGATGCTTTGTACCCTAAAGATACCCTATAACTTTCTTTGCAACCTACCAATGATCATGGTCAGGATCACTCAGGTACCTGCCGAACACATTGATTATAAAAGCAATGTCTGGACGTGTATATATTGTAACATCTTAAATAATAACTTTCATTCAATAATAGATACAAAATTACCTTGTTAAGATAATAATTAAGCCAATGAGAGAAGGAAGGACCAAATTGAAAAGCTAAAAGGACCTAATTAAAGTTTTAGTATAAACAGGGGTAAAAGTGTAATGTTTGCAAAGTTGCAATTCATGTTAAAATTAAATTTAGAAATACCAGAGGATCCAAAAATCATGATTAGGGAAATTTATACAATTTTGGACTAGAAATTACCACTAAAAAGGACAAAAGTGTTAATAAAGGATAAAATATTTAATTTTCACCAAATAGGTTTTTTATCTTACTTTTTTCACCCAACCTTCAATCAATTGAGAGACAAATAGACACCCCACAATCTTCTCCATTATATGCACAAAAAAGAAGAAAAATAAGGTGCAAAAATGGTAGAAGAAACAGAAACATAGAAGTGGATTTTTCAGAGTAATTTCTTCACTTTTTACACTTATGGTAAAAAGAAAAGTTGTAGAGCTTAGAGCTATCTAATGATCTATTTTCTTCTATAATGGATTTTAGCTTAGATACAATAAAGGACTTGGTGGATTCAAGTAAAGAAAAGTGATGCAAAAGAAAGGATAAGCTTTCTCATAAAAATTTCTTAAATAGTTTGTAGAAATTTCAAGTTGAAATAGATCCTCCATGGCCAAGACCATGAAGTTTCAGTTCTTTCTCACCATATTTCTAATCAAGAGATTTAGATGAAAAAATTTTTCTTCATGACCTAGGTGAAATGCTATCTAAAAATGGAGATATTGTCATTGCAAGAAAAATCAAGAACAGAATTAGCTTAAAATGGCAAGGTAGCTCTTTTTCCATTCCTCATATGCTATGTGTGTGCTTATACTTAGTGATTGCATACTTGATGAATTTTTGTGCTTTATGTTGCTATGAGTTGATGTATAATGACGTGAGATCTCACATGGAGCCTTAATGGCTTAAAATTGATGTTATGTATACCTTAATCATGATATTGAATATGATGTGGTTATGAACCAAAAATAAATATGTTAACTTTAGCATAATTTCATGTGCTATGTTCATGTTATGATGATATATGCATGACTTTTCTTATGTGTGTCATAGTGTGTGTTGAATACGAAGTGAGCTATTGAGACTTTTTGTCTTATCATATCTCTAACTAATCATTTCAGGTGGATCTAGTAAGGATAAGCAAAAGGAAATAACCTCTTCGATCTATTAAATGAGCAATGTCAAGAGGCTTGGTTAGTTGGAAGCTATGATATTTTGTTATATGTAACAAGAATTCAAGGATAAAAAATGTATTACCATGTAACTTTAAAAATATGATGATGTAGTACTTTAAAAATTCTCACATATATGAAGAAATGACTAACCAAGAGTTTAAGCAAATTTAATATGAAATAGAAGGCATCTTGAAGCATAAATATGAGTGAATGAGGTCAAACTCAAAATTTGGTATGTTGGAATCCATTTAATCAAGTCTTATTTTTAAAATGATGAAATTTCGTGAGAGAATACAAAATATAAAAGATTAAGTATATGAACTCCAGAAATTAAGATCTTTGGTAAATTTAGTCTTAATATACCAGAGTTGATTTGCACTAAATTTTATAGGATTTTGAGTTCAATAGTTGCCTTTTTGCATGCTTAAAGTGTGTAGAACTATTCAAAAAAGCTTTCTATTATACATAAGGTTTGGTGACACTTGAGGCACTAAATAGATGAATTTTAGGCTAAAATTTAATTTTAAAATTCCTAAGGTATTAATGAAGTATTTTGAAAATTTTTATGTCATTTGAATTCCATTCAAGTAGGATTCATATAAAAAATCAGTAACAAAATTCAAATTCTACATAATTCTGTACAACCATGATCATGGATTTATTTGTAAGGACAAAAGAACGAATTTTGAACTGAAATTCTTTGCACAATTAGCTATCATAATATTCTAGTTGCTTGAAAAATTTCAAAATTTTGGACTGTCTTACGATTTATTATAAATTTTCAAATTTGACTAGTTTACCATACGAACAGTACCACCCAAGTAGCATTTATCTTTCCTATTTAACTATCTTCCTACCAAGTTTCCTTCATTTTACTTTTATCACTGGATTGTGAACACTAGACTACTTGCCTAAAGGATGTTATGTATTATGGTGTGACACATACATAAGCATACATAAGGTCACCAACTATAGATACATATGAAACTCTTTCCATTGCAATCCTTCCATCATTATTTTAAGGACATTGTGATTTTGACAACATTTCACCTTTTTGTATAGATGTAGCATAAGGGCTGCAAGAGTGCATGTTGAACTTCTTAGCATATGATCAATATAGGTTGCCTGAGACAAACCCAAAATGTCACGTGATCTATTACAATAAATCTGAATCTTAAAACAAATTAGGCTTCACCAAATCTTTCATATCAAAATGGCATGACAACATATGTTTTGTCTCATTCAATAGACCCAAGGAATTATTGATTAGTAGGATGCCATCAATATAAAACACAAGAATTACATAGTTGCTCCCTTTAATTTTTTTTGTAAATGTATTGATTTGTGATATTCTCAACAAATCTAAGCAAAGTGATCACCTTATCAAACTTTATATATTATTGCCTTGAAGCTTGCTTTAGTTTATAGGTGACCAGTTCAACTTACAAACTAAATATTCTTTCCCTGATTCTACAAATCCATCGAGTTACTTCATATATATGCCATCATGCAAATTTCCATTCAGAATTGCAGTTTTAACATCCATCTGGTGAAGTTCAAGGTGTAATTGTGCAACAAGAGTCATGATCACCCTGAAGGCATCCTTAGTAGATACAATAAACCATATCTCTGTATAATTAATGCCTTTTTTTTTCATTATAGCCTTTAGCTATGAGTCTAGTTTTATATCTTTCAATTTCACCATCCGCATTTCTCTTAGTCTTAAAGATCCATTTGCAACCAATAAGTTTATGCCTATTTAGAAGTTTAGTAAGTACCCAAACATCATTATAATGAATAGAGACAATCTCTTCATTCATAGCCTTTAACTATTTAGATGAATGAAGCCATGTTACTGCTTCATTGAAAGAAATAAGGTATGTGTCAACAACCATATCAAATTCAAACCCTTACAAGTAAACTATATAATCCTTTGGAATGGCAGACCTATGAACACTTTAAGACTATCTTAATTTATAAATCTCTTGCAGGTTATTCAATGTTAAAATCTACTACATTACCCACCATAACAACATTTCTATCAAAGTGAACAGGGAATGATGGTGAAGATGAAACAGGTAAAGGCAAGGTGGTATCCTCTATATGCCGATTAATCATCTTGGGCATATCACTTCTACTATCTAGGTCATCTTCAAAATAGAATGCCTTATTTGACCCAATGACTTTAGTAGTATGAGTAAGTTACTAAAATTTATAGCCTCTGGATCAAGTGCAATATCCAATAAAGAATCCGCTAATAGTTCTTGGATCAAGTTTCTTAAATAGAGGATTATATAGCCTTACTTTTGCTTTACATCCCCATACTTAGAGATGCTTCAATCTAGGCTTTTTACTAGTAAATAGTTCATATAGAGTCTTTGGAACTAATTTAATGGGAATCTGATTCAAAATATGGATTACAACATTTAAAGCATCTCCCTATAGAAATTTTGGCAGGGAAAAGTGGTTGATTATGCTTTTAATTATATCCATCAAGGTACAACTGCATCTTTTAATAACTTTATTTTGTTAAGGAGTGTCAGGCATGGTATGCTGAGTTTCAATGTCATGTTCTTGCAAAAATAATTCAGATGGACCAGGATTTTTGCCTGTTTTAGTATACCTACCAAATTACTCACTCTTCTATCAAATCTCACACATTTAATAACTTTTCCAGTCTTCAACTCAACTGCTGCCTTAAATGCTTCCAAAGCATTTAATAACTTAGATTTCTTATGCAATATATTAATCCATCCATACTTGGAATAATCACATATGTAGGTGATAAAATACTTGAATCCACCTATGATAATGGGTGTAATAGGTCCATATATATTTAAATGAATTAAGTCTAAAATTTTCTCTGACCTATTTACCCCTTTAGTCTTAGTTCTGGCAAGAAGTTATTCATTTATATAATTAACTCATGTTTCCAAATTAGAGAAGTCCAAATTCCCTAATGCACCCTATTTGACCATCCTCTTTAATCTCTCTCTGGATATGTGGCTTAAACGTCGATACTATAACATAGAGGAACTATTATCAAATCATTGGCATTTATACCCAATTGCAACATTAATAATTGCACTATGGGACAAATTTAGACAAGAATTCACATTTAAACAATACAAACTATTTAGCAAAGAAGCTAACCCAATTACAACTGAATTAAAGAAAATATTAATCTTTCCATTTCCTTACTAAAATGAATCACCATGTCTATCCAATCAGAATTGGAAATGAAATTCCTCCTTGAATAGGGTATATAAATAATGTCATTTAAAACTAAATAATGCTTGGATCCTAAATTTTTAGAAATGATCTTTATGCTATCAACTGAGTTAAACTTCCTTCTACTCCTAGGATGGTTATTTCCCTTTCACTTGGCTTCTTTTGATTCTAAGTCCCTATAAAGAATATGTTACAAGAACAATCACACTAGAATCCAACCACTAAGAATCACAGGAAGTTTCAAAACTATTGAATTCAAAGCACATTAGAGCCAAAGGACGTACTAGAGTTAAAAAGGCCAATTAAAAAGAGGTACTCTCTATTTCACACTAATTCTTTAACTTAAAGCAATCTGATATATCATGAGTACGCTTTTTACAGTAGTGACAATCACCTTTAAACGACTTCTTCTTCTAACCCTTATAATGCTTGTCATTCTTTTTAGGCTCTTGAGATTTCTTACCAATAGCTCTACTTTCATACTTCTTTCCCTTCTGTTTTCTATTACCAACCTTACTACTTAACCTTTAAGAAGGTAATTAATGATCTAAGTGTGAGAACTAGCCTTTTTCAATGATTCTTCCTCTTGAGTCATTATTAAAATCATCTTATCAATATTCCACTAGCTTCTTGAGAATTACAAGTGATCCTAAGGACCTCATACTCAGTAGGGAGAGATTGCAACACTCTGTAGACCAAGTAACTCTCTCATAAGTTAATATTATATTATTTTAGCCTATTTTAACAGTTTATAAGCTTTATCATATGCTCCCATACACTAAAAATCCTATCATAACGTGTATTATCTAGCAGTGAAAGATAATACACGATATGAGTCTTGTCAAATTTCTTAAATTTTTCACCAACAACCCTCAAATACTCTATTATGATATCCTTATCTGGAATGCTTTGTTAAATAGTCTTACCAATAGTGAACTTTATAACCGTTAGACAAAATCTATTCAACTCATGCCACCTGTTGTGATAAGCTTTATCAGCTGCACTTGACTCATAAGTAGGTTGTGCTAGTTTGAGACTCTTAGAGCTAAATCCTCCTTAGTGATTATTAAGTACATCTCAAGGACTCACTCCACTTGTCATAGTTCATCTTATTATGAGTTTTCACTGAAGATAGTTTCTGGAATACAGAAAATAATAAAGATAAAACAAAAATCCTTTAATTATGTAAGCAACATTATTATGAAACAAAGTTTCCCTTACAAACTCACTTCATGCAACTATATATACACGATTGTTTATTGTAATCCCGCCTAAGGGTCCTTGACTACAATAAATTAAGAAAACTCATTCATATTGATGGACTTAACTTATAAGAGTAATCATACAAAATGCATTCATTGCTTTTGTATTAATAGGATACAAGAAACAATGAAGGCACTAAAATTATTTTGTTAACAGATTAAAATAGGCCTTGTCACTAAAATTATATTAAGAATGTCACACCAATAGGGTATGCCCTTTACTAATATGAAACAAACTCTTTGGGCCTTAGTTGGTGGTTAATTTTACTCGTAATAATTACAATTAAAATTATTTATGGGTAAATTGTAATAATTATGAATTATAATTCATAATTATAATAATAGAAAGGGCCTCAAACTTGACACCATCATAGTTTGACCCAGGATAAGTGGATACTCAACCACTAAGTGTAGATTACTCAATTTGGTCAAAGAGAAATTTCCATACATTTTTCCATTAAATTTTTTACACGAAATGAGAATAAAATTCACAAATTATGCAAGTAAATATATGTTAATTTCCATTAGTATAATCATTGAAAGTGAGCAACATATGTTACTCTTTATGATACATATTTAATGTACAAACTTTTTTAGGTCAAAACCTTAAATTTAAATTGGATTTTTAGTCCTCAAAATTTTCATGAAAATCTAAAACTCATACTTCTATGGCTCAAAAAAATTTGAAAATATCACCAAAAAATAAAAAATGACACGTGGAAGCAAACTGTACAAGTATGGAAGACAAAGCCTTAGTGTGTGTGGCATACGTGCTAACTGCTTTATCTTTAACTCTAGTGAGTCAGAAAGCGAGTCATTTTGACTTGTTTTTAACTTGATTTTCAACCCATTTATTTTCAAAACTTTGGCTAGCAAAACAGGTGTTAACTTTTTTTGTTATTTGATTATCTACAAAATTCCTCTAACAATTTCAAGTAAAATGCCTCCATTAGTGAGTAATTGTGATAGAGGAAAAAATTAGGAGTTTTTCCTAGTTATAGAAGTATGGGAATTTGTTCGAGTTTTGGCCAAGATTATACATCATTATACTCGACATTAGTATACCAACAAAACCCCTATACCAACTTTGATCAAAACTATATGATTTTAAAGTAATCTAGGCTTTAAAATGTAACATCCAAAAAAATACATAACTAGAGTTATATGATCTTTGTTGGGTATAAATAATAGCAAAGCCTTTTAATTAAATCCAAGATAATTTTGAGAATAACATTAGATAAATAAAATAGAATTTTAAAGACTAAAATGAAATGATGAAATAATGTTTGAGGTAGAAATTATAATTTTAACATTTTATTAGGGATTAAAATGAAAGAAAAAATATTATCTAAGATAAAAATATAATTTTAACCATTACATAGTAACTTACATAGTAAATGCCGTTAAAACGCATTTGGTTACAATTTCATAGTAAATTATTGGCAAAGACGTGTTTGGATACTATTTGCATAATACTAAATAGTAACTTGCATAATAACTTGAATACTATGTAAAACAAGAACTATTAGTTTTCTAATTCAAAAGAAAAGAGAGAGATAGGTAGTGGAAGAAGTGTTTCGTGAAAAACTCATATTTCTAATTTGTGTAAAAGGTAGTTAGTACTCTTATTCTCTATATGTCTATGTTGAATTGAATTACTAATATTTTTCAATATATTTTGCTATGTATGCATTTGGTTAACTTTATTAATATATTAATTGCCATATGATAATTTCTATAAACACATTCAACTCTTAAGTTTTTAAAACTCACTACGATGATGAATTAGCCAATATTATAACTTGATGATGATCATGATGATGATATGGTGAGGTAGTCACAAGCAATGTTGTCAAAATCACGATTTTAGGCAGACTCATTTTTGGGGGATAAACTCGTATCATAAACTTGTAACATAGAATCGTAAAAGTTTACCTATAAGAATAATGTTGGATTAGTGGTATGACATACTACCACAACTGGTGGTGTCTGAGTATGATATGTTTCAACGAGTGCTGACGGCCAAGTTTGAGATGTGACGATGAAACTTTTTTCCGTAAATCAAGAGGAGGCAATTGAGTTGGAGCGAGTTCACACTTAGTTCAAGTGAGTTTGTGTGGCATCCGACTTAAGCACCGAGTCAACTCGATTTCTTTTCCTGGAAATGCAAACTCACTGAGTCAATCGAGTTAACTCGCAAGTTTGACAACTTTGGTCACAAGTATGGAATTATAGTTACAACGGAAACCAAATATGCATTGAGTTACATTGCCTAGATTAATACTCCTAGTTCTTACCGTATGTATGACAATTATGCTTATATATTCTAAACAAGGTACATGACTCTAAAGATTTTTAATTTCACCCAAGTATTAACAAATTTTAAGTAAACATTCTAATGAAGATAAAAGAAAGCAAACCATATAATGGTCTATAGAAATATGATGTCATTTGTTATTTGTATTTTATTATAAGGATAATGTTTATAATATGCCTGTATTATGGAACTATTATTAAGCTAATTATATTTATAAATATGTTTTTATATAAATTGTTTAGTATGTTTTCTGTGAATATTTTTATTATGCATTTTGGTTTGTATAAAATATCTAATGACCTTATTTTGATCCAAATTCTATATTTTTATTAATAGAAACTAGTCTTTTAAGAGTATTGAACTATTTTATACAATAAATTTTTACATATTATGTACACATTAGTGGTAGAATCCCATTTAATAAAATAAATAATATAAGACACTAAAATGAAATTAAATATTACCCTTATGGAGTCTTGTGGACCTTATATATGTAAAGACTATAGGAGGTTATGTTGCCCAAATAACTAATTTAGTATCTTATAAGTTCATTAGCAAAACGATTCATCCCATAATTCTTGAGATTTATGGCAGAGTTATAATGCTTAAATGGTCACTAAAAAGTGAAGTTACTATATTTCCTTATACCTTAATCTGATATTAAAATCTCAAATCTTAGGTAAGGGCAAGAATGTTTTCCCTGCTAAGAACATTATGAAACATGAATCATACTAAAGACTTATAGATCAATTTGAATTTAGTAAAATAGAAACTACATACACATTAAATTTTAAGACATAAAGGGATTCCTAACTACCAAGATTATTATTATTATTATTATTATTATTATTATTACTACGATGTTTAGGCCTTACATAAAACTTCAGTTTCTTATGTTAACAAAGGTCGAGTTTTACTTTGGGTTTTGGGTATGATTTTGGCATCATTTTATTTGAGATTTCATGATTAACAAAAGCCATAAATTAATTTCAAAACAAACCTTTCATAATTAAATGAATTCTATTTGAAAAATAATTGAGTTTTCTTTACTAGGTTTATAATAAAGATTGATGAAAGCTAACTAATTGGATTGAAAACTGAAAGAGATTCCATCTTAACATTACATTACAAAAATAACACATATTGTTGGAGCCACAAATAAGTAATGGGAGATACAAACAAGTAAATCATCAAGTATAGTAATGAGAATGGCACTTACATGATGAAGCACTCAAAGCAGTTATAATTTATAGATGTCTTTTACTGGCCATTGCTTTCTATTTTTCTTTGGTTTTTGTCATGCCAAACATTGAAATGTATTTTGATTTTTATTGCTTTATTCTCATTTTTATTTTTATTTTTATCAAAATTAATTCTGCATACCAAATGAGTCCAATATTTTATTTCTATCTTAATCTTAATTTTCCAAAATAGATAAAATTGGCCAATAAAAAAAATCTCACAAAAATAATTTTAAAATAAAACTAAATAATTAAATAAATTTACTATTATGTGCACTTTAACTATTGCTTTTACATTCATTTAAAAAAATTATTTTTATATCATGATTAACATGTGTTCTTGCAAAATATTATTTACTTATGTATTAGTTGCCAAAAAGCATATTGGCAGAGACATGTTGAATTAAAAAATCAGATTGATTAATTTTGTGAGTTATTAAATGGACAAATAATTAAATATTCCTCCACCAAATTTGGTTTAATAATTAACTATTTAAATTCTCTTCGTCAGTCGGGAAGCGTTCAGAATTAGAATATTTCAAAGTAACGATGACAGCTGAACAGACTGAGGTTCCAACGAAAACAACAACAGCGCTTTTACGCAGTTGTTGAGCGTAGTCTGCTCAACCAAAACCAAACCCATCTCAATCTCCAAAGGTGCGCTTCAATCTCAGCTCTTCTATGTTCAATGCTAATTGGAATCTACCTTTTCGATTATATTTTTCTTTCCTGCTTCGCTGGTTTGATCCAGACAGTTTCCGTTGTATCCAATGCATAGTATGAGTGCGTGACTGCAATTTTCTCTTCGTTGAATTTTCTAGGTTTTGAGGAGGATTTTTGTGGGGTTTTTGGGGTTAAAAGGTAAAAGGGTGTGAGAAACAGGGGAAAGATGAGTGACAATTTGATGGAAAAAGTCAGCGCCTTGGGAGAACGCCTGAAAATTGGCGGGTCTGAGGTGGGTCGAAAGATGAGTGCAGGCATGAGTTCTATGAGCTTCAAGATGAAGGAATTTTTTCAGGGTCCAAACGAGACTGATAAGCTTGTTGAGGATGCTACCTCTGAGGCCCTTAATGAGCCTGATTGGGCTATGAATCTTGAGCTTTGTGATTTGGTCAATCATGAGAAGGTCAACAGTGTTGAATTGATCCGTGCAGTCAAGAGACGGATTGCAATTAAGAGTCCTAGGGTTCAGTACCTGGCTTTGGTTTTGCTTGAAGCGTGCGTTAAGAATTGTGAGAAGGCCTTCTCAGAAGTAGCAGCTGAGAAAGTCCTTGATGAGATGGTCAGGTTGATTGATGACCCTCAGACGGTTGTGAATAACCGGAACAAGGCCTTAACACTCATTGAGGCATGGGGAGAGGCAACCAGTGAGCTTCGCTATTTGCCTGTATATGAAGAAACATACAAGGTATATCTACAATTTTGATGCTTGTCAACCTAATTATCTTTTTATTATGGGGAGAATGTTGAGGGAAATAAGAGTAGTAAAAGCAGGAAGGCCATAGAGAATGTAATTTAAAATTTTAGTGCTCTCGTTTGGTTAGTTAGTAACTGCAATCCACCTAATGGTAATACATCCTTCTGTCAAAAAGAACAAAAATCTTGAAAGTCAGAGATATTAATTATTTTTCCAAATTTACTGGATAAGAATATTTTTGGAAGACTTTATGTCAAAAGCTTATGAAGTTTTTTGAATTTTTTTGGATCATAATTCAACTCTCTGAAGTCTTTGGTTCAATTGCTTAGATAAATCACTTGTATATTAATTTTTATTGAAGGAATTTCTGGTCCAGTAAACATTTTAATTAGTTGTAGATTTTTTGTCATTGAACTTTCCTTGACTACAACTTATCTGGTCCAGAGTTTGAAATCAAGGGGTATTCGGTTCCCAGGTCGTGATAATGAAAGCCTGGCACCTATTTTTACTCCTCCTCGTTCAGTGACTGCTCCTGAAGTTCATGTTGGTCATCCAGGACAGATTCAGCATGATATTCCTGTGCAAAGTTTTACACCTGAACAAACAAAGGAGGCTTTGGATGTTGCAAGAAATAGCATTGAGCTTCTCTCTACTGTTTTGTCTTCATCACCCCAACAGGATGTTCTAAAGGTATTTTTGCTTTTATCATGTTATAATGTTTTCATTTTTCTTTTTCTGAAGGTACTTTTGTTTTGTTGTGTTATTCTGCTATTACTTATCCAATAATTAATAATGGCCACATTTTGGACTTAAATATGGTGCCAAAGATGCCAAAGCTGGATTGATATTGGATTTTGCTTGAAAGATTATCCGTCCTCTGTAACTAACACATAGCCTGCAATGTTGTCTTGGCCCTTAGTGTCAAACACATTCTATTTTACTTATAAAATCATTTTGAAAGGCTGAAGGATGTGCTCCTGTAACACCAGCGGCTGCTCTAAATCCACTGCCATGACCAGACCTCCTGCAATGCCCACCTCCACCACCTTCTTCTAAAGATGAAGAGAAAATTGAGGGATTGCCTAATGTGATTACTATGATGATATTGCATTTGATGAAGAGGAATTGACTTAGATATCTTAGGGTAAAGCTTAGACCCAAAAACTCTGTGTGCTACTTTTTATGTAGCCACTGCTACAGCATTTTTGAGCTCTTGGCTCTACAAGTGCACTATGCGTTACTAAATAACTATGGTTAGGACCAGTTGCAGCGTGATTTACAAATTGAATGATAGTCTATTACCATCGTTCAAAATTGTTGACATTTTTCATTTCTTGCCCATTGCATTTCACAAACTCCTGTTGTAAATATGAAAAGTTACAGCTTCGTGCAATGGTTCCTTGTAATTTTGTTTTGTTAGTTTTTTTTCTTTTATCTACTGTGATAGATTATATCAAATGCAAACGATTATTTAAATATTGAAAGGACTACTAGGATGGAATTTTAAACTTCTTGTTTGCGGCTAGAAACTTTCATATAGTGTATATGTATTGCATGATAATTCAATTTTATATGTTACATTATACTACATGTATTTCAGCTGCAGATATGTTTTGTTATGCCATATGTTCATGTCGAGCTTGCAATATGACAGTGAACATTAGTGTAAAATTCAGGATAAAAAACAGAAATACAGTGAATGGGAAGACTTGGATACATGTGGAACTCTCACTCTCGTTGTGGCAACCTCCTCCTCCTCTCCTTTTTTTTTTTTATAAACTACAAGATAAACTCCTAATACGACTCCTAAAATAATAAAGTCTATGACTCCTAGATAATAAACTCCTAATCCTTTGGGAGTCTTACTGTAATATGGTTTCTCAACTATTAGTATCTGTGATTTAATGATATTTATTACTATTCGCCACAACAAAAAAGAATGATAAAACGTAGCCCCTAATGTTTGGATCAACATTAACTACATATATTCATAACCTAGTTAATTGGGGTTTCCCATATATATTATCATACATTTCAGCGTGCTTATATTTGTTTATTATTTTGCAAGCATTCCTTATTCCTTATACCTATGTCATTCTTAGGTTTGCTCTGACTGCTCGATTCTTCTGCTTGATATTTTTGGCTTTTACACAAGGAGGCTTGTGTCTTGTTATATTATATGTTTTTTTTTTTTTTTTTCAAATTTTCCCCAATCCCCATCTTTTTCTAATTGGTGCTTAGTGTCCCTTCTTAATCAGTTTTTCATTGTTTTGGTCTTTTCTTTATGGGCTCTTATTTTACCATTTTTCCAATTTCCTTATGTGGCAGATTTTAGGTTTGCCCTTTAGGTTCAGTGGCATCTTGCTGTCACAAATTCCATTTTGTTTTTATTTTCGGAAATGAAAAAGGAAACATTTTCTGGAGGAAGAAATTTACTGAAATTTATTTATCTATTGGCTGCGTAACAAGCATTCATTGAGGTCCAGTTATAAATCTAGGCAGCAATTTTCTATGGGCTGAATTCCTTGATCTTATGAGATATGACTGATTTATTACTGGTGTCATCTACGACATTCAACACATCTATATATAACCATTAAAGATCTAAAATTTGTTTTAGTTAGTGATGATTCTCTATAGTTTGTTGCTGGTTAGCTTTACAGAATTTCAGCCTTTTGAACCACTAGATTAATTGAACGAAGCTGATGATTGTTGTCTGATGAAATCCTTGGGTAGAACTCATCTCTAAAAGCTAGTTTACGAGGAAAGGGTGCCCAAAGGTCTTATAAGCCCCCCACCAAATAGTATTCCACCCGATGTGAGACTTTCAAGTTGCCTTGACTTGTGGTTCTTAACATTTATGATAGAGACATAAGTAGTATAAGATGCTTAAATCTCACATTGACTAGTATAAGATACTTGATGGGGTACTTAAAGGGTATGGTTCTTCCCCTTGTAAGCCGGTTTTCAAATATTGGTTCCCCACACTCCTTTGGGTCCTATCACTGTCTTTGTTGTTGAGGACAAAGTTGACTTTAAGAGAACAAATTCGCTGATGTTTTATTTAATGAGTTATGATAGTATTGATATTCTCTCTTAAAAGAAAATGGAACCACCAATACTTGGTTGGACTAGTGTTTATCAACATGTTTGATCTATAACAACCAAATAGCAACTAGTTTTAGGTATTTTGTTGATTATCTGAAATTATTATTATATGTTGATGGCTTTTGTCACTTGTGTTATAGATTTGCTATGTATTCTCCTTTTCTTTACCAGACAACACGCAAGCAAGACTTTATCATATGATTATTGCGGGCAGATCTTAATTCAGTTGGCAATGCATTTTGCTAACATCGTTTTATTTTTATCTTAGATTTGTGTAATTTCTGAGAACCCCCTCCCTCCTTCAAGAAAAGAAAAAGAAAGGAATAAATCTGCTGAACGAGGAAATTTGTTTTATGTTTGAGCTTTTTCCCCTTATTTTGTGAAAATACCCTTTTGATATGCATCGGTTTGTAGCCTTGCAAGCACACGCTGGCACTGATGATTACAGGAATTATAAATCTGATCTTCCATCTGCAGGATGATTTGACTACGACACTTGTACAGCAGTGTCATCGGTCTCAATTTACTGTCCAACGAATTATTGAGACTGCCGGGGATAATGAGGCGCTGCTTTTTGAGGCCTTGAATGTAAATGACGAGATTCAGAAGGTTCTCAGCAAATATGAAGAGTTGAAAAAGCCTACAGTTGCTCCTCCTAAGCACGAACCTGCTATGATACCTGTGGCCGTCGAGCCAGACGAGTCACCTCTTAATACACAGGAAGATGCCTTGATCAGAAAGCCAACTAGCTCGAGAGCCGGCATTCATGGAGGAAATAATGACGACATGATGGATGATCTTGATGAGATGATATTTGGGAAAAAAGGTGGGGATGCATCATCAAATGCAGGCCAAGATCCAAAGAAGCAGCAGTCGTCAAAAGACGATCTCATTTCCTTCTAATCTTTTCTGAGCATAAACTTCAATTATAGGACACATTTTACTTTCCTTTCGTAGCTTGCTACAAGTACATCTAAATATTGGTTGTGAACTTCCTTGAGATTTCTTATTTCGTCATTTTTTGCACTTTCTTGCGTGCGCTTTAGATTTCAATTTCGGTATATAAGTTCTTGACGTATAGTCGATGGGAGACTCGAAGAATTTCAATGAGGTGCTCTTCATGTTTGCTACGATGGCTCAATAATCTGTAAGCCTGTTACTTTGATAGCCAAGTTGAGAATTCACGATGCATGGAAGCCTCAAACTACAAATTTTCTCCATCAGCCATTACACTTGACTCTTAAAGCTAAGCTTCCAATGGTCACCCTCATCAATAATTATTTATTAATTTAATTACCAGTATTATGCTACGCCATGTATATTAATTATTTGTTAATAAAAGTTGATGTAAAGATGATTTAAAAAAAATAAAAAGCATCTTTTGAGTTTAGAGCACTAAAATAATAATAATAATAATAAGGCAATGTGAATGCAAGATGTCTAAATCTAATCACATGTTAAATTTTGTTGGTAGGATTATTTAATATGTACATTATGGAATCGGATCCAAGTATTTTTAAATTAATGTAATTTTTAAAAATTTATTTTAGTCAAATGTAATTTTATATTATTGTAATTTATATTTCACAATTTTTATGTGAAAAAATAAATTGTACCGTCAATATAGGTTTTTAAAGTAAAAGTAAATTTTTTTAATTTTAATGCAAATATTATTTGAAAAGTAAAAGTAATTTTAAAAGTTTTTTTGAAAGGTCATTTTAAAAGTTTTATTTTTAGGATTAATTATTAATTTAGTTGACAAACAAACTTTTAAACTTTTACAAATCAAAACTCATATTAAATCAAACACAATATTATAATATATTTAATTTAGTGTACAATTAAAAAATTCATTTATATGTTAAAACAAAATTTCACCCTACATATACATATATATATATATATATATGTATGTATATATATACACACACACGTAGCAATGATGCATAATCAGGTCATCCAGACGATCACTTATTCCCTCGTTAGTTTACTCCATCTATTTCCATATGGGAGCTTCAGAAGATCCATACACGGTGCTTCACAAACTCATGCTCGCAAGATCAGCTTCATCAGGATCCCTCCCTTGAAAGTTATAGTCATCAATTATACAGAGAGAGAAGGGAAAAATGGCAGGAAAGCACATCCCAAGATCCAAATCCCGAGTCCTCCTCTTCGGTCTCTCACTTCTCGGATTCTCAGTCCTCTTCTTCCTGTTCTCCCTCTCACCATTCCGCAATCCCGCCCATTCACGGTTTCCGAACCCTAACATAAATGTGGAGACCTCATTTGTGGCTTCACTCGAGGACTTCCTCACACATAAAGCCCCCATATCACCCATCGTTCGCGATGATACTGTGGATGGGGCTGTTGGGGAAGAGGAAGTGGGAAAGCTGGATGATAGGGTTTATGATATGGAGATGGATAGGTTGTATAGAGATCCTTACTACCCAGTGGGTCTGCCTCTTAAGGTTTATGTGTATAACATGCCAAGCAAATTCACCTACGATTTGCTCTGGCTGTTTAGGAATACTTACAAGGAGACCGACAATCTTACCTCTAATGGCAGCCCAGTGCACCGTCTCATCGAACAGGTACCATCTCATTTTGCAGGGTTTTTTCTTTTCAATGATATTTGTTGTATTTTCTCTCTTTTTTTGCCTGTGATGTTTATATTGCAATTGCTTTTTAGGATAATGTTTTGGTTAAATATATGATATTCTGATTGCAAGAAATAATAACAATAATAGTAATGAAAAGAATAACTTCGAAAAATTTGAAAGTAAACTTGTTTGTTCAATTATTTCACTACCCTGGCTCTAAAACTGGAATTTCAAACCAACCCATAAGTGGAAATATCTTTAAAATGATTTTCAAATAACTGAGGAATATCGGCATTTTAGGTTGCCTCGATCTAGTCGAATGACTGTTTTGTTGATTAATAAACTAGTTTCTGATTGGTATGGAGTATTAGTATCTAGCTGATGGCAGACCCACAATTAAATGGAATTTTTTTCATTTATAATGCTCATTCTATAAAATAAAGGGAAGCTAGCCATCTATGCTAGATTGGCAAAAGAATATTCTTTTTCTAGTAATTAATCTTGGGATGTAGGCATAGGAATATGCTGTGCTGTTTGTAATATGTTACTGCTTTACAACTCTCCATGTGGTTTGTCCACGCTCTTTGTCAAATGATTTCATTTTTAATCTGTGTAATTTGTTTTCAATGCAGCACTCTATTGATTATTGGCTTTGGGCAGATTTGATTGCTCCAGAATCAGAAAGACTTCTAAAAAGTGTTGTTAGAGTTCATCAACAAGAGGAGGCCGATTTGTTCTACATACCCTTCTTCACTACCATAAGCTTCTTCCTGATGGAGAAACAACAATGCAAGGCACTATATAGGGTGTGAGTGCTCTTCTAAGAATGGATTTTTCTCCTTACTTTTGTACCAAGTCTGTTTTGGACTTTGGTACTTTTGAGCTTGATTATAAATAGCACTCAAGAATTTTACATTCCTGCTTCATAAAAGGTTGCTGCACTTGATAAAGTAACATTTTTCACTCTGAATGTGTCTTCTATCACTTCTAGTTTTTGAAATGCAAGTGTTGTATATATATGCATACCAGTTCCTTACATACTTGCTATAGTTGATTTTTCTCACAGTTGCAACTTGCAAGTTCCGTTTCATGGCTTCTTAATGGAAACATATGGCTTCTTTTAACCTTTTAAGTTTGGTGTTCTCATATTCCTCTGTGGTTTGTTTCAAGTGACAACATCAGGGGTGAATTCTCATGAAGTCTAAAGTTAATTTGCACCAGCAAAATACACTAATTCTTGGTTCAGTCATCAATATATTTGCTTTGGATTTTTGAGTCACCCTTTAATATTAAATGCTGGGATGTATCTGAAATAGTTTTTTCTCTCACATTTACTTCTCTTTTTTTTTTTCTTTTTTGGGAAGCAAATACAAATGCAAAACAACTGGGTTGTCTTACTCTTCATGACATGATCTCCCCTTCCCCTTCCCATTAAAAACTTTTACTTCCTGAAAATACAGTGAAGGATTAATAATATCGATTTTTTATTTATATTAAATGAGTTTGATTTTGTTATTTCATCCTTTCTTAATCTCTATAATACAATTCTTCTTAACAAAAAGTGGTGCTTAGAATTATTCATGTTTCACTAACTTGTTGGTTGTATTTTTATTGGTTTTTCTTTTTATTTTGTATGGGTACTTTCAGTAATATCCTGATATATTAGATCAAAGCAGTTTTTGCATTCTGGGTTGAGTGGTAAAAATTTGTATTTGTGTAACTTTTTAAAATCAATTAAGAGGAAATTTACTGAATATATGAGCATTGGGAAGTCATTTCTCCTGGACTGCATGTGGAATTTCATTCCAAATCTGATGTCATTTGGCCCATAAACAAGCTTTATGTTCAGTATACCTTAAGTAAGTCTTTGGTGCATTTCTGATATCAGTAATTTACATTTTACACAAGTTCCATTTTTTTTATTTCAATTTTGATCTCAGAAAGTTGCAGGGTAGTACTGTTCTGTTCTGAAAACCTTAAGCAAGTCTTCGGTCCATTTTTATTATTCTACCACCCATGTAACCTAATCCTAACCCTTTCAGAATCCTTGATATGTTTCTGTGAGTGTCACAACCTCCTTGAATCTTTGTGAAGTTCTCTCACATCAATTCCTGATAATTTGGGCCTTTTAGATTTTTATTATCATAGTACCATTATGTAACTAACCATGGTATCACCACGTATGAAATATGTGAGCATTATGGAGCCAGAAGAGTTAGATTAGATGTCTGTCTTATGTAAGTTTGTGTTGTATTTTCATTGCCCTTTTCTACTCAGCTTTTACGCTTGGAATATTTTTTAAAAGCAACATACTGATCACTTTGCTTTTGAATTTTTTATGATAATTCTCCTAGTAGTTAGGGGAAGCCATTTTTTCCTTCAACTGGGACCCTCTCTATATCCCTTGTACTTTTGGTGAATCAAGGATGTATTGTAAATTTGTCTTTATTAACAATTCACAGTCTTATAGCTCTAATATACTTTTAATTGTGGGCATAGGAAGCTTTGAAGTGGGTGACAGATCAACCTGCATGGAAGCGCTCTGGTGGAAGAGATCACATACTTCCTGTGCATCATCCCTGGTCTTTCAAATCTGTTCGCCGATACATGAAGAATGCAATTTGGTTGTTGCCAGATGTGGATTCCACAGGAAACTGGTGAATGCCTAAGTTGTGCTTAAATTTGTGTGTGAAAATGCTATTAACCATTGAAGTTGGCGCTGAGTGATCTTTTTCTTCTTTTAGGTACAAGCCAGGGCAGGTTTATCTTGAGAAAGACCTGATTCTTCCTTATGTTCCTAATCTTGATTTATGTGATGCCAAATGTTTATCTGAAACAAATCCAAAGAGAAGTACACTGCTTTTCTTTCGTGGTCGGCTAAAAAGAAATGCGGTAAGCTTACTACAGGTTGAAACTATGAAAGTATGAACTAAGAAGCATGGTACTTGTTAGGTTGAGTAATTGTTCATTTTCCCATAACTGCTCCTGAGTTATGACTAATAACATCCTAATTTATTTTTGGTATAAAATAATATGCTAGTTTATAATCAATCAATCATGGCTTGATCCATTAGTCTGAATTATTTTTTGGGACCATCCTTTGTGTGAATTGGGTATATATTGTCTGAAGCAATAGTTCTAGACATCTACTGTTCTTTATTGTGATAATTTTACTTCTTATACATGTCATCGAACAGCATTTTTTTTTTTATAGATGTCCATTTATCTAGACCTATTTTTGGTCTATGCGCATTGAAATTTCAACTCATGATGTGTCTACTACCTCAACTGTAATCACAGTAGATTTACCTATTGTCTAGAACTTTAATAGTATGGTGCCATCTTATTAAGACATACATTATTGGAGATTCCTAACCTTCTGTTTAAGTTATTCTTCTACCTTATGGGTCCATTTGTTGTATGGCAGTGCCATAGGATTATAGATGCAGTTATTTAAAGGTTTAATTAGGTATCCAATTGTAATATTCTAGGTGTTCTTGACTCTATCTGAATCCTCCAGGACTCGGACAGCATTCATGTGACTTCATTTGCATACTATAAATTATTTCACTCTATATCATGGTTTTCAAACAGGGGTTGTTAGAGTTGACTTGCTTATAAAGGCTTATAACATTTGCTTGGGGGCCAGTATTGGATTACTTAATTGGTGATTTAACAAAAATATAGCAAGAGAATGCATATCTAATATCTAGAAATTCAAATATGGTTAAAATTTTAGTTGGCCACTCATCTTATGATTTTGCTTACTGATGTCTCTTGATGCATTTGTTGTTTGTTCTTATAATTTGGCTCAGAAGTCTCCAAGTATGTTTCGGTCTACTGAGAACATACAAACATATACATACATATATATATATATATGTATGTATGTGTATGTGTATGTATGAATGTATATATGTATGTATGTATATGTACACTGTGGTTTGATTGATTTCTTTCTTGTCTTGCAATTTCAGGGAGGAAAGATACGATCTAAACTTGTAGCAGAGCTGAGTGGAACTGAAGATGTAATTATAGAGGAGGGAACAGCTGGAGAGGGAGGAAAAGCAGCAGCTCAAAGTGGCATGCGCAAGTAATCTAAGTTTTTTAACACTTGAAAATATTTAGTCTGCTTTCCCACTTTGTGGTAATTTTTTTGTATCCTTCTATGGGATCAGGTCTCTATTTTGCTTGAGTCCAGCCGGTGACACTCCATCATCTGCTAGATTGTTTGATGCTATTGTTAGTGGATGCATTCCTGTAATAATAAGTGATGAGCTGGAGCTCCCTTTTGAAGGAATTCTTGATTACAGGAAGGTGTGTATGCATTTAAGTTTTTCGTTGCCCTGTTAGATGTATATCTGAGGAGCATTGAGTAATTGATTACTTGAGAAATATTATTATTAATTATTTGTAAAATTAAAATAAGATTATAGAGAAAATAACTGATAGCTTTTTTAGGTAGCAAGTCAGCCTAATTAATGTTATGGTGTTTTTTTTAGCATGGAAGATCTGGGCAAGTTGCTATCTTATTATCAGTTGTATTATATGTCTATGGCGGCATAATAGTTAATCTATGAAACATGGATACAGAAACATTGACACATCAAACTTGAGGAAATATAAAACCCATCTAAATTGGTGTATATTATATATATCAGCATATGTGTTATATTCTAATGTTAGTTCTTAGAACTTCCCATTCAATGATCTACTTCTAAGAAAAAACACAATCAGCATTATCCTATATTTTCAATACCTTGCAAGATTACACCATTATTTTCCAAAACTATCTACTAGATAAAAAATTGTTTAACTATATCTTTCATATACAGCAAAACCATTTGGAAAGAACTTTTATTATCTCATCAAGATGGGGGTGTCTAGTCTCATTTTGGGCGACTTGCTTTTCTTCAGGCCAAACAATTTTTTTGTTTGACATGTTTTCACAGTTTGTTGTAGTGGTGTAAGTGGCTGCCATGCCTGAAAAAATGTTTGTCAGTGTTTGTAGATATATCTCTACTGGACATGCAATTTTATCTGTTCTTGTTCATATTGCCTATAAGAAACCTTCCAATCTATTGACGAATATTGTTTAGGTTTTTAAGTATTTTTTTTCTCCCTTTTTCATTTGGTTACATAAACACATACAATTAAGTGAAATTATATGCAGGGCGTGATTGAGACTTGATTATTGCTTCATTGAATTGTTGGCTGATAATAGAATGCAGTACATGACCCTGGTCATATAGCTGCATTGTCAAGCCTGTGATATATGGCTAACTGAATAGTTGGAGCTTTAGAATTTATTTATTTGGGTTGTTCTATGCGAAATTGAGGTTTGACTCTGTTATTGTAATTTCAGATTGCACTGTTTGTTTCTTCCAATGATGCCTTGAAGCCAGGTTGGCTTTTGAACTTTTTGAGAGGCATTAGCCCTGTTCGTATCAAAGAAATGCAACAAAATCTTGCTAAGGTTTGTGATCATGTTATTTACTTGACTTGCTAACGTCTAATTAGAGCTTTGTTGTTTGATTCTTTTGCTTTTACCTTGCAAGATATGGATGGTTTCCGCTGAAAATTAATTTGTGCAAGTATTGTTGGGGATAACTTTCTACCATTGCCCAGTGTCATGCTTATGCATTTGGCTTGGAAATTGGTTATGTATCAATATTTGCTAGCAGTAAATAACTTCAAATTAATTATGAAAAAAAGTAAAAGTTGATGTTTCTTCATTTTCCAAAATTGATATTTTGTCCATTTTCTAGCTGGGTGTTGATTCTTTTGATTTTGTTTTCTTCAGTACTCAAGGCATTTCCTGTATTCCTGTCCAGCTCAACCATTGGGTCCCGAAGACTTGGTTTGGAGAATGGTTTGTTACTGTCTTCTACTTTTAAAGTTTCTCTGTTATATTTCCTTTTGCTGGCATTAAATAATTCCTTTTAAAGTATCATGCTTATGGTTTGAGTTAACAACCTGTGACTATGTTTCTCTATGGGCCATTTGATGGGGGATGTGATAAGGCCTATTGTTGCGGTGATCAGGATATCATAGGTTTTAGTCTTGATGAGTGATGACAGGCCAAACTGCAGCAGTCCGTAAGCTTTATTAAGTTGGAATTAGTCTGATTGGACCTTGCTTAAATCCAGCAGCTTGAGCCCTAGATTTGTTTATTTGTTATTAGGTTCCTCTTGGAGTTTGAGTCCTTGTCTAAATAGTCACATCCATGGGTTGAGGGTTATGACTTGTGAGGTGGCTTAAGTAGCTTAAGTAGCATAATACTAGTAACTTGGGCTTAAGCATTTTGAGTTTTGAGTGAAAAAGTATTCTGTATTGAGATGTGTAAATACAAGTAGTGGCTACGGGTATTTAAAGGCCAAAGACCAGAAATTATGGGAGAAAATAGCTCTCTGAGTCTTGGCCAAAACGGGAGAAGGAAAAAGGAAGCTAACAGTAATATACATTAATTACAAAATAAATTTCTATAAAAGCAATGGTTGACTAACTTAAAAAAGAAATAATCTTGCTAATAAACCAAGATTGATTAGATGAGAAATCAGGAATTCTACAAGCATTATATTCAGGTGATTACAAACGGTTCAGAATATTTGATCCTCATAAGTCCCACCAGAAAAAAATAGTGTATGTTTCTTTCATGGTCTGTCTGTTATGTTGATACCTTCTATGCATCCTGAGTAGTATGCTCAATTTGGCAACTTACAGAGGATGGCAGTGGTTAAACTTTGATTGCCCGAGTGAAAATCATTGGGATATAGGCTTGAACTTGCTGAGACATCAAGCATTTCAGTGAGGCCATATGTTATTGGAACTTGAGACTTGGCAGAACTGTTATTGTAGGAAAATAAGGCAGTAGTCTCCTACTAGTAGGCAGTAGCTTGGTTTTGATCATCATATGGTTGGCCCAATTCAACTTAATTGTATTAATGTATAGAATCTCTGCAGCTACTAAGCTTTTAAATTGGTTTTAATGTCGTCTTAGTTGTACTGCCCAAGGAACTATATATGTTTTCAAGAAGATTATTTCTTTTAAGACTCTATGACTTTGATCGAGCATGTTTCTTACACCTATTATGTGCTGGTTCATTTATTCCTTTAAACCGAGAAAATTTTACTAAGTGGAAGATGGTTTGGTACTTGGTCAATTCGTGCTGGAAGCTACCAGAAATAAAAAATGCGGAACTGCATAGTCCATTTTTAACCAAAACCATCTTTTTGAGGTGGTTTGGGTGAGAGGCGCCCAGGCGCCCACATCATATTTGCTTTGTGACATTTCCTTTACATGTGTGCTTCTTTACCCCATATTCTGAAATGTGTTGGTATGTGGATTGATGGCTTGTGCCTTATATTTACTTACCATATTGTCCCTTATAACAAGCAACAGCTGGCTGGAAAGGTGGTGAACATCAAGCTTCATTCTCGAAGATCTCAACGTGTAGTAGAAGGATCTAGAAGTTTGTGCACGTGTGACTGCAGGCGTGCCAATACTACTAATGCTAGTCCAAGCCATCCAGATATTTCTTAACTCCATTGTGTAAATGCTATATTTATGATGTTGCTCAATTTTCTGGTAGTAACCACTGCTAAGATCTGATATTGTATTCTTTCATGGGCTGCAATACTAGTTTGTTGTAGTTCTCAAATAGATATTGCGTTTACTTGAAAGATGAGAGAATTTGCTTTTGTTGTCAAAACAGAGAAGCAACTATATGATCAATTCGCGATGAAAGAAAATGGCCAGTATAGGTCACTATCACTTAACATGAACTGAGTTCTTTCCATCAGAAAACAGTGCTCATAACGAAATGAAATCAAGAAAGCACTTGATTTTACTTGAACCTAAGAACTTTGGTATGCTTTCTTTTTTGTTTTTCTATTTGGAATTTGCTGTATAATTTCTTAAGGATGTCTTTCTTGGTTCGATCTCTGCATGGTTGAATAACGTTAATTCATTCTAGGTGGGCTGCAGGATTTTTTTTTTTTTGGGCCTCATGCTGCAGTATTCAATGAAAATTTTTTTCTAGTTTTCTTCAAAATTCTACCAGTATTGTTAAATCATTTTCATCTGGGTTTCTAAGATTGAGCTTTTCCAGCATCAAACATGTATTCAATTATGAGTGGAATTTAAGATTTTCTGTCCAATCAATTCAACCCAACAGTTAAATGCTACCCAATTGGACCATGCACCACTGCAGCAAAGTTTGGCTATTGGATCATAAACTGCTCTTATTTTGCAGTAACTTCCAGGTAATAGATACAGCATATGAAAAAATTGCACTTTATAAGTTGACGATGAAATTGTAATTGAAACAGAGGATAGAATGAGACAAGTTACTCCACAAAGGAAAAATGATTTGGGTCGAATCACAGGGAATTAAGCCTAAAAGAAAAAAGTAGATTATAGTAATGTAAAGTAGCACATATCAAAGGCGGAAGCCACAAATGATTATGTTAAGTAGTCTCATCTTTATTTGAGTTTTCTAATATGACGAAATCATCTATCCCTCATTTGGTATATTATAATTTGGATTGGTGTGACGTGCAAGAAATGGACTGTCATCACTACACTGTGGGCGTGATTGGCTCCCAATCTTCTTTATCTCTTTCATGATCAATTTTTCAAACCCACCTTTAATGTTTAATTTTGTGTGCCGTTTAGTACTTTAAAAATTTATTTTCACATCAAAATAAGAATTTGACATTCAAACAATCTGGTTTGGTTTAATATTAAATTTTTGTCTAAAACTAATTTTGTTATTCGAAGCCCAATTATATAGAAGGAAAAAAAAACTATATTTATATTAAATGAACTATATTAAAAATAAAACTCAATTTTTAAATAGAAATTTTTTAACATAAATTACAATAATGTAAAATTACATTTGGTCAAAATCAAAATTTACAAAATTACGTTGCTTTAAATTCAAATAAGCAGAATTTTAATCCAAATAAATATTAACATAGGTACAAACTACAGAATTATAGAAATTTAACGAAACAGGGTATTATTGGATTTGACCATTTAAGAACAATAACTGTGAAGATAAATATTCAAGTACACTAATTATCAGTGTATCAAATATAAGTTGATGAACTTGATAAAATGACAAAGAAACCATGTTCTTGCGATGGAATCCACCTGTAGGTTTTCATTAACTAGTTATATCTACTTTTGATATGTCAAAAGTATCTAACAATGTTTCCATTTCAATCTTTGATTATTTTTTTTTTTTATATAAAATAAAACAACAATTTGAGTGAACAAGTAAAAATGGGGTGTACAATAAGGTGGAGTAATAGATCAATATTTCCAAGCCATAAATAAAGTGAAGGGTAAATAAAGGACAAAGCGGATAGAAAACGAAAGTGTGGTAAGAGCATATTCCCCAAACCCAAGAAAGGCAAAAGTGGTCTTTGAATATATATATATATATATAAAATTTTGGTCCAATCACTTTTGTTCATAAGATTAAGTTGGTCCTCAAAAAATACAAAACATCAAAATGGTCTTCCAAAGTCAAAACCTTTAACAAAATAGGATTTTCAAAAATTAATTTAGCCCTCCACATATTCAATGTATTTTTCATCTTTTGATAACCAACTTGATATTTATCATTTTTTAATAACGAAATTAATATTTTGGTAAAAAAATGAGGAATCAAAATTATATCTTTTGTTGTATTTTTAGTTTTCCAAATTTTGTTTTAATTTCAAGATTTTATTTTATTTTAATATAGTCCTCAATATTTTAAGAAAGAAGAAAACAAAGAGAGGGAGCTTTTGGATTTTGCTATCTTCGATGGTAGAAAATGAATTTGCATTTCTCTAATTGAGAAAAATGAATTGTATATAGGAATGAGAACATGTCTTCAAATATGAGGATTCTCATAAAGATTATCTCATTTGGAAACTCGTATGTAAGGAATTTTTTTCTGTAGGGATGGGGATGGGGTTGGGGATTATATCCTTGCTTTATGAGTTTCCGTTCCTACCAATTTTATATAAATATATATTATATATAAAAACTAATTTTTATATTTTTTGTATTTTACTTGTTATTTATAATTATAAAAATTAAAATTTAAAAATTCAAGTTAACTTTTCACTCATTACATATTAATCTTTTATATTTTTCAAAACTTGCACGATATAGTAAAATTACTTTTAAAATACTTTAAAATTGTAATCACATTTTAATGGAGAATATAAAGTGAATATTAAAAAAAATAATATTAATTATTTATAAATTAGAATTAAGGATAAATACAAAAATTAGAATTATTTAAATGGTTTTATTTTAAATTTAATTATCTTTTTGTTAAATTTTTTTTATAATTAACTTACTTTATTAAGAGTTATTTATTGTAATAGAATTTGTTGTAAAAATTATTATTTGAAAATTTGTAATTTTTATTAACTTATTTAGAATTTATTAAATAGTATAAACAAGGAGTTTGAATTTTAATTTTAAGTATCTATATATATTATTTATTATTTATTTATTTATGTTTAAATTTTTATAAGAAAATTTAAAATTTCTGTGGAGATCCACATCCTCGTATAGAATAAAAATGAAAAAAAATCTCCCCTAAATGGAGAGTGGGGATTGGGAGGAGGAAGACACTCTTCGCCCCCATAAAATTATCATCTCTAATTGTACACATTAGATTAAGCAATTCTCTTAATACAAACTATTTTTGTATAAACTCTTAATACAAATTATTAAATTAATTTTTAATCAATTTTAATTTCTAAATTTTAAATACAAACAATTAGATTTGTATAATTTCTTAGACATAAATAATTGAATTTATACAATTTATTTAGACTATAAAGAATAAGAAGAAAACAGAGGGTGAGGGGAATTTTGTCCAATAAGAACGCTGAATTTGGCAAAAGGTTTTGAAACTTATGTATTTAGAAAAGTACAAAATTGATTCTTTACTTTTGTATTTTATGATAATTTAATTTTTTATAAATTAATTGTGATAAATTAATCCTTTATAAATTTAAATTTATACAAAATTAATATTTCACAAGTTCAAATTTATATAAAATAAGTTATTTTGTTTAGATTAATGAAGGACTAATTTTATATAAAGTAATATTTTTAAAAAATTAATTTATTGTAATTATTTATTAGAAACTAAATTATTATAAAATAAAAAAATAGGGAACTAATTTGACACGTGTTATATCCAAAACTTATATTAGTAGAATTGAAGGCATTAGAATAGATATAGGGATAGTATTTTTTTTTACAGAAGAATTTCATGTTCAGAAAAATTAACTTTTATTTTTTGTTCAGAATAAATAAAAAAAAAATTTAATGAAATTGTTTCAACTCGTCGTTGCTTGTCACAGTGCTCTCGCCACCTTTTCTGCCGCCATTATCGCTAGATAAAGTTTTGCCACAAAACAACTTTTTTAAAATCAAATATTTTAATAAATTGTTTAAATTTTTAATAAAACAAACATCGTCTTAATTGTTGTAACAGTAGTTTTCTTCCATGTTGCTGGCAAGGAAAGCAACCTGCCATTATTGATATAGACTAATTTAATTTTTTATTAATATAAATAAAAAAATTAATTTTATATAAATTTAAATTTATAATAAATTATTTTTGTACAAATTTAAATTTATAATAGATTAATTAGTTACGATTAATTTATAAAAAATTAAATTGTCATAAAATATAAAAACAAGAGACCAATTGTATATTTTACTCTATTTATTTTGATAAAATAAGGTGTTTGACAGAGCTTCAAAAAAAAAATTGTTAATAGATTTACTTAGTAAATTAATCACCATTTCCTTAGTAAATTAATATATTTACCAAAGACACTATGTTATTAGCAAAATTGAAACTTTTTAGAGTTCATTTGCAAGTTTTGAAAGTTAGAGGAGCTATTAGCAAATAATTAAAAGATTATGATAGTTTTGTGCATATTAACCTTAACAATTGTTGATACATCATTATGCATAATATAATATTCACAAAATTCACATGGTATAATATGCAGTAGTGAATAATAGTCATTATAATAACATTACCACAAATTTAAATGAATTGAACATATCATTAATATTAAGGAAGGTTAAAACGACATTAACTTTTGCACAATTTTTTTTAGAAAAAGAAAAAAAGTAACATAGATTCAAATAACCTAAAAGTAAAAAAAACAAAAAAAAAAATCTATTCCACTAATTATTGACTTGTCAGTCAATTTTTATGGTATTTTGCTAAAATGATTTAGATTTTCCCAATATTTTCAACTCCACTAGCCAATCAGTCAAGTTTTCCAATGATTGATGGAAATAATGTTTAGAGCCACACACAGTGTTGGAAGATACGAATTTGCCAAAACTTGAAATAAAAAATCTACAAACTTATCAGTATAATTGGGGATCTTGCTTTTTCTATTAATTTTGATTTTAAGTATAGAATATATATATATTTTTTAAAAATTTGTGTACCTTATAAGAAATAAAGAAAATATATTAAGAATTTAAGTAATTGATATTGCTATGGTATCTAGATAATATGAGATGCAACTCAAAAGAAAGTTGCATTATATATGCCTTTAGACATTATTGATTATTTTAAATGTCAGTATTTGAATAAAAACATATTCATGTATCCCAAATTTTGAAATTCCAAAATAAAGATAATAATATAGCAGACAAATTTTCATGTGGGGTCATTTAGCTAGTATGGGTTTAGGTATGAGATTGAAATGATTAACTAGGGAAAGTTATAGTCCAATTTCTCAAGAATCAAGCCATAATGAAACAACTATCTTTGCTATTTTTGAGGAAATTGGTGGCTATCTCCTTCTGTAAATTTCATCTAACGATTTAAAAAAATTTTAAATAATTTTTTAAAACAATTTTACTTTCCTATAGTAAGAAGTCTAAACTATTAAATTAAAAATCAATAATTCATATATTAAAAAAAATACAAGAAATCTCTATCAACAAGCTCTGGACGCATGCTGAGAACCATAGCCCATTAAGAAAGTGTGAACATTCCAGGTCACAGAGCATGGAAGAGAGAGAGACTCGCTTGGCTAATACATATACAAATACACGAAATTCAATGAAGATAATTAGCATACAATGTGTCTTTTGCCTAACATAACTATTATAAGGCTTCTACCTAGACCCGTTAAAATGAGTTTTCACTTAATAATAAGTAGGTTAGATTGAAATGTTTATTTAAGAATTTGTTTAATATAATTTTATTAATTTAATTTGTTTAACCCGTAAGTTAAATGAATTAGTTTTTGAATTAAATGATTTGTTCTTTTTTTAAAAAAAAAATTCACTGTTTCAATTCAATGTCTCAACTCATTATATTTTTCTATTTAAAAAAATTAACCTTAATGTATATATTATGTTGTCTCTATTATTTTATAATTTTTTATATTTGAATATTCTGCTTATAATTATATTCTTATTATTAATGAATCATTAAATTATTAGATTACTTTACTTATTTTAATTCATTAAAATTTATTTTTTATTTAATTATTTTTTTGGTTTATTTATAATGATATAAAAATTTATTGATTAAACAAAATATATGCTTTAAAAAAGACATATTTAAACTTTTATAATTTTATATTTTATTTTTATTTTTTTAAATTTTTTAGTGGGTTAAATGGGTCAGTTCGCTTAACTTACTAGGCAAAGGTGAGTTAAAATTTTCAACCCACCACTTCATAATAGGTTAAATAAATTAACTCGTTTAACCCACAAACTCGAATAACAGTTCTATTTGTACCAATACCATACGGCCTGTCGTTTATGTAAATTATCTTTGAGATCTATCTATTTTTATCTGTCACTTTATGGGTCTCTAAGAGCTTACACTGTTCAAACCGTTTATCCAGACAAGACATTAGGAAGACGTTTGTTCAAATTGATATTATAATGTGGTAATTAACATGACATTTCTTGAAAAAATAATCATTTTTAAGAATATCTTTCAAAATTATAGAGATATGCACATTTAATAATAATTTACATAATATTATAAATTGTGTAATTACTTTATCAATGAATAATTATTACTGCTGTTTATATTGGTAATTCATTCTAAATAATAGGAAAACGTTTTCAGTTTATTTTTTAAAATATTAAACTTATTTTTTAAATCATAATGTCAAATTTAGTATTATATTTAAAATCAAATTTTTACTGTCATTAGATTAGTCTGAAGTAATTTAATCTTCATTTGGACAGATATTGTGAAATGTTGGTCTAGATGAGGATAGTTTGTCTGAAATTATTATTAAAAAGGTATATTTATATTTTGAGAGGATTAATCTTATAATTATCAACAGATTAATTTCGTTTTAATTTGTTTGTTTAAAAATAAAGTATTATAATCTGTTCTTCAAATATTATTTTTTAATATATTCCTCCGAAATCAAAATCTCTCAAATTAGTCATATAAACAATCTTTTTAATTTCAATCAAAATGATCCATTTAAAAGCATTTATAACTCATCAAAATCTTTGAAAGATTATATTTTTCATTCAATTTATAAATTCATAACTCTAAAAGATTAAAAAAAAAATTGTTACGTGAAAGTTTTTCTTTGGAATATTTCAAATAACACCTTTTACAATGTGAGTGTAAAAAATACAATATTGTAAAATTTAAAAGTTCTAGTTTTAAATAATACAAATATATATATATATATATATATTTTTTTTTTCATGTATATCAAACTTGAATTTCATATAAAGAAGCCTTTAAACCTTTAAACATTTAATAAATTAAAATCCACGCTCTTCAAAGAGATACATTGAAGAAAGAAAGAGAAAAAAAGAACTTATATTTGATGCTCAAAGAATTCTTCAAAAGTAACCCGAAAAAGGGATTGAATTTTTTAAAATATATACATATCTTGGACAACATGAAAGTACGATACGCGTTTTACGTTGCGCGTGTATCGGTGAAGCACATGCGAGGATATTCATGATGTGGGAGAGACAGAGTGTGAGGAATAATAATACATTTTTATATTCTTTTTCTTAAGAAAGCAATAACCATATGAACACGCACGTCTTACATGCCTCCCTCCCTCTTTCCATTTCTCCCTTTTATTTAAAAATGGATAATTTTTTTTGTGTATTTATAATTATTTTGAGTATATTAATATATTTAATTATAATATAAAGATATAATCATAATATTAATATTTTTTGAGTTTAAATTATTACAATTAAATTTTTATATTATAACCGAATGTATTGGTACATTCAAAATTATGAGTACATCAAATATAACACTTAAAAATCATACTTAAAAAATATTAAACCTTAAAATTAGGTTAAGAAATTCATGCACCAATATTTTTATTTGAATAAATATTATTTTGACTTCTCATTTATAAATTAATTCATAATCTGATCCATCATTTATTAGTTTATCCTTAATTTGGGTTCATCACTAATTTTTATTATTAATTTAATTTTTCACTTATCAGTTTATTCTTAATTTAATTTTTTATTAATCTAAATATTAACCCATTTTGTTTAAATTTAGATAACACTGATAGAATAAATGTGTCAACTTTAAATAGTCTAATAAATAAGATATTAGATTGAAAATGAAATTAATGAAAGATTAAATTAAAAATAGATTAATAAGAAATAGGCAAATTAAAAATGAAAAATGACTAAATTAATACTCAACTAATAAATCAAGAATCAAAATTACATTTTACTCATTTTTACTCTAAAAGACACTCTTAGAATAAAATCTATTTTAAATTTTCTTTTATTAGATTTTTTTAAGTCCTAAAATAATTTTAAGATTTTTTGAAATAATTAAAGTATCACTTCGATCTTTTATTCATCACAAAAGTTTTATTTTGATCATTTACTCATTGAAATACTTAAAATAGTTCTTCATATATTAGCAAATGTTACATTTAGTCTCTTATTTTTTAAAAAAATACTATATCTAGTATCTTAAATTTTGGATTTATAGTTTGATAGAGAAATTAAATTTAATATTTTTTAAAAAATGTGAGAGATTAAGTGTGATATTTTTTAATAATAGATTATTTTGAGTATTTCAATGATTGAGGACCCAAATGAAAATTTTGTATATGTGAGAGACCAAAAATAAATTTTTCTCTTTTTGAAATAATTTTGAAATTAAAATATTATAATAAACATATTAAATTAATGACTCTGATTTGTTGTTTTCCCTTTATCTTATTCCCTGCCTTTACGCGTTTCCGCGTTTTAGGGCTACTCTGTAATTCTCTCAAAAGCGTAAGGCTATTATCGGAATTATAGATTACTTCTACATCTTACATGAAAGAAAAGCTTCCATATAAGAGAATGAAGACAACTTTAAACTCTCTCCCTACTTTCCTCATTTGTAGATATTTTCTTGCACTTATAAGATTTAATATATTTATTCCTAATAAAAGCACAAGAGTTAGAAAAATTTTTATATTTTTGTTATTAGTTTCTTTAATTAATATATAATAAATATATGAATAATTCATAATAATATAAAAGTATATAATTTTATTTTAAAAATTATGCTAACTATACATGTATTTTAAGGTAATCGAAAATCATATACTTATCATATTTTTATTTTAAAAAATTATAACAAAAATATAAAGAGCCAAGTGGATAATTTGAAGAGTAATGTTTTATTTTGAAAATAAAGAAGAATATCTGTAAATGGACAAAAATTAAAGGGAACATTAATTTTTAGTGAAATATTATTTTAGTAATTACTTATTAATTAATTTTTAATTTAGTTTCTTAATAATTTTTATTTTTAATTTAATTTTTTATTTATTAGTCTATTTTTAATTTAACACCTTTTAAATTTTTATTTTTGATTTGGTCTCTCAAATATTATCATTTTCTGTCAATTACTAATTTAAATATTAATATATTTAATTTAAATTTAGTCAAAATTAAAAAGCTAAATATATTGACATTTTAATTAAAGGGATAAAAATAATAACATTATAATAAGTGAGTGAGTAAATTTAAAATAAAAGTTATTATAAAACAAAACTAAAAATATACTATCGAGTGAGAAATTAATAAAAATTAAAATTAATGAAAATATGAATTGAGAATAAAAGTTGTAAATAACTCTTTATTATTATTATTATCATTTGATAAAAGAATGATAAAATAGACAAATGGATGGCATTTGTGTAAATACAGGAAAACATAATGGCAAAATTGAAGACCCACAGGGCATATTGAAGTTGTCACAGCAAAATGACAGCTGGCAATGTCTTAACGTGTCAACACGCACATAATAGCCTTAACTCACTCACTTTGGTTTTGGTCAAATATTTCATACAGCAAAAAACATACGGTAATAACCGGTCATTTTCTTACATTTTTAAATTCAATATTAAAATTATTTTAATAAAACGTGCCACACAATGAATCTAACTCTGTAGGTAGTAAATTACACGTTTTCTTTCAGTTTCATTTACAAGATACATTTTATTTTAAAAATTATAATTTTTTCATTTGATTTTATATAAAAAAGATATACTTATATTTATTTTAAATGAAATTTATTTATATTTAGTACTTATTTAATATAAAAATATTAAATATATGTTTGAAAATTATTAAATAGTTACATTTTAAAATTTTTAATGAATTAAATTTATAATATCCAACACATTGCAAAAAAATATTAAAATATATTTATAATAATAAAATTTATTTTTATTTTTAATTTTGAATTATTTTTTGTTTTAAACAAATTAGTGCATATTTTTATAATAAAAATTATATATATATATATATATAATTTAAGCTTTTTGTGAGAGAGGAAAAAATAATTTTATTTATTATTTTTATTCAAATATCAGATTCATAAAGCCATTAATAAAGTTATACAGGTTGGTGTATTTAAAACTGATGCAGCAAACATTATTTTTAAGAAATGGAGACAAAAAATATAGGGGCTTAGTTAAAATTCTAAGTCAATTTTATTAGTGAAAAAATTTGGATACTTTTGAAGCATGATTTTTAAGATATTAGGAAATCAAAAGGTGAATAAGATTGCAGCCTTGCAGGCCAGTCAAGCCAACAAAGAAGTTTTGGAACTTTGGAGAGGCACTATATATATATATATATATATATATATGTTAATTGCATGCTTAAAATAAAATGAAGTATGGAAAAGTTTTGATGCATCTGATTAAATCCCTATTTTATTTTATTTTATCTTAAAATGTGTATTTAGTTTGGCGTTGGATAGTTTTAAAGGTCTCTTTGCACATTAAAAATATGATTTGATTTACAAACAAATTTTTTTAATTTGATATTAAATTTTCTTTCAAAATTTTTTTTGCCTCCCAAATCTCATTCGTAAAAATTAAAAATATATATTTTTACATTGAATAATTATATTAATGATAAAACTCAATTTTTGTACAAAAATGTTTAAATATGAATCATGGTTATACAAAATTAAATTTGACCAAATTTAAGTTTATATCTAAAATCAAATTTATTCAACCCTTATATAAACTGATACTACTTCCTTTGTGTGTGTCTACATATATATATATATATATATATATATTCATTTTTTATTAAATTCAATATTTTGATAAAATTTTATTGAAATATTACCAAAAAAATAATAGTAAAAAAGAAAGCAACTTACTGCACTGTATATTTATTTTTCTATCATATCCTAGTAATTTTGGCCCATGTGGCCATCAGGTCTCTCATGTGTAATGAGCAGAGGAATATTCTTAAAGATCTATAATTTTCTTCAATTTATACATTAAAAAGTCAAAATACTCAACATGCAATTAAAATATTAAATCATCATTTAGATATAGACATGGCTGTGATGATTACATTGACAAAAGTATGTTCCAACAAACAAATACTAATCTTTTTTTAAAAAAGAAAAAAATAGACATTTCCTCTGGCCTTTTGCTTTTAGAGGAATCTGAGATTTGGGTGCCTCATAATAATTAATTATAGCATATTGGATAACATGCACCCCATAATGCTGCCAATTGGGAAGCTATGTATGTGTGATAATCATTTTTTTTTTTTTAAAAAAACTACTTTACTTCTTTATTCTAATTTATATGAGGAAAGAATTTATAAAGTTTCTTTATATTTTTGTTGTGTTATTTTTAAATTATAATACAATAAGTGTTTAATTATCTAATAACATCATAATATTGTATATAACTATTTTATTTAAAATTAAATTATATATTATTATTATTATTAGTTGATTGAATACTTATCATATTTTAATTAAATAATAACATAATAAAAATATAAACAAGTGTATATAAGTTCAGTGTTTTAAATAAATAAAGATGACTTGAAATGTTCGCAATGCTGGCCCTTAATTTGTTATTTAATATTTCATTAAATAAATTGTTAATAATTAGGAAAAAAAGCTTAATAAAATTATATTATCCGTGACAAATATTATATTTATGCATTTATATATTATTATTCTTAAATTTAATCACTAGTACTTTCCTTTTTACTAAATATTTGTGGGAACATATTGATTTCTTTGTTACTTTTTTTTGGGGGTGATATTCTCGGTCCTTTTTTTTTTTCGTAAATTTGATATTCCTTTTTTCCTTTTACGGTAATAATGCTTCTACTTTTAATCTTTTCTAGCTCTAATTTTTTTTATATAAAAGGTAAAAAAACTAAATTTCAAATTTCTTACAAGTTAATATAATTCATGTCATTAAATGACCCTCAATAACTTAAAATTTTTTATTAAATATACCATCAGAAAAAATAAAATAAGAATCTCGAGTTATAAGAAGACATCATTTTACAATCTAATGCCACATAATACTATCTCTGTGAATTGTGTATTGCGCTGTCAGATCAAAATAATTAATTACGAATATATTATTATAAATTCAACGAAACAAATGGCATTATTCAACAACTTGATCCAAACTCTTTTACAACAATAAACACAAGTTGAAAATGAAAGTACTAAAAAGAAAATTTGCAGAACATTAAAAAATTTGGGAACAGAAAGAAAGAGGTTGATTAGTGTTTTGACCTTATAACTTTATTTAAATTTAAAAATATTGTAATAATTTCTTATGTTTTATTTTGTTTTATAAGTATCATAAATGGTCAAATTCGTCAACCTAATCACAATCAAAATGACCATTTACGTAGTTAATGCCTTCTTTAACAGCTTTAACACTTTTTCATAACTTTTTTTAAAAATTAGCTTTTATATATTTTTGGACAAAATTTTATGTATAAGTATAAATTTTCAAAAATTAAGCAATTAATAAAGTATACCATCTCAACACATAAAGTTATTTCACCAATTAAGGTGATAGATTTGATGATTTGAAAATTTTATAGGACTTTTTTGACAACTTTAAATAAGTCTTAGGGTCAAAGTAGAAATTTAGCAAAAAGTTGAAAGTGCCCATCTGACACCATTCCACCCACCTTGCCATTCGAGCAACGCAACCTTTCACGACTACTTCTTTCTTACCTCGTATCCAAGAACTTTCACTCTTTCAAACCCAATTTATTTATTTATTTTTTATAATTTAGTAGCAAAATATTAAAATATTATAGTCTACTTTATGGAAGGAAGCCTTCAATGATGGTCTCGTTGTGCTTGTAGTTTTGCTCACGACTGAGTCCATCTGTTTCGCTCTGTCTTTCTGCGTGTGTGTATAAGGGACCGTTGGAGAGCAAGCTCTTCTAAACTTTGAAGCATTCCATCAAATTACGAGCTCCCTGTTCTGCTTTCATGGGGTTCTGAGAAGATCGAGCACAGAGATCTGAAAACTGAGCAGCATTTAGCTTATGATCTCACTGGGTATGCTTTTGTACACCATCTTTGTGGTCGCTTCTTGCTTGACCTTTTTTGTTGTTTTACTGTGACTTTTCTTGCATATGGGCTGATTGATTGCGAGAAAAAAGCAAGAAAGCAGTGGAAAAGGATAATGGGCAAGATTTTTCCTTTTTTCTTTTCTTTGGCTTCCTTGGGGTTTCATTTCTTCTAGATTTATGGTCCTTATTTGTGGGTTTAGGTAAAGCAGGGAGGGAAGTTAAAGGGATTTACCAACTCGGGCTGACTTTGTTGAAATGATGGGGTTAGGGAGATCAGCGTTACGCTTCTTTTCCGTGCTTCGTCGTCAGAATCTAGTTCTAGTGTGAGCTTTTGGATCTTATATGGTTTGTGAGAAACTGTGAGAGGAGAAAAGAGGACTTTGGGAGTAAGATCTTCATGAGTTGAGTATTTGCTTTTGGATACTTTATATTCGGGTGAATCTGTTACCTCTCACCTTTTCTTCTTATTCTTATACTATTTGGATGTTTTGCGATTCGTGGTTACTTTATTGTTTCAGAGCGCTATCTGGGCGAATGCTTTATAAAGTATTTGTACTGAGAATTTGGGTTGGGTTACGTACTTTGATTCCTAGAATGACAGAGGGACTTGTGACAGAAGTTTACAAGCTGTGAGATTGTGACTCTTACAATGTGCCTTTGTCATTAGCTCGTCATGTATATTACCTTTTATTTATTTTATTTGTCACTGTACTCTGATCTATAGAGGATTAAGATTCTTCTTTGAACTTTGGTGACAATTATTGACATTTAAGGTACCATCTTGTGTCAAATGAAGTGAATTAAATATTAAGCTGATATTGATCTGCTTTAGTACATTTTTTATTTGCAGGATTAAAGATAATCAATCTTAGTCCTTAAACATGGCATCAAAATCATTCAAGGCAAGCCGATCATCTCTGTCCACAACTTCTGATGCGCCTGATGGTCAGAAGCCTCCTCTGCCTCCAACTGTAACATTTGGCCGGAGAACTTCTTCTGGTCGCTACATCAGTTACTCTAGGGATGATCTTGACAGTGAGCTAGGGAGTAGTGACTTCATGAATTATACAGTGCATATACCACCAACACCGGATAACCAACCTATGGATCCAACAATCTCACAGAAAGTTGAGGAGCAATATGTGTCAAACTCTCTCTTCACAGGTGGATTCAATAGTGTTACAAGAGCCCATCTAATGGACAAAGTGATAGAATCTGAAGCAAGCCACCCACAGATGGCTGGTGCAAAAGGATCTTCCTGTGCAATTCCTGGTTGTGATTCAAAGGTGATGAGTGATGAACGTGGTGTTGATATTCTTCCTTGTGAGTGTGATTTTAAGATATGTAGAGATTGCTACATAGATGCAGTAAAATCAGGAGGTGGGATATGCCCAGGATGCAAAGAGCCATATAAAAACACAGACTTAGATGAGGTGGCTGTGGATAATGCGAGGCCTCTTCCCCTTCCTCCTCCAAGTGGAATGTCTAAAATGGAGAGGAGGTTGTCTTTGATGAAGTCAACTAAGTCAGCACTAACAAGGAGCCAAACTGGAGACTTTGATCATAATCGGTGGCTCTTTGAAACAAGGGGGACCTATGGCTATGGAAATGCTATATGGCCAAAGGAAGGTGGATTTGGGAATGGGAAAGAGGATGATGTTGTTGAGCCAACTGAGTTCATGAATAGACCTTGGAGACCACTTACGAGGAAACTGAAAATTCCAGCTGCTGTTCTGAGTCCATACCGGTATAGTTTAATCTTTCTAGTCATGAATGCTTTGTTTTTGTTTTCCTTTTAAAACTGGATTATGCATTTTATAAAACGTTGCTCTTCCTCCTGGTTCTGAATGGCCATATCATATACATTCCTTTTAATGCAACGCATCATGATTGCAATCTATACTCATCTCCATGCAAAAAAGTATATATTGTTTTGTAACATGATTGGGTCTGCATGGTACTGTTGGATGTTTGATAATCAGCTCAAGTGATCAGTTTTTAGGTAATCAATCTCACATAATGATAACTAGCTTTTTTAAGGGTGTACTTCGGACTCTATTTTGGCAGATTAATATGGAGTTAAAATATGCTTGATGGAGTGTTTCATTAGTGGTTATTTCACAAAAGAAGCTTGGTTCTGATTTTTGAACAATAATATTTAGGTGGTCATTAAATGAATTAATTTAAAGGTGGAGGCTGGGGGAAGTAATATTTTCAACTTTTCAAACTCCAACTGAAAATTCTTTGTTAGGATTAGCTGTTAAATGTGGTGGACCTGTCTTCAAGGATCTGCCAAATTTACATTGGAAGCAGTAATGTAGTATTATAACTGCTAGATCTTGTGGATACCATATGCCTTTTGTTTTTCTTTCTTGTATCTGATGAAAGTGTAAGCTGAAGGGGTTATTAACTCCATCATAACCTGCCCGTGTTTTTTTGGGTGTTGACATTATATTATGTTGGTAAAATATGTTTTATAACATTATACAGAGATATGTTTTATAACATTATACAGAGATAAATTAACAAATAGGTTTCCTGCCAATTGGGGACACAACAACAAGTGCCTACTTTATGCTAAAACAATTCTTATACCTATTATTAATATTCACATAGGCCTATTTGTTACAGAATATTAGGATTAGTTACAAAGAAGCATAAAACAGATTAGGATCCGCTGTGGAGTAGTTAGGAAGTTAGGAGGTAAAGAGAGCAGTTTAAAAGGATGGAACTATAAATGCAATGTAATAACAGATGGAATTCTTCTTGATGTAAATGATTGGAGTTTAAGGGAATGATATCAAGCATTAGTCTTTTCTGGCATTACCACGTATCACTATTCCTATGAACTTTGATGACCATCTGGTGCAGAAAACCTGGAAAATAAGTGGGCATTTGGTTATTATTGATTTGCCAAATCCTTTTTGTTCTCATCTTGTCTTTTGATCTATTTCTTTATTTCTTTATTTTTTTTCCCTGAAATGTGGTTGCCCATGGATTCTATAATTGAAATGTTTCTTCTCTTAAAAAATTGGACTTATGCATTTGTAAATTATTCATGCTGGTCGAACATAAAAATACTATGTTTTCATTTATGTCAGCTGACAATTTATTTTCTTCTTCTTGTGTTTGCTTTTACAGTCTTCTCATTTTAATCCGTATGGCTGTTCTGGGTTTGTTCTTGGCATGGAGGGTCAAGAACCCAAATAGTGATGCAATCTGGCTGTGGGGCATGTCTGTAGTTTGTGAGATATGGTTTGCTTTTTCTTGGCTTCTGGATCAACTGCCCAAGCTATGCCCAGTCAATCGTTCTACAGATCTTAATGTGCTGAAGGAAAAATTTGAAACACCAACTCCCAACAATCCAACCGGAAAGTCTGATCTCCCAGGAGTAGATGTCTTTGTTTCTACTGCTGATCCTGAGAAAGAACCACCACTTGTCACTGCAAATACCATCCTGTCTATTTTAGCTGCAGATTATCCGGTCGAGAAGCTTTCTTGCTATGTTTCTGATGATGGAGGTGCACTTCTAACTTTTGAGGCAATGGCTGAAGCTGCAAGCTTTGCTAATATATGGGTACCCTTCTGTCGTAAGCATGATATAGAGCCCAGGAATCCTGAGTCATATTTTAATTTAAAGAGAGATCCTTATAAGGACAAAGTGCGGACAGATTTTGTCAAGGATCGTAGACGGGTGAAGCGTGAGTATGATGAGTTCAAGGTAAGAATCAATAGTTTGCCTGACTCTATCCGTCGACGGTCAGATGCCTATCATGCAAGAGAGGAAATCAAGGCCATGAAACTTCAAAGACAAAACAGGGAAGATGAACCTGTGGAAAGTGTCAAAATTCCAAAAGCAACATGGATGGCAGATGGAACTCATTGGCCAGGGACTTGGTTAAATTCTGCACCTGAGCACTCTAAGGGTGATCATGCTGGTATAATTCAGGTATTTCAAAGATCTTATTGCAGTTATATTCAAATTTGAAATCTATCTGGGATATGAAAATGAGCATATTATTCTTCATAATGATGCAGGTGATGTTGAAACCTCCCAGTGATGAACCTCTTCATGGAACTGCTGATGATACAAAGCTAATTGACTTGACTGATGTTGATATCCGTCTTCCCCTTCTTGTGTATGTTTCTCGAGAGAAGCGTCCAGGCTATGACCACAACAAAAAAGCAGGAGCCATGAATGCCTTGGTTCGAGCGTCAGCTATCATGTCTAATGGCCCCTTTATACTCAATCTTGACTGTGATCACTATATCTACAACTCAAAGGCCATGAGGGAAGGCATGTGCTTCATGATGGATCGTGGAGGTGATCGCATTTGTTATGTCCAGTTCCCACAGAGGTTCGAGGGAATTGACCCCTCTGATCGGTATGCTAATCATAATACAGTCTTCTTTGATGTCAATATGAGAGCCCTTGATGGACTCCAAGGGCCAGTCTACGTGGGAACCGGGTGTCTTTTTAGACGGGTTGCCCTTTATGGTTTTGACCCACCTCGCTCAAAAGAACACCACCCAGGTTGTTGTAGTTGCTGCTTTGCCCGTCGCAAGAAGCATGGCTCAATGGCAAATAACAATGAAGAGAATCGAGCATTAAGAATGGGTGATTCTGATGATGAAGAGATGGATCTTTCAACATTCCCTAAAAAGTTTGGAAACTCAACTTTCCTCATTGACTCGATCCCAGTGGCAGAGTTCCAAGGCAGGCCACTTGCTGATCACCCAGCTGTGAAAAACGGTCGTCCACCTGGTGCTCTCACCATTCCCCGTGATCTTCTTGATGCATCAACTGTGGCAGAGGCAATCAGTGTAATCTCGTGTTGGTATGAGGACAAGACCGAGTGGGGAAACCGTGTTGGATGGATCTATGGATCTGTTACTGAGGATGTGGTTACTGGGTATAGGATGCACAATAGGGGATGGAAATCCGTATACTGTGTGACCAAGCGGGATGCCTTCCGTGGAACTGCTCCAATCAATCTCACTGACAGGCTGCATCAGGTCCTTCGATGGGCTACTGGCTCAGTTGAGATATTCTTCTCTCGAAACAATGCCCTTCTGGCTAGCCCAAGGATGAAACTTCTTCAACGAATTGCATACCTTAATGTTGGGATTTATCCATTCACCTCCATATTCCTCATCGTATACTGCTTTCTTCCTGCACTTTCCCTCTTCTCTGGCCAGTTCATTGTTCAGACCCTCAATGTCACATTTCTTGTTTATCTCCTGACCATCACAGTGACTTTGTGCATGCTTGCTGTCCTTGAGATTAAGTGGTCTGGTATTGAGCTAGAAGAATGGTGGAGAAACGAGCAGTTTTGGTTGATCGGAGGCACAAGTGCTCATCTCGCTGCTGTGCTCCAGGGTTTGCTGAAAGTCATAGCAGGGATTGAAATCTCCTTCACTTTGACTTCAAAATCTGGAGGTGATGATGTTGATGATGAGTTTGCTGATCTCTATGTTGTCAAATGGACATCCTTGATGATACCACCAATCACCATTATGATGGTTAACTTAATAGCAATAGCAGTTGGAGTTAGCCGGACCATATACAGCGTCATACCACAGTGGAGCCGTCTGCTTGGTGGTGTTTTCTTCAGTTTCTGGGTGTTAGCTCATCTCTATCCTTTTGCCAAAGGTTTGATGGGAAGAAGAGGGAGGACACCAACCATTGTTTTTGTATGGTCAGGGCTGATAGCAATCACTATATCCCTCCTGTGGGTGGCAATCAACCCCCCTGCTGGTGCTAGCGAAATTGGCGGTTCATTCCAGTTCCCTTAATAGATCATTCTTTTTGTATAAGTTGAATCTATCATCAAAATTTCTTATTTAACATTCTTTTCTTCTTTTCTCCTTATACTTTTGTTAGTACTGTGCTCATGATTTTTGTTTACAAGTTAAATTATGTAATGAGTAATGATTAATAGCAACTGGGGACTGCTGGCCGAGGCTTTTTGTTACTCCCTTGAGTGATCTCTCTTGCACAAATTGAAAACATATTAGCTGGTGTTTGTATATTTATGTAATAGTTGAATTAGAGTATTTCAATGAAATCTTTATAATTAGTTAATATTTTTTTACTATTAATTTTAATGAAATTATTTTATTAAAATTGGTAGTGATTGAAAGACTAATTGTAGGTTTTGAATAGGTTGTTTGAATAATTGCAAGAAGACAAAGAGAAGGCAACTCAAAAGTAAAAGCTTTCTAAGATACTGATTTAAAGTTGTGGAGGACAAGGTAAAGATCAAAAGTTACGAGAATAGACAAAAAGTAACTAGAGTTATGTAAAAGTAACTAGAGTTAAGTAACCAGAGTCACTGGTGGAATGCTCGGCCTATAAAGTGATGTAAATGCTCACACAACACACGAGCTCCTTAACAATCACTCGAAACATTCGCTGTGCTCACTATCAACAATATTCAAGGCTTCTTTTCATCAATCTGTCTGGCAATTCTTCAATTCCAGTGTGTTCAAGTCAACTTAAGGTACGAATTTCTAAATTTCCTATAAGAAATTAGGAGAATTATTTTTTGGAATTATAATCAACTCTATATGGTAAAAATAGAACAAGCTTTAGGAATAAGAGAAAACGAAGATATAAAATTAGAACTAATAAAAAATTAAAAAAAATAAATATGATGAGGGCAATTTCATTTGATGAAAATATAGAAGAAATTATTAAAAATCAATCTTTAATTGAAAACATAAGTCAGACTAGAATATTAACAGAAAAATTACTTAAAGGACAAAAAATGATAAATAATAATGTGAGGATAATATTTGAAAAACTGAATAAAACTGAAATAATGTTAAATAATGAAAAAGAAATAGAAAGTACTGAAAAAGAGGAAAAATTAACCAAATTAACAAAAAAAGACTATGAAATTATGGAATTAGCATGTCAAATAGGACCTCTAAAATGAAAAATAATAAAAGTAAAAACCAAACAGGAAATAAAGAAAAAAAATATTATGCAAGTTATAGAAGAATTAGAAGAAATAGATATGATAAAAATAATAATGGGACAAGAAGGAAAAAATTTAGAAGAAATTAGACAACAATTTGCTAATATAACAATAGGATATGAGAAAAGAAAGATAAACATGCAGCAAAATAGCATAAATCAAGAATCATTTAATCCACCTATTGTAAATGATCCAACATATAATAAAAATACTTCAGGAATGAGTAGACCTATTGGAGAAGTAGAATTAGAATCAGAAGAATTAAGACAAAAAGAATCAATAGGATATCAAGATGTATCATACTTATATGAAACAACCTATCAACCTACTCAAAATAATTCATTTACAAGACAAATACCAGGTTCAATAATATGGCTAGACTTGGATTATAATTTAGATCAGGAAAAAACACTAGAAGAATGGTCTAAAGCTATATTAATAGCATTAATATTAAGCAATATAGAAACTAGTGCAGCAAGTTTATTAGTAGAAACTAGTTTTGTTGGAATAGTAGAAAATTGGTGGAAAAGTATACCAAAAGAATTCAGAATAGAAGCAAGAACAATATATGAATATTCAACACAACAAGAATTTTATGTTAAATTAGTAAGACAATATGAAAAACTATTAAGAAATGAATTTATAAGAAGAAATGCAGTAGCTAGTGAATTTGCAAAAGTAATAAGAGCACTAACAAAATTACGTCAAATAGAAATATATAGTTTAGATCCCAATGATTTAAATCAATATATTTGTGATTTTCAAATATATTATTATGAAGCAAGACTATGAACATATGAACAAAAAAAAATTTATATGAAATTATTTTATAGAAAATTACCAAAACAAATAGCAGAAACAATTATAGAAGACTATAATAAAGAATTTATTAATAGACAAGAATTAGCACCACATATAGACACTATGGGAAGAAGACAATATTTCTTAAGAGAATATTTATCTAATAAATATAAAGAAGCCTGGAGGAATAATGAATATTATAAGATAAATAAATTAATATTAAAAAATAAAGGATTAGAAACATCTTATAGATGGAAAAGTAAGACAGAAATAGAAAAATATAAAAAGGAAAAGAAAAATTTCATGGATTGAAAATGATAAATCCAAACGTATAGCAAAAATAGTACTTACAGATGATAGTAAAGAAATCATTTGTAAACCATGGACTAAAAATGATAAAAAAAAAATCATAAATTATGGGTTTGTTACATGCCCATGAAAATAATAATATTAATAATTTAATTTCTTCTGTTGGAAGTATATTATCTCAATTAGAAGACTTGAACAATTAGACCAGACGAGTATCGGCCTTTGAAAAGGTCAAGTTTCCTATAATTAATAAGATCAATATCATTGAAGATGAATTTCGGCCTTTGAAAAGGTCAAGATGCCTCTAATTCCTCAAAATTCTCAATCTTCTGCAAATTCTCAAAATAAGCCCAATCTTTCCAATCCAAACACCAAAATAATACCTTGCACTGAAATAGTCAAAGTTCAAACCAAAAAAGCACAATATCCCATAGTTCTTTATCCTCTACACCAATCCCATGTCTAAACAACCATGTACATTTCAAACTCCTCCCACTACCAATCCAAACACCATTATCAAGTATGTGTCTCATTTTGCTATAAACAAAGCCCTTGCACTATCTGGAACCTCACCAGAATTACTTGAAAATATTATTTAGTCATCGACTTATCCAAACCATTTATTCATCATCAACTATGGCCCAAATCTCTCTAACTCCCAAAATCCATGCAAATTCCATTCCAGAAGTTGTAAAGCATTATTCTGGAATAATAAATACCTCCAATACAGAGTTACTCCATTATAGCCAATACAGAGTCTATATCCGATCCTCCTATCAATCTGATTTAAGTTTGGAACTACAAAGAAACCATTTGGATATGAAGAAGGAAATGAAGACATTTCTGCCGAAGAATAGTTCAGTTCAGTATATCCAAGATCAGAACTCAAGATATGAATACTATTTTCTCACTAACAGCCGACGTCGAAGCCCAGTATATATTTCAGCAGAAAACTCAAGCAGATAAGCCAGAAACTTGAGTATATTCAGAATCTTCAGTTTATGATATGAAAGAACAAAGTTCAACAACATTGAGCATTCGGAGAGGGTTAAGAAAAGAACGTGCGAGATGTTATCCAAATGACTATTCTCATCATTGCAGATGTTGTAAAGAAAGGAAAAATAGAAAAGAAAAGAAAAGAAAAGAAAGATTATGAAGATCTAGCAATTGATGCCAGCTTGCTTGAATGATTGCAAGAAGAGGCCAACCCATATGTAAAAGCAAAAAGACACAGTGAGATGCTGACTAGAAGTTGTTGCTGATAAGATAAAGATCAAAAGTAACAGTTATGTGAGCTTTGGATGATTACAAGAAGATAAAGAGAAGGCCAACCAAAGGTAAAAGCAAAAAGACAGTGAGATGCTGACTAGAAGTTGTTACTGACGAGATAAGGATGATGTGAGCTCGGATGATTGCAAGAAGACAAAGAGAAGGCCCACTCGAAGGTAAAAGCAAAAAGACAGTGAGATGGTGTAAAGATCAAAAGTAACAGTTTATGTAAAAGTGTATAGAGTCAAATAATCAAGAGTCATGTAAGGTTTGAATGTATAAAGTCATGTAAATACTTACACAACACACGAGCACCTAAATAATCACTCAAAAATATTCGCTGTGTTGTACTCACTGTTAATAATATTCAAGGCTTCTTTTCATCGATCTATAAGGCAATTCTTCAATTCCAGTACATTGATCAAGTCAAAAATTAAGTTATGAATTTCTTACTTATTTATTTTAAGAAATTATAATCATTAATATGATGCTATAATAATTTAATTATAAATTATACTATTGATATATATTATTATTAATTAAGCAAATAGTTTTAAAATACTCCTGACTTCATAGGTCCAACTCAAAAAAATAGATACTTAGAATGAAAAGCAGGCTTGTGCCCTTTCTTTTAATGAAGATTAGTGCATTTTAAAATGAGCCTGTAATCATGTCACACTCCAAAATTTAGGAGGGTGACCAACATGAACTAAAGTATGGCTTACCAAAAGAAATCATGGTTCAGTAATTTTACTGTTGAGACAACAATAATTTTTCGTTACCTAAAATTAATAATCAATTAATATATATTATTAAATAATATTAAACATAAAATAGGTTAAAAAAATGAGATAAAATAATTAACGTACAAGTTTTCAAGAATAGAAACTATTATTTTTGCTCAAATGAAGGTGAATTTAATGGCTCTTCTCATTTAAAGCGATTAAACTTTTTTCTACTAAAACTCTTAAAAAGCCATTTAACTTGAAATTACAAGTTTAATAGTAAAGTGTAAAAATAATTAATTTTTTAAAATCAATTCAAGGAAAGGACTATCATGGATTATAGATATTCTATGCCTACAAGGATAAATTATCCTTGAGGGTAAGTAGTTGACTAACGTGAGCTCATAGCTCCCGAAATTGTTGTTGTTAGCTTCTAGATGGGTATTTTTTGAGTATACCAAGGACTAACATAATTGTTAGCTTCTTGCATCCTAATTAATAAAGAAGAACAATATTGTGTAAATAACAATAGTAACAATAATCATAAAAGTATTCTAGTAAAGAAGAGAGAATATAATTCTTATAAAAAAGTTGAGAGTGCTATTTGCACACATGAATATCATTAACTATTAAGCAAATTAATCTCCCATAACTTTGGTAGAACTCACTGCACTAAAAAATCCTTATGTAAGGAAGAAATGATGAAAGTTTAATGAACAATTTATTCTACACATTCTTGGTAGAATTATAAAAAAGATGAGAGTGCTATTTGCACACATGAATATCATTAACTATCAAGCAAATTAATCTCCCATAACTATGGTAGAACTCACTGCACTAAAAAATCCTTATGTAAGTAAGAAATGATGAAAGTTTAATGAACAATTTATTCTACACACTCTTGGTAGAAATTTTATAACATAAATCTTGTTTTAAGTGCAATAAGAACTTCATCAATCCATAACTTTTGAATCAAGCTTTAATCTCATTAACTTAACATCTTAACTTAAAAGTTAAGATTTTCCCTTAGTCTCTTCTAATTAACATCTATATTAAGTTTTCATAAAAACATTCACGACTCACAAGGTAATGGAATCCTATAAATATATCCAAATAAGAATATATATTCAAGTATATCATCTTAACTTCCCATTTCAATTATTGCTAAATTTAATCCAATGATTCTCTTTAATTTCTCATAACATAATTAGACAATTATTCATTCTCAATAGATTCTTTTAACACAATGTTCCTTCTTATCTATCTCTCCATAAGCATGAAAATTCAAGGAAAATTAGGAAAAATTATCAATTGACATTACCTCTCGAAACAATAACTTACAATTGCATAAATCACCTCTCCTTTGACATTAATTGAAGCCCAAAGTCTCAAAATTCCAGCTTGGTCCCTCATTAACCCTAATTTTGCTGCCAATATCACTCACCAATTCGTGGCAAACAACACTGACGAACATAAGGAAGAAAGCTTCGTTGATGGCTGAATGTTATGGTGCACAAGAGTGGTGGTGCAATGTAGAAGAAAATGGGAGGGGTAATTTCATACTTTTACCCTTTAATGAGCCACGTGTCGCAAGTGGTGTGGTATGATATGATGAATAACATCAATGAAGCTTAACCATCATACCAGCTTCAATCTCAAGTCATATAATTAATCAACTTAAATTTAAACGATCATTACATTCCCTCTTTAAATTTTCTCCTCACATACCCAATTGAATTATTCAAATGAGGTCTGCTCCGTAGGTTGTAAGCAAAATTGGAATTGCAATAGGTGCTCTAGCCACAAACGTCTCTATAATCTAATTATACTATAATGTGTAACTTTTTGCTTTTTTGGCTAAACTGTCACCATTAATTAGTTAATTTACCCAATTTAATTTGTATCTCCTTTACTACTTTTTCAACGTTTAAAATGACCTATGTTTTAGTTTAATTTAATTTAACCTCATAAATTTTTCTTAGGGCCATTTCTCATCTTGAACAAGGGAATGTATACCTTGCTCAAATAAAAAAAAAAAACATAGAGAACCTACTGTTGGCAAATCTAAATTATATTGTAACTAAAAGTGCAGATTATTCAAGCCATTAGAATGTACCGACAAGAATTTAGAATATTTTCAAGAACTATTAAATCTTTGTACCATCATATCATTTTAGAAAAAAAGAAAAAAGAAAGAAAGAAGAAGCTATCTTTTTAATAATTTCAAGAGACTGCATGCTGCTATTGTCACCAATATTCTTTCCTTCAACTTTGAGCCATTTATAAAGCCCTCAGTTTAAAAAATATAAATATTTTTCTCAACTATCATCTTTTAAGATTGAAACCTGTTTGCCCCTCTTTTCCATTAGATATATTAGTCATATATAACATGATAATATAATAAAAATGTTTTGTATAAAATAAATTAGATTAAAATAACATGATTAATCAATGTACAGTATTTTGGAACATATTAATAACTTTATCATACATAAAATAAGTTCATACGATCCTGCTTAATAGAATATCTAATCGTCAATAACAATTTCAATTATAAGACAATAAGTTACATAGATAATAACCTTCAATATGAAAAAGTGTATAAAATGATAACAAAAAAGAAAATTGCCTGATTATTTTTTAGCTGATTTATTTTTGGCCAATCGAGAGGCTCATCCAAGCCCATTAAGATAAAATTACAAGGAAACAAGAGGAGTCATTCAAGTACGTTGTAAAGTCAAGGTTTCCTTAGGAGATGATAGAGTTGACGAGAGTCATAGAAGTCAGATGAGGAAAAGGACTTGGTCGTAGTCATGACCAAAGAGATAGAGGTGATCATGATAGAAACTATCAATTGAGCAGAGGTAATGGAAGAGGAAGAGAAAGAGGAAGAGGCAACAATTTCATATCAAATGAGAGGTTGTATGACAAGTCCAATGTTTAATGTTTTAACTGTCACAAATTTGGATACAATTATTAGGAGTGTCAAAATACAATGATGTAGTAGAAAAAGCTATTCTTGTCAATGATGAAATGGGCATAATTTTGAAAACAAAAACAATATTAACGGCCATTTACCCAAACCTCAAATGAGATTAGTATAATTTACTCTAATGTTAACATAAATAGTTATATGTTCTAAAGGAAGATAACTGAAAACAAATCTGGAGAAGGCCTAATTGAAGCCATGAATAATCAACAAGATAAAATAATAGTGGAGAAATTGCAACCTGTAACACCCAATGTGTTAGAGAGAAAAGGAAAATCCAGAGAGAGTCTTAGAGAGAGATATAAGAGAGATAGATAAGACTTGGGTTAATGTATGATAAAAATCATCAGTTATCAAATGATTCAATAATAAATAAATTTAATTTATTTATTCCAAAAGTTAACCCACTTTTCTAACTCTCTTAAATAATAATTAAAATATTAAAATAGATTTAAAACTCTTTTTCAACCTTTACTCAGTAATTTAATTTAATAGAATAATTACTGACAAACGTTGGGTTGTAGGTTGGGACATCTATCCTTGTGAATAATTCAACTCATCACTAATTAAACACAATCAATATAAACTCAATCCATTCTTGATATAGACCATTGAATATTAATTGCTTAATTAATAACCATAAGTAATTGATCTAATAATTGGATTAATGTTACTCTACTGAATTATCAAATTCATTTTAACATCTAAAAGATAAGATTCATTTTTTTTTATCCTTTTTTATGGTGAATGAAGTTTTGTTAGCTTCCAAATGTCACATAAATGCCAAGATGTGAAATCTTCCATAAAAATGTGCCAAATGCAAATATCTGCAACATCTTTAAACATCAAAGATTAAATGAACAAAGTACGTACTAATAGTAAGCCAAATACCTGTAAACATTTGTATTTAAATAACAAATAGGCTACATAGCAAAACATCAAGGGGAAAACATATATATTATTAATCCTGCTAATTAAAGACACCATAGTAAACGTACCACAACCCTATCATTGTACCATGCTATTATAACCTCACTTGCTATATATCTTCCATAAAAATGATATATATTTGACTTAACTTCTTAGGAATATCATACTTTATCTTAGCATCATTCTTTTGAGTTGCGAAGGACTGTCGTAGAGAGACCCAGAAAGGACTGACGTAGAGAGACCCAGACAGGACTGTGTAAAAAACAAGATGAGTTCGAACCTCATGCACTTCATGTTTCCAAGTTATGGAACTTGGTACGATTGGAACTTGAGATATCTTAAGTCCTCTAACTTTAACAATGAAGCTCTTTTCTTCTCCAACACAAATGCAAGAGAGGATTGCTCCACCCCTACTTTGACAAACTTTGGCATGTCAATCATGGCTTCGTAAGTTGACTTTGCATTACCAACGTTAGTGACCATGAAGTTGGCCATGATCTCATGGCCATTTTCTACTACAATGGTGAACAAGGGGTAGTTGAGATCCTATGCTTTTCTTGGTTTCCTTTTATTACAAGCAATAGTGGTATCATTAGAAATTAGTCTCAGTGTGGTAGTGTTGTAGGTTTACTTGCAGAGGAAATGAATGTAATTTGCCTCAGAAGCATTGAGAACCAGTTCAAGATCCACTATTTTCATTGGGTTAACAAGGCTAGACTCGTAAGCAAATTCATGCTTTTTGGGGTCCATGACATTTGCTACATTGGATTCAAGTATAAGAAAAGGAAAACATTAGGAAATGAAGTGCAAAAGTTTAAATCACCATCTAGATTTGGATCTTCAAGATTTTAAAATATATAAAGTGCCTCTTAAGTTAGAGAGATAGTGATAATAATAGGAGCGAAATGTGTATAGAATTTACTTTCTCTTTGTTAGAAATAAACTTAATTTTGGCCTAATGTATTGCAAGTCGTAATCAACACCTTGCAATCCAATCCAAGTTAGGCCTATTAGTTTAAACCTATTATTTAGAATTGTCATATTTATTGAAGTATGTGTTGCTTGGAAGATATAGTAAATAAATATGGAAGTAGGTGATAGTTGGGAGTTATATTTAATGAATGTTGTTCGTAACCTTCTCTTGAGTCCAATAAATAGGGGATGATCTTCCAATTATTGTATCAAGCCTAAAAGGAAAATCTAATAGAAGTCTTCATTTCTTTCCATTAGCATTTCTCCTTTCCAGTTTTAGAATTTCTTCTTTTAATATTCTAAAACTAAATAGCCCTACCTTTTCTACAACAAAGTGGTATCAAATTCCAACCATCTTAGAAAAAGATGGCAAATAACATATTTATCTTTCAATTCTTTCACTTAACTAAAGACAACTATAGAAATTGGAGTATTCATATGAAGGCTCTAATAGGCTCTCATGATGTATGGGAGATGGTAGAGAAAGGTTATAAGGTACCTTAAAATGACCATTCTTTAAGTCCTATCCAAATGGAGACTTTGCAAAAGGCAAGAAGAAGGATCAACAAGCTTTTACTCTTATTCACCAATGCTTGGACGATGTCATGTTCAAGAAGGTTGCTAATGTATCCACTTTCAAAGAGGCTTGGGAGATTCTTCAAAATGCATACAAGGGCATAGATAAAGTAAAGAAGGTAGGGAAACAAATCCTTTGAAGTGAGTTTGAAGCACTTCATATGAAAGATTTTGAAACTATTTTTGATTATTCTACCCGAGTATTGGCTATTGTTAATGAAATGAAAAGCAATGGAGAAGCCTTGAACGATACCTGAGTGATAGAGAAAATCCTTCAATCTTTAACTCCAAATTTTGAACATATTGTTGTTGCAATCAAATAATTAAAAAATATATACATCACATTTGTTGACAAACTCATTGGGTCATTACAAGCTGACGAAGAAAGGATGGGGGAAGAAGAAGATGATTGAGCCATTGAAACAAGCTCTTTACTCAAAAGTCACTCTTAAAGAGATGAAAGACCATGATAGAGAATGCAAATGGCAATGACGTGGTTGTGGTCGTGCACGTGGTCATGGTTGAGGCTGAGGTAGAGGAGGTAAAAGCAATTAAGATAATCATGAAGAAAGGAGTCGTGGTTCTCAAAGAAAACATGAGAGGGAACTCAAAAGTCAAAGGTATGAAAAATCTCAAATCATATGCTTTACTTATCACAAATTTGACCATTATTCTTCTGAATGTAGAAATGTTAAACATGTGGAAGAGAAAGCTAATCTTGTAGTAGTGAAGGAAGATGTTGAGCTCACTTTGTTGAGGACTAAGGAGAATAGTGAACCAAAGAAAAACATATGTTATCTTGACACTGGGGCAAGTAACCAAATGACTGGTGTTAAAAGTTTGTTCGTAAACCTAAAGCAAATTAATGGACATGTCACCTTTAGCGATGAGTCTAAGATATTTGTTCAAGGAAAAGGTAAAATCCAAGTTTTTCTTAAAGATGGAAGCCGCTAATTCATTTATGATGTTTATTATGTGCCAAGTTTAAAGAACAATATCTTAAGCTTAGGGCAATAACTTGAAAAAGACTTTGATATACTTATGAAAAATCATCATCTTTATTTAAGAGATCAAGAAGGAACTCTAATTGTCAAAGTGCCAATGGCAAAAAATAAATTGTTCCTAATTGAAATTCAAAATGATGATGTCAAATGCATGAAGGCAAGTTTGAAAATAGCTCTTGGCTTTGTCACTTAAGGCTTGACCATCTAAATTTTGACAGTTTGAAATTATGTTAACTAAAAGCATGGTTAATGGATTGCCTCTACTCGATCATCCTAATCAATTATACGAAGGATTTCATCTTAGAAAACATTCTATAAAAGCTTTTCCAAAAGAGGCGACATCAAGAGCTAATAAGCCTTTACAACTTATACATGTTGATTTGTGTGGCCCTATAACTCGAAGCTCATATGATAAGAATAATTACTTCTTACTCTTTATTGATGATTTTTCAAGAAAGATATGGGTATATTTTCTAAAAAAAAAATCAGAACCATTTGAAGTGTTCAAAAAGTTCAAGGTTCTCATTAAAAAAGAAAATGCCTATAAAATTAAGGCCTTGAGGGCTAATAAATAAGGTGAAATCACATAAAAAGAATTCAATGCAAAATCACATCAAAAGAATTCAATGAATTTTGCGATATAAATAGGATTCGCCGTGCTTTGATAGTGCCTCAATCACTGCAACAAAATGGTGTGGTTGAAAGGTAAAACAAAACTAGACTTGAAATGGCTTGAAGCATGCTAAAATGCGAGAAGATACCTAAAGAATTTTGGGCTGAAGCAGTTGATTGTGCTGTTTATATTTCCAATTAATGCCTTACTAAAGGTCTTGATGGAAAAACTCCATAAGGAGCATGGAGCAGAAGAAAGCCAAATATCTCACATTTACGAGTTTTTAAAAGTATTACTTATGCTTGTGTACTTGATCAAAGGCGTTCCAAGCTCAATGACAAAAGTGAGAAATACATGAAATACTAGATTCTTTGTAAGTGTAAGAGCAGATTTGTTATCGACATAAATCATTGTTGCTTCTTCTTAAGGCATATGTAACTCATTCAATAAATTTCAAAGCCAAATGACATGACAAATACATGAATTTGTAGCAACATATTCTGCTTCACATGTAGAAAAACTGGCAATAAATTGCTTCTTGAAACTCCAAGTGAATGTTGTCTCTCCCATGAAGAATAGGAATCCTATTATACTTTTGCGATCATCCAAGTCACCAACTTAGTCATTATCATTGTAGCCAACAAGCTTGAAGTTATTTGAAGAGGAATAAAGTAGACTAAAGTCAATGGTCTTTTTGATGTATCGTAGAATTCTCTTTGCCACCTTTAAGTGCGTTAACTTCGGTTCTTCCATATAGCAACTTTCAAACCAACACCGAAAAGAATGTCAGGCCTCGTGCATATTAAGTACCTTAAGCTTCCAACCAAGCTCTTGAATTGAGTGGCATTCACTTGTTCTCCATCTTCAAACTTTAATAATTTTAGTCCATATTCTACTGGAGTATTAATCACATTGCAATTCTCCATTCTAAACATCTTCAGGACATCTCAAGTATAGTCTTATGATATAAAAATGCCTTCTTCCATTTATTTAACCTCGATCCTAAGGTAGTAAGATATAAGGCCAATGTTGGTCATTTCATATTCTCGAGTCATTACTTTCTTAAAGTCTTCATGCATTTTTGGGTTATTTACTGTAAAAATGAGATTATCCACATACAAGCATACAAACAACATATCTTTATTTTAATTCACCTTTACATATAAAGCATATTTATGTGGGCATTTGAGAATGCCATTTTCTTGAAAATATTTATCAATTCTCCTATTCCATGCTCGTGGTGCTTGCTTTAAGCTATATAAGGCTTTTTTTCAACCTTAAAACTTTATCTTCTTAACCTTTTACAACATAGCCCATAGGTTGTTCAATATAAACTTCTTTTTACAGTCCATTCAAAAATGCTGATTTCACATCTATTTGATAAATTTTAGATTTTTGTTGTACAACCAAAGAAATTATTAATCTTATTGTCTCTAATTGAGCTACTAGAGCAAACATTTCATTATAATCTATTCCATACTTTTGGTTGTAGCCCTTTTACCACCAGTCTTGCTTTATATCTCTCAACTTTTCTTTCAGTATTCCTTTTTCTTTTGTAAACCCATTTAATTCCAATCGCCTTTTGTCTTTACAAAAGTGAGGCTAGCTCTCAAGTATTGCTCTTCATAATGGCTTTGGTTTCTTTGTCCATGGCATCTTTCCACTCTTTACTTTGAACGGCTTTTTCATATCCTATAGGTTCACATCCAGCAAATAAATAAAAGAGAATGAGTTCATTTAAATTTTTGGTTACCTCCTAAATTTTTAGGAGGCTTCTCGTATGTGGGGTCTTTTCACTTGAACTTGTAGACAAGTCTTGACTAGGTGGAGCGACAAAAGTGGGCTTATAGGCTCCGAAGCTTCTTCACTTGATTGCCCTTCATTAACTTTAAAAGAAGGAATGAAATCATAATCTTTTCTCTCCTTTTCATTCCAACTCTATATATCTTCTTCATCAAATTCAATGTCTTTACTGATGGCAATCTTCTTTGTGATAACATTGTAAAGTTTATAGCCTTTGGATCTCTTGCAATACCCAATGAATATGTACTTCTCACTTTTGTCATTGAGCTTGGAACACCTTTGATCAAGTACATGAGTATAAGTAATGCTTTCAAAAACTCGTAGATGTGAGATATTTGGCATTCTCCCGCTCCATGCTTCTTGTGGAGTTTTGCCATCAAGACTTTTAGTTGGGCATCAATTGGAAATATAAATAGCATAATCAACTGCTTCAGCCTAAAATTCTTTAGGCATCTTCTCGCATTTTAGCATACTTCAAGTCATTTCAAGTATAGTTCTATTTTACCTTTCAACCACACCATTCTGTTATGGTGATCGAGGCACTGTTAAAGCACGGTGAATCCTATTTATATTGCAAAATTCATTGAATTCTTTTGATGTGATTTTGCCTCCTCTATCAGTCCTCAAGGCCTTAATTTTATAGGCATTTTTTTTTTTAATAAAAGCCTTGAACCTTTTAAACACTTCAAATGGTTCTGATTTTTCTTTTAGAAAATATACCCATGTCTTTTTTGAAAAATCATCAATAAAGAGTAAGAAGTAATTATTCTTATCATATGAGCTTAGAGTTATAGGGCCACGTAAATCAACATGCATGAGTTGTAAAGGCTCATTAACTATTAATGTTTCCTCTTTGAAAAAGTTTTTCTAGAATGCTTTTCAAGAAGATAACCTTCGTATAATTAATTAAGATGATCTATTGGAGGTAGTCCTTTGACCATGCTTTTAGTTGACATTAATTTCAAATTGTCAAAATTTAGATGGTCAAGCCTTAAGTGTTAAAGCTAAGAGTTATCTTTCAAACATGTCTTTAAACATTTAGCATCATCATTTTGAATTTCAATTAGGAACAATCTATTTCTTGCCATTAATACTTTAGCTATTAGAGTTCCTTCTTGATCTCTTAAATATAGATAATGATTTTTCATATGTATATTAAAATCTTTTTCAAGTAATTGCCCCAAGTTTAAGATATTATTATTCAAACTTAGCACATAATAAACATCAGAAATAAATTGATGGCTTCCATCTTGAAGAAAAACTAAGATGTTACCTTTTCCTTGAACAGATATCTTGGATTCATCACCAAAAGTGACATGTCTATTAATTTACTCTAGGTTCACGAACAGACTTATATCACTAGTCATATGGTTACTTACCCCAATGTTTAGATATCATATGCTCTTTTTTGATTCACTATTCTCCTTAGTCATCAACGAAGTGAGCTTAACATCTTCCTTCACTTCTACAAGATTAGTTTTCTCTTTCACACGATTAGTGTTTCTGCACTCAGAAGAATAATAGCTAAATTTGTAATAGGTAAAGCATTTGATTTGACATTTTTCATACCTTTGACTTTTGCTTCCTCTCCCGCGTCCTCTTTAAGAACCATGACTACTTTCTTCATAATTATTATAGTTGCCTCTGCCTCCTCTTCCTCAGCCTTGACCATGTACAAGACCACAATCACGTCCTTGCCATTTGCATTCTCCATCACGATTTTTCCTCTCTTTGAGAGTGACCTTTAAGTAAAGAGCTTATTCCAATGGCTCAATCATTTTTTTCTTCCTTATCCTTTCTTCGTGAGCTTGTAATGACCCCATAAGTTAGTTAACAGTCATAGTGTCTATATTTCTTGATTCTTCGATTGCAACAACAATATGTTCAAAATTGGGTATTAAAAAAATTGAAGAATTTTCTCTATTACTCGGGTATCATTCTAGGCTTCTCCATTTCTTTTCATTTCATTAACAATAGTCAATACTTGAGTAGAATAATCAAAAATACTTTCATAATCTTTCATGTGAAGTGTTGCAAACTCACTTTGAAGGGTTTGTAGCTGTACATTCTTTACTTTATCTATGCCCTTATATGCATTTTAAAGAATCTCCCAAGCCTCTTTAGAAGTGGATGCATTAGCAACCTTCTTGAATATGACATTGTCCAAACATTGGCGAATAAGAATACGTGCTTGTTGATCCTTCCTTCTTGCCTTATGCAAAGTCTCCATTTTAGGTAGGATTTAAAAAATCCTCATTTTGAGGTATCTCATAACCTTTACTTTATATATACTTCATTTAATATAACTCTCAACTATCACTTACTTATACATTTATTTACTACATACTTAATTAAATAAGACAATTCTAGATAATAACTTTAACTAATGGGCATAACTTGGATTGGATTGTAATGTGTGGATTATGACTTAAAATACATTGAGCCAAAATCAAGTTTATTTTTAACATAGTCCTCTATTTTTAAAAAAGTTACTAGATTTAGCCCGTTAAATTTGAGAATTATAATTTAATAGAATGACTAAATTTAATAGTTTTTTTTAAAAGTAGAAAATTAAGTGTTACATTTTTAATAAGTGAGAGATCAAAATAATAATTTTGTAATAAATAAGAGATTAAAATGATATTTTTATCATTTATATATATATATATATATGATTATATTCGAATCATAGTAGTCAAACCGTGATATTATTACAAATATATATATATATATATATATATACATATGAATTATAAATGTTATTATGTATGGAGTTTTATGATTGATTAACAAATAAAAAATAATTTGAAATATGAAATATGACTTGTGTATAGTTATAATATGCACATACTTAAGATAGTTACGCGGAAACTTTATTAGTTATACGATATATAATTAATTAATTTTTGAAATAATCTCAAATAATATTATTCTCTGCCTTCTTTATAAAAAGCATAAATAACAATATAACACTGTTGACTTCAGCAAACACTTCATGCTAGTTCATTTTTATTTTTTTTTATTAAATTCTTGAATTGGAAAGCCATGCTATATATTCTATCATATTGGCTTAAATCCCATGGTTTACAACTTATTTAGCCATTAATTTATATTGGGACTATAACTCATGGCAAATTGTAAGATTTAGACTATAAATTTTGTACAATTTAAAACTACTTTGAATTCAACAATTGCTTTATATCATTAGTTCTATGACTTAGGACAAAAATATCATGAGTTTCAAATCGTGAACTTCATGTTGTGTGTGAGTCTATATATAGATATATATCTTACAAAAATATTAAAAAGAAAGAATTTCTCACTTGTTGCAAGTGAAGTTATGGGCAGTCTGACATTTCCTTTCCATCTTTGGAGTGGAGGGCCAAGTCCTTCATCATTAAAGCTTTCTGATTTTAGCCAGATTCATGCATTTAATAAGAATAAAGAACAATGCCCTACATGTTAACTAATTAGTTCATAAGGTACATATTCGTAATAGAATTAAGTCTCGACATGCATGCATATACGTAATGTAATAGTACTGAGATAGTGTTCCTTGTGTATTGACCCGAATCAATCAATCCAACAATGACATTGTGTTGGGAGTATCTAGATGTCGTTTCACATAATATTATGAAACTCCCATGATTTTGTTGTGGTGAGTTCCACTAGAATGTTTAGGAAAACAGAGATCACTTCCTCTATATCTGCACATGGTATAACTCAGTTTTAGCTGTGAACTGAACTGATGATGATGTGGGTTATATATATATATATATATATATATATATAATGCTCTCTCGCATGCATCTATGAGAAATTAATTACCTGAAAATTTCTCAACTTCTTCATCTGATAGCAAAGCAGCGAATCCATTGAAGTTTCTTTTGTAACCGTAAATTATTGACTTTTTTGCAGCTTGAGCACTACAAGACAATTTAAAAGTGCCTTGTTAGAAGTATAGAGGTAAGAGTAAAGTAACTAGGATGAGCCAAAGTTCTCTAACATTTATTTAAGCCCAAACAGTCAATACTGAACTTTAAGGTTGTTGGCCCATGCATGGATGAATAGTACTAAAGTTTGGGCCATTTAGCAGGATGTATAAGAAAAGGTCTTGTAGTCTACAGTCTAATAATATAAAGCTTGATAATATAATGTCTCCCATAATATAAGAATAAAATTTTGATACAATGCATTGTTGATGTTAAGAATGAAAGGACATGAGATTGTATAAAATTAAAGAAAAAAAAAAATATATATATATATATATATATATTATTTATTCTCTAAACAATAAGGTCTAATCAAAACAAAAGATTGTTTAATTACTAATATTGCAATAAATTGTATTAAATAGAGTTGATTGAAATTGAACGTATAAATTTAAATAATATAATATATATCAAACACATGATAAAGATAAATTATACTATATAAATTTATACGATTAATTAGTTTTATATCTTAGGCCAAACGAGGCCTTATAAGAATTGGTTAAAGTAAAAAAGAAAATGATTTCTTTACTTATTTGTAATTTTTTAAAAAAAATTGAAGTAAATTTTACATGGGTAAAAATGTATTCAAATAAAAAAAAAGGTTTAAAATGAAACTAAATTTCATGAAAATAATTTTTCAGTAAAATAAACGGAGCCTATAAATCAGAACATAATTGAAGACAGCTTTCCAAAATACATGTGATTAATTTGCACAATGGTTTATCAATTTTAGCAATAAGTATGTGATAGCATCTTCCAAAATTTATATGTAGGTTGAAAATATTTTGTCCAAAAAATGCTTATACTGCTTCTGTATTATTATTTTTATAATAAGGAGAGTTAATTGATTTACCTTCCAAGAATTCCTTCTGGCATGGATTGATGCAGTGACTCTATCGAGACTTCATCATCACTTCCTTCACACCTATGTTTCTCTCCCAAGTACACAACAAAAATCTGGATATGAAATTTGATCTGTTTATTAAATACCATATTTAATTTATTTTGTATAACTTGACCATATTATTTAAGTAGAGGGCAACTCACAAATTTACATTAGCTGTTATGAAGACCATGAATGCAAAATGACAGTAATTTTCTAAATATATATAGGCAGAATTAGAAGCCCCATAGCAATCAAGTTAGTTTTACTAATATTTTAGTGAAATTTGAATAAAAAAGATATATGAGTAAAACCTTTTTGATTAATCACGTACAAAGTATTTATCAATTTAGCCCCTAAGAATGTTTTTCTTGATTTAATTATTCATAAATAAAATTATTATCAATAATATCCTTAAACATATGTTAAATTCAAAAATATAAAGAGCATTATTGATAATGGTTTGATTTAAGATGAACAAAAATGAGACGACAATTTTATAAGGAACCATGTTAAAAAATACTTTATCTGTGAGGATTAAAGTCAGAAGAAATTCTTATAAAGGAGTAAATTAAAAAATACTATAAGGATAAGGGACCAAAACGAGTTTTGCTCAAAGATATATATATAGACATAGATGAGAGGAGTTGCAAAGAGGAGAAAGAAGAGCAGTGAGTGTGGTCTTCTCTTTTTTTTTTTCTTAGTCTGTTCATGATGGTTTTGTGAAGAGAGAAAGAAATGAATTGGTATTTATAAAGCTCTTTCAAATGAACTAATTTTCAGCACGCTTTATTATTGAGAAATAAACGATGTAATAAACCCTTTTGCACCTAAAGTATAAAATTAGTCATTCACAAATTAATTGTGACAAATTAATTTTTTATAAATTTAAATTTATACAAAATCGATCTCTATGTTTGAATTAATAAAAAATTAATTTTATATAAAATAAAAGTTTTTAAAAACTAATTTATTATAACATATTTGTAAAAAATGAAATTATCACAAAGTATAAAAGTAAAATATCGATTTGGTACTTTTTTCTGATTTATATTGTATAAAGTAAAAGCATGGGAATCACAATTTTAAAAATGATGTGTGGTCTCTTGAAATTGTTAAAAGAACAAATTTACTTTTAAACAAACATAAGATTTGAATTGAACATTCCCACAAAATCACTCTTATTAATGGCTTGGAGTAGCTGTACTTTCGGTTAGAGTAATTGAATTTGCTATAAATTAAAGGAAGTTTCTTGATATTTCTTTAATTTCCTCTTTAATGTTCAAGTTAACCTTTCTTTTGAGCTATAAGAGAAATGGCCCAAAATGAAAGTCATAAGGTTAAATTAAATGAAACAAAAAGCAAAGGCCATTTTGAATGCTTAAAAAATAGTAGCAAAATAAGTGGCTCTATGAACAAGTGCCACAACTTCAAAGTCAAATTGTGAGACCTTGAAGTATATACACATAGGTTCAAGTAACTCAAAAGACATCTTTAATTACAAATTGGATTTTTTTTTTTATTGGGCAACAATTACCTACTAGACAGTACAGTGTTGCCCAAACAAGGGGATGAAAAAACAAAAAAAAGTAAAGAAACATACTTTTTTGGGGGTAAATTGCAGTTTATTTTATTGTATTTTGGTTGAAATTTAATGTGTTTTATGGGGTTTAAGCTTTAAAGTGTGTTATTCACAGAATTTGTAATTTTTGAATTACCATTAAACCGTGTTATTTTATATTTAAGTTTTAAGATAAAAATGTCAATTCTAAAATAATGAACTATTTTATGCCTAAATATTTGTTTTTAATTATATCTTTAATGATATGAATATTCTGAGACTAATGTGGAATTAACTTGACAAGTTTACTTTTAAAATGTCAACTTGTTAATCATATTACAAGAATTTAAAGCCTAAATAACTTTTTGCAAAAGTGGAGCATACTTTCAATAATAAAATTTTTCTTTATTTTAATTTTACATCATTATTTTTGTTAAAATTAAGATCAATCATTTCAAAAGACAGTTAAATAACAACAAAATAATGCTTGAGAGTGTTGGGTGTGATGCTTTAATCCAAAAGAATTAATTTTAGGCCAAATTACAATTAATAAATTATAATTTTACCCATTTATTTAAGGTGAAAATTAACAATTGGAAGATAGACACCAACCAGAGCACCAATAGTGTGAAAAGTCCAAGCTGCCCTTGCATGAATATTCAATCAAGAATTATCAATATTGAACTTGCATTTTGAATACAAGTAAAATATCATTTTATTCCTTTATTTATTTGTTGATTTTTAAATTGGTCCCTTATAATTTTCAATCTCAATTTGATCCCTCACTTATGAGTTCAATCTCTAGTTGGTCCCTTACTAATTTATAGTTTTAATTTAATTTTTTAATTATGAGTTTATTGTCAATTTGGTCCCTCATTAATATAAAGGTTAATATATATAGTCCCTTATTTTTAAATAAATTTGAACCAAATATGTTAATATTCATATTAATGAAGACCGAATTAAATTTAGACTAATTAATAAGTGAGGGAAAATTAAGATTAAAAATTAGTGAGGGATAATATTGATATTGAAATTAGTGAAGAATCAAATTGAGATTAGACTAAAAAATAAAGAACCAAAATGGTATTTTAGTCTCTTTGATATATATTTGGAAAATACATGATTAAGATCCTCTTTTATAAAACAAAAATTTACTACTATAAATTTGATGGGGGAAAAGGAGAAAGAGAACTATACAGGCGAATAGTAAAGATAGGTCAACAAGGGTAAGTAAAAGAAAAGAATTATAAAATATAAAGATAAGTTTAGAAAATTTAGAAGTATTATATTGGATCAAGGAGAAAAAAAACTGCAAGACGTGAATGAGATATCAAACGAGAAAAATATCCTAGAGGTCAGATAAATGCGAACTAATAATAATAATAATTAATAAGGTGGGTTGGTAATGCTATATTTATTTTTGAAGCTTAGACATTTTAAATATATAATTGAGATTATTTATTTTGCAAATGGCTAATATTTATGCACTTTTATCCTACTTTAGAAAATTCTAATCTCTTTAATGAAGTAATACTATTATAAATGCATCTAGACGGTTAGTCTCTTTACTTTTTCATGCCAATATAAAAAAATAAAAAAATTAAATATAAATTATTACAAAAAATTTAAAATATACCTAGAAAATAATATAATGTTATTTCTACTATTTTTATTTGTTATATATTAAAATGTTAAGATATTGTAATTTAATTATTCATCATTCATTTTAATTAATTAATTAAACTGAAGTGAAACTATAATTAAATGAATCGAAGAATGTCAGAATAAATTCTCCACTTTACTAAATACTAATTTAGATTTCTATCTATTGATATGATTTTTCTTCCTAGATCAATGGTAATGCTGTGCCTTGGTATCCTTTCTCTTGTTTTGATCGGCCAAAAAAAAAAAAGAGCAATTGTGGTTTTGGTCAGTCTTGTTTAAGAGAAATGGCTCTAACTAGAAGCCATAAGGTTAAATTAATTGAAACTGAAAACAAAAGGACATTTTGAATGTTAAAAAACCAGTAAAGAGATGCAAGTTACAATTGGAAAATGATGCTGACACTAAATGGCTGGTCGAGAATAATTTATATAAAGTTTTTTAATTAATTAATGATATTAAAATAATTTTTTATATCTCATTCACTTAATTTTTATTTTTCTAAAAATTATACATATATTATTAGTTAATTATAAAAACATGATATAAATATATAAAGAACAATATATTAGTTTTTTTTTTTAAATATTACTTTAATCTTAATAATTAACTTTGTATTAATGAGGAAAAATTTTGCCATAAATTAAATTTATGATTTTGGGCACATAATTGAAATAAAAGTAAAAGAAATAAATTTTCTGATTAGTTACATCTTAATTACAAAATGATTAATATTATTCATATGGGTATTATGATCACAGGGTATTTGTGTTTATTTGTAAAACATGGAAAGGGTTGTAGAGTTGGAGTATCTCTCGCGAAAGAATGGGGTAAATTGCCTACTTTTTATAATGAACAAATTTGAGTAAAGAGGGGAATTGCCTCTGAACACATTAATGAACAAATTGATTCACTGCGTCATCCTTGAATCGCGAAGATTGCTTCACTCGCTTTCCTCTCGAGTCTGTTATGCCGTATCAGAGACAGGTAACTGCTGCTTCAAGCCTTGTCCATTCGGAAGTGTGAGTGTAGAATTCACGAGAACGAAGGAAGGAAGGAAGGAAGAGAGAATGGAAAACAGACAAGACTTGAGGTCGATTTTACCATATCTACCCCTTCTGATGCGTTCTTCCTCTCTGTTTTGGCCTTCGCAAGTAGTGGAAGCACTGACAGCTCTGGGAAGAGGGCCTCTACATAGCCAAGTTGACTCAGGTGAGCTCTTATTCCTCACCATTTCCGACCTCAGGAACTCTCTCTGTCTCTCTACCCAGCCTTTAGCCCCTTCCGTCTCACAAGGTTACGCCCTCTTCTTTGATGAGGTAAAGAACGTGCTATTTTAATCTGGGTTGCATTTTTATGGGTTTGATAATCGATTTGTTTTTGATGTTTTGATCGGGCTTGGGAGTCTTTAAGAGAGCCGGTGGGGAGGGGTCGTCATTGATGGATATAGAAGAGTGCTTTGGATCAGGGTAGACAATCAATCTATTTGGTATTGGAAATTTTGGGCGAAGGTAGCCTTTTTTTTTTTTTTTATAAGTCAGTTTTTATTTTGTTTCATTTTCTTTATCAATTTCATTTTATATATTTATAAAAATTCTCAATGCATTTCTAAATAAAGAATTAGCTAATTTTTCAAATCATGCAAACACACCTAAAAAACCCCAAAATGGCGTCGTGTTGTATTTTTTTACCCTAACCTTTCTTCTTCCTGAAGAATTCTTTGGTGGTATATTAGGCTAGATATCCATGTCCGCAATGTAATACTATACTTGCATCCGGTAATATCTATGTACTTGACAGGTTAGCTACTTTCGTTAAACTAGAAGGACATTGAGAATTTTTTTTTAAACATGTAGGACGGAATTGACCAACAAAAAAAAGGAAATAAGAAACATTTGGGATGACATTAAAACAGACCCCAAACCTAAAGAATGGGAAAGGTACTTTTGCCAAAGTTCAATGAAAATACAGATAAGCCACTCCCCCTTATTTGGGTATTACAATGTCATTAATCGGGTAGGTTGGGTTTGGAGACTGGAATTTCTAATATTACTTATTTGAAAATGAAAAGTGGATTGGAGGTTAAAAGAGGAGATGACAAATCCCCTAATTTGCAGGAGTTGAGAAAAATCGTGTATGGGACCCCTCCCTACTGCTTTTTATGCATCCGATCAGTGGTTAGGACACTTAAACCCATCCTACTCCTACTCATCCTCCCAATCAAGCCCGAAGTGAAGGAACTATGGGTCTAGTATGGAGAGCTCTTTTGGCCTTCTGGGCACATGGCTTTCGCCTTTGTTGATATTTAGGTTATGGGTGAATCATAACAACCACTAAAATGAAAGACCCTTTCACTTTTTTGTACTGAAGTTATGACCCATTGGTTCAGCTGATGTCCGGAGTGGAATCCAGGAAGTGGTTTGAGGAAGTTATTCCAGCATTGGCAAATTTACTTTTGCGATTACCCTCTCTGTTGGAAGCTCACTATCAAAGTGCAGATATGATTATAGATGCAGATATAGGCATAACCAGAACTGGTTTACGCTTACTGGATTCACAGGAAGCAGGAATAGTGTTCCTTAGCCAGGTTTGCCTTCATATTTTATGTACTCGTACTCATTTAACCTTATTTTGCTCTTTCTTTATGTTGGAAGTTATTTAGAAAATCCAAATCTATAGGGTAGTGAATGGATATGTGTTTTACATAGATTGAAATGAATTAGAGGATTCCAAACTTATTTGTTCATGTATGTTATTGGCATGGCAGAAGATGATGATGAGTACTACCAAAAATTTGCTTCAGATCACTTGATTCCAACTGTTGTATCATGCACGCCTAGTGAATCCTCTACGTGTAAAACATGTTTATCATATTGTTTGCTTGAATGTCTGAGTTCTTCCGTATGGCATTTGGGCCTCCAATGACATGAGAATTCATATGAAAATATAGTTTCTTTAACCATTGTTCACTTAGATGTTAATTTCGATAAGGTTTCTTTAAGCAATAGATGATCTAACTTCACTGGTGACCTTATGAGCAGTGTGCCTGAGAGTTTGGGTCTCTCATAGGTTTGGATTTTGAATTTTTCTCCATATGTTTTAGATGTTTATATTCTTTTGTTTAGATAGGCTTTATTGTTTAGTTTCCTGAGAGTTTGGTTCTCTCTCTTTTATCTCCTATAAATGTATGTGATAGGAACATGGGTAATACGAGATACCTAAGTCCCACATCAAGTAATATGGGATGCTTGATGGGATACTTAAAGGGTGTATTTTTCCATCTTACAAGTCGATTTTCAAGGGTAGGTTCCTAGATGATGGGTTTGGGCCTCGTAGGAGATGGGGTAAAACATATACGAGGAGATCTAAGAGAGATGGATATGGTGAGGTGGGCAAGAGGGAGGACGTAAGCAGTAACTAACAGGGACACGTGTCAGGATCTTGTAAGACAGCTAATGATTATATGAGTTAGTTGGGGGAGAGAAAAGGTAGGCTGATGGTAGTCTGTTGAGGAGAGGTCTCGCCTCTCAAAAACCAGGGGGTTTCTCTCACGTTTTCCTTGTTTTGATATTTCCTCTGCCTTGTTTTGATAAATAATACAGTATACAACAGATTTTGGTTAAGGTCCCCATCAGTATGTTGGTTCTGTTCAATAAAATAGGTTCAGAGGAAACTGATAATAACTCAGAGCAAAACTGCCTCTGTATTCTTGCATTTCAAAGGGAAAAACTGACACACATATAAATGAAATTGGCTATGACCCTAGCCCAACAAAGCCCATAAAAATAAAGCACAGAAAGAAAACTACCTAATATGTGACTAAAGGGATGTATAATATAGAAAAGTATTGACTGAAAAACATAACTTTTGTAACAAGTAAAGCCCATGTGTATAGCACCCTTAACCAAAAGAGGAAGGAGCAAATTGGCGTCTTCATGCTCTTCCTCAAGTTGGGGAGTAGATATTAACCATATCTTGTTTGGAACTCAACTCTTCAAACTTGATTCTAGCAATAGTTTAAGTGAGCACGTTTGCAACTTGAGAATTGGAAGAAACATAGCTTAGCTGAGGTAAACTTGATTCAGTCTTTGCTTTGCTAAAAGGGCTGCCAATTTTCACATGCTTCGTCCTATTATGGTGCATAGGATTCTTCACTATTCTTATGGTGGCCATGTTGTCACTGAATATTTTCATTGGCACATCTCCACTCATATGGAGCTCTTTAAGTAGTCTCGTCAACCAAATTCCTTCACTACTCTCATGTACTAGTGCACGAAATTTAGCTTCTGTACTTCTAGCAACCACTTGTTTATTCTTGCTCCTCCAAGTGACCAAATTGCCAAGAAGAATGTACAGTATCTAGTAGTGGATCTCCTAGCAGGTTTCTGTACACAGCTTCCAAATGCTTTTCATTTGGTTTGTTCATAAACTAAAGGATGACACTTAAAGGAAAGCTAATGTCTAGGCAAGTATGAGATAAATATATTAGCTCACCAACAAGCCTATTGTAGGAAGCACTGATACGTCAAAATGGCCAGTGCACCCATGTCTGATACGTATCCGGTGCGGATATGCGCACCGTACGCCAGCACGTGTGTCTGGCTGTATCCCTTCGTTGCAAACGCACTAAGACATTTCAAAACGCAAAAAAAAGTTTGGAAACCCATACCTGAATTGCTTTTGAAATAGAAGAAACATTTTTTGCATAAAATCGAAAACCAAAAATCTAATGCTCCATAGCAGCAGTTGGCTTCCTCCCTTCATCTTCGCCTACTCCCTCCTCCCTCTTCTTCATCTTCGTCGTCTGGCTTTCTGTCACCAGAAGATTTGCACAGTTGACGCGTTTCTACATTACAATGTTCTGTCCTTTGTGTGTCCTCCACTCTATTCTAGCCACAACGTTCCCTTCTTCTTCGGTGGTCGTCTTTGTCTGCGTGTGTATATTCACAGCTTGCAGGCAGCAGCTTGTTCCCTTTTGTGTGAATGTGTGTTCTTGTTTGGGGCTTTCCCCCTATTTTTTTTTTTTTAAATTTTTGAACACAGATATATTCAACTTATCATATGGTCTTCATAAATGTAAAGGGACAAAAGCGGATAGGAGAATACTTTTAATTATCCTTTAAGAATGTGTATAGTTTTTAATTTTCTAGGTTTCAAACCATCTTTTAAGAAACCAAGAATTGATAATTACTATAATTAAATATTTCAAATTTTATATTAGCCTATTTAATCATATTGCCGTACCCGTATCCTAAAATTTCAAAAATTAGCGTATCCTACGTATCGTATTGTGTCGTACCCGATATGTGTACCCGTATCGGTGCTTTTTAGGTATCTCCCAGTGTCAACTAGTGGAATGTCTTGCTTGAGTCCCAATTTATTATTAGCTTCCATTAGAGTGTTTGCTAGTTTGCATGCCAACATTCCAAGACTTTTCAAGAAGGTCCAAAGTGTATTTCCTCTTAGAGATGGAAATGCCTTTTTTGTTTCTTGCAACTTCTGTTCCTAGGAAATTTCTTAAACTACCTAGGTCTTTCACTTCAAACTCACTTGCAAGGGAATTCATCAACTTGTCAATAACATCAGAATAATCTCCAGTGACAACATTGTCATCTACATGGATAATTAGGGTTGCTAGTTTTCCACTAAGACCAAACTTAACATGTAATGATCATTTTGACATTGAGTACAACCAAAGTTTTTAACAATAGTAGTTAATCTCTCAAACCAAGCTCTTGGAGATTGTTGGAGCCCATGCACAGATTAATGAAGCTTGCATACTTTGTCAATATCTCTCTCATACTCTAATCCTACTCTCCTCCCATTTAATCTTTGCAAATACTTCTACCAGTGCGGGTAAGGGCCTTTTATACATTACTTTTCTCCTTACCTCTTCAAAAATCGGGTTAAGCCTGAGAAGTAAATCTGATCTTTTTCCTACAATTTTCTTAGAACAAACAGCATCCTTAGTGCACTTCCTCAAATATACTTCATATAGTAGAGTTGCTGCCAAAATTTTCCAAGTATGTTGTTCTATTGAGTCTCGCCCAAGTCCCCTTACTTCAAGTCCTAAATCTGACCTTTGATATGAGATAAAGTCATGATGTTTTCAATAGATGAGTGTGACTCTTTAAAAGCGTCCCAAATTGCTTTGGCTGACTTGTAGAGTAGAAAGTTATGACCTATCTTCATAGTCACAGAATTTACCAACCACAACATGAACATGTGATTTTCAGCTCTCCAAATCTTATATATGGGATATGTGGCAGCAGGTTTTATTGCCTTTCCAACAAGATATTCTTTCTTGCCTTGGCCAATGATGAACATATGAACACTTTGAGACCATTGTAAATAGTTCTTCCCATTAAAACTATGGCCAATGATCATTAGAAAAGGCTGATTTTTTGCCATGAACCAGACGAAGAGTTGCTGATATTGGGAAGAGGAGTATCAGGTTGCAAAGCAATGGAGGACTTTGATATGGAGTCCTGTGTGGTTGTGGTAGCTTGGTAGGCTTACATTGAGCCAAATCAAATCATTAGAGTTTGCTAATGCCCCTTAGGAGAGCTCTGATACCATGATGGGAACATAGAAAACTTGCCTCTGCATTCTTGCATTTCAATGGGAAAAAATAGTTACAAATTTAAATAAAACTGGGGTAAAAACCTAGCCCATCAAAGCCTATAATAGCAGGCCATAAAAGACTGAAAGAAACTACCTAATTTAATTTGCAACTAAAAGAAAGAAGTAAAATGGGAAAGTATTGATGAATAACAACTTTAGAGAGTAATGCCCACGTGTAAAACACCCTTAACCAAAAAAGGAAGGAACGAATCGGAACTTCCCACAAAAACATTAATCCCTAAATTTCTACATGGTATCAGAGCCCTCACAATTGGTATCTTCTATTTAACCAAATTTGGCCAAGTCATGGCCACCAATGATGAGAAAACAAACACCAAAAATCTTGATAAATTGCAAGTATAAGGGTCAAATAGTAATAGAAAGATCTAAAAGATTCATTATTGTTGCCATGTGAATAATGTGTTATCTTTATTATTTTTAAGACTAAATTTTTGTTTACCAAATATGCAATTTGTACAAAAAGATGGGTTAGTGTGATTAATAATATATATTTACACTAGTGACCTAGCCACAAGAAAACGATTCAAGTATAATAAACAAAATAATTAAATTAAACTAATATTCTTAAGGGCCTATACTAAAGATAAAAGACTTAAGACGCTATTCTAAACTAAGCTAATTAGGAGTTGAAGTGAGAATAAATTAAGTTATCAAGTTCATTTTCAACTTTACATTTACATAGTCTAATTCCATTTCTGAGTAGTATAGCTTACTAATAAGATAAACTTGACATTAGTGTATATCCTATTTCTAGTTTCAATTCCATTTAAAAGTCAAATCCAAGTAGTTTAACTGAAAGCTTCTCTAGAATGCATTAAATTCAAGAGCTAAATTACCATTCACAACCCACCTAAAAGGTCAAATCTAAGTAGTTTAGTAGAATTGCACTACCCTAACCATTAGTTTCTCTTAAAAGTTGAATTCAAACAGTTTAAGGGAAACTAAACCTAGGGTGCATTAAGCTCTCAAAAAAACATTGAGAAATCAAAAATGAATTCACCTTAAAGTCAGTTCCAAATAGTTAAGGCAAATCACACCTAATTCCCAATAAAACATTTCATCGAATACTTTGTGGGCACTTAATTCCATAACGAGAGATTATGAAAGAAATTAGCAAAATAAAGCATTCAATATACCTGCAATCATATTAATTGACTAAAATATATAAAAACGTTAAATAAGAAGCAATATACATTCATTAATCAACCTATAATTACTAAAGAAAAAATCTCTCATATGTGGATACAAAACCATAAAATCTATACTCAATAGTCACAAAAAGTCCAACACAACAGCTAACAGCAAGCTCAAATCTAACTTACTTTAAGGAAATAAAAAGGAAAAAGCAAGAGATGGAGAAAAGTGGAAGGAGAACTCTATGAAAGAATCCATGGAGGTTCGGTCAAGGGAGGTCCAGGGGGACTAACCCTTGGCCTCTCTTTCCAAGAGAATACCTTGGATGACCAAGAAAGTGGAAGATTCCCTTGCATTCTAAAGAAGAAACTCAAACCCTAGCCTCTTGCTTTGCCTTCCCGCCCCCCCGGCCCCTCTGCCCCCCTTAAAATAGCCAAAGCCCCCTTTTATAGCCTTAAAAATAGAAAAAATTTCATTTTCTAGAAATTTGGCGCCTAGGCATCTAGAGATAACACTCAAGTACCAAAATACAATTCTAGGCGCCTCGGTGTCTAGATTGGTTCCTAATGCACTCTTAGTATTTTGGTCATAATTTTGCAATTTGATGTCAAATTTTAGCAAATTAATACTTGTTAGAAAATTCTTGATGAGATCTACAACTTTGTGTGAAATGACCGTTTTGAAATTCTAAAGTTTAGAGGTCCAAAAGTGGCGTCAAAGTTGAATGTTTGCCGTCTTAAATTGAATATTATCTCAACTTTCTTTTTTGACTTATTCCAACTTCCAAGTTGTTTGTGAAAGTCTTCCAAACATCCTTGAATAAATTTAGACCATATACAAATATAACATAATTAGGGGCTTATCACCTCTTCTGAAAGATGAACATTGAAGCTACTATACAGACAAGCAAAACCATCTTCCCAGCATGAAGGGTAGCATTGGAATCCCATGATTTCAGTATCCTAAAGAAGAACATTTGGGGGATGTCATTCTTGAAGAAGGAGTTAAAAGGACATGATTTGGTGCTTGTTTATCTGGCATCATTTTAATATTAGCTATATTATTATTTAATAGCTCTTTTAATACTACTTTTTATTTATTTTAGAAAACATTATGTTGGTAGGTTTTTCTTTATTTTCTTATTTTTCTGTTATGATAGGATAGTTATATCTTTTGGAAGTGTGTTTAGGTTGTTTGGATAGGACTAGTTTGAGTTTACTTCATATTTTTTTAGATGTTTATTTCTTTTGCTTATATTGGCTTTATTGCTTAATTCCTTGAGAGTTTGGGTCTCTCTCCTAGCATCTATAAATTTATTCTAGTTCTATTCAATAAAATAAGTTCAAAGGAAGCATTAATTCCTGAATGTCTACAAAAATAATCTCTTATCCTTTATTTATTAGTTAGGGGTAAATTATATTATTCAGGAGTATTGTAGTTATTGTTATAATTATCTTTAGGTGTAATCGTCATCTTTGAGTATTTTTCTTTTTTCTTTTTTGGTAATCAGATTTAAGTATATATAATAGGAAAGGGAGTTGCTAGTGTTTGCATAAGGGTAGACTAGCAAGCCTTCTCATTTCCATATCTTTACTATAACCATTAATTTTATCAATCTGTTCCACCAGGATTTCTTGATGGGCTCAAGCATGTTGCCCTTTGCTGTCAACAATGCATTATATAACTAGTGGTCTATGTTTTTTTTTTTTTAATTTGCTGGCACAAGTATTTAAAAGGAAAAATTCTTAGACCACTTTAGTTTAATGTGCTTTTACTATAATGGCATGAACATTACTTGCTGTATAATAACTCTACATAGTAATCCTTGACTGCTGCTGCCACCACCTCTGCTACCACTGCTGTTGTATGAATTTGGCTGCTTCTTCTGTTATTCTTCATTGTGACAAAAAATATAATTAATATGATTAATTACTTGCTGCTTTTCAGGAGTTAGTTGCTGCTCTTCTTGGGTGCTCTTTCTTTTGTCTATTCCCAGTCAATGACAGATCTTCTAAAGATCTTCCTCTAATCAACTTTGATGGATTGTTTGCGTAAGTAACTTTTAGCTATATTTTTTGGGCTTCTAAACCTTATTTAATTGTGGGTAGGCTCTAGGCTACCATACCATGACTTCCACATGTTGCTGTTGATAACATTGTGTAGTAGCATTGAATTTTTCTATGGCATTGCGCCATGTTGCTATTAACAACTATGTTTCTGCTGCCATATTAATATTCTTTTTGTTCATCTTATTGCTCCTAGTGCTGTTAGAACGTTGTAGCCAATGCCATATATGTGTATGAGAGTGAGAGTGAACTATAGAGAGAGAGTGGGGATGAGGGAGATATTAGTGCTGGTGCTCTTTTTTCAACAGCACTTGGGAAAAACAACGTCAAACATTCAAAATTTGGTAAAACTACATATTCCCCCTTTAACTATAGCATAATTACAACTTTGGTACATGAACTTGAAATGTAATGTTACATGTCATTTAAAATGAACATCCAAAAATCACAATTGTAGCATGCCGGCATGAAATTTGGGAAGATGACGGAGTCATAAGGTATTATGTGACAATCACGTGCCTTTTAGATGGTATTATTAATTGATTTACAATGTTTACATTTTTATGATAGTTTAGGGTGGTTATGTGTTACAATTTAAAGTTCATGTACCAAATTTTTAATTAGGTAATATCTCAGGGAGGTTATATGTAGTAACCCCCGTAAAATTCTAAGGTTGCTTAGGACCATTAGGGCATAGATATGTCATACAAAGCATGAACCTCCTGTGATCCTAAAAAAAATGAGATCAGGATCATTTAGATTCATTTAAATTATAAGATCATATTATCTAAGTCAACAGTTGACAACCTTGACTATGAAGACTATATTTTTCTTGCTAGAGACCCTTTTGCTAGTAGTGGTGACAGGAAAAACTACACTGCCAAATTCCCAGAATTTTCTAAGCCTCATAACAACTATTAGTATATGATATTGTTTGTTTGCTTGTATCTTTTTTTTCTTTCAAGGCGTATCATTATCCTGTACAATTTATGCCTATTTGTACAAAGTAATGAATGTCTTGTTTCATATGCTGTCAAAGATTTCTGAATCCAAATGACTGGCCATGCTTCTGTATTTTCAGGAGTCTATATGACGAATATAGTCAAAAGATGGAAAATAAGATTTGGTGCATCATTCACTACTTTGAAAGAATAAGTCTTGATATGCCTAAGGGCTTTGTCTCATTTGAGCGGAAAGTACTTCCCTTGGATGGTAATAACCTTCAAATTTGTTACCCAAATGCTAATTTTTGGAGCACTTCTGTGATTCCTCTATGCAGATTTGAGGTAGTCAGTGAAAATTTCTAAAAGAAATTGTTATAGAAAATTCATTCTTATTTATTTATTTATTTATTTTCTATATGCTTCATTTAGTTTGTAATGTGTTACTTTGACATATAGATTCACAGTTCTGGACTCATAGAAGATCAATCAAGGGGAGCTATAGAAGTGGACTTTGCAAATAAGTATCTAGGTGGTGGTGCTCTTCGTAGGGGCTGTGTTCAGGTATCATATGCTTATATTCCCATCTATAATTCTTTATGCTCAAATAATTTGGTAGCTATCGTAGCTTTTCTAAATTTCCTCAACCTATCTTATTTATCTGATATAGGAGGAAATCCGCTTCATGATTTGTCCGGAATTGATTGCTGGAATGCTCTTCTTGCCTTCGATGGCAGAGAATGAGGCTATAGAAATTGTTGGTGTGGAAAGGTTCTCAAGTTATACAGGGTGAGCATTACTTAGTGTATCTAAATCCAAACTAGAGCTTAATGTTTTGATACTCACTGCTTGGTTTATCCTCCCCCCAAACCCCCCCCCCCCCCCACCAAAAAGCGGGGAGGGCCTTCTCTCTCTGTCTCTCTGTCTCTCTGTTAAGGTAATTTGAGAAGAAAGGACTAGTGTAGGTTTTGGAATAACATGATGTTACTGGATTTTTCTAGCAATGAGTTAGAAAAAAAGAAGTTACAGATGTTAAATTTTTGTTATTTTTGTGTCCATGGGATAAATAATTAGTGATGTTTTGAACCCACCCTTCGCCAAATAAAAAAGAACTACTTGACTAGTTGTCATTTGTCAAGATCTTGATCATATGATCTTATAATCCTACCTATAGAAATCAATTTCAGTATTAGATAAAATTGAAATCTACCAGAATCATGTTAAAATTGCAATCCAGTTGTCTAATCCTACAATTTTATTATCCGATCCTGGAAACCTGCCTTTTTTTATTATAATTTTTTAAAATTCTTGGCATTTTTAAAAAAAATATTAAAACAGTGCATTTTCACTTATCTGTATGTGGGTTGGGATTCCTAATTTTTCTCCTCTTGATCTCTGATTTATTGCCTTTTCTAGAGAGTCAACTTTTGTTTTTATTAGCTCTTGACTGTGAATAATTCTGTACAGGATGCAAATGTTTTTATTTCTAATACTTTCCTTTCTTGTATCAAGCAATCAAGGAGCATTGACTCCTAATTGATTCGGTTCACCCTATTAATGCTGTACCCACTCTCTGAATGAAACACAACAATTTTTCACTCCCTTTCGCTGCATTCTACAGTTTATTACACCCATTTTGGCTTCTTACGAAAATCAGAGATTCACTACTCTGATTCATGTTATTCCTAAGAGATTCATGAAGTAGATAAGTAGGGAAGATTGTTACAATCTAATCCCACAAAAATCAGCACCATACATGTTTAAAATAAATCCTAATCAGCAAAACAGAAAGGAAAACTGAATCAAGAAAAAACATTGACCAAAAATACCAATGTAATTACTCACACAGATGCACATGCTCTCCAACACTCCTCTCAAGTTGGGGAGTAAATATTCTTCAAACTTAATTCTTGTGACAACTTTAGTCAATAAATGTGCTACTTGAGTGTGAGTAAGGACATAAGTTATCTCCATTGTTCTTGACTCATTTTTCTCCCAGATGAAGTGCCTATCTATCTGCACATGCTTCATCCCATTCAATAGGATTTTTGGCTATTCCAGTGGTAGGCATGTTATCACAATATCTTAGAACATCTTACGTACTTTTCTAGGAGAGAAATGTTACCAGCCATATGATCAATAGCCTTTGCATCTACCATATAAGTGTTTGTTTTTGGGACTTGAGTTTTTAATGCCTTCAAATGGTTGCTTGTTTGAGCAATAGATCCAGAACCGATAAACTTGATATTCCTGGTTGCTAATCATCCTTTGTATCAGTTCCAGTTGCTCTTTACTGAATAAATTGGACTGATATTGGACACTATCTCTATCATCATATACCACTGGAATCCCTTGGATCTCCCTCTGCTGCATTGGTTTCCTGTCATTTGGTTTCTTATGGAGCTTCCAGCAAGCATCTTTTGTGTGTCCTATCTTGTGATAGTTCCGTGCTTCTTTAACTTAGAATCCAGGATATGTGTTACAAATCACAAGGGCAAAAGCTTGAGGATTGCATGCCAAGAGTAGGTCTCGTACTTTCTTCTTGGTCAACCACAGAGAAGACCTCCCTTCATGAGGGTAAAAGTTGAGTACCCATTATTCTTCCTCTTATTCCTTCAAAATTGGCATTGAGGCCAAGAAGAAATTTATATGTTCTTTTCTTCTCCGAAAGTTTCTTGTGGTAGGCAGTATCAAAGGCACAAGGCCAATTGTGTGTTTTGTACATGTCCAGCAGCTGCCAATAGTGAGTATGGACATTGGAGTACTGAGTGACAGCAAGTTCTCCTTGTCTGAAATCATTGAGCCGCCCTTCAACTTCAAATAAGCGTGCTTTGTTCTTCTTGGATGAATAGGTCTCATGGACAGCCTACCATGTCTACTTGGCTGTGTGGAGAAGTAGAAAATTCTCTCCCACTTTGTTGGTCACGGAGTTAAGGAGCCATGACATCAACTTATTGTTCTCTACAATCCAGAGCTTATACTTGGGGTCAGTAGTAGCTGGCTGGACAGCCCTACTGTAATGTAGTCCTCCTCTCCCCTGCCTTTGATGAACATAAGAGCATTTTGTGACGACTGTAAATAATTGTTTCCATCAAAATGATGGTCAGTGATCATCACTGGAGTGGTTCTGCCAATCCCATAGAGTTGGTGGTTCCATGACTGTTTGGTGTCAGTCGACTAGTGGACTCAGAAGAGGAGCCCTGTTATTTATGTTCAGCATTGAGCTGAACGAGATCATTGGTGAAGGTCAGGCCCCAAGGGGCTTTGATAGCATGAGGAAACTCAGAGTTTCACCGCTTTGATTCATGATATTCACTGAGATTCATCAAGTACATAAGTAGGGAAGATAGTTACAATCAAATCCCATCTAATCCCACAAAATCAGCACAATACATATTTGAATTCAAATAGTCTTAATCAGCCAAAAAAAAAAAAAAAAAATAGAAGGAAATCAGCATCAGGTAACAACATAATAACTCATAAAGATGCACGTGCTATCTCTGACAGTTTCTCTACACCTTGTACTGCAACACATCAAGCCACTCTTCTCTTCATTTTGCTTGGGAGGAGATGGAGAATCGATTCCAGTTCCAGGAGCATGCAACAATGAAAAGAAGTGGCATATTAATGTATAGATACTGTCACTTTTGAGACTTATGAGTTGTTTTAATGCATGGGATTTATCATTTTGCAACGTATGTCTTGTGTTTGTAGTGTTCGATAATATTATGCTTATTTATGAACTTTGTGCTACTATATATGTTGTTTAACTATAAACTTTTTTGTATGTATAGGTCATTTTGGCCCCTTGGCCAATCCTATGTAAGATTTCGATCTTGACAACATAGTGTTTAAGTTGTAGAAAATTTTTGTATTGCATAGAAAATGTATATAATATATATGTTATTTGATTTTGGACAGCAAAGTTTTCCATTTTTATAAATTTTGGAACCTTTTTTTTTTTTTTTTTTTCCTCTTTTTGATTTTTCCACGTTTTCTAGGGAGTTATGGAAGCTAGTTTTGTAAATTTGGGAAAACAAGTTTAACCTGTTTGAGTGATGCAAACAGCACTAAATTCAGGACACATAAGCTTAAAGATAAAAAGATCTCCTTAGCTTATTTTAGAATTAAATTTTGATATTGGAGTTGATAACTCTTATACCATAGCTTCATTATATTATAATTGTTTAAAAGTATTAGGTTTGGTTTGTGCTTAATAATTTGCTTTAGCTGCGACTGAAAAGCAGCACAGACGTAAATGCAAATAGAAAAAATGGTGGCCAGAGTGGGGAAAAATAAGGGAAATGGTGTGAGAAAATGAGGTGTAGTTATTTAGAATTATTAGTTTTTATCTTTTAAAATTTACTTTTATAATCCTATAATTTTAAATTTATTATCAGTGCATTTAGCAATCATTTAAATAGTTTAGAAACTAAAGACAAAAAGTGAGGATTGAAAATTACATCCCTGTTCAATTTCACATAGTAGAGATATAATTCTTTGACAAGGGTATTTTAGTACTTTTCTTTTTGTAGTCCTGTAATATAGGGGTTTAGTTTTTTCACTTTTTTTTTTTTAATGAAAAAATTGTTTTATTTATTTAGGCTATTATTTATGTTCATTAGAGCCTGGCTATATATAACTTGGGGTTTAAGTTTCGGAGTTCAGACTACCTTTGTTCCCAAGTTGAGTTTGACTAGTCCTATTTACGTGGGTTCTCCAGTTATCAAAGAACTAACGAATGAATACTCTATTTACAAAGAAACATTGACTGCCAAGATGCAGGATGAGTCTCCTAGTGCCCATGGAACATAGGATTAAATCCAAGTTTTCTGTCGTCCTTTCTCTTCATCTTTTCTACTCTGACATACAAACATAAGTCCCAGTCAGACTTATTCAGTTACTACCCTATTTCTATGAGCTGAAGCCACTCTCCTGCTTATTTGTTGTAGTCCTAATCAAACCCAAGAATTATTCAAGCACTGGAAAAGCCTATACACAATTGACAGTGCTGACGTACAAAGATCCTATTCACATCCACATAGTTGCTCCATTGGCTTTTTTCCTCTATTATTATGATCATTCATTTGTAAATGTGTCATTAATGTTGTTTTAATTGAATGGCAGAAAGAAAGAAGTTGAAGTTTTAATAAATGCTCTGTTTCAGCATATTTAATCTCCTCCAAAGAATAGGACCAAAATATGTTACGTTTGTCTCTATATTGCTGTATGCATTCTACATTGCATATAGTGGATGAATTAAATACGACGTTAGTAATTTGATGTGATGTCTCCTATATTAGGTTTTGAGCTATTTAGACTTACAGCTTTCATAATTGCGGTGTTCTGTCTTGATATCCTGATGATGACAATATCTACTGATATGTAGGTATGCCTCTTCATTTCGATTTTGTGGTGACTATGTGGATAAGAGGGAGGTAGATACACTTGGAAGACGTAAAACCCGGATTGTGGCAATTGATGCATTATGTAGCCCAGAGATGAGACAATACAGGGAAAAGTTTCTCCTCCGGTTAGTAAATCTTGGTTTATTGGACTATTGGTTTATAGGATTATGCATTCATGCAAACATAGACACTGGTATACGAATATTATAGTCCATAAACCCTTATGTTGGATGGTTGCCCCTTGAAAATTCTAATTCTGTCAACGAGGTGTGTCCTGCATTCATACCCTGAAACTGCTTTTATTATGTGGTTTTTTCAAAGACCACTTTAACCTAAAAGTTTAAGCTATTAAGTCAATCCAAGATTGTATTAATTAATATCTCTAATGCCCCCATTCAGGCCAAAGGGTTGAACTTTGGACAACATGGTCTCTCTAACCTGCCTTGTGCTGAAATTTCAATTTAATTATGAAGAATGGGGTGGCAAGGATTGAACATTTGAACTCCTGACAGTATGTTGATCATGGCTTAAGCTTGTCAATTGTCGAGGGTCACATCAACTAGAAAACTTAAGTTGCTAAGTTTATTAATATTTCTAACAGTTCAAAACATATTGAATATATGGGCAACCATCCAATTGTCAATGAAAGGGGAGAATTGCAATCTGTAAAATTATTTAGTTTAGAGTGGATTATTATGCAATAGTTCTTCTCTTCTTTCATTTTTTGCAAAATATAATAATCCTAATTTCAGCCTGTTCATTCCTGCAGTGAGATCAATAAGGCATTCTGTGGCTTTTTGAGCCAACCGAAACATCAATCGTGCCAGAAAATATTGCCAGAGAACAGATGCTCTTCTGAACTGGTTGGATTTTTCTTTCCATGTATTATTTCAATAAGCAGCCTGGACATAAGCAACTATGTTGTTTTAATATGAACACCTATTTAAGATTTATATATATAATAAATTATTTCTGGGATCCTCATTGATCTTTTATCATTATGGTTATCTTGAACATTCTTTGCGTATGTACAGTATGATTCTGCCGCCTCAACATCCATGGAAGCCAGCAAAGACAAATCTGTTAATGAAATATCCATAAATTCTCAAAAGAACTGTCATCATATGGAGCATCATGAGGATATTGGGGTTGCTACTGGAAACTGGGGATGCGGTGCCTTTGGAGGAGATCCTGAAGTGAAGGCGATAATTCAATGGCTTGCTGCTTCTCAGGTAATTTTATATCTTCAACAATCAACATGAATATGTGGCAGTTGTTATTGTTTAGTTATTTGAACGAACCAGAAATGTTTACATGTACCTATTAATCAAAAGGAAAGTCCAGATATGTCTTGCCTATTTGCCTTTGTCATATGTGCAAATTTAGTAGTTTTCAGTGAGACATGGTATGGTCGAGTGTACTCCGGGGGTATGGAAAATCTGCTTAGTCATCATCATATTTCTTTTATTTGTATTATGGTCAGTGGTATCCTCATATTTTGTCCAAGTCAAATCTCTCACCTGAGCAATCTTAAAGGTGCTCTCCCCCATATTGACCTGGTGCATTTAAGTTTTAATTATTCCTATAGTGCTCCTAGAGGAATCAAACCCAGGTTGGTAAGAAATGATATTATATTCTCTTACCAAGTTAACCCTTTTGGGATACTTTGGCTAAGTGGTGGACATTTTCAAAGCCATTCTCTGAGTACTTGTGACTTCTATGAGGATTTCATAAAGGACATGTTTCAATATTCTCAAATTTGATTAGATTTATTTTTTCTTGGATGGATGATGTGGTTTAAACTGAGTGAAAGTCATATGGCTGGAAATTGAGCATCTTATAGAAAGAAGGATGAAAATGAAAGAAAATACTGGAAATTGAACTCTTCAAATGTATTAGTCTTTTGTTTCATTTTTGTGAATCTTGAAATGGTATAATATCGAAGCTGCTGTACAAAACTAAAAAAGAATTTTAGGTTTGGTGACAGTGGGAAATCACAGGAGAGTAATTTGTTCAAGACTTTCATCCTGATTCAAGCAGCAATTCAATCCAGAAGGCATTAGCTTTAGTGGGCCTGATTGAAATATCTCCTTTGCGGTAGTTACTTGATTTACAATATCTCTTCAGCCTTAGAGCTATTTTGGTAACTTTCTCTTAGGGCCTATGTTTTATAGGGCTTTTGTTTTGTTTGTTCTGTTACTTGCTGTTTATGTTTAATGGACCGATTATTTACTTTGTTAGACTTTATCTCCAAGTTTTGACTAGTTAAGTAATTTTAATCAGTTTTGAATGGAACAATGAAGAGTTGAATCTTAGAGAAACCTAGCTGCCAAGACTTATGATACCTAGTTTGCTGCTCCCCTCCATCTAGTCTGCTTTTATTTCTTTGGAATATAATCCTTTCCTAATCTGTTCACCCTGGAATTGCACCATAAATCATATATGACTGAAGTATAAAGATCCTGCGTAAGTTTACATTGCTTTATTCAGGTTCAAAGGCTTATCTTTTTGGTTCTTGTGTTCCAGGCTCTTAGACCATTTATAGCATACTACACATTTGGCATAGAGGAATTGCAGAACCTAGACCAGGTATTTTGACCTTTCCTTCTCAGCTTTAGAATCTATAAAGATAGTTGAAATTATTTATAGGCATCCACCAACAATGTTGTAGAGCTGTATCTACTCGATTTATTTTTTGCATTCTGATAATGACCATGACTTGATTAGCTGCGCTTGTGGTTATATTTCAAGATTTGCGTTACTTATTTTTCTCTTTTCTTTGTGGTTTTTTCTGCATAGCCTCCTTCCTAATTTATTTTCATCCTATACATAAGCAATAACATCTTCCATGAATCAACTTTCCTCATTTACCTAGCACCATTGACATAAGAAGTAAACTTGGATTTCTTGTGGTCATAATTCGAAATATGCCCCGAAATTTCAGAGTCCGATTGCACTCACATTTTGGTGTTGGCTGCAAATTTAGTCTCTGTTCTTGTGGCAGGATCTAGCTTCCTTATGTGGTAAAACCAAAAAAAGCTTTCTAGTAAATTTGGTTTGACGTGTTATGGCAGGTTGCTGATTGGATTTTATCGCATAGATGGACGGTTGGGGACCTGTTTAACATGTTGATTGAGTACTCAACTAGTAGATGGAAAGGAGAGACCAATGTTGGCTTCCTCAAATGGCTCCTACCATCTATATATGAGCGTGATCCTGGGATGCACTCACCAGATACACTGTGACTCTTGTTGATTGTTTGTCTTTTGCCAGTGCCTGTTCTCTCTGTTTATTTGACAAAAACACGGTATAGATATAAAGGAGCTTTGTCAGCTAAAAACATTAGTAGCTGAAAAAGTAGTGCTCCAATTCAATATAAATATATCAATAGAGTTTGATTTGAAGACCACAGGTTATTATCATTCTTGCGTACACATTGCTTCATTTTATCATGTGCTACTAGGGATTTCTTCCATTTAGAAGAGAAACTAAGACTAAAGGATGAACAATATTTTTTTGTTTGGTAAAAATTATTAATAGGGAGGACCAAGAAACCAAAACAATTATTCTTAAAGATCGTAAGACTTATTGTGAAGACTAAAATACCTAAAATGTGACTTGTATTGATTGAAATACCCCTAATGATACAAATTACAAGTTTGTTACGGTCATGTTAAAATAGTTAAAACTAAGTAATGACATCTAACTTGAACAAGTAATGCGAGAAAAATGAGTTAATGTATTTCCCATTCATGACAGTAAATTCATAAATGTTGTAACTATTATATATTCAAATTATAACTTTATTACGCAAAGTTTTAGTTTTGTAAGACTTGGTAGCAAAATATGTAATAGTAACAAGTGACTTTGCAAAGTTAATTTGATGACTTTCAAAATTTTGAAAGTATGTCATAATACCTATTAAACAAAAATTACAAGTTGTTACAATAGAGTTAAAGTCACTAATATTAGATAATAACATAATGAAAATCAACAAGTATTATTATTAAGATAATTAATAAATCATTTATTAAAAATATTTTAATCAATACAGGTCATATTCTAAATTTTTTAATTTTTTAATCAGTCAAAATAAATAAAAATTTAAATTCTAAACTCCAATTCCTTTCTAATAGTTAATTTAATTTTTTCGTGTTTCCTATTTTTAATCTGTGATGTGTCACACCATTTTATCAATGTCAGCCTTATTCGTGACAGACATCATTCCAAAAAAAGAGCAAAAATCTCATATTTGTCTGAAAGGAAAACAGTCAATCCAAGAGGTTCCTAAAACATGAATTAGAACCTTCTTGCAGAAACACATATATTGAAAGGGGACAAATGTTTGACTTTTGCAGAGTCCGTAAAGCTAAACATCAAAATCACTCAGACAATTCACCTACAAAATTAGGCCACCAAACCCATTTTATATATTCTTACTCTAACATGAAGAGACGTGCTGAATATATCTACTTGAAGAATATGCTTCAGAGTTCTAAGGGAATGATCCTCAGCATATACCCTTCTCATAAAGACCTAAATAAACCCCACCATCATCTTCATGCTTTCATTATTATCCACAAAGAGTTTGCACTTTTATGCAACCATGGATATATGTTTGTTGATGGCCATCTAATACGGACACTTCCTCGTCCTTCTTGCACAACACTCGCTTGCTTGATTAGATGACCATCAACAAACATGTATGTAATGTGTTGTGCATGTTCTTTTGTCTTTGAAAAGCATCCTATGGTCATCTTTTTTGTCTAGTTGCTTCCACTGAATGTTTGGAGTTTTCTTGTTGATTTTCTATTTTGGCACTAGGTAGTGAACCCATGCATTTTAGCAAAAGGGTTCAGCAGCTGGATCTGATAGTTCTAGAAGTTTCCATGTATTTACAGTGATTTCTCATGTTAAAGTAGCTTGAGAAGCTAGTTTTGATGCATGGTTGTCCAGCTTCTGAGGATTGCTGCAAATTAATGTGCTGGATCTGAGCAGAATGAAATCTGCAGAAGAATATGCTTCCTAGTTACTGTCATCAACTTTGACTTTTTGAGAGGAAGTGTGGAGAATATAGGAAAGGGCAAGGATCAAAACCCTCCGATATTGGTGAAATAGTGTTAAAAAGGTTAATTTTGTTTTTTCAATCTTTAAAGTTTTACTCAATTTTTAATTTAGTCGATACTCTTTAAAAATTTGCAACCGTATCCTTATAATTTTAAAAAATTTAAAGTTTGCCCTTACTATTAAACTTTTATTAGTGTGCCATTAGATTCTGTTGACACTAATCATATGATATTGGCACCTTAAATATGGAGCAACACAACAACTATATCAATTAAGGAAAAATTTATTTTGATTCTCGGAATATAAAAATAACAATTTTCTTTTCTTGATTGATATAGTTGTTACTTTGCTTGTGTACTCTTAAAGTAACCTCAATAACTAGCATTTTACAAAAGAATTTTGTAAGTAATTGAAATATTTATGAACACTCATTTCATCCTTGTTTGATGCCTTGTCCAATAAGTAATATTAGAACCAAGGTCGCAAGTTGAATTTTCAACAGGTTTATTGGTCAAGGTATGGTAGCAATTATACCATGATAAAGGCTTAAATGTGGGGCTACATTACAGTTGAAATAATGCAAAAACTCCAACTTGAAGAGATTAAAATACCAACACACAATTTGATTCAAACAATAATCAAATTTAAATCCTTGCCCTATCAAACCCCTAAGAAACTTATGGCACCTCAATTAGATTCACTTATGCTCATGCATAGTGTAGCCTAATAAAGAAGGTTTTACTAATGACCAAATATTTGGGCTTTCATAAATTTGTCATTTTAAGCCTATTTAAGTCTCAAATGCATAGTATAAAGTTTTAGGTTGCCATATTTATTTCTTTGTTTTTTTTACTTAGTTTTCTCTTCCTTTAATAATTTTTCATACATCACTTCAATAAAGCCATATTTTCAAATTCAACCTTCAACTTTTTTGCCCTTAATCTTGTGATTGATCTCACTAGCAAAGTGAATTCTCCATGTGATCCTCCAATGCCTCCAATGCTAGAAATATCAACATTTGGAAATGTGGCAGCTAAGCTAGGTACAATTAAGTAAAAAGAGTTAAGCTTCAACTAATAACTATAACTTTTGACTAAGTAACAAATGTTCAATCCATAAAAAAGAGTATAAAAAATGAAAAAGCACATCATAGGATTGTCTTAATTCAACTTCAATCTATGTCTACATCTAGCCACCAAGTTTTCACCAATACCCAAAGTTTAATAAGCAATTTTAAGCCTTAACATTTTCCAAATCAACATAAAGTTTTCTTTCACTCAAACTAGAACACAGCCCCTTCCAAGAGGAAAAATACTCTAGCACTCTTGCTTGATACTTTATGTGCTCTCACCCTTTCTTTACAAAAGATTGCAGGAAAATGAAAGATTGCTCAAATAAATTCTCATAAAATGTAGATATACAAGATAAAGTCTAAATAACACAAATGCTAGAAATTATGAATGTTCCATCCCGATGATTTTTCTTTTTTTCTTTCAATGACTTTAAAACAAGTTTAATATCACATTGTAGCACTTGATTTTTTTTTTTTTTTCTAAATGTGTTTGGAAGGTCTCACACACACATGGTTCCTTGAAAACTGACCACTTGACAAAAGAGATGTTAGACACTCCAAAAAAAGAAAAAGTGTCATAGGAACTATAATCAGCTCTTGGGATGCACCAATCAAACTATAGTTTAATAAAACCAGTAGATTTTTCTTTTCTTTTTGAAAATTTCAAGCAAACAGTTGACAAACAAGCCTACAAGTTTGGATATGCGGCCATATAGTAGATTTGTTGTACGGCCGCCATTAATACAAATTTTTTTTTTCAATTTTTTTATTATTAATTTTATTTTTTTTAACAATCCACCACTGTACAACGGTGAATTCGCTCTCTAAGCCTGCACTTGATTTCTCATGTTAAAGCAGCTTTGAGAAGCTAATTTTGATGTACGGTTGTTCAACTCCATGAGAATTATGTTGAAATATCTTTAGAAAAATGTTATAGATTGGTATTAATTTATTATTAGTTTAATTTATTGAGTTAATTAACTAATTAAGCTATCTATATTGACATAAACCAACAATAGATTAAATTTAAGTTAATTGTGGATAATCACTGATAGGTTAGATTATTTATAAATTCATTATATACAAACCTCAACCTGCAGCCTAAAATTTTTTAGTAATTATCTTACCATATTATCGACTAAAGGATAACTAGAGGATTTTATAAGCTAATTTATAATTTTTAATATCCAATTATAAAATTGAATGGTTGATGAAGTGAAGAGTTATTTTGAAATGAAATAAATATTTTATTTATTTAAAATTTCATGTTTTTTGATCATGTTAACTCCTCAATTCTAAAAATTCATCATAAAATTCTTCTTATAGCTATTTAAAAATCTCTCTCATTTTTTTTACAAAGTATATGAAAACATGAAAATTTGAGCAAGCAAGTTATAATCTTTACAACTTAATCTATATTTGCATTAAAAATCTTCTTTAGATAAGTTTTTTTTCTCATTAATGATTTATTTGTGTTCCTTATAATCTAGCAAACTTTTTCTTACCACAAATTGCTGCGGATTAATGGGCTGGATCTGAGCAGAAAGAGATCTGCAGAAGAAAAAGCTTTCTAGCTACTATTATCAACTTGGGCTTTTGTGGGAGGAAGTGTGAGGAAAATGGGAAAGGCTAAGTATCAAAGCACAAAACCCTCGGATATTGGTCAAATAGTGTCAAAACGCCTTTTTATTTTTTGTCCCTATAGTTTTACTCAATTTTTAATTTTGTCCATACTCTTTGAAAATGTATAATTGAATCCCTGTAAGTTTTTTTTTTCTAAAAAATGAAAATTAATTTAGCACATGTTAAACTTTTATCAATGTGACATTAAATTCTACTGACAGAACTAACCATATACTATGATGTCACTATAAATATGCATGATTTGAAAAAATATAACTGAATTAATTTGATATATTAGTTCCAATAATATTATTTAAAAAAAAGTGCGAGTCACAAAAAATAATTTTATTAATACTAGTACAAAAAATTAATTGTCACATGAGTATAGCATAACTGGCTAATATTTTTTTCGTATACTTTATGCCAATAAATAGAACTCATGTGATGCAGTTTGTACATTTAATGACTGGATGAGTTGATATGAATTGTGCATATTGAAAGATAAGTGATTAGACGGACCCAGGAACATGTATCATTTACATGTTCTTGACATATGTTTATTTTATCTTTGAAATTATAGTGCATAATTTGTCTTTCTTTTTTTTTCCTAAGGGTTCAAAATACTGAATAAAAAAGTTGTGACTTGCAAGTTGTGAAGCATTATGACAACATATTTATTTATTTATTTTTGGAAGTTGTAATTAATGCTATTTTATCATCAGTTTTGAAAAATAATTAAAAAAAGTAACAAATGCTTTAAATAAAAACAATAAAAATGAAAGCTATACTGTTCTTAAATATATTTTTGCCTGAATATTATTTTGTAGTGGCTGATTTATGTAATTACAAAATAAAATATTATTCTAATAACAGAATTAAATTTAATTATAACATGATACTATTCAATCAATGAAAATTTAAAATAGCTTGCTGGTAAATCAATGAACAATATGAAAAACTTAAATTATCATAACATGATACAAATTTAACTAAAGAAATAAATAATATATTCACAAAAGATGGAACAATTTGGCAAAATTTGTTGTGTTTGATTGATTTAGAGGAAATTCTCTAGTAATGAAAATGTTTGATTTATTTATAGGACATTTTTTTGTTCTAGTAACAAACTGTTTTTCCTGTTATCTTGTTATAATTAAATTTTATTATGTTATCAAAATAATATTTTACTTTTCAATTACATGAATTTGCTAACACAAAATATTATATTTTGGCATTATTATATTCAAGAACAGTATATCTTTTATTTTTAATTTTTCATTTAAATTATTTATAAGAATTTATTTATTTTTCAAATTTAAAAATAAAATAACTTGTTCTGCAAATTCTTGGCTTGAAAGAATCAAATCTCATAGGTTTTTTATTTTTTTTTTGTAATTATTATCAAGGGTATCAATCTCTCGACTTACGATTCGACCTAAATTGAGGGAGGTCATCTAGATAAATATTTTTCATTCCCATTCCACCATGGATTCAAACTCGAAAGGCGATGGTTAAGAGACACAAATTAATTTTATCTGTGCTAATTTGTGCTGGTACAACTCACAAGTTAAAGATATCAATAACATTCCCTTCCAATTAAATATAAACACCTGTCAAGAACATGTTAATAATAAATGTTATTGGCCCATTTGATCAGTTCTGCTTTTTCATCTTTGCAAGGTGTTCCCAATCATTTAATCTTATAACCGTCCACTCTATAATAATACGGCAAACCAATCTCTCTCTCTCGAGTTGTGATGATATACAATTTGGATTTTTTTTTTTCTTATATTACTTTTATATTAGAGAGATAGATATAGAGTGGATATATCTATTTTCATTTAAATATGTGAGACTCACTTAAATAATAAACATTACTTATTATGTATCTATTTGTCTTTAACATTATAGCAACATAAAGAAAATAGACATGAAAGAATCCAAATTCGACAATATGACAAAATTCCTTTTTCTCTGTAACATTTTTAAAGTCTAGGAACACAAAAGAAAAGAAAGGAAAGGAAAACCAATCTCTTGCTCTCTCTAAAGCTGTGAAAGAAAACCAATATTATAGAAATGGAAAGCAATCTATCAGTAATAGCCAAGAGTGTGTGGAGCATAGTAGCAGGAGAAACATCAAGAAGGGAAAAGATGAGGGTTAGAGAGGAATCCATGGACTGGGCCATGCTTCAGAACAGAGAAGAATGATAAAAACCAGAGAGTACAAGGCTAGGTCCAGAGAACACAAGCATGTTTTTTTTTCTATTCTGAAATTGAAATGTTGATTCAACAAAATGAACAAGTGATTATAATATGGTTGTTTCTGTTTGGTTTCATAGTGCATGGGGGATAGAGAAATTTCTTTAGTGAAAGTTAAGTGGGTAACAATAAAGTTGCATATTTTTGGTTCATCATATTATGTTTTGGGAGTGGCTGTTGCTGGTAGATTGCTTTCCATATTTATAGTATTGATTTTCTTCCACAGCTTTAGGGGGAGAATGGGATTTGGTTTTCCTTTCCTTTCATTTGTGTTCTGAGATTCAATAAATGTTAGAGAACAAAAGGAATTTTGCCATATCTTCACAACTTTAGGAAGAGAAAGAGATTGGTGAGCCGTGTCATCATAAGGTAGATGATGTTAACACAAGATTGGATCGCAGGGAGTAGCTTACAAACATGGAAAAGTTTACGGAGTGATTTGCAAAATAAAATAAATTATGGGGACTTATTTGAAAACAAGTGTAAACTATGAGGACCAAAAAGTGAATTTCCCCTCAAAAAATCATAGAACTCCAAGGACCCAATAATAAATTTTAAACTATAAGGAATGAGCGAAAAAATCAAGTAAATCTATAATTTTTTATAAGGCAACCCACGCCTAAAGAGAAGTGCATTGGGTATTTTTAAGTAAGTTATTTTATTGGCCAAAAACCCAAAAAAAAAAAAATTTAAGCTATTCACAAATCATTTTTCAAAACATTTATAATTGAGTTAATGCAAAAATCAGTTCCAAGCAAGAGATACTCTTACAATCTCTTCAGCAATTGTATACCTTATTATGGATGAAAGAAAATGTATCAAAATATATTATTATTTTATGCAAGATTTCAAACTAAAATTAGAACATCAGTCAAACAAACATAAATAGTACAGAAAAAGAGAAAGCAATTGCAAGATTTGTCCTGCCTTCAATTCAAGTCTACAACTATTCATCAAGTTTTCACTAATACTATGAGTTACATAAATACTTGGAGCCTCAACAATCTTTAAATCAATCTACACAAAGTTGTCTAGCAATTTGTAGCATTCTATATCCTAAAAGAACCAAATTAGGAAAAAAAAGCTTTGAATGGTATTATTTTAGAATATGCTAAAAACTCAAGAGCATATAGACTCTTTGATATTAAATCTAATATAATTGTCAAATCTAAAAATGTAAAATATTTTAAAAATAAGTTCATTAATAATTTTACATAAAAAAAATCATGAGCAATTACCTAGTGGAGAAAACAATGATACTTTTTCTTTTAGAGATACTATAATAATACCTTGAACTGAAATTAAACCAAGGAAATAGGACGAGAAAAAAAAATATTTAGACTATAATTTTATTATTTCTCAAGCTACAACATTGTTAGTTGAAGGCAGTAAAAATAGTATTATATGTTAAATACTGATTTTGTCAAATATAGAATAGGATTTCGAAACTTATAATAAAGATATAGCATAAAGGGATGCTAATTTTTTTTAGAAACTGATTAATGATTTATGGATTCCATATTATACTTGCCTCCGGGATCAAAATTTATCAGTTGTAAATGAGTATTTAAATGCAAATATCAGAGAGATAGTTTAATATAAAGCTAAGTTGGTAACTAAAGGTTTCAAACAAAAAAGAAGGGACTCATTATAAATTTTGATACATATGCAATTGTTACTACGATAACTTCCCCTAGGGTCTTATTAACTTAATTAGTTTTACTTAATAATTTGTTTGTACATTAAATGGATACTAAGATAATCATTTTAGATGATGAATTAGAAGCAATATATATAAAGCAACCTAAAGGTTTTATAGTTCTTGGAAGTAAAAAGAAAGTAAAGGAATTGTTTAGGCTTTTGTATGAAAAACAATAATAGGAATCATTTGACTCAATCATATTGCCTCATGGTTTTAAGCATAACAATGCTTTTTGAAATTTATATAGTATGATCTTATCATTTGCTTATAACGAATTAGCTTGTTAAATCAACCCAAAAAAGTTAAAAAAAATAAATTTTAAAAAAGTTGCATTAAATGCAATAATAAGTATCTTCCAAAATCTAAACAACTCCTTGAATTATATAAAATTTTAGAAACAAATTAACCTCAACCAACAATATAATTGATAATTTCCTCATATAATGAAATGAATATATATCTCTATGGGAATGGTCACTTAATCATATCTTAAGAGAGTGTAAAACCTTTGTATTTGATTAATATAAAACACATGAAATTAGTTATATCTTTTCACTGACTTCTACAATGAAAATATTAAATAACACATATCCTTCGCCGTAATTTTTTTCACTCTTTTGCTTAAAGCACTTTTCGTATTACACAAAAATTTGTCTTATTCATTCGCGATAACCAACTTCCCGTAATACCATAAAATTTTTTTTCTAAAGAAACTGACCTTTCATATAAAATGGGGGCATTTAATATTATCAGAGGGACGCCCCCCCAAAATTTTAATGGGACGTCCCCACCTTATTTTTCAAAATGTAATATTTTAATATTTATATTAGAAAATTTTATTCTAAAGTAAATATATGTAATAAAAAATTTTTAATTTTTTTAACTTCTCAATTCATTATTATTAAAAATAATTTTTAATAAAAATATTAAACTTCAAAATAAATGTTGACTCTACATGATTCCTTAATTTGTTTTTCTAAAATGCAATACAATATTTGGATTAAATATTTTTTCATGAAAAAATAAATAATTAAAATTTAAAATATTCAAAATTAAAATAATGCTATATTTCATACCAATATTTGAAAAAAAAAAAAAAACTAAAATGATAGGAGATGCCCTCCTATAGGAATTTTCAAAGTGGTTTATATTAAAAATTTATATGAATCCTTCTATATTTAAAATACTTGTAATTTTCATATTTTGAAAGAACGAATTTTCTCCCAACTGCATGCTGTTGCCTTCAATCAATCAGTGGAATCTCCATCATTAACATAAAGCTACTGAACCAATTCCATGAGATTGCAATCTCTGTCATATTAGCTATACTTCTTTTGGGGCTTCTGTCCTGCTTAAATTTGTGTTGTCCCTCATTTAATTTTTTTTTTTTTTTCTAAAACTTCCACTGTGGGACAAAAGAAATATAGCATTATTTTAATTTTGAATATTTTAAAATTTAATTATTTATCAAATTAATTATTTAAAAAGCCCTATAATTCTTTTTTCATGCAAAAAATATTTACTCCAAATATTGTATTGTATTTTAGTAAAAAAAAATTAAGGAATCATGTAGAGCCAACATTTATTTTGAAGTTTAATATTTTTATTAAAATTTATTTTTTAGTAACAATGAATTGAGTTAAAAATAATTTAAAATTTATGAATACATATATTTATTTTAGAATATATTTTAATTTAATAAATTTTATTTTAATATTATAATATTATTTTTAAAAAATAAAGGTAAAGACGTCCTCCATAAAAACTTTGGGGGGGCGTCCCCTTATAAGATTAAATGGGGTTGTACAACCCCTCATTTAATAGATGTACAAGGAGGATGTCCTGGAAAGTGAGTTTTTTTTATCAAAAATTAATTATGTGGTGTTGAGGAAGTTAGTTATCGCAGATAAATATGACATGTTTTGTGAAATTTGAAAATTGTTTCAAGCATATGGGTGAAAAAAATTGCAAAGAATGCCACTGAAAAAACCAAGTTAGTCATAACTTAAAAACTCTCATATGCTTACATTTTTTAAATTAAAAAGAAAAAATAAAAAAAAAAGAAAACTTTCAATTCCATTCATATGAAATAGATGACCTACAATAGCTACTAAAAAAATATTTTTTTATCTCTCCCTCTTTGAAATACCTTAAATGGTCTCTCATTTATCTAAAGATATCATAAATGATCCTTCAAAGTACTAAATTTAGTTATTTTACCAAACTTTAAATCTTAAATTTAAGAAATTAAATTTATTATTTTTCTTAAAAATAAGAGACTAAATATGATATTTTCTAGAGACCTTTTGGAACATTACAATAAATGAATAACTAAAATAGTATTTTACTTATAATTATCATTAGATAAAAATTTAATAGTTCAAAATTTTGTTGATAATTACATAGGGTTATATTTTACTATCAATAACTTTGGACCATTAGATTTTTATTTTATGATTTTAAATAAATATTGCATAAACTGAAAAAAAAAAGATAAAAAAAAAACCTATCGCTCTAGCGGACTCGGATTGGCATTCATTCTCGAACCTAAAATTTTGATTGTGAATTTTCCAAATATAGCGAAGGAGACTTTTGAACCCAACTAAAATGTTATATTCTTCTTTTGAACATTGAAATGACATTGTGATTTGGAGAAAAGTAAATAATTGGTTTCTCATCCTTGTACTTTGTTATAATTTAATATTTCGTAAATTAATTGTGATTAATTAATTTTTTATAAATTTAAATTTATATAAAATTAATTTTTTTAAAATTTAAATTTATACAAAATTAATCTATCTATTTTTATTAATGAAAAACTAATTTTTTATAAAATAATTTTTTAAAAAAAATTAATTTATCATAATTATTTGTAAAAAATTAAATTATTACAAAGTATAAAAATAAAGAATTAATTTATACTCCTGTCTGGTGAATTTATATGACGACAAACAACTGGATAAATGGAACAATTTCAGAAAACTGAAATGCGTCGAAAGAAAAATTAAAAGTAAAAGTAAAATTTTATTTTTTTAAAAAAATAAAATATATTATTTTTTATATACTTACAATTTTGACTATACTTATAATATAGAGATATAATTATAATAATATTAATTTAAAAAATAATAATATTATAATTATATCTTTATATTTTAACTGAATGCATGGGTACATTTAAAATTTTATCAAAATTAAAAACATATTAATACTTTAAAGTTTTTTTTAATACAAAATGATACTTTATTGGAGAAGGAAAAGTGATTGGACTGTAGTGTAAAATTGTGGAAAAGACGCTAAGATATTAAAAGCAATTCAACTCTTCTTTTTTAACTCTAAGGGGATATTATTATGTATAAAAAAATTTAAAATATTAATATATATTTATTTTTAAAATATTTAATATCTATTTTTTAAAAAGAATTTTTTTATGAGATATTTTGAATCGTTAGATGACATTTAATGATGCGAATTTTGTAACGGAGAAAACATGATCTATTTCAATTAAAAAACACTTTCAAAAAGTATAAATATCTCATATTGTTTATTTTATAAATAAATGCAATTATTTACTTATTTAATATTTGTATCTTTAACATAGAGAATGATTTTAAAATTTTAAAATATTACTTAGTTTAAACAAAAATTAATAGAATGCTACTTTCTGCACAAGATTTTTTTTCTTTTAAAAGTATCCCCACACTTTTGTTCACATAGAAGACTAATTTTATTCTTGGTCCCAATAGACTAATAGACTATTTTTATTCGGAGCTCTTGCTCCTATTCATAAACAATTTTTAGCATGCCAAAACTTATTGCAAAAATTTAAATTTTTATTTTAATTTCAAAATTTATATTATTGTCGTAATATAATTAAAAGATTACATACTTGTTATATTTAAATTAAAGAATAACATAATAAAAGTATAAAAATTACATATAAAATTTTGCCTGCACCACAAGCAAATCACTACATTCTTCACCCACATTTATAGGAAAGCCAATCATGGAATTGTTGTTATACATAAACACAAGGACGATGAGAGGATTACCTATAGTAATAATGCAAATTCTCTCATAAAAAGGTGGTTTGAATACATTAAATTAAAAAAATATAAAAATATATGAACCATTAAATTAAAATCTAATCATTTAAATTTGTACTATTTACATTAGTATAGATAATCGTGGTTGTTAGTCAAATTTTTCATACTAATTAGCTAGTAGGATGCAATATTTTTTTAATTTGTTTTTTCTATACTCAATGTTACATCTTACTTTATAATATATATTTTTATTAAGATTCGAGTTCGAAACTATTTGGATGAATATGAAGAGTCCTACCACTATACTATTCTTATTGTGCACTTTTAATTTGATTCTTTTTTTATACTCAATGTTACATCTTATTTTATAATATATATTTTTATTAGAATTCGAGTCTGAGATTATTAAGATGAATATAAAGAATTATACTACTATACTATTCTTGTTATGTTCTTCTAATTTTATTTTTTTAATACTCAGTGTTACATCTTACTTTATGATATATATTATTATTAGGATTCGAGTCCCAATAGTATTCTTGCTATCACTCTATTATTTTATGATTTTAAATAAATATTGCATAAACTGAACAAAAAAAAGATAAAAAAAAAACCTATCACTCTAGCGGACTCGGATTGGCATTCCTACTCGAACCTATAATTTTGATTGTGAATTTTCCAAATATAGCTAAGGAGACTTTTGAACCCAACTAAAATGTTATATTCTTCTTTTGAACACTGAAATGACATTGTGATTTGGAGAAAAGTAAATAATTAGTCCCTCATTTTTGTACTTTGTTATAATTTAATATTTCACAAATTAATTGTGATTAATTAACTCTTTATAAATTTAAATTTATACAAAATTAATTTTATAAAAATTTAAATTTGTACAAAATTAATCTCTCTATTTTTATTAATAAAGAATTAATTTTGTATAAAATAATTTTAAAAAAAATTGATTTATCATAATTATTTGTGAAAAATTAAATTATTACAAAATATGAAAATAAAGAATTAATTTGATACTCCTGTCCGGTGAATTTATATGACCACAAACAATTGGATAAATGAAACAATTTCAGAAAACTGAAAGCAACAGACAGGCAACTGTTTTCTTCCATTGCTACCAAATGCGTCGATAGAAAAATTAAAAGCAAAAGTAAAATTTTATTTTAAAAAAAAATAAAATATGTTATTTTTTATAAACTCGTAATTTTGAGTGTAGTTATAATGAAGAGATATAATTATAATAATATTAATTTAAAAAATAATAATATTATAATTATATTTTTATATTTTAACTGAATGCGTTGGTACACTCAAAATTATGAGTGCACTAAAAATTTTATCAAAATTAAAAACATATTAATACTTTAGAGTTTTTTTTTCGTTTATACAAAATGATATTTTATTGGAGAAGGAAAAAAGATTGGACTGTAGTGTAAAATTGTGGAAAAGACGCTAAGATATTAAAAGCAATTCAACTCTTCTTTTTTTTACTCTAAGAGGATATTATTATGTATATAAAAATTTAAAATATTAATATATATTAATTTTTAAAATATTTAATTTTTAGTTTTTAAAAAGAATTTGTTTATGAGATATTTTGAATCGTTAGATGACATTTAATGATGCGAATTTTGTAACGGAGAAAACATGATCTATTTCAATTAAAAAAACACTTTCAAAAAGTATAAATATCTCATATTGTTTATTTTATAAATAAATGCAATTATTTACTTATTTAATATTTGTATCTTTAACATATAGAATGATTTTAAAATTTTAAAATATTACTTAGTTTAAACAAAAATTAATAGAATGCTACTTTCTACACAAGATTTTTTTTCTTTTAAAAGTATCCCCACACTTTTGTTCACATAGAAGACTAATTTTATTCTTGGTCCCAATAGACTAATAGACTATTTTTATTCGGAGCTCTTGCTCCTATTCATAAACAATTTTTAGCATGCCAAAACTTATTGCAAAAATTTAAATTTTTATTTTAATTTCAAAATTTATATTATTGTCGTAATATAATTAAAAAATTACATACTTGTTATATTTAAATAAAAAAATATCATAATAAAAGTATAAAAATTACATATAAAATTTTGCCTGCACCACAAGCAAATCACCACATTCTTCACCCACATTTATAGGAAAGCCAATCATGGAATTGTTGTTATACATAAACACAAGGACGATGACAGGATTACCTATAGTAATAATGCAAATTCTCTCATAAAAAAGGTGGTTTGCATAAATTAAATTTAAAAAATATAAAAATATATGAACCATTAAATTAATATCTTATCATTTACATTTTTACTATTTACATTACTTAGATAATCACGTTTGTTAGTCAAATTTTTCATACTAATTAGCTAGTAGGATGCAATAGTTTCTAATTTGTTTTTTTTTTTATAATCAATGTTACTTCTTACTTTATAACATATATTTTTATTAAGATTCGAGTTAGAGACTATTTAGATGAATGCGAAGAGTCTTACCATTATATTATTCTTGTTATGGTCTTCTAATTTGATTTTTTTAATACTTAATGTTATATCTTACTTTATAATATATATTCTTATTAGGATTTAAATTTAAGATTATTCAGATGAATATGAGAAATTCTACTACTGTACTATTCTTATTATGCTCTTCTAATTTCACTTTTTTTATATTCAATGTTACATATTACTTTATAATATATATTCTTATTAAGATTCGATCCCGAATAATATTCTTGCTACCACTGTATTATTTTTACTATGCTCTTTTAATTTAATTATCTTTATCTTATTTTCCGTTTATTTTAAATTTAAAAAAAAAAATTTACCTAAGGATAGAGTGGCAGAAGCTGTTGCCTCCATTCCCTATAAATGTAACTGTTGATCATACCAAAACGAACGAGAAATCTGAGTAATTCAACATCTGAGTTCACTCAATCCTAAAATTCTACAGCCAAAAATCTGAGTAACAAACTGAAACAGCCATTTTCGGAGATGGAGAGAAAGGAACTCAGTGCAGTCTCTTGGAGCATGGAGAGTAGAAGAGTTAGGTTTTACAAAAATGAACATCCAGAGAGTCGATATTCAAGTTGCTTTTTTATTTTTTTAAGGAATATAATATATGCTTCTCACCCAGATTTTATCGCTCGTACATGTTTTCGTTTAATTGGACTAAATCACAAACGATTCTATCTGTCATTGCAAGTAGTTCATAAGGTCTAAATGCTAGTTTCAACCAACTATAAAACTTCCAAGTGTATCCTGGAGTCGCCCAAAAGTCTCCTCAACCAGCACATTCCTAATTGTTTAGCTTTAGCTATCCCTGCGAGCTTGGATATATACACAAACGAGTTCAGTTCATATACTACACAGCATATATGTTATACAGTTTTTTATTACATAGAATTTTTTTTAACGTGAACAAGGGTTGTCCAGCTTCAACGCTATACAGTGATCCACTTCATACACAAAAACAAACAAATGAATTATGATAATCCAATCACCATATTATAATCCAGTGAGTGTATTTTAATAGAAGAAAAAAATTTATCTATCATTTTTATACTTTGAAATCAATTTGATCTTTTAAAATTATACAGTGTTAAAATAATCTAAGGTCCGTCGGTTAATTTTAAATAATCTAGACTTCCTAGTTCTACTAATTTGGAAGCTAGGTGTTTTTCAATGTATCCGTGCTTTTATATGGCTTGTTGCTAATGAAGCTCTTCTTATCAATAGTATTCGCCATCGTCGATCTTTGGTCACATCTCCTAATTGTTCACTTTGTGTTTTTGATAGTGAAACAATGATCTATGCTATTTGTGATTATAATATCGCTAGTTTGGTGTGAAAGAATATTGTGCCTAGTTCTCATCATGTGGTTTTTTTTCAAGGAGACCTCATCCTGGGAGCTGAATTTAAATATAAATAAGGGAGCTTATTTTTTTAATGGGATGAGTTAATCCCATGCTTTTTCGACTATTTGTGCTAAATTTTGGCACATAAGAAATAAAAGAAATTTTTAAAAAATTAACATTGAGTCAACTAATTTCTTAATATATATAATTGTTTTGGTCCAAGATTATCACAATGTCTTTTCTCTTCTCCAACTAACTAAAAGTACCATCAAAGATTTTTTTACTCATCTATTAAATTCCTCTTCTTGATCACGTCATCACATTTAATATTGATAATTCTATTTATGATCAAGGATCCGCGACTTGTGGTGGTTTGCTAAAAAACATCAAAGGCAATTTATAAAGGGTTTTAGTGTCAATCTTTTAAACTGTATAATTACTAATGCTGAACTTTAAGACTTACTTTATGGATTCAAAATTTGTTTTGAAGTTGGCTATAAATCTATTTTTGTGAAATTTGATTTATTAATAGTAGTTCGAATGATCCATAATTCGCAGAAAATTTTACATGAAAATTTTTACCTGAATCATGCTATAAGACATTAGTTAAATTTGAACTAATTTGTCTAAATTTCTCATATTTTTTGTCAAGGCAACTTTGCTGCTAATATATTTTTCAAATATGTTCATAATTAATTTCCTTCTTTCAAATGTTTTTATACTATTTTTAATTTTACTTCCCTAGTTATAGTTCCTTTTATTTATTAAGCATTTTGCCACATTTTTCATACAAAAAAAACTGAAATGGACAGAATGAAATGTCATGATCCAAAATCATGTTTTGAACAATAAAATGGAATGAAACCAAATGTTGCTAAAAAGACCACAATACTCCAAAAAAAGAAAACCAATCAGACTTGTGGGTAAAAAAAGGAACAGAATGGGAACAGAGGAGTGAAAAATCCATGGTAGGAAGATGAAAGAACCATGGACGAAGGAGAGAAGAAGGTTTCACGGGGGGAGAGAAGCTTCGAAGGTGGGAAGAAAAAGGAACTGTAGGCCGAGGAGAGATGAAACTTCCATGGTGGTGGAGAAGAAGAGCATCGATCCACCTACACTGGAGGCCGAACATCTCCGCAGGCGATCGATCTCTTTCAATGGCCGAAATTGAAGTTGGAGAACTAGGAAGCACTGTTTGATGTTTCAATTTAGAGAACATCGCTCACCATGGCTGATGTTCGGCGGTGGGGGATCTCCTCAGGCGACGATCTTCGACAACATTCTCCAACATCGTTCTCCAGCGATGCTCTCTGATGATGTTCTCAGGCAACGTTCTTCTTCTGTCCATGCGGTGAGGAATGTGGGCTAATGAGAGGGTAAGTTTGACATAGAGATAGCTTTCGCAAAATTCCTAGCCTTTCCATCCAAGTTTTGATGGAACGTTATAGAATCTTCACTCTCATGACAATGGCTTTGATACCTACCAGACACACCTGGCACTTCGCACTCCCTCCTCTCCATTCTCCCACTTTCCCTTCCTCATATGCAAGAAAAAACTTTTATTTTTTAAGCAATATCATTTTTAAATGACTATTTTTAATCTTTTCTAATTTTTGACGATCAAAATTGAACTCAAATTAAAAAAATGAGAATCCCAAATTGCTGCTTCTTTTTTTCTCAATTATTTGCTCCATGAGTAAAAGGTGAATATCGTCTATTTCTTTAGAAGTAATGAAAGTGCACAATTTACATTAACTCCGTTTGGAGGTGAAAAAGTAAATTGAATAATTTTCATTCCTATTATTTCTTTCTCCTCATCATTTTCTTCTCTTCTTCATTTTGTTCCCAAACACAGCTTACCAGAAACAAAATATAAGGCACAAATAAATCATTTGCCTCATAAATCATTTTTAAGAGGCACTGTGCAGTAACAAGATTAATATAACAAAGAACAGCCTTCAGCATTCTCAAATTGATGTCGCCTACTATGATGTAATTTCTGTGCCTTTCTTTTCCTATATCTACATTTGGTAGTCTCCTCATTATACAATCAGAAATAAGCAAGGAGTTTATGCACTGCCATCTTGAAACTCCTCAGGAGGGCCATGGTCAGAGACGGATGAAGAGGAAGCAATTTGCTTGCCTTTGCTACTTGATGATTTGCCCTCATTTACACTTCCCTCAACCTTTGTCTTCTGCAGAAGCTGGAGCTGATTTTGCAGAATCTATTTTAATATCACCAAAAATGAAAGAGTTATTATGACACTGCGAGGAATTTCAATCAAGAATTATGCAATGCAATCTGTATCAAATCAAACATTTTAAATGCGCAGAGACAGACTATACACACTCGAGGTATAAATGCAATACATCCTAGCTAAACCTTCAACAAGGATAAAGATAGCACTATGCGAAGTGGTGATGCCAGCTTCATCAATGTCTATAGTAAGGAAGATGACAAAAAACCTCTATGCTCTCACATGGACATTACATCAGTTTCTTCTAAGCCCTTTTCAGTTTTCACAAACCCAGAAAACATTAATGTGGACATACGATGCATAGTAGTTCAGCACACCAGACTCAAAAATCCTGGAATGCTATGCTATATACCAATTTTGGGTGTGCTTGTGATACGACACATGCTTATAGAAAACTGATAGTTAGGAAGAACTTATAAGATCAGTAATTTCCCCTACTCGAGAGACAGCATTGAGATCAGACAGAGAGAAAAAATATTCATTTGCTGGTCAATATAGTCACCAATCTTGACCACTTTACAAAGTATACCAAGATGACATGTACCAGTTATTAGTGGGGAGAGCACTGATGAGCAAGTTACTTTCAAAGTTCAGTGCATCCGTACCTCAATCTGGTGTTGAAGTTTTCTCTGAGCTTCCTGCAGAGAGCCTGGCATATTTGGATCAAATCCCTCTCCATAATTCACATTGGCTACATTTGTTGGGGAAGGAGGAAAAAGAAACGGTCCCATTGGAAGAAAGGAAACATTCACTGGTCCACCAGGGATGATAAACGGTCTTTGTGTTTGTTCATTCGAAGCATGTTCTAGATTAAGCTCAGTATTAGTAGATTCAGCCATAGGTCTTTGGACAGGAGGATAAACAGTGTATCCAGGCGAGCTGCAAGTTTGAGAAAAAACCCTGTTAAGTATTCTTAACAGACTGGAGATATAATTAGTTTTAGAGTGCACTTGATTACAAATAAGAGTTGGAACTTTAAATGCGCTGTTGCTTCATTAACCAACCATTCATCTAACGCTCTGTTTGAGAATGATAACATTTTTTATACTAGTGCTTTTTGACAGCAAAACCAGCGAATTTGTGTCTACTAAACTTGTTACAACATGCGACATCTGGTGCATTTGAGCATTTCAAAAGCAATAATTTTGCAACATTCACAGAATGGCAGCTTTTAGAAACCACAATATTCCCAAATGGGACATAAGTGAGCTGGCAAACTAAGAGGAAAAAAAAAATGTCAGAAAATTTAGCTAAGTTCAGGGTAACAGAATCTAAAAGGATTCAGATCTGGCAATAAAAGTTCAGCAAATGATAGTTGCACCAGATGAAGTCAGGAATACTGAACCATATCACTATACCAAACTAGTAGAGTTCGTTATTCTAAGATTCTATATTTCACAAAACCAAAATGACTCCGAAATGTTATTGAAACAGATATGAATACAAATACAGCAGTTATAAGAAAGTTTTAGTTTTGAGAGATAAGAAGACTAGAAATTATATCGCTGATGCTTTTAACCTTCGTATCCACATAAATTTGTTATCCTTAAAGAGTAAAATCTAACCAGCTTCTGCTCATGCTTTTGCAGGTGGAGCATGGTAAAAGGATTTCAAAATATTTCCAAACTGACAGTCATTGTATTAATATTTAGAAATCAGTTTTCAGACTACTCAAAAATACTAGATTGTGTTAAGCTCTAGGAATTACTAGTACACTTTAAGAATGAATCAGGTTTCATATGTAAGATCTAAAAGAACAGCTTTGAAAAATTGGACCTTCGTCCATTCAACAAATAGCTCCATACCATCTCTACAAACATATAAGACCCTTGCCTCAGTTTGCAACAACTTTACACAAAAAGTAGATTAATAATAAATAGAACCAAAGCTAAAGCTGCTTCCTATTAATTGAGAGATAAAAAGGAAAAGAATACTTATAATCTCAAGCAAAATAATCAATGAAACTAAGCATTTACCTGCAGTGAGACATATACTCTTACTTAAATTATTCAGGTTCTAAATTAAATTATTCAAGTGGAACTGATTCACCCTTCCATTTCTTTCTTTTTCTTCTCTCATGATGCGCTTTAGAACCTAGTGGATTTATAGACAGAGGAAGACACCTCCTATAGTATGAGCCATTATTTTTAAGCAATAGAAAGTACCAAAACTATATAAAATTTTAATTTTTAGATTAGTACAGCAGCATCTGCTAAAACAATTTAAACATATAATAACCCTAGTAGTCATTCTGTTTTCAGTTAAATCCATTGTTTCTGCACCTGTCTGTATAAGAAGATTAATATATATCAATAGCAAGCAAGCTGCAGAGCAGGCCACCGATATTTTAAGGAGTCACAGAGAAAAAGAGATAATGTCATACCATACTGAAGAGGTTGCTGAGGGGTACACATAAGACTTCTCATATATTGAAGCAGCTGCAGCTGCAGCTTGGAGTCTTGCTTGATGCCGACTCAAATTATCAGTTGCCACCCCACTGCCAACTTCAGCTTGAGCTGTGCTTCCAGTACCCGTTTCTGTTCCTGTTCCTGTTCCAGGTTATGATCCACAGTTATCAAGTTCAGCATTATGCAAGGCTATAATGTTTACCTTATTCATATTACCTTATAAATATTTCAACAGGTGAATAGTGTTAAACTTAGGACATCATTATAACCAAAAAGTTAGAGAGAACATGGTTTCAAAGTTGACAAAAATATTTCAAAATACACACCACACCTTTTTATGACTTCCCATGTAATATAAAAGAAAATGAAATAGAACCTTCCTTGAGTCTTTTAAAAAAGAGTTTGTAGTTAAAAAAAATATTTCAAAATAGATGTGCGCTAGAAAGGTCAATACTTGTTTGAAAGGGCATATCTCCAGAGGACTTGTTTGCCAATATCATACCATATCACCTTCATCTTTTCAATTTTGCATTTTTGTTGCCAAAGATATTGTTTCCTTGTAAATAGTATCAGTTCAATTATGGCACATTGCACACTACTAATATGTTTATGAACACTGTTCTCCCTATATTATTTGTTTTTCATATGATTACCCTGTCGATCTGACTGTGATCCGTGCTGCCCTCCAGCAGCAGCTGTCCCATTTTCTGGTGGTACAACCAAGGCTCTGCAGGTAGGGCAAGTATGCTGCCGCTCCAACCATGACCGGAGGCAATGCACATGAAAAAGATGTCCACATATCAGTTTCTTGGCTGTAGTCATCTCTTCACGACAGATAATACAGGTGGCATCACTTCTGCATACCCATTTTAAAAATTAATACTATTGCATATGCTTATATACCAAAATAAAAAGCATACATTATATGTTATGTTGAGTACTCACGCATTAAGCTCTTCAGGGGTTGCATCTGGAAACCGATCATTCATATTTGAAGTGATCTTACGATAGCGTATGTAATCAGCAACACGAACTTTGAAGTTCCTAAATGTCTCATACAGCTCCCGTATTAAGTGCAATGGAACACCATAGTTTCTATCAAAAACAACTTAAAGTTAGCACGTAAAAATAATAACCTGTCAATACTAAGCATGCAGTCAAATAAAAAAAAGGCATAGGGAACACATAAACCAAAAGCTTCAATTGCTACTTGAAAACAAGATTAATTACAGAAAGAAGCAAAAAGTGAAAAAGAAGTAGGTGACCCAAGTCTAATCACATTGACTATCTTTTAACAGATGTTAAAGCAGTAGGACAAAAGCCCAGTACCATGTGAAACAGCACAAGAAAATGTTCAACTATTATTTTAATCAGCCAACCAATTTAGAAGGACCTAAAGGCAACTTTGCATGGTCATTAGTCAAAGCAGCTGAACAGTAAATGAGATATACCAGTTACTTGAGGGCGGAGCACTAATAAGGAAGTTACTAATAAAGAAAAAGATCAGTGCAATTGTACCCTCTATGCTATTTTAAAGGATTCATCTCTAATACACTAAATCATACATGTTTCTCTCAGCCATTAACTTTCAAATAATATTTTAGGGAGGACCTAAAATCTGATATTTTTGCTGCCGAGAAATTCCAGCAGGCAGTTTGTCAAAATCCAGCCTTCCAACTTTATGAACCAAAATACATGTGTTTTAACATTCAATTCCAACCTTAAAATTTAAGAGAGAGAGAGAGAGAAAGAGAGTGACTTCTTTAGTGCATATGCCAGTCTAATCCAAGAAGGCTACCATGCACATGCAAAAGAAGAGTTGACTGATCACTTACATGAAAATTACAAGGAAGAAGCACATATACATAGACAAGTGAAGCAAATCCTTAATGAGTTCCAGGTAAAATGTGAAGACTGGCTTCCTTTCCCATTGCCCGTCCATAAGCAAATCGCCGACATAGAAAAGATATTTTACAAAAATTGACACTGTTGTTGTTGCCAGTATCATGTACCTAAAAATAGAAACAGATATTGTGTCAAAGGAAACTGCCGAGGATAAATAATTTTGGCACTTCATCAAAAGAAAATTCAAAGCAAAATTTACATAAAGGGAAGCATTTTTTAATTCAAATTAACCATTGAGCAACTGGCAACTAATTTAGGAAGAAGATGAAGAAGAAGGCTTACTCAAAAGCAAAGAAGAGAGAAACCGAAGCCTGCCATGATTGTATCAAATGCTTCATAGAACTATATAAAAAGAGTCCGTCCAGAAGAAGGAGGAAACCCATAAAAGATACAATTCGAATGTGAGACAACAAGGGTGCTGAAGGAGTGGTCTCAATATATTCAACTCTTTTCTGAGCCAACCAAAGCAAAGCTTTAATCAACAACAGTGCTGTAACCATAGCAAGAAATGTAACAGAGAAGTCCTGCCTAAAAATGGTGATTGCAAAGAGAATTTCCATAACCTCCCTCCATGATTGCTCATTAAGCCTCTCAACCTCTGCCTCTCGGAGTGTGCCAAGGAATACCTTCTTGGTCAATTGCCATAAAAGGCACATAATGACCAGACCCATGTTGAGAAGAAGTACCAAACTGATCTTGGAAGTTGACAGAAACACCATTGCTGGATAAAACTGACCTCTGCTGTTGAATGCATGATATGTAACAGCAAGAGTTGCAATCAAACTAAGCCCCGCATATGTCTGTAGCCTCATCATTTTTCTCTACACAGTGACACAATCATTCAATCAACGTCTGGAAACCCACATACAAAACAAGTCCAAACTCACTATAAATCTATTATCTTTCTTGTATGCGTATTTAGGAATAGCATAAATGTTACAGGTCAAAAAAGAAAAACGAATAGCATAAATGTTGCATTATCGACAGTTGCTAACTCCCAACAAAAAAGCATGAAAATACGAAATAAATATAATCGATCCTCTTTTCTTCCTTATGTATCCCAATGTCATTGGTAGTCACGCAACCAAAAAAATCCAGATACTGGTAAGTCAAAAGCGCCAAATGGATTTAAAAAGAATAATGATGATGCCATAGGAACGGTACAATATATTGAACTATGCATTCAATAGTCTGCTTCAAAAACTCCAGAGCAACAAACCAAACAAGAAAGAAAACAAAACTTGCAATCTGAATATTTAAGAGAAAGCAAGATATTAGATCAGTATACGAGACCCAACTGAACAAAACCTCAAATCAAACGACCAGTTTTCTGCAAATGAATCCCCGAGAAGATGAACCCTAAAATACGAATCAGATCAACGTGCAAAATCTAAAGCTACAATAATTGATGAAATAACTAGAAAAAACCTAAATTCCTTGCTTCGAAACAACCAGCACCTAACAATTCTTGGAATAATGAAACCAACGTCGGCTACCAGCAACTTCGGCAGCTCGTGTTCTGTCTCTCGCTCTCGTGAATTTTTATTTTTAATAAACTCATAAAAAATGATGATGTATGTTTATCCAATGAGATTATGCCACGTTCGCAGTTGTTTCAATTTGGCTTTCGCTCGTTGGAAAGGTCCGCAACCCCGAGTTCCGCCGATGACCGAGAAGAGTAGACCGATTACGTCATTTTATTAATTGAGAGCCGACCAAAGCAAGAAAATTAATGGAAATTTTTCAGTTTGTTACCATAAAATTGTAATTAATTAAAATTAAGAATCTTATATTTTATAATTATATCAAAAGATTTAGAATTGATTTATAATTTTTTTTTAATTGTCAAAAATATCTCTATCCTTCATAATTTTAATAAGTACTATCTAAATCATGAATTGTCAATAAGTTTGAATTTCTTCTCTTTATGTCTTCTCTTGAAGCTTAACCACTCTGACCATAAACACACTTTAAGAATATTTCATATTTTCATAAGTCATACAACTTTTTTGGATAAACTTATTCTATCACATTATGTTTGGTTGGAGGAAAATGCTCATGGGAGAAGGAGAGGGAACCTATCAACCATGTTTGGTTGCTTTTATGGCATAGGAATCCCTATACCTCGGTAGAGCGCTTTTCCTCGAGCATGGTTGATGTGCTTCCCTTTAAATATGATGGGAAAGATTTTGGCTTCCAAGGACAGTAACTTTTGTTACCTAAAATATCCTTGCCTGTATAACAGTCACGTTGCTAAATAAAAAGAAAAGGCAGGCTTCATATGACGCACACCCACTTTCTTATACTGGGCATAATTGCAATTGGCTCTGTGTAGGAAAGAAAGCAAAAACAAGTAGTGGTGGATAACATCTTCCAGGCTAGTACAAATACCATGAGATCGTTGCATATTTTGTGCTGCATACAAACCTATAATGATCTGGTGTGGACTGTGTTTGTTCGGGTTCGAATTGTCCCATTGTTGTGTGTGTGTGCTAGATCAGTTGCCTCCTATATCATGGATATTTGTATGGTTTTGCTACCTTCTTATGGTAATTTTTTGTTCATTATTGTGCTTAAATACGTGACTGATGGGTAATAGGATCTAGTTTATGCTCTTGTAGCATCTACATGTCAATGTTAATAAATGTTTACAAAAACATTGACAACGACTTGTTAATGTTGACCCTAGTTCCTTTTTTCTTATTAATTGTTCTTAAGATTCTATGTTATAAGTTTTGATGATAATAAATATGTAACAAATAACAAATATAATATTAATGTGTGTTTAATTGATAGGTTATTAACTTGTAATACTTTATACTTGAATCATCCTTTATGTAAGATATGCTCGCCCATATCATATCCAATAAGCTTGAATGTAATATGTAATCTAAAATGGATATATGATCATAAGAATCTTATATGCATGATAAAAATGATTTGTGCTAATTGCTATGCAATAGTGGCTAATGGAGCTTTTGTAAGCCATTAGTTAACTAATGAAACCCATTAGTCAACTGATAGAGCTTCTGTAAGCCATTGGTCGACTAATGGAACCCGTTGGTCGACCGATAAAGCACAAAATGCTCAAAATTTAAATTTTTAGAGTAACAATCAACTGATGGATTTGACAACCGACTGTGTAGTATAGAATAGCAAAAATCAACTTTTCAAATGACTATTTTACATGTCTAACAACTATTTTTCATAAAGCCTTATATATATATGAACCTCCAAACATGTTTTTTATAAGAATCAAGTGCTATAATGTAATTTTAAACTTGTTTTAATATATTTGAGAGAGAAACAATTATCATTAAGCTAAAACTTGTTTAATCTATATCATTTGAATTATTGAGCTTTATTTTGTATATCTACTCATTGACAGAGTCCCTTGGGCAATATTATTCTTCTGCAATTTTTGTAAGACAAAGGTGGTGTATTCCTTTGGAGAGAAAACAAGAGTGTGAGGTGTTATTTGATTCTAGAGTGAGAAACAACTCTAGGTTGAGTTGGATGTTGTAAAGGCTCATGAACATTGTTGTCAAAATTGCGATTCAACTCATTAAAATTGTTGATTTTATGATGTTAGATAAGGATTATAAGTTAAATTGGATGAAGAATCATAATCAATGCAAACTCAATCAGAATCGATATTGAATCGTGTAAAATCATAGAATCGGTAGAATTGGACGATTTTAACATTTTCAGCCCAAAATGATGCATCCTAATTTTTTTTTTCTTGACATAGATTCTAGGAAGGTCAGCCTAATAAACATATTAGCCTTGGGAAAACCCCCTAAATTTAAATAAAAAAACTTTGCAACTATTTTTTTTTCAAGTGATGATAACGTTAAAGCAAGGAGGAAAAATACTATTATATTATGGATTATAGACTTTGGATTATGGAGTTTATTAAAAATTATATGTTGATAAAATGAGAAACATGCAATATATAAAATATATAAATAAAATAAATATATAATATGAAATATATATATATATATATATATATAAAATATTAAATAGTTATGCATGAAATGTTATATGATTTTGTGATATAGTTTTGTTCAATAGCTATTTAATAACAAGTTTAGGTAAACTCTTATGATTTTACGATACGATTTTACGTTATAATTTCACCCCTTCCTTTTTTATTCTATTTAAAATCGTGATTTTAACAACATTGCTCACGAGCGCCCAATTAAAATTGTGGAATTAATGGAGAAATCTCAAGTGGAAACTTAGGGACTTGATGCAGGCTTGGATTAGAGCTAAACCTGAATAAATCTTAGAGTTTTTCTTTTCTATCCCTTTACTCTTTACATTTTGAGTTGCTTAATTGATGCTCAGTTTTTATTTTAATATTTTGCATGAAGTATTGAGATTTCTTGCTGGATGCATTCTTTTATATTTACTTCAACTAATCCAAATGTTAAAGTGATTGTATGGTTATTCTAGTTTACATGAAAATAAGCTTTTGAATCAAATGTAATTACAAATTGTTAAGTGCTCTGTTTTTTATAAGAAATTTTGTTATTTTCATACTCCAAACATTATCATAAAATCTTTCTTTGATTGATATAATTGTTGTTTTGCTTTATACTCTTCATAGTGTTCTTCATAACAAGTATTTTGCAAAGGAATTTTGAAAATAACCGAAATTATTGTAAACACCTAATTCACCCCCTCTTGGGTATTAGTTACCTTGTCTAATAGTTAGTATATGATTCTTCTACATCATGTTTTCCAGTGAATGGTTTGTGTATTTTATTATAACAATGGGACTTTAAATTGGGTTTTCTTGATTGTACCATCCTTTTAAGTTAATATATGAATGTTGCCTCTCATGATGCAATGATTTACAGGAGCAACCTTTCCTCTTTATTGTTTCCATCTCCATTAACCAAAGAAGACATAAGTGTTAAAGTCACCAAAATTTTCAACTATGCAAAATGTGGAATGAATCTCGTAGATCAATTTTAAGTTTCAATTTGTTGACAATGTCCTCAAGTTTTTTTTTTTTTAAACTAAGGTGCGTATGTAAGTTTTTTTTTATTTCCATCTAATCTTGATGATAAAATAATCAAAGTAGTCATAGTTTATTAGATCTTGGGAACTCATAAATTTTTATATGGCATACAATATACAATATTAATTTGGAAAAGAATTCATACCTTGATCTATTGCTTAAATGCTTAAGTTTGGCATGAACTTTTAGATTCTTAAAACATAGAAGAAAACCATGAGGGGAGAAAAATTATGTTTCTATCTCTTACTCTCTCTTAATTTATTGTGCATTAGTGATAGATATGGAGAAAGCATGTAACCAATTTCCTGATACATATTCAATATCAAATAACGATCATGATTACCTGATAATAATTTATTATTGAATAATTTCAAATTTTAAATTATCAGATAATTGCTTTTTAACCACTCCCATCAAGTGGTTAATTACATATAAATATGAGAAAACTATTTCTCAATTAACCAATTAGAAATTAGTCAATTTAATTATTTATTTAAATAATTAATTACTTGATCAACATCACTTGGGCAATTTAAATCTTACATTCTCCCACTTGGCTCATGTGATATTTTCTTCCTTCATGGTCAAATAAATCATAAATGTGCATAAAAATGACTAATTTCTCATACATTGATTATATCGTTTGTCATCATAGTTGTATATCATTTATTCAACATACGCCATGTACTACAATACAAGTCCATTATTCTTATCATGACCTATAGATGATAAGTGCATAATCGGGCCAACATAATGTCTTTAATAAAGATAAAACCTTTTATCATCATTGTTATTCATTCATGTATATAATACTTATAAAACTGGTAAATCAGAAACAAATCCATTAGAGAGCTCCCACTATCAAAATACATGAGACATTAACAATAATGTTCAAAATCCTTATTATCAATAATGTCCATATTTATGACACAATCCTAAAATGTCATAAGCTATAACCTTTTTAATAAAAGGCTAATTATTAAGAGTTTGGTGCTAATATGTTTCGATGACATTGTATGTTTTTGAATTTATACTTTAATGGCAAGGTATGTCACTTTCATATACTCACCACCTTGAAATACTTGTAATCCTTAAATGAAAATAACTATGAAATTATTACAATAAATTTTGAGTGACTTGGCAATACTATCGACAATTTCAAGTCTTGAAATAAAGTTTCATAGTTCTAAATTATGAGTGGTGTTTTCAAAGCATGACACAAACTCATCTTTCATTATATGGCTTGTATAACCAAAAATACAACTAGATTCCTTTGTATTTAGAAAGCTGAATCTAACTATTTACAAAGGCCTACGATCCTTAGCTCTTTGCAAGTGTCTAAGAACTTTCTTTGCATACATTAGACTCATAACAAAATATATATAAGGAATTCACTAGTAATAAGCAAGATATCATCAACATACAGAATCAAAAAATATAAACTTACTTCCACTGACCTTTAGATGTATACACCAATTGATAGTGTTTTTCTTTAAATCCAAAGGTAACAACAGTATCATTAAATTTGACATACCATTGCATGGAAGTTTGTTTAAATATGTATATTGATTTCTTTAGTTTAAGCACTATACGTTCCTTTGCTTCAACCAAAAACCTCATTGATTAGTCCATATAAACTTATAGCTCTAAATTTCTAATGGAAAATGTAGTTTTCACATTCACCTGATCAAGCTTTAAATTATAATGAGCTACTAATGCTATGATAATTCTGAATGAGTTTTTCTTATAGACTAGTGAAAATGTCTCATAGTCAACAACATCTTTCTAAGTAAAACCTTTGACAACAAGTTTGACCGTATAACATCCAAGGTTTCAATAAGAGTTATGTTTGATTTTAAAGACCCATTTACATCTAACTCTCTCACAACCTTCAAGAAACTCTACAAAATGCCATTATGTTCCATAGATTTTAATTCTTCTATTCATGGCATCTAACCATTTATCAATATTAATGGCTTAAAACAAATGGATCTTCATCATTCTCTAAATCAACTTCTAACTCTTGCAAATCAACTACATAATCATTCGAGATAATTGGTCTTTATTCCTTTCGGGATCTTTTTAACATTATCTTTTGTGGTTCATTTATTACAAGTTCATTAGGAACAATGTGATCATTAACATGTTCTTCCTTTTCATTGTTAAGTGGTTCAACAGTTTGAAGAATAACTATTTTAGAAGAATTGCAAATAAATGGAACTTGCATTCTTATTTCTTTAATTTCCACATTTCATGAAACTCCATTTCTACTGGTTTCACCATTTTCAATGAACCTTGTATTTCTAGTTTTAACAATTCTTATGTTATGATTAGAACAATAAAATATATGCTCCTTAAATTTTTCTAGATAACCAATGAAATATTAAGCAATTGTTTTAGCATCTAGTTTCTTTTCTTGAGGGTTGTATACTCTTAATCCTATTTGGCAACCTCAAATATGCGAGTGCCTTAAACTAAGTTTCCTACTAGTCCATAGTTTAAAAAGTGTCTTTAGAACTACTTGACTAGGAATCCTATTTGACAAAATATGACATTTTTTAAAGCATAAATCTACAATGAGATGACCAAAGATGAATTACAAGTCATACTTATAATCATATCTATTAATGCTTTGTTGCATCTTTTTGATACACCATTTTATTGTAGTGTATCTAGCTTTAAATATTGAGCACATAAGCTTTGTTTCTCAAGAAATTTAGGAAATGGACCTGGGTATAGCCTAGTTTCATCATATATCCATAATACTCACCACCTCTATTTGACTGAACAATTTTTACTTTCTTATCCAATTGTTTTTAACTTCAATTATGAATATTTCTAAGGCACTCATTGCTTGAGATTTCTTAAGCAATAGATAGACATATCCATAACATAAATAATCATTAACAATAAAGGTGATGAAGTACAATCCATTATTGAAAGAACTGACATAAAAATATCCATATATATTAGTATGTATAATTTCAAGAAGTTGTGTGCTACTTGTGGCTCTTTTCTTTATATGTTTTGTTTGATTCCCTTTTATATAATCCATACTAATATTTAGGTCAATAAAATTCAAATTTAGAAGGATATCACTCTTTACTAATCTTTCTAGTATTTTTTAATAAATATGACCTAAATGCTTATGTCACAAGTTAGTGGAACATCCATTCACTAAACCATGTTTAGTTCCAATTCATGATATAGGGTTAAAAGTGATTTAGCTTAATAATTTTCTTAAAAAAAATATTAAGATTTAGCTTGTATAGTCTGTTACGGAGAATACCAAAGCCCATAAGATAGTTATGCTTAAACAAATCTAAACATTCATTACCAAAATTAACAAACTATTAAGTAACATTAATTTGGATAATGGAATAACATTCCAGAGATACTAGGTATATAAAAAGTATCAAATAAGTCTAAATGATATCTAGTGTGTAGGATTAGATAATGAGTCTTGACTGCTTTTAGTAGAGCTTTCACTTTATTTCCTATGAAGTTAAACTTCTCATTCGAGATTATGGTTTGGATTGTAAGGAATCTTTACATCGTATTATAAACATGAGTAGTACATCTTTAGACAATCCATTAAACATTATAAGGAACTTTAGTTAAATTTGATTCGAAACATACATCTGCATTAAGCTTTCTTTTCTTTCATAATCAAGTTTCACCTTTTAGACAACCCTTTTAAGAAATGCCTTAATTTCTTATAAAAATGGTATTTGTCATTCTTTTGTCCCTTCTTGTGGATTCAATAAAAAGACTCAATGATAAAAATGCCATTGAGTTTTCTCTTGGGGTGCGAAGGTAATTAGTTTCTCTTTTGAGAGTATTCTTCATCTTTTCATTCTAGTTTCCTTTGTTCTTCTAGACAAAGGTGTTTGATTTGCAAGATTTTTTTATGTGTTGGCATGGTGTCAATTTTTTGAATTCATCATTCATCTTCAAAAAGGTGGATAAAGTGTGATTCAAGAAGGGATTAAAAGGTAAGGGGTACATCTATAGCATTAGAATAGAGTACACATAATGAGGGCAAGATTAGGAAGAAGATACTGATAAGGAATATCATTACTAAAAAGCAATTGAATAAGGGAACAATTATTGCAATGATTAAGAAGGCATAGAACATACAAGAAGGTTTAAGTATTCTTGAGGTTTCAGAAAATACATGTGTATTGTCATTTTAGGATGATGCAAAATGAATAAGGATATTGAGAGGTAGGCCATGGGTTATTCTTGGTTATATATTGAATGTACAAAAATGGTCTAATTATGGATTAGTTCAAAATTTGATTTTAACTTGTGTCCCTTCTGGGTCTAATTCCATAATATACCTTTATAAGGTATAAGTAGAAATAATGTGTTGAAATTCAGTGATATGGTTAATGAAATAATTATGGTAAAGGATCTAAGCGATGCTAGATTTAACGAAACCTCTATTGCCTATAATATGGGTGTCAAGACTTAAAAGATCGAGGATATGAGTGGAGATTAAGTAAGAAAAGCTATAACAATTCTACCACAAGTGTGGTATTATTCGACATGAATGAAAGAGCTGTAATGTCAATAAAATGATGTTTAATTAAATCCTAAGAAGCAGTTGTATAGACTTTAGATTACTATTGGTTCAGTAAAAATATGGGAGAAGGTAGTTTATTATAGGCAAAAATAGCTGGGTTGAATTTGACAATAGGAAGACGAGAAGAGGTTCAAAGAAGGAAGGGAGGCGTGTGGAAAATTGAAAATAACTTTACACGTAGAGGTACTAAGGTGTATATGGCTAATAAGGATCATGGGAAGGTAATTGCAAATCACGATTCCTTTAAGGCAAAAATGAAGGGGGATAAAAATAGGTGGAATGAGAGTGCACGTGAATACGTGATCAGCCTAAAAGAAGTGAAGATTTAGGCTTTGGGCCTATATGGAAATATGGACTAAACCTCTGTGGTAGAAAAAGGAAAATGTAAAATTTTAGATCTAGTGGTAGAGGATGTTGGACCCAAAATTAAGATGAAGGAAATAGGTTGTAGTGCTAAGATTAAAAGAGTTTGTAAAAATGGTTGTTGATTTAAGTTATGTCCCGTTTAGTTCTCCATTAGGTTACTTAGTAGAATTGCCATCAAAGAAAGAGGTGCATGGGGTGCATTAGTGGTGTACCAAACCCCTGTGGATATTTTTTATGTTACTCTGATGTTAGGGAGAGTCAATCTTAAAAGGAAATTGGAAAAAAAAGAGAGCTCAAGAAAGTTTAAAAAGGTAAAGATTTTAGAAGAAGCCATTAGCTGGAAATCAAAGCTAACAGTTTATGTTAGAAAAAAATGAAGGGTACTAATATAAAAGTTAAGAAGGAGGGAGACATTAAAATGAATATAAGAAGGATTTATAAAAATAAGGATTAATGGAAGTTCTAATAAAGAAGGTAAGTGAATTTCTAAAAGGCTGGCTTGTTTTTGGCATGAATGGAAGTAGTAGTGAAGAAAAAAGTGAGATCACTGAAGTAATGGTTGTCCTCTATCAGTTACCTAAAGGCTATGATTGTCATAGCATGGAATTGTCAAAAACTTGGGGTGTCCTTGGTAGTAAAGAACCTATAAGAAGTTCATAGAAATTATAAGCTAACCTTTATGTTCTTGATGGAGACAAAATAAATATAGAAAAAATAAGGAAAATAAAGAAAGGTTGAAGATAGAGAATGAGTCGTATGAAGAACCAAAAGGTTTATCTGGTGGACTAGCATTATGGCAGAATGAGGAAGTTATTGTTGATATCTTATATAGTTCAATTAATAATATTCATTTGAAGATATGTTTAGACTCCGTAGATGCACCAAATGTCATTAACTTTGTGTATGGGCCCTTAAAGTAAAGGAAAGAAGAATAACTTGGAAAAGAATGAGGAGGCTGGCTAAAAGTATAAGAGTTTCTTGATTATGCATGGGTGACTTCAATGATATGCTCTTATAAAATGAAAAGATTGGTGGAAAACCTAGAACTGTGAGGTAGATTTTAAATTTTCATAATATGGTTGAGGATTGTGACTTAGTGGATATGGAGTATAAGGGTGTCCATTATACATGGTCGAATAAAAGGTTTGGAGAAGCTTACATCAAAGAAAGAATTGATAGAGCCTTAAGGAATATGTCACTTAGAGATAAATTCTTGAAGGCACTATCTTTTAATCTTGAACAAATTAGGTCAGACTATCATGTGATTTTGGTTGATTTGAATTTCGTAGAAAGTAAGACTCCCCAGACTTTTTTATTTAAAGCTTTCAAGGTTGAACACAAGGATTTCTTGGGTGTGGTAGAAAAGAGATATGTTATGGGTATTTAATCACAGTAAAGATTGATATCTAAACTCATTAAATGTAAGTTGACACTACTTAAGTAGAGCATAATGGCATTTTCAAATAGTAGAAAATGTATTGAAAGGTTAAAAAGGCAATTGGTAGATTGTTTGAAAGGACATTTTGGAGAGGAACAAGCTATGAAGGTCGATGAAATTTAGATTGAATTAAAGGAGGTTTGGGACTTGGAGCAAAAATATAGGGCTCAAAAGGTAAGGCTGAATTAGTTGAAGGTAGGTTATGAAAACTCAAAATTTTTCTATGCCACAACAATGCAAATGAGGATGAGAAAAAATATAGTACATTTGGAAAGGATGAGGTATATGTTGATAAGGATGAAGAGATTGTAGACATTTTCAAGAATTACTATAATGATTTTTTTCTTCACTAGGAGAGAGGTCGTTAGATACAACCTTAAACTATGTGACACAGGTTATGACTGATATTGACAATGTTATATTGATGAAACCAAGAGAAATAGAGGAAGTCAAAGATGTAGTTTTCTAAGTGGGAGCTATGAAGGCACCAAGACTTATGGTTTTTTAGATACTTTCCTCGAAAGCACTTGGAAAAAGATTGGGGATGATGTGGTTCAAATGGTCAAAAGTTTCATGGAAAAAGGTGAGCCCTCTGATGAAATGAATGTTATGAGTCTACTTTTAATTCCAAAAGGAGATAAACCAAAAAATATAGGTCATTTTAGACCTATTAGTTTGTGTAACTTTGTGTATAAGATCATTTCCAAATTGATGATTAACCGTATGAGAGGAGTGTTGGAAAAATTATTTAAAAACCAGAGGGCATTCATTCCAAGGAGAGTAATTCAAGATAGCATAATTGCGGTGTATGAAATTTTTCATTATCTTTTGAGAAAGACAATGGGTAATAATTTTAAGTTGATGTTAAAATAGATATGAGTAAGGCTTACGATAAGGTAGAATGAGACTTTTTAGAAAGTGTTTTAAAAAAGATGGGATTCAATGCTCATTGGGTTGAAAAAAGTTATGCGATGTGTATGTTTAGTGAAGTTTAATCTCCTTTTATCTTGAAGGAAAATGGTGTAGTTTCTTTCTAAGTAAGGGATTAGATAAGGTGACCCTTTATTATCTTGTTTGTTTATCATTATAGCTGGGGTATTATCTAGGATGATTAGCTTTCATGTTGAGAATGTGGATGAAAAGAGTTAAAATTGCAAGAAGCTATCCAATCCTTTCTCATGTTTTTTTTTTATTGATGATGTGTTATTTTTTATGAATACCAAACTTGATGATTACATTATATTGAGAATGATTTTTGAAGTTTATCAGCAGTGCTTCTAGATAAGAAAAGAATCTAAATAAATCAAGTATTTCTTTTCTCTAACAATACCCTTGATGAAGTGAAAGCAAACGTCAGTGAAATGTTGGGAATTAGGGTCGAAAAAGAGCTCAAGAAGTACTTGGGTCTACCAATGTTATAGGGGAGGTTGAAGGTAGCAGCACTGGCATTTGTGAGGGATAAATTAGCAAGAAAAGGTCCCAAGTTAGAAGTGTAATCTTCTATTATATGCTAGAAGAAATTATGATCAAGGTTATGGCAAGTGCAATCCCAGTTTATCCTATAACTTGTTTCAAGTTTCTAAATAAGTCTTATGAAGAATTTGATAGCATATTAGTTAGGTTTTGGGAGGGTGCTCAGGAGAAGTCAAGGAAGATACACTAAAAGGCATGGCACTCTCTTGTTAAGGCTAAGTCGGAAAAATGTTAGGGTTTTAAAGAATTTGGAAATTTTAATGATGCTCTCTTCGTAAAATCTGCTTTGAAGGTTTTAAATAATCATAAAAATTTATGGGTTAGAATGTTGAAGGGTATTTACTTTCTTAATTTTGATTTTCTCCATGTTATAAAGGGGCATAAATCTTCTTAGGCTTGGTTTAGTTTGTTGGTAGGCAAAGATCATATGGAGAAAGGTTTATGTTGGAGAATTAGGAATAAGAGCTTTGTGATGGTATGGGAGGATAGGTGGGTGCCAAATTGTGGGGATTTTAAACTGAACACACATTTTACGGACGATTCAAGTAGGAAAATAGAAGACTTGATTGATAATAGCTGGTGGAATTTGGTGCCAATTCAAGAAACGATAACAGTTTAAAAGAGAGAGGCCATTCTCAAGGTAACAATTTCAAAAAAAATGGAATTGAAGATAAGCTAATATGGGTCATTGCGGTGTGGGCCCCACATGTTAAGTTAATGCCATATTTTGCTAAAGAATGCCCATAGTGGAGAAGGAAAAATCTTGAGGCCAATCCAAACCCCAGGCCACAACACCAAAGGCAAGTCTATGCCTTAAATAAGAAGGAAATTGATCAATCTTCTAAATTGGATTAAAAAATGATGTTAAATCCTAGTCATCAATTTCTCTTTAAATACCGTACACCCTATTCCTTTTCTTCACACCATTCCGTACATTAACATAATTGAAAGAATGAGTATTAGGTCTATATCTATATCTATAATTGTATCTATTGAAATTAGGCCTAATATTAAGGACTATTCAGGACTTGAAAAGAAAACAACAAATAGCTTAGTTTTAAGGTATAGAGACAAAATGGTCATTTTTAAAAAATGTTAAGGACAAAATGGTAAATTTACAAATAGGGACATATGACATTACCTTAACCTATGAAGCCAGCACATGTTGAGTCCACACCATAATAAAATATTAGATATCTATGGGACCTACATCATAATTATATCTTAGATATTTATAATTTAATAATAGTCATCATACTAGTATAAGAATGACACCTTATGAGGCATTGTATGGAAGAAAATATAGGTCACCATTACGTTGGTATGAGGTTGGAGGAAAAACTTTGTTAGAACCTAATCCAGTGAAGAAAACCTTAAAATAAATTAAAAAGATTAGGGAAAAGCTACTTGATGCTAAGAATAAGCAAAAAAATTACGCTGATTTAAAAAGAAAACACATAGAATTTAAAGAAGAAGATCAAAATTTTGTCACCATAATCTTCCATGAGCTCATTCAAGGTCTAAGAAATGGTGTTACATATAGTGTGAAAATTGGTTATCAGGTTGGTTGAAAGAGAGAAGAATTGAAGAGAAAACTGGTCCAAGTAGTTCAATAATTGTGGATAAAAAGCTGTGGAAAGCCATTTATAGATTAAGAGTGCCTGCCAAAATTAAGATGTTTATGTGGAGATGTTTTGTTAAGTTAGTTACAACTAAGGAGGCTTTGTTCAGAAAAAAGATGTGCTAATAAGTCATCATGTCCTGCGTGTGGTGTAGAAGTCAAGACTACTAAGCATTTGATATTACTATGCAACTGGGCAAACAAGATTTGGTTTGCAAGTCATTTTCCCTTAAGGGTTGATGAGCATAATGTGATAAATTTTATGACCTGGTGTAAGTAGTACCTACTTCATTGTGCTAAAAGAGATGATTAAGGAAGAGCAATCCTAATGTGCCTATGCAGATGATTAAGGAAGAACGATCCTAATGTGCCTATATTGGTTTATTTGGAAGAAAATATGCAATGGTATCTTTCAAGAAGTGAAGTTTGATATGTATGAAGTTATTAGGGGTGCTAAGAGATGGTGGATGGATTTTAAAAGGGTAAAGGCTAATTAATAAATATATCTGCCTCTACAAAGAAAATAAAGGCTTGGTGTTTAGCTATTAGCGGGCAGCTCAAGATTAATGTTAATAGTGCATTTATAGTTGAGTCAAAGAAAACAAGTATTAAGGTGTTATGTAAAGATGGGCATAGAAGAATATTGAAGGGCTTGAGTGAAGTTGTGGTTGTGAATTTTGCTTTTATGGCAAAAATTTTGGCCATTAGAAAACCTATATTGTTTACCCAAAAGCTAATGCCTAAGCAGGTGTATATGGGTATCAATTATGCAGAGCTTTTTGAGATGGTTACTAAGATGTGTTGAAAATACTATAAATGGGGAAAGTGTGAATGCTATGAGAGAGATATGTAGTTTATTGCCTAGTCTCCCAAATGTATCATTGTCCTTGATTTCTCATTAAGGGAATAAAGTTGCAAATTAGCTTGCAGGCAGAGTGCCCTTTAAAGGGATGGACTTATTAGGGTGGTTTCAATTCTGCCATCCCTTTTTTTTGTAATTTTGGAAAGGGATCTAGTTAATGCTACTGGCTCTCGGATGGTGAAGACTAAGGTGAGTTAATGATGTTTGTTAATTGAGTATTTCTTATTTTTATTTGTTTGTACTCTTTATCGTTTATCTGTTTTATTTTGTTGTTGGGTTTTTGTTTACTTTGTTTTTTGTTAGTTTGTATTGTTATTTTTGGTTTGTTGTTCAGGTGTTGTTGCTAGTGTTTTCAGTGAAATGAAATTTCTCTCTTTGGCTAAACAATAAATAAATAAAAGGATACATTTAGCTTTAATGGTCATTTACTCTTTTCATCTTTCTTTTCTTCCCTTTTTCAAGCTCCTTGATAGTTCACATAAGACATAATGATTTCCTTGATTCTTTAAGCCTTGTTTCCTCTTAAGCATATCATGCAATTCATGCATATTCTATTTATCTTTCATGGTGTTATAGTTCATTTGAAAAGGGCAATACTTAGATAGTAATGAGTTAATAATAATTTGTACAAAGAAATCCTGAACCACATTCATTCCAAGGGCTTAAATCTTGCTACTATATTTGTCATCTCAATGACATGTCTATGCATGGTACAAGAACTATTAAATTTCATGATGATTAAGGTACTCAGTAATGTCCCAGTAAGAGACTTGTCTACACATTTGCATAACCATTGAGCTTAATATGTTTATCATGTCCCAATTTTTTTAATGGACTTTCTCTCCATTGTTATTGGCATCAATAATAGTGATAGGCTACTCAACTTAGAGTGTCAAATCAAGATTCAATACATTAAAGTAAAATTGGATTTGTTCGCTTAAGTTAGAAAAATTTAACCCATCAAAATTGGAACACATAAAACATGCTAATGAAGCAAATTTGAAATATATATTGCAGAAAATCATATGACTAACATTAATGCATTGAGTCAAAATATTGATCCTAAAAATAATTCATTTAACAATTAATTGCATATTAATATTCACCTTTGGGTAATACACTAATATACAACTATAAAACATAATTCAGACATATTTGCTATCTTTAGATATGCTAAATAAATCTAAGTATATTAATTAAATTACAATCATGTTCATGATTATAAAATGACTAATCAATATTTGGGCAATCCTTAAATCTTTCACAGCATCACATAATTATTGGTATTTGAATTTTACTTAATTTGACATTTATCAATACTTTTTAATTTGACCACTTTGGTGACTAACAAATTATCTATAATATAGATATCAAAATGAATCATAATACTATAAAATTTGACAAATATCAAATTTTATAACTCAGTTATTCAATAACTAATAAGTTATCCATATAATATATATAAATGTAGTAATTTAAAATGAAACTTAATTTAAATACTACACAATATTAAAGTATTAAGAAATAATATATATAACTTAATTTATCATATACAATTGTCAAAAATTCAAACATGGTATGATTTTTTCAATATTCATATATTTTAATTCCATCATCAGCCACGTTAAAATATCTAGTCAAAGATGACCATTTAATTCATAATTAAAAAAAGACACACATAAACATAAAATATACAAAATATAAAGATTATGAAACTTAAAGATAAACGTCACTTACATTTTTATTTTGTATCTCTATATTGCAATCAGCACTCAATGCATGACTATGCATCCTAAATCTGTCAAGTAATAGTTTTTAAAATATCATTGTTCGGTGGATATAAATGTATAAAACTTCATAATTGAGAGAAACAATAATTCTTTCGTAAGTCATCATGCATTATTAAATTTCTTTAATATTATAATTTTTTGAAAAAAAATTAGACTTTATAATTGGAAGATTACATTTCTTAATAGAAAATTATGAGTTTCTAAACTTGGCTCTGATACAACATGTAAGTTTTTCTTAATTTCAATCTAATCTTGATGATAGAAATCAACAATCATTCATAATTTACCAAACCTTAGGAACTCATAAATTTTTACATGCCATACAATATACAATATCAATTTAAGTAAGAATCCATACTTTGATCCATTGCTTAATTGCTTAAGTTGGGAATAAATCCTTAGATTCCTAAAACTTAAAGAACTATAAGAGAAGGAGAACTGTGTTTCTATCTCTTACCTCTTTAAATTTACAAGTGCATTAGTGATGGATAAGGATACAACACATAACACTTATTTATAAGTAAAGATAAGTACTGATTTCCAAATAAACATGCATTATCAAATAACGATTATGATTACCTAATAATCATTTATTATATAATAATTTCAAATTTCAAATTATCAGATAACTACTTATTAACCACTCCCATCAAGTGTTTAGTTATAGATAAATATAAGAAAACTACTTCTCAATTAACTAATTAGAAATTAGCGCATTTCATTATTTATTTAACTAATTAATTACTTAATTAATATCATTTAGCCCCTTAAGTCATACAATGAATACTATTTTATACAAAGTCCTTTATAAGTTTTTTTCCTTTCAAGTGTATAAAAAGTTTGTTCTCATTTTTTGAAAGTGGCCGCATGTTTTTTTTTTTTTTGAAGACTTATACCTTACCTTACCTTTTTATAAACTTGATACATAAGCAAGCGATTAAAAGCTATAATGCCTATATGTATACGTGCTTGTAACTGATAAAGTGTGGAGATAGTGCATCACATGTATTTGTTGCTTGGTTTTTCATTGTGATTTTACGCAAATAGGGCATAGTGACCATGTAAAACCCTTAGAAGAGCTAACAAGTAGTTGAGCCCCTCCATTAACTCTTTTTATTTCTATTTTTCCCAGGGTATTTTAATACTTTCAATCTTAATCCATTCCTTTCCTTTCATGATTCAGCCAACCAAATAAAGCGTTGCAAACCTTTTCCATTCTTTTCCCCTCAAAACCAAACATACTTCACTTCCTCCCCCTCCCCCTCCCCCTCTCCCTTTCCCTCTCCCTCTCCCATTCCTATTCTGACTCCCATTCTCATTCTCATCCATTTGCAGACATTTTTGTCCACCAAATTGGTTGTTAGTATTTCTATTTTGCATACGAATCTTCAACTACAATCCCATAATCTCTATCTTTCTTTATCAACATCAATAAAATAAAGAGGTATGAAAAAACCATTTTATCTTAATATGAAAAACCTTTTGTTGTCTATGAAAGAAAACTAAAAAAACAATGAAATCACCGCATACAACATTAAACATGTAATAATAGTAAAACTCACTTATTAGCATGGGAAGATTCAGTGGTAAGAAATTTTCATTGTAGTAAGTAGCAATAAGCCATGTAAGATTAATGAACCAAGGATGTAATAAACACAAACCTTAATATTGAAATTAGTGTGTTTTGTTTATAAAAATTGATTTGAATAAAGTAAATGATACAATGTTTAATATTCAAAACATTCTAACGTACTTTTTCCTTTTAGTATAGTTGGGTCTAAAATTAAGTTATTATTGAATATATTAAACAAGTAAAAATAGTGAAATCTACTCGTTAGCCTGGGAATCCTCAATGATATGAAATTTGTATTGTAACAAATAAAATCAAACAAGTAATATGGATGAAACATGGTAGTAACAAACTTAAGTCAAAGTAGTAAACTTAGTGTTTCTCATTTATAGTCAACTTAATTATAATAAAATGTATGATACCATGTTGTCTTGTTTAAAGTAGTATAACATAATTTTACCTTTTGGTGTAGTTGATTCAAAAGTAATATGCAAGTGGAAAGAAACTTGCCTTAATATAAATGGATCAAAGAATGTTTTAACATGAATACTTACTCAACTCCGAACAAATATTTATATGAATACTATGATTCCAATTGAGACACATAAAATGTCAAATTTGAATGCATTAATAATAGTGGATAATTATTTTAATAAGATTCTCCTATAGCCACCCATCACAAGTCGCCTTACACGGAGATCTTATAAAAAGTAATATGAGGCTCGATTTCAAGGCAAGATCATATATTGTTGTTCATGTTGTTATGAGGTAGGCCATCACCAAACCAAATGTAAAAGTCTCAACTTATCATTAAGTTGAAATGAAGAATGCCACTTGGGTTTCCTCGAGTTACAAATCAACTCCATTATTATTATTGCTAACTTTTGCCTTTATTATCTTAATGATTTTAGTTTTAACTTATATTTGATGCACAAGTAACTTATGATAGTTATTATGACATTGGTTTTTAGTTACAAATTAACTCAAATGTAATTATAACTAGTTTTAATATTTGTTACCACTGTAACTTTAGTTTTAGCTTTGTTTAAATTTGCAAGTAACTTATAATTTTATTATTATCATCAACTCATGTGTCATTACTACCAATTTTGCATTTGTTACCATAGTGATTTTAATTTTAACTTATGTTTTAAATAGTTTTTGTCTATTGAAGTTATAAAATAATTTATGTTCTAATGTAATTATAAAATATAAGATCTTTGAGATTAATTGTAACTTATGATCCTAAATTGAATTTTTTTCCAAAATTATTAATGGAATAATATATATATTAAATTCACAATATGTTGTCCATTTTTTTTTTGGGAATTTACAATTCAGAGATATGAAAAAATACTAAATTAGTCTCCCACATTTTATTTTAGTGATAAATTGGTCATTCACAAATTTGATGTAACAAAATAATTCTTTAAAAATTTATTAAGAAATAAAAATAATCACTTCATCCAATTTTTCGTAGGCAAAATAATACTCTTCTAGTTTTATTTACTAGTTAGATTATGGGAGACCGAAGATAGTTATCTACATTAATGTGTCAAGTGGAAATGGAAAAGACACAGCTAAAGAAACAACACCTGATCTTTCAGTTTTCTTTTATACCTTAAATACTAAATTTTAAATGCTTTTATAAAAAATTGATAATAAATACTTAAAAAAATTTATTTAATATTTATTAACATTATAATGAGACAATTTGTGTTGAAAATAAAATATGTTTAAGTTACTAACTTTGATTAAATTATACCTATATTTTGTGTTTTAAAAATTATATTTAGCTTTCTTATCACGAAAAAATACTATTTTCATATTTTACTTATGATTTCAATGTCAATTAAGTGTCTTATTAGTTTTAGTCTCAATTTAGTTACTCACTATTTTTTAGCTTTAATTTATTCCCTCACTTAAATAGTATTTTATTAATATAAATATCAAGCATGTTTAATCCAAAATTAATTGAGAGTGAATGATCAAATATGTTTAATTATTAATTTTCATATTAGTAAAATTTTAAATTGAGATTAGGCTAATAAGTTACATGCTAAAATGTTGTTTTACTCTTTTTCTTATACTTCAAAATACATTAAAAATTTTGTTTATCATAATATATTTTTTATGAAGAATATTTATATGTTAACCAACATAATATTATATAAAATTATAATTTTATTTTAATATGACAATAGATATAAATATATTATTGTTGTATTTTAATATGAAATTAAGATTTTTTAATACAATAATAAAAATATTTGAGTAATTTTAATTTTTTGTAAATGCATAGATTATTAAAAGGAATTTTACTGATGAAAGTAAATTTGAAACACGGTAGGATGTAATTTTTCTTTTCAGAAAAATATATTAATGTAATTTAAGAATGCGAAATTAACCCCGTTTCCTAATCAAAGAGATATTATAATGCGAAATGAGAACAAAATCAATAGGCAAAGCACTCAAGGAAGCCATAGGAAAACCTTGCGAAGCGGGTGGCGAGAAGAGGGAAGGGAGTGCGAGAAATGGCGTCGGTGGTGAAGAGCGTAATGAACTCGATCAAAGAAAAGGGGCTCGGTGCCTTCCTTAGAGGGCTCAAGGAAGAAGGCTATTTGTGAGTCCCTTTCTGATTTTTCTCTTAATTGCTTTTGGTTTTTGGCAACTTGATTTTTGGATTTGTTTCGTTGCACCTGAAATCGCTGGAAAATGCAGAAAGAGATTATGTTAAATTCCACGAATTTGGGGCCTAATTGAATTACATTTTGTATTGTCTGGTAGATGCAGTGAATGGCGCGAAAGATCTTAGTTTTGCTTATATGCATTTGTTTAACTCTGCTTTTCCATTTCACATTCTCGTGAAGAGTTCATTGCGAATTATATTTAAATGCTATATGCGTTTCATTTAGAAGGCATGTCAGTAGAAATTATATGGTGCCCTTGATTTTTTGTTTTAAATGTATTTTAGAAAGTTTTGAATCGTGCTGATATGTTTCGTTATTATCCTTTGAACTTTTAGGAATTGCCTGACCGATGGAAACCTCTTGTAAGTCTTGTCTTTTGCTTAATCTTTTATCTTTGCATTAATGTTTTCCATTTCTATCCTGTAAATAAACAATGTGCTGATTGGACATTTATTTGATGCGCCTTACTTCTGCTGTATATATATGCAGCATGAATTGATAGCGGTTTTTGTGTTGTCAGTATCTTATAATGAACATTCAAAATTGGAATCTGAAGAAATGATTTAAATGTGCTGAGTGCAGTAACCTATAAAGGTCAATATCGTCAGCTAGAATTTATGTTCATTTTTGAAGATTATGGGAGGTTGAGTTTAAAGGAGAGGTGTCGTGAGTGAGATGGAAAATTTTGGGTGCTCATCGACTTTAGGGGGTAATCTTGTCAGATGGATAAATGATTAATGTCTTTGCAGGACTCCTTGGTTAGGAGGCTTTCGGTTTCTTGTTTGTTTTGAGTAATTAGGATATCTCACAGCTTAAAGGCGTGTATGATTGCCTACTCTTTAAGGTACAGAGTGAAGATATAGATGACTTGGAAAAACATGCCTCATGTTGCTATACCTTGGTATGTAATTTTAAGGAGGTCATGTTAGCAGGAAATTTTGAGAGAACTCATACAGAAAAAGTCTTTTACTTGATTTTGCTGGCATGGACACTAAGAAATACTTTCAAGAGCAATGGGATATGTTAACCTAGATGTAACAGATCAATAATTTTGGCCAATTGGGAGGCTTGTTGTGGTGTGAATAGGTGCTGCCAGAAACTCTCTCATATCACTTTCCTTACTTTGTTTAATGATTTTGGAAATATATGGCTAAACAAAGGTGATGTATAGATAGGGACTTGGGATTTAGAAGACTGAAGTTAGGACTTTTAGGGTGAATTAAGGGTTGCAATATTATTGATTGAAGGATTATTGTGTGTATATTAATGGAAGAGAAGTTGGTAGGCAAGATGGGGTTTTATGATAAATTTTGTTGCTGTTTTGGTGCTGTCAGCATTACCTGCAGAATTAAGGTTTTAGGTGTGATGGGTTTTAGGGCAAATTGAAGCTATGGATAGTTAGGAATTTGATGGAGTGTGAATTTTGAATGATTTCTGCTAAGAAAATCTGGTCTGGATAGTTTTAAGAAAATGGAATATTGCTTTTTTTTCCTCCCCTAAAAGAAGCTAGTTTTTAAGAAGAAGAAAATAAACTTAGGTGTCACAGGTAGGGTTTGATAGCATCATTTGATTAAGTAGATATTATTTTGCCATAAAATTGTAAGTAGTATTTTTATCTGAAAGAGAATGCATTGGGAACATTTAAGCAGACCTCTTATAACTTATCCTACAAGAGTTAGGGGAAAAAAATTAATTATTGAAACCCATAGTGGGAGCTTTGCCTGTTGGACGTTAAAAGAAATCCCAATAACACCTAAATGACATAGTTTAGCCCAAATATACAACTTTACAACCCATGACCAGGATATACAAAAATTACTGACATACATCTGGGACTGAATTATTAATTTATTAAAGAAACAGTTTTCTCATCCTGATAAATCTCAATAATTGTGACCAAGGAGCCTCTTTATCTTATGTAATCCAGAATGTCGAGACAGTTTGTTCTATAAACAATTAAAGACTGGCTTTATCAATATTAGTGTGTCTTTGTCGTTCTCCTCTATTTAGAGAAACTTTTACTTCAAGTGTCTTCTCTTACTCTTACGATCTTCATCAAGAAGTTTCAGACTCTTTAGATAAAATATCAGTTTTTTCTCCACATCCTTTCATTGCATGATACAATTTGTCCAGAATGACAAAACTGTGCCATCCATATTGTCTGGTGTCTCACTGTCGCTATTTTTTGTGGTTTGATCTGCTTTCAAGCCACTTTGTCTTTGAAGCAAAAATCGATAATAAAGGAGCAATAACTCTCCCACTCACAATATTAAACTTGTGACAGATGATAAGATCATTTGCAGGAATAGTCTTCACATGATTCTTGTTGCTAGATAATTTCACAATCTTGCTTGATTTTCAATGGTTTTGCACAGAATTCTTACAATACCACTTCAACTTTTTTTGTTTGCATCCATGGCCATAGATGGTGGACATTTGAAACTATTGGTCAATTTTGTATTCTATCATCTTTGTACCCAACATTCTCTCCGGATCATTAACCTTTTCTGGTTTGGGAATTTTTTTTTTTTGCCTTTTTCATTTCTTGAGTGTTTCTTCCTTTGAATTCTTCAATTTTTCATATCCTTTCTTCCCTTAGACATAAAACTGACCAACTGGGACAGCTTCTGAATATTTACCCTATCACCCTTATTGGGAAAACAAATTTGAAATTTTAAGCACTTCTTCAACTAAAGAATTAGAGAATTACTTTAGTGGGTTGGCAATGATGGTACTGCAAAGTACAGCCATCAGTAGGTTTTCCAACTGGTGGGGTGCCATCAGATTGTTCAATTCCTTTTGGTTTTTGAAAGGCTTGACCTGCAGAACTGTCACTAGCTGGTTTGTGTTGGCACGGCTAACTTCATTTTTTCTCAGATTCAACTGACATGAAGAAACTCAGGATTTTTGCTCTTTTTCAAAACTTGTTCTTCATTAGTCTCACCCTGCTGCTCTGCATTTTCTTCCATTTATTTTATCTTTTAGTGTGCAAAGCCATATTTTCTTGACATACTACATTACTACTTGCGTTCCAGATTGCTAGTGAGTATGCTTGCCTCTTTAGGAATTTCTTTCACCCTTTTACTAGATTAGGTTCAATATTTAGCAAATCCTTTGCTCACACAATTATACATATCATCAACTAATTTGTCCCCATCTTCGAGCATTGGCAAAGAATGAACAGAAGCTGCTGACTTGTTACTTTTTTCTGCCGATGATGAAACGAACTCATTCTTTTGAAAAATTAACCTTTCATTCAGAAACAATCTCACAAAGATAGATGACAAATAGAATATTCTCAGAACTGAACCTGTCCTGCTCCTGAGGCACAAGAGTGTCATCTGCAAATTGAAGGTAAGAAATGTCAACCTCAGTGGAGTCTACTTGTAACCTTAACAAGACCTCTATCAGCAACCCTAGAAAGCATTTTGCTAAGCTCATCAACCAGCACTGTAAGAAGAAAAGGAGATAAGGGATCCCCTTGTCTAATAACTCACTGCCCTTGAAACCAACGCTTAGGCTTACCATTGACTATCATCGCAAAGTTGCCATGGAAAGGCAACCATAAACAATCTCTTCTCCTCTCCCCAAATTCCTTTTGTTGAGAACTTTATCAAGAAACCTCCAACCAACACTATCAATTTGTTCTTAGTTTAAACACACGCCCGCTTCTCGTTTGATTCTTAACATCAACAACCACCTCATTTGCTACCAAAGCCATGTCTAGAATTTCTCTACTCGGGATAAAAGTACTCTTATTAGCCAAGATAGTATCAGACAAAGCTTCACCAAGCCTACAAGAAAAGACTTTTGTGATGATTTTATAAACACTAGTCACCAAACGTATAGGTTTATCATCATTCACCCCTATAGTGATAGAAATAAAATTCATGCTTATTTCAATCTTACCATTTTGATGGAACTCTTCAAACACTTTTAAGAGATTATCTTTACTAGGACCCTGGGATAAAGCAATAGAAAAATTATCATGATCAATCTGCTTATTTCCTGCTGGAAACCAGAAAGGAAACTAGGAATATAAAATATCCTGAAAAACATTTACAAACATCTCTCTACAGTATGTTCCACTTCCTCTCCTCTCTTTCCTTTCCTTTTAAAGCTACGCAAGTCCACAACCGTCCTAAAAAGTTACATAACACATGTCTGCTGCCCAAAACTGTCTGAAGCAGTTACATAACTGTCTAAAAACTACCTATTCTAGTCCAAAACAGTTCACCAAATCCAGATAAGAGATTATGGACTCTTGACTTTTCTGTTGTTTATTTTTGTAAATCATCAATAAGAACTTAAGTGATAAACCGATTTATAACTCTGAAGCTCCTTCTAAAGTCAATTTGTTTCTCTGAATTTCTGTACTGAGTATCCTTATTCTAGTACCAAAGAGTACTTCCCAAGGAATTTCAATTCCACTGGATGGGAACTCGAAAGAAATGCATGTATATGGGCTAAAATTATTTGTTCAATATTTGCTTATCATATATTAAGAACTAAGAAGAAAGGCTGTAGATTTAAAAATTCAATGCAACAGGAGAAGCAATTCGACTATGTTTGTTGGAGCACGAAAAGGACTGAAATGAGGACATCATTGATATTATCTCAGTCCCCTCACCCCTAATGTAAACAGAGAAAAGAGCTTTTAGAGAGTTGTGAGTGCAACAGATATAGAAGGTTGAGCTGATTTGTGTATGGCTTGTTTTCTATCATAAAAGATTTATATGGTTTATTAGAATTAGATTCTCAAAATGTTAATGCAATTGGCCAAAAATGGCTGTCTTCTTCTTATTATTATTTTTTTTTTGGGTTATGCTTGGTCAGTCCTTTTTCCTCTGATATTTCAACTTTTCTGAATTTATGTAGGCAAACCAAGATCCATAATATTGGGGCAAGGCTCGTTGGTGTTGATAAATTTGGTAACAAGTATTATGAGAAACTTGAAGATATGCAATATGGTTAGTGCCCTGTGTTCTTGCTCGATTTCATCTAATATTTGACTCACAGGACTGAATAAAAGTGAAACCTAACCTCTAATCTTGAGCCCAATACTAGCTATGACCAGTCCTATAAAAGGTTGATTTTGTGTAATTTGATGCAATGGATCTTGAATCGAATTAAACAATAAATATCAACATATCTTTAGCTAGTCTTTCTTTCTTTAGGATGGGAGAAAGATGGAAAAGGAAATCTACTTCGAGATGCATCACTATTGAAAAGCAGTTCTTTTTATATATCTGTTGCGAATGTATTATGTTTTATTTCAGTTATTCTTCTTTCTCTGATAGAAGAATTGTTCTTAAATTCCCCCCTTTTCCTTTCTGTTTTGTTGCTTCCTTTTGGTATGTGTTTTATGGATCGGGAGCAAGAAGATTGTCCATGAGCTTGAGCAGCAGCAATTAAACATTGTGAATAATAGGAAATGTTATTCTGATTGTGATTTAATAAACAGGAAAAGGTAATGTCAAATGCTATTGCTTTTTAAATGCTTCCTCAAAATAGACTCTGTACAGAGTTGGTTGAGGAGATATGATCACAAAAGTTAGGGAGAAAAGGGACCGAAGAAAATATATTGCTGATAGACTCAATTATAGTGTGCTTAATACTGATTCCTTATATACTTGTACTATGTCCACATTGCACATACCTTTTACTTTGGTTGCACTACGAGTAACTCTTTTATGAGCCTAAAAGATTTTCCTTGTACGGAGCAGTGTTGAGAGAATGTGAGAGAAAAAGTTAGGAAGTGACGGGACCAAAGATAATATATTGCTAAAAGACTCAATTATAGTACTATAACCACAAAAGGACATACCCTTGCCCTACAAGTAACTCTTTGATGAACCTAAAAGACCTTCCTAAAATCTTTGATGCATCTGAACACTCCCCCACGACTTAAGGCTTATAAAGAACTAAACAATTGATCAAGAACTTAAGCAACTAACACTCAATAAGTGAACAACTTTTAGGGATTCTTCAACCTGCTTACCATGAGCAGGCCTGCTAACTTTCAGCCCCATTATCTAGAATAGTGAAACAGCTACCACAAGTTTTCATTCTTCTTATCTTTAGCTACTTCTCTACATTATTTCAGTTGGTCTACATTATGTAATTTGGTGGTATACAGCACCCAACAATGCACAACTACCTTACTAGTGCTGAGTCCTCTTTCCATGACTCCTGAAATCCCAGACATGAAACACTTATACACCACTTTCAAATTAGCAAACATTAATTTCAAAGATTCAACATAAACCTGTAATTTGTTACCTGTTGTCGTCTCATCTCAACTCCAATTCACTTACATAAAATTGCTAAAGCAGGAAAATGACTACAATCAATCTCCTGCAAACTTCCTATGGGTTGCACAAACTGAATTTGGATTTTCTACTTTGCACAGTAGGACTATTGGATCAGAGGTCAAAGGTGTTGACCTACTGTGACTCTGATCCAATGGCTCTACTGTGCACAGCACCTAGTAGAGAATCTAGGATTGGATTTGACAGCCACAAAATAACCTACATCACCATCACTAATAGGAAAAACACCACGATCAGCCCCCTATGACATGAAGACAGGCGACCTGATGTACCCTGACTTGAAATACTAAATTTAATCACAGAACTATGAGATAATGTGTTTGCAATGCTAAAAAAATTGAGAATTGCATTCTCATTTTGAATATAACTAGTTTTTTAATGTAATTTAATGTGGAACTCATCTCTATTTCTATAAAATGTGGATTTCTCAATCATTTTCAAATCTACCAAGTTGACAGGGTTTCATTATCAAGAATTCATTTGGTGTCAAAAAGACTTCTTTGTCCTTCATTATTTCTTTGACATATCATTAGAAAAAGAAAAATATCATCATAAAATCAACAATCTAATTGATTTCCATGACTTAAAAATGTAATCCGGTCTAAATTCAATTGAATTCTAGCCAAGTGAAAATTTATTTTAAAATAATTAATTAAATGAATTCAGTAGAAGTCAAGGACAAGAAGTCAACTAAATTCTTGAAGGAATTGGTTCCCAACTTACCCCTAGAATGACAGAAAAAGGATGGTCAGCCTCCTTTGTGGGTGCTAAATTCCTTGTTTTTGTCAAAGTTAGGGTCTGTATTCAAGGTGGATGGTTGATACTTGCACTCTGGTACCATATTGAGAAAATAGGAGCGCAAAAGTTGGAGAGAAAGAAAGGATTATATATGTACTCACTGAACTAGACATTATGGTAACTTAGACAATTTGACCCCTCAAAATCTATGTATACAAACACTTGTACTCTTTTCTTTGCAGGCACTGCAAATAACTATTTTCCTAAGACTTTCTAAAATTCTTAGTACGTTATGTTAAGCAGAAATGCTTTGAATTGATAGTATTTCTTAAAGTTGCTTCAAACCATAGACGTGATAGTTAAGAATTGAACTTTTAATGGTGAATAACTGAATATTGATATTTTGTTATAGATTCATAGGTTCTTATGTTTAAATTATTTCTTATATAGTTAGAGTGCAGCATTGAAGGTGAAAATTTTGTGCACTTCTGATTTCTGCAAATAATTATTGCATTGATGCTATTTGATTTGAGCTATTAATCATCACCATTGATGTCCATTATGGAAGTGCTATTTAGTTTTTTTCTATTTTATGAAATGATCCCTTATGGATGTATATTTATTTTCATGGGCATGTAAACTTGGACAAATTCATGAATTTAAATTAAAATTTTAGTTTTTGTGAGTTCTGCAAGTTTACTTTTACTTAACAACGACCTCACATATTGTGGTTTCCTTAAAACCTTGTAGGAAGACACAGGTGGGTTGAATATGCAGAGAAGAGTAGGTATAATGCTTCTCAGGTTCCACCTGAATGGCATGGTTGGCTCCATTTCATAACTGATCACACAGGAGATGAGGTAAATCCCTTTCTTTCCTACGGCGGTGATGCCATATGGCCAGGAGCTTAATATTCTTGAAACAATGGCAACCTCTCTTTTTTCTTCTTGGCAGCTTCTTTTGCTGAAACCTAAAAGGTACGGTGTTGAACATAAAGAAAATTTGTCTGGAGAAGGTGAACAGTATATCTATCATTCCAAGGGACATGCACTCAATCCAGGGCAGAGAGACTGGACCAGGTACCAGTCATGGCAATCCAAGGCCTGAGCCTTACCTTGAGCGCAGTTCAGCTGTGACTGTGAGCTACCTGATGTCTTGGATGTTTCTTCTTTCTTACCTTCTTGTAAGAATAAATGTTTTGTATTCATTTAAACTGGTGAAATGCTGTGTTCTTTAGAAAGAATAATTCAATCTTATTACCTGTGATATCTAAGTAGACAAATTCACCTAGAAATGTTTCCAATTATTTGTGTTTGGCATGGCAAAAGGATTTGCTCTTCTATGATATGTACGCATGCAATGAGACCTGCAAATACACAATCATAACATATTTGAGACAACTATTTATTAGGATAAATATCTTGCCAGGCTGTAAACTATAATTTGCATTCTCCCAATGCATACAAAATTATATCTAATCAACCTTATGTGTCTGCCTCTCTAGAGAAGAGAAAAGGATCTACGTTTGTCCATGTCTCTAGAGCAGTTGAAAAATGCCAGTCCAGTTCATTTTAAAGAGGGCTGAGGAGTAGTACGGTCAGTTCATAAAAAAATATGCATTGAAATAATGTGTAAGAATTGCTGAATTATTTTTAGTTTTTCATCAATTATGTCAAATATCTCAATTAGATTTACAGTTATTATAAAAATAAATATTTAAGCTGACTTTGAGCTATTATATTCTTAAGCAGAGGATTATAATTTTGTATATCCAATTCGCTATTTTGTCTGGTTGGAAGTAGGCCTAATGACAAACTAACCTCATTTAAAAATAGGCCAGTCTTTAGTTAAAAAAGTGGGTCTGACCTGTCTTTCAATTGAGTCTTTAATTCAGACGCATATTTTTTTGTTTTAACCATGAATCAAGTGGGTGTTTTTAAATAATAATAAGTTTATTTATGATTTAATAATCGAGATTGACAATTTAATAATAATAATTATTATTTATATGATTGTATATAAAAAATTATAAATATAAATTAATTATTATATTAACATAATTCTTTTGGATAAAGGATATTAATTATAATTTTTTTGCCATGATGTCATATCATATTACTCTATAGTTTTATATACAACCCCTTTAAGTTAAAATTGAGCTAATTTAACTAATAAGCTTAAATTTTACATTATTAAATTTCAGATAGTTTTATGTTTGTAAAAAAATATTGATTAATCAATTTTTTTATTTGAGTTTCATTTTTGGGCTCATATTTATTTTTTTGAGATTGATAAATATTTTGAATTATGTACGAGTCTAATTAAAATATATGAATCTATATGCCATGTGCCAACTTGGTTCCTCTCCCTTGAAACTTTTTTCGTTGTTTTTTCACTCCTCAAGGTTTGAACTCTTCTACTTGTTTTTTTTTTTTTTTTCTTTGGAAGAATTATAAAGTAAAGTACATATTGGTTTTTAAATTATAAAAATGACCGCTTCCAATACAAAATGATTATATGTAGTCATTTTTAAAGTTATAACAGTTAGAGCATGAGATGCTGAACAACACCAGATCTAGACTCTTAACTTAAATATGTAGTGATAAAATAAAAACTTGAGTATGCTTTAAACCCTTGTTGAATAATTTTTTCTGGTCAGATAGTTATGATTTTCATGTTAATATGCTATTTAATGAAAATATGAAGAATGTTGTTAATTGTTCTCAATAAACAACATGGTCTTAATGCCATAAAAAGTTTTAGATTTAAAAAGGAAGATGAATGATCTATGGACAGCTACATTTACAACTGAATATACGAACAAAGGTTTCTAGTGAAGAAAATGACGATGAAAGAGCTCAACAATGTGAGAGGAAATAGCCAAAAAAACATCCATGCAGTTTTTATATTTATGTTATTATTACACATTATTATAAATAATTGTATAATATTTAAATTAATTTGTAAATTTTGTATTTGATCATTAATTAATTATACATTTATCATATGTAAAATGAAATACGAAAAAGAATTTTAGGGCCACAAACGCAACACAATGTATTTAAATTAAATTAATATAAATAATCTCACAACATATTATTATTACAAAAATTTGAATGATGGAACATAGAAGAAATAGTCTAGTAACAAAAGCCTTCACACTCATTTGAATAATCTTGAACTCAGTTTTGTCTAAATACAAATATTATGAATTAAGATATATTAATAAAAAAGAAAAAAATTAAATGACGTGTGAAACGCAACGTTTGACAACTTCACATGCAAACACAATTAATTCCAGTGAAGAAATTGACTTTTTTTTTTTGTTTTTTTAAATATCTTTTAGGGCCATGAAGAGGACACTGACGTTGAAAGAAGAAGATAATGACTCCACGGAAGTAGCGAAGCAGCACCACACAGCCATGCAGGTTTTGTTGTCCCTATTATATCCATCAATTCTATGAAATTAGGTCTGCTCCAATGGAACGTGCTAGATCACTTTCTGTACAAAAATTTCTTGAAATAGAAAATTGATTTTTACATGCTATGAAAAATAATACCTACATTATTTTTGTTTTTTGTTTTTAGTTTTTTAATGAAAAATCTAAAGTTTATGATTGTGTTTGTTAGGAAATTTTTAAAATTTCATCAAGGAAAACTCCATCTTAATTCTTTACGTATATAGTATTTGTCAATTTAACTTTTTTATAGAATATTTTTAATTTAATCATTTATAAATATGATATTTTTTAATTTAGTCTTTTATATATGAAAATGTTTTAATTTAATCTCTTACAAAAAAATGCTATGAATAATATTCTAAAAAATGTTAATTTAAAAAGCATGAATGATATTATGAATAATAATTTTATATCAAATTAATAAATATTATGTGTGAAGAACCAAATTGATAACACAATTTCATAAGGGATTAAATTAAAAAATATCTTATCTTAATTAAATTTAAAAATTTATGAAGACTAAATTGACATATCCCCTATATATATATGAGACCAAAATAAAATTTTACTTGAATAAGAAAATGGGAATTTAAGATCCCCGAGAAAGAAACAATGTATTAATTTAATCTCCTGTGGCCTGTTTTTTATTATTATTATGTATTAAATTTCTGAAAAAATTATTATAATACATAAAACATATTAATATATATTTTTTTACAAGATATCATTTTATTGAAAAAAAAAACAACTTTCAATATGAGAAGCAATTAAACACACTACACCAAATTATATACTTAAAATTTAATGATATGTTTACAAATTCAAAATATTATTACAAAAAAATAATGACATTTATTTTCATTGTATTTGTTTATATATTAAAAATGATAACAATATATATGTTTGAAAAATAAGATGTTTGTCTTTTAAAAAATTATATTTTTTTAACAAAAATCAATAATGATTTTGGAAAAATTAAAATTTAGCAAAATTTAGAAAAGGAAAAAGTTCATCATCCACATCAACACTAGTCTATAGGGATTTCTCCAAATCCGAATTTTTTACAGTGCACAAAAAAGAAAATTTAAATCTTTTGAATCAGGACTAAATTAAAACCCCACAAATAAAAAATGCACGTGATCAACAAATTTTACCCCTTATTTATTATTCTGTCGTGTACAGCAAGAAATCCCTACTAAATTTCTCTAGCATTTATGTTCTCTTCGAGGAGGCCTTAATTACCTTTATTTGTGGGGCAGACCACAATAAATTGTAGTACGAGTCTTGTGGGCCTTAAAGGCATTTAACATAATTTGTGCAATATTTTTCCCTCCTAGCCCCCATTTTTTCATTTTGCCATTATTATTATTTTTGGATGCTATCTTTCTGCTTTTCGATTTAACTGTTAAATGCATGAAACCAATTAATCTAAAATTAAATATTGTTAAATTTAATATTAGGGGTAGTTTTCCTAATATTGTCTTCTTCAAAATCTTTCTTATGGGACATCAAATCCCTTAATATCATAAGTTGGGTTTTATTATGTCATTGTGCCCCCAAGATTTCTTTCCTTTTTCATATTTTTCTCACATGTTGATTTTAAATTTATCTTTTACAAGATAGTATCCGACTTAAAAGAGAATATGAATAATTTCTAACAATTTATTATTTATTGAAAGATAATAAATGGTAAGATATGATAAACAGACAATAAATTATTAGAAGTTGTTTATTGTTCTCATAAATGGAATACTATCTTATAAAAAAGATCTAAAAAATAAATATATTTTTATATATTATGATCTTAATTTTTTTAAAAAAATTAATTTATATTAAAATTATATCAGAAAAATAATATGATAAATCGAGGACCATCAGATAAATCCAATAATGCTAGTTTCATATCCAGTTACTAGAGAATATTCAAGAGATGATGTGTGATCCCTTTTCAGCTATCATTTCCATTTCAATTATATTAAAAATTAATTTATGTGTTTGTTATACAAATATTTAAATATGGATTATAATATTTAAATATCTTATTATCTTACAACTCATACCAATCATTTCCTTTTTCTTTAAGAAAGGATCATGTTATTTGCCGAATATTACGTAATTTCCTTTTCTTTTTTGGTGTTTCAAGTGTCAATGCTCTGACTAAAAATATCGAAAATTTTCCACCCCTTACTTGGTATCTAAGAGTGGGAAGGAAAAATATAAACTATTTGAAAAATTACCTGCATATTTATATTTTTGAATTATATAGTAAATACTTTTATTTTATATTTAAATTTAGATAAACTAGATTTCATTCTCTTGAATTAAGAAATAATTTCAAATTGATACATAAATTATACCATTAAAAAATTATTTTTTAAAATTTCAACTAAATTAAAAAAGTTGACTGTTATTGAAAAATAATTGCAAGAAGGTACACGCATATATGTATTTTGAAGCCAATACGTGAAGATCATTATATAAGAAAATAAATTTTTGCAGGTAATTTTAAATAGAATTTAATATTTTAATTTCATGCCAAAATCATGAAATATCACATTTTAAATTTATTTAACAATTTTAAAAGAAAAAAAATGTAATGTTCTGTAATGTTGTTTTGCATTTTGTTGGAAAATTGAAGACTAATATTGCCGGTTGTTATACGTCATTCTCAACTTCAAAATTTGAAGTAAATATGTTAGTCAATGGGAGAATGCCACGTGTGAACAATGTTATCCTGTCTAACAGTTTAGTTATTATTTCCCAGTAAAGTCTTCATGCCTAGATTTGTAATAATTTAATTATTTCTTAAAAATCCAAATTTTGGATATGTTTCAACATTTAAATCATTAATCCTATTTTATGTAGTTTCTTAATTTTAATTTGAGCTTTCAAATATAATTTTTTTTAATAATAACTGTTGAATTTATATATTTTAACTTAAATGTATCAAATTTGGATTTAACAAGTTAAACGAAAATCACAAAAATACGAAAAATTCACTATAGCTTGACTTAAATAGAAAAATATTTATGAGAACTTGATTATCATCCAAATAAAAATTAATTTATCCTCATTATCCCATGCCAAAAAAAAAAACTCATTGATCCCCATCCTTATAAAACATATGCAAATATGCTATTTTATAAATTATGTAGGGCTTAAAAAATGATTATCAAAAACCATATTTTATAAAAACAAACTTAGAAATTATTAATTCTTTCAGGGTTTAAAAGTGATTATAAAAAAAATTAGATTTTATAATAGGAGACCTTAGTGGGGGTTTCAACTAAAATTTTTTAACCCTTTTAGGCCTTTTTCTCAATTTTCAAAATTTATAAACCAATCTGATCTGTCTAGCAAGCCAATGAAAGAATTCACCTTATTTCCCTTATTTTTCTCGGTGTCAAAAAGCGGTTTTTTTTTTTTTTAAATGTGAGAATATTCACTTTAACTTCGCTGGCAATTTCCGTTCACTCTAGTTTTTCGATTATATATAATCCAGACTGTAACACGCATGTCTTTCACGTTCAGCAATTCTGACTCAGGCTTCCAAGCAATGGCGTCCGATCTTCAACAGCCTACTGTACGACTATCTCTCTTCTAAATGTTCCGATTTATCTACTCTTTGTTGAAGTATGCTGAGACTTGAGAATCACTTGTTTTTGCTTTTGAAAAAGTTCTGGAAGGGGAAGACGAAACAATTATTGAGTTCAATGAAAGCAATTTCAATTTCTCTCTCTCTCTCTCTCTCTCTCTCTGTGTCTGTAAATTTCGGCATTTTTGCTCTTGAGTTGATGCTGAATTTGAGTTAGTAGTGTACTTTTCCTCCATCTACCCGTCTTTTCTGCTTATTGATTTCGTTGGAAGTTAAAACTGCAAAGGATAACGACCGCTATTCTTCTTTACCCAATTCATTTTGGTTTTCCTTGTGTTTTATGTAAGTTGGGCAAATTACTATGGCGGTTTATTGTCTTCCTTTTAAAATCTTTTTGACAGAGTATTACTGCGTTCTGTTCGCATGCTGAGGGAGTGAGTGTGTTAACAGTAATAAGAGAAGTGAAATTATTGGCTGGTCATCGTTGCAGATCTTTGAACTTAAAATTGTCAAATAAAACCAATTTACTAGGCTCATTGTTTTGTGTACATGTGATGTAGAACACGAAGGAAAGAAATAGAAGCAAAGTAACTCACATAAATGATTTCTCCAATAAAATATCTAATAATGAGGGCTATTCTTCTGAACTGACCGTATCCTATTTTCAGCATTATTAATTTTACCACAACTCAAATACATATACTTGCATCTTAATCCTACTAAGATACTACTAGGGGATAACATATTCCGAGGCTCAAACACCATTATTGATGACCCCTAATTACTATAATTAAACCTAAACTACCCAATTACAAACCCTAAATCCTAAACGATAATCACATCATAAATCAAGATAATAGATAATATTTTCCTCCTCTCATCTTGCATTTATATGATTGTATATCCTGAAGCAAGAAAAAAATTGAATGCGTGCAATCAGACCCATGGTCATGCACTCAGTTGTACACTCATGCTTTCAAGCTGTTTTCATGGTGACCATACTAATTCGTTTATTTTACTTCTTAACATTTGAAATCACTGGCTTTTATTAGGAAAGAAAGTCTTCTAGTGAGATTGGGAGTGCAAGGGAGCCTCTTCTTAATGAGGTTCACGACGCTGAAAATTATTCCATCTCTTCTGCAATTCTTCCGTAAGTACTATTAATTAGTCCCTTCTATGCTAATTATTATTATTATTTTTGCATGTTCTCATGATGTCTCGCACAAATTGTTTATAAATTCATCTGCATACCTCTTATTATTGTGATATGATATAGATGAACATATATAGAGTTTTGCACTTTCCTTTTATGACATTATGTTCATTGTTTTTAAGAGTTTCCTTGTTGAAATGCAGAGAGGTTAATCTTATTTTGCATTTTTGAGCTTCATCAGCTCAATATTTATTTTTACTTCTACAGTTTCTTTGCTCAGGTGGATATCTTATCCCCCTCATTTGTGTCTATCTTCTTTTCTTTTTGATAAATTTTATTATCCAAAATAAGTGGTAGTGGATTAGTTGGGCTGAAAATTTGCTATCCTCATTACCAAGAAAAAAATAAATTTCAAGGTTGAAGAATGTTTTAAGTACAAAGATTAGTGGATGGTTCGAGCTCATTGCATTGTCAGGGGGAAGGGGAATAATTCTAACTTACTGTACATAATTTTTGCTTCTTATCTCTAAGATGCTTGGTTCCCACTTCTCAAAATTCCATATGTCTTCTTGTAAACAATTTCAGCTAAATATTTAGATAATGAAGATTACTGTGATGGGTTTGTTACTTAAGACTTCAATGGAATTTTGATATTTTACTTTTCTAAAAAGCAACCATTAAAAATAAGCTGGAGGTGATGGCATCAATTGTGATATTAGACTTGATATTCATCAAGTAAACACTGTCATGCGAGTAAATCTTGTCCCATGGTTAATGAGAGTATGTTACCTTAATTTTGTATAAACATGATTCCAATGGGAATTTAAGGTTCTTGGAAACCCTATTTGATAAACTGAAACCTTAGATTTCCAATATTGGTTTATTGGTTTTTGAGGGATTATTCAAAAGTCAAGATACCAAAAAGGTACCTTGAGCTTGTAGTTACACTGCCACTATTAAATATTTATAATAATCAATTTAGCATGGATTATGATATTGGGTTGATTAAGTTTATATCATCACTTTATGCATATTTCTTATTCTGATCCACAACTTCATATAAATATAAGTATCATGTTAACATAGTGCCCCTACTGACTTGCTGATAGTGGATGTTTGATTAATCATTTGATTCTTTTTCCTATTGAAAAAGAGAAAAAGAAATAAAGTTTGTGCTTGATTTCTATAGTCATATCTAACAGAATTTTGAAATTCTCAGATTTCTCTTCCCTGCTTTAGGAGGGCTACTATATGGCTATGACATTGGTGCCACATCTTGTGCTACAATTTCCATTGAGGTACGCCCTTATGAGCTTGTGCTACTATTTCATAAATGAATTGGGCCCTAAATTAATAATAATTCTTGTATTTGTTTAATAATATTGTTTCTTCTTTTTAATTGCAATGGTTACCATCAAATCGCCATCATAAATCATAATAATCAGTATCGATTTCAAATTTGGTTCCTTTGGCTTCTCTTGGACTTCATATTGGTATATGGGTCAAAGGTTATCCTTATATACATTAGGTTTATTTTCATTTATTGAGAATACTCCTAAAAGGTTAAACTTTTAAGGAACATGCGAATAATGGATATTAAGCATCCTATAAGGTAGTAATTTAAGGCCTCTCTATCATCTTTATCCTAATCATCATTGCCAGAAATAATTTTTTTATTATATTTTTATCTAGTTCAGGCTTAAGTTTATTTAGGTGGCATGCTGGCTGGCTTGAGATAGTACATTTATTCATTTTGGGCTTCTATTTGGTTTATTTACCTGTAGTCCCAAAGGCTTAAATTGTCAGTGAACAGAGGACAATTAGTAGATATTACACATTGATGGATCCCATGATTGTTGGGAATGATCACATGGGATATTTGCTGACTAATGGGTCATGATGCATGTACATTTAATGACCAGAATCTCGTGATTTATTGTGGGTTAGTAGGCTGGAGTCAAATATTTTTATTTCCTTATTTGCTTCCTGTTTTATGAATCTTAATTTTATATTTTTGTTGCTGTTTGTTTTCTACTTTGATTGAGGATGATTGGCTGATCTTTTGTGGCCTACATCACTCTGTATAAAACTACCACTGCTTTGAATGGAATAAGAAATTTCAGAGTCAAATGTTTTTGGAAATTCTTCAAGGTATCAGAGCTTAGTTATGATCCAAGGACCTATGGGCTGGGAAAGATCACATGGGATATTTGCTGATTAATGTCTCACGATTCATGTGCATTTAATGGCCAGAATCCTGTGATTTATTGTGGTTATAGGCTGGAGTCAAATGTTTTAATTTTCTTATTTGCTTACGAGTCTCAATTTTATATTTTGTTCCTGTTTGTTTCCTTTTCTGGTTGAAAAAGATTGGCTGATCTTTTGTGGCCTACATCACTCTATATAAAGCTATTACTACTTTGAATAATATTAAAAATCAGAGTAAATATTTTCTGAAATTCTTCATGGTATCAGAGCAATATCATGCCTGACCATATTTCTATCCAATTTGGCCAAGGATTGGTTCTCGATACAGAAGCCCACGTTGGGTACACTTCATCAACTACTTTCATTCCATCTGAATGGAACCTGTTGCACACTTAAGCCAAATCTATAGTGTGATTTTTAATAACAAGTATATCCTTTTTGGGAGGATGAGTACCTAACAAATATAGATATAGTGGCTTTGTAGTCAAGCTTAGTACTTTGGTGAACATGGACAAAGGTTGTGCACCCAAACACTTTTATTGGTACTGTGGAGATGATTTAAGTAGTGGGATAAGCCTTGGAGTAACATGACACATGGGTTTGGAATCCTAGAGCCTATAAGGGCTTTCTATTGATGAGGTAGTTAGTGGTGTGAATAGCTTTGCTCAAAAAATTTTTGGGAAATTCTTGATGATAAGTGACCTAGCCATTTCAAGGATGTGGCTATTCTTCCTCTCAGCCACCCGATTTTGTTGGGACACAAGTGCTTTGATGATAAATCCTATGTTCAATAAGGTAGGTACTAAGAGAGGAATTTATATTCTCTCTCTCAATTGTCACTTTTCAGAACTTTAATGTGACGTTGAAATTGGTTTTGTATGAATCAATTGAAGTCTTTAAGATAGAGGGGTTCTTAGATTTATCCTTCCTCAAATATACCTAGGTAACCTGAGTATGGTCATTCACAAAAGTGATAAACCTCCTAGTCCTACTTAATTAAGCTGACCTTAGATGGCCCCCCTGTATGTCATTATGAATTGGAGAGAAATGATGGGATCATTGATAGCCATGTGAAAGATAAGTCTTTCTAGTGTGTTTGGCTAGTTGGCAAGTTTCCCAACAGATTATATCATACTTTTTATTAAATGAATCAGGATACATCCTCTTGAAATGAAAATTAGGGTAGTCTAATTGGTAGTGCCACTACAATTTTAGATCACTATTGATGAAACACCCTGATGGATCTGGAGATAGTGGGCCTAATTTAGGCCTGAATGTTACTTCCCTCGGGTTACTTATTCCAGGAAGCAGAGTGGAAGGGCAGAAAAGAGATTTGGGCAGCAGTTAAATATTCATCGTGTGGGGAGGGGGGGGGGGGGGGGTTATAGGCAGTTACATGCATGTGGAGGTGGTGTTAAAGGGAGGATTGTGGGATGTGCAGAAGAGAGGAAGGACTTCTGGACACTAGGGCAGAGAAATCTGTTGGAGAGACCTAGCCTCTTGAAAGCTAGGAAACTTATCTAGGAATTGCTGTGTTGTCAGTTTATTTTGTGTTGTTGTGTTGTTTCTCTGTGTTGGAGTTGTTAGTGTGTAGCAGTCTCTTTAGGTCAGCCCTGTAGACCTTAACACTGGTGTAAGTCAGTTTATGATAGTGAAGTTGGGAGCAATTTCAGTTTCTGTTGATTATCCCATTTTCTGGTTTCCATCACACCCATATTTATTTGAACTTGTGAGCCCATTAAATAGAGACAGGCCACCTCATTAACATTGCCACGTGTCCTCTTGGATGCCAAGTCATAAAAATCTCAGCCACCATTGAAGAAATCAGCCATGCAATTGTTATCCTTGACCATCTTGCTGATAGATAAAAAATTACATGTAAATTTTGAGACTAGTAACACATTTTTTCTAGACTAGGATTTTAGAGAGTGACTGTGCCAACACCAGTCACATTGTTTATGGTCTCGTGTAATTTTTACTTTCAAAAGGGCTATACATGGGTGAAAATCATCAAACAGTCAAACAATTTGTCATATGGTCTAAGGCACTGGAAACTACAACCTATGTATCATTATTCAGAATTTATGTTCCAGGAGCCACTAAGAAGTTACCTGACTGTGCAATACCTTTAGAGTTATCATTATTCGTTGAGCTTTGCTGACCAAAAAAATTTTCTGAAGAAGCTCCAGCTGTTCTTGTGAAAACAGGGTTGGTGCAGGGGTACTGGACTACTAAATGTTGACTATATTACCTTTTGCCTCTTATTTTTGCCTTAGTTTCTAGTTTGGAGGCTTCCCATTTGGTGTGACCACCTTTGTGGTAGTGGTCACACCACATCTTGCCTTGTTAATTCTGCTGATTCTCACCTCCTTGAGTTGAGGGACCACAGGTTGCAAGGGCAGAACCTTCATAAGGAGTTGGAGTGATGTTTAGATCTTGCTCAGTTTTATTTCTACTTTCCTCACATTGGACTTCAGAGAAGACTTCCTTGAGTGTGGGTTGGGGTTCTACTTGTAGATGCTTTTTTTCTCCACTATCTTCTAATAGTTGGCTGTTCAGATCCCAAGTACTAATCTTCAGCCAGCTGTTGCCAGTACTTTGGAAAGGTGTTAAAATATTGGTTGATAGGCATGCTTCCTTGTTTCAACTCATGGATTGTTCTTTCAATCTCATAATGCCTCTACAGCACTTTCTCGGGTTGATTGGCAGCCATATATGATCATGTGTGGAGAAGGCTAGTGGGGCTTTGGTACCATTTAAAAATGGTAGAAAAATTATGCTCTGAAATTTTTTATATATTTTTTCAGAATGAGAGAGTACATATACAAGACCCATGACATTATTTTTGCCACTGGAAATCCCAAGTACAAGGCAGAAACATGAGGAAGAAAACAGCTACACATAATTCAGTAACTATAAAAGAAAATAAATTGGAAAAATTGAGACATAAAGACCAATAAAGACTTCCCTCTGTATGAACAGCCTTTTGACAATGGTCACACTAAGGCCTCCCGTGCATCTTTTGTTTGCAGTCAAGAACAGGAGTTCCTCTAGCCACCATGGCTGATGACTCAGGTACAGTTTGAGTTTTGCACCTTGAGTGTCAATTGTTTTCTACTCTCTTCCATTTAATTTCAGGAATTACTTCCCTTAGTGAGACAATGATCATTTAGCCATAATTTTCCTCCTTACCTCTTCAAATTTAGGATTAAGGCCAAGGAGGAAATTCTAAATTCTCTTTTTCTCCACAAGCTTCATATAATAGACTGCATCAGTGTTGCATGACCATTGGTGAGTCTGGTACGTATCAAGCTGCTGCCAGTTCCTCATTAGGGCATTATAGAGCTGGGTCACAGCCAATTCACCTTGCCTTAATCCAGGAAGATGGCCCATGATCTGGAACAATGCTTTGGTATTTGCAAAAGTGGAATAAGTCTCTTGATCTCGCCCCAAATTCCCTTGGCAGAGTTATAGAGGAGAAAATTTTGTCCTATCTCATTTGCCAGAGTTTATCAACCGTGACATGATCATGTTATCTTTGATACTGTTGGGCCTAGGCTCAGTAGGTCCAAAGAGGGGAAGGTTTATGTCAGAAGGAAAAAAAAAAAAAAAACAGGGTTTTGGGAAAAGGGTGTTGTGGCAGACAGTTCAGGAGAGGCAGTTGGGCAGTTATCTCAACCACTTACTCGAGCGAGTTGACTGGTTTTTAGGTGGAAGAGGAGAAGAGAGGAGGGTGTGGAGAGCATTCAGTTCTGAGGGACAGTGCTGGCCTCTTGAATTGCCAGAACTTGAGTTCCTTTCTGTATTTCTAGTCAAGAACAATTCTGTAACTTGTGTTGTTGTCTTCTGTGGCTTAGTTAAGTATTAGACTGCAACTTATTTGTTGTCTCTTGTTGTCAATTGTTCTGTTTAAGTCCGTACACACTACTTCCTATCAGGAGGGAATTTTTCTGGATTATACCTAAATAAGATTCAATTTTGGAGCTGGGTCTCAGCAGATGCCCAAGTTTTGTATTTGGGATCATTGGTTTTGGTGGAGAAACATTACCAGTGATGTAATCTTCTCCCCCTCTACCTCAGGTAAAAATCAACACACTTTGGGGTCACTAGAGGTAATTGTTACCATCCAATTGATGCCTTGTTATCATCACAGGGGAGCTCTCATGTACTAAATGAAACATTTAGATGAAGTCCCTTGTTCATCAGCTTTTAACCCCATCAAAGAGCTGAAAGTAATCATTCGAAGGTGTCTGGCCCTTTGGGCTGGTACTATGAAGAAAATCAGCATTTTGATGCTCTGTGATTCATGTTATTCATGAAGTAGAAAAAAGAATCGAATACATATAGGGAAGTGAAGACAACAAATTTGCCACTCAAGTCCCATAAAAATAGCTAACAAGAAAAAATAATTAACTTATCTTCAGCAGAATAATAGGAACAGCAGATTAGAGAATAAATGTTTGAAAAATGACTCATAAAGGATGTCTATCTCGGCCAAACAGTTTCTAGAAACTCTAGAAAAGTTACATGAGTTTCTAACATGCTTTATGATAGAAGCATGAATAATGTATGTACAGTCTTGTAATTTAATAGAAACAAAATGTATGATGTATATTATGTAAAAAACAGCATCTTATTCCCTTCCCCCCCTTTTTTTGGTTGAACTTACTGTTGCACTTGAAATTTTCTTGGCAAGCTGATTAATGCAGCTTTATATTTGAGTGCTTTGCTTGGCTTAATTATTATTTCTCTTTCTTACAGTCAAAAGCACTAAGTGGAATATCATGGTACAATTTGTCTTCTGTTGAAATTGGTCTTGTGGTAAGCTTACATCAGATTCTTGGTTTTTCTTTTTTATTTTATTTTTTTCTTTGGTTATGGCTGTTTCTTTGGTTCTTTTCTTCCTTTGATATGTCCATACATATTTTTGTTCACTGATCTAGAAAATTCACTTAGCTTTTGTTTTAAATTGGTGTATGATGGCTTTTACAGACTAGTGGATCATTATATGGTGCACTGATTGGCTCTGTGTTGGCTTTCAATGTTGCTGACTTCTTGGGTAATTTTTCCATTGTATCAATTTTTATTTTGAATATTTTCTTCCCCTGGCAAGGTTAAAATGACAGATTTGATTTAAGGAAGAAGACGGGAGTTAATGGCGGCTGCATTGCTGTATCTTGTTGGAGCCCTTATAACTGGACTTGCTCCTGATTTTGCTATTTTGGTGATTGGGAGACTTGTATATGGTCTAGGAATTGGACTGGTATGCTCTTTTTAATCAACATGATACATGTTAGCTTATATCTGTTTGTTTGTTTTGACTAGGTAGGAAACCAGTTGACATAATTTTAGGTGTTTTCAGTGTACCTCTTGCATGCAGAGGGAGAGTATTTTAGCTTTGCAGTTCTTTATATATATATATATATATATATATATAACTATGCCGCTGTTTGTACTTCGCTGACATATTTGCTGAATTGCTGCATTATAAAGGAATTGTTAGAAAAATTTTGTAGATAAAATTTTATTAATATGTTTTTATAGTTTTTCTTTAACTTTAAAGCAATATAGATGATGTCCATTTTATCTCTTTTAGGCAATGCATGCTGCTCCAATGTATATTGCTGAGACAGCTCCAACTTCGATACGTGGTCGATTAATCTCTCTGAAAGAGTTTTTTATAGTACTTGGGATGGTTGTAAGTTCTCTAATTCTTTCCCAAAGGACCTTGAACTTGCTTTAAAGTGTTTTTATATATGCTAGCATTTAAACATTGGCTACATAATATCTTGTGCAGGCAGGGTATGGAGTAGGTAGCCTTTTGGTAGACATTGTTGCAGGGTGGCGCTATATGTATGGAGCTAGTAGTCCTTTGGCAATAATCATGGGAATTGGAATGTGGTGGCTCCCAGCATCTCCCAGATGGCTACTTTTACGTTGTATACAGGGAAAAGGGAATGCCCAGACTTTGAAAGATACTGCAATTTCTTGTTTGTGTCAACTTCGGGGTCCAGCTATTGGTGACTCAGCTGCTCAGCAAGTAAATGAGATTCTGGCAGAGCTTTCTTATGTTGGTGAAGAAAAAGAAGTTACAATTGGAGAAATGTTCCGAGGAAAATGCTTGAAAGCCCTTCTAATCGGTGGAGGATTGGTGTTGTTTCAACAGGTATTGTAATTGCTTAAATCAAATAATGCAAGTTATCAGAGCTGCCAGCTGTTGTATTTTACAATGGAATTTGTGACAGATCACTGGGCAACCAAGCGTGCTCTACTATGCTGCATCAATCCTCCAGGTAATCTGCTAATTTTGATTGAAAAATACTTATGCCAAGTGGTCAAATCTGAGGAACTAATCAAGTGCAATAAATATTTTGAAATCCAATTCATTTTGGCAGAGTGCAGGATTCTCGGCAGCATCTGATGCAACCCGCGTGTCAATTCTCCTTGGTTTATTAAAGGTAGTATGCTTTCACAATATGTAAAATTAAATTAAATGGTATATATTCATTTAGTATTTGGAGGATGCAGATGAAAGTTCTATTAAATTCTATTTTGAATTGTTTGACTCTGGAAATTATAGAAGGAGTGGGGTAACGTTGAACAGCTGCTTATGTTGTTTATATTGATGATAATAATAATAATAATAATAAACAACTATATAGCACTTAATTGTCACACCAGCTTTACGCTAGGCTACATCACCCATCTTTGTTAGTATCTATTAATGGGCTTAACGTTAGGATGACATTGAAAATGAAATGCTCTTTGAAAGATGAAATGAGATATTCAAACTTAGAGGACCAAATTGAGGTAACCTATGTCTTTTGAGACCAAAATATCAATTAACTCCTACATAAAGCTCAGCATCTATACCCCTTTAAGTAGATTTATTGAAAAAAGTGATGGAACAATGGAGTGTGTAAATCAATTGGCTGAAAAAAAAAAAAGTTAAATGACCATTTAGGATCATAAGGATCAGAAAGGCATACAAGGAATAAGATGAGATATGCCAATGATTATAGCGATTGTTAGCTATGGTAATGGCGTGAACAATAATATTAAGATTAGTAAAAGGATGCTTGTTTGTAGAAATATGATAACATGCTTCTGAGTCAAGAACCCATGGGCCAGGGGAAGAGAAGGAAGTAAAGCGAGCAATAAAAATACCAGTTTGAGCCACCAAAGGAAATGAGGATTGTCTGTGTACTCGTTGTATCCATGGAAATTTATATTTTGTGCGAGGTGGCCCTCAAATGGGTTGAAGTGAGGTTCATTTGTAAGTACTTGAACCAAATTGGCAGTTATAACAGTGATGATACCTTATTTTAAACCAGTAAGGGACATACTAATGTTGGATGGAAGGCGGCACTGGAAATTAGCAACTGACCCTCGAAAGATGCATTGTCACTAGAAATAAGCTTGAAAAAACCCCAAACAGAACTGAGTTGACCGGAAAGTGCCAGAAGCTTACCCATCCATTAAATATAACTGGGTTTGCCAAAAATTGCTCCTATACTCATCAAAAGGGCTAGGGCAGAGCCAAAAAAGCATGAAAAGGAGTAATTAGTGAAAGTGAGTGGCTGGGCAAGGTCTAGTGAGTTGATTTGACCAAATTTGGGCTGACCCTGGAGCAGCCACGAGTCCTCACACACTGACACCTGAGTTGCTGCACAGAATTTCTATCTGGTGCATGGGAGTGTGTGTGGTGTTGCTGTTGTTGCTACTCTCAGGAATGGATTGGTTGGAGCTTTATGTGGCTAATCAGATGGAAACTGCTCTTAAAGGATCTTTCCAGAAATTTTTCCGACTATTGATAAATTTTTTCTCAATGAAGAAAAGTGGATAGGGTGGACATTTAAGAGCCCAGCCCTGTTTAATTTGGTCTTGCACAAGAAAATAGGTCCAATTTAAAATTGGGCTGGACCAGCCTTATACACATACATACAAGCAATGTATTATTTAACATACTTATTATATATCATTTATTATATATTACGAGGTACATATAACATATAATCATAGAATCTTTCAAATTATCTATTAAGTTGTTGGTTGATTTCAATATAGTTATTTAAATATCAAGCTGTTTAAATTTTTTTTTTTTTCTAAAAATTATACCTATCTAGATTGGCCAGGCTGGGCTTGGGCCTTAAAATTGGTGTTATTATTAGACTTAGGTATGATCAGAATCCAGCCCAGCCTTGATTTTTCACATCCCTAGGCCAGAGAGCTACATAGGCACTACAAGAGTTCTGCAGGTAAAACATATAAGGGGAACCTAGTTTTCTTGTAGGTTCTAATACCATGTAGAAACTACACAAAAAGACAGAATACCTTGGAAAGTGCAACAAGATTGGCTTGCCCAACATTTTATATTTATAATAACGAAAAAACTATACTAGTAATTAAGCAGTGTGGGGCAAAAAATTATATAGTTTAGCCTACTATACAGACTTAATTCTAACAGACTATCCACATGAAGCTCTTCTTTAAGCTTCAATATTCTATTCTTGTGTCCTTTTAAGGAGCAATGAGTTAACTGCACATGCATACACACTTCATCTGCAAATTATATACTTCGAAAGTAAATTTTAATAATTCTATGAATGGATCAGAGTTGCTAGATATGATTGACTTCTGGTTCTGTTTCTGTTTCATTTCATTCCTTTCTAAACTTTTTAACTCAGATTTCTCCTTTTAAAAGAGAATAATTATGTATGGGTGTTCCAATATACCTGTAATAAAATAAAGTATGCCATGTAAGATTTTTAAGACTAGTTCTGAAGAAAATGCATGTTAAGAACAGAGTAAGTTGAATCCATAAGCCATCTATACAACACAATTGGCCACATTCTCCTCAAGAGATATTAAAATAAATTAAAAAATTTCTTCCCATTGTTTGTGCCACCCTACTCAAAAGAAAAAAAAAAAGTCTTCTTTTCTTTTTCTTTTATTTTCCCTCTCGCTAATTCTTTGAGAATATTTTCCTATCAAGATGATGAAATCTTTTTCACAGAATCTTCTTTCTCTTTCTATGTTGTAGTTGATTATGACAGGAGCTGCTGTTGTTGTTGTTGATAGACTTGGAAGGAGACCACTACTGCTTGGAGGAGTTTCAGGGATGGTTAGTTACTTCCCATCTCTAAATGTTGGATGGTTTTAGTTGCGATTTACACAGAAAGGAAGGCTTTCCTTTATTTTTGTAGTAGGCCATTTCGTTTATAAGCCCTGTTTGGGTGGTTAGCATCAAAATTACCTGATTCAAAAACAAAAGTGGAATGGTCCAGGCATGAAAATGTCATTTGAGCTACATATGGGAAAATTTAAGGACTTTTTTATACGCATTGCAGGTTGTCTCTTTATTCCTTTTGGGTTCATATTACTTGTTCTTGGATGCTGCACCAGCTGTTGCTGTAGTTGGTCTGCTGTTATACGTGGGCTGTTATCAGGTGCATGAGCTTCGTTTTGTTTTCATTTCTCATGAATTCTCAATCCAGGATTTTGTGCTTATAAATGTTTAAGCTGTATTGTCAATGAGTTTGGTGTATGTTTTCATAAGTCAAAGATACAATATGAATCCTGTTTCCCAAGATTCATGGATACTTGCTGAAATCAGTCACCAGAAAAGATTGGTAGTGCTGCTGTTGGTAGTTCCTGGATCACTAGACAAATGTGAAATTTTTTCCTTATGTTATAAGGACAACATTTTGAAGTGGAACAACCCTTGTATTGGGCCTAAGAGCTGCCTGCAATGACCGTAAGAGGGATATATCCTATAAAAATGAGAATATTCAATTTTTGTTCCTATGTTTTTCAGGTATGCAATGAATTAAAAATAGGAAGTTGTTATGGCTTATATTAGAAATAGTGCAATCTGTGGGATAGTAGTTAATGGTATAAGGATGAGACCTAGTTTAAATTAAAATGTTCTATGATGGAATTATGGTATGATAAAAGGGGGATTCTTATGGTGTACCTTCGTCAAAAATTTGCAATTCAAAGAATCAGGAAAATGATGATATTGTACGCTTATGTAGTGTGTCAATGCATCCCAGTCCTCCGTGAAAGTGATGTAGAACCAATGTCCAATAAGATAAAAGAAATAGCAGAGTCAAAGAGAGAAACTAGAAAAGAAAAATTTTTATCAAGAAAGCATGCTGCACCATTTCACTATTCAGCCTTTTGAAGGCAATCCCTTAGTTCAGAATTTTGTAATTGAATGTACGTGTCTTGAGTGTGAATAGCACATAGAATTTGTGTCTGTTATATTTGTTGAACACCACAGAGAAGCCAAAACAAAATTCTTGCCCATAAGGCATCTAAAGGCAAGAAACACCTGTAAAAATGAGCTATAACCCATTTTGTGGCCATAGTTCATCCTTAAGAGCTGCTGACATTTTTTTTTTTGTGTGTGTATGCCCAGAGAAGCCTCAAACAAAATCCTTGCCCTTAAGGCATCCAACAAGTAAAAATCCATGAAAATATGAGCAGTAAATATGCCCAATTTGTGGCCATATTTCTTCCTCCTATTCCTGCAGACATTGCTCTGCTCTTTCTTGAGCACATCTATAAATTTTATGGTATTTATCAAGATATTATGAATGATAGGGATCCCATCTTTGTGAGTAAATTTTGTGGAGTTTTGTTTTTTGGTAAATGATGGGCCTGCTATCAGTCAAAAAATTTTCACATTTTATTTGTATGTTGATTCATCTAATTGACAAATGAAAATTTCTCAGACATATAAAGGAAAAGGAGGCAACACAAACTGCTGCTCAAATCCTACAATAGTTGTCGATAAAGATATGAAATAGAGGGTAAGGGCTTATCTTCAGCCTTGTCTCTCGCAAATTATAATTGCGATAGAAGCTAATTAAAAAGAAGATAAACTTTAAAAAAAAAAAAAAGATAAATATTAAAAAACACCTATCATTTAAGAGTCTAAGACACTCATTTTTATCAAGCAATTTGTAGAAGATTTGGAAATAACCCTTGCTTTTCAATAAACCCTCTCAAGCTAGGCACAACTTGGAGCTAGCACAACCAATTTTCTCCCTTGCAATTTTATCCTAGTTCGATGTATAATAAAACCTAGTCCTCTTGACTCTTCAAGAGATTTTTTAGTACTTGTTTTTACCCACTTACAACTTACAACTCATGGATGGTTTTCACACGCTCACCACGAACATGGTTTTTTTTTTCATGTTATCCACCAGTGTATGGTTTTCTCAAGCTGACAACAAACATATGGTTTTCTCATGCTAACTACCAACATATTTTGGGTCACTAGGGTCAAGTTGCTATGCTACACCTGTGATGATTTAATCCTTTCTTTTGCCACAAACATGCATGAGCACCATATGGGACCATTCATGAAAATTGCTTTATTGTGACGGTGTTTAGTGATGACCATGTAATAAAAGTGAATAATTGTATTATTCTGTTCAAAGAAGGAATATAAAGGGGCCTTTATATATTGATAAGACCCAAGGAAGTGTAAGGAACCCACCTTTGAAAACCAACTTATAAAAGGGAAGAACTACACCCCTTAAGTATCCCATCAAGCATCTCGTACTACTCAATGTACGACTTAGACATCATATACTACTCATGTTCCTATCATAGCACCGCCCCTGAAGAGCCAACATCTTGACGGCTACATTCTATGACACTTCATTCGACCTTCTTGCTAATCAAAACCCTTTGTAGGTAACCCTTTCTGTGACATCGGTCCCAGGCTCTGATACCAATTGATAGGATCCAAGGGAGTGTGTCCACCTTTGAAATCTGGCTTACAAGGGAGAAGAACCACACCCCTTAAGTACTCCATCATGCATCCCATACCATTCGATGTGAGACTTAGGCATTCCATACTACCCATGTCCCTATCATATATACATAGATATGCCTCTCACAAAAGGAAAGAAATATGGCCTATAATTACCTGATAGTTGACCCTCTATAATAAAATGCTATAATTACATTATTTATTATCCCTTGAATTATATACATTCCTAAACCAGCTCTTCTGGGTTACAATGATAAAAAAATATCTCAGATTTCCCATAGACCAAAGGTTTGTTTTTCTGTCATTTCATGGCTGGTTGGCTGGGCACTTTGTTAGCAGACTCACTTTTTTCAGTGTTGAGTGGCAGTGCCATCACTTGCCTGTATTTGGTCATTGGGGTCTTGCTGGCTCTGATACCATGAAAAATTTTCAGAGTTTTATGTTAATTTGACTCATCTTATTGATAAACGAAAAATAGTCAGACAGATAAAGGAAGAGGGGGCAGCAACCCTACCACTCAAATCCTACAATAGTTATCAATAAAGATAAGAAACAGAGGATAAGGACTTATCTTCATTCTTATCTCTAGCAAATAGCAAATTATAGTTGCAACAGAAGCTAATAGAAAAGAAGATAAACATTTGAAACAAATAGATGATAAATATTAAAAAATCATATTATCTAGGACGCCTATTTGAATTAAGCTTCTAGAAATTTTAGAATTTGCTTTCTGATACTTGGGCATATAACTGAAGAATTAAAGAATATAGAAGAAAAGTTGTGTCTTTGAATAGTAGTCAAGTAACTGATACATTGGTTTATTTAAGAAGAGCAAAAAGGGGATGAGGTGGCTAGGATGGCAGAAAAGGAATTAAGGGTACATATGGTTATGGAAAATAGGCTGAGGGGATGGGAAGGGATATCCCTTCTTAGCCAATTCCTTGTTTGCTACCAGTATATTTCCTGGACTCCCTAAGGAATATCCATTCCTAAACTCGTTCGAATGGGGATTCCCCTAACTGGTGAATGAATGTGCATTACCTCCTGGGAATCCTTTTTAGTTGGACAAGCTTGCCATTTGACATCCTTGCTATGCCATTTTCGTGCATGCCCCCACCATTCATCACTGGTCCTTTAAGATCTCTGCGATTGGGGGCATTAAAGTTTTTGACTTGGTGCTTCTCTGTGATTTTCTATGGTTTCTCTGTAATACCAGGAAAAATGTATTTTCTTCAAGGACTAATAATTACTGAAAGTTTTCAGCTTTTTTGTGGACTGGAGTGTTTGGTCTTAGGTGATATATGAGGAAAGGAATAAGCAATGCATCTTTAATAGACTTAGCAGAATGTTTGATGAACTTTTGTTGACCCAGATCCACGGCGCTGAGTTGGCATTATATTAAGAATAAGATTTACTATTAATGAATCAAAACAGAACATGCCATTATATAGCAGATCCAATCATTTTGCTTCAATACTATCATTTTAAATCACAACACAGTAATGTAAAATGCAATTACCTTTAATTTGATTTACAAAAAACAAAGACAATGCCTACGAGATGCCTCTACATTTCTTGATAGCCCATATTCATTCACAGGAATGCACCTGGATCTGCAGTTTATAAAAAACAAATGAACCCCCGGCAAAAATATTAAGATGTTTTGTCCTTATTTGATTTTTTAATTTGGGGGCATTATGGTAATATTATTACCATTTCTTTCCAGTCATGGCCTGGGTTTCTCCTGCCAAACAGTAGAAGGGTTGTGCATTTCCAATTTTTTTCCTGGTCAAACCAAACACACTAGATTCCTTCCATTCCCTCTGGATCATTTCCAGCAATCAAACTGGATGTAAGGGCTGATAACTATGATTACAGAATGTGTGGTTGGCTGAACTGGAAGAGAGTGAATGAGGCAGCTGGAGGAGAATATTATGGGGTCCGGACAATGAAATGGAGATGAGAGTTTTCTGAGGGAATCCATGGGGGAGAGCTGGCCTCTCAAAAGCTCGTGGCTTATCTTTATTGCTTTCTTGCATTTATTTCTGTTTGTTTTCATTCTATAATGGTTGCTACTCTATTGTTGTGCTACTTTTCTTTCTGTTAAAATTCATCAGTGTTGCCTAGATTCATAATCTGGTGGGATTTTTAATATATATCTTGATTAAGCTTGAGAAAATTACCAGCAGGTTCTGTCAGTGAGGCATTCATCAGAATCTGTCTTCTTTGTATCTTCCTCAGTTTGATGGCCAAACTGAGGTGTTTAATAGATGCATGGCTTGTGAAAAAGCCTAGGGAGTGGAAAAAGCGGGTGACATTCCATTCGTGGTATAGTCGTATTCAGCTCAGATGATTCCTTTTGATTTTGTGTATGGACAGCCACAACCTATACATAAACCCTATTTAAGGTGGGAGATTGGATGTTCCTTGCGGCATTCCAGGATGTTTAGAAGTAATGAAAAATTTGGCTCCTAATTACTTTGGGCATTAAGAGTCACTGGTGAGGGTTGGTTCAGTTGGTTATACCTTGAAGTGTATGCTTCATTAATTCACCCTGGCCTTCATGTTTTTCAACCAAGACGATGCCCTGATTCCAGAGTGCCTCCCAGCCATTAGATCCTCCTGCAGATTGGCCAGATCTTCCTAAACTGGTCCCAAAGTGAAAATTTTGCAGAGAGAATTTAGAGGATAAACAGGGAGGTTACTTAAGTTTTTGGTTAAATGGTGTGATTTACCTGATGAGGATGTTTCTTGGGAAGCCTTGTTTGAACTCCAGCAGAAGTACCCAAGTTTTTGTTCTTGTGGTCGAAGGTATTCTAAGGGTGAGGATCCAGTTTTGATATGATTCATAAATTACTTGTTGTGGTTGATTTGGATTGTATTTTGTTTACTGTCCGTACTTGCTTACTGGTGTATATTAGTTAATGGTTGTCCACCTGGAACTTACATTGAAGTTGTTGGGCACTTGATTTAATAAGAGTTGTTGCTTCATTCGGCACCTTTTTCTCTCTTCTCTGTTTTTTAATTCTGGTCACATCACACTGATATAAGAAGATCCTTTTGTAGTTCTTACATAAGGTATCATGGTGATTGTGATTCTTAATTTATTTTTGCAGTTTTCCTTTGGTCCAATTGGTTGGCTCATGATATCCGAGATTTTCCCCTTGCGACTAAGAGGACGGGGACTCAGTATAGCAGTGCTTGTCAATTTTGGTGCAAATGCCCTGGTGACATTCTCTTTCTCCCCACTGAAGGTGATTAAGATCTTCAAACTCTTTACTCTTTCATACAGGATTCTAGAAACCATAAAGTCAGCATACTTTTTTCCTTTTTCTTTTTTAATGTGTCATGATCAATCAGATGATATATAATGATTTAGCAAAGATCTAATCTTAAAATATCATCCTTGTGCATTTGAAATTTTGAATACTTTGTGCAATCACATCGGCCACGTTTTGTATATGAGAGTCTATTGAAGGCTCTTTTTCTCTCTTGCTTGTTCTCTCTTTTCCCTTTGCTGAGCCAATTTAGGTTCTCTACACCAGAGATGCGAGTTTAGATTCTTAATCTGTTAGTTTTCTTACTCAAACGGCCTTTGTTTTAAAATTTAAGATAACATTCTCGGCACCTGAAAAAGTTTAACATAGTCCAAACCTCTCTTTATTAGTTGGCATAATGGAGTTTAGTGCAATTTTAGGAACAAAAATGGAGTAGTCTAATCTTATGTCAACGAATGTGTTTTGATGTCATTTACTACTGGAACACACCATCAGAAAATGTCTAAGACAAGGCGCTTCACCACACGTGATATTTCCATGTTATTTTTATTTATTTTATTTAGTTTGATTTTATCTAGTTATTATTATTATTATTATCACTATTATTATTTTGATAAGATAATAATATTTTTGAAAGTTTGTTTAGGTTGGGTTTATCTCCGTACTTTTAGGTGTATAATTTCTTTTGTTTATATAAATTTAGAGAAGGAACTTCTTGTTCTTTATCTATATTAACATGAAAACTAAGTACAAATATTTATAGAAAGAGTGATTAGAAATTAGCCAAACAGTTCCAGTAGGAGTGCTTCTTAATTTATATGAATAGAAAATAAAAAAATAATAACTATTTCCTAATCCTTGTAAAATAGGGACCAAAACTCCTATTGTGAACAATAAAATGTAGACAGACTAATCCTATCAGAAATAGAATAAGACATTTAAACCTAATAGGAAAAAGACAAGGTGCTGAAGTGACCAAGTATCTTATTACTCGAGTTTCCAATACTCCCCTTCAAGCTAGGGAGCAAAATATCAAGCATACCAGCTTGGAAGATAACTCTTTAAATTTAATTCTTTATAGTCCTTTAATAAGAACGTTAGCCACTTGAAGATGACCAGGAATATAGTCCCGTCATGATGAACAATATTCTTAGCTAAGCTGACAAATGGCCATATTTTATTTCACTGGACCTTTATAAGACATCCAATAAGGACTTTCAACTCTCCCAATTGTCTTTTTAACCAATGACCTTTACAAATGCCCTGTAAGTGCTCTATATTCTTCTTCTACACTGCTTTTGGCAACCACAAACTGTTTTTTACATCTCCAAGTGACAAGTTTTCCCCACACAAATGTACAATACTTTGGATCGCCCATTGTCAATAGCCCTTCCCCAATCTACATCTGTATAAACTTTCACTCTCCTGCTATGATTTTCTTTGAAAGTATTCCTTTCCCTGGTGTTAGCTTCAAGTAATTAAATATTCTGTACACCATCTCATATATGCTCCTCATTTGACTTGTTCATAAACTAGCTAGCTACACTGACTGGAAAACTTATGTCAGGTAGACTAATTTTCCCACAAGTTTTTCGTATCTCATTGTGTCAAGTTTGCAAATAAAGTCTTCTTATTAACACAATGAGATACAAAAAACTTGTGGGAAAATTAATCTTCCTGACATTAGTTTGGGTTTCATTGTTATTATTGGAGTTGTGAGGTTTGGGTATTTTATCACACAATTGAGAATTATGCTCAAGTTCAACATTGGTTAATGGTAGTAGTGGAGGTATGATATCATGTGATGGTGAAGGTGAAGGTATAGGTATGGTCTCATTCTTAGGTGAATGAGAAGGTATGGTCCCCGATAGAGATGGAGGTATGATCTCATGTCATAAACCCCATTCTTCTGTTCCCTCTCTCTCTCTCTCCCCCTCTGAATGCGTATTAAGGTTGATTTTCAAAAACTATGACATCCATTTGTGTCAGTATCGGTGCTTCCAGCCTATTACATTCAATATTATTGAGATGGTTTTTGTCTGACTGTCTATTTCTTATCACAGGCATTGGTGGGAGCAGGAATTTTGTTCTACATATTTTGTGCAATAGCCGTGGTATCTCTTGTATTTATTTTCTTTGTGGTGCCGGAAACGAAGGGGCTTACTCTGGAGGAGATTGAGGCCAAGTGCCTCTAAGGTCTGTCACCTACCCCCTGATACTGAAAATAGTTAAATATCTGGTTAGAGGAGACTTCTCAAACTCGTCAAGTTTGAAGGCATGTTCCTGTGAGTAGTAAAATGTGTCATTTCTGAAACTGCTGATAACCATATTTTAAGTTTTATTACTCTTCATTGTCCGTTATATATGGGTGGAATCTGTTATATATGGGAGGGTCCACCCAAATCGTAGATATTATCGTACTTCCAGTAAATTCTTATGTACTTCCCCTAAATTTTTTATTTACTTCCTGTATCCACCTTATTTATAGTTTAGCAGCTTATTAATAAACATTGTTGTCTTTCAGAAATGATTATGAAATGGGCATCATAATTCGGGAATTGTTGTCTTTCTCCATGTTTAGCTGCTTAATACATCACATATGTGTTGATGTGGCGTACCATTATTATCAGCCCTCGTTTGGAAGGCGTGACTTTTGCTTCCAGAGTCTTGTCACATTTTTTTCTTTTGGTCCAAGTTGACTCATATGTTCAGTAAAATTTTTGCATACTTTTTAAAAGTCACTGAGTCTGAGAAACATTATAGTGATGCGGTTATAAATTTACAGTAAAAAAAAAAAAAAGAGTTTTATGTTTTAATTGAATTTTGAGATGTATTTTTATTATACTGATATTGAATTTTCCATAGTCGCTTTTATTTAATTATTTGTTTTTGTTTCATTGTAATTTATCATTAAAATAAAATCTGTTATTCAAGACTCCTAGGTGTTATTCATTCATACCTTGAAATAGATTATGATTAAAATATATTTTTGGCTTTATCTTTTCATATCAAATAAAAATTTCTTCTATGCATACCCAAGTTTACACATCAGATAAGTAAAATAGCAAGCGTAAACTTTTACATTTTGAATAGCAAGTGGTGTCACGTACCATGAAAGGAGGAATGATTACAAGGTGGGGGAGCTGAAATCAAGTTCAAACCTTCAAGACCAGCATATGAATTGAAATGGAAGGTTTGAAGTTCTAAAATTCACCGTATTCTCTAATTGGAAGAAGCAAATATGGAAAGCAAGTGAATGATAGAACCAAGAAAGTGTATAAATGGTCAAATATCAAGGAAAGAAATTCTCTCTTAATGCCAATGGTCAAATTGAAGCTAAAATGGAAGATGAAGCCATTTGATAATGACTTCGCTTTGAAATTATAACTGGAGGTTTATCACTCATTACTCTTTGATCTGGACAATGGAGATTACATGCCTTGTAGCACACCCAAAACATTCGTGAACAGTGAGTAATTTCCAACAAGTTGATATTGAGAATCAGTCAGTTTTATTGAAGTAGAAGATGGAAAGAAAGGAAATCTAATTTAATAGCAACTGAATTAAATGATTTAAAAGCTAAAAATATTACAGATTTCGAAATTAGGCAGCTATAAACAAAAATTAGAGCAAGAAATCTACTGGAACAAATCACATGGTCATAAGAAATTAAAAAAAAGAAGTCACTATCATAACTTTCGAAATAAGTATATTGACAGCAGAACTTGCAGTAAAAAATATGCAAGAGCAGTTCTTGTCTCTAACAACTATTTTGCAATTTGATGAAAAGCAGAAAAGATAAAAATGCATCAAACTCTAAATTGTGAGTTGTCTGTGTTAGCAAAAGTAAGCTTGGAAGAAACTGGACTTTGGCACTCGTGAGCAAACAAACTGATCAAAATAGACAAACTGCTAGACCCTTTCACTAGGAGATGAAAGGGGTATTGAAGTATGAATATTTTTAAATAGGAGATGTATCTTTATCTTATATGTATTTAATATAATATTTGATATGATATATCTATATATATATATCATAAAATTTTTTTTGTAAGATATATTTTAAAATACGCCAAAATGATATCAAATCATATTTTTTTATCATATTTCATATAATCTTTTTTTATTATTAATTTTTATTTATTAATATATATATATATATATATACATACCTATAACTGTATGTTAAAATTTTTAAAATTAATATATTTTATGTATCATATTATATCGTATTCAATACTCGTCATACCTGTATTAGTAGTGTTTCTTATGATGTTCCTGGTGATGCAAGACCTGCAAGCAGCTACTGTCAGTGATGGGAACAAGAAAGATTTTGGAATGCAACAGTATTTTATTTATAAAACAGAGAAGGTAATGCCCATGGATAGGATTCCTTTACGGAAAAGGCGATGGCAGAAACACAGCAGAGACACACACAGCACAGAGAATAATCAGTATCCCACTCCACAGCTTTCGAGAGGCTGGGTCTCTCCTCACCACTTCCCCTTCCTTTCACACACCACACCCTCCCCTCCCGGAAAAACTCCATCTGCCCAATACTCAGCTGCCACGTGGCTGAGTTAGTTACGCTGCCTAACCTCCCCTGAAGCAACCTTTTTGTTCTCACCTCTCTTCCTCTCGTAAACCCGTCCCCACCTATTAGTAGAAGACCCAGGCCCATCCGTCAGTAAATCAGAAAAGAGGAAGTTGCAGAAGATGATGATGATGACTTTTCCAACTTCTAGTTCCTTCGGCTCCACTACACAGGGCACTCCAATATAGAAGCATGCGCACAAAACAAGAGGAAAAACACGTATTAGCTTCTGTTTGCATTCTTTTCATCTGAGAATCATTATGCCTAGTGCCCAGGTATGAATCTGCTACGAGAGCAACTAAGTGAAGTTTTCTTGCAATCCCTAACAGTAAAGTGTTTCCAACTTTCTTCATATTCTTTGTAAATCTCTCCTAAAAGTAGAATCTCGTGAGAATTAGTTTGAGATAAGCTCAAGAAAAGCCCTTGATATCGTAAAGCATTAGGGAGAACATGACAAAAACCATTTTGTATGCATCATAAGTGATTAAGAAGCCTAAGACGTTGGTTATGAGCCTGGAATATCGTTATGGAGTAAGGGAATTGGACGTAGGACAAGTTGTTCGAATCAAGATCGTTTGTTGTACTATTTTCTCTTCTATTGTCTTTAGTTTATTGGTTTTCATACAACTGCATAACTGTGTTCGAATTTCTATCATCATTCTTTGCAGTGAACTGATCTGTGATTCTAGTTCTCCCTAACAAGCATTCATACAAAACATTTTAGTAAAAAGTTGCTGACTGATGCATTGAGAGCTTCAGTTAAGGATGTTTCACTACAGAATTTGTTAAACTAGTTTTAAAATTTTATTCTGCATAAAGACCAACTCACCCTTCTATGTGTGGCATAATTTTCATTCACTTTTATTCTTAATATAAGCAGCTAAAATTTTTATTTTGGAGAAAACACACTTTGTACATAAAGTTAACTCATACAAATGGTAAGGGGTTGATTGATATCATATATTTGGTTGTATTTGATAAAACCTCTTAGAAGACAAAAAAGATTTTTTTAACAAAAAATAGGTAGGAGTTGTTCTTAATCTTTCAAATTTATACATATGAATAATAGATCTTCCTCTTCTTTCATGATGTTACCTTAAAACAAAAAAAAGTAAAAAAACTCATTCACATAAACTTGAAAATTATAACCTTTTAATAATTACACAAACTACCTAAATTTCTAATTAAGCTAATCTTCGTATTAAAAATTGAATATTAGAGTATTATTACATATAAGCTCATATTTTATCATATAATTTAACCATATGCTAATGTTAAACCAAATAAAATTACTTCTATGTTTGTCTCGTAAATGCCACAATTTCAAGTGTAGTGAGTTTTGATCTCAACCAAAACGCCAAGTACTGCAATTAAATTAGAAATACAATCTCAATGCCAATCTTTGGATTTTTCGTTCTATCTCTGTGCCACCTTCTCCGTTCCTCCACGGCCTATTTGAGTAAAATATTATTTTAATTTTTTAATTTATTGTTATTAATTTTTATTTTTAATTTAATTTTTTATTTGTTAATTTATTTTTAATTCGATGTCTCACTTATGTCTATATTTAATTTAGTCTTTAAATATACTATTTTTAATCCTTCACTAATATTAATATTAATCTATTTATTTTAAATTTATTTAAGACTGAGAGATTGAATGTGCTAACATTTAATCTAATGAAAGGTATTTGATGAATGAGAGACTAATTTGATAATAGAAATTAATGAGAAATTAAAATAAAAATTAAATTAAAATAATCAAATTAAAAGTGAAATTCAAACCAAATGAAAAATTAACTAATGAGTGATTAATCAAAATATTATTTTAGTTACTTAAAAATGGACTTGGGTTTAGGGTTTTGTCACTTGGGCTTTTTATCATCATTAATCTCAGTTATTTAATTCAATTTACAGCAAAATTCTGTTGTGCTAAGTTGGTATAAATATAAGAATCATGAAGATAACATTTTCAAATTTTATATGATTAATTCCCATGTTTATATTATTAGAGATAATATTAAGTATCTATAATTGTTTTCTAAAAATTTGAAAATCTTAAATTATAAAGACTTGACATGTTTTAGGTATCAAAACTTAGGTGAAAAGTATCAAATTTGTTTGCAGCCTAATAATCAAGGTCGCACCCTCGACATATATGAGGTGCATTTGTAGAGAATAAGTCATCTTTAATACTGACTTTTATATATGAGTTCGACTAATTAAAGTATAAACTATGTTTTTTTTTTTCAAATGTATTTGTCCAGATGGTTAAAAATACACAAAAAAAATTTGAAAAATATCATTTTAGTTCCTCATGTTTTGATCCTAGCGTAATTTAGTCTTTCACAATTGTCCTATTTTAAAATAATCATTTATATTTTATAATGTTAAAAATCTTTGATGTAATGGATAGACCAATCTTCTTAATGTTAAAAAATTTAAAAGACTATTTTAAAACAAGATAAATATAGAAATTTAAATTGAGACAATGTCAAGACCTAAATGACTAGAATGATATTATATTTATATATATATATATATATATGTGTATATATATATATGTATGTATGTATATATATATATATATATATCAAAATACCAGTTGTGAACCTTTTTTTTCTTATTAATTTTAAGCTTTTTTTTTTTTTTTAACGAAATAGCCCTTCACATGTATAGTCAGTCCTCACCTCGGTAATAGTTCCAACACTCACATCTTACACCAACAAATATCATCTCCAGTGTATGTCTAGAAGTTGAGAGAAAAAAATAAAAGAGAAAACATATGAATATTTTTTGTTTAACAAAAACTTCTCTTTCAAAATTCTTTAAATCCAAAAAACTTTAAAAAATAGATTAGAAAATTTTTTTAACAATTTTAAAAAGTTGCCTTGTCAAAACCCAGTGCTAAACAGGAATTCTTGTTTCTTTCGTAGGAAAATTCTTAGAAACACCTTGCATGTAAGATGGGTTAAAAAAGTACATGAGATGAAAAGAAGTACATCAGATTTCATAAAAGTGAACGTGTAAGGTACTGATAGATAAAAAGTACTGATAAACCTTGGAACCTTGCGTAGGTCTTGAGAGATTTAGAATTTTGTTTTTATATGTTTATTATATGGAAAAGAAATAAATACCAAAGGAGTCAATTATACTTATCATATTTGAAAATATAAGATATCTTTAAATAAAAAACTCTAACTTATTTTGTGTTTATTTCTTTTCTATATAAAGTAAAAAAAAAAATACAACATAAGAGAATTCAAACTAAGTGAGAAAGAACTTTCATCCTCCATTGTTTTAGTTCACCATCTATTAATGAGGCTAGGAGCTATATTCTTGTAATGTTTTCTGTGACCTAAAAACTAGGTATAGCATGGCAATAGCAAATAGCAATCCAACTTGATACTGATTGACTTAACTCTCACATCTCTGTCCCTGAACATTATTTAAAGCAATATATTTTTCATCCCACTGCAATCAAGTCTGAAATTTATAAACCCTCCCTTTTACTTAGCAACTGCAAGTGGGGCAACTATTAATGTCTCAAGTCCTTATAGGTCAGCAATTGCAAATTGCAAATAAGCAACTAGTATCCCTAATTCAGCTGTTCATACCCAAATTTTCCTCACTAAAGTTATTAGCAATTAAGAAAAAGGGAACAGAGTGAAACACTATGAGACATCCATATTAATTAATATTAATTCCTTGCATTGATTTTGAATGAACCCTTGTAGGTGAGGGGATGGTACTGGAGAGTGATGAACTACGAGTGAAAAAGTGGGAAATAGGACGCATATCCAGCCACTCAAAGTGCAGCCTAGACTCTAGATTTATGGGACCCTTGAGCAAAATCAAGTTTAATAAGGGAACTTGCTATTTCACAACCTTCAATTGTCACAATCACTCTACGCCAGAAACAGCAATTTATTCACAGTCTTCCTTTGTCACACTCAGCCAATTGTATCAGAGACTCGAAAAGGGTTGGTTCTTCTTACCCCTCTTATCTATCTGTTGTGCTAAAGAAGAAAGGGAATTTGATTGCAGTATGAAAGAGACAGGCACCAAAGCCATTAATATGGCACATAGATTTGAGAAAGACAAGCACTACTGGCAAGAAAGCAATCAACACTTTCATAGAAAAAAGGAAAAGAAAGAAACAAAAATTTCTGCAGATGGTGCGAAGGAAAATAATGGCAGGACCAAGCAAGGATGTACTTCTCCCCCCACAAAATAGTACTAAGTTTGACAGTCACATTATGGCAATAAATATAGTCTAGCAGTATACTGCATATGAGTCAAGTTACTAACTTCATTTTACATAAATGGTCTAGGTTTCCAACTAAGCTCTATAAAAATTAACAAAATATTAAAATGGAACTCAGCCATAACTTGGGCTACTGTGTAGTATGCAACTAGCAGGAAAGCAGTCAACACTTTCACAAGGAAAATGTCCCAAATCTCTGCAGATGGTGTGAAGGAAAATTCATGTTAGGACCAAGCAAGTACTTCCCCCCTTCCCCCACAAAATAGTACTAGTAAGAGAGTCACAGACTCACAGTAAGGTGAAAAATTGTCTAGCAGTTCACTATGTGGCATCCAGTGAAGGATTCTTCACCAACCAATTTGCATGGAAAAGGGCATAATATAGGTCTCCATCAAAAACCAGTCAGAGACCCAAATAGTTAAAGGGATTAATATAGTGCTAAACTTAAAACATAAAGACAGAGACATTTACATGGACACTTTTCTCGGTAATCATCTCTAAGTAATTATTCAATTAGATTTGATGAAAACGAACCCATTGTGCAGAGTAAAGGGAAAGAACCCAAATAGTAGACTTGCAAGTCGGGGGAGATACAGATTACAGAACTCAATGCTTGACCATGATCCTACTCAAAAACTGATAAGATTTGAAGGAGATATGATTAACTTTCAGTAAAGAACAAATTCCTGTCACAGTCAGAAAGTAAAGATGAAAATCCTTTGATATTTAAAGACCAAATCAAATCCATACAACAAATTCAAATTTACAGAGTCACAGACACCAATGGGAAAGAAAACTTCTTTCCTCCCACTTCTTCATTTGCATTCCCTTGTTCACTAATTGTCTAGTCAAGTCTTCAGACCTAGCAACACTAAAACATGAAATCAAAATGCTACAAAAAGAAAAATCAATTGAAATGAAGAGTAGAGAGGCGTGGAACTCTGATCAAGCTGCAGAAAGCACACCAAATTGGTAATCCTCCTAATAATCTTCAAGAGGGCTTGTATTGCAGTGCCACTAACATATAAATTTGTATAACTTAACTAAGCACCAAGCATGATCATCAATGCAATATAGACAATTAGTTGTTCCACGCCAGAGAAAAAAGGACCAGGTGGAAACCCATTTCCAATTGAAGCCAATATGTAATAACCCACTAACGCCACGAAGAAACAGTCAGGAGATGGACCTCATTCCAAGCCAGGGTCAAAAACCCAGGTTCAGATTCCACCAATGAATACAGAGTACTGTTGTAATTCCACAGAAGAATCTTAGCTTGGCTAATTGCATAATGACTGAGGTTTACAGATTCAAAGCCAGAACTTTCCATCAAAACCCTCCACTGCTCTTTGTCTTCCATATGCTCTCTAATAGTCCCCCGCGACCTTGATCCAACCACGCCAGCAATTCTCCGGCCGAGCAGAAGTCTCTCCACTCGGAGCCTCTCTGGGGAGTCGCGTGCCAAATTCGGCTCCAAAGACTCAAAAATTGCGGTGAAGTACCTCAACGCAGTCTTGAACCGGTTCAGGAAACCAACCCTGGTCAAGCTAGCTTCATACTCTCCAAGAGTAACAATTCTAGGTTTCAAAGATTTAGCCAATCGGAGTGCAGTCTCCACCGCAACGGGTGTCTCATCCAACAGATTGTACAATTGAAGCATGAAGTTCACCGCCAAGGCCTCGTCAGGATCAGTGGCGAAGCTGGACTGGTTCAGCTCATGAATTGGGGTCAGAATGGGTTCGAACTCGAAGTTCAAGTCTAGAAGCTTGGCGAACTCAGAAAGACGATTGCCTGTGGCTAGCAAAGATGAGCGAGGAGCTGTTCCTAGAACCATAGCAGGAATTCCAGAAATGCGAATGCTAGCAGGCTTCCCTGAGGATCGAGTGGCGAATGCCTGTAACAGAGCCGCCCATTGAACGCCTTGAACAATCCCAAAATCCACTATGTGAATCTTGGTGGCTCCTTCAGTAGCTTCCAGTATAGCTTGGTTCGCAGTTAGATGAGCGAACTTCGAGTAAGGGCACGCATCATTCAGAGCTTTGTATGAGAGTGTTAATTCCTCCTCTGAAGTAGTACAAGTAGTCTCCATTGTTTCTGGTGATATTTTGCTACGTAGAGCTTCGCAGAAGTAGAACGCAGCTCTTTGAGTAGGATCTCCATGCTGCGATGCCGTCTTGCTCAGCTGTATTAGAGACTCTTCAGCCTGATCTGGTTCGCTCTCAACCAGTCCAGCACAGTCGATTAGTGCTTTCAGAAGCGGATGCGTAGACTCACTACTTTCTGCTACGCTCGAAGAAACGCCAAGGCCACCGTCGTTTCGGAGCACGGCAGCCTCCGCCGGTGGTGGCGAAGTTGGTGACGGTTTAGCAGCTTCTTTCACCAAGGTAGGTGGAGATGGCGGCGGTGCGGAGGTCCACGTAGTAGGTTCCGACGAGAAAATGACCCGATTAAGATCCGATGGTGGCGAGAGTCGGGTGGGGCAGGTAGCGAAGGGGTTGGAGGCGTAAAGGCCAAAATCGGCATTGTTCTGCCACGCGTCGCACGCAGATGGCAGATTGGAACTATCCGTTGAATCACCAGTACCACCAGCACCGCCCATCAAGCTATCCATCCACTCGTCCGAGTCGAACTCACCTGCCCCACCGCACGCGCCACCGCCAGCATCGGCAGCGAAATCAGAGAACCTGAACCCAGTGGAGTGGTGGTGGTCCAGATGAGGGAACTGGAAGCCAGGCTCAGCGGCGTCGGGGCCCGACCCGACTTGAAACGGGTCGGAGAAGTCAGCTCCGGCGAGGCCGTATCCCAGAGGCGGAGTGTTGGTCCACGGATTGAGCGAGATGGGGTGAATCCCCAAGAGTTGCTGCTGATGATGATGCTGGTTGTGGCTATGGCTCTGATGCTGATGCTGCTGCTGCTGCTGCTCTTGCTGCTCCTTCTGCTTGATGACTTGCTGAGCGATAGCCATTAGATTGCCACTGTCTGCGCACATGTAGGCCATTTTCCGGCCAAATCTCGCCGGTCGCCGGAGGAAATCTGCAATCACATTCAACCCAAGAGAAGAGAGTCAGGGATTCATCTCTGTATGCTCAGTCCAAAGAAGTTGAGTAGTGAGACAGAGTGTGTACTTGGATAGATAGAGTACCTACCTTCAAAGACGCGTATATGTGGATGAGAGAGAAACGAGAGAGAGAGAGTGGGGACTGTGGGAAGATGAGGAGAGTGAGCAGTGAGCAGAGGGGCAAGAACGACAAGCAGCTTAAAGGAGCTTTGGAGAGGGACGCCAACGGTCCCACTTTTTTCTCGAGACCCCGTTCAAAAATCAGAGAGGCCTTAATTTTTTTTACTTATTTTTTTTAACAAAATTAAATTTTTTGATGGAGAACTTAATTTTTTATATCATATATATTTTTAAAAAATTGAAATTAATTAATCATATTTATTAACATATTAAAAATAAAATTTTATTATTATATTAAAATTTAATATAAACTTTCATCTTAAAAATAAAATCACGACAAATAAAACTTAATTCTTTTATGAAAAATAAATTAGAAAAAAAATTATTTTACATATATTTATATATATCAAAATATTAAAATAGTTTATGTACTTTTTCAATGAAAAAAATATGGAATATAATTGAACTGAATTTAAAAGGAAATTAAATGATTTGTTCAATGAAATAGCATTTATTTTTTTCAAAGATATATCCCTTTTTTCCCTTCTAGGAAATATCCCGAATTTTTTTAGAATTAATGGCAGATACCAATTTGCTGCTGATGAAATCTTTTTTATATCATAACTTTTTAAAACTATTCCAAATTTCATGCTTTTCGTGGGATTTTTGTTAGGTTTCTATGCTCTTTTAGTATTACTGGATAGTTGTATTTTTTTTTTATTGAATATAAAAATTAGCTCTTCGTATTTGCTAAGAAGAAGATAGAAGTAACTAGACATTTATTCACAGTTACAGTGCAAGGTGATAATAAAGAGAAAGATGAGTAATAAAAAATCTAGGCTTTAAGTAACAATTAACACAATATTAAATGTTTAACAAAACAACAGAAAAAATAAATTTAGAGAGAGAAAATATAAGTAATATTAATGGAAAAAATATCGAATCACTCGTTTATTTTTATAAATTTAAATTTATAAAATTTAATTTGTAAAAGATTAATTTTATATTTTTTTCAATATTAATATAATAAATGTTGATTTTTCACATCAACCCTTGTGACATCATATTAAAATGATTAAATTTATACCACTTTGATTTAAACATATATATATATATATATAATGATTAAAATTATCAAACTAAATATAAGTAAAGAAGCTAAATTACAGAAAAATATTAAGTATAGTTTCTTAAATCACACCATAATTGCAATTTTACCACACAATTTTACAAACGTGACATTTTACCTACTTAATCATCCCAAATATCAAGTAGCTTTTCGGAAATAGTTTTTAATGATATCTAATATTTTTCTTCGTTTTTTTCGTAATTATTTGAAAATTAAAATTTTATTTTTAAAATTTTTATACTAAACGAATTTCTCCTTTTTTGATACAATTAAATTTTTATCACAATTTTTTGAGTGAATAAATTATTTAATCTCTAAATGGTCTTTTAATTTAATTTCTTATTAATTTTTAGTTTTAATTTGGTGTCTCGTTAATATAAATATCAACATATTTAATCTTATTTTAATTGAGACATACTAAATATGTTAACTTTTATATTGATAAAGGATTAAATTATGATTAGACGTATAAATAAAGAACCATATTGAGATTAACATCATTTAATAAATAAATTAATGAATGATATACTATAAATGGGAGTTCACATGAAAGTTTACTAATCATTTGGGTCTATCCAAAAATCAAAGTGAAATAATTTCATTTGAAGATTGATTAAGATTTGCATAGATCTAGATCATTAATGAAAAATAAAATAAATTATTATTTATATTAATAAAAAAATTATTAAAAAATATATATTTAGAATATTACTATTATAGTAATATTTTACAATTATATCATTAGTTTATATGAAAAAAATAAAGTGAAATATTTTTTTTTCATTTATCATAAAATTATTATTTTAGCCTCTTACTTGTTGAAATATTAAAAATGAACTAAAATATCCCCTATTCATTGAAAAATGTTATATTTGGTCTCTTAATCTTAAAAAAAAAAATCAGATTTAGTTTTTTAAATTTAAAGTTTAAGGTTTTGTAAATAAACTAAATTTAGTAATTTTTAAAAACATGAGGAATCAAATATAATATTTTTTCATTGAGTAAATAATTATTTTGAATATTTCAATGAATAAGGAATCAAAATAGTAATTTTTTGATAAGTAAGGGATTAAAATTATATTTTTAAAAAAATATATTCTAATTTTATTTTACGAATAAAATATAGTTTTTGTCCCTTTCTTTTTATAAAATTACCATTTTAGCTTTTCACTTATTTAAATGTCAAAAAATAGTTTCAATTAATTAGAAATTGTTACATTTGATCCTCTACTTTTTAAAAAAATATTATATTTATTTCTTTAAATTTAAGATATAAATTTTAATAAAAGAATTAAATTTGATAATTTTTTTAAAAGTAAAAATAAAATGTCATATATTTTAATGAATAAAAAATTATTTTTAATATTTTAATAAATAAAAAATTAAAATAATAATTTTGTGATAGATAAATGATTAAAAAAAATTGTTTTATTTTATTCAAATAATATGAATATATGATAGTTAAATATTCAAAATTGGGGAGGCTGAGTCCAAAAGGGTGGGGCACATATTAAAGTGAAGAAAAGTGGGACCAGGCACAATGAGGAGGATACGGCGCGTTGAACACTTGAGCCGTTTCTGAGTGACGTCATCGCGGGTGAACTTTTTTGGTGAACGAGCCGCCTTCTCCGGAGACTTTCTTTCATGCTTTATATATAAATAAATAAATAAAATAATGAACCATTTTTTTTTTCTTTTTTTTTTTACTCTTTCTGAAATTTACGTTATTTTTCGGTACTACCAAAATCCACACGTCACCTGCGTGATTTGTATTGAAAGCTTGTAAACGGATAACACAATTCACCTTTTTTTTTTTTTTATAAATTTTTTTAATTTAAGAGAAATGTAAGCACATAAGAGAGAATAGATTACTTAACATGGCTTATGTTCAAATAGTATGAACTTTTGAATAAAATTTAACTGTTTAAATTTTATATGATTAGAAGTTATTGGATTTGTTATATGTAAATTTAGATCATAAAATTTTTATCAAATGATTGAAAATGTATTTGATTTATATTAAAAAACTTGTTTGCATATTTAAAAGAGAATTTACTTTGCAAATATTTTGTTTAGTATAACATTCGATTTTTTGTAAAATTAATTTTGTCCTTTAAACATCTATTTATATGAAACTGAAAAAAAAAACTTTTTTTTAACTATAAGTTTGTTTTTGTGTTAAATAAACTATATAGATAGTAAAATTATGTTTGACCTAAATTAATTTTAAAAATCAAATTAACTCAAAATTATGTTAATTCAACGTCAATTTAAACAGTGACAATGAAAGCATAACCCTAATATTCTAGTGAAAACATGAGGAAATTTGGACTCCAAAATAGTGTTGACCTTAAGGTTCTATGTTATAATTTTTTAATGATGACAAATATGTAACAAATAAGTTACAAATTAATATCAATGAATGCTTCATTGATAGGTCATTAACTTGCAATACTTTTTACTTAAATTATCCTTAATATGAGATGTATTTGCTCATATTATATCCAATATGCTTGATTGTTATATATAATCTAAATTGGATTCTTTGATCATAAGAATCTCATAGACATGATAAAAATGTTTATACTGCACTAATTGCTATTAAAGTATGCATATTGTTAAATTTGAATTGGACTAATTATTTATCTTGCAAGTCAAATCTTTATGTAAGATGGTCCAAAAAAAGAAGAGTAGGCATTGAAGTGAAGAAAATGAATTATAAATATCATACTCTACACAAAGATATAGCAAGCAAAAAAGATGCTCTAAGCTTTAAAGAAATTAAAGATTTGAAAATTTGGAAGCTTAGTTGCATCAAGATAGCCAATGGATTAAATAGATATAATTATCATAGACTAAGTGTTATTTTGTGAAATTTAATGATTTATATTTGCATTAATTGGCTCAAGAAAATTTGGTTCACAAAATATAAGTTTGGACTTAAAAGATAGTAAGATATAAATTTTACCCAAAAATCTTTTTTAGATCTTTGGTTACTAATTTAATTATATCTCACAAACCATATGAAAATTTAAATGAAACTTATTGCATTATAAAATAGACTCAAAGAGCTTTCCAACGATAGGTCATTCGCTCAAAACGGAGTTGAAATGAAAAAGTTATGACCATTTAAAGTATATTATATGCAGTAGTGACTAATAAAACTTCTGTAAGTCATTGGTCAACTGATGGAATTTGTTAGTTGATTGATAGAGCTTCTGTAAGACATTAGTCAACTGATGGAATTTGTTGGTTGACTGATAACATGTCTGTAAGCCATTGGTCGACTGGTTGGAACCGATCGGTTGACTAATGAAGCCCAGAATGTTTAGAATTCAAATTTCCATAGTAACAATCGACTTATACGGTATGGAAAAGTATAAAACAACTTTTTAAACAGCTCTTTTACAAGTCTAACGACTATTTTTCATAGAGCTCTATATATATCAACCTCCAAACATGTTCTTGAGAAGAACCAAATGTTAAAATGTGATCTTTAACTTGTTTTATTATCTTTGGGAGAAAAACATTCATCATTGGGTCAACATTTGCTTAATCTCTATCATTTGAGTTCTTAAAGCTTCATTTTATATATCTACTCATTGAGAGAGTTCCTTTGTGCAATATTATTTTTCTTCAATCTTTGTAAAACAAGGGTGGTGTATCCCCTGGGAGTGAAAACAAAAGTGTAGAATATCTTGGAGTGATTTTATCTAGAAAGAGTGGTGTTTTAGAGTGAAAAACAACTCTAATTTGACTTGAATGTTGTAGAAGGTTACAAGTGCTTAGCTAAACTTATGGAATTATAGGAGAAATCTCAAGTGGAAGCTTAGTGATTGGATATAGGCTTGGAATGAAGTCGAAGCATGATAAATCTTGGAGTTTTCCTTTTTTATCCCTTTACTCTTTACTATTTATGTTGCTCATTTGATTCTTTGTTTTGTTGTTGATATTTTGCTTGATGTATTATTATTATCTGCTTGAGACATTTTCCTATATCTATTATAAGCAACCCAATTGATAAAGAAATTGTATGGTTGTTCTAGTTTACATGAAAATAAGCTTTTGAATCAAGTTTAATTATAAATTGTTAAGTACTCTATTTTTAGGAAAGAAACTTGTTATCTTTACACTCCAAACATTATCATAAAATCTTTCTTTGACTAATATAATTGTTATTTTGTTTCATACTCTTCTTTGTAATCTTCATAACAAGTATTTTGCAAAGGAATTTTGCAAAAAACTAAAATTTTTGTAAACACCAATTCACCCCCTTTTGGGTATTAGTTGCCTTGTCTAACAAATGGTATCAGAGTTAGGGCTTTTATTTAAAAGACTTAACATTCTCAAGAGTTTGTATGGCACCAATTGAATGTTTTACATTGACCGAAGGTTTTAATATTACTACACTTTGTTTCCTTAATGCTATTAGTTTTGATATTTGGAAAGTTAGAATGAAATTTTATATTCAATCTCTTGATATAAACTTATGAGATGTAGTACAAGATGGTTTTACCCCCAGACCAAGGAAAAAGTGGAATGACCATGATAAGATGCTATTTTCTTGGACTATTAGAGCAATGCTTATATTATACGATGCTTTAAATGAATACGATTATGTTAGAATCAAATATTGCTCCAATGCTAAAGATAAAAGGGATACTCTTCATGCTTTGTATCATTCTATTCATGTTATTGAAGTTGTAAATGTTGATGTTTGTCAAGAGATTGTGCAAGATAAAGAAATATGCTCTATGCCTCTTGAAGATTATCAACATAGAATTGGAATGAAGATAAAAAATTTTCAAAACAATTCAACACCAATGGACAAGAAGAAGATTCCTAACTTAAGCTTACCAAACAAGAATTGGAAAATCTTCAAACTATGGCTCACAAAGATTTGAAGGTATATAACAATTACAAACTTGATAGTAGTTCATCTTATAAAAAGTTGTCACATGCATTTGATGAATTACATGAAACAATACCTTTGATATTTAATGCTCAAATTGTTGTAACTTAAACTTGAAAGTGATTTATTTATTGAAAATTCAACTTGTGCTTTCCTAAGTCTTTAAAGGAGAAAGGTTTCAAAAAGAATTTTGGAATTCATGGTTTAAGATACCATCCCAATAAAAGATAAAAATTTTCTAGAAATGCTTCTCCAAAGGCTTTTATATATATTGTTTGCAATTATTGTATTCGCAGAGGACATATTTCTCACTTATGCCCAATTAAAAGAAGTTCTAATGTAGGAAATAAATACATTTGAGTTTCTAAAGGTTTTAGAAATCACTGTACTAACATTCTAGGACCTAAGTTAAGATAGGTACTAAAAATTCCTTCTAGTGCTTAGTTGTGCAAAAAATCTCTCAAAATAATGGACAAACTAGTCTATAAAAGAAGGAACTATTAAGAAGAGCTTCTCTAGTACCAAATGATAGAATTATGAAGTTCAAAAGTTACAAGTAGAAGCAATAGGTAAGAAAATGACATCCTTTAAATATTATGGTTAAGGTATCAATTGAAAAAACTATTTTTTAACTATATTTGACATCCATTGAGGTATGATGCTTATAGCCTAGGGCATATACATTGCATTAATTGAATTCATGTGAATATATTGTCATTAATATATAACTTGATCACGATTCACATCTTTAGATTAGAAATTTGAATGAGTAATTTATATGAGATGTGCAATGCTTGGTATCAATTTTTCATGCTCTTTACTATGCTTATATATTGATAATGGGGATGGTGCAAATTGGATATATGAATAATTATGTGTTTAATTCAATATGTTCAATTATCTTGTTTTGGCCTATATATAATTCTTTAAAGCATTTGAACATTAAAACTCTTACAATCTAACCTTTATTAGTTCCTAATTGGTTGAGTGTTAAAGAAGAAGAGTTATATTGTTTTGTAAATATAAGAGTGATATCAACCTCAAATAAGCAATAAAAATGGAGGATAATAAAAGAAATTTAAGGATTAATCAACTCTATGATGCTTAAGGCAATTTTAAAAAGAAGAGTATAAGTTCCAATTAATGGTCAATTCTATCCTTTCTCTTATGCATAATATATTTTATATCTTCTATTAAGAATGGATAATCAATATCTCCTTATGTTATTCTTACTCTTCTTATCAAAATAAATTAAACAAATTAATGTCTTAACCATTACTTGGATTTTAACTATGATTTTCTTGTTCACACTTATGTCCAACTATTCATAAAGCTTGCAAATTATAAATATTTTTTTACATTAACACCTTGGACCCAATATGGATTGGGTACCATGAAAATGATGTGATTTGTCTTGTAGATAAAGAAAGGAACCACTTATTTAAGAGTGCAATATAAATGGAAGACAAACAACTAGCCTTGATGAATCATGCTTTCAAAAATGCTTAGAGCATGGAAATTGGTTGTCAAACTTTAAAATGGAAAACAAGCAACTTCACACCTATGCCAAACAATTGAATAAAAGGACATGAATGACTACAATTATGGTGATATCTATGTCTTACTCACCCTATATGCATTATTTAAAATATCATGATTGGATGAAAAATCATTATTTAGAGTATTTGTGTCCTTCTTGTACTTTTCTAGCAATCCATGTTCAAATCTTAATTATATAATATTGCATTTACTAAAAGGGTATATGCTTTCAAAATGTATATGTCTGGCTACAAGTGATCTTTTATACTTGAACATGTGGTTAAGTGGGATGCTTTTGTGCTTTATTGAAATATATTATTTCACATCCTAACTCATTATCTTACACATCTTTTGAGTTTTAACCTGCAAAATTTTGTTAAGACCTATATTCTTTATGTGTGGAGTCTCTTATACTCTGCCATGAACTTTTACATGTCAAAAATTATTTTCTTCTTGAAAATTAGTTTTCATAAAATGATTTGTGAAATCTTTCTTAAGTGAACTTGGTTTAAATATTTTTTTAGAAAATTATAAAGTTGGCTTAAGTATTATGAAGTAACATGAGTTGCAATCATGAGGAAATATAAATGTCACAAAACATGCTTACCCAAAAGAAATTAGAGATGAATCATATGCTTCTAAATGCATTATGTTTGATATATTAACAAGCATGATAACACAAGTAAACCTAAATAGCCAATAATAAGCTCCATTAAAATAAAATGGAAAGATTTGGAGAAAATGATGAAAAACAAGTTTGACATTATTTGGATACTATGAGACAAATTTTTAGCTTCACAAAATTTCTTATCTCTCATGCTCTCTTAATTTTACTTAAAGTTCTTCAAAATGTTTGGAATGATCTATGTTTTAAGATGAAATGGCAAATCTATAATTTGTCCATTGAAATGCTCTCATTCAATTTCAAACATAGATTTCATACTTACGAATGGTATCCATTTTGAAAATGTTAAATGTTTCAAATTGTGCTAATTGTTAAATCATCTTGAAGTTTCTACTTAAGCAGTATGCTTGATATGCAAGCTAAGTGTAAGATGCTCAACTCAAAGCTCTTATCTTAGATGTCATTAAAGAGTAACAAGTGATGACTAAATTCCAAAAGAATGTAACAAATCAGGAAACATCTCAATATTTTCATAATTGATGAGTGTCTCTATAACTTTATGATTTCTTATGTTAAGATTGAGTGATACTATTTGGATTAATTAGTTATATTGGCAATTACGAGTGACTATTACATGGAATGTATGCTTATCAATGACATATATGCTGATTGATTGTATATGCCTAATTTGTCATTGGTTGCATGAGTTGTTTACAGATTGAATATATTATGATCCCTATTGCATACTTTCTCATATTTGAGCCATTTTTAAATTCCTTGAAAGCTTGCTTATTCCCAGGGCAAGTTCACAAATCTTTGAAGAAAACTTTGAAAACCCTTTTTGAATGAATTGAACCTGCATAGTTTCAAATTAAGTTTTTAAATTTTATGGACTCAAAGTTTTGATATCATAATCAATAATAATGAAAACATAAAAAGTTTATTGAAAATATAGGGGGAGTTAAAACATTTTTTTTGAATGATAGTCTTTAATTTTATGGCTATCATTCAACACATATTAGGGGAGTTACACTTTTCATGTGGTATATTTTGATCTCCTATGGTATTCATCTTTCATAAAAATACTGTTTGTTTCCTTTCAAAATATTTTGAATGATTCAAACATCTCATACTTTGAACTGGGAAAAGAAATTACAAATGTTGATGATAATTGTCACCAATATATAGCTTTGAATGCCTATATAATGCTTTTCATGTGGATCATTTAAAGGGGAACTTATCAAAATATCATCCTTATGACTCTCACCTTTTGAAAGAAGAAATAAGATTTTTCCAATAAAGATTTTTCTTCAAACAAGTAAAATAAGTGATACATTTTTTTTTTAGTTGATAATATGCATTGTTTAAAAGAGAGTATAGCCAATAATTGATTTTATATATCTTTGGGCTTACTTTAGATGACAAAAGAATTTGGTTTGTTTGCCCATATTCTTGATGTCTCAAAGAAGAACATAGTATCTCTCTCTTATCTATCCATGCTAAAAGATAACATTTTTTTTTATTTCTTTATCTGTTTTATGGATGGAAAATGTTTGCGACATCATGCATATGATAAACATTTTTGAATGTATTGTAACTATACATATTTGAAAGGCTTTCATTACATAGTTGATGAGATATGCATCAAGTTATATATTTGATAATAAATCTTTTCAATCATAAGTTGCATAATCTCAATTTTTGTGACAATGAAAGTATGATAAGCTTTGATGAGACCTATCTAATATCATTATATGATTCATTTAATTAATAGAGGAATATATGCTTAATCTTTTATATATATATATATATATATATATATTATTTTCCCCAAACCTTTTTGTTAATGTTAAATATGGGGAGAATGGTAGAAGAAAAATATGTGATTGTATTTATTACATTGTATGTGCTTGTACTAATTACATTGCATACATTATTATTTAGCATTTTTTCTTTGGTGATTTGTCATCATAAAAAAAGGAGGAATTATTGACCCTAAAGTTCTATGTTATAAGTTTTAATGATGACAGATATATAACAAATAAGTTACAAATAAAATATCAATGTGTGCTTAATTGATAAGTAATTAACTTGCAATACTTTATACTTAAATCATCCTTAATATGATATATGTTTGCTCATATCATATCCAATATGCTTGAACATTATATATAATCTAAATTAGATACTTTGATCGTAAGAATATCATATACATTATACAAATGTTTATATTGCATTAATTGCTATTAAAGTATGCATAATGTTTAATATGAATTGGACTAACTATTTAGCTTGTAAGTCAAATCTTTATATAGAATAATTCAAAGAAAGAAGAGTGAGCATTGAAGTGAAGATAATGAATTATAAATATCATGTTTTACACAAAAAGATAGCAAGCAAAAAAGATGCTTTAAGCTTTGAGGAAGTTAAAGATTTGAAGATTTGGAAACTTGGTTGCATTAAGATAACCAATGGATTAAATAGGTATAATTATCATAAGCTAAGTGTTATTTTAGGAAATTCAATGATTTAGATTTGCATTTATTGGCTCAAGAAAATTTGATTCTCAAAATATAAGTTTGAACTTAAAAGATAGTGAAATATAAATTTTTAAAATCTTTTTCTAATCTTTAGTCACTAATTTAATTATATCTCACAAACCATATGGAAATTTGATATGAAACTTATTGCATTAGAAAATAGACTTAAAGAGCTTTCTAACAATATGTCATTCCCTTAAATGAAGTTGAAATGAAAAAGTTATAATCATTTAAAGTATATTCTTTGCAACAGTGACTAATAGTGCTTCTGATGTAGATATAAATATTAGAGTTTACCTTCTCTGTCCTATTACTTGTTACTATTTGTCTTGCTCATTTGATGGTTTGTTTCGTTATTGATATTTTGCTTGATGTGTTGTTATTATCTACTTGAGACATTTTTCTATATTTACTTTAAGCAGCCCAATTGTTAAAGAGATTGTATGGTTGTTCTAGTTTTCTTGAAAATAAGCTTTTGAATTAAGTTTAATTATAAATTGTTGAGTACTCTATTTTTAGGAAAAAAAATTTGTTATATTTACACTCCAAACATTATCATAAAATCTTTCATTGATTAATATAATTGTTATTTTGTTTCATATTGTTCTTAATAATCTTCATAACAAGTATTTTGTAAAAAATTTTTAAAAAGAACTAAAATTTTTGTAAACACCCAATTCACCTTATTGAATATTAGTTGTCTTGTCTAACAAATAAATGGGTCCCACAATTTGATTGGATCACAGATTTAAGTAGGACTTACCATTTTGATAAGACTGACTAATTAAGTATTTATTTTTCTTTAAAATTGAAACAAATTAAAAAAAGTCTGGACTTTGTTCTTGTGTTTTCTGTTTTATGTTTATGAAAAATGAAAAAAATTAAAATTATATTTATAGATTATAAATTTTTTTAATATTTGGAAAATTTTATAAGTGAGTTTAACTTTATACATATTAAACTTCAATATTACAAAAGTTATGATAATTTATATGAATTTTGTATTGTTATGTGAACTGGTCAATATTTTCATAAAACAAAAATGGCTAATCACCGATATAAAAAGTTAAGGACTCACAATAATTTGACAACTTCACATAATTCCAATGAACATGAAAACAATTAACACATATTCTTAGTTATAAAAGAAAAATATGCTCTTATTTAAGAAAGGGTTAGCTGATCATTTCAAAGAATCATTTATTTTACCAAATGAGATTAAATTATCTGTAATAATACAGATTTTTTTGTAAAGAATGTGAACATTAGATATTGATTCAATTGTTTATATTTTTTATTTTTAATTTATTTTGTTAAAAAATTATGAATCATTAAATTAAGATTCAATAATCCACATTATTAACGAAAAATCTTTATTACTGCATATGATTCGATCTCCTTACCAAATAGTCATAGATCGTTTATATTTGATTTTAAATTCCAAATTTTAAATCTTAAAACTTATATATTTCGTGCAATACAATCTATTTTTGTTGGCTTAAACTTTTACACAACCATACTCTTAGTGTCAACAGATATGAAAAATACATATTGATAAATATTCAATCCCATAAAATAAATATTATATTGCTAAAGGAAATAAATTAAAATAACTGAATTTCTTTTTAAAAGTCCAACTCTTACTAATTATTTAAAATAATTACAATTAAGGATCATAAATTTAAAATATTAATTATAAAATATTTCAATTTTAAAATTACTTTTGTAGAATATATAAATATTTTTTTAATTTCAAGTGACTTTGGCTAAAAATTTGAAAACAAATAATAAAAAAAATTTTAAGACAAAGTCCTAAAATATCGAAACAAAATTTCTTCAGGAAAAAATAAATTAATCTCGACGTTTATTAGAATAATGTATGATAAATATTTTAAATTATAATTTTTTAATGGTAATTTAGTTTCGAATTTCGTACACTTGCTTAGCTGGCGTCCTGAGCTGACGTCAGATCACAATGATAGTGTTGGCAATTGACAAGGTTTAGTGAACCAAAAGTTGGAACCTGAAACTTTAATGGCATCTTTCCAAAACCAAGTTTAGATTTAAGTTTTGCAAATATCTCATGCTTTTTAAAAAATGTTACATTTATTTTTTTATTTTTAATAAAAAATATAAATTTAGTCTCTTATTTTTATATTTTATAATAATTTAGTCCCTCACATATTCAAATTTATACTAAACTAATTTTTCACAAATTTAAATTTGTACAAAACTAATTCTTCTATTTTTATTAATTAAAAACTAATTTATATAAAATAGTATTTTTGAGAAATTAATTTGTCATGATTAATTTATAAAAGACATAAATGATCAAAAAGTGTAAAAATAGAAAATCAATTTAATCTTTATCTCTTTTTTAATTGACCAAACATTTTTTTATTTTCTTAAAAAACTTTTAAAATTTAGTTCTTTTATTTCAGATTTACCTTTAGATAAGAAATTATATTTGATTTTTTTTTAAAAAAAGTAAAGGATTATGTATGAGATTTTTTTAAAAAATAAAGTTAAATATTACAATGAATTAAGGAATCAAAATAACTATTTTGAGAGACCAAAAAATAATTTTTCCTATAATTTTTTTGTTAATTACAATTTCAAATACATATTTTAGACAATCAATTTTATTATAATTATAAAAATAATAGATTCTATATAAAAGTAATATTTGATCAAGGGCCCAAGCATTAAGCTTTATTATGTCAAAATAAAATTTCAGATTCGGCTCTCCAAAAATTGAAAAAAAAAAAAATAGTCCGACCCATATTTACTCAACTTACTTTTGGTACATCACAATATAAAAAATAAAAAGAAATAAAAAGAAAAATAACTTTTAAGGTCTCAAATAATCTTTCCAAACTCTTCGGTGGGTAAAATGTTAACTTTCGTTGACACTATTCTGACACGTAAATGTACCACATGATTGCCACGTAAGAGTTATATTTTCGTTAATTGTGTTCTGACACACAAATTATTTAAAGCATCAGACATGAATTTAATTTCATGCAATTCAATGTTAAGATAAACTCTTTTTGAAGTCGGCTAAATTATATTTAATATTTTTGGTTTTTGGAAAAATAAGTTTACTTCTTAATATTTAATATACTATAATATATCTCTTCTAATTACTTATCTTTGTAAATTTAATTAGAATTTCATCTAAAAGCTTCAAAGTAACATAACTACTTGTACTATTGTGTTAGATAGAAAATCACATCATCTTGACAAGTAAAAAGTTAATTTGATTGATAAAAAAATGGATAACTAAAAATTTTGTAATATATATTACATATAAGAGAATGTGAGTGACACTTTTGAAAAATAAATTAATATAGTTTTGTTAATTTTAAAATAGAATAGTACAATTTACTCAGTGTGAAATTCTGAAGAGCATATAAAACTTTTCACTAGAATTTGTGTGTGAGAAGGAGAAAATTATCGTTCCGGTTATTTAAATTTTAACTTCTTATCTTTGATAAATTTAAAATGATAAATTGATGTTTTAAAAATTCATTAATAAACTAAACAAACTTTTTTTTGTCATATTCTTATTAAAAAATGTTAAGATATATTATTTTTTGTTGACGTGAAGATTATATACATAAGTGAGATAAGTTTTTTTAAATTATTATAAACACTTCGCTAGGTGTAAATCATTTTTTGAGTTTTATTCTATCAAAATTAAAAAGAAAAAGTCATGAATATGATGTATTTTTAATCACAAAAATTTAAAAAATGCTTTACATTTGATGACGTAATAGTGATGAAAAAAAATTATTTTTCATGTATATTTATTCTTCACATTAGCAAAAAATAGTCAATCTCAATTTTTTTGTAACAAGAAAATGATATAGAGATTTGTTTAATTTACAATAAATTTTTTTAAAATATATTTTATTTTTTAAATTCATAAAAAAAATAAATTATCACTAAATTAAAACATAAGGAAGTAAAATTGTGGCACATGACGCTGAGTCTTCTATAATTTACTTAATAAATTGGAAGAATATAAAATAAAAAAGCGAAAAATGATAGGAAGAAAAGTGATAACTTTATAGCTTTTTTTTTTTTCGTATCACTCTCTCTTACGTAGACCAAAAAACAAAAAAAAGATAATCCCTTTTCCAATTAAATATCAGTATACGGGGACCAAAAGAGGTTATTGACGGTACTGCTGTACTATATGCAGCTGAAGGGAAAATCAGGGGGAAACTATGGGCTTGCATTCTCTCTCTTCGCTTTTTATTAAAATTTTGTTACGAATTATATTTTAATTTATTTCGTAATAAATATAATTTTTTTATAATCTAATTGAATATAGATAAAATATTTTACAATTTCACCATTGTATGAAATTATTATGAATAATTTTGTTAAAAAATTTGAGTTAAATATTATATTAATCTCTCACTTATTAATTACTTTTTAATTTTGTCACCTATTAATTTTTATTTTTAATTTAGTTCTTTAGTATTGACTAACTTTGAATTAAATGTGTTAGTATTTAACTTACTAATGAGCCAAATTAATAATGAAAATCAATAAATAATTAAATTAAAAATAAACTAATAAGGTGTGGACCAAACCAAAAAAGAGAATTTATGAAAGAGTAAATTGAGAATACACTAATAAATAAAAAATAAAATAAAATCTTGCTCTGAAAAAAAAATTTAATTTAAAAACTATAAAAGACATTATTGATAACTTTCATTTGTAAGGATCAAATTAAAAATATTCAAACTCTTAGACCAATTTAAAAAATATTTGAGAAATAAAACTAGAAGGAAAATTAAGAGAAGTACTAAATTAATTCCTTACTTTTATATTTTGTGATAATTTAGTCATTCATAAATTTTTCATATTAAATTAATCTTTTAATTTTTATTTTATGCTTTGCTGGTTTATTAATTAAGAATTAATAAGAAATAAATATATATAAAATAAAAATTGTGAGAAATTTATTTAGTACAGGTAATTTATAAAAAAATCAAATCACTATAAAATATAAAAATGAGAATTATTTAATACTGTTTTTTGAGAAAAAATTTATGAAATAATAAATTAAAAAATATAGCAAGTAGGACGAACCAAAACGGAATTTTCATCTGTTTTTCTCTTTTATTATTATTATTATTTTAAATTAGACACTGTATATGTATGGGGACAAGGTTGTTGAATGGTAAGAACCGGTGACGTGTACGAAGCAGGAGGGTCAGGAAAAAGCGGCTTGAGGAGTAAGACTGCTTTAGGGTGTGGGCGGTTAGTGGGCCCACCTTGGGCCGGAGGGGAGACAAGGTGGGCCCCAATCCGGGCCCACTGATAGAGCAAACTTGGACCAGACACTAATCATAATAATAAGCCTACCCATGTATCCATGTACGCCTCTCTCTCTCTCTCTCTCTCTCTGTGTGACCAAAGTGGAAAAAGCAACGGTGGACGTTACTTTGACGGGGCAATCCCTCAGTCACACCCCACTATCTACCTTACACCTCACCACTCGCCACTCATCTCCCACTTTCGTTTTCTGTTTCAACCCTTCTTATTATTTTTATTTCATTTTTTTTTTGTTATCACTAGAATTCGGAATTTGGATTTGCTTTTGTTTGCCAATTGCAGCAGTGTAAAAATTTGATGGTCAACGAGCGGTGTAGTTTATTGGTAAAGTTTTTCATACTTATTAAAATAATTTTAAATTTAAATATTAGTAAAAATAAATGCTATGAATTATAACGTAATAATAAATAGCAATAAAAAGAATTTGATGGTTGTTTTTAATAATTGTATGTAGATTGTCTCTTGTATTTTTATATAGATTGTAACTATATATTAATTATAGATGATCCAAATTTTAAAAAATTAATATTTCTTGTATCGACTATGTTGTATTTAAGATTTTAATTTTATGGTAATTTTGGAAAGTAAGAGATATAGTATATATATAGATTGACATTAAATAAACATAAATTTAAGTTAACTTGATTTTTAAAATTAATTTTAATAAAATATAATTTTGCATCAATATGATTTATGTTTAAAAATTAATTTTTGTCATTATATAATTTATCTAATGAAAAAATAATTTTTTTATCACTTTTATTCGAATGGAGATATAAATAGTTGAAAATAGTAAGGAGTTTGAATTCATTTAATTTTTTTTAATAAATTAGTTTGGGTGTCTCAAAAAGCTTGTTTATGTCAAGTTATACAAAAAATATAACAAGTTAGTATGTACATATAAATATGTTGGTACATTTATAAAGAGTAATATTATGCAAATATATTGTTTGGTCTAATACAATTATCTATAAATTCTAAATGGAATACTCTGTATAGTTGTTTTTTTAATTCTACATGGGTTCTTCTCTTTTTCCAAAAATTAACAATTTCTCATTACTTTTTTTTAATTGAAAAAGATTATAAGTATCTGTCATGTGACAAACTCAACTTTAGTGTAAATTCTGAGTAAAGAAGAATTATATTGTCAATATGTGTGTCTCTCTATATATATAATAATAATAATGTGCAAATTAAAAATAGTATTGAATTCTAACAGAATTATTTTATTTATAATATTTATCTGTATATCTATACTCTATTATTATGGTTTTCGGATTGATTGGTGTTCTGGTCTTACATAAGGCAAAAAGAAGTAATATTTTAAAAATAAATAAATATAAACTGTGATGTGAGAAAATGAGAAGTTATTTAATTCTCATTATTTTTAATGAAAAATTCCATTTTAAATTTTCAATTACGGAAGAATTTAATTTGGTGTCTTTTTTACATGTAATCTTAAGTTTAGAAAAAATTAATTCTCAGTTATTTGAATATTTATAAATGCTTCCTCATGTCTTTTTATTATTTTAAAATATAAAGTAATACTAAGCAATTATGACCTATAAAATTTTGCATTGTCTTCATAATTTCCAATAAAAACATTTTCTAAAATCAAGTTTGAATGGTGTTTGATTAAGTTTGAAGATGACATTTGAGATTGTTAATTAATCTTCTTTTTCTTTTAGATATTTATAAATTTTGTTATGTGTGTGCTAATGACAGTGATTAGGTTAACTAGCCTTCTAACAAAAATAGCTTAATATAATGAAGATGTTATTTATAAAGTAACTTGAACTATTTGTTTTTATCAATTATTTGCATGTGACCAAATAAATTATAATTATTGAGTTTTTTAAACCTTTTAAAAATTAATTAGAGGGTATTAAACTATTGAAATTCTTATTACACCCCATAATGCATTGTATTAATTTAACGGATATCAATTAAATTATACGTTTGCCATATGATCATATTTATCTTCTATTATGGTTCTCTAATAAATAATTATAAAATGAAATTACTATTTTCTAAAAAAAAAAAACAAATTCACACCTACAAAGTATGTTTAAAGTTACTAGTTACAATAAATGCACATGTATTTTTTAAAAATAAAAATTTCCTGTTACAAATAAACTTGTAAGACTGAATTTTATACTAAGGACAAAGTAATATGAATTGCAATAAACTTAAAATATGTTAAACTTCATCGTTTATGATGTCATTATAAAACTATATATTGGTCTCTCAATAATTAATTGTAATAGATTAGTCATTCATAAATTTAAATTTGTATATAATTAATTTTTAATAAATTTAAATTTATACAAAATCAATTCTTCTGTTTAGATTAATGAGAGATTGATTTTGCCTAAAATAAAAATTCTAAATAACTGATTTATAATAATTAATTTATAAAATATTAAATTGTTATAAAATATAAAAGTGATAAAATAACGCACACACAAAGTGTTCAACTTGCTATAGATTCGTCAAATATTTTATTGCTTTGAAGATAATATAATTAAAAGTTGGTCACCCTGTTCTTGGTCACATAGCTCACTATCCAAATTTCCTAAAAGTTGACATTATACCTAATTAAAAAAGGAAATAAATTAGATCCAATCATTTATCTTTTTATATTTTAAATCAGGTGTCTCCTTTGGTGTACTTATAATTTTGAATGCACCAAGTTATAATTTAGAGATATAATTATAATATATCAACAAAAAAATAATATTACAATTATATCCTTACATTATAATTGAGTGTATTGTCACATTCAGAATTGTGAGTATACCAAATATTTTACCTTTAAATTAATAGGTTAACTCTGTTTACGTTATCTCCTAAATGAATTAAGAAAAGCAAAGTTTCTACATGTATATGTTTTTAGTATATATATATAGTAAAATATATATTTTTTGTCTCTCACTTATTATAAAATTATTATTTTAGTTGTTTACTTATTGAAATGTTAAAAATAGTCTCTCACTCATAAAAAAAATATCACATTTGATCTTTCACAATCTTTCACTTTTCAAAAAGATATAAGATTTATTCTCTTAGATCCAGAGTTTAGTATTTGATAGAGGAACTAAATTTGATAAATTTTTAAATAGTGAAGAACTAAGTGTAACATTTTTTAATAAGTAATGAATTATTTTAAATATCTTAATAGTGAGGGATTAAAATGACAATTTTATAGTAAGTGAAAGACTAAAATTATATATATATATATATATATATATATGTTCGTGGGAAGCATTTCGTCATCTATCTTTATATTAATTAATTAAGTGGTTTTATAATTTAAAAGCTGATTAAGAAACTAACTCAATAAATCTATTCTTAATCATAGTACGCAACTACTAACTGTTCCCTCTAACAAAGTAAGCGACCATTATTTGGGCTACTTTGAGTGACTGGGTAAATATTATATTATTTAAATAAAACTATCAATTAACTTGTTTTTTTTTTGTTTGGTAATAAGGGCCAAAGATTAGAAAAAAAAAGGGACTAAAATTATAAGAAAATCAGGTGGGATGAAGAAACTCTATTAAAATTGTCAACAATGATGATTTTGCGTGAGGTCTTAAAAAGAATCTTGTGTTAGTTAAGTGTGAATGAGAGTGAAAAAAAATCTCTTATGGAATAGAATTAAGTTATAAGAGTGATATATGATTTGAAATGACCTATAAATTAAAGTAATGCATAAATTGGGACACAAATATTTGTTTTTATTCTATAAAATTGTTATTCCTATAAGTCAAAAATTTCAAGGATAAAAGTGACTTTAAAAAGATAAAACATTAAATCAAACAAAATAATTTGTAAGGTAAATTTTCGTTTTGGCATATACAAACAAACTTTTTAAGTTTATCAAATGTGAATTTTGATTTGATACTATACAGTATAATGTGTTACAGTCGATTGAATAAAAGGTAAGACCCACAAATTAAGATATAACTATGCCGTGTAAGATTAAATCTTTTTTAATGTCCAATCAAACCAGGCACATTAAAATTTTGAAGTCTAGTGGCTGATAAGAAAGTACCATCAATGAAGTAGTGTCATCTAGCCCCTATGATTTAACCAATTAGGTCATGCATGAGGCAATTATTTCTCATATGGAAAATTACCAAATCCACTTCTCACAAAAGAGAAGAATTTGGGCACTTCGTCTCAAGAAGAAATTAAGCTAGATGAAAGCTTCTCTTAGCTAGAGGTGAAAATGCAAAGAAGAATATGGAGACTCCCGAGTTGAACAAAATTTCCTCAATCATCTCATTCGAAGAAATTTAACGGCATGCGTGCGTTACGAATTTCATATTTGTGAGCTTCTCTTGAGACTTATAAGTATAAGGAGTTTTTCTATTTAATAAATTAGTATTTTGAGATGAATTTTTCATTTAAACTTATGATCATAATATTAATATTTTTATTGAGATGGACTAAGATGTGGAAGGGATGACCTATAAAGTACAATATGATTATATCGAATACTAAAAATTGTGTAAAATTTTTAAGAAAAAAAGATTATCAATAAACCAGTGTTGATTAAGTGTTGCATTGTCATTGTTAGCATATATACTCATTTGAATCTTTAGTTTGTGTTGCACTGATAAGGATATATCTTTGTTTATCCAATAGTTTAAAAAATTTTTTTTTTAATTTTTTATTTTTTAGTAAATAAATTTAAACTATTAGATAAAAATTTAGTAGTTCAAATTTGCTATCATGCAAAAAATTGAAGAATCACCTATTGAAAGAAATCCTGCTCTTAGTTTGTCAGTGTCTTGCAAATAATCACGTAGGTTGAGCCTATTTTGTTATCTTATGCTATTTTAATAGTTGGAATGTCTAGGAAACCCATAAAATGCTTTTAAAATTAGAGAGATTATTGACATAAGGAGTAAAAGTTTGTACAGAATTCACTTCGTCTTCTTCCACCTGTATTGTTAAGGAAGGTAAAAAAATGAAATTATGATTTTTTTTGTTTTTTCTCAAATAAACTTTATTCTTATCCCAAAAAGAACTTGCAGAGTTTGAAAGTGGATTATTGCTGAGAGAGATTAATTGATTGAGAAATTGGAAATGGCAAAAGGGGTTGATAATGGCAAACTATATATGAGGAGACAAAATGAGAGGTCCCTATCAAATTTGAAGGGTAAAATGTATATAAATAGAAGTATTTAATTGGTATTTTACTTTTATATTTTATAGTTAATTGATTTTTCATAAATAATTATGACAAATTAGTTTATAAAAAATTTTATTTTATGTAAAAGTAGTCACTTATTAATACAAATAAATATATTAATTTTATATAAATTTAAATTTGTAAGGGACTAATTTATCATAATTAATTTATGAAAAATTAAATTGTCACAAAATATAAAAATAAAAACCAAATATATACTTTAATATTATATATATATATATATATATATATATATATATATATATATATATTTGATTAGACAATAAATCAAAGCAAACCATACTTTGCTTATCCTTGAGACCATTATGTATGCCCCACCATCATCATCCTTATCAATACTTTTCATCAACTCATAAAGTTCTTTTATTATCATTTTCACACCACCTTTACTTGTTGATCTTTTTTTTTTTAATCAAAATTAACCACAAAAAAGGAAAATTTCGAGTATATTTTTACGATTTTTTAATGTAGAAATCAGTTAAAAAAAAAAAATCGTTTAACTTGTTCAAGCTGGGATACAGGGAAGGAATACAATTTTTGATAATTTCTTTTATATATATATATATGTGTGTGTATTTATATATAAGCTTCATTCAGTGAAAATGATGCTGGGGAGATTTATATATTGCTTCCCCAATAAACAAATATTTCTCAATCTACTCCAGGTTGGAAATTTTATTTTTCATCTAGTCCCGCATGATTTCTATCCAAAAATGCTTAAATTGTGCTTTTTGATCCTTTGTTTTCTTTTTCTTTTATCAAAATTAACCCAAAAAAAAAAAAAGAATGATTTCGAGTATATTAATGTAGTCTCCCACTTTGCAAATTCATTCAGCTTTAATTTTTGAAAATTTTCGGTTGTATCTTCATAAATTTTTTTGAAATTTTTGTGATTTACAAATTAGTTTTTTTTTTTTTTAAATATTCAACTTGTGCAAGCTGGTCTATAGTGAAGAAGAAGATTTTTGATAATTTCTTCCATGCTTTATTAAGTGAGAGTGAAGCTGGGAAGGTTTATATATTGATCCTCCCACAAGCAAATATTTTTCAATGCACCCCTAGTTGCAAGTTTTATTTTTCATCTAATCCCTCATGATTGCTATACAAAATTGGTTAAGGCCTCATTTGTTACGAGGAAAACGACTATTCTAGAAATAGATAAAAAAAATTAAAACTAATATTTGAATGTTTGATAACATAAAGTCTGGTTTTTTTAAATATGAAGATTCTATCATTTTGATGGAAACATCTTTTATAGAGGGTGGATTAGAATGAGCGAATAATGACGAAAATATTCCTATACTAATAAATAATAAAAACAATATTTTTTAATTGAATAGTACTTTGATACTTTTATTTTTTCTTTCTATCTATTACTTCATTCTTTTCTATTATATACTAAACATGGATTGTTATCTTATTCATATTCTTATTCTCATTTGTTTTTCTTTTGCGTACCAAACGAGGCCTAAATTGTGCTATTTTTTTTAAGAATATGTGTCTCTCAAATAAATTAAATTTTCATTTCTAAGATAGGAAAAAAGAATGATGAACATAGTATTATTTTAAATTTGTGTATTTATTAAATATAAAAAAGGATTTTAAATCGAATAACAAAATTTAGATGGTACTAGATGGAATAATTAAATTGCAACAAGGTAGTCTCTTTAATACCTATAACTTGGAGTAATTAATGATGTAGTCATTGAACAGTATTCTTTTTTAAGTTAGTCCTTTACAAATAAAATTTCTTAATTTATTCTATGCAATATATATCACTTTCCTTTCGGTCTAGTCCTTGAAAGATAAAACCTCTCGATCTTGTCTTCTAAACATTTTTTATAATCAAAATTATTCATCTGAAAAGCATTTGTGGCTCTCTAATGTATTGAACTCATATTTTGATAAAAAAAAGTAATATTTGAAAGCCATCACTTGGAGTGAAATAAAATATTTGAAAGACTAAATTAAAAAGGCTTAATCATTAGACGATCAAGCTAAAAGAAGAGTAAACATTACAGACTAATTGGAGAAGATTTATCTTTGGAAGAAGGAGAATTATCTTTTGGGACTAAATTATTAATTTACTCTTTTTAACTTGTAAAAAAAATAAAAATTCTGAGATTAAAAATGAGTTAAAATACATTTTTAGTCTCTCATTTATTATAAAATTATTATTTTAGTCCCTTACTTATTAAAAAACTCAAAATAGTTTTCACTAATCAGAAAATGTCATATTTGATCTTCTATTTATGAATAAGATACCAAATTTAATCTCTTAAATTTAAAATTTAGGATTTGTTAAGAGAGATTAACTTTTTGAAAAGTGAGGGATCGAGTATGATATTTTTTAACGAGTGAAAGTCTATTTTAAATATTTTAAGGAGTGAGAGACTAACATAACAATTTTATAATAAGTGAGGGACTAAAAATATATATTTTTTTTATTAAAAATTATGGGTCCATTAATTTAGAGACTGATTTTATTAAGTTACTTCTTTTGTTTGTTTAGTTAAAGTGGTTGGAGAATTGGATGGGAAATTAATTTGGATAATTCAACCTCACATCAATTATACTCTTTTTCTTTATGTCAAGATTATAGATAATCCAACTTGTTACAGTAGTTATATCTTCCTTTTTTTTTTTTGGGCAAAACACATTAATTATATGGAATACTGTATATTTATTTAATGTTTACAATTCTTTACAAGTAATATAAAAATAAACTAATAAAATTTTTATAGTTATTTGAATTTTATTTTCATAAATAATTGCCTGATTTATGACAATATTGTTCTGTTTCGTAAGATTTTGCTGTTTAAATAGAAAAAAAAAAAAATTGGGGTTGTGTTTGAATAATATAACTTATAATTCCCTTAATTTTTTTTAACAGATCATTTCATTAAACTTGACATGCAAGGAAGCTTAGTTACAATAATTCAAATTTTTATATATCTGATTTATTTATTTGGATAAGTAATTTTGATCATGACAACACAGCATATTGGGGTAGCTTTTGATAGAAAAATATCTGCTGAAATGTCCCACACTTTTAAAAAAACAAATTATTATCCAAATGTCACCTATTTTGTAAAACTCTAAACACATAAATTTGAGTTAAAAATTAAATTATTAATAATTTTAGAATCCACTTTACCGATCATACAAACAAAGTATCTTAAATTGTAATATTTAAAAAATTTAAAAAATTATATTACTTTTCTAAAACTTATAATTCAGAAACGTCTTTTATTTTAGCTAAAATAGCAGTCATTTTTCTGGATACAATTTTCTTGTTTAGAAAAAATAAATTTTCCGCAAACATACAATATAAAACCCGGAAATGGTCAATTATTTAAACAATTTTTACAAAAAAGAACCTTATTTTGGTCCCTCAACTAAGAAATCTTTCAATTTAGTTCCTCATGAAATTTTTTTCAGTTTGGTCCCTTACTGACAAGATATTTCTTAATTTGGTTCTTAATAAATGACCTTATCAATTTACTCCTCACATATGAACATTCCTTAATTTATTTCTTCATAAATAAAATTATTATCAATAATGTCATTTATTCTTTTTAGATCAACATATTCTTAATAGAATAATACTGAGAACAATTTTATTTGTGAACAAATTGAAAAATGTCTACATATGAAAGACCCGATTGAGAATACAACTTTATGTATGGCTAAATTGAAAAACATCTTATCAATAAAGGACCACATTGAGAATGAAATTCTGGGAGACTAAATTGATAAATACCCCATAATTGATTGACCAAAATAAAATTTATTTTACTCAAAATTTCACACATATTATAATTTATTAAAGAACTTAATTAATAACAAAACCATAAAACTACAAAGAAAATTTAATTATAAAATAATAAATATATTTTTTAAAAAATAAAAGTTACAATTTTAGTATGAGAAGCAAAATATGAATCAATTTGGACAAAAAAGATGTATATGAAGAGCATTGAGAGGTCCATGATCTTGAGATGCATGACACATTGAGGATGCAGTTGTCAAATGTGACTTCCCTTTGGTCTTATGTTTGAATTAATTTGTCCATTCTTATATGTGTTGGGCTACACAAACTTCAACTCTTTCTCAAACATCACATCCATTGGAGGCCAAAATCTACAAGGCACCTTCATAGGCCACATGTACCTATTTCATTGTTAATTTTATTCAAAGTGATTCTTATGTTATTGCCACATTATTTCTTTGTTTACACTATATATATACATGTTGATAAGTATCATATCAGTCTCCTACATTTATGTTTTATGGTAATTTAATTTTTTTACAAATAAAGATAATAAATCAGTTCTTCAAAATTATATTCTATACAAAATTAATTAAAATAAAGGATTAGTTTTATATAAATTTAAATTTATAAAAAAGTAATTTATTACAATTAATTTATGAGAGACTAAATTCTTACAAAATACAAAAATAGAGTACCAATTTTATACTTCTCTCTCTCTCTCTCTCTCTCTCTCTCTATATATATATATATCCATTAGCTAGCTATTACTTTAGTATTCTTAATTGCTTTGGGTTTTCTTCGTCTCAGTCTAATTAGTGCTTGTCTTCAATCTTTAGGTTCTAGGCCCTACGTGTCATGAAAAGCAAAATTAATAGAGTTCTTAATTTAGTTTAGAGTAAATTAATTTTTCTTAAGACTTTGTTAAATTAATGTTAAACTCCAAAAGAAATATTGTAATTTTATTTTTAATATAAAATATTTTAAATGGTTAAGTGATTTTATGTTGAAAAGATTAGTTTTATTAACGGAAAATAATTTAAAAAGAATATATTTTTTCAGGATATAATGAATATCAGGGAAACTTAATGATACTTTTGAAACAAGAAGAGTATTTAACATAAGGGAAAATTCTACTTTAGTCCCTAGAAATTTATATATTTGTTAAGTTTGTCCCTATAGTTTAAAAATTTGTAATTGGGTCCTTATAGTTTACTAATATTTTACTTTAGCCCATACTTTAAAAAATGTGTTAATATTCTATTAAAGTTTGTTGATATAATTAACTGTTTATTATTTAGACATTTCAAATATTTATAATTTATGCTAATAACAAAGAGATTAGACAGTGATGTAAAGTTAACTCACTTATATGACAAAATATTAGTAAACATACAGTGATAGAGACTAAATTAAAAATTATTCAAACTCTAAGGGCTTAATTATAAATTTTTAAACTATGAGAAGTAAATTAAAAATTAAGTGAAATTATAAGGACAAAAAGTAAATTTTTCCTAAATTAATTTAGCTAAAGTTTTGGTAAAAAAAAAGTTTGTAAATTTACTCTATATAGGATTCCATGCTGAAAGGCAATATTCTTCGAAAAATACTTAAAGGCCATATGATTTAAGTTGGGAAAAGTAAAAGAAAGAAGGAAAAGATGAGAGAGGAAATCGCAACGGAACGATGCTTTTGTTGTTAAAAGAATGGATGACGCAGATGTCAATTGCTTCACAGTGAAATCAAATGATTCTCCTAAGCTCGCAAGAAAAGGTGATTTTTGTGAGACGTACAATCCAAAAATTGTTAATAAGTAATAAAAGTAATAAAAAAGTTTTATTTTTGTTAATTAGTTTATTTTATGTACATGGCAAGAATGTACGAAGAACTAGAACTCTTTAGTTATTACTACAATATCAAGAGGTGGTGCATTTTAGATCACTTATTATTGGATGAAATTTAATAGCTTGAGAATTAATAAATTTAACATACATAAATTAATTACATACTTCTCTTTAACTATGAAAGCTTTGTCAGGTTTTGAATGAAATTATTGATCAGGTGAAATATTTACTAGATATAAGATATATTTCAATGTTCCTATAACCTAAATCTCTTTCTTTTAAAATTACAAAATACTCACAAATATTCTCTACTTAGTGTATATGAGGCTATACTCTGATCTCAATTGTATCTTATATCATATAATTGGCTTTCCTTATATAATGGGCTAGTTAGGGTTACGGTTAAATAGTAATTCTTATAATTACTATTTACCCTTACTTAATAAATGCCCTTTATGGGTAGATATTGCGTAATATTTTAACAGATTTAATCTTAGATCTTATTCGATATCAAACAGATCTAAAACCCTATATATTATGTGATATTCCAACAAATAATTTAGATTTGGGATTTTAGGAATTCTTAATTATTTGGGAACCCTAAATTTTGAAATTAAGAAATGAATTTTTTTAACATTTTTTTTTTAGTTTTGTTGTAAATATACTTAAAGTTAAGATGTTCGTATTTAGGGCTGCATAAAGTTCAAGTTGGGTCTGGTTTATTATGGACCTTGACCCAACCTATAAATCATCTTGAGTTTGTTCTACAACCTCGTAGTCTGGTTCGACTCGAAGAAATCTAATCACATACTAAGTCTGTTGGGGTTAGGCCAGATAAGGTTGGATTTTGAGGAATTTTCTTTAAAAAAGCATTAATGGTTGGATTAGGTTAAGTTTAGGTTTGCATTTAACAAGAGCAAAATCGCTAGTTGAGACAAGGGAGAAACAACGATAAGTAGAGGGAGAGAATCGAAGGCGTAGAGAAACGATGAGGAAGAGATAGAGAGAGATTGAAGACAAGAGAAAGATCATTGTTTAGCAATATGGAGACAAGAGGGATAATTGAGATACCTCTAGGTCATGATTCACTGATTCAATGCAGGAATGACTAGAACACGAGAGATAGAGGTAATTTGAACAAATGTAGACATAGAGGAGGCAATTTGCTGAGAAGCCAACTTGTGACTTCACATGAGAAAAATTGAGAAAGTTCAAAAGAAGAAAAGATGAAGAAAATAGGAAAGGGTAAAGGTTTGGAACTTTTCAATTTTCATCAAGGAAAACAAAAATTGGGGGTGGGGGGCCATTAAAAAAAATATCACACGCACATTGGGTCTAATGGCAAAATAAAACGCCTTAAGACCTGACTCGACTTAGGAAAGAAAACTTGGTAAATAAAGTAATTTTTGGTTTAGTCACTTTTTAGACCAAGACTTTGACTTGGCCCGAATTTGTTGAGACAATTCAAATTCACCAAGTTGATTGAGTTTCTTTTTACCCTACTTGTATTTTTTTTTTGCAAATTATTTAAAATTGTTTAAAAATTTTATTAATTAATCAAAGAGAGAAAAAAGACTCCTCAGATTCAAGTAAGAATAGTGGGGCTGCATGCCCAACAATGCAACCAACATTTGGAGAAGCCTAAATCATCTTTAAAGTATATATACTTAATCAGTTCACATAATAAAATCGCTTATGTTAGATAATAAAATAGGTTAAATATGGTCACGAACATCAATGAAGGGAATATAATTTACAATATGTTGTGACCTTTCTTCTTGAGTCCCTATATTTGATAATTAAAAATGATCACCAAAAACTTTGCCAATAAAATTTGACCTAGTGCGCATTCCAATGAACAAGAATTATAAGGTGGATAATATCCAATATAAAGATTTTGATAAATTGAATAATTAATTGGCAGTATTGTCAAGAGTTCTATATATATCTTATAAGTTAATTAATCTTGCATAATTATCATTAAATGTGTTTTCTGAAACTGTTTTCTTTTTTTCTTTGATAAATTGACAAAGAAGATAAGATGAAAATTAACATTCTCGGCATCACACCAATAATCCAATTCATCTCCAATCCATTAAAAATTATACTGGTTTATTAATTTTTTAGAGACATTTTTATTATTTTCTCATCATTCCTTTCATTTTTCTAAATTATCTTGACCAACCAAACAGTGGAATGCTAAGACAGTCGTTTCCTAAGTTAAATCAAACATAATTATAATGATCTTCATTCTCATTTTTTATTAAGTACTATATAATTCTCTCAAGTTTATTTCCTACAACCAAACAGAAGTTAAGAATTTTGGCAATAAATTAAGGAGAAAATAATTATTTTGGTCCTCCACCTTTTGTCTTTGTGTCATTGTGATCCATAAAAAATTTATCTATCAAAAAGATCCCTTAAAAATCATAAATCCTACAAAAGTTATATCTCTCTGGGAGACTAAAATGATCCTTTTATGACTTTTAAGGGACCTTTCTGCACGGTTTGTAATTTTTTTTTTTTAAAAAAATTTTGACACTCAAAACTTTTTAAAGATTAAAATGATACAAAAATAAAAGGTGAAAGATCAAAATTGTGCTTTTTTCTTTTTTATTTCATAAATTAAGTTTAACCTAATGCAGGTTCCAATGGAGAAGGAGAAGGTGGAGGACAATCTCCACAATGAGGATTTGAATTGGTAGTGATGGTGGGAACAGTTCCACAGAAGTTGGAATTGAAAGATATGAAATTGGACGTTAATTAATAAATTAATTGATTAATCTAATAACGTTGCAGCCAAGTAATGGCTTCAATACTTTCACACCTGAAATCATGAGTGTGAATGGAAGAGGGAGACAAAAAGCAATTCACACATGACATTTCCAAAAGGATAAGCATTAAATAAACACAACATTTAGATGCAATGTGTGTTAAAATTCAAGTTGTACAAAATTAATTTTAGATTAATTTAATTTATAAGCTAGATTTTGGTTAAAATAAGTTTGCATAGGGACTTTGATTTATGCGTAAAAACTTGTATTTGAAAGTGGGTTTCGCCAATAAATAGTGTATTCAGTGTAAAAGTAATTTTTATTTTATTTTTGTACAATTGTGATTTGCAAAAAAGTTTAATGTTAAAGTAAATGAGACTATTTATTTAATCAATTATGAATTTTGAGGAGTTAAAGAAAGTGAAAAGTGATTTTTAAAGATAAATAAATTAATTATTTCTTGTATTTTATCTAGTAAATGATGAAATATGTAACATTCTAACTTCTTTGTTTTTGTAACAGAGTACCATATCATTAAAATTTTTCTTCTCTCTATTCTTTTACTCTCTGCAAAACTTGGGTGTAGCATGTTGCAAATTCAACTAGTTAATCATTGCTGAATTTAAATCTTTTTCAGATAAGTTTCCTCTACTATATCTCCCTATTTTTTTAGCAATTGGTATCATAGTTTGGTTGGCTCATGATTCTTTCGTAGTTCTCGAACTTTCATTTGAAAAATTTTGTGATTATCAAAGCCCTATATATATATATATATATATATATATATATATATATATATATATATCTTCGTAAATTTCTAGTTTCAGTACTTGGTATATATCTTCATGTATTATTGTATTTCTGAAGCCAATGAATAATTTTGTACTTTTGAATTTTCATGAATGAAGCACACGAATCAAGATATATAGGTTTACTTTGTTTTGGGTTTATTGATGCCATTTGATACACCCTTGTTTGTAATTTCAAGGTATTTATAGTGGGAACAAAAATATTGACTTCCATATCCATGGATATAAAGTGAAAAAATTTTCAAAGTGGATGATTATATTTGGTTTCAGGAAATTTTGATCCATTAGATGCTTCTTTTCATCATTGCAACGTGTCATAAACATGTAAAACGCACTACGGCCTCCATTAAAGTTGAAGGAGGAGAAACCCCAAAATTTTTTTATCCTAAATACTCCTAAATGGTGTTTTTTTTCTGGGTCAAAATTACTTTAGAGGTTTTGTAGATAATAAAACTCAGAGTTGTTTGATACCAAGAACACCTATAATATCTAAGGATTCTTTGGATCAAGTTCTAGAGTCCAGGCAGATGAAAGAAAAACTTGTTTCAAACCTATCTCTATAGGAAAGATGATGAACAATACATTGTGTTGACACTTACTAGTGCCATGAGGTATGTGGGGTGTGTAGACCTACTTTTAGGGCTCATTTTGGTCTAAATTTTTAGCTTTTGCATTAATTTTTTGTGTACAATTTATTGGTAATTGTTTCTTAAATTTTTGAAAGCCTGAAATATGAGTTCTTAAATTTTTATGGTATTTCATATTGGATTTGTGATATGTACTCTTTAAATTATGAGCCAAAATTTTTTTGTGTATATTCAAAATACATCCTAATATCATGTAATTTTCATACTCTGAATGATTTTTTAAGTTTAATTTGCCAAATAATTTATTGGAGAAATTATGCCTTTATAATTTTGGTATTGTGTTGAATTTGAATTTTGAGCCTAATTTTTGTGTGAATATCATCAATTTGATTATGAAAATTATGTTACTAAATATTTTATACTTTAAATATGCACTTGCCTATTATAGGTGAGACGAAATGTGTTGTGATAGTGTAATAGGGACAAATTGATGGTTAAAAGCTTGATTATATGCCTAAACAGGATGACTAATAGCAAATAGGTATAACTTTTGGCATAGGAAGAGCTTTTAGGCTTATGCCTCCATTTTGAAAAGCTTGTTCAAAGCCTATCGCCTAGGTGAATTGCCATAGGAGATTCGGTTTATTTTAGGCCCAAATTCTATTGACTTTTGGGACTTTTACGACTTGGGCCATTTTATTTTAATTCAGGGAACTTGGTTTATAGCTTCATGAAAAAAAAAAGGGTAATGTAGATAATTTGTACTCTGTTATGCCTTATAGAATATTCTTAATTATTTTAGTCAATTTTTCTAAACTTAATTGAAATATACCTTTGTTTAGATTTTCTCTAATTTAAACAAAATTAGAGATTGAAAACATGATTTGTTTTATAATTTTGACAGTCAATCATGTATCCACTGAAATAACGTAACACACAAAGTGTTGGCATTTGCTTGTTCCTAGGCATGATTAGGTGATTACTTTCTGGAAAATCACTTTGGCAATTGTTGCCTTGTGATTGTGAGCTCACCTATCATATGACTAATTGTAAGGGTATTTGTTAGTTAATTCAATCATGACATCCATTTCAATTAATATTGTATAGTTATTGTTAGATAATTTGCGTTAGCAATGGATACTCCCTATCAATGTGACACTAACAATGTAATCTATTATTAGCGAGATATAATTAAATTGATGTCTTAATATTTCTTGTACCCTTGTTGATATGAAGATGCAAGAGACATTCAGTTATAATGGGCCTTTGATATGTAATGAGTTTTTCTTAGTTTATTGTAATCCAAAACCCTAAGGCGGGATTATGATAAACCATGTAAATATTGTTACATAAACTAAGTCTCTTGGAAGAAAACTTTTTTTAATAATTATATGTATACATCTAATACATGTTTCCTAATTTCATTAACTTAGCTCTTGCATTCCAACAACTATTAATAAGGAAAACTTTTAGTGGGACAAACTATAATGACTTGAAAAGTCCTTAAAATGTGTTTTAGCCATTGCATTAATGACTTTAGCCCTGGGGTGAAAACACCTATTACACTTAGCAATGATATTGCTGCTTTAGAGTGTCTTTCTTGAATTGTGGTACTACTTAATTAGAGTGTGTGTTTATGTGAGAAGGCATTTATGGAAACATCAGTGAAATGTGTGAGGGGCTATAGGGAGAAGGTTTAAACAAGTTAATAAGGCTCAAGAAGGGTCATGACCTCTTCTAATTTGAAAACACTTGATTTAAAGGATTGTTTGATGTTTAAAAAACATATATTGAAGCTTGTGCATATCATTAGGGAACTTAAATTCTTCAATCTTATTTTAGGAGATAACCTCCACATCTGACATGTTTTGGGATATCTCCTATCTTGGTTTTACTACTAAATTATACTTTACCCAACTAGATAATCGAATAGCTGATGAATTGATTGAAATTATTTCTTAAAAAAAGGAACTCAAAGGATATCGATAATTCTCCTACTATGAATTCTTTGGATCTACTATAAAATGTGTTTTGGCAATTTCATTGATGACTCTAGCTTGGGGTGGAAATACTTATTCCACTTAACAATAATTCTACTATTTTAAAAAGTCTTTCTTGAACTGTGACATCATCTAATTAGAGTGTGTGTGTGTGAGAAGACATTGATGAAAACAATAATGGAATGTGTGAAGGCCTATAGGAAGAAGTTTTAGACAACTTAATAAAGTTCGAGAAGGGTTATGACCTCTCCTAATTTGAAACACTTGATTTGAAAGAGTGTTTGGTGTCTAAAGAATATATATTAAATCTTATGTATATTATTAAAGAGCTTAGACTCTTCAGCCTTATTTTAGGAGATAACCTCTACATCAGACATGTTTTTAGGTATCTTCTCAACTATATGACTTTTGCGATTCCACCATTGATTTTGTAATTACAATACTATCCATTATTATGAGATAAATTTTTAAGCCACATTTCTAGAGTAAAGCTGATGAGACTTATTAAACAAAATATCTCATGCAACATTGATCTTAGATTTTAGTATAGACTATATAAAGCTAGTTGTAAAGGGAAAAGTGGGAGCCTTAAACCATTGAGATAACCACAAAATATGAAAGTTGGTAACCTTTAGTCCTTCATTATGTTTATGAAATATCATAGTATGAAATGCTAGATACCTAAAATTTCTAGCTATTGGTATGGTATATTTACATAACATGTTTTTGTTATGACCAATGGTTCATATTTGCTTTCGTTTCACCAAGAATTGGTCTTAATCAACCATATATTTGAGAAATTCTAGAATTCACTTTTGGGTTTTTAAAAATGGTGATTATGAGTGGGTCTTCAAAGCCTAACGTGGGTTACAAGAGAAATTTATATAGGGTTTTAAGTGAAAAATGTTGATTGTAGTTGTAATAAGGTAAACAGAATTGATTGTTCCTATACATTTCGTCAGTGTCCATTAAAAGAAGGTTTTGGAATGATATAAAGTTAACTAGACTTTTAAAGATTAACAAACCTTACTTAATAGTTTTGTGAAATCATAGAGTGAATACTTGATATGCAAATTGAATTATTCATCTTGAATTAAAACATGCTTTTGGGCAATATTATTTTAAGTTTAACAAAGTTATTATTGTTTTTTTTGAATATTTTAAATCAGTGTACAGTTAAAACAATGGATAAAGCTACTTCTTTGCTTTCGTCATGGACATTAATGACATACGGTTGACTTATAGTGGCATTAACCTTTTGTGTGGCACTGGTCTTTTGGTGTGAACCTGACATGATGTATATTAGTGAGATTTCTTTTTCTTTTTTTGGAACTTTGTTTCATCATGACAAGTCTTAGTGATTTTCCAAGGAACTCTTACTTATTGAGTGTACATAGAATTTAGAAGGCATTCTTGTTCCTTTAGTGGTGGACATATTCTAACAAGTGAGAGAGGTTATTTAGATCTTTCAAGTCCTCAATATAACAAAGAGATGATTGAAGTGGAAAGAAATCTCCATTTGTTTCAGTTGTTGGCATATTTATATATGTTTAAGTAAGCATTTTCACTGATATAACTTGTGTTATAATGTGCTCGTTATATAGTTGAGTATCCTATTTTGGATAATCGGATAGTTGCTAAAATGGTTGTGTTATATCTATATGATATTATGGATCACATATTATGTTATGATGAATTTAAGTCACTTATAATTATTAATTATTTGGATTCAGTTTATGCGAATTGATTTATTTTTTGAAATATACTCTTGTATATACATCTTATGATGTTATGAAATGAGCTATTTTATGGTAAAGTATCAAATTAATACTTATAGTTGCCTTAACTTGTGTATGCATCTTTATGATGTTTTGGTGAAATTTTCTAGTTAGAAAGTGTCATGCAAACACTTACAGTTACTTTTTTTTTTTTTTTTTTCATTTTAATGATGTTTGGATAAGCTATTTTATTGAAAAGGTCAAATGAATACTTATAGTTATCTCATTTATAAATGAAGAATATGTTGCTATTTTACTATGACCATTTGTTAGGAAAGTGGTCAAGGAAATAAATTTCAATTATACACATGTTTTGAATCTTGACCATTTTTGTTGTAACAATGACTTTATTATAAGCTTCTCTTAAGATTACAGAAATATGAGTCATAGTGAACTTTTGATATTAAGTTCCTATTCATTGGAGAGAATATTTGTAAATCTCAAACCTATAATGAGCATTTCGTGTACCCATTATAGTTTTTGGAAACTTGCAACTCTGAGGCCTATTGAAATTTTTTGATGTTTTGGTTTAATAAGAGTCTGAGTAATATTGTTAATGGACACTTTGGTGTATCTTAGCATTTATGACATTTGCTTTTCTTTCAGGTTCAATGTTTGTGCCAAATTTTGGATATAATTGAGAATTAAAATTTTGCTTACATTTATAGACATTGTTTTCCTTATCAAATTTAATGTTCTTAATTCATTGTTTTATTTATGAAAATTTCCTATTTTAGACTCATATGGTTCACATCCCTGGTGTACATATGTTTATGGATTTATTTACCAAAGGCTAACTCATAAAAGTATTTCAAAATCATGTACCTTATATAGGTCTTGTTGAATCTTTGATTTAAAATTTGATTTAGTAGGAGTATAAGTTGAGTCTAATGTAATATGACATCTTAAATATCCATCTATTCAAACATTGAAACTATATTTATAATTAATATATTACTATCATTTGTTTCCTTATCAAATTCAACGATTCTGTATTGTTCCATTTATGAACATGGTATGATTTTGTGTATATTGGTCTTGATACTTCTTGTTAAAATATATTGTTAAATTGATTGTCTTAATAATCAATTAATGTTATCCAAATAGAAGATTATTGAAATAATTTTAAATTCATTGTAGATTAGCATTAATTTCTTATTAGTGCAATTTTGTTGGATTAATAATTTAGCAATCAGTCATGGCCTAAATTATGAATGGATTGAGTTTTTATTAGTTATAAGTAATTAGTGATAAGTTAGATTACTTACAAGCTCATTGAGTAGATGACCAACTTACAGTCCAAAATTTGTTAATAATGGTCCTATCAAATTATTGGATGAGAGTTTAAAGAGAGATTTTTAGCCATTTGATAATTATTTAATTAATTATGAATTTTGAGAAGTTAAAGGAAGCGAAAAGTTATTTTTCAAAGACAAATAAATTAATTATTTCTTGCATTTCATCATGTAACTGATAAAATATAAAATATTCTAACTTTTTTGTTCTTGTAACTCTAAGTGTCACTCTTCTCTTTATTTTTTTTGCTATGTCTGTGTGTAAAGTTTAGATGTTGTAGGTTGCAAACTCTACTAGTTTATCATGATTACATTTGAATCTTCTTTGTATAAATTTTTTCTATTTTATCTCCCTATTTTTCTAGCATATTAGTAATGGTTTGAACTGTCAAGTCCATAAGTGACTATATGTGGATGATCACTCAGAGTGTTTGACATCACCAGACTTTGTGAATTTTCCTACTCAGATATCATAAAGAAAGCTAAGAAAAGATGAAAACATTGATTCTACTAGCTTGCATATGAATATAATTGCTGAAAACAATCAAATACTAATGAAAAGAGATAATTAAGCAATTAATCAAAACATAATTACAAAAAATGTAGTTAAAACAATTTCCTGATCCTATTGGATAATTAAGATAATTAACTTATGAAAGATTGTAATATGGGCATCTTCATATCAAAATCTTCTTGATTGATATCAGTAATCTTATCAGTATATGATTAAACATTTTATTAGATTTTTGAGTCATTGATTTTTATTCAATAATTTAATTTTTAATAAATATTAAATGAATTTAATAATATTTAAAATCAAAATTATGGAATTTTTATCTAACAATTTAAATTTTATCAAATTCAATTTAAATACAGGAATGCTGTAGCTTTTCAAACGTTGCTAGTTATAGGTGCTGCGAAAATTTGCCTTTTAGAAGTAATAAAGATAATGTTTGGTAAAAACCCTACAAAGTCACTTTTATAAAAGAAAATCTGATTGATGAAATGTTTGGTAATAATTTTTAAGAGTCGTTGTGGCTGTATAAAATGACATTGTGAGTATATATTTTAACTTTTTCTTCTTTCAACACTAAATTTGAACTTTATGTCAAGGTATTAGAATAACATATATATATATATTAAATTAACATAACATAAAGGCTAAATTAAAATAGATAAAAACAATATTGGGTTGAAAGCATTCATAGAATTACGAGCCCCGATTAAATTGAAAGAATATATTTTTATAATAAGAATATAATTATGAGAGATTTAAAATAGTAATGTGAAACACAAATTTGTATAAAATAAGCGACCCCATCAGACATTGAAATGATCTATTAATTGTGTGATGATATTAGTCATCTTTAACATTGTAAGAAAATTTTGAAATTAAGTTAATAACTACAGAATATGAAGTATAAAAAAAAAAATGTTCTCATAGGCCTGTGAGGTTATTTATAAAAACGTGGGTGGAGAAAATTATTATAATTTCCAATACTAGTTGTCTAAGAGTAAGTTAATCTGAGATCAAAGGAAATGAACACGTCATTTAATAATTTGAGATATTTCTAAACAACAGTGATTATTCTAGTGAAAATAATTATGGAGAAAAATATATTTTTAATTTTTTATTCATCAAAATACCCAAAATCCTCCCTTATTCATTGAAAAATGTCAAAGTTGATTATTGATTTTTTAAAAAATTACTAAATTTAATTCCTTTATTAAAGTCTAAACTATAAATTTGGTATTATTTTAGAAAATTGGGGCGGGGGGGGGGGGGGGTGGGAACTAAATGTAATATTTTTTAATAAGTGGAAGATCATTTTTGGTATTTCTGTACGTAAGGGACTAAAATAATAATTTTGTGATAAATGAGAGACTAAAAAATATTTTACTCATTAATTATGTGGCACTAAATTTATGACTTAGTGCCCATGGGGTATTGGGTTTTACTTAAAAGAGCTAGGATTAAGTGTTATTTTTCCCACACAAAACTCACATTTTATTGAATTCTAAAAGAAAAATTATTGGATGATGTTGTCTAAGTCACTGTTTTGCCTAAATGTGCTAATATTTAAATTAGTAAAGAACTATATTAATAATAAAAATAAGTAAGAGATCAAATTAATAATAAAGTAATAAGTAAGAAGAATAAGAATTAAAATAAATGACAAATCAAAATAGTAGTTCTTTACAGAAGATATTACTAATTTGTGAAGGATAAAATTGAGCAATCTTGATATATGAGAGATTAAAATGAGGAAATTTTTTTTTTTGAGGGACTAAATACTCATATGTGAGGGGTCCAAAATGAAATCTTACCCAAGAGAATTAATTAGTAAATCGACTTGTACAAGTGCTTATAAGAAATGAACTTTTCGAATAAGTTTTCTTATATCATAAATGTAAATTCTTATGCGGTTCATAAATGAATTTGAATGCTAAACAGTGGAATTATTTACCACTCATGTATAGACTTGCACTTAAATAACTTATAAAACCAGTATCAATATTTACATTTAAAATAATTGAGTTCTTATTAAAATTAATAAATATCTGTCAATAAACTGAGAATGAGCTTTCTCTATCATCAAAATAAATTGACATACCATCTTATATAAAACACACACCCAAAGATATGTTGCATTTGTGTGTGTTTTCCATAAGACTAGAATGTTAAATAATAAAACAAAATTTCAGTGTTATCTTGAGTTTTAACAATTTCCCAACATGGGATTGGAGCTGGAATCTCCTCCAGCAGCTTAAAGCTACGGGAGATTATGTAATAAATTTTGGACCATTTGATTGAGATTTAATAGTCTAAAATTTATTGAATTATTTATTAAAATTAAAATTAAAAAATTATTTGATAGATTTTGGACTATTTGATCAATATCCAATAATCAATAGTCTAAAATTTACTACAAAATCTCCTGTTACAACGGGACATCTACAGGCCATGGGATTCACGTAGATTTAAGGTCATTATAATAAATGTTATTTATATTTTAGGTCGTTGGATCATCAAAAATTCCATGCAATCTTAAGAATTATACGTGATTTTAAATGATTTAACAGTCTAATACGTAAACAGTACCTTAGAATTTAAATTTGGACAACACGAGAGAATTAACATAAAATAGAACACTGCAAATCCCTTTGAAGGGATTACGTGGTATACAACACAAGAGGTAACCCATTTTGGGAAGAAACATCCATTCAAAATAAATGAAGGCACCAATAATTACAACTTAGGTCAAGATAACACTTACCACACAAAAATTAACATACTATGTTGAAAATTCTTTAAAGGTATGTTTGAATAGATGATTGAAGATAGAGTGACAAGGAGTAAAATGATTAAAATGAGTTGAACTTATATTTATATATATTTTTTAAAGTAGAGTGGAATGACAAATGAGGAACATCAAGATTATTTCTTACTATGCAAAATCCCAATTTGATTGTCCCTTTAAATTAAGGGGTTAAAAATAGAATGAAGTGGTTAAGAAATTAAATTACTAATATATTCTTATCTTGTTAATTATAATTTTTATTATATCCAAGTGAGACTTTTTGTCTTCATCATCACTATTTTTCTTATTATTATTATTATTTGCATAATTTTTTAAAATTGGGATCAATGTACTTTCTTTTTGTTAACTTATATTACAATGACTAACCTAGCTAAAAATATAATAAATATATAATTTTTAGTGTCAAATTTAATCATAAAATTCTATAAAAGTCTTCAAATTTCATTTAAAAATTTCTTTTTATGAACTCATGGTCACAAAAAAAAAAATCTCGCTCTTTCACAATCACAATCATATATCATGAATTCAACAATAAAAGTATTATTAATCATGTGCTTATTTTATAAGGACAATATTTAAAAAAAAAAAACTTATAAGTCATTCAATTCTATTAATTTTATTATAATTTTTAAATAAAAGTTAATAAAGTTCTCCTTTCATCTCATTAATACTCTCAAACAATACTCTAACATCAACATTTCCATTTCACTTCATTCAATTCTATCATTTTATTAATGACAATTTCATTTCATTTTTTAAGAAACTCCCAAAAATAGTCTAAGAATTGAGCACAATTTTAGGTCTTTCATAATTACCAAACATGAAACATGACGTGTTCTGAGGCTTTCCTTAAGCACGTTAATGAATAGAAACAAAGTAAATATTAGTTTACATCATTGGAATAAAAATATGTCCTAAACCTTTTCAAATGATGGCTATGAAGACTGATTCTTCAATTATGTATATATACATATATATATATATATATATATATATATATAAATTAAGGTTCAGTCAAACTTGTGGTAAAGTACTTTGTTGAACAAACGAATGGCTCTGTCGGGAAATTTGAACAAATTGGACATAGCTAGTAGTGGCTACAATAAAGAGACACTGGCTGTTTTTATTTGGACTTTCGAAAGAAGAGAGACGTTGTGACATGATTGTGGGAGGCACTGTAACTTTGACGATATTCTTCAAGCTACTCATTAGTTTCTTTCAAATTCTAACAACTCTTTGATTAAACAAATACGACAAAATTTCCCTATATATATATATATATATATATATATATATATATATATTATTTTATTTATAACGTTGACCACCTTTGGTTGCGCATTGGTCCGGTAGCATCAGTAAGATATATGATATTTCACAAAAAAAAAAACTAATTATATTTGGAAATTTATAAAGAATAAGACACCATTTTTCTCTCTAATACATATATCAATTTAATCATTCATTAATTTTCAATCTTAAATTAATTTCTCACTGATTGTTATCAATTTAATCTCACTAATATTAAAATTATACTTTTAACCCCCTCACTCTCAATTAAATTTTAACTAAATATACTAACATCTATATTAGTGCAACCAACTTAAAAATAGACTGATAAATGAAAAATTAAATTAAGAATAAAAATTAATAAAGAACCAAATTGAAATTAGATTCACAAATGATAAACTAAATTGAAAATAAAAATCATTAAAGATCCATATTGAAATTAGACTAAAAAAGGAAGGACTAATATAGTATTCAATTAAAAAAAGAGAAAAGAAAAACATAATTTAAACGAGTGAAGTCTCGTGAAAATTTCTGACCACTTTGCAGTAGAAGGGGAATACAAAAAAAAATAATCAACTTTTGAACTATCATATATGAGTAAAACTTTATATACAAAAAATGCATCGGACCGTAATACTTTATATTCAAATTTCTTATGTCATTAATAGTCGCTTTTATATTGACACCATCTTTGAAAGTCATCCTCATCACTTTCATCAGATTTCTCAGCACTATGAAATGACCCATTGTCTTCCTGATCTTGCAAAGCTGCGTCCTGCTCAGATTTTGCAACCTTCTCCTCCTGCATGCCAATAAAGCAAAAGTTAGATTTTTGCAAGGCTTAAGGCCTAACCCATGATCAGGTTATCGTGTTTTGGGTTCAAAACATTTGAAAAATTGACAAATGTCAGGCCCAAGGCCTAACCCATGATCAGGTTGTGCTATCCACAAAGGATGGTGGTTTGTGATGTTTTCCCTAGTCGCTACAACGTAACTAAAAGACAAATAGGCAGGTTTTATGGGAGAGGAAGGAAAATCAACTTCTCCGTTGTCAAGAGGTTTCTCTAGACTTCAATGGTATTGGGGCCTGAACGCCTAGCAAGTCAATTTTAAACATCCTCTACCTCTTGATTTTTTCTTTTTTTGTTTTTGCATATATTCTGCAGATCTGCTCCCTCAGAAGATTTCTAGCACTACCAGTGTAACTAATTACTTGAATAGATTAATGTTTTCCTTTTTAAAAAAATCGACGATCAGATGACTTAGTATAAATGCTCCGAAACATTTGAGAAAGTTTCATGAAAGAATTAGGTAACTGAGGCTAGGCCCATAATATTAATTACTCAAGGGATCTGCTCTGTCCCACCCACCCACTGGCAAAAATAATGTGGTATAAACCGGATAATTTTCAAGCAGGCACCGTATTCTAATACAATGCCTTCAAAGAATGATTTTCGAATAAATATGGCAGAGTGTGAAAATTACGCAGAAACCATTTGCACCAAAAGAAGGGAATTGTCAGAAGATAAATCAAATGAGCCAAAACGACATACGTTAGTATCGACTGTCACGACCTCCACCTCTTCCTCTCTCATGCCAACTGAGACATCAATAGGGTCATGTTCTGTCTTCGCAGAAGCTTGTTGTAGCCGCTCAATAACCGATTTAAAATGAGAAAAATCTGCAAAAAATGAGTACAGATTTGCTCCCGTTGGATTATATTCCCTCATCATTGAGTTAATGAAAAGCAAGACACCATTGTGAACTTACTTTCTGCTACAATTAAGTCAATAAAAATATTCATAAAAGACATTTTATGCATCATTTCTAGAAAGCTTAAGAAAAGACAGTCATCAAAAACCCAAGCATGGAAACCAAAAAAAATATGAACTCTACAAAGCAACCAAGATAATAGAACTATTTTTATCTTGTACCAAGAGACACCCACACAAAATTATGCGTTATAGTTGCCATCCCTCCTTGTTCTCCCTCCATGCAACCACTAACTTCAGCCAGAGAAAACGTAACCATTAAAAAACAAAATAAAAAGGGGCCAAAAAAAAAAAAGTACAAGCAGTATTGTTAATGGCATGTAACAGCCAATGACAGCAACCCCAAAGTTGCCATGGTAGATGAAGGGGCAGGTGCAATATTGTGGCATCGCACCCATTTCAAAAAAGATTTTTGAAATGAAAAATTTGAAAAAAACACACATGAAAGATAAAACAGGCACAGTAAGAAAAAGTTATCACGACAGAGTTTTCATGCAAATTAAATCATCACTTAATATAAAGTACCATTATGCAACCACTGGAATATAACAAAGGTCATCACCACATGTCACTACCAAATGAAAATTTATATTCTTGGTACCATTGTGCTTGGATAATTCAATCATAACAACGCAAACTAGTTAAAGCTGGAACAATTATTAAAGAGAGGAAAGCAACTAAAAACTTGCAGAAAATAGAACTCATTAATTATAGGCCAAAGCCTATGCATACAACAAATAGCATAGAAAATAATTTATGCATCATTCAAACAAAGAGAACAGTGCAAGAGTTAACCAAGGACTTAACCTTTCACACGATTGTTTACGGCATCATATAGCTGTAAAGGATGTTGACGTTCTTCCTTCTTGTACTTCAACTTAATTTGATGACGTGTTCGACCAGGGAAAAGCTGTTGTATCATAGAAAAATCTGTGCCAAACTGCCGAACAGCCTAAAATTTAAAAAATAAATATGTTCGAATTTAGTCATTTTATTGTTAGGGTACACCCTCCCCCCAAGGCGTTGCTACTTGTGTTAAAGAGAAGCTATCTAGTGAGACATCATAAGGAGTGAGTTGTGAAACCAGATTAGCATAAAGTCTAGCAGTTATAATCACAATTCTAACTAAAAAAAATGCAGCACATAAGAATTAAATTCCAATCCAAAAGTAATTCAATGTTAATTGCCTTCCACAAATACTACATAGAACAAGATTTAGGCCCCCAAAAAAAAAAAAATTACCTCATAGAACAGTTCAGTGTCTTGTTTCGACCATTTTCCACTAGGAGTCTTATCCATGAAAGACTGGTAATTAAATAAAGATGAAGCCAATGGAACGCTTTCACTAGCTTGATCATCATCCGAGCCCCTTCCATCTTCTGAACCTAAGATGTCTTCATTATGAGCAGCAGCCTCATGAAAGGAACCTCCATCTCTGCAGATAATTATTGTCAAACCAGATATCTATTTGTTAGACTGCATGTAACTAAAAAATGACAGTTATAACAGCCAGTAGATATGCAGCGAACACTCATAAGCTGTTTTCCTTTTCATTTTCAGCATTTGTCCCTACTGAAGAAGGGTTAACTATATGAACTTATTAAGTGCCTATAATGAATACACCAATAGAAGCAACATAAAGCTTCCATTTAATTCACTTACAACAATATGGGTGTACCACTATGCAAACAATGGAGAAGCAACACTATCAAACTTGATAAGATTATTAATAAAATGTCATAAATTCCTTTTTTGGGCCGATAAGACTACTTTTATTGACACCAACAAAAGTGGCGTAGAAAATGCAGTAAATTAACAGCATTGGAAAGCAATTCTAAGTTCAAAACAACTGACTCGTTGCTGAAGGCTTTATAGATAGGTTGAAAGAGTTTAATCCATATGATGACTTACTATGCAGGGCAGTTGCATGTATCTTCAGGAAGAAGAAAGAAGAAAAGAAAAAAAAGGAAAAGGGGAGGGGGAAGCTTCCTTGATCTGATAGTTTTTTTTTCACATTTCGATGCCCTAGGAATGTGTAACAATATGAAGGAGAAAATAAGATTCTTCAAATGTTACATATTTGCAAATAGCAGATTTTGCTATTTAGTTATACACTAGTTTTATGTCAACAGAGATAGAAATTAAGCACCTTTCATTAATGGAAGATGCTTTTATTGTTGCTGCCTCCTTTTTCTGCATAAAGAAAAAATATACAACGTAGTGAACTATTATATTTAAAATGTAATATCAACATGTGAGAAATATGGTAAGTCTAGAGGAGCTGCTTGCATTCCTTTTATCACATACATAAGGTCAAGATATCAGAATACACACCGCTAGTCGCTCCCTATAGTCTGCAAGTAAAATAATATCCCTGATTCGCAATGTTTGAGGATCCAGTTCATCCTCAGGAATTTCCAGCAAAGCCTTGTCCACTATTAAACAGAAAGTATTTCCACAATAAGCATTTAATGCATCAAGCCATCATCATTAAGGACAAAATTTAAGACAGTTCTTCTAGTTAGTTACCACATCTTTTTCTTCGTCGGGTTGAATGTGAGAACTTTTTAGGAGGTTCTTCAGTAGGTCTGTCTACGTCCTCCTTGCCCCTCTTATGGTTGTGAGGCACTTTTCCATTTTTAGCTATAGATTTCTTCTTTGAACCTGGTGCTCTTTTCTTCCTAGATGCATTATCCAATTGATATTCATCATCATGTTCTTCAAGTTCATCTATGTTAGAGTTGTATGTAGGGTCAAGCTCATCCTCCTCCTCAGCATCCTCATTCTCTGCTGGATCAACAGGTATACGAGTTGCTCGCTTTCTTGGCTGCCTCAAAGGTTTACCAACTTTATCCTTCACACCTGCTACAGAAGACTTTTTAAGGTTTTTTAGAGAACTTGACATTGTGGCATCATTTCCTTTCTCAGTACCATCCTGGGAAACACAATTAATAAACCAAAAAATAGTCTGCAATCAGATTCACAAATCAGAAACATGGGGGAAAATTACATATTCTAAAGAATTTAAATGCATGAAAATCTGTAACTGATATTTTACAACTTTTCCTCCAGGAACATCTTCTACAGGCATAAAATCATCAAAAGTAGAACTATCAGCAGCATTTGTCACTTCTTCATGCACTGAAATTTCAAAAGTTGGATCTGGTGCAGATTTCATGGATGAATAATGAAGAGTGTCATCAAGAGGGCAGGCAGGATTCAATCCCACTACTTCCTGCGACCAGAGTAAAAATCAAGATCAATGAAGTAATCAACACATATGACTAGAAATTAGTACATCTGCATAATCACATAATCTTCACCTCTGTTCCCAACCTTCCATTGTTAGTGTGAGAATCACCCTCATTGAAGAATGCAGCTTCCTTGAAGGTTAACGAATTTTGAGTAGTATTATAGTCAGGACATTTTTGAACTTGGGCAGAATCACATGCTCCAAAAATTGAAGAGTTAACAGTGCTGCAAGCAGGAATAACAAAAGCCTCTGTGCTCTTCGCATGGAAAGAATGATGAGCTAATTTTCCTACAAAGGAAAGATAACATCCTCACCATCACTGAAAGAACCCAAAGTCAAAAAGTCCTTGGCCAATAGCTAGTTAAACATAACAATGGGGGGATTTGATTGAAGAAAAATAGCTTAAATAAAGAACTTTAAGTAGTTGACATAATTTGATACTTTACAGGACATTTGATAGAACACTGTTATCAAATGATTACAAGACTTTTGATGATTCACCTGTACTAGTTGCAGCTTGTGGGAGAATATCATCAAGGTTTTCCAACACAGAAAATATGTCTGCAGTCTGAAAGTAGAGGACTTACGATTTATCAACATGCAGCAAAATAAATAACACTGAAAAACAATACTAATTCTTCCTTTACCTCTCCAGCTGACTTTCCACAGCTAGAAGGCCAATCTCTTGGTCCGTTATGAACTGCAACCTCTGGATGCATGGCATTTGAAGAATCTGATTGTGAAGGAATTCCAGCCCCCAGGCTTCTTTGGTCTTCAGAGAATGGCATACTTGGGCATGCATAACCGATATCATTAGATGTATCAGTTGTCCTAAGGATCTCTGACATAGGTAAAAATGAGTTGGATGATTGGGCTAAATTTTATTGTGCAAGATGCAAGCAACTAAATTTCATCATACCATTAGATGAAGCAGAAGGAACATCCGCTGCAGCGCCTACTCTAGGCCGAGGCTTAATCTTAGGTTGAAACTTACGGGCTGCAATAAAAACAAATAAAAATAATATCCATTCAGTAATATACAGTTATAACAGACCGATAGTGGCAGGAAGATTACTAACCATTCCGGATACAAAGATCAGGAAGAGTGTCTCTGAAAGGCAATTCAAATTCTGCAGACTCTACCTAGAAAGAATTCCCTCTATGAGTTGAAAATACACCAAGTCAAGCAATAAAACTATATAAAAAGGACATAACAATGCTACCTCTCCTGCTCTTTCAAATTCATTTGAATGAATGTTCTCCAAATTTGCCAGCTTGTAATCTGAAGCACTTCGGGATTCCAGGTCAGGACCAACTTGCAATGAGGTATCAATAGATTCCAAACTTTTGTTGCCTTCAAGAAATGGACCTTCACCTTCCCAGTATTTAGAAGGTTGATCAGTCTTAATAATGGTAGACCTAGCTGAAGATTGATCAATGACATTTCTCAATAGATTTGCTTCAGCTTTAACAAATTAAACTGGTTGTAGTTGTCATAAACCAAAGGGTGCATACAAAATTAATTCAGGTTCAATATTTTATTACCAATTTAATATTTGCCATACAAATCAAAACTCATATGAATTAATTCAGCAGTCAAGTTTAACCCTCCACTCACAAGTTCACCTAAAACCTGTGAATTTGACAACCATGGAATTGATACAGAGTGCAGACAACAATTTTATACTCGCCACAAGTTATGTCGTTTGAGTCCTATCTTACCTGCCAAACTGTGTATCACACACATGCACATATACAGAAAGCCTAACTCACCATTATGGAGGTTGGTTGCAGGAATAATGTCTGTTTCTAAGCCCAGGTCAAAACCTACAGGCTCTGCCTGAAAAGAACAAAAAATTTCATGGACTAATAAGTTACAAATACTCCAGCCACAATAAACTGAGATAACAAACGATCAAACACAACATTTACCTCATTAGCTTCTCCTGAAAAATCAGTAGAATTCCAACCACAATTGACCTCAGATGCTGCAATGGTTGAATGCATAGCATCCACCAAGACTGCATTGTCTTCATTAGCATTACTTTGCTCAACATTCCACAGGCCAGGATTAGTAGTATTATCCAAAATAGGGATTTCTACTGGTGAACTATGATCAGATTTCAGAAATTCTTTAGCTGATGTATTTGGAATTAAATCAACTGGGTTTCTATATTCATTTGGAATATTTCCTACTGTGTCCGAGCTGGTGGATGATGAAGCAACATGCTCATTCTTTCCATCATTACCTGAAGTCGCATGTTCGGATCTAGATATTTCCTTTCGGGGTAGCTGTTTAGATTTGGCCTTTGGAATAAATTTGCCACCCACCCGAGCTACAAAAAAATGCAATCACACTACTTAATTTAAACATGATCCAAAAACGAAATTTCCCAGTGCCTTAAATGGAGCACTTACCACGTGCAACAGGAGCTTCTGGGAAAATGTCATCAAATGGATCCATGGGCCAGCTAAACACAAACAGCAATGACTGACTACAACAGCATAAAAGACTGTCCTTTCAAAGCTCCAATGAATTTAACAAAGCCCAACAGCCTTCTACAAAACTGAGCTATAGCTGGAAAACCATATAAAAACTGTCCAATAAGCAGCAGATTAAGCATTCATGGTATATAGATTTTATATATTCCCAGAGTAAAGTTAATCACAAGGTTCTAAAATTATAATAGAATCAATGTGCTGGCTATTCAAGACAGCAAAACGAGTTAATCATGATTGGTAAGCCAAAATCTAAAATACATGCCATAACTTAGAACTCAGTTTAACTCTAAAATTTATACCCCTGCCCTACAAACTTGGGTAAGAGAGCATAAGATGCATGGTCATTTGTAGCTTATTTTGCAAAAGGTTTAGTTCAATTCGAACAAGTTTACAATTGACGAAAGAAAGCCTTGCTCAATTGTCCAGAAAAGCACAAATTTGAGAGGCCCACAGAATCAGAAATGAGGAACAATCAACGTAAAAACACATCAACTTATATCAAGTTACAGATAGAAGTGCAAGTATGTCAGGCAAAATATCCTGTGTCAATGTTAGACAATTAAGTTGCATCTCCATGGACATGTATTTTCCCTTTAAGCTACTTTAAACATCAACGAAGCAGTCACCGATACCAATACAATTACGTTGGGTTAAATGTTTTCTCTATTCCACACTTCTATTTTTACCAGTGTTAACAGCAATCGCACCTCCTATCTAGCTGAATACTGCAACCATGCAACCCAGCTGAAGTTTGATTGTTTTAATTAAATCTGAGAATAGGTGATATTTGTGCGCTGCAACTAAACTTTTAGAAAAGAGTTTCTTCCACCTATTTTTATTTCACCTGGACAGCATCATACACTTTCAAAATTGAAGAAGAAATTAGAGCCATTATATAATGTTCATATTTTCCAATTACTTAGTTTAATTCAACTTTGAATAACAGCTTTGCAGAACTTACAAGTGTAATTACAAATGATTATTCCTCTTTGCTTTAGAGGATGAGATTTCATCTAGAGTTATGGAAAAGGGGTAGTTTTCAACTTTTCGTTCATTCACAGAAGGGTAATTCACCCTTGTATGGATAGAGTGACAAGAAAATAAATCTGCATGATACGGGGGAATAAAGCTTTTAATTAAGGAGATTACAGAAAGTTACTGTAAATGCTGTTCTATAGGGATACAGAGAATAAAGGCATGTTCCTAGAGATATTGAGAATAATGGGAAGGGAGAAGATGTTGGCTATCAGCTCATAAATCAAATATTTTCTGATTGAGAGAATTGAAATATTTAAACAACTATGCTATAGAAATTAGCTAGTTTCATTTCTTGGTGCAGGGAATATGTAAAGTCAACCAACTAAGTTACTTTTCCTCGAGCACCAAGGTTCATTTTTTTACATTAAATCCTCAACTTTTCCACATAATTTAAAATGTTAATCATTAATCTCTCCTGTTTATCCATCATAAATATTTTGTTTTTGCCAGCTAATATTACAATCTACTTTCTTTTCTCTCCCTGTCTTTCTGCATGCAACTGCAAGGAGTGCCCAACTAATGTTTACAGATTGAGCTCTGTCTGATCTTTCTTCTACAAATAATAATGAATCCATTCATATTATGTATAGGGGAATAAATTTTGTAGGGAACTTGAACACAAGAAGACACTTCCTGATACAAACTAGGCCAAACTGTTATCACCAAAATAGAGAATGTTTAAATTTCCTTCCAGTGACTAGCAAAGACTAATCCTAACCTAGATCATAAAAAAGTTACAATCATGGTTAAACAAACAATCCATATCAAACAAACAGGTAAAACCATAAGTATGGCTTAAAATTGAAAGAACTAAAGCCACAATGATGATAATATGAAACAAAAAGGAAGAAACTTAGTTTCTCATCAACTAGATTGAACAACTAGTTACAACTCAAGTCTAAAACGGGAAAAAAATTCCTTATGCAAGTACCAATTTGACTGGAAGAGAGATGGAGATAGGGAAAGGAGGGTCTTCAGCTCGTCAGTGGGGCTGCTGGGGAGGGTCATCAGCGTTGGAGCTCACCACCAATGAGGCTGCTTGTAGGGAATTACAGCAGCACTTCTCAGTGAGGTCATGACTGGTGGTTATCAGTATTTGGGAGGGTTTCTTTGAGATTGATGCAAATTGCAGTTCAATTTCGGGCATTTGGTATTTTTCCAGCTAAAATTACAATTCATTTTCTTTTTCCACAAAAATATATTTCAAGTTCTTAAACACATATTTAATTATATAGTTAACACATAATTTTAAATATTAAAATATTTTCAAACTTTAAAATGTAATGTAAGATGCATGTCATTGGATTAGTGGGATAAATCAATATTAATATAATTTTGTAATATAATTTTGTATGATAAGAATTTATGTTATAGAATTTTCATCTGAAATTTGAGTTTTACTTTAGAATTTCTAATTGATCTAGAAATTTTAAATCTTTGACATATATAGTATGGTTTTGAGTTTTCAAAATTGTATCATGCATGTGAATCTCTCTGCTCTTATAATTATTTCTAGAGGAAGCACTTTACTTGATTAAAGAAGCATTTGGGAAATCTAAATGCAAGACTTTGTCAGACTTTGGAAGCAGGAAATAGTAGTTGGTCTTCTTTAGCAGCATGTCAATTTAGGATAGCCATAGTTAGATGAGTTCTTGACTATTGAGGCAAAGGCTCAGGAAAGCTTTTGTGAACAGTTTCTGAACGAATGGCAAAGTTTTAGTTTTAAGTTTCCATTTTTGGGGACTTATAACTAGTACTTTTCTTGATTCTTCCAAAAGTTTAGTTGTGCATGGGATTTCATATTATTATCCGAGGGACCTATTTGCCAATTTCTGCTACTGAACTTCTTCTTGTATTTCATAATTTTATTCTGATATGTTTTACATTCAATTCAGGTGGTGTGCACACCTAGAAGCTTACTGCTAGAGCTCTCATGTCTCACCCTCTCTTTATCTGTACAATCCTCACCTGCAATGCTCCACTTCTCTGCTTTACTTATCGGTATAAGTGAATGCTTGACTTTGTACTTCTCAGCTTAGATTCCAAAGTTAGAAACTGATAACAAGCTTTATTTCGACTATGGGATGTAGTTTTAGCAGGAACTAGGAAGTGATAGTTTGATATGACTAAACAATTTCTTTTTAAGATCATAAAGCAAGCACTAAACAATAAATTCATATTTGTACGAGAAAAGCCATGACAACATGCACTTTTCAAGTTATTAAAATTCTATAACCTTCATGAACAGGGATTTTATTCTTTTCAATAGAAATGATAGCTTCATTCCATATTATTTTTACTTCAATTATAAACTTATTCTATCATCATTTCTTTAAGTCAACAATCATATCAAGCACAACACTTCACATCAGGGTCATCAATGGGCCTTCCAGTAATGGAATTACAGATTCATTAACATCCCAATATAAAAGGTGAAACTTTCAGAGACTAGAAACATACAAACCACTGACTTCAACTTATACTTTAAACTTATAGATATCCTCTTTAACTGGAAGAGTTATCATTATCATAATTTAGTCAGAAGTTATCATCTTCTGTTATTATTGTTTCTTCTAACCAGCAATGATCAAAAGAAAACAAACAAAATTCTAGGTCATGCCTACAAGTGATTAGCAGATTACGCAACCATATGCAATGTAGAAATATCATAGTCGAAGAAATCCGAAACGAGCAGGAGAAGAAAATATCAAAAGATTGCATATGGTTTATAACAAGATGCGAAATCCTAACCTCTCTGAAATCGCTCAACGATTGACAACGAAATATCAGGAGACGATGCGAGATGCGAGATGAAACAGAGCTCAGATGAAATCCGACACGACGAAGAACAACTTACCTGACGCGACGACGATGCGAGAAGGAGCCACCGTGGACGATCCTCCCAAAGCTCAGATGACACAGTCGACGAACGCAGCTGCAAGAGGGATCTGGTGATACGACGCAGGGCTTGCAGCGTGAACGAGAAGCAGTCTAGGGTTTTTGGACGTATTAGAGGTAATTTTACTCGAAAATTATTGTAAATGAAGAGATTTTAATCGTATATATTTTTATTTTTATGATACTAATTTTACTTTTTAGTTTTAGTTAAAAAAAATTTATTTTTTAAAAGTATGCTCTCTAAAAAAAAATAAAAATAAAGATTTAATCTATTAACTAAACATAAATAAAAGTATTTTTATTCTAATAATGCTTTAAGTAACAACTAAATAATAAAATATTCACTTTATGATGTTAATAATAAATATCACTTCTAATAAAGAATAATGTTATTTTGAGAAAAAATATTAGCTTACTATGATGAGTAGGTCTTATCACAAGAAAAAAATTTGCAAAAATGAGATAGACTTACCTTCGGGCTCATAGTTTTTGCGAGCTTGGGTCTAAGTTTAGGTCTAATTTTTTTTTTCAAAATTTTGGCCCAGGCCTAAGTTAATAAAAAGTCTAAAAGCTTGCTCAACTATTTTATACTTATATAGTAAAAAAATTACAATACAGAAAGCTTAATAAATATAATTTGTTGAATTAAAAAAATTCACAAAATTGAAAGACATTCATAAAATTTAATAAAAATATTAAATGTATTCATATAATGTATTATCATGTAATGTCAAAAAATTTAATAAAAATATTAAAAAAATATATAATTCAAGTTGAGCCGAACTTTAAAAAAAAGCCTGAACTCAGCTCGTTTTTTTATTCAAGCTTAAAAATTTGGGCCTAAATTCGGGCCAGGCTTCTATCTATTTTTCAGAGCTGGGATTATCGGGTCAGGTGGGCTTTTTCAATAGATGATTAGGTTTAATGGCGAGTCATAAGAAAGCAAGATCACAATTGATGCTAACCGATTTTTATTTTCACTATTTTTTTATGATTTGAATTATAGTATTAGAATTATTAAATCGAAATGAAACATAACATTGATAAAAGTCAAATAAATCATAACTAATATGGGAAGCATTTATAAAGGCTTGATGATAAACTAAAAACTCAAAAAGTTTTGTTTGTGATGGAGAGAAAATGATACTAAAAAAGTTGATAAATGAAAGAGAAAGCTTGTCAACATTATAAAGATAAGATTAACGAGATTGTTTGATCTATCATCATCACAACTATTTTGATTTCAAGAAAAAAAAAATACAAAAGAAAAGAAAGCCATAGAGAAAAAGACATGAAAAGAAAAATTGAGAGTTGAAGCATATAGAAATGGTAGAGAACAAATGGGTCAACAACCGCAAGGATGGTTTTGTGTTGTAATGGTGGAGAAGAAGAAAGTAACAAACTGCCGAACATATTTTTTGTTTATATGATTGGCAAGGAAAGTTTAAAAAGATTTCAAGTCAGCTTTCAATGAAGACACCTAAGCATTTGACTGTCCAAGTTAGATGTTGATAGATAGTAATATGACGAAAGGACTAAAATGGGAAGGGTTTAGCTCACTAGGGGATTAATTTGGATTCTCAAAGGAGTTGGGGACTAAAATGAAAATGAAGGGAGAAGTGAGAGACCAAAATGATGATAAGCATCAAGTTGAACAAGATGTTGGCTTGAGCTAAAGAGTTTCATATGGGCTGATTACCTACTCTATGGCCAAAAAGATTTTGCTTATGATTGTCTAGCAACTCAAAGTGAAATCAGACCATTTATGGTCAAAGCCCAACTTTTATATGAAGTCTAAGTTCAAGTTAGGCAATTTGACCATGTGCTATAATTGATGCTTTGTGGAAAGTCAACCATGCATGTGATTGAAATAAGTAATAATTATTAGTTAAAGTCTAACTTAGATAAGTTAGGTAAACTACATTGGATTGAAAGTCCATATTAAGAGTATTTCTATGCATATTTTTTCAAATTAGGTGAGAATTAGGTGAATCTTGGATTTATGTCATGAGGGTTGTTATTGGCTATAAATATTAAAGTTATCAATAAGAAATGCAACCTTGAATGCTTTGAAATTTGGCCTAGCCTCTTATATGCAAATTTCTCATATAAGTTTTCTAAACTTAGTGGCAAAATTATCCCTGATTCTTATCACTTTCCCTCTTCTATTCTAAAGCATGACGAATCAAACTTAGTATTCTTGAGTGTGGCGTACAAACTTATCATTCGAAATTGCTAGTTGTTCTATCTTTTTTTTTTTCTTTTTCATTTATTTATGTTTTAGGATTGTTCAATCTAAACTTCCTTGAAGCACATCAAATGGGGTTTTTGTTTGAGAAATTATGTAGGTCTTTCACAACTAGAGGCAAAAGGAAGGGATTAGTATATGTTATGGTCCCTAAAATTATATATATATATATATATATATATATATATGCATGTACATATTGTAATTTGATTTTTAGTCTCATATATAAAAGATAAAATGTTTATTTGACCTCTCAAATTATTTACAAAATATTAAATGATAATTTTTAAATAAAATAAAATTCAATTTTCTCTTTTTAACTTTTTATAATGTGCTTGTATGCTTTCCTCATTATTCTTTTAGAGTTTTTTTTGTAGGTTGCTTCATTTAACTTTAGTTCAATTATGCCTCTATACTTTCTTTACTTTCAATATACTTTAAGCCTAAAATCTTCACCCTTTAAGGACTTGTTTGGTAATTGGAAAGAATGGGAATGAGAATGGGATTGGACTTTGATGGAATAGAATTATAGGCCCATGTATTGTATGATATGATCTTTAAATAGGGAATAGGAATGGGAATGATGATTAAGCAAATTACTAAAATATCCTTATTTAAAGAAATTAAAATAATTTAATTATTTACTTTTTTCTATCTTTTTCTTTTCCTCGGTGAAACCCTACTTTAAAGCATCTTTAATTGACCTTTTTCTAGCCAAGCTCAAAACAAATGGTCGTCAAAAAGGTTAATGAAGGAGGAAAGGGAGATAAAAGAGAGACCAACCATTTTCTCTCTTTCTTCAATGATGGTGGAAAAGGTGGTGGCTATGCAAGATGGCATTGAAGCAAATATGGTGGATCTACATCTTTGTAATCATCCCTTTCTCTCTCAAAATGGAAGAAGATAACAGAGTATTAGACACTATATCAACGTTGATGGAATGGAGCATAAACGTCGACGACCATGGATGAACTTTCACTATGAACCTCTCTCGCACACTGATCTACACGGATTCTGACGAAAGCTTATTGATGACGAGGGATGCACCTTCCTCTTTGTTATGCACCATAGATTTAACAATTCTTCACCATTGATGGAAGCTCATTGTCAATGACGAAATATCATTCTCCTTTTTTGACAATGGCATTTTAGTGTTTTGGCATCTCATTCCCAGGAATGGCCTTCATTAATCAAATTTTTATCGAAACCTTACTCCTATGCATATGGAAATAGGCTTAGCCAAAGAAAGGAATGTGCTTCTAATATGATAACCAAATGCAACAAGGTGATGGAATGAGGTTCCCATTCCAATTCCATAGGGCTGGATTCCTCCAACCAAACGTGCACTGGTTTTACTTAATAACAGGCATATGCATAACTTTAGGTAGTGGTTTAAGCATTTGGCAACACTATTCACATTTCATTCATTCACTTCACCTTTTTTAATTTAGTTCATTTTTTATTGTCTTGCATCTCTTTCAAATACTTTGGTAGTTTGAGAACTTTGTGGTTCATGCTTTCATTTCATTTTTGGTTATCATAATATATTAATTTTTTATTCATTACTTCATGAGTTATTTTTTGTTTATATTTAATGCCTTTATTTTTATTGCATGCCTTCATCTCATACCATTCAAAACTACTACGTATTTGCACCTAACTAATGATTTTCTCTACTATAATGCATATTTTTTTATCCTCTTTCCTCGATAATCAATATATAATTCTTTTCTCCCATTATATATATATATATATATATATATATATATAACAGTTATTTTGTATGTTCATTGTTTACTAAAGTGCGTTCTTAAATATTGTAATTAAAAAAATGAGTATACTTGCACAATGTTGTTTGATATTGATGACATCAACTCTAAATATATTTGAGTAATATGTAGTATTTGATTAAATATCAAATTCTTTTCAAATCATATATTGGTAGTAAAATTTTTTAATATATCAAGTATTTTACTAATTCTTTGGCACCTCATTATATATTCTTGTCACTACCAAAAAAGCGGGTCATAGTTGCAATTCACTAGCAGCGACTGTAGCTATGTTTATAATTGTGACTAAGTAGTTGTGGTTCATTAAACCACAATTTTTCACCCAACTATAACTAATAAACTCTAGCCATATCACTACTTCTCCCACCTCGTCTTACGCGGCTAGAACTCCCTTCTTATCTTCTTCTTCCTTCAACTTTCTTCATTTCCTTCTACCCTCCCACATTGTCACTCTTTGGTCTACGCTTGCCATTCATTGCCATTCACATAGTAAAAGTTGGTGGGTTCTCTTCCTCCTTCGAGCTCCGTTCACTGTCGCTGTCACCCGAGCTACTTGAGCCACCCTCAGTAGTTGTCGAAGCTCGTCGTTGACAAGCTTCCATCTTTAGCTATCGTTCTCCTACTGGAAAACCATCGTTTACTAATCGCAGTTCAAGTATGTTTTATTTATATATATATATATATATATATATATATAAATGGAATATTTTCCTTTTTTTTTTTTTAAATTTTGACATGCCTATTATGTTGGAAAAATTAAATAAGCATTGTTATGAGCAAATTTAAATGTAATTTGCCAATCTTATTTGTTTATTTCGAACTCTAGCATAAATTTACATACATTTTGATATATGTGAATAGAGTTTATGTATTGCTTATGCAATGCTTATTTGTGGAAATAGAGATTGTAATATTGACTCATTTCTCTAGAATGTATTGAAATAATTTTGACATATTTTAGTTTATGTAATGTATATTTGTGCAAATGAAAATTGTTATATTGCCAAAATTTTGAGCACATCATGCTTGTTTACTCATATATTAAAATTTAATTAAAGATAACGTTCAATATTAATTAATGTTATATAATTTATATTCTTTTGGTGTTGGAAAAAATATTTTGAAGAGATTTAAAGTTAAGCATATATTGTCTTATGGAATGGATAGGAGTTGGATTGATATGTCTCGAAATACTCCACAATACTTGGAAGGATTTGATAACTTCTTGAACTTTGCATTTGTTAATAGTAGTGTTGGAAGTAAAATAATATGTCTATGTCTGGAATGCAAGTTTAAAAAATGGTATAATGGAGAAGAAGTGAAAGATCACTTGATTATTAAATCATTTCCAAAAGGTTATACTTTTTGGATTAGACATGGAGAGACAAGTACTGTAAACACTATAATTGAAACTTCTACAATACCACATGTGGTTGAAGAAAGGATTAATGTCAATGACCACATATTGGACATGGTCAATGATGCATTTAGGTATCATCCAATCAATTAGGGCATAGAGAAGATGAAGTAATGTTATCACCACCAAATCATACAATGACCAATTTTAGTATAGAATTCTTGGAATTAATTATAGATGAACAACAAAGTTTGTATGAAGGGAGTGAAAAGTATTTGAAGTTATCTTTCTTGATGAAATTGTACATTATAAAATGTTGTGCAAAATAATTGACAATGCAATGTCCATGATATTAGCATTGTTAGCCGATACCTTTAACATTGTTAAAATTTCGCCTTTGTTTTATGAGGCTAAGAGAACGATTAATAAACTTGGACTTGATTACACCAAAATTCATACATGTCTCAATGATTGCATGTTATATTTGGAGAAGGATGCAAAATGAGACACTCGTAAAAAGTGCAATACATCGAGATGAAAATTAAGGAGTAAAAGTATATTAAGTGGTAGTAAAAAGCAAAGAAAGTTACCTACATAGGTGTTACAATATGTTCCACTAAAAACACAATTGCAGAAAAAGTTTATGTCCTTTAAAATTACCGAGAATATGCAATGATATGCAATAGAACTTAGTAGTGATGGCATGTTAAGGGATCTAAAGGACTTGAAGCATGGAAGATATTTAACATAATGCATCTTGAATTTGTGTTGGAACCTTGAAACATAAGCCTTGGATTAACCACTGATGGTTTCAATCCTTTTGGCAACTCAAGCACTAGTTACAACATCTGGTAAGTGATGCTTATGCCTTATAATCTTCCTTCTTTAATGCATATGAAATAAAGTTTGTTTCTTCTTTTAATGATCATTCTAGGCAAGATAGTACCAAGAAATGATATAGATGTATACCTATAACCATTAATAAAAGAGTTGAAAGAGTTGTGGGATGTTAGTATTAAAATGTTTGATTCATATAGCAATGAATAGTTAATATGTGTGCATCTTTTTTGTGGATTATAAGTGACATTTCAAATCTTGGAACATTATTTAGATGGAATATGTATATTGGGTTAGCTTGTTCATCTTGTAATTTTGACTTAACTCCTACACATCTTCCATATAGTCAGAGATGGTGCTTTATGGGTCACCGATAATTTTTGAATCAAGGTCATATATTTAGATTAGCTTGTTCTTGATTTAATGGAAAAGTAGAGAAAAGAAACCCACATGTTGCAACTAGTGACTCAGACATTGGAAGGCATATTGAGAATGTTACTATTGCACTTGGAAAAGATGTAGAAGTTGAAAGTTAGGGACAAAAATCTCAGGGAGTTGGTGATTCTGAAATTGGCTCCCAACAATGGTACAAGAAAAGTATATTTGTTGATCTCTTATATTAGGAGACAAACTTGTTGCATCATTACCTTGACATCATGCATATTGCAAAACATATAGTCACAATATCATATTCACTTTGTTAAAATGATACTAGAAAATCAAAAGATCACATAGGCACGAAAAAACTTACAGGAAATGGGCATATAGTCGATTTGTGGCTCGATGAACATGGTAAATGTCCTCTTGCATTATATACAATGACAAATGTAAATAAATACCTATTTCTAAAGATTTTAAAGAATATTACTATGCTAAACGATTACTCAAGCAACATCTTTGGAGGCATTGATTTAAGACAACAAAAGATTAGAGGATTGAAAAGTCATGATTTAAATGTTCTTATTGAGCAACTTCTACCTCTAGCAATGAGAGCAACACTTCCCAAGCAAGTGTTTGCAATCTTAATTGATTTGTATTCTTTCTTTAGACATTTATATAATAAAGTGTTAAATGTATATGAACTTGACCAACTTCAAGATAAAGTGGTTATGACATTATGTCACATGGAAATGTTTTTTCCTTTTCATTTTTCATAGTTATAGTTCATTGGATTATACACTTAGTTGATGAAGCCAAACTATGATGCCTTGTTCAATATCAATAGATTTATCCAATTGAAAGCTAAGTATATAAACATTCATCCATTATTTATTTTATGTTGAACAATGTGCAAATATGGCTTATAATGTTTTGTCTTTATTAGCTATTTGGGAAAATTGAAATCATATGTGCATAATAAGGCTTAGTTTGAAGGTTATATAGCTAAGGGTTACATGGCCTAAGAGGTTATGACTTTTTGATCAATATATCTAGAGAGAATTGAGAATTTGTTTAATCAACCAACTCGAGTTGATAATCGCTTTAATGTAAGGTCATCCAATGTTTCCTTGTTGTTTCCACCTATTGGAAAACTAGTCGGTGGTTATATTTTATCTGCGATAGAAATGATGCAAGCATGCCAACATGTGTTTATTAACTATGAAGAAGTTGAGCCTTTCCTTTAGTAAGTTAATTACATTTGTTTATCATTAAAAAACAATCACCTCATACAATACATTCATACATACATTGTGTAGGTAATTTAGGAAGCATTTGCGAAGACAATTAAGAAGTCATATATGGTCTTTTTCTAAGATTGACAAGAGAGTTCATAAAGAGTTTGTTGAATGGTTCTCTCGTCGAGTAAGCTCATTTTTACCATTTACATTCATTACCTTTGTAAGTTAGCATATAACAAAATTGTCAATTTTCCTTATCCAGATGGGATGTAACAATGGAGAATCTCACTTAGATGATTTAAAATTTCTAGCGTTAGGACCAATTGATTGCATGATGCATTATATTGTATATAATGATAATGGGTTTAAGTTTCATATTTTAGAATGAGAGCAATAGTGAAAGCGCAAAATAGCAAAGCCTTCGGTATATTTCAAACAAGGAGCTACGCAAGTAGTAATGATAAGCATTTATGGTTTGGTGGTGTTCCATACTATTGGATGTTAACGGATATAATTGAGTTAAACTATCATGGTCATTTTACAGTTATTATATTCAAATATAAGTGGGCCAACGCAACTTATCCCAGAGGGATCGTGGTTGATGACTTAGGATTTAGATTTGTAAATTTCACTTGATTGATACACAGGTGACCATGAGAACCATGAGCCATACATTTAAACTTTAGAGGCTTAAATGATTTATTGGGTGGAAGATGAGTTAGAGAAGAATTGGAGCATACCCATAAATATCTAGCCACATGACTTATATGAAATGGGAAATGGAAGTGACAATACATATTATGAATGTGAGCCATATCAATCTCAATACTTGGATGTGTTATTTCCCGTATCATTGGCAAGATGTTTAGTTATACATATTACATTATGTTTTACCTTTCATGCATCTCTTGATTTATTGTATAACTGTATGTCAATTATATTTTGTATTTACCTCTTATGCCTTTATTATAATTGATGTTAACTTAACTATTGGAAGGAATTTTAAAGATGAAACATCTCTTGAACAGGAGGAGTAGTTCGGGCCATTCTCGTGGAGCAACTTCCAATGATCCAGTACCATTTAAGGGTGACTTTTTAAGATAAGTCCCTACCACCTTGATACTCCTCCAAATGCAAGGACCCACGAAGGAACTCCATTTCTAGATGAATCTCCTACAAATATTGATCATGATAGTGATAGTAAGGCAGATGAAGCACCTTCATAACCCTAACATCTACTGTCATATAGGAGAGCTTAGATTGTTGACATAGTTAGTATAAATACTATAAAATTGTAATGTATTTTACTTGAATATAATTAATTTCATGTACTAAACTTATGTTCATAAATAATGATGCCATGATAAAGCCAAAGACTTTAACATATAATGATGTCTAGTATCTTCCCTGTGATAAGTGAGTTATTTTACAATGGAACCTTAATGGTCAACCAGTTGAAGATTGAGCTAGTTTGTTAAATAGATTTTTTAGGTTTGTTGGTAGACATTTTAGAGTATTTCGTCTCAGCTATCCTAGTTAGGAAAGAGTTTTAATGGATTATAAGGATAATGTCTACAATAATACTATTAAGGTAATATTTGTCTACTTTTGAAATTAGCAACTTTGTTGGTTGTTTCACTACTAACAATATGTCTTTTACCTTAAAGGCTAGATTTGTAGCTAACACAAAACTACACAAGAATTATATTCTGAAATCTATTGGGCAGAAGTGGAAGGATGTATAACAAGATTTGTGGCAAAGTAGGGATGATGACAATAGCAACTGAGAGCAAACTAATTGTTAAATGCCCTGATAACATTGATAAATATAACTGAGCATTTTTTGTTGACTATCATCTTAGCTCGAATACTAAAGTAACAAAAAAGATTATTTTAATAAGTTCTGTTGAACCTTGATTATAGCGTATGACTATGTTTTTCTCAATGAATAGGAAAATGCTAAAAAAAATAGAGATAATAGAAAGAAGCAATTTATGTCTCACATAGGTAGAACAACGAGTTTAACATGCAAAAAGGCAGAGATGGTAATCTCAAAGTTTAGTAATTATATTGCATTATTCTTTATAACATGCATATGTGTTATTATATACTTGTCAATTGCAGGTGTTGGAATTAGGTCGTCTACATTCTCTTTGTGTCTTACTATTTCTTATACTACAAGTTTGGTACGGAATCGAGTAATTGGACATCGTGTAGCAGATCATTCTCTATATGTTTTTTATGAATATAAAAGACAGTAGATTTAGTAATGTTAGATTGTCTTGATGATTATGTTATCTTGTTATTGCACTTCATGAACTAAGTTATTTAAAAGGTGTCAAGAAGATTATGGATTAAACTTATTTGAATGTGATATTTCCTTGTTTAATGACAATGTGAATCGTTGGAATCAATATTATGGTGCTTGAATGTGAGATTATTGGTTGAAAGTGAAATAGACCGGTATGAAAGAGAGACTAAATGCCATATTTACTAGATTTTTTTTAAAGAAAATTATGAACAACCGCCACTATAAAGATTTGCAATTTAATTTAAAAAAGAAATTTGAAAAGGTTATAGTTGCAATTTATAGCCAATCACTGCTAAGCATTAGTTGTGGTTCATATGACATTATAGCTAAAACACTAGACAATTACCAATAGCTAATTTTTCCATGCTTGCAATAAATAGTTTAAATTGTAGCAAAAATTTGGAATTCCCTGCGTTCACATAAACCACTGCTAAAACATTTTGCCACCTTGGGTTTAGTTATGGTTTACAGAACTGTGGGTAATACATATAGCAATGGTTTGAACGGTAACTAATATAAAAAAAAACCACAACTTTTGTAGTGTGTTTCTATTGTTGTTCATAACCAATATATTTTGAAAGGTCTAAGCAATATTAAGCATACAAAATTGTATAGTTTGCAAACATACCAAATTATGTTTCAAAGTTATACAAAATAAAGTTAGCCTCAGCTTTTCTTTCTTTTTGTCATTGGTGGTAGAAGATTGTGTGAAGCTCAGTAAAGCTAATCTAATAACTTCATATTCTATAGAAATTCTTTTTAAAGTTGTAAAGATCAATTCCATTGTCTCCTACAAGGGAAGAGATTTACCAAAAGAAAGGTGATGAAGTTATTAATAATAATCAAATTTAAACAAATTAAAGTTTAGCATAAACCAATTTTAAAGATTAATAATAATTTCCACAACAAAAATAGTAGCATGAAATCAAGAGTAGATCTTGGGCTAAAAAGCATAGTAGCCATATTTCCAATAAATTATAAATTAGCCAAGTAAGCATTCCAAACTTAATGAGTAAAGGACAAAATGATTAGAATGATAACTAAAATGCATTATTGAATTCAACTTTCTCACACTAGCTCTTTTTCTTGGGGATTGGATCATTTATAATAATGTAGATTCTCCAATAGTAATATGGACCATTAGATCTTAATCTAATGATCCATAATTTTTTTGTACAAAATAAATTCTAAAAATATATAAAAACTGTGACCACAATTTTACTAGGGAATTTGCATTATTATAGATAATCCAATCTCTTTTTTCTTATCCTCATTGCTTTTTTTCTTTCTCCATCTTCCCTATCCATTGTGGTGATGTTGGGGTAAAACTGAATTTTGATGAAATCCTTATCAAATTAATATTTAGCATGTTAAATCATCAAGAAGAATCATTTAAACACAAAAGCGCACTTGAATCCATATTTCAAATGCAATTCCTTGATCTTGTGGCTATGGATCTTCCAAATTGATATGTATGAACCTTAGGAGAATAAATTCTCTTTTTTCTAATTAGGAAAAAAACCTCATACATCCAATTTAGGGACTATAAACCCTTTTTTATAAAGGCATATATTGCCCTAATTTCTAATTAGGCCTATCATCAAATTAAAAATAAAAAATATTAGGATATCTATACATATAAATCTATACTTTATGATATATATTAAGCCCTTCCTAATTTTAAACCAATTAGATCACTTTTAAAATTTAGGCTTATCCTTTTATATGATAGCATATAACATACAATTATAAATATCTTTAATATATATAATATATATGTCCACAAATACTAACAATCTCCCACTTGGACTATATATACATTTCACTGTATAATGATATGTCACAATGCAACTTTATAAGCTCAAAACCTTTTTGCCATCATAACCAAAGTCATCCCTGAATAATCTTGTCTATTGATTATGCCAACATAAAACCAAGGTGACTTTCATTACATGCATCGAAACTAAATCCATCCCTAATCATGTATATCAACATAACTAAAGGATATAGATCAAGTATGGACGTGTAGCATGGAAATTACACGCAATGTAATCTTAACATGCCTATTTCCAACTAGTCTTTCTTAAACCTTAGGAGATCAAACCATACCAAAATTACAGTATTAATAAACTAAAAGAACTTTATTTCTGTAGAAAATAACCGTATCCATGATTGAAATAACTAAAAAAGTGTCTATAACAAAAACATAAATTTCTAAACTCCCACTAAAATTGAATATCCTGAAATGACATGACACTATGGTGGAAGGAGTTACGAGTGTCTATTTGGCACTCTTCCAGGAGACAACTCTTCCAGCAAGTTAAAAGATATAGTCTAAAGTAGATTCCATACTATCTTAGCTTCCTATAAAAGTTGGAATAAGAATACCAATGATCTTTAGATTATTTGACCTCTTGTATGTGAGCATGTAATATTTTGTTCTCTAGAAATATTACATGACTCGTTTGGCTGTCTTCCAATGATCCATTCCCGAATTGCTTAAACATCTTCCCAGCATTCCAACAATATACATAATATCTGGATGCATACAAACATGTGCATACATTAGACTCTCCACTGCTGACGCATGAAGAATGTTTTACATTTCTTTTTCCTTAAAGATATTTTTGGGGCATTGATCAAGACTAAACTCGTCTTCTTTAGTCACAAGGGTATCACTTGATTTACAATCTTAAATGCCATATCTTTTGAGAACTTTTTCGATATAGACCCTTTATGATAATCCAAAAATACATCAAAAATTGATCCTGATGTATCTGAATTCCAAATACAAAGGTTGCATCACGAACATCTTTCATCTTGAAGTTTCTTGCTAGAAATCTTTTTGTCTTATGCAATAACAAGCAATATGTCATTGACATATAAAACTAGAAAAATATGCTTACTTTCATTGAATTTGTGGTATGTACATTCATTAAATAAATTCATCTCAACACAAGATGAAATAACAACTTAGTGACATTTGTAATACCATTGATGAGATGCTTGCTTAAGCCTTTAAAATGATTTCTTTAATTTACAAACCATTGACTTTGCATGCCTAATACATAGTTTTTTGGTTGCACCATATAAGTTGTTTCATCAATGTCTCCAATAAGAAACATAATCTTGAAATCCATATGATGTAACTCATGATTAAAGAGTGCCACCAGGGCCATTGTAATCCAAAAAGAGTCTTTCGATGAAATTAAAGAGAAAGTCTCTTTATAATCAATGCCTTCTTTCTATGTAAAGCCTTTAGTAACAAGATGTGCTTTGCATCTCTCCACATCACCTTTCAAATCTCTTTCATTCTTAAATATCCATTTGTAACCAATAGGCTTCATACCTTCAAGTAATAGGACAAGATCTCATATATCATTGTCCTTTATGAACTTAATTGCTCTATTCATGGCATTGATCAACTTTTAAGTATTAGAACTTTCCATGGCAACAAAAATTGATTAAATCATTTTCTATAACTTCTATGTCAACATCATGTTCTTGGAGAAATACAATGTAATTATCTAAAATTGCATTTCTCCTTTCTTTACTAAATCTCCTTAATGGCAATGGTTCTTAAGGTTGTAGAGTTTGTTCTTTAAAACAACTTCTTGAAGTTGTGGAGGAGGTTGCACAACATTGTCTTGATATGGAATTGCTTATTAAACAATGTCAAGTATGAGAAACTGTTTATGATAATTGTCAATTGCAATTAAAGGAATATTTACATACTCCTTATCAAAGACAAAATCCTGAACTCTTTCTACCCTTACAAACTCAAAATCCTCAAGGACTTCGGTAACTCCCATCTCGAAAATAGATTTAGTCATGGGATCATAAATTTTGTAACCCTTGGACCTTTCAAAGTATCCAATGATATAGCAACTGATAATTTTAGAGTCCAATTTCTTTTTTATTTGACTTAGAGGGCCTTGCCTTAACTAGACATCCTAAAATGTGAAAATGCTTTAAATTAGGCTTTTTGCCCATCTAAAGCTTATAAGAGGTCTTTTCAGTTGTCTTAGTTAGAATATATTGAGTATATATGTTATGGTTTTTAATACTTCTCCCTAGAGTGATTTAGGCAAGGTAGAATGACTAATCGTGCTCCTTACCATGTCCTTAAGCATTCTATTATTCACCTGTTCTATCGTATATACCATAATATTCACCAGCATGGTCAGACTATATGCTTTTAATTCACTGAGTTGATTCTCAACTTCAGCCTTATAATTTTTTAGCATGTCTACTAATTTTGAACATCATGAAATATTGTTAACCATTCTAAAAAGTCGTAGGGAATGGTCCATAAATATTAGTGTGTATTAATTTTAAGATGTTTAATTTCTTATTGGCCCTAAACCTTCATACATTTATTTGTTTCCCCTTAATATAGTTTACACATGTATCAAATTCTAAAAAATAAAGGGGATTGAGTATACCGTCAAACATAAGTCTTTTAATTCTTCATTTAGATATATGACTTAATCTTTTGTTCCACAATGAAACTAAATTCTCATAGGTTAATTTGTGGTTTTCACCAATTACATTAACATTTATCAAGCATATATAGGTTATGGTAACCTGATAAAAAACTAGAACCAACCAATTTTAAATTTAGAAATACCTAATAGCTAGTTGTAATAAATTATTTTCCAATTGTGATGTTTATGAGTGATTATGGTTGTGTTAGTTGCATTGTCTATTTTCTATCCCCATTTGATCTTTATATTGTTGAACATTGAGGACAATGTTCATTTTTAAGTTTGGGGGTAGGGAAATTAAAATTTTGGTAAACCTTAATGTGTGTTTTCTTCTAGTTATTCTTGCTTGTGTGAAGGCCAAATTTTCATGATGAAGTTAATTGTATATTGAATTATGGTTTTTTGGAAGTACCTGTTAATGTTTTTCAGTGTATGGGTTAATAGGTAATACATATTCTTCCATATCTTCTTTGGATATTCAAAGCATAAGGTAACCTTGCTTTAATTGAATGTTTGTTTTGGATCCAAATTTTATGTAATTCATTCTATATGGTGATTTCAATTTTAAGCTATAGAACTTGCTTTACTCTCTCAAGGTGAAATCCTAGGCTTTGTACAGATTAAAAATATAATTTAAGCATTTTATTTCGTAATTAGGCCTTTTGAATCCTTCATTCACTTATGCATTTATATCCCTAGCACCTTGATTTGAGCATTCATTAGTAAGAACATGTAATATTCATTCTTAAAAACACCCACATGATGCCTATCCTTTGTTAGCTATATGATGAAACCAATCTTCCCATTTTAAGAGAAAAGTGCAAGCACAAATGTGTTTTAAGGGAATTACAGGGTGCTTAACAAGTTGAGAAGTCAACCATAGTAAAAGACATTGTGAGAGGAAAAAAAAGGGGAAAAATAAGAAAAGTATAGAAAAGAAAGTGAAATTTAGCTCAACTTTGATTTTATAGAGTTTATAAATGATGTGAAAAGAAGCATTATTTGTGTTTAAAAGAAAGTGATTGAAAAAAATTGAATATTGGTGAAAATGAAATAAAGGAAGGAAAATTGTGTAGTTGTAGTGTTGAAGATAGAATAATTCATATTTTTATTATATTTTGAGTTGTCTTCTACTATTTCTCTTATGTTTAAATTTTCATATCTTTCCTTTGTTTGGTACCATGGCTTTAAACCATGTTATAAGTTATAAAGAGCCGATGATTTTTGGTTTATGTATTGGTTACACTAATGGAGAGAATGTAGACATGCAAGCATATGAAGCAAATTATTAAAATTTATCATATATTTTGGATTGCATGAAAAATTACTTCATTACATACATGACAGGATTGTAAAAGCTACATTTCATACATACACTCCAAGAGTTTTGGAAAAGTTGAGACTTTACTTATTAAACTTCACAGTGACTTGAACTATGTGGTAATTCATGTAAATCATTATATCTAGGTACAATTGTCGTGGATGAAAATTTGAGCCTTTCATGAATGCTTATGAAGAATAACTAAGTTTTGTGCAATCACCTTTGTTTTATTTGAGGATGAATAAAAGTTCAAATTTAAGGGTGTGATAATTATGAAAATAGAGTTATTCAAGTCATTTTCATGCTTTATTATTGTGTAATCTTATTAGTTTTAGTTAGAGTTTAAGTCATTTTTGTTAGTTTAGGCTTTGGCATTTGGAATTTTAGACTTATGGTTGTTTGAGTCATTTTAGTTTTGTTTTCATGATTTACATGCTTAAATCTTAGCAAATTGGAGTTTCAAATGTTGTTCCCATTTTTGCTCAGGCCTTGGATGGAAAAAAGGAGTGTTTTGACATTAAGAAAATGTATGTCTTAAATTGGAGGTAACTTTTAGACCCTTAGATGTCAAAATTTAGAGATGGTTAGTTTATAAAAAGTTGTTGAGCTTTTCGAGATCTTTCCAACAAAGGGTGGTTCATCAAATTTTGACATCAGAGCATAAATTTATGGGTGAAATATTAAAGCTAATACTGGAGGCTACTTTTTAGGTCCAAGGCACCAAAACGGGCATAAAGGCAAGAGACTCAGTGGCAAGGCGTCGAAACAAGCCGCCTGGGCACTAGAAAATGACGGCTAAAGTAATCTTTTTGCAATTTTGGATGAGATAAATCAAGTTTTCAAAGGTTTTTTTAGGCATTGAGGCTATTCTAAGGCTAAAGAGACTGAAACTAAGAGTTCTAAGGCTAGAATTCATTGAAGGAAGTTGTTTGAGGAGGAGATTCAAGGGAGGAAGCTGATTAAAACTTCAGAAATGGAGTTAGATTTGACTATATACATGGATTTGCTAGCCTAAACTCTTATTTCTCTAGGATTGTGGTGATTTGGCATGTAATTTGTTGAATATTTTTACTTTCCTTCTTAACTTTCATTGTGAATCTGTTTATTTAGTTTAATTTTATATTGTGCCCTTGTTGGTTGGCCACCAATTAGGGTTTATATTAAGGATTTGGGGATTCTTGAAAGAGAATCTCAATTTTAGTCCTAAAACTGAATACTGCTTGATTGATGTTAATTAATTGCTTGTATTAACTTAATTTACCATTATAATAGACATATACTTATTGGACTAGCGGAGTTGTGATTAGTCATACGTAATGCATATCTTTAATTTGATTCTCATAGAGATATATGACATTGAATTACGATGATAGAATTTATAAGGGATTGACAGATTCTTATAATGAATTTAGAGGCTTAGACTAACTCAGAAGCATTGAATTCAAGGTAGAAAGTAACCATATTGCAATTGAAATGCCAAATTAAACCATAATCCTAGGGAGTTTTTCTTGATATATACTTATCTTTTTAGTCTTATTTTATTAGTTCTTTTGCATCATTTTTGTTATTTAATTTGAATATTGCAATTAGCTTGGATAAGGTAACCATGAAATTATTAGTACTTAGCAAAAGTCTTAGCAAGAGTTTTTACATGACAATACTTGAGTTTTAACTACTATATTACTTATTAATAGTGCATACTTGCATTGTGGCATTGTGCACACACCAAGGACATATATAAAAAACTAAATCTACATATTTCACAACAATCACCCTTTGGCAACTTTAATGCAGTAAATTACCAAAAGCAAATCATGTTTATGTGTGTATATATAAACCCTAAAACCTTATTTGATAAATTATTAAGTCCCATAAGCCAATTGTATTAATAATAAAACAAAATTATATTAGCACAAATCCAAAAACAACCTGTTAATTTATTCTTGAACATGAAGTGGGCTTGGATACCAGTGGTTGTGGTAAAACTGAATTTTGATGAAATCTACATCAAATTAATATTCATTGTTAAGATTGTTTTGATGATGACAAATATTTGAAAAATATGAGTTACAAATATAATCTTAATATGTGCTTAATTGATTAATTATTTGGACTAACTATTGGTTTGCAAGATGAATATCTATTATGTGTAGGATGGTCCAAAGAAATAAGAGTGGATATTGATGTGAAAAGAATGAAATATCAATATTATGCTTCACATAAAGATGGAAAGAAAGAAAGATGCTCAAAGCAATGAAAAAGTTAAGGATTTAAAGCTTGGATGCATCAAGATAGCCAATGGATTGATTGGGTATAATTATCATAGGCTAAGTATTATTTTGTGAAATTCAATGATTTAGATTTGTATTTATTAGCTTAAGATATTTTGGTTTTCAAAATATAAATTTGGACTTAAAAGATAGTGAGATATAGATTTTACTTAAAATTGTTTTGACCTTTAGTCACTATTTTGATTATATCTCACAAATCATATAAAATTTGATATGCAACTTATTTTATTAGAAAGTAGACTCAAATAGCTTTTCAATGATAGCTCATTCACTTAAAACAAAGTTCAAATGAAAAAACTATGACTATATAAAGTTGAATGGTGATATATGGATTATGCGTAAAACTATTTTCTGACCTTTGGTCATTATTTTGATCATATATCTCAAAATATATTGATTTTTTATATGAAACTTTAAGCACTTTCCAACAAATAAGTCATACACTTAAAATGAACTTAGAATGAGAAAGTTATAACCATTTGAAGTCTGAAGTGCATCACTATAAGTGACCAATTGACTGGTCACCAGTGGCAAGTTGACTAGTATAGTATAAAAGGTGGGCAATCGACTGGTCAGTCCTAAATTTGAAATAACGGTCATATTTTGAAGGCAATTAATTGGAAAACCCCCGACAATCGACTGGTCCCTTACAGAAAGTGTTATCAATAGTAAATAATAGCTCTTTTGAGTATGTAACAACTATATCTCATCTTAATCTATATGTATGACTTTCCAAATATATTTTTAAGTAGAACGAACTCTATAATGTGATCTTTAACTTATTGTATCATCTTTGAGAGAGAAATAAACCTTATTGAGCCAAAATCTGTATACTCTTTGTCATTTGAGTTCCTAGGGCTTCATCTTGTATATATACTTCTTTGAGGGAGTTTGTTCATTTATATTTCTTCTTTTCTTGTGAGAGAGAAGGTCAAGGTGGTTCCTTGAAGGAGTCAAGCCAATAGAGAACTTGGATTGAAGGGGAGGTTCTTTTTAGTTATGTTTAAAGAGGATCCATGAAGGAATCAAGCAATGAATGCTTGAGATTAGGAAGAGGTTCTTTGTCGTAACCGACCTTTCGGCGAGAGAAAATAAGAAAAAAGTTTAAAATGATTCCCATAAACAAATCTTGAAAATCAATTAATTTGGAGTTGCCACCAAAATTTTTTAATGAAAAACTTTAGGAAACTAATTTAAAACAAAAAGAAAAGGCAAAGCTGATTGCGAAATCAGATATGAGTTCGGGAGTCTATTTGAGTGTGGGGAAGGTGTTAGACACCCCACAACACCCATTCATAAAGACAGTTACCTTAAACTAGTTAGCTGAAATTGAATATGGCCTTTAATTTTATCTCAATTACCCTTTGTTGACATGCATGCCTGTTAAACAGCGAAGACAAAGACGACAATAATGGAGGCAAACAGATAGATATTTACAGAGGGCAAACTTGTCCTAGGATGAGAGCCTAGGGCCTACGTACCCTATAATAGAGATCAAAGTCCACGTAATTCGACTAAAAAGACATGTTTATTGGTTGATGATTTGTAAATTTTGTGATGAGAACATAGATGTTTAAATTAAATAGATTTTCGTAAACAAAACAAAATTGGGATTTGGTTTGTGTGTTTTAATTTACGACAACATGATTAATCTCACTCCCTTGATTAAGATATTTATTTTTGCATTGTAATCATTATTGTTATTATTAAAATGAGTATGTACTAATTTTGGGGATCTAAGGAGAATCAAATCTCACAAGACCCTAAGCATTTGAGGATAACAATATTCTCACATGATAATTTTGTAAATAATGAAAAATATTTAATTAAAGTAAATATTTAATTATTATTATTTTTAAAACAAATGTGTACTAATTTTAGGGATCTAAGGATATTAAAATCTCATATGATCCCATGCAATCGAGGAGAACGACATTCTCACATGATAATTTTGTAAATAATGGAAAATATTTAATTATTATTATTTTTAAAACAAATGTGTATTAATTTTAGGGATCTAAGGAGATTCAAATCTCACATGATCCCATGTAATCGAGGAGAACGACATTCTCACACGATAATTTCGTAAATAATGAAAAATATTTAATTACAATAAATATTTAATTATTATTATTATTTTTAAAACAAATGTGTACTAATTTTAGGGATCTAAGGAGATTAAAATCTCACATGATCCCATGCAATCGAGGAGAATAATATTCTCACACGATAAATAATGGAAAATATTTAATTAAAGTAAATATTAAATTATTATTTCATTGTATTATTATTACTGTTATTTAAAACAAATATGTATTAATTTTAGGGATCTAAAGAGATTAAAATCTCATATGATCCCAATCACTCGAAAAGAACAATATTCTCACTCGATAATTTTCTTGGAATCTTCCTTATAAAGCCAAAAATTAATTTCATATTGACAGAAGACAAGCACCAGGAGGCAAATGATGCACATCCACACATATATACATATATATACCTCTATGTCTACACACACACAAATATATATATATATATATATATATATATATATGAACACATATATAGTATATATATGTATACGCATGGCGAGGAAACGAACATGCATTAAGAAGCAACAGATATATATATATATATATGTACATATTTATATTTACACATACACATATACATACATACATATATATATATATATATATATATATATAAGCATGGCAAGGAGACAAACATGTATCAGGAAGCAACAGATATATATATATATATATATACCTCTATATTTATACATACACATATACATATATATATATATATATATATATACATATATGAGCATGGCGAGGAGACAAACATGTATCAGGAAGCAACATATATATATATATATATATACCTCCATATTTATACATACACATATACATATATATATATATATATATATAAACAAATGTATAGTATATATATATATATATATATAAGCATGGCAGGAGACAAACATGTATCAGGAAGCAACAGATATATATATATATATATATACCTCGATATTTACACATGTATAGTATATAGCATGAGAAAAGAAAAGAAAAAGCATCAAGAGGCAAATGGTATATGTACATGAATATATATATATATATATATATATCTAAACACGTGTAGTATATATATATATATATATATATATATATAAGCATGGTGAGAAGAATGAAAGCATCAGGAAGAGCTTACTCTTTCTTTCTCTCTCTCTTCCATGGCATGACATTCCCACCTTCCTCTCTTCTTTCTTCGTCTTTATATGAACCCAAGCTCCCCCCCTTTCTCTCCGTTTTTTTCCTCTTCTTCTCCAGTTGCTCTCAGCCTCTCTTTATAGAGGCCACCGTCATCATTACCTCTTCTGCTGCCCATTACTTTCTCAGACAAGCTACGGCAACTTGCGGAGAAGCTAAAAAGGCGGCTACAGTGTTTTGTAGAGCAGCATCCACTTGCAGCTAAGCTACTGTCAAATTGCCAAAAGATATGGATCAGAGTTATAAATTATGTTATATATTTTTGGTACATTTGTTTTAATTTATTTTTTGAATTTAACCTTTTTTTTTGTCATCATCACTATTAATATTTATTTTTGGATTTTTTTAATTTAATTTTCTATTTTTGTGTCTTTTATGATTTTTTTATTTTGATTTGTTATTATTATTATTAATTAATTCTTATTTTCAAATTTTCGTTTTTCCTTAAAGTTCTCCCATTATTCATTTTGAATTTTAAGTTGCCTTCACTTAAGAATGTCATTTGAGTCTCTGTCACTTTTATTTCCTTTATTTGCTTAATTATTAATTAATTGGTGTATCAATTAATTAAATAATTAAGTAATTAAGGATGGGGTGTTCACATTCTTCCTTGGATTTGTAATTGAGGGAAAGGTTTTTCTAAGTTGTTGTAATTAAACATCAAGATAGTGAAAAATCATAAGAAGTTGCTTAGGGACTGGACGTAAACTTGGGTTGAAGTCAAACCAAGATAAATCTCTGAGTTTGCATTCTCTACCCCTACACTTTTTATATTTTGAATTATTATATTTATGCTTTGCTTTTAAATATTAGACTTAAAGTTTTAATACATATCCTAAGCATTTATATTAAGCCTTCATTGATTGATTTAATTATTGCATTACATCATATTCTTCCAAGTATAATGCATGACAAGGATTTTTTTAAAGCAATTTTGAAATGAACTAAAATTATGTAAACACCTAATTCACCCCCTCTTGGGTGTTGGTTGCCCTGGCCTAACATTCATCAAGTTAAATCATTAAGAATAACTATTTAAATGTGGAAGTGTACATGAATCCATATTTCTGATGCAATTCCTTGATCTTATAATAATGGATCTTCTAAATTGATATGTATGAACTTTAGATGAATGAAATCTCTTTATTTTCCAATGATGGGATATTAGGAAAAAAAACCTTATACATCTAATTTAAAGACCATATCCCTTTTTTATGGAGGCATATATTGTCTTAATTGCTAATTAGACCTATCATCAAATTAGAAATTAGATATATTAGGATATCTATACATATAAATCCATACTTTTTGGTATACGTTAAAATCTAGGCTTATCTTTTATATGATAGCATATAACATACAAATATTATTATCTTTAAATATATATATATATATATATATATATATGTCCATGCAGAGCATTAAGTTAATTAAGGGGCTGACCTAGGCCATGAAGTTCCATCTGGCCAATAACTTGTTTTGTGGCTAAGAAGATTCAGGCCAAACTTGTTTAGCAACTTAAAGTGGAATTAGGCCACTTAGAGCCTAAGCCTAACTACTAGTTAGAGCCCAAGTTCAAATAGAGCATTCTAATCATGTGCAATGAAGATAGTAAAGTTTGAAAAGTCAAACTTACTTGGGAATTATAAATGGACAATTTTTCAAATCATTTAATTAAGTGTGGTGTATTTTCCAAGTTGTATTTAATAGCTTTGTAGAATTCTATAGGTTTGCTATTTTCTAGTCAAATTATCATAATTATTTTTGTTTTCTAGTTCTAGACATTAGTGAGCCTAATTAATTAGGAAAAAGATTTCCTATGTCATAAAGGTTGTTCATAGCTATAAATTATGAACTTGTCAATCGAAAAATAGCTTTTGGATGCTTTAAAATTGGCCTTGCCATTTATGTACAAATTTCTTATGTGAGTCCACTAAACACAGTGGCTAAATTACCCCTGATTCTTATCACTCTCCTTATATTCTAGAGTGTGACAATTCAGTCCTAATGTTCTTAAGTATGGCATGCAAACTTATCATTCAAGTGTGCTAGTTCTTTTGTTTTTTTTTTCCTTTTGCTTTACTTGTTTTTGAGCTAGATCAAATATGCTCTTCCTTGAAGTACATCATCATTTGGTATCATAGCTTTATTAAAGAGTGGATAGAGATAGAAACACTAACTAGATAGAGAGAGAAACACGTGAGAAGAGTGTTTAGAGTGAGATGTGGCAGAAAATAGCCCTAATAATGTTCCAAGAGGACTTTCTTTAGAATAAGCTTAGATTATGGGGATACAACAAATTCAGTAAGAAATGAGATAGTAGCTAGTGCGATTAGAGCATGCAATTGCACGATTGGGAGTAGCTAGTGCGATTAGAGTATGCAATTGCATGATTGGCTATTCAACAACCTCTACAATGACGTAATCATATTACTCCTATTGATTCTAATTTAGAAGAAGATGTGGAAGATGAAGTTGACCAATTTAGGTAGAAGAGTTAACAATGAGATTTGGGTAATAACATCAAGATGAAGATTCCTTCGTCTAAAGGAACTACCTCACTAGAGGAGTATTTGGAGTGGGTGCAATGAGTGGAAAAGGTGTTTGAGTGCTAAGATTATTTAGAAGTTAAGAAATGCAAACTTGCTGCTATTAAATTTACAAATTTTTCTAATTTATGGTAGGAGAACTTGAAAGCACAGAGAAGGAAGGATGGAGAAGAGAAGATCAGAAGTTAGAGGCTTATGAAGAAACTCATACGGAGGCATTTTATCCTTATATATTATAAGCAAGAGTTGTACATCTAGTTGCAAACTCTTATACAATGGGCAATATGTGTTGAAGATTATATTATGGAGTTTGAGATGCTGATGATGAGATATGAGATACAAGAGCTTCAAGAACAACTTATTGCAAGGTTCTTAGGAGGCTTGAATAAGGAAATTGCTAATGAAGTAGAATTATAGCCTTATGTAACATTTAAGGATGTAATTAAGCTTGCTATAAGGTGGAAAGATAGCATAGAAGAGGTGCGACTAAACCAGGAAGTTCTCAATCTATTAGTTTCAAGGCAACAAATTCAACCTTTTCATCTCCAAAGGTTATCTCAAAATGGGATGAACAACGAAAGGAAAAGGGAAGCCTTAGTAATCATGTTGATTCATATAGAGGAAAGGAAAAGGTTGATGAAGCAAAGAACTGAAAGAAGAATAGAGAGATTAAGTGCTTCATATGTCTAGGTTTTGGACATATTGTTTTTTAATGTACAAATAGAAAAGTGATGATTGTTTGGGAAATACAAGGGGAGATTGAAAGTGGAGATGAAATGGAAATAGAAAAGGAAGAAGATAAGGACATTATGGAGTATGCAGATAAAGGAGAATTACTTGTAATTCATAGATCTTGAACTTACAAGCAAAGGTAGAAGATGATTAACATGAAATCATTTTCCATACTATTGATGGAAAAGTTTATGGTCTTATTATTGATGGAGACAGTTGCATTGATGTTACTTCTAAAATATTAGTGGGGGAATTAAACCTTAAGAAAACAAAACACCCTCATCCATGCAAGCTGCAATGGTTGAATGACCAAGGAGAAATTCAAGTCACTAAGCAGGTGCAAGTACCATTCTCTATTGGGAAATCTTATAAAGATGAGGTAATATTTGATGTGGTACCAATTAATACAATTCATTTACTTTTAGGGAGGTAATGACAATATCATAGCAGAGTTGCTCTTAATGGGTTCAAAAACACTTATTCTATGACTAACCATGAAAGGAATTTTATCTTAGCACCATTTATTCTGTTCCTGTGTTTTATTTTGATGACATTTTGATTTATAGTAGGGGATGTCGTAACCGACCTTTCAGCGGAATGGAATTAAAATAAGTTTAAAACCGATTCCCAAAAAGGGAATTTTGAAAATCGATTTATTTTAGAGTTGCCACCAAAATTTTTAATGGGAAACTTTGGAAAACCAATTTAAAAGAAAAAGAAAAAGGTGAAATGGTCTGCGAAATCAGAGATGAGTTTGGGAGTCTATTTGAGTGTGGGGAAGGTGTTAGGCACCCCACAACACCCGCCCCTAAGGACGGTTACCTTAAACTAGTTAGTTGAAATAGAATATGACCTTTAATTAATCTCAATTACCCTTTTATTGACATGGATGCACGTTAGACATAAGAGACAAAAAAGCGAAAATGCATGCAAACTGATGGATATTTACAAAGGACGGACTTGACCTAGGTTGAGAGCCTAGGGCCTACGTACCCTGCGATGGGGATCAAAGTCCACGTAGTTCGACCAAAAGGCATTTTTGTGATTGATGGTTTTTTTTCTATTTGTGATGAGAATAGGAGGATTTTAATTAAAATAGATCATTGTAAACAAAACGGGAAAGAAATTTGGTTTGTATGTTTTAATTTACTACAATCTGATTAACCTCGTTCTCCTGAGCTCTTCACATTTTCTCTTTTAAAATTGTTTTTGTCAATTTTATTTTTTATTTTTTTAGTTTTGAGAGTTTATATTTCGGGAATTAATGCATAATTTATAATGAAAGGAATATATTTTTTTATTTTATGAGTTTTTGAATTTATTGTTGATAAATATTGATTATTATTATGATTGATTATTGGTAGACAATTTAATTTAAGTACTATTATTTATTTGTTTATCTGTTTGTCTTTGAACAAATATATGCTAATTTTCGGATTCTATTGAGATTAAAATCTCACACGAGCCCGGGAAGTCGAGGAGAGACAAGTATTCTCACTCGATCCATTTTGCATAAATATTTAATCAAAGTTAATATTTAATTACTGTCCATTTATTCATTTTTGTATTATTATTAATATCATTATTATTTCAGAATTAATTATAGGGATTTAAGGAGATTGGAACCTCACATAATCCCACGCAATCGAGGAGAACGATATTCCCACACGATAATTTTATCCATCATGACAATATTTATTAATTATCATTCAATTATTTTTCACCATTCCTTCATTAATATTTCATTAATATTAATTGTCTTCCAATTATTTAATTAGTTGCAAGGATTTAAGGAGATTAAGAAAAACTCACATAATCCCCGGCAACCAAGAACAACAAAATTCTCACATGCTAATTTTATACGTAATAGTCATAATTAATCAAAGTTAATGTTTAAACAATTATAATAAACAAAACTAAACAAATTTAAGCACGTGAACAGTAGCATTTCATATTAGAATGCGTGAACAGTACACATGCATGAGATTGTATTGAAGGAAATCGAGTGAACAGTAACAACATGCAGAATTCTCGGCCAAGACACAACGTGCAGCCATACCTGGCGTTTTCAGCTCCTCCCTTGTGCTCCAATGAAGAAGGACATTCTCCTCCTTACTCACCAATGGAAGATGGACCTCCAACAGCCCCTCAAAGTGGCTGGTCTCGGCTAGAAGTGCAGAAACAAATAGCTTCGTTGGAGTTTTCTGGTTGGCTCCAGCGTTGGAAACTTTGCAGAAAGTGTCTCTACTTCTCGGCTGAAAGATGGAGGCTGAAAGCTTCTCTTCTTTTCTGCACTTCCTCTTCTTCCTTGTGCTCCCTAAGCTCTCCTCTGTTCACCTCTGTTTTTTGAGCTCAAAACAGAATTTTTTCTCCTCCATGGTTCAACTTCTATCGCTCCCTTTGCTGCCACTTTATTTTGGATTCAGACTTCCTTGTTTCTGAACATCATTTTGGCATCCAACTCTCCATTTTTCTGCTCCTTGGATGGTCTGAACTTCAGCTCCTTTTCACTCTACGATTTGGGATGTTGCTCCACGGTTTTTTTTGCACGTTGGACAGCTTCGTTCAGCTCTCGGTTTCTGCAGTTCAGCTCTCGGTTTCACTCATTTTCTGGTTCGTTTTCTCTGCTGTTTCTTCCTTACGTGGCTGCCTTGCTTCCTTGCTTCGTTCAGCTTTGTTTCTCCCTCACGTTGCTGATTCCATTTTCTTCTTTTGTTCAGCGTTGTTTCCTCTCGGTTTGCTGCTGGTTTCGTTGCTCTTCCTTTCTTCTTCAGCTTCTCTTCCCTTCTCGGTCACGTGGCTCTCCCTTTCAGCATGGTTTCTGCCTTCTTTTTCCTTCCTCTCTTCTCTTCTCCAGCTCTTTTTTTCTCTCAGCCGAGGCCTCCTTTCTCTCCAGTGTTTTATCTTCTCTTTCTCTCGGTTTGCTTCCTCTTCTTTATACTCCAACGCCACCTCCCTTTTTCTGCCATGTTGCTCCCTTTTTCCCTTGCTTTTTCTGCAACTTCCAGCCACCACTTTGCTGCACACAGTCCCCTCCTTTTCTTGCCATTTCCAGCCACGCCACACTCTTCTTTCACTGCACCAGCCACCCCACTTTCTACCTCCTCTGCAGAGCCACTCCCACTTGCTTTTTTGTCCCCCTTGTCCTCTTGTGCATGTGTGTGCATGAGTGCATGCATGTGGTGAGTGTGTGTGTCCGTGGGTGAGAGTGTGTGAAGTGTAAGTGTGTGTGTGTGAGGAGGTGTGTCCGTGAGTGAGAGTGATGTGTGTCATGTATGTGTGAGCAAATGAGCATATGGGAGCAAATGAGCATGTGGAAGTGTGAGTGTGAGTGTGTGAGAGTGATGTGTCCGTGAGTGAGAATGTGAGTGTGTGAGAGTGATGTGTATCATGTGTGTGAGGGTAAGTGAGCATGTAGGAGCAAGTGAGCATGTGAGAGTGTGTGAGTGTGAGCAAGTGAGAGTGTTTTGCAATTCCATTTCAAGTATGTGGCCTTGTGCATTTTATTTCTTTGCAAGATGATTGCCATGTCTCTTCTTCAGACATACATCTTGAATTTTCCTTTTTATTGTTTTTAGTTCTTATATTTGGTTTTTTCCATATTACTTCTATGTTGTTTGCCTTTTGCAATTTTGTTTTGATTAATTGTTATTATTATTTTATTATTTTTTATTTTTTAATTCTATTTATTATTATTATTGTTAATTTGGGTGGGGTGTTCACAGGGGACATGAAGAACATGTAAAGCATCTGAGAAAGATTTAGTTATGGTGGTTATGGATTGATTTTTGAAGATGTCACACTTCTTTCCATGTCACAAATTTGATGATGCTTCTTATATATCATATTTGTTCTTTCGAGAAATTGTGAGATTACATGGCATTCTAAGGAACATTATGTCAGACCGCGATGCTAAGTTTCTAAGTAATTTCTTGAAAACATTATGGAAAAGGCTTGGAACAAGATTGCTTTTTAGTACAACTAGTCATCCACAAATTGATGGGCAAACTAAGGTAGTTAATAGAACACTTTCTTCCTTGCTTAGAACTGTTGTTAATAAGCATATGAGGAATTAGGATGAATGCTTGCACTTTATTAAGTTTGTGTACAATAGAAGTGTTCATGGTACTATTAAGCATTCCTCTTTGAAATGTTTTATAAGTTTAATCCTATCACACTATTGGATTTAGCACCATTACTCACAAGTGACAGATTATGCATAGATGTAAAGAAGAAGTCTGAAATGATTAAAACTCTACATGAAAAGTGAAGTACCAAATTGAGAAAAAGAATGCAATATATGAACAAGCAGGAAACAAGGGAAAGAAGCTGATTTAGTTCATGTTAGGTGATCTTGTATGGATTCATCAGAGAAAGGAGAGGTTTCCTAGCAAAAGGAGGTCAAAACTAATGCCGAAGGTAGAACACCCATTCAAAGTTCTATAAAAAATAAATAATATTGCTTACAAGGTTGATTTATCGGGAGATTACAATGTTTCAGCCACATTTAATGTGAGAGATTTGACACCTTACTTGGAAGACAGTAAGGAGCTAGATTTGAAGACAAATCCTTTTGAACTTAGGGAAAAAGATGAGCATCAAGTTAATTAAAGGGCTTACCTAGGCCAAAGAGTCCCATTTGGGCTAATTACTTGTTCTATATCCAAGAAGATCCTGGTTATACTTGTTCAGAATTAGGCCACTTAGAGCCAAAGCCCAACTACTACTTGGAGCTTAAGTTTAAATAGAGCATTCTGATCATGTGCAATAGAGATAGTAAAGTTTTAAAAGTTAGACTTCTTAGGAATCATAAATGGACTAATTTTCAAAGCATTTAATTAAGTGAGGTGTATTTTCCAAGTTACATTTTGACTATTTACTGAAAACTCATTCCTTTGAAGTAAACATAACCCTTAATGGATTTTATTGTTTATGGATGCATTTTCAAGTGAGATAAGAACTGCAAAATCTTGTTTTTCTGGGCCTAACCAATTCTCTTTACTTTGAGTCCTTTCATCATATTTAGAACACCAACATGGTTATATATATTACCAATCAAATTGATTGTCCTTTCAATGGTTGTTGACACTTTAGGTATTTGTCCAATATCTTTTAGTATTAGATCCAAGCACTGTGCTATACATAATGTCCAATAAAGGTTAGGCCTCTTCATTTCTAATAACCTACCAACTGCCTTGAAGTTGGAACCATTGTTCGTAATCACTTGTTCCATATTCTCTTCTCCAACATATTCTACAAAGTCATCAAGTAATTTAAATAATCTTTTAGTTATTTTTATATATGTATGATGATGCATCAAGGAACCTTACAAACATAGTACCAATTAAGAAAATTATCAAGCTCTTATTTGTTCAGCTAGTCCACCCATTTGAAATAATTGAAAACATATGTCTCATTCATAAGTCTTTGTGACTTTTTATCATATAATTTATGAGTTCAACTTCTTTCTTTAAGATTGGCACCCTCAACTCATGGTAACTTAGGGGCTTCAAATTAGGGCCATATTGCCTAATAGCTTTAATCATCCATTTGAACTACATTAAATGGAATCTGTGCTTGATAGAAAAACCTACCAATGTATTATCACACCACAACCCTTTTATCCTTATCATATTTATCCATTATATTCGTTTAATGCAACTTCCCTTCTTTCCTCAGTTGAATTACTACTTTAGACCTTTTTCTCACAAAAAAAAAATCAATTAGTCTTTTTGCCTAGGCTTCTTTGGCATTAGCACCACACTTTTACCTTTTGGCCTGGGCTCTTTTTTCTTAATTTTTCAGTCTCAACTTGGTTGTCAAACTTATCTAACTTAAGGTTAAAAGGTCCATCAAGAGTTTCTTTGGATTAGTTTTTCCTTTCCATATACTTTTTCAACTTCTTTCTAACATGCTTTGGAAATTTTAAACACCTTGTAACAATTTTGTGACCACCAACTCGGTGTGTCTTAGCTCTATGAATCTCACCTTTTGTCACTTTGTTATTGAACATATAAGTAACTAAGTTTAGGTCTTTATGGTCTTGTAAAAAATTAAATTTCTATGCCAAATCTTTCCTCTTGCTCTAAATCTCTTGCTTTTGCTGCCCTTGACTCCTTCCTTCCATACGTATTTAGTTCAAAACTGAAATTAAAACACAGAAGATAAAAAAAAACTTAATATTTAGAAAGTTTTTTTAGAATAAAGTTTTAGTTTCATATTTGAAACATAAAAGATAATTTCAATTTCAAATTTGATAAATAAAAAATATTTTTAATTTTAGAATTCCAAAACCAAAAATAATTTCAGTTCATTTAGATTTCAAAAAATAAAAATAGCTTCAAATTCATAAATATAAAACATTAAAAGAGATGGAAGAAGAAAAAAAATAGTTTCAGATTAAAAAAGAAGAAAATAGCTTGAATTTATGAAATATAAAATAGATGAAGCCAAAAAAAAAAAAAAAAAAAGATGTAGGATGAGTAGTAGTTAGAAACTCACTTTCATATTTGAAAAAAAAAATTCAATTTCAAAAGTATAAAATAGTATAAGAGGATTTAAAGAACTAAGAAGAGTAGAGGAAGAAAGGAAGAAGTGAACAACAATAGCTGCAAAGCATTAGGACAATGGAGAGTGCCTTAAAAGGCAAGGTTAGGAATGAATGCTTGCCTTCCTACTCTTTTTAGTAGTTTAGTATTTCAGTGCATGTGTGTGTGTTGATTTTTTTTTTTTTGGTGAGAGTGTCATTTGCTTGGTTGGCGAGTGAGAGACCACTTGTTATTTTTATCTATTTGTTTACTTAACCTTAGGTTAGGTTGGGTTAGGTTGGGCTTCAAATAGTAGTTAGTATTCTATATAATATGAAGTTATAATATGTGGGTTGGGCTTTTAAAATTAAAGTTAGTATTATACATAATCTAGAGTTCAAATATTTAGGTTAAGCTTTTAAAACTAACTTTAATTAAAAACCTTCATGTAGAATCCTAAGCTTCACCAAGGCACAAAAGGCATTGGAGGAAGTGTTGATTAAATATAACTAAGGTTTAATTACTTAAGAATAGTTTCAGTAGAATTAAATACCAAGTCCCTAGCAACAATGCTAAAAACTTGTAGATTGAATACAACTAAGGTGTAATGTCACACGCAAGTATACGTGGTCAAACAAGTAATATAATGATGAAGTGAGTATCGATCCATCAAAGACTTGGTCTCAACTTTTACTAACAAACCTATTCTTAAGCTGTGTGATTAGAATTGGATTGAACAAATGTAAATAAAACTTTAACTATTGATTAATGCAAAATCTTAAAAACAACATAGTATTTTGACCCTTCACCGCATGCAGGCTTGCTTCAACTGTGATTATTACCTTGATTCACTTGATGAATAGTCTATTAACCTAGGATTTTTATCTTTGTATATACTTCGTTGGAATTCATACAAGTTGGGTTCTTTTCCTTTAATTCCCTATATGTCAATGGAAATTAGCTGAGATAATATCCTTATAAATTCAAGAACTAATTGTGGTTATCAAAGACAATCAAGTACTTTTGTCTTGATTGTGAATTACATTTATGTAAACAATGATTATATGCATGCAATTCAAAAATTCAAATAACCTTGTCAAGTTGACCTAATTTCTAACTTCTTTCCTAAGGTGATTAGGCTTAGAAAATAGTAATCACAGGATGAATATAAACAATCATTCATTTAAGTAAAACTATAATAAACATTCAATAGAAAAGCATTCCTGACATGGGTTCAGGCCAAATCTTAGGAACAACCTACTGAACCTCTCATAGGCATTAGTATAGAATCAAATATGAAAAGAAAAGCATAAAGAATACAAGAAGAAAAAGGAGTGGGAAGAGTTCATAGGTGGAATAACTTTTTAAAAAGCCCATCACTCTGCAGCAACTCTCAAATTAAAACTCTTCTAAAGTGTTTCCCACTCTTTTCTAGCTTAGTGCCCATTTTGTATACCCTTATGGACTAATATATGGGCTTTAGAAACCCTAAAAGTGGAGTTTGGGTAGTGTATGGAGCCCTAAATCATCAGTGAAAATTAGAGTTTTAGACAGTGTGCCTAAGTGAGACCCATTTGGCGCCTGGGTGTCATGTCTTTGGTTTTAGTGCCTAGGCGCTGAGATATTGGCACCTAGGCATCATTTTTTATTTTTGGGTCATGCTTGGATGTCATCATTTTGGCACCTGGGCATGATGTCTATGGTTTTGACGCCTGGGCGCCATGATTCTGGTCTCTAGGTACTAACTTTCCTATCTTTTCATGTCTTCCTATTGTAACTGGTGCTTGAGAACTGATATTACGGTGCCTAGGCTTCATCTTTCTAGAATTAGAGCCTGGGTAGTAGTTTTATTGGCTCTTAGGTACTGGTGCTGGCACCTGGGTAGTGAACCTTAGAATGTGAAATTCTAATGTGCAGGTTTGGTGCCCAAACACTAGATTTTTAGTAATCAAGAGCTAAGTCTCTGGAATTGGAACCTGGGCAATAGATTTCTAATGCCTAAGCACTGGAATCTTCATGTTTTTCACTTTTCCTCCCTTTTTTATTATTGTTGTTTTGGCTCTATTTCTTGAAAATTCATCACAAAAAATGCTTAAATCATTGCTTAATAATAATTAGAAGTAAACTTCCAAGTTCTAATGAATTTTCTTTGAAATCAATGAGATTTTATCTATAATCTAAGTGTTTTTGCAACCAATATTGTTTTAGATAACTCTCTCACATCACCCCATGACTTGAGGGTTTGCTAGTCCTTGAGCAAACAACTTCAATCATAACTTCAACTTTGCCATTATTCATAACATCCAAGAATTACTGGATGTATACAAACCCTTAAATTGCATTAATCTTGTTGATCAGTAAAAGTACTCCTTGAATTCTCATATTAGATGCAATCAACTGATCCTTTCTACCTCTAAATTTTTTATTCCTTTTGAAAACATACATAAATGAGTTATCCTCTTTTGTGGCTTTATTCTATAGGCCTACTTTTCACCCTACTCTCTATACTTCTTAGAGGAACACAAAGTTAGAAATCATTAGGTATTTGTAAGCTTGTAATGTTAGACTTGGGTAAGGGAGGATAAGATAGGAATTTTAAGCCCAAACCACACAACAAACAGGCATCTATAGGGACAATATTACCATGTATTCTCAGCCTTTCTTTCCACTAAGGGACATATTCTTCTTTTCTTTTTGCTCCCTATTTCTTTTCTTCTTATTTCTATTTCTTTTTCTTTTTTTTTTCTTTTTTTATGCATCCCTATTCATCCTACCTTCTTCATAAGATACAAGCTGTTAGAATTTTTTACATACTATAGTCAGTCCTTATAGTGCTTTTACAGTATGAATGGTGTAATTAAGGAAGTGACATTAATGTGGCTGGGGAATAAGTGTTTGAAAGAAAAGAAAGGATATTTATGGCTTACATAAAGGGATAAAGATTTTTAGGTTAGTTAGAAAATCACTTAATCTGTCCAAGAAATGCCTAAATCCTTTTTTAGATAGTGTGTTACCTATTAAAATAAAGCCTTAAGTGGTGATCAAATAAGTTCTAGAATGCAGTTCTGAAAGGAACAAATTAAAATGCATGTAGTCAAATGTTTATAATCATCTTTGAGGTAAGTATGTTCAATTTCATGCAATTTATTCCATGTTTTCAAAGCACTTTTATGTATCATGACAAGAATAAAGACATATAATAGGTCCATATTCATTCAATATCGTTTTTTCTGCCATACTAATGAAAAGTTAGAGCTATTTTTTAGTGCAATAATTAGATGCTAAATATTATGAGCAAATATTACCAATATTTTCACTGATTTCAAAATTTGCCAATACAAAATTTAAGCAATATCCTTACTACTTAGCCTACACTCCCAAAAGGAAAGGATAAAATAGGACAATAGTCATATTAAAATAAGAAGGGATAAAGTACTCCCCAATCTGTTTAAAATTCTAGCTCCTTGTCATCCCTGATGGCTTTGGATTCATCCTCCATTGAACTTCTTAAATAGATATCTAAAAGTTTGAGTGAGTATTCAGAGGACATTTTTTAATGGAATCTTAATGAAACTAATAAAAAGACAAAAGTGAACAAACAAAAAATTGTAAGAAGCTTGGGTTGCCTCCTAAAAAGAACTTACGTTAGAGTGTTCAACTTGACTTTTTCACTGATATGCTAGGGATCTCCACTTTGACCAACACATTTTCAAGGAATCCTCTTAGAAACGATCAGCTAGCTATAGGGTTACTGATGTAAGGCTAATTTCCCTAAAACAAGCTTTTGATAGATAGCAAAAGGCATTAGATTCACACTAGCTCCCAGATCGCAGAGAGCCCTACCAAAGAATTTATTTCCAATTCAACAGTGTATATTAAAATTACCTGGATTTTTCAGTTTTGGAGGCAACATTTTCTATAGAATTACACTGCATTCTTCTATTAGTGTAACAATTTCCAGTTTCTTCTTCTTGGTTAGGATGTCCTTCATGAATTTTGCATAAGTTGGCATATACTCTAATGCCTCAGTAAAAGGTAAATTGATTTGTAACTTTTTAGACACTTTAATAAAATTCTTAAATTGTTGATTCGTGTTCTACTTTAGCCCTTAAGGGAATGGGATGTTCTGTGTACTATTAAGCTGCTTAATATTAGATAATTCTTCTTCTGTGATTTCTACTAGTTCCTCAATCAGGTTTTTAGTTAATTACCCATTACTTTTTGGTGATTATTGACTATTTTTAGGCTTTATTTCTTTCATCTGCTCACTACTCCTAAGGGTAACTACCTTACAATGTTCAAAACTCTATGATTTTGGGCTAGGTTCTATATTACTAAGCATTGCTCTCTGAGGTCTATTTGCTAAAGCAGTGGCTAATTGCCCTATGTGAACTTCTAGGGTTTTAAAGGTAGCAACTTGGCTTAGGAGCAATTGTTTCACCTAATCATCTTGAAGACTGAATGATTCATGTTGTTGGCCTTGCTATTGTTTACTATTATTTTGAAAACCTAATGGTATTTTTGGCTAAAGGGAAAATGCATTTATTTGGTTATTTTTCCATGAGAAACTTGGGTAATTTCTCCACCAAGGCTTATAAGTGTTTGACAAAGGTTGGTTACCCTCCTTGTGATTATTACCTATATAGTTCGCTATTTTGTCTTGGTAAATAAATGGACAATGTGTACTTAAATGACCCTCCCCGCAATAATCACACGTTTAGGCAAAATTTTTTTACCTGATGAATTTGATGACTGTGTTGTGGCTTCCCTATCACCAAACTGTCTAACTTATTGTTTATTACATCAAATTAGGCTGCTACTTTAGTTAAGAATGCAGTTAGTTAATCTACCCCAAACAGACCAACTAGCCCTTTTTTAGAACTTCGTTCATAGGCCCTGTAATTATTTGAGGTTAGATCTTTTAAGATCTCAAAAGCATCCTCAGGGTATTGGTTTAATAGTGACCCTCTAGTAGCCCCATCTACTTGATCCCATGATAACATGGTTAGTCTATTGTAGAAGATCCTCATCTACTACTGCTCAAAGAAACTATGAAAAGGACATTTTCTAAGTAAATCTTTAAAACGTTCATATGCCTCATATAAAGATTCTAAGTCAAACTATTGAAAGTAAAAGATATCATTCAATAATTTTTTAATTTTAGCAGGAGAGAAATATTTGTTCAGAAATTTCTACACTAGTCAAGCCCAAGTGGTGATGGACCCACTGGGCTATAAGTCTAACCAATCATTGGCCCTTCCCTCTAAGGAGAATCTAAATCACCTAAGGTGGATGGCTTCAGAAGGAATGCCACTCACCTTAAAGTTGTCACATATTTCCAAAAAAGTTTTTAAATGAGCATTATGATCTTCACGGGGTAAGCCATTGAATCGGTTCTTTTTTAGCATCATCATAGTAGCATAATCTATTTTAAAATTTATGTTACCATTCTCTGTTCTAACTATGCTAGACTGAATACCTTTAAAGGTTGGCATGATGTAGTCCTTGGATCAGGTACTTTATTATTATCACTCTCTATGGTATGTGATTTCACCTATTGACTCCTTGGTTAATTTCTGATTTTTCTACACACACAGTCTATCTCAGGGTCTAAGGGTATAATCTTTGTTTTACCTCTTATACGCATGTAGGGACACCTAAAACATAGAAGAACCCTTTTAGATTTAATTACTTAAGAATATTTTTGGTTGAATTAAATGCCAAGTCCTCAGTAACTACAATAAAAACATGTAGATTGAATGCAACTAAGGTGCAATGTCACATGCAAGTATACGTGCTTAAACAAGTAATATAATGATGAAGTGAGTGTCAATCCATCAGAGACTTGGTTCAAACTTTTACTAACAAACCTATTCTTAAGCTATGTGATCATAATTGGATTGAGCAAATGCAAATAAAACTTTAACTATTGATGGACGCAGAATCTTAAAAACAACTTAAGATTTTAACCCTTCATTACCTTATTTCACTTGATGAATATACTGTTAACTTAGGATTCTTACCTTTGTATATGCTTCTTTTGAATTCATACAAGCCGGGTTATTCTCCCTTAATTCCCTATATGTCTATGGAAACTAGCTGAGATAAGGTCCTTATAAAGTTTAAGACCTAAATGTGGTTATCAAAGATAACCAAGTACTTTTATCTTGACTGTGAATTGTATTTATTCAAATAACCTTGTCAGGTTAACCTAATTTCTTACTTCTTTCTTAAGATGATCATGCTTAGAAAATAATAACCATAAGATGAATATAAACAATCATTTATTTAAGTAAAATTGTAATAAACATTCAACAGAAAAGCATCCCTAACATGATTCAGCCAAAATCCTAGGAACAACTAAATTTGCCTCTCATAGGCATTAGTGTAAAATCAAATATGAAAAGAAAAGCAAAAAGAATACAAGAAGAAGATGGAGAAGGAAGAGTTCAGAGGAGGAATAACTTTATAAAGTGCCCCTCACTTAACAGCAAACCTTCTCCTCAGTAACTCTCAAATCAGAACTCTTCTCAAGCGTTTCCCACTCTTTTCTTACTTGGTTTTCTTGTAGCATACCCTTAGGGATCTATATATAGGCTTCTGAAACCCTAAAAGTGGAATTTGGGTCATGTATGGAGCCCTAAATCATCAGTAAAAAGTAGGGTTTCAAATTACGTGCCCAGACGAGGCCCATCTAGTGCCTAGGTGCCGTATCTCTAGTTTTAATGCTTGGGTGCTAAAATACTAGCACCTGGGCATCATTTTCTGTGTTTGGGTAGTGCCCGAGCATTGTTATCATGATTCTAAGCATGATGTCTTTAGTTTTGATGTCGAAGCACTATGATTCTGGTGCCTAGGCCCTAATTTTCCTATCTTCCGACAGCAACTGGCTCCTGGCAGTGGGTATTGTAGTGCCTGTGCACGATCATTTAGGAATTAGTGCATGGGCGATGGTTTTTTTGGTGTATGGGCATTAGTGATGGCACCTAGGTGCTGAAACTTAGACTGCAAAATTCTAATATGCTAGTTTAGTGCTCAGACATTAGATTTTTGGTGCCCAAGTGCTCAGTCTCTAGAATTAGTGCCTGGGTGATAGATTTTCAGTGCTTGAGCACTAGAATTTTCATGTTTTTCACTTGTCCTTCCTTTTTTGCTACTATTGTTTTAGGTTCATTTCTTGAAAATTCTTCACAAAAAATACTTAAATCATCGTTTAATAATAGTTAAAAGTAAGCATCCAAGTTATAGTGAATTTTCTTTCAAATTAATGAGATTTTATCTAAAATCTAAGTGATTCTGCAATCAATATTATTTTAGATCCAGAAGGCTAGTAGAAGGCGCTCAATGGTGTCAAAAAGCAACACAGAAAAAATGCCTCACCTTAGTGCCTTAGGCATTGAGGCGAGGGCTTTTAACTATACTGCATCAAATGCCTTCTTCATTATCATATCATTCACCTCTAAGTCGAATTCTTCCTCTAGTTTTGTAATAGACATTGGGACAATATTGTCATCATTGATTTTTGCAACCATTATTATCTTTTTTTACCTTCTTATGCATCTTTTGCTTCTCTATGTTCATCAAGTGTTTTAGCTCCTCATTCCTCTTCTTTTATGTTATTGCCATTCTATCCTCATTATTCTTCTTTTGCTCTTTTTTACCTTTTTCTTCTTCCTCACTAATCTGTCCAGTTTCATTGTATGACCTAATAAACTGTCTCCCTAATTTTCTAGATATTTACAATTATATTATTCTTATCCTTTAAAACTTTCAATTTTTTATTCCTCTTGCATAACCACACCAACATCAAGATTTTTCCCAATGTTTCAATCTATGTCTTGAAACAACATTTCAAAAATTTGGAATCCTCATCTACATCTGTTTCAACACTAAAATACTCATCTAGTTTCTTTTTAAATTCCTCATTTTCACATTTTCCTATTTTTTTCACCATCTTTCTTTGCTATAAAAAACTCCCTTTCACAATCTTCTAAACCTTCCCCTTCTACTACTTCAAGAAGAGCCCTTTTTAGTTCCTCCTGGTGATCACCATAAGTCTTTTTCCCATCTCTATCAGCAAAATTTGGCTCCTTTGTAAATAAATGCTTTGCCATCACATCCTTCAAATACATTGAAATTTAACCTTTATTATTTTTTCAATGGTCTTTCTCCTTTTCACTAGTATAATATGAGTCAAAAAGCTTAACATCTTTCTATTAAGATAAGGGTCTTGCTTCTTTGCCTTGATTAAGGCATCGAGAAACTCCTTGTAAGATGGACCTTTTAGTGCCTCAAAGTCATAATCATCATCAAATGATTCAAATTCTTCATCGCCATCAAAATATGAGGATGAAAGGCCCTTTTGATATGAGCCTATTCCACATTTATCTTGATTTTTAATATGTCATCATTTTCTGAGTCATCACCATCAAAGAGTTGTTGAGCCATATTCTGTGGTGAGACCAACCTCTATCAATTTGCTTCACCATTGTTGATGTATGGTATTATATGGAGCTGACAGAACAAAATGAGTCACTAATAAGTTAAAAGATAAAAGTAGCATAACAATAACAATAATATCTGTAACAAACATATAAAACCTCAAATGAAATAAAGTGAAAAGAAGGGTAATTAGAAAATTCAGCTAGCATCCTAGCAACTCTAAAGTACATGATACTGAAAGAATAATAGTCACTTTACCTTTACAAATTAAAGTAAGGAACATAAAGAGCAAAAAAACCAATGATGACAAGAGAAGGAGGCATGAAGAATTATTGACACAAATAAAAGTAACTTGGTACTTTTTGATATCCTTTTAACAAGGATTTATATTTCATAAATCATTAAAGCTCTACAAAAAAAGTATACAGATAATGAAAAAAACTTAAACAATCATTTTATTTTCCTAAATCAAGCATTCTAAATTGTACTCTATGGCTTTTCAAAAGATTAAAGTCATCAATGAGTTCACTTGTGAAATATTCTTGAGCTATGTCTTTCTCAATATATGTTACCAAACAAGTCAAAAGAAAATCATCCTCCATCTTGTTTCAGAGTCCTGTCTTCACAATTTTCATAGCTAAAAATGTCCATTCTATTATTACTATAGATAGTGGAAAAGTTAGAACAAGACAAATAATTTTATCAACAAGTTGATAAATTCTTGACTTCTATGTCTTTCCTAGATCTTGACAAAACTTTGCAATTGTTGAAACTCTTCTTAACTCTAAGTTTGTGTGAGCATCAATTTCAAAATACTCCAATTGAATGTTTAGATGTTGCTTTTCTTGTTCCATAAAGTCATTTGGATAAAAATTATTCACAAGCTTTGAAATATTTTCAACCTAAAAAGATTTCTAATCATCTTACTGATCTAAAGCTGAGTTAGGGATAAGTAATTCCACTATATCCACCTTGAAGTGAAAATTCATTTCTTGCAACAATTAATCTATATGAATGATGGATTTCAATATCATATTGGTGGCACCACTCTTTTAAGAATGATGCAAATTAGGAAAACTAGGTTTTTTTTTTTTTTTTTCGTTTTGGCTATTAAATTAGGAAACTAGGTTTTTCTGTTTTGGCTATTAGATTAGGAAACTAGGGCCTTGTTTGGTAATAGGAATGGACTTTGATGGAATGAGAATCTAGGCCCATATAATGTGTTTGGTATCATATTAGAAAAAAGAATAGGAATGGGAATAAAGATAAACTAAATTACCATTATATCCTTATTTAAAAACATTAATTCTTTTTTATTTTGAAAAAGATATTATTTTATACTCCTTCATCTATTCTCCTTCCTCGACAGCTTTCTCTTCACCTGGTTGAACCTTTAAACTAGAACAAGATCTCCCCTTATTAATGAATGAAATCGGCTACTGCAAAAACTGCAACGAAGACCAGTGATTCGATATGAAGGTTTCTGCATTAATATGTTTTTTGGACAAGAAGATGAGAATAATGACAAAAAAGAGAGAGAGAAAGACAAAGGAAAGATAGGCAGGATGATAAAGGAGAGAGGTAGATCAATGAACGGTGGTCTTACTGATGATAGGTTCTTAGTGGAAAAGGATCGCTTAGGTATAGTCTCATTAATGATGGTCTCACTGACAATGGGTTCTCGTAAGTCTGAAATGTAGAATAAGGGGTCAGCTATGAAATAGAGAGTGACTAGGTAATTTTGGAGCTCTATGGGAGTATCCATTCTCAATAGGATTGAAACTTGGTTCGAGTAAAATATCTTTTTAGTCCACTCATTTATTGCAAAATTATCATATTGATCTCTTACTTAATGTAATACCTAAAATGGTCATTCACTTAGTAGAAAATGTCACACTTGGTCCTTCACTTTTTTTAAAAATGTCACATTTAGTCTCTCTACTCAAACTCTAAATCCCAAATTTAGAGACAAAATTTGATATCATTTTAAGAAAGAGAGGGACTAAGTGCGTCATTTTCTAATGAACGGTAGATTATTTTAGGTATTATAATAAATGAGATTGAGGACCCAAAAAGTAATTTTCTCATCTTGTTTCACTCCAATTGTCAGCCTCTATGAAAATCAATGCTTCATGCAGAATCTTAAAAAGAATAATGACTTTTCTTTCAATGTATTCTTTATCTCTTATATTTTTTTTAGGGTTAAAAAGTTCTTATATAATCCTTACAAAATTGCAAAGTCCTTCCTGATTGCAAGTCTGTGTTATTTGCAGCCTAATAAAATATTAATTATCAGAAAATTCAATTCACCTTCAGACCACAAATGCAAAACATATAAAGAAGAGAACCGAATTGACTTGTACAAAGAATGATTGTGGAAAAAGAGGTATTGCGGGCACAAAAATAAAACAATAAAAGTCAAACATATAGAGGAGAAAAGGGAGTGAAATCCATTGCCTGGGGGTAGGTGATAGCAAGATGGCCGAAGATTTGGGTGAGCATATGACCCGTAGATTTAGCTAACTCAGCTATGTCATATTAGGCCTGGTTATACAGGGTCTAAATAAAAAAAATTTGCAACAAATATATTAATAATTAGGTCCAGTTATATTTTCTATTTTTAAAATATTATATTAATAATTTTATTTAATTTATTTTTTATTTATAATGAGCTTTTAATATATTAATTATTTTCAAATCTTAATTGTTTTTCATTCAAAATCTTAATTTGTATTTATTGTATTTTTTCACATTCAAATCTTAATTTTTTATTTTTCTTTTTAAAAACTATTTTTATTAATTAAAAAATTTTTGTAAATAAAAAAATTAATATAAAATAAACATGGACCTGACCCAGTCTGGTCAAACCTAATGTGCCTTAATAAAATATAATAGTATAATGCACTTTTATAGTATATTATACTATTTTCCACTATTGAAGATTTTGGTGATAATCATTTTTTCCTATAGCAACGAATAAAAAGCCTTTAGAAAGCCCAAACCCAATCTATTGGCAATGGATATTCTTATGGAGCTCCGATGGAATGCCTAAGTAGGATTGGGAATGAGTGGCAGATGTTAAAATTACCCCTCAATCTCCATTTCAGAGCTGACCCCTCACTCTACGTTTCAGACTGGCGAGAACCCATCATCAACAAGACCACCGTTGATGAGACCAGAGCTGAGCGATTCTCTTCCGACAAGAACCAACTGTTGGTGAGACCACCGTTCATCATTTTACCTCTCTCTTCCATCGTCTTGCCTATCTTTCCTTCATCTTTCTCTATCTCTTCTGTCATTACTCTCATCTTCTTGTCCAAAGAACATATTAATGTAAAAACCTTCATATTGAATCATTGGTCTTCATTGCAGTTTCTACTGTCACCGATTTCATTCACTGAGAAGGGGAGATCTTATTCTAGTTTAAAGGTTTAACCAAGTGAAGAGAAAGTTGTCAAGGAAGGAGAATAGATGAAAGAGCATAAAATAATATCTGTTGCAAAATAAAAAGGAATTAATTTTTTAAAATAAGGATATAATGGTAATTTAGTTTATCTTCATTCTCATTCCTACTCTTTTTTTTCCAATATGATACCTAACACAATATATTGTCCTAGTTTTCGTTCCCATTCCCATTCCCTATCAATCTATGAACTAAACGAGGCCTTAGTTTCCTAATCTAATAGCCAAAATAGGAAAACTTAGTTTCCTAATTTAATATCTAAAATAGAACAAAAAAAAACCATTTTGCTAATTTGCATCATTCTTAAAAGAGTGGCGCCACCAATATGATATTGAAATCCATCATTCATGTAGATTAATTGTTCCAAGAAACAAATTTTTGCTTTAAGGTGGATATAGTGGAATTACTTATCCTTAGCTCTACTTTAGATCCATAAGATGATTATAAATCTTTTCAAGTTGAAAATATTTCAAAGCTTGTGAATAATTTTTATCAAAATGACTTTACAAAACAAGAAAAACAACATTTAAGGAAAGACATAGAAGTTGAGAATTTATCCACTTGTTAATAGAATTATTTGTCATGTTATAACTTTTCAAGTGTCTAAAGTAACAATAGAATGAGCATTTTCAGCTATGAAAATTGTGAAGACAAGACTTTGAAACAAGATGGAAGACGATTTTTTTTTTAACTTGTGTGGTAATATATTGAGAAAGACATAGCTCAAGAATTTTTACAAGTGAACTCATTGATGACTTGGATCTTTTGAAAAACCATAGAGTATAATTTAGAATGCCTGAGTTAGGGGAATAAAATGATAGTTTAAGTCTTTTTCATTATCTATATATTTTTTGTAAAGCTTTAATGATTTATGAAATATAAATCCTTGTTAGTAGGATATCAAAAAGTATCAAGTTACTTCTATTTGTGTCAATAGTTTTTCATGCCTCTTGGAATTAATTTCTAGATTTGTTCCCGTCTCTTGTCATCATTGATATTTTTGCTCTTCCTATTCCTTGTTTGAATTTTTTAAAGTGAAGTGACTATTATTCTTTCAGTATCCTATATTTTAAAGTTGATAGGATGCTAGCTGAATTTTCTAATTACCCTTTTTTTTCACTTTCTTTCATTTGGGGTTTTATATGTTTGTTACAAATATTATTGTTATTATTATGCTACTTTTATTTTTAACTTATTGGTAACATATTTTGTTTTGTCGGCTCCATATAATACCATACATCAACAATGGTGAAGCAAATTGATAGAGGTTAGTCTCACCATAGAATATGGCTCAGCAACTCTTTCATGGTAATGACTTTGAAAATGATGACATATTAAAAATCAAGATAAATGAGGAATAAACTTATATCAAAAGGGCCTTTCATCCTCATCTTTTGGTGGTGATGAAAAATCTGAATCATCTAATGATGATTATGACTTTAAGGCACTAAATCGTCCATCTTACAAGGAGTTTCATAATGCCTTAATTAAGGCAAAGAAGCAAGACCCTTGTCTTGAGCAAAAAGATGTTAAGCTTTTTTTACTTATATTATAGCAGTAAAAAGAAGAAAGACCATTGAAATAATAATAGGGGTAAAATTTCAATGTATTTAAAGGATGTGATGGCTAAGCATTTGATTGAAAATGAGCTAAATTTTGTTGATAGAGATGGGAAAGAGACTTAAGGTGATGACTAGGAGGAACTAAAAAGGGCTCTTCCTCAAGCAGTAGAAGAGGAAGGTTTGGAAGATGGTGAAAGGGAGTTTTTTGTAGCGAAGAAGGATAGTGAAGGCAGAGGAAAAAGTGAAGATGAGGAATTTAAGAAGAAACTAGATGAGTATTTTATTGGACATACAAATGTAGATAAAGATTCCAAATTTTTGAAATGCTATTTCAAGACATGGATTAAAACATTAGAAAGAATCTTGATATTGATGTAGTCTTGCAAGTGGGATAAAAAATTAAGAGTTTTGAAGAATAGGAAGAATATGACCGTAGATATCTAGAAAATCAGGGAGACAGTGTATTATGAGCAATAAAACTGGAAGGATTGTTGATGAAGAAGAAAAATGCTAGAAAAGAGCAAAGGAAGAACAAAAAGGAGAGAATGGTAATTACACAAAAGAAGAGGAATAAGGAGCAGAAACACTTGATGAACATAGAGAATCAGCAAATGCATGAGAAGGTAAAAAAGATAATAAATGTTGCAAGAATCAATGATGATAATATAGGAGGAAGAATTCGACCTAAAGGAGTATGATATGACGATGAAGATGACATTTGATACACTGTAGTTAAAGGCCTTCACCTTAACACCTAAGGCACTATGGCAAGGCATGTTTTTTTTTTAGCCGCTTTTTTATACCATTAATCTCCTTCTACCAGCCCTCATCTAGCGCCTTTTGTGCCTTAGTGAAGTTTAGGGTTCTACATGAAGGTTTTTAATTATAATTAGTTTTAAAAGCCTAGCCTAAATATTTTAACACCAGATTGTATATAATACTAACTTTAGTTTTAAAAGCCCAACCCATATATTTTAACTTCATATTATATAGAATACTAACTACTATTTCAAGCCCAACCCAACCTAGGGTTAAGTAAACAAATAAATAAAAACAGCAAATGGTCCATTACTTCCCCATCAAGCAAACGACACTCTCATAAAAAGAAAAAAAAAAAAACAATGCACACACATGCACAAAAAGTCTAAACTACTGAAAAGAGTGGGAAGGCAAGCATTCGTTCCTAACCTTGCCTTTCAAGGTACTCTCCATTGTCCCAATGCTTTGTTGCTATTATTGTTCACTTCTTCTTTTCTTCCTTTACTTTACTTAGTTCTTCAAATCCTCTTATACTATTTTATACTTTTAAAATTGAAGTATTTTTATTTTTTTGAAATTTGAAATGTGTTTCCTACTACTATTGTTCTTCCACTTGTCCTTTACTGTTCTTCCACTCTTTTTCTAGATTTTACTATTTTATATGTCATAAATTGAAGCTATTTTGCTTTTTCCCTTTAAATCTGAAACTTTTTTTTTTTTTTCTGTTCTTCTTCTTCCTCCACTCTCTTCTAATGTTTTTATATTTATGAATTTGAAGTTATTTTTATTTTTGGAAATCTAAATGAACTAAAATTATTTTTGGTTTTCAAATTCTAAAATTGAAAATATTTCTTATTTATCAAATTTGAAACTAAAATTATCTTGTATGTTTCAAATATGAAACTAAAACTTTATTTTAAAAAAAAAACTTTTTAAATATTAAATTTGTTTTTAATCTTCTGTATTTAGTTTCAGTTTGAACTAAACAAGTATGAAAGGAAGTAGTCAAGGGTAGCAAGAGTAAGAGATTCAGCAAGAGGAAAGATTCGGCATGGAAATATAATTTTTTACAAGACCCTAAAGACCTAAACTCAGTTACTTGTATGTTCTATAACAAAGTAACAAAATGTGGGATTCATAGAGCTAAGACATGCCAAGTTGGGGGTCACAAAAATGTTACAAGATGTTAATTGATCTCACCCATTTTTATCATACCATTCAATGACATCTCATGGGATTTTATGAGGTTTATTGAGCTTAAATGCATGTTTTGATAATATTTTGTGGTAATCTGGGATTAAATGTGATTTTGTGCAAAATGCAATTTGTAAAGGTAAAATTGTAATTTTTTCATTAATTTAACTTAACCAAATTAATTTGGAGAATATGGGATATTAAAATATTTAAATTATGCATTACAAGTCAAAGTCAAAGCCAAGCCTGAAGAAATCACAATCAAGGACCAGGAGAATAAAAAAATTACAAAAAAGGTTTAAGAGCATTAAAACCACTTTGCTGTGTATTTTTGCCACAGTGAACTTGCTTTGAATTGCAAAATTTTTTATTCAAATCTAAACCTAGCTGCAAATAATCAAGCTAACTCACCTCTTTTAAGCCATTAGGGTTCCTACTAAAGGGAAATTGTCAGAGAAAGTGGAGACCAAGATACACTCATTCTTCTTCACTCTTTGCTCTCATTTTCTCATCTCTCCATCATTTTTATACTCTTCCATGGCTATTCTTGGAGATTTAGAGCTTGTTAAATCCTTCATTATCCAGCTAAATACCACTTGCTCATAGGAGATTTGATGAGGCCTGAGTTTGGAGCATCAACTAGGGAGTTTTTCTTATTCTTTTCCATCATCCCCTTCTTGTAGTCGTTGTGTCTTGGTTATATCATTTTGATTACATTGATAGGTTAGACTATATTGCTATAAATTTTATGTTATGAATTGAATTTTGAGATTTATGCTTTAATGTGTGTTTTGTAAGGATTATTGCTCTATTTGATTGTAGAAATATTGGGTTTGGTTAAATCTAATATATCATATGATTGATTGTAATAGCTTAGTAGCACTTGGTTAAGTTGTTTAAGTTATCTTCACATCTTTACATTAACCTCTTATTAGTACATTAAATAGGGTAGTTAATGTTGTTGTGAGCCTTTAGGTTAAAGGTGTCATAAACAAATTAATTTACCTAGTGTTTGAATAGTATTTCAAACCACTTGTGGAAACGGTTTTCTAAGAAAACTCCCATTTATCTTTTAAAATCTAGAAATACCTAATTGAGCCTCCTATGGGCATCTCATCATCATCTGCATTTAAACTCAATCATTTTATTCCCTCATTCAATCATTTTGTCAATCCGCATTTTATAACAAAAACCTCAAAAAATATTTATAGTTCGTTGTGTTTTATTCAACCTTAATCAAGAAGATAAAGTCAAAGACAAAACCCTAATTTTTCCATTTTTTTACATTCAAATTACCTAGGAACAAACTAGGCTCCTTAAAGCAAACATGACCTGGATTGCACCACTATAACATATTTTTGAATCTGATATTAGCTTTTGACACCCTAACGACATGGGATCTTTCAAAACTGGCGTCGTTGCCTGGGATCCATTTTTTTGGTCCTTTCAATAATTTGTATGTCAATTTTGTGTTGACTTGAGGTCAATCGTGTGATTGGGGTAGCCTCATTAGATTTTCTTTTGCATAGCATCTCATACCATACTTTTTCGTTCTTTGTTATTACATTACATTCATTTTGGATTGTAGTGTTTTCGGATTGGTTGCTATTATATGTGAGATTGCCATATCAATTTTGAGTTTTTAAAGTGATTATTGTGTAGAAAAAGTGATTCAAGATTCATTCTCATTTGGGTGTAAAGGGTTATTTTCAAAGCTATTAACCTTTTTTTAATTGCAAAATAGCATTAGGAAACCAATTTTTAAGTTATAAACATTTTTGGAAGTGCATAGAATATTAACCTTTGGCAAAGCTTTGTTTTTTCTAATTGAATTTCAAAGCTGCCAATTTTTTTAACATCTTCGCCATGGCAAAAATCACTCTTCGCTGCAACGAACTGTTTCATAATTTGAAACTTCTTGCCTTTATATTTTTCGTCGTTATCATAACCGACCTTTCGGCAGAATAGAATAAAAATTTTAAAACCGATTCCCAAAAACGAAATTTTGAAAATCAATTTATTTGGAGTCGCAACCAAAATTTTTAATGGAAAATTTTGGAAAACCAATTTAAAACAAAATGAAAAAGGCGAAATGGTCTGCGAAATCAGAGATGGGTTCGGGAGTTTATTTGAGTGTGGGGAAGGTGTTAGGCACCCCACAACACCCACCCATAAGGACGGTTACCTTAAACTAATCAATTAAAATAGAATATGGCCTTTAATTAATCTCAATTACCCTTTTATTGACATGGATGCATGTTAGACATAGGAGACAAAAAAAGCGAGGATGCATGCAAATAGATAGATATTTACAAAGGGCGAACTTGACCTAGGATGAAAGCCTAGGGCCTACGTACCCTGCGATAGGGATCAAAGTCCACGTAGTTCGACCAAAAGGCATGTTTGTGGGTTGGTGGTTTTTTTATTTGTGATGAGAATAGGAGGATTTTAATTAAGACAGATCATTGTAAACAAAACGGGATTGGAATTTGGGTTTGTATGTTTTAATTTACTACAATCTAATTAACCTCGTTCTTCTGACCTCTTCATATTTTCTCTTTTAAATTTTTTTGTCGATTTTATTATTATTATTATTTTCTTTGAGTTTTGGGAGTTTTGGGAGTTTTGGGAGTTTATATTTCAGGAATTAATGCATAATTTATAATGAAAGGAATATATTATTATTTTTTTATGAATTTTTGAATTTATTGTTGATTATGGAGACTCAAGTTCCGCATGTCATTTTTTTATTAATTAAATTTTATGCTTGACTTATTTAAAATGTTCATTTTTACATTATTATTGATTATTGGTAAATAATTTAATTCAAGTGCTATTATTTATTTGTTTATTTGTTTATTTTTGAACGAATATATGCTAATTTTTGGGTTCTATGGAGATTAAAATCTCACACGAGCCCGGGAAGTCGAGGAGAGAAAAGTATTCTCACACGATACATTTTGTATAAATATTCAATCAAAGTTAATATTTAATTATTGTCCATTTATTTATTTTTTGTATTGTTATTATTATCATTAATATTATTATTATTTCTGAATTAATTATAGGGATTTAAGGAGATTAGAATCTCACATAATCCCCAGCAATCACGGAGAACAATATTCTCACATGATAATTTCGTAAATAATGGGAAATGCTTAATTAAAGCAAATCTTTTAATTATTTATTTTTTATTTTTATTTTTTAAAAAACAAATGTATGCTAACTTCAGGGATCTAAGGAGATTAAAATCTCACACGATCCCAGGTAATCAAGGAGAACAGTATTCTCACACGATGATTTTGCAAATAATGGGAAACAGTTCATTAAAGCAAATATTTTAATTAAGATTATTATTATGATTTAATCAAAATTAATATTTAATTATCATTCATTTATTTTTTCACCATTCATTCATTAATATTATTATTGCTTTCCAATTATTCAATTAATTGTAAGGATTTAAGGAGATTAACATCTCACATAATCCCTGGTAATCGAGGAGAATAAAATTCTCACACGATAATTTTATGCGTCATGGCAATATTTATTAATTATCATTCGCTTATTTTTCACCATTCAGTCATTAATATTATTATTGCTTTTCAATTATTTAATTCATTGTAAGGATTTAAGGAGATTAACATCTCACATAATCCATAATAATCGAGGAGAATAAAATTCTCACACGATAATTTTATGCGTAATAGTAATATTTCTTAATTATCATTCACTTATTTTTTCACCATTCATTCATTAATATTTCATTAATATTATTATTGCCTTCCAATTATTTAATTAATTGTAAGGATTTAAGGAGATTAACATCTCACATAATCCCCGGTAATCGAGGAGAACAAAATTCTCACACGATAATTTTATGCATAATAGCGATATTTAATCAAAGTTAATATTTAAACAATGGTAATAAACAAAATTAAAACAAGTTTAGGCAAATGAACAGTAGCATCTTAGAACCAAACGCATGAACAGTGCAGAATGTATGAGATTATCTTCAACCAACACGCATGAACAGTAACGGCCATGCAAAAAATCAGCCATGCAGCCCATGCAGCCGTACCTGTGCAATTTTAGCCTCTCCCTTGTGCTCCAATGCAGAATGGCCTTCTCCTCCTCACTCACGTATGGTAGATGGTCCTTCAACAGTCCCGAAGTGGTTGGTCTCGGCTGGGAAGCAAGCAGAAATGGCGAACAGCACTTCGTTGGGCAGCGTTGGAATTTCTGGTTGGTCTCAGCGCTGGAAATTCTGGCTAGAAGTGCTCACGCGTCCCTGCTCCTCAACTGGAAGGCAAAGGCTGAAAGCTTCTCTTCCTCTCTACACTTTCCCTTCTTCCTTGTGCTCCCTAAATTCTCCTCTGCTTACCTCTGTTTTCTAGGCTCAAAATAGAGTTTTTCTCCTTCATGGTTTAGCCTCTATCAATCCTTTTTCTGCCACTTCGTTTTGCATTTAGGCCCCCTTGTTTCTGCTCATCATTTTGGCATCCAACTCTCCATTTTCTGCTCCTCGGATTGCCTGAACCTCAGCTCATTTTCTCTCCTTTTTGTTGTCTCGGTTTCTTCTCCTTCATGTTGTTGTCTCAGTCAGTTTTCTATTGCTGTCTCAGTCTATTTTCTATTTCGTGTTGCTGTCTCGGGGCTTCACATTGCTGCCTTGGTTTGTTTCTTCCTTTACATTGTTGTCTCTGTCATTTTTTCTGCTTCACGTTGTTGTCTCGGTGCTTCTCCTTCGTGTTGCTGTCTCGGTCTGTTTTCTGCTTCACGTTGCTGTCTCGGGGCTTCACGTTGCTGCCTTGGTTTGTTTCTTCCTTTACGTTGCTGTCTCTGTCATTTTCTCTGCTTCACGTTGCTGTCTCGATGCTTCTCCTCTCCTTCTCTCTTCTTTTTCTTCTTTCTTTCTCTCTGTCCGTCCTCTGCTTCTCCTCTCCTCCTCTCTTCTCTTTTCTTCCCCTCACCACGAGCTGCCTCCTTTTATATCTCCCTCAGACCCATTTTTTTATCATTCTCGACCTTTGCAGCGTTCAGCCCGCTGCTTTTCTCTTTTCCTGCTCCACTATCCGTGTTGTCCCCCCTGCCATCTTTCATCGCCACCTTTTCCAGCCTCCCTTCCACTTTTCAGCATCACCTCCTTTTCTCTGCCACGCTTCACCTCTTTTGTACCCCCTAGCATCCCTTGTCTCCTATGTGAGAGTGTGTGAGTGTGTGTGCCCGTAAGCGAGAGTGTGTGAGAGTGTGAGTGTGAGTGAGTGAGAGTGTGAGTGTGTGAGAGCGATGTGAGGGTGAGTGTGTGAGTGTGTGTGTCCATGAGTGAGAGTGTGAGTGTGTGAGAGTGATGTGTGACATGTGTGTGAGAGCAAGTGAGCATGTGAGAGTGTGTGAGTGTGAGCAAGTGAGAGTGTTTTGCAATTTTATTTTAATTAAGTGGCCTTATTCATTTTATTTCTTTACAAGATGATTACCATGTCTCTTCTTCAAACATATATTTTGAATTTTTCTTTTTAATATTTTTGGTTCTTATATTTGGTTTTTTCCATATTACTTCTATTTTTTTGCCTTTTGCAATTTTGTTTTAATTAATTAATTTTTTTTGAATTTTTAATTCTATTTATTATTATTACCATGATTATTATTATTGTTAATTCGGGTGGGGTGTTCACAGTCGTGGTGAACACAACTTGTTTTGGAAGTTTTATTTGTCTTCCTTTGTGCGTTTTCTTGTCCATTCGCCCTCATATAATCTTGCATACATACATACTCATACATTTTTTGTGACTTTGTGCAAGCATACTTCATTGGATTGCTTGTGCATGCCTAGAAAACCCAAAACCTCTCTATCTCCTTTGAACCTTAAAATTGAAAGAAGTTTAAGGAAGATAAGGAAAGAAAAGAAGCTAGAAGGCTCTAATAAGGTGATCATAATAGAAGAATATATTACTAAGGAGTCTGACCTTAACCTAGAAATCCTTATTCAATTGACAATGGACCTTCCAAATCCTAATGGTAAGAACAATAATAATAATGGAAATGAAGCTAATAGGCATGAGAAAATGATTGAGAATAATATAGCTAATAACCAAAGAAGAAGAATGATTAGGAAAGTTACACAATCTGCTAATTTTAAATGATTGCATGGTGCTTGCCCTAATTTAACGTAGATTTTGATATTAAGAGTCCATTAATACACTCACTTCCTAAATTTTATATTTTGGCAGGTTAAAATTCATACACACATCTGAATGCTCTACACATGCATTGCATGGCTATGAAGCCTGTAATAGCAAGGGTTAAAGATATCATGTGGAAAGTCTTTTACTTAACTCTTAAAGGAAGGGTAAAGAAATGGTACATGAGCCTGTCCATGTACCTGGAAAATGCTTACCAATCTTGGACTAACTTGAGAAGGGCATTTCTAAAGAAATACTTTCCTTTTACTAAGGCTTCTACTGTAAGAAAGGAGATTACTATAACTAAACAAGATGTTTATATGTTGTTGTCCATACCTCTCCTTTGTTGATTGGATAACCTAATTCTAGTTCCTACAATTGACAAGTATATAATAACACATATGCATGCCATAAAGAATAATACAATATAATTACTAAACTTTGAGATTACCAACTCTGCCCTTCTACGTGTTAAATTCTTTGCTCCACCTATGTGAGAAATAGATTGCTTTTTCTTATTATCTTTGTTTTTTTTTTAGCATTTTCCATTCATTAAGAAAAACATAGTTATATGTTATAAGCTAGGTTCAATAGAACTTATTAAAATAATTATTTTTGTTACCTTAGTCTTCATGCTAAGATGATAGTTAATAAACAATGCTCAGTTATCTTTATCAATGCAATCGGGGTTTTAGCAATCAATTGATCTCGGTTGCTAATGTCACTATCTCTTCTCTACCACAAATCTTGTATTATATCCTTCCGCTTCTGTCTAATAGATTTCATAATATAGTTCTTGTGTAATTCAGTGCTAACTACAAATCTAGCCTTCAGTAAAAGACATATTGCTAGTAGTGAAATAACCAACAAAGTTGTTAATTTCAAAAGTAGACAAATATTACCTTAATAGTATTATTGTAGACATTATTTTTGTAATCCATTGGAACTATTTCCTAACTAGGATAACTGAGAGGAAATAATCTAAAATCTACTAACCAACCTAAAAAATCTATTTAACAAACTACCTTTATGTCCAACTAGTTGACCATTAGGGTTCCATGCAAAACAACTCACTCACCATGGGAAAGATGTTAGACATCATTATATGTTAGAGTCCTTGGCTTTATTATGCCATCATCATTTGTGAACATAAGTTTGTACATGAAATTGATTATATTCAAGTAAAATACATTGTAAATTTATAGTATTCATACCACCTACGTCAACAATCCAAGCTCTCCTACATGACGGTAGATGTTAGCGTTATAAAGGTGCTTTATTTGCCTCACTATCGCTATCATGATCAATATATGTAGGAGATTCATTTATAATAGAGTTCCTTCATGGGTCCTTGCTTTAGGAGGAGTGATCAAAGTGTTAAGGACTTGTCTTGAAGAGTCACCCTTATATGGTACTAGATCATTGCAAGTTGCTCCATAAGAGTGGCCTGAACTACTCCTCATATTCAAGAGATGTTTTATCTTCAAAATTCCTTCTAATAGTTAAGTTAACATCAATTATAATAAAGGCATAAGAGCTAAATACAAAATATAATTGACATACAGTTATGCAATAAATCAAGATATGCATGAAAGGTAAAACATAATGTAATATATATAATTGAACACCTTACTAATGATATATTTTCTTTTTCTGGAAATAACACATCTAAGTATTAAGATTGATATGACTCACATTCATAATATGTATTGTTACCTCCATCTCTTATTTCATATAAATCAAGTGGCTTGATATGTACGAGTATACTCCAGTTCTTCTCTAACTCATCTTCCACCTAATAAACCATTTGAGCCTCTGAAGCTTAGATGTATTGCTCGTGGTCCTCATGGTCACCTAGTGTATCAATTGGGTGAAATTTGCATATGTAAATCATAAGTCATCAACCATGATTCTTCTGGAATTAGTTGTGTTGACCCACTTACATTTGAACATAGTAATTGTAAAACAACTATGATAGTTTAACTCAATTATATCTATTAACATTACTACTACTTGCGTAGCTCTTTGTTCCAAATGTACCAAAGACTTTGTTATTTTGTGTTTTCACTGTTGCTCTCATTCTAAAATATAAAAATTGAACCCATTAACATTATATGTACTATAACACATCATACAATCAATTGGTCGTAATGCCAAAAATTTTAAATCATCCAAGTGGGATTCTTCATTGTTACATCCTATTTGGATAAGGAAAATTAGCAATTATGTTATATGCTAACTTACAAAGGTAATGAACGTAAATGGTAAAAATGAGCTTATTCAATGAGAAAATCATTCAACAAACTCTTTATGAACTCTCTTATCAATCTCAGAAGAAGATCGTATATGACTTCTTGATTGTCTCCGCAAATGCTTCCTAAATTCTCTAAATAATGCATATATGAATGTAGTGTAATGATAAACAAATATAATTAACTTACTGAAGGAAAGGCTCAACTTCTCTACAGTTAGCCAACACATGTTGGTATGTTTGCATCTATTCTATCACAGATAACTTGAAGTAAATATAACCACCAACTAGTTTTCCAATGGGTGAAAACAAAGAAGAAACATTGGATGACCTTACATTAGGGCAATCATTAGCTCAAGTTGGTTAATTGAACAGAGTCTCAATTCACTTTAAATATCTTGATAAAAAAGTCAAGACTTATTAGGCCATGTAACCCTCAGGCTAAGTCTTATAACGTACATAAGATTTTAATTTTCCTAAATACCTAATTAAGACAAAACATTATTAGCTATATTTGCAAATTGTGTAACATAAAATAAATAATGGATGAATGTTTATATACTTAGCTTTTAATTGGATACATCCACCAATATTGAACAGGGTCTCATAGTTTGGCTTCATCAACTAGGTGTATAATCCAATGAACCATAACTATGAAAAATGAAAGGGAAAAACCATTTCCATGTGATATAATGTCATAACCACTTTATCTTGAAGTTAGTCAAGTTCACGTACATTTAACACTTTATTACATAAGTGTTTAAAGAAAGAACACAGTTCAATTAAGATTGCGAACACTTGCTTGGGAAGTGTTCCTCTCATTGCTAGAGGTAGAAGTTGTTTAATAAGAACATATGAGTTATGACTTTTCAATCATCCAATCTTTCATTATCTCAAATCAATATATCTAGAGATGTTTCTCGACTAACCGTTTAGCATAGTAATATTGTTTAAAATATCTAGAAATAGGTACTTATTTGCACTTGTCATTGTGTTTAATGCAAGAAAATATTTATCATGTTCATTAGGCCAAAGATTTGACTATATACCCATTTCCTATAAATCTTTTCGTGCCCATATGATCTTTTGATTTTCTAGTATCATTTAATAAAGTGAATATGATATTGTCACACACATTTTTCGCAATATACATGATGTTAAGATAATGATGCAATAAGTTTGTCTCCCAATATAGGAGATTAAAAAATATACTTTTTTGTGCCATTATTAAGGGCCTATTTCAAAATCACCAACTCCCCAAGATCTTTGTCCCTCTCTTTCAACTTCCACATCTTTTCCAAATGCAACAGTAACATTCTCAACCTGCCGTGAAATGTTTAAGCCATTAGTTACTATAGGTGGATTTCTTTTCTACTTTTCCATTAAATCGAGAACGAGCTAATCTAAATTTATGAATATGATTCAAAAAACATTAATGACCTAAAGCACAATTTCTGACTATAAGGAAGATGCGTATGAGTTGAGTTAAAATTACAAGATGAACAAGCTAACTCAATATACATATTCCATCTAAATAATGTTCCAAAACCTAAAAAGTTACTTATAGTATACAATAAAACTGCACACGTATTTAACTATTCATTACTATATGAATCAAACATTTTAATGCTAACATCCCATAACTCTTTCAACTATTCTATTAATGGTTGCAAGTACACATATATACCATTTTTCAGTGCTTTCTTACCTAGAATGATGATTAAAAGAAGAAACAAACTCTGTTTCATACGCATTCAATGAGGAAGATTATAAGGCATAAGCATCACTTGCTAGATGTTGTAACTAGTGCTTGAGTTGTCAAAAGGATTGAAAACATCGATGGCTAATCCAAGGCTCATGTTGCGAGGTTCAAATACAAATTCAGGATGCATTATGTTAAATCTCTTCCTTGCTTCATAGTCCCATGGATCCCTTACATGCCATCACTACTAAGTTCCACTACGTGTCATTGCATATACTTTGTAATTTTAGTATACATAAACATCTTCTACAATTATGGTTTCAGTAAAACATATCGTAACACCTATGCAAGTAACTTTCTTTGCTTTTTACCACCACTTAATATATATTTACTGCAATTTTCATTTAGTATTGCACTTTTTGCAAGTGTCTCATTTTGCATCCTTCCCTAAATATAACATGCAATCATTAGGACATACATGAATTTTGGTGTAGTCAAATCTAAGTTTATTAATCATTTTCTTGGCCTCATAAAATGAAGGAGGAATTTTAACAATGTCAAAGGCATCTACTAACAATGCTAATACCATTAACATTCCCTTATCAATTATTTTGCACAAACACTTTATAAGGTACAATTTCACCAAGATAACTTTGAATATTTTTCACACCCATCATACAAGCTTTGTTGTCCATCTTTAATTAATTCCAAGAACTCTACACTATCATTGGTCATTGTATGATTTAGTGGTGATAACATTACTTCATCTTCCTCCATGCCCTAATTGGTTGGATGATGTCTAAAAGCACTATTGACCATGTCCATATGTAGTCATTGACATTAATTTTTTCTTCAACCACATGATATTGTAGGAGTTTCAATTATAGTGTTTACAATACTTGTCCTTCCATGTCTAATTCAAAAAGCATAACCTTTTGGTGGTTTAATAATCAAATGATCTTTTACTTCTTCTCTATTATGCCATTTTTTAAACTTGCATTCCAGACATGAACATATTATTCTATCTCCAACAGTACTATTGGCAAATGTAAAGTTCAAGAAGTTATCATATTCTTCCAAGTATTGAGGAGTATTTTGAACATATCAATCCAACTCTTATCCATTCCATAAGACAATATATGCTTAACTTCAAATCTCTTAGAATAATATTTTCCAACACCAAAAGAATATAAATTATATATCATTAATCAATATTGAACATTATCTTTAACCAAATTTTAATATATGAGCAAACAAGCATGATGTGCACAAAATTTTGGCATTATAACAATTTTCATTTGCACAAATACCCATTACATAAACTAAAATATATCAAAATTATTTCTATAAATTTTGGAGAAATGAGTCAATATTACAATCTCTATTTCCACAAATAAGCATTGCATAAGCATTACATAAACTCTAAGCAATATCACATAAACTCTATTCACATAAGTTAAAATGTATGTGAATTTATGCTAGAGTTCCAAATAAACAAATAAGATTGGCAATTACATTTAAAATTTAAAAAATCTATACATTTTGATTCTACAAATTAAACATAAAAGATAAAAAATTATTCAAAATTTAAATTTGCAAATAACAATGCTTATTTAATTTTTTTTCCCAGCATAATAGGCATGCCAAAATTTAAAAAAAAACATTATTCCATTTTTAAAATATATTAAAAAAATACTTGAACGACGACCAGGAGTAGTAGTTTTCCAACGAGTGAATGATGGCTAAAGATGAAGGGTTGTCAGCGATGAGCTCTGAAGACTACTGAGGGTGGCTCGAGTGCCAGTGAACGAAGCTTGAAGGAGGAAGAGAACCCACCAACTTCTAATATGTGAATGGTGGCAAATAGCAAGTGCAAACTAGACGGTGACGACAACATGCAAGCGAGTTGGGTGATGACAATGGATGACTAGGGCAGTGATAGCGTGGGAGGGTAGAAGTAAATGAAGAAAGTTAGAGGAAGAAGAAGATAAGAAAGGGGTCCAGTCGTGAGGGAGGGGTGGGAGAAGTAGTGATATGCCTAGAGTTTTTTATGCCTTAACCGTAATTTGGGACCACGGCTAGTCATGGTTGGGTGAAAAATTGCGGCTTAATGAACCACAGCTACTTAGTCACAGTTATAAACACAACTATTGCCACCGCTAATGAACTACAACTATGACTTACTTTTTTGGTAGTGACAAGAATATATAGTGAGGTGCCAAAGAGTTAGCAAAATATTTGATATATTAAAAAATTTTACTACCAATATATGATCCAAAAAATTTTTGATACTTAATCAAATAATACATATTACTCAAATATATTTAGAGTCGATGTCATCAATATCAAATAACATTGTGCAAGTATACTTATTTTTTTAATTACAATATTTAAGAATGGACTTTAGTAAAGAATGAAAATACAAAATAACTATATATATATATATATATATGTATGTATGTATAATAGGAGAAAACAATTACTACCAATACATGAACTGAAGTTAAATGAAGCAACCTACAAAAAACTCTAAAAGAATAAAAAGCAAAGTATAAAAGCACATTATCAAAAGCTAAAAAAAGAAAATTGAATTTTATTGTATTTAAAAATTATCATTTAATATTTTGTAAATAATTTGAGAGGTCAAATAAATATTTTATCTTTTATATATGAGACCAAAAATCAAATTACAATACGTATATATAAATAAATAAATAAATATATATATATATATATATATATATATATAAATTTTGGGAATCATAACATATACTAACCCTTTCATTTCGCCTCTAGTTGTTAAAGACATACATAATTTCTTGGACAAAACCTCCATTTTGGTCCCTCACTTCTCCCCTCATTTCTATTTTGGTCCCCAACTCCTTCAAAAATCCAAATTAGTACCCTAGTTAATTGAACCTTTCCCATTTTAGTCCTTCCGTCTTATTATTGTCTATTAACATCTGACTTACACAATTAAATGCTAAAGTGCCTTCGTTGAAAGCTAACTTGAAATCTTTTTAAACTTTCCTTGCCAAACCATATGAACAAAAAATATGTTTGGCAATTTCTTACTTTCTTTTTCTCTGCCATTACAACACAAAACCATCCTTGCGGCTGTTGACCCATCTGTTCTCCCAAATCACTATCTGCCTCAGCTTGCTTTTTTTTCTTCTTTCTATGTCTCTTTCTTTGCGGTTTTCTTTTCTTTTGTTTTCTTTTTCTTTTTCTATTTTCTTGAAATCGAAAGAGGTGCGATGATGATGAGATCAAATAATCTCGTTAATCCTATCTTTATCATGTTGACAAGCTTTCCCTTCCATTCCTCTACTTTCTGAGTACCCTATTCTCACCATCACAAACAAAATTTTGAGTATTTTGTTTATCGTCAAGCCCTTATGAATGCTTCCTTATATAAGTTTGAATTTATTTGACTTTTATCAATGTTCTGTTTCTTTTAGGTTTCATAATTTTAATACTATAATTCAAATCATATGAAAATAGTAAAAATCAAAATCGGTCAGCATCGATTGTGATCTTGCCTTTTTTTTTTTTAGTGTTCTCTACTAATTCTTGTGGCTTGGCTAGCTAAGATTGTGTTTTTCTATAATTTTCATATTTTCACCTTGCTAAGGCATTTTTGTTTTGTTGTAGATAGTCATATTTTTAAAATCACTCTATTAAAATTGTCTCAGCCAAATTTGTTTGGTTTTAATCAAATTTTTATTGTGGATATATAACAAAAGAACATTTAAACAAGCATATATAAACGGTTAGAGGACACTCATTTAGTTGAACCAATCTAGAAATTTTGAATGAGGTTAATTTATGTCATGTATTTTGTTAAATCTTAGGCATTCAATTAAATAAAGATTAGATCAATGATTGATGAGTTGTTATATTCACATTTAATGGTAAAACACATCATTTTAATGAGTTTCTATTGTTTTCAAACTCTGGAAGTGAGGTTGAAGAAGACAATAGAGCTAAAAACAAAAAGAGCGTCATCAAATATTTTAGTATTAAGCAACCAAATGGAAAATCCTATTTCTTGAAATTGTAGATGGCTCAAAAGATTTTAAAATAGCTTTTCGAGTGATTGAATTCAAAGATAAGGATAAACTTGAAGTCTAAATTCTTAGCCAGATCACAAATCTCAGCTATGAACTTCCCTCGCGACTATTGATGCACTCCTCCATAATGCTTCCCCTTCACCTTCTCTCCCGAGGTTGTCACTATTGGAGAAACATTGGGCTCCAGTGTCATCGTAACAGTAGATGGAACATCAAGGGATGGGGCCCATCTAATATAGAAGGCATCCTAGATTACACCGTAGAGCAACATGTCTTCGAAGTTGTCAGTAGCCCATCTGGACAATACATCGTCGAAAATCATATCTTTGGAGTTGTAGGTTTACATTGAATTTGATTGGTGAGAAGAGGGATGGAGAGATGTGGTTTGTGGGGAATGAGAGGGAGTATATTGAATAATTGAAGTCAAGTAAAGAACAACAGATAGGGTATGTATAGGAGAAACAGTTTGGTTTGTGTTGGATGGATAAAGAGAAGAGATGGTGGTGCTGTAATGACGAAGAAGAAGAAAGTAAGATGCTGCCAAACATGGTCTTTTGTTTTGATTTGGCAATGAGAGTTTAAGTGAAGTTAGCCTTGACATTTAACTGTCCAAGTCAAATTTTGATAAACGATCATACGTTGGAAGGACAAAAAGTTTAGCTCACTAAGAGACCAATTTGGATTTTAGTTAACTAAGGGACTAATCTAAATTTTAAGATGTGTAGGAGATTACAATTAAAAATGAATGAAAGAATAAGGGACTAAAATAGAAGTAGAAGAAAGAATAAGGATTAAAATAGTATTTTATATCTTTTTAAAATAACATTATTCTTTATTAAAAGTGATATTTATTATTAATATCATAAAATAAATATTTTATTATTTAATAATTATTTATAACTCGTTTAATTACTAAAATTTATTACAAAAAATGAAAATAAGAGATATTTTTATTTTTATATTTAGTTGACAATTAAATCCTTATATATGTTCTTTTGAAAGTCTATTATCCTCATATGAACGAAAGTTATATATCTTAAAAATAAAAATATAAAAATCGAAAGTGTCCTCGTGTTTTTTATATTTGGACAAAACTACCCTACACGTCAAAAGCCTTAGCCCCTTCTCATTCACGCTGCATCGCGTCACCGGAGCCTTGCGTCGTATCACCGGATCCCTCTTACAGCTGCGTTCGTCGACTGTGTCATCTGAGCCCTGGGAGGATCGTCCACGGCGGCTCCTTCTCGCATCTTCGTCACGTCAGGTAAGTTGTTTTTCGTCGTGTCGGATTTCATCTGAGCTCTGTTTCATCTCGCATCTCGCATCTTCTCCTGATATTTTGTTGTCAATCATTGAGCGATTTCAAAGAGATTCGGATTTCGCATCTTGTTATAACCCATATGCAATCTTTTGATATTTTCTTCTCCTGCTCGTTTCGGATTTCTTGGACTATGATATTTCTAAATTGCATATGGCTGTGTAATCTGCTAATCACTTGTACGCATGACCTAGAATTTTGATTGTTTTATCTTTTAATCATTGCTGGTTAGAAGAAACAATAATAACAGAAGGTGATAACTTCTGATTAAATTATGATAATGATAACTCTTCCAGTTAAAGAAGATATCTTTAAGCTTAAAGTATAAGTTGAAGTCAGTGGTTTGTATGTTTCTAGTCTCTGAAAGTTTCACCTTTTATATTGGGATGTTGATGAATCTGTAATTCCATTACTGGAAGGCCCATTGATGACCCTGATGTGTGGTGTTGTGCTTGATATGATTGTTGACTTAAAGAAATGATAAGGAAATGATGATAGAATAAGTTTATAATTGAAGTAATAATAATATGGAATGAAGCTATCATTTCTATTGAAAACAATAACCTGTTCATGAAGGTTATGGAATTTTAATAACTTGAAAAGTTCATGTTATTGTGGCTTTTCTCGTACAAATTTAAATTTATTGTTTAGTGCTTGCTTTATCATCTTAAAAGAAATTGTTTAGTCATATCAAACTATCACTTCCTAGTTCCTGCTAAAACTATATCCCATACTTGAAATAAAGCTTGTTATCAGTTTCTAACTTTGGAATCTAAGCTGAGAAGTACATAGTCAAATATTCACTCATACTGATAAGTAAAGAAGAGAAGTGGAGCATTGCAGGTGAGGATTTATTGGGTAGTAATGTGAGAATTTGCTGTTGTAAAATAAAATATTAGGACAAGCAATAATGCAGAGGAGAAAGGGGAATTAAAAACAACAGCACTTGGTAGACTGTGAGGGGTGTTTTTATCTTATTGTTTTATGTTTTTAAGAGGTTATTCTTATATGTTCTTGTATATCCTAATGTCATAAGTATCCTTTTGATTGATGGTATATCCATAATTACTAGTTTATAGTTTTAAATTATGCTAGTGTTGTGTATCTTTTGCATAATTGATATTGGTGTGATCACGTTAAAATATATTACGTTGAATGTAGGTCAAATCTCAAAATCTAACAATGCGAATTATTTAGGATCCTGCTTCTTTCATGTTCTTTGCACTGCATATTTGTTCAGTGTTATTGTTTACTGATTGTCTTCTCGATGTAATATTCATTAGTATCAATTCATAGTGGAAACAATTATAAGAATCAAGAAGTCAAACTGTAATGTTCATTTATTGCATAATGTATCTGATTTATTTGTCAAAAGCATATGTACCATCTCATTCATATATCAGAAAAAGCTATGGGGTTGAAAGGGAAAAAAGAAAAACTAAGATAGGAATTATATTCAAATGAGTGCATTAGAGCAGAATGCAAGTACAACTGTCTTACTGATTATTTATCTCTTACTGGTATATCCAAATGGTGTCTTCTGTAACATGCAAAAGATATATCTGTCTTACTGATTATTTATATCTGTCTCACTGATTATACATAATTAGTATGCAAGCAAACATCATTTGGGTTCCCCTGAAAACCAGCTATTTGTTTGAGATTAAAAATCATAAATTTTGAACCTAAATGCCAATGTAGATTAAAAATTATTGGAGAAAGACAATGATTCTCACCTGTCATAGGAATCAATATTTGTAATTCTATCTGTTAGTGGATGACAGTTTGGATTGTACAGAGACAGAGAGGGAGAGACATGAGGGCTCTAACAGTACACTTCTAGGTGTGCACACAACCTGAATTGAAAGTATAACATATCATAATAAAAATATGAAATACAAGAAAAAGTTAAGTAGCACAAATTGGCAAATAGGTCCCTTAGGTAATAATATGAAATCCCATGCACAACTAAACCTTTGGAAGAAGCAAGAAAAATACATGTTTATTTATAAGTCTCCAAAATTGAAAACCGAAAACTGAAACTTAGCCATTCGTTCAGAAATTATTCACAAAAGCTTTCCATATTTATACAGTGCCTTTGCCTTAAGAGTCAAGAACTCATCTAACCATTGCTATCCTAAATTGACATGCTGCTAAAGAAGACCAACTACTATTTCCTGTTCCTACAGTCAAACAAAGTCATGCATTTAGATTTCCCAAATGCTTCTTCATAATCAAGTAAAGTGCTTCTTCTAGAAATAATTATAGATGCAGAGACTCATATGCATGATGCAATTTTGAAAACTCAAAAGCCATACTATATGTATCAATGATTTAAAGTTTCAAGATCAATCAGAAATTCTAAAGTAAACAGTTGGGATTTCCAACATTGGTAATAAAAATGTCAAGTTTGCTCAACCTCAATTTAAGACCCATATTTATTCTAGATTTTGCCATCAGGGATGTGATACTAAATGAATTCCTAAACAATCTCTCTCCATTATAGCAATAAGACCCTGATAAAGTTCATCACATCCCTGATGGCAAAATCTAGAGTAAATATGGGTCTTGAATTGAAGTTGAGCAAACTTGGCATTTTTGTTACTAGTGTTGGAAATCCCAACTGTTTACTTTAGAATTTTTAATTGATCTTGAAATTTTAAATCTTTGATACATATAGTATGGCTTTTGAGTTCTCAAAATTGCATCATGCATGTGAGTCTCTGCTCTTGTAATTATTTCTAGAGGAAGCACTTTACTTGATTATGAATAAGCATTTGGGAAATCTAAATGCATGACTTTGTTTAACTGTAGGAGCAGGAAATAGTAATAGTAGTTGGTCATCTTTAGCAGCATGTCAATTTAGGATAACGATGGTTAGACGAGTTCTTGACTCTTGAGGTAAAGGCACTGTATAAATATGGAAAGACTTTGTGAACAGTTTCTAAACGAATGGCTAAGTCTCAGTTTTTGGTTTCCAATTTTGGCGACTTATAAATAAACAAGTATTTTTCTTACTTCTTCCAAAAGTTTAATTGTGCATGAGATTTCATATTATTACCCAAGGGACCTATTTGCCAGTGTCTACTGGTTAACTTCTTCTTGTATTTCGTATTTTTATTATGATATGTTTTACTTTCAATTCAGGTTATGTGCACACCTAGAAGTGTACTGCTAGAGCTCTCATGTCTCTCCCTCTTTGTTTCTGTACAATCCATCTTCTACTAACAGATAGAATTACAAATATATTGATTTCTGTGACAGGTGAGAATCATTGTCTTTCTCCAATAATTCTTAATCTACTGCTATATGATCTCTTTTTAGGTGGTCTATGTCATACTTTTTGTTTTTCTTATATGAACTGTCCCCTGTTGACATGTGTGGGAATGGTGTTTGAAGTACTATCAAATTGACCTTAGATTATATCAAACAGGAAATCCGTGGATCTACCTCAAGCCTTCTGTTCAATTGAAGTCAGTTTGTATCATTGGGACTTGTTTTCTGACTGATAAGTAACGTACCAAAATGGGGACACGACCTCAGCAACCATGTCGAGAGGAAGAGGAGGATGAGCTACTAGGTCGTGGAACAACTCTTTCAGGCCAATCAATTTCCACAAGCAAAAGTGTTGGGTCGCCATCCAGCCGGAGTGAGCAGACAATGGCTACACCAGCCAGTGATAACACATTTCTAAGATTAAATCATCTTGACATCCATGGTGATGATGCTGGTTCCCAGGGAGCAGTTGCGTGAGTTCTCTGTTATCCTATAAGATTATAGTAAATGTGTAGTTTGTATAATGCTGTGTGCTATTTACCTTGGTGGCTTTCCATTTCAAGGTTGTGCCAGTTTGACTCTGTTTAATGAGGTTTTGTTTTGTTCTTTTTCTTCCTCATGTACCAATATTTGGTTTCTTTCTAGTTGTGGATTAAGACACAATTATATTATAAGAGAAAAGAAAGAAGATTTGTTAAGTATGATCGACACACACACTGACTATGCAGGGCCTCCCTCGCGAAACATATTTCTGCTCTCTTTTAGGATCAGTTACTATATTTTGAAACCTGCATGGGACATATGTTTAGGAGCTTGTTGCTTTTTTGGGTATCTTTGTGAAAAAGATGAAGCTGATCTTCTCTTACTTCCCAAATATCTTGGTCTGACGGGAGAATTCAAACCTTAAATTAATGGAGAACATTTTCATGCAAATCATGTTTGGCATCCTGTTTATGTCATCCCATTAAAAAGACTTGTCGTCTTTGCCAATTATATTTGATAGCTACACTCTCTCTATGATGAATGCTTCTATAGTGGTCTGTTATGCCATACAATTGACATGTAAAACTCTGTTATAAATTGACATGTAGCAAGGCTTTACCTCTTAATCCATGTGGTAGGGACTTTATGATTGTGATGTGTACAGTCATCATTTCTTTTTCTGGTTGGTAGTTTGCCAATTCGACATGCAGCGGATTTTCCCACACACAATGGATGATGTATATTGTTTATTCAATAAGTGACAAGAAAAAACTGTTAGCAAAGGTTCTTTGGAGTTTTGCCATGACTTTGGTGGTTTGGTTTGGTGTATATAGTTGGAAGGTTATACTGGGCTTTTAAGAATTCATTTTGTTTTTGCATCAGCCTTGTGATTGGTTCATTATTTTTTTTACTTGTTTTTCTTTTATTTTTAGTATGGCTCCTATGATCTTCTGAGTATATAAGATATATGGAGGGATTAGATAGTGCTTTAGTTTGGATTTATGTACACTTTTTGTTTTTGTTTCTTGGGAAGAAATGTCACTATTTACTGTGTACTTGGTCTTTATTCATTTTCTAATAATAATTTCCTTTTTATCAAGTTCAAGAAAACTCGTTTAGTTTTGGAATGAGATATTGGACATGAATTTCTAGTTAATACTTGCAAGTGTATGCATGTGGTTTACCAACTCTTCTTGGTGCTATTTTTTTTTTTGGTTTGCAAATATATTCTTACCCATTGTGAGTTTTTAAGCAGTAGCAAGAAGAAAAAGAGAGGTCAACGTGCTGTTGGAGGTGATAAGAGTGGAAGAGGGCTCCGCCAATTTAGCATGAAAGGTCTTTGATATATCCATCTCACCATTTTGTTGTTGATTTTTATTTTGGCGTTGCAGAGTAGCAAATGGTGTGCATTGATAACTGTAAATTTGCAGTATTTTAGTTTTTATGTGCCTTTACTCTTAACAGAGTGGTAAGACATTATTTTTGTGTAGTTCACATGTTGGTGTTTCCGCACTAATTTTATTTTTTATTTATTGTTGTTTTTCTGCAGTATGTGAGAAGGTGGAAAGCAAGGGAAGAACCACTTACAATGAGGTTAGGTGGTTACTTCAAGTTTGCTACACGTATTAATTTTTTTCTTCAATTTTATGTAGTAGATTATATTGCATATCTGATACTGATTGACAAAAAAAGTAGTAATGCCTTGACAAAAAAGTAGTAATGCCAAGCTATGGTATTGTTAACTCTTAAGATAGAGGGATAGTAGTGAACTATGTTATCAAAATTGCTATTTTAGATAGAATTGGAAAAGAGGGGGTGAAATCATAACGTAAAATTGTATCGTAGAATCGTAAGAGTTTATCTAAACTTATTATTGAATAGCTATTGAATAAAATCATATCACAAAATCACATAACATTTCACATATAAGTATATAATATTATATATATATATATATATATATTGCATATTTCTCATTTTATCAACATATAATTTTCAATAAGCTCCATAATACAATAGTACTCTTCTTCCTTGTTTTAATATTATCATCACTAGAAAATAAAATAGTTGCAAAGTATTTTTTTATTTAAAATTGGGTGTTTTTCCTAGGCTAATACATTTATTGGGCTGGGCTTCTTAGATTCTGTGTCAAAAAAAAAAAAAAAAATAGATTGGGATGCATTACTTTGAGCTGAAATTGCTAGAATCGTCTGATTCTACCAATTCTACACAATTCAATACTGATTTTAACCGAGTTTGCATTGATTCTGATTCTTCATCTAATTTAACTTGAAATCCTTAATTAACATCATAAAATTGACGATTCTAACGAGTTGAATCACTGACAACAATGGTAGTGAGTAGCAATCCAGGTGTTCTTTTTTTTTTTTTTTTTTGGGTTTGATAAACAAAATTATGGTTGTGAACAATTTAATTTCTCTTAATGATGTTATTGAAACTTAACAAGAGCTGTTTAGAACCATAAGAAATAATTCTGTAGATGGGGCATTGCAGGTTGCATGCATACTAAGCCTTTTAATCTCCTATGCACTTTTAAAGCAACTGTGAAATCAGATATCCTTAATTGGTCTTGGATTTCAGATGGGATCCCTGATCAGGAAACTTTGGAACTACCTGGCATTTTAGTGTTGTCACAGATTGCAAATTAAATGAAAGGTACTACAGATTACCTGGCTCAGATGCAGAGTAACAGATGGTGCAAGGGGGCAATAGGTGTGACTGGTGGAATGAAATAACAATACTGATGAAATAAAATAATAACTAATTAATTATAATGATGATGATGATGATGATGATGATCATAATAATAATAATACACATGGCTGTTTGGGTGACTTTTTCTGGTGTGAGTCTGTTAGAATCGTTAGAGGGGGTTTTAAGGAGGTTTTAAGGAAAGAGGGAGTTTGAATTTTTCGTTGATGCTGAATATTGTCTTTTCTTCTTTTGGACAAGTTGCTAATCTCTAATTTGTTTCTTATAATTTAATATATCAGAGGATTTTGGTTATATTATAGGTAGCAGATGAACTTGTGGCTGAATTTGCTGACCCAAGCAGTAGTGTTTCATCTCCTGATCAGGTGTGCTCTTTATTAATACTATCTGCTATAGGAATAGACTGAGTTCTGGACTTATTGTTTGAGGGTAAATATTTGACAGCAACAATATGATGAGAAAAACATTCGTCGAAGGGTTTATGATGCTTTGAATGTTCTCATGGCAATGGATATAATTTCCAAGGATAAAAAGGAAATACAATGGAAGGGTCTCCCTCGTACAAGTCTGAATGACATTGAAGAATTAAAGGTTTGCATACATTTTTCATATTATCTTATTATTTCAAGTACTTTATGCTTGCCCTTTGATGATGTTCTGAGCTAATGCAAAGGAGTGTTATGACACCTCAAATGTCATTGATGCAGACAGAGCGTCATGCACTCAGGAGTAGGATTGAAAAGAAAGCTGCCTACCTGCAAGAGTTGGAGGAACAAGTAAGCAAATGTCGAATGGATTTAATTTTGGGAATGAAATTCTAATTTGCAAGCCTAAGGAATTTATATATTTTTTCCAGTTGGAATATGCTCTTGGTTACAAGAGTTAAGAAGTACCTAACAAATGGCTTCTATTCCATGTTGATTAGTGTCTGACACCTTATCTTATTTTATCAAGTACATAGGTCTTCAGCACCTCATACAACGAAATGAGCAATTATATAGCTCAGGAAATGCCCCCAGTGGAGGTGTAGATTTACCTTTTATTCTAGTACAGGTATACCATTTTCTCATTATCTTTTTTTATTTTGAACCTGTATATTGAAACTGTTGCTAGTTTTTCCTTGGTTTATTTCATAAACATCATTCTTCTCAAATGGTTGACATGGTTTCAGTGGTATCAATTTTCTGGTCAGCATTTGCTTAATGGCTTATTAGTAAAATCATATAGAGTTTATCATTATGCAATCCTACATTCCCACTCCATCATTGCGTGAATGTTCTATAATATTTTTCACCTCACAGTCATACTTTATAATTGTCAACTTAATGTCTGACATTGTAGTGGATCAACTTTCTAGTCAGCATTTGCTGTGTACAATAATTAAAATACTAGAACAATATTATCAGCTATAGTTCACTTAACTCAGGCCATTGGTAGGGATTATTATTTCAAAATATTATGTTGCAGGTTTTGGGAGGATTTATAGTTCTTGTAATACTGCATCCTTGTTAAAATTTACTAAAGGGTTTGACTGAAAAGGAATGAAGAAACTTTAACAAGGAAAAAAATTACAAACTGTTATGTGACTGAAACTATTTCCTTCTGATATTTGTTTTTTCCAACTTTTTGAAACTGTAGACTCGTCCCCATGCAACTGTTGAAGTGGAAATATCAGAAGATATGCAGCTTGTACATTTTGATTTCAATAGGTGAGAAAGCTTCTATGGATTTATCTGTCTTTCTGAAAGTGTTGGTGGTTTTATCTTATCTCTTTTGTTTTTCATAGAGAAAAAATTTATTGATGAGAAGAAAAATACAATGACTGAGGACAAGTAATCCTCACAAAACCATGAATTTAAGACCAAAGACTAGCTGACAAGAGCTTTTTATTGCCTTTGTAAATCCATGAAGGACAGTCCCCCTAAAATAACCATCTGCTATTGGTAGTAAAGTGTTGATTAAAAATTATTGTATATATATTTTTATTTATTATATATATTTTTATTTATTGTATATATATTTTTATTGTATATATATTTTTATATTTTTTAATATTATTCTATATATTATTATATTATTATTTATTATATATTTATATATCTTCTATATATTATTAGAATTTTATATATTCTATATATTAATATATTATTTTATTAAATATATTATTAATTTTAATTTTATATATTATTAATTTTAATTTGAATATTTATTAATATTTAATAATATTTCAATTTAATTTATTTTTCTATTTCATTAATAATTTAATAATTATTTAATCAATTATTAATATTTTATTAATATTATTTATTATTCATCTTTTGTAATTCTATATATATCTTTTGTAATTATATATATTATATATTTTATATTTTTTTTATTTTTCTATATATTTTTTCTATCGATCAGATATCATGCGAACCGAATCCTTTCTAGACTAAAAGAATCTTGCATTCCCATTTAATCAATGACACCACAATCCTGCAAGGAAAGCACACTGCTAAAGGACTTCACACTCCTTGTTCTGCTCAATGAACTTAATAGCTAAAGTTACCTGTAGATCAGCTGGACAAACACTATGTTGATTAAAAATACCAATCAGCCTGTTCCAAATCTGCTATGCCGCTCTACAATGCAGCAAAAGATGATTGTGTTTCTGAACTCTGAACATTCTGGAGACATACATAGAGTGTGCTTAGTTTGGTGTTTTGAAGGGATTTAAAGCTTGTATGTACACTGAAATGTGGGTCTGCCTGCCTGACGGTCTCATTTGGTTTGGGATTGGATTTTCTTTCCAAATGATGTTTGTCCTCCAAACTCTTATTTGCATATAAGTGAAAAACTTGTTTTTGTGTTAGATAAACTGCATTAATAATAAAACTCACTTTTCAGATAGATTTTAGATACAGTTCACGGTCATGCAAACTCACTTTTGACCAAAGCTGCACAACTCCAATCCAAACACATACATAGCATTATTGGGCCGTTGAGTCTAAAGCAAATCATTTGTATGAATTCTATTAATTATTGCAGTCCAAACAAAAGCCTTTCCCTTAGAGGGAGCCTTAATCTTCCAAAAATATTTAGACTAAGAAAAATATGCATTTTGATTTCAAATTTTTAAAAAAAAAATTTAAGAAGGTACAAGTATATAAACCAAAGAATTTAAACTTAAAATCCTCCTGTCATGCAAAGGAAAAACAGAACGGGCCAAACTTCAGAGCATGGTGCAAAGTTGATAAACAATTAAGTTGAGGAGAAAGTTTGTAAGATAAAAATTTCCAATTCAATGGTCCTTCCAAAACCAAAATTGAGTACCGTTCCCAACTTGATAAGAATATATTGTTTCTTTATACTATGGACTTTATGTGAGAATAGACTGGTTTAGTAGTGTCATACCATAGTCAAGAACAGGAAACTGCTGTATCCTGTTATGGTTTAATGCAGAGGTTGCAAAATTACATCGTGATAAAATATTTGGGCAAGGGGTTAAGATTGCTTAGGTGTAAAGCTTTATTGCCCATATTGGGAACTGCATCTGCCACCTTACAGTGTCTTTTCTATCTGAACTTAATTCTCAAAATCTTTCTTTTGAATTTATGTATACTTTATCCTCTCTATCTGCAGCACTCCTTTTGAGCTGCATGATGACAACTACGTCCTCAAGGCAATGAAATTTTGTGAGAGACCCCAGAGTGATAATATGACACACAATCTTACGGATGGTGGTGAAGGTTCTAGCATGTCAGGCTTGTATCAAGCGCAAGTTACTCCGTCAGTTTCAAACCAACCAGTTAGAACTCCAACCTCACCACCTCTCCCTGGAATATTGAAGGCAAGAGTTAAGCATGAGCATTGATATGCAATTATATTCTTGTCATCTTGCGTTATTTTAGCATGTTTATATACTTTTGTAAAGTAGTTTCCTGTCAATCAATACACCTTCATGATGGTTAAGAATATAGCCAAGTCATTCTGTAGGTTAGATGCAGATCGTTACCTGTGCTTCTGGGTTATAAGGAGTTGTTTCTGGCAAATTCTTTGCCACTTTGTCCACCGTATGTAGCAGCATAGGATTAATTTTGGAATTTACTCTTGTGTAAATTATTACTCCATGTGTCAACTTTTGTCGGTATGTTTTTGGCTTCTTCAATACTTATTTTGCAGGTTGTAATATGGTTCACTAGGGTCTCCTTCAGGCGCTGCACATTTCATTCAAGGTGACTTGATGAAAATGTTTAGAACATTCTTTCTGAAGGTTTTTAAACAGGATAAATGACCATGATTACCAAATTTTGAATGTCATTAAATAATAAGTGAGAATTGGGATGGGTTCACTCATTTAAACATATCCTTAACTAGAGTTGTAATTTTTAACTATTTTTTTTTTTTTTTTTTACTTTGATCCCATAAAAAATTATTTGATTTGAATTACCATAAAACACAAATCTTAGGGTAAACGTCTTCAGATTTTTGGCATTTGAAGACTATATTGTGACTGGGTATTTATTCTGTAATGCAATTCTGGGGTCTTGTTCCAAGTTATGCTACTCTGTAATCTATCATTCTTTTACATATTTGGTGTTTGAACTGGAGCATGATAAATTTGAACTCTTTTTATTTTGAATTCCAATATCATAAAACCTTCACGAAAAGGAAGTCAACACTTGCATATTCAAGTGCTCTTGTGATGTATCCAAAAAGAAAAGTGCTGTTATGTTCTTAATGTCTCATATCTGCAATGTTTGGTGGTTTAATCTTGTAATGGATTGGTCTATAATAATGGATTGGGTAAGCAATTGAGTTGTCTCCAATTAAGGAATTTGTGGGGAGATATTGTGGTGTGTTAAATTTGAGAATTTGATTGGCCAAATGATTGATTTTGATTTTCATTGCATATGAAATTAGGGATTTTACAAAAACAAAGTTTAGAATGAACTCCAAGCCATAATTACAAATTTCGTCCAACTTTGAATGAAAATTACAATTTTGATGGTTAAGAGATTTTGGTATTGACTTCATATGAAATTAAGAATTTATAAGAAAATTGGAAATTTAAAATAAAACTGGGATTAAATTAATAATTTTGTCCAATTTTTATTGAAAAATGAGTACATGACAATAAAGTGTTAATGTGCAATACATAAGATACTCGTTGCAGACTTTCAAATCGCAAGTAATCGTGAGTTAAATCACAATAATAAATTGTACTATTGTTGTTGTTATTATTGTTATTACTACAATACTGAGGTGTGAAGCCATGAACAAAGACGAGCATATGGCATCATCTTTTACTGAAAGTTACACTCATTAATCCTATTTTCCAAGCCGTTGACCAAAAACATGGTCCATTAGAGTGAACAAAAAATGAGACCGCTTTATCAGGATAAATTTGATTTAGGATTCTTAAGATAAATTTATTTTTAGTATTAATTTAATCTTTTACAAATTTAAAATATTAAAATATTTTTAAAAAATTTAATATTAATTGAAAAGCTTTTTACAAAAATTTTAATTAACTTAATAAGAAAATCAGTTTTGTTAATATTAAATTTTTAAGAGACATTTTAATATTTTAAATTTGTTAAGATTAAATTGACCCGTGGCATGTTGTCGGATGATACTCATATTTTCGCTTGCAAATCTTCTACAGTAATAGGATATTCTACTGTAGATTTTAAGTTATTAAATTTTGATCTAATAACTCAAAATTTATTAGAGGCTCTGCAATAACTTTGTGCTACCGGAAATGCCCGGAGATGATCTTGCTTTTTTGTTAATAAATTGATAACTGATCACAAATGCTGCAATGACAACTTTTTTATTGACATACTATGACGTAGGTAATAATTGATTGACACACCCTGTTGCCATTATTATTTTTCCCAAATTCTATTTTAATACTTTAAAAATTATTTTTGATAGTTTGCTACTAGATTTCTTTTTATGTTTTCAATGTTATTTTTTAAAATGTTATTTGTCATCAACCCGTGACCCAAGTGTCTATCGGGAGCACCCCTCATTTAAAATGGGGCAACTCCCCTTTCATATTGAATAAAAATGTATTATTAATAATAAAATTTGTATGAAAGCTAATAAAGTTCATATTGATATAAATATTATTAATTTAAAATTTTTAGTTTATTTTAAAATGTACAAATATATTTTAATACTTTGAAGTGAGAGTTACGGAAGTGAAAACAAAATTTAAGGATTTAAAATTAATATAAGTAAGTATTAAGTCAAATATTCTTGAATTGCGTTAGATTCTTTATCGTCTTATAGAGTAATTATGAGTATTGCCCTTATAATCTCAGTAATATTTGAACACATTTTTGTGGTTACTCCTTCATAGTGGCTTGTTGGTGCAATGTTTTCAGGCTAATCAAAATTTTCATTGGTTATGAGGCTATCACTTGGATTAATAGGTCATGGTATGACTATTTGTTCCTTGATTTCTTGATCACGCATTTCGTAGAAAGGCAGAGACATATTAATTTCTCTCCTATTAAAAAATTTATTTTCCATAAATATGGTATCCTTTGATTAAATTATGACTACATTCCCATCTATGCTTTTACCAATAAAAACAGAACCCTCTTATTATTTATAGTGTTTGATAAAGATATATTTTTTATTCCTTAGCCCATACTTATAGGAAGTGAAATGCACATATATCATAGCCAAGATTTGTTTATCGAAAAGGACATGACCAACTGACTTCAATTCATTACTCATATTTAATATCTCTCTTAAATGTTGCTTCATTGAATTGTTCGGTCTTTAATCAATTTCATCAATTCTTAACCTCTTAATTACCTAAATGTTTACAGGAAAAAGGAAAAAATATGTTATACTTCTCATTTTATCATGTGACTGTTCATAGGTGAAAATAAATTTCTTAAATAGTACTTACAAAATTAGGTATTCAGAACATTTTATTCAATATAATAACGAGTAAAATATTTTTTTAGTTTATTACTAATTAAAATAATTCAAATGATTCTTCATTCATTAAAAAATGTTATATTCAGTTTCTTACTTTAAATATATATACATTCATGCCTTTGAATTTAGTGTTTACACTTTGGTAGATAAACTAAATTTGATATTTTAATGAAAAATGAAGAATTGAATGAAATTTTTTAATGAGTGGTAGACTATTTTTAACATTTCAATAAGTGAAAAATTAAAATAATAATTTTATAATAAATAAAAGACTAAAATATTTTTGTCCATTCTATAACTATGTATAATGTTCTGATTACTTAGTTTTAAGATAGTACCATTAATTTTTTTTCATTCATAATAATTAATACTAAGAATTGGTTTAATAAATGGCAGTACATACAAACATAAGTACACCTAATACTTAGTTTTGAAAAAGTACCATTCATTTTCTCATTCATAACTATGCATAAAGTGCTGATAATTAATAATGTTATTATGTATAAATTGAACTATTAATTTTCTCATTCATAATAATTAGCCACATCTTTTTTTGGGTCAAGATCCACAAACGTTTTTTTTTTATACTGCCATAATCTCCTTTTGGATAGCTTTGCTTTTTAGTTCATGTTTGAGCCCATAATCAATATGGGGCCCATATGTGGCCCAGCATTGAAGAACAGTTCAAGGGAGCTCACCCATTCATCGTTCCGAAGTTGCATTCCGTCTACCAGTACCAGCGATCGGCGAAGCTTTGCCCCTGTAAGAACCCTTCTCTTCTCCCTCTGTAATTCATTTTCATCATTGTTTCTTGCCTTCCGCTTGATCCAAGTCATAGTGTTACTGTTCGTACTATATGTTTTCCTTTTCATAGGAATCGATCTATTGGGAATTGGGAACTCTTTTTCGGTTCCTTCCCAGTCCATCCCTCTAACTTGCTTGCTTCATTCAATTCTCTCTTTTTTTCTTTTTTCAGGTAGGGTTTCTCTCGGCTAGTAATTCCTGGTGCTCTCATCTTTTGGGAATGGCGTCGAGTCTGTTCAAGACCCTCATTCAATCGTCCAAATTCTCATTAACCACAAGAAGTTTCAGCCTCGTAAGCGGTCAAATCAGTAAGCACACCGCCAAGTGGATGCAGGTAATTAATCATTTCAAAGTATTCATTGCATCAGAATTCATTCATATTTCTTTTATGGTAAACATTTCTACATTGTTGTATGCTTCGTGATTCGTTGCTGCTAAAAGTCCTGATAGTTCATCTGGGTATCTTTTAATCCCGTTTTAACGGTATATTACATGGCGCTTAAGTCCCGTTGAGGCCATGAGCAAAGGTGGACATAAGGAATATTTTATAGGATTTATATTCTTACCCGTTTTCACAGACAAACTGCAATACTTGCTGCCGCTTTTTCTTATATACAGTTGATACATAGGATTTGAAATGAAGGGAAGGTGTCATTACATATGCTTTGGATGTGGCAAACCTGTCTATGTGGTGAAAGAAATAGTGGTATCTAAACATTCTAAGCATATGCGCTTAAAATGTTATACATTTTGGATGACTGAAGTTGCCGCCGCACTCACCCTTTCCTAGGAATTGTTTTTTTCCTTTTTTCAGGGTGATCATTATTTACACTTTTGGATCCTTTAGGTTGCTCGGTTTAGTATATTATACACTATAGTTTCAATTAAAATAAATTTGCCCCTCTAATTTTTTATTTAAGCTAATATGATTGGAAAAAATTTTATACTTAATTAAGGGTAATGGACTAATAAGATGAAAGTAAAATAAAGTAGAAGTGAGGCCACCCAATTTTTAGTTAGGTTGGCAGTCATCAGGCCTCTTAAGTGGGATGTTTCTTATCCTGCAGGGGTTTTCTGTTAACCACCTCAAATTTTCCTTTGATGATGAGGAAAAAGAGAGGAGAACTTAGAGTGTGTTATTATGGATTGCAGTAAAAGAATTGATGTACTAGACATTGAAATGAAAGAGGATGGACTGATTAGATTTGTGTAGTCAATGGCATCCCTGCCTCAAAACCTCAGTGATGTGGCAGCCACAGTCTGATGGTGCTATGGTATCCTCTATGGATGAGGCAGCTGTTCATAATGGTATAATGGTGTCTGTCAGAGTGAAAGTGGTGGTTGGTGAATTTTTGCATAATTCATTCCCCCCCCCCCCCCCCTCCCCTCCCCAACTTAGCCTATGGGCTTATAATTTTAGGGGTGTAAGGGTCATTTTGCCTAATCTGAGTAAAATAACTCTGGACAGACAAGAAAAATATTGCAGAACTAACTATGCAAACTTACACTCAACTCTGCATGTTTGAGGTTGAAGAGAGGTGTCATTATTGATTTTTCTTTCTTGAAAGTTGAAATCAATATAAGAAATCTTGATATAATCTCGGAGGTGGTTATTAAAACTAAGTTCACCATCAAAGTTAAAGGTGTGGCACGGTGCTTTAAGCAGCTGTCAAGACAAGCATCTTAGGTGCTTGGACTTGGACATTTTTGGACAGCTAAGAGGGTAGAGTCAGCTTAGAAGCCCAGGCTAAATGTCTTTAAACAGTCTTAGTATGAAATAGAAAACTACAAAACTCCAAAACTCATCCTTAAAAGCCCAGCCTAGCCTTAGAGGTTTTATTTGATAGGGTAAAAGAATCATTCTCAATTTGAAATACTATGTAGCCTTTTAGTTTTTTAAATTAGTTGATATTATTATGTTTAAATCTTTGATTAGTTAATTTATATGTCAAGTGTTGTTATGAATTTACATATATTTATTTATTTATTTTTGTTTATATATTTATAGCATTTTTCCTATTTTAGTGCCTTGCTTTACTAAGGGGTGCACCTCTTCAGGACCTCTCACCCAAGGTGTTTTAGAGGTCTAGTGCCTTAAGGGTGTATTTCGCCTTTGATTACCTTGCTGTTCGCCTTTCATGCAACATAAAGCTAAGTACCTTCTATATTCTTCATACTTGTTTCATTTTAGTGCCCATACCATCCCAACAGTGTAAGAAATATTACCATTATCTTAGTTTCCTTTTCTTTTGATACTTATAGGTGGCCGCTGGGCTCACTTAAGAACCATTTCCCAAAATTCTGTGGCTATTTGCCCGCCTTAAAATATATACATAAAACTTGTAAATTGACTCAGTATTCCCTTCATCCACATGGCTATTGTAACAAGTTTCATGCATAGCATTGTAGATTGATTTAGGGCTCATTTGGTTGTCGGAAATGATTTAAAGGGAATGGGAATGGGAATGGTAATAGGAATGAGTTTGATATGGTTGGTAGGACATGGAATGAAATGGGAATAGTAGAAAAGAATGTTAGTAAGATTACTATAATACCCCCATAAAATTTATTTCTTTTTTTTACTAAAAAAGTACCTAAAATATATTTAATTTTTTAACTAAAAAATACATAAATTTTATATATTTTTTTCACTGAAATTATTCTTATTTGCGCCTATCTTCTAATTACTGTACCTATCTTCATCCTTCATCTACCATCTTCGTTCTTGATTGATATTTTCTGAGCACTGTACTCACCTTCATCCTTCATCTACCATCTTCCTTCTTGATTACCCCATTTTCTGATCCACCCATCTTTATTCTTCATTTTCTGAGTGCTTAATCTACCCATTTTCATTCTTCATTATCTGATTCCTGAAACAAGAAACCTTGTTCATTCTTTATTACCCAACATAATGAATCATCAATCATGGGTAGGAAGGGCCGTCCGTGAATAATCGAGTAACCATCTTCATTTTTCATTAACCATCATTCGTGAGTGGAAGCAACGTTGTTTGTGGGCAGAAGAAGCACCGAATCAAATGCCAACGAAACTGCAACTACTGGCTGTGGGTGGAATTTCTTTAACAAATCCGTGCATCTCCGGTGAGTTTTGGCATCGTGTGAAGTAGCAAAAGTCCCTGCCGTTCTTCCCTGCTCTGCTGACTTAGTGCTTTCTGGTGGGTTTGTTGGTGAACGCTGACTGTAGTTCCACCAGAGGGTGTGCATTGCGGTGGGGGTTTAGCTGATTCCGTGCATTCCAGTAGATGACCCTGTTCTGCTGTTGGTCTGGAAGCGTCAGGGAAGACGTGGGCAATTTTGTCTACAAAATATGCATTCCCAAGAAACATATTATTTCCTTCAGCTACTGGTGGGATTACCCATTCCCATACTTGTGGGAATGGGCATTGCTGAGGGGGAGGGAATCTGAGGCTAAGATACATACCAAATATAGGAATAGGATTGCCATTCCCATGCCCGCATGCTATTTCTAGGAACCAAACGTGACCTTAGTATTCCCTACACCAAGATAGAAATATTAGTAAATCGGTTACAAATACAATAGTATAGAAGATGAAATCTGATGACTCTCCTGATTAGAAAGGAAAATTCTTGGATGGACAGCTGGGCATGGCTGGAAACAAATTGGAGAAGGGTCCAGAGGGCGAGGGACATGTGTGGGCTCTTGGTTTGAGTTTCTAGAAGAAATTAGTTGGAGAATGGTCAATAAAAGGGGGTCTGGGTAAGCCATAGGCATGGGAAATATTTCAGAGAGGTTTTGGGTGGGATATTGCTAGCATCTTGAAAGTCTATAATTATATTTAATTTCTGCATCTCTTCTATCTTGTTCTGCTATTTTCTGTGTTTTCCTGCTGTATTTTGTGTTCTGTAAGAGCAACTTCATTAGAATTCTTCCTTTGTTGCCATTTTCTCAGTTATCAGAATATTATACAACTAGTTTCTTGAGTTCTCTGGCTGGGTTCTATCAAAATCTCATTCCCTATACCAAGGACGAACAATTATTCCGAAATACACTTTTTAAGTACCAGAAGTTGCCCAAGAGTAATAGATTAGAAAGGTTCTATTTTAGGTAATGGCTTTTGTCAATTTCAAAATTCTTTGATGCCTTCCTGGCATACAATGATGAAAATGAAACCCACAGTGTAACCTCTTGCCACTCATCTGTTTATCTAATTCTGCAATTTTCATTATGTCAATGTGGATGTTATAATATGACATTTTAATACTGAAATTTACTCAATATAAAGACTAATGAAATGTGTTTGACAATCATGCCATAAATTGAAATACATTATTTGTTGGTTAGTTGTCACACCATGAGGAAAAGCTGAGATAAATGCTATATTTAGTTGAATTATTTATGAGTGTTTAGTGAGTTGTAAATGGTGTAGAAACTTTCTGAATCTATCTTAATAGGAAAGGAATGCTTCTTTTTGTTATAATATGAAGATATTGATTACAGGTATCCTTTTCAGAAACGGACATGTAAAGACATTTTTTGGGTTCTTAACCATTTCTGGATTCTCACTTTTCCCTTTTCACAAACAATATGTGAATTCACAAACAATATGTGAATTGGTAGACAAGTTGGGAACTTGAAGTTGTTGCTTGCATGACGTTGTGGAATATATGACCAACCTTATGTTATTTAATAGCAGCATCTCCTTTTAAGTGACTCCAACTGTGTTCTCTCTTTTTGTGTAGGCATGCTTAGATTATAGGGGTTAGTTTCCATTATTGAACTCATTCTGGCATATGTTGAATTGAGATCAGGAAGTTGCAAAACTTATATTTGTTGCCTTTTAATAGGATACGAGCAAGAAATCTCCAATGGAGCTGATTAATGAAGTTCCACCTATAAAGGTTGAAGGCAGGATCGTTGCTTGTGAGGGAGGTGAAACTTTTGCAGATTCTTACATCTTTATTATTCCAGTGAAGGATATATATGTATTGTAGACATTATATTCTACAGTCAAATACATCACAGCTAAAGTAGGAAGATAACTAATTTGGATACTGCCGTTCATGGTTGCAGATACCAACCCCGCACTTGGACACCCAATTGAATATATATGCCTTGACAAGGATGAGCCAGCTATCTGCAAGTATTGTGGCCTACGTTATTTTCAGGACCATCACCATTAGGACCTGCGATTGACAAGTATTATAGGTCTGCATTTGGTGATATTGCTAAGATTGAAATTCATGATATCTTGGTTACAATGTTATCTGACTATATGATGTTGTAATGATGGTACTCCTTTGTTAGCATCGTCTGAATAATAATATGACAATGTTGTCCATGCTTTTACCCCGAGCCAACAACTGAATGTGAATTTATTACCTACTCACTGTGTAACTGACTTTGCCATTGCAAAGGTGTATATTTTGCATGAGATTGGTCAAGCCATTAGATTTTGGTTCCTCAATTCCCATTCTGCAATTCAATGATATCGCCCTTTCTGGTTTAAGACTTTATATTAGCAAAAGGCAATATGCAGATCTCAGTCCCAGAAGCGTTGAAATTCTATGAATGATGATCCAATGAACTAGTAGCTCACATGGCGCCCGAAGCACTAGCTAAAAATTTAGTGTGTACTAAGGGTGCCCATTGGGAAAATATACTACTGATGGGATATGCACTAATTGCAGTTCCGTATGGGGATATTTTATCACCCAAAAAAAAAAGTTTGGGGTATTTTCTATTTTGACACAACTGCTTTTTGATTCACCTACATAAAAAAGAAAATCATTTTAAAAATATTACAATACATAAAGTATTATATCATAATATTATAATTTTGGAATTCGAATTGATTCTGTTTAAGTCTTAGTGTACTTTTTTAGGACTTGATTCAATTTGAGTCTTACTATGATTTTAAAAAATAATAAAGAATGGCCAAATGGAGAGAGAGAGAGAGAAGGGGGGAAGGAGAGAGAGAAAGAGAAGGATGGAAAGAGAGAGGAGAGAGAAAAAGAGTGATAGGAAAAGAAGGAGAGAGGAAAGGAAAAGGAGAGCGAAAGAGAGAAATATTAGTAATTTATAAGTATTAAATAAAAAATATTTTTAAAATAAATTATATTTTAATATAAATTAATTTTAATTTTAATATCTTAAAATAAAATAAAATAGCAAAAATATACTTTTGGTTCATTCACATATCATAAAATTATTATTTTAGTCATTTACTTATTAAAATATTCAAAATAATCACTTACTTATTAAAAAATGTCAAATATGACTTTTTACTTTTTTAAAAAATTATCAAATTTAGTTTCTTTACTAAACTTTAAACCTTAAATTTAAGAAATTAAATCTGATTTTTTTTTTTAAAGTAAGGGAGTAGATGTAATATTCTCTAATGAGTGTGAGACTATCATAAAATTTGATATTTTTCTAATGATCTATTCTGAGTCAATAAAAGTGTAGTATATAGATGTAATATTTTTATAGTATTGGATTTTGCTTTTGCCTTAAAGTTTTTTAAAAGTATTACATCCATATAATATACTTTTATTGACTCCAAATAAATAATTAGAAAAATACTAGATTTTATGATAGTTTCGCATTCATTGGAAAATATCACATCTGACCCTTATTTTTTCAAAAACAAATACCACATTTAGTTTCTTAAATTTAAAGTTTAGAGTTTAATAGAGAGACTAAATTTAGTAATTTTTTAAAAAATAGAGGGTCATGTATGATATTTTTCAATGGGTGAATAATTATTTTTAATATTTTAATAAGTAAGAAACTAAAATAATAATTTTATGATAAATGAAAGGACAAAAGTATATTTTTTCTATTTTATTTTATTTTAAAATATTAAAATTAAAATTAATTTTTATAAAATATAATTTATTTTAAAATTATTTTTTATTACTACTCATATACAACTAATATTTCTCTCTTCCCTTTCTTCTCTCTCTTTCTTTCCCTCCATCCAACCATTTTTTATTTTCTATTTTAAATCATAGTGGGACTCCGAGTCTCAATAAAAAGAACACTAGGTATCAAAAAAGTACATTAAGACTCAGATTGAATCAATTCGAGTATCAAAATTATAATATTATGATATAATATTTTATATACTGTAATATTTTAAAAATTAAAAAAAAATTACATAGGTGAATCAAAAAGCGACTTTACCATCCATGTTGGTTTGGGTGCTTCTTTATTTATTTAATAAATGAAACACCGGCAAAGTAAATTGTCGGTACATCGTTTTAGGTTAGTTTTCATATAATTGCGTTCTGGATTAGGGTTTGGGTTGAAATCTTGTAACAACCTGTACAACGAATTGGTTTTAGTAATTTGTAAGTTTTGATGATCCAAGTTAAACGAACTTGTTAATATTGCTGCAGGGTTCAATAACTTGAATTTGCAAGGTTTATCCTTTTTCTTTTTTTTTTTCTAGTGCTTGGTAAATAAGAATCTTTCTTAAAATTTTAAAAAATTTGTTTATAAAATATTTAGGATAGACATGTGTAAAAGAAAAATCACCATCTATATAATTTTGAGGAAATGTAATACATAAAGTTTAAATTTTATAGTTATTTTATCCAAATAACTAATAAATAGGTCTTCAACTGCAAATAATAATAATAATGAACTTTCATGTATCAAAAAATACTTTAATATTTTAAAAAATATTTTTAGAATAATTTTTTTAAAGCACTTTTGAAGTATACATGTATAAAAATATGTTCGAATAATTTGTTATAAACAATTTGAAAGTTCAATAAACCAAAAATACATTTAGATGACTAGATGAACTCATTAATGATTAACTTCATAGTTGAAAGCACACCTAGAGCAAGTCAATAGTTGTTTACAAAAATATGTATCATCTGAATGAAATAAATATCTTAGGTAGAAAATCGGTTGCCTAAGAATAAGTGATCGTTGCCTGAAGCTATAATTCAGATGCTTGAAAGAGATTTTTAGATATTAAAAATTCAAAAGATGATAAAATTTAATTTCAGTACCCTGAAAACTGAATTTAGTTGTTTGAAATATAGTTTTAAACGCCTTAAACTAAGTTTTAGTTACTAAAAAGTTATGATTATAAAGTAATAAATTAGAGAAGGACAAAAAAAAAACACAAGCATGTTTATCCCAATTCTAATACTTATATTCTACATCCAGCCCCTGTCAATTTTGAAGAGAATTTTTTCAATTGGATTACTTGATAGATTTTCACTTGCTTACCTGTAATGTAAGGTTTTTAATCTATCACAAACTCTTAACACATTGGATTTTCACTCAACTTTTTTTTTTTATAAAAAACCTCACAAAGATTTATAGGTTTGAAAACACTTCAAACCTATCTGACTAATAAAAAGATTAAAAATAAAAATAAAAATAAAAATAAATTTTAAAGTTAAATAAACTCTCATTCTCATAAATGCTCATCATTCCTCTACATAGAGAAACTAGATTTTTATATTTAAGAGAGTAAACATTTCTCAAGAATGAAAACATCAATGAATCTAATAACTAAATATGAGAATTAAGCACATTCTCATTCTCATTCTCATTCTCATTTTTTTTTTCTAAATTTAGCTACCAAACTAATCCTTTTATAAAAAGGAAATATCTAAATACACTTTAGTGATCTCTAGACATAGGGACCTAAAACTTAACTCAATACTTATTTTCTCTCTTTTGATCTATTCATAGTTTTTTTGTTTTTCTTTCTTTTACTATGTGAAAACACATCACCCTTTATAAGTGTTCAAAGAAGTAACCATTGCATTTGAAATTCCTTCCCTCCACACTCGATTTGAATGTCACAAGACATCCTTGAAGAGGTCTAAAAAGTTTATAGAGGTCCCCTAATTGCTCTGTTTTCCAGCTTTGCGGAACAGGACATGCTTGGGCTTGTTGGACATGGCAATGGATGTTGGAGCTCATCGTCCTTTAGTGGTCTAGTAAGTGGGGCCTGAGTTTTTCTTTTAAAGGCATGAGACAATATAGAAGAAAGAGAAGTTAAAGTAATTTTTTGTATAATAGCATCCTCTTTTCTTGTGCTTTTGTCATATGGTTTACTTCACTTTTTTAAAAGAGTGGGCGGCAAGTCTATAACAGAATTGTTTTGCCTTTTGTCTCTAAGCACATTTTATAACTTTCTATGGGCTTGTTAGTTATAATATCCATCCATATCTTTTGAGTTGTGAATAATATTTTTTTTTTGTTTTTGTTTTGTTATCATCAAACTTTTAGAGGGGAAACCATTAGGTCAATCACAATAATTTATGCCCAAGAAAAGACAATTAAGAATTATTAAACATTATTATTTTAGTGTAAAAATGACACCTCAAAAATTGTTATTATAACACTGTCTTCACATTTTTTTATTTTAAACAATATAAAAAATGATTTTGAACCGTCCTAAAAAATTACAACATAAAACATTTTTTTTACGAAGGCCACAACTAATATTAATAATAGTAATCAAAGAAGCATTGCATATGGTTTTTTATTTTCTATCACTTTCTTAATTATATCATCATTATTCATATTATTAGTGACATCTTTCTCAAGTCATGATCAGATGGCAGGGCATCATGCTCTTAAAGCCAAACATTAAACGATTGTTAACATCAAAGCTCTTACTAAACTGAGCTATGCATTTTATCGCACAACTGAATACAAACTTCAACATCAAATGTTGCAGAGACTTACGTTGTTGCTCAATCATGTGCTTATTAGTATTTTTGTGGACAAGTGAGAACAAAGGGATTCATGGTGAAAAAATATTGGCCAATACTAACACATTTAGGTAACAACTAATGTGATAAATTAGTTCCAATCCAAAGAGAATAATGAGAGTTGTTAAAGGAGTAATTTAAATAGGACTAATGCATTATATGAGCTACTACATAATGTGTTAATTCCTCTCAATCACTAGTTGGAATTCTTCAAGAAAGATATTCATGGGTATTTAACATTGCAATATTATATATAATATAGTACTTTAGAGAAAAGAGTGATTTCTTTAAAAAGGACACTCTGAATAAATTTTTAAATATCATAGATAGTATTTCTCTAAACTTGTTAAGAGCATATTTGATTATAATTTTAAAAATTTGTTTGGCCTAATAAGTTCAAACTCAAAAAATAAAATTCGAATAAAAAATTTCGATTAAAAAAATTCGTTTTATAAAACAAATTGAGTTCAAACTTTGTTTAAAGTCAAACTTGAGTTTAAAAAACTCACATGAATTTTTTTAATATGAAAAAATTTATTATTAAATAAAAACTTAGTATAACATAATATCTTAATAAAAAAATAAAAATTAATACCTCTTATTCAAAAAATTTAAACCAATACAACAACTTATTTATATTTACAATTTTTTTTTATATAATCTTACAAATAATAATAATAATTAGTTATATTTTTTATCATAATTTTTAAGTTACAAATAAACTTGATTATGATTTAGAAAATTCCACTTAAAGTCTGAACGAAAAAATTTCACAGAAAAATAAACTTGGACTTTTTTCTTTAACCGAATTAAAATCTGATTTTTAAAAGTGCAAATCTAGTCAAAAGCCTTGACAACATTCAGTGATAATCCGACAATAATAATCCCAAAAACCTGAATCTGTTATTACATTTATGGATACCGGATCATAATTATCAGCACTTACGACCATCAATTCCAATATCTTCCCATCAATCTGGGACAAATAATGAAAATCAGCATGCCCAGAATGAAATGCATCGAGCTAGCCTTTTGGTTTATCTAACAAAAGCATATAAATGTTCTTTCAATGTACCACATTATACTATTTTTTATTATTTTTTAACTTCTAAATTTACCTACATATTCTATACCTTTTTTCTTTTTTTTTTGCTAATGCAAAGAATATGTAAGTATTATAACTTAAATATGTAATAAATTTCTTATTTTCTTATCATACTTTTTGGTAGACTAGAACACGACATTTTGTATATCATTTGCTGGTTCATCAATTGGCTGGACGAAAAAAGAACACAACGAGAATCACTTTTCAAATGTTTTAACAATTGATTCTTTATGCTGGAATAATTAAGTGATTCTCTTAAGTTGTATTTGTAAAATGAAAAATCTGAGGAATATGAACACTGTTGTTTTGAGACAAAATCATGTTCTATGAACTTGTCATACAATTTTCCATTTTTATATTATTTATAATTTATTTATATTGATAAAATTTGTCAGGCATAAAACGAAAAAAAAAAAAAAAGCTAAAAGTATCAAGTTAATACAATTCTATTAGCATCTAAATTCATATATTATACAATATAATTTATATAATACACTGAAACAATAATTATGATAAATACTAATTCAAAATAAGTAAAAAATATGTAGGCAAATTTAAAAGTTAATAAATAATTATCTATATATATATATATATACACACACATATATCCCCATGATTTTTTTTTTCTAATTTGAATAAGGTTTCTTTATTTTGATGAAATTACCCTTCATTAGCTGCGTCAAAAACTGGGTTTAAACAAGAGTAGCAGTGGCAACTGGCAAATACTATCTAATAAAACATCTGTTCTATAAAATTGTATTTGATGAAATCTGGTGAGAAGAAGCAAGTTCTACAACTAATTAGATAGTTTGGAAGCAATGGAGTTTGAATGATATGATCCAACATATGACAAGTCTAGATTATCCTAAGTACAACATCTAAGGGATCATACTGTTAGAGCATATCATCAGGAAGAAGAATAATAGAAATAAACTGAAACATACCCTGTTCTACAACGTTTTAGAAGAGCGCATAGGAAGATGCCTTTATCCTTCTTAACTAATTCAAATGAACCAAATCATCATCAAGTTTTACACAGTGTGAGTGATCAAAGACGAAAGGAAAAAACTAAGCTGAGCAAACATAAAAGCAAATCAGGGTAAAGTTTTGGGTTAGGAGGGAAAAGAAATAAAAATGGAGATGATATCTGCTGGCACATAGAGCAAAATGGAGTGAAATGAAAAATAAGAAATATTTTGACATTTTGCTTATTTTCTTCCCTTTATATCTGTTTTCCTATTCTTAGAAAAAGTGTTAAATCTAAATGTAAATAAAAATATCTAAACTCAAATTGAAAAAAATACTATTTTGGTCTTTTACTTTTGAACTTAGTTTCATTTTGATCTTCACTTTTAAGCTTAGTTTTATTTTGATCCTTCACTTTTAAGCTTAATTTCATTTTGGTCCTTCATAAATTGAAAGTCTCAGACTAATCCACTATTTTTAAAGTCAACCTCATGTTGGTCCTCTACAAATTGAAAATCTCACAATAATCCTCCACCTTTTAAATCTAATTCAAAACAATTCCTCTCTAATTGAGACTATGGAAGACCATTTTAAGACTTTCAATTTGTGAACCCAAAAAAAAGAGTGGTAAACCCTACTTAAGCAGAGGGGGAATCTTAGAAAGAAAAGAGTGAGACATGAACCAAGTAAACATGGATGTTTTTGTTCAGAAAATACATAAATAATTATAAAAATGCATCAAAATATGTTTTTGGAAGATATTCTACCTGTATGATTTTATAACAGAAAAAGTACTATATACCAAGAGCATTACTTAGTAAAGGTGAGAGTAATTTACTAACAGATAACAATAAGCTCGCATATCATTGACAAGTTTAGAATGATTATTACTTATTATTTATTTTTCCCTAGGGATTTTAATGACAACTTTTTTTGCATTGAGCATTAAGACTGCAACTTCAAGTGTGAGATTAGAGTAATAAAATTAAAAACACTGCCAAAGCTGGTTGTAGTTTCTATGCCTAAGATTATATTTAATATTCTAGTAAAAAGTACAAAAAGTTTTTAATTAACTCTGATATGACTGAATATTTTGACTATCTTACAAGGCAAAATAGCCTTCAGAACAGCCTGGTAGCTATTTCCAAAAGCCTCTGGCAGTGAGCTGTGTACTGTCAGGACACAACAACATTTCAAGCAGGAAGCTTCAGCATTTCATTGTTTCTCCAGCTGCATAAAAGCAAGCAAATGTCAGGGGAATATTGTATCCAAACACGCACACAGAAAAATAGATGGATAGATAGGAGGACATAAAATTTATGAGCTGGTCAAGTTATAAAGCATGCACATATCTTTATTTAGGCTTGTTGCTATGTTCAACACCAGCACTATCACGACATACATTTTCTGCTCAATTCTTTTTTTCCTTTTTCTCATAGGATTTCATTTAAAGCATTTCGTTTCGCTGTTTTGTAACACAGACACGTATATATTTTATTATAAAATTTAATTATATATATATATATATATATATATAGAGAGAGAGAGAGAGAGAGAGAGAGAGACATATGCAAACACAAACACGATGTGTCCTGTTGACATATTAAAGTGTCAGCACTTAACGTATCTAATGCTTTTACGTTCAATATAAAGGGAGAAAAATTATCATGGTAATAGTTGCTATTCCAGCCATGAAATTTGTGATAGTTTGAAACATGAAGTTCAGATAACAGAAAAAAGCAAAATAAGCTTTGAGGGACATCTGACAAATGAGGCAAGGGATCTACCTCTTCATGTAATAGTAGAAAAAGTCTGCATAAAGAGCAGTCTGAACTAGGCCTGAGACCCAAGCTGTATTTGGTGTTCAAAAAACTCATCAGCAGTAATGGCAGTTAAAGGCATACACTTCACAAGGGCAATAAATAGGCCATACTTACGTATCCATCGAATTTTGTGAATCTCAGTGAAGTAACGATAAATCCAATTGATGATGTACAGAGCTCGGTACACACTGCAAGAATATTAAACAAAAATGTTATCACATGCAACAGCCTGAAAGGATACCATTTGTTCCTCTGAAAGTTTATTCAAGGAAAAAAAAGGAAAACAAATGTAGACAACATAAGTGATGAAAGCAGGAATGGATAGAGATTTTCGGAGTCAGTTATTGGTAGTTATATCTGTCAGTTATGGATTTTATCCCTTTATGATTTATGTCAGTCTTAGTAACTATATGTCAATGGGTTATTCTGAAGATAATCACTTATGGTCAGTTATATAACTTCCACTTAATTGTCTGGAAGTTGTAGGAAATATATATTGTATTCTGAATAAGGAAGGGATGTCATATAAGAAGATATGATAGAATAAATTATATTAGTTTCTGGAGATTAATCCCCTCCATATAGAACTGTTTGGGTGTTTCAGATTCTGACACTCATCCCTTAATCTTATTCTGTTCTGTTTGCTCTTACTTAATTCTGGAATTACTGTGGCTCCTATCACAGCCTCAGAAAGAGGAGACAAAGAAAGTAAAGTAGGCCTAATTGTAAACATTGCATTTTAAGATTTTCATTCAAATGAAGCCACAAAAACCTGTTAATGCTGTAAGATAGTATAGGAAGCATAGGAAAATGAAAGATTTCAGAATATAGCAAAATCAAAAGTGGCTTCATGGGGAATCTTCAGATTCTTTGGAAAAGGAAAGGTCCTAGCTTAACACAAATTGTAAGAGTGTGTAATTGTACTTACATAACTCTTGCAGAGAAAATTTCACTGGCCCAGTGGTCCAATAAAACTAGAAAAGTGTGTAATTGTCCTTAGCAATATACAAAACTCTTGCGCAGATGATAAAAATAAAAAAGAAACTCTTGCCCAGAAAATTTTTCATTACAGTGCTTAATCAATGTAATAAGACTATGGCAGGACATTGGACTTTGGCCTTCGAATACATATGTGCCATTCCAGAGTTTCTTGGTACAGAACTATGGAATTATTTCTTTCAACAGTCTATCCACATAAGTTGCACAGGTACCACTGTACTGGTTTCAATACAAGCGTAGTATGTTAGGATATATTAATATGCCATAAATTAAAAAAAAAATGTACGGTATAGCCATAATGAGCATATGCCATGTTGTAGAGGATAATTCACCTCAATCAAAAAGCAAGTCAAAAGAATCCTAATTGAAGCTATAGGCTCAGAATTTCAAGATCTCAACTCCATCTTGTATCTCAAAAACACTCTACATATATGCTGTAACTCATCACTGTTATTTATTATTATATTGAGAGATTACAGCTTTCAAACATATACATTTCGTGCCTTGTCTCAGTCAATTACTACATAATTTCCTAATATATATGCTGGACTCATAACTGTAAGTAAATTAAATATACTGAGTTTGAAGCATTCAAACTCATACATTCTCTGCCTTTGTTTTTGTAATGATTTCGTACATATCAATATTGAGAAACTATGTTTTTAAGTTCAAAATTACAGCACATACTACAACAATATTTAATTGAAGTCATACAAGCAGGTAGAAAATACATTGATTTCAAAACAAACGATTGTCTCAGAAACAAAAGATATTATGGTTCAGGTCTCATTATACCATCACTTAAATCAAAGCCTTATAACCATCATAAGCTCAACTTTCATATCATTGTTACAATTAGAACCCATTGTCCAGGGACTGTCACTGGAAAGACATACTTTTGTTCTTAACTAGGTTAGGTACTAGGATATACACTCGTACATACATTCATAATGGTGACTCACCACTGAATATCTTTTATAATATTGCTTTCTCATGTAGAATCTAAAATTTTAAGCCTAGCCAACTGATAAGGAATAACAAGGCATTACATACCCAAGTAGGAATACATAGTTTCCAGTGAGATTGTCAATATTCCTTGACCTTTGCAGTAATATTAATTGTGGTAGAATAGCTACTGCCTCAAGATATAATGAAAATGTCCATAATACCTACCCAAAAGAAAAAAAGAAATTCCATTAGAAATTAAACCCAAAATGTATCATAGATATACAAATACCTGATAGAAAATTTTCATTAAGCAATGCACTGGACTTGAAGAACATAGATAGAAAAATTATAATAGGGAGAGTGATAAGATAGTATCTTGTGCCATATGTCTGCTGTGTGAGCAAATAATAAAAGTACAGTCAGGTATTTGTTGCCTCTGAGAGCAACATTTCGATTCTTTCATAGATGAACATAGAGAGTTTGAAGATCATAGCCTTTCTTTATGAGATTGAATGGGGCGATACGCTAGAAATGATGTGGAAGATACAGTTTTACCTGACATCCTGATGGAATACAAATCTTACCATTGGATTTTATTATTGCACAAAGCCATAGAAAAGGCCTTTTCACCCAAAACCATTCAAGGAAGAACAAGTACAAAAGACATTAAAACAAACTTTAAAAAAATAATGGCAGTCCATACATATTCCAGGCAATCATTTATAAGCAATGACACAGGCACGATTGGCCCAAAACTGCATTAATAAAAACATTGTTCTCAATGCATGCAACTCTTAAAAGCTTGTGAATCTTGAGCACCACAAACTGACAACTTCATTTAGTTGCCTTGTTATGACTTTGAAACACATAGTCACATATACTTTATAGTTAAATTCAAATATCAACATATTCAATACCAGCTAAGTCCTTATAAATTCCTACCCAGGTTTATGAAATTAGTTGAATTTATAATAATCTAGGAAACCCTGTTTGATGAATAGTATATCAAAAGGGGAAACAACAAAGTAACAGAAACTTCTAACCTCTATTACAGTAAACTCATGAGGGATCAAAAGGGCCAGCAAGATGCATATCAAAACAAGAAAATTGTGCTTGAAAGTATCTTGATCCTTGCTGTAAGTCTGCTTCACGACTTTATGGTACCTCATGTACCAGACTATGCCAATTGACGTTCCAATGAAAATCAGCTTCATTACAGTGTGGTAGAAGGAATTATACCTTGTGAACAAATCAAGATATCGAGTAATAAAAACAACAACATAGAGTTCCTGAGTCTTGAGTGAAATTCCTGGACCAAGAAATTGTAGTGGTAAAATTTAGGAGAGGCAAAATAAAATTTGAAATTCATTCAGATTCATGTCTAGCAAGAGAAAATGAAAGATAAACTTTCTGTATCTCGGTCATTTTATGGCTCACAGCAATTTAGAACCTGCTCCCTTTTAAATTGAAATAAAAATGCATGAATCTAACTGGTTTGAGTGAGCAATATCATGTTCGCTTAGTAATATGCCATGGAAATTGAACAGGTACGATGACTCTCTTTTGTATCATGCACCAATCCACAGGTACTTGTCATCTAAATATAAGATGGAAGGAAAATGTCATTTTGGGGGCACAAGCAAACAATGTTATGCATAAATTAAAAAGTCCATGAAGTTCATTGAACAGAAGTTGATAAGAATTTCAATTTTAGTATTCTTTTACTTAACATCCTTAAAATTTACAGAACAGCAGTTTCCCAGAACCACAGATGAAAAGAAAACACAAGTCTTGAATGAAAGGTAACTGCTATCAGCCAAAAAGAACTTATAGTTATTTGAATAGAATAAGAAGATTCTATTTTAAGAGAGAATAAAAGAGGAGACAACTAAAAAGAAAAACAAATTATATTTAATTTCACAGCGCAAACATCCAAAGTTCACAGCTCTTAAAGTTTAATTTTTAAGGATATTCAGAACAGTATAGTCAACTCGGGTCGAAAGACTTGAAGTTTCAAGAATGGGATATCTTCAAAAACAACCTCTTTCGTAAATGTACTTCGCACTAAGACTGAGACTGAATAATCAGCCATAAGAACAAAGGAATAGTGAAAGAAATAGCTCTTAGAGCTAGCCTATCATACTTTCAGAACTTTGTATGCATGCAAATAGCCAAATACTCTCATTTTAAGTGGCGTGTGCACCGTTTTCTTCAATCACTGAAAATTACAGACCACTTAATTTTTAAATTATCGGTAGTAATACATCTAACCTTAAATTTACTACTGACCTTCAATTTAAGAGCTAGAAAAGTTTAGTAAATGGACTCAAAGATACTGAAAGTATCCAACTAAAGAATCAATTTCTACGAATGAATTAAAATCAATAGCATCTCATTGCAAAATGAGAAGCAGCTAACCAGCTTCTAGAACAGAATACTCAACTGCATTATTTATATTTCTGCACTAACCCATGAACAAAAAGATATCTAGTAAGAACAATAAAAATTTAGAAATAAAATTACTAGAAGCAATAGAAGATAAGACTAATGATAAAGCTTAAAGCTAAAATATAGGAAGAGAAAAAGAAGATTTTGAAAAAATGCAAGGAGATGGACCTGCGCAGGACTTAGTGGTGCGGATCTTGAGGAAAAGAACCACTATGCTGAGAAGGTGGGTAAAGTCCCCAGCCAACCTGAACAAGTTCATCCTTGATTCACTGCTCTTCGCTAGTCGCAGCCTAACGGTTATGAAAATTTTCGTCTTTTCTGGTTTACTAGTTCTGGGACTTTTGGTAGCGTCAATGGTTTTTATGTTCTTTTTCTCCGTATAATTATGTTATTTAAGTAAAGACGAAGACTATGGGTTTCATATCACCGCCTCAGTAGTGCCGTCTCTATTCCTTTGGTGTCCTTCCCAATGACTTGACGAAAGACTATTGCAAGGCTCTGGCTTGTCGCCTTCAAATCTATAAACGACTAAATTATTACTTTAAAAGTAATGATTTTTATATTTGGTATTAGAACCTAGTTTCAATGAAAGAGACGGCTAAAAAAGCTAGCAAAGCAAGAGAGTAAGAGAAAATTCAAACCCATAGAAGCATATATTACAACTCAACCCGTAAAACTAGTCGGACTTTCCTCTTATCTTTCTATTACAGAGACATGTCTCTAAGCAAATACTCATAAGATTAATAATCATGTTCAAATATGTTCTAAAGATTTACCCTTGGCCAATGCCTTGAAGACATACATCTTCTTCTCATGAACCCTTATCGGCTTTACAACCAAGATCATTCTTGGGGTAAGGTCTTTAAGAGGATCATTTCCAAACCAAAGATTCATGTAAAAAAAAATTTCTACTCCTCAAACTTAAATCATGCCGAACTCTCAACCTCCATTTAAGAACAATATGTTACTCTTGATATTACACAAGATTTCATCAACCACTAGTTAGCCCAAAGATACACTCATTTGCATCTGGGTGATATTTGGATTTGCATCATATATCATAGTCGAAATGACTTCCTGTCACGACTAGAATTGCAAGTTTGGACAACACCTATACTACCTATCAAATAACCCTTATAAGGACAGCCTTGACAACTCTTAATACAGGCACAATTATCTTAATGATCTATCCATATTTCAACCTCAAGCTTTCTGATCCAACTCTTAAAGATTAGCTAAAAGTTTAAATCCAAATTATAAGAGCAAATTAGGTTTCACATGCTATTATGGCTACCTTTCATCATCATATAGTTTTTAGGGTACAGAGTCATGCTATAAACCTTCATATTCCTAACCACACTAATGATGCCCTCATGATTGTAGCTTAAAGATTTGATGTTCCTACTATCATATAGATCCCAAAGCAGATCTCTCAAAGTGATCTCTTTCAGCTCATGCTGATTGAGTAGGTCATTAATTACAAACAGCTTCATGTCTATAGTAAGCCTATTTTCACATCTAAACCATCCAATCCTTCATTCTTGTAGTAGATTATGTCTATCACTCCTAAAGCAGTTCAGGAGATCAAGAAACATGTCATCTATGTCCATCATTTTGAGACCAACAGAAAACTAGTTTACATTTCTCACATTTATGATCATTTATTTAGGATATCAACCTAGAAATGTGTTAGCTAGGCTGCAGCTGCCATGCAAACTATTCTTCAGATAGTGACAATAAGAGACCTTTAATCAGACGATAGTGATTTTGAGGAACTTTGTTGCGTATATGCCCACAATACACCTATCAAGTATAAACGATGGTGACAACATCATCAGCGGGAAAAACAAAGGTCACAAGAGGAACAAGAAAAGAAGAAAATCAAGTCTTGCTACCCTTCATGACCTTTGAGGTACCAAAGAAAAGATAGAGATCCTTATCGAAAGCCTTAAGTTGTCCCAAACCCTACTATTGCACCATCTAGAGAAGAAATTCTAATCAAGCATATGAAAGAGGTTGGCTATTTTAAAAAATCTCAAGAAACCTTTGTTGATGTATCTTCTTATTTTGTTAAACCTCTTGCTTCTTAGTGTAAACTTGTCATTATGGGATTGACCCTATCTAATCTCATACGATGCATTATGTTTTCACCCCCAGATCCATGTTATGAAGATCTTTTCTTAACATTGGAGTGACAAACAGGTGAAAATAAGATTACCACCAGGCCTTATGTTATCTTTAATAAAGTCCTGCTTATAGGAAATTATGAGCCTATCCATGCTTCTGAAGAATTGTTGAATTGGCATACTAAAAATGCCACTGGTCAGAATCAAGTTCTTAAAAACATAAATTGAAATTGGATTAGATTACATATAGATTAAGCAGTTAAGACATGAGACTCAAAAGAAAATCAAGTCTCTAAACCATGAACTCAAATAATATATTTCCCATAATTATTATGGTCCAGAATTTGTGAAGAAGGAACTAGAGATAAGGTATTTGCGAGACCAACTCAAACAAATTGAGGTAGACATGAGATCTAAACCACCCTCTACCATTGTACACCATCCATTTATGAATCTTACCCTACCTTACCACCAATTTACTAGACCAGTCATGTACTATCTTTTCCTTACCCATCATACCTTTCTTAAGAAGATTATTCTAAATGTTTTAAGATGACTCATGAAATCTTTAGAAAGTCGCACTCGCCTCATTCCAGGCCTCTCAAGCCAAGAGTCACACCCAAACCACTATAATGACCTCCATATTTCCCATAAACTCATATAGCCATTCTTTCATACTCAAAGTTTTTCCTTCCACAGTCAAAAGGAATCACAATCAAAAAACCTACTGCCCTCAACCACCTCAACCTTTCTCTTCACTAACAGATCTCAAACCAAAGGGCCCTTTCTTCCCAGAAAACTTCCAAATATATATATGGTATAACCCTATGATCATGTTATCTTTGATCAGTCATGCACTGACTTTAGTACAAAAAAAGAAACTCAATTTATAGTGACTGTATCAAATGAATCCTAATATTTGACAAATATATTGACACTTTATATAATTGAACCTATCAACCCTATAAAAGAATATTAAGATCCACCCTAGTTCTATATTGTAGATGATGATGAACTTCAAGATCAATCCTTAAATCGGGAATCTACTCCCTCTAAACCTACAAATGGTCCATGGTTCACCTTGGATGATATTCAACCCTATCAGAGAAGAGACCGTTTACATAAGTTTGGAGCCTAAAGTAATTTACATATGTCTAAGACTTGTACACATCTTCTTGAAATTATTCATGAGTTTGCCTCTAAATTTACATGAATTCTTAGAGAATGGTTCCAATCTCTTGGAGAATATCGTCAACTTCAACTTCTCCATTTGGAACATCATGTTGCTCTATTGGGTGCAATTCATAAAAAGTTTATCAGAAACTTTCAACTCATTGATAAGCAAAAGAGACAAGAATACTTTGAAAGGAATTGTTGTTCTTTGAAAAAGAATAATCTAAAAAAACACATGAAAGGATGACAGAGAGATATTATCTTTAGAATGGCTTCAATGATGTTGCCCTTCGACATGTTATCATTGCTTCTTTACTAGATGAACTACAGCCAGAATTAAACAGAGCATTACAAGCCCTCCATTGGTATATAATTGATATCTCCCTTGGAGAAATTTATTAGCTTGCTTTATCTACTATAGATTAGCTTTGCGAACAGCAAAAATTGTTTTATTCAATTCTTTCTAGCAAATCAAAATTCCAAAAAATATGTCACAAGCTATACTTGAAGATCAAGTGCAAGGATAAGCATCTCTACCACTATAAGCTAAAAAAGTAATCTCATTTCTCGCAAAATCCTATCTGTTCAAAATACTCCAGATCGAGAAGACCACTCAGCTACTTCAAAAAGAATAGGCACAAGAAAAATTAGAAGAGAATTTATGCATGTTACATTTATAAGAAAAAGGGACATTTTGCATGACAAATGTCCTAACAAAACTAAGCAGACAGTCATTATGATTGAGCAAATCAACATGTAGATTCCACTTAAAGATTAAGATTTTAAATATGTTCTCTCCAAACAAAGTTAGCCTAATAAAGATATAATCTTTCTCTTGCTGATTCTAAAACTAATTCTAACTCTAACACTAGAGCTGAGAACCATTTTGATCACTGCTCCAGCCATATATATAATATTCACCCCCATCAACCTATAAAAAATTCTTGTACCATCCCATACCATCATCTACACATCCTTCCTGACAAATTTGCAAAACCTATTCTACTCATTGTTCCTCCTAATACAGGCTCCCAGATTACAATAATGAATCCCTTTTTGTTATTCCCAAAAGCATGGAGAAAACATTCAACATATTTCAAGGTAGCTAACAACACCATCTTCAAAATTTCTTTGGTTACAAAACACAAAGTAATAATCAAGTTTTTCCCCAATTGTATCGTCTAAACCCATATTCTTGGAAGTTACATACAAATAAAGATATCATGATTGGTATAAATGTTTTTATCAAATTGAAAAACTTCATATTGAATCCATAAGGATTTGATATGGAATAATGTTCAAATCCTTCATAGATATGCCAAAACTATATCAACTCCATGTTGTTCCACCTCCATACGAGGAAATTAAACAACAACTTTTACCTTATGGTCATGAGTCTCATGCAAATTTTTAACATTATCATCATATCTAGAAAAATGAAGAGTTTTTTATCATGTTACCTTTTGAGAAGAATAAAGATATTAATCTTATAAAGGTTACTCATCTAGGAATTAACCCTAATGATCTTTCACTAGCGAGAAAAGAAAGTGAATCCTTATTGAGATAAGGATTAATTGAGTCAACTAAATCAGATTGGGCATGTTAAGCATTTTATATGGAGAAAAGATTATACTAAATTAGGGGAAAGAATAGACTTGTTATAGATTACCAACCCTAAACATGTTCCTTGAAGATAACAAATTTTCCATTCTAAATTTAGCAACTCAAAGAGCTAAACTCTGAGGTGCCAAAATATTTTCAAAATTTGCTCTTAAAGTTAGATTTTGGCAATTGGCCATTCACCTAAAAGAAGACACAAGACCACATTTTGTATTCCTAATGCTCAATATTGATGAACAGTTATGCCCTTTGAACTCAAAATAGCCCCAACTCTATTCCAAAAAGCCATGGCACGGATATTCAAGCCCATTCTAGATAATGCGTTAATTTATATTGATGACATTCTCTTTTTTTTCAAAGACAAAAGTAAAGCATTTGGAACTTCTTGAGCAATTTACGAAACTTATAAAAGATTGTAGGCACATGTTATTAACTCGCAAAAGTCAATTTGGCCAATCTGAGATTGAATTCCTTGGGATGATGCTTGAAGACAACTAGTATAAGCCCGAACCACACTTGGTTGAACAACTATCTTAGTTTTTTTATATAGACTTAACCCTGAAGCACATTTAACAATTCCTTAGAATACTAACTTAGTCAGAGATTTCATCCCCAAGTGTTCAAATCACACCAGCTAGTTGTCATAATTATTGAAAAATGATACACCATACTTTTAGGGCCCTAACCAGATTACAGTTGTTAAATATCTCAAAGAGATTTCCAAAAATCCTCCACCATTTAAAATCCCTGGTCTAAATTCTACCTTTATCCTTCATACGGATGCTAGTGACTATCATTAGATGGTCATTCTAATTAAACAAGATAACTGAAAGCAATATTATTGTGGTCATGCAAGTGGATCTTTCAAACCATCTGAGTTGCACTATCACATCATGTACAAAGGGAATATAACAGTGAACCAAAAATTCAAAAACTTGAATTTCATCTTGTCCCCTGAAGATTCATTGTTGAAATGGACAATTCTACTTTTCTGAAGATTTTAGAATTTAAAAATAAAGTACTTCCAGATAAGCAACTAGCTAGATGTTAAGCACGACTTTCTCACTATAAATTTAATGTTAAGCATGTTAAAGGAGTCACCAACCATTTAACTAATCTTCTCTTCTATCCTAAACCTAATACAGTCCCCCTCTTCACATCTGTAACCTCCATCCCCTAAATCCTTATGGTTCAACCCTATTAATACCCATGAACCATCCAACTGCTACCAAAAGGTCTTTACTCCCTAAAGTTGAAATACCTCCCAGACCTTCCTAAGTTATGGAATTAGCCAAGTCTACCATGTTCTACTACCTTCACTGTTATCTCAGAGATAATTCTCCATCCAAATTTTGCAAAATGTTCCCCCTTGATACCCCTTACGTCACTCTCTTTCGTATTTGAGTAGGAACATTCAATGAAGCTGCTCTTTAACTCCTGTGGTCACTTTCAGTCCTTTATATTGTAGTAATAAAGTTCCCTCCAATGAACATGTTTCATCACTTTAACAATGACTCTAACCACACTTCTTTCATCTGGACCTTGCTTGAATGGTTTTCTTCCCTTTCATGGTAGAGAAAACAAATTAACATTTTTATCAAATAGTTAGATTTATGGAATCACCTTGAGTTATGTTCAATAGCTTCCTCAATCTTCATCATCCATATGCCTTATTGGAAGCACATAAATGAATTATTGATTTCACATAATCATGCTTATAAGTGGAATGCATTTCTTAATTTTCAAAAAGATTACAAGAGAATTTAAACTTCACTTAAAATGTTTCTTTATGATCTTAACAATTATCAAGGACCACTTAAATATTAAATGCATAGCCATTGGACCTTATCCTGGAAAATTTATTCCAGGTAAACCCCGATATCCTGAAATTGATATTCCTCATCAAGTATATCCTATTCCAAATCTATCTCATCAAAGACCATCATCCTCCACCATTCCTTCATACACTTACAGGTCATAGAAAAAAGTAATAGGACCTTCAACATCAACCACTGGACCATCCACCTCCACTATCACTCCCCAAGATAAAGAAGAAAATGAACTTGAAGCATTGGAATCAAAGTATTATCTTGGGAATCCTTATCTCAAGCCAAAATTCCAAAACTTCTAAGTTCTAATCACTCCTGCCGACAGTCCAAGTCTGAGTGGTCTCAACCTCTCCCTTGATCATAAACCCATCCACAGCACAAAAAAATATTAAAGTCTATCTGTACTATCTATTTCAACCTATGTGAGGCTTTATTAAAGTCTAAATGTTTTCAACGTGTGGTTAATTTTAGTATGAAAAGTTTTATTGTCTTGTCAAACATTGTTTTGAATTATTATCCTTATAATGCCCCATTTTCCTTAAGTTATCTTAGTGTGTTGATGGCTTTACCTATATAAGGAGTTCACCTCTTTGTTACTAGGCATTAGGAGCTTGTAACAATCCTCCTATCAATAATATAAGTGTGTTTGTGAATTCCTTCTAAGTTGTCTTCATCTCTGAAATCTTCTTTCTAACTTCTTGGACGCCTCCTCTCAACCAAAGATCCAAGTATGCTCTACTTTTGCCTCTGATAAGGATCCTACGTAACAAAAAGGATTAGTCCAAATGATCCATGTTAAGCTAGAATTGTAACATGATCACAACAACTTATGTGTACTGGGTGAAAACCACCGATTTAGTTACATAGAACCATAACAGTGGCCTTGAGGTGTTGTAACCTAGGAGAGTTTTTTCGTTTCCTTGACCATACCTTAGTTATGTGTTTATTAAACTAAGAAGTCTTTTCTTAAGGACTTGAGCAAATGCCCTTTTGTTTCACCTCGACAATAATGCAAACAAAATAAGAATAGAAAATAAAATTAAGTAAATGATTATAATATATTTAATATAAATTTAATTATTATTTTTAATTAAAAATTATTTTAAAATTAATATTTTATAAATAATAAATTTTTTATTATTAAAAATTATTTTTATTATGAAAACTAAAAAATTATTAAAAATTAATCATTATTATTATATTAATTATTTTTTAATTTTATAATTTTTTCATTTCTCCTATGCTTCTTCATCCTTCTTCTTCCTCTCCCTTCTCCTTCATTATTCTATGGAACCATTTCTTTTGTCATTTAATTCTCTTTTCTTTCTCCATTTATATTCTTCCTTCATATCTGTCCTTCTTAGATTTTTGCTTCATTGTTCGAAACGCTACAAATTGAATGGAGCATAAAATGGAGAAGCCATGAAAGGAGATGAATTGAGCCTAGAACCATGATCCTTGATGCACCTTGATGGAAGGAGAAGATAAACAATGTCAAAATTGAACTCCTTTAATAACGATAGTGATGACAATGATTAGAGGTGTCAAAATTGCAATCCTTCATCATCAGAAATGTAAACATTAGGGGAGGGATGAGAGAGACAAAAATAGAAAGGGTAATCTGGTGATTGGAAATGCATTTCCCATATTCTTTATCATCGAGATCGGAAACAAGGCCAAAGTTGAGCTTTGGTGGACAAAACTAAGCATTAATTCGCTCTTTCTCTTTGTCACGCACCACAGCAATTTGGAAAAAGGGCATTTTGGTATTTTAGATACTGATTCTCAAGAACGGTCTTCATTATGGAAACCTCATTCTCACATATGTGGGAATAAGTTCAGCCATGGGAATGGAATGGGCTTCTAATCTACTAACCAAATACAACAAGGTAAGACAATGTCATTTCCATTCTCATTCTCATTCCATAAAGTCAAATTTTTCCAACCAAATGTAACCTATGTTCTCAACTTGATTTCTTAAAAATATAAGATTAACTAACAGTTAAAATGAATTTTGATTCTTTAACTTTATTTATTATTTTAAATTAATACCTTAAGTTTAAAGCATTTTAATATAGTCTTTTAAGTTTCAAATTTATCTCACACGTGTCCCTTATACAAATTGTATAAGGGAAATTTGAGAAGAATTTAAAACTTATAGGATCATTTTAAAATACTTCAAACTTAAAATATTTATCTCAAATAATAAAAATTAAAAAAAATCTAAAACATAAGGGATCATTTTAAAATACTTTGAACTTAAGAATGACACATTTAAAGAGGTGCGTTTAGTTTTAAATTCATCTCAAAATCCTTTCCATAAATAGTGCCCAAGGGACAACTTAATGACAAATTTAAAACTTACGGGAGTATTTTGAAACATTTCAAATTTAAATGACCAATTCAAATAAATAAATGGAAGAACTATAGTACTGTTTTTTTTCTTATAAAACTACTAGAAATTTAAGAAGTATGGGAAGAGCAAGAGAAAATTTGATAGGAAATAGAAGGTAATTATCATTCATTTGGATGTTTCACCTTTGGTATATGACCCTATTTATATGTCTTTCATCATAAAGGAAAACTTAATGTACATAAATAAAAATTAATTTACATAATGGAGCAATACAAATTGATTAGGAGTTACACAAGAAAAAATTTTTAAAGAGTCACCTTACAAAGGATCTTTTGAAGTGATCATATAGGGGGCTATAGACATCCACATTACAAGCATTTACAACACTCTCCCTTGGATATCCATTGACAAATAATTTCTCGTTAAAACCTTAGTAGGAAAATTATAGTGGGATAAAAACCTAATAAAGGAAAAAGAGTATGCAATAATAATAAAACTCATTGTAAGCTACCTCATTAATAAAAAAATAAAAAATAAAAAAAGCCTTTACCAAGAAAACTTTGTGGGACCAAACCTTAGTTATGGAAAAAAAAGTACAACATATCTATTGTTCCCCTTAATGATAATATCACTTAATATCTTTGAATCAGTGCATCCCAATACTATTGACCAACTTCTTAAATATAACTATTACTAATGTCTTGGTAAACAAATCTACTAAATTATCATATGAACAAATATGTTGTAGATCTATCTCACCATTCTTTTAAGGACCATGAGTGAAAAAGAAGTTTAGAAAGATATGTTTCATTTCATCTCCTTTAATGTACCTTCCTTTTAGTTGAGTTATACATGTTGTATTACCTTTGTATAATATTATTGGAATCTTCTTCTTTAAAGGAAAATCACACATTTTCTAGATATATTAGGTCATTGACCAAAGCTAAACACACTCACGACATGCCTCATGAATTGCAATAATTTCTATATGATTTGAAGACATAGTAACTAAAGTTTATTTGATCAAATGTCACGATATAGTTGTGCCCAACATCTAAATGAATAACTTGTTTTAGATAGAGCTTTATGTGGATCAGACAAGTATCCTGCATTTCCATAGTCAATTAACTATAATCTAAATTTAGATGAATAAATTAACCTCATATCAATGGTTCTGCATAGACTTTTTAATATCCATATAGAATCATTTTAAGATCTTTTTAATATAAATAGATTTATGAAGCAAAATCTCATTCGTTAAGTGCTCGTTCTGCAAACCAAGACAAAACTTTGTTTTTCCAAAATCTTTCATCTCAAGTTCTTTTTTTAAAGTAATTAACTACTTTTTGAAACTCTTCAGGAATTCCAATAATATTTAAATCAACACCATATACTATAATTATGACAAACTTTTATATAATTCATTTTATAAAAAATCATAGGTAAATTGTGTCATTTTTATGACCTTCATTCAACAAATATTTACTGAGACAATTGTACCACATACGCCCATTAAGTTTTAAATTTGTACACTGATTTGTGTAAACATATTGAATAATTTTACCTCGAATGTTTACATACATTTAGCATTTTAAATCCTCCAAGGATTTACAACCTATTTTTATGGTTAGTTATGTCTTCAATCTTTTCAAAGTATCATGTGTCTCTTCATGGGTATTCGCCTACTCTATCTAACCATCTTGGTTATTTACTCTTTTCCATTTTAGGAGATTTTTATCTTTGGAACCGATTGGTCTTCCATACTTATTGCACAGCTTACTTTCGTTTACACTAAAAGATTGTCCTTTTGGGATATCAATTCAAATTAGAGCATTTCTTGCTGGTATGTAAGATTTGGTCATTCTTTTTAAGTCAATGAATGCATCCAACAATTGATTTGTAACATTTTACAAGTGAATTATTTACTAAACTTCTTGTTCACATTGCTTTGTACATGGATCTAAATGAGATAATGAAAATGTATTCCATGCAATTTCTTTCCCTAGCTATTTATTATCTCCCCCTAATGTCGGGAAAATTATTTTGACAAATTGACTATTAGCAAACTGTGTAGTAAATAAATCCACAATTAATAGTTCAAGATATTTAATTATTAAATAGAATTCGTGACTAACATATATTCCCAACTTCTTCTAAGAACCTATTTTTATGCTATATAGTTAAGCAATTGATAGATATACCACACATATAAAAATTCTAAGAGGGGAAATATTCAATTCATGACCAAAAGCTAATTGCAATAAGGAGTATTTATGGCAGCTTGTTGACCTCATGCATATAAGTGTTGTCGCATGTAAAATTGCATATCTCCAAAACGAAATGGGAAGTTTAGTTATCATAAGCGTTAGTTTTGCTATTAATTGGAAACATTTAATAAATGATTTTACTAGACCATATTGTGTATGAAAATGAGTAACAAGCTTTCAACTGTTATTCTAGTAGACATACAATAGCCATTAAAAGTTTGAGATGTAAACTCACCAAAATTATCACAAAGAATTGTCTTAATTGCATAATCTAAAAACTGAGCTAAATCTAATTATTTGAGCAAGTAATCTCACAAACACTAGGTTGTGAGTTAACAACAAATACATACGTGACCATCTCATGGATGCATCTATCAATACCATATAATATCTGAATGATCCACATGTTGGATGGGACATATATCACCCTGGATACATTCTATAAATGTAAAAGAATGAATCCCAATTTTAGTTAGTGATGGACTAATAATTAATTTTCCTTGGAAATAAACAATACATGAGATTTCTTTGAATTGAGATTACCTTGAGAATTCTCAATGATTTTTCGCCTCATTATTGATCCAGAATAACCTAACCAGTTATAACAAATAATAAACATATTTACGCCAATAATTTACTATGGCGTGTGCTACAATTGCACTAATATATGTATAGTTCAAACATAAAAACAATGAAAGTAATTTCTCTATAACACATTTCTTTCTCGATACAATGGCTATGATATACAAATATTCAATATATTTCTCATGTACAATCTCAATATAAAATATTTCTCCCTTTGTCATATATTTTTAAAACTCAATAAATTTCTTTAAGATTTGTAGGAAATAATGCATTGTCAATAATATACTTAGTCCCTTTGAGTAATAATATAGTAGCTCTTCCAAAGTCTTCAATTAGTCTTGTACTACCTGATATAGTATTGACATTAGCATTACTAACAATCAAATTAGAAAAATATTTTTTATCTTTAAGTATGGTATATGTTGTAACACTATCTGTATAACATGTATCTTCATTATAGATTGTGGGTTCAACCAAAGAATGAGAAATATTCATATTCATCATTAAAAGAAACAAATGTATTATAAGAATTATTGCACTAAAACATACAATATATAAAAACTACATTCATTGGTATGTTTTATCATATTATGACAGGCGAATGAATTATTACATGTATTTTTAAATTCACATGGAAAGGAGGAATGAGGTTGCTCAACAAAGACTCAATGATTTAGTGTTTGTGAAGTATAATCAAACTCTCAAAGTGCAATCTGATATAAAGGGTGTTGACCCCATTTCTTTGGATGATATTGATGAAAGTAATGAGTGGTTGGTTGGGTGTCAAAGCGTATGTTTATGAAGATGTTGATAATTAACTTGAAAGTTATAGCAAGGGTAGCAAGTGTTGAAGAATCAAGTAAACAAACTAGAAGCCAAACCAGAAAAGCTAACTCCTCAAAATCAAGAGATAAGAAAGCAAAGGTTCTACTTCACTTCCTAACATTGAAGATATGGAGGATGCTTCAAATGAGACAGAAGAAGACTTTGAAGGGAATAAATCCCATGAAGATGGACATGAAAGTGATGATAATTATGGATATGAATATGATCAAATTAGTACACTTATGGATTTTGGTTTTTGTTTAATAACTTTGATTGCCATCTTAGTTTTTTGTTAATGGATTGGCTGCCTTCTTGGCTTTTTGTAAATGGCTTGGTTTCCATCTTGGCTTTTTGTTAATGACTTGATTGTCATGGCTTTTAGTAGTAGTAATACTCCACCTTTTGAGTTGCAAAGTTGACTACTTTATTACTTCCTATAATATTATATAATGTTTACAACTTTAAATAGTTAATTTATATGTTAAGTGTTTTTATAAAGTTGCTTGTATTTTGTTTTTTAATATAGCATATTTTAGCTTTTTTTTCTCCTATTATAGCATTTTACTTCACTCAGGCAAACACCTTTTGGGTGCCTTTCACCTTAGGGCATTTTAGAAGTTTGGTGCCTCATGGGCACCTTTCACCTTTGACTACATAAAACCATAGGTTAATATAACATGATATTTTGATATATATATATATATATATATATATATATATATATAAACTAATACTCTTTGCCAAAAAGATTTATATCAATATAACAATTTATTTGTATAACTTCTCAATATACAATTATACAAGTAATAATAATAATTAGTTATATTATCTATCTCAAGTCATTAATAACAAATGAATTTGATCATAACTTTAAAAAACTCACCTAATTAGATAGGCCCACTCGAAAATAAATAAATCAAAGCTTAAATTAAAAAAAAAACTATTGAAAAGGCTCATGCTCATTTTTTTTTAAAACCAAGGCCTAGTCCATAGAGCAGATCTATTTATAAGTCCTTGTAATATTTATATTTTCACATATTTTTATAAGACTTTATTGTATATTATCCGTCAATTCATTTACTTTGCAATCATTTCGAGCAAATTCTAAATATTCTGATGTGCGAAAGGTTTGGTTGATCATCCTTATTAAAGCCTTCTATAAATTGCATTTGATTCTTTATATTGTAGGAAAGGAAGCTAAGTTCATGGAGTGGACAGACCATTTTGATAAAACAGAATGAGAAAGAATCCAAAATAATAATTTAGTAATAAATTAACAATCAAAATAATATTTTTTTTATTCAATTTCTTATCTCTATAGTGGTGGCTCAACAAATATCCGTAGAGTTATGAACTGATATTCATTCATCGTTTACTTATTTTGCATCATTTCTTTCTATTCCAGTATTAAATTTCGATGTTGTTCTTATTGTTCAAAATCTCAACTTTCATGTAAATTACAAAGTGCTTTAATTGCACTATTCTAATAGTTTTGAGTTTCATAGTCTCCCTCGATTTGTCCCTTATCACTATCAAATGAGTCAATCTTATTGGCAATTAACTCAAGCTAACATACCTATTTTTCATGAGTTTTTCATTAGCTCCTTGCATTTGGCTTGGGAAAGGAACCCAAGTTTGGGAGTTATAGACATCTTTTCTTCAAGTTTTAAATTGCATCAATGTGAAATCGAACTCCTGAAGGATCATGCGTAGTTCCCATTCCAAACTGCAAACATCTAAATTCTTAACGTTGGAGACCATGCGATAGACGTCATAGGTGTAAGTACAACTATACCAAAATAAATTGAAGTTTGACATATGTTCATTTATTTATTTTCATTCAAACAAACAGTTAGTTTTTTTCTAGTGGAAAAAACAAAAAAGGTCAACAAACTTATTCATAACATAAACATTAATGAATTTCCATTGTTATTTCACTCCTTTTATTCAATCTCCATTCTCGAGCTTTTGCCTTCTCTATTATAACTGAAAATCAAAAACCCAACAGACTTTGATAATATAGCTGTAACTGAGTACCATCTTCGAAGGCAAGAGTCACTTACAAATTTCTCTTCGAACTTTGAATATTATCTCAAGATCCACTCCAAATTGCGGAATAGTCTCCTTGGGCGTTGGTATAGGAATAAAATGTGATAGATGAAGCTTCAATTAATATAATATTAATAATAAAATTAAAGCAACCATTCAGTTTGTATGTTTATCAGCTATTAATGCGTTAACTAAACCACAGCGCACACAAAGTTTGCACAGATCACAATATAAATTTTAAGAAAAATAAATAAATCAAGATAGCAAAGAACACTGCACAAAATGACTAATCATATCACCACTAGATACAGTAGTTCGTTGCAAAAGGGAGTGATTATTAAAGCTGCCTTTATGATTTAAAAAGCAAAAAAATAAAAAATAAAAAAATATATTAAAAAAAATCTTATTTTGATCTTACAATGATCCAATATCAATTAACTTCTTCGTAGACTTTATATTGCTTCATTAATCAAATTATTTTTGTTTCATCACAAAAAATTAAAAAAGGTGTTACTCAGAAGATCTAATATTATATTACTATCTCAGAAAGGATAAATTGAAACAAAATAAAATTTTAAAATATTATAGCAATACAAAATTTACCAATTGACACTAAAGTAATTTTGATAGACCAAAATGAGGTCTTATTCTGAAAGAAATAAGAATCTGACAAAAAAGAAAACTAACAAAAGACTGTTACGAATTCTTTTTAAGTTTTTATGGACGATTACCTTGAACAAAATAAATTAAGATATACGGTAAGAAAGCCTCCACACCGAATTAAAACTTAATTAGTAATGTTAACAATTAAAGTTTAACCCTCGCTAAAATATGAAAGATCAACTACAAAGCCATTTTTCTCAACAGTGATACATTTCCTAGTATAGCAAACATGGAAAGGAAAAATGATAAGCCAGACTCCAAGTGGCACCATATGCTTTTCTTTGCGTCTTCTAATGTTCTGTTCTATTTAAACTTCATCAATGCCTTGATGATTGTCTATCGGATTGGCCCACCGCGTATGGATGAAACCTTGCAAATGCCTGCTGATGTGGTTAATGGAACATCTTTATAGCATGCAACTAATTCCTCATTGGTATGCAGATCCACTTGCAACGTTTCCCAGACCTTCTTCTTTGGGTTCAAGAGTTCATCAGGAACACCTTCGTATCCCGGAAATGTAACTCGCTCTCCTACGTTAGCAGAACTGGGTGGCTCAACCAATTCAACCTGGAAGTGCAAAGCAATACATGAGAGCAAGTGCACAGAAAGTGAGTAAATATTGAATTCTATAGGTTATTCACTATTTCTGGTCAACTGAAGTGGCAGTAGACAATGGTAACCTAACTTGTGCACCAACTAGCCCAAGGTGTTCAATTTTACCAATTCGAAAGTATATGTACAGAATCAGGACGTGGAAATTGAATAGTCAATTCTGATTTTAGAGAATTATATATCAATCATGAAGCACTCTACCATCTTAGAGAACTGTATATCAATCTTTAAACTACCTCCGTAATTTTAAAGCATTAACATGACAAATCCAGAACCTAATATACATGTAAAGGCATCAAGTTCACCTTGGTTTCATCAGAAGCAGCAAGAACCATTGCTTGGGATTTAATGCCCCGCATGGTTGCTGGCTTTAGGTTGCAAAGGACACACACCTTCCGATTCTGCAGAATGAAATGAATTGTGAATGAACTACTAGACAAAATTGTACCTTCAAAAGTAGTTAAACTTGTATGCTTCTATAATTGACAAATACCTGCATTTCATCAAGTGGTATATACTTGACAAGCCCACTGACAACAGTTCTGGTTTGTTCTTCACCCACATCAATCTCTTCTACATAAAGTGAATCTGCATCGGGATGTTTTTTAGCATTTTTTATGAGGCCAACACGAATGTCAAGCCTTGTTATGGAAATTTCTAGTTCAGCAGCAGCCTTGTTTTTGCCTTCATTTGAAGATTTTGTTGATTGTTTTTTCTTTCCATTACCATCTGATGCAAACAATAACCCAACTCTGTGTAAGCAATCTTCCAGGGTTTTATTTTACTTAAAAACAAATACAAATCTTGTGCTACAAAATAGAAAATATTTGCAATTAAATATTCTTATACTTAAACAAGGATTCAACATATCTCAATCAAGAGCTAATAAACAAGCCAAGGCCTGTAAGTGTTACCACTAACTTGCACTGGCAATAAAATTTTCAGCAATTCCTACTTTGCTAAAACCTTCAAGAACTTATAAATGTCTTTAAGTTCTCAAGAGAAATGAAATTTTTAACACCTTGAAAGGCATCAGTGCTGGGAGTGTTTCACTGTCTTACCTGCATTACAACGACACGCACACTATATAGGACATTGCTAACTTCATAAGTTATAGGGGTGAGCCTAATCTGATTACCCAAATTAACCAGACTGAACCAACCTATATGATGTGACTCAAACCGTAGGAGGGAACATGGTTGGCACAAGACCTGGGACCCAGCCGGGCTTTGTTTTCTTCTTTTTATAAATTTAAATTAATAAAAAAAAAATTTTATTAATTAATACATTTTTAAGAGGAAAAATGGAAAAAAATTAATATTTGTAATAAAAAAATGATATGGAAGAAAAATAAAATTTGGAATATAAAATAATTAAGATTTGAAAAGAATTAATATTTTAAATTTTATCATAAATAATATTTATCTTAAATAAAATAAAAATACATTATTAAAAAATATTTTCTTAAAATAAAATGGACCAGGTTGGCTGGATCCATTAGGTTTGTGAACACTCCTATTGGTTTACATGGGCAGGTGCCGGTGGAAAAAATAGTGGTCAATTGGGTTGGGCAAGTGAGACAATTTAAAAAAATAAATTAAAAGAAAAAAAAAAGACCCCAGCTGGAACCCACCCAAAGCTTCATTCAACACTCATCCAAATGAGACAGATCAAGAGACACATTAAATTCTGAATACGGCACAACACTGCGGTCAGCTTTTTTCCACCCTCCAATGATACCTCAGCCTCCAGCGCAGAGGTCGCAGCAGGCTCCACCTCCAACGACTCCTCAAGGCATGGTATTGGCCTTATAATCCCAACATAGGCTCAGGCACACATATGTATGAAGGATGGAAAATGGGGAAGATGGGTCTGGTAAGTCTTATAAGAATCACATAAGGAGAAATTTGTTCCAAAGTGGTCTCATACATAGAAGGATGAAAATTATATATTTTGAAATAAAAAAGCATTAATTACCCAGGAAACAAAAATGTATTGAAGAAGGGGCCGTTACTTACCAGAAGCATTGGAATGGAGGGGAGAGAGAGAGGGCGTAGTGTTATTGGTTTGAATTTGGTGCAAGTGATAAAGAGAGTAAAAGCAAGGGAGAGATGATCATGCTGCGTCCAATTTATTAAGAAGTGGAGGCTCACTCACTAGCGACAAAAATTAAGTAACCAATGACGGAGCCACGTCTGGAGAGGAGTGCCGAATTAGAGGAAAAACACATGAGCTCTTTCAGATCTTTCTCCAACCCACCTGACCCCCATGTTCCAACTCAAACCAATTTCTTTGGTGAATATTCAATCAATTTTGAATGCTGATTATGACCTGCCGAAACCCACCTAATGCTCACCCCTAACTAGTGTTGTGGAGGTTAGCAACCTACACATTTGTGTTTTGGACTAAAATACCCTTGCCATTTCACTAAAAGACAATATATACACAGGGTATTCAAGTCATTTTTCCTGTAGGAACATCATTAATGCAAGGGTAATTAAGTAATTTCTCTATGCCCACCGAATTCATGGTTATGAAAAAAAATAACCTAGAACCCACATATTTTTTGTCATTCAGTGGATAGGTTAGACTTGCCCAAAATACAAACGTGAAGGTTGCTAACTTCCACAAGACTAGTGAGAACATGAGCAATATATATATACGACTGTATACATGTGTGTGAGTAGAAAACAAAGTGCAATGACAAATACGAAAGGGACACTAGGTTGAAATACAATAATTATTGCTCAATGAGTAAAAAGAAAATTCTATGCAAGCTCAAAAAATTTCGAGGACAGAGTGATGCAGAGTTCAGTATCTTGTCTTAAAAATTCAGGTGGATCTTGCATGCATACGAATGAAGCTAAGTATAAAATTATTGCTAGTACTAGCCATATTGGTTAGTAGTAGGTTTTATGACAAATTTTAAGCTTTTGCACACTCATTTCACAAGGATGTGAGAAACAAAGACATAGTAAGATGCATAATGATGGCCATGCCATGGCAAATTGATTGGGGAGTGCTGGAATCTTGAAAAGTTCACACCACTTAACTAATAGTGGGATAGGGTAAGCTTTGTCAACTGTCACATCAACTTTTTGCAGTAAGAGCAGTATCTTATACGACTCTTCAGTAAAAATCCTAGCTACGGGATTACAGTTCTGATATTCTTGCTCCCTTCTCATTTCTCTCCATTTTTCAAGTTTTCAGAGGATAACGATCCCATCCTATAGCTTATATTTTCTAATATTTTTCCTATAACCAATAACAAACTCTTCTACCATGAAAAAAAGAAATATAACCTGAAATTTTTGTTTTCTTCAGTTGTTCAGCAACCTTTCCAGCCTCAACCTCTGCCCGTTCAACCCTATCTGCCTGACTTCCAGCAAACTTCTTCCTGTAGAACTCCACTTCTTCATCTTTCTGGTCAACAAGTTTCAATACATCAGTAAATCTAAACTGAAAGCAGAACTACTCTCCCCTGTAACCTAGTTCATAGATAACATGAGATATACCAGCTCCTTGAACAAAGGCTGAGGTGTCCCAATTTTATGACCAGCACTTATGATCTCCCAAGGTCTTCTTACCCTATCAACATCTCCTTTTTCGTCACAAAGTGAATCATGCACCACAGGAGGCAAATTTAGCTGCTTAAATACCTTCAATGCCCATGAAAGAGAAGTAACCAGAATGCTTTCAAATAAGCAATCAACATTAAAGCAAATCCTCAAGAAGTGCAATGAGATGTACAGTGAACTTAATTTACCTCAAGAGAAAAAGATGGCATAAAAGGTTCCAACAAACATGCAAGAAGATATACAACCCCAACTGCAGTCTTTATAACTAGGGAGCACAGAGGTCGGTTGTCCTTGTAAAGATTCCAGAATTTAGTTTCCTACAACATTTAATTGAAAATAAGTCCCAGAATGGTTATCCATCTAAAAACAACCGATAACATGAAGATGCATGCAGAAATAGAATGGGGACCAAAAAAAGGAATATAACATCCCAAAATGGTTAGATAGCCATCTAACAGCAGCCAATAATAAACAAAGACACATGTAGAGGAGGGTATATAAGAATATAACATTCCAGAAATACCTGCAGATACCCGTTACCCTCATTGGATATGCTCATCGCAATTTTTAATCCTTGCTTTAGTTTAACCTATACAGAATGCAAAAAGTGATGTTATGAAAATGCAATAACTAGATACAAAAGGAATACAGCGCACTGTAGTTATACAGTATAATAATCAATCAAAAAGAAGATTAGCAACCTTCTCCATGGCTTCTATATATTGCTCCACATATGCAGCAATTGTATCAGCCAATTTTTTTGTTGGTTCATGGGAATCAGCTACTACATCAGCGGGAATGCTGGGAATAATGGAATCATATCCTCCACCTTTATAAGACAAAGTTAGCGGCAAAATGTTGCCAAAAAGGCCAAAAAGACAAAACAAAACATTCACTGCTACAACATAAAAAGAAAATATTCAAAACTAAAAGAAAGCATAGAGAAGTATCAATATTGATGAAATTAAACAAAATATTAATTTTATTCAACAAAAACAAAATTCCCCGTATTTATTAACACAGTTTAAGAACAATACAAAATCTGAAAATCTAATGAACCTTTGCTTAATTAATAACAAAAATACAATAGAAAGAAAGAAAAGAACTAAATTTTTCTTAGAAAAAAAATGAAAGCAATAAAACACAACCTTTTACTTCCTATATACTATAATCAAGCACATATATTAGCCAGTTGTAACAACATATCTAATTATAGTCCTCATGCATTTAATTTCAAATGACATCAAGTAGCTAATCAGTTGACACTTCAAGGACCAGTGACCTAATAATTCAACCAACCTGAAGGTTTAGCAACAAAAGTCAAAACTCGGTTGATGAAGTTGCCCAGATTGTTCAACAACTCACTGTTTAGCTTTGCTTGCAAGTCAGGCCATGTAAATAACGTATCGGATACCTACTTTGCATAATCCCATTCAAAGTATTTAGACTACATACAGACAAAAGAGTATTAAAAGGAGAAAGAAGAGAATCTATTATTGCTTTTCTTGAGAGAGATGCATTAGTATTGAATAAAATATGCTTTACGAATAAAATTACCTCAGGCCTATTGGTTAGCAAGTAATATCTCCATACTTCAACTGGAATATTAGTATCTTTTGCATCATTACCAAATACTCCAATGCCTTTGCTTTTGGAAAACTTCCCTATATAACATTAAAAATAAAATTCATTTTGTTAAAAATGTTCAAATCAGAGTATACAGAACCATAAACACTTCTATAAAAGGTCAGCCACCCATCATTATGTTCAAAACTTAATGAAAAACCATTGCAAGAAAGATTGCAAACCTGCTTCATAATTCAAGTATTCAGTAACACTAATAGTCTTCATTAAAGTCCAATTTTCACCAGTTCCAAGTTGCGTAGAGGGAAACATCACCTGAAGAAAGAGATTTGTCAGATGCGTAACAACTATTTGCCAAACAAATGCTAAAATATAGCCAAAACAATGCTAAAATATAACCCGTCATAATCATGCAGTAAAATCTATGCTCTTATTAAAGCTTCACCTATGACGGACTGAGACTTCTAAAAAGAAGTCATGTCTGTGTCTGACACTATGCGTTTCTTTAAATTACATATGGACAACTCATATTTTGTTGTGTTGCCATGTCCTTGTCAATTTTCATGCTTCCTACAACTCCACTAAGCAAATAGCTGCTATGCTGAGAAGCTGACAAGTTGTAGAGACCATATACACTACACATTGTGGACATATTCCCAAGCAAACATAAAGAGTACTTAAACAGCAAAAGATCCTCCAATGGAAAATATATATATATATATATATATATATATATATTTTACTTACAGTGTGGAATGGCACATTGTCTTTGCCCATAAACTGATACAACTCCACATTCTCTGGGTTCTTCCACCATTTCTCCCAATCAGATGTATAACATGAAGTGATTGAGACATATCCAATAGGTGCATCAAACCAGACATAGAAAACCTAACAAATTAATTAAAAAATAAGTCAAAAACATCTAATAATACAGAAACAAGTTTCTAAATAAATAATTGACCCTGTAAATGACCCAAAAGAGGGGGCCTAGAAGACCTTGTCACTGTATTTCTCGTGTGGAACAGGAACTCCCCACTTCAGATCTCTGGTAATACATCGTGGCTTTAATCCTTCTCTAAGCCACGAATTTGTCGTCTGGACAGCATTTTGACTCCATGATCCCACCACTGACATCTCATTGATATATTTTTCCAATTTATCCTTCAATAGAGGGAGTTCAAGAAACAAATGGTTTGTATCACGAATGTGTGGAACTTTTTGACAAACCTGTCAGAAAATCCAAGAAAAATTATTCCAAAATCTCACCAAAAGTCATCTTGATTTCCCTTACTTCTCCAACTATGAAAAGTGCCCTAGAAGTCTAGAAAACGGCAAATAAATTTACTATATGTGTTTCAAAAACTGTTGCAAGAATAAGTATGAGAAAGAAAAGACATCATTGTAATTTGTAAGAGTAAACAACTAATAGCCCATCAGGGAAATGGAAATTTATTTCCTTACTAACGGATTATATTCCTTCCTTTTGTTCAATTTCATACTTTCAGAAGATTTATTATTCTCTATGTAGCATTTTACTTTCGCTGAAATTATTTTTATTGAAAAGCATGCCAAATTCAATATACAATTAGGATTGTCAAGTACCACACTAAAAATCTTAAATCATTGTCTAGTTGTATCCATTCCAAAGATGACTTTAAGTTACTGCCAAGCATACTTAAGTAGGTGTCATTAATCATATGAAAGATACAATTAAGAAAGCCAAAAACTATGTCAATCATGATAATAACTTGATGTAACAATTGACATGTGCAGAAAGGTTTTCCACACTCCCATTCTCTGTCAAGGTAGGACAAGTTTCAGCAAATTTCAACAAAGAGACAGGCATAACGAAGAAGGGAAAAGAGAGATTAAATCAATACCTAACGAAACTTTAAAGTGAGAAATAACTAAAGTTGGGTAATAACAACAAGGCTAACCCACATGCAGCAAAAAAAATCCTCCACAAAGTATTATGTAATCATTATTTCATCCAATTGAACTACAATTTGAGATAACATAGAAGCTTAAAATGAAAAATTAAAGGGGAAGCTGAGTTGTACCTTGCACCTGGGACTCTTCAACTCTGTAGGGTTCAAAAGCTTCCCACACTTCTCACATTGATCTCCTCGTGCAGAATCATACTCACACCCTGGGGTTGGGCAAGTACCCTCCACAAGCCGGTCAGCTAAGAACCTTTGGCATCTATCGCAGTAAAGCTGCAAAAAGAAAGGCATATAAAGTAAAGCAACAAGCTACAGCATCATCTTTTAAATCTTGATATCAACAAACAACACTTGAAGCTTCAACCATATAAGAAGAGAAAGACAGGGAAGTGAACCAACAAATAACAACAAAACAATAAAATTAGAAGCACATTAGACTAAGTTATAATAGAGAATTCAATACCTGCTGCATTGTACTCTCAGAAAGCCAGTTGTTCTCCAATAGTTTCTTAAAGATTGCTTGACAGACTTCAGTTTGCTGTGGGGATGAGGTCCTTCCAAATTCATCAAAACTTATATTGAACCAATTGTAGACCTCCCTATGAATAGCATGATATCTTGAAACATAAAAAGAGAAGAAAAATCAGTAAAATTTTGCTTGACGAGTAAGTGAATTCTCTGCAACCATAAAATGCTTTAAAAGAAATACAAATGAGATCGAACAGATTTAGAGCTTTTTTTTTTTTTTTACTTGCAAAAGAACCAGGGCAGAATAAAAAAGTCAGATGCTATCAGCACAGACAATATGATCAGATAAAATCAAATATGTACTTGCAATGGTGCTACTTTGAATCTTTGACTAGTATAATTGGGGGCCAGTGAAGCTTCATCGGTAAAACTAATACGTGACTGAGCTAATCCATAAAGCCTCACCAAATAACAACTAAATGGGAACAACACGTAGAAACCAAATGTAACAGCCATAATTGGAACTTCGATTGAATTTTAGGAGAAAAAAAATCATCGGAAATAATTACTTGTCACAAATCTCTTTAGGGGAGCATTTCTCTTCCATGGCTTTAGTCTCTGTTGCTGTTCCATACTCATCAGTCCCACAGATGTATATAGCATTGTAACCCCGAAGCCGGCAATATCGAGCAAAGACATCCGCACTCAACACGCCTGGTCAAAATCAAACTGATATATAAGATCATTTTCCAGCATGAACGCAAGTGAAAGACCGAACAATTATAACAGTAAAAAAATCAAATAAAAGCTCGGCCATTGCTTCGGTTATACAGAAAGCATAGATAATACAATCTACATATTTACATGCAGTAGGAAAATGGAACAATCTAGATGCGAAAAAAATGCTTAGTTCATCCATTTCAGTAACATCGTGCAAAAACAGCCCTACATAGAAGCTCCGACATATATGAAATCAAAATCAGAAGAGATTCTTCAAAACACAAATTCCATCAGTAATTCCAGGACACAAAAAATAAAATAAAATCCATCAACAAGAAAACTTTTTGATGTGATGAAAAACTAGATAGAGAGACAACTGACATCCGATGATATTGCCGAGATGAGGAACGTTGTTGACGTAAGGCAAGGCACTGGTGATGAGGATGTTGCGCTTGCCAGGAAGAGGAAGCTTCGGGGATTTCTGATCCACTGTGCGGCTTCCCATTGCTTTCTTCGTTCTCAAAGAGCCACAGTCAGAGAGAGAGAGTAAATGAATTCGCCAATTCAGTGCGTGATTTAGCAGCCTCGGAGTAGGGCAGACTACTTCGCAACTTCTTTGCCCTTGCTTTCGAAGTTAATAACGAATTTATCAAATGAGGTTCGTGGTGTTGTGAGTGTATGTGGGGGCTTTTTCAGCTGTGCTATTATAAAATTTATTCTATCGTTATTATTACTTTTATTATTATTATTATTATATTTAAAAAGAGATATATGACAATAATATATTAAAAATAATTAATTATTTGTTAATTTAAAATAATTTTTATATTTATATTTTAATTTTAATATTTTTAGAATTTATTTTTAAACTCAAAACTTTTTAAAATATTTTTTATTGACTCCCCATATTATTTATTTTTTTATTAGCTCTATATAATATTAATTTATAAATCAAAAATAAGAATATAATTAACCCAGGAGACTCCTCTGTCTGAATCCTTCTTACCAGCACAGAAGGCCTATTGGCGCTCAATAAGGCCTCCTTTGAATAATAGAGATATGTGTGATGTAAATGAAATAGAAATGGTAATAAGAATGGAAGAATAAAAGAGAAAATAAGTAAGTACCTGTACATGGAATGGAATTGTAAGAAATCTGTCATATTTTGCTTAATTTAATGAATCAGCAAGAAAAAAAAAATGATTGAGAGGAAAATTACTATATTATCCTTGAACAAAAAATTATTATTATAATATATATTTTAAATATAATAATATTATTTCTTAAAAGTAGAAAAGTATATCCTAAAAAAATTAAAGAATGTAAAATAAATAAAATTATAATAACAAAATGTATGATTTTTTAATTATATACTAATATTTAATTTCTTTTTTATTTTAAATTATATATTAGAATATTTGCAATATTCAAAATCAACATATAAAATATATTCTCATTTTGAATTATATTCATTTTATAGTATATATATTATTATATACATTGGTACATTAACATAATTAAATATTTATATAGTATTTTATATAATTATAATAATATTTTAATGAAAATGTAATAACATTTTAATCAATTGATTAAAATATTAAAAAATAGATTAAGAAAGAGATTGGCCACATCTCCAGTTCTCCACTTCCACCAGACATGCGTTTAGAATGCGTTTAGAATGCATCTTTAATACCATTTCCTTGTCTTTTATCTACCTTTAGCCTTGTAATAAATGGAGATGAGTAAAGCCTAACAGAGATGGTGATGTTATTACAGTACTGACGGGCAATTTCGGAAGCATCTCTTCCTTTCCCGGGAGAACACGGCCTCTCTGCCAATCAAACAAGGGGACGGAATCCCCTTTTATTATAATAATTGATACAATAAAAATAAAAATATGAATGAGAATAAAAATAAAAATAAAAAATAATATTAAAATATTATTTAATTTGATAAAAATAAAAATAGGTATATTTTTTTTACTTTATTTAATTAATAGATTATACAAAAAAATTAATTAAATAGTGTATATATTTTATCATATTATCTCTTATCATAAAATAAAAAATTGATATTTTTTTGAATTATTAATTAATAATATAATTATATATTAATATATATTTAATTAATAATATAATAATTTTAATAATTAATATAATAATATATTTAATAATATTAATAATAAATTATTAATAAATAATAAATTATGTTTTAATGTATCACATGAGTATTTTATTTAAAAATTATTATAAAAAAAATATTTTTATCAAACATATTTTTATTTTTAAAATATTAATATTATTCTATAGTTTTAATTAAAAAGAAAATTTTTTTTATATGAAGAAAAGTAAATTTTTAAAAAAATAAAAATAAAGATTTAATCTACCAACTAAACATATGAATAAATTTAGGGTAAAAATATTAATAAATTAATGAACACATGAGTAAGGAGGCGGTTATAAAAGATTCACGGCAGGAGCAGCGCAAAATTGCCCAATTTGGTGCCCTTAATTCCAAGAATGTCCATTGGCCAAAAAAAAAAATTCAAGAATGTCCACGATATAGAAAACTCTCCAACAATTTGGAAGAGCCATTTTTCGCCATAACCCGTACTTATATGACCCCCATCCATTCCCCTTTGCCTATGTTATTTCATCAGAAAAGAAGAACATAAGATTATAATTAGGGGCGTGTAGACTTACTGAAAAAATAAATAAAGTCCAGCAGTAGTTCACAAAGTTATAACTTAATAGTTGTACATAAGTTATTGAAAAATAAAAATTTGAATGAGTAAATTAAAAATTTTTAAAAAAATTTGAATTTATAAATAAAATTTAAATAGAATAAAGTTAAAATATAAATAAAATAAATTATTTTTTAATCGGCATACAACCAATATAATATAATATATCATTATCATGTGTTTTATTTTTAATGTACTTTATAACAATTACAATAATATAACTAATTTATAACACTAAACAATTTATCTTAATTTTTATATTGTATTTTATGAAACTTGGACTTACTTAATCTAAATTCTTAAAATTTATAAAATGACTCAAAGAATTTTACTCCGTTCCTTCCCTTTTAAAAAAAGTAAAATAAAGGGCTTAACTGAATAAAAACTTTGTTTTTGAGTCAGGTGCATAAAAAAAAAAATCAAAAGAAAGAGGCCTCAATTGCGTATACACACCAATTCAAATGCTCAAAATTCAAAACTAAAGAAAGTGGAAATTTTATTCAGTCAATTTGCGTGCGTAGGAAGAAAGCTACAGTGATATTTTATTGAGATGCCCTTTATTCTTTCCTTTTTGTTACTTCATCGAAAGAAAGAAAGTAAGAATATAATTAAGGAGTTGAAAATTTATTAAAAAATAAAAAAATATATAATTAGATTAATAAAGTTATGAATTAATAGTTTTACATAGATTATTAAAAAATAAAAAATAAAGGAAATAAATTAAAAATTAAAAAAAAAGTTGGATTTATAAATAAAATCTAATAATAATGAAATCAAAATATATATATAACAAATTATTTTGAGTTGATATATAAGTAGCACAATATAATATATCATTGTCACCTGTAGTTTGCCATACATAGTATGTTTGGTTTAAGAAATTTCAAAACTCTTTTGGACACTTAAATAGGAATTAGCCTGATAAACATTATCATTTTGTTTAGTATTTGATTTGATTAAAAAAGTTGATTTTTACCTTCAAACTTCTATTTACACAAAAATAAAAAATAATTATTTTTATTTTGAATGAACTGTGTAAATGATAAAATCAATTTTTGAATGAAATTTTTCATAAATTAAGATGATATAATATTATGTTTGATCAAAATTAATTTTAAAAATAAGTTGATACAAAATCACGTTGACCCAACACTAATATAATTGTACATATAATAATTATATTGATACAACTAATTTTATAACAAAAAAGAATTTACCTTTATTTTAATATTATATTTTTTTAGACTCAGACAAACTTAATCTGAATTCTCAAAATTTATAAAAATGACTCGAAAAATTTTACTCTGTTCTTCCCTTTTAAAATAAAAATAATAAAGGGCTTTACTGAATCAAAAACTTTGTTCTTGAGTAAGGTGAAAAAAAAAAAAAAAAGAATCAAACGACAGAGGTGCACGCAAATAAAGAAAAGACAAAAGAAAGTGGAATTTTTATTAAGTCAATTTGCGTCCATAGGAAGAAAGCTACAGTGACATTTTACCATTGGAAAAATTGTATTTCAGTCCCATTAGTTTTATTCAATTTTAATTTAGTCCTTAAAGTTTAAAATTTTATAATTAAATCTTTATAATTTACAAATATTTTTATCAAAAGTCATCAAAATCTAAATTCATCTATCATAGGAAAGGTTTTTTATTTTTCTTTTTTGCCCAATTACTATAAAAGGGTAAATTTTATATCTTGTGAAGTGTAAAATCTAACCTTAAAATTAGATAAAGATACAGAGGAAAGAGAATGTGGCAAAAATTGGTGCATAATAAGTTTTACTTGATCTTAATATAAAATGTGCATTACTAAATTAAAGCTAGCTTTTCCTTCTTCTTTTTTATATAGTTTTTGTTTTCTTTCTGGAGAAAAATGAAAATGATTAAAATTAAAAGCAGAAAATGAAAATTAAAGAGAGGAATAAAAATTGCTTAAGAGTCAATAGAAACTATTGACATTATAACTGCAACTGAAGAAAGAGAAAATAAAAACCAAACCAAAAAACCTCATAGATAACTCTATTAATTAACTTATTCAAACCACCACATATTTATATATAACAATTTTAATTTAATGTTTGTTATTATATTTTTATTTATATTTTATCATATATGTAAGTTAATTTTACTTCATTATCTATTTTTATATTTTATATTATTATAAATTATATAAATTCAAAGTGATAAAATGTATATAATTAATTTATTAATAAAATATTAACACAATTTTAATAGTAAGGACTAACTTAAAATATTTGTAAACTATAAAGATTTAATTACAAAATTTTAAAGTTAAAGACTAAACTAAAAGTGAATAAAACTCATGAGATTGAAATATAATTTTCCCAATAGTAAAACATCACTCTAGCTTTCTAATATATACACGTAAATTGACTTAATAAAATTTCTAGTTTCTTTTGCCTTTTCTGTTTTTGTGCATTTGAATTGGTGGGCAGATCTGACCAAAAAAAAAAAAGAATTGGTGGGCAGATGCAATGGACGCCTCTCTCTCTCAGCTCGCTTTTTTCTTCCTTTTTCTGCCCGAAACAAAGTTTTCCATTCAATTAGGCATTTTTTTTTTAAAGAAGGAAATGGATTAAAATTTTTCGAATTATCTCATAAATTTTGGGAATTCGAACTAAATCTCGTAAATTATAAGGCTTATCAAGTATTTTTAATACCCGTTATTCATTTTATACTTGTTTTGATATAATTTTGAATGTCATGGGGTTCAAGTGTAAATAAGTGAAATCATGTGTAAAAACTCTAAATAGCTGATCTTTCTATGCTTTAATTGCGTTGAAGTTTTGATTACCATGTTTCTAAGGTTGTTATAGTTGATTTTCAGAAAATAGTTCATTTATGATCTCACTCTTGCAGATTGGTTTGATTTAGTTAATAGACTAATATTGCATTATTTGTTTTGGTTTATTTTAAGTGTAGTGTTCTGAATAGTTTTAACGTCTTTTTAGGTTAGGTGACGACGAGCCAAGAGTTTTGAGCCAGGATGTATGAACTGTGGTGCATGATCTGCAATTTACTTCATTTTAGCGAGTTGAAAGTGAAGGCTCACTGTGGACAACCATGGATTTTAGTTGTTGCTATTAGGTGAATACTTATAGGATCGCGTTTTTTTTTTTTTTTGTTCAATTTAAAATTTGGTTTAGTTTTAGTATTATGTCATTTTCTTCGGCCCAATCCGATGAGACTCAATTCATAATTAGGTTGGATCAATTAAGTTTTTTTTTACAAAATATATTCTTCATATTTTAAAAATATTTTTTATAAATTTGAAATTAAAATTTAAAAAATGTGTCTTCCAAATTTAGTAAATGAATTATTTTATATTAATAATAAAAGCCTATATTCAATTAAAAAATAAAAAAATAGTTTTTAAAAAATAATATATATCAAAGAAAAAACTTAAAGAAATAAATTTAAAATAATAAAACAAGCCAAACTGGGTTTATATGTTGGCTCAAAATCCCGACCTGCAACTTGGGGACCAAGTTTTGTGGCCTAATTTCCTCCCCAGCTTGACAAGATCATGTTAGGTCAAAGCCCAGTAAGATGATGCAAACTTGTTTTCGAAAGCTTGGCTTTGTAGGCAATTAAGAAGTTTGTACTTATTTTCATACTTTTAGGGTTTTCCGCCACTTTTTTTTAGCTCTATTAAGGTTTCTAGTTTTTGTTAGATAAAATATTTATTGAAAATAAAAAAGATGAAAATAATGCCTTATGCATTTACCATAGTATTCTTGGGATGATATTTGTTCATATTATGTTTGTTACAAGGTATATGGCAAATCACTTTTATAATTTATTCCAAACATCATAAATATTAATAGATAATAACTTCTGTAATTTCTACTAAAAAAAATTTTAAGAAAGTTTTAAAGAAAGAGTATAGAAGACTCTTATCTCAATCTTAATAATCAAATTCTAGTATGTAATCAAATATTATTTATAATAAAATTTTTGGTACAGACATAATCATTTTTTTTAAGTTATATCTTTTATAAAGAAATATATTATATCTTCTTAAATTTAAATTTCAAATAGATACAACTCTTTTATGAAAAAGCATATATTGTTTAAAGAGTTGTATTTATATAAAAAGTCATATCTTTTTATATTTTAATTTTTGTAATAGACTAACAAATTAAATTTGAATTATTAGATTTTTTCAAAACTAATTATTTATACCATCTTTTAGAAAGACACATTTGAAGTTCAAGATCCTTGCAAAAGTTGTGGAGTTACATTGGAATGATTTTTATTGTTCTTCACCTTGTCCTTCATTTTCTTCCAATAGCTTTATTTATATTCGTATCTTGAATTTGTTACATGAATTTAGATTATAATTTGATTCCACGTACATCAATTATGACGTGTTGAATTATTGATTAGATATAGGAGTAAGTGCATGTGCTTAAAGTTTTAGATAATTGTGATCGCAATGCTTAATTAGTTGATTTATCAATTGCATTTATACGAACTAATTAGTGAGAATAATCAACTGAGGTGATTGATTTTAATTATGTAATTGACTCCCGTAAATTTACTAATTTTTTTTAACATTATACATGTTAAAACAAAATAGTAATTTATAACTATTATTTATTGCAACTAAGTAAAATTACCAAAATGAATTTGACCTACCAAATTCTACCCATTTAATTGATTATTTTAATGGGTTGGGATAAAAGTTTCAATTCATAATTTAACTAACATGTTTCACTTAACTTATGGGTTAAACACCTAGTGAGTTAGTAAATTGACTAACTTAAGAGTTTTTATTAAGTTTATTTTAAAAATGTTTAATATTTGATAGTCTCATATAGCCTTAATTATTTTTTCTTTAGATATTCAATATTTAATCCATATTGGATAGGATTAATAAATTTTTGGTATTAGAATTAGATATTTGGTTGTAAGATTGAATATTTTGATATTTTAATTATTTTTTCTATAAAAAAATGTCTTTTTTATTTTATTGGTACCTATAGGTCAAATTCATAATCTTAACCTATAAAATTGAGGTGAGTTAAACAATCAATCAATCTAATTCATCAACCCGTAAGATCTAGCATGTTTTGACAACTCAATTACTATTAAGTGTTTGATAAAATGAATCTTAAGAAAATTTACGAATGAATGTATTCATTTAAAGTTACTTACCTTTACTAATTTAGGATTCATTGATTTTATAACACTTCTATTAACTAATGCATTGATTTGAATCTTTGTTTGATTATGGAGAGATACATAACAAATAGCTAGGTTAGACACACATTTATGACTATGTAAATAAATAATTGATTTAAGTTAGGTTAACTATCACTAACTCTTACAATAACTACATATTCTTGGTCTAAAAGATAATAAACATGTTCGTGGGATAAATATTTTGACTCTCTTCCACTTTGTTAGTTAAATGATTAATATACTTGTACCTTAAAGATGAATTTGGTCACATCCCAATGTGTTACAATAACTAGAATTTTGTAATATGGAATATTTATTATAATACATATTACTCAAATATATTTAAAGTCAATATCATATAACATCAAATAACATGGTACATATACACTCATATTTTTGAATTTATTATCACAATGTAGATAAAATATTAACTAATAATAAAATAAAAAGTACACATAAAAAGAAAAAAGGCATATATATATATATATATATATATATAGCAACTAATCTCTAAACAAAGAGAATAAATAAAATAAGCAACATAGGAAAGAAAATCATTAGTAAGATGCATACGTGCTAAAATTATGGCATGAACAAATAATTGAGGCATTAAGTATAAACAAAAATGATGGCGTTACGCATGAACAAAAAATAATCCATGAAACAATAAACCAAAAATTACTGAATTATGATACCTAAAAATGAAATGAAGGCATTTCCAAAAAGATGAAGTTTTTGAGAAATGAGCAAATTTTAGACAATAAAAGGAATTAAATTGAAGAATATGAAATGGATGTGTAAAGAGTAAATAATGATGCTAAGTACTAAAATCTTTATCTAAAATTGTGCATATATATGTGATTGAGTAAAGACTAATGAGTAAAAATTGAAGGTTTAAAGTAAATGAAAAATAGAGAAAGATAACTAAACTAAAACTCAAGTAACATGAAAAAAATATAAATAAATAAATAAATAAATAAAGAGCATAGTATAAAAATACATTGAAACAAAATTTAGAATGAATAGTTAAATTTTGTTTTGTTTAAAAGTCGTCATTGATATTTTTTAAGTAATATAAAGGGCAAAATTAAAATTTTACATTGTATATAAGGGCTAGAATCTAAATTAAACATAATGTATATATATATATATATATATATATATATATGTATATGTATATATATATTTGGATGTTATATATGATCATAAAAAGTTTAGTCTAAATTTTAAAATTAATATAATTTTCTTTAAATTATGAAGTATGGGATTAAATAGATACCATGGTATATAATTTCTAATTTTGTCGATTGACATAATTTGTTTTTTTTTTCCTATTTTGTGTTAGAAAGGATTATAGCTCCCTTATCCCAAAGTTTCTTATGCATTAATTTGATGATGAACAACTACAAGACCAAATGATTTTTTTAGTAACATGGATGCAAGTAATTGAGATGGAATATTTATTAAGAAAAACAAAATCATCACCAAAAGGAATAAAATAAATATCTACAAAAATAGGTGATAAAAATAACAAAAATATAGGGAAATGAATAAGATTTAATATTTACAAAGGATAACAAAATAATTACTTTAAGGTAAAATAGAAATATAAATTAGTTTTTCAAATAAAATCATTTAATAATTGCTTGATGTGTTTTAATTTGTATAATCAAGTTAATTTCTTTTTTTACTCGTATAATTTTTTCTCTTTCCTATTTTAATTTATTCTTGAAAATAATATTTTTTTTCATTTAAAAATGTGCATGACAACTATCCAAAAAATGAGATAAACTACAATAACAAAGAAAATTAAAATAAGATTAGAAAACAAAATCAACTAGAGTTATGTGTTTATGCCTAAATTTGTGCATAACATAAAAAATAGACAAAAATAGGACATAAAACCAAACACCAAGCAGATTCATCCAAAATGCACAAATCATGAACACAATAATTAAAATGATCTTACCTCCTGCCAAAGTTACTATAATGCTCAAATATCACTTCCTAATTTTATTTTGCTTTGAGAAATTTCAATCATTATGTCCATTGTAAGGCCCCATCTGGTATTCTGAATGAAAGTGAATGAGTAAGAAAAAGGGAATGAAAGTGAGAATGTGATGAAATGAAAGAAAAATGTTTAAATTAAATATATTTAGTATGTTGGGAATGGAAAGAAAAAAGATATTTAATTGTTTGATTGATATGACGAAAATAAGAATAAAAGGGAAAATGTTGGCCTTGATAGATAAAAATATCCCTAGGTTCAATATTTTGCCAAGGACATTTGGGTAATTATTCAATATTTTCAAATGCATGTCATACATTTTTATTGTCTTTGGGATGGAAACTTCTTTCTAGGCATGGACAGGAAAGAGATTTCCAAATTTACAATACATGATGTGTACTAAACATTCCACGTTGAGATTTTGTTTCTCTTTTTCAGCCACTTTTTTCTTTTTCCCTCACAGTAAATAGGCCCCAGGGGCCCGTTTGGTATGCAATAGTGAAATTTAGAGGAAAGAAAATGAGAAAGGGAACATGAATAAGAAGTATTGAAATAGAAAGTTTTGGCCTCAAAGCCCATTTGGTATGATAGGAATGGAAATATGTAAATGTTTGAATTGTTTGATAGGTATGATGAAAAATGGGATGGAATGGGAATATACAATAGGAAAAAAACCAAAATATCCTTAACATAACCTAGGGCCACATTGGTGAATAGGCAAAAAATGAAAGAACGTTGAGGGTGGAGAGTGGGTCACCATCCTTGTTCATGTTCATTGTGACCTCTATTGTTGAGCTGCTAGTACAGGTGCACAAATCTTCGTTCGTTGACGTTTGGTGACTAGCAGTCTTCTAGTGGATTGATTGGCACTTCTTCTTTAATGTACGTTAGAGGTAGGGCACAGATTCTGGAAGATAGTGGATCGTTCTTTCCTTCCCCTGATATAGTAACCAGATTCTTTCACCCTTTCGAACAATATTCACATGTAAGTGATTTTTTTTTTCTCTTGATTCCTCTTATGAATAGGTTGGATTATTTTGTTCCTTCTTCTATAATGTATAATATTGATTTATATACCATGGAAGTAATATAAGAATTAGGGGAATTTGAAACTAGACACAATGAGTTATGATTAACAATTTGTAAACATGCTGTGATAGGATCATGATGTTATTGTCATTATGTGTATGAATGATTAGCAAATAAATATGTTGTTGGGGACTTTGTCTTTCTCTACTATTCTTCACTGACAATAATAACATTTAGCTCATTTATCAACAAATTATTATTGATATTGGTAGATGAAATTAGTCATTGTTTGATGCTCTAAAGACATGTCATATGACTTGAAATTGGGCACTAACTAGTAGCATTTAGTAGTATCATTTGTTGCTATGGTTTTTTTTTATGTTGCAAAGGCATATAGTCTTGTTATAGTTAATAATATCATTGAGTGATAACCTTGTTAATATAAGCTGACAAGAAATTTAAACTGACTAATGCAAATTCCTCTTATACATATGTGATTATTTTGTTATAATGGCTAGCACAAGTGCTACGAACAGCATTGACAATGTTGAGCCAAAGTTTAAGAATAGGAATTGTCATTATGATAAATGAGAAACAATAAAGATATCGAAGTTCGAAAAGAACCCAAACAAACTGTACATTAAGTGTGATGCTAACAAGTGCAAGTTCTTTATTTGGTTAACAACAAGTGAACCACACGAGCCACCAAGTGACAATGGTGCATGCACTAGTAGGAGAGAAGATCATACAATGACTCCAGAAGATTCTACAGTTGGCATATAAAGGGGGAGCTAGAAGGGATTAAGCTATCGTGGGCAAGACTTATAGCTCTATTTGTAACTTCCTTCGTGTTATCATTTTTATGTATTTTGAAGATGTAGTTGGGTTGTGTTTTATTATAACTTATAGGCAAAGCTTGTACATGTATGAATGAACTTATGTATAATGTAAGGTTTTTTTTTTATGTTTTGTGAATGATGTAAAGCAAATGTAGCACTCAATGTTCATTTTCCATTTGTGGGAGATGTAAAAACTTATTAATATATGAATATATGTTGGATGGTTGTTTATCATGTTAATGCCACCTTTTAAATTCATATTTGAGGAGCAAGAGTGGCTGATGTTACTAATGTCTTTAAATGATATTTGCATCTACATTTATGTAATATTAATATGGCATAGGCCATGATAAAATCAATATAATGGTGAATGACTTCTGTTAAGTATTTGATTGAGTATTTTGGTTAGAATGATTAGATAAAGTCAAAATAATGGTATAAATTTGCATATAAATAAAGAACATTATGAAATCTATGTGTAACATAGAAACTGCTCTCTTTAACTTGTCTATGCTTCATAATGTACAACATTTGCATGCTTCATAAATTAATTCAACAACCATACAATAGACATAAAATTGTTTTGTTGTTTACAATGAGTCACATACAAGGCACTGATGCATGGCACCCATGTATAACAATTCCCAATATGCACAGCCAATAACCATATTTGAATATGTAATACATCTGCCTACATCTTATATTAACATATATATAACTTTGGTCATTCCACACACAACATTGACAGCCATTTGAAACATAGACTGGAAGTAGCTATCAAAAAATATTCACATTGAAGTGTTATCACAATTAAAGTCAACTACATAGGAATTCATATCTTGCCACCTATTACATGTCATAAAAATACAACTCATGGGCACAATTAATGCTTATAAACAACCATAACATCTTATGGGCACTATTAATGCTAATCACACACACTATTATAATTTTTACATTCTTCCCAAAGTATTACCAACAACAATGGACCTCTACAATACATCAGAAAGCAATATGGATGGCTAAGAATACCATCCGACTGCAACACATAGTCCCTTTACATTGTTCTATGCATTTTCCTCACTCACAATACGGATCTACAATGCAAGAACACCATCAGATGTGAAAAACATGACATGTTTATGTACAAGAATGCATACAACCTTCACCTACACTCTCATATATCCATATTAATTACTTGTAATATGGCATAGTTCCATCATTGTGTAGTGCGAATCCTGCCTGTGCAATAGGCTGTACACAAGTTATGACAATAAAGCAATGGCTCCGTCATTATGGCATGGACAATGAAAATACATAGTGGTTCACGTTTATCATGGCATGGACAACCAAAAGACTATGGTGAGAATTAGAAAGCACTTAAAAAAAACTACTCTCACTGTATATATGTAGTTGTCTCGCCAAACTTCCTACATAAATAGAATAGTATCTACTATACTAGGTGTCAATTTTTATGACATGGCGGATCCACTCCATCTTTTCCATATCTGGTATGTTAGCAAATCACACAAGCAATTGTGGATCCTTTGAAATCATCATATGGGTAGCATATAGCTCTACTCTAATCATATCATCCACTTGCAACAATTCAATAAACAACTTTTCTGTACAATTCCTTATATCATTGTTATGAGTCAGGTGCTCAACTGCAACACACATCTTATCAGTTTCTGTTTGGATGCCTTGATTAACATTCCTGTACACTTCTTGTATGACCCTAGAAAATAACTCATCATGGTCATTGCTTGTTCGATGCCTTTTCCTTGGTGGGGGCACTAAGAGCTTAGAGAATGACATGTCAGGGTCAATCTCTTGGGGTGTTTTTGTCTCAGCTACATCTTGTAGCCCAACCTCCTAATTTCCTCTATCATGTTCACCCACAATATCACACGTAGATTGGGCATCTTTGTCTGTTGTATGGTCTTTTCCTCATAAAAAGGTAAGTTCATCAAGGTGTGGGAACAACCTATTCTAGAAAAGGGTAGCCTTCTCGTGAGTCTACAAAGTGTAGGAACACACATTAACATCCCCCCAAATATATAGTAAAACCACTACATATAATGTAAAAAATAAAATAGCAACACATGTTGATATAGAATGTCTACCTTAAGGTACTCATCCCATACATGTTTCTCAGCATTCACACACTTCTTTTTAATGTTTCAACTAAATCTACTAGTATCTTTTCCAATGATCATGTCAAATATGGCCTGCCAACTACCTTTTACAGTCTTTAACCTTGACTGAATATGTGGAACATGTTTTAGCCCACATCCAGGGCAATTTTGCTCCATCAACATCTCAAGTTGTTAGATATACCTAGGTTTAAAGACATCATCCTGAATTTTCCATCCTTTCGGAGCATCAACATGCACTCAACCAATAGAGCATCTTTATAGGAAGTCCACACATACTTGTTACTCTGAGTGCTTGATTTTATTTCCTGCACTATGTTACCAAACGAGAGTTTACATGTGCATGGGTAATTAGAGAACACACACACACAGACACATGTATATATAAACCAGAACTTATATAGGAAGCAATATCTTGTAAAAAACACATTAAAAATAAGAATGACATAACAAAAACCATACAACATGTCCAACCATCAATATCTTATAACAATCTCATACATGAGAATTAGTAACAGTGACATAAAGTAACAACTAATGAAAGTACAACACATGAGCAAAATCAAGCCCTAACATAATTAGCCTTGTAATCATTGTACATTTCACTTGCTAATCTTTCACACCAAGTGCTTCAAGCATCTGTTGGCTCAATTGTTAGTAAGGGATTGTCTTCGACAGTGCCTGTGATGGGGTTAACAACATCAATCTCATCCTCTAATGGGTTTAGAGCATAGTCTTTTTTGTATAAGGTTATGCGACATGCAGCATGAAATGATCACACGGTTGTAGGTTTTAACTGGATAGAAGGATGGACTCCTCAAAATAGTCAAACAAAGCTTAAGCAGTCTGAAATACCTCTTCATTATATTATGGGCAGAGGAATGCCTCATATTAAAACATGTTTAGGGGTTACATGGTTGACTTCCATGTGTCTACTCTTGTAGATGGTACCTTTGTCTTATAAAGGATGCCAAAAAGCCTTCGGAATTAGTATACCCTATATTAACCTAATAGTATTGACCTAGTATGAAAAATACATATGTTAGTGTTGTGCAATTGTTTAAACCACATATGCAAGTGTTCTCACCATGTGGCATTCTTAAACCATGCTTCCTCCTTAAAGCATCACACATGACCTGTGCATTAGCTGCTAACCCCTCTCACCTAGGCAAAACATAAATAAATTGTCCATATGGGGAGCAAACACCAAGGACATTGGTGGTGACTTCTCTCTTTCTTTTGCGATACCGAGGTTTATCATGTAATGGTACTTTAATCTTTATGTGTGTTCCATCTAGGGCACCAAGACATTGCTATGAAAAATATGTAGGGTTAACATATATGATACAAGTTCATGGTTTGTACTTATGTTAATATTATTGGGATGTTTACCTTGAACCATTTCCACTTATCATCCACTAAATCTATTAGGATTGGTTCGAGTTCTTTGAATAATTCAACTTCTAATCACATTATAGCATGTAATACAACATAGACATATCTACTAACTGTTTCCCTTGATCTCCCAAATTGGGATTGAATTACCCTATTCTTAACATGATAAACAAATATGTGTATAAATATTGTAACTTGCTTATCTACTAGCATATTTTTTGTGGGTTTAAGACCTCATATTTCACCAAACATACTACATAAGTGGTCAAATGTGGACCTATACATCCTGAGTAGGTTATAATACGTGGTGTCACTATCATAAACTAGACTTCTAAAGTGAGCCTGTTTCGCATAAAAGTTAACAGTGTATGACTTAGGGAACAATAAATGCCTACAAAGAGCCACTCCAACACAAATGGCAATGGTAGCTTTATGAACTTGATTCACAAGATTTAGCTGCCTAATCAACAAGCCAATGATAATTTCTCTCTTCACTTCATCCATAATTGTACCACGCAACATTGAACATGAAATAACCAACTTGACAGTAATACAAACTTGGACAACAAAATGTAAAGATTTTTCCCCAATACAGCTAGAAAATGAACATTGTTTTGTTAACAAATAACTAGTGCTACGACATATGACAATAGAATACTAACCCATCTCTACAAAATTACAATTTATCTCACTTCTTAATGACAATGTAAGCATCAACATGAAAGAATATGTATAAAGCATAAGGAAATATTGACAACAACACATGGACAGCAAAATGTCAAATTTTATCCCCACAGTAGCTGTGATATAAATATTAATTCGCTGATAAATAACTAGGGCTACAACATAAACAATAGAATAATAAACCATCATTACATAAAAATGATTTATTTCATAATATGTATAAAACACCAAGGAAACATTGACCACAATACATTGGCAGCCAAATACAAATTTTTTCCTCACTATATTCTTTGCTGACAAATAACTAGTGTTACAACACATACATAGATAGCTAAATATTAATCACTGCAATTGTTAAATATGTTTATTCCTTCTTTATTTTGTGCTACTCAAAGATCTAAGAGTTGAAAAATCATTAACATTAAATAAAAACAACTAAAGAGAGTCTCGAATGATCTCCACTAACCTATTCCTATGGTTTACATAAATAACATATTTATTTCTTTTGTTGAAGTATCATTACCCCTACCCATCGAAGTAAATAACCTAGATCTGCTAGCTTATTAAACACATAATGTCCATCGAACCCACTTAAATAAGACCATACCAGAAGGCAGCAAAAACATGTGTAGGCGGCAAAGCTCAAATCAGAATGCAAAAAAAACATATGTTGCCATGCTTTGAACTAAAAAATCAATGGAAGAGGAAGAAATTTCTATTATTTCTTAGCAAAAAGCTAAAAAAAGTCATACCTTAAATTCCAGTGACTTTTCTTGGCTGAAAATTTTTCATCGGTGGTCGCTTTTCTTCTCTCGTCGACATCGATGTTGAACTGAAATGAAGTTCCCTACACTCTTCTCTACTCAAGTTGTCTAATGCCTTTGCTCCTTCTGATCTTTTTAGCTGGTAAAGCTACCAACGCTTGATGGCATTAAATGCATAAGGGAAAAAAATGTCTTTTGCAATCCCATTCCCAAGAATCAAGTCTCTTTCCTTCCTCTTCTGATGGAAAGCACTCTACCATATGTGCCAGGAAAGTACACTCCCAATGAGACAAAAATGCTGCACACTAAACATTGAAACCCGACACTCCCTCAACCTTTCCCATTGTACGATATATCAAACAAACCGTAATTGTTGATCCTTCCTTTCTCTCCTTTCTTTTTTGTGTAGTTTTCCTTCTTTTTCTTTAAAAACTAAAGATTTATTGGCTCTCATTTTCATAAAAGAAAAACTAGGGCTTTTAGAATTTCAAATCCTCTTTTAATTTTTTTTCCTATCTTTCTTTTTATAGAAATTTTTTATTTTCACCACTTCTTATTTTTCAAAAACAAATAAGAGGGATATTTAGTGTTTTCTTTATATATATATATTTATTTATTTATAATTAATTCATCAAAATTAAAATTAATCCAAAGAAAATGCTTCAAATGACTAGGTTTGACACAAAATTAAATATTGTTGTCCAAAAAAGCAATGGACACAACTCTACAAAATTAAAATAAATCAACTCAAAAATTGAATTCAACTTAACTCCAACTTAACGAAATACCAAGGACATATATACAAGGTAATCTGATTAGTGAGCTATTAACAACTATTCAATTAAACAGTATTGAATCCAAATAAAGTAATTACATAAGCCAATATTAAGAATGAGCTCCCAGCAAATTTTGATTAATCAAGGAATAAACTAAGATACAGTTTCAACATTCCAAATATTACAGATTTCTTGAAGCTCTGCTAAGTACGTTTCTGATTTCAATGCATAGGAGTTGAGTACATTAGGATTTAGGACTCAGATTATTAAAATATATTTGTCTTGATTCCATTATTTAATTTTATGTGCTTAAAATAATTTTACGAAATTATTTTTTAGAGCAGATTTCAAAAATAAAAAACTAAAAAACTTGTTTGAATTTTATAAAAAGCACACTCAACAATTAAAAAAATATTTCAAAAATAAGCTCTAAAAACATTAAACCTCTGTTTGGTACTGGAAATTTGAATTTAAAATATAGAATTATAATTTCAATTTCAATTATATTAAAATTGAAATTAATTTAAAATTTTAAAATTTATATTTGAGTCGTGAAAAGAATTAAAACATAAAATATTAATCAAACCAGGCTAGGTATTGGGTTGACTTAAAACTCAACTTTATATATTTTTAAATATTAATTTTATTTTATTTAAAATAACATATTTTTAAAAAATTTTAAAAAAATAATTATTTTTAAATTTTAATTATTTTTTATTTTAAATCATAATTTTCTATTTCATTTTTCATTTTAAATCTTAATTTTTCCTATTTTTCTTAAAAAGTTGTTTTCTTAATATAATGTTATTTTTTAATAAAAAGGATGTGAACCAACTTGACCAGTTACTAGCTGGGTTAGACCCCAAATTTTGTTCAATTCTAACCTACAACCCTTCCTAAATTATTCTTTTACAAAATTATAATTTTGTCATTAACAAAAATTTGAGAGACAAAGTAAAAATTTAAAAATTGTTATGATTTTTTATTCTTAAAAACACTTTTCTATTTTTAAAAATTGTAAAATAACTTATATAAAATACATTACCAAACAAGTGTTTTTGTTCTTCTATTTTAAAAATCTAGAAGTTGTTTTTGAAAACAACAATCAAACAAGTTATAAATACCTTCGGAACTTTTGTTTCTGTTGCACGAACTGTCAATTTTATTCAAGCAATACTCTTGTGTAATTTTTGTAGTTTTTTTGTCTTTTTAAAAATTCAATATAGGTGCAAATTCTGATTCTTTGATCTGGCTTTCCCCTTTTATCTGGGTATGAAATTCATGTTATTTCCTAAATTTGATTATTATTTTATGGTCAATTAGGAATTTAATTATTGACTATTTTATGGTTCTTACAGATTCCTCTCCCGGTATGGTAAAGAATGGAGGGTTTGTTTAGCAATTTGCTTAGCCCTCTAGCTTGTGTAGTGTATGGGAAGTGGAATGATAGATACCCATAGTTAAAAAGATCTTCCAGTTTTGTTATGTTCATTTTAAATTATTAGATAGAAATCCAATCATTCAAATTTATAAATAACAAATATAACCGTTTAACTTTCCAAAATAAATATTATAAAATTTAAAATATCTTCTATATTAGGTGACCTGATTTGAATAAATATATAAGATACAGATCAAAATTTAAATTTTTACATTTGAGGAGATTTCGGCCATTGAATTTTATTTAATAGTTTTGATTTTAATAGATATTAAATATTTTTAACCATTTTTTATATTTGAATAATTAAATTTTTATCTAATAATTTAAATTTTATTAAATTAATGTATTTCTTTTACGAGTAACTAATTCGAAAAGCGAAAATAGGTTCTATATGTTTGTTTTTATTTTAAAATTAGTACTTCATTTTTAAAAATATTATTATGACATTTATACCATTCGTTGATTATATCTAAAATTAAATACAACGTAATAACAAGAGTAAATCAAAAGAAGTAACATAAAGTTCATATATTTACGGGTAGTTATACGTAGAAAAGTTATCTTGATAAATAGTATTGAAACAATACTAATTATTCTCAAAAAAAAAAATTTCATATTGGAAAATTAAATTAATTCAAAATTATTTTTATCTAATTCCAATTTAAACACACGCTTAAACTTATTGACATCATCTATTCATGAAAATAATTCAAAAATTTTAGTACTCATCTATAAATTTAAGAAATTAACAAACATTAAAAAATTTAATCACAATTTTTAATGACATATCTTATACTAAAATCTAATCAATATAATATGTTATATATCTATCAAACTAATAACCCTGCAGTTTTAAGTAATTTTATATTTTAAAATAAAGAATACAACAATATATCACGTACCTGTGTTATATATAAAGTATAAGAACTAGGGCACGGCTTGCAAAACTTGTTTTAAAGAAGATATTTTATCTTTTTAAGTAGAAAAAAATACACTTTTAGCCTTTAAAATTTTACTTAATTTTTAATTTAGTTTCTGTCATTATATTTAATCAATATTTTGTCACAAATATATATATATATATATATATAAATTAATTTTATTTTATTATCTATTTTTTAATTAACATAAACCATACATATTTGAAAGATTAAGATAGTATATAGTTAGATTTTTTTTTTGGCCAATGATAATATATAGTTAGTTTATTCAACAGAATTTTAATGGACTAAATTAAAACATTTGTAAAGAGTAAAGACTTAATTATAAATTCTCAAATTCTAAAGACCAAATTAAAAATTAAATAAAGCTATAGAAATTGAAAGTATAATTTTTTTTAATTATTATTGGAAGAAACTTATATATAGTTTTTTATATTTTTGTGTTATTTTTTAATTAAAATATAACAAGCATTTGATTTTTCAAATACATCAAGAGAAATATCTACAAAAAACTTTGTATTCTTTAAATTAAATTATAGTAGAATTTTTTGTGTAACTATAATAGTGATTACACAGTTAGTACATTACATGTTAAGAATAAAATATATAACAGTAACATGTCAAAATAAGAAAAATGTATATCAATTTATAATAATTTGTTGTATTTATCATTTAACCTCGATATTTTTTTTTCATAAATTTTATTAATGTAACTAAAGTTTAGTTTGAATTTTTCAATTATTCCTTCTACTTTCTTATAACTCAATAAATATAAAGAAATTTAATTTATAAATTAGAAATAAGGATATAATTAGAGATTAGAAAAATTATTAGAAAATATAAATAAACAAATTTATAAACTACTACTTTTGTGGGAATCATTGGAAAATAAAAAGTAAATCAAATAAATTAAAAATTTTAAAAAGAATTTTAGATTTATAAATAAAATTTAAAAATATTAAAATTAAACTATAAATACAATAAATTCATGTATATTAACATGTGATTAATATATTTTAACATATTAATATTTTATATCTTTTTTAGGTATATTATATAATAATTGTATCAATATAATTATTTTTATAATTATACAAAAAATAACAAAAATATAAAAAAAATTATATCTAAATCTCGTGTAAAATTGGTGAGTGAATAGAGAATGGCGGTAATTGCAGCCTGAAATCACTTTTTCTATTTGAGACAACGACTATAGCAGTCAGAAAAGAGCTTGAAAAAGCGAAGAGTCTCCCACAAATTCGGGTAGCTACTTCCCAAATGGCTAAATGGCTTCCACAAAAGGCTATTCACGCACTGTGTTTTCGAATGGCATTAATTGCCTCTCCGCCCAATTAAAAATGACCACGTCTCATGAACCTGTCAATGTACCCGTTTTCCATAAACGTGTAACCGGAGGTGCGCATGCGTCTAGCCAAGCAGATTTTTGCATGATCTCGAATTGAGTTTGATTTTAGATTAGATATTTTTTAAGACTCAGAGAAAGTAATTGGATTAAGCTGGATTATATACGATTTATCGGGTTAATTAATTAGTTTTTTATATTTTATTTTATTAAAAAAATTTTTATTAATCATACAAAATTTTTAAAAAATTAGATTTGAAATGAATAAAACTCAAATGAAAAATAAAATTAAGATTAAAAATGAAAATGATTAAAATTTAAAAAGAATTAATTTTATAAAAATTTTTATAAATAAAATAAAAAATTAGAAAAAATTTAAAAAATAAAACCCAAGCCAAGTTAGGCTAAATCTTGTATGAAATAGAGACAATTATATAAGAGATAAGTTTTTCACCAAAAAGAAAATTTTAGTGATATTTTTTTGTGTAATTATAAAATTAAGTACATCAATATAATTATTATATAGTATACTAAAATAAAGATATATGACAGTGATGTATCAAAACATATTAATTGTATGTTAACTTAAAATATTTTTTATATTTATATTTTGATTCTAATAATTATTAAAAATTTGTTAGTTTATCCCTTTTACTTTTATTTTCAACAACCTTACAAAACATCAGTATAAATTGAAAATAAAAATAAAATTAAAAAGTTGGAGAGTTATTAGAAAAATAATGAAAATATAAGTGTGAGTTAATAAGTTTATAAATTAATATTTTTGTGTGAGTTATTGGAAAATAAAAAGTAAAAAGAGTAAATTGAGAAATTCAAGAAAAAAAAGGATTCATATGTAAAATCAAAAAATAATAGAATCAAAATATCAATTTAATAAGTTATTTTAAATTGTTATACGGTTAGTATAATATGACACATTATTATCACGCATTTTCCTCTTAATATATCAAATAGTAATTATACTTGTGTAATTACTTTCATAATTGCATCTAATAATTTATTGAATATTTTATATAAAGGAAATTCATTTCACAAACTAACAAATTTTTTAAAATAAATTGCACGACTTAGCATGGTTTATAGACAAAATGAATCACCTCTAATTAATAGAGATTCTCCAATAACTGAAAGTTAATTAAAAATTATTTTTTAATTTAATATTAATACAATATTATTTTTTTATTGTGGTCTATAGTATTTGTTGTTTTAGTGCATTGCAATGAAATTTTGAGTTTTTTAGTTTAAGACTTATCATTAAATTATTTTTTTTTGTCATTTACTTATTTTATTTTTCAAAATAATTTTCCATTAATAGAAATTTGTCACATTTGGTTATTCTATGCAAATTAATAAAATTTAATTCAAATAATGATATATAATGATGATATAAAAAAATGAGGGATTAAAAGTGACAATTTTTAATTAATAGAAAATTAAGACTATGTTTGGATGGAAGATTCAAGAGAAAATGACAAAAAATGAAATAGTCAAAATGAAGTGGAATTATGTTTAGATTTTTTTTTTCCCCATAGATGAAATGGGATAACAATGACAGAACACCAATACTTCTCATTACCATTCAAAACACCAATTTTGTTATTCCTCCAAATTAAGGGTCAATAATGAAATAAAGTAGTTTAAAAAATTAAATTATTAATATACTCTTATTTATTAATTATAAATACAATTATGACCAAATGAGAAAGTTTATTAAGTTTCATTTGAGAGTTTAAGAAAATATAAAATATCATGGTTATTAATAGATGGAATGTAGTGGAATGACTTTAATAGATATATTGTTTATAAGTTTTAATAAGAAAAGAAAGAAATACCTATCAATCTTGTTTATAAGTTATAATAAAATGAATATAATAGGATGACTCATTAATTATTTTTCCAATATTACTCATTATAACATAAACACATGGCTAATATTTTTGTCATTATTTAATACATAATGTTACTTAATTCTCCTATCCATATATTTTTAATTTTATTTACTAATTATCATATTCATATTTTCTGTCTAATATATTTATTATAAAATATTTATGCTTCTTCAAAAAAATTTAAAAGACTAATTTAAAATGCTAAAAAGAAAAATTGTTGACAAATTTTTTTTTTTAGAAAAAAGATGAAATTAAAATACATTGTAGATTCTTTCATTCCTTCTTTTTAATTTTGAAATTTTAAGTAGAAAAAAAAAAAGAAGGTCATGACTATAATGATATAAATTAGATAAAATTGTAACAATTGAAATTATATATATTAGTAATAAGATAAGGGTATATAAGTTATTTAATTTATTAGACCACTTCATTCAATCATTGACCCTCCAATTTAGAGGAATACCAAAATTAAAATTTTAGATGACAAGGAAGAGTTTTGATGTTCCTCCATTATCATTCTATTCCACCTTAAAAAATATCTAAACATAAGTCTAACCCATTTTAATTATTTCATTCCTTATCTCAGTCATTCATCCAAATATAGCCTTATGTTCATTATCATGATTGTGCTTCTTCTGTAATTAAATAGTAATAACGTCATAGTCTTTTCTCATAGTGCATATATCATAGATATTTTTACTGTGTGTAACATGAAATTATTTTCACAATTAGGATGTAATGTTAGTCATTTCCCTAGCTAGTCACTTTCATAGTTTTTATCTATTTTTTTGTGTGTGTGCATATTTTCAATATTAAAGGTTAAGTTCTTACAGTGTTTTGGTTAACTTTCATTTAATTGCCAACCTAGCCAAAAATATAGTAAATATATAATTTTTTGTGAAAATTTTATTAATAAAATTTTATAAAATTCTTTCAAATTCCATGAAATTTATTTTTATCAATTCATTACCTTAAAAGAAAAACAAACAAAAAATCTCTCACTTTTTTATAATCATAATGTTATATCATGAATTTAACAATGAAAATATTATGAGTAATATGTTTTATTTATAAGGACAATATTGGCAAAAACAATTTATGAGTAATTATATTCTATTAATTTTATTGTAAGTTTCAAACAAAGGTTAAAGGAGTCCCAACTCTCAAACAATACACTAACCCCAAAATTCTAGTATACTCAATTCTATTTTATGTCATTTAATTAATAATCACTTCATTATTTCTATAACAAACTCTCAAACATAGTCAGAAAGTAACATTTTTTCCATCAATGAGGAAGCACTTTTAGAAATAAAATAAGTAAGGAATCAAGATGAAATTTTAGTAATAAGTTAGGGATAATATAATAATATTTTCAAAATTTTTAATATAAAGTAAGCTTTTTTCATAAATTAGAATGTTGTTGGAAAAACATTGCATATTGATAATATGATTATAGTTGTTTTGGACACCTAAATTTTATTTCGGATGAAATAAAATGTAATTTTAAAACAAGGTAAATTAATTTAGTTGACATAGTTATGGATGGTTTCGGTTTCATGTTATCTTTCATCATACACGGGTCTCAATTTGAATCTGCCTTGGTATTTGACATTTTTTTTTAAATATCTGCTTTTATTTAATTTCTATTCAAATGTTGATAAATAAATGGTTCATTACTTTCTCTTTTTAGACATATGTCAAAATTACACAAGCCTCCCCTTTCTTTTGGAAATATAAACTCCTCCCCTGTAACTAAAAGATTTCAAATGAGTAAAATACTATATTGGTTTCTTATTTATTATTTAATTTATAATTTAATTATTTACTCATTGTTTGATTCTTAAATTAGTCATTTACTTATTTTTATTATAAATTTAGTTCGTATCTTATTAATTCATTCTCAATGTCTCTACTAATACTAAAGTTAGTATATTTAGTCCTTTAAATTTAACTAATTAAAAAGAATTAAATTGAAAATTAATTAATAAATAAAAAAACTAAGTTTACATTCTTAATAAATCCTATTTTTTCCTTTAACATTTTAATAAATGTGCCTAGAAACTAGAAGCAGAGCTTATAAAATTAATATTACAAGGTTATTTCCCACATCAAGAAAATACTTCAAGTTGTGAGTCATCAAAGTTTTCATTAATTTTAGCGTTTCAACTTATATAATTGGTATAATTCGTGAATACACTTCTTCTGAAACACAGTTATGCATTAGTAATTAGGGTTGAATAATGAATCAATACATTCGGTTGTTAAAATAATTAATTAATTTGTCAATTAATGTTGATTAATTATTAAGTGAATTAATAAATTATACTTTAAATAATATTAAATAATTAATTATTAGTATTTGACATAATTTAAATATATTAACTTATGTGATTGATTGAATAATTTATTATAAGTTGAATTATTTACTTTTTTGGTAGATGTATTAGTAATACAACAGATTTGATGTCCAACTTGATCCGATTATTTTGGACAGAATTAGTTAGGTTGAAACGGATTGAATAGTTGATGTAATTGTCTAAGATACTTTCTTTGAAATACATAATTCTACTTGCATTTTCATGCAATGACAGATCAATTATGAATAAGCATTTCAAAAGCTTCGTAAACCTATTTTCATCGTTCTCCTTCTCTTGGGATAGTTCAATCGGAGCCATTTCTATGTTCCAAATTTTTATTTTCAGTTCATTGACCATAAAGAAACATTGGAGCCTAATACCATGCTTAGCCATCCGAAGTGTAAAAATAGCCCCCATTTACATATCCTGAACCTAAAGCTTCCCTCAAGTAGCATCATCATCTTCAGAAGTGTCATTCATTATAATTCATGGTTGTTAGCCATCTTCCTTAACTATAAAGGTTGAGCTATTAAAAAAACAAACTAGTGACAAGCGAGTCTAGATTTCCTCGTGTTTTGGTGTGAAGATAAGAATTATATTATTATTAGTTCTAAAATGAAAATATAATTATCTAGATTTATAGACAATAAATCTAAAGTAAATTTTTTTATATAATCATGATTTTAAGTGTATAAGTGTACTTAGTTATAATGTATGAATATAATTATAATATTACTATTTATTATATTGATATTATTATAATTATGTCTCTAAATTATAATTAAGTTTATTAATGCACTCAAAATTGTGAATGCACAAAATATAATATATAAATCTAATCATATGTCATATATATATATATATATATATTAATTAATATCAAAATTAGACCATTAAATTTTTATCTATATTATCTAAACATAACACTCATATTTTGGTGGAAATATGAAAAAATTCATTCTAATGATAGATTCATTACTTGATTTACACTGGGCAGAGTGAAGTCTCCGACAACAAGACTTCTGAAGAACGAACATTTTAATGATTTATAATTTCTTTTTGACATGGAAAACTATAGAGCACCCTAATAGATTAAAAAGATATAACAAATATGTAAGAGAGGTAAAAAGGAAAATACTTTTACTTCACATATCGACGGTTGAGATTGATATAAAAACATTATTATACATTTACGACGATTTTTGTATTAGTATCAATTGCTAATTTGTAATATAAGGGTAGTTATATTTTCTAAAATTCTTATTTTAATGTTATTTTATTTCATATTGAAATTATAAATTTAATTATTCTACCTTTTTATAAAATTCATAGTAATGTTTATATTTATTATAATATATATTCACTACAAATGTTAAGCTTTGAAAAAATTATTATATGCAAATCACTTAAATTTAAAATTTATTTTGTGAATATATTTGTTGTTTTCAATATTTTTTATCGAATAATTTTTCAATGTTTAAAATTTTCTAAATGACCATTTTTTATTGGTTAAATATAAATTTAATACTTATTGTGGACAAAACAAATAAAATGGAAGCTCATCTTTTTTGGCAATGGAAAGCGACGTACATCTTTAGATTTTAGGTATATATTTCCAAACTCGTGGGAAGTCCACGTAATTTAGACCCTTTTTAAGGGAGGAGAAAATAATGTACCAACTTAAATTTATTTTTAATTTTTTATGTGTCTATTATTTATCATTTTTGATTAACTTATACATTAAGACTATACCTAATGATCGCAGAACTTTGAAAAATTAAACTTGAATTTAGATTAAACAAACCTGATCACATATTTTAATTGAATTTTTTAATTCAAGTTTTTATTTATATTTTTCGCTTTCATATTTATTAGGCTAATCAGACATTTTAAAATTATAATTAAATTAATTTATTATATAAAATTTGAAATAAATAACATATTTAATTACTATTATTATATATGAAATTATATATAAAAAAATTGTAAAACAAATGAGTCGCCATATTAATATAAATTCTTTAAATAAAATGTATTAATTTTTTTGTATAAAAATATTATAATATACTAAGTTTTTATTATGTTTGGTATATATATTATATTATATAATTTTATACAATCGACGTCAATCAATTTCATTTAATGCGATATTCTTTTCTTCAGGGTTTAGGATTATATCATATGTTTGTGTTGATTTGAGCTCTTATGTCTCTACTATATTCTTGGGATGTACTGCTCTTATGTTGATGAATGAAGATATTTTTTCAGGCAAAAATATTGTAATATTAATAAAGTTTTTTTTTCCTTAACTAAACTTATTTTTATAAAAATTATTTAAAAAATCATAATCTGATTTCACATAATCATTCTACTATCTTTTAGCTTCAATAATATTAAATTTTATTAAACCTTATATTATCTAATTTTATTCTATATAATGTACCAAACGAGTCTCAGTGAGACTAAATTTCTTTTTGAACCATCTGAAATGTACACTTTCCACTTCAATATGGTATATTTAGAAAAATAAATTATTTGATTAACTTCAAAATTTGAACAAAAACACTTGGAATAAGTATCGCCAATTAGTAAGTGACCACAAAAAAACTATCACCAATTAGTTATTTCAAATCACATATCAAATGCTAATTGTAATTAGATATCAATAAGTATATGAACTCCTAAATTATTGATTTCTCAAACTTTTTTCCATAACACCAGTAAAACTTTTAAAAAATTTCTATTTTTGAGGAATGATTGAATCCAAGAAGAATCAAAACCTTTACTCGAAATTTCAAGTTAAATATTATTTTTATCTCATATTTATTAGTTAATTTTTAATATAGTCTTCTAATAATTTTTATTTACAATTTAGTCATTTATTTATAAATCTAATTGTAAATTTGATTTCTCTTTTAGTTTTTACTCTCAATTTGATCATAATATAAAATTTAATACATTTAATCCCTTAATTTTAATTTAATAAAATAAATTAAATTGAGAATGAATACCAATAAATAAAATATCAAATTAAAAATAAATTAATAAGTGAATAATCAAATTGAGAATGAAAATCAACAAAAAAAAAATTAAATTGAAAACCAAGTAATAAGTAAAATAATCAAAATAAGAACAGAAAAGTGAATCAAATTAACAATTAACTAAGAAATCAAGAAGCAAAATAATATTATTTTTTTTTTAAATTCACTATCCCTTTACACAATCATTCCTTTACGCAATCGTTCCCAATAGTCCTAAAGCGATTTCTCTAGAATAAGAAACACTGTCCTTGTTAAGATATAGATAACAAAATATGGAACTAACTCATTTGACCAACAAAGGTCCACCTCTTTTCCCTCTCCCAAATCTAAAATTTGGGGTTCCAAAAAATATTTAATTAATATTATACACAGCTTCATACTTTTATGCTTAGGTCACGCTCCTTCCTCACTCAAATCAGGGAGTTTTCCCAAACAACAACACCAAATCGCTCGCCCTTCTGATCTGATGTACTTGATGTAGCCCTTTCTTGCCACCTATAAAACCAGGAGGGAAGTCGCGAAATGTAAACACCACAATACCCCCAAAAGTCGTACCCATGCATACACTCACTCTCTCTCTCTTCCTCTAACTCTGCTTCAAATTCAAGCTGTCTTTTTTCTCTCTCTATATAAAGTATAAACCCTCTCTCCCTCGCTTTTCTCTTCAACCCAAATCTCTCTAGAATCTCTCTCGCTCTATCTCCCCCCTTCTCTTTCTAGAACCTTGCCCACTTCTAGGGTTTTGGATTGTTGGTTGTGGTGGTGGTGGCCGCACAGGATTCTAGGGTTTATCACCGTCCGTTGTGTTGATTTTTCACTATGGCCGCCGAGAAGCTCAGAGATTTGAGCCAGCCGATTGATGTGCCCTTGCTCGATGCCACTGTCGCTGCCTTCTATGGCACCGGATCTAAGGAAGAGGTCAGGGCATGGTCACCAGTCTGCTTTTTTGAAAACTCCTATTTGGCTTATTGGGCAGGGCGGGAAAATGGTGGGGTGTTGGGGGTGAATTGGGACGCTGGTTGAGTGTATTCAGTTCCAGTGAGTGTATACTGGGACGTTCAGCGATGGTTTAGAGCCTTATAGTCGGTCATTACTGTTTGGTATTTGATAATGAGTGGGGGAAGTGAAAGTACGCGAAACTTGCAGTTTTAGGGTTTAATTCTAGTGAGGTTTTGCTTTTATGCTTTTTTCATATGACGGGCTGTTACGCTTTGGGACGTCTTGTGTTTATGCCTTCAAGAATATAGCATCTCTTCCCTGATTTACCATGAGGCTCTATGTTGTTTACTGAAAAAAATTGGTAAACAAAGTTGGGGTTTGTCCTTACCGTCCGATTTTTTTTAAAGTGGTAAAGCATGAGTAGAATCCTCGTAAACTTTTATACACAAAATTGAATCGAATAAACAGTTAAATTATGTAGTTATTATAGCATATTCAAATTGAGATGTAGTGTGCCTGGCATTTTACAACTTCTGAAACATATTTTGAAGTCGTTGAATAAGCTCTACTGAGTAAGAACTTTGAAAAATCTCAAATGTCAAATTTGGTGTTCTGTTTTATAAATGTTATATCACATTGAATTTGCTTCTCTCTACCTCATTAAAATGAATGTTCTTTTTTTTTTTTCTTCTTAATATGGCTTGTATCATTGTTATGAGTATGGGTGCATGGCAAGGAGCAAGTGGATATTTCTGATATTGTTCCTATTTACATTTTTTTTCCTTTTAATAAGGGCCAGCAATTTTTATAACAATTCCTTGTCATGCATTGCAGAGAAATGCTGCGGACCAGATTTTGCGTGACTTGCAAAATAATCCAGACATGTGGCTTCAAGTGATGCATATTTTACAAAACACTCAAAATTTGAATACTAAGTTTTTTGCCTTGCAGGTCAGTATTTTTTTTGGTTATCTATACAGTTGTTTATGTTATGTGGTGGTAAATGCCTTGCGCCAATTCCTTCACTTGTATGGCGCATAAAGATAAGGCAATGTTGCTTCCCTTCCCCTTCACATCACCCCAAAAAAAAAAAAAAAAGCATAAAATCAATAATTTAATTGGATTTACGCTCATGGCCTCTTGTCTCCGTGCTGAGTCCACATATTATTTCTGCAATTGAAAGTTTTGAGGGATCACATTCTGCAATTAAATGTTGAGGTTTAACATAGCATGAAAAATTTAATGGCATGCCCAAATGAGTATTTTTGTGTACCAATATCTCTACAATTAATCAATAGAGGAACACGATCTATTTTCTCAGCTTATTGGGCACTATGGCAATCCTGTAAAAGCGTTTAATTATATTGTCATAAATTTTTGGTTGTTTGTTCTTGGTAGTAGTACTTTTTCCTTATGAAATGAGCCGTATGAAAATATGAGCTTGTGCTCATTTTCCTAGGTTGTCTCTTGTTTTGACTCTTGATGATTATCTAGCAGTATGTTCAGGTTCTTTGTGATTGACATGCTCTTCAGTCTTAACTCTTTGTTCTGGGCTAATACCCTTCGATTATACTTGAGTTTATTCTTTCATTGTCAATTTATTGTTTATTATTGTGCAACAGTATTAGGCATCTTGTAAGGCTGGTAATAGCAAGTGATTACAAATTTCAAGAGATGTTTCAAGAGCGATATATATATATATATATATATATGTATGTATGTATGTTTATGACTTGTAATCTATGTTGAATGGGTGCTGCTATGTGAATCATGAAAACAGTTCGTATATATTTCTTTGTGAGCAGCATGATGAACTGTCATGGCCTGCTTGGATTTTGACATGGACATGGGATGCAACACTGGCATGGACACAACCACACAACAAAATTTGAAGTGTCAGCATATAATTTAAAGTGTTGCGAAGTGTCATGATGTGTCTAATACAAATGTTTGATATATGTTGGACATGGACACGACTTGAAATTTGGAAGTCTACGTGCTTTTTTGGTCATGGTAAACAAGTGGCATTATGGTAGTGTGCAATTTATGTAGAGCCAATGCTAAAAGTAATCTCAGTTGATGTTGAAAAATTTGAGAAGCTGACAATTGGTGGGTTCAATCATAAACTACCTCCTACCCAGATATATTTGGCTTGTGGCATAGTTCAAGATTAAAATTTATGTGATAGGTTGATCATATAAGTAATATGTTTAAGAAATCTTACTTTAGTGGGCTTTCAACTAGGTGTGTCAGGTGTAACTATGTGAGGTGAGTGAATGTGCACGCAGATAGAGATGAAATGTTTGAGGGCTTGCACGTTGGCTTGTATATAATATTAACTTAAGCCCGTTATTAATGGTTGGGCTAATGCCCAATTGTATGTGCAAAATCTGGGCTTGGCCCATGCCTAATGCTGTATAAAGACATTTTGTTATTTGGGAAAAAGAATTGGATTGAATTTGATAATATGTACGAATAAGGAGAATTTTGGTCTAAAAATGAGGCCCGAAGTTCATTTTATGGTGAAGTTAGTTCCATTATTATGAATGAGGTTCTGTGGTCCAAGTAGTTATAATTTTTTCAATCAATTTTTTAAAAATTGAAATTAGGGTGTGAAAATTGAAATGGAAGACTATAAAGAAAATGGAGAAAGGAAGACAATGCACAATGTGAAGGTTGGAGATTGGATAGATTGATGGGTTAGGCTGTCCGGCCTATCTTGGCTCAGTCCTGATTTTGCCTTAAAATTTTGTGAATTTACTGTCGTGGGCACAAGTCCATTGACCTAAAACCTAGGTCTAGGCCTACGTCCACCAGAGTCAGTCAAGTATGCCCATAGGGTGAACCAGCCTGATCCTAGAATATTTGTGAGATAGGGCTATTTGTTGATTTATTTGGTGATTATGTTTTCTTTCATAACTTTTATCATAGTGATGGTTTCTTTACTTTGGATTTTGAATAATTGAGTCCGATTGGCTGTTAATGCAGTGTCTTTCAAAGCAATTGTTTGAGAATGATACTTTAAAATAGCTCTTATTGGTGTATCTTCTCTGTTTCTTACTTACAGGTTCTAGAAGGTGTGATTAAGTATAGATGGAATGCTTTACCTGTTGAGCAGCGGGATGGGATGAAGAATTTCATATCTGATGTTATTGTACAGGTATCAGCAAGATTTGGAGAAAGTAGAAGATTGACCTACTCTGAGCTATTTAGTCAATGTTTTCTCATCAATAGTTTTTCTGCATCGTTGCTCTCATTATTGATTAATCTATAATTATTAATATTGTTCTTTTTATGTTTTTGTAGCTTTCTAGCAACGAGGCCTCATTTCGAGTGGAAAGGTTGTATGTCAACAAACTGAATATTATATTAGTTCAGGTTAAGTACTGCAGCTCCCCAACATTACTTTGATGCATTATTCCTGTGTGATTCCTTTGTCTTTTTAAATTTAAATCAGTTATTGATCCCTTACTGCCTTAAATTTTTTATGCTTAGAGATGTTTTCATTCTTCGTCCATGATGCTTTTTAGGGGCTGCCTTTATGTTTATTGAATGTATATGAAGGTGAAAAATATCACCCTCAAAATCTACCTCTAACTTATGGAGGTTGTTGGTGATTCCGGTCCATTCTTACTAATATGGATTGGGAAGCTTTCTTTGCATTGAACTCTTGCTTGTATTCTTATGGGATTTCTCGTGACTATTGATGACCTTGTGCTTGTAAGAGGTGTATATAATGGTAGGTATATCTTATGCAGATATTGAAGCATGAGTGGCCAGCAAGGTGGCGAAGCTTCATTCCTGATCTTGTTTCAGCAGCTAAAACAAGTGAAACAATTTGTGAGAATTGTATGGCTATATTGAAAGTAAGAATATTCTACTCTTGTTCTTTGGATTTGATTCTTTATATCAATAGGTAACGTAAGTATGTGCTGACAGCTTCTGAGTGAAGAGGTTTTCGATTTTTCAAGAGGGGAGATGACTCAGCAGAAGATAAAAGAGCTTAAGCAATCATTGAATAGGTAATTGGTGATGGCTTTGTATTTCTGCACAAAACTGGTTCTACATTTTTGGTTATCTTTTCAATTTATGAATTTTAAATGTGGCTAATCATTGTGCTTGGCTGTTTACAGTGAATTTCAGCTTATCCACGAGTTATGCTTGTATGTGTTATCAGCATCCCAACGGACTGAGCTGATACGTGCAACGCTGTCTACATTGCATGCGTTCCTATCTTGGATTCCCTTGGGATATATATTTGAATCACCACTGGTAGGTGCAATCTTCTCCTCAATTAATACCTTTGAAGGAATCAAAATTGTAAGCTTTTGGTATTTGTGTCTACTTTGCAGCTTGAGACGCTCCTAAATTTTTTTCCAATTCCTGCATATCGGAACCTGACATTGCAATGCTTAACAGAGGTATTTTGCCTCATCTGAGTGTTTTTCATTTTACCTATTATTTTCAAGAATGTTACTCATTCGTGGCACTTTCAGGTGGCAGCCCTTCAATTTGGGAACTTTTATGATGGGCAATATGTCAAGATGTATAATATATTCATGGTTCAATTGCAGGTGTGTTCAAATAGGTTTCCTTTCCATATTCTGTATGCTCTATATTTTGTACTTATTTCTATTTCATGTCTATCTGCTTCAGTTTAGTTCTTTTTTTCTTTTTTGTTCTATTTTTTTAGCTTCTCATTTAATTTTTTGTTGACTATAAGATGACGTTTGGTTTCATGTAGAGCATACTCCCACCTACTACAAATATACCTGAGGCTTATGCACATGGCTCCAGTGAGGAACAAGTGAGTGTCTTTATTTGGCTGATAAAAGATGCATGATTTTTTTTAATTACTTGTATATTATCTATCTGACCTTGGCCTTTTTATTTCTATGTTCAGGCATATATACAGAACTTGGCTTTGTTTTTCACTTCATTTTACAAGGCAAGTTTCTTATTTTCTTAGTTGTATGTCTATTTATGTTTGTTTATTGTATTATTGTGCATATATGAACATTGAAGAAGTTGATTCAACTGTGAAATATTGTGACTGTGCTGAGGGTGGTGTCCTTAAGGCAGCACATGTGAGGCATTTAGATACTTATGATTTTCTGAAATACATATGTTTGTCAGGTATTATCTTGCAATGTAGTTATAACAATTTGGATTAAAATGTGTTTCTAGTGTATTTGTCTGGACACTGAACTGTTTTCTTTTTAATAACAGTTGTATCACTTCTTGAATGAGTACTATATTAGACTACATCAGACCATGGCATGCATGGGTTGTATTTAAGAATGACCCACCTTTTCTTATCTTGTAATCTGGTGTCTAAAACAACTTCTGTTCCAGTGGTTCCTCTTCCTCCTTGTTTTCTCTCATCCTCCCACATTAGTTGTTTTGGGTTGCTTTCTGGGAATTCATTTCTCTATTACTAATGTTACTTCTGGTGCCCTTTTCGATATGCAGTCTCACATTCGAATTCTGGAATCCACACAAGAGAATATATCTGCTTTGCTTTTGGGTCTTGAATATCTTATCAACATTTCTTATGTAGACGATACCGAGGTTTTTAAGGTATTTTTTGGTTACATTTGCCTCATCTTTGTTCCTATGTCTTCTATGAATAGTCACTATTATTATCTGCTTACTGTGTGCACACTTGATGGACCTCTTCCTCCCTCCTGGCAGTGTGTCTGTTAATCTCTATCACTTGCTAATGTGTGTTGCTAACTCCTCTTCTGAATATTCAAGAGTCATGCTGTCTTTGGTTTTAAAATAACAGGTCTGTCTGGACTATTGGAACATTTTGGTATTGGAGCTGTTTGAAGCACATCGTAATTTGGAGACTCCTGCTGCAGCTGCTGCAAACTTGATGGGACTTCAGGTGCTGTCTCTTTTGTTGATGATCTTACTTGGTTGCTGAAATTAAGTATTGCCACTCTCTTTCACCTTGTTTGTTTTTCTTTTTCTTTTTCTTTGTCCTCAGTCAAACATTGGTATAGTAAAACTAAATGTATCTCGTCTACTTGGTAAATACAAATTCATTCTTGCACAGGATGGATACAACATTGAGACTATGAGCGCTAGTGTTCTGTGTTTGGTTGGTGTCGCTGCAATAGTTACTATCAAATTTGTATACACTATAGGATCAAGTTTGGATCAGTTGGTTGAAAAACCACAAACAATAATTATGGATAAATGAGCATGAAAGTGAACTTAATGGTGTGTTCGATGGATGGCAAGCGATGGAATGGTCAAAATGGGTTGAACCATTGTGTTGGTGTTTTTTAGGATGGAATGGAATAGCCAAGGTGGGACTCCAAGACCCTTCTTTGTCATTTGAAACACAATTCTTTTGACCCTACAAATTGGGGGGTTTGGATGGAATGGAATGGCTAGGTGATACAATTATTGTTATATCCTCCTTGGTGAAAACTTGCTACAATCACATCTTAGTTATACAGGTAATATTGGAAAGATAATTTATAAGTCATTTCATTCCATTAATGACCTACTTGCCATTCCAAACAATTATCTGAAACTCCCGAACATAGCCCAAAATAAGTGTGCTGTAAGCTTATATTTGCAGAATATTTCAAGAAGCAGGAAATGTTATTATCCAATAAGTTCTGTATTTTTTTTACTACTATCTTTCCTTAATTTCTGAAAGCTGATTGTATGTTTATTTGCTTCCGTAAATGGTGGTATTTTAATCTGAGTATCTCAGATGTTTCTGATATATCATTATGGCCTTCTAAGGGAGGTTGCTGTCTACTTGGCATAATTGTTACCTATCAACTTTTTATTGGATTTAGCAGGTGCCAGTGATGCTCCCTGGCATGGTTGATGGACATGGTTCACAGTTTCTTCAGCGTAGGCAGCTTTATGCTGGTCCCATGTCAAAGTTGAGAATGCTTATGATCTGTCGTATGGCTAAGCCCGAAGAGGTTCTTATAGTTGAAGATGAAAATGGGAATATTGTACGTGAGACCATGAAGGACAATGATGTTCTGGTACAATATAAGGTAATAAATGTTGGCTGACTTCTGCCAGAATTGTCTATTATATATATACTGAAATAACTTAGAATTTTGGCCGAAAGAAGAAATAGCTTAGAATTTTATCCTAGAGCCGTTGTCCACTGAGTTATCTTTTTGTAGATATACAAAATATTGTTAATTTTTGATAAATTTTCCTGGTTATTAATCATAATCTGATTGAACAGAGTATGAGAGAGACTCTTATCTACTTGTCACATCTTGATCATGAGGATACTGAAAAGCAGGTATGTGGTTGTAAGCCACCTGTCCTTCTGTTTATATGAATGGAAAGAAAATATAATATTTTGTAATTTTCCCCAGTCTTTGCTTAGTTATTATTGAAACAGTGTTGTTTTTAATTTCAATTGAGAGTTGATTTACTTTTTATCAAATTGTGAAATCAGGATGTGTAGTTTGGTACTTATTTAGCTTCTTAAATATTAAATAAGTGTATCACGTTGTTTGATGCTTCATGAAATATTTGATATCAAATAACCTAGAGATATAAACGTTGTGTGGATGCTTTTTTGTTTAGAGTGACATGATTGGTTAGTAATAACCTTTGTGAAATTGCTGTATTTTTTTATTTTTGCCTATTTGGCATCTTGATGTGGTGTTGTCCTATGTTGTAATATGCAGATGCTGAAGAAATTAAGTAAACAACTGAGTGGAGAAGATTGGACATGGAACAATTTGAATACTCTGTGCTGGGCAATAGGATCCATATCTGGTTCCATGATGGAAGAACAGGTACTGCTTCATGATTTAGAGTTAAAATTGATAGTAGAACATTCCTTCCTTCTTTTTTTTTTCCTTTTCTAGTAGCTGTTACTCTTACTCATCTGTTGATCCAGTTAAGTTTATGAGAAATTTTCCTAATCTCACATCTGTTTGTATGACTTACTCAGATATGTGGTATTAATCTAATTTTGTTTTCTATAAATCTAAATTTAGAACAGGTACTGTGAGCATTGTTTGAAATTGTTAAACAAGTTTTTCGATATATATTTTTGACCGTCCATGTAACAGCTAGGTGATACAGAACAGAAGCAGGACTGGAGTTTTCAAGGAGTTGAAAATTTGGCAGCATATTTAATTTTCTTTGGGGACTTTGTTTAGTTAGTTAGTTGTTGGGTTCATAGTTAATGACACATGTTAGGGAATGTTGCTTTGCTATGGTGTTGCATCATCTTAACACCTTTTGCTTTGGAAATTTTGAGTGGTGGATGGTGGCATATGCCACATGACATATGCACCATTTCTGTGGTGTGTGGCACATTCATTCCACATGAAATACACACTGCCTGAAAATAAAGCCATATATGAATTCAAGTTTGTCCCTCTGATATTCCTTCATCCTTTGACTATTGCTTTTTTCATTAGCTTCTTGACTTAACCCATGTTGTTCCTTTTCTTCCCTCAATTGTTTCTTCTGCATCTAGCAATATTTCGTCAGTTACATGGAAGGTGCATATTTTCTCAATTTTTATACAACTTCAATTTTGTGAATTTTATGATTTTAGTATTTGATAAATTTCCTGTTTTGTTGGATTTTGGATGCCTGTAGGAGTTAGTATGAATTATGTTTTGATAGTGAATTGATAGTTCCTTATGTAATTGTTGTCTTCTGTGCATTATTATTTTTTATTATATTATGTGTGCCAAACTTCAATGTTTTAATGCACACTGCAGTGCACTGCACTCCTTGTCTCCATGTGTCCTTTTTTCTGCAGTATGGAATTAATAACCATGATTTGGTTTTCATTAGGGGCCTTTTTAATTTGTTGAAAATTTGGTATGGTTGTTGAGGTAGTTTGTTATTTTGGCTTGAATTCTAGGAATGATTTTTCTTCTAAAAAAAAAAAAAGGCCATGCTGATTTTGTTTTGTTCTGTTTCTCGTAAAATGATCATAGTGTAGCCTGGTTTACGTTTGGCATCTTTATTGTTGATATATTGATGACTGTTTTCTGTCAGCAAGTCTATACTTAATTGTGAAACTTTGAATCCATGTTATTCGTGGTTGCTTGATGGTTTGATTTACTCTTTTCCAATATCTCTAGTAATTTTTTAATAGCATTTAATTGTTGGTTCCAGTATTATTTTTATAGCTTATTATTCACATTTTGGATCTGTGGCAGGAAAACAGATTTTTGGTTATGGTCATTCGTGATTTGTTAAATCTTTGTGAAATAACAAAGGGAAAAGATAACAAAGCGGTTATTGCAAGTAATATCATGTGAGTCTTGCTTGTGCAAACCTTTGCTTGTTCAGATTTTTTGTATTACTATAAAAGATTGCAATTTTCATTGTTTGCTTATAATTGCTCGTGTTGGCAGGTATGTTGTTGGGCAGTATCCACGCTTTTTAAGAGCCCACTGGAAGTTCTTAAAAACTGTCGTGAATAAGTTGTTTGAGTTTATGCATGAGACACATCCTGGAGTTCAGGTTATTTATTCGCCTTATGGCTTTTTTTCAATGTTTACTGGCATTGCTTGTTTCCTTCTTGTGTTTGAGCATGGAAGTAATACATCTAGCTGAGCTTTAATGTATAGCATCTTTCGTTTACCTTCTGTGAACTGTAAAATTTGTATGTTTTCAAGAAGTCTATGCCTTATGAATGAACTGTATAGGTGGCGAAAATCAATTTTCAAATCAAAGTTTCCAAACATAAATCACGGTAATATAAAATTACGTTAGACCAAAATTAGTTTTAAAAATCAAGTTGACCCAAATTCACGTTAACCTATCGCCAATCCAAACATGCTCATAGATGGTAATATACCTTGTTTCTCTTATTGTATTATTGTAACCTATTAAATTTACTCTTTGAAAACAAATTATAAATCTACTCAAGAAAAGCATGCAATTATTTTTATTGTGAAATATTTACTCCGTAATTCTGTTTGTTTTTCTTTTAAAAAATTAATGATATGTCTGATCTGGGCTGTCTACTTTAGAGCCTGGAGGAGTATTCTTATACACTATATCTACTTTGCAGTATTTTGCATTGTATCTTTGCATCCAATTTCTATTTAACTAATTAAATTTTAAATATGATGACCTAATTTTTTAGGATAACATTACTATGCTAGTTAAATACTTGATTATACATGCTGCTAGAAATGCATTCACGCTGACAGTACTTCCATGTGCTTCATTTCTTTCAGGATATGGCCTGTGATACTTTTTTGAAAATTGTTCAGAAGTGTAAACGTAAATTTGTAATCACCCAGGTAACATGGGCTTCAGATCCCAGCTTGCTTAAAATAAAGAACGAAAAAGTTAACTATCATAGGGATTTTTCTATATGTTCTGTAATTGCTTATAATGTCATAATCTTATCATGATTGTTATTTCAGGTTGGTGAAAGTGAGCCATTTGTTTCTGAACTTCTGACAGGCCTTCCCACCACCATTGCAGATCTTGAACCCCATCAGATTCACACGTTCTATGAATCTGTATGCGTTTTCAGATATCTTTGATCTGAAGTTCATTAAGATTGTCCTATATTAAATGTTTAAGAAATGCTCTCTTGTTATAGGTTGGTCACATGATTCAAGCCGAATCTGATGCTCAGAAGCGTGATGAATATCTTCAACGGTTGATGGAGCTTCCAAATCAGGTCTCTGCTTGCTTGAAAAGCAGTATTCTGTGCTATTTTTTTTTTTTCTTGCATCCATGGGGTTATGTATTTTTATAAACCTGATATTGTGCTGTTTGTTGCAGAAATGGCTTGAAATTATTGGGCAGGCACATCAAAATGTTGAGTTTCTCAAGGATCAAGATGTAATCCGTACTGTGCTTAATATATTGCAGGTACATCTTTCTAATCAATGGAGTAATTTTTATTGTCATTCTGTATGATTTATTAGATATTGCAGGTACATCTTTCTCTTTGATGAAAAAGCATATTTAGTTGTGTAATGTGTAAATATGTTTCCATTTCCCAGAACATTGAACTGTTCCTTGAGTTAAGGTGTTTGTTTTTCTGTTTACTGTATTTGTTTTGGTCAGTAATATGCACTTGATTGGAAGTTTAATCTTTGGCCTCACTATTGAACTGTATGATGAGCAACTGTAGTTGCATGTTCAACACGTAATGTTACTACTCTCAGTATTGATTTCACTTTGGACAGTTGGAACCATACTGAGCACCTTTGCTAATAATAGTCTTTCTTGTTTTTCTCTTGGTTTCAACTATGTTTTGATGTGCAACGTGATATTCAGTTTATTCTTCTAAGGTTTTTAATTTTCACAGTTTTTTGTTATCTTGTGATAACTCAATTGTCACTTGAGGCATTCTCAATCTGCAGACAAATACGAGTGTTGCATCATCTTTAGGAACATATTTCCTGCCCCAAATTACGTTGATCTTTCTGGACATGCTGAATGTGTACAGGTACCTTCTGTTAATATATGTTTTGTGATGTATTGAAATGCTAATAGCAATGTGGATACTTAATGATAAACTGGTTGATTAATCTCTTTTGTTTGTAATTATAAATCATGGTATTTGATATCTGCCGCAGAATGTACAGTGAGCTTATATCGAAAAGCATTTCAGAAGGAGGGCCTTTTGCATCTAAGACATCCTATGTAAAACTTCTACGGTAAGATTAATTGAGGTTAGTTTTTTGCCTTCTCTCGGAGATCCTTTTTTGAGTGTTTTTGGTGCAGTTCGGTTAAGAGGGAGACACTGAAGCTGATCGATACGTTCTTGGACAAAGCTGAAGATCAACCACAAATTGGAAAACAGTTTGTGCCACCAATGATGGATCCTGTTCTGGGAGATTACTCTAGGAATGTGCCAGATGCTAGGGAATCAGAGGTCTTATCACTTTTTGCTACAATTGTAAACAAGTATGCTTCAGTCTCTTTCTTTTATTATTATTTTTTATGCTTTCTATTTGTAGCTCCTACATTATCATTTGATTGAAGTTTGGTGCTTTGGCTTTTCAATCCTGCATGTATGTTTGTGTCATTTTCATACTGCCTCTACTGTCGCCTAGCTCATAATTGGGGAGGGGTTAGAGTATCACACACACACACACATATGTATATAATCTTAATTGCCAGCACAATGCTTCCTTTTTTGTTTTATCATTCCTCTCTTTCACTTGCAGATATAAAGCTGCAATGGTTGATGATGTACCTCGCATATTTGAAGCAGTTTTCCAGTGCACATTGGAGGTAAAGATTTAAGCTGTTCAGCAATGGTGTAAAAGAACTAGTTTTGCATCAGATGTTGATAGTGGCCTGTGTGATTGATACGCAGACTTACTTACAGTAGATATATATATTTTTAATATTTATCTTTTAAAAATGGTATTCTGATTGTCTAGGACATGGTCTGGGATAAGAGTTTGGTATTTGCCAAAATGGCAATTTTCAGGAATTAGTGTTTGGGGTTCAAAACTGAAGTATGGGTTTTGAAGATCTATTTGGCACAGCAATGGCCTAGATTTCAGCTGTTGATTGGAAAATTTTGATAGAGTCAAGTTAGTTAATTTTGCTGGCTGTGGTAACAGTTGGGGTTTGAAGTAAATTGCTATTCCAATTCCAACGACTATGGGAGCAGGTATAAACTTGAGCTATAGGATTATTATTTTGGACATACTTATCGAGTGATAAGATGTGAGGTAATCAAGAGGGATATGAAGTTCTGCACATAATTTTGTCATACTTGCATTTTGAACTTTGTATGGGCTTTCTGTATTTTTGGAAGATCATATAGTTTTAAACTAACTTGACTAAGGTGTCATGGGTTTGTTATATTTAGATTAATAGTATGATATATTGGTATTCCAGATTGATGTTAACGTTGTCTTTGGGGTTTTGGTAGAAATAAAGAGGAGTCTTTTGGTGGTGTGCAATCTATATGGTTATTTGGTGTTTTGGTTGGAGAAGAATGCTGGCATTTTTAGTAGAGTCTGCATTTAGTGTGGATGTATGTGTTTTTAGCTTCCATCTTAATATGCTTTCCCTAATGGTGTTCCCTTTTTAGTTATGCAACATTAGGATGCTAAGTTTTCATGATTTTCTTTTCATTTTGTTGCCCTGTTTTGTCTGAAAATTTATATTCTTATTTGTATTTTCTCCATACGATTTTTCAATTAAAAAGAGATTAGCAATGTCTATTGATACTTCATGTGAAAGTTTCGCTGTTGGTGCTTCATAAGCAACTGTGATAAGTTTTCTGTTGGATATATGCAAGAATATATTGATTGATTAGTGTTTATTCATTAATTCTGTTTTACATGCCTTGGTGTGCCTGCAGATGATTACCAAAAATTTTGAAGATTACCCAGAGCATAGGCTCAAGTTCTTTTCATTACTCCGTGCCATAGCAACTCATTGTTTTCATGCATTAATCTGTTTATCAAGTCAGGTGTTGTTTCTCGTATTCCTTCTTCCCACCCAAAACCGTTGGCATGTCAATTATTTCTTTATTTGATAACTTAAGACTGTCTTTAAAATTTGCAATCTCTTCTCTGCCTGATATTTGGGATCTGTTTCAGCAACTGAAGCTTATTATGGATTCAATTATATGGGCTTTTCGGCATACTGAAAGGAATATTGCTGAAACTGGGCTTAACTTATTGTTGGAGATGCTTAAGAAGTTTCAGGTTTGTTCTTTATATAGTATTCATTTTTTAATTTTTTTTTAATTTGCCACTCAGGTTCTTATTCCTCTTGTTTGAATCTAACAGGCCTCTGAGTTCTGTAATCAGTTTTATCGGACGTACTTTTTGACAATTGAGCAAGAGATATTTGCTGTTTTGACAGACACGTTTCACAAGCCTGGGTTCAAATTACATGTCTTGGTTCTTCAGCATTTGTTCTGTCTGGTACAGTATCATAATTGTGCTTTATTATTGTTCTGCTTTACTTGATAATGGAGTATATTGAATGAGTTTGAATTTTTCCAGCTGGAAAGTGGTGTCTTAACTGAGCCTCTTTGGGATGTTGCTACTAATCCTTATCCATACCCAAGTAATGCAGCATTTGTACGTGAGTTCACCATAAAACTTCTGAGCACTTCATTTCCCAACATGACTCCAGCCGAGGTAAAAGGAGAGATAAATACAATTCAAGCTCTCCCTGGCCAGAACAGATGACTAACATTAAGAAATTTGCAGGTTACTCAATTTGTCAATGGACTTTTTGAGTCCACTAATGACCTTTCCACATTTAAAAATCACATACGAGATTTCCTTGTACAGTCAAAAGAGTTTTCAGCTCAGGTAATGCTTTATGTAATACTTATTTTGTTTTCTTGTACTATATTGAGGCTTTCCTTTGACCAAGATTCAGGTTAGTTTGGACATGTGCCGTTTTGCATCTAGAATTTTAGCCATTGTATCTTGCTGGTTGAGTTGGTTCATATTCTTCAACTTTTTTGGACTAAACGTTTGCCGGTTTTCTGGGTGTAGTTGTATATGCATGTTTGAATTTTTTTTTTTTGGGGACCAATGAAAAGTTTTTACATCTAATACTACTGGACTGTCACCAGATGCCTTTTTTTTTTTTTTTTTTTAAGCTTGCATAATTGCTGGAGTGAAATGAAATACTTTGTTAGCATGGTGATAGGATCCTATGTAAGATTTCTATCTTCTCAACCTTGTTTAATTGTGCCCTTTCTGTTTCAGGACAATAAAGATCTCTATGCTGAGGAGGCTGCAGCTCAGAGAGAGAGAGAACGACAAAGGATGCTTACTATACCGGGGCTCATCGCCCCTAATGAATTGCAAGATGAAATGGTGGACTCATAAATAGGGTAGCAGCATGGGGATTGATATTACTTTGTTTTCACAGGTGCCTCAGTTCAAATTCTATATACTTTGAAACAGTTGCAGCATTTTCCTCCCAAGTTTAGGTTTTATCCTCTTCCCATAGTTTCAATGTTGGGATTTGGTTTGGCAACGGTTCCTGATTTCAGAGGTTTGGTTGGCCGGCGATACTGCCTTGTTTATTGGGTGAGTGTAGATTATTTAGTTGCTAATTTAGGAAGATGATATCGAGTCCTCTGTAAGGGGATTGATGAAGGCTTCTCTCCATAGAATTTACAGGATGGATGACTCGATTCAGAGTATTGATTACTTCTCTTAGGTCTGACCTCCTAACCTCTGGCGGTTTGTGCAGAAAACCCTTGTGATTTGATATTTTTGTATTTTTTTTTTGGAACAATCAATTTTTAGGGGAATTTGATGTACACTTATTGCATTTAATATATGGGTTTCGTGGTATTAGTGCTTATTTGTCATGTGTCCTCCCTCATTTCTCCTGTTCTGTCTTGAAGCCAGAACTCTTGCAAAGTCTGAGAATTGTCAAAATCAACTGGATATTACAGGAAGAGAATGAGAAATTGAATAGATTTAAGCAATCTGTAAAATGGATTAGTGAAGATTTTCAAGGGTTTGAGTATGCTTTGTAGGGAATGGGGCCTGAAATTTTTCCTCCTTTCAAGAACCAAGTGGCATCAGTTTTTTCTTAATTCAATCTATTAATTGATTTATATTTGTAGTTGTCTTAATGTATATACCTGTACAAAGCATATTCAATTGCATTATGTATTTAGCTGAGTCAAATCCATTTACCTGAGATGTAAATTTTGTTTGAGCTTCTAAGAGGTTATTCTATTGTGACTGTTCTGTGTGATCGTACGGTATATATGGATGAAAAATATAAGGAGTGGTTACTCCCACTTTGAAGATTAGAAAGGAATAGCTTTTCCAATACATAATAAATTGTCTATTCACAAGACTGAAGAAAAAGCTTATTTGAAATCATGAGCAACATGGCTATCGAGACTTTTGGGAGACGTATCAAATTCATGGGCGTCTTGGACTTAACTGATTCGTGATTCTAAAAGATTGTCTTCTCGCAGAACGCTTGAGAGCAATTTTCTGTGGGAGATTTGATTATTTTGTAATTCTGATCAGCTTCTTGTTTGATAGTGTTTTTTAATCAATTATTTTAAAAAATTAAAAAATAGAAAAGCGTTCTTAAGAGTTAAAAAATAAAATTAATTTTAAAATGTTTTTATTTGTTTCTTAAAATTGCAAATTTGTAATATTGTAGTGAAAAAAAAGATCCTCTAATTATCCTTTTGTGATTACTTTTTTGAGAAATAGAATATAAATTTGGTCTACTATTTTTGCATTTTGTATTGTGTTAATTTTGTTTTTCACAAATTAATTGTGACAAGTTTATATAAATTTAAATTTATATAAAGTTAGTTTCATAAATTTAAATTTATATAAAATTAATTTTTTAATTTGTATTAATGAAGGATTTTGTATAAAAAAATCTTTTTTAAGGGTTGATTTGTCACAATTATTTGTAAAAAATTAAATTATTATAAAATATAAAAGTGAAGGACCAATTTAATACTCATCTCTTTTTTCAAGTATTCTTCGATCATGACTCAACATTGGAAGAGTCACTTATGCCTACATTAGAGCTATAGCCTTGATCTATCTTACTTGTATGATCCCTTAAAGTACCTCCACTAGTAGTTGAAATAGTAGACCCTTCACATGCACAAATTGAGTTAATTTTGATCCAACCAAAACGGAGGGAATGTACAAACAATGTGCTCCCAATTTCCAATTTGGCCATTGTTCTTATTAAGTGTGTAAGTGCGAGCAACTATGATTTCTTGGGCATGATCAATGATCAACTTTTCAGGATTGATGGGTTGATTGAAAATCTCAAACATGCACCAACTTAATCTTCCAAAGTCAAGTAAACCAACACTGTTACCGTAGGGGTAATATGCATAGCTCAAATTCCTGCTTTTGGGTTTATGCTTAGCAATTTTTAATGATTCATATTAAATTAACAGTATCATCAAATGATCTATATTTAAATTTAAAAATCAAAATTGATAATTTAAAAAACTTTTATCAATTGTAAATACTCTACAAATTTGATCCCATTGAAGTTATTAAATTAACAACACGTGTTGTTGGAGACCTAACATTGGGGAATTCAAACTTGTAATGTCATGGACTATTTGAACTATGTTAAGGGTCCTCCTTAATATTACGTCTGAGCCAATCTCTAATACCAAAGGAAAAGAAATTAACAACTTTAATTGGATCCATTTGCTTCCTCCAAATTGTAGCGATCTTATTATAAACCCTAAGGCTGCTTTCTCATCATCATTATAGACTAGGCACTTACTATCCTTGTGAAGCCACTTGGTTGTTTTGCTTTTAGTGAGAAGTCTACTATGAGCTACCCCTTACAAATAAGTCCTTTTGCAGTGGAGCCTCCTTCCTTATCTCCAGATTCTATTCCAAATGGTCTCCTCCTTTATGATTATTGGCTATTCAATGAGATTATAAGCACCACTCATGAGGAAAAAACTTGCTCTTGAAAGACCCTAAGTTACTTTATTGTTGAACTGCATTCAGGTAGAGTGGCCTAACTATTGTCCATCTCTTCCTTTAGAAGCAAGTTGGTAAACACTTTTAACTTTCAAAACCATTTCCATCCACATAGTGGACTACTTTTAAAACTAAATTCTTCATGAGGAATTGGCATTGCTGAGATACGAATTTTCTACATTTCTTCATAAATGTGTGGATTAGACTGTCAATATTAAAAAACTACGTAGATTTAATGGTCATCATTTAAGGTTAAGATACACAAATTGGTAATTTTTAGTTCTTGAAATCAATAAAATTGAAATGCAGGAAATCTAAACTCCATAGTCATGTCTTCCCATCTTAGATTACATGCTAGCCATATGTCACTCCAAAACTTGTTAATTCTTGTATCTTGAACCTCCTACTTTATTCCTTAAAAGAATTCAAGCCAAAGGCATTTAAATTTCTCCATATTAGTTTTATAGGTTCACTCTTAAAATATGTCATGACCTCTTTCATATTTGCTAGTAAGGACCTTAAGCCAACAGATCATTGTTGTTTCTAAACAATATCGATAACCATTTTATTAGAAGAGCATTATTGAAAGAGTTGAGCTTTTTGATGTCTAGCTCCCAAGGTTTAGTGGGTTAAAAAGTATGTTGTAGGAGAAGTTTGGATCCTTTGTTGTAGATGATTTGCTAACAACTATTTGTTATGAAATTGCTAAAAATGTAAGAAGGGTAAAAAGAGTAAGAGGAAATTTGTGAAAAAATATTGGGTCACTCTCATTCACTTGTATGTATCTATAGGCCTTTCATCATAAAAGGAAACTTAATATACATAAATGGAAATTAATCTACATAGTGGTGGAATACAAATAGATTAGGTGTTATACAATAAAAAGATGCCAAAGAGTTAGCTACAATCATGAGTATGGTTATTAGAAAGTCACCTTATTATGGATCCTTTGAAACCTTTATACAAGGGTCATGGGCATTCACAGTACAAGTATTTACAACACTCTCTCTTAGATGTCCATTGATAAATAATGTGCCTCGTTAAAACCTTACTAGAAAAAAGACAATGTGATAAAAGCCTAGTGAAGCAAAAAGAGTACACAATATCATTATAAGCTGCATCATAAAAAACCTTACTAGGAAAACCTAATAGGATAAAACCTTGGTTAAGGGAAAAAAGTATAGCATATCTTTACTCCCCCTAATGACAATATCACTTAATATCTTTCAATCACTGCATCCCAATACCATTGACCAACTTCTTAAATGTAACTATTAGTAATGTCTTAGTGAACAAAATTGCTAGATTATCATGTGAACTAATCTGTTGCACATCTATATCACTATTCCTTTGAACATCATATGTGAAAAAGAATTTCAGAGAGATATGTTTTGTTTTGTATCCTTTAGTGTACCCTCATTTGAGTTGAGCTATGCATGCTGCATTATCTTCGCATATTATTGTCAGAATTTTCTTTTTTAATGCAAAACCATAAATTTTTTGGATATATTAGGTCAATGATCTAAGTCAAACACACTTATGACTTGCCTTGTGCAATGCAATTATTTCTGCATGATTTGAAGAAGTAGCAACTAAAGTTTGTTTAATGGAATGCCATGATATAGTTGTGCCTTCACATGTAACTAAATAACCTGTTTGAGATCGAGCTTTATGTGGATCTAATAAGTATCTTGCATCTACATAGCCAATTAACTACGTTTCAGATTTAAATGAATAAAATAACCCCATATCAATGGTCTCATAAAGATATCATAACAAGTGCTTAATTTTGTTCCAATGTCTTCTTGTTGGAGAAGAAAAAAGTGCTGCTAACAAACTTACAACAAAAGAAATATCAGGTCTTATACTATTAGTAAGATATACTAATGCTCTTATGGCACTAAAGTATGATACTTCTAGACCAAGAAGTTCTTCATCATCCTCACGAGAACGAAAATGGTTTTTACTCACATTTAGTGATCTCATGACCATCGGGGTACTTGATGGATGAGCTTTATCCATATAGAATTGCTTTAAGATCTTTTCAATGTAAGTAGATTAATGAAGAAAAATTCCATTTGTTAAATGCTCGATCTGTAGACCAAGACAGAACTTTGTTTTTTCAAGATCTTTTATCTTAAATTCTTTCTTTAAGCAATCAACTGTTTTTGGAAGCTCTTTAGGAGTTCCTATAATATTTAAATTATCAACATATATTGCAATTATAACAAACTCTGACACAGATCATTTCATAAAAACACATAGGAAAATTGGATCATTTTTATAACCTTTCTTCAACAAATATTCACTGAGACGATTATACCATATACGCCCAAAGTGCTTTAATCCGTACAACGATTTGCATAAATGTATTGAATAATTTTCTTTAGAAATTTTACATGCTTCTAACATTTTAAATCCTTTAGGGATTTGTGTGTGTGTGTGTGTGTGTGTGTGTGTGTATATTTCATTATCCAATGATTCATATAAATAAGCTATAACAGCATCCATTGAATGCATATTAAGTTTTTCATATACTATTAAGCTAATGACATATCTAAAGGTAATGTATCCACTACAAGATAATGTTTCTTCATAATCAATTCTAAGCCTTTGAGAAAACCTTTATGCTACAAGTTATGCTTTGCATCTAATGAATTCATTTGTCTCATTTCTTTTTTGTATATATATCCATTTGTATCCAACTGGCTTTACAACTTTTGATGATTGAATGATAGGCCAAAAAACTTCATGTTATGAAAATGAATTTAATTTAGCTTGAATTGCATATTTCCATTTTGGAAAATCATCTCTATGTCTACATTCTTCAATAGATTTAGGTTCAACATCATCATTTTGTTTCATAATTTTAATAGTAACATTGTACGCAAAAATGTTGTCAACATCTATATGTTTCTAGTTCTATCTTTTTTTTTTTTTTTTTGTAGTGACATAACTTATATAGATCTCTTCATTCATTTCTTATACCTGAATCTCTTTTGGAGTATGATTAGTTATCTCATTTATATTTCCGATAGTATTATATATCTTTGAATCAAGAGCTTGGAATAACCATTGGGCCTTGGAATCATATGACAAATGAATAAATTTGATATGAATCAAGAGCTTTAAGCACAATTGTGCTGATAACGTGTTATGAAACTACTAGAAATGTAAGAAGGGTAAAAAGAGTAAGGCGAATTTGAGAGAAAATATTGAGTAACTTTCATTCACTTGCATGTGTCGTCATTTGATATATGACTTTATTTATAGGCCTTTTATCATAAAATGAGACTTAATACACATGAATGGAAATTAATCTAGATAGTGGTGGAATACAAATAGATTAGGTTATATACAATAAAAGGATCTTAAAGAGTCACCTACAATAATGAGTATAGGTATTTGAAAGTCACCTTACTATGGATCCTTTGAGACCCTTATATAAGGGTTATGGACATCCACATTACAAGTATTTACAACACTATTAACATTTTAAATTGTTTGTAAACATCACATCAAATTTTAAAAAGTTTTTGCTTTCAATAACTACTAATTACTAAGATTAATTATTTTTTTCTTGTCTTAGCTACTCCCTCAAATAAAACATCTTTGAGCTTGTTTAATACTTTGAACAACTTCATAAGTAGTTTAGCATTTTGCATGTTTTTCATTAGGATAGAACCCTCTATTGATTTAGTTAAAGTCACCTATCTTGTAAATGAAGGCAATGATTTTTCAACCCACTCAAAGTGAGAATCAACTTCTTATGAGAAAATTGTTCTTTTGACATACTTCTATGTTGAATCTTCAACATGATAAAGTTAATTTGTCATAATTTAAATATGTTAAAGCATTTCAAAGGCTAAAGGGACATAAAAATGGTGGTGTGCCTTTAAATCTAACATTACAAAGGCATTTGATAAGCTTTGGTGGAATTTTTTGAAAGCAGTTTCGATTAAAATGCAATTCCTGAGCAAATAAATTCAAATTATCATGCAATGAATTAAAGCACCAAGTGCTAATCAATGTGAGTCTAACATGTCTTTACTTTCCTGCTTGTGCTATAAGACAAGGAGACCTACTTTCCCTATTTCTTTTTATTTTGAGTGCTAATATTCTTTTTGTATGATTCATGAGGTAGAATATGCATTGGACAAGAATATAAAATAACCGCTATGTCAGTCCCATGGCTCACCTTATATATGTAGATGACATAGTTTTATTCTTTGAAGGTGATGTGAATGTTTGTAATATTGTTTAAAATACTCTAACTTGCTTCAATATTCTTTAAAGGCTAGAATTAACAAAACTAAATTTTTGAAGAAATACCAAGGTGTTTGGATTAATCTAAGCAAAGATAAGAGTCATACTTTTAATAGTCTTTTGACAAAATTCTAGCCAAGCTTTAGATTTGGAAAGTGAACTTGCTTTCTCAAGCTAGCAGGATGACTGTCATTAATTCAGTCTTTAATTATACTTTGGTTTATCAGCTATCTTGTTTTGAACTTCCCAAAACATTTTACATCTAAAACAATGCAAGGATAGAAAATTTCTTTTGGGGATATAATCATAATTGTCCACGCATTCACATGAAGAGTTGGAACAAGCTAGGCTTGCCTAATGCTAAAGATGGTCTAGAATTTAGGTAAATACATCTTTTTAGTAAGGCTCGTTTGGCTAAACATTTATGGAGATTGATTGACATAGACACTTTTAACCATTTAAATAATAGTTTTCGTAATAAATATACTTCTACTTTGATGTGGAAAGGTATCTTCAATTCTTAGGACCTGGTTACTTCCCACCTTATCTGGTGAATGGCTCAAGAGGTCAAATTCCCTTAGCCCACCACCTTTGGTGGCCCATGAAGTTGCATAAGAACTCTTCTTTATATGTCTTTGATCTTACTCTGTGTCGTTCTAGTACATGGAACATAAATATTTTAAATTCCTTATACTCTGATAACATATGTAACAAGATTTCCTCTTAGCCTTTTGGAACACTTATCTGGCGAACAAGATAATATGGAGTGGTAACTATAAGGGAAGTTATTGTGCTAAGGATGATTATAATAATTTAATTAATGAAAACAAGGCTTCATTGAACATCAATTTTGTTGCTTAGAAGAATCTTTATAAGCTTTAACTACCCTTGAGAATTGTCATGTTCTTGTCGAAGCTTGTAACTAAAACACTTCTAGTTAGAGATAATCTAAGATTACATTTTTTCCTAGGAGAATCAATATGTTAGCTATGATGGAGATCTCTTAAATCTATACATTATCTCTTTCTGACTTGCCCATTTGTATGTGCATTATGGTTTGCATTCCTATGCGGCATTTAAATTAATCATATTCAAGAACAAGAAATTGAGAGATGACTTCAAAGTTAGTTTAATTCCAAAAAGTCTTAGATCATGGAATTGTATACTAATTAGATTGTTCTTATAATATATGGCTAACAAGAAACCATGAATTTTGTTTTGAAAATGCAGGCCTTGATACTATTAAAGCTTTACCTTTGATTTGACATATGATAAGTGAGATTTTCATTTATGCAAATTGAGCTAATTTTCGAATGAAAATACACTTAACAAAGGTTAGGCAGTGAACCCTATTACTTTGGGCAAAATCTATGTCTTTAGGTTGTAGCATCTTTATTTCCCCCTGACAAAAAAAATTAAAGAAGCAATATTTTAAGCAATTTGGTTTTCATATTTTTCTAAATAAGCAACTGTTGAGACTTTGGAATTGTGCAAAAAAGAAAGGAAATCTATATTTTCTTTTTCATATGAGATTATCTATTGCATTGAGGCTTTAAAAATCTAGACAAATCGACTAGGCAACTACTTTCAATTGCCTTTTCTTGATCATAATGAATTAAATTTGTGAAGTAAAATTACCTTTTTGACTATTTCTTATAGGTTTTGGGGGAAGACATTCATTAAATACTCTTTCAATTCATAAACATGCAACTAAGTCTTGAGTAGAGAAGGCCTATAACTTAGTAGTGGGACTAAACATTAATTCTCTCTTTCTTTTAGCTACAACATTCCATTTTTAGTTTTGTGTGCTAATCAATCCATTGGTATTAGTATATATATAAAAAATTTGTTAAAGCATTTCATGATAATGTTAATTTGCCATGATTTATTGCTTCACCAATTGCATTGTTCAAAGCCTTCATATGATCTGTATACATTATTTACATCATCTGGATTCATTTTTAACCTAAGGCAATCTCTTAACAAGTGGCTAGGGGTGTTCAAGCCTACTTGATCAACTCATCTTGTCAGGCTGGGTCATACTTTGAACAAAATGGGCTATAAGATTAGGTCAAATTTTGATTCAAGGTAGTGAACTTACCTGATAGTTAAGATAATATTAAGTTCTAGTTTTATCAGTGTTACACCCAGAAGGCATGGAATGTGACTAACACTGATAACGAGGGCAAAACCTGCTCTTGTAAGTTTTAAAACATACAACACTAGACCCATATATGAAAATAGAGGTATTTAAGAACTCTATACTAAACTTCCCATATTCTAACTTAGCCATCAACTGATAAACATAAGGCTAAAATTTGTAAAAATTTTGGTAGAGTTTCCTATGAATTTAAGTCCTATTGAATTTTCTATAAAATTCCTATTAGCCTATACCCATCATTCTAAGAGAGCTCATCTCTCAATCACAACAAAACAATCAATATAGTTCAATCACAAGGGTAGGGGAAACTTGCTTATGGTCATATGGATAATTGTAAAACATATGTACGACAAATACAACTAGATTCCTATTAACAAGAGACATACAAAAGGTGCCAATGGACTTAGCCATCGCAAACTATTCAAGCTTTCTAATAGGTCTTTACATCTTATCCTCAAGTCTTGAGACTATTTTATCTGACAATCTGAAATAAATAAAGTGAACAAATAGCATCCTAGAAAAACAAAACAATGTAATTAAACCATAAAGAAAAGAATTCAAGAGAATGATTAAGTGGTAAACCTGGTGGAAGTAAGATTTATCACTGTAACACCTTAAAAGAATAACTGTAAGTACTTAACATGTGAAAACTAAGAAATAATCCAGTACTCAACATTATGAAATTTCATAAACGATCAAAGCATGCTTTAGCTTTGAAAAATCAATAGTTACAACTTTAGTTTGATCTTCAAGAGAAGACAACTATTAATTGAAATAATGAGAGCAAAAACAAGAAGATTATTATGGAGCATGACTCGTTTGTTGTGGGCACATAGCCCATGGGGTAATAACTAACTATTAAAGGCATATAGCCCTAAGGGTAATAATTATCCCTCAAGGATACACAACTCTCAGGGACAAGCTAACCAAATTGTCATGAGTCCCAAGCTCACCCTACATTATCCCTTCATCCATGTGTGATAACCATCACATAGGGTTAGCATCTCCTATCACCCTGCTAGTTGGGTTTTCCAAGGTGTACCATGGGCCAACATATCAGCTGTCAATTACGAGTGCCCTATTCTAATCCTTTTTAATGTTGTGTTAACTGTCGTACAAAAGTTTTCTCCATTTAATTTCAACACTGTTAATACCACGATATTGGCATTTCTAATCAAATAATAAGATATTTCTTTTTTCACAAATTTTCAACCCCATGCACGATTTTGATCAATAAAGGAAAAAATAGACTGTAATCCTTTCTAAAGTCCTTTCCTTGTAAATAGAAAGATTCATAAGTAAATACAAAAATCATACATAAAGCAACATTGTTATGAAATTTAAAGATAATACGTGAATAAATTACTTAATATGGTTGGGAATGCTATTGTTTACTTGGTCAATAGAATCATTTCTAGCTATTCCTAGCTTTTTCTCTTTATCCCTAAGAAAGTGCTCTCACAATAGGTCCCTTTAATCAAATGACAAGGCAAACTTTAATTTACATGCTAGTTATTATGATAATGTAATTCAACTGAACTTTTTTACATAACTCACTAACAACGTTAAACTGACTACTTTTAAGTTTGCAGCTTTAAAGCTTTTAGATGATGCCTTATAATTTATTAAAGCTTTAATATAAAGTTAACTTTATTACAAGTAATTCATCTCTAATTATATCTTGGTTTTCCATAAAGATATTTTCACTATATACGATGATTAAGATGACATAATCTTCAAGCAAAGCTTTATGATTCCTAAATTTCTCATATCCATGGCAAATAATTTGTAAGTACCTTTACCTACCATTTAACATGAACCCATGAAAGGATTTCCTTTTTTTCTCCATCTTTCTTACAAGATAAATAAGTAAATAAATAAATGAAATAAAATTAAAAACGAGCACCAACCCACTACTTGACTTCCATTTAATTTTTTTTATTCCAATATTATCTTTCTTTCAATTTTTTTTCTTTTAAGTATTCTTTACACAATTGTTTATGCTATACTATTTCCACCATTCTAGCTTTACTCTTCATGTACCTATATACATGTTAATACGTATGTATGTATGTATATACATTTATATATTTATATACATACATATGTGTGTATTAATGTATGCACATAAATTTCCACCATGCACAAGTTGCGTCACCCTTATTGAAATTATTGTTTAATCTCATCCCAACTACTTTTAACACAAATTCCTAGTCATAAATTTCTAATAACATAACAGGGTTGAAGGAAATGAAACTTCATCAATTCTAAAATTACCTAAAAAATATTTTGCTCCCGTTGAAAAAACTCTTTTTTTTTTTTTTTTTTTTTTTTTTACGTTTATTGGTGGCCAATCCATTAGCAATTTCAAAAATTTGCCCTTTCCTGAACCCTATTCATGTAGCTGTGTGCATTCCAAAAATTAAGGGCCAATTACTTCACATTAATCTAAAAAAATATAGGGGAAAGGGCAGAATTTACATAAACAAGCATTACCACAAACCAATTTCATCGATTCCACACCATTCCATGCCTTAGCATTGTGCAGAGAAGAGAAGATGCCTATTGCATCATTTGAGGAGCTATTGTACAAGACATACCGGCATAAGGCAACGATGATGAGAAACGATGACCACTAGTGAGATTAAGGGAGGAAGCGTGGCAGAACTGTGGTTCATTATATAGGAGAGGACTTCGTTCGCAACCGGGAGGAGGCATCATGCGAGAAGAGAGAAAAAAAATGAGAGGGGTGATTTGGTTATTGCACCCAAATATATGCCATATGTCAATGTTAAAGAAAAAAAATCACCTATAACGGGGTTCAGATTTGAACTTAGCATCTCTTAAAAGAAAAAAGAAAGACTTAAGCCATTAAGCCAATTCTTAGTCTTAATATAAGTTTTCACCATATTTGATGTTATGCGTTGCTTAAGTCGTTTGAAAAGTTTTCCTTTGATTATTTTGAATTCTTTATTTCACTTCCCAATATTTCTACTCCTTTCCAAGTCAGGTATAATTTATTTATTAATTTCAACTAAGTTTATTTAGTTAAAATTTCCTAGATGTTACAATTAGATAAAAATAGTTAAGTAATTTTACTTTTAAAAGGAACATATATTTTGTAAAAATTTTAATGTTATTGATAGAAAATAAATTTTAAAAATTTTGCAATATATATTAAATGCTAAATAGACTGAAATAAAACATAAAAAATATAATTTAACTAAAGTTCAAAGTATTTAATATAGTTTATTTCCTTTTTTTTTGGTCGTAAAGGAAGGACAAGGTTTAAAAATTGACAATGGAAAAGAAAAGTCTTATTTTGGTTCTTCACTAAATAATTTAGTCTTCTACATATTAAAAGTCTCAAAATAGTTCTTTACTTTTGAACTTAATTTTAATTTAGTCCTTTATAAATTAAAAGTCATTTTTTAATATTTTAAAATGAAATTGAGAATAACTATTTTGAATTACATTTTGAAAATGAATGACTAGTTTTAGATTTTTAATTTATAGAGGATAAAAATGAGACAATATTAAAAAATGGAGGACAATTTTAAAATTTTTAATTTGTAAAAAATTAAAATAAAATAAAATTAAAAAAAATAAATGACCAAAATATTATTTTCCTCCAAAATGAAAAATAATAATAAAGGTCAAAGTACAGTATATGGGCCCTCTCAATGGAAAATCATTACTTATATTTGTTTTCTACTTAGAAACCACTGTTTATCTGTATTAATATGACTTTGGACTCAGTGATCAAAATAAAAAAATGACTTTGAACTCTTTAGTCATTTTAATTTCAAACTAACTTAAGCAATAAAATATCATTTAAAAATTATACAAGAGCGAACATTTATTTAAAATTTTATTTTTGATATATTTAAAATATAAATATATATTATAAAATTATTTTATTTGAATATATTCGAGCCATTTTATAAAAAGAAATTATCATTCAGAATTCTACTTTTGTTAACATTTTTTGTTTTTTTGGGTTGAATTTTTGTCTCTTCCAATCGGAAGGAATGACATAGCCTAAAGCTGAAGCCAAGGCTGCCTGACCTGTTCGCTCTTGCTTGGCACTTTCTCCGTAGCTGTTTCTCATACCAAGATTTTGCTCAAAAGTGAATTCCAAAATCCACGAATCTAAATTCGCTCAAGCCCATAGTAATTCGCGTTTCCGACGATACAACTCTTACATCCTCGAAAGAATTTGATCCCATACGGAATTTTAAAGGAAGAGATTCAGAATCTGGGTGACAGCCATGGGTCAAGCTTTCCGCAAGCTCTTCGACACTTTCTTCGGCAACTCCGAGATGCGGGTACCTCTCTTTTTCTTCTTATCTTCGTGATGGAGTGCGTAGTTGCTTCTATTTCTGTTCTTTCTTTCATGATCTCCTTTTAACCCATAGCTTGAAAATTATGATTTGGGAAAACTTTCTGTTAGTGATAATAAATTTCTTTCTTAATAGGCATGGGGTTTACTTTTTCTTTATTGTGATTATTACTTTGTTAACTATCTTAGGAGACTAGAGTTATGTATTATTATTTGTTGCTTCTTAGTTCCCTTGTATTTCTGAAAAAATTGAGCTTTCTTGCTATCTGAGGAGTGAAAACTTTATGAATTTTGTTATTTCTGAGCTTCTGTGAAAAAAAGGAAATTTAACTGCCTTTCACAGTCTGCTGCCTGTAATCTCGCCGATCCCACTGGATGTGCTGATTGTCTGGGGTTAGTTGGGTGATCTTGGCGACATTCTAACCGATGTTTTTATATGTGGATGGCAACATCAAACTATTCTCATAAATTGACTTTTAGTCCTCATGGTTATTGAGCTATCAACCCGTACTCACTGGAACAAAAGGAACATCACCCATATTCTTTATAATCAATACTAACATTGCTAAGTTTCACTGAGTTTTTAAATGCATCCTTCAGAACATGGCACTTGTCCTATAGGTCTATGGTAATGCACAATACTTTATCCAGGTATGTTAGTCCTCAGTTTAAAGTATTGTGCCTTTCATCACAATAATTGACGTGTCGTTCCAGATATTTCTGATGTTACTAAGTGCTTCTCATTGTGAATCTACCAATTAGAGATTCGTTCTCTTCTTTTAATCTTTCCACACCCATTTCTTTGGATAGTTTGGCAGTATTGGAGTAACCTATCCTTAGTACCATTTTTGTACCAAAAAAGAACACATTTTCCATTGGAATTTATGTTTGAAGTTGATTTTTATAACTATATCTGCCTTTACATTCTTCCTTTTCCACATCATCTATATGAATGTTTTATTTCGTTGCTAGGTGCTCTGAACCTTTGAAATTTTCATTCACTTCAGCACTTTGTTGCCTTGATATGAGGAATTCTTGTTAATTACTGATTCAAGAAACTTCGATGAACCTCTAAATTTCCCTTGATCTGGTTTAGGTTGTGATGCTTGGTCTTGATGCTGCTGGCAAAACAACCATACTATACAAGCTGCATATTGGAGAAGTTTTATCAACTGTCCCTACTATTGGTAGGTATTATTTTATAAAGTCATGAGTTATGACTATTAATTTATTGATTAGTTTGTTAAGTTTAAACAGGAGTTTTGTTGGTTGTCCTTTGATTATGTTTCAAGCTAATTATGTTATTTTTGTCTTATAGCAGAAAATTGTAAAAGATTTTATGCTCATTAATTATTTTATTCGTTTTTTTTAATATCTTTTTGCTTTCCTATATATGCAGAGGTTAGCAGAGTTGTTTTGTTGCTTCCTCGGCTGTGTAATGACATATGAAACTTTCTGTTAATGGAGCTAGCTTTTATAGAAAGTGCATTTATTTTTTATTGTAATGAAAAGAGAATTTTTCCTGAAATTAGTGGGGGAAAATATTGAGTGGCATGGAGTGTATGTGAAATTCATGGCTGCTAACATAAAAGTAATTAGGTTTCAAGTTTCAACGAATTTAGGGGAATAAATAGTTAACAATGGAAATTAATTTCTTCTTTTTTAAATGACATAGGGTAAAAGCTTCCAATCTTGTTAGCAGGTTTTTAATTAATGTGAGATTTCAAATATTGAGAAGAATGTTTTCAATAATTGATTTTGGAAAGATCAGTTTGATGTATGAGTTAATGGGAATGTTATTTGAAAAGTTCTGTAAGTCAATAATTACTTTGCTTGGGGGTTTTTAGTTTGAATATTAACAAACACATGGGCCTCAACTGATAGCTTTTCCCGTAGAATTATCATTTTCTGATTTCTGTTATTCAATTTCACATGGATTACTTTCGGCAATTTGTCAAGAAAATATGAAGAGTTCAATGTAGCGTGGGATCTCCCATGCCATGGGTTTCCCTTTTACTGGTAAAAAGTTTTGTTTTCCTTTCATCAAACAATATTTTCATTATTAATTTCATTAGGGCTTTCTAATTCCCTTTAGTGTCTCCTTGCTGACTGGCAAAGGGGTCTATAAGTTGTTTCTTCAATTCTATCTAAAAGAAATTGAAAGTTGTTTCTTCAGTCTTATATTCTTCTTCTGTCTTGTAGGATTCAATGTGGAGAAAGTTCAGTATAAGAATGTTATGTTCACTGTTTGGGATGTTGGAGGGCAAGAAAAATTAAGGCCACTTTGGAGGCACTATTTTAATAACACAGATGGTTTGGTAAGAATTAGTTTCCATGCTTGATATATTGAATTGTGCTATGAATTATGATGGTTTTATGAATTTCTCCTTATTTTACAATCATTCATAATTTCAATAGAGCTTATTAGAAAGGACTTTTTTCTAAGGTAGCCAGATGCATACTTATATGCTGATTTGTGCATTAATGCAGATATATGTTGTTGATAGCTTGGACAGAGAGAGAATTGGGAAAGCAAAGCAGGAATTTCAGGTGGTAAAATTTGTTCAATACCTTATTATTCCATAAAACTGAACTGAGTGACAGGGTTTGAGTTTTTCCATGGATTACTTGCAGGCTATCATAAGTGATCCATTTATGCTCAATAGTGTCATCTTGGTTTTTGCCAACAAACAGGACATGGTATGCCTTTGTTACTTCTTTTATGTGTGTTATTTGACTGAATGAGAACTTTTATGACTGAAGATCAAATTAGGGCGAAAGCATGAATACGATTGATTATTTGATATTGTTTCGCAAATATACTAAAAGAGTGGAGGAGATTGTTGTGCTATTCTAGCATATAGAATGTAAGCTGTGCATATTACCATCATTGCGAGTGGGATGAAATATTTGAAATTTTTAAAGCATATGAAACTAAGTTGGGAGATCTTTAGACTATTATCACTTCTAAAAGACTCTTATGGGTGGTTTTTGTGCAAGATGTTTGGACTGTTGTAATTAAAAACTTTTAAGGAAAAATTGTAACTGGTGCTTATTTGAATATCCGAGCTAATGGTTTAAAGCAGATGAACTACATTATTTTTGGAGGACTGAACACAGAGAAATGTATAAGTGGATACTCGAGTAGTATATTTGATGCCCACGGGAAGAGTGGCATAAGTAGTAGGATAAGAGAGATATGTCATACACCAATTTTTGCAGATATTTGGTAAACAAGTCTATCAGTCTCCCTAAATGAACTGAAACAATAAAAAGGGCCCCTACATTAGATATGTTCACCCTACTGGCATGCAGAGCTGAACGTTTTGTTTGCCATGTATACCATAGCCTGCACTTTGTATGTATATATATAGGAGGATTACTTTCTATATGTGATCAAATGATTATTGAATTTGGCTTAGGCAGAGTTGTGCTATGAGTAGGCCTCACCTATCAAGTGAGGCAGAACATTTCATCACTTGTGTATGATACTTAAATAACCATATTATCTTTTTCCTATTATTATTCGAATATGCGTGACACATCCAACCAGTTATTCGTGCAAGTATGACGGCATGCTTTATTACCTCCTTAATTGGTTGATATGTTCGTTGATCATATGTGATATATGAACCAACTTGAGGAGAAAGTTGGTCAAATTTATATAACTGAAGCAAAAATGAAAAACTGCTCAGTTGAAGTTGTTTAGAGGTCCAATTACAGGCCTATGTTAATGAACTGAATTTTCCTTGGATTAGGTTCATAAAGTAGGCACATCCTGCATGAAGGGTTAGCCCTTTGTAGTTTTTGTGACTTTACAGTTTTCATCATTGGGAGTTAGGACCATCTGTTTTGTTATAAATTTCTTGACCTAAAGAGGATCATAACTGTTAACTATATGTATATGTGTATGTGTGTGTGTGTGTGTGTGTGTGTAAGGTCTTTGTATGCTGGTTTATGTGTCTCTGAGAGACAGTAACAGAGAGAGATAACAATGCAGGAACATGGTTAGATTTAGATTGTAATTTAGATAATGAAAAAAGAATAGAAGAATGGACAAAAGCACAATTAATCACATTAATAACAAGAAATATAGAAACAAATGCAGCTAATTTATTAGTAGAAGCAAGTTTTACAGGAATAGTGCAAGATTGGTGGAAAAGTAAACCTGAAGAATTTAGAAGAAGTGCAAGAATAGTAAATGAATACTCAAATAGGAAAGAATTTTATGCTAAACTAATAAGACAATATGAACAATTATTAAGAAATAAATTCGTGGGAAGAAGTGTAGGAAAAAATGAAACAACAAAATAGAAAGAGCAAATTTGAATCAATATATATGTGAGTATAAAAAATATTTTTATGAAGCAAGATTACAAACATATGAAGAAAAAAACTTCTATATGGAATTATTTTATAGAAAATTACCAAAATTAATATAAAAAACAATAATTGAGGACTACGAAAAAACATTTAATGAAAAAAAGAGTTAATACTATATATAGATACTATGGGAAGAAGAGAAGATTATTAAGAGAATACATATCTAATAAATGTAAAGAAGCTTGGAGAAATATTAAGTATTATAAAACAAATAAATTAGCATTAAAATGTAGAGAATTAAAAACACCTCACGGGTGGGGATGTAAAGTAGAAAAAAGGAAGTACAAAAAGAAAAAGAAATATTCCAAACCATATAAAAAGTATAAATTTAAGAGATATCCAAAAAAATAAAATTAAAAGTCATTATAAACCAAGAAAATATTTCAAAAAAGGAAGAAAATTAGATTATAAGAAAAAACCATGAAAACGCCACTGTTATAATTGCAGAAAATTAGGACATATATCCACATAATGTACTAAATCAAAAAATAAGAAAACTATGAATATAATATAAATGGCCGAAGAACATGGATTAAAACCTATAGAATATTATGAAACATCAGGAAGTGAAATAGATAAGTTAGATTTAGAAATAGATCAAATGGTTATAGAAACTATAGTAATTCAGAAGAAAACGAAAGTGATTCAGAAAAATCTGAATATCATCCAATAGAAGAAGACAATAGAATATATATGATGCAAGAAGAGACTAGTAGTAGTGTAGAAAATGAAGAATTAGAATACGGACAGTTTCAAGAATAAATGCTGAAGAAGGAATAATAGAAAGAAGAGTAAATTTTAGCCAAAAACAATATGATAAAATAAGAAATAAAGAATTGGATTTAACACCTTAAGACTTAAGGCAACAAGGATTAATATCAAAAATTGGGAAAATAATAAAATCAAAAGAAAAAGAAAAATTTGCATTATAGAAAAAACACCCAATAGAAGCAACCCAAATAGAAGGAATTTTATGAATACCATTGATAAATAAAGCACTAACAGAAGAAGAAATAGAAAAATTATCAATAAAAGACGGAATAACATAAATATATATATATATATATATATATATAATAATAATAATAATATATATATATATCAAGGGTACAATTATTAATAAAATCATATTTCCAAGCAGGTATAGGCTCACCAATAGAATTACTAGTAATAGATAATAGAATTATAGATAGTGTACCAAATAGCATTTTAGGAGCATTATATGGTAATTTGACACATCAAAAATTAAAATTCTCACTAAATACAAATTTCAAAATATCTAGAGCATAAATGATTGTGAATAAGACATTATTAGTATGTCATAAATTAAAAGGAATAGAAATGACACCTGGTGGTAAAATAATAAGTATAATAGGAATGGTAGGATTACTATTTTCAAATGAACTTGTAGAAGAAATAAAAGAAAAATAACTATAGAAAAAATTTTTATTCCACTATTAGAAAAATTAAAATTAGACCATGTTAATATAACTATACCAAGACAATTACAAATAGAAATAGATAATACCAGAGAAATAACCCAATATGAGAATACCCCAAGAAGGATAGAATATGATAACACTTTAGGAAGAAGGAATATTAGGATAAACACACCTTCAGGAATATATATAAATATAAATCATCCAAGTAGTATGGAAGAATATCAACCAATATCCATAAGAGTTTTAATAAGATCAAGAAGTCAAAGTAATTATGAAGAATTAAATGAAGGAACTAGACTAGCAGAGATACCAATAACCTCAAATTTAGTTGAAATAAATAGGAGAACCCCGTAGATAAATCTAACTAATAAACAAGAAGATTACGATTATTAGAAATAAAGAAAGATTGTGTATGGCTAGAAGTGATAACATTGATAAAACCTGATTATAAAAGAAGTTCTACACAATTAGAATATACCGATAATAATAAAGAAATAAAAGAGCAAGGAACAAAAACATATGCCATTATAAGATTTAATAAGAGGGACACAATAAAAATAAAACTATGGGTAGACATTGAAGTCGATAATAATATAACACATAAATTAATTTTAGAAGAAGACTTTTTAGTGCAAGTAAAACCTTATAGAATCCAAGAAAATAGAATATTAATAAATATAGATAAACAAGTAGTAATATTAGAAAAAAACAAAGATAATATAAATGAAATTCTACTATATATTAGTAAAATTTAATTATGATACATATCAATTTAGAAAATATCATGCGATAATAGGCACAGGAGCTAATGGAATAACATCTAAATATAATCAGAAATATGGAAGAAAATAAAACCAATGGGAATGTCTAGTGCAAGAAAAGAGTTTCATGTAATAGAGTTATCAGCCAAAAGTGTACCAATACAAATACGAGATTATGAACTAAAAATTCCAATATTGTATCAATTTAATGAAACCACCTTGGATATTATAATAGGAATGAATTTTTTAAAACAGTATATGCCTTTGCATTTTGCACAAAAGGCTTTAGTATTAACTACACCATGTAAACATGAAGCATGTGTAGTAAGAATAACAAACCCATACAGTAGTACAGATGCAGTATTCTGTAAGAAAAAGTCAAACAATGAAGTACAATTTCTACCAAACAACAAACCTATAGAAATAAAGGAAAAAAATTAACGATAACAAATGTAGAAATGAATTTACAAAAAACAAAAGAATAAAGATTGCTAGAAAATTATGGTGAAAACCCATTAATACATTGGGAAAATCAAAACCAATAGCTAGAATAGAGCTTAAAGACTATAGTCAAGAAATGTCTAGTAAACCTTACTCGTAGATAGAAAATGACAAAAGAAGAATTTATAATGCATATAAATGAAATGAAAAAAATATGACTTGATAAGAGAAAGTAGGTCAAATTATTGCTTGCCAGCGATGATAGTAATGAAACATACTAAAGAAAAACGAGGAAAATATAGAATAGTAATCAACTATAAGAAATTAAATGATATGACAATTAGAGATAGAAATCCCATACCAAAAATAAAATTATTATTTAACCTCATAAAAGGCAAACAAATATTTAGTAACTTTGATTGTAATTCAAGATTTTTTCAAATAAAATTAGAAGAAGAAAGTAGAAAATATACAACGTTCACTACTTTAGAAGGTTTAGATGAATGAAATGTATTACCTATAGGATTCCATAATAGTCCAAGTATATTTCAAGAATATGTTACAAAATTGTTATTACCAATAAGAGATTTTATAGTAGTATATATAGATGATATTTTGATATTTTTCAAATAATGAGGAAGAACATGAAAACCATTAGTTACAATTTATGGAACTAATAGAAACAAAATGATTGAATATATCGCCAAAAAAAGCATAATTAAGAAAAGAAAAAATAGGATTCTTAGGAAATTATATATTAAAAGATGGAATAGAATTATAAGAACATATAAGTAAGGAGGCAGAAGATTTTCCTAAAATAAAAATGAAAAAAGAACTACAATCATTTTTAAGGTTAATAAATCAAGCTAGAAATTTTATTCAATATTTATCCAAGTATACTGCAAAAATATCAAAATTAGTAGGAAAAAAGAAAAAAGGCATTGGGATGAAAATACTAGTAAAATAGTAGAAAAAATTAAAAAATTATGTAAAAATTTACCAAAACTAACTTTACCAACTAAAGAGCCCATTAAATGGAGTATTCATGCAGATGCATTAGAAAATTATTGAAGAGCAGCATTATACCAAGAAAATGAAGAAGGAATTGAAATAATCACTAGATATGCTAGTGGAAAATTTAACAAAAGTCAAAGTAAGTATCATTCTAATTAGAAAGAAATTTTAGCTATAATGAAAGTAGTGGAAAAATTTGAAGTGTTAATAGTAAATTCCCAATTCATCATAAGAACTGATAATACTCAAGTTAAACACTGGTTAGAAAAAGGAGTAAGGACACCCAAATTGGCTAATAAAATGTTGATAAAATGGCAAAGTGATTTAGCCCATTATGATTATCAAATTGAATATATAAAGGGAAAAGTAACTTAGTTGTAGATTGTTTGAGCAGGTATGAAGCCCAATAATGATCAGACAAATAATAATCCAGTAAAAGAGACCCTAAGCATGGATTTTTAAAACACCAATATAGAACAAATAATTATGAAAATCAATATTATTGAGATGAATACGAGCCTACTCCAAGTCTAAGTAAATACGAGTCTTAGTAACTTGAGTACCTAAATAGGAAATACTATAGCCTAAGTAGAGGACTTAAGTAGAAGGATGAATAAATTGGGGAAGCGAGTAACAGGCGAATAAATTCCAAGATCACAAGCAAGTCTAAAAAAAACCTAATAGTACCCTTCAGAAAAATATTGAAAGCCTAACAAGAAGCCCAAAAAATGGAAATCCAAGACCAAAGTAGTCCAAACTCTATTCCTGAAATTGCCAAGCAAATAATCAGCTCTAGCAGGCCCCAACCTTCAACCTCCAGTAAAACCCAATCATCCTCCTCAACTAATATTAATCCAAAGACCTTTGAACAATTCCAATGTCTTAAACTCTTTATTAGTAAGATGAACCATTTAAAATCCCATAAAAAGTAGTCAAGTATGTGCCCCACTATGCAATAAAAAAGGCCATTATCCTCCTAGGAACCAATCCAAAATTAGTATAAACAATACTTAGTTATGGTTTAATCCAAACAATATATCCCTCTTCCAATATGCATGAAATCCCAACTCCAAAGTCCATCCTAGAAGCAGCCAAACATTATTTTGAAATAGTAACCCAATATAGAGTTTATATCCGATGTTATCAAATAGTAGCAGAAGTAACTCCAGAAGAATTTTATCCTCCAATTAATTTGATTAAATTTGGGACAAATAAGAAACCGTTTGAAGATAAAGAAGAAAAGGACAACATTGCGGAGGAAGATTTTATTTACACTATTTGCAAAAAAAGAGCACAAGAAGTCAGTATAATATTCTCAGGGATGAATAGAACATTAATAAGTGATGAGGCCCGATGGACCTATTTCACAGGACCAACTACTAGTATATACTCAGTAGGAAAGGCAAGTAGATAGAGTAGAAATTTCTCCATGTGGTATGAAAGAATAAAATCCAACTATATGGACCATCCAGAAAGGACTAAGAAAAGAATATACTAGGTATTACAAAAACATACAACTCACCATCTGTGATGGAAAAGAAAAAGAAGAAAAGGATTATGAAGAACCATTGACATCATGGGATGTGAAATTAAGATGACAAAAAATAGAAGAGGATGAAGCAAGGACAATTAGGAGGAATCAAAGGACAAAGGACAAAGGACAACAATAACGAGAGACAAAAGGAATCAAAAGGACAATAATAATAGGAAAAAAAAAGTAACTATAATAATAAAAATAAACTATAGTTGTAATAGTTGAAATAAAGGTTGGATATGCCCAACCTATAAAGCCTTGTAATAAGAAGTAAGAGGCATTGAACCTCATAGCATTTTTCTCTTGTAAAACTTTTCTAAGACTTTCAATCTCTTGTATCCATTTTATCTTTAGTGAATTTAGAATATCTTGTTTTCGCCAAGTTATTCTCTTGTCCTTCATTATCATCTTAACAAGAGCAACCGAAGACCAATAAGGTATGAAATTTTAATTTTCTGATTAGGGAGATTATTCTATGAAATTATAATTAAAAAGTACGATCTTATGGTTTAGCTATTGATTATACTACAGTATTAATATTAATTAAACCAAGGAATGATATACTTCCTGTAGGAAACGAAGGAAGGTCGCTCTAGAAGCTAGGAGATGAAGGTTCATATTTCCCTCCATTATAACCAAATCTGGCTTTGATACCATAATTGAGATAGCTGACTATACTACTCATATAACACCTAATTAAGCCATGGAACATTTATTGACCAGATTTAAACCAAGTTATGGAAGGAGTTCTATCTTCTTTTATGCAAAGCTCTTTTCTAATGCTTTATTGCACCAACCTTCCTTCTTCAACTTAGACCAGCACAATGTTCCTTCATTTCCTATAGGAGGTGTATCATTTCTTGGCTTAATTAATGTTTATACAGCAGTATAGTTAGTAGCTAAATCATAGGATCATGCTTTTTTATTATAATTTCAGAGAATAATCCCCCTGATCTCCTATATAAGGAAATTAGAATTCTATACCTTATTGGTCTTCGGTTGCTCTTGTTAATATGATAATGATGGATAAGAGAATAACTTGGCGAAGAACAAGATATTCTATATTCAGTAAGATAATATTGGATACAAGAGGTTGAAAGTCTCAGAGAAGTTTTACAAGAGAGAAATGATACGAGGCTCAATGCCTCTTACTTTTGATTACAAGGCTTTATAGGTTGGACATATCTAACCCTTGTTTCAACTATTACAACTATAATTTATTTTTCTACTATAGTTACTTTTTTCTTATTATTATTATTGTCCTTATGATTCCTTTTGCCTCTCATTATTGTTGTCCTTTGTCCTTTGATTCCTCCATAATTGTCCCTGCTTCATCCTCTTCTATTTCTGTTTTCTCAACTTATCACGTCCAAAGATGTCAATAATTCTTCATAATCTTTTTCTTCTTTTTCTCTTTCTTCACAATTCTTGCAATGATGAGTTGTATATTCTTATAGTACCTAGTATATTCTTTTCTTAGTCCTTTTTAAAAGTTCCATATTGTTGGATTTTATTCTTTCATACTACGTGGAGAAATTTTTACTTTGTCTACTTATCTTTCTCACTGAGTATATACAAGTAGTTGGTCCTGTAAATCGGTCCATTGGGCCTTATCACTTGTTAATGTTCTATTTATCTCCAAAAATATTATATTGACTTCTTGTGCTCTTATTTTGCAAATAGTGTAGATAAAATCTTCTTTCGCAGTGTCGTCCTTTTCTTCTTCTTCATATTCAAATGCTTTCTTAGTGTGTATGTGATGTCTATGTATGCAGGTTTATGTCTCTATGAGAGACAGTTACAGATATATATATATATATATATATATACATAAAATTTATGAATGAGCTAATATCCCTTCTCCATGCCGGGTCCCATGTTGGGGGCATGCTAAGTGAGTTTTGGTTTTGCAAATGTATTTATAATTGGTATATTCCGTGGCTTGCCTTCAAAGCAGAAAAACAATTTTATAGTATACCATCCTTAAGGATTTAATAAGACATGTAGTATAAAAAAATTCATCTTGATTGTCTATATTCAAGTCTAAGGCAGGGAACAAGATGCTTATATCCTCACATGGTTTGTGGAGAAATTTATGAAGTAATGGTACCATCTTCCACGGGTGATAATATTTTATTCTAGAAAGAAGGCTGAAATGGTTATTATATCTGATTTGCCAGAGTGTTTCTCCCTGGTGTTTAAATAAGAAAATCACCCAGCTTTTGTCATGATCTCGTTAGCATGTGTTAAAATGAAACAACATGAAAGAAAGGAATGCTTGAAATGTCATCAACACTACTGCTTTGCATGCTACAAGTTGGGATTAAATGGTTCATATTGAAGAGATGTGCGGAATGCCACATTCTCCACATCTCAGTTAATGTTAGTTGTATCTCAAAATCTGCATATAGGACTTCTTAGCATTATAGGAATTATGGCTACTATCTTTCAGTAGTTTAGTCTTAGAGCATTGAGAAATAAAATTGAGGCCATGTTGAATTTTCCAGGTAGAAAGCAATGGCATTTCAACAGCCTCTTCTCCTATGACCAATAGGTCTGTCAGCCATACCAAATCCAAGGGGAAGCAAAAGGGCTGCTATTTCTTAAAGTGGTGCTTGATGAATAGTGGAGCACGAGCCCTAGGAGGAAACCCACCCAAATGACTAGCATATTAAGGGGTAGAACTTCTCAAACTTATTAAGCCGCTCTCTCAAAGAAACCTTCTGATGTGGGACTCCATCATAGCATTGCCCCTGAAAAGCTGAAGTATTGGCGGCTGCACTCTAATCCACTTGGCCTCTTGACAATTAGAACCCTTTGCACGTAGCCCTTTTTGTGACATTGACCACTAGCTTTGATATGGTTAGATGGGATCCAAGGAAGTGTATAGAATCCACCCTTGAAAACTAACTGGCTTGCAAGGGGAAAAAATTACACCCTTTAAGTATCCCACCAAACATCTCATAATACTCGATATGAGACTTAATTATCCTGTATTACCCTATGTCCCTATCAATGAAGCATAGGTTTGTTAACGGTAAAGTCCAAACAAGCACTTTGATGCTTGACAAAACATCATAAACATAAGCTCAAAGAGCAAAGAATTTGAATTTGGGCTTTTTGCTTTTATGTTACTAAGCCAATCTTGGACTTATTTTGATGTTTGTATCTTGTAGGCCTTGCCTTAGATCAATGTCTTAATCCTTATATGATTAGGACTAGAGTCCAATCCCATTAGGGTGAAGTGTTACAAATCTAATTCAAATGAATGCTTTCTTTAGTAGTGATCATAATGAAAATCTAAAGCGAAGAGCTTGCTTTTTCCTGGATTGTCTGATGCAATTCCATCTTAGTTGTTATGCCTAGGGTACCCTAAGGGTGAAGCACAGTTATATTATCTTCTTATTTAATTTCCTGTCTTATGTCAGTTTACGTCACATGCTAACCATGCATGTGACCATTGCAGGCTGGGACATAAGAAAGGAGGATAAGATATCCTCCTAGAAAGAGAGATTCAATCTGAAAAATGAAAATAGCAAGAGCAGACACTTTAAAATATAACAATGCCTTCCAGTCCCACTGCATATTTGATAGAGACATTTCTTAAAGACTACCTGTGCAAAACACCGAAGAGAAGTCACGATACTAACACTATCTTGTATGACATCAAGGGGAGGATGCATATCTAAATGTAAGAATTATGCTCCAATCAAACAAAATACAACAAATAACGGAAGTAATTGATATTTTATATTGGGCTTTATGTATTTTGGACTATTATTGGGCTTTCATAAATTTTGGCTTTAGTTTAGTATTTCAGTTGTTTATTTTATTTCTTTGTAATGTGCCTCTTAATAGAGCCCTAGTTCTATTATTGTGTATTAGGGTTATCTATAAATAGCCCTAGGGTTTAGGCTATTAGGAGACCATTTATTGTGCTACCTAGGGTTTCTCCTCTCTTCCATTCTCTTTCTCAACTTCTTCCCTTGCTCCCCACCCTTATTCCCCTTCTCTCTCTGGTTGTCCTACATCAATGACCTAACTATTGAGGGAGTTTTAGGTTCCTTGTAGACTTCTCAAGAAGGAATATGTGCCCAGAATGAGAATGATGTAATGAAAGTAAGGTTTACAAGAATATGCATTGGAAGGATGTAGTCCAAATACTCTGGTCTAAAGTTGGTGAAAGACAGATAAGGTCAACAAGAAACAAAAGGGGTTGAAATTCGTGAATATCTCTTACTGTATGATATCTAAAAAGGTGGAAATTCTGAGAATGAAAGGACCAAGAACACTGAACATGAGAGTTTGCAAATTAAAAGGATGGTAGAGGCGCGTGGAAAGGTTTAAAAGGACAATTGCCCCCTGCCCCCAAGTTTTCTTCCAGTTGTGTGGTAACTGGATCGTTTCAGTATCAAAAAGAATTCTTGATGTCTTATTTATACTACAGTACGACCTCATTTGATGCACTGCATAGCATAAGCTGGATAGTATTAGATAAGAAAAGAACGTGTAGAATAAGACATGATTTTTTAAAGTTTTTTTACAATGCAACATTTGGTACATCTCTGTATAACTCATAAGACTGCATAACGTTATACAATCATTTGTTTGATATACAAGAATATAAAATCTTATGGGATTAAAAAGTAACTTTTGACAAAAATACTCCTTTAAAATAATAAGACTCATACTGACTTAAATTTTTTTATTACTCTTGCAACCAGTTAGTTAAATTTTTGCCAACACCCCTGCACAAATCACCATAAATCCTATATCATTAGATGGCTTAACAGGATTGTCTGTGGGCTACACACACACACACCTTTTTTTGTCTCCATCACCTTGTAACAACTTCTGAATCTTATAAAGTATGCAGTTTGCGTGGGTGTGACTTTAAACTTCTTGCTGAAATACAAGTGTTTTTACCTTTATATGTAAGACTCGTCTGAATCAGAAACAGCACGTTGGTGGTGGACTCCGCCATTAAAAGCTCTTGGCTTCCAAAAGTGAGACTGAGAAGTAATATTGATTATAAATGTAATTGTGCAGGCGCATATGCTTGTGTACATTCTGGATTGTGACAAATTTAGTATACAGCCAAGTTAAATTTTACATGTACAAAGCTTGATATATATTTAAGCATTCTGCAAAGAAACCATGACTGCAAAGCTTCCATTTCATATCAAGTACAGTTTCATCATTATATCTCCTCTGCCATGTAAATTTAACTGCACATCTGGTTTTATTCCCTACAAGAACATCTAATTCCTACTCTCCTCTTGGATTACTGTGAGTAGACTGTCATATGTGCCCTTCACTCTTTTCCCTTGACAATTAGATAATTAGATAAAACTAATTTAATACGTTGGCAAAATACTATTCCTTACATACTTAGACTGGCTTGTGTTAATGCCTATGCCAAATAAAACACCTAGATATATGGATTGATTGATGTATAAAGAGATGAAATTATAAAAGAAAGTCATTATGATATAACAAGCAGATGGCTGAAATGAACTTCTGGAACTGTTTTTATCCTTCCTCATCAGGTCTATGCTGGATGTAACTACTGATATCTTGTAAACTGAGTTTGAACTGGCAGATTCTTTTCCTCTTCTTGAGCAAACTACCCCAACCCCTAATTTATCCATGGGGCTTTGCCGCATGTTCCATTACTTCCATTCTAGTTGTTAAAATTTTCCTTTTTTCAGAAAGGAGCAATGACGCCAATGGAAGTATGTGAAGGACTAGGTCTCTTTGAACTCAAGAACAGAAAATGGCACATACAAGGCACTTGTGCGCTAAGGGGAGATGGCCTTTATGAGGGCTTGGACTGGTTGGCTGCAACTCTGAAGGAGAGAAAAGCTGCTGGATACTATTCACTAGGAACCTCGTCCTTCTAATGGTCCAGGTTTGAACAATCGCCTTAAGTGCTGTTAGTCATTGTTACCTTTTCATTTATCGTTCTACTATATTATTTGTGTCTCGTGTACTGCAGGCATTTCGGCCTTAGGATTAGTCAATTCATGGACGTGAAAAGTTGGCCATTTTCATTCTAGAAGGCTGTGAATTGTAATCATTTTTTTTTTTGGGGTTTCATCTGAAGCCGATGAAGTATATAGTCGCTTTGCCATGCCTGGCACCTAGATTATGTGACTTGATCCAATGTATAGAGGTTTGAGCCTGATAAATGATCAACAAATACGAAACTCAAAAATCTTATTGGCGTATGGATGTCCCTTATTGTGTGCTTGAGCACCTTACAGAAGATGATGAATCATTTCTCCATTTTCCCTTGATCTCCGCCTCTCCTTTTATTTTGTCTGCATCTAACATCAAATTCATGAAATTATGAACGAGTACTGAGCAGAACATGGGTAAGACAAATTAAAAAAACTGAAGGTTGCCTTGTTGTTCAATTTGCGTGTGTTGCAATCACTTCCTTCCTTTCCTGTTTATCAATGAGAAGTAGTTATCAAGAAATTCAGGTTTTGAAATTTCTAAATAAAAATGAGCCACTACGTTGAATTGTATAATTTTATCTATACTTTTTCTATTTGGATATTACTTGTTAGTAGTTATAATTACATTTAATTTATTTTTTAAAACAAATGAACTAAACAAATCTCGACTATGAAGTTACTTGGAGCATTTATTGAGTTAAACTCAGTTAAACAATCAAGGCTTCTTAATTTATCTACATTTTTTTTACCTAATCGGCGATGTGTTATATACAATTTTGGCTGTTCTTATATATTTAATATCGAACAATTCATTAATCTATTAAGAATATCTGCACTTTCCATACATTCTGTGCTGATTTATTTTTAAATGAGCCAAGCCCATAATTAGGTCTAGTTGAAATATTTAAGCTGATTTATTAAAAAGGTTATATACATTTTTTGAAAAATAAAGCATCTTGCTAGATATATTCAAAATAGGTCCAAATGAAAGTACAACGATTAATGACTATAAAAGAACAATTAGATTTCAAGGTAGGTTAGGTACCGTAAAGCTCTTGTAGCTCAGTTGGTTAGAGCACCCGTTTAGTAAGCGGGAGGTCTTGAGTTCAACTCTCAACAAGAGCACATTTTCTTTCTGTAATGATGTTTCTGTTGCTGGGATCATTCATGTTTTCATTTATTTATTTTCTTTTTGCTAAATCTTATTAATCTAGTTTAAATAAGTTACAAATTAGTACACTTGGTAAAATTTTGTATGCTCACTTTTTCCACTGCATCCAAAATTCAAATATGTTTTGGAAGAAAATTTAACATGTACAATAATATGTTGAATATTACATTTTGCAAGAGATTAATTTATTACAGTACTTTGAAATTTAAAGTTACTGTAATGCTCCAATGGCTTCTTTTGGTAAAGTGAAGTCTTAAGAGTCAGTAGATTCCTATCATTCAATTTTTCTTTAATTTGGAGGAGAGATAAACACAAATTTCAGGCAAATTTGCTTTTGGAACTGAATTTTGTTAATTTCTTCACCAAGATATAACAACCACCTCATTCGGTAGCATGTTTTTTCTTCCGGGTCCCTTCTCTACATGTATTTCAGCTAAATATTGGTGTGCATTAGAATGTATAGAAGGGGACTTATCTATAGTAGTCAGTTACCACATTATTGAGAAGCACGAATATTCTTAAATAAAAAATATATTAATATTGGATATATATTAGGTATTGATATGCATTGAAGATTTTTTTTTTAAATTTCGATGTTAAAGTATTTTTATTTATTAGTTTTGACATTATTTTACCATTATTTTGTCATATATAACTAAATTCTCAAGATTTTTTTTTGTTTATGGTCATAATTTATATTCGTTTATCATAATAGTCATTTATTATATTCAACTTTTAATTTACCAATATTTGAACATTAAGGGACCAAATTAAAGAAAAATAAACTTAGAAGACAAAAATAAATTTGATAGATAAGGAATTAGAAACATATTATTTGTTAGTCTCCCATACTAAATTTCAATGTCGACAGACCCTCCATATAAATGTCCAACGTAAGCAACTATTGCATGACAATTTTGACAACCCTTTATATTGTGTAATCCGTTTTGATATATTGATTTTTTAGCATTGTGGACTTTCATATTAAATCTATATTGTTTGCATGTATATTTTTTATTTATTTATAATTGTAATATTAACTATTGATGGAATGGTTTGTTTTTATCTCTCTTATAAAATTTGATTCTTAAGTCTGGTTTCTCGCGACCTTCAATTCATACACATAATCAGAGTGAAAAACAAAAATTTAACATCATTCAAAATCAATTTTGACAATTTCGTTTAATAGCAGCTGGAGATATAATTTCTTTTACATTATTCTCTTGTTTTAAATTAAGTTATTAGTATGCTTTACTATAAATTCTGTCTATTCTTCCTTAGTCTTTTTTTCCCGACTTTTGTACGTCACGAAATTTAATAGAGTTTTGGTTTCACTCTACGGAAACATCAAGGTATAATAATTATCTCTGTCAAGGAGAAACTTGAAAGGGAAGAAAAATCTGTTGGGATTGAAAAGACTCTTGACCTTACTAGTTTGTAAATTGTCCCTTCGTAAATCAGAAGCCAATTGATGCTTCCTCAATTGCATAGTCCAAAAATGATAAAGTTGTCCATATATATATATATCCACATTAATGTATGAAATCATTTTTACAAGATGTTAAAATATTTTCTAGGGACCCTTGGCATTTTTTTTTTATTTTCATTAATGAATATGATGGGGTAATATTCTTTTCAACTTTGTGCAAAGAAAAAAAAAAATCATTGCAGCTCTTGATTTACTACTGAATTATCATATTAGTTTCTTATTTATTTATTTTTTTTTAAGTGGTTGTATAATTGGAAATTGTCACCTTGGATTTTCATTGTTTAGATTGTTACCATACATAGTCATTTAAGTTCCACCCTGCCAACTCACTTGGAAGGACAAAAAGTGACAATATTCAATTAATGAGAAACTATTATAGTAAATAAAATTAATAAATAACCAAAATAATAATTTAATGATAAGTTAGGAATCAAAATGAATATTTTTTCATTCAATGCTTTTTTAACATATTTAGAGTCTCAAGTTAGTCTGAGACCATTTTAGTAAATAAAATGAATGAATGATCAAAATAACAATTTAGTAATAAGCTAATGATGAAAATGAATGAATGATCAAAATAATAATTCAATAATAAGAAATAGGTGGACTAAGTCATGTTGAAAAACACTATCCCTAGAAATATTTTGCGAATACGCAAATTTCTTCTATGATTAAATAGACTCTTCTAAATTAGAATCGAGAGTAGAAGTTAGCAAGAAGAGAAGAAAGACGAAATGCTTTGATGATTGTATATCCTATAACTTAGAGAGATGCTCTATTTATAGGAAAAGAAATTAGTCGTCGGTATCATAAAGATAATGATAAAAAATATCACAATAAGTCAAGAAAAAGTCTAAAGGTCGGATTCCAAAAACTAATAAAGAGAAAATTAATTATATAAATTATTATTGCTATTAAAATAATTTTTGCAAAAAGATGGACCATATGATTCTATTGTGCGTAAGAAAACAAAATTTCTTATTTGAATTACATTTAAGTCTGTTGGTCCATATTTGTGTGTGCAAAGCCTCCATTTTTTTTTAGCTCTTTATAAGCCTAATATCATATATTATTATATATATATACTCATGGTTTTACACTTCTAAACAATGTAATATTCAGGTACACTCTCTTCAATATAAATTTGGCCTGCATTCTAGTTTCATTGATTTGTAGAAACCCTAAATGGGAAAGTGTTAAGAGACTAATTATGGAAGCGTCATTAATGGTGGTCTTCATGTTGTTCATGACATGATAAAATGGTGCAGTGCAACGACCATTTTACTCTTTATGAAAATCCAAACCCACCATCAGTGTCAGACTCTAATTCTCTTTCAAAGCTTCACAATTTCAAAGAGCTCTGCAAGTGCTATTCTAACTGTTCGGGTGTTTTGGCCACAACTGTATAAGCATCAAACCAAATCTAAAGTCACAGAATGCGTTTCCCATTGTCATGCAAATTGCCAACGTAATTTCCGTCCTTGCAACTTATGAATGTGCTATATATATATATATATATATATATATATATATATATATAGATAGGTAAATTATGTTTTGGTACAAACATGTGATCATGTTTAATTATGGTGGATTATTGAATAAAAATTTAATAGTTTAGATTTATATTAAAATAATATAAGTACATGTAGTTATATTTTTTATGTATCTAATAATTTACTATGATCAAATATGATCTCATGTTCTCGTCACAACATGAAAAGATCCAAAATTTTATATTATATATATATATATATATATAAAACATGCCTAAATTAGTTTTGGTATCCCTATAAAAGATAAAATTTTTGCTCTGCCTTGTTGCTCTTTTGAATAAAACAAAGTTAGCTTTCTCTTCTCAAATTTTAGAGTTTAAAGTTTAAAATTTAAATTACAATTAAAAAGAGTGACAATTACATTTTTTTTTCCAATCTTTATATATATATATATATATATATATTTATTTATTTATAGCTCCACATTCTTTCATTATGGTCTTCACTCTTCTAATTTTCTTAAAGATATTTCTTCTCTTTTATTTTTTTTAAGTAGTTTTCAACTTGCACTTTCTATTTATATTTGTTTATAACTATTTTATTCTCCCATTACACGTAAATTTCATAAAATGTCTTATATGTGTAGGGATTAATTATTATTATTATCAAATGAGAAAAATACAATTTTAATATCTCATTTTTTACTTTAAGATCAATTTGGTCTTCCAAGAGAATCAAATTAATTTATTTTTTTATTTTTAGAGCACTATTTTGATACTTTCTATTTTTAAATAATCAAATTAATACTTTGATTAAAAGTGATTAATCAAAATTATATTTTTCTTATTATCAAATTATCAATAATTCATTCATGGATGCACGCTCACAAACACACATTTATACATATTTACACATAGACACACTTGAAATTAATTTATAATTCACAAAATAGGATTATATAAAATAAGATATGTTGCATTGATTGTATAATTTATACTTATAGTATTGTACAAATAGTTATAAGTTATGGTTGTGCCCACCATAGCACATTATTAATTTATTTGATTTTATAAATAAATAAATATATATATATATATATATTTACAAAAGATACTATATATATTATAATTTATAATATCAACCCCTAAAACAGAATTCTGCCTATATATAGGCACAAATCGCTCTCAATCCTTCCAAAACTTCTCTTCATATATAAATAACTTGAATTATAGAACTAGTAGAATACCAACTTGGTCTCTCATGATTAGACCTGATCATCCGTTTGAAAGCCTGTCCAGCCCAAAGAAAATGAATTTGAGCCTAGTCTAAAAAGCTCGGCACGAATTAAAAGACAAGTTGGGCTCAAACTTTATTTCAAAGCCCAACTTGACCGAAATTATACATACATACATATATATATATATATATTATTTTGAAGAAGATATTCTTGTTTGTCTTTTATATTAAGTCCATTAATCATGTTTTTAACTTATGAGATTTTTCTTATGCTTGTATAATGATTATGAAAGATAATTTAATTTATATCCTTCACTTTAATTAGACTTTTGTTGATAGACATAGTTTTTTTTTTCTTATTAGAGTGAAAATAATTCATTGAAAAAAAAAAATCAGGCTAAGGCGGGCTTTTTGTGCTTTTTTAACAGGTTGGGCTCTGGCCTAAAAATAAAAAAATTGTGCTTAAGCCTGAACCCGGACAAGAAAAAAAATAAGCTCTATTAAAAGCTCAACCTGTTTTTCTAAATGCTTGGCCCGCTATTAGATCTACTTATAATTCGTTAATATTTAATTTGGGATAAAATGTTTGATTAAACTATAAAGGTGATCGAATAGAAACAATTTTTATGTGATACATTAAAAGAAAGACACATAGTGATGATATATCAGTTTATTACATTTATATCTTAATCTTAGTATTTATTTAGAATTTATTTATGAACCCAAAATTATTTTTGAAATTCTCAATCAACCTCTCTAATTTTTATTTCTATTAACCCCACAAAAATATTGCTTTATAAATATTTTAATTTGCTTATTGTACTTTTTTCTTATTTTTTCAATAACTCCCAAAATTTTTAATTTTAATTTATAAACTAATATTTTGAAAGATTACTAAGAAATAAAAAATAGATAGGGCAAATTAAAATTTTCACAAAAAAAGTTTTGAATTCATAAATAAAATTTTAAAAAAATAAGTCAAAATATAAATATAACACGTTGTTTTAACTTATTATACAGTCAATATATTTTGACACATCATTATTACATGTCTTCATTTAAGTGTATCATGTAATGATTATACCAATACAATTACTTTTATAGTTGCACTAAAAATTTTATCTTAATTTAGTTTCTCATTAATTTTTATTTCTAGTTTGGTTGAGAAACCAAATTAATAATAAAAATTAATGAGTGACCAAACTGAAATTATATTAATAAGTAAAAAATTAAATTAAAAATAAAAATTACTAAAAAATTAAATGAAAAATTAAGTAACAAGCAAATAATCAAAAAGATGTTTTACTTATTTGGCATACTTTAAAAAAGGGTACGTTTGTGGTTTATACTTGGTATATATTGGTATCCAATACTTTATATAGTGCATAAACGCTTATTATTATAGATTGAATTGCGTAGTCGACGTCGTATTTGGATTAATGTTCGAGTGCACAGCGACGAAGGCAATTTTTTTTTTTGGAGGCTGTGGTTGTAGGCTAGAAATTTTTAGTAATTATTGTAGTGTATTATGAAATCAATCTAATGAATACTTAGTCTAATATAAATGTATCAAATAACGCATAGTTATTATTATAAAATAGGCAACATATATTGCTTTAAAATAAGTTATATAAATATTAAATTTTTAGGAACATCTTCAAAAGTTGTAACAGTGCAATATGGCATACTAAGTAATCCATGTTTTCTATATTTGGTATGAAATTTGCATATGTGATGACTAATATTAAAAGAATTGTGAGATCTAATAATTTAAATTAAATTTTGTGACTACGTTTGATAAATAAATTTTAAATATTGATTGCATATAATTTAAAACGTGGATTCAATCATTTAAAATTAAAAAAATTATACTATTCAACAATTAGCCGTTCTTAACTAGAAATTCAAATTCCATCCACAGAGGAAAGAAAAGTAAAATGCGCAAGTTGATTAATTCAAAAATAAAATATTTTTAGTTCAAGTGTATAAGTTGATAAATTCATAAATAAAATATCTAAGTTTATAAACAAAATCTAAAAATCATTGGGTTATATTGTAAATTCAACAAAATATTTTCAATTACTAATCAATTAATATATTTTTATATGTTGTTACTAAGTGTCTTTTTCTTGACATGACGTCAGTTTCCAGAAGATGATAGATGAGCCACTGAAATTAGGTTCTTGCTTCAAACTATTTGGATCTAAGGAACGTGGAAGATGGACTACATTGTCAGTCATTCTTATGTGCCCATGCTAAATTGGAGTAAAATTGAATTTAATCTGCTAGAGCGTATGACAGGACCGGTTTTGCAGGACACGACATCATTTACATTAAATTCACGTGAAGTATTGTATTTCAATTTTATGGTTCATAGTTTATTTATTTAATTAAATTAAAAAATATATGATAAAATATGAGTCATTTATTGTAGAATCCACAATAAAATATATTTGAATTTGGATCACTTTCAGTAGAGGCACATGTGAAGGTCCAAATTGTTTAAAACTTTTTTTATTTCAGTAAAAATTAATTTTTATAAGATATAAATCATGGACCGCAAATTGTTAAAATTTGTTCATATTTTTTTAACAAAATATCATCATGTATAGAAAAAATAAACTTAAGATATAAGGAATAGACTATAAATTATTAGAAATGGTTTATTTTTTCCTTTAGTAAGATATTATTTTGTATAAAAATCTAAAATATTAATAAATTTTTATATATTATTATAAATTTGTTTTAAAAAAATAATATTTATTGAAATAAAATATTTTTGAAACAATTTAGACCATCAAATAAAATCTGAACTGGGGAACCTCCGATGTTTTAAATTATGAAGTTTGTAAGATATTTTTTAAGTAAAGAAAATCATTAAAAAAATTAAAAATTGAGATTCACTTTCTCTTTTTTTCACCCCTCCCTTTTTTTTTTCCCCTCTCTCTCTCTCTTTATTTCTCTTTAATTTTACAAACATTTTACAAGTTTTATATTATAAAAGATTAAGATCCTTAGTTGGATTATTTATAATATTTCATATTCTTTTTATTCATTGCATTTTTCTTTCGTTCTATTTTCATTCTTAGTTGAATAAAGATAGTATTTAAAATATACTTTATACTCATCCTATCTAATTAATAACATTTATAACATGTAAACAATTGAAAATGAAATATTATTTATGTTTGATAGTCTCTACTCTTTTTTAACACTCTCAATTTTGTTTGTAATTTTTATAGGATCAATTTGACATTTTTTTGAGATCAATTGCAATATCAAATTACTATGTATATGTTTGGACTAATATTGAATTAATATAATTTTGAGTCAACTTAATTTTTTAAATTTTGGTCGAACATGATTTTTTATTACTGTAATTTATGTTTAGAGACTTTAGTTAAAAAATTAATTTCTGTCACATATATAGTTCATTTAATATAAAAGTAATTATTTTTTATTTTTGTGTAAATAGAAATTTAGAGGACAAAATTAATTTTATAAAAAATTAAATGCCAAACTAAACATAATATTTATAAGACAAATTCTCATTTAAGTATGCAAATAGACTTTTAATGCTTTCAATTTTGTTTGTAATTTTTACCAAATCAATTTGACACTTTTTAAGATCAATTGCAGTATCAAATGACTAAATAATCAAACAATTAGCAGCAAACGCAGTGTGCTAGAGTTCGGATTTTAAAATTTTTATAAAAAAATTAGAAAGAGATTAAAAATTTGAATAGGTTGAGAGAAACGTCTAGATTTTTTGCAACGGAAATCCCTCAATTTTTTCTTCATTTAGTGTAAAATACACTAACTGCAGATTTTTTATTTTAAATTAGAAAAATGAAATATCATTTACTCTAATATATTTCTTTTAAAAGATTTTTTTTGTATGACTAAATTTAGACCGCTAAATTCTAGACCAATTACGGCAGAAAAATACAAAGATTTCCGGCTTAATATTTCTGCTCATTTTACACTGAAAAGCTCTTTTTTTTCTAACTCACATTAATATTGAGAAAAATATTTTTTTATCATTTACTTATTATAAAATTATTATTTTAATTTTTTAATCATTGAAATATTTAAAATAATTTTTTAATCATTAAAAAATATTAGACTTAATACCTCATTTTTTTTAAAATTATTAAATTTAATTTTTATTAAACTGTAAATTTTAAATTTAAAAAATTAAATTTAATATTTTTTTAATAAATAAAAACTAAGTATTATATTTTTAATGAATAAAAGATCATTTTAAGTATTTTAAAAAAAATTATAATAATAATTTTATCATAAATGAAAAATTAAAAAAAGATATTTTATCCCATTAAAATTTATGATACAAATTTTTAAGACCAGAAAGCACAAATGGACAAAACCAAATGCCAATGAAGTAGCCTTCACCTTTCCTGGATTTTCCATCAGTCGTTTATCCTCTCTCTCCCATTTTCTTTCACACTTATTTTCCCGGGAAAAATAACTGCCACAACCAACCACAACACCCATACATACCCACCCACACAGCATGCCCTCACCATGCCAACGGTGCACCATGCTTGTTCACAAGACATCCCCATTTCTCCATAGATTCCAGCCCTTTCACCCTCTTCGATTCCGCTATTCCTCCAGATTCCGCTGCGTGCTCCACCAAATCGTTCCCAAGTTCGCCGTTTCCTCCTCCTTGACCTCCGTTCTCACCCCCGAAAATGTGATTGCCGCAGCGGCGGCGGCTGCCAGTAACTCCGGCTCCGTCCATGGCGCCGTCACCTCCGCCATCACGCACGTGGCCGTCACTGCCGTGGCTATCGCTTCTGGGGCTTGTCTTTCCACCAAGGTTGATTTCCTGTGGCCCAAATTAGAGGAACAACCAGGTAATTTGCTTGCTTTGGTTAGGGAATTGATCTTGGAAGCAGAATTCTTGAAGTATATTTGCACTAATCGAACGATAAATTTGTTTTCCTGGGCTAGTATAGATAGATTGGAATATTTTTGAGCTTCTGAAGTCATTTCCTGACCATTACCTAGCCATATTAATTTAGTCATTCTTATAGTTTTTAATAGGATACATTTGCGCTTACATTGTTTTCCATGAGCTAGCGTCCGATTGAAATCTATAAAGGATGTTCGGTTAATTAAATTTCGGTGGCCATTTCAAAGTTTAAGATGAGCGTGTGAAACAAGCAAGGATATTGTGATTTGAAAAATGAATAACTGGCTTGAATATGATAGATGTCTAGCTCCAAGGTTTAGTATTTGGAGGTTGCCTATAGAACAGATTTTACTCTAAGTTGCATCTGGAAAAAGGAAAATAACTTGAATCTTTAACTCTTGTTATTTTGGCCTTTTCTCTCGTTAATTTGACCTTTCTGTGTGAAGAATTATATAGTATTTGGACCAGGTCTATCTTGTATTGTCTAAAGGAAAAGGAGCAAACTGGAGTGGTGCTGTTCTATTGATTTGTGCTCACACTTTCCCAAACGGAAATCTTGTTTTTGCTTGGGTTTCTGATTTGTTATATGTGTACATTAGCCACACTTTTAAATAGGACCTTTGCAGAGTCAAAATTGAAAGCTTTGTGGTAGGCTGGTTCCTGGGAGATACTACTTCTGACAGCAAATGCAGAAAACCATGACTGCTATAGCTTTATACTCAGGAAAAGTGTGTGATCAAGTAGCAGAGCAAAAATGAAGATTGAGTATGATATCTGGGGAGGAGATGCAAACTATGACTTCTTGAAGTAGATCTTGTCGAGTTTTATGCTTTTGAAAATATCTGTGGTTTCAGAAAGAAAGGGAGAACCCTTACATGATGTCTGTTTCAACTTTAAATTTCAAATGCTGTTAAAATTCATTATTCATGTATAAATTCTCTTTTCTCCTGTGGTCAATTTATGACTCCTGTCTTAAATATGAAGGTACGTGAGTTTTTCTGTTACTTTTCCACCTGTTTTTTCAAAAGAAAAAATAAATTATTGCATAATACTCCTAAATCTAGCTTATATGTTTTGGAGAGTTCTACCAGATCTTGGGATTTCAATACTTTGCCCAAGGCTTTGAGAAAGGGAGGATTTATTTTTGATAGAAGATGTTGAAAGAAAAGAGTACAAAAACTGAGGATAATGGTTCTTTTCATTTGCTGCTATATTATTGATTCTGATAATATTTCTGATATCCCAGATAACAATTTTGGTATTTGAATAGTTTAGATTGTTTTCAAGTGAAATAAAACTGTGCAGTAATTTTATTGGAAAGAATACTGCTTTGCTCTATCCACAGTAAACAATATGATTAACATTAGTGACCTATTGCAGGTGCAAAACTCTCCTCTGGTTATTCTTATAGATATTCACATCATGTGTCAAAGAAGTTTGGAGACTATTGGTCATTTGTTTTTACCTAATCTTGTGGCTTGGAACTTGCAATGTAGGGCAGCAGTAGGCTAAGAAATTAACAGACTAAAACTAGAGTTTTTTTTTAATAGGGTGGATTATGGGTGGAAAATAGGTTGGATGAAGGTTAATGGAGGTTACTTGAGGGGAAGAATGTTCTATGCACTGAAGAATGTTTTTTAAAGACTAATTGGTGTCTGGTTGGGTGATGTGAACTATACCTGCGAATTTGGGTTTGTGTTTGATGGTTTCAAGTTAAATTCATGAATCAACTGGAGTTTGAAAGAAAGAAATTGTAATAGTTATGCCAAAGAGATCATGTCTGGGTCCGGGGTGCTTGATAAACTTTATGAAAAAGAATTAGAATTGAAGGTGTAGAAATTATCTTAGGCAACACGCCTAAGGTTTGAGTGTATCACATGATCAAAAAGAGAAATCTGCTGCCATACTTTCGTCTGAGTGGAAGCATTAAGACCATAAAGATGTAAACCCCATGACTTATCTTACAAGCTTTAGGAGTCCTACTTGTAACTATTGGATTCTCAACAACTAGGAAACTGGAAAGAAAATTGTGGGCACTAAAACTAATCCAATAAAACCTAACTAACATAAACCCAAGCCCATATACTGCTAAAAATTGAGGACTAGAAAATTTGTTTTCAGGACTATAAACATAAAATTAGGTAAATTGGCAGCTTTCTAGTCCTAATAACTTGAGAGTTATGTACTAGAAAGATCCTTGAAATGTTACCATCAGAAGTAAGCTTTAAAAGTATAGGGTTTAATGTGCTAGAGAAGGGAATGAAAATTCTAAGTTCTTCACTGGCTGGCAATTGGTAGTGTAATAAGGAGTTGGAAACAGATGGAAGTAGATTATTTAGAGATGATGTTTCTGATGCAGAGGAAGTTACTCAGTTCATGAAAGAACTTTTATGGAAGAGAATCTAGTTATAGTTTCTTCAGGGTTTGATTTGAAATCCCATTGCTAATCATTTGGCTAATTCATTTAAGCGATCTTTTGCAGAGGAGGTGGCCAAGAAGGCTATCTGCAATATGTATGGAAGGCTATCTGCAATATGTATAGAAGGCCCTAGATCATGATTGTTTGACTGTAGCTTTTTCCTGAAGCTTCTGGAAGTTGTGAAGACTGATTTGATAAGGCCTCAAATGATTTAATTAGTTTCTTCTCAATAGTAAGATTGGAATTAGTAGTAATTCTACCTTCATCATTCTTGTTCCAAAAAGATTGGTCTATTAAGGTGAGATATTTTTGGACTATTAGCCTTGCTAGTGTTTATTGGATCATCACGAAATTTTTTTCTTTCAGGTTGAGTGAAGTTCTTTTAGATACTATTTTGGAGAAAAAAGTACTTCTATGGAAGTTAGGAAAATTCTGATTGCTGCTTCGTTATCTAATGAAGTTTTGTTGTTATTGCCATGGGCAGAGAGGTCTGGTTCTCAAGTTGGCTTTTGAGAAGGCATGTGATAGGGTTGGTTTCTTAGATGGAGTTCTTTTTCACATGGGCCTTGTTGAGAGTTGGAGAAAGTGAACTGTGGTCGTCTTTCCCTTGTGGTTTTCTGTTTGGTTATCAATGTCTATGGAGAGCCAAAGTTTTGGTTCAAAGGTCTGCGAGGAGTTAGGACAGGTGATCCAGTCATTCAGAAGATTACAAGAGACATTAGTTAATTGGAAGGGTGCTTTCTTTGGGTGATTGAGCCACTTTAATCTCCCTCTTTACTATCTATCCATGCTTAAATTTCCTGTCTAGTAGCCGAGCAGGTGGAGAGGATTAACGAAGCTTTTTTATTGTCTGCTTTGGAGAGAGAAAGAGAGATCACTTAATTAGTCAGGCAGTGTGCTATAACACTAAGAAAGATGGAGGTTTGGGTCTGGGTAATTTGGTGTCAAGGAACATTCCTATTTTGGCAAAGTGGTTATGGCAATTTTCTTTGGAACCATTTTCTCTTTGGCATTGGTTTTTTAAGAGTAAATATGGTGTTCAGTTGAATGGTTGGATGCTACCCATAGGATCAATGATACTCATCCAAGCCCTTTGAAGTTTACCTCTTTGGTATATTTTTATTCAGTCCTTTGCTTAATTATCATTCTGGGTATTGTTCTTGGTTTAGATTTTGAGAGGATTAGAGGGATGGAGATTTGGCTTTTCTTTTGAGTTTTTCTCATACATTTGTCGATAATTAGCTTTCATTGAGTCCCAACTCCCAAATTCTAATTTTTTAAATTTACACTGAACCTATTTTTTCTTAAAATTTTCATTTCTCTAAGAACTTTCATAATAGAATTGTTGATGAAGTTGTTTTATAGTTGGATATCCTAATTGCTTTCTGCATTTTAACTTTGCTGGCTAGAAGGTATTTGTCTTTTGATTCTTTGGTTTATACGATTGTAAATACATCTTTGACTTTCTTAGTGATAATTCAAATGTCTAGATTCCTTGTATGGCTAAGACTTCACTTGGATTGCAAACTTGATAGATTTGATGTAATTGGTTTACTTCAGACTTGTTGTAAAGCAATTGCTCTCAAGTATGTTCTGTGAGTTTTTGGAGCTGAAAGACTCGATGATCACCACATTTTTCTTGCACTGTGATATTGTGTGGCTGCTTTGGAATACTCTTTGGCTTTTTATGAGCAATGAGTTTTCCCAGCCTCTTTTGACCATTTTTTAGTGATTTGGTTTATAGATTTAGGCAACATAAATGAACACAGAATCCCTTGGCAGTGTGCTAGTTGGTGCTGTTTACAGATGGAAGGAAATGCCTTAGTTTTCAATCAGAGCTTTCTTCATCTGCACTATTTTGGGATAGTTTTTTTGGCCTCTCTTTGGGTTTCAGCTCATGGCTTTTCAGGGGGATTTTCTTCATAGATTTGCAGAGAGATTGGAGGGCTCTTTTAATATAAAGTATTTCTTTGGTTTCTCATTATGTTTTCACTTTCTGTCTTTGGCATAGGATGGTTTTTTATTCTCTGAATTTGGTATGTTTTCCTATCTCATAGTAAACTCTTTTAAGCAAAATGGAAAATATACAGAGACAAGAAATTTTCAAACCTTGGCTTTGATGCTAGCCATCCAGCATAATGTTGGTAGTTGGTACTTGTGGGGAAGTCTGGGTGTGCCTATCAGATTTTGAGGTCTTCTAATTGGTTGTTTGGATTGGAAGTGTTTTAGGATAAAGCAGAGAAAAGTTCTGTAGAGAAGTTTTCTGTTTTTCACGTTTCTGGTTGTTGGATAGACAGGAATTGAAGAATCTTTAGAGGTCAGCATTCAAATCTTAATGTACGTTAGAATCAAATTGTATATGCTGTTCACTTTGTTGCTGAGCTTATTAGTTCTTAATAGGAAGTCTTATTGCTAATACATGACGAAATTGGAGGTTTTTTTTTGGTTTTTGGTTTTCATCTTTGTTATGGATGAGGTTTCCTTTGTACTATATGTCTTCCTTAATGGACATTCCTTCTCTGTTTGAAGATTTGAAAAGAAGAGAAGATTAGTGGTCAATGTTGGATGTCCTCTCTAATTCAAAATTTTGTAGACTAAACGTGTAAATTGCTACCTCACTATTTCTAACCAACTGGACAAAAAAGGCATAGAGTGCATTATTAAATGCTGATATAATCAATTTTTATTGAGAAAAATTGATATTGCTAGTTCTGCTTTTCCATGATAGGTTCTATTAATAATATAATTTTCATTATGTTGTATATTAACTGCAATCAATTATTAACATGCAGGTGCCATCATACAGGATGGAGTAGATATTACTGGCTATCCTATATTCAATGACTCAAAGGTTTGTTATCTTTACCTGCTTTTTGACTTGTTCTCATGTTAGATCATTAACATACCCTCTCTGTGAAGGCAGGTGCAGAAGGCTATTGCTTTTGCAAGAAAAGCACACCATGGACAAATGCGGAAAACAGGAGATCCTTATTTAACACATTGTATCCACACAGGAAGAATCTTGGCAGTGTTGGTCCCATCAAGTGGTAAACGAGTATGCACTTCTCTTTGTAGTTAAATCTTCAAAATTTGTGGAATTTCTTATGTGTTATGTAATCCATTTATGTTCTGTTGAACATGGAGATGGCTGTTGTCTCTTTTCTAGTGCGGTTTTTGATGTAATGATTGTTATAAGCTATAATCCTTAATAACTTATTTTTGACATTTCCTCAAACAGTCACCATTAGTCCTTCATTCTCTCCCTGTATTTTCCCTAGCCATTATTGAGTCATAATACACTGGCTAGCTGTCTACTCCCTCGATGATACCATTTTTCATTTTCCTTGGGCGTTTGGTTGTTTTGTTTCCAAGGATCAAATTAATTGCAAGACAAAACATATTTTCATAAGACTAATTTCTTTGTTTGTGATCTTGGTGATCTTTCTCAGGCTATTGACACGGTTGTGGCTGGTATTCTCCATGATGTGGTTGATGATACATGCCAAGGGCTGCGAGACATTGAAGATGAGTTTGGTGATGATGTGGTTAAGTTGGTAGCTGGTGTCTCTAGGTTAAGTTACATAAATCAGGTACCATACTATGACTGACTTTTCATTATTGTTTGGTTGGTGGATGTGGCACATTTTATCTGTCATATTTGGCTATTTTTTATATTTCAATCTTGCAAGCATCTTGATGGAGAATGAAATAGGGATGGTATTATTTGTGTTATATGTAATGGCATGAAATTAGGATTTTAAGTTAAAAATTTATAAGAGTACTCTAAATTAGGCCTCTGATTTTTACTAATTATCTTTGCCATGTGGCAACATGCATTGATATTTTGTGGTCACAGGCCTGTGTCTTTGTCTCTGTAACTGGGTGTACTGTTTCAAAATTATGACGGAATTACTATATCTGATTTTTTTTTTTTCAAAAGAGAGAAAGCATTGATTCTACCATGTGAGATATGGTATGCTCTTTTGTTCAGCTTGTTGTCCTTGGGAGATCTGGACAGTAAGAGGAATGAAGAGCTTTGCTCCTTTGAGTTGTTGGTTCATCTAAGAATTCTTTCCTTATCATTTCTGTTTAGCACACTGCTTATTCTCATTTAACTCCCATCTTTCTTTGTCATGTTATTTTTCATCAAAAAAATAATGTAGTTATTGCATTATGATGGAATCCCTTTCTGTATTTCATATTTATAGATGCAAATTCTACCCAGATATAGAGAACGAGATAGCATTAAGAGTATACAGTATAGGAAACGAAGGAAAAACTGATAGAGGAGCTGACTTTGGAGACGTCAGGTGGCTCTCCCAAGCTCCAGCTAACTTCTTTCCTGCCTTCTCATGGTCTCCTGCTCAAGCTAATCTTCCCTTCCTCCTAACAACTTTCCCTGCTCTCTATATCCCTGCACCTGTCCCAGTTAATTACTCTGATAGAAGCTAGAAAATAAGATCTTCACAGAAACTGAATTACACTGGATTTCACCACCATAAGCTGAATTACACCAATGTTAAAGTCTACAAGACTGAACCAAATACACTGCTATGCAAAGACAACTCTAAGCAACAGTAAACAACACCAACAAAGTAACACAGATGCACAAACAACACAGCAACTCTGAGATATGTAAGTTTCCTAGCTTTCGAGAGCTAGGTCTCTCCCACAGATTTCTCTGCCATTTTTACCAGAATACTCTTCTTTTTCCTACTGCACGTCCCTCCATCCTCCCCTTAACTCCTCTTCCACATTCATATAACTGCCCATAACTCCCCCACATGAGAAATAATTAACTGCTGCTAAATCCCTTTTCTGTCCTTTCACTCTTCTTCCTGGAATAGGCACCCACTTAGAAGTACCATTCGGGCCTAAACCAGGCCCACTAACTCCATATCCATCATACTCCCTTCACACTCTGATGGATGGCAGCATTGATGTTCTCATGCACTTGGCTAACTTACCAGAATTTGAAAGCATCTGGGAGTCATTTGATACCATAAAGCATCAATTTTCAGAATTTCACCTTGAGGACAAGGTGTGTCTTGCTGAGGGGGGAAATGTTGGACCCCAGCCCATTGGACCCGTTACTGAACAGGTCTACAGTAGATGACCCAAACTAGGTCTTTAGCATTCCAGAAATGGGTCACCAGGGTCCCAGTGTTTTGATGGGCAGTTATTCACTGGGGGTGGACCAGTTTTTAGAAGGGAAGGGACATTGGGGAAACAGTTAGACTGGAAGTTACTTGGTTGTGGAGGGTTCTGGCCTCTCAAACTGCCAGAGAAAGGACGCCTAAGTCACTGTAGTGTTTTCTGATGTTGTTTCGCTGGTTTCTGTCTTGTAATTCAGTGTGAGGCTATTGTGTAGTTCTGTCATGGTGTTATGTGTATTCTCTGTTTTGTATTGTGTGGAGAAGTGTAATAATCTGTGTGTTGTAAGAGTCATTACAAAGAATTTCAGTCAATAAAGTGTGTATTATTCAAGTAGAATTTGGGGTTCCAGCACCCTCCTTTGTTACCAGCTCAATATTCATTCCATTATCCTCTTGGCTCTCCCTCTTAGGTTTTTTTTTTCTTCAGCATAACCATATTAGGCCCACTGCCTCCAGGCCCATCACATTCATAGGATGATTTTGGTTTTATTGAATCTTTATATGTACCTTATAGTTATTAATTGTTCAGACATTTGATTATTAATTGTTTAGTATTAAAGTATGTAATATGATGTTATTTCAATAGGTACTATTCTAGATAATGTGAATTAATAGCTCAAGATATATTTAGAATTGCTTGCTCAAGGAACTTCTTGTTTAACATGGATGAAATGAGGCATTGGAGACAATAAGGAGGTTAGTGCTTCAATTTTGTACCTTACATTAGGAGCTGGAGGAAAGATATCTGAGTGGTTTGAAATGTGGGCAGATTTTAGCAACTATAATGTGAACTCAATAATTGGTGGGAATAAATTTTCTTCTCAAGATATCTAGCTGGGGTTTTATCCATTTTCTGTGTTGGGAAGGAACTCTATTTTAAACTCTTTTAAATTTTATAAATTTTAATGACTAGACTCTTTGCTAGTCCTTGGATGGCAGCCCCTAGAGGATAACTAACATATATTTATAGTGTACATGGGATGTGTCTCCTTTGCACCTTTTGTTGAGAAATCTGTCTGAGTGGAACTCCTAATGGATTAGGAGTTGATCTGTGTCTGGAGTCTAAGTTTTTCATTTCTAGAGTCTTAGAGTTTATTATTGTTTAGGAGTTTTAGTTATCCTTAATTATGATTTTGAGTTTATCTTTTAATTAATCTCTATCTTAAGATTATTATTAATAAAAGAGGAGAGGGGCTGTGAAGATATATGGAACTGAGAAGAAGAGGTGAAGCAAAAACTTACATTCCATTGCAAAAGCAGACATATACATATATATGTGGGAGAGAGAAACAGACCTCTCATCCCACAAAAAGAGCAAAAATCAACTTATTCTATTAAGTCTGTATCTGCTATAATAACTGAGTAACAGGAAGCAACATGAAAGGAAACATTTAAAAAATAATAAAAATAAAAGGCTAACAAGAAAGAACCAAAAAAGAGAAAGAAGCCATTAGAGATCTGGTCACAATCTCCAACAGACTGCTACAATCTTTGTGACAGTTCCAAGTGCCCCACATTCACCATATTTATGTTCTTTTCCAGAATTTTGCACCTTTTATTAATTTTTATCCTAAGAAAGTGAGGTTCTATCATACACAAATGGCAGATGTGAAACTTTTACTTATTTCTATGCTTATCCTTATCACATAATGATGATGTAATATGCTGATTTTTTAGTCTGCTGATAGTGACCAATTTCCTGCCACAAGCCACTTAGCTTAGAAAAATATTCCGAGGCAGTCTTCTCACCTAGCTTCGTGCCATGTATCTACAAGCAAAGCTCATAAATTTGTGCATCAATACCCATTTGAGAGTAAGTCTGAGATACTGCGTTCCATATCTTCTCAGCATTGTTGATCAGTAAGTAAGCTTGAACAATGTGGGGTTGCATTGAATGGATGAGCCAGGACATGACAAGGGAATTTTCAGAATCCCATTGATTGTAGGTAACTTTTGTTGGATCAAGCTTTCACATATCTCCTCTAACATAACCCTGTAGTCCTCTAGATTTGATGAACAAAAAAATCTTCACCATGCAATATAATTAGTGTCATTAGTGTCATCAAGCTTTACCGGGCTAATTTGCAGAAGAGGGATGTTGTTAAGGGGACAGAAACTTCTTTTCTTCAGCCATGGGACTCAGAGAATAATCAAATCCTAAGAAGGTCAAATATTTGGAAAGCAATGAGGAAACACACTCATAGAGCACTGGGAAGACCAATAAAATACCTCAAACCAAGCCCTACTGATGTATGAAGCACACACAACTGCTGTAAAGAGAGAGTTGTTGCTGGCTATGAGGAGCATGTAAGCAAGGGCAGTGTGCATTCTGCAACAGAGGCGCGTGAACCTCATGAGCTATGATTCCGGCAACTGGAATCTGGGGTTTTGCTGATCTCCAACCGGTGTGAATAATAGAGCCTTCCAAGTGGGAGTACCAGTTTTTGCTGTTCTAGGGTTCTAGAACCACTTCAAAAATAGAAGAAATTGAACCTAAGTTCTGGTTCTAATTTCTGATACCATGAAGATTTTCTAGAAAGGAATTTTATTGAAGTCTATTGTGGGTTCTCAAGATATGCACAATGATTACTTTATACACCTTCGTGAATCTTAATTAGGAAACTATACAAAGGGAAAGAAAAATTTGAATCAAATAGAAATCAAATTATATCCTAAGAATCTGCCTAAATCAAATCATATAAATGCTAATTAATTCTAACTATTTGATTAGTCAACTGTTATTATCTGGGGGATTTCAGTAATGGCCTTTCATTCTGATGTTTCATTATATTGTATATCAGGTCCTTTTAACTCTAGTCTTCTTATAATTCTGCTGAGTACTGAATCTTCAAGGTTTACTCTAGACAATTCAGGTGGGAAACTAGAATGCAGGAGGGACGTGAGGGTTGTTATGTAACGGTTTTGAATACTGTGGGGAAGCATACATGTGTTACTCTTAGGATGGGTAAGTTTTGGCAAATTGGTTAGAGTGAGAGTTTTGAAAAGAGGGATGAGTTAGGGTGAACGTCGTGGGAAAATTTGAGTGGTTTTGGGAGATTTACAGCTTCTTGAACTGTTAGAGAGTGCTTTTATCTTTGCTTGTTTTCTCTGTTTTGTGTAAGGGCATGAAGCATACCTACCTGACTGGTAACTTGCTCCTTGGTTGGGTATTTCTATTATAAATTTCAATTATATAGAGCCTATCTCATATTGTTTCTGAGTTTAGATAGAGACTAAAATTTCATTGTTTATCTGTTTGGTTGTCATCAAGTACCAACTAATTACATTACGTTTCACAGCTTTTACGCCGACATCGGAGGGTAAATGTAAACCAGGGTGCCCTTGGCCAGGAAGAGGTAAAGAATCTATGTTTGAAAAATGCATCAATTAGTCACTTAGCATATTTTTTTTAGGATGTCAATTATCACTAACAAAATAGAAAAAGGAAAAAGATGCTTGCCCAACATATGTATGACTATTACCAATCTGTATTTGAAGATTGTATGACGTTTTCCTCTAGCTTAAATTTAGATATTTGAACCTTTCCATACAGAGGTTTCAGGTTTTGTCCATATCATACAAGGATCTCTACAATTTTGTTATATTAATCTCCCATAATAGAGAATGATGCCAAATATATATATATATATATATATATATTAACACTTGATGCAATTGTGACTATGTCAAGATGATAACAAAACTGTACACTGCTGACATATGGGAAATAAAAATATTCTAACTTTCGAAATTAACTGCAAAAATTTTCTGATGTGTTGCATTTTTAATCACTTAGGCAAGTAACTTGCGAGTTATGCTTTTGGGAATGGTTGATGATCCACGTGTTGTGCTCATCAAGCTTGCGGATCGACTTCACAATATGAGAACGATGTATTGAGTCTGAGCTTCTTCACACTTTAGTCTTCATGCATAATCATTGATGGTTTTGTATATTTTTCTTTTTCTCCTTCATTTGGGATATTTGATGTGAATGCTATTTCTTTCTAAAAATGCTATTTTAGTCAACTTTCTGTAATCCACATAATGCTTCAATCATTTATATTGGCTAAACTGTGAAAACTTCTTGGGTTAACATTTTTGTATAGATCAATTCATTGGTTGATAATATCTCCTTTACAGTTATGCGCTGCCGTTACAAAAGGCTCAAGCTGTTGCCGAAGAGACCTTAATTATTTGGTGTTCTCTTGCTTCTAGATTGGGTCTGTGGGCATTGAAAGGTGAACTGGAGGATCTATGCTTTGCTGTTCTACAGGTCTGCCAATATTTTCTTTTCTGTTTGTTCACTTCAGTAGTTATTTGTTATACTGATGTCCATGAGGGGAGAAAAATACGTCCATGCAACAAGACACAACATTACAAAACCGTATAGCTTCTACCTTTTCCCAAAAGTTGAAACCTTGAATTAGTGAAGAGGAAGAGCTCAAGGTGTTTGACAATACTGATGGGGACCAAGATTGGAATTACTGAATAATACTGCTGAATTATTTATGTCACAGTATACAGGGTATCCTCCTACATATGATGAATGAGGAAGATGACCTCTTTGAAGCACAATTCTCAGTAAAACAGTAGGGAACTAGCAAATAGATCAGTAACAGAAGAAATAAAGGAAATGCACTCCTCTGGTATTCCAGAGACCAGAGACTCTCCCAAGCCAATACTGAAATCTTCCTTGCCCCTCTGCCTTCTGAACCTTCTCCTATACTCCTCCAACAGCCTATCTTTCTCTCTCTTCCACCTCATAGCCCATGTAATTAGTTAGTTACTGCTTTCCCTCCATTCTTTCATCCCTTTGGACACCTCATCAGATCTCACTATTCTCCTGCCCTCTGAAACCTCACGTGGCCCTCTAGAAATATCAGGTTCCACCAAATACCTGCTTCTGGTCAGGAACACCAAAACTTTTTTGCAATAGATGACGGAGATGGATATCTGGTTGTCCTTCTGGAGATTGCTTTTCCCCTTGTTTGTTTAATATAGTGGTTGACGTTTCAATACTGTTAAGAGCTGTAGTTAGGGGTTTAAGGATATCTGTTAAGCTTTATTATTATTATTATTATTATTATTTCTTTTAATCTTTGATGGCGTTAATCTCTTTAAAATTGGGTGATGGCTCAAAAATGACATGTAGCAGGTTCAATGGCCCAGTATAGCTCTTTTTCCTGACGTGTGTAATGTGCTGATCCAATTCAGAAACTTTGCACTATTTATTTCTTCATTGTCCTGCTGTGAGTTACTTTTAGAGTACCAAATCCTGCTGAGTTACTTTTGGAATGACCTCTTTGGTATCATAAGTTTCTCCAAATTCAATTTAAAGGGTTTGATAAGAAGATGGAAGACTAAAATGTGGCAAACTGCAATTTAAGGGCGAAGTTATGCCCTTAAATATGCTATGCAATATAATTGTATATATAGCTTCTCTTTGGTGTCTACACAGGTTTTTCTTCAGGGAATAACTATTTTTAACAGGCAACGCTGATTAGATTTAAAGAATCATTGTTACTTTGTTTGATTTTTATTGTATTCTCTGATTTGTGGATTTATTCTCCAACAATTTATACTTCTCTCTCTTGTGCTGTTTCTTTTTCTATTTTAGAAAAAGAAAACAGAAAAAAGCTACACGACTAACCCATAATTACCATGCAGCTTTTTTTGGGGAAAAGATTAAAGATGGCTGCTTGTCTCAGAAATTTAAAAGAAAAATAAATTAATGCACATGTCAGGAGGTTAAGTCTTCAAAGAAACAACTGCTCGCCTTGTGTTTTCTAACAGTCCTTTGCTTTTGTCTAAACTATTTGCTGTCCTTGATGATATAATTTCTAATTGTTTGCCTTGAATATGAATGACGATTACAAGTTATTTCTTAGTTTATGGGTGTAAAATGAAATAAAATTGGCACAATCAGGATGACATGAATTTGGCAGTGTTAGAATCGACATTTACGTTTGTTTGTATTGTACCTTTTATCAGCCTCAGATATTTCAGAAGATGAGAGCAGATCTGGCTGCCATGTGGAGCCCTAGGAGCAGAACTGGAAACCTGAAAAGGTTTTCTGTAAAAGGAAGCTTACTACCTTTGGACAAGAACTGCTCTAATTCTCTCTGTGATGAATCCTTGCTGTTCAATGAGGATGTCCCAAATATGAAGGTAAGTAGTTTCTAGTGCTTAACTTCATTATAAATGTATGTGTGATAATGAGATTTATCGCATGCCTTTGGTTTCCTCTCTATTCCTTTGATTGTAGCTTTGTAGATGATACTGGTGTTTAAAGTAACATTCACAGTGAAATGGTTTGGTAATGTAAAATGTCAGGGAAAACCAATGATTAAAAAAACTATAATGTTTCTGCATATAATAATTTCTTCTCATTCACATCGTGATGAAGTTCTATGTAATTACTGCAATAATATCCTAATCACTCCAGCATTTCCAGGGCAAAGGGTGAGAATAATTTTTGTTTGATTTAAATCATAAGATTTTTACTTTACTTTCAGGATCTTTTGGAGGCTGTAGTGCCATTTGATATATTGTTAGACAGGAGAAAACGAGCTACCTTTATCAGCAGTATTCGGAATAGTCTTGAGTCCTGCATGAAGCCAAAGGTAGTTCAAGATGCTGGATTGGCTTTGGCATCATTGGTAATTTGTGAGGAAGCACTTGAACGGGAACTTATTATATCTACTTCGTATGTTGTCATTCATTATTATTTTCTGCTTGTACATTCTGATAAGCTTGATTTGCTTTTTTGTTTGTGGGTTGTGAAGCAGTATTTGTTTGTGAAGGTCTATGATCAATTTTGCAGTTCTTGATAGTTTCCTCCTGTATTTGCAGTTATGTTCCAGGAATGGAAGTAACATTATCAAGCCGATTAAAAAGCCTGTATAGCATTTATAGTAAGGTATTAACAACGTTGATGTCTTGTTTTTTTAAATATATAGATTAGTTATGAAAACTCTACTGATTTATAATTTTAGGAGTTCACAATAGGTTATTTGTGTGATAATAGTAGAGTAGAGCATAATATCAGAGAATAGTAAGAAAATCTATAGAAATTGAAGATGGAAAGCAAAACAGAAGCAATGTTAGTATATGAAAAGTGAATAATTATATAGAGCTTTTCTGATGAAATTTTTTACATTCCTGTTATACGTTATACTGTTCATCTTTATTCATTTTGGTAGCTGAAATTTGATAGAGCTTACTTTTGATTATTTTCAATGCCACCACTAGTCATCTCAAATGCATTGCTTAATAGCTGGGCAAAGGAAAAATTATATAAATCCCCTCATGGTTGAAGTCGTGAAATTATACTATGCAGATGAAACGAAAGGATGTCAGCATTGATAAAGTATATGATGCGCGTGCATTAAGAGTAGTTGTGGGAGACAAGAATGGAACTCTACATGGACCTGCAGTTCATTGTTGCTACAATCTTCTTGAAATTGTACACAGGTTGAAGGTCAATTTTAAGTTTTCTTACAACCGTATTAACCTAAAGATGCATGATATAACCATTTGTATGAAGATATCCTGCTGTAACCTCTGTTGAAAACATATATTTTTTTCTTGAATAAAATTAATAATTTTGTGCAAGGTACTTACAAGTAGCTGAATTTTAAACTTAGAATATAACATGGAAGCCCTCCTCTATCAAATTTTCCATTCTTTTCTTCAAGAGTCTATATTTTGGATTTTCAGTGAGGTGGGTTTAAACTTGTGCAAGTGACCACTGTTTCTTTTCTAACAAGAGGGAGTAATATTAGGGAGGTTGGGCCTATAGATCATGTGAGTTGTACTACTTTGTTAACTCTCTTGGTATCAGGAAGTGTCTTATAATTAATAAAGGCATACCTTCTGCAGGCTTTGGACTCCCATTGATGGTGAATTTGATGATTATATCATCAATCCTAAGCCTAGTGGCTATCAGGTTAGACTTTCTGGTTCATATTTTTAATGAAAAAAATTATCATTTTAGTCCCTCACATTTTGACCCTATCTCAATATGGTATCTACATTTGCCCTGTCTCAAAATGATCCTTAACATTTTATAATATTAAGAAAGTTGATCCTTTGTCAGTTTACAAAGCCTTAGTTTGAGAGTTATTTGCTGACAAAACGACTGGGTTTTTTAAAGTTTGAAAATGTGGAGGACTATTTTGAGACAAAGCAAATGTGAAGGACCAAATTGAGATAGGGTCAAAATGTGGGGGACCAAAATAGTATATTTCTCTATTTTTAATGAAATAAAATTGAAATAATCATCTTGGTGCTCTTTATTCCTAATATATGTGTTTATGAATATAGTTATTTATTAAAGGTTAACATCTCATGATTGCAGTCCTTGCACACAGCAGTACTAGGTCCTGACAACTCACCTTTAGAAGTACAAATACGAACTCAGGTGCCAAAATATTTCTGCATAAGTTATTGAGGTTACTTTATTGTCCTTATGATCTTGAAGCTTTTAGTTATTAATTTGGCTTACCAGAGGATGCATGAGAATGCTGAACATGGACTTGCTGCGCATTGGCTTTATAAGGAAACAGGAAATCCGTTTTCAATTATAAACGGCATGGATGAATCAGAAATTGAAGCATCCTCCTATTTCTCCAAAGATATAGAGGAGGATAATTCTTCAAATAACAATTTATTTAGTAAATATGAATCACTGAAGGCTGGGCATCCTGTCCTCAGAGTAGAAGGAAGTCAATTACTTGCTGCTGTGATCATTAGGTACGTAATATTATTTTTTACCAAATGAAAGTTATGTTATTATTCTGTCAGTAGCTGATGGTTGCTTCTGCACTTTCATTATTCATCAGGGTAGAGGAGGATGGAAGAGAATTGCTAGTTGCTGTCAGCTTTGGGTTAGCAGCTTCTGAAGCTGTGGCTAACAGAAAATGTTTCCAGATTAAGCGATGGGAAGCTTATGCACAGCTTTACAAAAAGGTTGTGTTGTTTAACTTCAATATATTAACTACTTATGATAGTTTCTAAGACTTGTTCAATTAAAGATTTTTCACAACTAAAATGTCCCTTAAACCAAAATTTAGAGAGTTTAAGTGAAAGTTAGTAGAGAATCTATACGGCACTTTTAAGGTATTTTGTAATTTTTTCCTAAAAGTAATTTCTTCCTATTTTCAATGATTTCTTGTTAGGGTCCATGCCCACTCTTTAGTTAGGTGATATCTTCTCCAGATCTTCTGGATAGTTTGATATTAGATCCTAACTTTCTCTTCTATATTCCTATAATTTGGCTCCTTGGGAATGCCAACCTGTAAAATCTTTAATAGATGTTTTATGATGCCCTTCTACGAATTTTTTCATTTACATTTATAATAAATAAAAAGGCCATTAGGGAGGTTATGTGAATCTGATTTGCAGTATTTTCAATTGAGTAACTGCTTGTCAATGGATTGATTAGAAACTAAGAAAGCTGTATTGTTGACCCCATTGTTATTGCATTGCAATTTTTGGATGATAACACCTGGATTCCTTTCAGAAGTCAATTATGTTGAAACTACTGAACTCTTTTAGTGTATCCATTAGAATTAGCTTAGGGCTTGGTAACTATTATAGAAAGGGATTTTGAAGGATTTTTAAACTCCTAAAATTTCTATGGTTGAAGAATATATGGTCGTGAAGCCTTAAGGAAGCATTTTTTAAAGTGTTACTTTTCAGATTAAAATGAGTTTCTAGTTCGATGGCTCTCTGTGAGCCATTAGTCAACTAGTGATGTCCATTAGTCAACTACTCGGATCAGTTAGCACCATTAGTTGACGGATGCCCTGTTATGAATCAAATAATGGTGCTTCTGAAACCATTAGCTGGCTGATGGTTGTCATTAGTTGACTAATGGAACACTGAATGCACCAAATTTAAATTTCTTTAGGAATTAGTCAACTGAAGGCTCAATAGTGAACTAATGCACTATGGAGAAGCAAAAATCAGCTTTTTAAATGACTCATATAAGTTGACTTCTGACTTATTTCTAACGACTATTTTGGGGTTTGTGCTATAAATACATGACCATATGAGCTTGAATTATGGTGGAAATTTGATCATAACCTTGTTTAATCTTCCTTAAGCTCAAATCTTCTTTCTTGTCCCCTCTGGAGCATTTTCAATTGTAAATCTACTCTTTGAGAGAATTTTTTGTTGATATACTTCCATTCCTTCTCTGTAGTGAGATTGAAATCTCAAAGGTAGAGATTCCTCGAGTTGGGATTAGGTTAAAACCTAATGTAAGGGAGAGTGACCCTTGATTATGCAACTCTTTTGAGTTGGTTGGTGTAGTGGCTGACAAGTACCGTTTGAAAACTTGTGTTTGTAGTGGAAAATCTCAAGTTGAAGTTTGGAGACTCGATATAAGTTTGTGGTAAAGCTGAATTATGATAAATTTATTGTGTTTGATCTTTCTAACTCTTCCTCTCCTAAATTACTGCACTTTACTAGTGTTGTGTGCTGAAATTTACTTGGTTGCTTGGCATATTTATCTTGAACATAATTTCTCTTCAAGTTAAATTTTATTATAGTCTTATTCACTTTTTTGCATCTCATTTTCACTGTAATCTCTTTGAAAATATAGACCTGCAGTTTTAGATTTTAGTATTTATTTTAAACACCCAATTCACCCCCCTTCTTTAGGTGCCTAGCCATTCCCAACATGTATAACTCAAACTGATGTGAAAAAGCAAGCGTTAGTCAGGATTGTTGCTAAGTTATATCCATATATGGGAACATTGTTGAGTTCTGTTAAGAAACATTAATCCTAAAAGCTCAGGTTGCTACATGATTTTTGCATTTACGTGTCCATAACATGCATTCTCTGGTGAAAGCCCGTATAAACTGAACTGTGGTAATCTATGCTGTAATTTAGATATTGGAACCAAAGTGATGTGGATTGAACTATTGATCATTTGGTCAAAGAGGATTCGATTGAAATGGTTGCCTTTTATTATCTCTCCTTGTCATGCACCTATTGTCTTGAAATTCGTTTGTAATTTATGTAAGAATGAGGATTGTGTCTGGAGTCTGGACCATTTGTTATGCCCACAGCTATTTCAATTGGAAAACTTAAGTTGTTATGTAAAGGCTCATAATGAGTTTTGCTAGAATATTGTATATAAATTAGGATGAATATTGTACATAAAATAGGCTAGGTTCATATAATATTCCAACAGGTTTTATTAATATCTCTAACATGCCCCCTCATGTGAAATCCATTTGAAGTGTGAACAAATCTCAAGGCTACCAGATCTTGTGCTGAAGTTAATTAATTTAATTTAGAGAATTGGAGCTGGGCGTGGGATTGAATTCATGACAACTTGGTCATATAGGCTCTCGTAATTTGTCAAAGACTATTTCAACCCTAAAGTTTAAATTGTTAAGTGAAGGCTTGTGATTGGTGTGCCCACAACCCGTAGGTCTCTTGATCGGAACCAGGCTTTGATACCATGTAAATAATTAGAGAGGAATTTCCCATATTCATTCACCTCAGAGGAATAGGTATTTATACAGAGATACAAAAACTATATGTGGAAAATCAAATCATGTTCAAGTTTCATATCATCGCCATAATGACTATACAATAAATGCAATATATTGCATTAAATCTGTAACACAGGCTAATATCATATCAGTGAGTAGCTTCACTCAAAAGTCCTAGTTATTAGGTGAGTGCCAAATAATGTTTCTTCTTGGTAGTGGAAATATGGTTTTTTTTTTTTCTTTCTCCTCAAATAATTTGCATGCATGACATTTAGTTTCAACAAAAATAAGAAGATGCTAAATGCAATTTCGTAACAAGAGTTCCACCAATTGGTATCACTATCATGAGTTCATTTGCTGACAGAGAAATATTTTGTCTTCATCATTCATCATTTCTTTGGCACAACATTTAAAAGGATATTATTGTAAGTTGTAACATTAACAATCTAATTTAATTCCATCACTTTCAATTGTGATCAAAGCGATTAAGTTGAATTGATTTCTATTAAATTGAATATTCATTCTGAAGATAAAGTTAATTAGTTAAACGAGTTAAATTAAAATCATTAATAATAGTTCAGTTGAATTCTTGGTTGATCTGGTTGTGATCATAATTGATTTCGGAGGGGCTGTAGCAGATCCAAGACATCAAAGAACCATCACGAGGAGAACAGCCTCAAAAGGGTCTCTGCAGCCTAAGACTTCTTGGAGCTGTCCTACTGACGGGTTTGTTAGTTGTCTGGGTTATGGAAGGCTGTGTGATTTTTCTTTTTTTTATTTGTTTATTTCTTGAGTTTCCAAGATAAGTCTAAGAGAAATTTATGTCCATCTTAAGGGAAGCATTGGAAAAATTCAAGAATAATCATTGTTAATACTTTCCTATAATTAAGAGAGCTGTTTAGGAAAGAATTAAAAAACTTATCAGAATCAGGAAGATTGGATCAGTATTAGAGAGAGAATCCGGGCAATTTTGACTAACCAAGGAATATTTACCAATAATGTTTGCTTCAGTGATTATGGAAGTGATCTTAGGGGAATACTGCGGGAATATTATCCTAATCTTCTAATATAAATACAGGTAATGACCAAGGTGGAAAAAACACTTCTGCCTGTAACCCCTTCCATTTTTGCCTGTTCTCAATGTTATCCTCTTTACTGCCCTTATACATTGTCAATAGAATTGAAACTCTCTGCACATGGATAGTCAGATGTGACTATTAACCTCATCAAAACCACTTCATGTCAAATGCTTAGGCTTCTAGGAGAGGCCCCTGAATTAATTATGATACATACTCTAACATGCCCCTTCATGCAAAAGCGCTATAGGCTTGAAAGGTGGGTAAAGCACAGGCCTAACATACTTTGTGTTGAAACTTGTTCACTTAGGAGAATGACCGCAGGGTGAGAGGGGGTTAAGAAGGATTGAACTCCTAACCACTAGTCATAAGAGCTCCACTACTGCTACCATGCCAAGAACCACTTCTACCAAAAACTGAGACCTTGGAGTGAACACTCATGATTGAGTGTAATATATATCTCCATCAAACCTATTATGTTGTCCATGTAGTTTCTAATGCTCTTTAAGTTTGAGAAATGCCTTGTAATTGAGATTTACTCAGCTTTATTCATGAAATGTGTCTTTCCTAATCTGCCCAATCAGTGACTCTACAGGCAATACACTTTACATTTGGGATTGTCTTTTTGTAGCAATATTCACAACATTACAATATTGGCAACAATTGATGCTTCTAGTGGGATAATGCTTTTTGGGATTGTCTTTTTGTAGCAACATTCACAACATTACAATATTGGCAACGATTGATGCTTCTAGTGGGATAATGCTTTTTGGAAAAAGCTCTTAAAGATAGTTGTTTCAAGGAGTAGAAATTCAGGGGTGGATTTTTCCTTTGAACTTGATTTATTGAATGGAAATAGTTGAACATATATAGGAAAATGGAGGCAACAAACCTCATCATTCAAATTCCTACGCTAGCCAATAAAGCTTAAGATATTGATAAACCAGAAAATAAATATTTGAATCTCCTATTATCTTGGAAGCCTATCTTAATGAAAGAAAATACTAATCTTATCCTAATAGCCTAAACAAACCGGCTAAATATAGGGATTAAAATCGACAAACATACAAAAATGCAAAGTAATAATGCTAATTAAGAAAAGATGAAGTCACCATTAGATAATGTGTTCTCTAACACTTCCTCAAGCTGGATATTTCAGCTTGGAGCTAGTCTTCTGGCATTGCCAGTCATTTTTGGTCATGCCGTTTGGTCTTACAAATGCCTTGGCAACCTTTCAAGGGTTGATGAACTCCATATTCAAGGCTTTTATTTGGAAGTTCATTTTAGTTTTTTCTTTTTTACGATATATTGATTTATAGCTCATCATGGGAAGATCATTTATTGCACTTGAGGACTACATCACAAGTATTGAGGGAGAATTCGCTTCATGCCAAAAGAAGTAAGTGTGAGTTTGCATTGAGAAAGATTGACTATTTTGGTCATGTGATTTCACAAGAAGGGGTAGCAGCGGATCCTAAAAAGATTGAAGCTATGAAGTCATGGCCCACACCTAAGAATATCAAAGCTCAGGGGTTTTTTGGGTACCAGAGATTTGTTAAAGATTATGGGATGATATGTCGACCCTTAACAGAATTGCTTAAGAAAGATGAGGAATTCGTATGGAATGAGGAAGCAGAAAATGCATTTCAAAAGTTGAAGGCTATTATGAGTACTATTCCTATTTTAGCCTTACTTAACTTCACATTACCTTTTACCATTGAGACAGATGCATCATAGACAGGGATGGGGGCAATGCTTTCGCAGCAAGGCCATCCAATTGCTTATGCAAGCAAAGCCCTTAGCTATAAGAGGAGGCAACTTTCAGCATATGAGAAGGAAATGTTAGCCATTATTTTTGCAGTCAAACAATGGCGACAATATGTTCAAGGGCATCATTTCATAATTAAATTTGATCATTTGACACTTAAGCATCTATTAAAGCACAAGGTCATTTCACCAGATTAGCATAAATGGCTTCACAAATTATGGGGACTTGACTATACAATCAAATATAGGAAGGGGAAGGAAAATGTAGTTGCAGACGCACGTTCTCGTCAAGAACAAGGTGAAGAAGGAGAATGTAAAGCTGTTACTACCATATTTTCTGGGCTGAACAAGAAGGTGCGTGACTCATGGGAGGAAGATGACAAGTTAAGGCATATTATCACTCAGTTACAGCAAGATCCAGTATTTGTACCTAAGTTTTCATAGACAAACAACACATTGACGAGAAATGGGAAGCTGGTAGTAGGAGAAGATAAGGAGATGCGAGAAGAATTATTGAAGTGTTTTCATAATAGCCCTTTTGGAGGACATTCAGGATGCACCCTAACACACAAGAGATTGGCGGCTGTATTCTATTGGAAGGGAATGGCAAAGGATGTCAGAAATTTTGTTCATGAATGTTCAGTATGTCAAAGGTTCAAATCTGAAAATATTGTTTCTCTGGGACTTATTCAACCACTGCCTATACCTACTTCTTTATTGAAAGATCTAGCTATGGATTTTATTATGGGATTACCTAAATCCTACAATAAAGCAGTCATTCTAGTTGTGGTTGATTGTCTCATTAAATCAGCCCACTTTATGGCCCTACAACATCCATATACAGCCAATGATGTTGCTCGAATCTTTATGCATAATGTAGTGAAACTACACAGGTTGCCTCAAACAATTATTACAAATCGGGATCCTCTTTTTTGTGGACAATTCTGGAAGGAATTATTCAAACTTCAGCATGTTAAGTTGCTTTATTCATCTGCTTATCACCCTCAAACGGATGGGTAGATGGAAGTATTGAATTGTACTATTGAATGTTATTTATGATGTATGACGGGAGATCACCCTAAGCAGCGGGTTAGGTGGCTGTCCTTGGCTGAACTTTGGTATAATACTTCTTTTCATTCTTCCATTGTTATGAGTCCTTATGAAGCTGTTTATGGTGTTCCTCCTTCAGTTCATATGCCCTATATGGCTAGCAATACTTTTAATCAGATGGTGGATAAGGAGTTGAAGAGTAAAGAAGCTATTATTCACTCCCTCAAGTCTAATTTGCAGAAAATAGAATGGTTCAACAAGCAAATAAAAAGAGAAATGATAGAGAATTTCAAGTTAATGACCTGGTGTATGTTAAACTACACCTATTCCATCTAAATTCTCTCACCAATAGTTCCTTTAACAAGCTATCAGCTCATTATTATGGACCCTATCAGGTGTTGGAAAGAATAGGGAAAGTAGCATATAAGCTAGAACTTCCTGAGCAATCTAAAGTACATCTAATATTCCATGTTAGTATGTTGAAAAAGAGAGTAGGTGAGGAGATCGTAACCTCCACTACATTACTTGATGTTGATGGTTTTGAATATTTTATAGTAGAACCTAGAGCAATTCTTGCAAGGAAGGTAGTCAAAAAGGGTAATCTGCCTATAACTCAAGTGCTAGTACAGTGGAAACATGCTAGGCCTGATTCAACTAGGAACCATTACAAGCCTTGAAACAATAGTTTCCTTTGTTTGATGTAACAACACCTAGTAATCCTTGAGGACAAGGATGTTGTAAGGGGGTAGTTGTTGTTAAGTGACAGTTAGTAGTTGAGGGATTTTTCTGTTATAAGTAGTTAGGGGGTTTTTCTGTTATGAGTAGTTAAGCATAACAGAAAAACAGAGCTGTTATATAGCTCTGTTGTTGTAAGAAGAGGTGGCAATTTAGAATAAAGAGAATTACCGCTACTTCTGAGTATCAAGTGCACTCCCTCCTACCACAGCCAGTAACGTGTAAGTGTGTTAAGAATTGGTCTCTGGGCATCTGCCATTGTTTTAGCTCATGTATTTGGCTTCCTATCTCTGACACTTGTGCAGGTTTAGCAGATTGCCAATCTCATGAGCTGTCATATACAGGAAATTTTTTTCTCCTATCTAAAGTGCCGTTGAGTTAATTAGCCTATTCATCATCATATGATTCTGGCATAACAAGTCTTGTGCTTGATGTCAATTATCTCAGCTTGGCTGACTTTGCTATATAGGTAGTACTCCCTCCCTTTCCTACATATAAACGTGAGGATGGATTGACTCCATTGAAGGCAGTTGTTCTTGTTAAGTCTATGACTTGTAATAAGGATTTGTGTGGTGTCAGGGGTGGCTGGACAATTTTGAGTAGTCTTCTTTGTGGATTGTTCTGGTGTTTCTTTTTCCAAAAGGGCTTAGTAGCAGTATTTAGGCATATGTTTGGTTCAGGCTTGATGTGACCCTGATACCATTTAGAAATTGATGGGTGGATTTTTCCTCTCAACTTGTTTTTATTGAAAGGAAATAGTTGAATATATAGGAAGATGAGCTAATAAACCTTGCCACTCAAATCCCAACACTAGCTAATGATAAAACTTAAACTAAAGATTTTAATAAACCAGAAAAAATATTTGAAACTCCTATAGTCTAAGATGCCTATCTTAGTAAAATATAAAATACTAATCTTATCCTATTAGTATAAAAAAACGGGCTAAAATATAGGTCCTTTCTCTATCAGTAATAATAATTTTTTCAAGAGATATACATTGCATGAATAGGGATTCTTATTTTCCTAGAATGATGATCAGACTGAAGAGATTGTAGCTCAAAAAACAAGAGACTGATAGGTGAAGCTCAAACTGTGCGTAGGTTGATCTTGTTCAATCTTAAATTATATATGATGCTAGCATCCAGCTGTTGAAATCTGATTGTTTGAGAATTTTCAGTTTACCAAAGGAATATCCTTGGTTTAAATTTTATTGATCATCTAGGAATGACTTGACAGCTTCAATAAGATATTTAATGTTTTACCGTGTCATTATTCTATATATTCTATTTCATATTACATAACTTGCTCACTTACTGCTGGCCTACTTCAGGTGTCTGATGAATGGTGGTGTGAACCTGGACATGGAGATTGGTGTACCTGCCTAGAGAGGTACATACTATGTCGTGATGGCATGTATCACAAGGTAAGTTTAGCCAAGAATATAAAATTTTAAAAATGTAGTTTCCTATTAGATTTTTATTGTATTCATTTATCATATTTTACATTGGAAGATTGCAATATCTTCTGTTGATACTTGTTGAAAGCTTACTAGACTTTTTACATTTTAAGAGGAACCTAATGAATATTTTATAATCAGACCCTACAGTCATGTTACATCCTGTAGATTTTGCTGCTCACAATGTAGTTAAATTCCAGTACAATCTAATAATGTTGTGAAAAACTGCCTTCTTGCCACAGAACCAGGACAATATGAACAGGTTCAACACTTTGTACTTAAAGTTACATCTGATTTGAAGCTCTGAGTTCTTGTAGTGGTAAAGATTCAATTTCAGGATATAAATTCGCAGAATGGATCTAAGGCATACCTCATAGCAAAAGATTATAAACAATTGCTAAAGGTGAATTCTGTGAAGATTTTTAAAAATAGCTTGGCAAAAATATGGATGATAAGGGGGATAAGGGAAATCTAGGCTCTGTCGCATCATGTTACAGTGAAGGTAACCAAAATGAATAATATTAATGTTAGAAATTATACTAGTAACTTATCTTCTTAAGAAATAGCTTTGGAAAACTACTTAACAATCTATGAAAACGATCCTTTTATCTCCTGTATAGAATGATCTAATTATATAGAATTTATGTGGCTTCCTATTGTCTTTTTCTTGAAACTGACTCTGATTGATGAATGCTTATACATATATAATCTAATTGGTGCTATGATTGTTGCTGGCTTGAGGGCCAATTATTTAATATGCATAATGTTCCTTTTGACGGTTGCTAACCATGATAACCTAAAATTAATTCTCAAACCTCATTAGACTGTAAACTATCCTTCACCTGATATACCTCATCAGGAAATTTGTATTACATCTAAATTGAAGGTATAAGTGTCTTTTTATGATTATAGTATTAGCATACATATAGACGTTTGGAATTAGTTTTCTACACACCATAATTGAGTCTTTCAATTACATATTTAGTTTGGCGCTTTTTCTACCTAACTTTCGTTCCCCACTATTTTCTGGACAAATTTTATGCTCAGTCAGAAAATTTAAGCAGCTATGGCAACAATCTATAAAGTTACAGAAGGAATATGGCTTGTGGTTTCCTTGAATGTCAAAACTAATTACTTGGGTAACAGAAGAAAGACATCATTGATAAATGAGATAGTTCCAGTTTCCTGCCTTCGGCTTAGCCACCCGAGAGATCATATGACAATAACCATTATCAAAATCATGTATTTGCATACATTGGCCTTTTGCCACAATTTCTTCAGTAGCATCACTATGCTTTAATGCGATTGTTTGAGAAATGATTTCGCCTTCCTTGGGGTAATGGCAGAGTCACGGTTATAATTCCCAGGGACAGGTTTATTTGATAAGGGAATTAATATAAATTGATATACTAGTATCTTCATATGTTGTAACATATATGCCTAACCGAACTAGTAACAAATAGATTATCCTTACTAATTCAAAATTATGGTTGATGAGCAAAGATGCCGCGTATCTCATAAAAGTATATAATGTTATCAAGCCTCAAATATCAATTAAAAAAAATAAATGAATGAAATTTGTCCAAATACCAAATAAACTTCTAAGAATTGCTCATTTCATTTAATCATTTGCATAGAAAAGATGCAGTAATTTTAATTGCCCATATATTAAATCCAATGGACACACTCTGTCTCTCGTATTTCCTTATAAATTTCATATATATATATATATATATAGAGTAACTATAGATATATCTGTATAGAAATTAATATACTTGAATTGTCTAGTATATGAATAATAAGGAATACTATCAAAGGAGACCACAATCGAAAGATCTATACAAACATTTTCTTACCCAGGACAGAGGTTTTTTTTTTTTTTGGTTGGATCATTGGGTGTGGAATGGGGAAATGGAGGAGTGTCTACAGAAGAACTTTTTCTCCAACAACCTTGTGCACATTGTATTTGAAATATCTGTAAAAGAATGAGACAACCTAGATATATAGCAACTGCTGGAACTGGGATCTGCTTAAAAATTTGATTTAGGCAAGGCATATTCTAGTATGTATTAGTGGCCTAACTTAAGGAAGGGATTTGCTTCTAGATAATTCCTGCGTTGCAAAAGCCATATACATATTGGAGAGTCCTCTGTTATAGTGCAGAGTCAAATTTTGGAGGTTTTAGATTGAGTTCTAAATCATGAAGGAAAGTAGTGTGAGGACACTTACTCTCTAATGAGACATTGAAAATTGTTTAGTCAACTATCTTATAAATTTTTATTTTCAGCTTGCTTTAAAAATGTTAATCTGGTGGTTTAAAAAAATGTAAGTACCTATATGATTTATGTACCTAGATTTCCTATGAAAGCAAAATTGAATTTCAAATATGAATAATATGGAAATTTTGAATATTAAAAGAAATTCATCTTCCTTAATACAAATAATAAGATACTTGCATGCAGTACTTCTTTGTGTCTGTGTTCTGCACATTTGAGAATCTGTCATTAATTTTATGTCAGGGGGCGGGGGGCTCTCCTCCTTTTAAGATAATATTTCATGTCAGTCAGCCTATGTATGGTATAAATACTAAAAGATGGATAACATTGTGCTTTTGAAAATGTAAGTTAAATGTATCATGAAACTAAATGAAGTACATAAAGTTTATTATTGAATAACTTTATACTTGCAGCAAGACCAGTTTGGGCGCCTCCTGCCTACTTTCATCCAGGTCATCAATTTTACAGAGCAAGAAGAATCCGAATATTGGACTATTGTATCTGCGGTGTTTGAAGGCAGGCAGGTTGAAAGTATTTTGTCGAGGTCAAACTTTGAATCTGTTGCATCAACTCCCGTGGAAGCTAGCATCAACCACAAGGTTTTTGTTGCATTTAACTTACCTCTCTTAGGCACTTTTTGTTAATTGGAAATTGCTCATGGTTCTTCATTTTTTTTTTTTCTTATATGTCTAATCACATCGTAAATGCTTTACCAAAGAATTATACTTTTTCAATGAGTTTTTGTATCTTGCTCCGTGAGAAATAATTTGGGCTTTCTTTGATTATTGTTTTTAACGTGTAGAAACTAGAAACTGAATTAGTCAGTTGTGAACATTCACATGTAATTAAAAGTTGTTGCTTTGCTGGCCTGAATAGTTGCTCTGGTCAGTATGCTACAGATTATTTTATACTTTTTTTTTGGAAATCTTGGTAACAATTGTGGTTACAAATTCTGACATTTTAAAGTGCATTTTTCTGCGACTCCACACTCCCCCTTCTCCAATAAAACACTAGCACACAAGATTGAAGACATTGGTTAACAAGTCAATCGAATTGGAATAATTTCTTTTGTTAACAGCAAGAAATCAGAGACACAAAGGGATGTGAATTGGAATAATTTCTTTTGTTAACAGCAAGAAATCAGAGACACAAAGGGATGTGAAAATACCAATGAGATTTTGAGTCGCTAATTTTTATATTCATCTTTTAGGTGCATCTGTTGAGAACAATGCTTTGTTGGGAAGAGCAACTGCGGTCTGGAGTAAGTATCACACAACCAAAGCTTGGTGGAAAGTCTGTTGAATCTCCTAGTTCTGTTAATCTTGAGGAAGTGGTGATCATATGTTGGCCTTATGGTGAAATTATGAGGCTGAGAGCTGGTAGCACTGCCGCTGATGCTGCTCAAAGAGTTGGGTTGGAAGGAAAGCTGGTCTTGGTTAATGGCCAGTTGGTTTTACCCGGTACAGAGCTCAAAGATGGTGATGTCGTTGAAGTAAAATTGTAAATAATTCTTCATGGGTCACGTGATCAATGTAGATGGCGCAGAACTTTTTTTTTCTTATTATTATTTTTTCACTTTTCGGAGGGGGATGGCACAGGATTTTTTATTATTTAAAAATAAAACGTAGGCTTTAGGATTGAATTCTACAGAGCACTCAAAAATATCATTTTTGTACATGGGAGCTAATGATAGGGCAGCTATTCTGTGAGTGTATGATACATTGAGTGTTGCTTGAATATGGGTGAGCAACTTCATGTCCTGATCAGACATTTATGTGAAAAATCCAATAGAAAGGAGACAGTTCTAACTTCTAACAATTTCGATACTCTAATTATTAACTTCTAATCTTCTGGACTATTCTCTGTACGTACAGTAGGAATGGGCTTAACAAGTAACGATCATATGATTTTATTGGTGAAGAAATTTTAAAGCATAATGCCCCTATTATTTCTGTTTCATCCACAGAAGAAATTGTCTATTTACAAGGAAAAAGATGGCAATAAATTTGTCATTCAAATCCTCTGAGACAGCCATAATAACTAACTAACTTTGAATTCTTTGCAGTTAATGTAGCTACAGTTGTACGTGTAAATTAGACAAAAACCCTTATTTGGTCCCTCACTCAGACCTCAATTTTCATTTTGGTCCTCTACTCTTTCAAAAATTCAAATTAGTCTTCCACTCAATCAAATATGCTCTGTTAACCTACCATCCAAAAAATGCTGATGTGGCCGTTAAATGCTGATGTAGAAACATTTGTAGCCTCTATTGTGCTAAGTCATCTGCCACGTGTTAAGTCCTTTGCCACATTAGCCCAACACCTCTTAATTTTGCTTTTCTTTTTTTTAAATACAAAATAATTTGTGCCTGCTCTTGTCATCATTTATGTGTCATATAGATGCTTGTTGCCATTACCAAGTAACCATGTTCCTTCACCCCTTCTGTGTAGTGTGCAAAGAGTAGCAGCAACCTCTTTTAGCAGCTCTATTCTACACAATTCCTGAAGGTGAATGTTCTTTGAGCTCTTGGCATCGTTTGGACACATTGAGCTCCCTCGATGAGTATGGATTAGAGAACTAAAACAACCTTGGACTGCTATGTTTCTTGTCAGCATCACAACATTGGGGTTTAGGGCTACTAGGAACTGAAGAAGTAGGACTTATAATGGCTACAGAGTCTGCATCTCCAAGGATAGATGTGCAAAACGCCTTTCTCCATTGAGGAGCTACCATTCTCACAGTCTTTGTTTTCTTTGTCTGTTCTTCCGTCCTCTTGTCAACTCCCCACCCTTTTGTCTCACTTTTAAAGTCAAGCTTTCCCTCTCAAACATTTTTCTTTCTTTCTTCTATTTTTCAATTAACCACCCTTAACGTCTCACTCTCTCCATTGCCCTTACTTAGTTTCGTGCCTTCTGTTCCTTCTTAGTCTAACTCTTCTTTGCTCCCTATCTGTCTTCCTCTTCATCTATTTGGTTGTGTAAACTAAAGCTTTTTCCTTTTCAGTCTTTCATTTGCATTTCCTTCTCTTGGTTCCCTTCACTTTCTTGCTCTGGTGATCCCTGTTTTGAATGTGAGAACAAGGGCATCTTTGCATTGGTTCTTCTTAACTCTTCTATCTTTCTTCGTCACACTCAAAGTCAGCACTCTTAATGGTTTCTTCCTCTCCCTCTCCCTCAAGCTTTTACCCAACGAACATATATTGCCATCTCTTTATGTTTTCATTTTGATTTCCCTTCACTCTTTATTCATCGGGTTTGGTATAAATTCTAGTGGCACTTTTTGACTTCCAAGATTTTGTAAAAACATAGTTCTTTTTTTTCTTTATTACAAATGGATTTCAACATGAAGAGAGAGAAAAAGAAATGAATGGGAACCAAAATCATATATATGATTATTGAACAACAAAGTAAACAGTCATTCCATATGTTGAACTACACATCTATCACACAAAGTAAATATGCAAAACCAAAATCTCCATGCATGTATACATCGCCATGGAGAACTTTCATTTCATTTCATTTCCTATCTTTCTTCCTTTGATTAGTTATTCATTTATCAAGCTTTGATGTGATACTTTGAATTTCTTTAAATTAGTTGATATAATTCTTTATATGATATGCATTGCAATAATCAACATAGACATTCATTTAGTTTAACTAAAATCAAACTAATGTAATATATTGTATTTAACTAAGAAAAAAAAAAAGGCACACCAAACTACAAACTACCCATAGACTTGGTAGAGTTATGTAATTCACCACTTGCAACATTTATTTTATGAAGTTTTCATTATATCTCATTATATGGAGAACTAATGTAAGATATTATATGTTCTTAATTAAGAATTTTCATTTATGATTATACCATAGAAATCAAAATGGATTTCAAATCCATGCCTTTGTCTCTATCTCTATATTAAATAATTCTTTAGATTCTTCTGGTTCATCTTGCTCATAAATTTTATATACATGCCTTGTCCCTTTTCATAATTCTAAATTCTTTCTTGTGCGAGATATATAGAAAACTCTACCAACACTATTAGACAAAATTTTCTCTCTTATTCTGTCCATTTAATAAGAAAGCCAATGATATTTTATTTTTTCTCTTCACTGTTCACTAGCAAAGTATACAATCAAGACAAAGGATACATTATGCATCTTTTTTTTTTTGGCGTCAACTGACCGCATCATTACCCATTACATGTGGCCCTTGACTTTTGCTTTTCCTTATTTCTAGTCAACACTACAACAAACCCAATCACCTTCCTATATCAAAATGCTACATTATATCATATCAAAACAAGTCCTAGCTATTACCCAGATCGCTTCAGTGCTCACTATTACACACATCTTGCATCAAAACATCATATTATATCAATTCGCTTAAGTGTCCTACCTGGTGTGATTGCAACGCAATACCCACAAAATATATGCCACGACATATGGTTAGGTTGAGCTTAATGAGTGAGGGCAAATGACAGAGCTTAGCGAAAGACGACAGATGATGGTACAATATGACTTGTGGAAAGAGCAAAACCCCAATGATAAAAAATGATTGAAACACTTTGTTTGTAAGCTGGGTTCCAATGTTTTCCATGTCAGCAAAGAAAAAAAATGCCACATCAATAGTTGGTTAATGGTAAAGTAGTTGAGGGACTGATTTGGATAATTTTAGGTTGAGTGAAGAATTAAAATAGGAATTATGATGAGTGAAGGACTAAAATGAAAATGAACCTATAAGTGGGGGACTAAAACAAAATTTTTTTCATATAAATTATGATTATATGTAGTTATAATTAATAGTTTTGACTGCATACCATCATTAAAATAAATCTATCCTGTTATATACTTAACTGCAATTGCAATTGGCTGATATTCATGAAAAACAAACCAAGCTATAACTTGACATAAAGACTCTCATAAAGAAACATAGAAAACGTGAAAATTTTCAATACTTCCCAAATTAGGAAATATACTTTGAATTTCAAGCTTGTTTTAACTTTCACTTCTAGCTTTTAATTTGTGTGAAGCTTGTCTATATCTTAGGGAATATAAGTTTAATTTTAAACTTTACTAGGTGCATTAAGTATAAGTCTAAAGTGAAAGTCTATTTTAAAAGATTAATTTATTGAGTAAGAATATCTTTTAGACATATAAACCCTCTCTTTTAGAATTTGTTCCTTAACGTGAGACTCTCAACAAATTTTTCTTATTTTTTTAACTATTCAAATTATATTTTCTTACGGAGATACAACGTATAAATAAAAGATGGACTGGCCATTCAGATATGTGAACAAAGAAACTTCTGTGTCCTCTTGCCCATATAATTAACGTACTGGATTGAATTCGAGCATGAACTTCACGTATATGAACCAATCAGTTAATTGTACATACAAGGAGATGAACAAAAAATTACTGGTGAATGATATTACCATTCAAGCAATGCTAAACTGATAAGAACTTAATTGCCTGGCCCATCAATTAGAAGGGAAAAAAATCCCTGTAATTATTGGCTAATTTAAATATGACATGATATAGAATTCTCATTTTGCAGACTAAATAATGTATTTTAAACTGCAAATATAATTGATTTGATTTTCACTGTATTCATGTATATAATGCTTCCAAACCCTAAACCCTATAGGATGATTGAATTATAATTGTGGTACAATAACTTTAAAACATTGCACTTTATCTCTTAAATTATCACAAAAATATAAATACTTCACATAGTTAACATAAACATAAAAAAACGAGGTGATTTGTTACTATTATATCTTGTGTTTCTATCATATTTCTCGATTCCTCCCCTTGCGATCTTTTACCTGCGCTTCTCCCAAAATCTTAGTTTTTATATATGAATTTTAACTAATATGTAAGTTTTTTTTAACTGATACTTTAGGAAAATAAAATACTACGTTTTAAAGTTGAAATACCGAAGTTATAATTAAGCTTAATTCAAGGACAATATATGTAATTTCTCCTATTTTCTATCAAGAACTATCATGTCAAATCTACATGATTTTGATCATATTCTAGAAAACAAGTACTTTCATTCTGTTTTCCTTCTCTAACGCACCATTCTTTTGCAATCTCTGAATAATTCACATTTACACATCACTGTGTTTCATTTCTTAATCAATTTTCTCTGTTTGTTTGAACAGCCCATAATTAGTTCAGGAAGACGGTAAGAAAATCAGGATAATGCAAATGCCCTAGAGTTTAAATTACTTGAACTATACAGAGCCAATACTCACCCACAATGTACAGTGAACCAAAGAACTTTTACACAACCTTCTTAATCAAATATCTACCAACAAGTCTGCACAAACCATCTCACTATTTGTCATTTTCTCTTTCTTTTTTTTTTTCTGATCAGTATGGTTATAAAGTTTTGCTCCAATAATAGTTAAGCCATGTTTGACAAAAATTTAGGTTCTTTTCCTTTTGTCTTTTTCATATAAAATTGCACCCCCAGTGAACAGATAGTTAAACAATAAAATGCCTACCAAAAGGAGAGTAAAGTTCAACGTCTGAGAAAACCCCAAAGTTTATTTTTTTTCCTGTGTTAATGTTAATTTCTTTGATTATTCTTGCTCTTGACAGTTCGGAATGCTTCCTGCATTAATCTCTCATGCTCTCGGAGCATGTCATCGATGTTATCCCCTGGAGGAACCAATGGTCCAGAGTGGTGCATCCTGTTTTTCTTCAGCGCATAACTCTGAAATCATATGGAAAGGCAAGTACCAAAAGATCAATATCTTTTTTTCACAAGGGAGAAGAATAAAGATTATATATATACAGAAATACTGTTATAAAATCCAGGATATACTATTCATCCTTTTAGATGTGAGCAAGGTGAGCCAGAATCAACTTCTAAATGGGAACAGACATAACTTTGTGGATGTGCAGTAACAAGTATTGTGTCCACATTTTGGAGAAATGTGACAAATATTTCTTGATTTACTCATTCTCCCACATTTTCAGGTAATGCTTTCTATACTATCAATACATTGCATATACATTATATGAATACTAGGAGAAACTACATTATTATCTCATGAACTAAGATTTGATTAGAAACTTAGTATATAAACTCTAATATGTAACAAAATGCTTCCTGAGATATGGACTAAAATGAAAATATCAAAATTCAGTAAAATTTAACTGCAGAAATTCGCACTTATTTTCAATTGGGATTTCATTTTAGTCCAATGTCTAGAGAGGTGTTTATTATATTTCAAACTTCATGTGTCAATTTTGTAATTAGACTTTAGTTCATGTGTCAATTGTCAATTCTTCCATGACACCATACTAATCCTAAACAAAATGAGGATGCTACAGCATGCAATGTGATATACTATAAGAATTAAATTACTGTATTATCACTTAGCATTCAATTTTAGTAATAATTTTACACATTGCATAGTTGGCTTGGCTTGGCTTGATGATTATAGTAAACTAAAAAGGGCATAATGAAGACAAAGTTGTTTCTTACTGTTCTGGAGTCTCTGCCAGGAATGCCTTTGTCCTTTATAAGGGAAGAGTTACAAAAATCTGCTACTGCCTGGTTTACATTAGATCTCTGAGTCCTTAACTCTGGATTCCTCCCACTAGAGTCTGATCTGTTATTCAACGGCGATCCTGCTGCAGCATTGTGCATCACTGAAGTAGAATGATCGTAGTCATTCTGTACAGAGACTCCAGCTGGCGTGATCTTGAAATGAGAAGTATCATCTTCACAGGCGTTATATATATCACTGGACGTTTTAGTATTTGAATTAGCCTGCCATTTTAATGTACTTATGAGGGTAGAAACATCAAATAGTAAACGATAGTGACCATGCATATTTTACAAAGATACCTGTACGGACATATTTCCCTGAGCATTGAAGTCTGGTGTCCGGAGTGCACTCGTATCCCTTGCACCCCTTGCAACCGACACTGGTCCACGTCGTTTTACAGCTTCAGTGTTTTTCCTGATATGGAAGATAGAAGATTAAAACAGTGAGAATGTATTGACACTTCAAAACACAGCATTAGATGGAAAAATGAAATGACATAAGTAATCTATAGAATCTAAGTTTGTAAGATGTCAATGTTTTAACTAAATCCACCAAACTATATATCTCCTAGAGAAAACCAGGCTATTCCACTTCTTACATGATTGGTAAGTATGGTGTATGAAGATTACCATAGGAAAAACATTCCATGTGATGGTCTCTATTAGTTAAAGGTGAGGTGCACTACTAGTTAAAAACAAGGGAAAATTTCTGAAGGACACCTTAAAGAATTAAAGTTGGATCTATGTGACTTGATGAGTGCAGAACAAATATAATTTTGGTCACTGTTAGCAAGCAGGGTCATGTTTCATATTTTGTCTTCTTGGGAAGATGTTCACTACCACCATGTTAAAACTAAGAAAGCACGTTGGTATTAGAGTGATGAAAAGGGTTAAGACAAGAAAAACTACTTAACAAGAGAAAGGCTTAGCTATGTTTTGTTAAATGTAAATTGTAAAAGATAAAATAACAATAAGGCTATTAATTGATTATACTAATTATTTTGGAAAATTAGGGAAAGACTTGAATACCTTCTTGCTTCCTCATGAAGCTTGGCATCAAACTCCTTGCTCGGAGGGAACTTTGGCAAACTTGATGGATCACAAGGTAGGGGCATTGTTTTGAAGAACTGGCATTGATATTCAAGAATACAGATAAATATCCAACACTTAATGATTAAGTTCAGCGAAGAATACAAAACAATTCCTACAAATAGAACATCATTGGTTTAGAATCTTAGATAGAAGACTTTATTACAGTGAAACAAGCACTTTTGGCACTTATCCAAGTTTAAATGGTTACCTATACAAAAAAGTGATTGAAAAATTAATAACAGGAAATTGGATTAGTAACTCCCATGGCAACGAACCTAGATAAATACACTATGTTTCAAATAAAATCATCAAACTCAAAAGCTTAAGAGTTTGGAAGTGCACAAAGTAAATTCTTGCCATGGAGGATTAAATCAGAAAAGACAATCTAAAGCAGATCTCCATCTCACTATCAATTGTAAACAACTAAGTAAACCAATATTAAGTTCTCTTGATAAGTTCAAAGGAGGAAGGGGCTGTCATTTCCATTGGAAAATATATAACCATACTTTCTAGTCAAGGCATGACAAGCATTGGCGTCCACTTTTATCTAATAATGTAATGATGCAAACAATGATTCAAACCTCAATATAATCAGAGATTGATGACGGCCAATAATTCAATACCAAAGAGGTGCATCCAAACAAAATTATTTCAGACTTTTTATATTAAGATGTACTTTTTGTTTTACATGAATAATAAAATACAACTTCAGGAAAGCTGAGTCCTCACGATTTAAGCATATAATAAATAATTTCTCAGAATTACCTCACTCTGAAGTGCAGAAGTTGCTGATCCTCGTTCTTCTGGTTCTATTGCAAGGAACTTATCAACAAGAGCCAAGGCGGATGGAGAAAAGTCTCTAAATGTTTCGGAAACGCGGCGTTTGTAACGATGTTGAGGTTTAAAACATGTTGCATGTGGCAATTTTGTTCTCTGCCAAAACTCTTCAGATGGGGAACCACAAAGCTTAAAAATGTTGTGCATTTGTTCCACCTAGAGATAATATATAAAATTGTCAATATACAATCATCTACACTAAAAAATATTGGAAACGAAGGGCAAAGATAGCTTGTATCTTTGCACCAAAAGGTGTAATATATCTAAATACAATATTCATATTAACTGGATAAAATACCTCTGTTCTTCCAGGCATAATAGGCTTCCCGGTCAACAATTCTGCTAGGATGCAACCAGCACTCCACAAGTCAACTGCAGCTCCATACTCAGTAGCACCAAGCAAAAGCTCAGGTGGCCTATACCACAGAGTCACAACACGGCTAGTCAATGGCTGCTTTTTGTCAGGATCGTAAATGGTGGAAAGACCAAAGTCTGCAATCTTAAGAATTCCGTTGTTGTCAATCAGCAGATTTGAACCCTTGATGTCGCGGTGTAGCACACCACGACTATGGCAGTGTTCAAGCCCACAAAGCAGTTGCTGCATATAACATTTAATCTGCAAGATCCGTACATAGAAAAAAATATATCATAAAACTAAATATATTATATATTATCAAGAAAACATTCTAATCTTATACTACTTGTTTTGATAACTATGTTAAAACTCACAATTCTAGCATTTTCTTTATAAGACCAAATATGCAATTATTATTCCCTAAAACATGGTTAGTCTCATAATGCAATTTTCTTTGAATTCCCTTTCAACATTCTGTGACATTTTAATAGAATGTGTCCTAGTCCTTCCACTTGTTTAGATAAGAAAGAAAAGTTTCCTGTGACCAGAATCCAATCATTATGGAACAACTACGTTAAATAAGCATGGCATGTACCTGAGGTTCAGTGAACTTTACGCCAGGCAGTGCTTCTAGCTCATCAAGGCCATGTTCCATGTAATCAAACACAAGATACAAGCTGCTGGACGTCCTTGATGTGACAATACCCTCAAGCTTCATGACATTTGGATGATCAAGTCGTCGCAAAATATAGATTTCCCTAGCCATAAAGCGAATGCTTTCTGCATCTGTATTTGAAAAACGCACTTTCTTCAATGCCACAATTTTACCAGTTTGTAGGTCACGAGCCTTATGTACACTGCTATAAGCGCCTTGTCCCACCTGCATACAGTATCCACTTGAATGTAAATTTAAACAATTTGAAAAAGATAATGGGAACACTGTGCTAGTAAGTAAACACAAAGATCACAAAAGTAGAACAAGTATGATAAGTTGATAACTAATGCTACAGCTCTATTATCAATTTCACATGGATAACTTCATAAATTCTCACAAATTAAGTCTCCAAATATATCCATATTCACTCAGAAGTTAGACGCACTGTGCTTATTGAATTAAGAAGATTTCAACTTTATTTTTTTGTAAGAAAAATTATTATCATGTCTCAAGGACTCACCATGGAATTTAGCTTACTTTCCTCTTATAAATAAATAGTTATTAATGAATTAGTATAATGATAATCGAATTGTTAAAATATGGTATACTACAGTACACTTTCATAGCTGATAATGTGGTTTACAGATCTATTAAACGTGTTGTATTATACAAATCATTTACCGTGAAGATGAAAAACTCATCTACAATTCTAGAAGGAAAAAAAAAAATACTTTCAGAGTACTACTATGACAGATTGTATTTATTTCATAGTACAGAATGACATCCTTATAGGTCACATGTAAAGAGCACAGCTGAAAGAAGAACAACTAACACATAAATAGAAATGCTGTTCTAAATGATAATTAGAAGGTATCTTGAAAAGGCAGCCATTCAGAAACCCATAGCATCCAATATAACTCCAAACATTGCAGGTGGAGCAGGTAAATAATAATCATTAATATTCAGTATTAGTTATCATTATTAAAATGATTAGCAATCGTTATGAATAATGAACACCATGCAGAATAAATAAGGATATATTGCAGCAAAGTGAGAAAGGGCAGTTATGTTAGAACTAACTTGGCCTAACTTCTCGAAAGAGTCTAGCCGTCGAGGCACCCACCCTTTGATGGCATCTCCGGCGACCGAAGATAACCACAATGGCCACCCAGCAGCAACATGTTCTCCTTCTGCACTCCGTGACATGCTAAGTATTCTAGACATTATTGACTTTCCTTCCATAACACCAGCATCTAATGTTACACATCTCTGATGTTGGCCTTTTACCTGTTTTCCATCAGCTACCTTGTTGTTGTTTTTATCTCCTGATGGTGGTGCATTAAGAGATCCCAAATTTGCTTGTGAATATTTCTTAAGCAGCCGATTCACTGAACCATCAGTGTCAGCACCGCCACCTTTCTGTGCAGTTGAGATAGCTGGAGCAACCAGTTGTACTGATGACGACTTGGTTAAGTCTTCTTCTTTCTCACATTCATCAACTTCATTCTGGTCCTTTGAGCAGAGGCATCCCATGTTATTAACCTACAATCCCCTCCTTACAAGAGGGTATATATTCTTAACAATCTATCACCACCTTCTTGGAAACTTGGTAGTATTAAGAACTGGGTACACTTGTATTTTCTTAGGAACCCAAAGGCTCCCACCCTTTTAATTCCAATAATCACTCGCTCATTCGCCTTCAAAAACATATTTTGGGATACCCTATTTTGGAGCCAAACATGACCATATCAATGGGAAACCTAGATGTATAAGGTTCTTATTACATTATCAAAATCGACCTTGCAAAAAGAAGAAAGAAAAAAAAAAACACCGGATTCCTCGCTTGCAGTATCTCAATATTGACTCACATAAATTAAAAAAATATATATCAGTTTTGAAGTTCAAGCTCTATAAATGAAAATTATAAATTACAATCACAAAAATAAGCACGAAATTCCTGATGGAGACGGCTGGATGAAAAATGAAGGGGAAAAGCAGACATTGCTTGATATTTAAGAAGAAAGATGAAAAATGATAAAATCTTGACCAGAATTTCCTGCACCGAACATTGAAGGTCGCATTGCATATACACCTAAATGTCCTCAAATGCAGGATTTCTGGTCCGTCATTCAGGGTGGTAAATTCTCTTCTTTCTTCGCTGATTCCAACTGCAAGTTGAATCAAAAGGGGGGAAAACCAAATTTCGACTCTGTTTTCTTCTATACACAGGAAAGCATGGAGATTGAAGGAGGAAGGACATTCATGGAAAATTAAAAAAAATATAAAAAAAAAATTGAGGGAAAAAATGAGGGTATTAGAGTATGATATGATTGGAATTGGGAAGGTGGGTCGGTGCGAAAGAGAGAGAGAAAGATAGAGAGAGTTTTGACCCCCCGAGAATTGCGAAACACCGAGCATTACAGAGATTTGACAGAGTGGTGCAGTGGTTCCACATATGCCACAACAGATAGCTATTATGAAGTTGAAATTCTAACGGCATGCAAGAAGATAAAGCATCCATTAGTTTTGGTTTGGTCACAACGTAACCAACCGAGGTTAGAGAAGACGAGAGAAAGCGAGACTACGTGCATTGCACAACGCATGTTCTTTTCATTTCAAACAGATTACATTTGGTGTTTATATATTTAAACTTATTAAATTAAAAAAAAAATTCCTTCAGACCAAATGCATATAAATCCACAAAAGATAATTACACAATCTTTTTCCAAACTTTGACTGCCACATGGCAGTATGTCTAAAAGGTTCATTTTTTTATTAAATTTTTGGGCCAAAGTTTAAAAGGTCCATCTACTTGAGGAGTTGTATCAACTTTCATTTTGAATTAGCATTTTGGAAATTTAGATGGTTGAAAAATAAGAAAAAACAGAGAGAAAACATTTTTGAATAAAATTTGTTCTATTATGATGTTTTGCTTGTTTTCATTAAAATTACAATAATGTCATTAATGAAAACTATCATTTCAAGTACTTCATGTTTTCTTTTAGTTCTGAAAAATAAGAAGGTATAACAACTATAATATATGCTTTATTTAAACATTTTTAGAATAATATTATATTTTATTAGGTTTTTATAATAGTGGATGAAATTAAAAAATTTTTTATTAAATTTTTTTTTTTCAGAATAGAATTCAAACATGCATTTTTTACCGGAATACTTTAATTTCAAAACCATCATAGCATAAAAATGTTCATAAAATGAATGTCCAAAAATTGATAGTCATGTCATGTATTTTGAAAAAATGAGTCCAAAAGATCAAATTGGAGATCACGACAAAAATATAAGGTTTCACTTGACCTTAGACATCAATTTTAATTTATCGTAACTTTTATACTTTTAATAATAGTTTTTTCTTTCTCCAATACTTTTAATAATAAATTTTTTTAACCAAAGCTTGAAGGATAAAATTATTTAATATGTATATTCAAATAATTCGAATGTCTTACTTATATACATTTATACATATTGAGAATCATTCAATGTGAGACTTGAAAGCTTTTAATAACAATTTAAAATAGAATAAAGTGTTACATTGTCCAAATTCTTGACTGAGTAATTGTTTTGAACACCATGTCAATATATGATGTTTGGACCTGCCAAGAGAGTAAAGGGTTGTGGTACCCTTCGTCAACAATAACTATCAATTACCATGAAAGGAAGTTTGTTCCTCTTCAATATGTGAATGATATATTCATAGATAACATATATGTAGTATCACATTTATTATTCTTAGCAATTCAACTATTTCTTTATTGATCAGTATATTTTATCATGTAGGAATAGTTTGTTATTGAATAGGTTCATAAAAAAAAACATTTTTAAGTTGGTCTGATACAAATGGAAAGAATATTGCTCTTGCTTATTCACGTAAATAGATAATAGGAGTTAGATGAGAGATGAGTTAATTATTGTGGCCCTAACGTTCAATCAAAGGGATCAATAAACATCATTTGTTAATTGCCAACTAAACCTGAATACTAGGATATAATCAATATGTTTTCTCTTTAGTCGTGTGTCACGGTATCACTCCTAGTTTATTTCATTAATATGCTTTAGTCAATACTAGGCCACTATCATAAAAAGAAAAAATAACAATTCCACATACTGGTGGATCAAATAGCCTTAAATGGAAAAAAGAAGAAGAAGAAGAAGAAGAAGAAGAAGCTAAGGTTGTGAGTCCATTGGTAAATTTGAATAATTTAATGTAATCAACTTCAGTCACATATTAGGTGTTCATTTGGTTAATTACCAAATTATGTTGTTGTGATTCATATTTACAAGATGTTTACTCGAAAGAAATTGGATGCAAAAAATTAAAGCCAAATATTAAAAAAAAAAACTTTTAGCAGTAGTTGAAATCATTGTCAAAACATTGACATTGCAACAATTAATGTTAGCGATTTTAAAAGCACTATACTTTTGTGATTGTCACACCTGAAATGTGACTGCGTGGCTTAAAAAAAGAATAAATTTTTAATTTTTGTTTTAAAAAAATGAAAATTAAAGTTTAGGAGTCGCCACCAAAATTTTAAAGAAAAACTTTAGAAAATCAATTAAATTGATATGGTGGTCTACGAACCAAAGATCAAGTTCAGGAATCGGTTGTGCATGGAGAAAGTATTAGGTACCCCACGACACTTGTTCTTTAGAACAATTACCCAAAGTCAATTATGCAAAAATTATATGGCCTTAATTCAAATTTCGATTACTCTTATCAATCACACGCACAGAAAGGAAAATAATGAAACAATTAAAAAAATGAAATAAAGGAAGAAATATAAAATATTTAGAAATAAGGACTTGGCTTAGGATCAGAACCTAGGGCTTACGTATCCTGCGATGGGGATCAAAATCTACGTAGTTTGGCTAGAAATACGTGTCTATTAGTTAGCGAATTTTAATTTTTTGTGAACAAAACAAGATGGTTGAAATTAATTAAATTTTCATAAACAAAACAAGTTTGAGTTTGGTTGGTGTATTTTAATTTACGAAATCGATTTAACATCACTTCCTTGCTCCTTTCATTTTTTTTTTTAGATTTGTTTTTGGCCATTTCAAGGAAAGTAATCTTGAAAAATGAGAGGAACTTTTTAAAAGAAGATATTTATTTGTATTTTGGATGAATTAAGAAAGCTTTAAAGAAAAATATTTTTGTTCTTTATCGATGAACTTTATTAAAAACATGAATTGGCTATAGTTCATTAGAACCTAAATCTGTTTTAAGAAAAGTGACTGATCGGTATTAGGTAAAGTTTAACAAGATGCAAGGTCTCACGTGGCTCCACCGATCGACTCCCTAAATCTTGAAGGAGACACTAAGTCTCACGAGGCGATTCTTAGACAAAGAAAAGAATAAACAAACTAATCTATAAATTATTTTTTTAAATTTGATAAACATGAATTTATTTTTGGCTTTATTTGTTTGTCAACTTCTTTCTTCTTATTATTTTATTATATAAATAAAAATAGGGGAAAATGTGAGAAATTACAATCAAATAATTATGGTAACTAATAAATAAAGAAAAAAATTCAGGTCAAAATAAGAACAAAACAAAAAAAATAGTAAAAAGAGAAGAAAATAGATTAAAATGAAGTAAAATTAAAATAACAAAAAATGAAAGGGAAAACAAAGTAAAAAAAAGGTTGATAAGTGCACGTTCATCATGAAGTATGAGTAGGTATGTCTAATTAAATATAATATAATGCATATGTACAAACTATGAAGGAGTGAGTGGGTGCACAATATTCATGATAGTTAGGAGGAAGAGTTCATGCAACAACTCACGTAGGATTCATGCAGCAAAATTCACAAAGAAAATGATAGTAAAATGAAGTTTATATGCAGTGAGCTTTAATGGCAAAATGAAAGTATAGTCCATCAAATTTTCATCAAGAATTTGACAACAAAATAATGGTGCAATGCAACATATTTGAGTGCCATTTGATAACAAAATTAAAGGATATTATGTATTCATATTTTTCCATGAAGTTGGCAATAAAATGAAGGTGTAATGCATCAAACCTTGAGCCTGGTTCACGATGGACCAATGATAAAAGAAATGTAGCAAGTACGTGACTAAATGATAGCAAAACAAAGGAAACATGCAGCAAACTTCCAGCAAGGTCCATAACAAAAAAATGGAGCAAAAATACAACAAATACACCACTGAATGATAACAAAACATAGGGCGACATGTAGAAAAATTTCAGCAACGTTCATGACAAAAAAATGGAGCAAAAATACAACATGTACACCATTAAATGGTAGCAAAACAATGGGAAACATGCAGTGAACTTCTAGCAAGGTTCATGACAAAAAAATGGAGCCAAAAAAATACAAAAAATACACCACTAAATGATAACAAAACAAGGGGAAACATGCAGCAAACTTCCAGCAAGGACCATGATAGAAAAATGGAGTAGAAAATATAACAAATACACCACTAAATGATAACAAAACAGAGGGTGACATGTAAAAAACTTCAAGCGAGGTTCAGCAAAAGCTCAATTGAAAGCAAAAATTAAAAACAAAGTCATAGAGTTACCTTTTCTCCTTCCTTTAACTTAGCTTCCCATTTTCTTCATTAGCTCTTCCTCTATTAGATTGTTTCACCTTCCAAACTCTCTCAACTTCCCTTCACGTAGCATGCTCCTATTCCTTCTCTTCACACTGGATAACAAGGATCTTCTCCTACTAGTAACCAATAGCAAAAACTCTCCCCCCCTGAATTCTCTTATCTCTCCAAACTCTCTCTCACTCTCGGGTTCTCTTTCTTTCCTTTAAACTCTCTGCTCCTTTTATTCTTTATAACCCCTGCTCTCTCACACCTCTACTCTTTCTTGGATTTCTTCCTCCTCCCATGCCTTTCTCGTAAAACTCTTTTCTCTACCTCATCTTTTCAAACTTGCATGCTTTGAGTGTAGTAAGAAACTACGTATGCTCTTTTTTTCAAGCAGCATTTGCATGGCATTTCAACAAGTGGAGAATGTTCATACTGCTTCATTATCAAAAAAAGGGAGATAAGTTTTATTATTATTTTTCCATATCCTTTGATTTTTTGCTTTTATTTTACTTTTTTTTAATTATTTTTTATTCTTATTTTATTTTTCATATTTTTGTATTAGCTTTATTCTTAATTTGTTTGGAATGGGGTGTTCATAGTTGCCCTTCTTTACTTGTCTCTTAGGCACAATTTATCAGTCTTGCCTATGAGCAACTAAAGAAGTGAACACACATACAGGGTGCCAGCATAACTAGACTTTAGGGGTGCTAGCATAACCAAACTTTAGGGGTGCCTACTATTACTAGGCCTTGAAAGGTACTAACTAGAATTGGGTTTTAAAGGTGCCTGCCATTACTGGACTTTAAAGGTGTATGTCTGTCTGTCTTTACAGGACTTTGATGGTGCCAACCAGTGCTAGGCTTTAGGGGTACCTGCCATTACAAGGCTTTAAAAGGTACTTGTCTTTCTAGGACTTTAAGTTTGCCAGCCAATACTAAGCTTTAAGAGTGCCTATCATTACAGGGCTTTAAAGGTGTCAGCCAAAACTAGGCTTTAGGGGTGCCTGCCATTGCAAGGCTTTGAAGGGTGCTTGCTATTATAGGGCTTTGAAAGGTTTCTGTCTTTACAAAGCTTTGAGTGTACCAGCCGGTACTAGGCTTTAAGGTTGTTTGCTATTACAAGGGGTTGAAAGGTGTTTGTCTTTACAGGACTTTGAGTGTGCCAACTGGTACTGGGCTTTAAAGGTACTTACCATTATAGGGCTTTGAGTGTGGCAGCCGATATTAGGCTTTAAGGGTACCTGCCATTACAGGGCTTTAAAAGGTGTCTATCCTTACAAGGCTTTGAGGTTGCCAACTGATACTGGGCTTTAAAGGTGCCTATCTTTACAGGGCTTTTGAGGGTGTCAATCGGTACTGGGCGTTAGGGGTGCCTGTTGTTACAGGGCTTTGAAAGGTTGTGATGTGGGATTTTGGTTTCTTAGTAGTATGCATTTAATGATATTAACTATGTATAGGTAGAATGCAATATGCATGCTTGATGCTGAATTTCAAAATTTGCTAAAATGTAGGATTTACCTTGTGCTATGCTTGGATGTGTATAAGGCACATAATTCTCTTGAAAAACCTAAACATGTGCAAATGTAAGTTTTTTTTGTCTTTTTTTTTTAATATTACGAAGTCATTTCTTTAGGTTATTCCCTTTATTTTCCAAAAAAGTGATTAGGAAATGCATTTTGCCCCATTTAAGGTACCCTATCTAATCAGATCCCTATAGCTTATTGTTCTTAGTTGAATTACTTAACAAATTTAGCAACCCCAGGCGAGCTAATATCACCTGTCTTTGACTTTGGGTGGTTCTTTTGCCTATTTTCCATACCATGAGATTTTAAAGGTCTTTGTATAGATGAAAAGAGATTTTTAGACATAGTGCTTTAGTTGATCGTCGATCTTAAACATAATTTGTTTCAAGCAAAGCATAAGTATGAAAATTAACATGCAAATATGAACATGTAGTATACCAAAATGGAAGAGAAATCATTGAATAAGTAATTCCCATGGGATAAGAATGAAGGTACAATATTTTTGTGGATACAAGAATGACAAGCGATATGGAAATATTTAAAAGAACTAAATATGAATAGTCTTTTTATGAGAAGTCTTCTGTTTGGGTCTCATGCAGTCCCATTGAGTGATTTGCCTCATTACCAAAGGTATGCATATTATAAATCCAAATTGAAGTGTTCCCCCTTCATTCCTCTTTTTTAGGCATAATATTTCTTAAGGGCATTTGCATTAATGAGTTTTAGTAATTCATGACCTTCCATGTTTGTCAATATTAAAGCACCTCCTGAGAAAGCATGTTTGACGACATATGGCCCTTCATATGTTGGGGCCCATTTGCCCTGTCCATCTTCTTAATTCGATAAGATTTTTTTAAGAACTAGGTCTCCGACCTTGAACTCTTTTGGGTGAAGCCTTTTGTTGAAAGCTCTAGGTAACCTTTTTTGATACAACTGCCTATGACACATAGCTGTGAGCCATTTCTCATTATTTAATTTCTCGTAATAGGTTCTTACCCAATCATTTTCTTCTATATTTGCTTTAATCATCACCTTCAACGAGGGTATTTATACTTCAATGGGAGTAATAGCTTCCATCCTGTAAATAAGGGAGTATAGGGTTGCCCTAGTTGAGGTACACACAGTGGTGCGATATCCATGCAAAGTGTATGAAAGCATCTTGTGCCAATCCTTATACGTGATAGTGATTTTTGCAATGATCTTCTTAATGTTTTTATTTGCCACTTCGATTACCCTATTCATTTGTTGATGATAAGGTGCCGAATTCTTATGCTTGATTTTGACTTACTTACACAACCTCTTAATTTATGCACTATTCAAATTTAGTGCATTATCTGTAATGATTCTCTCAGGTAGCCTATACCGATAAATAATATTTGCTTTTAGAAATCTAACAAAGGCCTTTTGAGTGACACTTCCTTTGATTGACTTTCGCGTCATGTACTTCACATTGTACTTAGAAAAAAACTACTTGCCACTTCAAAACCCTTTTAGCAACATATGGGCTTTCGAAGATATATTTTATCAGGTCCATTCTAGAAATCAACCAGGTGGTATAGTACAACATATACTACCTTAACCTTCTGGCTGTCCATGCTAACCCATAACATGTCCTTAAAGGTTTCCCTGGCACTGGGGGAATTAGGATTGGGGGGTTCAGCAAGTATTCCTTTATCTTGTCATAAGCCCGCTAGTAGTCATTATCCCATCTGCTTGTATTATTTTTCCTCAATATTTGGAAGATCAGTTCGTAAGTGGTCGTCAAGTTAACGATGAATCTAGCTATATAGTTCAATCAACCTAAGAAACTGTGAACTTCTTTCTCTATTTGGGGTGGCGGTATCTCTCGTATTGCTTTAATCTTGTCTGGGTCTACCTTTATTCCCTTCCAACTTACGATGAAACCTAACAACTTCCCAAATATGGCTCTAAATATGTACTTATTAGGGTTTAACTTGAGTTTAAACTTGTGTAGCCTTTTAAATAATTTTCTGAGAACTGCCACTTGGCTATCTCCCTCATCTGATTTAACTACCATATTGTCGACATAAACTTCGATTTCTTTATGCATCATGTCATGGAAGAGTACAACCATGCCCCTTTGATAAGTTTCCCTAACGTTCTTCAACCTAAACGGCATCACTCGATAACAGTAAGTTCCCTATTGGGTAATGAAATTAGTTTTCTCCTTATCCTCCCTATGCATAGGAATTTGACTGTTTCACAAATAACCATCCATGAAAGAGTACAAATGATTTTGCGCAGTATTTTCAACTAATACATAGATGTGAGGCAAAAGGAAATCATCCTTTGGGCTTATCTTGTTCAAGTCCCTGTAATCAACACACATTTGAATTCATCCATCTTTCTTGGCGACAGGGACAATATTTACTACCCATTCGGGGTGTTTGGCCACATGAAGAAAGCTAGCATCTAGTTGCTTTGCTACCTCTTTTTTAATCCTCAAAGCTATATCAACATTCATTCTTCTTAATTTCTGCTCATTAGGCTCTATATCTAAATACAATGGAATCTTGTGAGAGCTATTTCAGGGTTAAGCCTAGGAATATATTGATAAGACCATGCAAATACATTGATGTATTCCTTAAAAAGTTTAATCATTTGATCCTTCTATGGATTATCTATGATCTTAATCTCTTTCTTATTCTTCTTATTTCTGATGTTTATTATTTCAATTTTCTCCTTATACGGACATATCCCATATTCAGCTAATTCAAGCATTTTAGAAAAGGCTTGGATTAACTCTTTATTATCAAATTCACAATTATGCATATCAGTGGCAACAAGAAGCTCATTCAATGAAACCTCAGGGAACACTACGTTGGACAGGAATTTTGAGGAATTCAATTTCCTAGAGGTAACATGAAATAGACAATGAACAAAAGAATGACAAACAATAAACGATTTTAATGTGACAAACAGAAATTTCATTTGCTTAAAGTACTAAAGTTTAGATGAGACATTATCCTTTTATTTGAAGGATAAACTATTTAATTATTTTGGGCCAGACCAAAGAAAACAAACAACATAAACAAGATAATTACTCTAAAGGGATAACATCTGAAATCTCTTTGATCTCTCAGTTGTCCAAGGCTTTTCCAAATTCATTAATTGAGATCCATGACTCAACACTTTGCACCATTTCATTAGCAACCATGTGGATACTTTATTGGTTAATCACTTTTGCAAGGGCCAAAAATGTTTCTTGAATATGTGAGACTTCCTGCTTCTTTGGTTCTTTTCCATCCTTCAGACTTACTTTTCCCTTTATCTATTCCTCTAGTGAGGGCTCATATCCTAGCCTTTGGCGATTTGGATTCTTGCACAAGTCAATAGGGGTTTTAACGCCTTGCAACTATGCTCCAAGTCCCTTTTCAAATTCATACCCATTCCTTCTCATGATTTTAGCCATGACTGCGTTCACGTTCTTTCTCTGACTTGATGGTTTCTTTATCTTAAGACTTTGAAATGATGTTTCCTTAACTTGATCAGCTGTTTTGATATAAAGGAATAAACTGGACCTACTCACTATTATTTCTTCCTCGCCTCTAATGGTAATAATCTTCCCACTGTCAATGAACTTAACCCTTTGATGAAAAGTAGATGGCATAGCTCCAACCGAATGAATCCATGGTCTTCCCAATAGCATGGTATAAGCTAGATCTACATCTATGACTTGAAAGTTAACATTGAACAAATTAGGACCAATTTCTTGGGGAAGGTTAATGATGCATAGTAACTCCTTCCTAGAGCCTTCAAAGGCTCTTACTACCATATCACTACTTTCAATACTTAATACATCTATCAAAAGTTGCTCTAGTGTAGTGAGAGGTAGTACATTAAGATTCAATCCACCATCAATCAAAACTCTTACCATTATAAACCCGTGACATTTCAGCGTGATATACAAAGCTTTCATCTGATGCACAGAAGATCCTATAATTTCACTTTTGGAAAATGTAATGATAAACGATGACTTAACAATGTTTAGTACATTTTCCACTCTTTTGAGTGTTATATTAGGTTGTACATATGCTTCATTAAGAACCTTTTGTAAGGTTTTTCAATGTGCTTCAAAACTAAGAATCAATGATAAGATCAAGATTCTTATGGGGGTCTTCTTTAATTGTTCTACAACATCATATTCACTTTGCTTTATAATTTGTAAGAATTCCTCATCCATGATTTATGTGCCATCATTTTTAAAACCTTTTTTACAAACCTCTTTCCCTTTTACAACTCATTTACTATCGACCGGTGAATAAACTCTTCCACTTCGAGTGATTCCTCCAACTTCAACCACATTCGAAATTGACCTCATCTTTGTTTTAGTGACGATTGTCGAACTTATAGGTTGCTTTACTGACTCACCATACCTCCAAGGGATTACCCGATCACTTTTATATGGAAAAGGAGTTGGCATGTTTATGACTAGTGCAAGCTATCTCTGAGCAAGAATAGTAGGTGGGGCTGATGTTTGTGGGATTTTGTTAATGATCAAAGATACTTTCCTATTGGTTTCCCCCTGATTTGGTTATTTACAACTAACTCGACCTTTCTTCCTTTAATCATGCACACTTCGTCTTTTCTCTTTCTCACCAATATAACTCTGAATGTCATCATCCTTTTAATCTCTTGCTTAAATTGCAAGAATTCTTCGATATTATGCCTTATCACTTTTTGATGATACTTGCAAAATTTAGGCTTGTTGCCTTCTAGTTCCTCAGTTAAGGTAGTTTTTAGAAGCTCTAGTAAGTACTTAACATTTCTTAAATGGGTGTACAATGCCTCCATTTGAATTCCCACACTAACTGAGTTCTTAAAGAAGTCAACATCTTCTTCAATAGCCCCTACTTGTCTTTTATGATTCTGAAATGGATTAGTAGTGATAGTGGAATTCTCTCTTGCTTTAAGATGGACGAGACCCACATTTATCAAATCAAGCATATTTCCTTTAAATGTAGTGCAATCCTCAATTGAGTGTCCTAGTACACCTATGTGTATTCACAAGTAACATTTGGATTGTACCAAGTAAGATATGGGGGCTGAAGAAGCTTGCAATATTGCGAGCCTATGAGTTATGCTTTTTGAAGCTTTTGGTATAATTCAACATTTGCTGAAGAGAAATTGGGCCATGGGCGATTATCTTTTAGGTAGGTGGGCCTTTGTCCTCTGCCTTCCTAGTTAGAGGCAGACCCCAACTTAGGTTGACTTTAGTTTTTGCCTGTTAGCTGATAAGAAACCTCTGGTTGTGATGGAAATGGATGTGAAGATTAAACGTAATTCACCTCCATTTTTTTCTTCTTTTAATTGAGAACTCTTTTGGGATTCCCATCACTTTGAGTAGCGAGGAGTCTTCCTTTCCGAATATCAGCATCTATCATGTCCCTAATCTCAATCTGATCAGTGAAATTGTTAACGTGCATTTACATCATCATACTGTAGAACAGGTTAGGTAGGGAGCGATGACAATATGAGCAAATATCTGAATATACCATTAGAGGTTGAACTTGTGACATAACCATTCTCCACTTTTGGGCATACTTTTTGAATGACTTTATTGACTTCTTTCTTATGTTTATCACTTGTTCCCTAGTTAGAGCATTTTAGAGATTAAACTTATATTGCTTTGTAAAAACCTCAGCAAGGTCCCTCTATTTGTGTATCTTTGACTAATCTAACTGCATATACCACTGCAAAGCTGATCCCGACAGGCTCTCAGGAAAGAAATTAATGAGAAATTTCTCATCCTTAGACCAAATTGACATCTTTATGAAGTAGGACTTTAAGTGATACATCTGATTACTGATCCCATTAAATTTGTCAAAGTCTGGCATATTGAATTTTTTAGGTACAGAAATTTCTAGAGTCAAATAAAGCTCTTCCAAATCAAGGGATCCCCAGGTGACAGGTCCCCATAATGCACGTAGCTGATCCTTCACCACAGACAACTCATCCTTCCATTTCACTTCATCGGCTTTACTCCTTAATTTATCCTTTGTTATAAGAATTTTTTAAGTATATGTCAGGTCGTTACTTGGGGAATCGTGAGTGCTTGCTATTCCAGCGCACCATTTACTATATCCATGCTTGTTGGCCACTTGTATAAGTGGGTTTAGTACCCGTCCCTAAGTCGGGTTCTCATTTACCCTATGTGTTGGGCGTGATTCATTCACAATTGGTACAGGCATTATGCCAATCGGGATCCCTATGAGTTAGCCCACCCTTTCCTCCATCATAAGCAGTGATTAGCTAGTTCCTGTTAGAATGTCGATATGGTTCTTTCAAGTAAGGGCTGCTTTCATCAACCTCATCATTTTAGAAATTTAATTCTCCATAGCTGTCATACGGGTATCCAACATCACTATATCACTCTCACTCCTAGGGTTTTCGTTCGACAAATGCTCTTTTATTTGCTTGTTCCTTGCTCAAGTATTATAAACTTTGGTAGGCTTCTAAGTCTGATTAGATGGTTTCTTTTTGGAAGGCACAATTTTATTTCCTTTGTGTGCACTATTCTATTCCACAAAAAGAAAGCTTAAATGAAACAAGTTATTTTAATTAGTGTTGATTAGTTCGTTAATTTATTAGTTTATTGATTTGTCAAAAGGGTTGCTTTGGCATAATGATTATTGGCACAATTGGATCCTTTGACTTTTAAGAGGATTATAAAATCCACATAAAATATTAAAGTTGAAAAACCAAATACAAAACGGAATTAATATCCCTACTTGATTGACATCATGAGGACCGGGGAGGAATATAAGCACATGGAAATTTTATTCAATCTTCATAGATGAACTAGATGTTACATAGTTCATTAGTATGCTAAACATTCATCAAGTCCCTTAAATCATCATAAATATGAGTACACAGTACAAAAAATTTCGATATAGCCAGGGATGTCTTCAATGTATTGGCCATGCCATTTACCCTATTGAATGCATTAGTAAATTCAGGTATTATATTGTTGGCCTGGTGCACTAATCCTCTGAAACAATCCATCCATTGTTCTAGCTCTGCTGATCGTTCTACATACCGAGCTTTCTAGGTCCTTGTTATCTTAGCTCATCGGTCAAGTTGTTCCACTAAGTTTTGGATGATCGTAGCTTTATCACTCCTAACCGTCGCAAACTCATTCATGTTGCTTTCAAGTTGCTGAATGAGCATTCTGACTTCTTGTTAAAGTTCATTGTTGGAGACATAATGTTTGGCTTGCTTTTCAAGAGCTTCTTTTTTACTGAGGACCCTTTCCATCCTAGCTCTGCTGTGTAGTTCATGCCTTCGGGCCTCCTCAATCACATTTTTGAGTTTTATGTTTTCTGCCTTTAACTTATAAACTTCAACGCTCATTTCCCCTTTTCTTTGTTTCTCAACTCTGAAAAACTCTTCTTGTGTACAGGCATATTCTCTCTGTAATTATGTTAATTCTTCAAACCATTTTTCCTTTTGCTCTTCCAAGTCTTTTACCTCTAATTTCCTATCCTCCACAGCTTTAGCCAAGTACTTCTTTACTTCCATTAGATCATTACCTAGCAAAGGCTTATGAGGTCCCAATAGAGGATTCGTTCTTTTACATCGTTCCTTGAGCCATGCCTCGTATTCTTTCATTGTCATAATAACTCATTTACCCAGTTCAAGGCTTCCTTTATATACAACTCTAGCCCATGCTTCCTTAACACGTGGGTTCCATTCCTTAGCCTCGGGATCATCATGGCGAAATTGGATCTTTTGAAGGGATATCTTATTCATACATGAATTAGCAATGAACGATGTAGGGATTATAATTGATGCAACCTCAGGGGTTCATAAAAGGTACATTTTTAAACTCTCAATAATAGTAGAGTATGTCTTCACTCTCTCACCAAGCTAGTTTCTATAGAATTAAGTCGTCCTTTAACTTATTGAAATGTTGTTCCCAGCTTTCTCGATCCATTTTCCTTAATCTCATCTCATCATTAGGATTTTATGATATGAACCCTTCACAATTAGGGTAATCCCTAATAGAATGGTGGGTAGTTGCAAACCTCACTCCCATTTGGTACTTTTTCCCATATATATGGTTAACAACCCATATAGTCAATAGCTGTAAGTAGCATTTCAACTTACCTCCTTTCTTTTTATGGCAAAAGCTCAAAGTCATAAATGTCTAAGTCAAAATTGCTGGCACGGGGTTCACTTGATGATTTTCCACCATCCAGAACACACCAATAGTTGCCAGATCAATTATCTTATGGCTGATGGAACCAAATCTAGACCATAGATAGCCAACACCAAAACCTTTCGAAAGGTAATCCAATCCCCCTTTTTAGCTAAGGCTTCTAACTATTTTTCTGTATGCTTCCTTGAAATCCCTTCAGTTAACCCTTTCTTAACAAACTGTACCTTATTAACTCCCTTTCCCATAATCTGGGCCACAATATGCTTTGACGGCAAATGCCGAAGTTACATGTAAACTACTACATTTTTTGCTATCGGCATTTTTAAAAGCCCTTCATACTCTTTTAAAGTTGGGCTAATTTGGAAAGTTGGAAATGTAAAACACCTCAGCGAATGATCCCAGTATTGAGCGAATAATTAGCAAATCTATTATATCCCCATACTCTCTTTAGAAATCCTTTTGCTTACCTTCTTTAAGTTTCTTACTAAAGTGTACCAAGCTTTCCAAAAATTTGATTTCTACTTTAATTTTAATCTTCTTCCCTGTTAATATCACCCTAATCAAGTTTGTATTACATGATATGCCATTTTGTGCCATTTTGATCAAGTATGCCTAAAAACTCTCTTTTAATAGATCACTATTAAATGAGTTAAAAGGGTTAGAGTTCACTATAACAATTCAAAACTTCCTTATCATTTATTTTTCAACATTTATTAATGTATTGATGAATCACTAATACTTATCCCTAGGCCATTGTACTCTCTTTTAAGACTCATAAATCCATGGAACATGGTATAAGGACAGTGTTATTTCCTTAACAATTTTGTGACAATCATTATAATCAATTGTGCAATTAAAGGACACAATGTCAATAGTGAACCAACAACGGTGATCATTACATTATTAGGCTAATATGTAGTCTAAAAAACAATTCAACTTACTCGAAGGATAAAAGATCCCATAGAGAGGAAGAATTGGCCATTAACTTGAGAGAGGAAATAGTCCTTCGCTTGGTTAATAGCAAAACCCTTTTTCTTAGCCTAGGGATGCACTGAACAATCATTAGGTACACTCTTATAACATTTTTACTCATAAAGCAATAATACATTTTAAAGGTTTCCTTTTTCAATGAATTTTCATGTATGAGAATGACCATGTAATGCATAATTATGAAGTAGAGGGTCAGGAAGCCCTTTACAAGCCGTGGACAATTTTGTTAAAGCATACTTTCATTGTAATTAACATGTGTCCTATAGCGCGATGATGTCATATCCATTTTTCCAGTTTAGTATGTATGTTATGTAAAGGGAAAGAAAATAGATGCCCTATTGTGTCTTAATTCAGGGAAACCCTAAGCTAAAATTGGTAAACTTAATGACACTGGTTGCTAACTAAACAAGCAGGCCTATTAAGATCTAATTATTGTAGTGCAGGTTGAAAAGGTGGATCTATGTTCTTAAAAGGATAAAGGTTCCTGAATTATCTCTACCACAAGGATGAAGATCTTGCTATATAAACCTAATCGTAAGGGGAAGGAAATCCCATATAGATTAGGCCCATATATCAAGGCACAATCTAAGTGAAGCCTTCATGGTAACCTTATGAGGTATAAAGCTATATGTGGAAACCAATATAAGCTTAAACTAACCTAAGGCACACACAAACCCGGGTATAAGGCCCAGTAGAATATGTATGAGGTAAGTGTATACTTGAAGTGTGTGAAGAAAGCAATCATACCTCTTGCCTAAGGACCCCCCAACCTTCATCTGCTAAGTAGATTGAGCACTTAAATATATAAGAGTCATCTTTCATAAGGTTTCAATTCGCATATTATTTAGCCTAGCATATGTTGTTCATATAGACAAACATCGTTAAGATAGAAACATATATACAATAAATGCACAAATATAGCATCTATATATTGTCTACCCTAAATATATACAAGTGTATTTAGACAGACACCAGTGTACAAGCGTTAAATAAGGCATACGAACTAAAACATGTTATCAAACGTAAGAATGAAAGGCAGATAACACATTAAAAAATGTAATCAAAATAAAAGAAAAGGGCCATGTTATTTTGCACAATTAACTTGAATGGGCTTGACACTTAAATTTCCTAATGGAGTCGCCAAACTGTCACACCCAAAATGTGATTGCTAGGCATAAAAAAAGAATAATGTTTTTATTTTTGCTTTATGAAAAATGAAAATCAAAGTTTAGGAGTTGCTACCAAAATTTTTGAAGGAAAACCTCATAAAACTAATTAAACTGATACGGTGGTCTACGAACCAAAGATCAAGTTTGGGAGTTAGTTGTGTATGAGGAAAGTGTTAGGCACCCTGTGGCACTCGTTCTTAAGAACGATTACTCAAAGTTGATTATGCAAAAATTATATGGCCTTAATTCAAATTTCAATTACTCTTATCAATCACATGCATAAAAAGGAAAATAATGAAGCAATTAAGAAAATAAAATAAAGAAAGAAAAATAAAATATTTATAAAGGAGGACTTGACCTAGGATTAGAGCCTAGGGCCTACGTACCTTGTGATGAGGATCAAAGTCCACGTAGTTCGACTGGAAATACTTGTCTATTAGTTAGTGAATTTTATTTATTTGTGAACAAAATAAGATGGTTGAAATTAATTAAATTTTCGTAAACAAAACAAGCTTAAATTTGGTTTGTGTATTTTAATTTACAAAATCGATTTAATATCACTTCCTTGCTCCCTTCATTTATTATTTAGATATTTTTTGTCCATTTCAAGGAAAGTAATTTTGAAAAATGAGAGGAACTTTTTGAAAGAAGATATTTATTTGTATTTTGGATGAATTAAGAAAGCTTTAAAGAAAAATATTTTTGTTCTTTTTCAATTAACTTTATTAAAAACATGAATTGGGTATGGTTCATTGAAACCTAAATTTATTTTAACAAAGTGACTAACTGGTATTAGGTAAAGCTTAAAAAGACACAAGGCCTCACGTGGCCCTACCGATCGACTTCCTAAATGCCAGAGGTGACACTAAGTCTCACAAGGTGATTCTAGGATGAAGAAAAGAATAAACAAACCAATCCATAAATTATTTGTTTAATTTTGATAAACATGAATTTATTTTTGGCTTTATTTGTTTGTCAACTTCTTTCTTCTTATTATTTTATTATATAAATAAAAATAGGGGAAAATGTGAGAAATTACAGTCAAATAATTATGGTAACTAATAAAGAAAGAAAAAAAAATTCAGGTCAAAATAAGAACAAAACAAAAAAAATAGTAAAAAGAGAAGAAAATAGATTAAAATGAAGTAAAATTAAAATATCAAAAATCAAAAGGGAGAAAAAAAAGAAAAAAATTAGGGTGATAAGTACACGTGCATCATGAAATATGAATGGGTATGTCTAATTAAATATAATATAATGCAAATGTATAAACTATGAAGGAGTGAATGGGTATGCCTAATTAAATATAATATAATTGATATATATAAGCTATGAAAGAGTGAGTGGGTGCACGGTATTCATGATAGCTAGGAGGAAGAGTTCATGCAACAACTCACATAGGATTTACGTAGCAAAATTCGCAAAGAAAATGATAGCGAAATGAAGTTTATATGTAGCGAGCTTTAATGGCAAAATGAAGGTATAGTGCATCAAGTTTTCATCAAGAATTTGACAACAAAATAAAGGTACAATGCAACAGATGTGAGTGCCATTTGATAACAAAATTAAAGGATATTATGTATTCATATTTTCTCCATGAAGTTGGAAGTGAAATGAAGGAGTAATGCATCAAACCTTAAGCATGGTTCACGATGGAACAATGATAAAAGAAATGCAGCAAGTACATGACTAAATGACAGCAAAACATAGGGAAACATGCATCAAGGTTCATAACAAAAACAATGGAGCAAAAATATAACAAATACACCACTAAATGATAACAAAACATAGGGTGACATGTAGAAAACTTCCAACAAGGTTCATGATAGAAAAATGGAGCAGGAAAACAACAGATACACCACTAAATGATAGAAACAATGGGAAACATGCAACGAACTTCCAACAAGGATCATGATAAAAAAATGGAGCAAAAATACAATAAATACACCATAGAGGGTGATATGCAAAAAAACTTCCAGCATGGTTCATGATAGAAAAATGGAGCCAAAAAAAAAAAACAACAAATATACCACTAAATGATAGCAGAACAGTAGGAAACATGTAACAAACTTTTAACAAGGATCGTGACAAAAAATTGAGTAGAAAATACAACCAATACACCACTAAATGATAATAAAGGAGAGGGTGACATGCAGAAAACTTCCAACATGATTCACAATAGAAAAATAGAGCAAAAAAATATAATAAATACACCACTAAATGATAGTCAAAATAGAGCGATCCTTGATCTCCAAATACCCATTGGGTGCATCACCCCCCACATCTCTTGTGTAGAACCACCCATTTTTGCTGGATCCTTCAAGTAACTAAACACAATGCACCCACCTCGCAAAACCACCTTACCTAGAGTTAACCCATCTCGCTTTACACTAATACTTGAATTCGGATCCACCACGTCCATCTTTGCCATCCTTATCGTCATTACTCCCTGTCTCACCTTTAGTCGCACCCTCTCCATCGCCAGCATCTGGTTCCACTTTGGCTTCCACGCGCATGACACAATTAACCCACCTGTTTCTGTTAACCAGTACTCGTGACTCACCATAAATCCTAGTGCCTCCATTCGGTGTAGCACTGCTGCAAGCAGCGATGATCCCACCGTGAAGACATGAATAGGGTTCCTTAGGGTTTTGTCTGTTGGGGAGTTTGTCAACACGTTGAGCACCACAAGTGCACTGCACATATGGGTGACAATGTGTCGTTCAATCAGATCATACACAGTGGCAACGTCGAATTTACAGACACAAATGTTCGTTCCTCCCACGGTTGCAATATCCCACGTAAAGCTCTACTCGTTGTCGTGGAACATATTTAGCATCCACAAGTAAACCGGTTATTTGGGGACAACCCAATCAATCAGGGAATCAATGGTGATTATGAACGCCCCTCAGTGGCAATGAACCAGCCTCTTCGGAGATGACGTTGTACCAGACGTGTAATTTAAAATCATTGGGTCCCACTCACTGTTAGGTCAGACCCACTAGAAATCTGGATCACCCTTCGTCACCAATCCCTCGTATGTATTTATGAAGCCTTCCGATGATGTGGATTCGACCGTATCATCGATGATGAGGACGTGGTTAGGGCGTTGAGTTTCTAGGGGGAACACGGATAGGGCATCGAGGGCGAGGGTGCGAGAGACGCAATCGACGAATATTAAGGGGTCGGAGCTAGAAATATAATATTAAGGGGGTCGAAATCAAATTAAAGATATTTGATATATAAAAAAATTATCACTAATTTACTTCAAAACCAATTTGATATTTAATCAAGTAATATATACATTAATTACTCAGATATATGAATATTATCAAACATCAAATAACACAAGGTACAAATGCAGTTACGTTTTCAACTTTAATATCTAAGAGTGAATTTTAGTCAAAAATAAAATATAAAGCAATTAAATTAAACACTCTCAAATTTTTCACAATTTATCATCACAATCACAATGTAAATAACATTAACTAATAATAAAGTAGAATTACAACTAACAGGAGCAAAACTATATATATATATATATATATAATAGTAAAATCTTTTATATATTTATAATTTGAGTGTACCGATCTATTCAATTATAATATAAAGATAAAATTATAATATCATTATTTTTTGTTAATAATATGATAATTATATCTTTACATTATAACTAGATGCATTAGTATACTCAAACTTGTGAGTGCACCAAATGTTATTAAGTGCTAAAACCTCTACATAAAATTGTGCTTATGGCTATAACTAAGTAAAGATTGAAAAGTGAATATTAGAATTATCAAAGAAATATAGCTAAACTAAAATGAAATGAAACAACCTAAAAAAACTCTAAAGGAGCAAATATCAAATATCAAAAATATAAAAACATCGTAAAAAAGTTCAAAAAGGAAAATAGAAACTTATTTTATTTGAAAAAGTCTTCGTTTAATATTTCTTTTAAATAATTTTGGGACAAAATTAAAATTTCATATTTTAATATAAAACTGAAAACTAAATTATACAAAATTTGAGAGCGATCGCATATGAAGGCCCCCACTGCATATGGACATTTGGTCCTGCTTTGGCTTGGTTCAAAATTATTATACATGCATCTCGAGATCGTACGAATTTATAGAGTTTCTCTAATTTTTTTATTTTTGTTTATTAAAAGAATTCGGAGCCAGTTGATCCGATTTTCTTTTAAATAATTACATATTATGAACACATTCAATTTTATTTTTAGAAATCTATAGTATTTATGTTCAAGATATATTCCTTATAGTATTTGGCATAACCAAAAAAAAAACATTGTGCGATGAGCAAGGAGAGCAGAGTTTCTTGATATATTTATTACAAAATATTACGAAAGAAATAAAAGACTTCTCATGATGAATATGAAAAGTTGCCACAAAAGTTATTTTTTTTAATAAACGTGAAAAATTTTATTAAATCATAGACTATAGTACAGGATCATCTCACAAAATATTAGAGTCATCGCAAAAAGCCACCATTAAAGATTTTCTTTTTGTAACAATAAAATCTCTATAACTAATTAGTTATCTAACAAGTAATTTAAATTTTCTAACATTTTTAAATCCACTTTTTCATCTTTTAAATTTTCATTGAAAATATATTTTTATCATACCATAATTTTTTTTAATCTGCATAAATTATATTCAAGTATTTTCCGTTAATCACCTGGATTTTGTATTTACCGTTTATTATCTCTCAATGTATCAAATGCACTAAATGTAAGAATCATACTCGTTTAGGCATTGATATCTTTAAGTACGACCTCAAATATATCACACACTTTTGTATTTTTATTAAATTATAGATTGTAGTACAAAAGGATCATCCCACACTCTAAAGATTATATGGGTGGTGGAGGGAGAGTAAATGAGCCTTCTTATTATTTTCTATCCTGACCCAATTCAAATTGATGTCACTATGTGCTTTCTCAAAAGATCCTTACAGTCTTGGATAATGAGGTCCAGAAATCACAAAAGTTATTTTTTGACAAACTCTAAGGGTTGCTAACAAAACTTGTCACCCAATGTTTTTTTTATTTAACTATTACATCATATTTTATAATATCTATCATCATTAAATGAGAAATTCCAATCTCTAGCTACTCCTACTATACTCACCACCCAATTTTTTCAGTCAAGACTTTAGTAAGGATTCAAAAATGTTTTTTTCTGGCAATCTTTTTGTTGTCATGGTAGACTATTATGACTTTTTTTGTAATATTTCTTAAGTTGCCACTAAAAGTTTGAGTTTTAATTTTACCGTAAATGCATATCAAACAACAATTTCTTGTGATAATTCATAAATTTAGTCATTTAAAATATATATTTAATGACAAAATATTAGAGTCATTGCAAAAAGTTGCCATTAAAGATTTTCTTTTTGTAATAATAAAATCTCTAAAAGCTAATTGGGTATCTAACAAGTAATTTAAATTTTCTACAGTTTTTAAATCCACTTTTTCACCTCTTAAATTTTCATTGAAAATGTATCTTTATCATACCATAATTTTTTTTAAGCTACATAAATTACATTCAAGTATTTTCCATGAATCACCTGTATTTTGTATTTATTGTTTATTATCTCTCAATGTATCAAATGCACTAAATGTAAGAGTCATACTCATTTAGGTATAGATATCTTCAACTATGACCTCAAATATGTCACACACTTTTGTATTTTAAAATTGTAATCCACCAAAAATATAGCATAACCCATCAAAATTTGCCACAAAATATTTGGACACAAGATGAATTTTTAAAATGTGGAAGGAACAACAAAATCACAAAGTTTAAAGTATGAACTAAAGGCATGCATCTAACCTAATTGTAAGAAGGAAGAAAAGAAGAAGCATTGTGATTACATTTCTACAGTATTTTGAAAGTAATATTATTATGTCATTTAAGTCTTGAAAAAAAATAGACTAAAAAATAATAATAATAATAATAATAATTGTGTTTTCTAGGTTAAATTAATTTTTGTCATTTTATAAGATTACTTTATATATAAATAATGAATATAATGACTAAAAAAATAGCAATATATATAGACATAAAACTTTAGTAGGTATTTATGTAAAATTATCATAAACAAAAACCCCACAAAATGAAGAACATGATTTTTATCCTCATCTTCATGATACAAGTAGATTTTCTTCCTTAGACAAATCACGATTTTAGACAAATCATGATTAAATCAATTAAATGGCCTAGCCATGGTTTGTTGAAACTGTGGCTATGCCACATTAAAAAAGGGTCTTCTATAGTCACTTTAAGTGGACTAACCACAGTTGGTTAAAACCATAGCTAGGCCACTCACAGAGTGGCCGAGCCATGGTTGTGGAATCGTTGCTAGGCCTGGCCTAGCAATGGTTTGGGCCTAACTATGGTTAAGACCATTAAAAAATTTTTACCCTACCTTCCTTCCTCTTTCATTTTCACATAAGCTTCCTTTTGTCATGAGCCTCTTGTGCTCTCTCACCTGTTGCTATTGTTGTAAGGTCATCCACATTGCTGACGAAGAGTAACTGCCACTAGTCAGCCTAAAGAACGCGGGCAACGTTGGTTGGCACGAAGGAGGTCAATTTTTTTATAGCATTTAGAGCTCAATGTTAGTGTTATTTCCCATTTTTCCTTGATAGTTTACAAAATTTGTGGTTATGATTTTGATGATATGTTGTATAGATGTAGGTTTTATTTGTTGTATTATTGCATTTTTTCCCCAGATTTTATTATAACTTTTTTTATTTTTTAAAGATTTTATTATTATTATAATTATTATTTTATTTTTTTGATTTCGTTATTATTTATGTTTTTTTTATTTTTTTTTATTATTGCAATTTTTTCTATTTTTGAGTTTAACTAATATGCTACATTGCCATTGTATTTGGCATTTTGAATGTGAGTGCTTTGCATGGCATTATGTATTTAATATTTACAAAAGTATTATTTAGAGGGCATTTGAACCATTGTGTGAGATTAAAATTTTGCTTAGAGGGAACTTACTTGCAAAAATATTGTATTTTACGCTGTCATTTCTATATATTTTCTATTTCCCTTATTTCAAATTGCCCTTAGATAATGATAGATTTAAGATTTGACTAAGTAAGAGGACAAATTTTACAAAGTAAAAATATGAATTTTTAATTATAAATTAACATAGAACTAACTCAAGAATTCTTACCAACTCTTGTTTTATTATACAAATAAATTTTTAAATTTTTTAACTTAAATTAAATACACTATAAGTGTTATTATTCAACTTTTTATTTTGATTTGTTCTTTATTTATTGGGTCATATGCTTTCTCACTACCACAAACAAAATCAACAACATAAATTTTTTTTTCCTGTTTTTTATTATTATCTTATATGTTTGTTTTTATTTTAGTGTTAGTCATGGTATGATTTTATTAATATGTTTTTTATTTTATTATTAATTTTTTTCTTGAATATTCTTACACTTTTATAGTGTTTAGTTTAAGTTCCTTAAAATTAAATGAGTTGAATATTTAGATTAAATTAACCATTTGATATATGTGTTGAATTGATTTACTTTGTATATTTATAATGGTTGTACTATGTTATTGAGAAACATAATGATATATATGATATTCAATATGAATATTATTATACATTTGTTGATTATTAGGAAATTGATATTGGGGACAATGAGTTAGATAAAAACTTAAGTTTGGTTGTCCATCTAAACCCTAGTAACCTATATGATTTGGGAGAAGAATATGAGGTTGTTCTTCACCACACAGGAATTTTAAAGATGAATAAGTACCTCAAGAAGTGTAAAGTGGGCAAGGGTGGTGGTTTCAATAACAATGGAAATAGCAATGGAAATCTTGTGTCTAATTCTTTTAGCCCATCAGAAGTTTCAGGACTTGACTTCCATGTTATCTTCCCCGATGTTCATAACGAATAGCCTGCAATACAACAACATTGGAGACAATAGTGGATCATTGATGTTATTGGTATGTAATGTCTAATTTTGCAACGGTGTGCAAATTTGTCTACTTTTAAAGGTTTATTATTTTCCATTCCATCAACAGATGAAAAAAGGGAAGTCCATACCCAATAATTAAGTGTGCATGATGCATGGTCCCTTCCAAGGGGGCACAGGATCATAGTCCAGTTCAATGACACTCACCAAGTTGTTGGAGATGGAGATGGGCTATTAGGTGTATTCTTGGGCACCATTGTTAAGGATTTTGGCACTTTTTCAATTAGTTATAGGGATGGGAGCCTTGTCCCTTATGAGTACAAAAATAAGATGTATAGAGATACCATATAGGTAAAGTCACATTCTTTGTTTTTGCATCATTGTTTGGTACTGTCCCCTAACCTTTATATCATATTCTGCAGACTAAGTTTGTACTGAATGATGATGTCCATAAGAGGTATGTATACAATCTATTTGAAGTAAATGGAAGAGTGCATAGTGTGACTTGTATAAGAATGATAGTACTCACACTTGAGAAGAATTACTTCAAGATGTCCTAGATAATATAGACAAGGATCAATGGCAACTTTCATTGATTATAAATTATCTTAGAGGACACAGGTGAGAACACACTTTTTCTTATAGTTACATATGATCTTAGCTGATTATTTAATTACCAGAAAATTGCTGTAAAGAATAAATAGAATCAAAAGATGTTGACAATGCCACACACTAATGCATATAAAAGTCTTGCATAAAAGAAGGCTGAGTTGGTAAGGTCATTTTGGTGAATAATATAATATAACATACAACATAATTTGCAATACTTTACAACTCTCTTTAAATTTGTAGGATGCATAGTGTGGGGGGCCAATTAGTAGAGGAGATTTGTGGACTGTAGTCCACAAACATTTTGATAGATCATACATGAACAAGGAGGCAAGAGTTATTGGTATGAGTGTTTGAATTATATGGTACTATGGTGTTTGGATAAGCTGTTATTGAAATGGTCTATTCTTTAGATGATTTGTTTCATCTTGTTTAAATTTGTAAGAAAAAATTATTGAAATTGAGTAACAAGACATTGCATCACAGCCAATTTCAGTCAACGATGCATTAGCTAGGGCCTTGGGAATACGAGAATACCATGGACGAGTGCATGGGTTTGGCTTAGGAGTTTACCCAACTCAAGTATTTGGACGCCATGGAAGCTCATCCTTTAATTCTTCTTACAATGAGCTACAAAGTAAGTTGACATTGCTTAAGCAGAAAATGGCAAAAAAAGAGGTTAAGATGGTAAAAAAAAATGCCAAGGATGCAGAAAAAGATGCTTGGACACAACAATTAAAAGTAAGGATGGCTTTCCTCCTTTGGAGTTTCCATGGTCAAGTGCTACCTGAGCTCGCTACCTTGCAAAACACAAGAGTAATTCTCACTATTTTCTCTTGTTCAGTTTAATTATCGTGCATCTTAGTCTTTGTTATATCATTACTCATTTATTTGAAATCTAGGTAACAAGTGATCAAATAGTTAACATGTACCATAAGGGAATACAACTCATTCTCCGCATGGATCAAGTACCTTCGATAAGTAGTTTAAGTAAACTATAATTATATTAGTATGTATTTGGATATTTGTATATGTATATAATGATGTTCTGTTAGTTGGACATTCTTCTGAATGGACAACTTCTCTTCTTGAAATAAAATATTATTGTTTAGTTGAATTTTAGTTGCTTGAAGCTATTTTTTTTATGGATTTACTAGTTCTTATCACGAAAAAATATGCAATTAGTATATGGTATGATTTAAAAAAAAAAAAAATCTACTAGCAACAGCTAAAAACACCACTACAAATAACTAGAATCTAACAATAGTTATATGTTCTAACCACAGTTTCATATAAAATCGTGGCTAGGACAAAGTTTAACCACAAGTTTGCAACCATAGTTAAACTTTTGACCTAGCCACGGTTTTACATAAACCATGGTTAGGACACTGTCTTAACCATAGTTTTGAAACCATGGTTAAACCTTGTCCTACCCATGGTTTAGGTAAAACCATGGTTAAAATAGTGTTTTAACCATAGTTTCAAAATTGTGGTTAGGATACTACTTAATCACGTCTTTCTCCACGGTCTAAAATAAACGTTGTAGTTCTTTTTTCACAATTGGTTCTACTACGATTTTTACAACTGTGGTTAGTGATCCTAATCACAGTTAAAACTATGGTTAAACTACAAAAAACCCATCGTTAGGCCACTATTTTTTTGTAGTGTATAATTGACCAAATTAAAAAGTATTTAATCTTTGAGGTGAAATGTGGATAAATTATACATACTCATAAGTTTTTGAATAAAATCTCAATGCATATGAGTACAACTTGGTGGAAGTAAGCCTTGATACGCACCAACTAATCAGTGATATCAAAACTTTGACTTTTAAGAGATGATCATGAATTAGTATCGTGAGAAAAAAAAAAAAATTTGGTGCTTTACTTTTAATCTTTAACATAAATTTCATTATCTAAAAACGAAAGTCTTGGAACATAAAATATTTTCAAAAATTAATTTAATTATTTAGAGGGATTAAATTAATTTATATATTTATTTTTTTTAAATTATTTTAATTTTTTTAGTTTTAAAAGTTCAAATTTTATACTTTAACTAAAAATGAAGGATAATAATAACATTTTTTAAAATTATTATCTCGTACAAAAAACCTTTACCACCACAAGATCAGAATCCCCTGAATAAGAAGAAATATGAACAATTAGAAATTATTATGTTATACAAATCTGTGAAAGACACACGTGCACATATCCATAAAGTTACATAGAATTGGATTGTTTCTTCGTAATCTTGCATATTAAGCATAATGAAATTTTCTATACTGCATTAATTATGGCTTTACGACAAAATAACATGAACAGATATGTGGCAGCGAAGAGTTCCTCTAGTTTTCTGTTTAAGGATATGTTTGGATAGGGTTACTGATAGAAAGATAAGAAATAAAATAATTAATTTAAATAAAATGTATGTTTGGAAGTTTAGGAAAAGATGAAATGAGGTGGTTATTAATGAAATAGAGTGGAACGATTTGAGTAGATATATTGTTTAAAAATTTTAATAAAAAAAAGAAGAAAATCTTAAATTTTTTATTTAGAATTTACAATTAAATAAATAGAATGGAATAACTAATTAATTACTTTTTCTAATATTACCCCTTATAATATAAACATATAAGATAAAAATTTTATTTTTGTTAAACATATAAAATAAGAATTTGACTCATTTTTTTGTCTATATTTTTTAATATTTTTTACTTTCTTTTATTGATTCTCTGTCGTCAAAATGTTGTGCTCCAATTACTCTACCGTCGTTGTCGTGTGGGAATTGATTGCGGAAAGAATCATTAAAAAAAAAATTATACTATGCAAACACCTTGTTTATTAAAGTAAAAGAGGATATAATAATAATATTAAATAATTGAGTTATCTTTTTTTTAACTCTTAACCTTTTAATTTAAAAAAATAAAAAAAAATTATTTTAAATTATCATAAAGGGTTTTATAGATTCTTCCTCATTATTTTACTTTTTTTTTTTTAAATATCAAAACAAACATTTTATTTAAATTGATCTTTCCATCGTTGACCCTGTCCAAACACACCGTGGAGTTATTCGTTTATCTTCATACGGGATGAGCTTTCGTGAGTTTTTGAGTGAGTCTGGGTGATTTGTTTCTGTTCGAATTGACGCGAAGTTGCTAATCAGATGCGTGGAGGTTGATTCAAAAGGGATTCAGAGATAAAGAGGCTTTGAGATTGGATTGGAGTGGAATAATAGGGATTTGGGGAAGAAGACTCTGGTTGGAAAATTATTGACAAAGAAACAAATGAACAAGGGAAACAGTCATCTTCATGATTAAGAAGGGTTCGAATCTAAATGAAGAGGTGAGTATAATGGAGAATGGAGAGAATGCGTTTATTTTTTCATTTCATAGTAAAGCAGAGTGCATAAGGATTTTGAGAGGAAGACCTTGGTCAATTCATGGATTTATTCTGAATATTCAGGAATGGACTGAGTATAATGTGATTCAGGAGTTCAATTTTGATGTATGCCTGTTTTGCATCCAATTCCATAACATTCCTTTGGAAGGAATGTCGAGAAGCAATGTGATTAGACTAGGGCAAATGATTGGCGAGACTGCTATGGTGGAAGAGCCGATTGTTAATGGGAAGTCTTTGAGAAATTTTATGCGAGCTCAGGTACTTGTTAATCTGAGGAAACTTTTAATTACTAGTGGATGGATTCAAAGACCTGGAGGATTGCGAGTTTGGGTGGAATTCAGGTATGAAAAATTACAGAGCTATTGTTATAAATGTGGAATTATAGGACATGATTCAAGAGGTTGTAGTTCAGTAAAGATGATGTCATATTGTGATCTTGATAAACCGATGTATGGACCGTGGCGGAGTACCAAATGTGGTGGAATTGTGGGACGAGTCAATCTTTTTCTACAAGTCAGAATGGAAGAATATTGAAGGAAAGTGGACGAATAAGGAGACGACTGAGAGGATAAAGACGAGTGAAGTGCACGCGCAAAGAATGGAGAGTGAGTTAAAGTCTGAGAAACGATATTTGAGAAAAGATAACTGGGAAAGGAATAATGGTTTCCGCGAATCTTGGAGAGGTAGTTTGTGACAGAGTAATGGGAGTATGACAGGGAAGCAGAAGAAGGAAAAGAAGCCTAGAGTGTATATTCCTTATTCTGATGCAAAAGGCCCAAATAATATATGTTAGGCCAAAAATACATCTGGGTTGCGGGAAGAGAAGCAGATGAATATGCAATGAGCTACAGATACAGTGAGTTTAAATGACAATGATGAATTTGTGGAAATGGTTAAAGATGGGCTGAAGGTGGAAGAAATAAGTGGGTTGCAGATGGTAAATGAAGATTGTAAGAAGGGTGGATCAATTATGGGGCAATCTGTCAGTAGCCCATCGGGATGTATAGTGGAACTACCCGATGATGATGGATTAAATGGGGGGCCTTTGACAAAATATCGAGAAGCACCTATGATGGATATAGTGAAAAAATTTAAACATGTAAGTCTGAAGAGGGAAAGAGAAGAGGAAAGTACTGATTAGAAATTGAAGAAGGCGAAAGTTGTGGAGGAAGTTGTATTTGCAAGCAAGAAGTTCTCTATTGTTAAAAAGGGCGCGAAATTTTCTGAAGAAGTAAAGTGAAGAAGAAGACGAAGGAAGTGACTCTTGTTGAGAATCTGAGCATGACAATGAATGAACTCGTGGAGGTTCCTGTAAGTGTATGTGAATTCCCTTTGATTGGTTTATTTTTGGAAGAAATAGAAGTGGGAAAGATGAGAATAATTTGTTGGCTGAGGGCGAAGGTGGCTGGCCTGATACTGCCACCCAAGCCAGATGAAGGTGGTGTCATGGAACTGTCAGGGGCTTGGGGTGTCCCTGACCGTGAAGAATCTAAGTTAGGTTTGTGTGAAGCATGATCCTTCTTTAGTATTTATGATGGAGACAAAGATGAGGATGGAGAAAATAAAAATATAATAAAAAGCATTAAAATGAAGAATGAATGGTATGTATGGCTGGAGGGATTAGGTGGGGGGTTGGCATTGTGGTGGAGAGATAATGTAGGAGTGAAAATTTTATATAGCTTAAAGAATATAATTCATGTGGCGATTAGTTCAAGTGGGGGAGATTTACCTGAGTTTATATCCTCTATGTATGGTCCTCCGCAAGAGGCAAAAAGAAGGGTGATTTGGAAAAAGGTGAGAAATCTCGCTAAGGGTGTGAATGGGGCTTGGATGTGTGTCAGTGACTTTAATGATTTGTTATCTCAAAATGAAAACTGGGGTGGGAAGTTAAGGGTGGCTAGAAAGATTATGGAATTTCAGAGTTTATTATTTGACTGTAATTTGATGGATATTGAGTATAAAGGGGCACATTATACGTGGAACAATAAGAGATTTGAAGATGCTCATGTGAAGGAGAGAATTGGTGGAGCATTGGGTAATGATGTGTTTCAAAGATAATTTCCCAAAAGCCTTAGTGTTTAATTTGGAAGCAATCAAATCTGATCACCATTTGCTGCTTTTGGATCTATGTTTTGTGGATTTCAAAACTCCAAAGGTTTTCAGATTTGAGGCAATACGGCCTGAGCATAAGGAGTACTTAAATATTGTAAAGGGAAGCTGGAATAGTATGAATGGTTCAAATATTGATGTGATGAAGGAAATAAAATCAAGATTGAAGAATTTTAAAGATGCTTTAGTAGAATGGAGTAAAGTTGTTTTTCCAAACAATAAGAAGGCACCGGAGAAATTAAGAAGAATGTTGATTGTTTGTTTGGAGGGGGATTATAATGAAGTGATTGCTAATGAAATAAAAGAAATTTTGGGGTGAGATGGAGAGGTTATGGGATTTAGAAGAGAGATATTAGCAGCAAAGGGCACGCTTGAATTGGTTGAAAGCTGGAGATTAAAATACAAAAATTTTCCATGCAACCACTATCCATAGGAGGAAGAGAAATAAAATCATACGCTTGAAGAATAATGAGGGCTAGTGTTTGGAAAGTGTTGAGGAGATAGCAGAAGAATTTGTGGATTATTATTCAAAGTTATTTTCCTCTTCAGGGAATAGAGCTGTAAATGAGGCATTGAATTATGTGGAAAAGGTTGTCAGGGAAGAAGAAAAGTGTGCTTTGATGAGTACTATGACTTTAGAGGAAGTTAAAGATGTTGTTTTTCAGTTAGGGGAGTTGAAGGCTCCAGGTCGTGATGGTTTCTTAGGAAGCTTCTATCAAAAGGCATGGAGGGAAGTTGGCAATGATGTTTTTTTAATGGTTAAAAAATTTGTGGAGACTGGAGTGCAGATAGATAAGATTAATGGAACCAATATGATTCTCATTTTGAAAATTTAGAAGCCTAAAAAATTGAACAGTTTAGGCCAATCAATTAATGCAACTTTTGTTATAAGGTGATTTCAAAGCTTTCGGTGGATAGGATAAGGAATTTATTAGGGAGAATTATATTGCCTAATCAGAGAACTTTTGTTCCCAGCAGGCTTATTCAAGATAATATTCTGGTTATACACGAAGCATTTCATTATTCGTAGAACGAGAGTCTGGGAAACAAGTTTAAGTTTGTTGTGAAGATGGATATGAGCAAGGCATATGATAGAATTGAATGGGATTTTTTAGAGGCAGTATTATTGAAGATGGGTTTTTGTGAGCAATGGGTGAATAGAATAATATGTTGTGTGTGCTCAGTTAAGTATAATCTCCTTTTTTTTGGTAAGAAAATTGCTTATCTTATTCCTAAAAGGGGAATAAGGCAAGGTTCTTTCGCCTTGTTTGTTTATATTGGTTGTTGATGTGCTATCTGCCATATTGAAATATCATGTATGTAATGGTGATTTGAAGGGAATAAAGTTGGCTAGAAGTTGCCCTGTTATATCTCATATGTTTTTTGCTGATGACATTATGATTTTTAAGAATGCTAGAAGTGATGATCATATATTGTTGAAAAGGATTTGGAGGTGTATCGTGAAGCATCAGGGAAAAAAGAGAATCTAGAGAAGTCATGTATTTTTTCTCTAGAAATACACTGGAAAATGTGAAGGAGGATGTTTGTGGATTTTTGGGTATAGAGAATGCAAACAAACCAGGTAAATATTTAGGGTTGCCAGTGATTTGGGGAAGATCTAAGGTGCAGGATTTGGCATTTGTAAGGGATAAGTTGGGGAAGAAGGTGCAAGTGTAAAAATTTGGGGAGACAAATGGGTGATGGGATATAAGAATATGAAGTTCGAATTATATAATTATGTGAGTGTGGAGGCTAGAAGGAAGGTTGGGGAATTTATTGTGAATGGTAGATGGGAGTTGGATTGTTTAAGAGGTAAAATTAGTTTGATGGAGAAGGAAGCAATTTTAAAGATTCCAATTCCAGTGGCTAATACTATAAATAAAATGGTGTGGCAACATGAAAGAAATGGGTTATATAGCGTGAAATCTGGATACTTTGCTAGTAGAAAAAGGGAGGAGCTAAAAGTAGACTATGGGCCCAGTAGTTCGAGAAAGATTGAAAGTAGAGTGTGGAGTGTGTTATGGAAATTAAAAGTTCCTGCTAAGATCAGACATTTCATGTGGAGGGGACAAAATGAAGCGTTGGCAACTAAAGAGGTTTTATTTAGGAAGAAATGTACAAATAATCCTTTTTGTCCTGTGTGTTTGGTAGAGGTGGAATCTATTGAGCACATGTTATTGTTGTGTTAGTGGAATAGAAAAGCATGGTTTGGTTGCTACTTGACAATCAGAGTTGATGAGAGAAGTATATCGAATTTTAGTGAATGGTGTTAGGGGTTTTTTTGCAGAATGATCTGATGGATGATTATGGAAGAGCTACGGTGGCATGTATGTATTGGTTAGTCTGGAAGGAGAGATGTGCCATGGTTTTTCAGGAGAAGTTGTGTTAGTCTTCTGAAATTACTAAGAAGGCCTCTAATCTGTTGAATGAATATTGGAGAGCAAGGGTTTGGTTTTTTGCTGGGCAGGAGCATATTGTAAGTGATGAAAGAATTCCTAAAGGGAGCTGGAAATTTCCTGATAATGGGCAAATCAAAGTAAATATGGATGGTGCATATGCTATTGACAGTAACAGAGCAGGTTTGGGTGTTGTATTTAGCAGGGAGGATGGTGTTTGAATGAAAGGCTATAATGAACCGGTTTGGGCTTTCTCTGCTTTCATGTCCGAGGCATTAGTACTAAAGAAGGTTGTGGAATTGGATACTGAATTTTCTGATGTTCCAATATGTTTTGAAGTAGATTGTGCAGAACTATATTACATGATCTTAAGTAAGAAATCGCTCAAGTGTAAGTGGTGGGCTGTGAATGTGGTGGAAGATATTTATTGTGGGTTGTCTAAATTCTCTAAGTGGTTTGTATCTTTGGTTTCTCGCAAAGATAATAATGCTAGTGATCTTTTAGTAGGTTTAGCATTGGGGAGGATGGACCCTTGTGGGTTGGTTTTAGTACCCCCATCTCCTCTAGTTGCTATTTTGCTTGCAGATTTGAAGGCTGCTAAATCCTGTGCTGAGGATAGAGCTGGTGTAAGATAATTTTCGTTTACTGAGGTTGTGTTTTCTCTGTTATGCTTCTTTTGGGTAGTGTTTGGTTTGTTTGTTTGTTTTAGTTGTATTTGGGTGTTTTTTCGATTACTGATTGTGGGACTGTTATGTTTTGAACTCTGTACTGTTTCTCCTTTAATGAAATGCATTTTTCTGGAAAAAAAAAAACTTGAACATCTATGTATACTCATTTTGTCTTATATCAAAAAAGAAAATTTATAATTACTAACCTTGTATATATATATATATATTTATACACACACGCTCACACATACAATGATATGATTATTCTTATAATCTTGCATTTATTGGGTATAATAAATTTATGGGAAAAGCCATAGTGCACTTATAATTTGGAAGGCACCAATACACACAGTTATAATATAGGAATATAATATCAATATAAAAAGTAATAATATTACAATTATATCCCTACATTATAATTGAATGCACCGATACACTCAAAATTATGAGTGCATTAAAAATAGCACTTACATTTATTCAAATACATAAATAGGGACGACAATTTTACAAGGCAAGACAAGGAGTGTTTTTCTACTCCTCATCCCCATCATTAATTATATTTCTCATCTCTATGCTCATTCTCCACTTGGAGGGAAATTTTTTCCCCATCTTCATTCCCTGCACAAATGTGGATTCCCATGAATCTCAACGTTCTTTATAAAAATTAAAAAATAAATAATACATATAACTTAGATTTAAAGTTCAAGTTTCTTGTTTATATTATCTAATAAATTTTAATTAAGTTTATAAAAATTACAAATATTCAAATGAAGTTTTACAACAAATTCTATAAATTACAATAAATAACTCTTAATAAGGTAAGTTTAATTATGAAAAAAATGTAACAAAAAGATCATTAAATTTAAAATAAAATCATTTAAATAATTTTAATTTTTATATTCATCCTCAATCCTGATTTACAAATAATTAATATTATTTTTCTTAATATTCACTTCTTAAAGTATTTTGAAAGTTTTTTTATTATTTCGTCCAAGTTTTAAAGAAGTGGATGACTAATATGTGATAAGTGGAATTATTTTTTTAAGTTAAATTGAATTTTTAAATTTTAATTATTATAATTATAAATAGTGAGTGAAATTCAAAAATTTCAATTATTCATGAATCAAAGTTGATTTGCTTTAGAAAATGAGGATATCAATGAAGTTCTATGAAATGGTTTCACGGGATTCAACCTAATTGTCTAGATCGTGAGATACCAATGAGAAATAGGAATCCATGTTATCAAAAGATTTTTTGCGATTCTTTTAGGTATGGAATGAGTCAATCATCCACTTTGGTATCTTATTGAACAAAAATGGTGATATTGTTCCTATGTTGATCAAGAATTTTGATTTTTGAAAAGTATCATGTTCATTCAATGAGAAGGGTTTCCATTTTTTTAAAATGAATGATTTGAAGACCTATTGATTTTATTTTTAATTATTTATTATTTCATTATTTCTTTACGTATTTATTAATTCATTCTTTTATAATATTTTATTATAATATTTAATATTATAACAATATTATTATTATTTATTTATTATTATATTATATTAATTTTTATTATATTAAATTAGTATATATATGTAATAAATATCTATATAAAATTTGTGGGGTCAAAGACCCATGGGGTGGGGGTAAAATCTTCACCCCTATCCCCAAATTTCTTTTAGAAAGAGTTCTGACTTCATCTCCATTCCCATAAAAAAAAAAACTTTCCCACATGTGAATATCCAAATGGAGCAATCCCCATAGGAATCCCTATATTTAGGGACATGTTGTTATCCCTATATATAGATAGGCTAAATTAATTTGGACCACTTAACTAATAAGTTAATTGATTTAACTTACTATTTTAATGGGTTGAAAAATAACATGGGTTAAATTGATTACTTTGATGGATTTATAGGTAAACCCACCTAAGAGGTTTTGTAAAGTTTCTTATGTGAAACGTTTGATATACCATATGTTCAAATAACTTTTATCATTATTTGCCTTCAAAGATTTAATATTTGATCAACAATAAAAAAAGAAAAATAAATTGTTGGCATTAGAATTAAAATTGGTTTGATGTTTGATTTTTTTTTTTTTTTTTTTTGGGTTTTGGAGTCCTTTTCTGTCATAGATTTTTTTTTTTTTAATTTTTTGATAAGTTAAACAAGTTATTATATTTAATTCACCTAGTAGGCCAAATATAATTTCTTAGCCCACCAAATTTACCATTTCACCTAAGCAGGCTTATTTTGATAACTTTAATTGACTTATTTTATTTCTCAAAATATTATCTTACTTATTAAAAGTCGTCGCTTTTGATTCCTTATTTTTTAGATCAATGCCATATTAATTTCTTAGCTAAATCCTATTAACACATGTAAATGAATCAAAAGTAATCGTTCTCTATTAGCAAGGATCATTGCGTGAAATACAAATAACCAAAATAATAATTCATGGGCAAGTTAAGAATGAAAATGATAAATTTTGAAGAACACATACCAGGTATAGCTCCTTGTTGATGCATTCACAACGTTACTGGTGAAAGAACACACGTCGCCCACACAGATGCAGTGCTCCTCCGTCGTCTCCGGCAAAGCCTATTCCCCAACTTCAAACTTGTGAGGCTCAATAGAGTAATGACGAGGCTCATTAATATATGCAACTCCATAGCTTCGCAAGCACTTTGACAGAAAAAGCATAGAGACAATGATCAACTGCATCTTCTGCATTTCCTGTTCCTCCACGAAGTCCATGTATGGGGTGGCATGCATTAGTACCACCCTTAATGCATTCTCTTAAGGTTCCTATAAATTTACCATTCTCATCAGCATGGTTAGGGAATGGTAGGTTTTCAGGGATGAAGGCTTGGCCATCTTGAATAACTGCTGATGCTATTACTCCTATGAATGTCACTTTCATCATTGGAAACGAATTCACGATTTCAGATCATGTGCTGCATATGTAGGAAGAAAAAAAAAAAAAATTGTTAAATTGTTTGTACATCATGTCACTTTAGTCATTGATGCCCCTACTTATATTGTTTGTACATCATGGATCTGGATTTTTTACTGTAGCATAATTTGATGTTCGCATTAAATAACTACATAAATTCAATGATCTATAATTAAAAAAATTATCAATTTAAAAAACCTGAAATCGATTATTTTTAAAAAATTTGATTTAACTGTTGCGAATATTTTAAAAATTTGATCCAACGAATAAAAAGTATTTAGCCTTAATTGCAGTTAGTCAAGGATCCATTTCAGTGCATCATACCTATTGAAAATTCAGTTGTTGAAGAATCTTATGATGAAGGCTATTATTGATTTCAGTATTTAAGAGTTATGTTGGTCCTTGGATCTATACAATTATTTTGATATTGACTGTTAAATTTAAAATGCAAAATTTTAATGGTAAATGATCTGAATAGTTTAGATATACGTTTGGAAATTTACATGAGTTTGAGTATAGAAGCAAAAAATATTATTTAATTTCAGATTGATCCTTCGAATTGAGTAGCGAGGTAATAATTTCGTTAAGAGTCAATTAATAATTAGAATCTGATTCCTTTTGTTTTTTTTGGCCAGTGAATCTGATGATATTTTAACATTGAATAATATATGTTGCGATCTATATAGGAAGATTCATTCAACAAAGAGTCGCCTCATTAGCTTAATTAAAATATATGTAATTCCTTATATATAACGTTAGCTGTATTGGAAAGAGACATGATTCATTACTCTTAGTATATGTTACAAAAAAAGGAAACCAGACTTATCACTTTAAGAATTTAAATTGTATTTAAGAGGATTTAAATTATTAAATTTTTATTTAATAATTTAAATTTTAATAAATATTATTTTGTTTATAATTTTAAAATCTAAATTCTTAAATTTTTATTTAATAGTTTAAATTTTATTAAATTTATCTGTATTTAAATTTTTAATTTTACCAAATCCATTTCTCTTACTTCGGAGCCTTAAATAGTTGCAAGGGAATAAAAATGAAACCAAACCCCACATTTTAAATGAAACTAACTTTTCTATCTAAGATAACTTCTCAAATTAAATAAATAATATTTTAAAAATATGTAATGCCCTAGTAATGAAGGTTACAAAAAAAAAATTGACGGTTTAAAAATACACCCCATTTGGAGTCTTGAATAATGCTAGGGATATAAAATAAAACCAAACCCAAAAGTTTAAGAGATAACTAACTTCGCTGTTTAAGATAACTTCTTAAATCAAATAAATCATATTTGAAATTAAATGTGATGCCTAGATAGAAATGAATGTTACAAAAATATTCAAGGTTACGAAGAAAAAGAATGAAATTTTAAGACTATTTGTTTGCATTTGGTTTTGGACATGAATTAAGACTTATTCAAGGAAGATTTAAACAAGTGCTTATTATTTTGCAAAAATCAAATTAATTCTTACTATCTTGTGTTTTTTTTTTACAAAATAAAAAATTACCAATTAATTGTCACACATTTCCATAGCAAATTATATGAATTTTAATCCTACTACATAATACAAAAGACATAGACTTTGATCTTAAGTTAAATCTAACTTTGTAAATATCCTCTTCTTTCTTTTTTTTATTCCGTTTATTTTATTTTTCTTTCATTTGTTATACTTTCATAATTTGCTTGTCCTCTCTTGTATGTGACAACAAGACAAGCTTGGGTCATATTCATATATTTGACTTAAAGCTAATTATTGTAGGATACTTAACATTTTTATTACACATAATCGACTCTTGGAATGAATCTTTAATTTGTAAATCACTTATTTTTTTCTTTTACCAAATTAGTTCAAATTTATCTCTAAAAATTTTTTGTGATAATTCAATATTTTAGGTTTTTTATTTTAGTGAAAATTTTAAATTACTTTAGTCGGAACATATGTTTCCTTTCTGTTCTTTTATTCTTACCTTTTGTTTCTCTTATACTTGCATTTGCGAATCTAGATCTTTTTCAATAGTATTTGTTGTTGGAGAATTTCTAATAAAATGGTGACTGTTTAATAAAAATACAATGATTTAAATTTTTAATTAATAACCAAACGTAATCCTAAATTATTATTTTTTTTAATGTGAATTATTAAATTTTTATTTAATAATTCATAATTATTATTTAAAAATCTTTAATAATCACCTCTATTGTGTCAAAAGCAAAATAAGTAGTGAAACACGTGTGCATCAAAATAGAGCAACTAAAGTTTAGGCTAAACTTGTTACATATAAAAACGGTGGACATATTAACATACTATTTAGGGCATAAGTATATATATAAAAGACGATTTTTCAAACATTGGGATTTTTTTTTAAATTTTTTAATTTTCTTTATTCAGTCTACATGATATCTTTTTAGCCAGTTGTAAATATATATAAACACCCGGAATAGATTATCTCCAGTAATTGAAGATTTGCCAGTTAATGTAGATAAATAAAATATAATTTTTTATTAATTTAATATTAATAAAATATTATTATTTATTATTTTTTATTTATTGCAGAATCTCTTATTATAGGAAAAAACCGTGCTCATAAACACCGCATCGAAAAATTCACCTTGGAAGTGTGATGTGTCACTTATCAATTATTAATTTATCTGATTCAATATTGTTTAGCATTATCAGTACAATATGTAAAGTTTAGATATATTTATTGTTAAATTTTGAAATTTAAAATAATTTTCTATAAATGTTCCAAAATTCAAGTGAGTCATGTCTCTTTTAGCCGAAGGAATATTAATTTATACTGAATGTAAAGCAATTAAAAATTTTAGCCGTTTCCAGAACAAGCAGTAATTAGGGTTAATTAATCAACTACTTAAAAATAATTAATGGTAAAATTACCAACTCTTTTTTAGCCTCAATCTATAAAATTTAGGCTTAGTTATACCGCAAAATAATTATAGTCCAATTGCCATTTGAGCTCCTTGACATAAAATTGCAAAGGCTTAGGGCGATTGACACAATTATCGTTAACCGTCGTAAAATATTTTTCTTTCATTTTGTAGTGTATATTACTTTTTTTTTTTTTTTGTCAAAAGCTTCTCAATATAAATATTGAAATCATTTAAATATTTGCATATATAATAAAGCAATTAGATGCATATAATAAAATGATACATACATACGAAATTTTTTTATTTTAAATTCAAAACTTTAGTTCAACTACACATACAACTCATGATGTTTAAGCGCATTTGCATTTCATGATGCTTTATTAGTAAAAGAAAATTTACTATAATATATTACTTCTAAATATCTTGTAAGTTTTATTTTATTCAAGTAAAATGTTATTTCGTCTCAATCTTATAAGTTTAATTTTAATATGATTAATTTTAGTTTTAATTTAATTTGTATTTATTAATTTATTTTTAATTTTTTTTCCTTATTTATGAATTTAATTTTAATTTTAACCCTCACTAATATAAATATTAACCTATTTAATTTATTATTAATGTATTTGTAATATATATTTTAAAAATATTTTGAAACATTTCAGACTCTAATTTTTTATGCAATAAAAAACAAGACAAAATTGAAGAAGCAAGCTTAAGGTGAAGACAAGGATATGGAAGGCCTCCGTGCTAGTCACTGAGCGAGAGTGCAGGTGTCACAACACAGCGTGGAGATGGCGAAGGCTAGAGATCAATTCATGCAGGAAAATCCAACCCAGTCTTCCATTCGTCACCACCTCACCTCTTCACCACCACGTGTTCTCACTTCTCACTACCCCTTTCTCCATACACAACCCTACACCCCCCGGCGATTTCCCTCTTTAATCACTTCTCATCAATCCTTACTTCTCTTCGTCTTCCACAAATTCTCTTCTTTGCTCTGAATCAAATTCTTGAGCTATGGACTTTCTGAACTCTGCGCTCAACTTGGTAGTACCCCCTGCGAGCATGGTCATGCTTGCTTTCGCATGGCCAGCGCTCTGCTTCCTCAATGCTTGTGAATGGCTTTACAATAGCTTTCATAGTGAGGATATGGATGACAAGGTGGTCATCATCACGGGAGCTTCTTCTGGCATAGGAGAGGCAAGTGCTCTTTCAACCTTTCTCTTTCTCTTCTTTTTTATTATATCAATTGTTGGGAGCCAAAGGAGATTGAGATTTTCAAAATTAAGTAATTGGGGCAATGATGGCTCCAAATTGAAACTCCAGAATCAGATGAAGTTGCCACAATGTTTGCTTTACTGTGTTTTTTTGTGAAGAAATGGCTCTGCACTGGAGAGGAGAAATTGGGCAAAAAATACAATAAAAAAATGTCTTTAATAATGCTGTATATATGTAAGTTTTCTGCATGCGGGTGGTTTTGTGAAGTCATTAACTATGCTGTATATATAGAAGTTTCCAAAATGGTTTCTTTCAATGTTCCGTTTTCTGTCTTTGTATTGGAAGAAATGGCTCTGCACTAGGGAGGAAGAAACAGTTAGGCAAAACTGTAAAGTAAGAAAGAGGGGCATTCTTAGTGGCCTTTAGGTTAATTTGTTCCATTTTCGTGTTTGTCTAGGAAGAAAAAATCAGGCAAAACCCCACAGTAACAAATGAGAGACTTTGATTTTGGATTTTTTGGTATAAATTTTAAGAGTTTTGTTAGTGGCAGCAAATTGCATATGAATATGCAAAGAGGAGAGCAAATTTAGTGTTGGTGGCGCGCCGAGAGCACCGGTTGCGAGGGATTGCCGACAATGCAAGGCTAATAGGTGCAAGGCATGTGATGATTATGGCTGCAGATGTTGTCAAGGAAGATGACTGTAGGAGATTTGTCAATGAAACAATAAATCTCTTTGGCCGTGGTATGTGTATGTTATGTACTGATATATGACTTCATAAAATGTCTAAAAATTTTCAGATAATATGAAGGGATATTGCTAAATACCCAAAGTTAAAGGCACTGCACTTGGATTTTTACCTTTTGGATTCAGAGAGACAGGAATTGATAGCTTTGGAAACTATTCGGAGAACATTAGACTATAGAGCTTTTACTGATAGCCAAATTAAGCCCAATTAACAATAATTAATCTGAAAGTTTAAGTTTTCAAATTTATATTTAATGGAAAGAAGAGAGAAGAGACAATTGTACCATATTTTTTTATTCGATATTTTTCCTGGAAACTTATTCTATAATGGATTATCTTGTTTCTGTTTATTATTTATTATTGCAGTGGATCATCTTGTAAATACAGTAAGTTTGGGACATACATTCTACTTTGAAGAAGCTGCAGACACATCAGTTTTCCCTCTGCTCTTGGTAAGAACTGCAATTTACAATAGTTGTTGTAGAATTTCTGGCTTTTCATTCATTAAGAAGAAAAAATCATGCAATATGTGCACCTCCTCACTTTAATTTTCAGGATATCAATTTTTGGGGTAATGTTTACCCAACTTTTGTGGCTCTTCCTTACCTACATCAGAGCAATGGCCGCGTTATTATCAACGCATCAGTGGAAAATTGGTTACCTTTGCCAAGGATGAGTTTGTATGCTGTAAGTATTTATGCATTAACTGATAATTTTGACACTCTTCGTTTTCTTAATGACAGTAAATTAGTTAAAAAATTTGACGAATTACCCTTCAATTTTTCACTAATCAACCTATTTAATGGGTCTAAGATTGGACCTAGCTAAGTTTCCCCGTGGAGAGAGAAAAGAAAGAACTTGAATACACTTGTTTAGTTTTTTATGAACCTCAAAAAGATTCCAAGATGACATGTATGTCATTCAGTCCAAAACACCAATCTCCATGGAATATACAAAACTACGGTTTAATTAGTCAAAAGTCAAAAACCAGGAATGACAAAGTGAAATTTGTAGGCAGACAGAAGATTATTATTTATTACAAACTGTAACTAATAACATTGCAAAGGAAAGGAAAGCAAAAAGAGAGAGAGAAGTCTAATATTAGCTTTGGATTTTGATGTGATTATGAGTATAAGCTTATTGTTTTTTCATATTAACTATGCTGCTTTATGGTTGTCTGTTGGTGGCCATAAGTGAATAAGAACATACTTGGTTTCTGATTCTGTATTGTGCGTGTGCTAGGCTGCAAAGGCTGCATTAGTGAACTTCTATGAGACACTAAGATTTGAGCTGAAAGATGAGGTTGGAGTGACCATAGCAACACATGGTTGGATTGGGAGTGAAATGACAAGTGGCAAGTTCATGCTGGATGAAGGTGCAGATATGCAGTGGAAGGAAGAAAGAGAAGTAAGTTGGTTCATGCTTGCTGTTGCTGTTTGATTTCACTTGTACGATTTTAGTATCACATGACAGACTTGTTTTTCCTTCCTTTTGAAGTCTATACTTCTACAAAATCATTCATAATCACACTGTGCTGATTCATTGTTGCAACATTGATGAAGGTGCATGTGAGTGGTGGATCAGTAGAGGAGTTTGCGAGATTGATTGTATCAGGGGCGTGCCGTGGAGATGCCTATGTGAAGTACCCGAGTTGGTATGATATTTTCATGCTGTACAGGGTGTTCACTCCCAGCATTCTCAGCTGGGCCTTCCAGATGCTCATTTCACCCCAGGGGGTCAGAAGAACTTCTTCTCTTGTAGGTACCGGCAGACCTATGACCTATGCCACCGGCAACCTTTCAGACTAAAGCCCTCACCACCACAAGTTTCAGTGAAGTAAAATCTTTTCTCCATTTCTACTTGTATGTGACTTGTATCAAAGCTGTTTCCTTGAATTCTTGTGAGAATCTTCCCAACAGTCAGTGAATCTGTGTCTAGTTGTCTACTCGGTTTGTAAGTAGGAAATAAACTTGTTTTGAACGTTAATAATTTTTTGACTAGAAACTACCCCACTAAATCATCAGTTTCATCCTCCAAGCTAGCCAAATGGATTACTTGTTTGGCTTTTAAACCAATGCTTATTGTCTAGAAAAAGAAAAAATAGAGCACTAAAGTTATCAAATTAAGGTACTTTCTGTAACTCTTTTGAGCGATAAGTATGGCCACATGGCATTCTATTTAGACCAAGTTAGCAACTCAATTAAAGTCTCTTCAATTCAACAAACATAGGGATTAAATTATTGAAAAATGTAATTGAAAGGTTTACACTAACTTGAAAATTTTGTAAAATGTCAAGGTGAGAAGTGTAATCTAAATATAAAATAATCGTCTCTTGATTTATACGCCAAAAACTAAAACAAGGGTGCGTTTTAGCAGTAGTGTTTTCTGCGGAACAATCAGTAATAAGATGATGCAGAATACAGAAGTGAAGATGCCGCATGAAACTCCGGTTAATGTAGGCGTGTGGTGAAACAGAGGATGGACCAAAACGTGAAACTGCCTTGGCATGAAACTATCATGTTGTCTAATGTAAGTTAGTTACTTAGTTCTTGTCGCATGTGTATGCAACAATTAAAGCATACCAAATGCATGCCTTGGCCTTGCCTTTGTGTTATGTTCATCAAGAATGGAGCGATGGATTTGCTTGGCAAAAGAAGAGAACAGAGATCGGCACAAGAATGCACCAACCAGGTCTTCCAACCCAGTCTATTGAAAAGGTTGATTCAAGTGAACCATCTACGTTAGATGCACTTCGAGATTTAATTTACCTTTTTTATCAAATAAATTATTAAGACAAATTTTAAGGCTTTTTTACCGTGCTCCAATGATTAAGATAATTATACATAGCCGCCAAAAGTATTAGATCCAGATGTTTTTTTGATTTCTTTTTGTAATTTATAAAGTTTTTGACTGTTAAGAACCTCAAATGTCTTATTGTCATCAGTTGGGTTGTGGCCCTTGAATTATTTTCTTCATTTAAATTCAATTGGGTAGCTTATAAAATTATTTTTATAAATTTTAATTTGATTTTTTTAATGTCATTGAATATTTTTCAGAAAAATTATTTTGTAATCAAATAATTAAAAGTCATTAAATTTTAAAAGTAAATATGTATTTTATTTTGAGTGTGAATGATATAAGTATATGGTAGTAGAATATGAAATTAGTATATTTACTTTTAAATAATTAAATAAAATACATATTTACTTTTAAATTTAATGACTTTTAAGTAATTAACTTTAAAATCTGAAGTGCCTATCTATCTAATATTATTTGATTCAATTATCAACACCAAACCTCTTTAATTTGAGCATTTACATTCTTGGCATTTTACATCACACTACTTCATAAATTATGAGAAGTTATATTATAACAATAATTATACAATAAATTATGATTGTATGCAATTATAATTATAATCAATTTTATTAATTATTAACTGCATGCAGTTATTAAAAGTAAGTTTAAACAATTAGATTATTTGTCAAAGGGTGGCAGGTAGGAAAGTTGGTGTGTTAGGTAACTAAACATTGACTAAAAAGGTAAGAAATTTTTATAATTGCAATTTAATTCTTACAAAATTACAATTAAGTCCTTCATCTTTCTTTATAAATAGAGAGTTTTAAAACCTCATTTCTCACAACTAAGAAAGGAGCAATCTTATATATATATATATATATATATATATAGAGAGAGAGAGAGAGAGAGAGAGAGAGAGAGAGTTGTGAGATATATAGAATTGTGAAATTAATAATCTCCTATTAGCAAGAGATATAAAAATATTGTATTATCATTGTTATATAGAGAGAAGGTGTAATTCCTATTTTTCTCATAGTGAAACTCTTTCTTCCTTGTCCGTAGTTTTTTACCCTATTGGGGATTTTTCACGTAAAATTTTGTGTATCATCTCACATTATTTGTTGCAATTTTGCTTCTATTCGGTGTTTATTTGCTTTACAATTGGTATCAGAGCCTATTTGGATATGTTATTATCTACTTATCGTATGTTTTATGGCTGTCACTGATATAGTAGATCCTCCACATCAAAAAATAAGTAAGATTATTTTTACAAGGTACTGGGTACTATTCACATGTATGATGAACTATTCATATATATAGTTATTGTTTATACGTATTATTACTGTTCACAAAAATAGTGGGAGCTATTTTGCTCACAAATTGACTGTGATTGAAGTAATGACAGTAAAATTTAAGATTGAAAAGTTTAATGGCAATAATTTTTCACTTTGGAAGCTGAAGATAAAGGCTATCTTAAGAAAAGATAATTGTCATATGGCTATCAATGAAAAGTCGATGAATTCACAGATGAAAATAAATGGAATGAGATGGATGGGAATGCAGATGAAATATTGTCCAACATAGAGGAGAATAAGACAGCAAAAGAAATTTTGGATCATTTAACCAAATTGTATGAGGTCAAGTCACTACACAACAAAATTTTCCTTAAAAGGAAATTATACACTCTGCGAATGTCCAAAACAATTTCAGTGACGAAGCACATCAACATTCTGAATACTTTATTTTCTCAACTCACATTGTTGGGTCACAAAATAGGGGCAAATGAACGTGTTGAAATTCTGCTTCAAAGCCTACCCGATTCTTATAACCAACTCGTCATCAACTTGACTAATAATGTTCTTGTAGATTACCTAGTTTTCGATGATATTGCACTAGCTATTCTGGAGGAAGAAAATTGGCCCAAAAACAAGGAAAACAGGTTGATTGGTTCGCAAAAAGCGGAAGCGTTGGCAGTAATGAGAGGAAGACCAACAGAACGTTGCTCAAGTGGAAGTCAGATTTGAGGTATATCAAAATCAAAGAGCAAGAAGAATACCAGATGTTTCAAGTGTAATCAAAGGAGACATTATAAAAATGAGTGTTGGAATTTGAAGAGGAACGCAGAGGCCAAAGGCAAAAATACTTAGTCATCAAGAACTTAGGGATTCGTTGCAAGTACTCCAGATGATAGAGAAGTCTTATACAGTGAGACAGAAATAGTTGCTGATGGCAGGAAAAGGTTCAATGATATCTGGCTTGTAGACTCAGTAGCAACATGGCACAAAAACTCACAGAGAGAGTGGTTCCACCAATATAAACTTGTCTTTAGAGGATATGTGTTTATGGAAGATGATCGTTTCTTAGATATTACTTGAATAGGCACTATCAAATTAAATATGTATGATGGTACAACTCACACAATCCAGGAGGTCCAACATGTGAAGGGTCTAAAAAATATATATATATTGTCTTTAAGATAATTTGATAGCAATGGGTATAAAACCTAAATACAAGATGACATTCTGAAAGTCATTAAAGGCTCGCTTGTAGTGATGAAAGCAAAAACGATAGCGGTCAACCTGTATATGTTTAGAGGAAAAACACAACAACAATAAGAAGTCTAAGTTACATCAACTAATCCAGCAGCTGAGGAATCAACGATATTGTGGCATCGTAAACTTTGCCACATGTCAAAACGTGGATTGAAAGTTCTTGCAGAATAAAATCTTCTTCTCGAACTTAAAAGTGTTTCTCTACTTTTTTATGAGCATTGTGTTACAAGTAAACAGTATAGGTTGAAGTTCAACAGCTCTAAATAGAGAAGTAAAGTTATTTTAGACCTAGTGCACTATGATATTTGGCAAGCACTGGTCCTATCCCTAAGAGGAACAAAGTATTTTGTGTCATTCATTTATGACTACTCCAGGAGATGTTGGATGTATCCAATCAAGAGAAAGAAGGATATGTTTGAAGTTTTTAAAACCTTCCAAGCATGTGCAGAACATGAATATAAGAAAATGATTAATTGTTTGAGATCAAATAATTGAGAAGAATACACTAGTGATGAATTTAATATTTTTTTCGTTAACAAGAAGGTATCAAAAGGCAATTTATGGTGGTGTACACTCCACAACAAAATGGAGTGGCAGAATGGATTAATAGGACTTTGTTGGAAAGGACAAGGGTAATGTTAAAAATTGTTGGATTAGCCAATTCATTTTGGGCTGAAGCAGTCAAGACGGCTTGCTACATGATCAATCGGTCACCATCAATCATAATTGATCTGAAGATTCCATGGAGATATAGACTTGGAAGCCAGCTGATTATGTAAACCTCTATATATTTGGAAGTCCAATATAAGTGATGTACAATGCCCAAGAAATTACAAAGCTAGATCCTAAATCTAGAAGATACTTATTCTTAGGATATGCTGATGGAGTAAAGAGGTATTGCCTATGAGATCTTACTAACCACAAGGTTATAGTTAGTAAGGAGTTCATCTTTCCTAAAAAAAAACAACATATACATGAAGGTGATAGCACTACAAAGGAAATAGTAGAGACCACCATAGTATAGATTGAAGAAGAAGAAAATAAAACAGAAGTACTAGATTCTTTTAAAGGAGCACTAGAGTATGATGAATAAGAACAATCTAATTTTTTGACTCCACAAGTTCAATGGTTAACTCGGGAGAAGAAGGAACTGGTTTGGCACTCAGATTACATTATGGAAGGGAATGTTGTATATTGTCTATTCACAAAATATGGAGAGCCTTCGACTTTTCAAGAGGCTATGGAAGCTCATAAGCTTATCTGTGGTTAACAGCAACGCAAGAAGAAATTGAAAATCTCTATAAGAATAAGACATGGGATCTCGTTCCACTACCAAAAGGATAGAAAACCATTAGGAACAAATAGGTGTACAAGACCAAGAGAACTATTAATGATCAAGTTGAATGATATCGTGCTAGACTAGTGGTAAAAGGATTTGCTCAAAAAGAAGGCATTGATTACACTGAAATATTTTCTCCGATTGTTCAACTTACAACAGTTCAAGTGGTCTTAGCAATGTGTGCTTCACTTGACTTACATCTAGAGTAGTTAGATGTGAAAACTACATTTCTTCATGGAGATCTTGAAGAAGAAATTTATATGCTCCAGCCAAAAGGATTTGAAGAAAAATGAAAAGAGAATTTAACTTACAAGTTGAACAAATCTCTATATGGTCTCAAATAGGCGCCAAGATGTTGGTATAAGAGATTTGATTCATTCATCATGAGCCTTAGATACAACAGATGCAGACTCCTGTGCATATATCAAGAGGTTTGATGGAAATGATTTCATTATTTTGTTGTTGTATGCAGACAATATGCTGGTAATAGGCCCCAATAAAGATCGCATTAATGAATTGAAGGCACAATTGGCTAGGAAATTTGATATGAAGGACTTGGGACTAATAAACAAGATTCTAGAGATGCAAAATTCACCAAGATAGAAATAACAGGAAGATTTGGCTTTCTCAAAAGAATTATTTAAAGAAGATCTTGCGATGTTTTAATATGCATGATTGTAAGTCAATTTCTACCCTACTTCCTATTAATTTCAAGTCATCCTCAAGCAAGACTCCTAGCAGTGAAGAGAGGAAGGAAATGTCACGAGTACCATATGCATCAGCATGGGTAACCTAATGTTTGCTATGATTTGCATAAGACCTGACATTGCTTAAGCAATGAGAGTGATTAGTCGATATATGATGTATCATAGCCAAGAGCATTGAAATACTATAAAAAAAGTCCTAAGATACATTAAAGGGACCACGGATGTCATAGTGTTATGGAGGATCAAATTTCACCATCAGAGACTATACAGATTCAGATTTTGCATGTGATCTTGACAATAGCAAATCTACCAGTGGTTATGTGTTTACTTTTGTAGGTGGAACTGTCTGCTGGGTTTTAAAATTGCAACTTATTATAGCCACTTCAACAATAGAGGCAGAGTATATTGCAACTATATAAGTTAGCAAAGAAGCAATCTAGTTGCAGATCCTATTAGAAGAGCTCGGATACAATCCCAAGAAGATTACACTATTCTGTGATAATCAAAGTGCTCCCCTTTTGGCGAAGAATCTGACATTCCATTATAAGACTAAACACATACGTGTTCAATATCATTTTTGTCTGAGTAAAGGTGGAAAAAGGAAGTGTGAATATGCAAAAAATTCATACTAAAGATAACCTAGCAAATGCAATGACAAAGTCAGTAAACACTGATAATTTCATATGGTGTAGATTTTCTATTGATATAGCAAAGACGTAAGTAGTAAGAAATTGTAAGGAAGTAAGAATGGTGTAAAAATTGATTTATTCTCACTCAAATCTTAAAGTGGGAGATTGTCAAAAAAGGTAGGAAAGTTAATGTGTAACCAAACATTGACTAAAAAGGTAGGAAATTTTTTATAATTGTAGTTTAGCCCTTAGAAATTTATAATTAAGTCTTTCATTCTTTCATATAAATAGAGAACTTTAAAACTTTATTTCTCACAACCAATGAGCAATCTTATATATAGAGAGAGTTGTGAGATTAATATTCTCCTATTAGTAAGAGATATAAAAATATTGTATTATACTTGCTATATAGAGAGAATGTATAATTCTTATTTTTCTCATAGTAAAACTCTTTTTTCTTTGTTCGTGATTTTTTATCCTATTGAGATGTTTTCATATGAAATTTTGTATATTATCTCAAATTATTTACTATAGTTTGTTTCTATCCGGTATCTATTTACTTTATATTATTAACCATAACTAAAATAGTTTTTTTTTTTAATGTTGATGACCAAATTCTAAACTAAATTTGTCTAGTGTCAACTGAATCTCACAATTGGATTCATAGATAACACCGACAACCAAATTAAAGTGTTATCTTCCTTGATGATTTTCATTCCAAGAAGTACTATACAAAACTTGCACTTTTATATGAAACATAAGAGATGCCCGCACATATTTTTGTATTCTTTCCTACCTTGGAAAATGGACTTTTAAAAATATTTTTCTATTATTTTTCAAACATTGTTTAGAATTAAATAATTATAATTGACTAATTTTTATATTATTGGAAATTAAAAAAAGCATTTTCTCCAATTAAAGTATAAAAAATGAATTTTTCAATAATTTGCTATTTTATTAAGACAAATTACAAAAAATGTAGAATATTATTTTATTTTTTACGTAAAAATAATTAGTCATTTAAGTATCATTTTGTGATACCAAGTATATGAATGAGGTTGAATTTATGTTTATACCAGATCAAATATAATTATATTTATTTTTATTTTCATAAAATTTATTAATGAATATAAAAAATAACCATAGGAGGGAAAAAAAGAAATTACAAACAAAGAAAGCAAAACCTGAAGCCTTGAAAGTAGAAGATCCTAATGTGGCGAGCGCCCAAAACGGAAGGGATTTGAAATCCCTAAACGGCGATCCAAGCAAATTGAAGCAAGCCACCTTTCGCTGAACGGCAACCGGTGGTGCGAACTGGGTATGAGATTTGCTGAAATTTCGAACGTCTTGATTCTCTCTTCAAGCTCGGAAGAGAGGCCCGGGAGGAAGCTTTTCAGATATCCACTGTATAAGGTTAGTGCTTGGACTGTACAACGATGATTATCTGAAACTGTTGTTCTAAGATTGAGCAGAATTACAACATTCACATTCCTGTGTGTCGCTATGCCTAAATAAGCAATGCAAGTAATTTTGTGTTTGTGGATAATGGGCAAAGCCAGTCTATGCCCAAAAAAGCATCGTTTCAATTGTTGTTTTTTTTTTTTTTTCTCATTTCAAAGTCGGATAATATTAATCCTCATGCTTCATGAGCCATTCAAGCTTTTCCATTAGTTGGGATTATACCATAGAGAGCAGGCTGACTTTATCGGATAAAATGACCGGCCTAATGTAATTAGTATCGTGGAGGAATTTCCACAAACACGTAATAAGCATTGCGAAAAATGATTCGTATCTCCTATATCCATGTAATTATACGTGGCGAAGGTCCATGATTTTTTTTTTTTTTAAGTTCATCTTGTCTATATTAACCCAAATGGGGAGGTTGCCAGGAAAAAATTGAATGATGAACAGCCATAAATTCAGTGGCACAGAACAGAAATATTAATTTTAGACTTTGCTAAACAGAGCAAACACTAAACAAACTAAGAATAGCAGATAGCTGGCGACGACCACTTCGCACACTGCTTCACACCACCACGTCAGAACCACGTCATGCTGCAGTTATCGTTTCAGTGAAAGGTGGGTTGCTCTATTTGCATTGGTTGCTGTAGGGATTTCAAACCCTTGCCTTTTGGTGGCTTGCAACATTGGTGTTTTCTCTTTTCAATACTTCACGTTTTGCTTCCTTATTATTTTATTTTATAATTTTTTAAAAAATTTTTAATGCCACATTTTTTTATCCATATCGGCATATAAGATGAGCCACCTACACTTAGAGGGATGCTTGCCACGTCAGTAACGCCATTAACAAATAACAGATTTAGATAAAGTCAGGGTTAAAATGATGTATTTTCTTTAAGTATTCAGCCAAAAATGATAGCAGTAAACTTTGAAGGACTACTTTTGATGAGAGTAGTATCTTTCAGGGACCAAATGGTAGTTTACTCTAATAAAAATGGAAGAGGAGTCCCTATTGATTTGTCAACTGAGGGGATGAGTCCAGTGGGACTGAAGGATACTTAGTTCATGTAGGAAATTTCCATCTGTATTAATTGGTGTGTTGAGCTATTAGGAAGAAACTATAACTTTTAATAAATTAAAGGATGAAATCGAAAATTACCTTAATCATAAGGACTGAAGGTAATTTTTTGCCTAAGATCGTATATATTCATGCAAAAGAGAAATCATAGCTACCCAATTGAATTATTGTTCCTCTAGCGGTGTTGATTGCAGGAAATCCAAGTGCATGAGTTGTATATAGCAGAGGCTATGAGTAGAAAAAGTGAAGAGAAGGTGATGTATTCTGTACTGGTAGATGAAAAGAACAATTTACAAATACGTCTTGCTGCTCATTTGCATCTGTTTTCTGGTTCTTTTATAATTTAGAGATAATTTTAAGCATACTTCTGTCAATATATATATATATATATATAACATTGGATTTCACCCACTTTGAACATCTATTATAACACCCATGCTTGTAACTTAAACTTGTAGCTTTTGCTGGCTTTTCATGGAAACCAATATTCCCAATTTGGCAAATCTTTTGCTGCTCTGCATCAGCAAGAAAGCCCTCCTAGCTGGTAAAATTCTCCATGCACGAATCTTCCATTTGTCACTTTTTTCTGACACCTTTCTCTCTAACCACCTAATTGAACTGTATTCCAAGTGTGATGATGTTAGTGCTGCCTATCAAGTGTTTAGTAAAATACCCCAAAGAAACATATATTCCTGGAATGCTATCTTGGGCGCTTATTGTAGACATAGCAATTTGCGGGATGCTTATAGATTGTTTCTACAAATGCCTGAAAGGAACACTGTATCATGGAACACTATAATTAGCACAATGGTACAAAATGGGTTTGAACAGCAGGCATTGGATACTTTTGACTCAATGATGTTGGAAGGACCTAAACCCTCCCATATTACATTCGCTAGCATAATTAGTGCATGTGGTGCTTTGTTGGATGCTGACTTTGGCAGGGGAAGTCATGGTCTTGTGGTCAAGGTTGGCCTTGACAGAAATTTGTATGTTGTCAATGCCCTTTTGTGCATGTATACTAAGTGCAGGCATACCAGGGATGCAATTCATATTTTTAAGGACATCCCTGATCCTAATGAGGTTACTTTTACTACAATGATGAGTGGATTAGCTCAGACAAATCAGGTAAGGGAAGCTTCAGAAATGTGTAGGCTAATGTTGAGAAAAGGGATTTGTCTTGACTCTGTCTCACTGTCAACCATCTTGGGTGTCTATTCAAAAGTAGGATTTGAGGAAATTGGTCTCTCTGGCTTTTCTCCTACAGTGCATGGCAAAGAAATTCACACGCTTGCAATTAAACTAGGATTTGAAAGAGACCTCCATTTGAGCAATTCATTGCTTGATATGTATGCAAAAAGTGGAGACATGAATAGTGCTGAAAATATTTTTGCTAATTTGCATCAACTGAGTGTTGTTTCTTGGAATATAATGATTGCTGGGTATGGAAACAAATACAAAAGCGAGAAAGCTTTAGAGTATCTCCAAAGAATGTTGTCATATGGATTTGAACCAGATGACGTTACTTACATTAATATGCTAGCAGCATGCGTCAAGTCTGGGGATGTTAGTACTGGGCGTTATATATTTGACAGCATGCCTTGCCCAAGTTTGACTTCATGGAATGCTATGCTCTCAGGCTACATCCAGAATGCAGATCACAAAGAGGCAGTCGAACTCTTTAGAAAGATGCAGTTCCATTGTTTAAATCCTGATCGGACTACTTTGGCCATTATTCTCAGTTCATGTGCTGAAATGGGACTTCTAGAACCTGGAAAACAAGTTCATGCATGCTCACAAAAGATTGGATTATATAATGATCTCTATGTTGCCAGTGGTCTTATTAATGTGTACTCAAAATGTGGGGAAATGGAGTTGGCAAAGCATGTATTCAGCAAACTACCTGAGCTGGATGTTGTTTGTTGGAACTCGATGATAGTGGGGTTCTCAATCAATTCTCTTGACAAGGAAGCTTTCTATTTCTATAAGCAGATGCAAGAATTTGGCGTCCCTCCTTCTGAGTTTTCTTATGCTAACATATTGAATTCTTGTGCAAAACTTTCTTCATTACTGCAAGGACAACAGATTCATGCGCAAATCACAAAAGATGGCTATGTAGATGACATATTTGTGGGGAGTTCTCTTATTGAAATGTATTGTAGGTGTGGGGATGTGGATGGAGCCAGGTGTTTTTTCAATATGATGCCATTTAAAAACACTGTTACATGGAATGCAATGATCCATGGTTATGCGCATAATGGATGTGGTGATGAGGCTGTTTGCCTCTACAAGTGCATGATCCAATCAGGTGAAAAACCAGATGATATTACTTTTGTTGCTGTTTTAACTGCATGTAGCCACTCTGCACTGGTTGATGAAGGGGTTGAAATATTCAATTCAATGCAGCAAAAATATGGATTGCTGCCAATGCTGGATCACTATACTTGCATTGTAGACTGTCTAGGTCGTGCTGGGCGGTTCAACGAAGTAGAAGTCATTCTAGATACTATGCCATACAAAGATGATCCAGTTGTTTGGGAGGTTGTGCTAAGCTCATGCAGAATTCATGTTAACTTGAATTTGGCAAAAAGAGCAGCAGAGGAACTCTTCAGACTGGATCCACAAAATTCTGCCTCTTATGTGCTTCTTGCCAACATGTATTCTTCCATGGGAAGATGGGATGATGCAAGGCGTGTTAGAGATATGATGAGTGATAAACAGGTCCGTAAAGATCCTGGTTATAGCTGGAGTGAATCCAAGAATGGGATGGAGAACAGTGATCTTGCATTGGTAGGTGTGTAATCTCAATTAAGGGAGTCTCATTATAATGATAGATGAAATCAAGGCACCTCTTTAGAGACATACTGTTGCAAGGGAGCTCTGATTATTAACTCAAATTACCTCCTTGAAGCTGTTAGCGCTTAGTTTGAGATGGTTAATTCTCCTGATGGATCCTCGATAAATTTGAGTGACATTCCAGATTATTGCTTGTTTACTAAACTTGTCTTTGATCACATCTGGCATGGACTCTAGACAGCACATATTAGATATATGGTGAAATTGAGTTATAGAGTTTTAATCCCTTGAACTTTTACTTGAAAAACTTCCTTTCAGTATCTGAAAACTCATTTGGGAATGCACTACCCAGAAATTGCTAGTTTAACAGCATTGAGAATATTTGCTTGAAGAATACGTGTTGTCTTTGAGGAGAATTGGTAAGGTGGTTTTCAGCCCTCCAATAAATTCCAGTATGTAATCACCAACAGCTGCAAGAGATGGATTGAAGGATGTTGATTGTGTGCAGCACTGAAAAGTTTGTGCTTTGTTTTATTTGCTTAAACAGGTAAGGAAGTTTTTTATCTCGTTGTCTTTTTTTCATCTGACATAGTTATTGTGCAACTACTTATGCACAAATATGTTGGGTATTTGTGTTTTACTTCTTACAAAATATTATTTGATTTCCCATTATGCTATGAAGGAGAACTGCTGCAACATTTAGATGCTACCAATCCAGTTCAGGTTTTAGTCTTATGGTCCTCATCTTATGCTGCACACACACACACACACACACATACATATATATATATATATATATATATATGTATGTATTGATCTCAAGCAAAGTTTCCTAGATATGCTCATGACAAGCTGTTGCAAATTGAGGGCCTTTATAATCATAGAAGGAAATTATATCTATAATTTAACATGATATCTAGTAATGTTACAGAAAAACACAATTACTGGAAATGCTGGTTCCTTTTTGTTTCACTAAATTAGTATTCACCTTTTTTTTTTTTTTTTGCTACAAAGTACAAAAAAATCAAAAGAGAGTACAGTTGTAGATATTTTAAAACCTAGAGATTCTAAGATAAAAAATATTTTGCTCATGATCCGAACATAGGTGCAAAATGGAGGAATTGCGACTAGGAAAGCTGTGAATGATGTTCTGGATATCCTGCCCATTGACTTGAAATAGCTGAGAATGTTGAAAACCCCCAGCTATCAAATTCCTGAAGTGTTAATTTCAAATTGTCATTTGAATGGGGTGAGAAGTTGCATTGTGAATGACCTCTTGCTGTTGAATCCAGTAAAGGCTGGCTTTGAGGGCGCTAAGGAGAAAGAAATCTTTCAAGGTGTTAGTTTTCTTTAGAAATCCCCACCTTCTTATCAGATTATTATTGAATTTGATGTCAATGATGGATTTGATTTGCTTCCTCTTGTTATTGTTGTGATTAAACCAAAATATGAGCACCCATCCTTTTTTAAATGTCTGAGTAGCATTGCAAGCATCAGATGAAAATGTTCTGGAAGTCCTTTAACTCATTTGAATCTTCTGGGATCTTTTAGCGGTTGAGCAATTCCCGAAATAGGATTTAGAAATCATTCGCTGAGTCCAATGTTGCCTGCAAAGCATCAGCTCTAGCTCCTTCATGCACAATTTTATTTCTACAATACCAAAGAACATATAGTGATTAGAATGTAATTCGTATAATATTCTAAACTTGTCAGTCTTTCCATTCATTGATTGAACCATTGATTCAGCCAATGAATTATATCCTGATCCTGAATCTTATCAACTCTAATAGATAGATGAGAAGCAAACCATAAGGATCTTGCCAAAGGACATTTAATAAAGAGATGATTTATAGATTCAGGTTCCTCTTGACAGAAATGACACAATGAGCTCGGACCAACGTGATGATTTTCCAGAATTTCTCCAATGGAAAGGGCTTTAGATAATAGATGCCAAGTAAAAACCAAGACTCTAAATGGGAGCTTAGCTTTCCATAAGGCAGTCCAATTGGTAAAACCATGATGATGCCTTAATGCTTGCTCATTAGAAACATGCAGAAACCCATCTTTTACAGTGTAGCTACCTTGTCTGTTCCTGGACGAAATCAAGGCATCATTTTGTCCTATAATGGATAAGGGGGTGTTGATAATCTGACGAGCTGTGGCTTCATCATAAATACTGTTAACTATTTGGACGTTCCAGCAGTGGTTATTATGCAGAATAAGGTCAAAAACCCTAGTGATTCCACTAGGGGGACCTGACTGCATCTGCCACTAGTAACGGTGGTTGATAGGAATACATTAGTATTCACTTAATTTATTCAGAGCAGCACCTGAGGACTGTAAGTAGTTAATCTGTACCCTCCTCTGGCTATACCTAACTCAAATTTAAATTTTTGGTCTATAATTTAATATTGAATAATATATTAAAAAGGAAATTAATTTTTAAAAACATTTTATGAAATTGACTTCTCTGGAGTTGCCATTACAATTTTTTTGTTTTTAAAAGGTAAACTTTAAAAAGAAAAAAAAAAATCTTTAAATATGATTGGTACATAAAACAAGCTGGGTTCTGTGAGGGAAGTGCATACGCCTCAGACGAAGAGATTTTAAAAGCTGTATTTAGCCTAGGAAGATATCTTATGGTTTATGTATCCTATGTAAAGATCAATTCAATATAGTTTGATGATAGGAAAAGCTGTATTTGACCTAGGAAGATATCTTAAGGTTTGTGTATCCCATATAAAGATCAATTCTATTCCTATGTAGTATGATAACTGGAGAATGTCTGGTTCTGGGTAAATTCAAATAAGTGCTGAACTTCTGCTGATAATGGCATCAATGCTCTATATTTGCCCTTTTGATATGAAAATTTGCTTGCATTCTACGCCTGCATATAGAAAGTAGCATCTGGGTTCAAGGATCTAATTCTTGTGTATAAGCTTATTCTCATATTTTCTATTTCATTTTCTAAATCCATTTTGAATATGCGCTCATCATATCATATCTCTGTTCTATTAATTTTAAGTTGGTAATTTTTGCAATCATTTTTTTTTTTGGTCACTTTTTTGACAAATTACTGAAAAGCAAGATGAGCAGGCTAAGTACAATAGAGATGAGTGAAACGTCAAATTTAGGCACTTTGCTGTACAAACAAATTTCAATGCCAATTCAGAGTTTTGATCTAAATTAAAATTATCAAATATGATATTGCTCTGCATAGCATCATCACTTTCTTAGAAACTACTCTAAAAATTACACTTTGATGAAAACTGTATAATATTGGTCCAGATAATGGCCTCTCAAGTTATGTCACGAGAAATCAAGAGTTTGTCATTGCTACATAAAAGCCATGACTTGGGCTCAACTCTGAATATTTCTTGCCTATATTATTTGATTGTTTCTCTTTATTCACTTATTTGTACTGAAAAGGACTAATGGGAATGACTGCTCACTCAAAACTTGATGTCTGAAATAATGGAAGTTAGTGGCATGCATATGAAGATTATAGGAAGAAATAAATCTCTGTCTTTGCTTTTCTGGAAAGTTCTACATCTGCTGTGTTTCTCTTTTATTTTTGGACGAAAATATGTAATAATCTTGCCCCAACATCTGGTGGATCATTTCAAAATCAAGGAATGAGGCCATGGAAATACTTTCAGTTGGTTTGTCATTTGTTGCTGGTTTCATCCTGAATGACAAGATAATAGACTTGAGTGCATTTGGCTGCAGTGATCTCATGAGAATGTTTGTAAGAAGAACATTGTATGAATCATTTAGGCCCAATGACTAAGTGCATTAACTAATCTTTCTGTTCATTATGTGCCTTCATCAGATTGCAAGTGGGAAGATTTAGATATGTTTCTTATTTGTTCCAAAGGCCTTTGAGTTTTGTGAAATAGACTTAAGACTGTCATGGTACCTTGTTAGGGAGAAGCCAATGATAGATTGCATATGCATTGTTTTGCGAGAACTGATCCTTGAAATTCTCTCATACTTGACAGGCGGTCTTGGCATGAATGAGCCCTTTGACTATATAGGGTTTCACCGAGTGAGTTGATCATGATAAGATCATGCTGTTGCATTGATTCCATAGAGCATATTCCATTGGTTGGTCTAATTCTGAACGTGGCTCAATGGATCCATTGATAAAGCCAACTTTGCCCTTGGCTGTGACAGCATGGATGGATCGTTGGTATTGTTCAACCTGATTGGAACAAGCATGTGACTGGGATGATCTGAGTGATGAACAAGGTATGGTTTTGATGGATCCATATTAATACTCTTGCATTTGAACTTTTGGAATGGGATTTTTCTGCTGGTGTTCGACCTGCTCCTGCCATTTTGAAGAAAACGCGTGGACAGGCACTAGAGAAAATAAGAAGTGGCTGAATGTCTGTTGACTAGAAATTATATGCATGTATATCAATCAATCCTCACCTATTTCTATGGCCGAACGTGATCCACTGTCAGTGGCACACATGTAGACGGATATGAATTACATTAACTTGGGAAAGTAAATGTACAATGAATGTAAGGACGTATTACAATGATATATCTTAACATAAATGGGCTTCAAGTGGATTCTAGTCAGTCTTTGGAGGGGAAGAGTGGCTTCTGGTGTTGCCACAACTTCATGTGCCTTCAGCTCATTGAGGCCTGGAATAGTGAAACTGACTTTCCGGGCAATGCTGCCTATTAGCTCATTTGGACCAGAACAGAAGTTTAACCATGTATCCTTTCCTTCTTCTTTTTTTTCGTTTTTCCTCTTTGTTTCAGAGTCAGGGAAGATCTAAATCAGTATTTTCTTTGTATGAATGATAATAAAATAACAATTTACATAAATTTTGAGAAAATTTAATTGTGGAAGAGTTCAAACTCTCCATAAGATAACCTTGTTTCAAAATAAAGAGCGGAAACACTTTATTACCGGATAATTTCAAGATTCGTGTGTATAATAATATCAATTATTTTATACAGTTGAAATCTAACTGAGATTCTCTTTATACTATGATCCAATTTAAAATTCAATTTTGCCTTCTCTTAATGTTGTACTCTAGGTCAAGCTGTCAGAATACTGATTACTTGGATATAGTGTGGACCACAGGCCACGCAAATGACCGTATAGATTAGATGTCTGAGGTATAAATGCTCTAATAGGATTCTCGGTTTGGCGTGATGTGGCAAACATTCTTGACTAAATTTTTTCTTCGGTCAATAAACATTATTGACTAAATTGAAGAGAGATTTACTAAAATTTGAAACAAAGGGTGAAAATTACATGTGTCTAACTATATTGTTCAAATTTGCTAGTAACTCGTAATTTTAGGATTGGGAGTGTAGATTTTTTGTGGGTGTTTTTAAGCCTCACATTAAATGAGTTTAAGCATACGTGAAAAATGTATAAATAGAAATTTTAAAGATAATATATGAAAATCGACTGTTGTGTGAGAATTAATCTAATAAATGTGAAGTTGGAGATTCTAAAAGAATCATAAGTGCAGAATATTTACTATAAACTTTAATTTTTGAAATTATTTTAAGAATTTAGAGATCAAATTTTTTAGGACCATATTCTAAAATTTTTGAAAACGCATAATATAGAAATTTCAGCACAGATTTCCAAAGTTCCTAAAACAAGGTCCTTTAAAATAAATAAATGTTGGAACAATTTTTAAATCTAAAATATTTTATAATAAATATTTTAAACTTATAATCATTAATTGTAATTTTTTTTTATAAGAAAACATATAAGTAGTGTTGTAACCGATCTTTCAGCGGAAAGAATAAAAAAGAGAGGTGAATTAATCCCCAAAACGAAATCTTGAAAATCAATTCACTAGAGTCGCCACCGAAATTTTTTTAAAAGAAAACTTTGGAAAACCATTTTAAAATAAAAAGAAAAGGCAAGGTAGTCTGCAAAAATAGAAATAAGTTTAGGAGTCTATTTGAATCTGGAGAAAGTGTTGGGTTCCCTACAACACCCGTTCATAAAAACAGTTACCCTAAATTAGTTAAGTGAAATTGTGATATAGTTTTAAATTTATCTCAATTGCCCTTACTAACACGCGTACACATTAAACATAAAAGACAAAAATAACAATAATGAAAACAAACAAATGAATATTTACAAAGGGTAGACTTGATCTAGGATGAAAACCTAGGGCCTATATACCCATCAATAGGGACCAAAGTCTACATAATTAGATCAGAAATATGTGTCTGTTGGTTGGTAACTTTTATTTTTTCGTGAACAGAACAAGATGGTTGAAATTAATATGTTTTTCATAAACAAAATGAGTTTGAATTTGGTTGGTGTATTTTAATTTACAAAATCAATTTAATATCACTCCCTTATTCCTTTTGTTTTATTTCCTTTTTTTTTTTTTTGGATTTTTTAGTTAGAATTTTATTTTGAAATTGAAGTGTAATTATAATGGAAAATATTTTTTGGGATTTTTGAATTTAAGTTTTTTTTTTTGGATTTTTGAAATTAGAATTTATTTTGGAATTGAAGTGAAATTATAATGAAAAAAAAATATTTTTTGAATTTATTATTTTTTTGGATTTTTGAAATTAGAATTTATTGTTGAAATTGAAATGAAATTATAATGGAAAACTACTTTTTGATATTTTTGGATTTATGTTTTTTTTTTTTTTGGATTTTTTGGTTCTTGTTTTAAGAAAAAAATGAGATTATAATGAAAAGCATTTTTGGGATTTTTAACAACATGTAAAACAAATCTTTTTTTTTTTTTTATAATTATTCCATCTTTATATTTTGAAAATTGCTACTAACTTTCAAGACCTAAGGAGAATTAAGATCTCACGTGGCTTCTATTAGTTTGCTCTTGGTTTCTTGAAGAGATTAATAATCTCACACGATAATTCGAAATGCAGAAGAAATTATTTGGAATTTTTTATGATAATTTTTATGATTTTTTATTTTGAAATAATCATATATTAACTTTTAAAGCTTGAGGAGATTAATGATTTTATGCGGCTTTTATCAATTAACTTTTAGAGTGCCAAAGGATATTAGAGTTTTCACGTGACAACCCCTTTTTCAAAGAAGTGATAAAACTAATTGTTTTGTATTTTGACCTTATAACTATATATATTTTAGAAAATGCATGCTAACTTACAAAAACCTAAGGAAGCTAAAGCCACTCATAGTCTCTGCTTGTCAGTTCCTAACAAAACAAGTTTCACACAATGACTCTTAAAATCACGAATAAAATGTTGAAATAACAATAGATGACAAGAATAATAATAAAGAAAAAAAGAAGTTCAATGTGAGTTTGAGTGAATCAAATACTATTACCAAAGTAGAAAGGAATTTTCACAACCTGCTAAGACACTGACATGACCGAATACAATGATAAACACTCATAATGGAGTCGTCAGTAGCAATATTATAAAAAGGCATTAAACATTTAGAACCTTGGTCCCACAACACATGTGCAAGCCAAAATAAAGGAATGAACTAAAAAGAAAAGGATAGAAATGATGCTTGAATGCCAATATTGCGACCATTTGCCCCTGTGCAAACCTATGCTTAAACTCAAGTCCAACCTTATCCACAAAATGAACTCTAAGGCTTACCATAAATAATGGAAATAAGACCTATATATTACCCAAAACCACAGCTACCATGCAACGTGAACATCACGTGAAACGAAATCAAATAGAAACAAAACCTGGTCACTGAGAAGATTCACATAGGTTTCGCCCTTGTTATAATCTCTCATAGCTCTGTGTCATGTGTGTAAAACCAAGGGTGCTCTTTTCTCTCTTAAACTTTTTAGTTTTGTGTCTTAGTTCTCCTTGGGCTCTCGGTCACGTTCAGCTGAGCTTAACTCATTAAATCACCTCACGTTTTCCCTTGTTATTATGTGTCAAAACATGGACAGTTTCTTTGCATCAAACTCCTTATCTCTCCTCCCTCTAACTCTTGCCTCTCTTCTCCTTTGTTGTAACGCTCTCTCCTCGGCCTAGCTTCGTGCCTGAGTCCAAGTGAAGAGAGGATCCCGACATCTACTTGATCTCGGCCTCATGCCCGAGCTCTTTCGTCTTTTAGCTCTTCATTGGTCTCTCACTTTCTTTGCCTCGTCTACTTCCTTTTTTGGCCTCGTCTACTCTATTTTTAGGCATGGAAAATAGAGCTTTAATGGGGTTGCATTCTCCTCCTCTCAAAGCCCTTGCCTTTTTGTTTCTGAACCATTACCTCTCTCTCTCTCTTTGAGCTCTCTTCAATTTTCTTTCCTTTTCGCTCAGCCCTTTAGTTTTCAGTTTTTTTCTTCCTCATGCTCTCAAACAGTGGACAGAACTCCCTTCTTCTCTTATGGTCTGTTTGTTCCCTCCTTCTTCCTCTCATTCTCGGTATCACCTTGTGTCCAGCTTCTCCTTGGTTACACCGTTGTTTCCTTACTCACGAGCTTTTCCTTCTCTGCATTGGGGTCAAGGAACAAAGGTTTAGATGTCGTGTTCTCCTCCTCTTAGAGTTCCCTTATAGCCTCTTACTCTTAAACTCTCTGCTTTCCAAACAACTCCCTCTTCTCATGGTTCCTCTTTCCTTAAAGCTCTCTCTCTCTTTTTCTCTTTCTTTGGCACTTTGGGGTACCGAAAGAATGTGCCAACCCTCCATTGCTTACTACTACCCTCCCCTTTTATAAGGTCGTGAAGGCATCAACAATGTTAACAACAAAGGCATAAGGATGAGCTAGAATGGTGTGCCATTTGTTGTAAAAAAAAATGCTCTAACTTAATCTTGGTGCAAATGGTGAGTGAGGTTCGGTCACAATGCTTTTGCATGCCTTCTTTTCTTTTGGTTCTGGCTGGCGGCAGAAGGGTGCAGTATTGGAGGTAGCATGGGTTCATGTCTTCTTAGGTAGCATGGACAGCGTATGGGTCTATTCAAATTTTAATGGTGGAGTATATGGGTCTTTTCAATTTTTAATAATTTTTGTTAATTCCCTTATTTTTGTTTTTTTATTTATTTTGATTTTCATATTTTGATTTTTGTTTACTTTTTCAAATTTTTTTTTTGTACTTTTTATATTTTTGAAAATTTTTCATTTTTCACATCTTTTTTATATTTTTTTATGTAATGAATTTTTCTTCCTAATTTATTTTGGGATTGGTGTTCACAAGTAATTAACTAGTTTATTCAGATTTTCTGCATTTCCCATATCAAAATGTGCATTTTAGTTGACCCAGGCTTTTCACATCAATAAATTTTACCAGTTTTAATAACTAAATTTTAAATTTTGAATATAACTGTAACCTAATATCGGTGGTTGGATAACTACACAATTTTGTATTACACACAGTAGGGATCTAGGTTGAAGCTCATCTATTTTTTGCCTTTTTGGCCAGAAGGTTGAAGCTGATCTAAATGTTGAATATCCACAAAATAATCTTCAATGGAAATGCTCGAATCTTCTCCGTGTGTATACCCTTCAGTCATGCCTTGCAACATCGCACCAGCATCACCATCATCATCCCACCAAAACCCTTCCTTCTCACTGTTTCTGCTATGCTCATCAGCCTTCTTCTTCCCTTCTGCTGCAACAATGCTCTGCGCGTCAGCAGCCATACCGGCGTCCGACGCCGCCATCTGCACGGACCTCGGTGACATCTCTCTCGGCCCGTGGACATGGCAAGAAGGCAACATCTCCGGCAAGTTGAGCTTCTCCAACGAAGCTGGTCTCCTCAGGCAGTAGAAGGCGACGTCGTGAGCCACCGCCGCGGCCTCCGGCGTGGCGTAGGTGCCCAGCCACAGCCGCTCCTGTGTGCCGGGGACTCGGATCTCCGACACCCACTTGCCCCACTTCCGGCGGCGCACTCCCTTGTACTTGACAGAGTTCTTCTCACTTATCATTGTGCTGCTTCCATTGTTCTCGCCGGAGCTGCAACTCATTTGACGAACAATGGATGGCTTAACTGAGTCTGAGATCGCAGATTGTGTGTGTGTGAGCAGAAGCGCATTGTGAGGGAGAAGAAGAAGCAGTGGGTACTTATAAAGTTTGAGGATTTTGACGATTTTGAAGAGGTAAAAGGCAATAAAGAGGTAGGCTGCTGTACAACAAAGAGGCAAGGTGACTGTTGGGAAGGGTGGAAGGTTGTGGTGGGCCATCAAATACAGAGTCAAAATATTCAAAGGTCAAAAGTACTTTTAACTTTCACACTAGTGATATTTTGTAATTTGTAGCTGATATTTTATTTTCTGTGTGAGGATCTGGAACTTTATATATATATATATATATGTCATCAAGTTATGAATAATAAATTATAACAAAAAGTAAGAATCATGAAGATATATTATGTATTGTACTCGTTAAATTATTATACTCTCTAATTAAGAGCAATATTATTTATTGAATATAATTTGTGTATATTTTAATCCACTTAATAATATTAGTCAAGTAAAATTTCAACTTATTTTAAATTCTAAACAAAAATTCAGAATAGAAAGTCAAAATAATATTTATCACTAAAGTGCTCATCGGGCACTAACTGCACCTCATCTCTGCTGTTGGATTGCATAATTTAATTAATATAAATTGTTAAATTAGAATTTATGAATATATGCGATAAATTGTTACTTAATTTTAATTAAAACTGTCAAATTTTTATAATATTTATAATATTTATAGTTAAATTTATGCATTTTTCGTCAAATGCAATGGATCCGTTTCCCTTATCAATGGAGATGAGTGAAATGAGGGGTAGGAGGAATAAATCATTATTAAATCACTAATTAGTAATTGAAAGTAATACAAAAACTGTCATAAATGATATTTTTGCACCACTTTTAATCATAAATATATGACCTCATAATAATTTATTTGTATTATCTCTCATTTAAATAATCAATTTCAGTCGATAATAAAACGGGATTTGTGGACGGTGGTTTTTTGACCTTGTTTTGGGTGGCATTTTGAGATCTGCCAACTTGGACGGGAGGCGGTGGTTTGAAGGAGATATTGTGGACGTGAGGCTCCAACCTGAAGTGTGTGTCTAAATTAGTGTCACAAAAAAATCCTATTTAATTATTACTTTTTCTTATTATGTCGGCCTTAACAAAGTGTGGACAAAGCCCAATCGCACTCTTGGTGATGGAATCACACCGCCACTTTGTAAAGTTTCAAGATTTTAAACTGTTTCAAATTTTTTGGTAAATTCTTTGGTCCATTTTCAAAAGTGATTGTCCTGATAAAGTTATTATATAATATGCTTATAAAAAAGGCAAATAGTAATTATATGTTAAAATATATTAATTTTATATCAATATATTTTATATTTTATTTATAAATATAATTTTTTAAAAAAATTTGTCAATTTACCCTATTTTCTTTCTTATTTTCCTTAATTTATAAATATTAAATAATGATATAATTAGAGATTTGAGGAATTATTTAAGAATAAGAAAAGTACATTGGCAAGTTAAAAATTTATAAAGTAATGTTTTTGGAGTTATTAAAAAATAAAAAAAAAGTAAAGAGTGTAATTTGAAAATTTTATAAGGAACTTTGGGTTTATTAAAAAAAATTTAAAATATTAATAAAATAAATTGTTTTAACTTGGTATATATTTCATATATTTTGTCATGTTATTAACAAATACTTTTTTTGTAGTATCTCACTTAATGATTGCATTAATAAAATTTATTTTAAAGATACAAATTCATCCTAAACTTTTAATAAATAGTTATTTATAGTTATATTAATATTTTTTAAATATAGTTTAAATAAAAAACAGTAATTCTACTCATAATGTAATGACTCAACCCATTTAAAGTTTAAGCGTGGTCCATCTCAATTTGATAAAAAGTATTAAAAATAATTATAATAATTAATAATTTTGGATCAGAGTACTTCTATCTTTAAAGTAATTTTTTACATTAATTACAAAGATTTTCAAATTTCTCACATTTTTTGTACAAAATTACTTTTACAATTACTCAAGAAACTTCTTTCCATTACAAACGAGACACTTAGCTAATGTATAAAGAAAATTAGTAATAAAAATGCATTTTCTTTAAAGGCTAAGCAACTTTTATTGCCTTGTCCAATTAGTACTTATTAATGAATTAGGATCCGCTTTTGAAGAGAAGCGCGTGGAGAAAGATGTCCACGATTATTTAGCGACGACGTGTATGCAAAGACTAATGCCACTGCTCTGTACGATGGTCAACGATAAAAAAATTGAACAAAAAAAGGGTCAACTCCATTTAAATATATCTACTGGAAATTCAATAACACGTGCATTACTATTATTTTGGTTCAAACTAAAAAGTATTTTTTTTTAATTTATAATTATCATTAATACTTAATATCCGCTTGACTCTTTTTTTTTGGACAAAAATATCCTCATGTTAAGGTTATTGACCTTTTTCCAGATGAATTTAATATATTTCTTGGGCAAAATTAAACATTTGGTCCCCATACTTTCACTAAGTTTTCAATTTGGTCTGTAAAATTTTACTTTTTTTCAATCAACTCCCCACATTTTGCCACGATTTAACAATCCATCTTTGCCATCTTGCTTTGTCATGTTGTCGTGAGAAAATAGCCAAGTAGGAAGATGGAGGCTTGGGGAAAAGATGATATGTCAAGATAGATGTGAAATAATGATATGAGATCGATTTTGATTCTTCTTAAATATAATATTGAAGCCTTAACATTTGAAACTCTCGAATCATGGCTCATGACTGTAACGCATCATAAGGGCTTATTTTATTAAGGGCAACTCGTTTAGGGCTCAAACAGATATATAATGCCTAGGTGTTAGGACACAGGGTGCTTTCGAAAAATGGGCATTTTTACCTTTTCAATTTTTTTTAATTAAGTTGAGATTGTATATAAACTATTTGAATTTCTATTTTATCCCTTAATTATAGGTATTAGTTTTGCTAAGGCTTTATTATTTTATTTTCCCTTCTTATCAATGTAAGCCTATTATCTTAAATAAAAGTACAACAAAGATGTTAAAGCTTTCTGCCTTTTTATTGCTTAATCTTTGATTTTTCATCATGGTATTAGAGCTTGAACTGAGATGATTACTTTTGACAATATACATGCTTTTTAGACAACTATTTCAGACTTTACCATAGAGTCCTTTATGAATCCTCAAAACCCTAGTCTTCCAACTATTCATGGTAACCCTTTCTATAGCATATAAAAAATCCCCCTTAAATGTTAACTGGTTGCCAATTTCATGGAAATAACTACCTTAATGGTCCCAAAAACCAACCGCTAAGTAGTGGTGGGATCAATGTTATAAAAGTTGTCACACAAAGGACAAGTGTTAGGATATTTATGGCAAGCAAAGCCTAGGCGATAGAAGAGAAACATGGTCTTGTGGTGGATGGTGGAAAGCACTCGTAGGTACCTAATAAGACCACTTTAATAGGTAAGGAGGTGCTAGAAATGTTGCAACATCTACTTAATAACTAAGGCCTAAAAGGTGACAAGGTGGTGAGTGTGTGAGTTATGGCATAAGCAGGCAACTCTCATTCCACTATACCTAAGCAATCCAATACTTAGATTATTGACTTTAGAGCTACACATCATATGATGGGTAATGTCTCTTTACTGGGTCAATTCACTCTTAGTCCAAAGAAAATATATGTTAAAATTGCTAATGGTACAGTAGCTGAAATTGGTGGAACAAATATAGTACCATTTCTAAGATAATGACCTTGAAAGATGTTCTCTTTGTTCTCTTTTTAAAATGCAACTTGTTATTTATAGGTAAACTTGTTTTATTATGCTAAGTGCACTACTTATTTTTATGCTTATGGCTGTTATTTTTAGGATTTTGAGTCAGGGAAGACAATTGGCAATGCTAGACTTTATTGGCTTAATAGATATATAAAGGGGCATCATACTTTGTCTTTTGTTATTTCTTCTTAGACAATGTTGTTATGCTATGACAACATAGACTTGGCCAATCCCAATTTTCATTATATACGAAAGATGTATCCCTAATTGATTAATAAAAATGCCACTTTCCTTAAGTGTGAGATTTGTCATCTTTCTAAGTATACAAATTTTACTTATTCACTGTGGTCACACTAACCCTCTCACCCTTTTTCCATCATCTATAATGATGTATGGGGTCCCTCCTTCACTAGGAACATCACTGGTGCTAGGTGGTTTGTGACATTTATCGATGACCAAACTAGAATAACATGAGTATATCTTCTTCATGACAAATATAAGGTTCCATCTATCTTCCAAACTTTTCATAAACTCATTCAAGCTCAGTTTTAAACTCGCATTCATACCTTAAAAATTAATAATGGCTAGGAGTTTTTTAACTCTACATTAAGCTCTTATCTAACCAAACGTGACATCATTCACCAAAGCTTTCGGATCCATACACCCCAACAAAATGATGTTGTTGGGCAGAAAAAAAAAAAAAAAAAAAAACAAGCACATCTTAGAAGTTACTTAGTCCCTTCTTTTAACTACTAAGCCATTTTACTCCCAACCGACCCTTCAAGGGAAGAATTATGACACTCAACTAGAATGGATAGTTAGGAATGATGATGAGTACCAAATCCTTGATTATGACCAACCTACACCTATCATATTGCCTAACATTAGCTCACATCCTGACAATAACACTAATAAACTAAATGCCATAGTAGAAAAAAAAAACATAATTGTGTATACCCAAAAGAAGAGAGACATAATGACTAACCAAGAAGTTACCCCTTGAGATTCCCACTAAAGGCACACATCCTGAGCAAGGTCAAATCACTTCTCTCTCTCTAAGTTTTAAAGCACTGGAAGACTTAGATCTTTTTATCGCTTTAAAAAAAAGGATAAGAAGTTGCACCAAACATCTTACTAACGGGTGTATTACTTATGATACGTTATCACTAAGGTGCAGGGTTTTATGCTTAATGTCTCTTCTGAGAAAATCCTTAATTTTTATTAGGCATCTAAGGTGCAAAAATGGTGAAAGGCTATACAAGAAAAGTTATAGGCCCTGTAGATAAATATGATTTAGGAAATTGTTAACCAACCTCCCAGTAAGACTAACGCTAAAAATGGATATTTACTTTAAAATATAGCCCAGACGATAATATCAATCACTATAAATCCAAATTAGTAGCCTAAAGAATTAATTAAACCCAAAGGATTGATTATCACGAGACATTTACTCCAGTGACTAAATTCAATACTATTAAAATTCTATAGTCTCTATCAGTGAAATTAGATTGACCATTTCATCAATGGAAGTGAAGAATGCTTTCTTGGTTGTTGAACTTAAAGATGAATTGTATATGGAAATTCCATTAAAGAAAGGATGAGAGGTGAATACCAAAAAGGTATGTAGACTATATAAATCTTTGTATAAGCTTAAGGAATCTCCAAGGGTAAGGTTTGAAGGGTTTACTGCTTTTGTTAAAGGCCCTAGACATACACATTGTTAGACCGATCACACATTGTTTGTCAAGTATGGATCAAGTAGTAAGTCAACTGTGCTCATCGTATATGTAGATGATATTGTTGTTACATGAGATAATCTATCTAAAATCCATAGCCTCATGAAATTATTGTTGCAGATTTTGAATTGATGACACTGAGAAGTTTGAGGTACTTCTTGGGAATAGTGGTTCCTAAGAATAAATATAACATCTTTATTTCTTAACGAGAGTATACTCTAGACCTGCTAGAAAAGACTGGAATGTTTAGGATGTAAACTAGTTGACGCACTAATGGAATCCAACTACAAAGTGGGGTTTGAAATAGGAATGTTCCCAGTAGGCACGAGGATAACAAACGCTAGTGAGAAAGTTGATATACCTATCTCACACACATCTAAATATTAGTTTTCCAGTTAGTGTGATTAGCCAATTCATGAACAAATCAAGTGAGGAGCATATAGAAGCAATATACATAATATTGAGATACCTTAAGATGACTCCTAGTAAGGGACTTTACTTCAAGAAAAGGTTAAATAGAGGTATCAAAGCTTTCACTTATGCAAATTAAGTTAGATCTATGATTGATAGGAGATCCACTACTAAGTACTATACTTATATATGGGTAAACTTAGTGACTTAGAGGAGTAAGAAACAACTTGTGGTTAGAAAGAAGCATTGCAAAAACTGAGTTTCATGCTTTAGCACATGAGATTTGTGAAGGCATATGGCTACTAGGAGTTCTTAAAAGCTCTATATAGAAACAAACTTCTATAAAGGTTTTTGTGAAAGTATGGCAACCATCAAAATTGTGCATAATTTAGTGCATCATGACAGGACCAAACATGTAGAGATTGATTGTCATTTTATTAGGGATAAAATTAATTTTAGCTTATTATAGTTGAATTATGCTTCCTCAAGTTCTTAAGTTACAGATGTATTAACAAAGGGATTAAGTATAATCAAGTTTGAAAATTTAAGTTCCAAGATGGGAATGATTAATATCTAAGCACTAACTTAAGGGTAAGTGTTCGTTACATAAAAGATGTAGAGCCTCATAAAAGAGGTAGATTTCTAGCGCAAGGACAGAGGTGCACCAGAAAAATGGGCATTTTAGTCATTTCACTTTGTTTTTTTGATTCAGTTAAGATTGTATATGAATTATTTGAATTTCTGTTTTATCCTTTAACTATAAGGATTAGGATTGTTAGGGCTTTATTATTTTATTTTCTCTTCTCCTTCTTAATGTAAGCTTGCTATAAAGAAGAAAAGAGAGGTTGAAGCTCTTTGGTTTTTTATTGCATACACAATATTTATAAAAATGGCCATTGAAAAATTTTACAAACAAGAAATTATTTCATTGTAAAAATATCTTTTTGTTTCCCACATGTATTCCTAATCCTTAAAACTAATCTCGCTTCAGGTACTAAGCTTGTCTTATTTCACAAGTGCTTTTTTCCAAGCAAATCTTTTGCATTTAATGGTTTGAAATTAAAATTGCAAATATATATGGTAAGTAGTTTCAATTTTGATTACATGTGGTCCTAAAAATTAAATTTTCAATCTATGTTTTACACCTCCAAATGCAATTAATCTAAATTCATGGTTTTTTTTTTTAACCCAATTCTTTGATATTGTAGGGAACTTTCAACTACTAAACCTTAAACCTTTAGGTGAATTTGTTTAACTCGCTAAATGGGTGATATGCTAATATGAGTGTGTATGTGTGAGAGAGAGAGAGAGAGAGAGAGAGAGAGAGAGAGAGAAAGAATGGAGGAATAGATGAGTATTTGGATAGAAAGAAGAAGAAAGAAAAATAACCAAGTCTTTATTTAATGCCAAGTAGAAACAAAAATTGTCATGCCAACAAGAATAAAGCATTGGATGACACTTACATCTTGTTTGGTGTCAAGAATTAGACTTAAAATGGAGGTATGGAATTTGAATTGGACATAACAATTCTAATAATTTTGTTCAATTGATCTTCTACAATTATATTTCTAATTGCATGTACCAATTCCATTAATTGAAAAATAACTAATAAAAGTCATTTCTAATTCTTACCTTAGCCTCAAAAATTACAATTCTAAGACTCAAAAATTGAAGTGTAACTTTTTTACTCCCAACATAATATGTTCCTTTTATTATGATCAGACTAATTTTTCAAGACATGAGACCCATTTAAGATTTAATTGGGTTATATTGGGATAAGTAATGTTTTATTCTTTTTAATTAAAAAATGTAACAAAAACAATTTTTTAAAGAAAAATAGAAAAATTAAGATTTAGAATGTAAAATTAACATATTAAAAATCATCATAAATTAAATAAAATTTAAATAAATAATTAAAATAATATGACATATATATAATGAATATGCAATGTTTATGCCTCTATATGATATGACATATATATCATATATGTATGTGTATGTAAATATATATAACATTTATGCAATACAATGTCAAAAAATAATATATAATGTAGGTGCATGATACTACATGTATACATGAAAATATATAACATAATATTACGTATACAAACACATGTTAAAATGCAATATTTCAAAAGATGTAAAATACATATACTTGATATGATATTGTACCTATAGTTATATAAACACATATGAACATTTTATATTTGTTTATAAATTAAAAAAATGCGAAATTGCATACCAATATAGATTTACGCAACACAGTGATATTGTACATGTAAGTACATGTAAATACACATACACGTACACTTGCATATGAGTGCATTGACATAATATTACACACACAATGACATCGTCTTGTATATACATACATGCATGTAAGTATAAGCACGCAACATGACATATATGTTCATATATACACAAACACAATATTATATCATAGCAAGAAATCGTATAATGCACATGTAGACATGTGTCTATAACATAGCATTGTACATGCATGTATATCCATGCTTATAAAATACCATGTGCACACAAATATTAAATTCAAACCAAATGATTTTTTTTCAAAACATAGTTATTACATACTGAATAATATTGTGTGACAATCACTATGAAAAACATTTTATTTCATCTAAACTAGATTAAGAAAAAATATTTTCTTAAAAAATATTAATTTTGTATTATTTTTATTACGTGTATTTATATGTGTGTGTGTGTATATATATATCCATGCTAATGCTTTTTCATAATACTTATTACTCATCTATATAATAGAATTGGAATGTAATATGAAATTGCAATTTCATGTTTTAATTTTTTATATGACCCAAATATAAATTTTAAAATTTCAAATCAATTCCAATTCTAATAGAATTAGAATTCTATATTCTATTTCTAATTCTTTGTAGCAAACGAAGTCTTACATGTTTCAAGCAATAAGCCTAACGAATTATAAAAGAAATTTAAAAGATTAAGAACAAAAATTAAGTTTACACAATTTTTTAAATATCAAAACGTTAAGTTCGAAAAATTAAAAAAAAAAAACTTAGTTATGAAGACAATTATATATATTTCTTTAAATAGTAGAACATTATTAAATATGTATTTGATCAATATGAAATAAATATTTTTTAAATCTATCAAAATTTAAAATTATCTTATAAAATAAATATCATTATAAACAAAAAAATACTTACAAAATAAATTTTTTTTAAAAAAAGATATATTCATAAATATGAACACCATTATAAGTTTAATAAAGCTATAAAATAAATTTAGTATATTATTTTTTGATGCAAAAATGATAGGATGTACAAAATACAATAAAAAAAATATTGTTAACATTATAATTTGGTATTTCATTTTTAGTTTCAATTTTTTCATTCGAAAAAAAAAATAATAAAATGGTTCTATAAAGATGAAAAAATAAACTAATTTAATTTTGCCGACTGCAAGAGAGGATCTTTATTTTCTAAATTCTTTTATTTTTGGATAAGAAATTGATTTTAAGGCCAAAAAATAAGGGATTAAAAATAATTTTTTTCCAAATTTAAAACTATTTTAATGAGTTAATTATATTATTAATAAATAGATTAATTACATCTTTGAATATATTTTAGTTATCAATTAATTTATCCATATAAAATTTATATGTACTGTAGGTGCACATGTTCGTATCGCTTACTTGTGGGTTATTAGAAAGTGAAGATATTTTAATATGGAATTGTGAGAGCTTAGGAAGTGATTAGATTTAATTATTGGGTCAAACTTTTAAAATTGGGCTTAAATTTGAACTTAAAAAGAAGTTCAAACTCTTATTTTAATTGAGCATTTTTATTCAAGTTTTTATTAATATTTTTTAGATTAGGCCTATTGGACTTATTAAGTTTTTTAAAGATTAGTCAAATTAATTTGTTATTCAAAACTTGAGATAAATAACATTAATAATTGTTATTATCACATGTTAGATTATATATAGAGAAGTTGTAAATACAAATGAGTTATCGTATTAACATAAATCCTTTAAATAAGAAGTATTAATTTTTATTTCTTCATTATAATGTTACATTACACTATTTGTTTTTTAAATAATGATTTTTTACTTATTAAAAAAATATTCATTTTGACTTTTTGGGCTCAGGTTGGGGTTAAAAAAAACCTGAATCTAACCCGTTTTACAAATAAGACTTTTTCCTATTCAGATTTTATTTTTTAAGTAGACTCATTGGATTGAACTAATTTTTTAAGGTATGATCAAGTTTAGTACAGAGACTACTTGTGGTAATAATTTTAAATGTATGGAATCAGAAGAGACACCTTTTAATAAGTCTCGGATGGTTTTGAAAATAAAATAAACGGGAAACTAATATGATAATTCAATAATAAATTAGGGAGCAAAATAATTTTTTTTATTTGGTTTTTTCAAATTAGATGAAGATCAAACCCAAAGACTTATGATATAACCCCAAATCCTTCTTTTCTGCTTATTGTTAACGGTTCAATCATACAGGCCAAGATGGTTCTTAAACAAAATGACAGGATGAACCAAACATGCAGAGAAGAAAGTTTAAATTAAAATATAAAATTTTAAATATCTTTAATTAATCATATTATTAATATAAATTTTTTGTTACTAGCTTATATTGTTAATAAAAGATAAAATATTATTTTGATTTCTGACTTATTATTAAATTATTATTTTAATTCTTTATTTATTAAAAATAACACTTTTATCCCTCCACATGAATTAGTATAGCTTAGTTTGCAAAACTGCGTATTATAATAATATCAAAAGTCGGGGCTCAAATATAATAATTTTTAATTTGTAAAAATTTATTTTAAGAAATAAATGATAATTTAGTAATAAATTAAAAATAAAAATAATATTTTTTCTCCTTGATAAATTGATTAACTTTTATCTTTGAAACTATTTTAGTTATATATTAATTTACCCATATAAAACCTGCACAAGGCATGCATGTACTGTACACGCGCGCGTTCACATCGCTTACCTGTCGGCGATTAGAAAGTGAAGCAGTTATACTTGAGAAATGGTCGAAATGGTCGAAGTTGAAGCTGGCCTTCATTTTGAGGCCAGAACGAACATTGAATGTCTAAAGTTGATCATTAATGGGGTGGAAAATGGGCCACACAGAAAATGGACCATTAACACGTTGACGCATTTGAAGAGGTCTTCCAAAACCTTTGATCAAATCCGTTTTGCATGTTTTGATGGCTTGAGGAACTACTTGCACAACTAGCAGCCTCGTGTTCACGTGGAGGATTTTTACACCTTTTTCTTCATGGTTTAATGTTAATTCCAATTTTTATTAATAACAATCTTTTTATGAAATAAATTATATGCTTTAGCAATATCTAACTTAAGGGTGCACTATCCTTTGATGTTAGTTTTTGCAATTTAAATCATTTTATATTTTGGTGAGAATATAAAGTGGATCATGGTAGATCGCTAGATAAAAATTTAATAATCTAAATTTATATTAAATTAATATAACCATTTATAGTTATATTTTTTATTTATAAATCTAAACCATTAAATTTTAAACTCTAAACCTTATATTCCCATCAGAACACAAAAAGATTTAGATTATTTATATATATATATATATATATATATATATATATATTAAGATTATCTGAATACTATATCAGGTAAAATTAAAGAGAGACAAGTATAGAAGAGTAGGATCCAAATCGAGGATTCTCTTGCTGTCTCTCTTGAACTTGGTCTAATAAAGTACTTAAAAGATCCAAATCTAGGGACCATATTTCATGAAACTCATGGAGGTCCCTGATAAGAGCACTGGGCTTCTTTCTTGCTTCAGATGTCCCTTAATTGAATAGAAAATATCGGAATCCCATAAGAAAGGCTCTTGACCGGAAGAGCAACCACATTTGGTCCTCCATTAATTGACAGAAAAAGCAATGAAGACATGCAGAGCTCCTTCTCCAATCTTGAAGTTGCAGGAATCAGAATTTCAACTGCGAGCTGCAATGCTCCAGAGTGCAGGAGAAAGGCAAAATGGGGCGACCCAGTCCACCAAAATTCTATCCATTTCATCTTAAGGGTCCATACTCCGTACTAATACTCCCATCAATTGCTGCTCTTGATAATTGCTGACTCCTTCGAATAAGATTTTGGGGCTTGAGATTCTGATGCAGATTATCTGTGACAATTATGGAAGACCCTTGGCAAGTTTATAGGAGCTCATTTATTTCATGCTGGGGTTGTGGCACTGAGCTATGCCCTTGCAGAGTTATAGGACGGGGAGACTCTGTGCCTGTCTTTGATTTGGAAGCGGATTATAGGAAAGAGAAAGATAAGAGATGATGACTCAGCAAAATAAAAAAGAATAAAAAGACCACAAAATTGACATACATTTGATGCAAGGAAACCAGCGTAATTAAGCTAAATTAAGGGGGAAAATATAATTAAAAAAAAAAACTTGAGGAAGGAAAGGCTATTTTGGCCAATAAGCAAACAAAAATATAATACAAATGCTGAATCAAATTTTACCATTATCCATCCATCTATCTATCTATCTAATTTCTAGGTAAGTGTGGGGAAAGGTAACAAGCAAGTGAATCGCTGTTACAACAAATGATCACTAGAATCCTCTGATATGAGATAAAGTAACTGAACATCATAATTAACAACCCATAACGTATAGACACGATCAAATTTTGAAAATGTCATTGTTAAACAGCATTCACTTTGAATAAAAACGTACAGAGTACAGACTTTGATAAAAACGAATAAGAAAGTTATAGTGTGATGATCTATTTTCACAATATAAAATTAGTTACAAGGCATACAACCTACTATAAAGAACCACCAACAATATATGCTGACTAAAAAGCCAAAGATAATGTATCCTTTATTTTCCTGATGATCGTGGAGGAATATAATCCATAACTGAAACATAGGCAATGTCTACTGAAGAGCGTTGGACACGGAATATATGAAGTCCAAGAAGCCCGTTCCCTTTAAAAGACCCTTACCAGTTAATAGCTCAAAATCCAACAACAAAAGGAAACCAATAACCGCAGCCTTCCCATTTATTATTTCATTCTTTCCAGTGAAACCAAAACCCTCTAGGTCCTCATCAACCACCATTTTAACCTGAGCAAATCATAGAATTAAGTCAATAGATGAGTATAATTGCAATATTCTTGTTCTCTAAGAATCCAAAATTAATCATCATTATAAAGGTGAAGGTAATGTGGTTACCTCATCAACGTTGACATCAGTTGCAGTCACTCCAGGTTGAGCCTTCCCACTAAAGACTATCTCAGTAGAAGCATCAGATTTTACAGCTCCTCTCATGCTGATATAAATGTTATCTTCATCAGTTTTTGCAGGATATACAAAAAGTGTCCGCAAAGGAGGGGTGAGAACTCTTAATACAGGATTTTTTGGATACCACGCCTTGATGGCTCCAGTCCGTAAATCAAATGTACTATCAGTTGTTGGGCAAACTATACAACCATCCTATGTAAAGACAGGACCAGAAAAGGTCATTTCATTTTCAATGAAGCTAAAATAACACAGGTTTACCAGAAAAGGTCTTAATGGAATATACTGCATTAAATATTGATATCCAGAGGTTTTGTTTGTTTAAGAGTATAATTCAAATCACAGTTTTCAAGGTTTTCAATGTTTAAAGATGGTTTAAGATCTTGATCTTAATGAGTCATCTTTCATACACAAGAAAGGTGAGGCATCGATATCAAATATTTTCGAATGATTAACCATTTGGGGAATCACCATGAATCATGCTTCCATCATCCTATGTCGTGCATGTGACTACCTTTTCATAGGAAAGATTATTTGCTTTTTTGCTTTATTTCCCTTGAGCCAATCTATGCTAACTTACTTTGGAAAAGAAGTTTTACTGACTTTGCAAACCCCTGACCTTAAGAAATGAGAACAGTTGAAAAGCTGAGCGGTCCTTAAGATTCACGAAAGAAGTGGAACTACAGAAGCAGGAAAGCCAAACTAGCAAGCAAAAATGACAGGATCTTAAATTTGAAGTGAAATGGCTAGAAATGCATTCAATTCTCTCGAACATCTATATTTTTGTCATAAAGTCAACCTCCATTGAACATTGAAGTAAGAAGATTAAAGCAACCACAATGCTGAAACTCATTATATTCTCATATTTTGTTATGTGAGCTATAAATGGAAAATCTACTCTATAGGAGATATCATGAGAAGCACTATGTGAGCATAAAATTATTCTTGGGAGTTTGGCTAAGTTCCTGGAGAAAAAATTAGTGTGAACAGTTTTGCAGGTTCTTGATAAGAAAAACCTAGTGGTAAGAGTTCTGTTAGGGTCTTGGTATGGAAACTGGGTGGTTTGAGTTTTGCTAAATTCTTGGAAGAGAAACCTAGCGAGAGTTTTGCTGGTTCTTGGTGAAGAAAAACTCAACAATAAAGTTTGTAAAAGCTAACTTACACTTTATGAGCTGGTTTTGTAAACGCTGGTCTACCTCCCCATTGAATTGTGATTGCAAATTCTATAAAAAGTTCTCTCGTTGTGTATTGAGAAGAGTACAAGGATGTGATATTTGGATCTGAACCTCTTTATTTCTTAATATATAAAAACTCAATGATTAGGTATTTTAGGTCTCATGGGTTGAGTCTGTAAAGGCTCCTCTGCTCCTGGTTGTGTTGTAATTACCAATTCTGTATAAAACTCTTTTGTTGTGTACTTGAGAAGATGTAGGATCCAATATTTGGATCCTAAAATCTTTATTTCTTGGTGAAGAAAAATTCAATGGTTAGGTTTGCAGAAGATATTTTAGGCTTTAATATGATGTGTTTGTAAAGGCTGGTCTGGCTTGCTTGTGCTTATTTCTTTTCCTATTTAGTTTAGGAGAGGATGTAGGATCTGACATATCTAAATCTCTATACATCTTGGTGTCATTATCTTTTATCTGTAAAGTCTTTATTTCCCAGCAATGCAGTCCTTTAATTTGGTTGATCATTTATGCAAACTTCTCGTTCCAAAAATCCTATTTTTATCAAAGTCTTTTTGTTCCAATAAGCAAACAGACTCTTTAGTTTTGAATAGGTTCTAAAACGTATTTTATTCAAAGGCATTATGCTTTAAGTGACAAAGCACATGGTGTGTTTTGAAACATGCTTTTTATATGTGCAAATCTGTTTCAAGAGAACTTATCTTTTGACACAAGTAATTACCGATGTCAAACAAGCAAGCAGAAGCCAAGTTACAAAGTGTTTTGAAACTTGTGTTTTCTTCATAAGCCTTCAGCTTTACTTAAGGAAGCATGTTCTTAATTTCTATTTGCTCTTTCGAACTTCTAAATTGGTAAAAATTCAAAAAGGTTTTTTCACTCAATTCAACCTCCCCATCTTGGGTGCTAAATATTGTATTAACAATCAGTATAAGAGCTTTTGGTCTCTTTCTGAATGATTAGAGTATCTTACTTTGAAAAAAAAAAAAACAGCTTATCGAATAGAAACTATAAATTTAGTTCATAATAAATGTTATATATCAGGTAGTCAAACCAAAACTAAGAAATAAGCACATTTTCAACTCCCCCAACAAATTTAGCTAATAAACAATGTATATTTCATGTCATAATAATAGAACCAGATATGTTCTAGAGGATCATGTGAGTTTTTTAGCAGGGGGAAGAGAGTAGTGAGATCAGATAGGTGTCTAAAGGGTTGGAGAAGGGTGGGAAAGTTGTAACTAACTAGTCACATGGGCTATGAGGTGGAAGAGAGAGAAAGGTAGGCTGCTGGAGGGGTATATTAGAGTGGTATGCAGGGCAGAGGAGGCAAGGAAGTATTGGCATTCGGTTTTGGAGAGGCTCTAGCCTCTTGGGAGCTAGAGGTTATGGCTGAATTGCTTTCATTCAGCCATAACCAATTAGTTTTTCTAATTTCTATGTATTTCTGCTGCTGTATGGTGTTCATTTTACCCTGTTCATCTTGTTTGGGGTGGAATGTTTTCATATAAATAACAAAATACAGTGAGGGTTTCATCAAGAAATTTGACAAAGACTTGTTTACGCAAAAGACAAAGAAGAAATTGGGCCTTCCAATTCCAATGTCATGTTAGGCAAAGTTATTTGAATGGCATATAAATAATTGTAATGATCTGTTAGGAATAACTATGTCAATCTATAAGGCCAATATAACTTAATTTTAACTTAGTTCTACCATTATGATTGGCAAATCCTGTTCGGGCTTTTAATCCCACTCTTGCCATAGAAAACCGAAACTGAAAGTTGCTAAGGCGAAATAAAGAACAATACTTTACCTAAAGCTATCAATATCAGATCAATTAATGATATAAAAACATGTCCAGAAATCATCAAATCAGAACAAAAAATATCATGGAGGAACTAAGCAACACAAGGTTCTCACATTCTCACTTGAAGGACTATCTATAATGCATGCTATATGACAAAAAAACTAGTGAAAGCATTTAACTTTGCAACCCATAGAAATTACTCATTGTAAGCAAGAGGTTTCACTATAAAACACTTCATAAAAGGCCTGTCTACAGGAGCAAAAGAAGGAGAATGCAAAAGCTGAATTGGAAAACCCCTGAGCATTCTTTAACTCCACACTGCAGCCAAACTCCTCAAATATTAAATTATTCTTGGGACTTTGAAGGTATTGACAAATTAATATTCTCATGGAATGGATGTTCCCCCAATCACACAGCAAAAGATTAGAACCTAAAGTCCATATATCTTCAAAAGTCTGGTTAACTGAAGGCCAATTACCACCTGAGCAGAGCACTTCAACCGTTCCACGCTACTCAGTCCAATTGCAAGACACGGATTCTGCCCCACTCTCACCATTACACTAGCTAATTAAGAAGGAGGGGTCTGAGCTGAGCTCTAGACTCCATTGACTAGGACCATGACATCGCTTCCTCCAGGTCCTATGACTAATTTACCATGTATTTGTTCAATTTTCACTGGTCAATTAAAATAACTACTTCATTGACCGAATAGTAATATCAACTTGGTGAACAAAACTTAGGTAACTCATTGCCCGTTAATATTTTGTTTTAACATTTGAGAGGGCAAGGATCAAGAATTTTGGCAAATGAGTAACCCAAGTCTGATAATCGTAGGTTGAATTTTTCCTTAGCTTCTTTTCCTCTCTGATGAATCAGTCGGGCAATACTTGCTATTTCAGATTGCTCAAGCTGGATATTCTTGTTGTCAAAGAATTATACGACGATTTTTATGCACTCTCCCTATTGTTTCAATGAATCTAATCCACACAAATATATTGTATAACTTACCTTATAGTCCCCTAAATGCATCCCGACAAACATGCATACCATAAGAGAATATTTAGTAGTCCAAAAATAAAGTTAGACTTAAATAATTTCTAATGAGAACTACTTATAGTGGCAAGAATTTCCATATTCTAAATAAAACCCACTTTACAGCTAGCGAACTCATTTGATATCCAAACATAACCAGCGTTAACAACACTTTTGAGAACCCTTCAATACTCATACACCATTGATAGCAGATATATTATAGCTGTATCTGAATAGGATTTTGAACTAAAAACAACTAAAAGAATGTACGCAAACCTGGGTAAGCTTGGCATTGAGTAACCCTTCACTATAAGCACCTTCAGCAGGGGACCTGTTCTCAATTGCGAAAACCTGATTCTTATACCAGAGCAACAAAATGGTCTCTCCATCCTGAATAATCACGCGCCGCTCCCCTCTCGGCAGCGCCGCAAGCGGCACCACCGGAATCCAGTTTGCATTCCCGCCGCCCCCTTCGTCTCCGGATGCCGAAGATTCTTCAGCCACTGAAACTTGGGTTGCCTTACATCTGAGCCGCCGGGAAGAGCCGCCGTGAAGGTAATGGCAATTTATCAAAGATTTGAGCGAAGAAAAATGGTTGGATGATGGAATTGAGAGGCAGTGAAGAAGCGATTTTGGAGAAGGAGAGAGTGTAGGAGAGAAATTGAGAGAGTAGATTTTGGAACATGAAAGGGAAAAGGGGGTTGTGGCCATGGAGCCTCTGATTGAAAGAGGAGAAAGGAACGAATGGAGGAGGAAAATGAGAGAGAAAGTGAAGGTTCTGCATGATCACAGTCCACAGGAAGATGATAATGAATGGGCAGGGATGCATGAGCCTCATTCCTAAAAGCCCATCGTTATCATTATCATCGTCTGCATAACTTGCTAATTTTTTAAGTTTAAATTTTGAATTATCATTTTTCAACTTAATTTTAATTTATTTTCTTACTTAAATTTAAATTAAACTAGTGAGAGAAAATTTATTTATTTTATTATATGTCAATATATTTTAAATTAACAGTATTTATAGTAAAACTTAAATTTAATAATATATTGTGATATAAAAAAAAATATAATAAATTATTAAATGACTATTTTAATGTGATATTATAAGAGAAAAGTAACGATTCACTTAAAAGATATCATCACAAATCATTCAACTATTTATATTATTTTTTTATTTTAATTTTAAATTATGTCAAATTATATTTATAATCACTTATTAGAAAATTCAAGAGATAATTAATTAACTAATTCATTATTTTTCTTGTTAGCTTTAAAAAATATCTAAACTTAAAAGAATTTTTGATTTAAGAGGTAATTAATTAATTTATTAATTTTCTTGTTCAATTAAAAAAATTCTCATAAGTTGAAAAAAATTTTATTTAAGAAATGATTAATTAATATATTAATTAAATAATCAATTATTTTTCTCGTTGATTATAAAAAAATTTACATACTTCAAAAAATTTTTGATACATATATAAAAAAATAAAAAGTCATAACACAAGAAGTTAAGATTTTGTTCAATAGAGTCTTTTCATAAGTCAAGGAGCTTCTATGTGTAAAAGGAGTATGCTTTATTTATATATAATAGAAGTATTGACATTTAAAAATATATGTCATTCTTGGTGCATTCACAATTTTGAATGCACCGATACTTATGATGTAGTAGAATAAAATTTTTTTAGATGTTGATATGTAAATTTGTTAATTACTACATGTATATAAATTTTTGAATTTATATGTTAATTTATATAATTTTGTTATTTTAAATATTAACCCAAAAAATCATAATTTTAAAATTATATAACTATATTATAAGTTATTGTATTAGTGTGTTTAAAATTATGAATCCATTAAAAATTTTATTTTTAAATTTATTGAAGGACTAAAAGCTATAACATAATAGTAATTGATGGATTAAATTAAAAATAAAAAATTAGTGAGAAGTCAAATTAAAAATTAAATAATAAATTTAAAAACAAAATAATGATTTACTCATGACTAAATGTACCAGTGCTTCTTCTTTTTTTAACTAAATTACACTGAAATTTTATTTCAAAAATATCATGTATATATATATAACAATAATTCCTCATAAAATTTATTTTTTGTTTATAAATGTAAAGTTTTGCAAAATATATATTTTAAAAAAGTTTTATTTAACTATATTTACTATTATATTATGAGCAAAAATAACAATCTCATGCAAGAGCATTACTTATATATTAAAACATGAGGTGCATAAAATTTTATTTTATTGATCAAAAAATCATTAACAAGGAAATTTTGCGATGTATGTTAAATATCAAAGGAGTGAGATGATACTTCGAAACGAGAAGAATTACATATAAATTTAAAAAAATTTAAGGAAAATTGCTCTAAATTTACTCTTTTTTTACAAGTTTTTTGGTTTATTTTCTGAGTAGATTGCCCTAATCTTTTTCAAATTTTAGTTAAATTATTACAATATATTGTCTAACATCATTTAATTCTATGGCATCCGATATATATTACAAAAATCTCTCATTCAATTTACTTTTTTGTTAATAAATCTTTTTTGTCCAACATGATACTATAATTGTATTTTTCACATGACAGTGTAACAATTAAGTAATTTTATTTTCACAGTGAATATATGTTGTTAATTTTAAAATTAAGATGATGAGCTCAAGAAGACAATAATTATATTTAACTGGCTAAAAATATGACAATAGTTATATTTCAAAAAGGTATCAAGTTATTTGGAAATATTAAATTATAAAAATGTATTAAAATTAATATTATCATTTCCAAAAATGATTTTGTCCAAATAATAAAATATCTTTTCTATATTTAACAAGATTATCAATATTTTTATAAAAACCAAATTTTATTTAAAATCAAAGCCTAAGGGCATAAATTTTCAATAATCAATCGTTGGTGTGTGACCAATCAACTTATAGTTGTCTATTGTCTATTATCTATTTCATGCTGTATTACACATTTTCTCTAACTGCTTAGTGCTTAGTCCACAGTTACACAAGGGAGAGTGAAGAAGCTATAACTTTAAAATTATTATGCTTTAACTGTAATGTATAATTATTAATAATTAATTAAATATTAATTTATTTAATTTTTAATAACTCTTGAAAAATTAATTTAATTTTTGTGTGATTAATGCATATAATTGGATAAAAATAAATGAATATTGTTTACTATTTTTTTAACTAGGTCAAAACATGCTAAATTTTCAAAATGGGCTAGGATGAATTTTGGGCTAAAGTAAGTGTATTGGGCTTAAATGGGTCAGGCTAAGCTTAATCAAGACTAGTCCGATTCCGATTACCAAGAAACTGAAGTGGGCCGAACTAAAGCTGCTTTAGTGGGCTGAACCCAAACACTTAGAATTTCAAGAGAATTTATGGTGGAGACAAATGCATTATAGGGGTTGCTCTGTAATCCAATTTGGATTAGTTGCTAATTTATTAACAACACAATTTTTTTTTTTAATGTGGATCCAGAAGAGAAGTAACCACTGCCTTTTTGGGGATCAAAGACTGTAATATAACTGTTTCATTAAAATGGATAGACATATAACAAAATTGGCTAATTTTTTTAAAGACCTATTCAACATATGAGTAAATAAACTAGCTAAATATTGATTAAAAAAAAAAAAGATAACCAATATTATTCATCCTATATCTTGTTCTATTATTTTTTTGTAAAAAAAATTTTAATGCATTTCATATTGCAATAAGTCTGTCTCTGACAGCTTGGGATTTTCTCCTGTTAACAAATCCGGATCACCAGCTGTACAGCAGATCTGTTGTACAACTGGTATAGGCACAATTTTTTTTTTAATTTTTGGTTGTTAAATTTTTTTTTTCTGTGACCCATTGTTGTACAGCAGATCTGCTATATAACGGTGAATCCGCGTTCTCTACCTACATGCAATAATATCTTTTTTTTTTTTGGTATAGCCCCAACTGTACTACCGCTATTTCATTGGTCTTGTTTTCACATATTTAATTCACCAAAAATATCGTTTCCTAAAGCTGATATTTTATTTTATAATTATCGAAATAATTTTGTGAAATTTATTAATAATTGGTGATTCAAGCTATTTTTTTAAATTGAATTTTTTTAATGAAGCATATATACTTCTTTTATTTTTGTACACAATTATAAAAATTTATTCAAATAAATATTTAATGTGTTGTCATTTTAATCATTTTTAACTATATATATAACGTTTTATTTCATTATTCTGATTGTGCAAAAGAAAGTATGCAAACTTCTTGTTTCTGAAAGAATTCCACAAGATCTTTGTTCTTTTCTAGAAAGAAAATTTTAATATTATTATGAGCAAGATTTTACTTTTATTATTTGTTCAAAGTAAATTTTTGTCTAAACTTAAACATTTTAAATTACATAGTAAGTTTTTTCCCTGACATATATAGTTTCTTCCTTTTAAGTTGTATGACCAAACATCTCAAATTTAATTTAGAGTTAATTATGGATAAATACATAAAAGATTCCCAATTCTGAAATTATAGGATATGACATTATACCTGGGTTTTTTTTTCTTGCACAATATTATTTTATTATTTTATTTTAAATAAAAATTTCAATTATAATTGTTGAGAGTGGAAAATATTTTTATTAAGTAAAAATTAATTATTTGGTCCTTATAGCTTAAATTAATTTTTAAAATATTCTTTATAGTTTAATTTTTTAAAATAAAAAATACTTTTTTAGTTTTCCACTTATCACAAAATTATTATTTTAGTATTTTACTTAATTATAATATTTAAAATGATATCTTATTTATTAAAAAATATTATACTTAGTCTTTTATTTTTTTTAAAAATGCTAAATTTAATTTTCCAACCAAATTCTAAACCTTAAATCCAATAAACTAAATTTGGAACATGAACATTTTCATTGTACCAGATTGATTCAGGTTTCTTCCCAAAGGATGGCAGAGGCAAAACCGGAAGACATTAGTGGATGCTATCTGAAAATAAAGATCTTTGTAGTGAAAATGGATGGGCTTTAGGAGCTTGGGATAATCTTTAAGAGAACTCCACCTCAGGGCCACTTTAGTAGAATATTTGCTACGTATGATGAAAAAAAACAGTGTTATGATGAAAACAAATTGTATGGACTAAATTTTAAAGTTTGAAAAGTATAAAGGTTGATTTAAAAAATATTAAATTATAAGGACCAAATTAAAAAATGATGTAAACTATAAAGATCAAATGATGAATTTTCTATTTTATTAAATACAAACCTGTTTATTTCAAGGAAAAAAACTTAGCTAAATGATCCGTTTTAACTTTTACACTTAATTAACCAAAAAAAAAAGAAAACAAGAATTGTCCTTGACACACGTGCTCTTGCATATATATATATATATATATATATATTTACTTTGGCACAGTTGGAATAATGAAATAAAAACATTATATATACTTAAAAAATATTAAAATGAGAACACATTAAATACTTATTTGAATATTTTCAAATTTAATTCAAAAAAGGAAGTATATATACTTAAATTGTATGTATTATATGAGGTGCTTAGTTTTTCTTTTCTGCTATAGGATGATGTTTAGTATAGGAATGAATCTATGAGGTTATGATTGTTTTTATGTATTACGATGATTTTTGTTCAAAATAAATATTTAATATTTAGTAAATTTTAAAATAAAGAAAGACGGACAAAATGGTTGTTTTGAATCTCAGGACATCCTTTATGTTATTCGAACTCAAGCCAAACATGATTTACAATGCTTACTTTGCATTAGAAACAAAATCTCCTCTCCCCTTTTCGCTAGGTACCCAAACTCGAAATCTGAAATTAAATATTTTATATGACAATTAATAACTTAAACCCAATATTTTTTTTTAATAGGCTACCTCCTTTAAATTTTATTCATATGAAATTCATCCTATATCTTTTAATTTATTGAATAATATAATAGCATTATATGGTGTAAAGCACATTCAATTGACTGTGGAACTTAAATTTCTTCCATAGGCTACCTCCTTTATATTTTATAGACATGTCCAAAATATCCCAACCTTGACAATTAATAGAAGGTAAAAAACTATACTTAAATTTTCACTTAGATATTCATTATTAAATATTTTAATAACAATGTCATAAGTGAAATTTTTTTTTAATGATAACATCATAAGTGAAATATTTTTTATAATTTAGCATTACATGTTTCCTTTCAAGCAGCTTCCTTTCCCTTCGGTGAACTTCTCTCTTTGGTTGCTCTTCAGTCTCTTCTTGCATGTTCAAGTTATTTACAGATTCTTGCTGCTCTTCTCTTGCTCTTTCTATTGATATCATTGCATGTGGGAATTGTAGCTTAAGTGTTCTAAATTGCTTTTCCCCTTTCTTGTTCGAGAATATGTTCCCCATTTAGTGCCTTGGTTGTGTGGTTCAATTTTTAGTTTCATTTGTTGAATCTGTGCTTCCTTGCTATTGGGTGTTCCTTACTCTACTGAATTTTGCTTTTGTCTTCTCTGTGGAGTAGTGCGAAAGCTCTTTTGGACAAACAAAAGTTTTTTGCTTAGGATATCAATTGGGCGAACAGTAGGTCCAGTGGTTGTGACTATACCTCTTCGTTAGAAGATACTCATCAAGGGAGCTCATATATTCACCTTCCTAGGGATGGACTGCATTTCATGCTGGATCAGAATGTAATTAATTCCTCTGGGAATTTTTGGAAAACTTGCATCATGGGAATAATTATTGATAATGAACATATCCTAGTGCATAGACTTGACCTTGCTCTTCATGGTGCATGGCAACTTCAAGCCAATTCCAAGGTTCATGGTAGAGAACGAAACAATTTTCTGATTCACTTTGAAAACCACTGGGACCAAAAATCTGTCTATGAAAATGGACCTTGGTCGATTCTAAACTCCTTGATGGTAGTAGACAAATGGCAACCTAACCTAGTTCTTAGTGATATGCAAGTTAGACGTACTGCCATTTGGGTGCAATTCTATGGGCTTCCATTGGAGTACATGAATGCTGAGGTAACAGAGGTTCTAGGTAGCATGATTGGAACCACCTCCACAGTCGATGGCATGGCACATCATTCGAAAAAACTGAGATTTCTGAGAGTCACGTTTATTATCTACCCGAGGAAGCCTATTCTTATGTCCCTGCTCATGAAACTTGATAATGGTAATTTCATCTAGATAGACTGGAGTCAGAAAGAATCTTCAGAATTTGCAACCAATGTAGCAGAATTGGACATGTAGCTAAATACTGTGATTCGAACTTGGGTCAGATTATGGCTGCACATAATGCTCTGAAAGACAGACTTCATAGAAAATATAATCTCAACTTTGTCTAAGACTTAAAATTCCCATTGGTCCCTAAGTGCTGCATCCCTTAGGAAAAAGCGCTCTTTCCTCTCCAGTACAACAATTAGATGAATTGACTTCAAGGAAAGTTCCTTTTATTACATACATGACAAGGAGTCTCATTCCCTTGATTTAAGCTTTCCACACCTTCTTGTCCCTTTGAACTACATCAGTGCCGGTGCTGACTCAATATCCTCATGCTCCTCTAACGATCAATCAGAGGAATCTTTTTACTCATTCCTGGCACAAGGGTCTTCAAACCAGTGAATGACATTAATATGGCAGATAATCTATGGAACTATTTTGAATTGGGTCAAAATACAGATGACCTACCAGAGTACAGTCAGCAGCACATGCATTGTCAGATGAGAATATTGATTTTGATATGGACATTGACTCAGTCGATAACAGCTAGGAGACTCCCTAAATATTATATGCAATGAACTAGACATCCAAATGACTGCCTTTAATTCATCTAATCCAGGGCAACAGATCTCATCACATGTGGGGACATCAGAACTAGTTACGACTTATGTTTTTAATGTTCCTACTGAGTGCAATAGCATTAATGAATTTACCAGCAACTCCTCCTAAAGACTTTAATACAAATTTGAAGGAATCAACCAATCAAGGGGGCCCCACTGAGCCTTTACCTAATTGGACGTGTATAAAGGACAAGTCCAACTTTGACTAATGTTCAAAAGCTACTATTCCCTCACATGCTTCTGATTCCTAAGTGGCCCAACCTTTAGACTTCATTCCTTTTCCTGAGAGCTCCTGTTCGGACTCCAATGATGACTCTGGAAACTCTATTCATGAATGTCCTTATTTACTCATCGTCAACCTATTCTAAATACTCAGAACATACAGAAATTCTTGAATGCTAGTAATTTACAAGATATTTATTAGACCAAACCAACATTAATCTGGAATCTCTATGCATGTATACCTTAAGCTGGAATCATGTCTCTGACTTGTGTCTCATCACGTCTATGTTGCATCACTGGTGGAACTCGATTGGAGAGCCATAAGAAACATTGGTGACGAATGTGACTATGAATGTCAACATCAGGCAAAATGAGCTCATTTCTTGGCAGATATGGCCATGTTATGCTCCAAATGTTTGTAGAATGGTCTATACCTCATCTGTATTCTTTTATGTTCCACAATCACAAGAGGATATTGTTTGGGCCCCAATTAATAGGTTGTTCTCCTTCATGCAATATAAGAGTCTTATTGGGAAAATCTCTCTTTTTTAGTCAAAGAATGACTTAGTCATTAAGAAGAGTTTTATACTTGAAACACGAACTGTCTGCTATTCTAAAAGCCACAAATTGATAATTTCTCTGAAGATAAACTGGATCTTCATTACTCTTCTTTGCAAGACTCTCTTAGAAAAAGAAAGCGCTGATATCCAGTCAAGTTCTATGCCAGGAAAAAAAACGCAAATATAGGAATTTCTTTATTGTAAATTTAGAATTAATTCCTGAGGACTCTGAGGATCAACTTCTTGCTACAAATCAAGATGGATGGGTCTGAAAAGCAACCCAGGAAGTGCTTCCCATGCAGCCATGAATGCTTTAAGCTGTAACTTTCGTGGTTTCTCCAAACCTACAGTAGTTTAACGTTTTAGGTATCTTTTGTGTAAATACTGCCTACAGTTTATTTTTTTGTCAGAAACTGTGTTGTCTTTCTGTAATGTAGCTAGGAAAATGTCATGTTTTGGATATCCTAATGTGTATGGTATTGATAGTGTTAGTAAAAGTGGAGGCATTATGCTTGCCTGGAAAGACTTGATGAACTGTTTTGTAGTTGATGCTTCGGCCAACTGGATCCATGTGCTTATGGATTCTGTGCAAGGGCATAAATGATATCTTACTTTTGTTTATGGGCCTTCCAAAATTAGTAACTGACATATCCTGAAAGAATGGATTAGAAGTATTGCAAAATTTATTGATATTTCTTGAGTTCTTATGGGAGATTTTAATCAAGTCCACTTGCATGCTAATGAAATTAGCTCTAATCATGCTTATCCAGGTGCGATAGAGTTTGCTTCCATAATTCAAGACTGCCAATTAATTGACACCACACCTAATGATGAATGGTCTACATGGACTAATAATATGGACAATGATAATAATGTCTGGGCTAGGATTGATAATTGCTTTTGTAACATAGACTGGATGCAATTTTTTTGAAATAGTTGTTTGAATGTTCTTCTGATAGTTGCCTCTGACAATGCTCCCATCCTACTTCAGACTAATCCTATCAAATGCTCTTGAACAAAGCTTATGAGGTTTGAGAATTTCTGGACCTACTTTCCCCAATGCGAATCTATCATAAAAAACTCATGGGATTCTAACCTTAGGGGCTCTCTTCCTATTAATGTTCATTGTAAACTCAAATCTACCATGACTACCCTTAACTATTAGAGCTCTAATTCAGTTGGTAATCTTTCTTATAAAAATAAATTCTTTGAACAGAATCTTTGAGAATTGCAAAGCAACTAATCTTATGGGGATCCATTTTTAAAGAAAGAAAAAGATGTCTAGCTAGAATTTCTATATGATTGCAAAGAAGCATTATGGGCACAAGCTAAACAATCATGGCTAATCTATAGTGATAGGAGCACTAAATATTTTCACTTTGTGGTTGCAAAGCAAAGATCCAGAAACCTTGTTTCAAGATCAGAAGATGATAATGGCTCATGGACTAATGACCCCAAATGCATCCAGCAAATTGCATGGTCTTACTTCAATCATGTTTTATTAACTGATGAAACTGTGGATGAAAATAATGTCTATGATTTTCTCTCATAAATCATCATGCCCACCTTATCCCCTGAACATCTTCAAATCCTTCAAGTCCATTTCACCAGCACTGAAGTTACAAAAGTAGCTTTTGAACTTGTAGATGACGGTGCATTTAGTCCAGAGGTTACAATGCAAGATTTTTTCATAGATACTAGGACATTATGGGAAAGGATGTAATCAAAATGGTTTTAGCCTTCTTGAATTGTAGACATCTCCTTTGAGTCATTAATATAACCTTCATCTGCTTGATTCCTAAGACCAAAAATGTCCAAAATATGTAAGACTTCAGGCTTATCAGTCTATGCAATGTTACCTATAAAATTGCATCAAAAGTCCTCTGTTGTAGAATAAAATCAATCTTAGATCATGACATCTATTCAAATCAAAGCGCTTACATTAAAGGAAGATTAATTACTAATAACATTCTGATGGCTTTTGAGATAATGCAAAACATTGTTCCACAACTAAATGCAAAGCAAGGAAATGTGCACTGAAATTGGACATCTCAAAAGCTTTTGATTATTTGTCATGGAACATCTTGAAGGCTACCTTAAAGAGACTGGGGTTTCCTGGTCATCGGATAAATTTGATAATGGAATGCATCACAACTGTTAGTTACCAAATAAATGTTAATGGCAATCTTACCCCAATTATTTCTCCCTCAAAGAGGCATCTGACAAGGAGATCCTATATCTCCTTATCTGTTCATCATTTGTTTAAATGTCCTTTTGTGTATTATTGTTAATGCAAAGAAAAGGAAGACATGGAAGGGAATCAAGATAGGCAGAAGTAATGAAGCAATCTCACATTTGATGTATGCAAATGATACCATCTTATTTTATTTTAAAGTCAATGTTGATGCGTCCAACATTGTTAGAGATGTATTGAATCATTTCAACAATATTTCAGGTTTAAACATAAACAAAAGTAAATCCTTGCTTGTTTTTAGCCCGAAAACACCCCATTTATTCAAAAAGATTGTCCAACATCCTGGACATTACATACTCAAGCAAACTTAGGAAAATATGGGCACTTTGGTTGATCCAGGCAAGTTTAAAATCAGGGTCTTCTCAGAGCATGGTGGATAAAATTGATAAAGCCTTAGCATCTTAGAAATCCAAACTCTTGTCACAAGATGGGCGGCTAACTTTAGTCAAATATGGTGTTAGTTCAAAGTTGGTTTATGACCTTTCTTGCTATGAACTTCCATAGAGATACTGCAAAATCATAGATGCTAAAATAGCTAATTTCTTTTGGGGCTTTAAGGATCAAAGGCCGTGTATACATATGGCTAATTGGAGTAAAATATGTCAACCAAAATGGTCTGGAGGTTTGGGGATTAGGCAAACTCATGATTTTAATAAAGCCTTGCTTGCTAAACAAATTTGGCGTATCCTTCTTCCTGGCAATAATCCCTTACTTGCCAAGCACTTTCATTTCAAACATTGCAACATTAATGTCCAGATTTGATCCTCAAATGTCCTCTCCTCTTGGATGCGGAAGAGCATTATTAAGCAGAAAAGTATTATTACATCCAAATTAAAATGTAAGATTGGCTCTGGAGATGTCATTCCTCTCAATCACCACTTATGGTGGCAGATGCAACCAGGCATATACTCTGACATTGGTAAAGTATCTAACCTTATATTGCATAGCCAGCAGAAATGGAATTGGCAAAAGCTATATTATCTATACCCTCCTAGTGTTGCCCTCCAAATAGCTTTAGAGCCTTTCTCAGTGTTAAGAATCCCTGATAACCTTTTTGGGTTAGGTAGTTCCTCTGGATGCCATGCTGTTAAGGAAGGATTTATGTTGCTAATTGAAGCAGATAATAGATTGCAGGAAGGCTTTACATTTTCCAAATGGGAAAAATTGTGAAAAATTTGGCTACCTCACAAACTCCTTTTCATTCAGAAACTTATCACAAAAACTCTGCATATTGGTGAGCTGCTTTTTAAACATTATATTCCTGTGAATTCAGTGTGCTATTTGTGTGGTGCCCCAAACAAAACAATCAAGCATTTATTCTTTCTCTACCCATTTGCTAAACCTCTTCGATGGGGTCAAGGTTTTACCAGTTTGAGAGACATGACATTACAAAATGGCTTCAAGCATGGCTCTCCATAAGGGATGAATATCTTAACAAGGTTGAAGACATTACCATAGAAATCCTAATAATTCCTTATATAATTTGGAGTGTTAGGAATCTGGTGGTCCATGAAGATAAAATTCCAAATGCTGCTGATGTTGTGGCTTATAGCAGAGTGGTAGGGGTGTTTCATAGTTGCATACAATAGGTCTAAAGCAAGGAAAGATGATTGTAAGATTTATGCAGTTATCTTCAGTGATGGAGTCATGATAAGGAAATGGTTTAGGCCCTTAGGAACTTATAGCATAGTGGTAGGGGTGTTTCATAGTTGCATACAATAGGTCTAAAGCAAGGAAAGATGATTGTAAGATTTATGCAGTTATCTTCTGTGATGGAATCATGATAAGGAAATGGTTTAGGCCCTTAGGAACTTATAAAATAGTGGTAGGGGTGCTTCTAGCAATTAGAAGTATTCTCTTGTGGATTCTAAATGAAGGTATTGAACAATAGCTAAATCAGATGAAATTCAAATTCTCTTCTTAAATCATCCAGCTCTTCTTAGTATCTCCCAGGATCACAAGAAAAACTCCAATTTCAACATTATAGGCGAAGATATTCATTTGTTGTTTTGCATGTTTGCAAAGGCTAAGGTTGGTGTAGTGGATGAGGTTGCCAAGAGATGCTGGAGTATTGTTTTTTCGGATACTACTTTTCCTTAATTTCCAGTGTTTTATCATTTTCTCTCAAATGAAAAAAAAAAAAAAAGAGTGCGCTTTACAACTAATCATATAATGCTATTACATTATTTAATAAATTAAAAAAATATAGAATCAATTTCATATGAATATTGATTTTATATTATATTTATTGTTGTGAAAAATATATTATTTGTTGTAATTTCATATGAATAAGATATAGGATAATTATATAAATAATCAAAATACTTAATTTTTAATTTAAAATAAAGTTATCTGTAAAATTATCAGTTTTTAAATTAAAATAAATTTTAAACCCTCATATATTATTTTTATTTTCTCTTTTACAATTCTCAATTCAAGATAGTTTAAACATGTTTATATGTTTTAATTTAATAATACTTAATTTACTATATATTTTATTAATTTTACTTAATTTTTTATAATTAAAATGATGTGATGGTACGTGGGGTTGGGGGAGGGTCCTCCTCATAATGAATTATTATAGGGTTGTCGGTATGTCAAATATGGCAGCCCTAACAGTAACAATTACATAAAAGATTAGAAGAAAAATAGAAATAGGATATGGGTATAATATTTTTGGCGACTTAAGATCTGAGTTATTTATTATTTTAATGATAGTGTGTTAGTTAAAAAGTCGTTCGGTTTGTATCATAAGTATAATTAATTAGATGGAAATCTTCTCTGGAAAAGAGAATCTATTCAAAAAAGTAAAATGATTAAATCACAGTTATATCGCTTAAAGTTCTCTAGAATGGTATTCCACTCCAGTTTTGCCAAAGTATACTCTATCAGCCAATTTGACTAACCTCTAGCTATTAAAGTTAAAAGCTTAATCAAAACATTTAGCCATTTTAGTTTGATTTTTTTATTTGGATTATTAAATTTTTATTTTCTCTTAGGCACAAATCTAAAAAATAAAATTAAGGAATTAAAAGTACCAAACCACCCTATGAAACACCAAAAGTAATCTACCCATTATTGTTAAGTCAAAATGGTAGCCACGAAAAAGTGACAATGGCTCAATTTCTTGGGGTACCAACTTAGAACGGCTTTACCCATTTCACTCAATCAACTTGAAAGGATTAATCTTTCATTTAAAATAAGTCAAGTAATACCCTCAGAAAATTACAGAAAAAAGAATCTTTTTTATGTGTTGAAAAACAAAACAATTTAAACATAAAATGTAATTTGGATGAATCTAGACCTTATATATAATACTAGTGAATATTTAATTAAGTGGCTCAATTAATCTAATCTGGTTTGATCATATTAAGTTAAATCAAAATAAAAAATTATAAATTTTATCATACTAGGACGGGTGTTGAGTTCATATAAAATCTAGTTTGATTCTGTACGAATATTATTTTTTTTTCAATTTTTTTAATTTTTTATTATAACTTTTATTTATAAAAAAATATTTATAATATTAATTATTTTCAGATTTCAATTATTTTTTATTTTAAATCTTATTTTTAAATTTTTTTTAAAATTTAATTAAAAAATAAAAAATAAAAATTAATTGATCTAACCCAAACACAATATAACCTGACATGACCCATGCCTTACCCAACCAGAATCCAGTGTGTCTGTGCATCTCTATTACATAGTTTCTAACATTAAACAAATGAAATCATAAAAGCAAAATAAGTCAAAATGACAAACCATGCCTCTTATAAAAGGAAAACTAAAATAAAAAAAAAAAAAACGAAAAAAAGTATTGCCATCTTCAGCTAAATAATTAACTATGCCGAAATTTTTATGGACGAAATTTGAAATTTTAGATTGCACAGTTTCTAACCGGTGAAATTTGATTTGGCCAAAAAATTTATTTTCTTCAATTTAATAATCCACATGAAATTTCTTTTTAAACTGATTTTAATAAATAAATGTTTTCATTTAACTTGAGATCAATTCAATCAAATAAGAGATTAAAATAATTTATTACATGTTTTAGTTAAGTCAAACCGGTGAAGCAGTAGTTGGCCAAAAAAAAAACTGGTGAAACAGTAGAATTTTCTCCCCAATGAGCAGTGTGCATGTTATTTGAACTAACTTAATGAAGAGTGAATGTAATTTATCCAAATTTATTTTTTTACATTATTAAAAAAACAAGAAATACTAATTACACAATTAAAATACTTGCAAATCTTAAAAGTGTACCAAAAAAAAAAAAAAAATACATTTTTAGTTCTTCACTTATTACAAATTTATTATTTTAATATTAAAATATTTAAAATAATTTCTTATTTATTAAAAAAATTATACTTGGTCCTCTATTTTTAAAAAATTTATTAAATTTAATTATTCTATTAAATTCTAAACTTTAAATTTAAACGATTAAATTTAGTATTTTTTTAAAAGTAAAAAATTAAATATAACATTCTTCAATAAGTAGATAATTATTTTTTATATTTGTATAAGTGAAAAATTAAAATGATGAATTTTTAATAAGTAAAAAATAAAAAAGTATTTTATTTTAAAAAAAAAGTAAAGAGGTAAATTTGAGAGACTATGCAATCACAATTACCCCACGTGACTAATTATTGTCAGAAAACCACCAATAACATTTCTCCATTATTTGATCTTCAAAGCTGACGTGGCAAACCCTCTTTATATATCCCCACATTCCATTCGCATTTTCTTGCAAGAAGAGCAGATTTTCTCTCTCTTCCTTCCACCATTTTTCTCTCACTTTCCTTATTTTTCTTTCCTTTGCCTTCCATTGAGGAATTAATTAAACCTGAAATTTTCTTGAGGAGAGAAGGCCATGGATAGCCTTGAAAAGAAAGTGAGTCTGTTTATGGGGGAAGATCATCATTATTCTGGAAAATCAGAGCTTCTTAATCACTCTCTGGAGGACTACGAATCTGCAGAAAATTGCAGTGATCATAATTTGCAGAATGACCTTTTAGAGAGGACCTTGTATTGGGAATCTCAGGAGGCCCTTCTTCAGGTACTTATTATTAATTTCATTTTTATGATTTATCCCTTTATATGTTCATTAAAATTGCAGAAACTAATTGGATTTCAATTTGAAGCTTTAATTAAAAGAATAAAAATGGCATATATAGAAGCCAATTGGGTTCTGGTAAAATCTTCTCTCCTAATTCAGGGAAAAGTTTTGTCAGCTTTCTGCGAAACTTATCAGATAAAGCAAGCTTTATTTTTGCATAAATCATGTATATATTGATTAATTTTGTTAGTTAAATTTATTTTTTTAATAATTAATGGGAAAATGGGATTCAAAATCTTGGGTAAAAATAGTTTTTCCATTCTTGTATATATTACTGGCAAAAATAGAAATGAGTTTGAAAAACTTAGCAGACGAGTATGTATCCATGTGAAACTTTAATTTTCTTTTTTCTTTTTATGTTTGCTTTAATTTGAATTAATTTATGTCAAATTTCTGAAATATCAAACTGAGAAGAATGGCCTTAAATTGCTGTGTGTCCCATAAACTCAGTTGTAGAATATATATTTTTCCTTCCTTTATTGGTTGCTAAAGACAACTTAATTAACTAGTAATACAGTCCACCACTCATTGCTTGTGTGGTGCTACATAAAATCTACCTTGGAATTTGATATCAGGAAAAAGCCAATATTGTATGACACATAATTTTCAAAAAAAATATTTCCCAACATTTACACTGAAGACCCTATTATTAGGAAAATAAACAGAATAAATGGTATAATTTGGAGACTTAATTATTCTTTTATATTATTCAAATTAATGTGTGTTAAGTAAGAAATAATTAATTATTTGGTATATTTAATTAGTGCTTAGACTTATAAATTAAAGCATATTACCTTTATTTACCACATAACATAGGATTTATGAGAATTAAGTAAGGAACCCAAATCAATATTGAAGTTCAAACAACAAGTTCTTAGACACTTAAATATAGAAGTTTCTTTTGGATATTTTCCTTAAATATCTCAGAATTACTTCACAGTGGAAGTAAAAAAAAGGTCTGACTTTAATGCTTCATGGTTTTTGATTATGATGGCTTTCGAATCAAAGTATGAAGCACATGCCATTTACTAAGGAGTTGTTTATGTTAAAGAAAAAATCTAGAGAGAATATAAAAGGAATATGCCTTCCAGAAAAGACATGGTGATCCTGAATTGATCATATATATATATATATATATATATAAATTTTGGTCTAGATAAAATATTTTTAATTTAATTTTTTATAAAATTGTCTTGTCAATTTAATTACTAACATATGATATTTATCTTTTTAGTCATATGCAAATAAAATTATTATCAATAATATTTTTTATATATTTTAAATTAACATATATTTTTTGAGGTACTATTAATTATAATTTTATTTTGTGAGGGATCAAAATTAAAAAATGTCTATATTTGCAAGACAAAATTGAACAGGTAATTTTTTGAGAGATCTAATTATGAAATATCTTATTAATAAAAGACTAATCTAATAGAAAGATTTTTTTATAAAAATCAAATTAAAAAAAATATCCCGTAAGAGAGAAACTAAAATAAAATTTGTCTCTATATTTGAGTGTGTGAGGGGCCCACAACATTTTGATTCCAAAGAGATTTTTTCTTTATTTGGCTTCACTAAACTTTGTCCTTAACTTTAATATTGTTTGTCTTAATGATCGTGTGGTTCAGGAAACTTTGGAGAGATACAATCTAATAGGTTCGAAAATGAGACAAGAGATAGGAGAAATCATGGAAGGGCTAAAGGCCTCAGATTTTTGTAGATGCAAGCAAAAATCCTCAGGATGTGCCCACTGTTTAAGACAACTTGTGGTTGCAGTGCTCTGTGAAAGAGGATACAGTGCCACTCTTCGCATTTCAAAGTGGGAAAACACAAAGAAATTTCCAGGAGGTGCATTTTAATTTTAACACTATATATTTTAGACCCCATTAATTAATAAACATGATCTTTGCAATTTTATTTCAAGTGAATTTAAATGGTCTTAAATCTCAAAGTTTTTAAATTTATAAAATTGTTTGTGAAATTATATATATCCACACCATTCTCCCAGTCAAGGATTTTTATAAAGTTTATCCATAAATTTTGGTCATGTATGGTATAGGTGTTGGTGTTTTAAATTTAATTTCAAGTAAAAATATCTTTTGAATATAAAGATAAATGAAAAATTTATAATTAAGATGTTATATATGTTTTAAACATTTAATATATAGGATATTGGCCCGGTCATTTTCTATATATAAAAAAAAAATCTGACTTCTAATAAAAAATTTGACACGTTAATTTTCTACCCAGTTTCTATGCTATATAAATATAATTTCTTTTTGCTTATTATAACAAAAAAAAAAAAAAAAAGAGCTGTTCTCTAAGGTCTGTTTTATGTTTTTTCTTTCTCAAAAAAAATAGGGAACAATCTATATATTAATAGCCTATTGTTAAATAAATTTGGAAATTAAGTTAATTAACAATTTATATTATTTATATTTTGCAATAGTCTTATATATTAATTTATATATTTTGATATTCTAAATCATAATTTGAATGGTGACAAATAAAGCTTTGAATATGAAATATTTTCATAAATATTTAGTTTTTTTTAAGAGATTTCTACTTAATTATCAAATGTAAGAGTAAAAACGAATTTCAAATAATCTACTACCCTAATTATTTTTTGAAAATAAAAGAGCCGCTTGGGATATAACATACTTGTATGACATATTCACTGACTGATCTTTAAATATTTATTTTCTATACTTTAGGGAAATTAACAAATGGGCAGATTTTTAAAAAGGGTTTGTGGATGAGAATTGTTAAAAAAATCATAGTGCAATTAGCAACGTACTTATTGCTTGACTCCAATGTTTTGTTATTCCCCTTTTCTTCTATTTCAAGGTTCCCATGAATACATAGAAGTGATGGCAAACACACGCACAAGGAAGAAGCAAGTCCAATTTCTGATTGAACTGGAACTAAGGGACCAGTTTCAGATTGCAAGAGCAGGCGAAGAATACAAGAGACTGGTTTCACTGTTGCCGGAATTCTACGTGGGAAAGCCGGAGTACTTGACGGCCATAATCCGAGTAATGTGCAACGCTGCGAAGAGGTCAATGAAGGAGAAGAAGATCCATATGGGTCCATGGAGGAAGAGCAGCTTCATGGAGATGAAGTGGTCACGTCTTAGCGAGAAATGGACTTTGGATGAAACCGCAACCTCAAGTGCTCGTAGGCAAGCAAGTACTGAAGCTTGCCTTAGGGTTTCTGGTACTCCTGCTGTGGTAGTCACTTAATCAAACATCAACATTTGAATGAGGGAAAATCGTTTTTGGCAATTCCCTCAACATCTTTCATGTCCACGATATAGGTTTTGAAGGCAAATTTTGGATTGGAGGCCTCTTAGATACATGAGGATATATATAGTTTACCCCAATACAGCATAAATATATACATATGTGATATATGATAATTGGTAGTTCTTCATTACTGTTGTTGAGCTCAAGGCCTAAGATGCAATATTGCAACAATGCAATGTACCATGTAATGGCTGAGTTTTACAGGATGACTCAGTTAATATATAGTATATTATATACTTGGTGAGGCTACAATAAATTGTGTAGTTTTGGTCATGTTAATGTTTTAAAACCTAAACAACCGTGGAGCAAGATGAAATGCCAAAACATTACAATCCATTTTGACATCAATTATATCTCTAGAATTTTCATGTATTTAATAGATGGAGAGTTTTGGGAGGAAAGAGGCGAATGAAAGAATAGCATGGAATGGGTAGAATGTAACTTATAAAATGTTAGAATAATTTTATATTATTTTGTGGATTAACATTAACATCATTATTAGTACAATTATCTTATGGTTGCTAACTAAGCAATCAATCTTCATCTAAATCATAAATGAATTGGAGTTATATTAACTGTGGGTAATTAGTGATAAGTTAAATTACACACAAGCTCATTTGGTAGAGACCCCGACCTGCAACTCAAAACTTGTCAATAATTATTATATCACATTACTAACTGATGGTTAAAGGAGAGATTTTAAGCCTTTTAGTAATTATTATTAATTTTGAGGAGTTAAAGGAAATGGGAAGTTATTTTGGAAAACAAATAAAATAAGTTATTTCATATTTTTCATTCGGTACCTGATGAAATATGTAGCTTTCTAATTTTCTCATTCCTGGCACACTCTATGTAAAATTTTTAGGGCTTTTCTTTTATCTCTCTTGTGTGGTTCCCTCCTATGTGGAAAGCTTGTGTATTGTAGGTTGCATACTCTGTTGGTTAATCATAGCTGAATTGGGATCTTCCTTAGATAAGTATTCTCTACTATATCTTCCAATTTTTTTAGCAATTAGTATTGGAGCCGAGGGTTCTATATCTATTTATTTATTTGTGTAAATTCTTGGAATTTTGTAATTCTAATGTGTTTATAATTTATATATGTATATGTGGAAGAAAATTTTAAGGCCATGTTAGACCTTTATATAATATATATATATATATATATATATATAATGTCATATACTTTCAAATTATGATGCATGTGACAAAGTTATAGCTCCAAAATATATCAATATATTACCTATCTGGTAGATTAAATTACTGGATGTCTTTGGTGTACCAGTCATGAACGTGGAAAAACCCATATTCTTTCGAAGAATTTTTTTATGCACAAATGACCAATATGAAAGGGACTATATTGAAATTAACTTAGGGGTTTCATATATTGAGAGATTTTGAACAAATTGATATCTTCAACATGCCTTAAAATCAACGAAATCACTCGGCCACCATTAGAAGGTTTAAACTCGAAAAAACCCTTAAATTTTTAATCTAAAATTGTGAAAGTAAAGGCATTTTAGTTTAAATATCTTACAAAGTTTTATAAATGTTAGATTTTGAGTATAATGGTACCTAAAACATGCCCAAAACATGAAAAAATCACAACCTCCATTTAAGCTCTGACTTATGAATACCCCTCATTTTTTTATTAGTAAATACTTAAAAATGGGTGCGATTTACTTGGAATTACCTTGGACGTTTTGTAGATCTCTAAATTATGAGAAAATTAATAATAAACATGCCCTAAAACATTCAATAAATTGACGAGTCAATATCTGGAGGTCTAACATGGTTGAATGACCTATTCCAAAACCCATCTAAGGGTTGAAGACAATGAACAGTGCTTCCTCTACATGGCCACTTGCGCCTCTGACACGTAGGGGCATGTGGCCCTACTTGTAGGGCCTATTTTGGCCCAAAATTTTTAAATTAATTAATTATTTATTTAATGGTAATTTTTTTTAAACTTTTTGAAATCCAAGAATATGAGTTCTTGAATTTCTATGGTATTCCACACGGGATTTCAGATAAGTACACTCTGAATTTTGGGCTAAAAATTTTTGTGCATACTCTAAGTGCATCCAAGTACCACATATTTTTCACACTCTCATGGAGTACTTTGGTAACAAATAATTTATTCGAGAAATTATGCCTTTATAAATTTAGTATTATACTATATTTGAATTTTGAGCCTATTTTCCGTGTGAATTTCTCCAGTTTGATTTTCGAAATTATGATACTAAATATTTCACATTTTAAATATGCACTCACCCATTATAGGTGAGATGAAACTATTTAGATAGTGTAATAGGGCTAGATTGATAGTTAAAAATACAATTATATGCCTAAACGAGAGGTTTGACTTCAAACAAACGTAACTTCACATAGGAGGAATTTTTGGGCTTATAATACTATTTCAGAAAGCTCATTCAAAGCTTAATGCCTAAGAAAATTGCCAAAGGTGATTTTGTATCTCAGGGTTAAATTTTATAATTTCCATTGACTTTAGAACCTTTGAATTTCAAGAAACTTGGTTTTCAGCTTCATACAAAAAACTTACGAAAATGGTTTGAAGTCCATTTTGGTTTTTGGTATATTTCCAACTATCCAACGCATTTTCTTTTCTTTGAACTTAATTGAGATACACCATTTTGGGACTTTTATGACTTAGACATTTATTTTCTTTCAAGAAATTTAATTAATGGCTTCATATAAAAGCTAAATGAAGGCTGCATGCAGTTAATATTACCTACAAAAATGGTGACTATACAAAGCCTACTTTTGTTTGTCTATATGTTTTTTTATTTAAACACAAGATTAAAAGCATGATATGTTTTATAATCTTGGTAGTCAATCATGTATCTTCTGAAATAACACTATATTTAAAGTGTCAGCTTTTGCTTGCTCTTGGCATGATTAAGTGATTTCACTTGCCGTAAAGATCAAATTAGGGACAACTTGTGATTGTCAGTTTACCTATCGTGGGACTAATTGTATAGGAGTTTATGGTTAATTTAATTGAGTCATTGATTTCAAATTAATATTGTATAGTTATTACTAGTAAATTGCATTAGCAGTGAATACACCTTATCAGTATAGCACAGACAATATAGTATGAAATTATTGAGATGTAATTGAATTAATGTCTTAATATTTCTTATACCCTATCGGTATGGAGGTGTTAAAGAGATTCAACTATGTGGGCCTTTGATATGTAATGAGTTTTCACGGTTTATTCTAATTCAAACCATGTGGCGATATTATGATGTGAACACCTCACCTGTAATTACCAAAAGGTAATTGAGATAAATTTAAAGCTATATTCTATTTCAGTTGACTAGTTTAAGGTAATTGTCCTTATGGACGGGTGTTGTGGTGTGCCTAACATCTTCCCCATACTCAAATAGACTCCCGAACCCATTTTTGATTCCGCAGACTGTTTTGTCTTTTCTTGTTGTTTAGTTTTCCAAAGTTTTCTATTAAAACTTTTGTGGTGACTCCAAATAAATTAATTTTCAATATTCATTTTTAGGAATCAATTTAAACACTTTTTATTCTTTCTTTGCCGAAAGGTTGGTTACGACAGTTTGGCAACTTCGCTGGGAATACTGAGAGTCAAACCTATTTAACTAGTCATATGAAATAATATGGCCTTATGTTATCTTGATTACCATTTTTGTGGTTTGCTTGTTTTAATTGTTTATTTTTCTATGTTTTGTTGGTTGTTTCTTTCATGGGGTTGTATGGCATGACTTATGTCCCTATAAGTTTGTTATTTATTTGTTTTTATCTCTCTTTTATTTATATATCATGTGTATAGTATCTCATATATTATATGTAGTTTGTTTGTGATATATTTAGGATATATAACATATGGAATAAGACCTTAGGTTAGACAACCCCTATCTAAATTGCAAGTTCTTGGCTTATCTAGTAGTTTATCTATTTGACAGATGAGGATTGGGTAAGCTATAGGTTTAGAGGTTTGTATGCTCCCCTTATACACTAAACACATTAACATTGTACCTCATACACCTTTTGGGCTCTATACCAGGTCCTTGCTTGTCTTAGTTTAGTAGAGGTTTATATTGGTTTTCCTATGAAGCTTCTCGCTTATAGAGATTACCGTGAAGACCTCGCTCAAGTTGCACCTCGTTATGTGGATTTGACTGGAGTGAGATTCTGTCCTTTTTTAGTCTAATTCATGTCGCGAGATCCTCACTCATTTGAGTGGAGCTAATCTGGGAACCAGTAATTCTCTAAGATGTTAAACTTACCCTCAGAACTATGCACATTAATAGACCAAACTTAATAAACAACCTTCCTAGGGCTTGCTATCTTTAGGTTACCATTCCCACACTTAGGGTTGATCCGAGTTACCAACGGAGTATATTTCACTCTCATTTTGCATATTGTCACATCATTCATGGCATGATTACATGTTTTTCTTTTTTTAAAAAAACATTTATGTGGTTTTTTTAATGTTTCCATTCGATGCGTTATTAGCAGAGCGAAATGAGCTAAAATTGAAAGCTTCATTCGTGTGGGAAGTTTGGCCTAATGGTGTATCAATGGAGTTGGGAACCTTTGAAAATCAATAACTTTTGAAAAAAATAATATATCAATGGATTATCTAGTTCATTTATTTAAGCCTTGTCCACGTGAGGACCTACTTCTCCTTGGGTTGAAAGTTATATATATTATTCCCAATGAATCAATAAGACTCTTGGTGATTAATAGTGAGTAAAGTGTCAAGTAATCTATAGATTAAAGAAGTTATGTGGTCATTTCATTTATTTCTTACAAATAGACTTGTTACAACATAAATTGTCATTTTAATCGATTGGCATAAAGATCTTATGGAACTGTCGGAAACCACACAAGCTCAACAGGGATAGCCATGACTAGGACAATAGTTAAAGTGAAGGTAAAAGTCGAATCAGTCGAGAGTTTAATTATTATAAGTAGGAAACTCAAAGGGGAACAACTCCTCCATTTTCAAAAGGATTATGGGGACATCTTGGATTTATTATCAGTCCCTATCCAGCTCGATGCACTTGTAACCTTAGCATAACATTGGGATGATTCATTGAGATGCTTCATGTTTCTAACCTTCCAGCTTGCGCCCACGTTAGAAGAATACGAGGGATTGATGAAAATGCTTGTTACCAAAGACACCCCTATCTACTTATACCCTGGACATCTCCCTTCCAAGCGTGTGGTAGCCCAAATTCTGAGGGAGGAACCTACACAAGTACAGTTATGCCACTCTGGGGCAACAGAAGGTTTATCCAGGAAATATTTAGAGAAAATGTAAAAAACATTAGTTGATAAGGAGAATTGGATTATTTTCAGAAGAGTTCTTGCCCTGGTGGTATATGGGTTACTATTATTCCCATCGGTAATGGGAGTAATTGATTTGTCAGCAGTAAGTGTCTTATGGATGGTAGAAAATCATCGTGTGAATCCAGTACCAGCGCTTCTAGCAGAAATGTTTTTGACATTAAGTTTTTGCCATTGAGAAAAGAAAAGGAAGTTGAAGTGTTGTTTGCCGCTGTTGAATATATGGTGGATCAACCATGTTTATGGCAAGGAATATCAACTCGATACGAGGTTTGACACTATTCATCACCCAATCCGAGATTATCCACGTCGTGATGGACCAATCCACTACAATAAAAAATGAATCACGATAAATGAATCAAAAAGATAGAAGAACTTGAAGATACCCCCTTTTGGTGGAAGCTCGCTTAGTGGGAAAGCGAAGATATCATTTACTGTTGTGGAAATTTCCTAAATGTTCCCCTTATGGGTGCTTAAGGGTGCATTAATTATAACCCTGCAGTCATGCATTGTCAATTCGCATAACAGAAATTCAATTTCTACTACAGCGATTCATTATAGGTGAAAATGATCTATGAGATAAGGAATGCCTAGAGCTAAGTGGTGTGTAAAGGGAGGTTTGTGTTAGGGAAGCATGCTGTGGCAACTACGAAAAGATATGAGACATGGCTCAAAGAAAGGATTGGTAAGACCCATCCACCCCTGGGACCTCATAATTCCTTATTGAGTAATGACCTACAAGAGGTTAATGAATGTCTAGCCAAGTAATTATAAAGTAAAAAGGCTGAGCTGCAAAATTTGGAGGAATTAAGCAAAAGGCACTTGGAAAGCATATCTAAGTCACAAGAAGACAAGAGAGCAAAAAAGAGAAAAGAGTCAGAAACAAATATCGAGTTGAAGAGATTGAAGGAGGAAAATGACAAGTTAAAAGACACCGTAAAGAAGATTCAAAAATAGGCTAAAGAAAGCAACAAAAAGGCCCTTAATTATCAAACTTGATTGTTAAACACTATTAAAGAAAAGGATACCATGATGAGGTAAGTGGAAGAACTCAAGTCTCCTAATGACCTCCAACAAGAAATTGATACGCTTGTCAAACGGTTGGAAGAAAAGACAAGGGAAGTGACCAGTGTCAAGAGTGATAAAACGATAACGATACAAAACTTAATTGAACAGCTCAACCATCAAGCTGAAAAGGCTCGATTGTGGGAGATTTGCCATGAGGAGCAAGTGATCGAGAAAGAAATGTGGCTAGAGCACTTCAAAAGGATGATTTTATTCACCAATGATGTCATTCCTGAATTCATTTATGCATATAGATAAGCTAAAGGGCACGCTATCCCCGCAAAGACCCCTGCAACTATAACTAAATTTCTCACTTTGTGTCATAACCTTATGGAAGATCTAAAAATGTTGATGAAATTTTAGATGAGTGAGAGATAGAGACAAATTCAATATTTTGTAAGGTGAACTCATAGGTTGGGTCACTTTTGATGGATAACTTCAAATCAAATGGTGTAATCAAACATTCTATCTTTAGTAAAATGCGCAATTTCTTCTTCAGGCTATCAAATATGCCCACTACTACATATGTGGAATGTCAGAAATCAAGCGAAGAATGAATAAGTTGTGTGGTGCAAAACAGACCTATAAATGTGGGTATTAATCATCCCTTGCGTTAGCAGTTAACCTTGATTCATAGAAATGGTACAATACATACTCTTAAAGATTCAAGGGTCCGAGGTTCTTATGTCCTTTATGTTAAGTCGACGGAAGGGCAAGTCAAAAACCTAAGTAATTGTTTTATTATTAAAAATTATTTTATTTTATTTTATTTTAAAAAGGTAAGAAACAAACATTGCCCGAGGGAGAAAAAATTTGTCTAACCAAGCTCAGTCATCAAGCCGAACGTATCTGACTCGGGCACATGTCAGAGCAATGTTTGCCGAAAACAGCCGATCAAAGTCTAAGCAATGGTTAGAAGCTAAAGTAGGAGCCTTGAAAGACCAAATGGGGACTATGCAATCTCAAATGCTAGAAAAGATGAAATTATTGCAGAATATGAGCTCAAGTGGGGCTGCCAATAACGCTCTTCCAAATGCCCTTAACACTGTGAATGCAAGCCATGGAGTGCCCAATACAAGTGTTGAGATACCAGGTGTAACTTTGGGTAGTCCGTTAGCCATATGAGCACCAGAACCGACACAAAGGCCTGCAGCAGTAAGTCGACCACAAAATCCTTTAACTTCAAGAGCGGAAAGACAAAGGTATTAAGACTGGAATCAATGGGGTGTTTTCACTTACGACTACCCAAGAGGAGAACTGGCTGTCAGGTTCATTAGTCCTACCCAGCCCATTGCCAATACTTGCATCAAGGTAAAAGAGGACAATGAGTAAAAGGACTGGGAAGAAGACATAGCTGAAGTCAAAGACAAGCTGTAAGCTTTACAAAGGCCGACTAATTATAAGTCTGTCAAGCTAGAAGAGCTATGTTTAGCCTCAGAGGTGCCAATCCCTAAAAAGTTTAAGGTGCCTGAATTCACTAAGTATGATGGCAGTGGAGATCCCCACTATCATCTGAAGTCATATTGCACCAAGATGTTGGTGTGGTCCAGGGATGAAAGGTTCGTCATAAACTTTTTCCATGAAAGCTTGACCAATTCAGCATTGCACTGGTTCATGAAGCTAGATCACTCTAAACTAAGGAAGTGGAGGGACCTTATTGACATATTCATGAGGCAATATAAGTTCAACTTGGATACAGCTCCCACACGAGAGCACTTGAAGGGATTGAAGAAGAAAGGAACAAAGTCCTTTAAGGAATATGCACAAAGGTGGAGAGCCACAACAGTTGAGGTCCAGCCACGACTTCTAGACTCTAAATTATGTTCTTATTTCATTTGTACTTTGGGGGACTTGTATCATAAAATCATGCTAGGAACTCAAGTGAATGAATTTGCTGATCTTATCCTGGTTGGGGAAAGAATATATGCTGATGTGCTCGATGGATTATTTGATAGTACACCAACAGAAACCAAGAGGCCCATGAGCAATCAAAAGAAGGAAAAGGGATGTCAGTCACATCCACGCTGCATACCAGCACCTTTGCCCTATGCATAACCAGTATCCCCAAGTGTCATTTCATGGCCAAAACCCAACCTCATCCTACCAGCCGCAAGGTCTAACTATGAACAGTCATATGAACTACCCGACATTGCCGCAATCCCATCTTAGACCACTATAAATGATGACCCAAAACAAAGGGCCAAGGCTAATGCAACAACCTCGCAACGATAAGCCATTACCCAATTTTAATGTTAGCCGATCTGAACTCTTCCATGACCTAGTGGTGAAAAGGCTTATGGGTCCTAAGCCGGTTAAGCCATTTCAGGCACCATTCCCTGGGTGGTATGATTCTAATGCTACTTGTGAGTACCATATGGGAGTTGTAGGGTATAACATCGATAAGTGTGATGCCTTTAGGAGGCATGTTCTGGCATTATTGGATAACAATTACATTGGCATAAAGATAGGTACTAACCCTAACATTGTCACTAATCCCTTACCAAATCATGACAAAAAGAAACAAATGTCCATGATAGACAGTGAGGAGTTAGCTTTGAAAAACTTGAAAGATGTGTCGTGCACCATGCAGCAATTATATAAAAGCTTAAAGGACACTAATTATATCTCCAATAAGGATGAGGAGCAAAATATGCCCAAAGAGCTACCAAATAGTTATTGCAAATTTCATGAAGGAGATGTGGGGCATGACATTAAAAATTGTGAGCAGTTTAAAAAATTAGCACAAAAGATGATAACACTAGGAGTTCTAATCATTGAAGGAACCAAGGCACTATTAGAGGGGGATGTGTGCATCACAGAGAAATATGGTTTTAAGACCAAAGGATCGTCTGACCTAATGAAGCCCAAGGGTTCTTTCCTGGTAGTTAAGAAGCCAATCTACGAGGTTAAAGAGGTTACCTTAGTCTAGAGCAACTGTGGCCTACGAGGAACAACTGAAGGATCTTTACTCGATGTACCTATACTGGTGCCCACCAAAAATCCAACCGCCATTATCCATGTGCCATCTCCCTTCCCGTATCAGAGTAATCATGTTGTACCTTGGAGCTAAAATCTAAAGATAGAATGTTCTCATGACGATGAGGCATAAGGGGAAGGGCTCATTACAGAAAAACGACAATCAGAAATTGTAGGGTGAATTGCTCGTAGTAGTCGGGTATATTCCAAGGAGGTAGAAGGACCTTTAAACCCAAACCTGGAAGTAGGAGAAAGCTTGAACCCGAAAAAGGCCCCTAGGAGGGGGGAACGAGAGGAAATAGAGGAGTTCTTAAAGATCATGAAACAAAGCGAGTATGACGTAGTTGACCAACTGCGAAAAACCAGCTTGAATTTCTATCTTGACACTCATAATGAACTCGGAAACCCACCGAAAGGCGTTACAGAGCGTGTTGGATGAAGCTTTTGTGCATCCTGATATCACCCTAGAAAAGGTAGTAAACATGATAAATACTGTGAAAAACTCTACCTTGATTGCCTTTTCTGAAGACGAGATAAAACCCGCATTAGCCAAAAAACCTAAAGCCCTTTACATTACTTTGAAATGCTATTGGTATGTAATAGCTAAAGTACTCGTTGATTGAGGGTCAGCCCTGAATGTCTTACCCTTATCCACCTTAAGGCAATTACTGGTTGAAAAGTTGTGTATTGAGTATAATGATTTGGTAGTAAGGGCCTTTGACAGAACTAGGAGGGAAGTAATTAGAAGGATTGGGCTCCTTTTGGAAATTGGCCCGAATCTATTTATTGTCGAGTTCCAGGTTATGGACATCAATGCAGTATATACGATGCTCTTAGGAAGACCCTGGATTCATGCAACCGGTGCAGTCCCATCCACCTTACACCAAAGGATCAAGTACATTGATGAAGGTAGGCTCATTACCATAAAAGGTGAAGAGGAGATAATCATTAGCAAGCCGAGCACAGTGCCATATATTGAAAATGCTGAACAGGTCGTAGATAGTTCCTATCAGAGTCTAGAGGTGTTAGAAGATGGGAAGTCTACGAAAGGCACTAACCTGAACATGTTGGGAATTGAGGAATCTAATAAGAACGTCAATCAAGTGATGGCTAAAATAACGAGGAATAGTGGATACCAAAAGGAAAAAGGATTGAGTGCAAAGCTACAAGGCATAGGAGAACCAGTTGAGCTGCCTGAAAATATGGGACAACAAGGGTTAGGATACGAGCTATCTATGAAGACTCACGGGGCACAGCGAAAGGAAGGTAAACCAAGAGGAAAAGCAAAAATACCCCACATCTAGGAAACATTTCCTACTTCTATCAAGATAACACACCCGGGCAACCCAGTTGTAATGACGAGTGAAAAGGAAGTAAATCACACGAAAGCTATATGGATCTAACTAGACGAGCTAGGAGAAGTACTTAACAATTAGGAATCTGAAGTGTTATCAGATGTCATGTCATTAGAGTAATATTTTGAATGTTATTTTAAGAGTTTTGTATAATAGCTAATAATTTGAACCTTATTTTAAATATGGAATGAATGCAGTAATTTCAATCTTTTTGTCAAAATCTTGTTTAAATCTTACTTTTATGTATTTATTCTTGCCTTCTCTACCCATTTTCTAGGGAGTTTGAATCCTCGGAACTCTTGTCTGAAGCCGAAGTACCTGGGCACTGTTTGAATGAGCCACATGTTGTCACGGATATGAATGATTTAGAAACTGATGATAGTGATGAGTTATCTCGAACATTTGCTAAGATAATAGAATATTTAGAAAGGGTATTACTCTACATGAAGAAATCACTGAAGTGATTAATATGGGGACTGTAGATGATAAAAAGGAGTTAAAAATAGTTGATAACCAAGAAAGGGAAGAAATGATTAATCTGTTTAAAGAGTATATTGATGTATTTCCTTGGTCCTATCAAGATATGCTAGGAATAGATCCTGAAATTGCTACCCACAGAATACCTTTGTACCATAATATAGGGCCCAAGAAACAAAAATTAAGAATGATGAGCCCAGAGATGTCCCTCAAAATCAAAGAAGAAGTAATGAAGCAATAGGATGCTGGTTTCCTAGAAGTTACTAAATACCCTCAATGGGTCGTAAACATAGTCCCAGTACCAAAGAAAGATGGGCAAGTAAGAATGTGTGTCAATTATCGAGACTTAAATTGGGCTAGTCCAAAAGATGACTTTCCTTTACCTCACATTGATGTTCTAGTCAACAATATAGAGAAAAGTTTCAGGTATTCCTTTATGGATGGATATTCTGGCTACAATCAAATTCCCATGCACCTTGATGATAAAGAGAAAACCACATTCATCACTCAATGGGGAACCTTCTGCTACAAAGTAATGCCCTTTAGGTTTAAAAACACTGGAGCCACCTATTAGTGCACAATGGTAGTCCTGCTCCATGACCTAATGCATAAAGAAATAAAGGTATATGTGGATGACATGGTTGCTAAATTAGCTAAAGGGGAGAGTCACGTGGCTATGTTGCAAAAGCTCTTTGAAAGATTGTGAAAGTATAAACTCCATTTGAATCCCAATAAATGAGTATTCGAGGCCACATCAGGAAAATTTTTGGGATTCATCGTTAGTAAATAGGGAATAGAAGTAGATCTTGATAAAATTAAGGCAATTCGTGACATGCCACCACCTAATACAGAAACAGAAGTTCGAGGGTTCTTGGGTCATTTGAATTACATAGCTAGGTTCATTGCAAGCCTAACTTCTACTTGCGAACCAATATTCAAATTATTACACAAGAACGGATGAGACTTGCCACAGGCATTTGACAAGATAAAAGAATACCTCTTGAACCCCCTATCTTGGTGCTACCTACGCCAGGGCAGCCCCTTATCCTTTATCTAACAATCCGATTAGGGTCCATGGGTATCGTGTTAGGACAACATGATGAATTAGGAAAAAAAGAGCAACCAATTTATTACCTAAGCAAAAAGTTTAATGAATGCCAGTCGCGGTATTTGTTAATTGAGAAAACCTATTGTGGCCTCGTGTGGACCACAAATAGGTTAAGGCAGTACATGTTATACCATGTCACATGGTTGATCTCTAGGATAGATCCAATCAAATACATTTTTTAGAGTCCTTATGTATAAGGAAGAGTATCAAAATGGCAGGTGATACTTTCAGAATATGACATGAAGTATATGACCAACAAATCAATTAAAGGGAGTATTATAACCGAGCATTTGGCAGCTAATCCCTTGGATGAGTACCAACCACTAGACTTCCAGTTCCTGGATGAAGATATTCTAACAGTGGAAGAAGATGAACTAAAAGAGGTCAAGTGGACAATGTATTTTGATGGGGCCACTAATGTACATGGCAGCGGATTAGGAGCAGTGATAACATCACCTGAAGGTAAACAGTATCCAGTAGCAATCAAGCTTAGTTTTGATTGTACAAATAATGAGGTAGAATATGAGACTTGTGTCAATGGCTTGCAAGTAGTCCTAGCATTAGGTGTCAAAGATCTTTACGTGTTTGGAGACTCAGCCCTTATAATTTATCAGGTAAAAGGAGAATGGCAAACCATAGATCCCAAACTGATCTCATACCAAAAGAACCTAACGGAATTGATGTTAAAGTTTGAGGAGATAAACTTCACACGACTCGTGATAAAAATCAGTTTACTGATACGTTGGCTACCCTCGCCGTAATGATCAAGCTAGACTATGGAGTCAACATGCTGCCAATACAAGGTAAGACTCAGGACACCCCATCTTACTACCTAAATGTGGAGGAAGAAAGCGATGGGCAACCATGGTTCCATGATATAAAAAAATATGTTCAAAGTCAACAATATCCGACTAGGGCATCTGAGAATAACCAAAAGACCATTCGTTGATTGGTGATGAATTTCTTCCTTAGCAAAGAAGTGTTCTATAAAAAGTCATGGGATAACACTCTGCTTAGATGCGTGGATGCATTAGAAGCACGAAAGATAGTGATAGAGATTCATGAGGGGACATGTGAAACCCATGTTAACGGCCATACCATGACTAGACAGATTCAAAGGTGTGGATACTTCTGGTTAACCATGGAGAAAGACTGTATTGATTATGTGAGGAGATGTCATAAGTGCCAGACGTATGCCAATAGGATTAATACTCCACCACAACCCTTACACAACCTGGTGGCACCTTGGCCATTCTCGATATGGGCAATCGATGTGATTAGTCCCATTAATCCAAAGGCATCTAATGGACACCGATTCATTTTAATAGCCATTGATTACTTCATAAAATAGATAAAGGCATGTTTGTTCTCTAATATTACGCAAAAAGTCTTCCTCTGATTTTTGAAATCGAACATCATATGTTGATATGGTATACCAGAAAGAATCATCACTGATAATGCTCCAAACCTTAATGGATTTAACATTAAAAAGTTATGCGAACAATTTAAGATTAAACATCACAATTCTGCACCCTATCGACTACAGATGAATGAGGCAGTCAAAGCAGCAAATAAGAATATCAAAAAGATTATCAGCAAGATGACTACCACTTACAAAGACTGACATGAGATGCTCTCGTATACTCTCAATGGGTATCATACGACAATACAAACATCCACCAGGGTAACTCCTTACTCTTTAGTATATGGTATGGAGGCTGTCACCTTAGTTGAAGTTGAGATCCCTTTTCTCCAAGTGTTGATAGAATCTAACCTAGAGGAAAATGAGTGGGTCAAGATGCGGTACAAGCAACTAAATATAATTGAAGAAATGCGACTAGTAGCTATGTGTCATGGTCAATTATACCAGAAAAGGATAGCAAAGGCTTTCAATCAAAAGCTTCGTTGTAGGGAATACAAACCAGGAGAGTTGGTTCTAAAAACGATCTTTCCAAATTAAGAGTATAATATAGGCAAATGGGCTCCTTCATATGAGGGTCCAAATGTTGTGATATAAGCATTCTCGGGAGGCATTGGTCCTCGTCGACATGGATGGAAGAGAGCTCGGAAGGCCAATTAACTCAGATGCAATGAAGAAATACATTACTTAAAAATGAAGATGATGGAGAAAGAAAGAAGATCTTATAATCAAGTCTTGTTAAGTTGAAAACCTAAAATGTGACTTAAGCAAAAGTTAGGGAAATAGATAATGGACGAAGCGGGCCAAATCACCTACTTGGAAGGATCCTTATAGATGTCTTCTTTAATTAGTCTCAAAATATGTGTATCCGAGGCAGCACCAGGCACAAGCAACCACTGCCACCTGGAGCTGAAAGTCAAAGACATTCTAGTTGCCATTTTTGCTCTCTTTTTTCATTTGTGTTAAATTTATCACCTATTTTCTTTAGGACCACGTGATCTGTGTTCAAATAAAGTCGTTTACTCATTTAACAGACTTGCTCTTATTACTCTTCTTCCTTCTACATAATCATATTGCCTTTATAATTGCTCCATTCATTTAATATGCAAAATAAATATTCAAGTGAATAATGTCATTCAAGATATTGTCTAATGATATGCATTTCAGAAACATCAATAACTTTTTAAGTGAATGCTTCCACACAGTTATTGGGAATGAAACTTAAAGTATGAAACATATACATGTCTAAGCCTTTCTGTTTTTGTTATTAGGATATTTCATAAAAAAAGGATGAAGCATTTTCAAAGTCTCCTTGTTTATCATAAGGAAGGGAAACTAAGCCTGCCATGTATTGGCCCTAAGAGATAAAGTTATACAGGTCATTGGTTTTTAAAATGATAAATTGAAGGTTATAACAAGAGAAGCTTGGTTAGACAATTCATTCGCTTTGGGCAATATAGTTTTCTTTCCCACCAGCATAAACTATAACTTAATATGTTACCCCTCTAGTTTCCAAAGTAAAAGGTAGAAGGTCTACGCTCGCATAGCATTCTCTTATCTCTAATGCCCAGGGTATGGGCATCATTTTTGGAATATATCAAAGTGAACGAAATTTTCATTTTCCTTTAAAAACCAGCATATCTCATGTATACATGACTCTCCATGTCCATTATATATCTCGCTCGAACATCCACCACATATGCAGAATTGATTTTTTTTTTTAAAAAAAAAAAAACATATGCATCATGCATTTAGCGCACAAACATGTGTTATATTACATCTCACGAATGACCAAGAGATGCTTCCAAAAGAGTCACAACCCTTCTTGGCACAAGCATTTTTATAGTTTAAGAAAAATCATCCTGAAGGCTCACAGGATAGTAATTTAAATATCGGGTACAAAAACTTGATAGAATTTGGATATATTCACTTCCAAGGAACACCATGGTCATAATGAATATGAGCTCAGCAAGTAGACGAATCATGCTATAGTTTAAGCACAATGGTATGCATCTCACATAGGTATATGCATTGCGCTACATCATGGCATATTCCATGCAAAGGTGAATACCTCTCTTCAAATTAATTCAAAAGCCCTACATTGTGTCCAGGCAATTTGTATTTTCCTTAAAAGTCCTACATCATGTCCAGACAAATTTACATTTCCTGCCAAAGCCCTGCATCATGTCCAGACAATTTGCATTTTCCTCAAAAGTCTTACATCATGTCCAAGCAAATTTACATTTCCTACCAAAGCCCTGCATCGTGTCCAGGCAATTTACATTTTCCTCAAAAGTCCTACATCGTGTCCAGGCAAATTTATATTTCTTGCCAAAATTGTGCATTGTGTCTAGAAAAATTTACATTTCCTGCCAAAGCCCTGCATCATGTTTAGGCAATTTGAATTTTCCTCAAAAGTCATGCATCGTGTCCAGGAAAATTTATGTTTCCTGCCAAAGCCCTACATCGTGTCTAGCTAATTTTTAATTTCCTCAAAAGTCATGTATCGTGTTCAGGCAAATTTACATTTTCCTCAAAAGCTTTGCATCGTGTCTTGGCAATTTATATTTTCCTCAAAAGTCCTACATCATGTCCAGGGAAATTTACATTTTCCTTAAAAGCCCTGCATCGTGTCCAGGTAGTTTACATTTCCTCAAAAGTCCTGCATCATGTCTAGGTAACTCACTGTCCTATCCATGCATTGATTTACATTTATTTTCCCTCAGCATGAAGAATGGTGTGTTCACGTCTTTGCTTGCTCTTAAGTGGGGTCATCTCTATGCAATATTTGCTTTCCTAACTTAAGAAACAAGTAAAGAGGAGCAACTGTGAACACCTCACTTGTAATTACCAAAGGGTAATTGAGATAAATTAAAAGTCATATTCTATTTTAGTTGACTAGTTTAAGGTAACCGTCTTTATGGACAGGTGTTGTGAGGTGTCTAACACCATCCCCACACTCAAATAGACTCCTGAACCCGTCTTTAATTCCGTAGACCATTTTGCCTTTTCTTTTTCTTTAGGTTTCCAAAGTTTTCCATTAAAAATTTTGGTGATGACTCCAAATAAATTGATTTTCAAGATTCATTTTTGGGAATCAATTTAAACACTTTTTATTCCTTCTCTACCGAAAAGTCGGTTACGACATATGATAAGCAATTTTATAAATATAATTGCATAAGTTAAGTCTTTTGAAGGAAATTTTGTTTTATAATTATGTGCATACACATAATATATGTTTTCTAATTTTATATCCTTAGCTTTTGTATTCAGCAACTATCAGCAGTGAAAACTCTCAGTCGGACAAAATATAATGACTTAAAAAGTCCTTAAAATGTGTTTTCATAATTGAATTGATGGCTCTGGCTCTAAGGTGGATACACCTATTACACTTAGAAATAATTCCACTATTATAGAGAGCTATTTTTGAACTGTGACACCACCCAATTAGAGTGCATAGGTGTTACAGAAAGCATTAATGAAAACAACAATGGGATATGTTACGGCCACTAAGGAGAATGTTTAGATAACTCAATAAAGCTCAAGAAGGATCATGATCACTCCCAATTTGAAAACACTTGATTTGAAGGAATGTTTGGTGCTCAAAGAACAAATATTGAAGCTTAAATCCTTTAGTCTTATTTCAAGAGATAACTTTCACATCTCACACAATTTTTTTTTTTGTATCTCTTGTCTCAATTTAACTACTGAAGGCTCCATAATATATCCAACTAGATAATCAGACAATGGATGAACTTATTGGAGTTTTTCCTTAAAAGGAAGAACTTAAAGGAAATGGCTGATACTCTCGTTGTGAATTCTTTAAATTTTGGATATAGTTATGAGTTGAATGTAGGTTTGTAAATAACTAAAAACCCAAGTCCTAATCAGTGATAAGAATGGAGAATGACAAGTTTATGTAATATTTAATACATAAATGGTAGATTTAAATTTATTTATCCACTACTTATTATACTATAATACTTTGTTCATTTCAATTATAAAAAATGCATGACACAAATATTATAAATTAAAAAACTTGTAACTCCAAACATTGAAAGATTTTTTTTTAAAAAATGAAAGGTAGATGTAGCATAGCAAGAAAACTTACATATCTTAATGAACTTGCTTATGTCCAAAGATGGTCTTGAATCATGATATAGGTTGAGATAAATGAATCTCTTTCTTAAGCAACAAACATCTCAAGATCACTGTTATGATTCAAGCATCATAAAGTTATACATAAGCATCACCAATACATGAGGATTTTAGAGCTACACGGTCTTCTTAACTAGATCATTTAAGCTAATCCTTTATGATATCCTTATAAAAGGCAAGTGCAAAGTATACTTGGATCTCTTATGAGTGGATGAATTAGAGAAGAAGAAAAGCTTAGAAACTCAAGGATAAGACACTTGTATTATTGATAATGGAAAATTTTTATAATACTTGTTATGTTTTCCAATTAAGCAGAGAGCTAGATTGGCGCTAGGAAGTACATTGTCATAAATGTTTAAATTAAATATGCATGTACAATTATTTAAGATTTGACAAAACAACATAACTTTAATAAAGATGAGATGACAACTTGATAGGTTAACAAGACAACACTACTTGAATAAAGATGATCTCTAGCTAAGATGTAGTTAACACTTGATGATGGGTTAATGACCCAGAGAGAGATTAAGTTCACTAAGAATAGGACTTGTTAATAGGGTCACTTCTCGAGAATCCACCTATCTTTTGTAATGAGTGTGCCATCAATGATCAATGTCTACTAGCTGATCTAAAGGGTCTTAGGAATCTTGGAATAATTCTTGGTCATCTTCAGTAGTGTAAGTTGGTAATGGCTCTTGAGTTGGGTAAAAGGCATTATACTATTGAATTTTGCTCTAGGATGAAGTAACATCTGGATGTGGGACGAGGAAAACTTTATTTGGAAGATTAATTTCTAGATGTTTAGGTTCTCCTAGGATGAAGTTTCCTAGGAAAGGTCAATCATAGTGCACTTGACATCAAATGGATCTTGGTAATTGCTAAGATCACAAAGACACCTTTTTAATGAGATAAAAAAGTTCTAATGATCTTTCTAAAAATTCAAAAAAGTGTTCCACTCATATACATGGTCTTGTGAGACTAGTAATCCAATATTATGATGCCAATACTGTTTGTGAATAAAAAGATAGATAATTGATAAGTCCTTAACTGTGTTATATTTGTATATATTTTACTATGAACTTATCATGTATCTTGGATAAATTCCTTGAAATTAAAGACCAATTGGTGTTTGTTTAATGCGTTTTATATATTGCATTATTTGGTTGCTTCCTTATAGTAAATTAATTTGATTATAATTGCTGGGGATTTGATTTGATGTAATGAGACCAAGGTCTTTTATAAATGTCTTGGAAGTTGGAAGAAGTTATGAAAGAAAGTTGAGATGGTTTTCAACTTAAAATAGTGAACACTCAATTTCAATGCCACTTTTGGAGCCCTAAACATCAAAATTTGGAGATATTCATTCACACAAAGTTGTAGAGCTCGTGAAGAGCTTTTTATCAAGTTTAATTTGCTAGAATTTGACTTCAGATTTTGAAGTTATGTCCAAAATACTAAATTTGTATCAGGGGACTAATTTGGATGCCTATGCACCCAACCTTGAATACCTAGGCACCCTGAACTATATTTTGTGCTTTCATGTTGTCTCATGACTCCTAAGTTGTTGAATTTATGATAAACATGTTTTTTCTAGTTTTTAAGGGTATAAAATGAGGCTTTTACTATTTTAAGAATGAAGGGAGCATAAAGGGAGGCTAGGGTTTCAAAGTCTCTATAGGAGAGCAAGAAAATCTTCCATTTTCTTAGGCTTCCAAGTGTTCTCTTGCAAGGAGAGGCCCAAGGTTAGTCTTCTTAGACCTTCCATGGCCAAATCTTCATGGATTCTTCTACGAAGGTCTCTTTTTGCTCTTCTCTTTCTTTCGTTTTCTCTTTTTACATGTCATTTCCTTAATGTATTTTAGATTTGAGTTTGTTGTTGGTTGTTTTATTGGATTTCTTGTTAATATTAACTAGGGATTTCATGGTTTTGTATCTGCATATATTAAGAGAATTTATTTCTCTTCTATTGTGATTATAGGTTGATTTATGAATGTATATTGCTTCTTATTTAACACTTTTATATATTTTAGTCAATTAATATGATTACAAGTAGATTGAATGGTTTATTTTGTTGTTTTCTTTCATAATCTCTTGTTATGGAGTAAGTGCCCACAAGATGTTTGATGAAATATCTTATTGAGAAATGAGTGGAATGTGCCTTAAATAATTATGATCCACCTTTAAGGTATATTTATACTTATATCCTCAATGAATTCTGAGAGCTTCAAGCACCTTAGGATTAGTTTTCCTTAAATGATTGGGATTAATTTTTAAAGGATACTAATGGTTAATGTAGTACAATTCTACCTGGATGATTAAGATCAACTTCTAGGTAAGTTGTGTTTGATAGTTTAGCTTTTAATCTTAATGCATTCACAGGATGGTTTCATATAAATGATTAGGATCAATATTTAAGTGAAATTATAACTAGAATTAGATTAACTATTAGGATTAGACTTATCTTATTAGCGAGCTAAATTATCCATAACTGGAATTGAACTTATGAAACATAGTTGTTAATGAATTTGATAACTCAATTTATCCTTGCTCCAACTCTTAATTAACTTAATCTAGTGTAGTGTTTTAAGTCTTTTATTTTTATTTGGGCCCTTTAAAATATTAGTTTAGCTTAGTTATTTTGCCTGTTACACTTGTTTGTTTCCCAGTGACTGATTTATTAGGGCTACTTATGTAAATATGTAAATAACCACATTAACCTATACTTTTGTACATATTGTGTATTTTGATAAGCAAAAATTTAATCTTAAGAACAATAAGGACAAGACATTATCTTCATGGAACAATACTAAATCTTTTATATCTTTTTACTATAATTTGACTCGTATACTTACGGTTCATCAATGATTTAGCACAAATTTGTATGGTTCTATTAGGCAAGCTGTCTTATTGCACCATTAACTTGTTCATGTTACAAGAGAAATGATGAATTCCATTAATTCAAGTAAAGTCCAAAGGAATGATTTATGATGTGTTTCCTTGTTTAGATGTTGAAACATATCCATGGGAGGAAACTCTACGATTGTTGCGTAGAGAATAGATACACCCCATTTGATTGACATAATCTTGGTAAGGCAAATAAAAAAGGTAATACCTTTCCCTTGTTTGGTTGGTGTATAGGCTAAGTAATCTTTCTCCCTAAGGCATTCACTGTCCCACATTCATGGGAGAGTGCTCCCCCTCAAAAAATGGGAGTAATCATGGAGGATGACCAACAATGCGACTTTGCTTTCTCAAATTACCCTTCGGTTGTACTGCTGCATCTTTTCAAGTTACTCGCACTCACCTTCTAGATTATAGAAAATAGAAGGTCAGAGTAAATCAGTCTTCACTCACTTTCTCGTCTACGTTTGTTTTACTTAATCTATTGTATGTCTTAAATGGAAGCTAACATCACTGGTAGCAATGACATGGAACACATTAGTTGGCATCACTTTTCAGCATGAATCATTGCTTAGAATTTGTGCCATTGCTTGATTTTTGTTCAATCTGTGCAAAATTGGTGGTGATCTATGAGTGATTTGTTTGCCTTTTGTGCATGAAGTTTTCTTCCCACACTCTGTGTACATAGTTGTGTTTGATTTCTTTCAATCTAAAAATAGATGTTTATGTTGATTAGTGTGTTAGTTTGATTATTGGTTGATTTGGAAATGTTGTGGTCCTTGCTTGCATTTTTTTTTTTTTTCGTGTGGTTATGTTGTTCTGAGGTGGGTTTAATATGCTAATTTTGAATATTCTAAATATTCTAATATATAATATACAATAAAAATAGAATATTCTATTAAATATTAATAAATATATAATCTAAAAACAATATATTTTTATTTATTTTATATTCTTTAATTTGTATAGAATATATTTTTCCTACTTTTAAGATTTGATAATTATTATATTTTTGAATATACATATATATATTCTAATAATAATTTTTTGTACAAGGATAATATGGTAACTTTGATCTCACTCATTTCCATTCCCTTACTGATTCATCAAACCAAACAAAGCATGATAGTCTCCTTTCCATTCCATTCCATATACAATTAAATGTATATAACTACTCGCCCTTTATCTCTCCCTCTCCTATTCCCACTCTCATTCTTATTTGCTTTCCATCACACAATTTTGTCAAGCAAACAAGTCCATGGTCACCAGAGAAACTGCATTACATTTTCATCAAAGGTTTTAGAAGATATTTTTGTGAGGATGAGAAATGGGATATCAAGATGAAACTAGTGGTTGATATTAAGATGACTAAAATTTTTAAGGTGACGATGAAGGTGAAAAAAAATAGGGATCTTTTGGCTAATTCCATGACATATGAAGGGGAGGTTGGGATACAGTCAATAGAAAGGAATGTTTTTTGGTGGTGGTTTAGCAGTTTAAAGGAAGTTTAAAAGACTAATCCATGAGGATGAGTGGGATTAAGGTTACTAGAGTGACGAGGGAGATGGTATTAGGTTTATAATGAGAAAGGAGATCTACAAAGTGGTTGGTGACTCCTTTAATGTATTGAACATGGAATTTATAGTGAGTAAACCATGTTTGCCATTGTACGAGCTATTTGTTAGGAAGTGCTTTGCTTTTTACATTTAGAATTTTGAGAAAAGAAAATTTTCCTATGTATAATATATTCTTTGGGGTTTAAATGGAATTCAAATTTTTAAATACCATATTTTACCACCAATATCTCTTTGTAATGTAGTTCAAATAGTTTGAATAAGCCACTAGCATATCCACAGTAATATTTCTTTCTCACGTCTAGTTCAATCAATATGGTACCCTACTAATTATCATTGACATCAGTCTATTGGATAAATGTTGAGTCTTTGTCAAAGATTTTAAGTGGAGGAGGATTTTTTGCTATATTCTTGAGATATTGAATAGTAGTTATTTGTGATTGAGTCTAAGAGTACATATTCGCTTTTTCTAAAAATTTTGGACAATTGGCTCGTATGATTTAAATATTTTGGGATAAAATTGACAATGCCTAAAATTTTTTGGATTTCTAAGATTTGCAATTTGTTCTACTAAGTGTAGACTAGGCTCATATCATCCATCTTCAAAAAAGTCCTAAAATTTATATTCGGGTTTGGCCTGGTTAACTCTTTTGGGCTAAGAGCATGTGCCCATAAGATTTTACAAGATTAATAAACTACTTGAGAAAACCCTTATGTTTCTTTTGATTTCAAAAATAAGAGAATATCAATCAATGTAAACCAAAGCACTATTCAAAATGGGTATGAGGATTCTATTCATGACATATGTAATGCAGTCCATTGAGATTAAGTATATGTAATGCAAAAGGCAGTTTTTGGCCTATCTTAAGGATAAATACCTTAGTTATCAAAATCTTGCTTTGAGATCAAATTTTAAAAAGATCTTAACACTTCTAAGTAGAACTCTTTGTGCATTCCCCATGATTGGGTGTCAGAAATTTGTCAGAAACATGTTAAGTGACTTATAATCAACCACAAGCCTCTATTTCTCTTCTCCCTGCCCCTCTTTTCGCTCTTAACCTTTTTTAATATAAAAGGTTTGACGTACCCAATCAAATTTAATTGGTTCAATAAAACCTTGTTTTAGGAGAGTTTCAAATTCTTTCCGAGTCAGGAGGAGAAGATCATTACGGTTCATTCCAAAATGAATTGCAAAATAAATTGTCTGAGCTTAAGGTTATTTTAGATGAATGATGAAACAAGAATTATATATATAAATTTTATATATTCACGATCCGTTTATTCCTTTTTCTTTTATCAAATAGATTTTTATTTTTTATTTTTTTTTCCAGAGGAATGTACCTAACGCATATCTTCATCCTCAATGAACAGTCATGTAAAATTATATCTTCTAAAACATGATCCCCAAATAATGAACGACTAATTAAGTTTACTAGATACATTACTAATAATCTTTAATTTTTATTATATAGTGTTTTCAATAGTTGACTTTGAGCATTGCATAGATCAAAATTTTTGCAGTACGTAACCGTGGAAATCAAGTGTGGCTTATATGTAAGGTAACTGAATAATTCGTTATCCCCAAATTATGTTCTGTATTACGTGGGAACTCTTAAAGTCTATTAAATTATTTGTACGTATATGTAATTATTACTAAAGCAAGAAATGAATACAACTTCTATGTAATTATTGTTAAATTTTTAATAAATATATAAAAAATGAATAATTTTCACAGCTCAACGACACATGACACACCTTAATCATTCAAAAATAAAATTCTTTTCTTTTCATATATTTATCGAAACACTTCGTAATATATAAAACATTTTAAAAAAAATTTCCAAGTATAATCCTAAAATAGGAAAAAAAACAATCCTATGTCCACTTCAAGTAACAACTACTTCCCTAAAAAAGAAAATTTACATTTTTATAAGATTAGTCACATATAGTTAATTATATCTTTTTCTATTAACATATCACAAGTGTAAGATTAAGCAATAATAATATAATGAGTATGAAATTTAATTTGAATATTATATCATTGTCTACAATAATTGTATACATATTTTGATATAGTTTAAAACTTATTATACTTGTCAATTATGATTAGAAAACAACAAATCAAAATGAGTCTGACCTCCCTATAAATTGTAGCCATCTGATCATGTAATACTATTAATGTAAAACATAAGATTAAAATTTAAAACCACATACAATCACTAAAAATTTGATTCTAAACCATTGGATCTATGTAATTTTTTCAATAATAATAATTGAATCATTGCATTTCTTTCGCAATTTATTCACAAAAACACAAAGAACTTATTTTTCCTTTGTTATATTAATTTTTGGAAGTTACCAAGTTCAACAAATCTCCTCTCCTTAAAATCCCCAACTGAAAACTAAGGAAAGTAATTACAACAATTAAATTCTGCATCTATTAATACATACGCAAGAGTCAATGTACATTACACACTTCACACCTCCATCAGAAACACCCATCAATCACTCCTCTCTTTCACTTCCAAGCAAACATAATCATGAGAACATGCAGTGAGAAAGTGAGGACGAAGACGATGATCAGTATTAGGGTTTTGATCGCAGTTTTGGTCTGTATGACCTTGCTGGTGGGCGAAACCGAAGAATTTGCAGAGGCTGTGACGTCAGTGTCATCAGAATTCGTGGGAACGAACAACACAGAGTTCGTGTTGGAGGGATCGTCGTTTCTGTTCAACGGCTTCAACGCTTACTGGATGATGCAAGTTGCAGCACAAACGAACCAGAGGTTCATAGTGACGAATGTGTTCTTGGAGGCTGCGAAGGCTGGCCTTGCAGTGTGTCGCACCTGGGCGTTCAGTGATGGAGGCGATCGAGCTCTCCAGAAATCTCCTGGACTTTACGATGAACGCTTCTTCCAGGTGATGATCGATTTCACTGTCATGATTGTGAACGTTGAATGCTTCACAGTTTCTTCAAGTTTAATTCTTGAGAAACTAAACTTCCAAGATTAAAGAAATCAGGGTTGGTGTAAGTTTTTGTAATGTAGTTTTCTAAAAATTTTATTTTATATATTTTGATAATTTTTTCACAACATCTGGATAACTTATCATGGGATTTTCATTTTCTCATCTCATCTTCGTCTAATATTTATTCCAAAGATTATTTTAGAATAAATTATATACACACACACACACACACACACACACACACACACACACACACACACTCTTCCCTCTCAAATTTTGCTGAAATATACGTAACACTCATTTTTATTTCAAAATATACCAATTTTCTTGAAACTTAAAAATTGCACTAACTTTAATTGTGGACTCCCTCAATTAACTTTATATATATATATATATATATATATATATATATATGTATATATGTACACGCCTATGACTGAAATATCATTCACTGAATCCAGCAATTGAAAAATGTAGATCAAGTGATAAGGAAATCTATATTTTAGAATCAAGATTAAACGTAAACCTAAACTTATAGAATCGATTCCCTAATATATTAAGTGTAGGGTGTTTTAATAAATAAAATATTGCGCAGTTGTATTTAATTTGAACCATATTTTCATTGTATGCTAAGTATTAATCTTCTTAAGAAAAATTTATTCAAACTGATATATAATATATGTTATAAGTACATTCATCTTCATATATAATTCAGTAATATTCATAAAATTAATTAATTATGAGTTTCAAAATTGATGCAGGCACTTGATTTTGTGGTTTATGAGGCAAGAAAGTATGGTATGAAGCTGATAATGAGTTTGGCAAACAATTACCCAGAGTACGGAGGAAGACATCAGTATGTGCAATGGGCAAGAAGGGCTGGTGTAGCTGTCACTGGTGATGATGACTTTTACACTAATGCTGTAATTAGAGGATATTACAAGAACCATATTAAGGTAAATTTTTCATAATTTATATGGTTTTCTGAAAAAATATATATATATATATATACACTTTTATGTTTTAGAAAAAAAAATGATTATATATAACATCATGGAACCAGTTGCTCCTTTTTCCTTACAGCCAATATCTAAAAGAAAAAATATATTATTTTAGTATCTTATTTATTTTAGTTTTAAAAATAATTTATACTTTATTAAAAATTATCATCTTTTATCTCTCACTTTTAAAATCAATTTCACATATTTCTATGGAGTTAAATTTTGACTCATATAAATAGATTAAAAGTGACAATTTATAATTTCTTATAAGCGTAGGACCATTTTGAAAAATAAATGAGTGTTAGATTAAAATGATAATTTAGTGACAAGTCATGAGTTAAATGATATTTTTTCCAATTTCTAAAGAATTTGAACTTATAATTTTAGAGAAAATTATTTAAATTTTCAAATTAATATAAAGAAAAAATATTCTTTTGGTCCCTTGTTTATTATAAAATTATTATTTTAATCATTCACTTGTTGAAATACGCAAAAATGATCCCTCACTTATTATAAAATATCATATTTAGTTCTTTATTTTTTAAAAATTACCAAATTCAATTCCTCTACCAAATGTTAAATTCTAAATTTAAATTATTAAATTTGGTATATTTTTTAAATATGAGAAATCAAGCGTAATATCTTTTAATGAGTGAAAAATTATTTTAAATATTCTAATAAATAAAAGATCAAAATGACAATTTTATAATAAATAAAAGATAAAAAAATATTTCACTCAATTAATATATGATTTCTTTTATTTTGTTGCAGACGGTACTCTCAAGGATGAATACCATAACTAAATTAGCATACAAAGAGGACCCCACAATCATGGCTTGGGAGCTTATGAATGAACCTCGCTGTCGGGCTGATACTTCTGGCAAAACCCTAGGCGTAAGTGGCTTCATACTTTTTCACTCTTCGTTTTAGCCCATATATTTAATCATTAATTTCTCTAATATAATTAATTATTTTATATCGAATTAATGTCACTATAGTTAAATGATAAAAAGGGTTCACTTTTTATAACTATTTTCAGTTGTAAAAAGTTAATAATTTTTTTACCTATCAAATTAATAATATGAATGATGTTAGCATTTAAATTGACATTTATTATGGATTGAAACTTTTATTAATCATCACTTAGGTAGTTAAGAAACATTATAGAAGCAATTCATATAGGGAAATATTTAATGTGTTTAAAATTTTCTTCATATGTCATCAATGGCAATTTGGTACCCGCCCAATCAATATTATGGCCATTTTATATATAGTTAATTATATAATAATAATATGAATTTTGCTAATGATCCTTAATCAATGAAATTAGTCAATGATAATTTATTATGCCCCTTATCAATAATAATAAATGCTTATGAATTAATTTTATTGATTAAGATTATTATTATATATAATACTAGATGTGAATTTAATCATACATTGTGTACATATTTAAAAAGTTAAAATAATATTTTAATTTCTTGATTTTATTTATTATTTTAAATTAATCACTTAAATTGGCACAAGTTTTACGCATTTTGCTAACTTATTGCTATTGGTAGTGTAATTAATGCAATTTATTGTTATTCATTTTAAAACAAACATTTACTTTGAACATTTAATGATCGGATTCAGTTCTCTAACTCAACAATAACTACGCAGAAATTGACATCTACGATTTCGTTTACATCAACTAAACCAAACCATATTAATTCAATTATGGTGTAAATAACTATTTCAATCCCTTGATTATTTATTAGTTTAATTTGATCCCTCACTATTATAAATGGTAACATATTTAATTCAAATTAATTAATATTAATAAACTAAATGTGTTAATTTTTAAAAACTAACTTGAGATGAACTAAATGTGTTAATTTTTAAAAACTAACTTGAGATGAAAAATTTGACTTAGAAGTAAGAGATTAAATTAAAATTAAAAATTAACAAAAAATTAAATTTAAATTAAATTGATAAGTAAAGAATCAAATCGTGTTTACTCCTTTAATATTTAATTTCAATCTCACTACTTGAAATGGTAATATATTTAGTTAGTTGAAATTGAGAGATTAAATATATTGACTTTTATAATAATTAGAAACCAAATTGTAATTTAAAAAATGATCTAAGAGTGAGAAACTAAATTAAGATAAAGAATTAGTAAATGGCTAAATTAAAACTAAACTGATAAGCAAAAAGTTAAAATAACTTTTTACTCTTCAATTATTTGAGATTTTAGCATATATAGCTCTCTCATGTGCAATGATTCTTAAACTACATGTAACTAACTACTTGCATTAAAGCTAGTACAATTTACTGAAAGCATAATCTAAAATTTGAAATTTTCAAATGTTCGAATTTGCATCTAAAGTTTTCTTTGAAAGTAGAATTATTCAATGCAGAACTATACATTTTTGTATCAATTGAACAATTTTTAAAAATTTTATTATAAGGAATTGTAAAATTTATCAACCTTGAGCTTCATGGATGTTTTAAAATTTGACAGATTTGGATCAATGAGATGGGCAACTTCATAAAATCCATTGATAAGAAGCACTTGGTGACGGTGGGAATGGAAGGATTCTATTCAACTCCAGATCGAACCCAATATAACCCTAAAGCTAAAACCTTTGGCACTGATTTTATCCACAACCATCTTCTTAAAACTATTGACTTTGCAACCATACATGCATACCCAGATATTTGGTAAGTGTGCATTTTATACCATATATATTATATATATATATATATATATGAGAAAAGTATAAAATTAGCTTATTATTTTTACATTTTGTGATAATTCAATTCTTTAAAATTAATTATGATAAATTAGTTCCTTTTAAATTTTTAAATTTAAAGAAAAATAATTTTTTATTTAGATTAATAAGGAATTATTTTAAACTAAATAAGATTTTTAAGGAACTGATTTATTATAGTTAATTTGTAAAAAATTAAATTGTTACAATGTGTAAAAGTGAATATTGATTTAATACTTTTTTCGTATATTTACTATTAATTGATGAATAATTATGCTAGTTATCTTGGATTTCACAAACTTTTGTTGAATGCAAATGTATGTATATTTGGTGTAGTTTTCTTTCAAATGTGATAAATATCCATAGAACTTGTCAAGATCGCTCAACTTACTAATATATATAGGTAGTCAGACTAAATAAGACAAATACGAGGAATTTATCTTTTAAGGTTATAATAAATAATCAAATAATAATAATATCATAAATTATTTACATATATTACTAAATTATTTCGAACTTTAAAGAGAAAATAACATTTAAACTTATATGGATTTATGAATAAAGTAAAACATTATTTTAATAATTTATTTAGCAATTAATTCTCAATTTAGTTCTTTATTTATTTTTATTATTAACTTGCTTTGTCATTGATTTTCATTTTCAATTTAATATATCTCTTATTATTTCATTTTCAATTTAATCCTTCACTAATTTTAAAGTTTATAGATTTTGTCATTTAGTTTTGAGTAAACGAAAGAAATCTAATTGACTTATGAGTATGACTAAATTGAAAATAAAATTAGTAAGTAATTAAATTAAAAATAAATTGATAAACAAAAAATCAAGATAATTAGTTAATAAGTGAGGGTTCAAAATGGTGACTATTTATAAATAAAAAGCAATCATAACAATAAAAGATCTTAATCGAAAGCAGATCTCCTACTATATAACAAGGGATCTGGATTTATCTTAACCTTACCTTTTACTTCCCAATTGTCATAAACATAAAGCTTGAAGAACATTGCATTGTTCTAACATGCACCTGCAAATTCACAGGCTAGCACGGGAGAGTCAGAAGGCACAGATGCAGTTCATGCAGAGGTGGCTGACGATTCACTGGAGGGACTCAAAGGCCATCTTGAAGAAGCCATTGATAGTTGCAGAGTTTGGGAAGTCGAAGAAGGATCCAGGGTACAGTGTTCCGGCGAGGGATTCGTTCATGGACCAAGTGTACTCAATCATCTACAACTTAGCCAAAAGTGGAGGAACAGTGGCAGGAGGCATGGTGTGGCAGATTATGGGGGAAAAGATGGAGTCCTACTATGATGGGTATGAGATTGTTTTGCCCTTGAACCCTACCACCAGCAATATCATCCATGAGCAGTCTATCAAAATGATTTCCCTAGGGCACTCCTAGCTAGATCATGTATTGAACAACTCATTGATGTCCCTCTTTGATTCTCCCCTTGCTTGGAAGATATATGTAGTGCCTTGTAAATTGAGTAACCAGTAAAGGAATATAAGATTTCTTCCTTATGAGCAAAAGAAAATATAGCAAACAATCTAAGAGACGCCAATCACTTCAAGGCTATAATGCATTTAAATAAGTTCCAGATTTTTAGAAAATGAGAAGGTCGTTCTACTTTTTCTATAAGAAATGACATTGACATATATATATATATATATATATATATATATATATTCACATGTTTTAGAAAACTTTCCCACGTCTTGTTCAACCTCACTCCAAGAAAACATATGTTTGACAATGCTTATAATGGATTTGGATGCAAAAAATTTGAAGACTCAACTGCACGTGCATTTTGCCATATTCTGTGCAGCTATTTTTGTTTCCTTTTATTTTTCAATTTAAAAAAACAGAATTCAAGCTTGAAATGCACACCCAATTGGCGCCTTTAAATTTTATTTAATTCAAATCTGGTAATAATCGTTAGCAATGGTAAAAAATTTTGCCATGAAATCATGCGTCAGCTAATAATCCAAAAAAAACAAATTGCCAGCCCACAACTCAATAAAAATATAATTGGAAATAATAGTTTTGACCGTGAAGCATTTGAAGCATTAATTATTTCAGGGACCGTATTGAATTTTTTTTTATTTCTTTTTCTTTGAAATTTTTTTTTCACTAATCCTTTACTGTGCAACAGGGATTCAAATTCTTTATTGTGCAAAAGGAGATCCTGATTCCTTTAGTTATAGTCATTTTCATTTTTCTCCCACCAGGGGTCTTATTGCTTTCTATTTACTAGTTTCTTTTTTAATTAATTTAAGTACCATATTTAGTGCACTTATAATTCTAAGTACAACAATACACTCACTTATAATATAAAAATATAATTGTTATAATATCAACTAGAAAATAATAATATTACAACTATATTTTTAAATAACTAAGTACACTAAAAATTTTATTTTAATTTTATGAATTATGAGAAAAGAATTAGTGTTCATCAAACGGTACATTTCTAGTCACAAGAAACAAGTAACAATGACTTCTTGCAGCTATCTTTAATAAGGCCCTAGCTATGCGAACTCCAAATAAATTTGCAAATTAATCCCAATTTCATAGGATGATGAACAGTGAGGCACAAGCAGGGGAAAAAAATGTCATCAACACCAAACACTGGTTGAACCACGATAATTCGATTGTCAAGTGATAAATTTTACGGAAGAGGAGACGTTGAAAAGCAGATATGAGGAAGAGAGAAGGGAAATAACATACATAATTTTGTAATTCCACTGTTTTTCTTGATTGTTTCTTGCATCACATATATATAAATGTGTGTGTACATACACGATCACAAAGGCACGCTTAATACAACAGTATCTGCTTTAACAAGCTTAAGTCCATCTGAACCCCACTAATCCCTTGACTAAAAAGCTTAGTTAAGCTTAACGACTTCTCCAGGAATGAGTTGACCCGCCTATACACGATGAACACTAATATACATTCCACATACACGGACCGTAATTGAACTGTACAAACTCATTTTCATACTATTTTAAAATTATTTTCTTCTCTATTTATGTGCAGGGGAATTATATGTTTATTAATCAAACTGCATCACGAGAATACATCAACCGTAAAATGAAGAAGTAAGAGCATTTCCATCTAAAAATTAATGTACTTTTCTTCATAACTTGTCTGCCAACAGAGGAAACCGCTGAAGAAGCCACGTCACGCTTCTGATTATTGCCTGATATCATACAATTACTATGTAAGCCATGCCAATATTATTCTACAATTACTAACGGAGACATTTATTTTAAAAAAATTTGAATATGACCCTTTCCTGAAGTTAACTACACCACATGCAATAAACTTACTAATTAACAAATAACAAAAGGACCTGGTGGGAAGCAGAGATAAAGAACAAGAAACTAAGTTATTTTATTTACTATAAATTTTTAGGCCCATTTGGAACTATTATGGGTAAGAAGCATAAGACTCAATGATCTAATAGTGACGGGTGTGAGTAGTTAGCAAGTACATTCAGACGCAAGTCTAATATAATAACACTTCAATCAATCCAAGTTTAGAAAAAAGCACATTTTTATTTAATTTTCTGCAACAGCACCAGTCTTTACTTGTGGTTTCTTATATATTTTTCCCCAGCTGGGTGGATTTACTCAGTAATTTACAGCCAGAAATCAGTTTGCCCATGTATGGTTTAAAGTCTTTCATTCAAGGCTCTTGTGGTTAATTCAATTAACATTAAATTACCCTGCGCTATATTATAATTAACAAAAATATAACGTTAAAACAATATTTATATTTTAAATAATTTCACAATGTTTTGAGGCTATTACAGATATTAAGTCAACAATTTTAACCTTGAAATGCCGGCTTAATACTAACAATAACCTTATAAGACTATGGAACCAGTTTAGGGTTAACTGCAGAATACCCTGTGGGTTAGCCCATTTGCAATTAACTAACTCATTGTTTGCTCCATTAGCCTGTGCTTTTTGTTCGTATACTTTGAAGGAAAATCGCATGTGCTGTGCATTTGACCTAATTTTTCCTCAAAATTTGACCCAAATTTCTAATTTCTCAATCTGCACTACAATATAGACACCAAAATTTAACCAGTACATGCATATTCATGAAGCTCCAAAATAAAGCCAATATGTGCTCCATGTATCCCCACTCCCCAAAGTACTCAGCCTAATGTCCTAGTTTCTTAAATTTGCATTAGCTCTAGGACGAGACTTGTAATGGATTGGCTGGTGATGAAAAATTGGAGAAGAAATTGGATCTTGAATCTCCCACTAGTGATTTGAATGAACAGAGGGAAGGATTTAGAGAAAACATTGTTTTTTGTGTTTCAAATTAAGTAGTTTTATTGACCAAGAGAAGAATTTTGGTCTTCACTACAAAAAGAAAAATTAGGCAATTCTAAGAGAAACTACGAATGTGAAGCAAAATTGGCAATTTTGTCCAACTTTTAACAGAAATTGAGAATATTGATTGGCCTAGGGAGGGATGTCATTCTTCACTACATATGACACTCGGGATGTCATGGGAAAACTGGAAAATTAAAGCCAAATTAGGGATTTCACCCAATTTTAACGGAAAAATAGCACCAGGTAGTAAAGTGTTATTGATGCAAACCACATGATACCCGATGGCAGCCTATTAAACCAAAGAGTAGTCGTTTGCAAATGGGCCAAACTATAAGGCAGTAAATTGTATTTTACCAAACTGTTAAAGATATAAGTAAACATAAATTGTACATCACTTTAACTTTCATGAAATTACTTTGGTTGAAATTAAAAACAAAAATTCCACAGGGAGGTCAAGTAGTGACAAGACAAAGCACGTGGGTGTTGAATGAGACACTTCAAACCACAGGGAGGTAAAATGTAGTTAAACTCTTTTTTCCTCATTTCCTCCCTTTTCTTTAACCTTATGTAAAACTATTGTTGACATGAAGGAAAATCACATACCAGGGCTGCATCCCCAGGCTTAATTGCAGGTTCAACACTGTCTCGCCCATATCTGTTATCAGAAGAATAAGATCACTCTGTAAGCAAACTTCTGTTTGTTTACATTGGATTATATATTCAAACAATGAAAAGAAAGTAATTAATGATACAAGTTTCATCTAATAAAAAGTTCTATTGAGAAGACAAAACTGATGAATATGAAGGCACTGTAACTACTCCATGGACCTTAGCAGGAAATTTTAAGTAATAAACTACAGGCTAAGTTAAAAGAAACAATGAAGGTTATTTTATTTTTGGCAAAGTTACTGCAGTCAGGTCACAACAAACCATCGCAGAAGGAACAGAAGCATAACAATTACAACATTATCTATGCACAAGTAACATCCCCAGGCCTTACATACAACCAGTCATCCTGTGTCTCTTTTTTGAAGATTAATGAAATAAATCTTATTGTGAACCATATGGTTAGCCGTTAAACTCAAAATCCAAATAGCAACCTCATGAATTACTTTTTCTGCATATATGATCTTTGGAATGGCAAGAAGATATATATATGTGCCAAACAAGAACAAAATATGCAACAATTCAAAATCATCAATCTCAAGAAATCATGGAGTTCCCATAACCAAGTTTCATCGGCTATTTGTTCTGATATTATCATATATTGTTAACTTAGTCACTGTAGTCAGAATAGATGTCAAACATGACAATTTTGACACAGCCTATAAAAGCCTCCAAAGGTTGAGACCAATTCAGAGAATTTCTCAGACATATTGCTCATCTAACTGCACAGTGAATTGCGTTCAAAGAATGATTTCATTCATTTAGTAGGGCATAAGATCTAGTAAGTTTCAAAGCCATTTCAATGACAATTCCATATGGTAATAAAATGAGAATAAGCAACTCATACTTCATTTTATCCTTTGTTTTCTTTTCAGTTGATATGATAAAAGAATACGCACAGAGCAGTTGAGCTCATGCCATGATCTGTATTTCTCACCTAGCTTAAAAAGACATAAGGAAACAGTCTCTGTTACCAACCAAATTCAAAATTCTGTGCCAAACAAAAAATGTAAATCTTTTATTATCTTTCTCATTTCTTAGTCCTTAAATATTGATCAAGGGGAATCTTTGTAACTTCAATCTCTGTTGATCCATAGACTTGCCAAGTAAACTCAGGCTCGAGTGTTGACTAATGGTATGAAATCATTTGTCCCAGAGGTTGATAAATCTTATTCATTCAGGAGGTTTATAAAATGTATGAGCAATTCAACAAATGGAAGAATACGAAAAAATATATAGCATTATAGATTAAAACGAACACAAATACCTACTAGGGGAGAAAAAAAAAAAAAACCAAAGGTGATATTTGGGGAGGGGGCCAGGGGCAAAAAAAACAAGACAACCTCCAGATCCTGGTTTGTTTTCTATAAATTTTTTTTCATGACAGGTAAATATTCAATACTTGAGTTTACATATTTTCTATTTCAATAGTTTTGTAATTTTGATGATGGAAGAGACAACCAAGCAAATTCTAATATTTATGAACTGGTTTTTAGGCTGCCGTGCTTTGGAAGGAACATTTAAAGGAATTCAATTCTATCAAAAGTAAGGGAACATTTTGGAATATACAGTCGGTCTACAACATATATATTTTGAAATTCCAAGAATCCTTCTCTATATCTCCATTTTCTTCTAATTTCAATTTGAGCTACGTTTAAAGCTTAATCATCCAAAATATCATATTTTATGAGATCTGAAAAAGCAACCTGCCAAACTACTTAAAACTGCCTATAAGCCTGTAAGGTACTATAACTATTGTATCCAAAGCAGGGTCAACAGGAACAGGCTAGAACAGCTACCATGCATCCAATTAGCTCATTTGACATGTAACCTAAATTGTATATTCCCCCATAAAAGATCTAATAGACCAATTTACTAACTCGCTAGAGAATCTTGCAAACATTTTTGTATTGAGACATAATGAGTCTATTGCCAAAATAATTTTTATTAAGTTCATTGAACTAGCTATTCTAAACATATAACACCCACCAATCTATATTCATTATAGTAGCTGAAATTCATGATCTTAGACAACCGTCCAGCATCAGGAAAGTAATACATTCCAGGTGCTAAGTATCGATTAAAACAGCAATGTCACTTACGTTATTTGTCTCCTGCCATTATTGACCTCCAACCGATAAAAGCTGCATCCTTTGCTAAAGGGGAAAGGTTTTCCCTTCCATTCTGCTGACAATTTCGAATTACACACATTAAAAAGAAGTAACCAAATAAATTTCTAAAGCAGAAGCTAGAGTGCTATAAATCAATTTTAATGCATATTAGAAATAAAGCACCTAAGTGCCATATCACCCCAACTGATGAGGGATCATCGGTGGACAAATCATCAATAACAAACTGGAGATCATTGCTCGTAGAAGTGGTGAACTTTTTGAAAAACTCTAGAATTTCCTGCACAATATTTAAAGGTAAGCTAAATTTAGAAATATGAAAACAGTCAACACATGGCATTATTAACCATAACAAAGTAATCTTACAGAAGTTTGAACAACTGATTCTGGAAAATACATATTGTCATTAAAGGCCAGCAGTTTAGTGCTGAAAAATCATATTAAAGAGAGGTTTTTCACTTTTACTTGGAATGGAACTAAGCTATTGACCAGGAAAAGAAAAAAAAAATAAAGAATCCAACTAAGTGGTTGAGTGTTTCAAAGAATTCAGATTTGAAGTAAGAGAAAAAACAAAAAATCTTCCTTCTTTACAATTGTTCATCCCCCTTGTCACCCCAACCATAGCCAATGGCAACTAAAATATCCAATTTCTTAATAATGAAGTGTCACACAGAATATACAGTTAGTAGCCATTGTTAGTTGAAGAAGGAATTAGTTAGAGATCACAAACAGATTGCAACTTCCTGCTTATCCCTATGAGTGATATAAACAAGGGTAAGAAATAATAGAAGAGGTTGCTGATAAATAATATAAGTTCTGTTTGGTAGCTCGAGGCCATCAGTTTTCATATCTTGTATCACAAAGTTCAAACATTTTCTTACCCTTAAATTTGTTTTGTCTTACCCTTTTCACTTGACAACCCTTCACTCTTCAAAATTTATTAGCTAGGACATACATAACCCCTTTTAACTGAAGGGCTTGTGCAATTTATCCTCTCAACTCTAAATTTAATTATCAAACCCATGGACTCAGATTCGTGCAACTTGGCCCTTCCATTAGCAAATCTAACAAAAACCCAAATGGAGTCGGACTGAAAATTTGAAATTTTCACATATACAGATCGCTTCAAGCTGGGCAAGAGATCAGGCGTCTATCTGTGTGCCTTTTGTCTTGGTGCATGATAAAGAGCGGAAACGGAGGCATTTGGGGTTTTTCTTATTAGAAATAGGGTTAATTTTGCCTGTCAGCCAATGACTAGATACTATGTTGGCAGCTTTAGAGATGACATGCTGTGATATAATTTCACGTGGATGGACTCCATTAAGTTTTTGGATGGATGTTAAAAGGGAAGTGCCAAATTGCATGAATCTTTGAGTCTAGCAAGCTGATAGTCAAGTTTTAGAATTGATAAGAGTAAATTCTACAAATTTCTAAAAGGTTACGTGCATTTTAGCCAAATTTATTTATCCATAATCACTATGTATTTATCATAGAATTCCCATTTTCGGTGAGCATTTTTCTTTAATCATATCCCTCTCATGGTCCATTTCTTCTGTGTCAATTTTGTTTTTGCTACTAGCGGAAAGGGGGTTATATATTACAGCTTCATTCGAACGACAAGGAAAAGCAAATCGAAACCATCTCATTCGTCATCATCACTAAATGTTTTTTCTGGGTTTCGATGAGAGAGAGAGAGTCGAAATTACCTTGCGACCCACAAATGGTCGAGGAAAGATAAGGTCTTCATACACACAATTCTGGGCAATAAGATCCTCAACAGAGTCCAAATCATGGGCGTTAATTCCTCCATAGAAATTCCTCACAACCTCTGAAGCCGAACTCAGAACACTGTCGTTATCATCAATGGTGTTGGTAGTTGGTGACGCTACAGTAATCGACGGGTACTCACTATTTTTTCTAAGCGTCGTCCATTTCTTCCTTCTCCCTTCATGATTCGGATAAGCACCACGAGAAGCAAAAGGGGTTACTGTAGAAGAAGAGGGAATTTTGGTGATTTCAAATAGCGAAGACGAAGAAGACAAGGTCGAAGCAACGAAAGCCGAAGCTGAGTTCATATTATGCAGCGCAGTGAATTTGTTGATACTTGATAGGCTGATAAAATTGTTATGAGCCACCCACATAACGCATGAATTGGATACGGCTGGCACTATTAACAGCCACTGGCTCATATTTTGAAAATTATTTATGACTGCAAAAAAGTATTTTAAAAATTATTAATTTCAGTATTTTAAACATTTTTATTTTAATTTTCACTTCATTAAACTTTGCATAGTAATTAAAAATGAGTATAAAGATTTCTGATTTTTTTATGGACATCTTATGAGAAGATTATTTAATGTTTGACATCTTGTGCTATAAATATTTTTTCACCTAAACACGTTTTGAAAAAAGTGTGTAGAATGTGGAAACCTCGTTTTCGTGTTCCACACAACTTATTTAGAGCTTGTTTGTATAACATTAAGAAATTCAAGAACCACGTTGGAAGCCCCAAACTCACGTGTACCTAAATTTTTGCAAGTTTGTTTGTGTTGGAATCTTTCTCCATTCCATGTGTGCAACTCAAACTCACATTAACCACGAAGCAAAAATGCTAAGCTTCTTTGTTTCCTCCATTAACGACCGGCTGACTCCTTTCCTCTACCAACATCTCATTCTTTCTTCCCAAAAATAGAGTCATCTGCTATCAAAAAATGCACACAAAAGAACCCGTCATTCAACCTCTTTGCCAATTTTCGAAGCCACTATTTTAGAATGTTAACAGCATCTTTCTTAGTGCTCTAGGCTTCGAAAGGGGCAAACATAAATTACGTCAAAAATGTCAAAGAAATAGCGTGTTTTTTTCCTCCTTTAAAGATATTTTACTAAAAAGATTATTATGTATTAACTAATCCTTTAGATATTCCATTAGAGAATACATGATTCTTGAATTTCTAATCGCTTATCTGAACAAGTTCTAAATAAGATGTGCAGAATACAAAAATGAAGTTTTTGCTTTTTTGCACACATTTTTCAATTAAATAATCTTTTGATACGATGGTAATAAATGCTAATAAAAAAACATTCACTTATGTAATTAAAAATTTTCAAAAAATTTCCATCTTAAGAGTCTTTGTCCAAATTTCTATGAAAGTTAGATCACATATATGAATTGGAATTTGAAATTTAAACTAAAGTTTGTTGACAATAGCATTTGATGGCGTTATACACAATTGTTAAAAAACAAAGTGTAAATAAACTAAGAAGCAAGAAAAACCTTCCTTGTCGTGAGCATAAGGAAACTCATGCTTCTTCAATTCATTTTTCTACACCAACGAATAGTAATATAGGGGTTGGGCTCTTCTCTTTGGGCTAGTTTTACAAACATCCTTAGCTTTCTAGTTAGGCCTTCGTAGTGTACCACCCTTCAAACCGAGTAAAGGAACAAAACTACAGGCTGCTTCACCTTTTGATTCAATTCACCATAAATTTCCATTGCATGCCCTTAACTTAAAAACATTTTTTATTTTCTCTCAATTTCTTAAATATTGCGTTTAGATAGAGTCATATTTGTTTTATTAATTTACTTAGGTTACATTGATGTTTTATTTTAACTAGGTTAGGTGAAGTCTTAAATCTTAAAATATAATATAGTTATTAACTATACGTGATTTGAATCTTATACAAACTTGACTTCATCAATAAAAATCCATACAATCTAGTTGTGTAACTATTTGGGATTCGAATCTTATATAAACTTAGACTTGATCAATGAAAATCCATACTACTAATCGGCATCATGGTTCAAACTACAATGAGGGTTTGGACATTGGACCTTCTTTGTTGTGACAAATTGAATTTTAATGGGTTTTGATATAATTTTAATTTTTATAATGCCTTATATTCAATATCCCAAATAAAATACAATTCAAATTTTAATTTTTTTTTCAATAATAAAAAATTTTAGTATTATAAAAATATAAGAGATAGTGTTACTTTTAAAGTTTAAGACCAAATAATATAATTAGATATATTTTCCAAGCCCAAGTGTCAATCGAGACGAAATCTCAAATTGTTATTAAGCACAAGAGTTCAAGGCCCTTGGATTCAGATCTTATTTACACCCCCATTAATTTTTTTTTTAAACTGTTGTTCATTATTTCGCATAATATTCAACCGAAAAAAGTCCAAAAAAATAAACGTCAAAAAAAGAAGATAATACCATAAAAAAAATTTAAAAAAAAAAAAAAGAAGGGAGAATATGCCACAAGCAAAGAGCACAAATAAAGACATGAAGAGTACAAAAGTAATTTAAACATTTAACAAAACCTTAACACCAAGTAGAATATCTTATAAATCAACTTAAGAATACAAATTAATTAGAATAAAAATTATCACACCACACTCTTCCACAGCTTAAAAAAATACAGCCAATCTGCAAGTTGTGGCCCTTTCATTACACAAAATAAATCTCACTTAATTCCTAAGAATAAATTCATATTTATTCTTCATCTGCTCATAAGAAAATTCTATGAATTCTAATAATGGTAGTATATATATCTATACAACTGACTCTCATGTTTCTACTATATATATTACATTAACCCTTCATGCTAGAAATCCCGAAACTAATCTGGGAATTAATTAAGACCCAATTTGTAAAAAAAATTTATTTAAATATAATTATATATTGAAACTGGTCCATTAGTTCTTTCCCCATTTGTGAGAGGAAAGGAACCAGTTACTTCTATCTCCAGCACTGTGATAGACAATTCAATCTCTACATATACGTTGTTTTCAAATCCTTAACTTTGTCAACTATAATTAATTAAATACTAACTAATATCTAATTATTATATATTATCCTGTATATGTCATTTCACATACTAAAATAATAATGCATATGAATGACATTAACCTACTGATTAAGGATCCCAGAGAGAATCACTTTGCATATCCTCCGACGCATTGTCCTCATAATCATACACAAACGTCTCCGATGGATGATCGTTCACCATCATTGCCTCCGCCATTTGCATCCACATCCTCGGCGAGTCCAACGGCGACTCATTGATGGCCTGAATCTGCGTCGGCGACAGCCTCACCGTCGCCGGCATCCCTGCAGAGCCCGAAGACTCAGGCGCCGCTGCCACCGGAGTGGTCCTCAGCCTCAGGGCGGCCTCATGTGCTGCCATGCGAATGTCGTCGGCGTCGTTGCTGGCCGGGCGGGGGAGGCTGCCGGCCAGCTCTGGGAAGTTGAGCCGGGCGTCGCGACCGCGAAAATGCAACGCAGCGACGTCGTATGCCGCCGCTGCCATCTCCGGCGTCTTAAAGCTGCCTAGCCAGATTCTGGTCTTCTTGCCGGGCTCTCTTATTTCTGAAACCCATTTTCCCCATTTCCTCTTGCGGACGCCTCTGTATGCAGAAGAAGCAGCACCACGAGAAGGCATTTCCATGCAGTGAGAGGTTGAAGAAGAAGAAGAAGAAGGTAAAGAATTTGAAGAATCTATGATTGTTGATATGAATGAAGGTGACACTATGTGTGATGGTGGGAACAAGATGATATGGTATTTATAGACGTTGATGGGTGAGTTTTGAGATGACACGTGGACGAATTACGTGGGTTTGAGTGAGCTTCCTCGTAGTTGCACGAGGAAAAAAATAATAGAAAGGGACCCATATTAACATGAACATGCTCACAATCTGTCCGCGCTGCTTAATTCGTTGATTAATTAGTCTTTGATACTGTTAATGAGGCATGGTCAAGTGGAATTAAACATTAATTTTATTTATTTTATTGGTTAAAAAGATTGATCTGAAGCTAGATTCAAGCTTTAGTACAGTTAATTCAATTAATGAAAATTTTTTATTTTTAATCATATTTATATTAAATTTGTGTAAAAATCCAAGAAGCTGCATACAATCCTTTGGATAACCTAATTTTGATATATAATTTTTTCCTAAAAAAATAAAATTTTAGTTTTAAATTTATTATTAAAAATGAAAGCATTAAATTTCAATTAAAAGTAGTATTTCAAAGTAACATAATTTTCACATGACACATCAACTAACAAGAGAAATTCAGAAAAATGAGTAGAAACATAAGGTATTACATGTCAATCAAATAATATTTATACATTAATTTTTAATTAACGTATAATTTTTTAAATTATATATATATATATATTTATTTATATACTCTTTATAATAACAATTGAGTATTTTTTTCAAATTCGTATATCAAAATTATAATTCAGGTATAATTTAAAGAAATTATAAAGGTTTTTAAATATAATTTTATTTATTTTTATGATACAAAATTATTAAAGTATTCACATCTCTTAAAAATGTGTCAATTATCATATATCAATAGCTATGATGAGACAATGGTATATGACTTATGAGCAAGTTGACGTGTGTATTTGGACTGAAACGTGTACAGCTAATATGGGTATGAGTGAGCTTCTTCGCAAACGCAAGTCCCTTATAGTTAGTAATTTTCCTAAATATTAATTATTATGAAAAAAAATCTAATAAAATGATTTTAAAATTGAGTTATTTAAATTATTTATCTTCAAAAATTTAATCTAATGGTTATAAATAATTTCAAATTTTACAACAAAAAATTTAAAAAATCAGCGTTCTGGTGAAAGTCAGCTTAAAATAATTAATTAACATGCCACGTGCTTAAAACCGTTGTATACTTCATCCATCCAAACAAAGTTTTTCACAGAAGGAAGAATTGTTGGTTTGTTTGGTTTTGTTTTGAAATGTCTTGTAAAGATACGAGAATTAATGAGGGCAAGCCAAGTATGTGACGCACTTTTAATTATGTGTTAGGGAAATATTGGTGAGCAAAAAGATAATAAATAAAAATATAATGTTTGGGTTAAGTGACAAAAGAGTTCACTGTTTGGTACGCGTTTTTGAGAACTTTGGGTGGCATGTGTAATGTATATGTAGGACCCACTAATTCAATCCAAATTCATAGAGTTCTACCACCATGAATCTTAGATCCATATATATATATATATATATATATATATATTTACTAACGAATTAATTTAGGTTTTTAAAAATACTTAATATCAAAATGATCGAATGAAAAAATAAACTGACTTAGTTTTTTTTAAAGGATTCAATTAATCTTTGGAAAAATGTTTTGATATTTTTTATTTTTAAATGACTAATTGATCTTAAAGCTATAAATAAAAAATTAAAATAATATTTTTTTTCTTTCTCTATGTCATTATCAATCCATTCTTAATATAAACTTCCACCGGTTTATATTTTTCATTTAATCTTTTTTATTAGTCTATTATTAATTTGATTATTCACTAATTTTTAAAATTAGTACATTTAATCTCTTAGTTTTAAATAAATACAAAGAATCAGATTGAGAATTGAAATTAATGAAAGACTAAATTGAAAATCAATTAATAATTTAAGGATTAAAATGAATAAAAATTAATATAAAATTAAATTAAAAATTAACTGGTAAATGAGATATTAAAATAATATTTTACTATATATAAATATTAGAAATAAGTTTTTTGTTTCTTTTATAGAAATAAGGGAGGTTCATCTGCTTGGTATTTCTTCCGACAGTGACCCATATCTTTTGGGTCTAAACTTTTATTAATTGCACAATTGAATAATATTTAGAGATGATTAGAACTTTAGAACTTAAATTGGTGGATTTGTTGCAAGATTTTAAAATTTCATAATTGAGTTTTGAATTTTTTGAAAGAACCATATGTATTTAATTTATGTAAATTCTAGGAAAAGGTAAAGTTATTATGAAACACATCCTATGGATTCCTTGATGCTTAATCCATCTCAAAAAGTTGAATTTTTTTTATTTTATGTGTTTTTATGAATTATTTATTAGTAAGTTGTTGATGGCTTAGGATTATGAACTCAATAAAAAAATTTTGGATTTTGCACCGTGCAATTAATTGAGATAATAAAAAAAGAGTGTAGGTTCCATGCAAGTAAGATTCACTATTTAATTAATCTTTTAACTACACAACATACAGTAATTTAAAAGATTTATTTAAAATATCTTTATTGGAGAATTTTTTGAGTATTTTTAATTTAATTACATTTTGTTTGTTGGGTTCCCTCGCTCAACAATGGTGGTAGTCCAAATCATGTATAATTTAAAGATTTTTAATCATAATTTAAAGTAAAATTTTCAATTTTTATAATAATAAAAGGTTAATCTCTTAACATATATTAGACTATTTATAAAATTATCTTTCTTTCCTGAATTTTAGTGCGCTTGAATATAAATAAGTTCATGACATTTAAAATTATGCACTGCGCTTGAAGATAAATTATTTTATGTCTTATAAAATTATCATATATATATGTGTGTGTGTGTGTATTGTATTAAGATTTAATCAATATTTTATGACTATTATATCATAAGGTTCACATAGATGACGTAGCAGCAATTAGTTAATTACAACTCTATATATAATTTCTTTGTTTATCATCATCTCATATTTTTATAATGAATTTTACAAATATGTCTTTCTTATACGAAATTCAAGATATGCTGTTTTTAACACAATAATTTTTTGGGAGAACTATAATAATATGTAATATAGTAACATTTTCTTTTTCATTTTGGGACCAAATCAATATCATAAAGCACTGTTATTTAGGTTGAATATTAATATTAAATTAAGCACATTAAAATTTATAATGATTTATCAATTACTTGGTTTCAACCTATTTTTATTTCCATTTCTGCCACTGCATATGAATTTTATCAATTTCTTTTACTTTTCTCATCAAACCAAATTAGCAATGAAACTGATCCTCCAAAGAGTTGGTAGATACAACAGAATAATTATATATATATACATATATATATTGCTGAAAGTGTTCACCTTTGTAATTTTCTTCAATTTGGATATGTCTTAGAGAAAATTCTCTCCTTTTTAATTTTTTTTAATTCCTTCATACCTTTAAGATCAATTATTTAGCAAACAACAATACTTTTAATCCTTTATTAATTTAAACATTAATATATTTAGTTTTTATTTATCAATCTATTTTAATTTACTCCTTTAATTATATATCAGTTCATTTTTAATGAATTTCTCACTTGTTTTATTCTCAATTTAATCACTTATTTATTAGAACATTAATACTTTAAGTTTCTTATTAATATGAACATTAACACATATAATTTTTTGGTCTTGATACTATTAATGAAAGACAAAAAATAATAATGTTTTAATGATCAAATTAAAAATAAAAATGAGTTTAAATCTAAATTAAGATTTTGTATATCGTAAAAAAATACTCTATTTACAGAGTATATATTTACAGGCTATGCTAGAAATTTTTTTTTTTTTTAATCTTTCATAACAACTTCAAATAGGGAAGAGGGAACACAAAAAAGTATAAGGTACATTGATACAGGCATTTGGCCAATGGTTTTTGAGAAGAATGAGTGGAATATTAATGAAGAAATCACTTCAATATGGCCATTAATATTAAAGCCAATGTCCTATATTTTGCTATATATATATATATATATATATGAACGTGAGAGTGAAATGATGATGGCTAAAAGGAATTTGATTACAGCTGGATCAAGCAAGGCTTCAACAATCCCGTCTCAATAGAATAATCATGGTATTATGACGTTATGTAGTCGTCATCAACATTTTTTAAACTTCATAAACCTTTTTGAGTTTTATTTATTTTATTTTATTTTATTATGACGGTAGTATTATTGAGGAAGTTTACATATTAATTAAAATAGATTTTTTTTCAAAAAAATTTAATAGTGGATTGTTTAGATTAGTTGGGTAGATTTAAGAGAATAGTTTTTTAAAATTTTAAACTTTGAAAAAAAAAATACTTCTTTAACCACCAGCCCAGATATTTATTAGCCTAGTTATAATAAAGGGCAAATTTTTATTTTGGTCCTACATTTATAGAATATTTCAAGGTAGTCCCAATGGAATTTCTTTTCAATTTGTGCTTCATAGACTTATTTTCTCAATTTAATCTATTAAATATAGATATTTTTTAATTTGATCTCTTACAAATAAAATTTTTATCAATAATATCCTTAAAAATATGTTAATTTAAAAAATATGACAAATATTATTGATAATAATTTTATTCTAAATGACTTGAGAATTATTCATATATGATGGACCAAATTAATAATTTAAAAAACATCTTATTTGTGAGAGAATAATTTACAAAAATAATAAAATAAATAAATTTCAAAGCACCCTATATATAACCATTTTTTAATTTGATTCCTTACAAACAAAATTCATATAAAAAATATCCTGATATGTTAAGCTCAAAAATATAAAATTATTGATAATAACTTTATTTGTAAAGTACTAAACTTAGAAATATTTATATTTTAGGGACCAAGTTGATAACCAATTTAATGAGAGATTAAATTAAAAATATCTTATTTTAAAAAAATAAAATGAAAAAAATTTAAAGATCAATAAATTAAAAACCCAGTATATATATAAAGAAATAAAACAATATTTTAGGCATTAAATAAATTATCACCAACCACAACAAATACATGAATATACGAACTCCGCGTTCACAATGACCTGTGTTTGACACTAAGAAAAGGGCCCACCAGGCAAAGCCATCACTGTCATATCCGTTTGGTCTCCTCTCTCTTTTTGTTCGTTGTCAATTGAATCTTCGACTTTTGACCATGTCCACAGGTTTTTTTTTTTTTTTTTAATATCTTTAAAATTTATTTATTTATCTTTTCAGTGTCTTCATCACGTCATCATATTTTCTCTAGTTTTAAAGAAATTTGACTTGGTAATCACTTTTTTCTCAAGGTGCGAGCTTTCAAGTCCTTGAATAAATTTTGGCTGAATTTGCATAAATAGAATATTTAAATTGTTTAGATATAATTTGTGTTCGAGGATTTTATTCTTTAGTTTTAGATTAAAATAAAAAAAATTTTTTATACCTTCATAATTTTAAATATATAAAAACACACAATTATAATATAGAGATGTAATTATACTATTATTATTATTTAAATTAATATTATTATAAATATATTTTTATATTATAACTAGCGTATAAAAAATAAAAAATTACTTTTTAAAGTATTAATGCACTCTTTCTTCTAATTTATTAATTAAAATAATACATTCCACTTTAATCTTTCAATTTGGTGCCAACTTTTGCCCAGTTTGTGCTCAAATTTGTCGATCAAAAGTGATTTGCAAAAAGGTTAAAAGATTCAGAAGACAAAGTCTTGTAATTTGACCCGCAAAAATTCATAGAATATTAGAATTTGAATACTTAATAACGAATTTACCAAACCCTGAAATAAGAAGTTTAATAATAATAATAATAACACTGTGATATTTAATGCTAGTTGGTGATTAGGAATAATTATTTGAGTTAATTATGCAAATGAAAGATAAATAAAAAAGACGTAAGAAAACTGATATTTCACATGATGTCAGATCATAATTAGCAACGACATAATATAAGCCAAAGGCTCAGTCACCAACATTGGCAAAGTGAAGACCATACAAAGGCCAATGGGAGCAATATGATGTGTTTGCGTAATTAAAGACAATTTAGGAAAAAGTAGCAAAATATGAAGGGAAAAGGGGGAAAGATATGAAAGGAAAGGTAGGTAGGAATTAGAATAATTTGAAATAAGATAAAATAAGATGAGAAGGGAAGGGATCCACAAAAGAAAATTAATAATAGTAATTATATATATATATATATATATATATAATGTTTTTCTACTTGGTTTCTAATTTTTAAAATTTTTTTCAGTTATAGATTAGATATATTATCATGCTTATTATTATTATCATCGTTACCATCAAATTACTAATTAGCCTTATTTATTTCTAAAAATTATTTCATAATTCATAAAACGTTAATCAATAAAAATATATCATATAAAATAAAACTCTTTTAGAATTAATATAATTGGTCCCCCTTAAAGAAAAAATATTTCTCCCTTAGCCTTGGCCTTGACAAAGTAAGGGTGATTAAGCTTCTTCCAACCAGTAATGGAAAAGTACTTGCCTAGCTTGTTTCTAAAAAAATTAAGTATTGTATAAAATGAATAGTTCAATCTTTTGAGAGGCTGTGCCAAAGACGAATTTAAAGGAAGTATGGGCAGAAAGGGAAGTCAACTCCGTTAAATATTTAAAATTTTAATTTATATATATAATGTTATTTTATATTTTTTATTTAATTTTTTAATTTATAAGAGTATGTCCTTTTAAATTATAAGAAGTTACTTTTCTTAATTTAAATATATAATTCGAAAACTTTTACTTTTTAAAATATTTGATCACATGTGAAAAATTACTTTACACAAATATCAAGAAAATCTAATGGTTCCATACCATTGATAAAAACTCACTTAGAACCTTTGAGGGTTGGCTAAGGGAATATATGTACTTACCAATCTCACGTTGCAATGCAAAGAATTATAGGCTAGTGAATTGATTCATTAAGTTCAATGCAATAAGAGTTTGTTTCATTCCTATGAAATACTAGCATGAATATCATAAGCTTTTTATTTTTTATAATAGTCAAGAATTTTGTCTTTATTTTTAATTAATGTTGATTTCTATTCATCGTTAGTTTGATTTATATAATGAGCGTAATTTTATTGCTAAGCAATTATTTTAGTCTCAACTTCTTGTGGACACAATTCTATACGTTTTACTATATTATTTGTGTAATATATATATATATATATATATATAGATATATTTTTTTTGTTTTTATTATTTTGTAGCACAATAATATTTCGCTTGACAGTTTTGCTCACAATAATGAGATTAATTTTATATAATTTTATCAGCATGTTGCAAAGGAACTAGAGGAAATTTTCCTCCATGTTCGATCGTTGTTCTCTTGTTTTTTCCCCTCACTAATTCCTAACCTTCTCGTGATTATTCTTTCACCATTTCATTTCCATCCCTTCGATAAAATTTCTTGCGAAAACCTCAATACTTTCCCTTGCTCATTCCATGCTATTTCTTCATTGGTTTTTTTTTTTTTTAAATAATGTTTTATTTGCTTTACATCCTTTCCCATACATAACCTATCATGAAGCAATGGCAGAGTATACACTTAGCCAAATTAAAATTGAAACAAAAAATATTCATAAAAAAGTTTTACACTAAAGAACTCCTAACTATCTAAAGAATTCTTCATACAAAACTCCTAATTTTTGTTTCCTTTGTCTCTTCTTCTTCTTTTTCGTGGTACGTTATATTTTTCTCAAGGTCTATATATCCTCTTCATTAATGTTTGTAATAAGTTTTGTAAACTTCACAAATCCTATGGGCTATACTTATTCTTGAAGATTTTTAGAGCAACTTCGAATAATTTTAATATTTTATATATTAACATTAACTATTTTATTAGATTAGTATCTTGTTAATTCTGATTCAACAATTAATGTTATAATTTTATAAACTGTGAATGGACTGGGTTTTATTTTTAATATGTGGATAATCGGTGATGGGTTCGATTATCCACAAGCCCACTGGGCAGAAACCCAACCTATAGCCCAAGAGTATTAGTAATCATCCCGTCAAATTACTAATTTGAGATTGTTATCTAGAGAGAGATTTAATGAGCTTATTTTGATTAATTAATTAAATTAAAAATTGTTTTAAAGATTCTGGAAGATTTTATTATGATAATATTAATTAGTTATATTATTAAAATAAAATCCTATAAATAACACATTGAAACCCTAGTTTTCATATATTAAATTTGCCGCTCTCTCTCTGCCGTCAAAACACTCTGAGGAACGCTCTTAGGCATTGTGGGTTGAACTTGTTGGACTCAACCAATACTCAGATCAACGATGTCATTTTTATCAGGTCAGACTGTTAATTTATTCTCCCAATTTGTGATCATGTTTAATTACATGTTCTAATTCCGCTTTCAAATGGTATCAGAGCTTGCGGTTTTATGATCAAAAAATTTTTTCTCAAATTTTGTCAGACAAATTTTATTTTACTGTGTGGCTAATGACATGTTAAATACACGTATTATTATTATTGATTACCGAATGACAATAATAATATTGCAATCAATGGCTTGCGTTCAAACTCTTTTTTTTTTTGGTAATCGTCAGAATCCACCATGTTTAACATAAAAGAAACCTTTTTGGCAAGAATAAGAATTTAATTGCATAAATTTTCTTTTTGTTCATTCGTTTTGCTGCTGCCATTTGAAACGATCACCTATAATACGAACCAAGAACAACATGGTGGTTAGCTCTCATCATCGGTGAGCCGTGTTCAAACTGACAAGACCCCTAACGATGGAATCCAAATTTTTTCGAGTGGTTTTTTGCTGCAATGGGATAGATTCATTTGAAACCACCACAGAGGAACTGTAGATTATGAAAAGATGATAGAAAAGTACCCTATTTTGCGGTTTGAAACTTTGAAACCGACGAGTCATAGGTAGGTACCCATCGGGTCTCTGGCGGGTCAATTTGACCCGCCAGAGGTTGAAGAAGGAGGGCATGTAGGCACGTGGGAGATCACCATAGGTCAGATGAAGTTCAAAATTTGGAATTTGCCTTTACTCGCTCTGATCTAAATTATGGTGATCTTTTCAGAATTTTTGGAGCCCTGTAAATAGGAGTTTTGAAATGTTGAAAAAATAAAGGGTCTTAAAATAATATCTAGATAAGATATTTTGATTCGAAAAAATTTGTGCCTAGACTAAACATAATATGGGACAATATGTTAAGCTCACTCTCTCTGATTATATATAAATAAATCACAATTAATTTCTTTGTATTAATTATTATATTTTATTCCTAATTTAAGCACGTGCCTTAAATAGGAATAAACCATTTGAGGAATTTGTCGTAACTTTGGATCACATACACCTAATGATTATGTGCTCACCTATTATGGGTCCAATCATGGTGATATGTCTATTTTGTATATAAATTTATATCACATTTGTCACTCAATTTTCCATAATTTTGGATAGTTTAGTTACCATTATCAAGGAAGAGTCTGAAAATTACGATGAGCCCACAAGAGAGTGTGTATACATGTTATATTGATGATGGACATACCCTATCGGTGTGACATTGTTAATATAATTTTGTGGAATAAATACATTTACAAATCGTTAGTAGCATTTTAATCCAATGCCTTCGTTGTTTCTTATATCTTATCGATATGGAAACGATGGATGCATTTTATTACTTCTTTTTATGGCCAAATCATTAGTACATATGAGTTTTCTTTCTTGATCTGTTATAATCCAAGACTTTAAGTGGGATTATAAAGCACATCTTGATGATACAGTTGCATAAGCTGAATTTTGTAAAAGAAATCTTGTTTTATGATTATGTTTCTGGGACATAATTAATATTTCCTTATTTTATTTCATCAGCTTCCGTGTTCCAGCAATTGTCTGTGGTGAAAACTCTGAATGAGACGAATTATGATGACTAGCATGAGTCCCTTAATATGTACCTGATCATCTCCAAAGAAGATTTGGCCATGAGAGATCCAAAACCATCAAATCTCATTGCTAGGTCTAATGCTGCTAACAGAGCTTATCACAAGTAGTGGTATGAATCCAACCGGATTTGTTTAACGGTAATAAAATACACTATTGAGAAGACAATCAAACAGAGCATTCTTGAGAAGGACACCGCTATGAAATACCTTAAGGCTGTGAGTGACAAGTTCAAAAAGTTTGATAAGACGTAGAAAGCGTATTATCTTTCACTACTAGATAATACTCATTATGATGGAGTGTTTGGTGTATGCGAGCATATGATGAAGTTGATGAATTACTTCAACAAGCTAAAATCTTTAAATGTGGACTTGAGTGAGAGTTATCTTGTCTACAAAGTCCTATACTCTCTCCCAGCAGAATATAGGGTTCTCAAAACCACATACAACTCACAAGAAACTGAATGGACCGTCGATCAGATGATGTCCATCGTGACTCAAGAGGAGGATTCATTAAAGAAATCAAATTCACGTGGTCATTCAGTGAACTACATGTCTCATGCTTCGTCAAGCAAGGCTGGAAATGAGAAGCCTAAAGGAAAGAAACCTGAGGGCAAGCCTAATGGTAAAAGATTCTTTGAGATCAAGAAGAACAATAAGAAGAGTAAGGGTCAGAAGAAGAAATTTAAGGGTGATTGTAATTATTGTAAGAAGTCTGGCCACAAGATCTCAAATTGCCTTAAACTGAAGTACAAGCGTGAGAATGAAGGTATCTTTCCTGAAACTGCCCCTAGCTTTAGTTTGTCTTGAATCTAATAATTTTGAAACCTTTATGGGCACTTGGTGGTTGGATTCTGGAGCGACTATTCATGTAACTAATTCCTTGTAGAGGCTCAAAGACAGAAGGAGTCTAAATGAGAGAGAAAAGACCATTCTAGGAATGGAAGGAAGTTCAGCTGCAGTGGATTGCATAGGAACTGTAGTTTTGAACTTGTACTCTGGACATACTTTAATTTTAAATAACGTTGTCTATGTACCTTCTTCAAGGAGGAATCTGGTTTCAAGTTCTGTGTTAGACAAAGATGGATATTCCTTTTGGCAAGGAAATGACATAATTGATGTTTATTTTGATTCAATCATTGTTGAAATTGCTAGATTAATAAGCGGTTTATATGCTTGAATGCGAATGTTTGTTCAAATTCTATTTTTATGGCATTAATTAATGCTGTCATAGGACACAAACGTCGAAAAATTGATGAGAACTCTTCCATGTTATGGCATCGGCATTTAGGCCATATCTTAAAAGAGAGATTAGAGAGAATGGTTAGATAAGGAATATTGTATGACTTAAACTTTTCTGATTTTGAATCCTATATTGACTATATTAAGGGAAAACTTCCCGTCAGAGCTAGGAAGAAAGGGGCTAATAGATCTGAGGCTATTTTGGAATTGATCCACACAGACATTAGTGGACTAATTATTCCCTCTACTATGGGCAATTACAAATATTTTATAACCTTTATATACGACTATTCCAAATTCGGCTGGGTTGATCTGTTGCATGAAAAATCTGACTCGTTAGATGCCTTTAAAGCATTCAAGACTGCCGTTGAATTAAAGTCTGGAAAGGTAATCAAGAGTATAAGATTAAACAGAGGTGGAGAATATTATAGGAGGTATACTGAAACCAGGAGAAACCCTGGACCTTTTGCTCTATTTTTACAGAAGCAAGGAATTAAATCTCAGTATACTATATCTGGTACTCCACAACAAAATGGAGTTGCTGAAAGGCATAATCGCACCTTGATGGACATGGTCAGAAGCATGATCAGTCACTCTTCGTTACCAGAATTTCTGTGGGGTGATGCCCTTAAGACAACAGCCTATGTCTTGAATCAAGTTCCGAGTAAATCTGTTGAAAAGACACCGTATAAGCTTTTCACCTGTAAGAAGTTTAATCTGAAGCACTTTCGCGTGTGGGGTTGTAGAGCAGAAGTGAGACCCTATAATCTGCAGCTCAAGAAATTTGATTCTAGGACTGTTAGCGGATTCTTTATTAGGTATTGTTCAGGATCCAGACGATGCAGATTTTATTATCCCAGTCACACTACCAGGGTCATTGAATCTGACAGAGCCTTCTATTTTGAGGATGACTTGGATAGTAGGAGTGGTGTCCCTAGAGTAATTAACCTGTATTGTGTGGATACCATCTTACCCACGCCATCATTGTCATCTCTACCCGTAGATCATGATATTAGAGATGACACCCTTGTTGAGAATCCGATTAATCCTATTATAGAAGCTCCTATAACTAATATAAAAGAACCAACTCTTAATTTGAGACGATCACAAAGGATTTGTAAAACTGCAATTTCAGATGACTACATAGTGTATTTGTAGGAATTTGAGTCAGACATTATTGATGGCATAGATCCAGTTTCTTATGACGAGGCTATATCAGGATCTCATTCATCTGAGTGGTTGAAGGCTATGAATGATGAGATGTCCTCCATGTCTCGTAATCATGTATGGGAATTAACTAAGTTACCAGATGGTTGTAAACTCGTTGGTTGCAAATGGGTCTTTAAAACTAAGAGAGTGGCCAATAGTGATGTTGAAAGATTCAAAGCCAAACTTGTAGCTAAAGGCTATAATCAGAAGGAAGGGATCAATTATATGGAAACGTTCTCACCTGTATTTTCTAAAGATGTCTTCAGAGTTGTAATGGCTCTTGTTGCACAGTTGAACTTTGAATTTCACCAAATAGATGTCAAAACTGCATTCTTAAATGGTGATTTACTTGAGGATGTTTATATGACGCAACCTGATGGATTCACTGAGACAGGGAAAAAACACTTAGTGTGCAAGCTGAAAAGGTCCATTTATGGGCTTAAACAGGCTTCAAGACAGTGGTATTTGAAATTTGATTAGATAATCACCTCAGTTGATTTTACAGAGAATATTATTGATCAATGTATCTATTAGAAATTTGATAAAGACAACTTTATGATACTCGTTCTGTATGTTGACGACATACTCCTGGCCAGTAACTTAGTAACTATGTTGAATGAGGTCAAACACATTTTGTCATGTCACTTTGACATGAAAGATCTTGGTGAAACTTCTTTCATCTTGGGAATTCAGATTCACCGTGATAGATCTTGTGACACTCTTGGTTTTTCTTAGACAACCTATATAGAACGAGTGCTAAAGAAAATTAACATGCATACTTACGCTCTTTGTGCTGCGCCTATACAGAAAGGTGAAAAGTTGTCTAGATCATCTTGTCCTAATGATGATAATTCAAAAATTGAGATCAATAAGATTCCATATGCATCAGTTGTTAGCAGCCTTATGTACACTTAGGTGTGCACACGACCTGACATTGCTTTTGCTGTCAATGTGCTTAATAGATACTTGAGTAATCTTAGTCCTGATCATTGGAGGGCTGCAAAGAAAGTCATGGGGTACCTACAAGGTACAAAGCATCACATGCTTACTTTTAGAAGATCTGAGCCACTTGAAATTGTGGGTTATTCAAATTTTGATTATGCATCTTGTATGGATGATCACAAATCCACTTTTGGATACATCTTCATGATGTCTAGAGGAGCTGTATCGTGGAAGAGTTGTAAACAATCAGTAACAGCTACCTTGACTATGGAGGCAAAATATATCGCTTGTTATGAGGCTACCCGCTAGGCCATATGGTTGAAGAAATTGATATCTAACATGTATCTAGTTGATTCTATATCACGACCTCTAACTATATACTGCGATAGTTCATCTGCTGTCAGCTTTTCACAGAACCATAAGAACTCCAATCGCACTAAACACTTCGATGTTGAGTTCCTATTTGTCAGAGAAAAGATTGCTGAATCTCAGACTCATTTGGTTCACATTCCTGGTGAACACATGTTGGTGGATCCGTTAACCAAAGGCTTGCCTGTAGGAGTCTTTAAGAATCATGTGACTCACTTGGGCATTGTTGAAAATTTTGATATAACCTTGGTTTAGTGGGAGTCTGAATTAAATTCTTAAGAGATTTTGAATTATTATTTGACAATTTTGAATATTACTTTGTATTCCATTCAATTCAGTTAATAAAACTTATTTATAGAAATGTTAATATCACTTGATTCCCTATCGGTTTCAGTGATATTTGTGTATAGTTTCACCACTGAATCTTGTATGGTTTATAAATATACACACATATGTGTTTTTATGTAAACATTATTATACCTGATTAGGTATTCGTTTATTGATCTAATAATTTAATTAATGTTATCCAAGTGGGAGATTGTTAGAATAATTTTAATATTTTATGGATTAACATTAACTATTTTATTAAATTAGTATCTTGTTAATTTTGATTCGGCAATTAATGTTATAATTTTATAAACTGTGAATAAATTGAGTTTTATTTTTAATATGTGGATAATTGGCGATGGGTTCGATTATTCACAAGTCTATTGGGCGAAAACCCAACCCATAGCCTAAGACTATTAATAATCATCTCGTCATATTACTAATTTGAGATTGTTATCCAAAAAAAGATTTAATGGGCTTATTTTGATTGATTAATTAAATTAAAAATTGTTTTAAAGATTCTGGAGGATTTTATTTTAATAATATTGATTAATTATATTATTAAAATAAAACCTTGTAAATAACACACTGAAGCCCTAGTTTTCATATATTAAATTTGCCGCTCTCTCTCTGCCGTTAAAACACTCTGAGGAACGCTATTGGGTATTGTGGGTTGAACTTGTTAGACTCAATCAATACTCAGATCAACGATGTCGTCTTTATCAGGTCAGACTATTAATTTATTCTCCCAATTTGTGATCATGTTTAATTACATGTTCTAATTCCGCTTTCACAACAACATCACAAATATCTTATGACATTATAACATACCCAATCTCTAATTGGTAGCTATAAAACTTCATCGAAAGGGTGGAGATTTCATGCAGCCATTGAAAATGTAATTGTTCACCACGGATCTTACGCCATACAGCATTCATGGTGTAGAACTGAAATTATTTTTGGAACCACAAATTTCTTCTTTCTTTACATATTCCCTGCTACAACATTATTACTGTACAACAGGAAATTTAATCTCGTTATTGTTATTATCTCACAAGATTTGTGATGTTGTCATAGCACTTAATTCACGCGTTATAAGTCCTATTAATGGGATTGCTAAAGGTTAGAGACAACCCATTTGTTTTGTCAAACAAAGATATATAAAAAGAAGAAAGGAAAGTACTTGCTGTCTCCTGAACAGGAGGAGGATGAACATGACAATCTAGGATGAACATGACAATCTACTAAGGTTAGTACACCTGGAAAAATTTATATGCTAATGTTAGTATGTCAAGTAAGAGTAGCATTGTTGTTCTAAAAGGTAAGAAGTATATAATAAGAGTAAGAGAAAATTTGAGAGAAATAAGTGGAAGATAATTCTCATTCTTTTAGAATTTTTTATCCTTAATATATAGCCTTACTTTTAGAACTTTAACAATAAAGGTAGATTTATGAGTTACAATAACTTAAATAAAAAATTAATTCACATAATTTTGTCATATAAATTTAATCATTGGTAGTTATAAGGTGTATGACATTAAACATAAGAAATGATCTTAGAAAGACATTCTATTAAGCATAAGAAATGATCGTAGAAAGTCATTGGTTATTCGCACTCACATAACTATAATATTTACAACATACTCTATTGAATAATTACTGATAAACAATGTATTTTGTTAAAATTTTATTACAAAAATTCACTAATATAAAAACTTAATGAAGAGGAAAAACACATAATGTTTATAATACTTATTGTAAGCTATTTCATTAAAAAATTTGATTAGGAAAAGTCAATAGAACAGAATCCTAATTTAGAAGAAAAAGTACATTACGTCTTGTACAAGATTGCATTCTATCAATTGGTGTATTAAGCACGTGGTGAGAGTCTTGTGTGTTTGTTATCATGAGCTCAATTTTCTATTAGTGTATAGGACACATGTATAGCAAGATACGGATTTTATGCATTTCAAGAAACTTAGTTATTAAATTTTTATTCAATAATTTAAATTTTAATAAATATTAAGTTTTAATTTACCAATTCAGATTTTATTAAATCCACTTGAATTAAATTTATTTCTTGTATAACACTAATTGGTCCATAAGTAACACAATCTTGTATACAAGTCCTGTACCAGATGCCATGAATCATCAAGTCATATTTTCATTTAGCCTTATCTCCGTGGAAAATAAAATCCCAATTATAGATCTCTCCTTACAAAAATTTCCAAATCTAAAACGTTTTATATCATATGCTTCACTCAATTGTTGGAAAAAATATTAGCGATAGGTAAGAGCTGCTCCACGTATGGCTAGGAGTCCTCAGTCAAATATGATTTTATCGATAGGATTGACAGCTTGTAAGTTGTAGAGTTGATCGTAATCAAGAAATTTATTGTTGACGGTGAGAGTTCGGATTTTCTCAAAAATAATATTTTATTAATATTAAATTAATAACAATATATTTTTTCATTCACCCTTAGTTACTAGAGAATTTTTAGTAACTGAAGGTGATTTATTCATTTGAAGGTGACGTATCTTATAAATCAATTACATATTTGATTTTTGTTAGATTAGGCTTTTTTAATGGTATGTAATTTGTTTTTATAGTATATATATATATATATATATATATATTGTATCATCTTTAATATACTTATAATTTTAATTATTGTACCAATACATTTATAATATAAAGACATAATTATAATAATATTATTATAATTATATTTTTATATTATAACTAAATATATTAATATATTTAAAATTGTAAATATATTAAAAATGTTACCTATATGATTTCATTGAAGATCTAGACTCTTAGAGATAAGATAAATTAGCGTAAACATGATATAAAAATTTAAATTTAAATTTGGGAAAAAGATAGAGATATAATCTAATCACTTGACAAGAAAGCAAATAGTACTAATTTATAAAAGAGTGATGGTCAAATCTAATAGGTCAAAAGGTTAAATAAGAAAAATAATAAAATTAAAAAAATTACTAAAATTTTCTGAAACGAGCTTATGTCAAATATATGATATATATAAAATTTTAAATTATTTTAATAGTTTTTTAAAATTATATTTATTGGTAACTACATATGCAAATGATTTGATTCATTAAAAATTAAATATTATAAACACAAATACATGTTAGAACATAAGTCATAATCTACCTAAAATATTATTAGAGATTTAATAAGAACTTTTTACTTACTGAAAAATATAAATACCAATGCATGTACATATACTTCGCTTAATTTATCATTACAATGATATGAATGAATTAATAAAATAATTTTTTAATTAATTTTTTCATTCATTATTACATCAATTAAAATAAATGTGAAGTTTCTTACCACTAAATTTATTGCAGAATCCAAATAAAATAAAGATTATCTTTGACGCGTGAAAAACTGCTTTATAGTGGGAAACCAAAATTTATTTATCAGTACTTAAATTCAGAGCCAAGAAAGGTAATCCATAACAAGTCAGTCAAATTAATGATCCTGTTTATTGACTGAATATTGAAGAACAAACTTTTGTCGCACCGACAAATTTTGCTTTTGGAAGTAACAATAATATAAAATTATCATCTCCCTAGAAGTCATCAAACAAAGATGCTTAGAGATTCCTGTTCATTCTTTTGTTTTTCACTGAAATTGATTCTGAGTAAAATGTCAAAGAGAGAAAAAGAATGAGCCCCACATAATGTTTAATGGATAATTCCATATATTAAGCTTGAAATCTTCAGTATATAATTGAAGATTTGGAAGAATTACATGACAATTGCTTAAAACTAGGGATTCGATGGTCTTGTGACTTCTATGGAGTAAAATATTATTTTTATTTTTTATTTATTGATTAATTTTTAATTTAATTTGGATATTTTTTATTAGTCTAATTTTAATTTAGTTTCTTATTAATCTTTAGTTTTAATTTATTTTTTATTAATTTAAAAATTAATAAATTTAGTTCTTCAATTTTTTAACTAAATTTGAATAAAATATGTTAATATTTATATTATTTATAAGTTAATTATTTATTTGATTCTTTATTAATTTTTATTCTTAATTTGATCTATTACTTATTAGTCTACAATCAATTTAGTTCTTTACTAAATTTTATTTTAGTTTAATTCTTTATTAATTTAAAAATTAACAAATTTAATTAGTCTTGTAATTTTTTAAATAAATTTAGACTTTATATTAGTTAGTAAAAAAATTGAGAATGAATTAATAAGTAATAGAATAAATTAATAATAGAAATAAATGAAAAATCAAATTCATGTGGCTAAACTTATAAACGAGGAACCAAAATTAAAAATTAAAATTATTGAGAGATTAGATTAAGAATATAACCAAAATAATACTTTACTCATTAGTTAAATTAAGATTAAACAAATAAATTTTTATATTGACTTTAATATACTTTAGTCCTTGTATTTTGAGACGTGCAATATAATCTTTTTACATGTTTCGGAACTATTTTCACCATTCAATTTCTAGTAAAGAAGTAGATATATTCAAATTAAAAAAGACGACCGTTTAATACTTTAATTGATTTTCAATGTTGTGGCTCATTTATAAGTTTTGACGCCTGAATTAATGTGCTGAGATAAGGTTAACATAATTAACAAGTGATGCAAGTTTATGTTTGCAATTTTTTTAAAATACTAAATGCAACATATACGTACGCACGCACACATAATTATAATTGTATTTAATTTTCCTTATGGTCTTTGTCCCCCTTTTTCGTCATATGAATTAAATTTTATTATGAATATGTTTTGAATTTTAGATTGAAAATCTATGTAATATAAACATATTTTTGCTATTGATCATTTCATTCTTGTATTCAGCTTGATATGTCTTCCAGTTCTTGTATCTAAGTGGAAGTACTATTTGGCCAAAACATATTCTTAGATTGTTAGAGAAAACATTGCCAGAATGAAACAGATATAGTGTACTAATTTAATTTAAATCATTCTGTTAATAAAGACCAATCATAACGTATGGAGTTCTTATTTATTTTTTAAATAATTTAATTAGACTAATATATTATATAAATTAATACATATTACGAACTAATATTTTTTCGCATTGTATAGACCTTACCTTATCTTTCTAATGAGTATATATAATTAAAGTTATTATATTAAATGAGTTTAACACATTGGAACTCGTTATTTTACTTACCAATAACTTCAACAACCCGGTCCAACTTCCTTTTCGTGGTCGTTGTGAGGATTAACTAAGCTATGCACGTTGTCTTAGCCTTTCCTTAACAAGTGAGTCATCATTAGACTTAAGTTGGGTGATTAGAGTTTCGAGAGCTAATGACCAAATGATAATTAGCAATCTGAATTTGTTACAGTTTGGTATTTACCATTCGTAGATAGAAATCTAATAGTTAGGATCTGTTTCCAATAAATGTACACATGGTAGAAAATTAATTATGATTACATGTAATTATAATTTTTATATAAATTATATTTTGATTCTTTTATATTATTTTGAGAATATGATATTATATTTAATTATAATAAATTATTGAATAAAAATTCAATTATATAAATTTATAAATAAAAAATATAACTATAAATAATTATATAAATTTAATATAAATTTAAATCATTAAATTTTTATACATGGATCCAAATTAATACATAGAGACATGATATAAAATCATGTGCAGAAACCATGGTTTGAATGAGAATAATTAATGAAGGTAACAACATTAATTCACGGTGGAAAACAGCTGCAACGCAGAGAGATCTCCCACACTGACTAATTAAATATTGATAATTAAATATTAATTAGGATTAACATTAATTATTTCACTTTTGACCAATTAATGCTGACTGGGCAATGAAGTACTTGACGGTGTGTAACTGTACCGGAGGATCTTTGTGGGGCCCGCATGCTTGAAATGGCGGTGCCTCTTTGACTCGTCATAAAGAAACGTGGCTTTAAGAGATGGCAAGTATATAGACTCTCGCTTTCTTCGCGTCTTTTTTCCCACCGGCTCTCAAACTTTGATATCCTTAAATTTAGGGTCTTAATTAACATTTAATTTTCTTAACCAACAGCTTGATTTAGTCTTACTTTTTAATATTTTATGAATATATCTATATATAAAATATATTTTTAATTTTTTTATTTATTACAAAATTACTATTTTAACCTCTCACTTATTGAAATATTTTAAATAATTATTTATTTATTAAAAAATTCACAATTAGTCCTTCATTTTTTTTAAAAGATACTAAATTTAGTTATTTTATTAAACTATAAACTCTTAATCTAAATAATTAGGCTGAGTTTTTTTGAAAAGTGAAAAAACTAAAAGTAATATTTTTCAATAAATGAGAATTATTTTGGGTATTACAATAAGTGAGAGACTAAAAAAATAATTTTATAATAAGTATTTGACAAAAAAAATATTTTATTCATATATATATATATATATAATTGATTTTATTTTGCACTAAGTTAGGTGGTAATAGGATGAGTTTTATTATTTATTTTTTAAAATTTTGAATAAAAATTAAATGTGAAAACAGAAGAGTTAAATATCATTTTGATTCCTCGTTTATTAGTTAACTTTTAAATTGGTCCCATACTATTTTTCATCTTTAGTTTGGTCCCTTATTTATCAACGTAATTTCCATTTGGTCACTTATTGATTTCCAATAATAATTTGTTCTCTCACTAATAGAGTAAAACATTAATTTAATCCCTCACTTATGACTTTAATTTCAATTTAATTCTTTATTTATAGGTTTAGTTTTTAATTTTGTCCTTCATTTATATAAATATTAATATATTTAGTCTAAATTTAATTAAGACTAAGGGACTAATTATGCTAACTATCATATTAATGAGTGACTAAATCAAAATTAGATTCACAAGTAAGAGGCCCAATTAAAATTAAAAATTAATGAGAGACTAAATTGAGATAAAAAAAAACTAATAAATGACATTATTAAAAATAAAAATTAATATTTAAGAAAAAAATTGAGACTATATTAATCAGCAAGGAATCAAATTAATATTTCACTTGACAATAATATGTTCACAATTTGACATTAAGAATTCAATGATGCAAAAGTCATTAGTTTATCTTTATTATATTATGACAACTGCTTGAGACTAATTGACGTATAACAGGAGATTAACAGATTAAAAGGGTCATTAGTGAATCAATTATGAATTATCTCATAGCAATTGACAGGAAACATCTGGGAATTATTGGTACACCGATCCTTGAATTAATTGATCAGATTTGATTCAAAGAATGATTTCATGGTGGTTGAAGCTATAGATAATTAATTAATTAATTAATTTGGATTTATTTTTCGTAGTTGCACAGCGTGCACAATTAATGAGAGAAAGAGACAAGGTCCTATTAAATGGGACCCATTGTTTGTTTCACTCTTCGTAATCGTTCAGTGTGTAATATTAAATAGGATTAAATTTATATGTAATGGTTTATAGTTTTGTTATATATTTTTAAAATTAAATTATAATAACTGTATGATTAATTAATAATTTAAAGCTAATATGATTATTTATAATAATTATACATATATTGTGATATAATTAATCAATCACATATTTATTATATTTTAATAAAAAATAGCATAACAACAATATAAGCAATTGTATATAAATCTTTTAGTATAATTAGCTTAATAAATGTGCCTAATATTAGATTTTTTTAAAAATCAATTAATTGATATGTTTCTATATATTATTATTATCAAAATCATGATGAATTTTTTTTTTAATTTTTGAAGTTTTATTACAAATTTTGTTTTAGTCTCACAAATTTAATTTTATATAATGTCATTTTAAAATTTTAAAAAGAGTTTGAGCGTGCTTCAATTCCCCAAAACTTATCTTTTGAGAGCCATAGGGTTTGTTTTAATGTTGTTTTTAAAAATAAGAAAAAGCAAGAATAACTTGTTTGATGTTGTGTTTTTTATCAATTGTTCTAAAAAAATTAAAAAACCGAAATATGTTTTTTAAAATAAAAAACAAGAACAAATTTTAGATGTTTTCCTGGTTTTTCTAAATTATTTTCATCAATAGCAAAATAGTAATTATGTTAAAAAAGGATTTAAGTAGAGTTGTATGCTAAGTTTAATAAGGCTTTATGATCCAACCAAGTCAGTTAGTAAGTAGTTGGACTAGGTCATCTCTTTTACATTTTTTTCTAAAAAAATTTAAATACTTATCATTATCATTTTAGTATATACTAATTCATTTTAATTAATTAATTTTTAAAAATTATTATAATATAAAAAAAGGATAATACTAATTCATTTTCATACTAACATATTATTTTTTGAATACTTATCATTATCATTTTAATATATAATTTAATATAATCTTGTTAAAAAACCTATATTATAAGGTGTGAGCTTTTAACGTTAGAAGCTCTTAAATAGTTCGTACGCAAAAAATGATATAAAAATGTAATTCTTTTTTAAACAAGAAATCCTCCCGTGCTACACATAAAATTATTTCATAATTTTTTATGAGAAAAGGACAAAACTGCCACGTTTTAACTTAAGATCAGAAACCTTCAATAGTTGCAAGGAATGTTGTATGCTTTCTAATTATAGAAACCCAAATCCCAAAAATTTGGAAAAAAATGCAGGTAATCAATGTAATGATGATGCAAATAAAAATAAAATAAAATTGTAAAAGGCTCTTGAAGAACCTTGATTATCGGTCATGAAATCATCTATACAAGAACGTGAGTGTCAAGAAAAAAGAATATGGCATAATGTTTCAGAAGATAAGTTTATGATTTTTGGAAAAAATAAATAAATATAATATTTATTTCGTAAGACTTGTAAGATATAATGGCCGAAAGTTTTTAAGAATCAATCCTAAAAGAATAGTTAATGACAATTACAAAGCAAAATGAGTATAAGCCAAGTATGTAAAAAGAGATAAGAGTCTTATTCTTTATCAAGTGAGGGGTAAGTAACTCAATGATTTTGCTAAGATAACAAAAAAAGCATAGGAAGTCTTATAGACTCAATACAATAACTCAAATAAGATAATAACTATAAACTTCAATTTTTATGAAAGATTTTAATTCTATACTTATGAAGGAAGATGAAACAATTCAAGTATTTTTCTCTCGTGTCTCTAATAGTATTAATTAACTTAGAAGTTAAAGAGACACAATAAACTATAAGAAATTTATTAAACAATTACTAAGGAGCTTTCTAGTCAAATCTTACGCTAGTGGAGCTAAATGGATTTCCCCAAGCCTATGAGGGACAATAAAAAAATTTGAGTAGTCACTAGAGCAAGCATTTCAATAAAAAATAAATCCCATTGAAAACGAAAATGTAAAAAGGAATGATTATAGTCAAAATCCTTAAAATAGAGGACCATCTAATTATTGTGGAAGAGGGAGAAAAAATCACAAAAATTATAGGAGCAAAGAGAAAACAAGCAACTATTTCAATTTATGCAAGAAATAGTTAAATGCAAAAGTTACAAAAGGCACACTCATTTTAAAAAGATTGTTGGGTTGGAAAAAAGAAGAAGCAAATGTTAGAGAAAATATCAATCCCTTAATCAAATATTTTATTTTATACTTTCTTCTTATCAAGAATCAAGGGATATTTGTTCTTTAGATGGTGGTTGTTCAAATCATATGACAATTAATAAAATTTGCTTTGTCAATTTAGATGAAAATATGAAATCCCATGATACACTTGACAATGAAAAAAATATAAGAAGTAGAAAGCAAATGCATTATTGCCATAAAAACAAACAATAGCATTTGCTTCTTTTTTTTTATAAGTTCTTGGCCTTACAAAATTTATGAGGTGTTTGTCAATTGATTCAAAATAAGTTATATGTTGATATTGATAATAATAAATGTATCATATTTGATAAAAATAAGAGGAAGCTTATAACTACTAGTAAAATGACATTTAACAAAATATTTCCTTTAACTAGCTATTTGGGCAAAAATATGCCACAAAATGTGAAGATGTGGATAAATCCACACTATGGCATCTAAGAAATGGCCATCTAGATTTTTTATGGTCTTAAATTATTAAATAAAAGAAAGAAATGCGATTTGGATTTGCTTCTATACATTTTGAAAAGAAGAAATTTAGATGGTGCATTTTTGGCAAAATGCACATATTGTTATTCCCAAAATCATCTTGGAGAGCAAAAGTCCCATTGGAATTGGTGCAAGTAGATATTTGGGGTCCCTTTCAAGAAACCTTACTCCTAGTGTAAAGAGATATTGTTTGCTATTTGTTGATAATTTTACCTGCATGATGTGGGTTTACTTTATTGAACAAAAATTAGATGCATCGTCTTCTTTTACTAAGTTCAAAGCCCTCGCTAAACAAAAAAAGTGGACAAGACAATTTATTAAAGATTTGTTGATTTGTTGATCTATCTTACAAATGATTGGCCAAACAAAATGCATGTGGTTAACATTGTTTCAAGATATATGAGTAAGCCCAACAATTACCACATCACAACCACAAGAGAGTTTTAAGATATGTCAAGGGTATAAGAAATTTTGGCATTATGTATGATGCAAAAGGCAAGAACAATTTCATTAGCTACACAAATAATGGCTGGGCATGCAATGTCAATTATTAGAAAAGCATAGTTAGTTGTGATTGTCTTCTAGGTTCCAAGGTGATTTCATGAGCATCAAAGAATTATAAACAGTTGCACTTTCATATATAAAAGTTAAATATATGGCTGTAACTATTGTCACATGTGAACTAGTTTAGCTTAGAAGAATTGTAAAGAATTCGCATCAATTTATCAACATGCCAACAAGAATCTACTGCGACAATAAGTCCACTATTGTCATGACAAAGAATCATGTATTTCACAACCGCACCAAACATATTGAGATTTAACATAATTTCATATTAAGGCTTATAGAATTAGTAGATATTATTACAATGCTGATTATAGTGGAAAAATTTACAAAGTTTAGAGAAATGCTTAGAATTATGGATTCTCTTTTAGACTAAGGGGAGTATTAAATATTAATATAGAAAAATCTAAGTTACTAGCAAGTATGTGTAGCAGTGGAAGTAATTTAATATACTACCTATAGAATTCAATATGTTAACAGTATGATGGTAAGCTTGGTAGCACAGTAATAGTAGAAGACGTACGACAATAAGAAAAAATAGGCAATGTAATGATGAAGCAAATAAAAATAATAAAATATATAAGGCTCTTGAAGAACCTTGAATGCTAGTAATGAAACCGAAACCATTTTGCCTTGTCTATAGAAGAATGTAAGTGTTAAGGCTTTGCAAAGCAAGCTAACAAAGGGCCATTTAACATCATCTTTTTGTAGATTAATGTATTCTCATTTTTTTCCCTTTGTAACATTCTAAATACTTAATTCATATTCCTTCACTAAATAGGTGTTTCCATTGCAATTGTCAAATACAAAACCACATTGCAATGACAATATCTTTCAGTTTAAGAAAGTACTATCTCTTTAGGATTTTGTAAAACTCACTTTTCCTTTGGCACAAGAAAAATTTGAGCCACAAGCTTTCCTAATCCTATTTATTGTGTTTGGTAAGAACAAATTTTGGTAGCTTCCATCTCTTTAGTTTTCTCTTTAACATTTGGCCATTGTTCAACATTAATTGGAATTGAGGATGAGGAAAAATCATAGATGAGTGAGAAAGAAAAAGAGAATATTAATGGGAGGGAGTTTGACCTTGTAGTTTTTGAATTTAGGGTTCCATAATGTAGAACAAAATTTTTCTCATGCAAGTGTTGATGAGTATTTGATCTTGTTAAGAGTAAAAGAAAATAAAGGAAGCATGGAAAAGGAAAAGCGAGAAAAGTAATAGGAAAAAAGATGATGATTTGTTGATTGGCACCAAGTACATATAACATGTTTTCCAAATTTGTGCACATAATAAACTTATATGTGTAAGGGTAATATTGAATTCTTTTTGTATCTTTAAGAATATATTGAATCAACGTAAATTTTTAGGATTAGAATAAAATTTAAATTAAACTTATGGATTAACATTTTCCTTATAGTATTTAATATATTAACATTGTTAGAAACTCATTATTAAGATGAACCAAAGGTTTGATATAAAAATGGTGGAGGGGTTAAAAAACTAAAAATGAGTATGAAAATTCACATGTTATGAGCTCACCATATGACCAATTTGTTGACCCTATTGTTATAAATGGAATTTTGATGATAACAAACACTTGGGCATGCAACCATGAATAATTTTTCCTAAGAATTAGGTCCTTCCTTTTCTTATGTGTGATTTTTATGTTTAGGACCTTTGTGATTAAAATTGAGCACGTAAAACATGCTTGGGAGCTCGAGATGGTTCTTAGTTCTTGGTCATTTGGACGCTGCCAATAACCGTATAATAAGTTACCAACCCACTACTAGCTTCATGCATAGGTAGTTAGGACTTCCAATGAAAGCACAGTCAATGGCCTCTGAGCCTAGTCAAATAACAGGCATTTGTGGTACCTTAGTCAGCTACTAGCCATAGTCTTAATCAATTGGAAAATCTATGTGAGTTTCTAGTCGGCGAGAGCCAATAATCAACTAAGCTTCTTAGAACAAGCCTAATAAACTGGTAACTTTGGTTTTGATCAATTGAGAACTCTTTGTAAATGACTAGTTTATTAGCATTAGGCTAGCAATTGATTGTTGATTCAATCAATTGGTAAGATTTGTCTTTTGTAACACCAACATTTTACCAAATGGAATAAGTAGTGGAGAAACAATCACTGAAAAATTGACTTGCTCTTTGCTAAATGATAGCTTGTGCTTTTTTCTACAACTTGTTGGATATTATGGACCATGTATGGCTAATAAAATTATTCCAATATTCAAGGTAAGGTTTTATTGATCTTTTCCAAAATGACTAACGTTATAACATTAGCTTCTTTATCAAGAGCTCTCTATATTTAACTTTTGGAACATACAGACAATTCACTCATTGGATGCAAAATCAATATCATTTGCATAGAATTTTGTGAGGAAATTACATTAAGTAATCTTGCAATAAGAATGTGAAGATAGTTTCTCTTAGACAATGATTGCATCAATTACAATATTCATTTTGCTTGATTTAGACTAATTGCCAATAGAATAAAATTATAAATATTCAACCCACTTAGAATGCCTCTTGTTCAACTTATGCTAATCATTGATGTATTTCAAGGCTTCATAAATAGTATGCAATACAAACTCCTTGTGCAATAGATAATGACTTAAATGGTTATGAAGGGCTTATAACTTTTTATCACATTTGTAATTCTCTATTGAGTTTGCAAGTTTCTCAAAGAAATAGGTAATTAGTTTGCTTTCTTGGATAAGAATATCACTAATGTCTACTCCTAATGTCACATTTTATTTTCACATACTTTCCCAAAATCAAGTAGGACTAAAATAGGAGCTTTAACAAGAAAATTTTTTCTTGTTCTTCTCAAAACTTAATTGTCTTGTCACACTACCAAAAAAGCATGCCATAATTATGATTTCTTAACAGTGAATTGCACACCTATGACTAATTAGCCACAGTTCGTTTGTACTAGCTAAATAGTCGTGGGTAGGAAATGAACTGCAGCTAGGGTTATTTTCCCTTCCTCCTTAACTTTTTTATATTCTTTCTTCTCGCAGCTAACACAACACCCGACAGAAACAAAGTTGGTCAACTAATGCTCCTGCCATTATGGTTGCGTTGTTCCACGTTCAGAGTTGTGCACTAGCGAAACCCTACGTTCACTGCTTTTCACCGTCATAGCTGCCTTTTATTTTGAAGTTGTAGTCATTTGTTCTCCACCACTTGCTACCACGCTATTGCCATGAGTTACGACAATTGACCCGTTGTCACTCTAACGTCTAAATGTCGGTCAACTGCCATTCATAGTCCACCTTTGGCCATTTTTCAAGTAGGCTTTTTTTTTTTTTAAAAAAAAACATTTTTTAATACTATTATTTGCCTTTTTTTCCTAACATGGATAACATATCAAATGAATCAATATGATACTTAAGATATAACTTCCATAATTTTTTTTTTAATTTTAGAATCTTTAGTTAATAGAATAATTTTATATGCACTCAAATTTTAGCTTATCATTTGTTTTTATTGTTTTGTTGACCATGTTGTGTAGAATTGATATGGTATATTAGTGAGTTTAAATGATGCTTATGTGTGCAAATACAAATTGTTGTGGCTCTATGTAAATATCAATAAGTACTTTTTTCTATCTGAGTAAATATTTATGAGTATAAATTATGCTTATTTATATAATTTGGTGCTAATCATATATGTTTGTCTATATATAATTTATATTCTTTTTGTATAAAAGTGGATTGTTTTATGAACTTGAAGATAGATATATATATATATATTGTGCCTTATAATCTTCCTGCTTAGATGTGTATGAAATAGAGTTCATTTATTCTTTCAATGATCATTCCTTGAAAACAAAAGTTCATTTATTATAGATTTAATAAGAAAAATATAGAAGAGGAATCCACCTTGTACTCTTAATGGCTTATACACTTAAAGTAAGTTGAAAATGTCAATGTTGTATTTGGTATGGAAGTTGAAAGTCATGGACAAAAATCTAGGGGTGCTGGTGATGTTAATATAAGCTTTCAACAATGGCGTAAGAAAAATATCTTTTTTCCAACTTCCATATTAGGAGACCAATTTATTGCACCATTATCTTGACGACATGTATATTGAGAAAAATATGTGTGACAATGCCATATTCACTTTGTTAAATGATACTGAAAAATCAAAAAATCATTTAAAGGCATGAACATTCTTATAGGAAATGGGTGTACGATATGATCTTTGGCCTGATGAACATGGTATATATCCTCTTGCGTTGTTTATAATGACAAATGCAAACAAGTACCTATTTCTCAAGATTTTTAAGAACATTAATGTACCAAACAATTATTCAAGTAACATCTCTAGATGCATTGATTTAAGGAAATAAAGATTAGAGAATTTAAAAGTCATGACTTGTATGTTCTTATTAAGCAACTTTTGCCTTTGGCCATGAGAACAAAACTTCCCAAGTAAGTGTCTGCAGTCTTAATTGATTTGTGTTCTTTTTTAGGTAGTTATGTAATAAAATATTGAATGTACATGAACTTGGCTAACTTTGAGATAGAGTGATTATGATGTTATGTAACATGGAGATATATTTCCCACCATTATTCTTTACAGTTATGGTTCATTTGATTGTTTACTTAGTCGATGAAGCTAAACTAGCAGGCTGTGTTCAATATCGATAGATGTATTCAATTGAAAGGTATGTATATAAACATTTGTACATTATTTATTTCAATTTGCATATGAGGCTTATAATGCTTTGTTTTCTATTAGGTATTTGGGAAAATTGAATCTTTATGTATGTAATAAAGCTCAGCATGAGGGTTACATAGTTAACGGTTACATAACTTAGGAGGTCTTGACTTTTTGCTTAAAATATTTAGATAGAATTGAAACTATGTTCAATCACCTAACTTGTGTCGATGATCAACATAATGTTGGGTCATCAATTGATTCCCTTTTTTTTTCCACCCATTGGAAAACTAGTTGGTGGATATAGTTATTTCAATCATCTGCAATGGAGAATATGTAAAACACTGACATGTATTGACCAACTGTAGAGAAGTTGAGCATTTCCTTCAATAAGTTAATTATGTTTGTTTCAACATTGGAATATATTTACATCTACCAGGTGTTCACATTCACATTGTATAAGGAATTTATTGAGCACTTGCGGAGACAATTAGAAGTCGTACATGATCTTATTATGAGATTGACAAAAAAGTTCATAAAGAGTTCATTGACTAGTTCTCTTGTTGTGTAAGCACATTTATACCATTTACATTCATTTCCATTGTAAGTTAGGATTACATTTATTCAAATTTCATGTAATAATGGAAAATCTCACTCAGATGATTTAATGTTTCTGGCATAAGGACTAATTAGTTGCACAAAGCATTTTAATGCATCAATGTTAATGAGTTCCAGTTTCATTTCCTAGAATGAGACCAAAGGCTAAAAACACAAAATAATGGAGTTTTCAGTATATTTGGAACAAGGAGATATGCTAGGGTGGTGATGTAAATATACAGTGATGGTGTTCCTTATTATGGAAAGTAAGTGGATATAACTGAGTTAAATTATCATGGTCAATTTGAGTTAAATACAAGTTCAAAGAGCACAACTACAAGAACAAAATAAAAAATTTGATGCAGTGATGTATTTCTTTATAGAAAGCTTTTAGGGTCAAATGCCTCATAACCTTGTTGCTTTCTAAACATCACTGATAATGTTTTTAATATATGCATTATTGTTTATTTCAACAAGTTAGATTTCTAGTTATCCTTTATAATATATTATCTATAAGTGTCTTACTATTTCTTATACAATAATTTAGGTTCCAAATCGTGCAAGTGGGCATCGATTGAGTGTAGCAGACTATTCTCTAGTCGAATCAAATGAAGAAAATTAGTATATTTTGTAATGTTGAATTACTTTGATGACGACATTATATTGCTATATTATGACCATGTTATCTTTAAATTACTTGAGATGATTAGTACACTAAACATGTTTAAATGTAAAATTTTCATGATGATTGTAGGGATTGTTGGAATCAATATCATGATATACTTGTTCCATTTGCTAGTTGAATATGAGTTATGATATAATGAATAAGTAGGTATTACAAAAAAATTGAATTTAATATTTAAATGGAAATTTTTTAAAAAAATTAGAACATTAGTAGCGGTTTCAATTGCCATATAACACCATGTAAATTATTTATTAAAAATGTGATTAGCCACTAATATGATTGAACCATGGCTAAACAAGAGGTATCTTAGCTGCGATTACTCGAAAAACGCAACTTTATCACATGGATTTTAGTTGCAGTTACTCCAATCGTAAGTAAATTAGACATGCTTGTAGTTGCAGTGTCGACCATTTCTACAACTTGCAATTATCCACAATACATTGGAACTACAGCTAAAGCCATTAGCTGTTGTGGCTTTAATTGTGTTTATTCTAACATATAGCATATAGTAGCGTTTACAACTGCTGCTATATGTAAAAGAAAACTGCAGCTATAACACTTATTTTGTAGTGTCATTTCATTCAAATAAGTGTCTCTTCAAGCACTCAGTTATAAAAGATGCTAATCCATGAATACTTCAAACATGATGTATTGATTCTAGAATTGGTCAACTAACAATGGCTAAACCTTGCTGTCATCTACCTTGATCTCATCTTTGGTCACAAAGTAGCCCAAAAAAGATCATGCTTTCTATGAAAATTTTTCCATAAAGCTTTTCTTCACAGCGTTTGGAACACTTTACAGAGATGATCAATATGCTATACACAAAATTGTCATCATACTAAACAACAAGAAGTTTGCTAATAAAAGGTTTATGAGTAAGGTTCATCAATCTCATAATGGTGCTAGGAGCAAAGTGGGCATGAATGGCATAACCAGCCATTCATAGAGCCCTCTTCTTGTTTGGAAATATACATTAAAATCAATCAATGTTTTTGAACACAACAACATTATGTAAATGTCATCTAATCTTTAAAAGAGATATCTATACTTCATAGGGATTTTTGTTGATAACAAGACAATCCATGCACGTAGCAAGCCAATATTTAAATGGAATATCTATACTTCATAATTGAATAAGGGCTCATGCTTTCTCTAACCAATATTTAAATGGAATATCTATACTTCGTAATTGAATAAGGGCTCATGCTTTCTCTAACCATGCCCTGGGAAATAAACTCATCCACTTACCTATGAATTTTTTACCTGTCTCTTCCTGATTACATCTATTTAAGCCTTCTTTGGCATATGACTAATTTGGGACAAATTGTGTGGATTAAAGGGTTATGTTTTCTCTCATCGCTCTCTTTATCTATAATGATAGATAAGGCCATCATTTCCTTAAGTTCAATCATACTTTTTGTCTTTTGTGCTATACTTATGTTCATCCTCACTAGTGTTTCCCTCCTTTACTTTGTGTTTTGGTGAAGTGTTATAAGGTTCATGGGAACCAAGTCCATATTTATGACATCTTCCATAAATGACATATGGCAGTGATATTACAACACACTTTATAATGTTTGCCAACTGAAAATGATATATGAAACTTCCTTGTTATCTTCAAATCATTGCTTTCTTCAGCCAATGCAACTTGCAATGCATTAATGAGATCAATTAAACGTTTAAACATATGAATTATATTAAAATTTGCTAACGAATTATTTAAAATTTAGATATTTCAAAAAAAAAAAATTAAATTATCATTATGTAGTTAATAGAGAACATAAAATTATGAAAAATTTAATATTACGCTTTTGAATAATATTAAACATGAGTAAAATATTATTTTGATTTCTTATTTATTAGTTAATTCTTAATTTAGTCACTCACTAATTTTTAATTTTATTTCAATCTTCACTTAGTAGTTGATTCTCATTTTAGTCTCTCTTATTTAATTAAGACTAAAAAGACTAAATATATTAATTTTAAATTTGGTTGACTAAATTGAGAAAAAATTAATAAAATATAAACTAAATTGAGAATATAAATTAGTGAGTGAATAAATTGATAAGTAAAAGATTAAATTGAAAATGTAAATTAATAAAAAAAATTAAATTAAAAATTAACTACTAAAATAATATTTTATTCTAACAAACATGATTGTATTTTGTCACGTTGAGAAATAAATTGTAATTTTCTGTCGAATGATTACTTTATTAAAAGTTGAAGTACTTGGTTATAGCAAGTCAATTTACAGACAGCTGGATCAAGCTGTGCCCTCCCTTCAGTCCACACCCACCAGCAATCCAACAAACTCACTTTTACAATTGATTTCATGCCGCGACTTCTTGTACGGTATATCTTGCAATTCTAATTTTTTTTCAAAAATATTTTAATAGTAAAATTTGAACATCCCTCTTAAAAAAAAAAAAAGAATTTATGCTTGTTCAAAGCAATATAATACAAAATATTAAAGTGAATTATGGAGAAAAGTATTAGATTGGTTCTTTATTTTTATATTTTGTAATAATTTAATTTTTTATAAATAATTGTGACAAATCAATTTTTTTAAAATTTTATTTTATACAAAATTAATTTCCCGTTAATATTTTAGAAAGCTGAATTTTTCACGAAAGTATTTCCAAAAGAAAATCATGATTTTACAGATGAACCGCGTTTTATGTGACTTTTCTTGGTTAAATTCTCCATTTTCTCTCGAGTTGCTTTGGTGTCAATTTGAGTTTTGGTTATCTCAAGGACACAGCGTGATTGAGACACTGTTAGATTAAATCAATACCAGAAGTACTGATTGCTTTTAAAATTTCTTTTGACCAATATTGACGAATTTAGTGGTAGAAAATAATTTATTTCGTACAATTAATCCTAGAAGGAAGAACTGAAAGTATTTCTAAAAACAGCACGTGGTAGGTAAATGCTGCACCGCCATGGTTATCTCCACATCTTCTGAAAAAAGTTAAGTGGTGATCTATTTAATAATATATATATATATATATACTTTTGGAGAAAAAAACACTATATTAGTCTTCTACTTTTCACTTCAATATAAATGTAGTCTTTAACTTATTTTAAGTTTCAAAATAATCTTTCTTTCATGCATATATGGTGCAAACTGGTCCCTCATCTTAACCGCTGCTTGCCAACACTTTAGTTAGTGTGTTTGGATCGACAATATGTTAATGTGATTTTGGGTAATTTGATTTTTAAAATTAATTTTGATTAAATATAATTTTGTATGAGCATAAATTATGTTGGGATATTTTTATTTAAAAATTAAATTTTACTATCTATATAATTCATTTAACAAAAGAAATTCTTTCAATTTTTATGTAAATGAAAATTTTAAGGAAAAAAATTAATTTTTTAAAAAATTAAACATTAAACCAAACAAAAATTTTATAAAAAAAATTTCTGTTTAGATATATAAACAAACTTATGAATTTTTGAAATACTAAATTAAACCAACTATTTATTGTTGGAGAGTTAATGGATGACATGGATGAGTATTTGATGATATGGCAACCATGTGTGATATGCTGGCTTGCCACATCATCAAATATTTCACGTCATCATTAATTAACTCTCCAATTTAGACTATGACAAAGGAAATTGAAATGAAGGACAAGTTTGTACCATATTTGTTTAAGTAAAGGACCATTTTAAAATTGGAAATAAATGAAGAATCAATAAGGTGTTTTTCACAACCTTTTGGGATATAATTAAATTAGATCTCCTTAGATGTGAAAAAGCAAAACATGCGTCGGTTCACATTCATGACGTGGATGAAAGTCATAGATTTCCATGTCACTTACTTGCACGTACTCTCTCAGTCTTAAATGTTCCTTTTCAAATGACGTCAACAATTCAATAATGCGAAAATAAAAAAAATCGCCTTTCCCTTTTGTTGCCAGCATATCTCCACTTGGGTAACTACTGCGAAGCTTACCTCTCCTTTCTTCTTACGAACAACCATTTATATATTTGAAATTTAATGGCAAATGAAACTGCCAACACACCATAAGATGCTGTGCAATGCACCACACTATATAAGTATATATATATATAATATCCAGTTATACATCCACCTATCATTACTTTCTCACGCACTTCTGTCTTACCAAACCCTACTTCTCCTTACAGCATTCTGAATTAATGGAAGAAGCCAACAGTGCCACAGAAGGATGTGTCGTTGCTCCTCTGGAACCGTCGTCTTACCGGGGAGTTCGCAAGCGAAAATGGGGCAAATGGGTGTCGGAAATCCGTGAGCCCGGCAAGAAAACTCGGATATGGTTAGGGAGCTATGAGTCGCCGGAGATGGCAGCAGCAGCGTATGATGTAGCAGCGTCACACTTTCGAGGGCCATCGGCGCGGCTTAACTTCCCCGAGTTCTACGGCGCTCTTCCCCGGCCGGCAAGCTCCAGAGCCGAAGACATCCAGCTGGCGGCTCAACAAGCAGCATTGCTATTCAGTAGACCGCCGAAATGCCGGTCACCGGAGGACGCCGGAGACCGTGTGGTTCCGGTCACAGTGGGGCTGTCTCCGAGCCAGATTCAGGCCATCAATGAGTCACCATTGGATTCGCCAAAGATGTGGATGCAAATGGCTGAGGCTCTCATGTTAGGGTTTGATGAGTCTATGGCATTATTGTATGATAACGACGATGCATTGAAATTGAGTGGATGGGAAGAAATACAGCACGAGTCAATATGGGACTTCTAATTCAGTTAAGCTTATTCAATATGATATAGAAAGAAATTATAGGTGTGATTAAAATTTAGACAACTGGAGAAGCAAAAGATTCCGTCAATGGCATATTTCTATTGTTGAGTCCCATTTGTGGTTTTTCCTTTGCTTATATATATAAATTTGTGTCCTTATTTATCATTCCGTAGCTTCGGAGCTAAATGGTGATAAGAATGTATGGAAAATACTTTATTTATTTTCTTGGCTAATAAAATGTCTCTCTCTCTCTCTCTCTCTCTATATATATATATACATATATATTTTGATCCCCCATGAATTTTTCTTGGCTAATAAAATGTCGCTATATATGTTTGTGTCCTTATTTATTTATATATTTTAGATTCCATAATTGAACTTTTTAAAAGAAATCTTTACTTTCTAATCCCAATTGGAACATAAAATTATGTTTAATTATGATAGATTGTTAGATACAGATTCAATAACTTAAATTTCATTTATAAATAGAAAATATAACTATAAGTAGTTATATTAATTTAATATAAATATGCTTCACTGAATTTTTATTCAATGGTTCACTATAACCACACATGACCACATGTTCCACCAAAACATGAGAGGATCAAATTACTTACTTTTGTGTTGTATTTTTTAATGTTTTGATTGTTGTTGGGATTTGTTATTATGCATACCGATGGAGAGAAAATATTAGCTATTCATGGTATACTTATGTGCCAGCTAATTTGGTGTATCAATTCTAATAAAATTATTCAAAAAGAAGAATAGAGATCATCAAAGGAATGATTTCATTGGGATTGGTACACCAAATTAGCTACATATTAGGACTAGCTAATATTTTTTCATCGACGTAAAGTGGCCAACCTTTTGCACGAGAGATAATTTAGAAAAGGAATACCCTCCCTCCTCTCCCTCCTATGCACTCTTTTGCGGGCACTGTTAAAATATTTATGTGGATTAGCTTTAATCAATATTAGATTAATTATTGAATTGATTGCATTTTAATTAACAGTATCAAATAATTAATTTTGTATGTAGTATTGACTAAATGGTTGACTTTTAAGATTTTACTAATGAATATCTAAAAGGTACTTGTTAAGGATAATTTATTTTGTTCATCAATGAAAATGATAAATAATTATTAACTAATTTTATTAGTTAAGAATTATTTATTGCACCCATTATAACAATTATAATAAACATTTATAAACTAATTTCATTCATTAAGAACTATTTAAGACACACCAACAAAAAAATCAGTAATGAGATGCAATAAAATTGATTAAGAAACATTATTATTATTGTTGTTGTTGTTGTTGTTAAGTGTTATAAAATATCCTTAACCACTGTTAGCCAAGTCCCTGTGTAACATATGCCATATTTTTTTTAATGGCATGGGTTTTCTATTGATGTATACATACGTACATATATACATACATTCATATATATATATATATATATATATATATATATGAAAACCCTTTAGCGAATTCATATCCCATGGCTTTGTATGTTGAATCCTCTTTTCTCTTTGCTCCCTCTCAAGTTCATCTAAGGGTTATGAACAATCGCATTGAAGGGCTCAAGCCTAACCCCAGGTAAATTGATGTTTGTGATGTTATCTCCCACATCTAATGTCTTACAATTGGTATCAAAGCATCAAAGGTTATAATTGTTCTTAGTGTAATAATATTTTCAATAGAAACTTTGGAGTTTAGATTTCGCCCTCATCTTTTCTTTTTTCGGCCACTGGATTTCACTGTTATCATTCATTAATTAAATATGAGAGATTAGGGGTTTTGTACCTCAACTTGCAAACTTTAGTTTGATAATGCCTGGAAAATTGATATATGGATGAAAATTATATTTAAAGCTTTGAATTTGCCATAAAAACTTCGAGGTTCATCCTTCATATAACAGGTCATGGTGTTTAAATAATTGTTCCTTTTTTTGTTTGGCTGATACATTCATATTAAGAATTTATTCCTTGTAATTAATAAGAGTTTATTCCTCTTATGAGGAAAGTTGATGCTCAAAATCGGGTTAATAATAATGAAAAACCACCTTTATATATTGATGCTGAAGAATCCATAAATGTTGTTGATATTTTTCTTTTGAGATTGTCACATTAAATTTATAAAGCAATAATTTTGAGAAAATACATGGCATATTTTAATAGGAGATAAATTCACAATATTTTAGATATGCTTTCTTATTAGAAAGCTATATCAATATACCTAACTCGTTTAAATGTGGGCTTTTAAGAATAAATGCGGTATAAGTAAACACTGAAAATTAAGGCCAAACTAATGACAAAGGACTATAATCAGGGAGGATGAATTAGACTGGGGTAGGGGTGTATAAACCCAAGGTCATGCCAGGTCACGTATGAACCTGAGAACTAGCCGAGAGTTTTTTCTGAGGCCAGATTTAAGCCCTGGACTCAGTAGCCCAACCCGGTACACCCAATGACACATCAAGTTGGATCTAAATCATTTAGGTTAGGCCGGTCAATAAAACCTGAAATTTTGCATACAAACTAAATCGATGGAGAAGCAATAGTTGTGAAGAGGGTGACAACGAGGGCGTGAAGGATATTGGCATGCGATTCAGTTATAGAACTAAGATTAGAAGAAGAACTGTAGAAGGCTATTACTGCTGCGAGTGTGAAACGACCGACGAGCTAGACGGTCCACATATGGACCCATAAAGAATGGAGATATGTGAAGGGAGACCGAAGAACTTAGATCAGACAAAGGAGACCAAATTTCACCATCAGAGAAAGGGGCTTCGAGTGATTTATGAAGGGATGCCAAAGAACAAAGACCAGATACCGTAGAATGGGACAAACGCTGGCAACAGAGAGTTGAAACACCATGCAAGAAGGAAGGGAAAAGGGAGGACTTCTAGCTTCGTGTAAGAGATGGAGAGAGTAGTGTGAGAGGCTGAGAGTCAAGCGAGACAGATGGATTAGGGTAGGTAGGGAAGTAAAAATAATATTAAAATATTAAAATATAATTAAATATCAACATATCAGGGCATCTGGTCATGTAAGATGGCCAAATTGGCCACGTAGGACCTAGGCCCAGCTTAGTGTGTTAACCTGAAAGCTTTTCTCTACTTTAGCCCTTTTCTTGTTGATGGCCTAGGGCCGAGTTTATCGAGTATTATGTTTGACTTTAGACTGGGGTACCCACTCACTAGTGTCCTCTAAAAACTCCTTAATGGTTTATTTTCATGCCTTCATGTTGATTATAACATTTGTCAGAGTGTAATTCTTCCATTAAGTTTAGCGTCGGTTATAAACAACATTAGAACATAAATGATAATCACACTTCACATTAGTTATAACCATTTTTTGAGTGCAAATATTCCATTAAGTTTAATGTTAGTTTTAATTGACGTTAACTATTACAGTATTGCCTATGCCTATTAGCTTCGGTTTTTAATGTCGTTAAGTTCGAATCCAATGTTGCTTTTAATGTTGGTTTTGACTGACACTAGTTGATGTAGTAAAATTCTCTGCCTTCTCCCAACGGTGATAATTGTCTCCAAGTGCTTCACCTAATGTCCATTTTAGCCGACGTTAAAGAATTTCTTGTTTAATGTCAATTATTCGAATGAATGTTAAAACTAAGAATAACTGACATTAGAGAGTCTCTTGACGTTGCATATATAGGGACTGTCTTAACAACCAATGTTAGACATGATAACATTGGTTAAAACCAACACTTGACAAGCCATTTACTTCACTCGATGGATGTCAATAATGTCTTTTTATATTGATGGTTGTCTGAGGATTTTGTATGATTCAGCATGGTTTTAATGATTCAAGGAAAGAGCACATTCTTTGTAAATTGAAAAAAAAAATTCATCTATGGGATAGAAATAATAGAAAAAAAAGGATGGAAATAATAGAAAAAAACTAATTTGGTCCTCCACTTTTAAACGCAGTCTTATTTTGGTTATCTATGAATTAAAAGTATTTCATTGGTCCTCTTCTTTTCTAGATTTGGTTTAAAATAGTTCTTTGCTTTTGAACTTAGTTTTATTTAAAGAGGGATTACTTTAGATTAAATCTTGAAATAGGGAGGATCATTTTGAGACTTCCAATTCATTGAGGATTAAAATGAGACTAAATTCAAAAGTAAAAGACTATTTAGATATTTTCAATTCATAAAAGACCAAACTAAAACTAAATTCAAAAGTGGAGGTCCAAATTAATATTTTTCTCAATAGAAAAATGCTTTTAGCCAGCACTATCTAATATTTAACAAGGGTATGACCTCTAATATTTAACGAGGGTATGATCTCTCTTAGTTTTATAGTAAATACTTCATATCAGTATACCTCTTAAAAGATTAGAAAGATCTACTTATTCATTCTTGTGTTGTATGTTGAATATATACGTTTGGCTTGAAATAACATTAACCTTTTTAGTTAAACAAACACATGATTTCTTGTCACTTCTAACATAAAAGATCCTGATAAGACCTCTTATGTTCTTAGGATTTATATCTAATGTGAAAGATCTCATATCCAATATGCACTCTTTATCCTTTGTGACATAACAATTCCAATATGTAGGAATTTGTCAAGATCTCGGTATCCTAAATATAACATAGATAGCACTAAAATGGAAAGAACTTTGTATGCTTTAGTTATTAGCTTTGATATATGCTTAGTTATGCACTTTGATAGAACAAGACAATTAACACTCAAGAGAGAAGTGAATTGGGTGTTTATAATAATTTTGTTTCTTTTTTAAATTGCTTTGCAAAAAACTTTTTATGAGAGATACTTGGAAGTGTATGAAGCAAAAATACAATTATATCAATTAAGGGAGATTTAATGTAGATGCTTATAGTATGAAGATAACAAATTTTTTTCCCAATAACAGAGTATTCAACAATATGTTGTTTCCTTAATTCAAAATCTTGTTCCCATGTAAGTTAGAACAATTATATAATCACTTTAACACACTACTAGAAAAATATTAAATAGAAACAGAATTTCGACACGGAATAAAAGTCGTATCTGACAGAAACAGAAATAGACATGAGTTTAAATATGATACTTTTAATTTAGTATCATTGATTGCTGACACGAAATCTGAAACGGATTTTTTCCATCTCTATTTTAGTGATATCTGATTTTGTGTCAAATTATCAATATTATAAATTAATAGTGATTTAAAAATTAGATACCAACTTTTTTCATTTCTAATTAACTAAATTCTTTTTATTATTTGTATATCAATATTAGACACGAAAACTCTTTCGTTTCAAAGTTTTAGCCAGCATTCTTTTTCTCATTTGCTCGCCCCCTCTTTCACCCAAAACATTCTTTCAAAAATTAGATTGATCATGCTCTTTTACTTCGTTAACCCTTCATTCACATCTTTACCTTGAATTTTTTTCCTAGTCACAATTCCACTTTTTTTGGACTTAGATTTGTCTCCACTAGAGTGATGTTCTCTAGCTCCAGGCTCTCCAAATGAAACCAATGAAGTTGAGGTTAGCAATAAGATTTGCATAAGACCAGACATTGCACAAGTAGTGGGAATGGTTAGTTGGTATATGGCGAATCCTGGCCGATAGCATTGGAATGTTGTAAAAATGGTCTTAAGATACATTAAAGGCACTATGGATGTTGTATTGCATTATGGAGGATTATATTTCACCATCAGAGGCTATACAAATTCATATTTTATAGGTAATCTTGATAATAGCAAATCCACCAATAGTTATATGTTTACTCTGGCAGGCAGAGCTGTAAGCAGGCTTTCAAAACTACAACCTATTGTGGTAATTTCAACAACAGAGGCAGAATATATTGTAGGTACACAAGCAAGCAAAGAAGCAATCTGGTTGCATATACTATTGGAAGAGCTCGGGTACAATCTCGGGAAGATTACACTATTTTGTGATAACTAAAGGCTTTTCACTTGGTGAAGAATCCAGAATTCTATTCTAAGACTAAACACATACGAGTTCAATATCACTTTATCCGATAAAAGGTAGAAGAAGGAAATGTGGGTATACAAAAAATCCATACTAAAGATAATCTAGCAGATGTAATGACAAATCCAATGAACACTGATAAGTTCATATGGTATAGATTTTCTATTGGCTTAGCAGAAACGTGAGTAGCAGGAGATGACAAGGAAGGAAGAATAATGTGAAAATCGATTGATTCTCAATCAAATCTTCAAGTGGGAGAATGTCAAAGGGTTGGTGTATGTTAGGTGGCCAACCAAAGAAAAGGAAGAAAATTTTTTTATGTTTGCAATTTAGTTGTTTAAAAATTGCATTGAAACCCTTTATCCTTCTCTATAAATAGAGAGCTTCAAAACCTCATTTCTCATAACCAAGAAAGAAGCAATCTTATATATAGAGAGAGAGTTGTAAAATTAATATTCTCCTATTAGCATATTATCTTTACTATATAGAGAAAAAGTGTAACTCTTATTTTTCTCATAATGAGGCTCTTTCTTCTTTGTCCGAGGTTTTTTATCCTATTGGGGGTTTTTTCACGTAAAATTTTGTATGTCATCTCAAGTTATTTGCTACAGTTTTATTTCTATCCAGTGTCTATTATTTCTATAATTTTGACCATTGTTTAGTTTCATAAAAGTGAACTGTGGATTCTGGATTTTTGGATTGGAGCATGGCACATTTTTATGTAGTGTACATTGGAAGCGAAAATAGCAAAACCCCAAAGAAATTATGAGGCAAAACTAATAAATTCTCGCTCTGTTCATAGGGGAAGGTAAGAGTTTATACTTAATACCTTCTTTTTTATTTTTTTTATTTTCATGTCCCCTATTATTCCAGATTTGTGATTTTTTGTTTTCCCCATGGGGAATGTTGAACAGTGATGAAAAAGCCCAAGCTTCCCATGTTTATAGCTGCATACATGGTTTCAAAGGCTTTACAGCGAAGCTGACTAATGAGCAAGCTTCCCAAATTTCTAGTAAATCACTTAATTTCCCATCTTTCACAATTTCTCTATATGGATATAATATTACCCATAAACCTCAAGATTTCCCAATATAGATTCATACCTGGAATTAATTGGTCCTGTAATTTGTGTGTTCAATACCCTATATCCTTTCTTGGCCCAAAGATAATAAAGATTATTTTATATATTTTTAATTATTTTAAACAATTTTGCCATCACTATATAGCTTTTGGATTTCGGTGTGCATAAAATGAATGCAGTCCACGCCAATGAAATTGGAGTATATATGTGTCTTCATCATTGGTTTGCATCTCAGAAGTACTTAACACAATAAGGGTGATGTTAAATGTGAGTTCTATAGAAAGGTGTCTCACATGCTCACATATCTATTGTAATTACTTTCATTCTATCTTTAGTATGTTTAGATTTTAGAGTTCGTAAGTTTCACAAGCTTACAAGTCTATTACAATTGGATTGATTTCACTAAATCAAGATGTCAAAAGTTAGTTCTATTGAAATGTACTTACATATCTATTATAACTAGTTTGGTCTAAGTTGGTGAGTTTTATTAAAAATTTCTACTTTATATACTTACACATGCACGCTATGACTGGTGTACTTTACCTATCTAAGGGGGAACAAATCTACCAAAAAAGTTTTCAATGGTCAAAAGTTTCATTAATCTAATTATGCGGCAGAGGTATTGTTCCTATAACTGTGGCTTTCGCCTTAGCTTGATTATGCGTATAGCTTATAAAACTTGAGTGCATATGAAATTTAGGCAGTTCTGTTTAGCATAACTAAGAGGAACAATTTCATCCAATAGATTAGATTTTCATTCAAAAATGTGATAATTTCAGAGTTAGTTGGTGTTTATGAACAAGGAGATCTTAGTGTTCTCATATTATCTTTGTCCTCCATTATATTTTGTAAAGAAGTCACAATATATCAGATACATATATATCTTCATACTTGAACCTTTTGACAATGAGATGGTTACCACAAGTTTATTGACTGCATTGAAGTTTAATAAATACAGCGCAGAAGCTATAAAAAAGGGTAATAAATACATTAAATTGGAATTGTAGCAGCTTTAATAAATACATTATTAATGTAATACAGAAATAAGAATGTTATCACACGTAATCATATTCTTTGGATGAGAATATGTGTCTGCAATTACATTTGGTAACATTTGTTTATTTGCATTTTAAATCTGAAAGAGTCCTTTGTCAGCAGAAACTTTGTAAGTGGCTAGTTCAACTTATGACTCTTGACTACTTATGATTCTTTAAAATGAATGTATTTCATTATTAGCTAATAATACTAATAATTATTCTTGTTGTTACTTCGTTTGTGCTTTTTAAGCGTGTGAAATTATCATTATGAGAGGAAGCCACATATCCTTTTCTTATAACATTTATACTTTTTAAATGCTCAAAAGAACTCACACTCATACTAATGTAAATATAATTTTATGCATATATCATGAGTGTATCATACGGTGCATAATTAATATCTGAAAAAGGGGTAAAGGGTATTCAGATCAGAGAGCTTCTTTAAATTGCAACATTTAGATCGTTGTCAATTTTAACTTGAAACTTTATTCTGAGGTTTCTTTATTTGAGTGTGTTGCCCTTTTGAGTTAGTTTTCTTCTCCACCAACCAATCAACTGTAACACCCCTATATTTTATATTGTCGTGGTCTCTCACCCTTTATGACCCCAATCACTTTCATATATTTGATATTTGAACCATTTGAGAAGATCAAGAAGGTGGTTCTTGCTGTTCCCATGTCATCTCAAGTTTACATGGCTCATCAAAACTACAAAGATGAGTGTGAAGCTACAATTAACGAGCAAAGAAAGTGAGTACTTCTCTTCCTTTCTTTTAAATTTCAACTATATTGTTGCAAGAGTCTTCTTTTACTCTTTCCAAAGATTCTTATACTTTGTTTTGTGTTTTCTTTCACTCAGTTGTAGATTTTCTTTTGTTCTATATATTTTGATAATAGCTGCACAAAAAAAGTGAGCAGTGAACTGGAGAAGAGGAATTAGGTCATTTGGACAAGGCTCTGATCTGTGTTGTCGATTAGTCTAGAGTTTCCTGTTTTTGTTTGGTAGCAGAGATGATGAAAGAAGATGCAAATCCATACGTTTATCCATAAAAACAATTACTTGGCCAAAAACAAGTCAACAGTACAGTTGAGGAAGTGAAACACACCTTCAATCCCAGTAATAATGACAAGTTAGGTTTAGATAATCAAATTTAAGTAATAATATCAGTTACAAAGTTATACAATCTTTTTTCTACTAAGTAAGATGATTGTTTTTGGCGAAGTATTAATAGTGCTTATAATAAATGTAAACATTCTCAAGCTAAAATAAAAATTTGATTGTGACTTTCATCAAATCTTTAGAATTTCACTTGCTTTTAATATGATTATGTTCATGATATTTTGGTCTGCTCGTGTCACTGTTTGGCTGCACAAAGTCAGTTCATCACTAAAGAAATACTGATGCAGTGTGAATTTATTCATAAATAGTTACTCAAGTTGATTTGTCTATTTTTTTGAAAAAGATTGACTGCTCTATGTTCTTTTATAAAAGCTTATACCTTTGGCCTCTCTTTACTGAGTTCTCTCATTTGGAAATATGTTTGTACTATTTGCAGCTTTTCTGTCTAAAGAGCTTGTTTGGATTATTGGTCATTTTCTTTATTATGTTCAAAATATGTAACTTCTTATGAAGTATATAATGTTCTAGGGAATTTATGCTCCATATTGTGTTCCTATAGCTTCTTTGAGTCTCCATGATACTGTTGTGATTCATTGGACACTATTACTTCTTTAGTTTACACGTTTAATGGTTCCTTTGTTTGCAGATATTTTTTAAAGTACAAGAACAAGGGGGAGAGTTTCGAAGCAATTTTCACAACGAAGGTAAACTTCTCTAACTAGCATGATTGAGCAGTCCCCCAATATCCTTATATATATATATATATGTATATATATATATATATATATATATATGTTTATGGGAAATAAATTATATTTATATCACATTTTGATCCAAACCCTATATATAAATTTTATATTTTTTTAATATATCTTTCTTCTAATATAATTCTATTGTAAAACTTTTTAATTGATAAGCGTGTCTTTATATTTATATACGATATTAAGATATTATTTTTAATCATGAAATTTCAAAAAATAATTTTCAATAGTTGGAAATATTCATAATGGTGCCATCAAATTGGTATGAAAGGCTAATGGAACTAGGTAGGCATAGGTAGCGAGGCACATGGAGATATATACATTAAATGGCTTGTCCTTAGTTGAAAATATTGGCATATATCTCTCATTTAAAAAAATATTATGAGTATGAATATTTTAAAAGAAGTCTCATATTATTTGAAAGAGTAAGATCTTATATAACATTATTTTTTAATGGCTAGTTTATAACAACTAGTTTTCAACGACTATTTTTTCTCTCCTATAAATACTAAGTATATCTTTTGATTACAAGACACAACAATTACTACTTTTCCTCACTTTTACTCTTGAGTTATATCTCAGAAGGGCCTATTTAATCTTAAGAGAAATTTGTGTGTTCACGAAATATTCATAAGGACAACGTTCTTCAACATGACTCAGACTACCAACTTTCCCAACAATCTTAGGAATATGGACACCACCGTTGTTGCTACTAATACCTTTGATGATTTTGCACTATCACCTATTGCTGCAACCTCCACTCAAGGAGCTATGACTATTCCAATCATATCATTTGTTCCCTATGCCAAGCTATTTCCAGATATATCAAAAATCCAAGTGTGTAACAGACAAAACTTTCGAATATGGCAAGAGCTGATTTTCTTAACTTTGGATATGTATGGAGTTGCTTCAGCTTTTATTGATCCAATGCCATTGTCAACATCTGATGCAAAAACATTGGAGCTTTGGACATATGCAAACAAGGTATCTAGACATACAATAATTAGCACTATGTCTAATGATTTGTTCGATGTGTATGGCACATATAAGGAAGCTAACAAAATTTGGGAATCAATAGTTCTCAAATATACTGTCGAGGATGTTAAAAAGCAAAAATTTGTTATAAGCAACACTACAAATGGGAGATGACTGACAAAAAAGACATCAAAATGAAAATCAATGAATATCACAAACTATTGGAGAAACTTCAAGCTGAGAAAATTAACCTCCCTAATAAGTACACTGCTGGCATACTGATTGAGAAGTTACCAGATTCATAGAGTGATTACAAATAGCAACTTCAGCACAAGCAAAGGCAACTGTCGCTTGCATATTTAATCACTCACATCATAATAGAAGACATAAATTGGAAAGAACTCATTCCACATAGATAAACTTAGTACAAGAAAAGTTGCACAAACAAAAGTATGATAAAAAGAAAACTAATTATAAGCCCAAGCAATGTTAGTGGAAAGCCAGGTCACCATTATGAACACCCCATCTGACAAAAGTCCTACATCGTGTCCAGGAAATTTTCTTCAATCTGACATCATGTCTGGGTAATTCACTATCTAGTTTATACTCTGAGTGACATGGGACCCCCTTTCATTTGTTTTCCCTTAGCAGGAGGAATGACGTGTTCACATCTTTGTTTGCTCTTAAGTTAGGATGTCTCTTCGCAGTATTCGCTTCGCCTAGGTCTTATACGAGTTTAGACATCTTTGAATCACAATTGGGTCCTCATAGCCAAGACACCTTTAAATTTTGTCATGTACCAATCAAGACACTTTTGATTTACTTCATGCTCTAGGTCCTTGACGAATGTTGGGCTAATCCGAATAGAAAGTGACTCTTACCCTTCCATATGCAAGATAAGTGTTCACATCTTTACTTGCCCTTAGGTAAGAGCCACAAAGTGCGTCTCCTACTTCGATTACCTAAAAGACAAGTAAAGATGGACAACTATGAACATCCGACCTCATATATAAGTGAATAAAATAAAAATTAAAACTAAACAATTGATTAATCAGTTAGTTGATTGATTAACAAACAAAAAAAAGGTGAAAATAAATAAATTCATAATATCATAAATTCAACAAAATAAAATAAAATAATACTAAAAATGAACAAATTAAAGTAAATAAATAAAAAAAAATCCTTTAAAAAATTAAAAAAAACTAAATAAAATCAGTAAAGCGAAGAGTAAAAGGTATAAGAGGGAATGAAGAAAAAATATATGCCAATAAGAGACAAAGTGGAGGTGATCAAACGAGGAAGGTAGAGCTAAAACTAGAAACCCCCTATTTGTTATCCTAATTGGCCATCACCTGTACTCAGAGGATGGAGAAAGTAGTAGACAATACCTTACTACAAAGCGGCAAAGATGAATGAAGGACAGAAGGTGAGCAGTTACGATTTAAGGAAGAAAAACAAAAGAAAGGAAATGGGTGAGGCTTGTTGGAGAGTGACAACACGACGAGGTAGGGGTGTAGCAAAAATCATAGAGTGAAATAGCGAATATGTGATAAAGAAAGGAGAGAGGCTCTCGGGCAGGGAGAACTAAAGGAAAAAAAAAGAAAAAGAAAAACCAACATCCCTATTTCGACTGGTATAAAACAGAGGGGAACGGTTTGCAAGAGGAGGGAGGAGTTGTGAAGAGGAAGAGTAAGAAAGGAGTTATGAAGAAGAAATGGTAGAGATACGGAGAACTACATGGGAGAAAGAGAACAACCGGAGAAAGGAGAGAAGAAACAAAGATGGGTTGGAACATGAAAGAAAGAGAGCTGAGGGAGGGAAGAAAAACATAACTAAAAAACTAAGTCAAAGAACAATGGAGAAGGAGACAAAGAGAGACTGAGAGGGCGAGCAACCAGAGAAGAAGAGAGAAAAAAGTCGAGCAACCGGGGAAGGAGAAAGAGAAGCTGAACGAAAGAGGGAAGCAATAACCAGAGACTGAGCAAGAGGGAAGAAGAGACTAGATGAGCCTTTAAGAAGAGAAGATAAGGGATGGAGGGACTTTGAACTCCCCTATTTTAGAAGCACAAAGCAAAGTAAAGGGAAAGGCAAAGAAGGGAGCACGGACGCGAGGAGTTTTTCTCTTGCCAAGGATCCTAGCTTTGAATAGACCATCAGTGCGACTATGATAGTTGGAACCCGATGGTATCGATATTAATCTCGGCCTCCGGACCAGTTAGACAACGACAACAATTTCCCAGCTTTGAACTGACTACTAGGTTTTTGTGCTATCCCAGTATATTGTGTTTCAAGCATGCTCACTCATAATCCCACATCAAGATGCCATGCATAACTCATATATTAGTGTACTATGTAGGCCCACTCACACTCCCATGTCAAGGGTGCCATGCATTCAATGCATAACTCATACATTAATATATCATGTTTAATTAAGCATGCTCACTTATACTCCAATATCAGGATGTCATGCATAACTCATATATTAGTGTACTATGTAGGTCCACTCACTCCCACGTCAAGGGTGTCATGCACTCCATGCGTAACTCATACATTAATATATCATGTTTGATCAAGCATGCTCATTCATGCTCTTACATCAGGATGCCATGCATAACTAATATATTAGTATATGAAGCATGCTCACTCACACTTCATTCACACGTCACGTGCACTTATCAATTTGTTGTTTTTAATTCCTTTTTTGTTTTTCCTTTTCACCTTTTGTTATTATTAATTTTTCTTCATTTTTATCTATTTTCTTTTGATTTTTATTTTTCATTATTTTATTTTATGTTTATTATTTATTATTTTTTTTCTTGTATTCTTATTTTTGGTCTGGATTCTTTTTTTAGATATCATCATTATTTCATCATAATTTCTCACCTTTTCCTTTTTTTTAATCTTATTTTATTATGTTATTGTTTTTTTATAAGAAGAAAGAAGTTGACAAAATAAATAAAACCAAAAATAAATTTATGTTCATAAAAATCAAAAACATAATCAATGGGTTGGTTTGTTTATTCTTTTCTTTGTCCTAGAATCGCCTTGTGAGACTTAGTGTCTCCTCTGGCACCTAGGGGTAGACCGGTGGAGCCACATGAGATTCTTAATTTCCTTAGGCTTCAAAAGTTAACATTTAATTTCAAAAATAAAAATCATAAAAAGAAAAATCCTAACATCACAAATAGTTATTTCCGCATCTCAAATTTGTAGCGTGAGATTGTTAATCTCCTTAGACACTTGTGAATAGATTAGTAGAGGCCACCAAAGGTCCTTAGTCTCTTCAGGCATTGAAATTTAATGTCAATTTTCAACAATACAAAGATAAAATAAATTTCAAAAAATATAAAAAAGGTTTATTTTACCTATTATTCGTAATTAAAAATCCTAAAAATGCTTTTTACATTATGATCTCGTTTTCAAAATTAGAACAAGAATAAAAAAATTAAAAAAAAACATAAATTCAAAAATCCTGAAAATAGTTTTTTGTTATAATTTCATTCCAATTTCAACAATAAATTCTAATTTTGAAAATAAAAATTAGATAAATTCAAATTTTCAAAAATATTTTTTATTCATTATAATTTCACATCAAATTTCAAAAAATAAAATTCTAACCCCAAAAATCCAAAATTCTTTTCCCATTATCATTTCATTTAAATTTCAAAATAAAAGTTAAAATTCCAAATGAAATAAAATTTAAAGGAAGAAAATGGAGGGAGCAAGAAAGTGAGATTACACTAATTTTGTAAATTAAAATACACCAATTAGACTCTAGCTCTTTTGTCTACGAAATGGAGACTAATGTCAACCATTTTGTTCTTTTCACAAAAATAAAAGATACCAATCAACTGACATGTCTTTTGGTCGAATTACGTGGACTTTGATCCCTATCACTAAATAGTAGGCCCTAGGCTTCTATCCTAGGTCAAATCTACCATTTGTAAATATATATTCATTTGCTTTCGTTCTTGTTGTTTTTGTCTTCCCTTTTAATGAGCATGTATGTTAATAAAGGGCAATTGAGATAAATTTGAAGTCATATTCTATCTCATATGACTAGTTTAAGGTAACTGCCCTTATAGATGGGTGTTGTGGGGTGCCTAACACATTTTCAATACTCAAATAGACTCCCGAACTCACCTCTGTGTTCGCAGACCACTTTGCCTTTTCTTTTTGTTTTAAATTGGTTTTCTAAAGTTTTCCTTTAAAAATTTTGGTAACAACTCTAGTAAATTGATTTTCAAGATTTATTTAGGAATTAATTGAATGCATTTTTTTTTTTTGTTAATTTTGCCGAAAGGTCGGTTATGACAACCATGCTGCTCAATGTACGAAGAAAGTAAGAAATGAGAAGCCTCCAAAGTCAAATGCAAATTTGGTTCAAGGAGATGACATAATTGTTGCAGTTATTTTTCAAGCTCTCATGGTAGTTAATGTGAAAGAATGGGTAGTAGACTCTGGTGCTACTAGGCATATTTGTGCAAACAAAAATGCCTTTGCCTCCTATATTATAGTGAGAGATGAAGAAGAACATATGAACCTTAGTGATCCAAGAACTAAAAATGTTCTTGGAAAAGGTAAGGTTCTTCTCAAGCTCACATTTGGCAAGACCTTGGCCCTCAATGATGTGCTACATGTACCAAACATCAAAGCAAATTTGATCTCTGTGGCTCAACTGGGAAAGGCTGAGGTTAAAGTGTCATTTGAATCTGACAAGATTATAATGACAAAGAACAATTTTTTTTTTGGCAAAGATTACTATAATCAGGGACTCTTTATACTCAGTATTTCAAAAATTATGAGTAAGAATCCATATTCTTTTACTTATTTAATTGACTCTGTAGATTTGTGGTATGTTAGATTAGGACATGTTAGTATCTCTTATATTAAGAAAATACAAAATCTAAGTTTAATTTATGGAATTAATAATATAATTTTAAACAAATGTGAGACTTGTACTGAGTCTAAGTAAACTAAGAAGTCATTTCCTAATGTACAAAGAGAAACCCAATTACTCATTTTAATTCATACAAATTTAGGAGACCTAAAACAAACAATGACTAGAGGTGGAAAAAATTATTATATAACATTTATAGATCTTTTTTCAAGATACACTAAGGTGTACTTAGACATAAAAATGAAGCATTTAACACATTTCTTTTATATAAAGCTGAAGTAAAAAAATCAATTAGATAAGAAAATTAAAAGAGTGAGGTCAGATATGAGAGGTGAATATGTATTATTCAATGAATTTTGTGAGAAAGAAGGAATAATTCATGAAATTAGTCTTCTTTATTCTCATAAATCTAATGGAGTAGCAGAAAGGAGAAATAGGACTCTAAAAGAAATAATGAATGCTATGTTAGTTAGCTCTTAAGCTTTAAATAATTTTTTGGGGTGAGGCTATGTTATCTGTATGTCATTTACAAAATAGAATACTTTATAATAGGAATAATAAAACACTATATGAATTATGAGAATGGTATGCACATAACCTAAAGTATTTAAAAGTGTGGGGGTGTCTAACTAAAGTGATGTTATCTGATCCCAAGAAAAAGAAAATAGGCTATAAAACTTTTAATTACATGTTTGTTAGATATGTTGATAATAGTGCTGCATATAGATTTCTTGTCTTGAAAAGTGATGTGCTTAATTCTAATACCATAATAGAGACTAAGAATGCTGAGTTTTTTTAGCATACTTTTCCTTTGAAAATTCATAAAATTTCTAATGCACCTACATTCACACATTCACCTATAGTTAATGAAGAAAACATTGAGAATTTACCTGAAGGTTTAATAAGAAGCAAACGACAAAGGAAATAGACTTCCTTTGGTGATGATATTTATACTTATCTTGTAGAAAATGATCATTCAATTTATTATGAAGCTATTGCATCTCCTGATGCACAACTTTAGAAAGAAGCAATTAAAACTGAAATTGATTCTCTTGTAAAAAATAAAACATTGGATTTTGGTATATTTGCCTTTAGGAGCAAAGACTATAGGTAGTAAATGCATTTTCAAAAGGAAATATAATCCCAATGGATCTATTGATAAATATAAAGCAAGATTAGTGGCAAAAGGTTTTACTAAAAAACAAGATGTTGATTATTTTGACACTTTTGCTCCTGTTACAAGAATTTCATCTATTAGAGTTTTGATGGCCTTAGCCTTAACCTACAAACTTTTTATTCATCATATGGATGTTAAAACAACTTTTCTGAATGGTGATTTAGAAAAGAAATCTATATGGAGCAACCTGAGGGTTGTGTTATCTTAGGATAGAAAAACAAAGTTTGCAAACTTCTCAAATCCTTATATGAATTGAAACAAGCACAAAAAAAAAAAAAATGGCATGATAAATTAGATCATGTTTTGTCTAATGATGGATTCACTACTATCAAAATAGATAAATGTGTGTTTACGAAACTTGAAAATGGTGATTGTGCTATTATCGGTTTATATGTAGATGATATGTTGATATTTGGTACTAGCATAAAGATTGTGAATAAAACAAAATTATTTCTAGCATATAAGTTTGATATGAAAGACATTAGTGAAGCTAAAGTGATTCTAAGTGTTAAGATAATTAGGAATGATGATGGTATATTGTTGACATAAAAACATTATGTTGAAACATTATTGAGGAAGTTTGGTTATTACGATGACAAATCGACGTACACTTCATATGATCTTAACATTCAACTAAAGAAAAATAAAGGGGAACTCATTGCTTAATCTGAGTATGCACAGATTATTATGAGTCTGTTGCATTTAATGAACTTTACCTAACCTTATATAGCTTATGTAGTGAGTAGATTAAGTAGATACACACATAGCCGAAACCGTGATCATTGGGCTGCGATGATTAAATTAATGAGATATTTAAGAGGTACCATGAACTATGACATCATATATAGTAGATTTCCCATTGTAATAGAAGGATACAATTATGCTAATTGGATCTCAGATTCAAATGAGACAAAATCCACTAGTGATTATGTATTCACCCTTGGTGGTGGTGCAGTAACCTAAAGATCAGCCAAACAAACTATTATAGCGAGATCCATTATGGAGTCAGAGTTTATTGCTCTAGAATTAGCTGGTTAAGAATTTTCTTAGCTAACATACCATTAAGAGTAAAACCAACTTATTTTGTGTCAATGCATTGTAATTGCTAATCGGCAATAGTCATTGCTAAGAATACAACTTTCAATGGTAAAAGTAGACATATCTGTTTAAGACAAAATGTGGTTAAGTAGTTGCTGAAAGATAATATGTTATCGATAGATTATGTGAGATTAAAGATGAATCTAGCAGAACCGCTAATAAAACCTTTGACAAGGAAATTAATCATTGAAACATCAAGGGGAATGAGACTTAAGCCAATTTGAAATTTACAATGATGGTAACCCTACCTTTGTGGTTGGAGATCCCATGAAGAAAGTTCATATGGGTAATAACAAGTTAACTGTTAATTTTGCTAGTATTATTAATTATTGTCCCTTCCTATGATGTGAGAAAGTGCTAGAATGCATTGATTGATAGGATGAGTACAAAGCTCTTAATGATTTTTCATATCCCTTATGGGTGGTGTATTCATTGCAAATACACTTGATTAAATCACCTATATGAGTATGGCAAAGGGCCACTCCTATGAGATCTTGGCAAAATCTCTAGAGCACTCATAAACAACCAAGCGTGTACATGGCCAATTAAAGTGCAAAATTGTGATAACAACAAGAATTATAGGGGTGTGTAATATGGCAAATAAGATCTCCAACTTGCAAACAAGAGTTTATGGTTCATAAAAGTTTTAAACTTCACTATAACTCTATGAGTTACGTCTTATCAACCTAGGTCTGGTTCATAGTCCAAAAAACATTAGATTTGAAACGCTAGAAATTTCTTTTAAACTAAAGTTTTTTTTAAATGATTTTTTTTTAAATATGTGGGGGATTGTTAAAAGAAAATATTATGAGTATGTGTATTTCAAAAGAAGTCTCATATTATTTGGGAGAATGAGATCTTATATAATATTATTTTCTAATGGCTAGTTAACAACGACTAGTTTCCAACAACTAGTTTTTCTCTCCTATAAATACTAAACATATCTTTGGATTACAAGACACAATAACTACTACTTCTCCTCTCCTTTCTTCTTGCTAACTTTTGCTCCTAAGTTATATCTCAAAAGGGCCTGTTTAATCCTGAGGGAAATTCGTGTGTTCATGAAATATTCCTAAGGACAACGTTCTTCAATGTACTTAGACTATCAATTTTCCCAACATCTCTTACTTATTGCTAAAATGAACGAGGGACTAGATATTCCCTATTTTCATATTTACTTTCATAACTTAATTTGGATACATGCATTTGTTGCCAACTTTATAGGAAAATGAATTCCTTTCATGAATTTAATATAATATTTATAATACTATCATTATGATGGCATATTCATAGGAACAATATTAAAAGATCCCTGTTTTAATGGGGTGCATGAAAGAAAAGGAAAGGAGAATGCCTTTGAAAAAGATAGAATTTACAAAAGTGTCATGCTATTGTTAAGAGGTGTTAGTGAGGTGAATGAATAAATGGAAAGGAAGATTGAGACAAAGATGCCTTCAATCTATCTAATCACATGCTGTGTTGCATGCTGCTCCCTCCACTAATCTTAATGCTCATTCTTCCCAATAATTTCCATTAATCTATAACCTTCCCTTTAAGATATATATATATATATATATATATGTTAAATTATGAGTTGTGGGGATTTGCGTAGAGTAAAATTTAATGAGTAAAATTGATTATGATTGGAAAAGTATATTTAGCTCGATTAAAAATAAGTATGTTTATACATTCTTATTTTTTAAAACAAGTTAATATATGATTTTTTTAAAAAAATCTAGACTAACCTAAATATTAAATTAAGATGTTTTTCAAACTAACTATTGTGAAAAAATAATTTAATTATTAAAAAATGTAAAGCTTGAAATTCCATGTTTTGTGTTGTTTTGTGTAGTGGGGTTAATTTAGTTTCTCTAATGAAAATCCATTTATTTGGGAAAAAAATTGAACTGGAAAATCTACTAAGTTACAGTGCAAGGATGAACAATTTGCCATAATGATGCAAAGAAAGGAGTTGCTAGAGTAGAGTTTTGGGGTATTAGACCTGCATAGTGATCAAACATTGTGGCCACCTACAATGCAGCAAGCACTTGACTATGAGGATGAGAAGGATAATTTTCAGTTAAGGAATTGATTTATTTTATCAACTTGTCAGTATCATTATGAGATTGACACTAGTTCATTTATTATAAACTTTTGTATTGTCAAATTGCTAACAATTTGATAATATTATTATCAACTTTGTATAAAAATTTCAATTTTTTCTCTGTTATTAGACATGATTGTTTATCAGTTGAAATTTATAGAATATAATTGTGAAATATGGTTAATAATTCTAAAATTATAAACAAATTAGACACAAAATCATATACGAAAAGAAAAAGCCAATTGTATATCAAAGACATAATGTAATTCGTATTAAAGAATTAGAAACAGAATAATTTCCGTATCTAAAGCTTAGACACAAAAATAGAGACGAAATAAATCAATTAAATTTATATATGAGATGGAAGAGTTTTCGTATCTAAATTGCTGACACAGAATTAGAGACGAAAAGATTCCATATCTGATAATAAATCAAATCATGGGTACGAATTTGGTTTCTAAATTGAGACAGAACTTTTTATAATTTGACACGGAATAAGTCCTTATCAATTTTGAGACGGAATCTAAAAATTTGTGTTTAAACATTTAGAGACTAAGGTTTACAATACAGAATTATATTCGTATCTAATTTCATCTCAGATTTAATTAGACACATATTTTTAATGATTTAGAGATGGATTTTGTTCGTCTCTATTTTGTTTTTTCCTAGCAGTGAAAATTAGATTACTTGAAGTAAAATATCAACAATAAAAGTAAAGCATAAATATAATAATTCAAAATATAAATAGTATAAGGGTAGAGAAAGCAAACTCCAAATTTAGCTTAGTTCAACTCCAATCCAAGTCTACATCTAGTCTCCAAGTAACCTCTTAAGATTTCTCCATTAATTCCATAAGTTTAATCAGGCACTTGTCAGCCTTTACAACATCCAATTCAACCTAGAGTTGTTTCTCACTCTAGAACCAAAGAACACCTCTCTGCCTAGAGGAAATCACTCCAAGAGATTCCACACTCTTGTTTTTATCTGCCAAAGGATACACCGCCCTTGTCTTATACAGATTGCAAAAGAATGATATTGCTTAAAGAAACTCTCTCAATGAGTAGATATACAAAATGAAGCTTTAAGGCTTCAAATGATAAAGATAACTTAATGATGTTTGTTTCTCTGTCAAAGGTAATAAAACAAGTTAAAGATCACATTCTAACATTTTGTTTCTTGTGATTTGTAAGCTCTTGATACATGCATTTATAGCCTAAAAAAGCAAAAGAGCTGTTTAGAGCCAAGGAGAAATTCAAATTTGTATTACTTGATTATTTGAAGTAAGTAGCTCCATTTGTATTTATGACCATTCTCTATTCCATAGCTGCAACTTTAGATACTCATAACTCTTTCATTTCAACTTTATTTTGAAAAAATTATATATTTCTAAAAATCTTATAAGTCTATTTTCTATTTTGATAAGTTTCATTGCAAAATTCTATCTAGTTGTTGAGATATGATTAAATGAGTAACAAAATGTCAGATAACAAATTGATATACATAACTGCAAATTTCAATGCTCATAACTCCTTTATTTTAAATCAATTTTGAGCATGTGATATACGAATGGAAAGCTGTATGAGTTTAGTTTCATATGAAATAAATCTCATTTCAAAATTCTTATTGGTTGATGAGATATTGTTGAAAATGTAACTAGATGTCACAAAAAAGTGTAATATTCATACCTATAACTTTGAAAAACATAATTTCTTACTTTTAACTCTATTTTATGCATGTGATATACAACTAGAAAGATGTTAAGTCTATTTTCAAAGGCAATAGGTTTCATTTCTAAATGCTCTTTGATTTGTGAGATATGTTAATGATAGTAATCTAAGGTCAAAAAATAACTCCATTAAAATCCATATTTATTTTATCATTTTGGTTCAAACTTATATTTTAAGGACCAAAATGTATTAGGCTATAAATATGTAAGTCCAAATGAATTTAACAAAATAATAATAAGCCCATGTAGTTAGGCCAATTTACAAGCTACATACTTAGTCTATACATATTTTAATAACAATTAGTAGAATATAAATATATTTACCACGCCTACGAGATTCCTATAAATATATATATCCAATTTTGATTGTCTATAACATTAGAGCCTATTGGTTATAATATAAGCAAGTATATCTCATATAAGGGATGATTCAAGTATAAAGTAATAAATGTTAATAATTAATCAATTAAACACATATTGATACTATATGTCTAACTCTTTTGTTACATATTTGTCATCATCAAAACTTATGACATTGAACCTTTGGGTTACTTACTCATTACAAAGTAGCCTTTGCTAAAGTTTGCTCGATATGTTACTTGAATAATCTTATTTAGGACCATTAAGTAGTTACCTAGAAAACATATGGTATCTACATAGTATAAGATTCACATGTTGTCTTACAGTATGCCAATTAATATGAAATTACTAACTATTGTTATCAATATATGAAAATTAATTAGAAGATTTGCAATTTTCTTTAAAATACATCAAATTATATTTTAAAGGTTGTTTTGTGATAAGGTCACAAATAAATACTTAAGTTGTCTCAATATTTGTATACATTTTATAATATTGATAAAAGAGTTACTTAGCATAAAAGTGTCAAGTAGACTCTTATAGTTACTTCCATTTGTGAAGACAACTTCATGATGCCTATAAGAAATTATTTTGTTAAAAGGTACCAATTAATGGACACTTACAACTACTTTAGTTTGGAAGCTAATTATGTTGCTTGTTATAAAGCCTTTATTAAACCATATGGTCAAAATTCATTTCTAACATGTGTATTATTGAATGCAAATTTTAACACTTGACTATTTGCTATGACAAAGATTCTCATAAAATCAAAGGAAGCTAAATTATACTATAATTTTGATATTAAATTGCTATTCATATGGGAGATAGATGATTAATAAATTTCAAATTTAGTATTTGTTCCAAGACTTAAAAAAAATCTATGCAAATCTGAGCAAATCTTATTATTTAAATTTATTTTCAGGTTTTATTATTCTTTTATTTTTATGCTTATCGGTGCTAATCTCTACTTTCTAGAAGTCAAATTGATATCCCTATTTTTTAGGCATATTCAGTTATTATTTTGAATTTGAATTTTTGTTTCATTTGAACATATTTCAATTGTATTCTCTCAGCTATATAAGCCAATGTTTTGTAAATAGGATATAGTCTTGTCAATAAATAAAATAACTAAATTCCTTTTAAAGAAATCTTCATGGTATAAGAGCCTTTCATCTAGGCACCATGATTCGATTTGGCTTTAGCTTGAATATAGATGGCAGACATGATAAAGGTAGCATTGAATCACCTTCAAGTGAATGTCCTAGTTGCTCAATTAGATTTGCCACCCTACAAGGACCAACCAACCCTAAACCCACATCTATCTTTATTACAACTCATCGCTTAACCGGCCATAATTATATCCAATGGTTAGCTATGTAATGTTGTTTGTGAAATGAAAAGGCAAGGCAAATTACCTTAAAAGAACTACTAAACCTCCTGCACCTACTAACCAGCTACACAAAACTTGAGACACTGAAAATAGCCTAATGTAGTCCTAGTTAATCAACTCCATGGCACATGATATTAGGGAAAATTTTCTCCTCTATCAAACAACCCATGAAGTTTGGGAAGTCTTTTTTGAGGTGAAATGTGAAGAAAGCAAAAAAAGGCTTACATTAGGTAAAATATCTACTATGAATATTATTGATAACTCTGCACTTGTTGCCAAATTTCCTCAAACCAATGAACAAAAGTAAAGGAAGTCTCAGAAGGCTTAGTGTGATCACTGTAACAAGCCTAGATCTTTAAGAAAAGTGTAGGGTACTTCATGGCAAACCATCCAACACTAAGCAAAGAGGTCGTTTTGAGGGACAAGCCTGCATGGTTGCTAATTCAGATGATAAATTTGATATTGGGGGTCTTTAGTAATGATCAACAGGAGGCATTACAAAATTTAAGTGGCACTCACCTTAATGCATTCCCCATTCATACACCTCTTACAAGTCTAATTGCCCACTCAAGTGATTCACCATTAGTTTTGAATTCAAAAACTCAAAGACCCAATACTTGCGTTGTTAACTCTGAGGCTGCTGACCACATGATTAGTAATCCCTTTTGTCTTACAAACTTTACCCTTTGTAAGCCCAATCTAGTAATTTCCCTTGCTGATGGTTCCCCTTCCAAAGTGTCTGGGATTAGGACAGCCCATTTATCTAATAATTTTGTTCTACATCAAGTCTTATAAGTTTATAACCTAGCCTGCAATCTCTTTTCCATTAGTAAAATTACAAAAGACCTTAATTGTATCACTATATTTTTTCCTGGTGGCTATTGTTTTCAAGACCTGGCATCACAGGCGACGATTGGTAGTGCTAAGGAACAAAGTGGTCTTTATTTACTTGATGGGAAATCCTACCAGAATTATATAGTTTCTAGTTGTACAAATTTTTCTGATTTTGCCTTATGGCATTATACTAACCCTGAGTACATGAAGAAGATGTATCCAAATCTATTTAATAAAAAACTTTACTTTTTTCCCATGTGAAGTATGCCAATTTTCAAAACATAGCCACAATTCTTACTTGCATAGATCACATTAGGGTCACCTGGACATATTTAATAAAAGAAAAATCTGATGTCCCTCACATTTTCAAAACCTTTCACTCCCTTATCACAACTTAGCTCTAAACACCTATAAAAATCTTATGCACCGACAATGGGACAGAATACTTTAATTCTATCCTAAAGCAATTTTTCAATGAAAAAGGAATCCTTCACCAAAGCACATGTGTCCACACTCTACAACAAAATAGGATTTTTAAGTGCAAAAATAGACACCTCCTAGATGTCACTAGAGCCTTAATGATTGCCTTTAATGTACCTAAAGGCAATTGGGTGGAAGCTTTACTTACAGCTACATACTTGATTAATCATATGCCCTCTAAACCTTTGGATTAACCCCTTAGACAAACTATATGAATCCTTCCTTGACACAGTCAATTACATTTGCAGTCTACCTCCTTAAATTTTTGGATGTACCTACTTTGTTCATAAATATAATTATGGCAAAGTTGACTCATAATCCTTTAAATATGTCTTTGTTAGCTATTCTTCCTCCAAAAAAGGTTGCAAGTGTTTTTCACCTATCACAAAAAAATTTTACATCACTATAGATGTCATTGAAACTACCCCACATTTTGCAAGCACACCCATTCAAGGGGAGAGTATTGAAGAATAGCCTTACTGCAAAATACAACCTCCTCCTATTTTTATTGACCTTGAACCCATATTCATGCTAGACCAAAATATTCCAGCATCAATATTACTTATACTAGATCTAAAATTCACACTATCCAGCCTAGATTCGCAGTCCATATCAGCCAACTAAGAACCACCAGAAATTGAAATTGAAACACTTATAACAGAACTTACACTTCTAACAAAACCTGTGAACTTATCAATAATAAAAAGTGCACGAAAACAAAGTGTAGGTATAGAAGACAACAGTCCTAAGGACTGCCAAGACTTAACTATGAGTTCCAGACCTCTTGAAACTGACATTAAACAGTTAGGTTAGCCAATTGCATTGAGAAAAGGGGAAAGAGCTTGTACTAAACACCCAATTGGGAGCTTTATTTCCTATGACAGACTTTCTCCAGAGTATTCCATGTTCATTACTAACCTATCTCATGAGAAAATACATCAAAACACACATGAAGCCTTGAGTAGTGCAAAATGAAGTGCTGCGATACAGGAGGAAATTACTGCCCTGGAAAGAAATGAAATATGAGAAATCACTAACTTACCAGTGGGAAAAAAGGTGGTAGGATGTAAGTGGATCTTCACTTTAAAGTATAATCCAAATGGAAACATAAGTGGACATAAAGCCAGGTTAGTAGACAAGGGCTTTACTCAAACCTCTGAGATTGAAAACCACGAAACATTTGCTCTTGATGTTAAACTTAATACCATTAATGTTCTCCTCTCTATGACTGCTAACTTAGACTAGAAACTCCATCAATTTGATGTTAAGAATGCTTTTTTAAGTGACAAGTTAGAGGAAGATGTGTCTATGGAAGTTCCTCCAGGAACTAATGTGAAGGCAGATAAGGTATATAGACTCTATAAGTTATTATACGGACTCAAACAGTCACTTAGAGCTTGGTTTGACAAATTTTCCACTGTAATCAAAGGTTATGGGTATACTCTGGGACAAGTTGATCACCCCCTTTTATAAAACATTCACCTGATAGAAAAAATATCCATACTTATTGTCTATGTTGATAATGTTATTGTTAAAAGAAAATTTAAGGAAGAAATTAAAAACTTAAAGACTGTTTTAGCTAAAGAATTTGAGATCAAGATCATTGGTAAGTTGAAGTACTTCTTAGGAATGGAAGTAGCCTGGTTAAAATAAGGTATAGTGGTCTCCCAAAGAAAATATACCCTGGATCTCTTAAAAAAAAAAACAGGGATGCTTGGGTTTAAACCAGCTGAAACACCTATGGAGACAAACTTCAAACTAAGATTTAAATAAGACAGCCTACTAATAGACTTTGGGAGGTACTAAGATTAGTTAGGAAACTTATATACCTTTCACATACTAGATTAGACATATCTTTCCTTGTTAGTGTGGTAAGCCAATATATGCATAACCCCACTAATGAACACATGAACCTTATTTACAGGATACCGATGTACCTGAAGAAGACACCAGGGAAAGGGATATCATTTATGAAGGGAAGTAAGAGAAGTGTGAAGATCTATACTGATGCTGATTAGGCAGGCTCAATTACCGACAGAAGATCCATCACTAGATACTATACCTATCTGTAAGGTAATTTGGTAACTTGGAGGAGTAAAAAGTAACTAGTAGTAGCTAGGAGGAGTGTTGTAGCAAAATACCGTACACTCTCACTTGGCATTTATGAAGGCATGTGGTTGAAATGCCTCATTAAAGAAATCAAGGTACCTATTAAATATCCCATGGACCTCTACTATAATAATATGGTTATTATCAGTATAATAAAGAATCTAGTACACCATGACCAAATCAAACATGTGAAACTTGATAAAAATTTCATCAAAGAGAAATTGGACTCAAAACTGTTTGAACTAATTTATACCTTTTCACAATAAGAAGTTGCATATATTTTAACAATGACCTACCTAGGGTAAAGTTTAAAAAACTAAGGAACAAGTTGGGATTAATGGACATTCACTCACCAACTAGCAAGAGGAGGGGGAGTGCTGAAAGATTTAACGAAAATCTGAGCAAATCTTATTGTTTAGATTTATTTTTAGATTTTATTATTCTTTTATTTTTATGTTTATTGATGCTAATTTCTACTTTCTAGGAGTTAAATTGATATCCCTATTTTTTAAGGATATTTAGTTATTATTTTGAATTTAAATTTTTGTTCCATTTGAACCTATTTCAATTGTATTCTTTTGGCTATATGAGCCAGTGTTCTGTAAATAGGATGAAGTCCCATCGATAGAAAAAAAAAAAACCAAATTCCTTTTTTTAGAAATCTTCATTATTAAACATGTCTTACAGTTTATATGCTAGCTACTATGTTAATAAAAAACTTATATGTTAGAGTTTTGGCAACATAAAACATTTATCACGTACTTTTAAGCAATGTTATAAAAAAATGTGATTTAACTCGGTAAAATCATAGATTATACGATTCTAGGTAGCAGTTTTGAGGTAAATCAAAATTAAAATTAGAATGAGAACTAACTCGCTCAAACTCGTCATTGACTTGCACATAATTGGTAAATTTGGTGAGTTTGAACGAGTTCACTGAGTTAAGTATGCAGAGTTTTTATTTGTATTGGGCCTAATTTTTCGGACAGCCCACATTGGAAAAAAAAAAATTTATCCCTAACCCATGTACCCGACCTGCTGCTCTCTGTTTTCCCTTCGTTGCTTTGAATCTTCGAAGTTCGTTTAGTTCGGAGACATCTTCTTCCTCATGTTGTCGTCCAGTCCTCGACTCCTCTCGTCTTTGCTCGCACTCGCAGGTCACCGGCTCGCAGCACCTCACGTCGGCAGCAGCATTTTCTTCTATGCTTTCCATTCGGATTGGCGCCGCCGGCTCCCCCTTCGTTTCTTTAGTCCGTCGACGCACTGGCCGACTAGTCCATTTGATCTCTTACTGTGTCAGGAGGTAGTGTTCTTCACTTTGCCTAGTAAAGTTGTAATGGTCTTGCTTCCTCTGATCTGGGATGGCAGAACGAGACTGGAAGTGGTATTATTCATATGTTTCTGATCTAGGATGCAAGTTGTAAAAGCTGTATTGTTGGCAGGACATTAGATTTGTTTATATATATATATATATATAGCTAGGATGGGAGGCTATTAGATCACTTTTTCTAGAAAATATGATGTGTAATATATATTGGATATTGGATGGCTAATGCAAGTTTACCTTGTTGCTTGCAAGAAATTCAGGAAGAATATTACATGTACTGCTCCTTCGTGGACATATTTGGATTTTTCCAACAGTTAGGAAAATTTTTCATCAGATTAGTTAAGCATGTAAATATATTGTATACTGTTATTAATGAGCAATTCTATACTGTTATCAAAGAAGTTTCGGGAAATTTTGATGATGTGCTTGAACCTGGTTGCCACTGGTGTGCCCTGGTGTTTTGACAAACTTGTTAATTGTTATTTCTGATTATTTATAGTTAGATCTATTTCTTTCTTGCAATGGTTAGGAAATTAGGATTAGAATTTCTCTTTAGCTAAACCTAAACCAATTATAACCCAGTTAAGTTGAATGATGGTGTAGACTCAACTAGGACAAAGGAGTGATGAGAGAAGCCTGCAACCAAAACTCTTTAGTTCTTGACTGCTTGAGGTAACGCCATACACACACCCCATTGATCCTCAAGCTCATTCTCATTGTGATTTCTCCAAGGTAGGCTTCTGGCTCATCTAAGCACTTCGAGACATAAGGTACATGTGGATCTGCTTAATGCAGTCAAAGGAAGAAGCACCTTCAAAGAATCATATGGTAATAAACATTATTAATTTTATGTTTATTCTTCCAAGGCCCAAGTGAGCTACACAACAAATTGCAAGTCATCATTGCATCACATGGATGGCTCATATTGTGCCGCATAGGCACTGGCACCACACGCTACCCTTTATCATGTTTTACAGCGCAAGTACAATTCGTAGTTTCCTTGTAACTTCTAAGTATAATCAATGAAAAAAATGGAGCCATGTAGGCCTACCAAGCAAGCTATCCAAAGTAGCATGTTGGTTCATGCAAATTAAAAGGTTTGTGACATAGTTCGTCTAACTTGATCTAAACAAATCAATAATTTTTAAAATCAGAAAATCAGAAAAATAATTGAGATTTGTATCCTTTAAAAATCAGAAAAATATATATGCGATAGAAATACTATAAGTATTAAAAATAATGTCAAGCAAATAATTAAATCGGACAAAATTAGGCAGCAAAAGCAACTCCCAACAGCGTTGTACAAACAGACTCAGCATTAGAACCTATCTATGTGAATTTTCATAACATTAAAATTAACATGATAATAGTTAACTTACAAAATAAATGAAAGACATCTTTCAAAGACCAAATAAGAATGATTGATCATGATCAGGTTTTCGGCCAAACAATCCAAAGGTTGAAAGGAAAAGCATTCACTGATCAAGCACAAAACTGACCAGAGTCTGCTTCACAGTTCACCAAATATTTGATCAAAATAGTATCAATAGCTAACTTAATAAATCATTATATCTGCCATTACGGCAACCTCTTCGGACACCAATGAGCAACAATGCTAAATGAACACAATAGCATTGTGAACCTATTTAGTCTACTTATTTGCCAAGAGATGGTGCTCATCAGCACCGCGGAACTAAATGTTCGGAAAAACAATATCTGGAACTTCAAAAACACAATGCGTATAACCGATTGTATCGAGTTTTAATCATTGTGCAGTGGATGCTTTCAAATATGCAATAAGGTCAGCACGTTCCTGTGGCTTCTTAAGACCAGGAAATACCATCTTTGTCCCTGGAATATACTGCACATTACAAGAAATTAAAATAAAAATGGAGACGTATCAATTTGATGCTGCATTGAGAAGAAATTCTAATGTCACCCCTTAGCATCACACAATTTGACAAAGCATAACAACCAGATTACAGTAGAACATAAAGAATCTTATAAATGAAAATTGTAGACCACTAAAGCGCAAATATAATGCTTATGCAAAGAGAAGATTGATCTTGGGACTGTGTCAACTCAGACTTTGATATGCAAATGATAACTTGAAGCCATTCAGTTAAAAACCAATTCAATTTGTACCTTTTTGGGGTTGAGCAAGTAATCATATAATGTCTTTTCCTCCCAAATCACAGCCATGTTCTTGTTTGCAGCAGAATAGGAATATCCAGGAGTAGTGCCAGATTGCCTTCCAAACAGACCATTTAGATTGGGTCCTGAGATAATCAAAGATTAGGGCAAAGAGCTTTTACATTAGAATAGTACATGAAGATATTATTCAAGGAGGGAAAAGGCAAAAGAAAGAATCTGAACACAAGAAAAAAATATGAAAGAAATAGTTCAATGCAGAAGAATGCATTAAACCACTACTATTGCATCCAACTGATAACCCAGACCGGCCTCTAGTCCAGTCAGGACATTCAATTGGACCAAATTAGCAATCAAATCAGACAAAAACCACTAAAGCTTGGAGGGTGAGTTATATTGCCCATTTAGACTGATTAATTGAACCAGTCCATTGACCAATTTCAACAATCTAATTTTACTTTTTTCCTAAAAAAAGAAAAACTTCATGGTGAGGCTGAGTCAACAGACTCAATAACAGAACTGACACAATCACCCAACAATGAAGCTTCAATTTACAAAGGATTCGGGAGCACATTGGCTCTCTTGTGCCTGATGTGGGACTCTGATTCTTTGGATTCCTTGTTTATTATGTTCCTGTTCATTTCATACTTCACATGAGTAATAAAGCATTACGCTTGCACCACACATTTTAAGTAATCCATGGAAATGGTCAAAACATTATTAGGATTCAAATAAAAATGAATATTTTCTGTACTAATAAAAGAGCATATTCATTAAAATATTATTAATCTATTTATAAAAATTCAATTTATAAATATGTTATATGTCTAATTTAAAGTATATGAATTAATTTTTTTAATTAATAATAACCGGTTAGACCGGTTTAATTAGTGACCTGATAGTTGAACCAATGGCCTCACTGCTTCGACATCCAGTCATGTTCAAATAATTATGCTTAAAGTCATAATAGTATAATTCAAGGGGGAAAAAGAATTCAAAGGCAGTGTGTTGTGCACTTGGTCACCTTTCCCGTTTTGATTTTCATTTAAGTAGAAAACATGACAAAAAATGTCTCTGTCAGAGTTTTCGAAGCCCACTGGGAAACCTTTTTTAAAATAGGATGAAAGAGAAACTAAATTAAAACAACAAACATGGCAATTTCACTCTTTAGGAACCTCAGATAGCAGAGATGTGAAGGTTCACCATGACTTCAATGTGATTAAAACTTGAAACAGCAAAATCAAGGAGGTAAGTATACACATGGACACAGAAAGGGGAGAGAATGCCAACTGAAATTCGGTTTGGATTAGAACTTGGTAATCAATCTGAAACAGGGGAGAGAAGGAAATGGATAGAAAAAGAGCATTGGCAAGAGAAAAATGTAATCGAGGATAAGTAACCAATAAGACCAAAATACGGGGTGGTCATAAAAGACTAGAAACTCTACAGGGAATAATTCGATAAGGTCAGGATGTTTCTCATTCAGTTTTTAATACACATTCAAGCAATCACAATAACTGAATTCTTTATTTAAAACCGTGTAATGAAATCATTAAAAAAATAAATAAATAATCTACTGATATCAAAGTTATAAAAATAACGTGGGAAAAGATTTCAAAAAGAATCTTCTTCCTTCTCTGGGATAGGGGACAAAGCAATGACAAATCAGAAAAATAAAGGGGTGTTTCACAATACTTATAATTAGACACTCCCCAAAATAGTGCTTATTTTAGTGAGATGTTTTAAGTTGTAACAGCTGAGACTTTTTAAAACATTCAGTGCCCAGTAGAATCACATTGTTTAATAGCCACAAGTTATGAATATTGAAAATCAATTCATTCACTATATTTTCCTTTCAAATGCCTTAAACTTGTTAAAAAGACTGCAAATTTTGAATTGAAAACACAGTTAACAGAGTGGAAAGAGAAAAGACGGTGACACTATACATCTGAAAGAAGTGACAAAAGTCAAATTTCGAAGCCTTTTCAGGAGACTAGAAGAATTTATCTATTGCCCGTTGGCAAGGAAAATAATTACCTCTTTAGGTCATTCATAAAACAACATATTCCAATCATCATATTTTCATAAATAAAAAATACTTAATTTATCACTTGAAATTAATAACATACAATTCCCAATCATTGATCAACCACAAATATTAGAAGTCAAACATGCCCAAATATGCTTATAACCCAAAATGGTTTAGCAAAAGTTGACACGTTTTACGATCAACCAAAAATTATTTTGCATTGCCGTAAAGTGAATGTTCGTATATCCAATAGTTCTAAAGACGCCCTAGAACTGCCATCTGGAAAACTTCAAAATGCGTTACAACCCAACACTAGATTTTCAATCCCATCTCCAATTTGTCCGCAATCAAACCCAACACACCCAGCAGACAATTTTAAATCTACCACTCGATTTCTAGATATAAGCCTTATATCAGACTTAAATCCAAGAAACAAAGCAATCATCACAAAGACAAAGACGGTAACAAACACAAATACCAAAATCTGAATGGATCACCTCAAGCGGTGAGAAGGGAATACAGACAGACACACAAGGTAAGGGATTATTACCTTGCTTGTGCCCAGCACCTTTATCGACGGTGTGGCACTGAGCGCACTTGGTCTTGAAGATTTTCTCCCCAGCCTTGGCATCGCCAGGAGGTGCCTGATCGAAAGACGCCATTTCTGGAGCTTCTTTCCCTTCGCTGTTTCTAGAGAGAAACGAAGAGAGAATAGATGCGGCAATGGAAAGGGAAGAGGAGAATAATGGAATATACGGGACGCTTGGGGAATTGGAAGGTGGTGGTGGTGCAACTTCAGTGACACTTCCAAGTTCCTCCAACGCTAGCCCTAATTGTTTGTTTGTCACGTGACTCAAGTTTCTAGGGATTTCACTTTTTCGTGATGGATAAAACCCTAATTTGGTCCGATATGCATGAACTATTTTTCAATTTAGTCCCCTATATATTTTTTTTTCATTTTTTCCTCCTCATACTAAATGAAACTCTATATTGGTCATTTATTTAGTCTATCCATTATGAATTTTTTTAAAAAAAATTAGTCTCAAAAATAAAATATTTCTTCATTTAAATCTCAATTTTTTCTTTAATTTAATTTTGAATATTTTTTAATTTAACATTTCATAAAAAATTATTATTAATCATTTTCTTTATAATTTTAAAGTTAACATATTTTCTTTAAAATATTTATAATGAATTTATTTATGAGAAATTAAATTTAAGTAATCAAACTAAAAGAAAAATTTATAATAAACTAAATTAAAAAAATCTTATTTATAAAGTTAACAAGATGAAGCTGGACTCGTTTTGTTTCATCATACTCGGGGAAAAATATTCGGTGCATTTAAGCTCAAAATGTGTAGATTCAACAGATATTATTGAACAAAATATAGAAATCTAATAGATTAAAATAAGATTAATAACTTTTTGATCGCGTGCAATTAAAAACTTTGATTTATTAGTCTAAATTTTTTACCATATATAATCAGACGACTCAAAATTAATATTGCTCCAGTGAGTAGTGAATCTGAATCCCATCTTTGGAGCAGGTCTAATAGGCTCAAAGCACAGGGAAATTTCCAACTTTGCCTATATCAGATTTTTTTTTTTTTTTTTTTTTGCTTAAGCACAAACTTTGAGCCTAGTTTAATAATAATTTTGGTTATTATATCATTAAAGTGGAGATTAAATTTTATTATCTTCTCTTGAAGTTTGCTTAAACTATACTTGATATTTTTTACATTTTATAAATTGTACATGATTTCTATAATATTTGATACATATCATTAAAAAAAAAAATTGTACTTTATTTTTTGTCAATAAAATTTATTTTTTTACAATATATATGACTATAATTTTATTCTTAATATGAAAGTAAGTACAAATAATTGATATTACGTTTGGAAAAATACATTGTGCATCGAGTTTATTTTAATGACGAAATAAATTAGAAGGGAGGTTTGTAATATATATCAAATGTCAAGAGATTTAAGTATAATTATTGTAACAAGAGCTATATATATATATATATATATATATATATATATATTGTAGCTAAATTTTAAGAAAAATTAATATAATTTATTCTGGAAGAAATAATCTACAGAATGATTAATCCTTCACTTGTGCAGTCCCATTTTTTATTTTTTAGTGTAATAGTACGTGATGATTAAAATAAGACTAAAATTGAAGAAATGAAGAAAATATATAATTGGTCTCTTATTTTTATATTTTGTAATAATTTAATTTTTTATAAATTACAAATTAATCATGACAAATCAACTACTTATAAATTTAAATTTTTACAAAATTGATCATTTTGTTTAAATTTATAAAATATTAATTTTGTATAAAATAAAATTTTTAAGAATTGATTGGTCACAATATATTTATCAAAAATCAAATTATTACAAAATATAAAAGTAAGACGCTTATTTAGTACTTTTTTATAAAAGAAATACACAAAAAATTAAAAGAATATTTATGTGCAATTTGTTTAGTTTGAGTATTTACACAATTACAATTTTGATATGGAGACAAAGTGATGAGGATGGGAATAATTTATTTGTAAGGCAGCAACCATTGGTCGCCATCAATAAATGTTGCGTTGAGAAAAGGAGAAGCAATGGTGTCATTTAATCTCTGCACGTAGGGTGCCCTCATACTCATGTTCGCCCCTGGCCCTGCGCAGTTGTATTCTCCATAGAATATAGTCCTGCAAATACACCATTAGTTATGCAAACAAAAATCTTGTTAAACTTAAAATTTGTTTGCTACTTCCGTATAAGATTGAAATTGAATTGTATAAATTTATATAGTTCATTTTTATAAAGTATTTGGTGTACACAAGAGAATTATCACCGTATTATTGTCTTTATTAGACTTGATCTATAAAAAAATAAATAAATAACATATTTTAATCTTATACTATCTTGTTGTCTTTCTCTCGTCACTAGTTTGTGAGTAATTTTAATGGTTTTATCAAGCCTTGTTTTATTATAACTTATACTATTAGGTTTTATTCGTAGCACAGAATATAAAATCAGGTTCAGGGTCAAATAAAATTTTAATACTATGGACAATTGGTGTTGAAAGAGAAAGGTCAAGAAAGCATAAAATTAAAATATGTTTTATTTATACAATTAAGTCTAATTAATGTAAGAAAATTTTCATTAACAATAAGATAAGTGGTATTAAGTGGAGTTAATTATATAAATTTATACCAGATTTAATAAAAGTGAATTATATTGTATAAGCTTGTATGACCAAAAAAAAAAAAACCAATTTAACCCTCATGTCATGCCTTAGTGACAAATTAGTCATTCGGTGTGATAAAATGATTTCTGGAATATTTCATTCATAAGTAAAATCAGTTACTCTGTCAATTCCTGACGGATCAAATAGTATGAAGAACTATTTTGGCTTACTAATCAATCTTTTTTTTTATCACCCAAAATTCACGGACAACCAATTTATCAAACATGGGAGACCACGTTATAATTTTATCAAGCTTATACAATATCTAATAGGATGAGATTAAGTGTATTTGAACTTACTGATCTCTTGCAGGGTCGTTGAAGTCATTCCAGCCTTCAGGGGCAACGATATCAGACATCGTCGTGAAGGCAAAAACAACGCGGGAATATGGTCGCCATGCCCGACCCAACCATATTCTTCCTGTCCCTCCAATGCTACAGTTCACAAAAACAAACCCTGTATTCTCTTCATTCAAACTTCTTCCGTGAGCCGTGACGGCGCCGTTTATGAACCTCTGTCCTGGTGCCACCGGATTCGCCATTGAAACCAGCTGACAATTCTGTGAACGCATTCATCACAATCCAAGTCAGATACATAGCCTTTCATGCATTACACAAGATAGATATAGATAGATAGATAGATACCTCATAGAGTGACCTTCCATTGCCAAAAATGAAGTCAATGGAGCCCTGAATATAGCATTCTTTGAAGTAATGGCGACCCCTGTCATCGTGAAGGGTATCCTGGGCTCCAAAAAAGCCACACCCCCAGAACTGAGCTTCATCACCACCTACCCTTATTGCTACTGCTTGTGCTCCTTCAACCCCTGGACTTGGAATTGGTGCCACGTTCTATATGTAGGGTTACAAAATTAGAGGTTGATTAAGATTTTCAACTAGAGTCATTGATTTTAATGTTCAGTATATATATATATATATACCATGAAGCTTATGTTCTTGGCAATGAAGTTGGAGGCGAAGACTTGTACAGAGCCACTGTAAAATGTGCCATTTGCAGACTTCGCAGTGTCGTTCCATGTAATGGCGGTTGAAGTGTAGCCCTGTCCTTGAAACGTGATGTTGGGTTTGGTTCTCGGGACCATCACTTTCTCGCTGTTTGACAACATATTGTGTCATGAAATTTGAAACATACTGATACGTTAGACACTGTTGAATGAGAAAAGCCAAAGAACTTACTAGTGCATGCCAGAGTTGATCCATATTATGGTTCTTGTGTCGCTGAAATCTGGAACTGCATTAACAGCTCCTTGCACAGTGGTGAAGTTGCAGCACCCTCGTCGGTCCACGCAGAGATATGACGTCGTGTTGGTGTTGGGAGGAGGAATGTCTGGTGGAAAATCATCGCATGCATTGACATTGCTGCTATTATCAGGGCGTTTCTTGTGGGGATGACGACGATGACGTGACGAAGACAAGCACGAATTATTCAGAAACTGCTGGTTTAGATTAATAATATTACAGTGCATGTCATAGAAATATGCAAAAGCTGCAATGAGGGGAATCACCAAGAGAGATACAGAGTTTCTATGCAGAGACATTTTCAGGTTAGAGAAGAAGAATGACGTAAAGTATCTGAGAACTGGAAGATGACGACGAGTATATATAAATATATATATTTGTGAGAGTCTGAGAGAGATGAAGTGCTTGAAGTGAAAGGGTTGATGGCATGTCTTGCAAAGCACCCTGTTTCTGTACGTTCATTCTCCAGGCATCTTCTAACCTCTACCACACAGGACATCACTACTATATATTGTAACTTGTAAGCATTCATGTATGTTCATTTTCCTTAAGTACTATCTTACATGTAAAAATTTTTATATATAATTAGTTAAAAATAGCTTATTCTATGAGTTTGAGTATCTAGTTCTATTTGGGAAATGAAATAAAAGTACTTAATGTGTATGCCTTATATTTTAAAGTATGAAAAATTTTGATAATGGGTAGTTGGTAGTTACTTCAAAGTTATCTCCAATCCACGTCTTTTTTAAAGAATAAAACATTATCTCAGAAATAAAATTATATAAAAAAGTAGGTGGTGGTTCTCTGAAAACTTGCAAGTCGAGTCTGTATTTATAAATAAAAAATATCAAATAGTTATTGATATGCAGTAAAACACTAATATCCATAATACATACATACATACATACATACATACATACATACATGCATACATGTCTATATAACTTAGCTAATAAACCTCATTTAATTTATACACAAACTTGGCCAAAGTGAAAAATGTGAATGGACGTGTTTGAAATAATCCATATAAAGCAAAATGATACTGCGTTGAAACTTCAGGTCCTAATCTAATAATGAAATCCAGTCCAATCAGGGACTCGCTCCAATCTATATGAATAAAAAAGCCCCTCTTTAAACGCCGAAACATATTCGCATAAAGTTAAAAGACTGTCAACACTAACTAGATCTAGATGTATGAAATATTTTATGTGCTCCACAGTATACTCAAAGAATTTAGTAACGTCCTCATTTGTACTATAATAAACATATAATTCTTACCTAAACTTAAAATCTAATTTAATCATAATTTGAAATTAGATTACATAACTTCTACCACAAATGAAAAATTATACTGGGTGGCAAAATATAAAAGGAGTGCTCAGTATCACCAAATATGAACTCGTTAGAATTCCATAGAATTTTTCCTTTGTATCAATACAGGAAAAAAAGTTCAAGCTAAAATACCTACCAATACCATCACATTTTACCAACAAAATTTCCTACCATCAGAATGAGTATAGAACAAACTAATAAGCGGTGTATGAAGAACAAACTACCAAGGTTCACAAAAAAGTTCTAATGAGAAGGCAAGAATTATCCCTTCTCCATTAACAAACCTCCAAGGACCTCAATACATCCTACCAGAGCACCCCGCAGAACCACAATAGCAATCCTTCTTTTTAATATTGCCATCAGAGTCAAGGATTTGATCTTTCATATAGTTGTAATCATAAGTCAGCTCTTTTAAGGGAGGAATGTTATCAGCAGCAAACAGCATTATGTGAGGCATCCTGTGGTCACCGTGATCATACAGAACGTTTTGTGCATACAGATTAGGGGAGCAACTATGGTTGACAAATCTCCCCACATTACCATACCAGGCTGCATCAATGGTGAAGCGACCACCATCCTCCCCAACTTCACACCTCGAAACTCCATTGGCAAAAATACTATTGTTGCCGAAATAATTCCCAATATCAAATAGATACTCATCATTATCAGTTCTTTGTTCAGCTTCCTTATCTTCAAGTAGCTCTCCTACATATTCGCAGATAAAACTTCCCGAAGTGATGGAACTTAGAGATCTCACACCCCATCCCCTTGTCTCGGTTTTAAAAATTTCAAGTTGGAGTGTTATGCCATGTTGGCTGACCCTGTTATAGCATGTTGACGGGCAGTTGCAAGAAGGACCACACTCATAGACTAAAGGCTTTGCTTCTACAATCAACCTGTTGTGATTGAATGGAATCACTCCCCCATTTTTGCGTGCACAAGAACATATCTCTGGATCAGAGCATCTGTTAGTACATTTACATCCCTCTGCAGGAATCAGATGGCACCAATCAGGATATATCATCCTAGTTGTGTATTCGAATGACGGTGGTTTTTCATTATCTATGGTGTTCACAGCACAAATTGGAAAAGGCTCTTTTCCTCGAGAGATGTCAACAACACACACACCCTTCCTTACTGTGAACTTTTTGGATTTATACACTTCAATCCAAGCCAGCTCTGGCTGATCTGGGATTCTTCGCAGTTGAAACTTAAAAATCAGCTTACCATGCGGCCCCATATCCTGCCAGTATCTCTCAACTACATACAACCCATCATAAACATATACCTTATGCTTTCCATCATCAGACAAAGCACCACGTATCACCCTAACAGGATTCTTTTCCTTCCCACTGTTCTTCAAAGCAAGATTACCCCGCACAAGCTTCTGATCTTCGGGTTCCTTTTTAGTGTTCATCACATTTCCCCCCTGCCCAGAATAAATCAAGACATCTGATTTATCCAACTCATCAGTGTAGCCTCCTGATGCAACAATACTAGTTGCAAGGACCTTACCATTGTGCTTCACAAAATCTATGCCACCCTGTATATGGCGGTGAAGGCCAATGATATTAAGCTCCACCCTATAATGAAATTCATCACCAACTTCAACCCCAGGGACAGAACCTAATATCTGCTTGCCTGGATTAAAATATTTTCCTTTGTCCTTAAGGATCTTTGCAGCCTGTAAATCAATCCTCCTAAGAATATTTGCTCCGTCTTTTAACTTTGCTTCTTCTTCCTGCAATAGCTTTCTATAAACAGCATGGAATAGGCGCAATGTCTCCCTCACTGTATTTCGGATCACATTAGAGTCACTGTCAAGACCAGTCACATGAGGATGAACAAGAGGAGGAACATTTACATTGAAACCACATGATCTGTGAACATCAGAAAACTTAATACTTTCATTAGTATTAAGAGCATCTTTCTTTTCTAAAACTACTAGTTTACCCATACCTTTGAAAACAGCCTTTCTGTTTTCCTTTTTAAAAAGCTTCTTCGCAGATCTATTTAGAGAGTCTTCAGCCCTGATCACAGCTTTAGACCTGTCACGCTGTACAAAATAATCAACTTTCATTGTCTTCCTTTCTTTTGCACCACCAATCAATTGCATGTCCATATGGTTTTCCTTGCAGGCATGACCACCTTGGACATTCTTTTCCACTTCTTTGACATTAGTGGGTGCTACCTTTTTCAAAGGCTTTCCTTCTACATCTAAGTCCCGTTGACCCATCCTCTTGTTCTCCACAGAAGAGATCCCCTTTCGACAATCACCCTTACTCTGACTCAGAAATTTGGGTCCACATAAAGGAGGGAAGTCTCTGATGGCTGAAACTCTTCTCAGAGAAGGATACCGTCTAGTCACAGCCTTCTTAGAGATGGAACTGGCTGCATTCAAATCTGGTGTCAAGAATTTTGGACCCATAAGATTTTGCTCAGAGGTCTCAGTAGGGAATGAACTTATGAACTCGGAGTGTTGAAGCTCAGCCCCACCACTCTTATCCTCAAAAACCGAACCCTTAGCAGTATCTACTTTTGGCATGGTACAAACTCTTGCTGCAAATCGTCCTACCCCAGGCGGGTAATCGCGAATAGCAGAAACTTTCCGTCGCTTATACGTGGGCTTCCCTACCCTTTCTTCAGGGTGACCATCAATACCTGATGTAGCCATAGGTAGTGACTCTGCATGCATGACATTACAAGCTCCACAACCCCATTTCCTATGAGTCCGTACCTCTATATCTTCTCTGTAAACAAGAAACCATCCAAGCAAAACAAATTGGGGAAACAAGCAGAAATGACTAACTTAACAAATTATCTAAAGATGGTGACACGAACACCCATAGAGTTTCGCTAATAATGGACGAAATCGAAGTTGACACATTTCAACAAAAACACCCTTCATTTCATAGATAACTGAAAATCTTATGTAATTTCAGTGTCACCAGACGAATTATGGAGCATGAAATTAAGCAGAAGAAGAGAAAGAGAAAGAAAAAGAAATTAGCTCAAGGAAGGAGAAGGGTCACCTCACCTGGAAACACTCAATGCAACCCCGTGAACTTGATAGCCTGTGAAATTTACAAGGGATAATAGTTTCACAGCGCCATCTTAATCCAGTGAACTATCAGTGTCGCTCGAAACTAAGATTCAAAGGCCAATGCGGCGTAGGCCCCGACTTGAACTGGACAGTGTTGGAGGAAGACAAGCTGGCAAGCAAACAAGACTTATAGAATTTTTTATTTTTTATGTTAAAAAATTGGATTCATTCTTCTGTATTTTATGTTTATAGGGAAAATTATACTTTCAATTTTTACATATTCATTCATTTTTAATTTGGCTTATACAATCTAAAAATTTATAATTGGGTCCTTATCATTTTTAAATATTTTAATTCAGTCTATACTAATAAAATTTTGTTAAATTTTATTGATGATATTATGTATAATTAATGTTAATAAAAGAGATAAATAGAGGTAATAAAATATAATTAACTCATATATATATAACAAAATATTGATAAAAATATAATACTGAGAACTAAAATAAAATTTATTCAAATTTTAAGGATTTATTTATAAATTTTTAAATCCCAAATTGGTACAACCTTATGGGTTAAGCAAGTAATCAAACAGCGTCTTTTCCTCTTAAAGCACAAACCGCGTTTTTGTTTGATACAGAATAGCCGGGAATACCTGGAATAGTGCTAGACTGATTTCCAAACAAACCATACATATTAGGTCCTGAGAAAGTCAACAACCGCGGCGACATTTTGGTCATTAGAATAGTATATAGGAGAGATATAAAGGAAAAAAGGAAACAAGAAAAATTAGGACGTCTTTAATTGTTGTTTCTAAAAATAGTTTTTTAAAGTTTCAAAATGAAAAATAAAAAAAATTATTTGATAATGTGTTTCATCAACTATCCTAAAATGTTAAAAAAATAAAAGTGTTTAGGAGTAAAAAAATCACATCATATTTTCTCTTATTTTCTAAACATATAAAAAAACACGGGGAACAATAAAAAATAATCTTCATTAATGATTATAATATAATTTTTCTTCCAAGGCCTCCAATTCAGGAGAAAAAATATTGGATGATAATAGCATATTTATATGTCAAATAAGGTAGTGAATTAATCCAAATCAAATTATAACAAAAAGTAAAGCGAGTCCAAATAAATTATGTGAATTTTTTCTTTCATAATTTAATTAGGTTACCACACTATTGTTGTCTGCTACATTAATGTGTTATTATCACTCAATATTTCCTCACAATTTGAGGTTAATCAATATATATATATATATATATATATATCTTGGTAAAATTGTTCCATTTAATCTACCTATGGTGATGCAAAGTAATTATAGCTCAAGGTTTGAGAATTTCCCAGAAGATTTTTAAGGACCAAATGTAGCATCCTAACAAACGCTTGACTTAGACTATTAACAAGATAAGACTTGCCAAGACCTAAATTAATCAAGTGTAAAAGAGAGAAGAAGTGATGATAATAAAAAGATTAAAATATAATTAGTACAAGATTAAGTAGAAATTAGGGATTTATATGATACTTAACTATTGGACATCTAATATTTAACATCCAACACAAGCCTATATTTCTCCATGAAAGTTTGAAGCATATAAGCCTACTTAATAAGAAAAAAATGTGACACCTAATTGCATTACCTAATTTCACTACATGTTGACTCCTTTTTTCCATGGCAAGAGAACTTGTGGAAAAAGAAAGAAGAAAAGTGAATATGCATGAGGTAAAAATCTAGGCTCTCTCATTTTAGTGCTAGAAGGAAAGCTTGAGTAGAATTATTAGGGCTTTTAACGGTCCTAGTCATATCCCTTAACTCTTAGGGCTTTTACTCGATCGAAATCACATAAGAAGGACACCATAGGGTAAGTATAACATTCCATTTTGTTCATGATTCATTTTTCCCTTCGGTGGCCGAAAGTTGCATTGATTTGGGAATTGAAGAAAGCAAGAAAAAGAGGTAAGGTTCTTGAGACTTCTAGGTTATTCACATTGTCATTCTTCCAAAACCTAAACTCTTGGGTTTGTGGCTTGAAACATCATTTAGGAGTATGCATATTGATATTTGCAGGAGGGATTAATGGCATGTCATAAGCTAAGGAAAGAGGATTTTGGTGGATTGGAACATAGGAACCTTGGGAAATATAGGCAAGTTAAATATGTATATTTCCAAGCTTTAATGTTATTTAGAGACTTAATAGGAAATGCATGGATGTGCATTTTTTTTTTTTTTGTATTTATGTGTAATTGCATTTGAATTAGACGTGATTTGTCCCTTTGGCACACAAAAGAATGGTTGGAAATTTTTCCATAAGTGCATGCTCAAGCTGGGAAAATAGGTAGCTGGTATTATATTCTAATTTTGCACTTGAATTAAATTAGTAATATGATAATTTTCTTGGCTATGCATTTGTACTTTGTTACCAAATAAAATATTTTTTTGGTCTTTCACTTATCACAAAATTATTATTTTAATTTTTCATTTATTAAATGTCCCAAATGATCTTATACTCATTGAAAAATATCATACTTGGTCCCTCACTTTTCAAAAAAATTATCATATTTAGTGCTTTAAATTTAAGGTTTAAGATTAGATAAAATGACTAAATTTGGTATTTTATTAAAAAATATAGAACCAAGTATGACATTACAAGGCATTATTCTAGATAATCTAATGAACGTGGGACTAAAATAATGATTTTGTGATAATAAATAATCGAAAATATATTTTTCTCTTTTGCAACATGTAAGGCCCTAGAATGCTCAATCATGTCATATGATAGGAATTGAAGTCACATGTTATTCATGGTTGTTGACTATCAACTTATATCATATAAATGCAGGTATGAGATTGTGATTATAATGGGCCTAATTGAATCGGCAGAGTGATTTTCATAGCTTGATATACTAATTCTTACTCAGTGTTATATGTATGAAATACTATGTTAGCTATTGAGATGTTGTGTCTCATTCTTTCTCCCACTAACCATTTCTCAGATATAGCTTGAAGGGAGCCCAGGGAAGCAACCTAGTAGTCAATAGATGGAATTGTGTATTTTGTGTTATGGGCAGTATTTATATTGCTTTATGTGTATAAGTTTGTTATATATTTATGTATAAGTGCTTTGGTTGGTTACCTTAATATTGTAACCTAATTATAGTATAACATTATAATATCACTCTTTGGAAAGTTAGGAATAGACATGTGGAATACATGTTTTGGGATGAACTTTGGCCTAAATATTTTATAAAGCTAATTTCATTAGATTGTTGAGATAGGTAGCTTTTGACATACAATTTAGGTACCAAATGAACTCTTTTTTTCCCTCAAAATTTTATAGCAGCTAGATAACATCTTAAAGAAATTCTTTGCAAATTTTCATGCTATTCTGAGGTAGGTAGATAGGTCAACTGTACCAAAACATTAGGAGCATAGATTTAAGACTCAAAACAAGGCAACTTAAGAACTTGAATAATTGAAGGCCTTAATGAACAAATTCTTGCATGAAATTTTAACATAAGCTTTTCAAACCCCTAAATTGCTAAAAGATTATGTTAAATTTTGGAAAATTTCAAAATTATTTTCTTTTCCTTTCCAATTAATGTCAAAACAGTGTAAGAATGAAATAGGAACTCAGAATAGGGTTAGAAAGTAGGACAAATGAAAAGTCAAACTTTATGCTATATTTGAGAGTTTTTGTGAGAGTGAAATAAAATGACTTATAATGAAAGGGAATGGATCAGTAATAACTAGAATGATAAGATACAAGTCACTGTATTATTTAGAAATATAATAAAAGAAAAAATGAAGGTCATTAATAAAATGAAATATAAGTTGTACATTATTTTTACAATATTACCTTTATAAATATAATGTTATTATGATAAACTCTTAACAAAAGAGAGTATCATAGTAATTACACCACTAAACTATTTTTTCTATCTTTATCCACCCAATTTGGAGAGACAAAGCAAAAAAGATTTTGAATGACAAAGAGGTATTCTTAAGTTTCTTTTTTATCATTCCATTTTATCATAAAATAGCTTCCAAAATATAATTGTGCATAAAATTACCCACTTCTTATTTTATCATTGATCATTTGTCCAAACACAGTATTAGATTTTGAAGCTGTAAATTTTCCTACGTTTAATTAATACACAGAGAATGTTTCCTACAAAATTTGGTGCAATTTGGAATAGGTTTGGTCCTTAACTCACGAAGAGAAAGTAGGGTAATGTCTAAAGTCCTAAAACAGTTTAGCATCTGGACTTGGTTAAGACACTCAATAAGATAGTTTGGAGCTCAATTTTTTGCAGTAGCTACAAGATATAGAAACCTGCTATTTAAATAAATTTCATGATTTAAAAGAAAGGAAAACTATTTCTCCTCAATTAAGTAAAATAGGTCAATTTTGGACATAAACCAGTCTGTTATTTTATAAATCTTCTCTATACATAGAAACTTTACAATTAATATAAGTCATAATTATACGTCAAAATATCTATTTGTTATAATAGTCATGTATCATTCGATATGATTTGGACAATCATCCATAAAATTGTTGAGATTAAACCATTCTAGATTATCTTGATTGTATTTTTTAATAATTTTAATATTTGTGAAGTTTTATATTTTACATGAAAAATTTCATGAAGAAGAGTTTTAAATTGAAAGATCTCTCATTTAAAATTTTTTTTAGTTAAATAAGTTTAGGTCCAGAATTCAAGAATTCAACTTGGAAGAATACGGGTATCATATTCACTACTTGTAGAGTATGAGTTCAAGGAGATTGAAAGCATTTTTTTTTTTTATCCAAATTCAAGTATAAGGACTATAATATCCTACCCATAATCTCCCATATTTTCAATTTCTCATATGATTTTTGGGATCTCTTCTATAAACAGAAATTTTGAAATTTGGAAAAATTTATGACAAAGAACTCGTCTTTTGTGAGAATTAAGAAGCATATTCCTTTTGGGCCTCTCAAACCTCTCAATTTTTTTTTTTTTCACTCTCAATATCTTGTCAATGTAAAGAGATATAAACATTGACAAAGTGAAATCTATTATTTAAGTAGAGTTTATATTTTCAAGTGGAACCAATGCTCCTAGACCCACTCTCAGGAATGGATCTAAGAAGGAAAATTGGGGCAGCTGTCCTCTTGAATTTATAAAGTTTTAACTTGTATATGTAATTTTTATCTTATATTATTGAATAAATTTTTTAATTTATAAGAATTTATCTATCTTATTTTAAACCTTTGATCTAAAAACTTTTAATTTTTTTGAAATCAAAACCTAAATCCATCGCTGGTCATTGTTTTTATGTTTATTTCTCTTTAAAATTGATAGGAAAGTAAAAAAATAAATAAATTAGAAGATCCAAAGACTGAAATGGACACATCTTAATTCTCACATAAGGCAAGTTGTTTGCTGTATATTTTCTTAGTTATTACAGTCTTCCTGTCAAGCACAGACATTTTGAGTAAGATATACCACAAAAATATTTTTTCGAATAAAATCAGTCCGTCACAACAAAATACCAAAATGCTTAAAAGATCATTTTTTTAATAATAATAAAAAATAGAAATAATTGCCAGTAGTGGGGGCGAATCAATTTTCTCTTATTGCCATAAGGAAATCCTTATATATATATATATATATATATATATATTATGAAAATAAATAATATGTAGAAATTCAATATTCAATGTCATAAAAAATAAATATATTATAATTTTAATAAAAATTTACTAAATAATATTATTAATTAAATAAATGAAAATTATATATATATAAAAACATTAAATTATAAATTTATTACGAATAGTAAAGAAAATCTTATACCTATATTAGGAGTGATCATAATATAGCCTGTGGTAAACTTACCTAATCTAATCATATCAAAGAGAATTATATTATAATCATCTCGGATTAAGGTACCAGATTTTTTATGTGAGAAAATTTATAATAATTACAAGTGATCAGTGATCACTAATCATAATTATTATTAAGAATTGACCTTCATAAATATTAACTATTTGGATCCTTTTAAGTTTTTAATCAAAATCAAAACTATGAAAAAGTAAAAATAATCTATTTCAAACTATAAATCTCGCTGTTTACTTCCTTTTTACATGTTAGGAAAAAAAAAAAAAAAAGAGCAAATGTCGCATCCATTAATGCATAAATATCATCTATTACAACTTCAAATATATAAATACTATTTCACACTACAAATTTGCATGTAACCCATTAGTTAATGTTATTTACACTTTAAAAAAGTATAATTTATTAAAAGCACAAGAAGTAAGAAACACATCCATTCATATATTAATATTATCAACTATAATTTTAATATATCAACACTTTTTCACACTTTAAAATTGTAGCAGAATTCATAAATTTATACAAAATAATTAGACAATAAATAGATTATTATAAATACATAAAGAACTACAAAATTATAAATTTTAAGATAGGAATTATTATAATCTAACAACAAAAAGAGACAAAAAGAATAACATCGTGCTTGTAACTCCAAAATATTTTGAAAACAGTACTACTGTAACGTTCAAATATAAAAAAGAAAAACTAAATTATAATGATTAAAATTGATTTTTTTATATGGTTATAAATAAAAATAATAATTAAAATGATTAAAAAATATAAACAAGTATATCAAATAGTTAAATCTAGACTTAAAATACTCAAACAATATTTTCATATTTTAACAATTAAATTTAAAATAAAAAATTTAATCAATATATAATTATTAATTTTACTTAAGAAATTAACTAAATAAAAAAATTTTCATGAATATTTTAAATTAATTTTTAAATTTTTAATAGATTAAATTTTTAATATTTTTATAAATATAAATATATATTTATATAAAAAACTAATATTTATTATTTTTATTTTATATGTAATGATGCCCCCAAATTGAATTCACTAGGGACTCGACCCCCATTGTAATATTTAAAAAAAAAAAAAATTGTCAGTAGCATATCATTCGTACACTTTAAATATTTTGATGTAATTATCTTGTTAGATTAGGATTTTAAAAATTAATTTTTTAAATTATGACATTTGAATAAAAAAGCCTCAAGCACAAATTAGTGGAGAAATATCTGCAGTTAAAAATTTACAACAGGAATGTTGAAGAGAGAGAGTTTTCTTTTTTAAAAAAAAAAAATTATATCTACAACATCTCCCACTATAATGCATAAATTAGAGCTCAAAGAAGACACCAAAGTGAGGATTAATTGGAGTGCATATGATAATGTTAACAATTAAAGGAGAAGGGAGGTTCACTACGTAAGAGAAAAGATTTTGAAATGCAAATAGGAATGATCATGCCCCATTTTAGAATTTGGAGAAATATATTATTTTCAAACTTATATCATAATTGGTTATAAATTAAATTCTCAAATTGTTTATCAGATTCTTTATTTTTTTTATAGTTTTCTGATTTTTTAAACTATTTTTAATATATAAATTTATTATTATAAATAAATAATATACGAGGGATCTAAATAGGATAAGATACTACTTAAATTCAAACCTTTATTGATGCCAAAAGGAAAAACTACAGACCTAAATTCATTCATTTTAGTTCTACTCAAACTTCAAGGAGTAAATTTTAGAGTAAAAATTTTCAGCCAAATTTGGTATTTTGTACACAAAGTACAGGTGGACCAATAAGATTGCAACAAGTAAGCACTACATGGGAATAGTAGACAAACTTTCAGTTTTGTAAAATTGTGTAGAAAGTCTACCAAAATCTGAAATTAAATTATCTAATTACATAGTAACCCTTTGAAGTATGCAAAATAATACAACAGTCCAAGCTTTGTTCAAATTATGAATCATAAAGAATGCTTTTTGTTTTCAAAGTCCATAATGTTAAGATATTTTCTTTTGGCAACCATTAAAGTCAAAGACTTTTTCATCCAACTCCCAACGTTGATTGTCATTCATCTTTTATTTCATTTATATGAAAAAAAAAAAAACCCACAATCCAATTGCTATGAAGTTTTAAACATGCATTTGTTGATCTTGCAAGTTGCATACTTGCATAGAGCTTTTTGAGGGAGAAGTTTTGTACTTCTGTTTAACAGTATTGCTCAAACACGTTCATCATATGTGTGCTTAACTTGTCTTCCCATTAATGCTCCATTTATTGTTCTTAATACCTATTATTTAGTATATACAAGTGGAGTAGTTTTTTTTGAACTTAAAAGTTTCGTTGATTGACGAGAAATCTCAATTAATTAAATTATCAGTTTCTTATGCAATAATTTTTTTCCTTTTTAATACATATATCAAGAACTTTTTAAAGTTTGTAAATTATTCATAGTTAATGAAAAAATATATAAAGTAATATAATTAATTAATTAATTAACTTTTTCTTAAATCAAAAATTTTTTAAGTTTGGAAATTTCTTAAAATTAACAAAAAAATTAATGAATTTTTCATTGCCAATGAAAAAAATTATAAAGTAATTAATTAAATGTCTCTTAAATTGTAAATTCTTCAAAGTCTGAAAATTTTTTAGAATGAATGAGAAAATTAATAAATTAATTTATCGTCTCTCAAATTGAAAATTTTTTGAAATTGAAACAAATTTTTAGGTTAAAGAAAAAATAATTAATAAGTAATTAACTATTTTTTAGACATTATAATAAAAGATTATAAATAAAATTTAACATGATTCAAAGTTAAAATAAGAAAAAATGATATATGATTAAATGATTTATTAAACTGTTTAGATCGTTTAAAGGAAAAAGTATAGTTAAATATGATTACATTAATTTATGATATTTTAAAGTTCTTCAACAAGAACAATAATAGGAATTGCTTCGTACCTCAAAAAAGATATTTTATGATAGTATTTTCTCAATGAACCAAATAATATAAAATGTATTAACATATAGTAATATAAATTAATTTTCAAATAAAATAATTTAGATAATAATATCCTTAAAGTTTTTGAATGGAAAATTGTCTCCAAAGTTAAAAAAATCAAGTTTTAAATGATGATCATTAACTATCATATAATTTTAATTGTAAACTAGCTGCATTTTATATTTCGAAATGCAACTACCATAACCAGTTGGAGATCATGAATCAATTTGATGATAACTTATTGTGGTATATAATATTTTCATTTTAAAAAAAATTAAAGTAACGCAGCTACTACAATGAAAATGGCACTGCCAAGTTACTCAATTGAAATATAAACTTGATAGATGCAGTTGAGCGGGGCAGACATTTACAAATATAGATATGACAAATTTGAATATATGGGAAATACATGTAAGTTTAAAAGAAACTTGTCAATCGTTCAAGGAATTATTCTAATTATAAAAAGTTAAAGAACTTTATTAATACAAAACAAATGTGGAATTCACATGAAAATATAATAAATTATAACTATACGGGAAACAACTTATATAAAATTCCTAATATATTTGCTACACTTTTTTTCAATAATAATATAACAAGTGTTTAATTGTCTAATAATATGATGACATATATATGATTATTGTAAATAATAATTTTATTTTTTTATTAAATTATACATTATTATTAATTAATTTAATATTTATTATATTCTAATTGGATAACTGCATAATAAATATATAAAGAATTACATATAAATTCAATTGCAAACAAAAAGATAATTTTCTACGTCAGACATTTTCTCAGTTTTATCAATTTCTTACACTCTTATCAGATTATTACACGCAACACATATGTGACACAATGTAGAGGGTTACATGAGTGCATCAAAATACCTAGTGGCACCAAATTTAGATGAACCAACAATCTGGATATTATGCCTATTCCTATATGCGAAGCTTCTTTGAAAATACATTTTTTGGAAATCACATCCCAAAAATGCCCTTATAAAGAGGATTGAGTTTTGTTTCCTCGTGTATTTAGGTCACATTTAGTTGTTGGATGGAAATAAACAGCACGAGAATTCTACGAGAGCTGCATAAATGAGTGGGAGAAGTAAAGGTAGTTTACCCAATTTTTAACGAACATATTAAAATTCAAAAATATAAATATATTATTTCATATTGAGCTTTAAAGTAACAATTATATATATATGGAAGACATTCAACTCTGGCAATGCCAAGCAAGCTAAAACTAGTGCAGTAAGCAAATCTATATCCAACCTCATATTTTTACTCTTCTGATCATCACATATGATAATAATATATAGATCCACACTAAACATACAAATTAATAATACTAAGGGTACCCACAAGCATTGCCAATGCAAGCCATTCACCATCTCCTTGCCATAGCTCTGGAGCTTGATTTATTTAAATCCTTGAATCAAGGTTTTGAAAAGGCTGGCTTGCGGAGGCCGGGTATCTGCAACATATTAAAAGTTGAAAGAATAATATCGAGAAAAAAAGTATTAAAAAAGTATTGTGAGGCCATTCATCTCATCAAAGCTGTTAAAGCACCTAATTATATGTAAAATCATATAATAAGATAAAACACACAAAGTCAGAAATGTTGAGGTATAATTCAAAACTTGACCCTATTTTTTTTCCATAACTAAATCTGTAGCCAATCAACTTTTTTCTTAGATTAACAAATTAAATAATATGAAGTATCAAAAGAAATAATTAAAAAGAAAAAAAAAAGAGGGAAATAGTTCATCTACTTTCTCTTTACGTTGCCTGTGTGATTAGCAATGCAATCTCTTATTCACCACCCAAAATAGATCACCCAACATCGCTGCACTTTCTTCCACTTCAAGGTTGCCTAAGCAGATTTTTCTCTTCCCCTAATCACACTATAAATCTAGGATTAACCCAAGTTTATCAAGATTAGCGAAACCCCTGACCATAAAAGGAAAGAATGTATAGGAAAAATTGCTAATACAGCCCAACTTTAGGTCATTTGTAAACACACCATTCAACTCAAAAGCTTAAACTATTAAGTGAAGATCTCATGATATTATTATTATGATCTCTAGAACTCATGATTCCAAAGTTCCAAATATCAGAAGTCTATAGGGCGGCATACAGAGTGACATATCAACTTGTCAGCTAAAGACATTGATAATGCTACCTTCGCTTTCTCATGTGCTTATCTTATATCAAACTCTGTAAGGACGAGACCTGAGAAATGAATGACTTCCTATGGGATTGAAGTTACTGTGTTCGATTCTTTTCTGTACTAATTATTCTTATCTTTCAACAGAATTGGATGAAAAAAACTACTGTCTAATGAGTTAAGGTTCCCAGGTCCAGTGACTGTCTGCAATGGAAGGCTTAAAATGTAATCCGTCCAGAATGGAAAAACTTGAACTAGATATAAGAGCAACAAAAATAGAAGACATAATAATCCTACATATGGCCAAAACCCTGGGATGCTACAAGATAGCACCCTCTCCAGGACAGTTGTAAGTAGCCTAAATAATGGATCACAGAAATACATACCTCAATTCCATGAGGGCCTATTCGGTTGCGAGAAATAAAGTTGATTATCAAAGTAGCAAATTCATCTGGTACATCTTCCTAAATAAGATTAGGCTAGAAGCTATTAGATCTCTTGTTAAAGAGGTTGAGAAAACAATATAACAAATGTTACAAGAGACATGACTCATAAGGACCTGTATAGCATGCCCTGTATGTCTAACAAGAACCATCTGAAACTTCCCTTGCATTTGTCCGATTGTAAGAGACCTGTTAAAATACAGTGCCAATCAGAAGTCAGAATGCCACCGAACAAGTCCACTTTCCTACAACCTCATGAGAGAAAGAATAGGAGAAACAATATTCAAAAAGTATGGCACTATCAACTAAACATCGACAAGACTTTACTGTCCCAGTTATGCTTAAATATCATAGCCAGAAAGAGCTGTGAAATTGCAATTATGCCTTGAATAACAAGAATCCCATTCTTAACTTCCAGGTTGTGGTTGTTCAGTGTATACACTCACCTACTTTAATAATTTATATAAAATCTCCAAAAAAAAAAAAATTCTATATATACAACCCCTTTCATATTGAAGATTATAAAATCCTTGTTATTCATTTAAAAAGGACAGAAAATTTTCACCGTCCTTTTTCAGGTGAATGCCAAGACATGCAGGAAATTAAAGGCTCCATACAGATGGATGCAAGGAGTGACCAATAAATTGTTTCAAGAAAGAACAGAAAAAATGTGTTCATGCATTTCATTATAAATTAAAAATTGTGTACAAATGCTACCATTACATACTGCTGGAATAAAATAAAAAGACAAGGGGGAATTAAAATGTGGGATATGAGATATCTGCTGTATTAGTCCATGATAGTCAATAAACTGGTGAATGATAATTTCTGGCATTATTCATTATGCTCTTTATCTTTTCACATCTAGTAATAGTAAATAATAATCTTGGCAGATCTTTGGATACTTTAGTTCAAATTATAGAATACAGATACTAATGAAAGCAACCTGGAACTCAGGTAATAACACGATACTCTTCTCTTATTCTGCTCTGCCACTTGGACCATACAGTTTCAGTATCATTAATAATTTGGGAAAGTGAGAGATGTACAACCAGAACAGATTGTCCAATTTCAATCCAATTATAGAAATTGACGAAGTTTAATAAACGAGAACTGAACTTAACAAATAGCATACTTCAAGGAATTGCCCCAAAGCCAAAATTAAATAAAAAGGGGACCTGTCCAATCTGTCTGTTCCAGCTAACAGCAACAACTTTGGAACAGGACACGACAAAAATATATCTGAAAGGCCTTCATACCTGTGAAATGAAAAATTGAATGCTTAAATTTAAACTTGAAAGTTGAAAGTACAAGAAAAGTCATCTTCCAAAAAATTTGATGAGAAATTCATCATACTTCTACCTTTTAAAGTCCATTGTCATATTAGCATGACAAAGATGTATATCAATAAAATTAGAAACCCAATAACAAACTCATGACAAGAAAGCAAATAATTATATTTTATTTAACAAAATAAATAATCTCAACAGTGCTACCTTAATAATGTTCTGACTCCTGAACTATTTTACACGACTGAAGGTTAATAACATTCTCATTCATTAAATTGAAGTTACTGAAAGCAAGAAGAACCAGGAAACATTATAAAGCGTATTTTTTGGAAAAGAGTTCAGTAATTTAAACAGTGTAGAAGGAAATCCAGTATTTAAGAAATTCTAGTCTCTTCAAAAAAAGCTCAGTCCTGTGATGGTCCACAAATTCAAATCCTGTGTACAACATAGTAACCCTAGAAAGGTATCCAAGTTCATTATTTAATCTTCTTCTTTATGTGTTCCAACCTTCTCGCAATAAAAATGCACAAACAACTCCATCCTAGCTTTCCATGATGCCATATAGAGAGACAGAAAAATAGGCACTCAGGCTACCCAGCTGAAGTGCTCAATGTGAAATGAGAGCAACAGGTACTGATACAGCACCTCCATTAAGGACTTATTTTTGAAGAAAACACAGGAACATGATAGGAAAAGTTGAAGGAAAATAGCCACTGTAATTCTATCAGTTATTGATGTGTCAGTTTTTCATTTCTATTAGTTATGACATTATGGCAGTAATGGTAGTAGTGGTGTCAACAGTAGTGGTGTCAGTTAATATGTTAATGGCAATAGTAGTAGGGCAGTTATATTGTCAGTTTCTAAGGTTAGTTTTTGTCTAAGGAGTATATATACATGTATCTACACATTCATTTGGACAGAGAGAAATTTCAGTAAATTCTTTTGGAGATTTGTTCTCTCCATATAGGATTTGAGAGTTTTCAGATTCTGGCTCTCATTTTTCTTCTTATTTTTCGATCTAATCCTTATCTAATAAAAAAAATGAAGCAATTCACTGGTTCATACCATTTTGGTATCAGAGCAGGTTAATCGAGCCATGGTCACTACCCACTCCTCTTCCTCCATTGACCCCTCTCAACCCACACAGCCTTGCCCTCAAACCAGTCATCCACCCATCACTGCACCTACCACCAACCCCACCTCTACTGAGAATGCCATCCTCCAACAACTGTCATATTTAACCTCACGAATGGAAGCCATGGACGCTGTCCTAAAAAACCAAACAACAACACCAACAGTAGCTATTGACCAGAAGCGCAAGACTCCTGAATTTCCAGTTGGATTGCAGGCTACGGCCTAGCCTTCTTAGGCAGAGGACATTAATGATGATGCTAAATTACCTTGGTGTTTCAAGAATCCTTCCCGAAGAACCCACACTAAAATGGAATTTCCCATTTTGAAGGAGGAGATCCTCGAGGTTGGATTCTTAAGGCTGAAAAATATTTTCGGTATTATCAGACTCCGGAGGAACTTAAAGTTGATATTGCTGCCATGTATCTGGAGGGTGACGCCTTGGATCTATTTGCATGGATGAATAGTGAGCGTACTCTTCTGTATTGGGAGGAGCTGGTTAAGGCATTACAGGAGAATTATGGTCCAACAGAATTTTCAAATCCTGATGAGTACCTTTGTGCGGTTAAACAGACCGGAACTGTCCTTGAATATCGTCAGAATTTTGCTAAATGTGCAGCCAGGGTTAAGAATTGGCCAGAGCATTGTCTATTGGGGGTCTTTCTGAATGGGCTTTGAGAGGATTTAAAAGCTGATGTACGAATCCATTAGCCCAGGACTGTGTACAAGGCTATGAGCCTAGCATTAGAGTATGAACAAAAAGTTTCTTTCATGGCTCCAGATCTACTACCTGGTCCAATACCCCTAAACCTACTGCATTTTTAGCCAATTCCTCACGTGAAAACACCCAACCCAATAACCAGTTCACCCAACATCTATCTTAGCCTATTTCTTCTAACCGAAATTTAACCTCTAAACCTTAGGACCAAGAGAGACAGCAAGGTATTGCCAAAGGACTTTGTTTCAGGTGCAATGAAAAATTTTCCCTAGGTCATCGATGTAAATCTGCTACCGTAACACTGATGGAAATGGCAGAAGATGAATCACAAAATGATGCTGTTGGTGAAATTGTTGAGGATGAACCAAGTGATGAGATGACTGAAATCTCCTTTCATGCCATCTTAGGCAATTCGAATAGCACCACTGTGAAGTTACAAGGCATCGTAGGTGGGAGACAGGTCTTAATATTAGTAGACAGTGACTCAATACATAATTTTTTGTCTACTTAACTTGTGGAACAATTAAAGTTGCCTGTTCAGAAGACTCCAGCCTTTGGAGTCCAGATAGGGAATGGCGAAATTATTTGCTGTAATGGCATTTGCCTTAACTTATCAGTCTAGCTCGCAACTCTCACAATTATCCAAGATTATGACCCCTTTTCATTAGCAGCAGCAGATTTAGTTCTGGGGATTAAATGGCTGGCCTCCTTGAACACAGTGCAAGCAAATTGGAGTGAGATATTCTTAATATTCCAGTTGAATGGAAAAAAATATAAGCTCCAAGGCATCCCTCCTAAATCTGAGGCAACGGCTAGCTTCCATTTTATGTCAAAAGAAATCATATCTCCAGGTAACTCTGTTCCTCTTGATATACAATCATTGCTTCACCAATTTGACGTCATATTTGAGGAACCCATTGCCCTACCTCCATATCGCCATCATTACCACTCCATTCCCCTCTTTCCCAATTCCAAAACTCCAAATATTCGACCATATAGATATCCTTACTCTCAAAAAACGGAAATTGAAAACCAAGTGACTGAACTACTTAAATCTGGTTTTATACAGCCCAGTACTAGTCCCTATGCTAGCCCCGTCCTCTTGGTTAAAAAGAAAGACAATTCTTGGAGGATGTGTTTTGACTATCGTAAGCTTAACCAAATCACTATCCCAGACAAATACCCGATCCCCAACATTGATGAGTTACTAGATGAATTACATGGTGCAATAATTTTTTCTAAAATTGATTTACGTTCTGGTGACCATTAAATCAGAGTAAATCCGTCAGACATTTCATAAGACTATATTTAGGACACAATCTGGACATTATGAGTATGTTGTTATGCCTTTTGTGCTTACTAATGCTTCCTCTACTTTTTAGGCAACCATGAATGACTTATTTAGTCCTCATTTGAGAAAATTTGTTTTGGTGTTTTTTGATGATATATTGGTTTATAGCTCCTCTTTGGAAAGTCACCTAACTCATTTACAAACTGTTTTCACTCTTATTAAGGAGGATCAATATTATGCCAAATTCTCCAAGTGCTTTTTTGGTCAGACCAAAATCTCTTTTTTAGGTCATTTCGTAACTGCCAAAGGTGTGGAGGTAGATTCTGAAAAAATCCAGGCAGTAGTTAAGTGGCCAATCCCTTTCAATGTTAAGGAATTAAGGGGATTTCTTGGCTTGACTGGTTACTATCACAGATTTGTGAAGGATTACAAATTGTTGGCAACACCCCTCACTACACTCACCAAAAAGAATGCATTTCACTGGTCTTCCGCTGTAGAATCAGCTTTTGTTCAACTTAAAAGGGCACTCACATCAGTCCTTAGGCTCCCAAATTTCTCAAAGCCTTTCACAGTGGAATGTGATGCTTCATCTCAGGGAGTTGGAGGGATTCTTCTTCAGGATGAACATCCTACTGCATATTTTAGTAAGGGGTTCTCTTTTTCAACCAAATTTATGTCTACCTATGAACGGGGATTGCTTGCATTGGTTCTTTCATTACAAAAATGGCGTCATTACCTCCTTGGCCACTATTCTTTGTTCGAACAGATCACCATAGCCTCAAGTACCTATTAGAACAACGCCTTACTACCAATGAGCAATAGCGACTCCTCTTGAAGTTGCTACCTTATGATTTTACTATCATTTATAGGGGGGGCAAAGAAAATATAAGAGCTGATGCCTTATCAAGGCACCCACAGCATGTTGACTTTGTGGCTCTAGCCATTCCAATGTCTTTGGATTTTTCTAATTGGTATGAGGCATTACTCAAAGATCCTTACACATCTGATCAAATGGCACAAATACAGAAAAATCCTTCAAGTGCTTCTAACTTTCAATTAGTAGATCAAAAGCTGTATTACAAGGATAGATTGGTGGTGCCTAATAATCATACCCTTTACCAAACTCTTCTTTCAGAATCGCATGATTCTATGATAGCTGGACATGGCGGGTATTTAAAGACTTTGAAGCGTTTATCATCTTTCTTTTTCTAGCCTAAAATGAAGCATGATGTTAAGTACTATGTTCAAAATTGCTTTATTTGTCCAAAAGCCAAATACGAAGCATTGGTTCCTGCTGGACTCTTGCAGCCGTTACCAATTCCTAAAAGAATATAGGAAGATATCTCAATGGATTTTATTACAGGACTGCCTAAATCCAGAAAATATGACACTGTTCTTATGGTGGTGGATCGATTGAGTAAGTATGTCCATTTTCTTCCCCTTTATCATCCATATACTGCCAAAATTGTTACTGAAGTGTTTTGTAGAGACATAGTACGCCTACATGGCATTCCTAGATCCATAATTTCATATAGGGATGTGGTTTTCCTAAGTACTTTTTGGCAGGAACTTTTTCGCCTCAATAACACTAAATTAAAGATGAGCACGGCATATCATCCTCAAACAGATGGCCAAACTGAAGTGGTCAACTGTTGCCTTGAAACTTACTTGCAGTGTTTTTGCCCAAGTGCAACCTAAGAAGTGGAGCCATTATTTATCTTGGGTTGAATACTCCTTTAATACTGGGTTTCATTCTTCTACGGGCACCACTCCTTTTAAGGCGGTTTATGGTAGAGATCCACCTGCCATCACCCCTTTTGTCCGTGGTGAAACCAAATTGGCAGATCTTGAAGATTAATTGGTTGCTAGAGATGAAATGTTGAAGCTCCTTCAAGGACATTTATTAAAAGCCCAAACTAGAATGAAACAGCAAGCCGATGCATATCGCCGTGATATCACTTTTCAAGTTGGTGATTCTGTTCTCCTTCGAGTCCAATCTTATCGACAGCAGTCTCTTGCCTGAAGGAAATTTGAGAAACTCTCCCCATGTTTCTTTAGACCTTATAAAGTACTTCGACGAGTAGGACTAGTGGCTTATGAACTACAACTTCCTCCTACAGCTCGAATTCATCCAGTATTTCATGTTTCTATGCTCCGCCCAGGCCTTGGCCAGGAAGTTCCTACTCCTCCCGCACCACTGCCAATCAATGAAGATTGGGAACTTCTTTTGCAACCAGAGAAAGTGCTTACTCATCTCTGGCTTGATTCCTACAATCAAAAACAACTAGAGCTCTTGATGCAGTGGCAGGACCGTCCTTTGGAAGAAGCCAGTTGAGAGCAATATCATCTCATTGCTGCCCAATTTCCCTCTTTCCACCTTGAGGACAAGTCAGCTTTCCAAGGGGGGAGTAATGACACAGCACCTCCATTAAGGACTTATTTTCGAAGAAAATACAGGAACATGAGAGGAAAAGCTGAAGGAGAATAGCCATTGTAATTCTTTCAGTTATTGTTGTGTCAGTTATTTTCTGTCAGTGTCAGTTTTTTATTTCTGTTAGTTATGACATTATGGCAATAGTGGTAGTAGTGGTGTCAGTTAATATGTTAATGGCAGTAGTAGTAGGGCAGTTATATTGTCAATTTTTAAGGTTAGTTTCTGTCTGAGAAGTATATATACATGTATCTATGCTTTCATTTGGGCAGAGAGAAATTTCAGTAAATTCATCTGCAAATTTGTCCCCTCCATATAGGACTTAAAAGTTTTCAGATTCTGGCTCTCACTTTTCTTCTTATGTTTTGATCTAATCCTTATCTAAAAAAAAAAAAAAAGCAATTCACTGGTTCATACCAGGTACCCTCTTTCTTCCTTTTATGATCCTCTCTCCTCCCTCCTGCTCTCTTTTGACCAGCAGAAAAAAGTCTAAACAGCAACCAGTAAGGAGAATGAAAAGGAAGTTAGACACTGAAGTTTGTGATCCTTCTGATATCTGCAAAATTTTAAGCTTCTGACTGTGTTTCAAAGTACTCATATCATCAATGCTCCTTATGATCTATATAAATTAAAGTCTAGAAAACTACTGCTTAGTATTGATCAGCTACTGGTGTAAAGATTTTCATTATACAACAGCCTAATTCCCCAATAAAAGGAGTTTTGTGTAGCTTGCAAATCTTCTAAGATTAGTGGCATTAACACTGTTGACTATTGCCATCCAAATAGATGAGTAGGGGTTTTGGATTTTGATAGGGACATGGTAATATGGGATGCTTATGTCCCACATCAAATAGTATTGGATGCTTGATAAAGTACTTAAAGAGTGTGGTTCTTCCCCCTTACCAGCTGGTTTTCAAGGATGAATTTCTCATACTCCCTTGGGTCCTATCAAATTTCAACAAAAAATCCAAAAAGAAATGGGTTCGACTTAAAGAAAAAGAGAGAAGCAAAAAAGATGCCAATTCAAGTGTTAGGATCCAATTGCATGTTACGAGACTTGAGCCCCACATGAGAAGTATCTTTGATATGGGGTTTACAACAACCTTTGGGCCCTCCAACCTTATGAGCTAGCTTTCAGAGAGTGATTCTCCCTAAGGTTCCTATCAATTGATATCAAAGCTGAGAAAATGATAAATGTAAGGTGTAAGTATTCCCTTACACGTCATATTATTTATAGAGAAAAAAAGTGTAGTACAATGTGTACAATTAGTACAAATGGTACATTCATTGTATCAAGACACCTAGACACCAATAGACGTAGCCTATTTTATGTGTAATATTCATCCTAATATATACAATATTCTAACACTCCCCCTCAAGCTGGAGTATACAAATCATAGGTGCCAAGCTTATTACAAAATGTAATCAATCTGAGGACCTTGAGAGCTTTGGTAAGTATATAAGCAAGTTGATCATTTGAGTTGAATGCAACTAGATTGAATTTTCTCTCGGCTGAAGTGGCAATCAACTTCTATGTGTTTGGTCCTTTCATGAAAGACTAGGTTGGAAGCAATATGCAAGATCGCCTAGCTATTACAAACCAAATCCATCTAATTTATACTTCCAAATTTTAATCCATGAGAAGATGCTTTAGCCATATAAGTTCACATGTGGCTAAGGCCATAGCCCGATACTTAGCTTCTATACTAGATCTTGCAACGACATTTTGTTTCTTACTTTGGCATGATACGAGATTACCCCCAATGAAAACACAATATCCTAAAGCAGAACACCTATCAATAGGACAACTAGCCCAGTCAGCATCTATATAGCCACCACTTTCAAATGGTCTTTATCTTCATATAATAGGCCTCAACCTAATGCTCCCTTAATGTATTTGAGTATGCGAACTAAAACATCCCAATGACTTTCACATAGAGATTGTAAGAACTGACTCACTAAACTTACAGCAAAGGAGATGTCAAGACAGATAATAGTAAGGTAGTTGAGGTTTCCAACTAATCTCTAGTATATACTAGAAATTGACATCCTAGCCACAATCTTGCAGCATAGAGGTCAAGGCAATATTGTAGTTTTAGCCCTTGGTTAAAAAGCCACCGCAATGCTAGCCTATGTAGGCAAGTAGATAGTGAAGTGTGGTGGAATGTTAGGATCCAATTCCAAGGTTTGGGACTTCAGTCATATATCATAAGTGTGGGATTCAGATGTTGGGATTATTAGGGTCCTTGGGCTCTCCAAACTTATGAGCTAGCTTTTGACGTGTGGTTGTCCCAATGGTTCCCATCAACAACTTTCTCTATCATTTATAAGAATGTTTTCCAACTAAAGAGATTCTCAAATTTGTGCAAGAATCACTACTCACCTAGAAATCAGTGGCCACAAATAATTATACCTATGATAGAAGAATATTGAAGAATTCAAGTGAAACTTGGTCACCTTTTCAAGTTCACCTATTAACCATATGTTTTTTAATTTTTCACAGAAAAATCAAATAATAAATCTTTAGTCCAATGAGCATAGTAGATGTCATCATGAGATAGTTACTTTTCCTGTCTATACGACACGATTTGATTAATGTCCACTAATAACAGTTCTTGGTTCATAACTCAGAACTACCACACAAATTAAAGGCTGACTGAATCATTTCATCTAACTTGATTCTTCATCTACTACTGTGAATCATAGAGAAAATAGAATAGCTAAAGCTAAGGAGACATAGAAGAGACCAAACAAAATATAAATAAACTGTGTACAACACTGACCCCTCAATCTTTTTTTGTACTAGTGTGGTGACCATGCAAAGACAATTATGCTATTTACTTTGGAGGCACTACCAGAAACTATTTTCTTAACCTACAAGTCTCTCCTAAATCCTAATGAAACTTAACAATGTAACTTTTTCCTTGACCTATGAAACTATCCTAAATTCGTAAAACCTCTTAACAAGACTCTTGCTGGATGTGATAATTATCTACAAGCTAATAATTATATCCTTCTTGCATTATCTCTTCAGTTATCCCCTATCCTATATATTTTTCAATTTCTCTATAGTCTTTTTTCTGTCAAAAGATTAAATGACATTCAGTTATTCCATGACATTTTTTCAAATATTCTATATCATAAAACTTCAGCAGAAAAGAACAGGCCTTTATTACCTGTATAGAAAATCCAAGCTTTGTAATATTTGCTGTTTAAAATAAATATATTATTAGTGTTGTTTCTGGGAATCTGATTCCTCTTTTTCTACTTTGGTGTCCTCTTTAAAGAAGGAATCATGAATGTATGTTTGATTCACAACTTGAGTTACATACTCTTGACATTTGGAGTCCCCCTAGAAAAGGTTTCTTAATGTAGTAAAAGGAAAGAAAATTTTCATCTTATTCAACACTTTGATAGTTTTACATATTTATACATGAATATAAATCAAGGATGGAGGCTCACAAATGAGGTAGTTAACCAGCTAATTAATAAGGTAGTTGATAATTTAATTCTTTCCAACACTCCCCTTCAAGTTGGTGAATAGATGTTCTGCATTCCCAACTTGGATATAATGGTTTGAAATGTTACACTATTTAACCCTTTGATGAATATATCAACTAGCTGGTCTCTTGTTGATACATAAGGAGTACAAATATGCCCGCTATCCTGCTTTTCTTTTATGAAGTGCTTGTCAATTTCAATATGCTTTGTTTGGTCATTAACTTGATTATGAGCAATACCTATAGCTAATTTATTGTCGTAATATAGTTTCATTGGTCCATCCCAATTATTATTAAAATCTTCCAAGATAATCTTTGACTAGAGTAATTCACAAATTCCAAGAGTCATTGCTCTAAACTTTGCCTCAACACTATATCTTGCTACCAAATTCTGTTTTTTACTCCACCAAGTTATCAAATTACCTGCTAGGAGAGTACAATAACCTGTTGTACACTTTCTATTTATTACATATCCTACATAGACAGCATCTGAATAGGCCTTTAAAGTTAATCCAATGTTTCTTTTGAATAATATCCCATTTCCTGAAGTGCCTTTCAGATAATGTAAAATTCGTAGGGCAGCTTGTAAGTGTATTTGCTTCGGATTATGCATGAATTGACTTATTACACTTACTGCATAGGCTATGTCAGGTCTGGTATAAGCAAGATAGATAAACCCCTCTACTAAACTCTGATACATTCCTTGTTGATGGCAATATCATCATTGCCTTCTCCTAGTTTATGGTTAGGATCAATCAGGGTATCAGCAAATTTGTTTGCTAGTGTACCTGTCTCTTTTAGAGAATCTGTTACTTATTTCTATTATGAAATAAAAATGCCCTGTTTTGAATCTGTTACTTCAATTCCCAAAAAGTACTTCAATCTTCCCAGCTCTTTTATTTCAAATTCACTGGCCATATGTCTCCTAAGTACCTCTTGTTCTATCTTATCATTTCCAGTGACAATAATATCATTAACATATACCAGCAAGGCTATAACTTCCCCTGAATCCTTGTGTTTGATGAACAGAGTGTGGTCTCCTTGGCACTATTTATAGCCAGAGGCTAACATTACTTTGGTCAATCTCCCTAACCAAGCTCTGCGAGATTGTCTTAATCTACACACTTTGTTTGCTTCTGTAATGTCTCCAAATCCTAGTGGAATGCTTATGTAGATTTCCACGTCTAGGTCCCCATGAAGAAAGGCATTCTTCACATCATATTGCTGAAGTGTCCAATTGTAATTGGCTGCTAGTGATTCATAAGTTTGAGTGTATACCTTAACAACTATTCGTGCTTTATACCTCTCCAGTGATCTATCAATTTTATATTTCACTGAAAAGACCCATTTACACCCCACTGGTCTTTTCCCTTTAGGTAATTCAATCAATTCCCATGTCTTGTTCTTCTCTAATGCTTCCATCTCAACTTTTATGGCTTGCCTACATTCTTTCCTAGAGAATGCCTTAGATAGAGTAGTGGGAATGGTAATAGTGTTTAGGCTAACATGAAAATTTTTATGTGATGGCGAACATTTTTAAATGACACAAAATGAGAAAGTGGATACAATGGATGCATAGTACATTCCCTAGTTTTTCTAAGGGCAACTGGAATATCATGGTCATCATTTTTTGATCATACAAAGAATTAGATTCGGAGCTTGTTGTTACCTCAATTCCAAGGTTAGAATTAAAGCCTTGATCATGCATTGGTTTAAGAGCTGGAGTGTTCCTCCTTGAGTAAACCTGCAAATACTTTGTAGAATCAAGAACATTATCTCTAGAAATAGGTTCAATACCTGGAACGGAGTCTCATGAGCTTGTTTTAAGGCAAGGTTCACGATTTGAATGATGTAGGGATATGGATTCAGAGTTTTGATATGGAATGGATTCAGTGTTAGGCATAGGTATCCTAAGTTGGGAAGTCAATAAGGGTAAGTCAACAAAAAGGATCATAAAATGGATCATTGTCCATATCTTCCACTGAAATATCTCCCTAAAGATAAGGCTTAGAAAAATAAGGAATATTTTTCGCTAAAGTAACATCAACTGTGACATAAAATCATTTTGTAGGAGGGTGGTAACATTTGTAACCCTTTTGAGTTGAGGAGTACCCAACTGCACTTAATGGCTCTTAGATCTAACTTTCCACCATTGTGAATGTGAGCGAATGATGTGCAACCAAATATTCCTAGTGTAAGGTTGTTTGAAGTTTTAAGGTTAAGATAAAATTGAGAAAGGACTTCCATAGGAGATTTGTTATCGAGCACCCTTGAGGGTAATCTATTTATGATGAAAGTGGCTGCAAGGACGACTTCCCCACAATAAGATTTTGATACATTGGTTTGGAACAAGAAGGCACGAGCAGTAGATAAAATATGGCCATTTTTCCTTTCGGCACTCTATTTTGTTGTGGAGTGTTGACACAAGATGATTCATGTATGATCCCTTCCCTTTTGAAATAAGTTGACAAGGTTTGGTTAAAGTAATCCCTAACATTATCAGTCTTAATCCTCTTAATTTTTACATCAAACTTATTGTGGATCATGGTGTGAAAGGTTAGGAACAAATCACTCACATTTGATTTACTTTTTAGGAAAAAAATCCAAGAGACTCTAGTACAATCATCAATAAAAGATACAAACCATCAAGCCTCAAAGACGTCAGGGATGGTAAAAAGACCCCATATGTCACTGTGAATCAAATAAAAAGGGGTAGAACTCTTAGTGTTATTGATTGGAAAGTGTGATTCAACACTTAAGCTTTTAAACGAAGAATGAAACATGACTTTCAAAGTTCCAAAATAAGAGTGTCGAAGGTGACAATGATGAAGCCAAATCCTATCTTTAGAAGAAGTTTTTGAAAGAACTGATGAAGATAATGTGTTATTGATATTGCTAGGATTTTCTTTTGTCTCAAAGTAGTACAACCCATCTTTTACCTTAGCAAGCCCAATGCTTTTTCCCGAACATGAAAGAGACAACAAGTAGGATGAAAAATCATATTGCAATGCATGTCTTTGGTGAGTTTTTGTATAGAAATAAGATTGGTGGACAACTTGGAAACATGACGAACATTTTTAAGAACAAATGAAGGATTAATTTGGATATCTCCTAGTTTAGCAGCAATAATTAAGGAGCCATCGGCCACTGAAATTTTTCTATTGGTAGGAAACGAAGTATATGTACTAAAGTGATGGAAAGAGTTGGTCATATGGTCAATAGCTCCTAAGTCAATGACCCAAAAACCTTGAGCAAACTTATCTAAGACATTAAATCCATGGGAATTTAAAGGCTTACATGAAATGGCAAATGAAGAAATAATGGCATTACCTTTGGACACATCTAGATCTTTCAACAAAGCTCTAAGCTTTACTATTTCCTCCCTATTAAATCCTCCTTATGTTATTTTTTTATTTGGCAGCTGAGCTATGTGTTTTTGTCCCTGATTTAAGGTCTTTGACCTTTGAAACTTGAATGTCACAGCTACTCCAATCATTTTGACACTATAATAAAAGGAATTGACAAAGGTTGATACTGATATCAAATGAAAAAACAACAAGAAGCTAACAAGGGATATAAGAGCACCAATGAAGATTGAGGGCAAAAAAAACCCCTGACTAAAAACGAGGAAAAAAAATGGATAGGCAATGAAGGCTGGTTAAAACATCTCCTTGTGCACGCCAAAGAAGGTATGCGTTGGAAACAGGGTTTCAAACATCAGAGAAACAAAATGGTGATAGGAGGAAGACGCACGCATCTCCATGCACTAGCACATGAAAAAATGCAGAAATCTTTAGGTGGCACTTGAGATTCCAAGTGTTATGGTTCCGGCCACTAGACACCGGGAGGCCGATCAAAGCCTTCTATTTCTTTTTGTGCTGGCAATGACTGAGGATGGCCACCTACAGTGGTAACCTCCTAACAAAAAAAAATGGAGAAGAGTAGTAAAGGAATTTCCTAGAGAAGAGCCAAGAAGCTCTAATACCATGTAGTGAAGGGAAAGAAAATTTTCCTCTTATTCAACACTCTGATAGCTTTACATGTTTATACATGAATATAGATCATAAAAGGAGGCTCATAAATGAAGTAGTTAACTGGCCAATTAATAAGGTAGTTGATACTCTTATTCTTTCCAACACTTAATACACTTTGATCAATAGTGATCTTAAAAGAATTACAAGGCTAGCTATAATATGAAAATTTTGAACCAAATGTTACTATATCAATGTAATTTGTACTTAAAGTACATTATTGCCTTTATACAATATATCATGACAATACTCCAAAATAAACTAAAGATTCTATTGTAACCTTTGTGCCTTTCATGTTGTCATAGTTGAACATGTGATCCACATCCACCCATTAAAATAAGATAATGAAGAACAGAATCATAGACATTGAATTTATTCAAGAAAGATGATTTTATCAATGCTCCAAATTCCAAAACCCTCTTGTGCTAATGCAATTGTTTTGATAGTGTATGTTTATTATTCTCAATGGACAAAATCATCATTTTATCTTGATCCAACATTACCTTATTTCATTTTTCTCCCTAAGATTTTGGATAAGTTTGCTGGGAAAGTTTCAAACCCTCATGGTCCAATAAATTGGACCTCAAGGTTGTCAAGGATGTTTTTATGGGGATGCATTTATGAATGAAAGGGCAAAGAGAAGTCAAAATTACATAGGCGAGCTGCAGGCGGATACTAAAATTTTTCGTGGACACTAATTTAAGTTCCAAAGGAATTGTCTGATAAAAGCCTACTCACCTTTGTTTAGATATGCTTCCACTTTATAATGATTTCCAACCTTCTCTCCAGCATAGATAACATAAAAATATAAGGAAACAGACAAGTCCCATATTGCACGTCTTAAAAAATTCCCAAGATTCATTGAATCCAACTCTTCTACAGGTGTTCCTTTGTCTCTTGATACAACTAAATTGATAATGTGCAGCCTATTCTTAACAAAGGTAAACCTTGCTGCACTCCACATCCATGTCAACATGTCCTCTCCTCCTTTACAAGATTCTGGTCCTTTCTCGTGCGTCTGCATTCCAAAATAATGCATGCCTAGTACAGATATGTAACAGAAGAGGAAGTAGAGGATAAGACGAAGATTACCAGCTTCCGATTGATCCATTACTAGAACATAAGAGTTCACGTTATCTATTTTTCATGCATCAAATAATGTCTAAAATTGTCCCTACATTGCTGAAACCACTTTCTGTTCATTATATGTTTTTAGAGTTCCATGAATCTTTGTCTTTGTAAACACACGTTAACAAAATCTCTAAGTAAGGATTATGACACATTTAACCAACAAGAATCCGAGAGAACCCACACATCAGTTTGGATGCAACATTCAAAAAATTCATCCAGAATTATTCTCAATTTTGCTTATCTGCTACTTAACAGATATCAACGAAGCCATTGTTTTCATTTCAAACTTTTTTAAGCAAGAGTCAGTCCTAACAGCAAACAAGTAACATTACACATACCAGCCTTTCCAGTATTGTTCAGTCTCTTCTAACCGAGTTCGATAAACATAACTGCAACACAAAATTCAGATTAAACATGGTGCCAATCAAAAGGTAAATGGAAACCAGGTCTTTTAATATTTAAACTGAATATAGGAACAAAAACTACATTGCAGAAAGCTAGAGTGTCAAATCATAAGAAGGGCAAGATAAGTACCAACCATTTCCTAGAATTGTCATACTTTAATGTGGTAGGGATTGATACACGAGCAGAATCAATATTTCTCAAGGAGCCACCTCTGACACTCCATTCAATCTGCACAGATCAAATTTCACCTGACGTCAAAATTTACCAATGCAAATGAAATTATACTCAAGCACAATTATAACCTGGAGCTGACTATCAAACACACAACATTTATGCAGGTCCATTAACGCAACCATTTGACATGTAATCATGGCTTATCTCCCAAATTTTCACCATGACATGTTATCATATTCTTTATTCTAAACACATGTTGTATACCTATTCAAGGGACCCATTAGCTAGGATGATATACTTTTCAAAGGAAGCCATGGGGCAAATTTCAAGAAGCGTGAACATGATGCATTCTTTAGTCCAGTTTTTGAGCTGAGCAGAATACTGAACCTTTTATAAGTTTGGAGTCAATTTACATTGACCTTGAAATAAATAATGTATTCCGAGATGCAGTTGCATAGTAGATATATAGAAGACAAAATTTTAAGGAATTTCCACTTTGTTAAGCAATCAAAGAAGTGGAGCCTTTCAAATAAGCTTGACCATTAGCCAATAGATAATAAGAGACACAAACATAAGCTAAAAAAGAAAGCTTCAGGGCCTTGGTGTTTTTTTTTCAATTCCCTTTCTCTTATTCATTCTCTTATCTTTTGACTTGAATCATATCACATTTTGTCCCATGAAAACTTCTCTCCTCTTGATAAATTTCTTCTATTATTGGGGGTAAAAGAATCGCCAATCAACTATCCAAATTCATAGCTGATGACATTCCATGATGATCAAAAAAACTTGACTTGCATTGATTATTAATATAGATAACCATAAAATCATTCCTGGCCTTCATCTAATAGCTTAAACTTTAGGGTTGAAGAGGTCCTTGGCATGGTTTCAAAGCCTCTATGACCAAGCGATCAAGAGTTCAATCCTTCTTATCCTGACACCAATAGTCAAGGACAGTTTCACCCCAAAAACTTAAGTTGTTAGGAGAAGGCCCATTCTATTATAATCTCCAATAATCATCATTATATTCATATTTAAAGTTGAAGTGAAAAGACAAAATACTGAAGCAAAGATTTCAAACTCAACAATTATGGTAAAGCCCTAACAAGATGTCCTTACAATTTATCTCATTCTACAGCAAATGCCTCTTTCTTTTTCGGGTCTATATCCTATCTTGTTCATTTTAATTTGTTCTCTTCCATTCAACAATTTTGATTATTTTCTATTTTTTCTCCTTTTACATTTAAATATTACAATGTTCGTCATATCAGTAATTTTCCATATTAAACAAGGTCCTTGTCTCTTGATGCTCTGGAAAGGGGTACTTCAGCCTGGCACTCACCGTAAATGCCTAGTCAAGTCCTTCTCTGTGAAGTGAAAGACGTGGAGGTGTGAACCACAGTTAAAATATCTTTTTTCCTTTTACTTGAACAACATTCTGTGCAAATTTGTAATTCTTTGAATCGTTCTGCTATTTCTGTCTCATCTTTTCCAATAACTTTGAATCTTTGTTTTTTCCCCTCACTTTAAAACCCTGCTGCACATCTTTTATCTCTCCCCAGCACAGCTATCTCCCCTTGCAAAGCATTTGTTTCTTCTTTTATTCTTATGCTATGATTTGATATATATGTTGTTTTTCATTTTGAACACCTGACTTCACTCAGGTGAGCACATTTCTTGGCGCCTTGTGACTTAAGATTGCCTTTTGCAATGGACTACATTCAAAAATAAAGGAAAACCAGAAGTTAGAGAGGAAAGCAACTGTTTATACTTTTACTATAACTACAAACTTATACCCTTTAATTAGGGTGCAATAGCAGCTATTTCCCAAACCTACAAGACTACAACACTATCCTAAATTCTTAGTATCTCTTCATAATTCATAATTATCTTGCCTCAAATCTTCTAATTAAGTTCTCTCAATTCAAGTGCTGACAGTTCACCACAACAAGGCCGCTTATATTATTAAAATATGAAGATTCTATTTAAATTTTTGTCAAGATGGTTCAACAAAAAATTCTATGAAACTCATAATATTTGGCTCAAGAGTTCCTATAGCGCAACCCCTTGTTTGAGAGATGCATAATACATGAGGATGATACACACAAAGAAATATTTAATGACAAGGGATACTTTTAAAATTTCTGAAGGCCAACAAATGACAAAAAAGGTTAGGGAAACAAATTGGTCCAAAAGATAAATAGCTGTCTTAACCAGATAACGAATAACATGGAAAGCAAATAGAAGATGTTATAAACCAGAACTTACACCCTTTTCAATGCTGGAAAAATGTTGCATCCTGCTTGATAAGATTTTCTGCATATGAATAAGTGAAGCCATTGCTGTTCCCTGAAAATTTAATATATAAACATTTCAGTGCCTAATGTTTAAATATTTATGGAAAGCAACAAAAAAGTCAACTGTAGAAACCAACCTCTACAACATCCACAACAACTAACCCAGCCAAGCTAGATAATGACTTCCTAGCAGCAACATGCACAGCAACTGCACCTCCCATACTTGGAACAAAAAAAAAATCATAAGAGCCAAGCAAGTTAGGTTCACTAAGATGTTTTATAGGAATAAATCAATGAAGAAAGAAGAGAAGTACAAAAATAGGAGCATAGAAGTTCCCCTACCAACATGAAGAAATATGAAACAACATCAATATCTGTATGAGCAATTGTAAACTGAAATCAAACCCCCAAAGAAGGCAAGCAAATTTCACCAATCACACCAAACTAGGTTAAGCAAAATTCTTTTAATAAATTAAAAGACAAAAAAAAAAAACAAAAACCAGCATATAATAATTAACCACATCCAGTACATAGCATGATGGAAATATTAAATAAAAGAATGTTAATAGAACTCAAACCACACATGTGACTGATGATAAACCTAGTTAAATGGAGTGAAGATGCAATGATGAGGAAGTAAGATATATCAGAATTGCTTTTCCCTTGGCATATGACTTAATTAGAGGAATTTCTATGTTTACAAAGCAACGAGATTGACAGGCTATGTCTTGCTGATTTGTCAATGTTCTTTTGTGAGGCTTCTATTTTATAGTATTCCCCTTCTTAGGATGCCTTACACTCTGTCCTTGTCTCATATGCTCTTCCTCCCAAGATAAAATTTTTATTTTAAAAAAATATAAATATTGAACTTGAAGCTTCTTTTGAGGTGTAAAATTGCCTCTTGCACATTGAATAGGTGAAAATAAATTAGCAGCTATATCATTTATAAGGAGGAAAGTAAGTTACATCCCAGAGTTATATAAAATATACACATGCTACCATGGTCTTCATTTCACAACCCAGTTTGAATTGCAGCTGAATTGAGAAAGTTACAAACAGGCATACTTTGGAATGGTTAAAAATGTGAAACTAAGTTTCATTTGGTATAAGGAAAAAATACATGCAAGCCTTTCTGCTGAGGATGTATGAGTATCAAAAGTTTGGAATAATCTAGCACAGAAAAATGGGTTCCAAGATCTCCTTACAGAAACAGTTAGAGGAAAATATCCAAAAGACATGGGAGGGAAAACACAACAGAACTTCCGAACAAATTATGGTTACTGAGAAGTATTTGAACTCAAGAGATAGGTACATGCCAACAAAATTCATAAATCTCATGAGACAGCTTAGTGGAGAGTGACTAGAACTGGATGGAATCCTTACACAAAGTTTACAAAGCTCAGTCAGGAATGGCCCAAATGGGGGATAATATGAGATAATAAGAACTATGTTTTCAATCAGAGAGAAACATTCATATCAAATACAGAAAACTCAATCTGCAAAACCTTTCTCCATTCAAGTTTTAAGAATCATTCACTATTACAATACAACTTCCATTGTTACATGTCAATAATATTAAACTGCAAGCCATTTTGGGCTTTTGGCAACTCGGGTCTGTAATTTTTTTTTTTTTCATTTTGGGAAGACTTTTTGTTGTCATTTGTTCTCTTAAGAGATTCTTTTTTTCTTTTCTTTTTTATCCAAAAGGGGGGAAAACATATCAATGGTGCATGCGCATAATATTCACCAACTAGCACACCAGGGCATAGTCCACTCATAATTCTGCAATTAAGTTTTTGTCTCTTGACATCCCATAATATTCACCAACTAGCACACCAGGGCACAGTCCACTCATAATTCCGCAATTAAGTTTGTCTCTTGAAATCCACCTCAAGATATGGGACATTGTGGTCCATATGCTCAAGAGATAACTGAGACTGAAAGATGGCCATACATATAACGTAGATAAACTAATCTTACAAGCTCTCTCTGCTTGCCCATGATCATACGAGTCTCATAAAAAAAAAAAAAAAATTCTCATCAGCTTCCCGTCACAATTGCAATAGTCCTAGCTCCTCATCCATTTGACAACAGAAATCTTAAACTGACCGACTAAAAATTTGATTCCCAATGTCGTTAAGCAAAATATCAACTAATTGATAAACATGCTTCACCTATATAGCAAATGCCATGCCAATTTTTCAACGGCAATTCACCTCATGCAGATAAATAATTCCAGGAATCTGTTTATAATATATCCAAATACAAAAATTGGGTTTGTGATTATGTGAAACACAAGGAATTCAAGATTAATTGGCAACCCTCCACAATTATACTTCACTGACATTAGGAGATTTTGACAACAAAAGGACAAAACATCCAGATAGATATTAACAACCATCAAGGACCAGAAACCAATAAAGGAGGATCAGTTCCCGCACAGAAGCGTCCAGAAATATGCAATGTCACGAGCTGTGATTGCATTAAATTGAGCCACTAACGAGAGGAAGTCATGTTCTACCACCTAAAGGTTTGTTTACAACCAATTCACAAAGATCCCTTAAAGTGTTTATCAGGCATAAAAAACACTTACCCAGAACCAGATTTCTTGTCCTTCAGTTGAACATCACATGGTAAACTAGACAACCATTACAATGTAATATTCTAAACAATAGTTAACCTGGAATTGGCAACCAATGAGAGTAACCCACCACTTAAGATATCAATAATTAAGAGACTCTGAAGCTTTTTCACTTTGGGTGGGGGGGGGGGGGGGGGGGGGAGAAATTACATAAATGTAAATAAGAAAAGGAATCCAAGGTTTCTTCCTGAGACTAACACGTTGAAAAAGAAAAAACCAGTCTATAAAACGAAACCTTGTTGGGTGATGCCTAAGAAGATTGTTGAACTTATGTTTCTCATATGCAAGTGAAAGAGGGTTATACAATAATAGAAATTCATGCAGATAATTTTAAGATAACCACCTGTGGCCAACAAGAACAATTGCAGGAGGAGAATCACCATATAATGCCTTCATCACAGCCAATACATCATTGCACATTGTCTGCACAAAAGTGCTGATCATTTATACAAGGCCTTGAGCAGTATCCAAAATCATTAAGCCAGTATTAACATGTTCAGTATTTTGTACCTCAATAGATAAGTCAAGATCATTATCTGTCAATGACTTCCCATGACCTCTCAAGTCCATGGCAACAACCCTGGCTTTCTCCTTAATTTTACTGGCTGATAGAGCAAATGAAAGCCTGTAATGGAATTATGTGATGAAATCCATCAGACTGCAAACTCTACAGAAATAAATCAAACTTAATGTAGATGTATTTATCTATATAAACTTATATGCATACTTTTGGTAAATCTTGCAATTTAAAAGTGTAACAATGGGATGAGTATATCCAGACAAAAATATTGATAAACCATAGAGATATTTTACAGTTGATATGTTTAGATATCTAGATACATTAGGACCATAAAAAGAAGAAACCCTTATATACGTGCATATAAATACATAGTTCTTTTCTTGTACTCACTTGCAGATTTTCATATATATATATATATATATATATATTATGCATAAGAAGTATCAAATAAGAGTATAAAGAGTCTTCAATTTCAGGAATCAAGTTCTAGGGTTAGTTATCATATCTTCAAAACAAGCATAAAGATTAAATTGTTGCTAGAGTCCCATTTAGAGATTTTAATTGACACTATCTACTCCAAATAAATCTTTTCTAAATAAGTCTCTCTATAAGCTAAAGGTTCCCCATTCTCACGAAGCATAACGATGCAACAAAAGATATATCTTATAGAGTAAGTTTTTGTGTATACAATAGCATGAAACTAAGTGTGACTCCACTTTTATTTAATAAGAAAATCTACATATTTGTTGCAATCTATTAGTCCTCCACAACATCTACTGCAGTAATGCCACTCCCTTTCGTCTGATTCTCTTTCTTAAAGGTAGACTTACCTCTGGTATTATTCAATTTTACTGGCTAAGAGTCTCAACAAGGACACTCTTCTCTCCATACTAATTAACCTTCCTCATTTTTCCTTGGAGCTCCTAACTCCAGAAAATATCTTCATTTCTTACATTTCCCATATAATGTATATACATCAAACATTAATTGAAGGCAAGCACCAGTTAGACAATGCTCATTCTATCACTCAGCAAAGCCAAAGGCAACACTCGCACATGAAAAATGGACAGGCACATGCAACATGACATTTGCACATAAACTGTATATTCACAGTATTAAAGGACAAGCACACATATATTGCATTCAATTGATTATGAACTGAACAAAGAATTCTTGTAACAATATGATATGACCACGAAAATTTAAGAACGGTTTACTTGACTTTGACATCAAACCTCATTAATCAAATAAATGCCTGATGTAATAAACCAGCATACCCTACTCATCAGAAGTGAGAATTTAGATAAAGATGACATCAATCTAATTCCCTTGATCGATCACGCTTCATGAATTATAAGGCATAAAACGATGAATAATAGATAGTTTAGCAATGACTGAGCATACCCAGAATAACCACCACCGTGTAGACAGAATACAACAGGCCCCTCAGATCCTGCCATGTATACATGAAATATCTAAATTGATCGGGAAAAAAAAAAAAAAAAAACATGATGTTAGAAGAATATTTATCTGAAAGGGGTGCAAAATAGTTGCAGTGAGGGGAGTAAAGGATTTGACTAACATCATTCGAGTCCGGAATTCTAACATCATCTTCTTTGTCAAAATACACCGACCAATCGACAGGTGAGTATTTTTCGGAATGACTCCTACAAGAATCAGTATTATCACCAAAATGAGATGAGAAAAGAGTGCATGAACTCAGTCACCAACAACCAAACAACGGAATCAGAACATGCACACAACAAACATCGCAACATCGTTGCGAACTGCCCAAAAAAAAATTGGAGACAGCGTTAAGGATATCTACTGAGACGGCGGGCGTTGAGGTTTAGAGGCAAAAGCAGAGACGGTTTGATCTTGCCGTTCAGCGTGATCCTCAGCGCCATCTTCAGGAAGCGAAGTCAGATGAGAGGAATCCATAGCACTCTCTCGATCGAAATTCTTGCACGATTGTGTCAACCGCCAAATGAAGTTTTTCACTTCGCGAGCTATACCATACAGCTTCGTGCGAAATTGTGTTTGCCTCGCCTTTATATTCGTGAATGTTTTAAATCTAATTTAAATAAATTATTTAAATTAAAAATGAAATCAATAACCATTTTTAATATTTGTAAAAACTAAAAATTTAATATGAAGTTAAATAACGCTTACTATCCCTTTATATTAATAAGTATCTTTATATTAATCGATTTTATATTTAAATTTGTTTCATTTATCTTTTCGATAAAAAAACCCAAACTGGAATAGAACAATACTTCTAGAAATTTTTTTAAAGAAAAAGAAGAATATGTACATCAAAATAAAAAAAATTATAAATTAATCTTTTATTTTTATATTTTATAATAATTTAATTTTTTATAAATATACAATAATATATTAATTTTTTAAAAATTTTATTTTATACAAAAGTGATTTCTCATTCTTTCAAATGGATAGATTATGTATAAATTTAAATTTGTGAACTACTCATTTATCATAATTAATTTAAAAGAGATTAAATTCTCGTAAAAAATAAAAAAAAATTAATTTCATACCTTTTTTCATGTTAATAATTAATTGTGAGTCTAACAACTTTTGGACTGCGACAGCCTGAATTCTTTACACGGTATGGTCCAACAACTCAAAGTTAGAATAATTTTTACCCTCGACTGTAACAAATTTGGATCCATTAAAGTGTTAATTAGGATAAAATTCAGGATTAGAATGGATGATTGAAAATGTAACACATTTTCTATGATAGTTAAATCATAATATATTTTTTTAATAATCGTCCCAAAAGAGGCATTATTCTGGCAACAAATGCTCTTCGAGTAAGATAGAGAAAAGCAAATCCAGGGGTGAATGATTCTGGTGGTGGCGGAACTTTTTTTTGTTTTTTTGGAAGGGATGCGAATTTTTATGGGGATCTTAAACTTTTTATAAAAATTATAAAAATGAATAATATCTATTATATTTAAAATTTAAGTTTTTTATTTATATTATCTAACAAGTTCTAATTAAGTTAATAAAAATTATAAATATTTAAATAATAAATTTTACAAATTATAATAGACAACTCTTAATAAAATAAGTAATTATAAAAAATTAACAAAAAATAATTAAATTTAAAATAAAATCATTTAAATAATTCTAATTTTTATATTTATCTTTAATCCTAATTTAAAAATGATTAATAATATTTTTCTTAATCTTCATTTCTTATTTTTTTATTACAATGTTATTGCAGTTTTGAAAATTTTTGAAAATAATCTTATTATATTGTCTAAGTCTAAAAGAAGTGAAATATTAATGTGTAATGAGTAGAAATATTTTTTAAGTTATATTGAATTTTTAACTTTTAATTATTACAATTATAAATCACAATTAAAATAACAAAAAAAGTACAATAATTAGTATATATATTTTCAAAAAATGTGTTATAGGGGAAAAAAGATCTAGAAAAAAAATTTGCAAATGTATACTAAATCTTAAATACTAAACACACACATATTGTCTTTTTGTTTATTTCAAACCTATTCTTATTTGTTTTATTTATTTATTTATTTTTATTACTTGATGAAAATTTAGAATTTTAGATTATTGAACATGTCAGAGATCAACTCTAGACAATCTATGATTTGTAATACTAAGGGAGGCTTGCATTTGATTTACTACATTTTTTCATTGTCTTCATCATTTTAACAAGATGTAGCTCTATACTGACTATAAGTAAGATTTCCAATCTCAGAGTAATGTATTTTATTTATGATATTGAATAGCTATGTGAAGTGGACGAGTTGAAGCTAAAATTGAGGACTCTCCGGTACTAGTGATTTATGAACACAAAAATATCTAAATTGTCCTATACTTAAATTGTTCTTTATTACTTTTTTCAATATATAACAAGCAAATACATAACAGAGTTAATGAAAATAATTAAATCTATCTAAAAAATTAGGTCTCTATGATAGTTCCTCTTCTACTATCCACTCTATGCCTCTAGGTCATCTCCAGTTACGCGAGATTCTCCAGTAATTAGATATGAGTAAAAAATTATTTTTTTTTAATTTAATATTAATAAAAAAATTAAATTTATAATATATTCAGTTACTGGAGATTAACTGGAGATAATCCAAATTGCCACTCCATACAAGATATGTTGAATCCAGAGAGTAGGTTATGAATATCTGATCTGAGGAGGAGGAAATTGCTATCATGCATGTGCTTAGACTTTGATCAACTCAATACTACTTTTTTCTTAGTAATGTATATTCAAGGCGTTGACTCTAGGTGTGAGCCCATTTTCCTCGCCTAAAATCCACATATTGATTTTCCTAATCTCAAGCAGGAGAATGAGGTCATTTGAATTTGAACCTCTCCTTTCACATGCCCCCTTCTTGATTAAGCAGCCCATAACATGAATGGCCATGATAAATTTGAATTTTTGGGGCCTTTATAGGACTTCCATACCCATGGAATAAGAGACCAACCATTAATAGGGATATTTTGCCAAATTTTGCAAACTGAAGTGCAAGGAGTTTGCTTATGGATGGATCTTGAACAAAAGGAACAAGCATTTGGCCATTATAATTGATGAGCTTCATATTCATGACCTTTAGATCGGGTTTGACACCATTGTGAATGATTTGATTCCTCATCCACCATATCACATCTAGTGTCACTAGTAGCCAATTGGTTATTAGATCCAGCTGAGAAAGATGCTCATTCTTAATTAAGAACCAATCACGGAGCCATTAATTAAAGTTTCTCCTCAAATTTATCAACTCTTATTCCTAATGGAGAGGCAAGCCAAATGGCTCTTGTAAAAGGAGAAAGAAGGCAGACATGATTAATGGAATCTTCTTAATTGAAACAAAAATGACAAAAGATTCACAAGGACCATGGTGTCTATGAAGAATATCACCTAAAGGAAGTGCTTCTGTAATCAATTTTCATAAAAGGAGCACAATATGTGTAAGCAAATTGAGATTCCAAAGCTCTTTCCACTTTGAAAAGAATGGCGAGATATTTCTTCAGTTTTCCCTGTTCAGAAGGTTGTGAATCTTTCACTGTATAAGTTCCATTTCTGTTGCCCATCTAATCTAGCATGTCATTAATTCCGGAAAAGGAGAAAACCATTGAGGAAATTTGACATCTAATATCTTCTAGGTAGACTTGTCTAAGTAAATATTGATTCCAATAATTCTCATGATGCAGATTAATTCCCAAGTCTAGTCGCATATTTAATACCAAATGAACCAAATAGGAACTTTTTGAATCTGTGCAAAGTGTTAGGATTAAAGACCATCAGAGACTTGTGCTTGTTGATTTAGAGCCCAGAAAGGTAGCAATGTCTCTGCAAAATGGCCTGAACAACATAAGATGAGAAATAGCTTTCGTTGATCTATTGATTTTAATAGCTTTCCAAGTTTTTAAATGTTCCACTTCTACGATCAAACTTGAAAGGATATTGCACAAATAATGAACAAGAATGGCGATAAAGGGTCACTCTGCGTACTATCTATTTTAGGATATATCGGTCTTGTGGTATTACTGTTAACAATGACTTGAAGACTAATTGTAGAAACACATTGCATGATAAGTTGAATCCATTTCTTTGGAAAGTTCATTTTGCGAAGGATAGCTTCTAGAAAATCCCAAGATATACTGTCAAAACCTTTTGCTAAATTCAGTTTTAACACACAATATCTTTTCTTTTTGCCTCTTGTTTTGTGAATCGGATTCATAATTTCAGAAGTGAGGATAATATTATCTATAATAGACCTGCCTTTAATGAAAGTATTCTGAAAAGGAGTTATCAATTCATCAATGAACCTTTTAATTCTATTGTAAATAACTTTGGAAATTATCCTGTATGTCACATTACAAAGGCTGATAGAATGAAATTCTCTAAAAGTTTGGGGCAAATATGTTTTAAGAATTAAAACCACTACTGTTCTATTATGGCTTTTTAACATATGACCATTTGAGAAGAAGGATTTTACCATTTTGATAATATCTGGTCCCACAATGTTCCAAAAGGTGCGATAAAAGCGAACATGGAAACCATATGCTCTTGAAGCATTGTCTGTTTTTATTTAAAAAGCTGCAACTTCAATTTCTCTATTAGAGAGATCTTCTTCTAGAATAGAAAGATGAGACTCTTTTAAGAGAGGTATGGTGATGTGTTCCAGAGGATCCGCCTCCTGCTAAGAAGAATTATTTTATTTTTTAAAATTGAAGATGATATTGAAATAAGAAAATGCCAATTCTTCAATTTGCTTGGGGTCCACTGACCAATCACTATGATGATTTTTAATTTCATTTATTAAGTTGAAGGATCTTCTTTTAGCCACCAATGTGTGAAAATGTTTAGTGTTCTAGTCTCCTGTCCGTCTAACTTTTTGAGTGTAGATAGATTCTTCATAAATAGTCAATGTTGAATTTTGGGATTTACTTCATAGATTCAAAATTTATTTTGAAGTTGACTATAAATCTATTCTTGTGGAACTTAATTCCTTAATAGTGTTTCGAATGATTCATAATTTATAAGAAATTTTACATGGAAGTTTTTACTTTATTCGTATTATAAGACATTGGTTGAATTTAGACTGTTCTGTCCAAATTTTTCATATCTTTCATAAAACTAATTTTACTACTAATACATTTGCCAAGCATGGTTACAATCAATTATCCTTCTTCAAGTATTTTAATGTTGTTCCTAGCTTTGCATATCTAATTATTGCTGCTGATTTACAGGGTGTTTGTCACCCTAGGCTCGTTACTTGTTAGTTTCTTTGTTTTTTTGGGCTTTTAACCTCGTTGTTTATAAAAATAATAATAATAAAAGAATTTCAATTCCTCTTGAACTGCTTTTTTCAGGTTCTCCTTGCAAACAAGAGTAACATCCTTTTGAATTTTTTGCAAGAATTTTTCTAGTCTTTCAATGTCATAAGAGATTTTCCCTACACTATGTTTGTTCTATTTCACAATGAAATTTCCTTTGCAGGAGATCCTACTAAATGTGTAGTCCATATCTAACTAACAATGTTATTACATTGATATAAAAAAAAAGCCAAAAATTTTTTAAACTTTGCTAGTTTCCTTTTAAATGGGAGATGATTGTGTAGCTTGAATAAAAGCGGGGAATGATATGAGGCAGCCAACGGAAGAATGTTAAACATGGAGAGAGGAAAACGCTGAAGCCATTGATAATTACAAAGACTTTTATCAATTCTAGCTCAAACATGGTCTCTATCATCTCTATTGTTGGTCCAAGTAAACCAAGAATCCTCAGAAAAATGTCTCTTAGCATGCAATCATCCAAAAGATTTTGAAATTCATTTGCCCCCTAACATTTTGTGCATTGGCTAAGTTTTTCTCTTATCAAATATGCTTCTTTAAAATCCCCTATAAGCAACCATTACACACTGATTCTACTGGCCATGAGTCTTACCCAGTTCTTTTTTATTACTTTCCCGATAGTTGATGCTAAAATCTAAAGTGCATTGTTCGTTGGAGTTTAGATCATCCCCTATATACTTAGAGCCATTAAATTTTGAGTGACATTGGATATGTCCCTCAATCTACCATATAATTTTTAATGTAAATTTAATTAAAAACAATTAATATATATATATATATATACACACACACAAAGATTTATTAATATTTGATTTTTTATATAAAATGATATCTCGTCAAACAAAAATAAAAATAAATAAGCAACTTTTAACAGTTTAGAATTTATTTTTATATTTTATAATATAACAAAACGATATTTCTCATAACCAAAATACTGTATTAAAAGACGTTTGCCTATTTTTTCTGTTTAATAAAAAATCATTTTGTATAAAAGATTATCTCAAATATTAGTGTATAATATAATTTAAAAAAAAACTTAATTTTTTATTCTACATTTGATGGCCGTACATATCTAGTCCATATCCCTGATTATTGTTATGCTAGGAAGGATATTTAGCAGGCCTATGTTCTATTACTCATATGCTTTCATATCATTGAGTCACATCAAGCAAACAGAGTGTTTCAGCAGTATAGTATAGTATAGTATAATATAGTATGGCCAACAAATACTTGGATGAACCCTCCAGCCATGATCAAGATCACACGTATCAATTTTAAGCGAAGTGGGACACTGATAGATAGGTTTATTGGGCAATTACATTACATCGCCTTTTGGCAAACAAGACAAAATAGAAGGTTCAGGATGCCGCAATGTGATACCATTCTAACATATAAAACAAACAAGAATGTACTTTGGAATAATTAAAAGAAAGGGATGTACGGGGAAAAAAAGTGTCTCGGAAGTTTTGTTTGACTTGTGTTTCATTTTTGTTTTTTAGTTTAAAAAAGTTGCAATGTTATCCTAATGGCTAACTTTTGGGGTTAAAAAAATGTATTTTAGATAAACATATTTTATTTTTAATATTTGGTTGTGTTTGGCTAATATCATATGCCACTCTTCAGTAAAATTTATTATTTTATTGTGGAAAGTGAGAACCAAGTAAGTGTCCATTAAATTTTATCTAATAATTCAATTGAATAAAATGGAGAGAAAAATTAAATCTGAAATAGAAAGAATCCATGTTTAATAATATGAATATAAAGGAGAATTGAAAAAAAAAAAATTGCCACATAAATACCTTCATTAAGTATCTTTAATTACAAACTTACCCCTTTTCTTTTATATGACCTATATCTCTTTTTTTTTATTTTTTTCTTGTGCATACTTATCTTGACATATTTTGAGATTCTTATTTTAAATTTTTATATTATACACAGGCAAGTTATTTCCATGATGCAAAACTTAATGACTGAATGTAAAAACTTTACTTTGGCTCGTGGTATAGCCATAGTTGCTATAAACCAATCACGCCTAAGTGCACCCTTAAATACTTCAAAATTTAATGTAAAACATTTATAGAAGCTAAAATTTTGGAAGTGAAGAAAGAAAATTGCTACCCTCTTTTATTTATAATACTGAAAAAATATTGTTGATGAGTCTCAAGTTGAACAAGAGGTTACCTTGGGCCAAGAAGTTCTATTTGGACTGACTCCCATTCTATGGTTAAAAAGATTCGGATCATGGTTGTCCAACAACTCAAAATGGAATTATACCATTTGGGGTCTAAACCCAACTTCTATATGGAACCTAAGTTTAAGTAGGGTAATTTGATTATGTGTTATAATTAATGAATTGTGAAAAGTTAATCATGCATGTGATGAAAATTAAAATAAGTATTGATTAAAGTCTAAGTTAAGTGAGCTATATTTCCTTGAAAGTCTAAATTAGATAAGTTATATTGGATTAAAAGTTTATTTTAAGTGTATTTCCATACATGTTTTTCTAAATTATGTGAGAATTTGGTGAATCTTAGACTTATGCAATGAGAGTTATTCTTGGCTATAAATACAAAACTCATTAATGAAAAATACAACCATAAATGCACTAAAAATTGGCTTAACCTCTTATATGCAAATTTCTTATCTAAGTTTTCTAAACTTAATGGCAAAATTATCCCCAATTCTTATCACTCTCCTTCTTCAATTCTAGAATGTGGTGAATCAAACCTATTATTCTTGAGTGTGGTGTGTAAATTTATCATTTGAGATTGCTAATTGTTCTGTCTTTTCTTTTTCATTTATTTGTATTTTGGAATTGTTCAATCCTTAAAGCACATCATTTTGGTATCAGAGCTCCAGTTAAGAGTGGGTAGAAAGAGAAACACTTACTGGATAGAGAGAAAAAGACATGAGAAAAGTTTTTAGAGTGAGATATGACTAAAAACAACGCTACCAATGTTCCAAGAGGGCTTTCTTTAGAACAAGCTTAGATTATGGGCAACAACAAAGTCAACAAGAAATGAGAGAACAATTGATTCATCTAAAGCAAGCAGTTGCAAAATTGATTATTCAACAACCTTCACAACAACGTAATTATCAAACTTCCATTGATTCTGATTGTGATAAAGAAACAGAAGATGAAGCTAATGCACATAGACAAAGGAGACAACATCATGACTTGGGTAACAATATCAAATTGAAGTTTCTACCATTCAAAGGTACTAGCTTACTAAAGGAATACTTAGATTGGGTGCAACGAGTAAAGAAGGTGTTAGAGTGCCACAAGTTTTCTAAAGTTAAAAGATGCAAACTAGCTACCCTTGAATTTATTGATTATGCAAATCTATTGTGGGAGAATTTGAAAGCACAACGAAGGAGAGACAAAGAAAAGGAGATCAGGAGTTGAAAGCTTATAAAGAGACTCATTAAAAAAACGCTTCGTTTTTAACTATTACAAGCAAGAGCTATACATCCGATTGCAAACTCTTAGACAAGGGGCGATGTGCATTAAAGATTATGTTAAAGAGTTTTAAATGTTGATGATGAGATGTAAGATACAAGAGCCACAGGAACAATCTATTGCAAGGTTCTTGGGATGCTTGAACAAGGAAATTGCTGATGCAATATAATTACAATCTTATACAACACTTGAGGATGTAATTAAGCTTGCAGTTAAGATAAAATGATAACATAAAAGAGGAGCAACTAAACTAGGAAGCTCACAATCTATTAGTTTTAAGGCAACAAACTAAATTTCATTAACACCCAAAGATGTCTCAAAATGGAATAAACGACAAAAGGAAAAGACAAGTTCTAATAATCATATTGATTCATCCAAAGAAAAGGATAAGGTTGATGATGCAAAGAACTCAAAGAGGAGTAGAGAAATTAAGTGCTTTAAATGTCTTGGTTTTGAACACATTGCTTCTGAATGTCCAAATCGAAGAGTAAAGATTGTTTGAGGAGCACAAGGGAAAGTCAAAAGTGAAGATGAAATAATAAGTGAACAGGAAGATGACAAGTGCACTGCAGAGTATCCAGATGAAGGGGAGTTACTTGTAGTTCGCAAATTTTGAACTCACAAGCTAAGGTAAAAGATGATCAACGTGAGAACATATTCCATACTTGGTGTACAGTTCGTGAAAATGTTTGTAGTGTCATTATTAATGGAGATAGTTGTGCTAATACTGTTTCAATAACATTAATGGAGAAACTAAACTTAAAGACCACAAAGCACCCCCGTCTGTACAAGTTGCAATGGTTGAATGACCAAGGAGAAATTCAAATCACTAAGCAAGTTCAGGTACCATTTTCTATTAGAAAGTCTTATAAAGATGAAGTAGTATATGATGTGGTAACAATGAATGCCAGTCATTTACTTCTGAGAAGACCTTAGTAATATGATAGTAAAGCCGTACATGATGGGTTCAAAAACACATATTCTGTTATCAATGATAGAAAGAAGATTGTCTTAGCACCTTTTAGTCCTTATCAAGTTCTAAAATATCAACTAGCGAAAAAGGAAAAGAAAAAAGAGAACTTATTTGCAACTAAATGAGAAGTTAAACAAGCTTTGCATTCAACTAATTCAATACTGATGCTAATAGTGAAGGAAGTTATGGCAACAGAGATAGTGTCTATATCTCTGCTGATTGAGAAGTTAGTAAAAGAATTCGCTGACTTGTTTCTAGATGAGATGCCGAAGGGATTACTGACAATTAGAGGGATTAAGCATTAAATTGATCTCATTCCAGGTGTTGCTATACCCAATAGACCAGCCTACCGATGTAATCCAGATGAGGCCAAGGAGTTACAACGTCAGGTAAATGAGAGTTATTAGAAAAAGGTTTTGTGAGAGAGTCAATAAGCCTTTGTTCACTGCCAACTTTGTTAGTGCCAAAGAAGGATGAAACTATAAGGATGTGCATAGACAATCAAGCCATAAACAAAATTACAGTGAAGTATCAGTATCGTATCCTTAGGCTTAATGACATGCTTGATAAGTTACATGGCTCTACAATCTTTTCAAAAATTGATATCAAAAGCGGGTATCATCATATTCGAATGAAGGAAGAAAATGAGTGGGAAACAGCTTTCAAGACAAAGCATAGGTTGTATAAATGGATGGTTATGTCATTTGGTTTATCAAATCCCCAAGCACCTTCATGCGTTTGATAGATCATGTCTTACGAAATTTTATTAGAGATTTTGTTGTGATTTATTTTGATGACATTTTGATTTATAATAAGGATTAAAAAGAACATGGAAAGCACCTGAGGAGGTTCTTTGAAGTTCTGCAAAAAGAAAAATTAATTGGCAATCTCCAAAAGTGGCAATTCTGCCAAGACCGAGTTATTTTTCTTGGGTTTGTGATTAGTTGGCATGGAGTTGAAATTGATCTGGAGAAAGTTAGAGTTATCAAGGAGTGACCTAGTCCTACAAGCATTTATGAGATGAAAAGTTTCCACGAGCTAGCGTCCTTTTATAGAAGATTTGTGTAGAATTTCAAACTATTCTAGTACCTTTGACTAATTGCATCAAATAGGGTAGTGATTTTAAGTGAAGTGAGGCGGCCTAATGAAATTTTAAAATCATTAAAGAGAAGTTGTGTTTAGCACCAATTCTAGTACTCACTGATTTCTCTAAAACTTTTAAGATTGAGTGTGACATATCAAATGTAGGAATTGAAACGGTTCTTATGCAGAAGAAGCATTCCATTGCCTATTTCAGTAAAAAGTTAAATAGAACAACTCTGAATTATTCAACTTACGACAAAGAATTCTATGCATTGGTCAGAGCCTTACAGAATTTAGAACATTACTTGTTACCCAAAAAGTTTGCTATTCACACAGACCATGAGTCATTGAAATATTTGAAGGACCAGACCAAATTAGGCAAGAGACATGCTAAATGGGTGGAATTTCTAAAAGCTTTTCCCAGCATCATCAAATATAAAAAAGGAACATCTAATGTGGTTGCAGATGCCTTGTCTCAAAGACATGCTTTAATCTTATTAATGTATGTTAAGTTGATGGGATTCAAATTAATGAAAGGTCAATATGCAGAAGATCTTAATTTTTGTAATATATACTTGGCATGTGAAAAGAATGCTACTGACGATTTCTATAAGCATGAGGATTCTTGTTTAAAGGTTCCAAACTTTGTATTCCCAATTGCTCTGTCAGATAATTATTGGTAAAAGAAGCTCATGAGGGAGGTTTGGCAGAACACTTTGGTGAAAGAAAGACATTAAAGATGATAAAAAAACACTTTTATTGGCCAAAGATGATCAAAGATGTGCATCGTGTGGTGGAGAGACGTGCAACTTGCAAGAAAGCAAAAAGCAAGGAGGCTACACATAGTTTGTATATGTCATTACCAGTTCCTAATCAACCATGGGTTAACTTAAGCATGGATTTTGTGCTTGGGTTACCAAGGACTCAGAGGGGCAAAGAATCAATTATGGTGGTGGTGAATCAATTTTCAAAGATGTCATATTTTATTCCCTATTATAAAACTAATGATGCTTCTAATATAGCAGATTTTTCTTTTGGGAAATTGTGAGTTTACATGGCATTCTAAAAAACATTGTGTCAAACCAAGATGCCAAGTTTTTGAGTTAATTCTAGAAAACATTGTTGAAAAAGTTTGGGACAAAATTACTTTTTAGCACAACTTGTCTTCCTCAAACTGATAGGCAAACGAAGGTAGTCAAAATAACAATTTCTTCCTTACTTAGAGCTATTGTTAATAAGCATATGAAGAATTAGGAAGAATGCTTGCCCTTTGTTGAATTTGCATACAACATAAGTGTTCATGGTACTACTATGCATTCTCCTTTTGAAGTGGTTTATGGGTTTAATCTTATCACACCGCTTAATCTAATATTGCTACCCTTGAGCGATAAATTATGCATAAATGGAAAGAAGAAGGCTGAAATGATTTAAACTCTACATGAAAATGTGAAACGCCAAATTGAAAGGAAGAATGCAACTTATGAAAAGACAATAAACAAGGGAAGGAAGTAGATTCAGTTCATGCCGAGAGATCATGTGTGGATTCATCTTAGGAATGAGAGGTTTCCCAACAAAAGGAAGTCAAAATTGATGCCTAGGACAGAAGATCCATTCAAGATTTTAGAGAAAATAAATGACAATGTTTACAAAGTTGATTTACCAAAAAATTATAATATTTTTGCCACATTCAATGTAAAAGATTTGACGTCATACTTAGATGATAATGAAGACTTAGATTTGAAGATAAATCCTGTTGAACCCTGAGAGAATGATGAGTCTCAAGTTGATCAAGAAGTTAGGCCAAGGAGCTCCATCTAGACCAATTACCCGTTCTATGGCCAAGAAGATTCAGGTCATGGTTGTCCAGGAACTCAAAATGAATCATATCATTTAGAGGGCAAGTTCAAATTCTATATGGAGTCCAAGTTTAAGTAGGACAATTTGATCATGTATTATAATGAATGAATTGTGAAAAGTCAATCATGCATGTGATAAAAGTTGAAATTAGTATTAGTTACAGTCTAAGTTAAGTGAGTTATATTTCCTTGAAAGTCTAAATTAAATAAGTTAAGTAAGCTACGTTGGATTAAAAGTCTATGTTATGTATATCTCTATGTATGTTTTTCCAAATTATGTGAGAATTAAGGGAATTTTAAACTTATGCCATAAAGGTTATTCTTGGCCATAAATACAAAACTTATCAATGAGGAAACGCAACCTTGAATGCTCTAAAAATTAGCTTAACCTCTTATATGCAAATTTCTTTTCTAAGTTTTCAAAACTTAATGGCAAAATTATCTACGATTCTTATCACTCTCCCTCTTCTATTTTAGAATGTGGCAAATCAAACATAGTATTCTTGAGTGTGGTATGCAAACTTATCATCCGAGATTGCTAGTTATTCTTTCTTTTCTTTTTTATTTATTTATGTTTTAGAATTATTTAATCCTTAAAGCACATCAATTATTTGGCAATGAAACTAATTCTTATAATAACTCCTAACTCAACCAATAAAACAAGAAAAATAAGAGATGGGTTGTCTAACTTGATAATACCTCTTTAACAAATATATTTACTTTTATGAAAATATTCCATTTATTGTTATTTTTTATATTTTGAATAAAAAAGTAAAAAATAAATTAAAATTAATGTTAATATATATTTAAAATCAATTATTCATTTATATAATATTAATTGCAAAGAAATTTCCATATAATTTCTCTTTATTAATTTACCAATAAAATATAATTTTTAGGGAAAAGTCATATATAAAGATATTGATAAAAGTGCTCATAATGTAATTTTGTCAAAATAACATTTCTCTAATACTAACTTTATTCCTTTATTTCCTTGCTCTATTAGCAGTATTTATAAATACTAAATAGGACGAGAAAGATGGAGAAAGAGATAGAAACCATAAGACAGAGGTGAGATTTTGTCTATATTTCTATAGTATAGTTGATTCTGATGTTAAGACATTATTGCACACTGCATGGGGATATTATAAATTATGTCATGCAAAGTTCCTAGTATAATACGTAGAATATTTCTTATGCAAAGCATTTGGGCCCACAGGATCGACCATATGCTCTTTAAATTTGATGTAGGTATCGAACAAATTTCTATGTAAAACTAAAACAAGAGTATCACTATCCCAAAACAAAAAAAAAAAAAACAAGAGTATCAGGTTGGAAAGTTTATGACAAGAATGCTTAGTTTAATGGTCAGCCTTTTCAAATTTAGGCAAATCAACTTGTAAGGAAGATAATCCAGTGGTACCAGGACTCCTAAGCTGATCAAGTTGTTTCTTACCACGGCGAAGCAAATATTCAATGTAAAGAAAATTTTTCTGATCTACCTGCTTGGAATTACGGCGGAATTCTTCTGATACTATTGATTTTATCTTGCATCGTTCTTCTTTGGATTTGGAATGGGCTGCTCGTAGAAACCCTCTGTATAGGCTAAGTACTTGCTTCTGCAACCCTGAAAGCCTTGGACCGCGGGAGGCTCCCATTGCATCTTGCTACTTCTAGCGAGGAGAAAAGAAAAGGCCTAAAGATAAGAGTAGAAGATTCAATGAGAGGACAATAAATCCTCAAACCCCAAAAAAAAAAAAAAAAAATCAGAAAAAGGCACAGCGGAGACCTCTAATCTTATACAACTATGAACTGAAGATAAAGACTATTCAAGAGAAGCCAAGTGGACAATCCTATGCCTGAAAGCTTCATACTAATTGATAAGTCCGTAAATCTATAAATAACTTATAAGCAAGCAGATAGCATAATCAAGAGTTGGTGAGATATGCTGGACAACAATGGATCAATCCAAGTAAATAATACTGTACAAGGATAAACTGGAGGATAAGCATTAATGGAAGAATAAGAAATAGTATGACAATGATCATTTTCTACATCTTTCGTTGATTATACAGAGGATGGGTGAGATTGAAGAAAATGTAATTCATGGACCCTTCTATGATTAGATGTCAGTTGTTAAACGAAAAACTTGTACAGTTTCTAGATGTTTGCCAACAACTTCTCAAATAAAAGCAAGACAAAATGATATTTTCTTTTATTTTACAGATCAACATCACATGATTGGTCTTTCAAAAAAATTTCTCTACATGTCTTGTTTATATTGAAGAATCTGACACTTCGAACTTTATCTAAGTTTAGTTCTCATTACATGACAAGTAAATATAAAACTTGACTAAAAAATTATGTTAAAAACTAGCAACCACCCCTCCCCCCACTCTTCCCAAACAATAAAAGCCATGTGATAGAGAATTATACTTCCTCGACAATAATCCTACTGATGCCAAGCAGTCAATCAAAGAATGTGCATTTCCATCATCCACAAAAGCCAATAATTTTGCTGATCTTAAATGATCTCCACCAAGAACATAATTTGTCCTGTACATCAGCATTTCTATCTTTAAATAAAGCTTCTTTTCTAAACTTATTAAATCAACCTTCATAACTGATGAGACCCTTAGGTGGAACTAATCCCCAAAAGTTAGCTCATAAAGAAAGGGTGCCCAAAGGTCTATAAGCCCCTCACCAAGTGGTATTCCACTCGATGTGGGACTCCCAAGATGCCTTAGTTTGTGGTTCCTAACATTTCTGTCCCCTTAAACAGCGATGTCCACGACGTTAGCAGTTGGTACTCAAGCCTTTCTCCCCCTTGGAGGCTCTCCCCTTTTGCTCCTCTCCAGCCACCAGTGCCACCACCTGAGATCGAAACTGCTCTGTTACCACTTGATGAGACCCTTGGGTAGAACTCATCCTCAAAAGCTAGCTCATGAGGAGAGGGTGCCCAAAGGTCTTATAAGCCTCCCACCAGGTGGTATTCCACCCAACGTGGGACTCCCAAGTTGCCTTGGCTTGTGATTCCTAACAATAACACAGTACATAGATCCAATAGCACCAAGACAGCTTTCAAAGTTGTAGCTAACAAGCTTTTTCTTTAATTAAGGGCAATTGGCCATTGAATTTCATCGACTGAATCATCAGCAATTCCAGAAATAGGTAGAGATGATTATGTGTAAGGTACAATAATTCTTATTCCCAGACCCATACATACACAACGGCTAAAAAACATTCCCATCTTCAATGAATCTTTGAATCCCTTAACCTAAACCTAAACCCATTTACCCAGAAAAATTTCATCATGAACAAGTTTTTCTTAGGTTGAGACTTATTTACATAAAATCTGTTTAAATAAAATCATAAAGAAGAAAAATGTCTCGAACAACTACAAATATAATTCAAAACCCCTATTATACTATTTGGACATTGACATCACCATAAGACACTGCAAACACGTGGTTGATGAGCCCCAAATGTGTCAATATATATATATATATATATATATATAGATATACTTTTGCGATGTAGACAAGCACCATACACAGCTTTAACTTGCACTAAACATGGCTCAGGCATAAATGACCCCAAGAAAAGGTAAAACAACCAAAAGCTTAAAGAAGAATGAGATACTAGAAACTTAAACTTGATGAAAAAATCAAAGTTCTTTCCTAATTTATTTATTGTACATGATTATTTTAATAATATAGTTTCACAACCTTTATTCAGTAAATTGTTTTAGAATATGATACTATGAGTTACATATATTATAGGATAATGCTAGTTGTGTTTTGGTAATTGGTATTGTGTCAATGTTCATCTTTTTTAAGTTTGATGTGTCAACATGTCCATATCGGTATAAATATCTGTAATTCATAGCTAGCAACTCAAAAGAAATTTATCAGATAGCTAAGAAGACCAGTCTCCATCATAGTAAAATAAATCATGTTCACTATTTCCATAATACAAGCTCCTAGAACCAAGATACAAATACACATTTATGAAAGAACAAAAGAAAAGAAAGCCCCACTGAAGATGCAAACTAATAAAACAAAGGAAAATTTTCCAACAAAAATCAAGATCCTAGCAAAAATAAATTGAATCGTTTTAGAAATTTCATAGGACACCACTGCTCCTTTGAGAACCTAGCAAATAACCAATTTTCCCTTAAACTTGAACTGACAAAGCAAAAGCCTTGGAACCATTACCACAAACCCGACTTAACACAACTGGCAAGGCAGACTAGACTGAAACTACAGTAAACCAGGATGCAAAATCAGAAATGTGGAATAAATGCAAGGACAACAAGCTCATGCAACAAAAGATAAAGAAACCATATTAATCTCTACATGCTTCAATCGAACCAGAAGGAGAACAAGAAGCAATAAAATCCAAATTTGTTCTTCCACCCAATACATGTCTTCATATGCCCAGGCCCAAACAGATCAAAGGAGAAGAGAAAACCCAAAGCAGCAGTAAGACAAAAAGCCAATTTCATCTTTACCCTTCAACAGCATCAATTCCAAATAGAACAAGGGAAAGGTGTTTCAGATTTGTGGTACTACGGTATTACCATTTTTAATGCATAATCCCGAAACAGAAGAAGAATGAAATAACAGCAACATCAAATCAAATTACGAACCCAAAATTACAGCCAAAAAGATCAACTAATCGGCAGTTCGTGGGGAATAAACCATTCCTCATGTACCAGCCAATGACCCCCTTTAACAGTCCAAACTCCAATACGCAACACCCTCAAAATAACAGTTCAGAATCTAAAAATCCTTTTTTTTTTTTTTTTGGTCTTTTATCAAACACATAATTGGCATAGGCATTCCCTCCTCCCCAATTTCTCAGACATTTCAGGCTGTGAAGCTCGAAAGCGACCTTCAAAATTCAAAAATATTATGCTATTATATAACAATTATCTCAAGCTTAGAGAGACTTAGGAAGGATATCCATCCCGCACGGAATCGAATAGATTAAGCTACTAACAGGAAAAATGCAAAATGATGACAAAGGTACTGGTTACCTCAAAGGTACGACCAAATCTGATCAGATGATGGGTTTTAGTTATTCTGAGTCTTCAATGATTCTGTAAAGAAAATTGCCTTATCGCGATTTAGTGTCTAGCTCAACATCGTCGCACCCAACTAGCTCTCTTGTTTTAACCCTCCTATATTAAAGAAACAGAGGAGACTGTGGGATGGGTGAAGAAGGGCGTATACGTCTCATTCATTATAGCGAGCGGTGCCTCTCATTTTCGCCCGCTAAAGTGACCCTCCCTTCCTCTCAGATTGAAGATGTTACGTGTCTGTTTGAAGCGCGCACAAATTGCTTTTTGTGTCGCGTTCAATGGCACTCATGGGTGAACACAAATTTGGACGGTTTACACAAAACTTGGGGCTTCGCTACAGTCATTGAGATAATTATTATTTAATATGTGTGGCCGTTAATAATATTAGACTCAGATGTTAGTTTTATTTTTTTTTTTTTTATATAAATTTATAAAATTACGGGCTGGTAAGAACTATAACTTTCTTGTCATAAGTTGAGTTGTGCTTAGGCCAAGCTATAATCCTTGAATAATTTTTTTCAAAATTGGGTTGTGGTCCCCTTAAATTATTTTTTTCTTGAATTTTTTAAAATTCAATTTGGTTATGGTACCTAGGTCATAACATTGAAATAATTTTCTTAAATTTCAATTTATTTTTTAATTTCATTGAATATTTTTTAGAAAAATTATTTGTAATCAAATAATTAAAAATTAATCACTTAAAAGTCATTAAATTTAAAAAGTAAACGTGTATTTTATTTTAAGTGTGAATTCTATAAATATATAATATTAGAATATGAAATTAGTATATTTAAAAATTTATTGGTACAAACAAAAATGTATATAATGTAAATGTAAATAAATAAAAGGAAGAAGAAATAAAAATGAGAAAAGTAATGAGTAGAAATGAAAAGTAAATACAGAGTAATAAAATTACAACAACATAGAAACACAGGTTGATTTTGAAATGGAAATAAACAATTAAAGCATAAGACTACAATAGCTTACATGGAGTTTAACGAAAAAGGATAAATATTTAATGGAAGTAATGGCTATCAATTCTACATCAAGGAGTTCGGCAAACTCACTATGGTGACAATGCACGAGCTTTACCTCCTCTTCTTCTTCTTGGTCTTCATCCTCATCCTCATCGTTCTTCTCATCATCTTCCTCAAGGTTTATCAAAGTTACAACTGGCAGATAATTTAAATCCCACTAAGGCGACTGAACAGTGGGAATCAACTGATCCAAAGTAACAAGGCTGTGAAGATGTAAGTGCAATGGTCCTCTGACATCATAAGACTAAATATAATACAAGAAAATAAAGGCAAATGGATTAGCTAACAGTGCCGAGAGGGTGCCCTGGTGCATAAGTGACAATGTCGAGGCAAAGTAAGATAAATCAAAACCTGACAAGGGAAACTACGGGGGTTGCGGAACATAAAATAGAGCATCAATAGTACTGAAGCTCGTCAAGTTAGTTGGCTAGGAAAATGAAGATGGACCAACACCTCTAAGTTAGGTTGTGTTAGGATTGCGATGTGTGTGAAGGCCCTAATAGATCTAGCGGTAAATGTAGGACTACTCTGTCTAATCCCAATCCTATAAACATTATGACCTTAGTCATCAATCATAGGTTCCCTAGAGGTCATAAATTCATGTTATCTCTTTCCAGGACTTTTTGCTAGAATTTGAGGGCGACGTAATTCAGTTACATGTGTAACTGGTTGGGAAGTAGACATATTGCAATGTTCTCCCAAAGCACATAACATGGTAATGCAATTATGGGCAACCATTTATCTGAAATCAGGATAATCAACTAACGGGGGATAATCCATATTAAGTTTATACAATCCTTCCATCAAATCACCTTACAAAATAAGCATACAATGTTACAAGTAAGGAAGAAATGTTCATTAAAGTGATTAAAACCAATCATGAATGGTAAAAGAAATATATCACGAAGTTGGTGGCACCACTTATAAAATGTATCCACTAACGTGTATGTCTCTAATACAAATGTATGTAGTCTGATGTGCAACTTAAAGGCTATGTTGATAGTGGAGTCTAAGATAACATGTCACGCTATGCATTCTAAACTGCAATGAAAACTATATGCTTTTGACACTAATCTTTCAACATTTTACCCTGAAGTTGAATTGTATGACATGCATTTAAGTTAACAGTAGCTTTTGGTATTAGTTAGACTCAACTAAACTAACGAAGAACACAATCAAGATGGTGCCACTCCATTATGTGAAAGCTGATGAAAGGCATTGATGCTAGCCAAATGTCTAGCAATGCTAAGCAATAGTCCATAATAAGTTGGTGTACACTAGGTGCAACATAAGGCTGCTAGATAATGTACAATAAGCCAATTGAAAACACATCAATGCCAATATGATAAAAATTAGGATAGAATGAATAGTGGACAAGATCATACCTCATCGTGCCCCATTTGATCAAGCAAAATTCTATATTGCTAGATTGCTTTGCAAGTGGGATGCTGATTACAGCTAATTCTACTCCACCTGCAATAAATACATGTTAAAAGACTATGCAATAAATGCAATAGGTTATGCATCATTAATAACACCCTCTCATATTTGAAGCTTAAAGGTGGTCGAACTACATAGACATTGAAGTGAGGATTAGGATAATAGGGTAACTCTAGGGTGAGCATGAGGAACCTATCCTAGGCTTATAAATGTAATAATATCAAACATCCACTAATGTTAACCTCTGCATAGTTTGTCGCATTGCACATCTCGCAATAAAGATGAGCCAATACGACCAACCTCCAATTGTATCAGCCTGCCTCTTTAACATCTTCAAGCATTGACATGTACATAAGTGTAACCCTTTAACCTATCCTATTTGGCATAAGGCATTTGCCTATCAATCGCATGATACATGCATGAGCAAATCACTGCATAGTCTTATCATTTGCATTATCTAGTAGCTCAAAGAAATTTCTTGCCAACCTAGTGACCCTTATAACATCTTAGATAATGGTGTTACTCTAAAAAGTATTTGGCACACAAATGGTCATGGGTAGCGGGTATGTTAGCACATAGGTAACCCTTCACATGGTAGGCCTAATTGCATAGCAACATCCTCCAAGGTAATTGTGCACTTGCCCTTAGTGGTATGGAAGGTATGGATTTCCGATATCCACATCTCCATATGTCCTAACACTAGTGCAAGATTGTAATCAAACTTTGCCAACCATGAAACCCCATAAATTTCAGCCAACGTGATATAAGGAACGATAGCTAAAAGGTGGTCAAATAGACGATTAGCATAAGCAACATGATGAGTGAGAAAAATCTAATCTTCCTATTAAGAAAATAAAATTTGGTTTCACAAGTTATTGAATACTCAAACAAAGAAGACATACATAAGTGACATATATATTGCATTTACTCGACCTAGATATACACCTTGTGAAACGTGTATAGTTTGCAAGTTTGGTGTACTCAAACAAATAAATCTTTATCGTTCAATGCAATGATTTTTTATCCTAGAACCACACCCCAACTTGTAGCTCTTAGTTGTCATTCATATTCATTCCTTGATTTGCATTGGCTAACTCATGACATCTTATGTCATCCACATTTATTTGTTCAAAGAAAGTAAGGTCAACATTGTCAATGGGCGAGAATTGTCATCACACCCAATATCATATCCCTATTCATTATCATCATCTTTAGTGGCATTATTCTTATTGTACTCTTTGTTGCATCCAATTGGAAGGGCATCATATTCATCTTTTTCTTCAAACTCATCCATTATATCATATGTCTCCCTAATAGGAGATGGAACCAAAGAACCAATAACCGGTGGTCAAGATGAACTAGGCTATGAGGCATGATCAAAATTATGTGGCATGTACATTTTAAGGTAAATAAGTTGATCGTTTGACAACTCCACTTTTGAAAAATAAGAATTCAATTACATTGATTATTGGTCATTGCTGAAAAAACTACTACTAGATGGGAGTGTATATGGAATATAGTCATCTTGTGGTTCATTGCTTGTGTTCAGGTCTAGATTTGATGTTCCAATGTGTGTATAAAGCTCAACCAAACTTAGTTGCAATGGGAATCTTGCATTCACTTGCCACATAGATTGAATATTGTCATTGTCTTGCTACCTAAATGCTCGATATTGAGTAGGGCATAAAGACACTAGATGTCTATACATTAACTATGTCACAAATTGATTTGCCACTAATTGAAACTTCTATGCCATTGCCTGTTTCAACCTCTCTAATGTGATGTTTGTGTCAACTCTCATGACATCCACCATATCGCAAACTAACGCTTTGTCCTTATCGGTATTACATATTTTTCCATTTATATATATATAAATAGTCTCTTTCCCTTAACTCATTTTCCCTACCACACGATATATACATAACACTATTCATGATATTATATAAGAAAGGAAACTTATTCTATTGATCATTATACTATCAAGTCTTTAAGTTTAAGATTTAGTGTTTGAAGTTTTTTCAAAAGTTCTTAAAATTAATCATACATAATATATAAGCTAATAATTTTATTTCATCAAACAAGAAAATAAATAAGTTTATAAAGACTTTATCACATAAGTATTATTTTACTATAATTATTTAATTAATAAAAATAATTTGCATATAAAAAACAGTTAAACATATTTTTTTACATATGTGTTAAATGTGCATGTTGAAGAATAATTCAATAATTTATAATTTCATTAAAATTTTAATTTAATCCTTATAATTTGAAATTTTGTAATTAAATATTTATACTTTAAAAATATTTTAATTTATTCACTAGAAAAAATTAATGAAAAATTTTAGTTTTTTAACTAGGATGAATTACTTTTTTATCCTTGTAGTTTTACTTAATTTAAATTTTGTTCTTATAACTTAATAATTATAATTATTGTTGGCCCAAAAATGATTGATCCAAATCCAAGTTTGATTTATAACAAACCAAATACCAAAAAAGTCCAGCCCACATCATTAAAATGAAAAAGTCTTCTAGCAGGTCATTGCAAGTTTAGGCATATTCTTAACCCACAGTTTTGTAGCCTAAATCTAAAGCCCATATTCCTTGTTTGAAATTTCAAACAAGTGGAAGATAGCTCATAACTCTCTCTCTCCTGCACACAACATGTGAAGGCTATTTAAAAGGGACAAGTCTTAGCTTTATTTTGACAGCCTCTCATCCATCTACTATGTATCATCTTTTCTTACTTGAAGCTGCCGACAAGAACAGTCATTTATGGCATTCTCAACTTTCTAAGAAAAACTGCGCATCTTGGAGCTGAAACTCATACTTCATAGCGGTTAAACAAAGAACAACCTAATCATCTCCTCAATCATGAAGATCTGCAGCATTTATTGTTCTCCAATGACTAGTTTTTGGAAAACTATATATAGATCTACTGTTTTTCTTATTTGTAAAGAGTGATAGATCTATAACATTCAAAAGTTTTCTTCCTTAAATTGAGTTTCTGGTTTATCTATTTGTTAGAGCACTTTGTAAGCTATTAGTGTAAATCCAAGTATAAGGGTTCAAAAAATCTCATACTCTTTTACTAGTTTTGATCCTCTATCTTTGAAGAGAAAGGGAGTATGTTAGAGTGAGGTACTCTAGTTAGTTTGAGGTTAAGCTTGAAAATCTTGTATTTAGGAAGTGATCACGTGAAAACTCTATGAAATTCTAAAAAGTGTTATTTTTAATGGAAAATCTTTGAAGGAGTAAAGGGAATTAGAAATAGGCATTGTTTTTTTGCCGAACTAGGATAAATCATCATGTTTGATACTTTATCCCTAATATTTGCATTCTAGAATTATTTATAGTCAATTGCATATCTTATAGTTAATTAATTTCTCAAACTTGTCTTTTCTCATCAAGTAACACAGTTTATTGAAAAATTTATAGTTAACTCTCTTTCTATTTGATAGTATGAACCAATTGCTGAAAGACTTAGTTGATTATATTTTATCATAGTTAACTATTTATTACGTTTTATAGTCAATTAAAGTTTATTTAGTTAACTATAATCTTAAAAATAGAACTAAAGCAAAAAAATTTTAAAAGCACTTATTCACCCCCTCTAGATGCATTGTCAATTATGTCTTTATAATTTAAATAACTTACAACATCTAATCTATGTTATTATACTTTTGCTAGTATTCTTCTATTTATATGAATTTATTTTTAAATCAAATCACAATATAGTTATAAAAATATGTCAAGAAATTCTTTAAAATATATACACTAAACTTATTTACATTTAAATTTACTCCTGAAGCCAATCACATTCACAGCAAAGTTGGCATTTTTTTTGGACATAGTTTTGTTGCCATAGTCACAGTAATACAATCACATATACATTTGAAGCAACATCATTTTTCGCAATAATTAGAAAACCTAATTTCTATTCTAAAATAACAAAATACTTCCAGGGACATTCAACATCCAATTTTGTTTTATTCAATCACTTTTTGTTCATCTAATATTACTTATTTTGTAATTACCTCCTACCATGTTTGTCTACATTTTAAATTTATTTAATATCCCACAATAATTTATAAAACTCAAATTAGTAATAACAATATTAAAAAAATTTCACAAATACCTTAACCAAACTCTAATAAACAAATTCTACTCAATGGGGATCACTACAAAATGCTTCCAAAATTATAATCACCTTAAAAATTTTGTGACTAAAAACAAAGAATGTAATTATTAAATGTGAGGCTAATGTGGGGTTGATAAACAAAAATATTGAAAGGAAAAAACAACCTTAACTTACTTTACAACTCCAGTAAATACAAATGCCCCTTCTACTCGATTGAGACCACCACAGTCTAAACCATTTTGAAAAAAAATATAAAGAATAAACTAATCAAATTTTGTGGGCTTAGTGTGGATTAACAAACTTAAAATAAAGGAAAAAAATATAATACGTATCCGTAAAGCACGTTGGAAACAATGGAGACAAGCTAAAAATTTACCAAACATAAAAGAAAGAAAAAAGAAGACAACGAGTTAAAATATCCAACCGGTAACATTTATATTACAACTTTGGGGCAATTTTGTAATTTTCACTTTTCTCCATCATATGTCATCATCTATAACTGCCCTCTCCTGCTCCACCATGTGGATAGTTAATATGGGGGAAACAATCACACTTCACCACGCCAAAAGACGAAGCCTATGTGGGGTGATTGGTCTACATAAATAGCAGCTTGTGTCAGACCACTACATGATAGTGGTTTGTCAAGAATCATTACTTGTTACGGTTTATGTCAGACCGCTATTAGAGTAGCGATCTGCCACAAACTGCTATATTAACATTTTTTAAAAAATTTAGTTGTAGGCTCTAATAGGGTGAACATACCTCAGGGCCAAAAAAGTGACCTAAACTTGAGACCCGACATGATTGATCTGGTCTATAATTAGGTCAGGTCAAGCCAAGCAAGGTAATCCGAGTTTTTTATTTTTTAAATTTTATATAAGTTTAAATTTAAAATTAAAAAAAAAGAAGAAAATATTCTAATTAATATTTAATAAATGGGATATCTTATACTAATAGCAATCATTTATATTTAACACAAATTAAAAAAGTAATTTTTTTTTTAAATTACCTTAAATTTAATTAAAAAACAAAAAAATTATAAAAAAGTAAAAAAATTTTAAACACACGCGCGCACATATATATATATATATATATATATAGTGGGACCAAATTTTATATTTTGAATCTGGTCCTAGTTTGATGAGAGTGCATGACCTGACTTGACCCGGCTCGAAACAACTGGGCCAGGTCATGTACATTCCTAGGCTTTAAGAGCCTACAATCTTGTAAATAAATGAAAAAAAATAAATTTAAATAGCATTTAGGTCCGTGATTTTTGGCGGCCACGCATATTAGATAATAATTATCCTAATAATAGTAGGACCGTCAAAAAGCCCAAAACTTGGTATTCAATTCGATTTATGACCGAATTTTTGTTCAGGACCGAAGACTTGCTAAGATGAGGGTCATTTTATTAAAGGATTAGATTCGAATATAATTTTTAATATTTTTATTATCAAATTTTAATTAATATATAATAAATTTATAATTAACTAATAATAATGTAAAAAATATAAGAAATTTATAATATAATACATGTATGACTTAATTTAAAAAATATATGATTATTTATGTATTGTAATATAATTAAAAAATTATATATTTATTATATTTTAATAGGTAAATATTATAATATATATATATATATATATATATATATATAAAGATAAGAAAAAAATCATTTAGCATGTGACTGACACATTATATGAAATTTCTTTTAAAACTTTCTTTTTAGCAAAGTCACCCTCAACGAGGGCAACTTGCTGGGGAAAAAAAATAAACAGATTTAAACATTCGATATAGATTCTTCTGTCGAACAAGCATGTGAAAAAACATATATTTTTTAATATATTTGGTTCAAATTGCCTTTCTAGAACTGCTTGCAAATAGTTCCAATATATTTTTTCACAAGCTTTGTTATATTAAACTTAAAAACACACCAATTCTTTCAGGATCTTTTAGCCTGGGGTAACATATTACGTAAGCTTTTTGCTTTTGCTTTAAATTAATGTTATATATTACTTAAAAATATAGAAAATGTCAGTTGCAAGCACAAGCCAATCTGAATCCTCATATTTTAGGTACTTCCTTTTTTAAGTAACTTTTAACTAAACACTGATTTCTTTGTAGTTAGAAATTTGCTCAGTCGGCTTATTATTGTGTACTTCTAGCTATAACTGAAAAAACCTGCATTTAATTTATGTGTGTTTTCTTCCTATTATTAGAAATTATCTTCATAGAATATTCCCAGCTATCTACTTCTACAGTTTTCTTGCTATTCATTAGAGATTTATCTTCATAGATGTTTCTTCATTGCAGACATGAACTGCACAATAGTTAGGCTAACTCAAGGCTACACAAGGATAATTTGAGCTATAAATTTACAGTTAGGCATCATCTCTAGTGTTCGGCCATACAGTCATCACAATACAATGAACATTTTGTTAATAGTACAGAAATTACAGATCTCAAAATCCCAACACATGGCACAGTGGCCATATGAAACGGTTATCAGTTCACAGTTCAAGTTGATGTCAGGTAGATTGCTATCTGTACAATTCCGAGATTATATTGTTTGGGTTCACTTTACAGCTTACTTTGAGCCAATGCCTATGAAAGTCTTCTGTACACCGATGGCACCTTGCTCGGACAACACAGCTTCCTTAATATACTTCCTCTTCCTGAGTCTTTTTATCTTCCTCAGCCTTTTGGGGTCAACAATGTTCTTTCTTTTCTCCAACTTCTGTTTCCTTCCCTCTAAATCAGCTTCAATGGCTTTATCTCTCTTATCATCAGGTAATAAAGCCAATCTGGAAAATTTCTTGGGACTCACTATTCCCAGTCTCTCATTGATGTCCTTGAAAGCAGGAACAAGACCACGTCTTATAAAGCACCCTTCAACAAGCTGCATAGAATTTGATTCTGGGGGGTGTGGAGAATCTTTTAACTCGAGATCCAAGCAAAATGGGGAATCTTTTAACCACATCCGGAGGGAGTGAGCCTTTGCTACAAGGACGCCACTGCGTGTCTTACAAGGAAGAAAAGGTGACCCCATTTCCCAAAGGCACGCCTTCAATGTGCTATTAAGGGAAACCATGTTATATTCTGCTGTTCCTGTTATAAGTACAACTGATTTTGGTGACTCTGGGTGGCCCTGTAAGGAGGCATCCTGCAATAATAATGAAGTCCCAATGTTAGGGGAATAAAATACAAGTAGGTTTTAACTAATTGATGAACATTTAATTGTAATCAATTATGGTAAATTGATTATATTATGGCTCCTACTGCAAGGTTCCATCACAAAATTAAAACAAATCCAGCCATCCATGTTTGTACACGAGTTTTAAAAATAATACCAAACTAAAATGAAAAGAATATAGAAAAATAAGTATGCAGCAGGGTTAGGTGTGGGCCTCTAAGTATTCTTTCTTGAGTTAGGGTGGAATTTGCAGTTTAGATATAATGCTTTAGGCTTCAGATAACATGCAATTGTAATCTTACTTACCCCTTTTTTAGATGAAAACAAGAAATTCATGGAGAAGAATAGAAAGAGGTAAGAAATAGATGACAACGAATCCTCCAAAACAAAAGCTAATGCAAAAGTGAACCAACCAGGCTCTAATTCAAAAGAGCCTTCCAATCTCTTTGAAAATCAATGAGGGACCACCCCTTATAAAGAACCCAACTATTATCAAATAAACCAAATAGCTTTTTCCGAATATGCCAACCCACTTCACGACGTCAAAAGAGAATATTATTTGTCTCTAAACTTTCAAAACACATCATATAAACATTAGGTGATAAAGGCCTTATTGGGTCTTAGAATCTGAAACAGATCACTTGTATCAATTCTTCTAAGTACCTTTGTCCGAAGAAAAACTTTTTTCTTAGAAAGGACCTTGACTTTCCAGAAAAACTTAGACAAAGGAATAGACTTAGTATTTGGGCTTCGAAACACTTGAGCCAAAAAATGAGAAGTTGAAGGCAATTCCACTTAGTTTTGCAATAGAGTTAATATCAAATAAATGGCCAAAGTTAGTGTCAAAGAAATTATTTTCCTTTTGATTCATTTTCTTGGCATACTAATTATGCATAAATCCATCCAATTCAGTACTTGATGGACGGAAGTCATTAGAAGTTTTAAAAACCATATATTAGTTTATTTTGACGGCCTAAGCATTTTTATGATGTAATTTACTAGCAAAAAGTAGCATTATTGGACCAGCTTCAGACACGTATACTTCCCTTAGATTTTTGTATTAAATTATTGTTATAATCTTACATAGAATCTCAATGGAGAAAAAATCAAACTAAGATGATTTATGATTATCTAATCTTCTCTCTGAACCTATGCTTCGCTGATTAATACCGGGAACCTTAGAAAAAGAAATTGAAAACATACAATTAAGCCTTCGATCCGAAATTGCAGGGCAATCATTCGTTAAGAAACAGAGAAAATCCAAAGTTCATAAATTTCTAGGAATAAAGAAAAACAAGTCTAGAATGATTTACTTCATATACATCTAAAACACTCTGTTTTCATACTCAAACAAAGTACTAGTTGACTGACTTTCTAAGGTCATGTTATATGTCTTAAAACGCAAGCTTTGATAGCACAGTATATCTCATGAACTTGACTCAACCCTACCAGATTTGAACCTATATTCCAGGCTTCAGTAAGATAAAGTAACTTGCCTGCATGTGGTCAAGCCATAAAGTAAGACCAACAAGAGCTGAACCAGCGGATAATTTTCTAAAATCAGCACCCCAATCCTTCTCAGCAACTCTACAATGAATAGATACAAGGATCAAGCAATCTAAAACAGAACACTAGGCAAAAACTGATAAAACACTAATAATCAACATATAGTTGATGAGATACAGCATGTGTCCAAAAATGAGAATTGCTATTTGACACCACAGCTCACCATTGGCTTCACAGACTAATTTTACACACTTTTTGCTTCCTACTTTCTTTTGGCTGTTTTCAATTTACCCAGTTAATCATAGATCAAGTATGTCTCAGCAGTTTCCAACATCAATAGATGCATATCACAACCATAAAGTATGGAAAAATCCTTTGATACCTACCTAAAGATGTCATGGCGATATATGCTTCTTTTAATTGCCAATTGGAAAACCCAGGATGCAGTGGCCCGAAGTTCAAATGCCCACAAGAGATCCACCAAAGCATTGACAAAATTAAAGGCTGCATTGTCTTCCAGAGGTTGTAGTCTCGCCAAATATTGGTCCACCTCTGAAACTAGTGACTCAGATTTTTCTCTCAGAAGCCTGTAAAACAAGTAATACACTTTAATTGGATATTTATATATGTATATAGCATGTGATGCTTCCTCTTACTAATAAAAACTAATGAATACCTGATTGGAAGATCAAACCCAGCAGCCTGGAGTGCATTCAAAAGATTAATGGCCTCATTTGCTCCCTGAGATAAGCTTGCAGCTCTGATAAAGCATGTCCAAATTCTGTGGTCAGGCTCCAAGCCTACTTCCTTCATCTCTACGAGCTTTTCAATTCCAACTTCAAAATCTCCATTTTTGAGATATGCATCAATAACAGAGCTATAAGGTAGAGTATCTGAAACCAATCCAGTAGTTCTCAAGTTTTCAAGGACTTTCTCAGCTTCCTGGGGCTGCCCAGAGGAGCCATAAGAAACCATAAGTAAGTGCATGGTGGCAACAGTGGGCTCTATCCCTGCTTCTTTCATCATGCCCAATAGATTTTTGGCTTTCAGATGATCCCCAGAATTTCTATAAATTTTCATCATTATATGGTAGAAAGAACGGTCTATTCTATAGCCATTTGATCTAAGCTCTTCAAAAATTTCCTCAGCTGGTTCTAACAGTTTTTGCTTACCAAATGCTGCAATTAAGCTTTTGTACGTGTCCAGCTTGGGTTCCATGCCCATTCCTCGCATTTCGTGCATCAATGTCAAACCTTCTTCTGGTCTACGTTCTCTGCAGTACATTATAATTAATGTATTAAAAGTTTCCTCATCTGGTTTAAGATCAGCATCTTGAAGCTTTTGGTAAACAACAGCCATCTTTTTGAAATCCTCAATATCAGAATATAATTTAAGTACAGAATTCCAAATTTGAAGATCAGGCTTGAATCCTGCTTCTTCCATCTCAGATAACATGGCTTCTACATCCCTTACACGTTTAGCTTTACACAACAATCTCATCATGATTCTGTAAAGATGCATGGTGGGAAAATAACCTGCAGCTTTCATTCCATGGTATACCTTCTGCACCTCAAACAAGTTTCCTGACTGAGCAAATGCTTCAAGCATCAACAGTATGGAACTTTTACTTATCTTGAACCCCATATCTTGTAGCTCCTGAATAACCACATAAAGTTCACTGAGTCTCCCATCAACAATTAAAGCCTGTAAAAGTCCATTTATAGAGTCCACAGTTGGGGAAGGACCATCTCTCATCATTGTATTAAAAATAGCTCTAGCTCGCTCGTAACAACCACTGAAGGCATATGCATGTATTAAAGCATTCCAGATTTTTCTATCCACTGTTGAACATCTTAGCTTAACACTTCCCACTAAACTTTCTGCCTTTTGCCATAGCTTTAACTTTCCATAGGTCTCAATAATATCAACATAAATGGATACGTTATCAAGTACAATGCCATTTTTCTCTGCATAATATAGCAAGTGGTGGGCTGCCTCTGGGAACCCCAATCTACAGTAGACAGACACCATGCACTGGTACAGACAGATAGAAGGCTCAACACCATGGAATCTCATGTCAGAGAAAATCTGAGAAGCCACATCAAATAGTTCATTCTGCTTGCATTCCTGAATAAGAGATTCATACACAGTATGACTTCTACTAAACAAACCAAGTGCCCCTTTATTTCTGTATTCCTCCAAGGCAGCATCTAACTTTTGAGCCTTGCAAAGTATAATGATGAGTGCCTCCGTTAACAGTTGACTAGAATCTGGAGCATGCTCTTTCAAGAACTCAAGCAGTTCGCATGCTTCTGTGTATCGAGCAGAAGAACTATATGAACTCATCACTGATAATAAATTCTCATGATCCAGTTCATAGCCCTTGCAGATGGCAACTCTCAATGTTCTAGCAGCATGATCAAAACATTCTCCTTTGACAAGAATAGAAGAAATAACTTGTGGATTCATACCACTTACTTCTTCCAGATCTCTTACAATGTTATCAACAACTTCCCACTGGTTTTCCCTCACAAGGACTCGTAGAATGGTCTCATAAAGGGCATTATCAGGTGTGAAGCCTTCACGAACCATTTCCTGATACAACATCATAGCCTTTTTTAATTCATTGAACCTCAGAAAGATATCCAACATAACTGAATATGCTAAACGATCGGCTTTGATCCCTGACTTAACCATGCAATTAAAAGTCTCCTCAGCCTCCACTCTCATTCCAGCCTTGGCATAACCACATATTAAAGCACTATATGTATGCAAAGTGGGCTTCACTCCTGCATCCAACATTTCAGACATCACCTTTGAAGCTTCCACTATCTTATTTGCTTTTCCAAGTGAATCTATTAAAACAGTATATGTAACAGCATCAGGATTTCGGCCAGATAATTTCATGTCTCTGTAAAGCTGAAGTGCCTGGTCATATTGGCCTTGCTTTCCATACATATTTATGATAGTGTTGTATGTCATCTCATCCTGGCCAAACCCCATTTTCACCATTTCTTCACAAATATCCCTTACCTTCTCTGTATTTCCTTGTTTTGAAAAGGCATACAATAAGGAATTATATGTCACTGCATCAGGGAAAAATCCTTTTGACTCCAATTCTTTAAATAGATGCTCAGCCTTTCCAGAAAGGCCACATCTGCCATAGACAGAAATCATAGCATTGTATGTCCATAGATCAGGCTGACAATTATTCCTCTCCATATCGTTAAAAATCTTAATTGCTTCCTCCAAATTCATCTCTCGCGAACAAGCACTTAAAAGGGTATTATAAGTTATTATATCAGGTCTAAGACCCGACTTCCTAACTTCATCTAATAGCTGAAGAGCTAAACCAGGCACCATCGCACCAGACTTCATCCTGGCATTAATCAAAGTATTGAAACTCACCAGGTCCGGTTCGCATCCTCGTTCACGCATTAAATTAAGCAGTTCCTGCACCTTGTTGAACCGGCCATGCCGCGCATAGACACCCATCATTGCATTGTACACTTGGACTGTATTGCATATGTCTAACTCAGCTCGAGTGAAGATTTCTACTGCTAATGCTTCTTGATTAGCCTTTCCCAGCACCGACAAGATCGTTGCGAGCATCCTCGCATTCGGCGAGTACCAATGCCGCAAATTTAACCATTCATAGACCTCAAGCGCACGTTGCCAGTTCGTTTGCCCCACCCATTTCACCACAAAGCAAAAATCAGTTGGCGTCATCTGAACTTTCCGGTCGTCCAATACATCCGCCACGAAATCCTCAGACTTCAACCCAAGAATCCTGTCCGTCAAATACTTCACTCTCTCCCTCCAGTCTTTCGCTCTTTTAAGCGCCAATTTGTTCATTTTCTTCAACCTCGTCTTGCTAGGCCTCCCCAATGCTTCCTGGCTTTCATCATTGACATCAAAAGGTGAAACGTTATCTGGTTTCTTCTGGGTTTCCTCTTTGGCCTCAAAAAACTCTGCACTTTCAATCGATGAAGAAACATCCTTTTCTTCCACATGGGTGTGTGTAGATGGGTAGAATTCTGAAAGCTTCAAGTGGGGCCACCTGATTGAAGGTGAGGCTCTGCTGTAGGTGAACTTCTGTGTACTGCCACCCGTAGCATTCTCATTAACACTATGATTGGGTTCTTCAGAACCAGTATTAGCAGCGTCGATGGTATTCGAAGCTGCAGAGGTTGACGAACAAGGAAGGGCAAGAACGGTGTTTCGAGGTAGCTTGGAACATGATGAAGACTTTGAGTTTGAATCGGCTCGCTGAATTGAGGATACGGGTGCGAAGGGCAGCACGCCTGAAACCAACATGTTTGATGGGGGGAACATCCGGACGAGAGATATATTATAAACGATGAAGATATTTTAAGTAATTACAGGGAAAAAATTATATTTTTATTTTATATTACATTGTGACTAAATTAGTCTCTTAATTATATTTAACTATGATCTTATAATTTCTTTTTTGAAAAAATAAAACTAATTTTAGGGTGCATTACCTTTTTTTTATTCCTAATCTAAAATCAAATGATTTAACATACTTATATGAATTATTTAAATATTATAGCAAGCAGATAAGTTTCATAATTGTAATTTTTTAATAGGTATATTAAGAAAATTATTAATGCCTTCTCATTGATTTGATGGTTAATTACACCAATATTTGCATGATTGTGTAATGTTTTGATTGATATGATTATGTACCTTAAAAATACTATAAACTATCCATTTAATTGTATGTTTAACTTGTGATGTCGTTTGTGTGATTTGAAACGAATTATTTTGAGTTTATTTTTTAAACTTCTAATACACTAAAATATAATGTGTAGTTTATAAGATTTAGATTTTTTATATTCTTTTTATAAATGAGCAAATCATACGATTAATATTAAGGAGTTATACAAACCTAATTGTCCATATTTAAAGTTAGATATTGAAATTGATAATTTTTCATTACAAAATTGGATAAAATAAAAATAAAATGACTAGACCCTTCATATTAAACAAACTCCAAAATGTAACAATGTACAATTAGCTTAAAAAAATGCAAGATCCTGCAGTCTATGGGGATGGAGTGCAAATTGAGTAAGCAAGTAGTAAGCAACCTGCGTTTTGGATGATGAAGGATTTGGATCTTCAAGTACATAGCCCACAAATGAAGAGTGTGACAGAATGGTAGTGTACAGGAGGCTACTCAGTTCTCTTTCCATCCACTCACCGGAGATGCTACCAACGGCCTTAAGTTTGCGATCGGTCGTCGTCAATATCAATGGGCTTCAATGGTGAAGATCTCTCGCCACTCTCTCTAACTCCACGTGAAGATCTCGCACCAATCTGAGGGGTCACAAATCTTTTTATTCAGCAAGGACATTAGTTCAACAAAATAACATTCACAAAAAAAAGGGTCATTCCTTCCATAAATTGGAGGAATGCACTTTCCTAATTATTTTGAAATGTTGTTTCTCTTGGGAATGTTATCTCCCATTCCACATCTATTACCAAACTTCGAAATTAAGGATTACCTTTCCCTTCTTCTTTCCATTCTTTGTCACCAAACATGCCCTCAAGTTACGTCCCACGAATTGGCTCCTCTGTTTTGGTATATTCGGTGCCAGTTCCTCCACGATATTGGGACGCTGGGGGTTAGGTGGAGCATATCTGAGGGGCACACCATTTTCCTGGAATTTAAGACGCCATTGCTGCTAGTGTGAAGAAGGAAGAAAAGTAAGAGGAAAAGAGAAAGAAATAGGTGATCTGCATGGTCCTCAAAGACTCTCTCCTTCTTCATCTTCTTCATCTCCCGAAGACCACAAATTTGAACGTCTCACTCCCCCACGTAGTTTCAGTGTCTCACAACTCCACAAAGCCATTTCCACCCTTGACCTCGCCCCTCGTCATGACACACGCCTCCGCCTGGTCAACTCCTCCATTCTCCTCAAAGCTTGCATCAGGTCAAGCAATTTTGAATTCGGCAAGCTCATTCATCGAAAGTTGATTGAGTCTGGACTCGAGCTGGACTCGGTTCTTCTCAATTCGCTGATTAGTCTCTACTCCAAATGCGGCGATTGGGGAGCGGCGCTTTCCATATTTCAGAATATGGGTAATAATAGGAGAGATTTGGTTTCGTGGAGTGCTATTATATCTTGTTTTGCCAATAACAACATGGAATTTGACGCCCTTGTCACGTTTCTTGATATGCTTGAAAATGGTCTTCACCCAAATGAATATTGCTTTACGGCGATAATTAGATCGTGTTCTAATGCTCAATATGTTTCCATTGGGCATGTAATCTTTGGTTTTGTATTAAAGACTGGGTATTTTGATTCCGATGTGTGTGTTGGTTGTGCGTTAATTGATATGTTCGCAAAGGGCAGCAGTGATTTGGATTCTGCTCGCCTGGTGTTCGGGAAAATGCGGGAGAGAAATGTAGTTACTTGGACCCTGATGATTACTCGACTTGCACAACTGGGTTGCCCTGGAGATGCCGTTGATTATTTTTTCGGTATGTTACTAAGTGGGTATAAACCAGATAGATTTACTCTAACTGGTGTTGTATCGGCTTGTGCAGAGTTGGAATGGTTATCACTTGGGCAGCAATTACATTCTTGGGTTGTAAGGTCGGGATTGGCTTCAGATGTGGGTGTGGGTTGTAGTTTGGTGAATATGTATGCAAAATGTGCTGCAGATGGATCAGTAGAAAATTCCAGAAAAGTATTTGATAGTATGCCAGATCATAATGTTATGTCTTGGACTGCACTTATCACAGGGTATGTGCAAGGTGATGGCCAAGATCAGGAAGCCATAAATTTGTTTTGTGACATGCTTCAGGGTCATGTCGCACCAAATCATTTTACATTTTCTAGTGTCCTCAAGGCTTGTGCAAATCTTCCTGATTTATGCTTTGGTGAGCAACTTCACGCCCAAACAGTTAAACTTGGTCTTTCCTCAGTTAATTGTGTAGGAAATTCTCTTATTAACATGTATGCTAGGTCTGGAAGAATGGCATGTGCTCGCAAATCTTTTAATATTCTATTTGAGAAGAATTTGATTTCCTACAATACACTTGTTGATGCATATGCTAAAAATATAAATTCTGAAGAAGCCTTTGAATTTTTTCATGAAATTGAACACACTGGTTTAGGGCCTAATTCCTTTACATTTGCTAGCCTCTTAAGCGGAGCTGCTAGTGTTGGTGCAATAGGTAAGGGCGAGCAAATTCATGCTCGAGTTCTCAAGTCAGGGTTTGGGTCAGATCAATGTGTCAATAATGCTTTAATCTCTATGTATTCTAGGTGTGGAAACATAGAAGCTGCTTTACAAGTTTTTTCTGACATGGGAGATCGCAATGTCATATCTTGGACTTCTATTATAACTGGTTTTGCAAAGCATGGATTTGCTACAAAGGCATTAGAAATGTTTTATGAGATGCTTGAAACAGGTTTAATGCCTAATGAGGTCACCTACATTGCAGTTTTGTCAGCATGTAGTCATGCAGGTTTGATTAATGAGGGATGGAGACACTTCAATTCCATGTATGAAATCCACGGTGTTGTCCCAAGAATGGAACATTATGCCTGTATGGTTGATCTGCTTGGCCGATCTGGATCACTTTCAGAAGCCATTGTGTTTATTAACTCAATGCCTTTCAAAGCTGATGCACTGGTGTGGCGTACATTTCTTGGATCTTGTCAGGTTCATGGTAACACTGAGCTAGGGGAGCATGCTGCAAAAATGATTCTTGAGCAGCAACCTCATGATCCAGCTGCCTATATACTATTATCAAATTTATATGCATCCGAAGGGCGATGGAGAGATGTAGCAACAATAAGAAAGAACATGAAGCACAAAAATTTAATAAAAGAAGCAGGTTGCAGTTGGATTGAGGTGGGAAATCAGGTGCATAAATTCCATGTAGGGGATACTTCACACCCCCAAGCTCAGAAGATCTACGATGAACTTAATAAATTGGCTTTGAAAATAAAGAAAGTGGGCTATGTCCCTAATACATATTTTGTCCTTCATGATGTGGAGGATGAACAGAAGGAACAATATCTGTTTCAACATAGTGAGAAAATTGCAGTGGCATTCGCCCTTATTAGTACACCTGAAGCTAAACCTATCAGAGTATTCAAAAACCTTCGAGTTTGTGGGGACTGTCATGCTGCAATCAAGTATATATCACTGGTCACAGGGAGAGAAATAGTTGTAAGAGATGCAAACCGGTTTCATCATATGAGGGATGGGATATGCTCTTGCAATGATTATTGGTGACCTAGATAATGCAATTGAGCAAAGACTTCTAAAGTGACCTGGACTGACAGTTGGCATTATCTTGGCCTCAGGTGCTTCAACTTTTGGAGTATTATTTCCTTATATGAGAGTTTTGATGTTATGGCACAGATATACACGGGTCATATAATAAAAGCTTAAACACTTCAACTTCTTACTCCTTGGCTCTATAGCTGATAGCTGATGCTCATGACTCGAGGCATTTATATCTCCATCTCTTGTGTTTTTAAAATGTCTTAATGCCTGTTGCGGCTCCTTTCTGTCTTTTTCCTTCATTTTTTTGCACAACAGTTATTCAAGATTTTTGCTAAAGTTGCAATCTGACCAATTCAAAGGCATCATAGCATTGCCAAACCTGAAGAGAGAATCTATTCCGAAGAGGGAATAAATAATATACTGTTTCAATTGTAATCACACTTTTGTCTCTTGCTACTCCGTGATTTTTGCCCTATGTTCCTTGGGTAGTACAATTACTAGTTTAGATCTGGCTTTATCTTCCTTATCAAATGTGTCTTCAGAATATTGGCAATATTCCTTTGACAATTGCTAGAGCTGTACCTTGTTCTCTTGGGTTGAAGCCTTTCAAATCTGGAATGTATAAGAGGAGAGAAAGAATATGATGGAAGAAGAAAGAGATAATAGAAGGGACTAGTTTTTATTTGCAAGATGGAGAACTATTCAAGATTGGCAGGTAAGAGTAAGTTGTGAGACACAACAAAAAAGTATTCGTTAACGAGGAGGAAGGAATGGGACTGGTAAGGTGATTGAGGGCTGCAGCTTCTTAGTTAGAGCAAGCAGTGCTTTTATGACAGAAGCAATGGCACTAAGGCAGGCTCCGGGGATGGCTCAGTTTATGGAGTTAAGAGAGATATAGAGTCAGATTGTGCAAAAAGGCAGATCTGAGGAGACATGTCTTCAACAAAACACAGGTAAATTGTCTTTCCGTGTTCATTTTGTTTGTTTTACATGGAAGACAATAATAGAAAACTAATAGCTTTTGATTTGTGATTTAACTAGACACACTTTATTGTAACAACTCTACAATTTTATCGTTTTTTTTCCTTGACATTATTGCCAAGAATGAAATTTGAGAACACTGCTAAAGTACTGCCAAAGTGCCAATAGAGTTTTGATGTGTCTACACTGTAATATACAACAGAAAAATTCAGGGCTGAAATCAATTTAGTCAGCCCCTCACTTAAGAGTGTAACTTTTACTTTTCTTTTCTAATGTCTTGGGGCTCCCTTTCATATTTTATTAATTTCCTTCTTTTCTCTTTTACATAGAGAAAATGGCCTTCTGTGAAGAATGGCAGCCACCTGTTTGATGGCCGTGGCTCAGATTTGGTGGATACTATGGAAGAGAATGGAGCGGCTGTATCATATTAGAGGTAATTCAAGCATGGACCACAAAACCTTTAGGTGTGAAAGCATGAATGCTTACTCATAGGTGAACTGACAATTAAAATGATAGGTGCTAATACTAGTGTTGTTAATTCTATGTGAAACATACCAAAAGGCAGATCACTGAAACTTATTTGATTTTAGTGGCTGTATTTTTGTCATATAATATGTTTTTTTTTCATGGATGTATGGTTTCTTTATGCAGAGCTTCCTACTTAACAACATCAATTAAGTTTGAGGCAACATTTTGCATCATAAGATGCAAACTATAATTGTCAAAATCGCGAGTTAACTCATTAAACTGGTTGATTTTATGTTTTTAGGTGAAAAAATTGATTTAACTCAATTGTAAAATTAGAATCGGAGTAGACTCGGTGTACACTCGGTCAAACTCGAATAAAATTGATCAAATTTAGATACTCAGATAAACTCACCAAGTTTGACCAAAGTCAACCAAATTAATTTTTTTTAAGTTTTTGGCCCAATATAAATAATCTAACATTCAAATAAATTTTTTAAAGAAAAATTGACTAATTTAAGCTCAACTCAATTATTTCAATTATTAAACATAAAAAAAATTATATTACAAATATAATTACATTATTACGACTTTAATACATTTTACTTGCAATTAATAATAAATAATGTATTACATTTGATTAAATAATTAACTCCACTTTCAAATGTTTTAATTTTTTTTAATTGCATAGCTTAAAATACATTATATATATATATATATATATGTGTGTGTGTGTCTTTAATATTTACTCTAACTTGTTTATGTTATTATTACTATTAAAATTACGATTATTTTAAATTTTAATTATTTTGAATTTCTATATTAGTAAGTATTATAATGATAAAGTTTGCATTTAATTTTATTTTAATAAATTTAATCTCAATATTTTTTAAAAAATTTTTAAACTCAATCTCTACTTAATTAATTATAATCAAAAGTTCTATAATTCAAGTATATTTCTTAATAATTTTTTTATCGTTTCCTAGTTCTATAGTTTGAGTTATTATAATAGTATTTTGTATATATGTATGCATTTTTATTTGTATTTTTAAAATTTGATTATGTTTGATAGTTATTTATTAATAAAGGTAAACTCTTATAATTCTACGTTGCAATTTTACGTTACGAGTCTATACTCCCTTCATGATTCTGCCTACACTCAGCAATTTTAACAATATTGATGCAGTCATTGCTTAGTATTAAAAGCTTGTGTAAAGTCAAATGTGTCAAGGGAACCTTTCTTGTGTAGGGTAGCAAGTGTTTTATGATGCAAAAAGATTAGTTCATCTTGTGTTTGGTCATATTTTTGCACATTATTTTACTCCTTGCATTTGGGACAGGAGAGGATCCTATTTCGATTTTTTAATTATATTAATACACACACATATATATATATATATATGTATGTATATTAAACTTTTTTTAAATTATTATAATTTATAAAAAGATTAATATCTTAGGTTTTGTTTACCAAATATTATTTTACTGAAGAAAAAAATTGAATGGCTTCTAATATGAGAAGCAGTCAAACATACTATATCTGTTTATTAAAAATATTTTTACAGATTCAAAATATTATTATTAAAAAATTGTTATGCTCAACATCTTATAATTTATTTTTTTAACTTGGAAGAAATAGTGTTCGTTCATTGACATTGTACTGGTTTATGTACTAAAATTATGATAATATGTGTTTTAAAAATAAAATGTTAGTATTAAAAATATTTAATAATTTTTTTAAAAAGTTAAGTTTTAACATATTTTAAAGAAAAAAAAATAAAAAGCATAACGCGGCTTTCTAAACCTTTGACGTTGTTGGTTATTTGGACTTGGACTTGGTGGGAGTTATTACCAGAAAGTCAATGTCTGGTTACATCTTCCCCCTTATTGAATGTGCTATTTGGTGAGGTGCAAAACAGCCCTTTGACGGCCGCATCCACCTCAATTCGGATCTCTTACAGCCACAACAAGGGATGCTGTAACTTTTTTGAGCTAAAAGACAACTGTAAACCGTAAAAAATTACAACACTTTTTACTTTACATTATAATTTAGAGTGTATTATGACAATGCAGTGGCTTTTTTTGGGACAAAGAATAATATGATTGGAGGTTGAATTTACCCTAAAAGAGATTTTCATTGAATTTATTCTTTAGTCTTTACCATAAAAAAGAAGAATTGACATTCACCGTTCATTTTAAAACTTTCACACATCTTATTAAAAGTGGTTATTGGCCCAGTTACATCAAGGTGAGTTATAACTGGACCAAATAAAAAAATTTATAAATTTTACCTAATTAGGGCGGGTCTCGTAGTGATATAAGACTTAGTCTGGTATTTATTTTTAATTTTTATAATATGTTCTTGATTTGATTTAAAATAAATTTTAAAATATCAATTTTTTTTCAATTTTTTTATTTTTCATTCCAAATCTTAAACTTTTTTAATTTTATTTTATTTCTTTTCATTTTTTGTTTAAAAAAATTATTTTTACAAAATAATTCATATTTAAATAAATAAATAAAAAAATAAAAAACAGATCTAACCCCACTTGATCACTAACTGGATTTAATTAGGACAAACCTTGTCTAGAGTTCAAAAAAAGGTAATCCATTATATAATCGGGTTGAGTCTTAGGTTGCCAAAAAACTTAGCCCAACCTGACTCTTACTCATCTTTACCTTATCTTTTACATTTTATGATATTAATAATTTACTTCCTACGATGATATTTTTTTTTCAATTTCATTCTCTAAAGATAAAAATTCTTAATTAAATCCATGGAATATCACTTGCATGTTGATTTCGTCTTCTAAAATTGAAAACTTTAATTTATTCTCCTGAACATTTTTTCCCATCAATATAGTTCTAATATGTTAGCCACAAATATGATTCACATCAACTTGCTCAAGTGTTTTCAACATCTATAATGCAATAGTATTTGTATCAGAGCAAGATTTCGTTGACTTTAAAAGTCCGAATCGTTTTCTAAAGAGACCATTTTGAATGGGAGAAAATGTTTGAGGACAAAATCAAAAAATTTTATTCTTGAATGATTAAATTGAGAAAATTTTGATTTTTTAGGACTTCATTGAAAGACTTTATTATTAGAGGACTAAAATAAAAGAAGAGTGATGTTTTAGAAATTTAATTATTAATTTATTATTTATCCTTATAAAAATCAATTAAATTTGCAAATGATTAATTTTCAGGATTTGTTAGGGCCAAAATTTTTATTTTATTATTATTATTATTATTATTTAAAATTTCCCGTCAAATAATGCTGTAAGCACTGACCAAATAAAAAAATTAGAAAACTTACTGAGAAGGATAGAACATGCCGTTTCAATTTTTTTTTCTTTATTTATTTGAAATTAATAATAAGAGGGAATGACGTTATTTTTTACAAAAGTAAATTTCACTTAACATTTTTATTTAAAAAATATTTTCAAACTTTCGTGACAATTAAAATAAAATACGAAAGCCTTTTTCTTGTAAGTAATATTAAATTCTTAGATATATTTCAAAACAATTTATTTAATTCTTTTCATAGTTATATCAAAAATAAAACCTCAGGCTCACGAAGAGATTCGACATAAATCTAATTACTTTAATATCATATAAAAAAAAAAATCGCAGTCTTCTTTGTACAAAATGTTTAATTTATTTATAGAGTGTAAAGTGGAAAGAAAGTCTTCACTATACACGTGCACCCACAAACATATATATACATATATGAAAAGAATCAAGCATAATTTTTTAAATAAAAAAATATTAAATATAACTTAATTTAAGAGATAATAATAATAATAATAACAATGTATCATCATTGATACAATTATAAAATTGATTATATGGATAAAATTATTATTTGTTACACTTAAAAAATATATTAATAATATATCAATATATGTTTATTACATGTAAATTTAAAATAATTTGTTATATTTATAGTTTAATTATATTATTTTTAATTTTTATTTACGAACCTAAATTTTTTTTTTAAAAAGTTTCAATTTACCCTATCTATTTATTCTTTTTTAGTAACCCAGAAAATATTAATACATAAATTGAAAATAAGAACAAATTTAAATAATCGTGGCGTTAATTGAAAATAAAAAAAATATAGTGATGAGGTAAAAAAATTATAAATTAATATTTTTATGTAAATTACTAAAATATAAAAAGTAGAGGGAATAAATTAAAAAATTTAAAAATAATTTTGAGTTTATAAATGAAATTTAAAAATAATAAATTATTTTAAATAAATATTATGCGTCAGTCATGTGGTGCAACTATAAAATAATAATAATGAAGATGTGAAAGTATATGGGGTTGGAGGCATTCCTAGAGATTCCTGATTAGAAATGGGTGCAAGATGGATGGACAATATATGTCATCAGTTATAAGGTCTTGCCTAAACCATTCAATAAGGAATATGCTTCAATTAATAGAGAGAGAAAGAAGTGAAGAAACCCTAAAGGGCATCTTTATTTTTATTAATTAATTAATTAATTAATTAATTTTTTGCCACAATCCTAGGAACATGCTGAAATGTGAGTGTGGGATTTTTGAGGAACAAAATATAAAACCAAGAGGACCGGAAATTGGAAAAATCTAGTATGGATAGATACTACTAAAGAGTTTTATTTATTTATTTTGTAATTTGAACCAAGGCTTTTGAATTAATATATAAAATTTATAATTCAACAAGACACTTGCATGAAATTCTGATTAAAATAAAAACTATTAATCATAATTAAAATCAACTACACAATGTCAGATGATCTACACATAATCTTTTACAATTATTTTTATTTTAACCCCATATATACTATTTTGTGAAATTGTTAAAGTAAAAAAAGTAACCTTTTTAAATTAATTTAAATTGGAATTCAAGGTTTTGTTTATTTGAGTTACTTGGCAATTCAAGTACCTCATTAGATTTTAAAATGAGCAATTTTGTCCCCAAAAATAAGGAAAGGAAATTTCATTTTATTTCTTCAATTAAGGCTTAATTAGTCTACTTTCCGTGCAAGTTTTTTTTTTCTTTTATTTATTTCATACACGAGATACAAAGGTAATGGGAGGTATATTTAATTTTGTCCAGATTAATTGTACATATTCGACTATTAATATTAAAAAAAATTATGTAGATTTAACAATTCACGTTTTAAATTTAAAATAAAAATTGCTAATTTTTAAAAACTAAAATTTTTAATATTTAACAAATTGATTTGAATATCTATATCAAACCAACTACTAGGTGAAGTGGAAAGATGCAACTTAAATCAATATTTTTCAATTGATACATAAATTTTAAAATGTAAAACAAATTATCAAAATCAGCTTAAAAAGAGTCGCGTGATTCACGCATAACTCTTGTATCTAAATATTTATTTGACCTCCATACTGTTTTGTGCAAATTATTAAAACCAAAAAAAAAAAATTAACCTCTTTCAATTAATTCAAACCAAAATCAACGCTTTTTTATTTTTTTTACTAAAAATCAAATAAGTACTTCACTAGATTTCAAAGTTCACATCATCAATTTTGAATCCAAACCTTGACCATAGGGTTTAGCAAAAAAATTCAAATTCCAAGGGTAAAGGTGAAGTAAGAAATTAAAAAAAAAAATTTTTTTTAGGTGAACGCAAGAAATTAGAAAGAGAGTTAGATGGGAAGGTTATGGTACGTGGTAGGTAGCACCAACAAACAGAACTCGCTAGCGAGGTGTTTCATGTCACACCCACCACTCTTATCCTCCTTTTGTCTTGGGAAAACTTCTACTTTTAGTCTATATACTTGTATTTGATTTTCATTTGATCCCTCGTAATTCATAATTTAATCTTTATTATGAGATTTTTTTGTCAGTAATTTATTGCATATAAGAGTTAACTTCACTTCATTATCTGCTATTAAATTTTCTGTTAATGTAAAATATATAGTTGGAATATTTAAGTGAGTTTAGTTTGATTTTTGAAATGTTTAAATATTTGTTGATTTTGTATTACAAAAAGTTTTTGTTTGGTTTTGTTTTCTATATTTGGGTCACAAAAACTGAAAAAAATTATTTTTGTATTAAATAAACTGTACTAATCACAAAACTTAATTTTGATATAAAAAATTCTAAATATAAATAACATTTATTTAAAATTATGTTTAATTAAAATTAAAATTTATAACTCTAATCCGAACATACATTAAAATAATACATAATTAGTTACGTAACAAAATGTAATAAAATACATACATGATTTCAATTGTCAAGACTAAATTAAAATGTTTCGAAACTATGGAACCCAAAATAGAATTTTCTCTTTTCACCTATCTTTTTTTTTTTCCTCCTCGGATCTATAAATTCTCCACTCACCCGTCACTCCAAGAGCTACCTACACCCATCTCTTTCTCGTCCATTTTGTGTGTTCGTTTGTCTTCTCTCTCTCTTTAACGTCCTGAGTCTGATCCATTGTATGGCCGCCAATTCCAAGAGCCGAGGGATCACCATCTTGGGGAAACGAGTCGTCAACCAGATCTGGACCCGTAACTCGCCTCACCCAACTCCCTCTCTTACTCCTTCCGTCTCTGCTCTCACCATCAGGTACCTTCTTTTCTGCTCCAGCTTGTAATTTTCTGGATTGCTGCTATATATGGAGTCAATAGATGGTTTGAGCTTCTAGGTTGTTTTCTACTTGCTGTCTGTTGTTTTGATTGTTTTCTGTTTGTTTTCTGCGAAAATGCTTCTTATTAGATTGTTCTTTTGTTGTAGCGGACAAGAATTTACTGATATTGTTCTGTTCATTTTCTTATCTGTGCTTCTCTCTGGAATTGTGTTCATAGCGCTATCTGCTTTATTTGGGTTTGTTACCCTTGGAGTAGATGGTTTAAACTTACGGGGTTGTTTTCTTCTTGTCGTTGTCTTGATTGTTTGCTGGGGAAGTTCTTCTCACTAGATTGTTTTTTTGAGTAATCTTCTCACTGGATTGTTCTTTTCAGTTTTTTGGTAATTTTTTTGGTGATATTGCACATCATGAGTTAGGTGGCCTTCTCCTTGTTCTTTTCTATTTTTCTCTTCTGCATATCTGATCAGGAAAATACGTTTTGGGATTAAATTTTCAGCGCATCGACTTTGTGGGTAATTTTCCCTGCTTCTTGTTTTGATTTTTTTCTCGGGAATCGTTTTGGGAAATTTCAGCTCTTCAGATCACTTTGCAAAATTTTGTAACTCTCGGAGATCACTATGTCATTTCCTGAATCCCTTAGAATTTTATTCCTTGTCCGTTTCCGAGAAACAAGAATTAAAAATAAAAAAACTCAATAAAGTAGAACAATGGATCAAACTTTTTGCCTGAAATTTTTTTTCCTTGAGTAGCTATCTGTCTCTCTGCTGAAGCAGCCTCTTATCAAGACCTGATATAGTAATATTATTACTGCAAATTTCATAATAATAATTTTGAATTCGTAGAATAAAATTTCAATAATTTAAATTTAAATATAACATGTATAATCACATGCCATCATTGATAGCCAAGAATCCAAAATAGTTATTGCAAGTGATGGGCCTCTTATTTTGGTCCCCTATCAATATAGGCTCTTGAACTGTCAACAATAGCGAGTTAGAAATAGTTTTTTGATTCTTTTCTAATCTCATCTTTTCCTTTTGCTTTCCCTCTTTTTCTTTCTGCCCTTACTTTGCCATATCTGAACTGAACTTGTTCCAATCTCAATTCTCATTCCTTATCTGATTCTCTCTCTCTCTCTCATACCTTTGGTACATCCATTACATCAGATATTGTTGTCATCTACTATGTGCGCTGTCATCTTCCATTGAGTAAATTGAAAGCATTCTGGAAAATAACTTGTATTATACACAAAGTTCATAGTCTGAAAATTACCATCCTGTCCTGGTTGTGTGGGCCTCCTCAATGAATGTACTCATTTGTACCCTGCACACTTCTTCATTATATGCTATGCTATCCTTTTGTGGGCTCGTGATCCTTCTTATATATATCTCAAATATTCTCTTAATAATATTTCAATTTTTATTTTAAAAAGTGCATCATTTTTTCATCTAACTATTAAACTTTTCTTTTTTTTTAGAAAAAAAAAAATTTGATTGTCAATATCCTTATCAACATGATATATGCTTATCTGAAAATAAGGTCAACGTCAGTCTCTTTCTTATATTCAAAACAATGCCATTTGAAGTTCATAAATTGACTTTTTTTATTTAGCTGAAATTAACAAATTTGACCCCTTTTTTTTATTCAAGATATTGTGTTCCTGTTATGCTTTCCTTAAGGATTAAGGTGTTGATAGTAAACAATAAATCAATTACGTGATTTATCAAATTTTCCTCATGGTGGTCGTCGTATGTATTAGTTTTGTCAAACCTTTGTGCTACGTATCCTTAAAAAAGAAATATCGAGGATAAAAAATTTCGAGAAATATGTTTTAGAAAAATATAAGTCAAGTGAATCATGTTAGCAAAATTATTTATGATATTTATATATATATATATATATTTATTGATAATGAATTAAATTAATACACCTTTGAAATATGGAATTGAGTTAAGTATATTTTCTCTGAAATCATATCCCGTGGAAAGTTAGCTATGTTGTATTGGTTCCTTGTTCTCTCTCTATTTTTTCTGTAGTTTCAGGCCAAAATTTATTTATTTATCCTTCTTTCTTAACAGTTATGAGATAATCAATAGATGTGCTAAATAACACATAAATTAATCAAATTTATAATGCAATTTTACAAACTGAAATTATTTAATATATTTTTAAACTCAACAAATTATAAAAATTAATTTTAAATAAAAATAGATAATATAGACCGAATAATTAAATTAAAAAAACTCTCTTGATATAGATTAATGGATTTCCTTTCCAATTTCCTGTGCTTTTGCTTTTTGTTTAATTTTTCGCCTAAAATCCCCAACTCGGATATTTTCAGCATATTCTTATGGATTTCTTCTTTCTCTCTCTCTCTCTCTCTCTCTCTCTCTAGTCTTTGTATTCAATGATTTAGCCATAGACCGTATGTCTTTTATTATTATTATTATTATTATTATTATTCAGAAAACAGAACAGCTCGTTCCATGCTTAATAATAAACAAATTTAGTCAAAGAAAGTTTTTAAAACTAATCATTTGTAAATTTAAATGATTTTTCCCAAAATAAAAAGCAAACTGATATCCATGTGTTTGGTGGTGCGTCAACGTTTCTAAGTTGACCTTGGCATGATACTTCTGTTCTTGGTAAAGGAATATGGAGTTAATCAAATAAGGATCTCTCAGCGTCTATAATAATTATTAATTTTAATTAAATTACGACAAATATATAATTTTCAATAACATTATATATATAATTTTTGTAAATAATCATATAAGTTTTAAATTAAATTATATACTTTTATGTTATTACTGATAAATTATATAATTTTTTTATATTAATTAAAAAAATTTGATATATATATATATATATATTATTTAAGTTTAATTTGTATGTAAAATGTGTTGCGTCTTAATTAGCATGGCTGAAATTAAGTACCAAAAAAAAAAAAAAAATATTCACATTCACAGGTGATTTGATTGTATGTTTCTTTCACAGATGATCACCACTCTTTTACAATGAGATTAGATTTACATGTACTTTTAAAATATTTTTATTATCTTATTTTTTATTCAAAATATGATAGATATATGATTTATTAATAATAATAGATAATTTATTTTAAAAATAAAATAATTATCTATATCATGATGTAATTAAAAATTAAATATTTATCATATTATAATTAAAAAAAGAGTATCGTAAAGATGATATCAGCAAGTATATATATATATATATATAAGTTTTTTTCTGTATTCTCAAATATGATTTATAATTTATTCATTCACGAAAGCGCGTGGGGTGGATAAGATGGAAATTGCGGGTGTAGAGGATGCTTGCTTGGTGTGTCTGTTTGTCGGCCATGCATGAATGTGTCGCGGATGGCGTGGAAAATGCCTTCTAATCTTAAATTGCTTTGTTTATTTGCTAATTCATCATCCATCTGTCATATTCCCATCACGTTCACGTGGCCTCTATTTTTTATTTTTTTTTATGTATAGTCTTATTTTATGACAAATTTCTTATTTTTTTAAAAGAAAAATAACTATAGCATATTCGCATAATGCATCATACAACTTCATTGGAGTCGCATAAATAATAATAGGGAAGATGATTCTTCCCATATAGTTCTTACTATTAAAATTTACTGATATAATTAATTACATATATTTTTTATCACTTTAAATATGTATGAGTTATGTTAACAAATGAGATAAAAATAAATAGTAAATTAAAATTAACTCATATATATAATAAAATATTAACAAAAATATAATGGTAAAATGTAGATTAAAAAGTATTTAAATTATAAAAATTTAATTACAAATTTTTAAATTATAAGTATTAAATATGAACCAAGTAAAACCATAAAAAAACAAAATTAAAGTTTTCCCAAAATAAATTCACATAACCAAAATTTTTAAAATTTTTGTAACGAATTCGTGCAGAAGGGCCACGTACAGCTCGCAAAACGAGAAGGACTTGGACGACCTGGTCCGCCCAACAGTGGTCCCTGAGGATGTGATCCAGGCAGTCCATTCCGACAAGTATTGGGCCCCACACCCACAAACCGGGGTATTTGGGCCTGCCACCGATCGTGTCACGCCTTCGACCGTCGTTGCCGCCGGCAGCGACCGCAACTTCCACTTGGCCTCGGCGACCGATGTTGGTGCCACCTCGGTGCTGGAGGAAAAGGCCTGGTTCCGCCCTACCAGTCTTGAGGACGTGGAGAAGCCCCACAACTTGCCTTAGCTTGATTTTCAATACTACTGTGGTAGACTCCTACATGTGCGTGAAAAATATATATATTAATAAATAAGTTAGTGGTGACCAAAGTGGTGTGCTTACTTTGGCATTGTGTGTGTATATGTATTGCTAGAAGTTTGATGCTTGAGGAGGAGTCTGTGGTGGAGTTTATGTTATATGTTGCTGATAGTCGTGAACAACATGATGACCGTGTGGTTCTTGGTTCTCTTTTCATGGATTATTAATGATAAATATATAGTTGTGCTTATGATGATGGCTTTTTTTTTTTTTTTTTTTCTTTCTGGTTTTTTTGGATTTAACTTTTTCATGTAGTCCTCTGCTATGGTGTGATTGTGTCCATGGCAGTGAATTAATTTACCTTTATTTTTGTTTTTATTTTTTAGAACAATTTTGTGAAATAATTTTGGAAAATTATTAAGAGTAGGAGCTTTCTTAAATAAAATGAGTTTTTAAAGGCTTCACTTATTTAATTGACCTATTTTTTGGAATGAATTCTTTTTTTAAAATTAATGCTCGTAACTAAATACTAGATGAGGTTGCCAAAACAGAAAAGGTTATCAATGAAATAATGTTGAAAGAATAGATTGGCTTCTCTCGCATAATGGACTAATATTTTGGGATGAATTATTTATTTAAACTAATCCTTATAACAAAAAATGCTATAAAGAAACAATAAAAACATTTTGGGAAAATATAAAGATGGGAGACTTTTTTTCTTTTTTTTTGATTGAGGGAGTCATGATGTTGTTTAGATAAAAAATTATGAATAATTTGATAATTACATCCAAAAGGAAAAAATGTTGAATTGGGAGGAACACAATATTGGCAAATTTATTAGATAATTAAAGACTAAAATTAATCTGTGCTAGGAAAAAAAATCAATGGATCACTATTTATAGATAAGCATGAATATTGGTTGTATAAAGCAACGGAAAAAAAAAAAATAGCACACAGCTGATAAAATTTGTCGGACAATGTATCATTCCCAATGAGTTGACCCAATAATCTTATACTTACAAGAATTAAGTAATTAACGAAAAATTATTTTTATTAAGTACTTGATAATTACTTTCATAATTTTTTAAATTCAAAATCGGGTTGTTGATTTTTAAAAAGAGTTTTGAAAAAAAGAAGAAAACTGACACATCGTAAAAAGTAGAAAGTACAAGAATATTCTGTTCTTTTTCAAAAGAAAAGCGTGAAACTTGGAACTCAAAACATATCCCCCTCTTGAACTACACACACCACCCTTTGGATTTGGTGAATTTGCCGCGCAAAATGGTTAAGTTCTTCTAGAGACATCAACCAAAAATTCATGGGACAGAGATTTTGGAATTTGAGTATGCATTTGGTTTTGGGCTAATTGACTTGCTTGGTTGATTGAACTTTTTGGACACATTCATTTTAATCCACTTTGTTATTTTTTTGTTTAGATATAATTAAAAAAATTTAAGAAATCGGTGGAAAGGCGAATGTTGTGAGAATAGGAAGACAATTACGAAATAGAAGAAAATAGAGAAAAAACTTAACTTCTCTTGCTATTACATCTAATTTATACAATTGTAGTGGGTCAGTATGGCTAAAATTACAATCAAGTGCTCAATTGTTTATACACAAGCTACCATTTACACATGTATATCACTTCTATGCTACTGTTGCACATCTAACAAAAATAAAGTGTAAGTTGCAAGTTAGGTTGCTAAATTTTCCACGTAAATTGTATAGATTCCTCAATCTACCCTCAAGTTGGAGAGTTGTAATCCACCGAACAAAAGTTCTGTGAAGAAGAGACATGTTGAGGATGAATAAAACCTACTTTATGACAGTATGAGTTAACAAACTCAGTACCACTGTCACTTTGGATTTTCTTGACAGATACGTGAAATTGAGTGAGCATCATTTTGCAAAATTGTTTAATGATGAAAGGTGTTTAAGTCTTATTTTGAGAGAGAAATCTCTTAGTGGCCCTAGAAAAATTTATAACATGAGTAGCAGTTAAGATAGATTCTTCTAAAAAAGAGAGTGGTAACCCAAATTGAAACATTAAAAAATGGTTATGTTTTCGTTCAATGATTCCATTTTGCTATGGTGTATAGGGACATGTTTTGCAATGTAGGATACCAAGTTCAGTAAACAAGTTTTGACAGTATGAGTTAACAAACTTAGTACCACTATCACTTCGGATTTTCTTTTACTGATACGTGAAATTTAGTGTGCACCATTTTGCAAAATTGTTTAACGATGGAACATGTTTAAGTCTTATTTTGAGTAAAAAATGTTAACCTTAGAAAAATTGTCTACAATCATGATAAAATATCTTGCACTTGAAATATCTTGCCTGTAGTGAAACCTAGCTTATTTTTGGCAACAAGGGCGATTCTAATGGATTTATTCCATGTGCAAAAGTTCATTACATTGAATGGAACACAGACTAACGATAAGCCAAGATGATCCAATCCATGCAAGAGGATGGATCTCTGACAAAAGATTGAGCTTGTTGTGAAGACTAAGCTTATGGTGCAGCCATGGCAGAAGAAAGAAGCTATACAGGGCCGGAACAGTATCACTCTGATACCATGAAGAGAATTACGGAGTAGAAGAAAATAGATAGAAAACTAATTACTTCTCTTGCTACTACACTCCTATAACATGCTAATTTATACAGTTGTAATGGTTTAGTATATCAGTGTTCAATTACTTATACAAAATCTACCATTTACATGTGTATATCACCTCTATACATTGTTGTTCATCTAGCAAAAACTACATGTAAGTTGCATCTAATTTATGAGTCAAGTGGCTATATTTTCCACGTAACCCGTATAGATTCCTTTAGTTTATAATCTCCTACTACACGCTAAGGATACCATCTATATCAAGTGGTTTTAACCAGTTGTGTTCCATGACTAAAAAAATGAATGAATAATGTTGTATATTTTTGTTCCAACAATTACCAATAAAATGAAAGGTTTTGAACATGGTTGTTAAGATTTGAACCCATGTGCAAATGCTCATAGAGCAAAGTGACTAGTGCCCATCTACTTAGCCAAGATGCATGTTTATTTTTTAGACACAATTTTTATATAAATTAGTTTGCACTTTATTTTAGTCAAATGAGTAAAACTTTTTTCTAGTTCCTCATTTATGGGACCCTTTTTTTTTCAATTTAGTCCTTTATAAAATTAGTTTTTATTCTAATCCCTCACAGATAAAACATTTCTTAATTTATTCCCTCATAAAATTTTTATCTCAATTTAATCCCTCATAAATATATCTCAATTTGATTATTCACAAATAACATCATTATTAATAACAGCCTTCATATTTTTTAAAGTTTAAATTTATTTTGGCCAAATGAATTAAATTTCCTTTGATCTCTTACTAATAGGTTATTTATAGATTTGGTTTCTTATTATTTCTCATTTTGGTTCAAATAAAATTCTTCTTCATTGAATCCATCATAGAATTTTTTTTTCCTAATTTAGTCCTTCACATATAGATTTTTCTCAAGTTGGTCCTTCACAAAAAGAATAATTATCAATAATGTCTTTCATATTATTTAAATTAACAATTCAACATATTTCTTGAGCATATTAATAACTATTTATTATTGGAGATAAATCTTATGAGTTCATAGCCCCCTTACGAGTCTACATGGAATTTCAAGTTTGAAAACCTTGTTTTTGAATTTTCTACTCACATGGGAATATAATGTAGCTTAATTGACTTGAACACTTTTGGACTTGGAGTAGTATAAACCCAGTCACTAGTAGACCAAATTATAACTTTAAAATCTCACTTGGCCTGAACAAAATAAAGCCTGGCTTAAAAAGCTCAATTAGGCCCATTTTGTAAATGGGCTGGGCTCAGATTTTTTAAAGCCTGGTCCTAACTTGAAAACTCAAATTAATATTTTTATCTAATAGAAACTTTTTATTGAAAGAAAAACTTAATTTGATTAATAAAAGAAGAATTTAGTGTAAGATTTAAGATATTGATAATAAAACTATCCTAATTTTAAAGATGTAAAATATAAGGTTATTGGTGAGATTAGTTAAATTTTTAATGCAAGGTGTTTATACATAAAATCATAGATTAATGTGATGTGATATTTTTGTAAGAAAATATTAATTAGTACCTTTCATCTAAAGGATTTATGATAGTACAACAACTAATTTATTTTTATAACGTCCGTATATACAAGTATACAACTAATAATTAACCATTAACCATATAGTTTATCTTAAATTCTAAGTTATAAATAGACTTGCTTATGACTTGAAAAAGCCTATTAAGTCTAACACGAAAAAAAATAGATAAAAACGCGAATAAAAAAATTTGATTTAAAAATAGGCTTGAACTTTTTTAACCAAAACCTGACCCAATTTTTTAAAACTCAAACCGATGATCAGGTCTAATCACAAGTTAGGTTTATTAATATGTTTTAAAGACTTCAGCAGTAAGCCTATAGTGCGAAAGTTACTCTCAAACCTTTTATGCTAGAATGTGGTACTTAGTTCTTGGTAGCGGTAGACATATATCAGGTTAAGCAGGTTTTTTATTTATATGAGACCTGACCCGGTTTCAGCATTGGGCCAAAATATTTAGCCTAATCCTAGGACCTGGCCTAGTAAGACCCGATCATAACCGAGTAGGATCAACAAGGTCATTTAATTTTTAAATTTTTTTTTTATATTTTTCAAAGATTTTTTTTCTAATTTTAATTTGAAATTTTGGCAAGAGAGAAAAATAAAGTGTTCTACATTTAATAGGTGAAGTATCCTATATTAGAAAAGGAGGTCTAAATTCAATTAAAAAAATTAGGAAGTAGTTTTTTAAAAAAATTATAAGTTATAAGAAAGAAAAAATTAATACAAAAAGAAAAATATAGGACTAAGCTAGGTCAGGCCATACATTGACCCAGAACCTAGCTTAACTTGAAATTGGGTCATATGCATTAGACTAAGTCCCTTGGCCCAGTATGCTTAAAACCTAGTCCAACTGGGCCAAATCGAATTGTGCACACCTCTAGTTTTAGAGCATCATGATTTAAGCTTTAGAATATATGCTTTGATGAAGTGTAGCAATTGGAAATTTTTGTTATGATCCATTGCACAACCACATGCATTTGGATTTTCTTTGAGTTTTCTAATTTGGCCAAAGAAATGACTTTAAATTAATTAGTTTTTTAAAATATTTGTCAAGATCTTTATTCATACCTAAAACTTGACAACAATTATTCACTTTATTGTTATTGTAAAATGCCATATTTTTATTCCTAAGATTGAAACAAATTAGAATTCTCCAGTTTCTACTATGTCTAGTGGATAAAATATTTTCAAGAACCTTCTTTCTTCCCTTTTAAGTCCAATGAACCCCTTGTTTTTAGAAATTTTTTAGAAAGTGTTACAAAAAAATAGGTATTTGGTAATTCATATAATACTTGGTATCTAATTCTAATAAGTATCATCCTTTTATGGGAAATCTTCCAATTGACCAATTTAATTTAAATAAAATCAATATATAATATCTAAATCTAAATATATTGATATTGCTATTAATATATTGAAAAAGAAAATAGAATAAATATATAAATCAAATTCTAAATTCTTTATATTATTTATTTTTATTCATAATATTAAAAAAGAATATAAAAGAATATTCATTAAAATTAATATTTGTAGAAATCCAAGATTTAATTCTCCATAAATTGTTACCATATATGCTTTGATGAAGTGTAGCCATTAGAAATTTTTCTTATGATCCATTGCTTAACCACATGCTTATGGATTTTTTTTTGAGTTTTCTCAATTAAAGTAGTTGCTAGATAACTAGTTGCAACCATGTCTTATTTGTCCTTCTTGATTCTAGCTTTTCTTTTGATAGGAGATAATCGTTGGATTAAAGTGATGATCATATGTATTCAATGTTATTTCCTAAACATAAAAGAAACTTGTTATCTTGCTCAAAATAAGAGATAATGCAGAAAAATTCATATCTCCAGCCATTACCATGAATATGAAATAGATGCTTCTAAGCCTTTGTTTCTCACTCTCTAAGATGATGTGTGAGCATCAAGTGATGAGAAACTAAGCTTAAGGACCTATATTTATAAGAAAAATTAGGCAACCACTCCATCAATGGTTACCATTGAATAATGCAAGTGGGTAGGAAAAGTGTATGTAATAATGAAGGTTTGTAATAATGAGATATTGCATTTAGAGAATGGACCATAGCCAGCAAGAAAGTTTACAATAATAGTCCATAATTATAGTCTAAAAATGGACCAAAGTCAGCAAGGCACAACAAGGTTAACATTCTCTCACTTGGTCCATTACACTTAATAATTTCAATATCCTCTTTCAACACATTTTAAAAGAGAAAGACTGAATGCACGAATCACAATAATAAGTCATCTATAAGTGAGTATTACCTTTTATGTATCACAATGCATATCATTTTCTCTTCCCCTCATAATCTTAATGAATAAGCCCTATGCTTATTACGGGTCCTCTTAATATTGTTTATTCTCTAAATATAAATGTACACACAAAAATGAGAAAAATAACTCAAATGAATAAGAGCTTTATTACAAGTGATGATAATATACATTAAATACTTAATATGGAACCAAGTCCCATTATTGTTACATGATCCTTAAATTTCATAGGTGGCATGCCTTTTGTTAAGGGATCAGTAATCATTAACTTAGTTCTTATGTGTTCAATGGAAATTTTATATTACTTGACACGTTTCTAAATGGCTAAGTACTTAATGTCAATATGTTTACTTTGACTTCCACTTTTATTGTTTTTAGCCAAAAAAACTACAGCTGAATTGTTGCAATATATTCTTAATGGCCTTGAGATGGAATCTAAAATTCTAAGATTGGAAATAAAGTTTTTAAGCTATACACCATGTGAAGTTGCCTAAAAAAAAGACACAAACTTGACTTTCATAGTAGAAGTAGCAGTCAAAGACTGATTTGTACTCCTCCAAGACACAGCTCCACTGGCAAGCATAAAGATATATCTGGATGTTGATTTCCAAGAATCAATGCAATTGGCGAAATCTGAATTAGAGTAGCCAACTACCTTAAAGTTCTCAATTCATTTGTACATTAGGATGTAATCTTTGGTGCCTTTGAGATACCTCATAACTTTCTTTGCAACTTTCCAATGATCCATCCCTAAATTGTTCTAATATTTACCTAACATCCCAATAACAAATACAATGTCAGGTCTTGTATAGATTTGAGCATACATAACGCTTTCAACCACTGAAGCATACGGAATGTTACACATATGTTCCCTTTCTAAATTATTCTTGGGGCATTGGCTTAAATTAAACCTATCACCTTTTACAATAGGTGCTACATTTGGGGAGCAGTCTTTCATCTAAAATCTTTCTAAGAATTTATTAATATAGATTTATTATGATAAACCCAAAATACATTGAGTTCTATATCTATAGATCTTAATGTCAATGACATATGATGTCTCACTCATATCCTTCATAACAAAGTTCTTAAAGAGAAACTGCTTTACCTCATATAAAAACCCTTTATCATTAGTTGCAAGTAATATGTTATCCATTTATAGCACAAGGAAACATATTATACTCTCACTGACTTTCTGATATATACATTGATCCATGACATTATCCACAAATCCAAAAGAAAAGATAATGTCATGAAACTTAAAATACCATTGGCAGCAGACTTGTTTCAATCTATATATGGATTTCTTAAGCTTGCAAACTAAATGTTCACCAGCATTAGAGGAAAATCCTTCAGGTTGTTTCATATATACCTTTTTCCTCTAGATCTCCATTAAGGAATGTCATTTTCATATCCATTTGATGTAATTCCAAGTCAAAATAAGCAACTAATGCTAATATAATATGGAGGGAATCTTTCTTTGATACAAGAGAAAATGTTTCCTTGTAATTGATTCCTTCCTTTTAAGTAAATCCTTTAGCCATGAGTTATGCTTTATATCTTTCAATGTTACCTAATGAGTCTCTTTTTATCTTAAAGACCTATTTACAATCAATGACCTTTGAGCCACTAGGTTACTTAACGTGATCCCAGACTCTGTTAGATGCCATAGAATCCATCTCATCTTTCATAGTATTAAGCCACAGATTAGATTCTTTACAGTCGATGGCTTGTGAAAACGTTTCAAGAATATTTCGGCTCCAATATTATAATCAGACTCTTATAGGTACATAACATAATCACTAGGAATTGCTAACCTCTTAATTCTAGTTGATCTTCTTAATGTTGATTCAACATTCTCTCAGGTAGCATGTTCCTCAACTAGTTGCATAACAAATTCTTGTGGTTATTGCACAACTGGATCAACTAGGTCATGGTCAATAGTTTGTGGTTCATCGATGATTGGATTTTCAACACTCGTTTGCACTTAAGGGGTATGAATTATAACCAATTTATTACTTAATGTGGGAGCTTGAGTTTTCAATTGATCATTATCTGGATCTAAGTTTTGAGTTTGATCACTCCTACTAAGCAAGTCATTCTTAAGAAATTTAGTATTTATTGACTCAATAATCCTAGTATTATCTGATGGATAATAAAACTTGTATTCTTTAGACCTTTTGGTATACCTAACAAAGTAGACACTTATAGTCCTTGGGTCTAACTTCTTCTTTTGTGGATTATAAATACACACCTTAGATGGGCATCACCACACGCGTATATACGTCAAACTTGGTTTCCAACCTTTCATTAATTCAAATGGCGTCTTTTCCACAGCCTTGGTTGAAACTTGGTTAAGTATATACACAGCCGTCTTAAGGGCTTCAGTCCATAAAAACATAGAAAGCTTAGAGCTGCTAAGCATGCTCTGTACCATGTCTAAAAATGTTTGGTTTCTTCTTTCAACTATACCATTTTGGTCTGGGGAACCAGGTAAAGTGTATTGGGTAACAATCCCATGTTGTTGAAAAAACTTCGCAAATGGACCAGGTGCTTGTCCATCTTTAATGTATCTACTATAGTACTCATCACATGTAATGACCCAATTAATGGAGAATTAAAGGAGTAAATTATAATTACTAAATTAGCTAATGAGAAATTTTGCAAAAAAAAAAAAAAATTGGTTAAGGTGTATTATTTTGTCAAGTGACACCTTACAATGAAATTGAGGCTGGCTCAGTAGTCAGACTCTAGGTGCTTATTCAGGAGGCCACAGGTTCGAGACCTGACTTTCCCACTCTTTTAGTTTTTTAAGGAGCTGACATGTGTCAACTTCCAATGTGAAAGGACCAAAATGCCCTTGGCCATTTTATTTTCATTCCTTCGTTCCTTGTCGGACAGAAGTAACAGAGAAAGAGAGCTTGGGGCTTAAGTCACTGGAGCTGCCTCCTTTCACCATGTCAGAGTTGCAGCTCACCCCCTGACGGTTACCAGCCTGTCACCGGCCAAGCATCGTTGCGTTTCCGATGAGAAACGTGACTTTTCATCACGGAAAGGTAGCGAGTTCGAAGCTCAACGGAGCTCTGGTTTTTCTTGGATTGAAGGCAAGGGTGTGGAATTAGGGACTAAAATGAAAATTCAAAAATTGTTTAGGGCAGTAAGTGTAATTTGACGAAAAGTCTAGGAAAGTTAGTGATGGAATCAATGAGAGTGAGTTAGGGTTTTTTTTTTTAGTAATAAAAAGGAAGAGGAGTAATTTTTGCTTTCTAATTGGTGTAGGTAGCTCGTAAAAGTGATTCAAGTACCTAAAGGAAGGCATTAAGTTGCTCGTAACTAACGGCACCCAGGTGCACAGATAGCACTCCCTAATACTCTTCTTTATGTTTCACTTTTCATTATTTGGAAATGTTTATTAATATCATTTTAAATTTGAGTATGACTAAACTTGATTAGGATTGAAAGGATGAGTAGATGAAATTATTTAATATATTATATGGCGTTATATATGGTTTTGAGAAATGAATTTTAAGAAACATCTTGCGTACGGTTATGATTAGCTGCTAGATAAACCATTATTGAAAGACAAGTTGATTTCATGCATACTGGTTGTATTTCTTTTGTGCATGCTTGTTTGATTACATTATCATTGGAAGGACTAGATAGGACACTGGCTACCAACAACAGTACTGTTAGCCCTTGGTGCACCTAGGTAATGACCCAACTAGTAGGGATAATGATGGTGCTAGCCCCATGTGACGACCATCACACGAGGACCGATAAAATGAAAATTTCGTGAGTTGGTACTTCACGCCAATTGGTTAGTTGCCCTCAAGGATTGTGTATCCTTACCTATCGTGATTTGACCTTTTGTGGCTGAGTGCCACACAGGATGGGTCCTTAGTAGTCCTTCTCCTGAAATGACGTTCTGAAGCTTCTTGATCCATTGTTTATGCACTTTAAATTCAATGTCATGGAAAATGTGTTATTTAACGAAAATTGTTTACATGGCAACCGTGATTACTCGCTGTTAAGATGTTATTTCATTTCTTTTAACTTTGACCAAGTTTTGATTTTTATTTATATATGAAATTTGTTGCTAATTTTGCGGTGCTATTTGCCAGAAAAATTTAGTCTTAAATAGGGAGACAGGCGAGGACCTAGAGGCAACAGAGCGATGATTGGAAGTTCTGTTGGTGAGCTCCGCTTAGATATTGTGGATCCTATTCTTTTTGATTATTTTAGATATTCATAGCTTATTTTGGTATGTATTTATACTTAGGACGATAGCCATTTTTTTGTATGTTTGGGATTATAAGGACCACAGTTGAACTTTCCATGTTGTTGTATATTGTATTGATGCTACTGGGTTGTGCTAGTGAGAGCGAAGCTCTCCTATATGTGTTTTTATTGCCTTACAGGATATTGAAGAAATTTCAGGATGTCTTATTTACTGGGGAGGTTCTGCATAAGTTTCTACAAAACTTCTTGTTTTGTATTAAACTTTTATTTTATATTAAGGCAATTTATATTGCATATGGTGTAAATTGTTTAGTTTTGGCATGGTATTGAAAGTCCTTCCAGTGTAAGGCATGCAAATTCGAGGAATTTTCTCGTGTCTTGTGCCAGTCCCACTTCGGGGATTTTGGGGTGTGACATCACCTTTATTTGATCTCAGTATTATAATTTGTTTATCATATTGTTTCTCTACTTCTGTTTTAAAAACCTTAAAGGCATCTAATGCCTCATTCTTGTTATTAAGCAGATGGAGATACATGTATCATAAGTAATCATCAATAAAGGTAATAAAATATTTCTAACTATTTGAGTCCATATCTAGACTACATGTATCTGTATGTATGATTTCCAGCAAGGTAGAACTCCTCTTAGCATATTTCTTGGTCTTATTAGTTTGCTTACCCTTGATGCAATCTATACAAGTGTCAAAGTCAGTGAAGTCAAGAGTATTTAATATTCCTTCCTTTATTAATCTTTTTACCCTCTCTATTGAGATATGGCCAAGTCTACGATGCCACAATATAGAAGAATTTTCATTAGTAACACACCTCTTTATACTTATGTTATTGGAAGCATGCATAGTTTTATGTAATGAATTGTCTTGTAATTGAATTCAGAAAAGACCATTACAAATTGTACCATTTCCAACTGGATTGGATTTATAATATAACTTTAACATATTATTTGAAAATTCAACAGAATATCCTAAGGGTACGAACTTCAAAATAAAAATCAAGTTTCTAAAGAAACTTGGTATATAAAAGGTCTTCTCCAAAATTAGAACAAAATCAGAATTTAAAACTAGTTTGTAAGTTTCTATAGCCTCAACCAATGAGCCTACCTTGTTTCTTGAGTAGATGTATTACTCACTTCCTTTAGTTTAGAAAGCCTTGTAAGGTATTTGAAATATGGATTGTAGAACAATAATCAATCTACTATATGTTATTACTAACATCTACCATATTAGATTCATCAGAAAAGAATGAGATTGAGTTACCTTTCTTTTCAAGCCAAACCTTAAATTTGTTGCAGTCCTTCTTCATATGTCCTTTCTTTTTACAGAAAAAAAAATACTTGGACTCCTTCTTAATATCACCTTGGACGGGTGTTTTACCCTTCTGTTTTCTCTTGGCTTGTCTCTTATCTTTTTTTTTTTTAGTTTCTATATGTGCACTCTCTTCCATTTTCACTAAAAGCCTTCCTTATTCCTAAACACACATGGTTAGTACTTCATTGATTGACCATTTCTATTTATGTGTGTTGTAAGAGATTTTAAAGGGCCCATATTGAGGTGGTAGGGAATTCAGAATGGTGTACACTAAGAAAGAATCAAGAATCTCAATCTCAAGTGCCTTTAACTAAGCTGCAATATCCCTCATCTTCATGATGAGCTCTCACACACCCCTTAAGCCAATGAGCTTCATGGTGGATAATTTTGACATTAGGGTGCTTGCTAAAGCCTTTTCAGAGGATTCAAATTATTCATTAATGGCTTTCAACAAGTCATAAACATTTTTATGCTCTCTTATCAACCAATGTATACTATTAGATGTCTTAAATTTGATATACATCATGCTGAGGTAATTAGATCACTCCCAACATTCATAAAGAGTTATTGCAGATGTGCTGCTAGTATCTGTAGGTGTAGGAGGTTCATCTTTTCCAATAGCATAATCAACATGCATCCACCCTAATTAGAGAAGAATCTTCTCCTTCCAAATCTTGTAGTTTTCCCCAATAAATTCAAGAACTTTAAAATCAGACATGTTTACTAGTTGAAAGGCTATATAAATGTTACATGCATGTGTCAATATTTGAGACAACCTTAAGAAATCTATATAACATGTTCCACCAATGTAAAACATGTAAAATAAACATGAGCCTAGTAGCAAATAAATTGCCTGTGGGCTAGGTTTTATTTAATTAGAATCATGCATAAATTATGATGAAACTAGCAAATATCCTTTTTCTTAATCCTTATGGACAAATTAAGAAAAAGGAAAAATTCACTATCCCATCCTAGTTAATCATATCAATGTGATAATATTCCTGTGGGATGATAATTACCATATTGAAGATTATTAATTACAACTTGATATCATTTTCCTTTATGTAATTTTAAAACTTGATGTATAATTTTAAAAATGAATAAAGGTGTTGTGGCTAGACTTGAATTATGCTAAAATCAAAATTTTCTAAATGTTTTGACCATGCAAAATGCATAAACAAGCAATTTTCATAATGAGATTTTTAATCAATTAATTAATTAGTCAACAAAACAAAATTTTGACAAATTAATTAATTAAATATCCCTTCATTTAAGCATTTAATTAATTAATTTTTTTAAAGATGCCATAGAATATTGCTTAAAATTAATTTTCAAGAAATTAAGCATTTAATTAAATGGTATAAAATTCAATTCCACAAAATATTTGATTGAATATCTCTAAATATTGCCCACTAAGACTTAAGTTGCTCAAAATAAACTTTCAAGAATTTGAAAACAAAAAAAAAAAATTTGAGCATGCATATGTGAACTTTAAATATGTTTGAAAACAAAACCAATATACAAGGTAGCATAGTGGTTCAATAGTCAGAATGTTGGCCCTTCATCCAACATGTTGTGGGTTTGAGTCTCAAAGCAACCAACTTTTTAATTTTATTTTTAGAATACAATACTAAGCAAAACGACATGTCGTTTACATGGAAGAAAGATGCAACATATCAAAACGACATGTTGCTTGAGTCATCTTCAACCTCCAAACAGGTCACCCTGACCCAACCCAACCATATTTTATATTCTAGAGCTCTATTTTTAGTATGTCAAAAGTTAAAATTAATTAATTTTTCATGAGGAGCAAGATTATGAGCTCAAAATAGCAAAACACACATGAATATGATCGATTCAAATCTAAAATATTTCTTAAACTTGTAAGGCAGAGGTTTAAATGACTTTGATACCAAATGTCATTTCTTAAACATAAAAGAAACTTATTAGCTTGCTTAAAACAAGAGATAATGTAAAAAAATTCATACCTCCAGCCATTGCTATGAATATGAGATGGATGCTTCTAAACCTTTGTTTCTCACTTTCTAAGATGGTGTGTAAACTTCAAGTGATAAGAAACCAAGCTTAGGGGCTCATATTTATAGGAGAAATTAGGCAACCACTCCATCAATAGTTACCATTGAATAATGCAAGTAGGTAGAAAAAGTATATGTAATAATGAAGGTTCCAATATTGCATTTAGATAATGGACTATAGCCAAGGAAAAAAGTTTATAATAATAGTTCATAATTATAGTCTAAAAATGGACCAAAGCCAGAAACATTCAAAACACCATGTTTTTTATTGTAATAAAATTATTCAAAACTAAATATTATTAAATATAGTACAGTATGTATTTTTCTTATTTTAATATATTTATTACTTAGTTAAACTTACTAATTATTGCACACATAATCTTTTGATATAATATTGTTTCATACGTAATAACTAATTACATTATACCTAGATAATCAAGAATATAAAATCATCACTTAGTTGGATTATTGAGGATGATCCATCAATTTCTTGGCTAAAGTACTGCCGTAGATTGAAGAATATTTTTAATTTTGGGAGCAAGATTTTTATTGTATTGCTTGATTTTCGACTTAATATGTTTCCTAATCAACATTTGATTTGTTCTAATTATAGGACACACTCTTTTAATTATTTGATATCATTTAATAAATTTATACTACTAAAAATGAATTACAGACAGAAAAAATGCATCACTAATCCAAATAGTCTCGTCGCTAACATATTTTGCGATGGAATTATTTTACAACGAAAATTATTTTGTTCCGTCAAAAAGATGAATCATTTTCTCTTGTGAGAGGGTAAATTACAATATTCTCTCCTATGCCTCCATCTAAAATAAAAAAGTGCATTAAATTGACCTCTTGTACTGCAGCAGGAAAAATAAAGTAATTTTGATCAAAATATCATAATATTTGTCACTTAATTTAAATCAATTATGTATTTAATTAAAAAAGTGGCATTTTAAATTTAGAATAAATTTAATATATTTAGATGATAATAAATAGCATTGAAATAAAATGTTTTTAAAAAATATATTTTCTAATGAGTTATTTTTTTATTAAAAGAAAATTAATTTACCCACAAGAGTATTTTGATAATATTTTGACTTCAAGAAGCATTTGTGCATATTTTTACAACAGAAATAAATGATGTACAATTTGAAACAAGATTGTTAAACTCACAACTTTCCGCTGACTCATAAAGGGATGTATATTTGTAATGTAAACTTACATAAATTATAAGAGTTTATTTTTATCAAATATAAATAAAAATTCATATATGAATATAGAATAATCTAGTAATAACCCAAATCATAAAACTAGGAAATGATTGAAAAAATTATTAGGACAATATACATGAGTCATATAACTTTTTAATTATAATTAATTAGGTAGAGAGTTATTTTAAAAAAATTTTTGGAAGCGCTTAGTTTAAAACCTATTAAAAGAAAATTAGGAACAAGTTTTGCTACTAAAATACTCATTAATTTAGAAATTCATAGTAATTAGAATTTTAAATAACAATAACTTCAATGGTAATAATAATATAAACAAAGTTAAAGTAAAATTTATATATATATATATATATAATGTATTTTAAGCTATGTAATGAAAAATTTTATTTAAAAATTTAAAAGTAGAGTTAATCATTTAATCATAATATAATACATTATTATTATTGATTACAAGTAGAATAAATTAAAGTCATGACAATGTAATTGTATTTGTAATATAAATTATGTTTTTTAATGGTTGAAATAGTTGAGTTAGGTTTAAAGTTATTTAACTTTTTTAAAAAAAGTTAATTGGAATGCTTAATTATACAAATTTTGGTCAAAAATTAAAAAATAATATTTTGGTCACTTTGATCAAATTCATCAATCTATCCAAATTTAACCAATTTTATATAAAGTCTACTTGAGTTTGACCGAATATGTTCAAATTTTGATTTTATGATTAAGTTAAAATGATTTTTTCATTTAAAACAATAAAATTGGTAAATTTAACAAGTTAATTTACGAGTTTGACAACTATAATTTAAACTCCTCACAAAAAAAAGAGAATAAATTGTGCTAAAAATTGTTTTAATTAAATGAAAAATGTCTATTTTGCCTCTCACTTTTTATCGTAGTATCAATTTAGTCATTTATAATTTTATAATACTAAAATAGTCCCTTTTAAATTCAACACGCATTAAAAGTGATCCTTTAAAATAGTTATAATTAGTTTACCATTCACGTAATGATAAACTACCATTTATAAATATTAAATTTTCAAGGGCTCATTTTGACACTACAAAAATTCGTAAAGAATCGAATTCGCATTAATGCAAAAAGTAGAAACCAAAATAATACTTTCATCCTAATTACACGTCACTATGCTGCTACTTTTTTTTTTTTGGCGATTATACTAGAACATTTTCAAAGATGAACAAAATGGTAGATTTGGATCTCCTCATTACAGGAAAAGATAGTATTCCATATTAGTTCACATGGAGATTTTCTATTAACTACCAGCCCTAGCCCTTTTGTTAGGCCATCAACATTTGCTCTCTCTTCTTGTACAACGCACACAACCCCTAACATCATCTTTAAAATATCCATGGACGAGCCTTTGACAAAAATTCTTCATCTGCTAAGCAACATTCTCATTATTCCCTCTTTCTCTATCTCTCAGAGAAAGTCATCATTATGGGTTTCGCCATAACGTTTCGTCCATGCTTTCTAATGATCATAACAAAAGTCCTCATTCTTCATCTTCTGCAACTCTCTGCGTCTTCCTCAGAAGCCATCAATGGCGGCTTCAGCGTCGAACTGATTCGCCGACGAGCCTCCCCGAAGTTTTCTCCCATGAAGCGTCTGATGGAGTCGTCCTCCTCCTCATCTTCTTCTTCTTCATCACGCACTGCACAATCACCAGTAAACGCCTATCTGGGTCACTACCTCATGAAGCTATCCCTAGGGACTCCTCCAGTGGACATACACGGCATAGCAGACACAGGAAGTGACCTCATATGGACGCAGTGTCTTCCCTGTGAGAATTGCTACAAACAGCTCAACCCCATGTTTGATCCTCAACACTCCTCGTCCTACACCACTCTCTCATGCACATCACCTCAGTGTCACGTGCTAGACCTCACTGCGTGTTTGAATGATCAGTGCAATTACACTTACGCTTATGCAAGTTCTGCTATCACACAGGGCTTGTTGGCTCAGGAAACACTGACCTTCACTTCATCAACAGGTCAAGACAATGTTTCACTAGACGGTGTCGTTTTTGGATGTGGGCATAATGACACTGGAGGTTTCAACGACCATGAGATGGGCATAGTAGGACTGGGTGGAGGGGAAGTGTCTCTTATTTCTCAAATGGCTTCTAAGTTTGGAATGAAGAAGGCTTTTTCTCAGTGCTTGGTCCCTTTCCACACTGACATTAGCATTTCAAGCAGAATGAGTTTTGGTGAAGGCAGCGAAGTCTCTGGAGACGGCGTCGTTTCAACGCCCATGGTTGTCAAAGAAGACAAGACCTTCTATTATGTTACCCTAAAAGGAGTCAGTGTGGGAGATACCTACCTTCCCTTTATCAGTAATTCTTCAGAAACTGATATTCCAAAAGGTAACATGTTCATTGATTCAGGTACGACAATAGATTCTTTCATTTTCTTTCTCCATCATTTTCTTGTTATGTTCCATTTTGAAATGGATTCCCTTGTGCTCATTTTTTTATTTCAGTCATTCAATAAAAATTTAATAATTTAAATTTATATGCAATAAATATAATTGCATAGAATCATATTAATTTTACAAAATTTAGACCAATGTTTAAATAGAACTCATATTTCCGCTAGAATACGACGGAATCTGGACTTGTCGAGTTTAGGGTTAATGAGAGAATCCTATCTCTTCAGGTACACCTCCAACTATATTACCACAAGATTTGTATGATAGATTGGTTTCAGAAGTGAGGAGGCAAGTAGTTTCACTGAAACCTATTGAGGATGATCCAGAGTTGGGGACACAGCTTTGCTACAGAACAGAGACTAATCTTGATGGGCCCAATCTCACGGCCCATTTTGAAGGTGCAGATGTGGAGTTAGGCCCAATACAGACCTTTGTTTCACCAAAAGATGGGGTTTTTTGCCTTGGAATGACCAATACTAGCAGTGATGGAGGAGTTTATGGTAATTTTGCTCAGTCTAATTACATGATTGGGTTTGATCTAGAAGCACAAGTGGTCTCTTTCAAACCAACCGATTGCACCAAACAGTAGAGTTTTTGCCTTCCTTAAAAGCTCATGTATTAAAGCATTCTAAAAAACTGTTGCTACTGTGTGTCAATGATATTATTGTAAGATGTTTCATATGAACTTGCTTTTGCTTGAAGGAAAGATCTTCTCAAATTTTATATTCAAACACATGTAACAATAAGATATGTGTAGAAAGAATATATAATACATTATATGTATTTTTATTACTTTTTTCTATTTTGTTTTTTGGGTCGGAGAAATAAATATATATTCTGTGCAGGATTTGGTTATGTTATATTCGAAAAGAAATTTAATATATGTTATGTTTGAGGAAAAAGTAATGTTATTTAAACTTATATTTGGTTTTTTTTTTTTTTTTTTTTGCTGAAGAAGCTGTTTACAATGTTGATTTTCCTTTTAAAAAAATGGACAAAATTCAAGTTAATTAATACTCCCGACAATAAGAAAGGTTCAAAAAGCAACCAATCAAAAGTCTAACAAGCTTTAATTTGCAATAAGCAAGGCTTCATTTCTCATATCATCCCATCTTTGTCCATAAGCCTTTTCTCAGGTACCTCATCTCCTTTCAATGTTCCCTAGAATTTAAGTTGTTTGGTAGAATTGCATGGGTTATAAGAGATAATTCTTAGATAGGTAAATAAAGTCAGTCACTAATAGATATAAGCATGTTAGAGTGAGATAAATTCCATCTAAAAGTATATTTGGTATATTCAGATAAAAGTTATTATTTTGGCCATCTATTTTTTAGTTTAATTTTATTTTACTCATTCACAAATTAAAAATCTCAAAATAATTTTTTACTATTGAACTTGGTCTTCTACAAATTGAAATGGTTTTCCACTTTTTATAATCTAACTAAAATCAATTTCTCTCTAAATGATTATTTTGAGTCAAATATTGAAAAGTGAATATTTATTTTAAGACTTTTAAGTTGTGAGTAATCAAAATGAGACAAAAGCTCAAAAGTAAATGATTACTTTGAGATTTTCAATTTATGAATGATCAAATTTAGATTAAGTTCAAAAATAAAAACCTAAAATAATATTATTCTTGATATGTATTATAAATATTTAAGAATTCTAATAAGTCAATTAGAAGGACATGTAATGGCATCAATCCAAATGGTCTTCTATTGATAAGGATTATTTAATTCAATGCCTCTTCGTGTCTTTTTGGAGTTAAATATATTGCAATGCGTGTTGGTCATGACAAAAATTATCCCACAAGTAACACTTAAGTGTGTGAGACTTAAACGTAGAGTTTAGTTATAATCAAAACATGACATTTGAGCTTAAGTGCAACACATTGATTAACAATTACAGATTTTAATCTATTAATAAGGTTTGATCCAACAATACGAATTCTTGGACGACAATGTTGTAATTTGACTATTTGAGAGAGGGCAAAAATAATAAAAAAATGTTCAACAAAACTGTATCACTTCAATTTATTCCATCTATGAAGGTAGTGACATTAGAGATAATGGAATATTGGTCACTTCCTTTGCTTCTAAACAATGAGAGGAAGAAGATAATGTTAATTTTTTCACATCTATTTGTACAAGAGTGGGGATGTGATTTATTTTCCCCATCAAGGATATATACATACAAATATATATATATATATATATATATATATTCTTTTTTTTTTTTCTTGTTTTGGCACCTCTTCCATAAAAAATGGAAAGAAAAAAAAATTATTGTAATTCTTATAAAAAAAAATTACAATAACTCCCTTAAAGTCGGACTAAGTTACAATTTTGATTTTTTTGCTAACTTGACTAAATTACACTTGATATATTTCATATTAAAAATTATGCTCGACTATTCTTCATTTTATTTTTTGTCAATAAAATTAATTTATTTTTCTTAGAAAAATAAATTTATATTATCTTTGTCATATTAAGAATAAAATTATAGTCTTGAGTAAGATTTTAATATAATTTTGAACTACCTTTGTTGTTATATTGAGAATAAAATGACACTCTTATTAAAGTTAATCTTTTTCTAGAAAATAAACAAAAGAAAAACTTTTTTGTAGTACATATTAAAATGCTAAAAAGACAGCGTAATTTTTAAAAATAATATATCAAACGTAATTTAAATGAATTTTAACAAAAAGTAATGTAATTTACTCTTCCCATACCACATGAAATTTTCTTTTAAACGCAAGTATTTTTCAACAAGAAAGCCTACCTCACTCATTAGTTTTTCAAAAAAATATTGATTGATTTTAACACACTTATATAACAATTAATTTGATGTATCAATCATAATATAATTATTTTTTTAATTATTCTTACTCGTTTTTATAAATAATTTTATTGAAATTAATACTAAAATTATTCAAATAGTGGGACAAAAAGATTTGCCTAGAGATCCAACTAAGCCCAATATGGCTGGCTAAGTGGTTAGGTCTAAGCCAAGGCCATATTTATTTTGTAATTATTTTTATGTAAAAAAATAATTTTTAATTAATAAAAAAACTTAAATAAAAAATTAATATTTGAAGGTGAAAAAATATTGAATGAAAAAAAATTAAAATTTGAAATGAAAATAGTTAATACTTGTAATGAATTAATATGTTTAAAATTTATTATGAATAAAAAATAAATTAATTAAATTTTAAAGATAATATTTAAGAAAAATAAAAATATAACCAAGTTAAGCTAAGTAGATATTGATTCGAATGAGCCCAATTAATAAGTTCAACTCGATAATTTTGCAAACTTTTTCTTATTTTGAGTGTGTCTAATCTAACTCAATATAACTAAATTAGATCAAGTTAGTCTGCTCAACAAATTTTTATTTACCTCTAGTACACCAAATTAGCAGTTAGGATCAATTAATATATTTTTAAAGTTTCTCTTCTTGGTCAATGAGCCACCGTCATACATTCATTCCCTTAATATATCTCATTAATCCAAAACTAACAAAAATTTCCTATTTATTGACTAATTACTTTATTACTCCATTCCCCTGGCCTTTCACATAGTCAAGACGTTAGCCAACTTGTATATAATATGGAAATCTAGCTCTTTTTTAGGGAATATATGAAGCGTTAAATTGGAAAAAAAAACACTCGTGATATTTTTTAGTATGATTTTATCTTCATGTTATGAACTTCCTGCGTAACAAATCATATAAAATTAAATAAATACATAAATGCATGTAATTAAAAAATAGTGAATTCTCAAGTATTCATTAACTTTTATTGAGTAATTATGTGTATTTAGACCTATAGCGGCAAGCTGCATATTAACCATTTATTTGGCATAAGTTTTACAAAGTTTTAAGGTCAAACCATTTTAAATTTGCAAAACCAAACTTATTTTTATATTAAAATAATAATAAAGAATTGAATAAGAACGATAACAAGAATAAATTAATTACTCTAATACTATAGGTCAAAAAAGTGTATCAAATCAGACATTACTCAAACAAATTACTCTGATACCTTGGCCATAGCAACTCTTCACTAGATGATGTATCACAATCAGTTTATATGGTCTCCAACTTATTGGAACAATTCCTCCCTCTTTTTTTGATCCAGTCTAAAATGTCCCTATACATTCTCTTAAACCACGTGCAAGTAACCAAACCTGCCAATGTCAACGGAAATTTTTAGATAAACCAGAAGAACTGATGATGTGGAAATGTGAAGTTGGTAATTAGTACGTCTCACTTCTCATTGATCCAGTTTAGAGTTGAACATAAATGGCCCCAGCACAAAATCAAATAAATTTATGAATATAGCCTGCGAACATTTTGGCTCACTGTTACTCTTGAATGGATTTAGAATTTGATTTTAAAAAAGATAAAAACCTTTAAATCAAATATTTAAATTAAGGAAGAAAAATTCTTATAATCTAAAAAGGTGAACTATTATAAATTAAAAAATAAAATTAAAAATATAAGGTAAAAATGCACATAAAAATTTAAATTTAAAAAATTCAAGAGAGCGGCCACAATCCTGCATCCCTTGATCCATTCCTACTTCCAACCCAGACATAACTATTTGATACCAGAAACAAGCACATGAATCATCGAATGTACTTGAAAAGCTTTCCATAGTCAGACTTCTTCACACAAAAGATCTCCTCTATCTATGAATCTAGATGATGACTGAACCTTGTAAAATTCCCTGCTACCCTTTCCTCTTTGCTCTTGATCTCCGAATCAATGATATTTCCAAAATGCAACCATATCATATTCAATACATATCTAACGTGACACCATAGTTCAAGTTACATTTTGATACGGACCAATAGAGGAGTAAGGGTTGTTTAGTCATTTCACTTGTATTACTAGGGTAAATTAGTCTTTTCCTTGTAACCAGAATCTGCCATGACAGATGAAGGTTAGTCAGTGGCATTGAATTGTTAGTACTGATTTCTCAATCTGTTCTTATTCTCTCTTTACCCTCTCATTCTTCTGGTTCCTATCATTTGATCACTAACGTATCTTTTTGTTTCGATGCATCATAACGTGCTCCACACCCATGTCAATATAATTACTTCTTAGCTCTTTATTTATTGTTCTTACCTTACATAATTCCAATTCCAACCTATTTTCATTTCTAGTTAAACTCAATCACGAAAATAGGCAACATACCATGGATGCTTCCAAAATCCAAACACAAATGATAAAATCCACATAGGCAGCATATGGCATCACACAATGGACAATTTCCATATCCAATTAGCTGAGAAATACAAAAAGAACATAACCAAATTACGGTTACACACTCGACAGCATCCATTATGAGATATCAGAAGTTAATTCAGCCAAGACCATACGTGTAGAAATCAAATTAAGCCAACAATGAAATAACCTCAAAAGTCAATCTATGATCAGACAAATCTTTCACATTGATTTAAATAGATTTCCAAGACCCATATGGCCAGATGTAAAGCCTGTTTTGGTCCTTTTTTTTTTTTTGGGTACAAATTCCAGAACACAATTCTCAATACATAATGCAGCAACGGAGCTAATTTAAAACTTTCTTCAGGATCTAAAATGCCCTATATTTAAATTTATGGAAAAGATACAATTTTATCAGCGACAATCCACAAAAAAGATTACTGTCAAACCTTCCTTAGCGGCAAGCTAAAGAGCTTAAAAGTAATATAAATTAGGGTACGCGTTTAAAAGATAATTACTCAGCTAATATAAGGTATGCAATATATTTCATCTAGGCCAAGCAAAATTTCAGTCAAGGCAAAAGCAATAGTTGGATGCTTCTGCCACACTGCAAGGATAAAACAAAAAAGGACATGAATGGCATCTCAATAAAAACCAAGAATTTTCTGGTCCTCACATAAGTTTTGTTTTAAAATAGAATATTGCATATTCACATCATTTAAGAATATATTTGCAAAATAAACTTCATTAGGAAGAAAACTAGTTTTTTACAATGCAGAAACAAAAGTTAAAAGGATAAATAAAAGGCTAAATCCACAAAAATCAAACATGCAACAAAGCAACCCAATCTCTGCATTTTAGAAACACGAATGTCCTTCAACAAGCCAGGAGCAATACACCAAAGGGAAGCCATCAACACATTCCTATCCCACAGCACCTGAAGAGACAGAGACGACCTTATAATGTACTCCTCTCCAATCAAATGCACCATAACACCAGAAAAACTGCACATTGACACAGTTTTGGCCACCTCATTCCTACTAAAACCCTAAAAGCCTTGTCATAAAATATTGCTACATTACTCCAGTGTCCTAGGACTTACCCAATGTTCAACCAAAGTCCCCAAGTAGCTTATTCCACAAAAAGACAACCTGACCATGTAAGGAAAAGGTGGGAAACCAATTCTGAATTATCCATACACATCAAACAAATATCAGCAGGAGAAAGAGCTGTCCCTGTACCTGCAATATGTCATTAGTTTTAATATATTGAATACTGCACTTCAGACAATGGACTCGACCTTAAAGAGCTCTTATATTTCCCAATAAACTTTTCAGGCAAAAACTTCCCCATTAGGAGAATGAGCAGAATATAAAAGAAGGACTTACATAAATAAACATTAGAAAAATCAAGAGTCCAGACTCTCTTATCTAGAATAGCCTGAAGTAAACAATGGTAATTAAAAATCCTATCAACGCATAAAACAAAACTGTTATCGAGGTACTCACATTTCTTGAAAAAACAAAAATTATACAGCAGAAACAGACACAACGTCTCAAATCCAAGTATCCAACTGCTATATCACAGTTACATCCACCAGTACCACATTCTCTTCAAATTTGGAGCCTATTTACGTCCATATAATATATCCATGACATTAGGAAAAGAGGGGGAAAATGGTAAGGAAGAAAGACTCAAACATGTGGCTTTGTTTAAGGTTTAGGGGGAGAAGAACTGTTATTATTTTGGTGAACCAGCTTGTTGATCTCATAGGGGAGAAGAACTGCATCTAGTAGTGCTTTGCTGTTGCAACTGCAGAGAAGAATCAAATGGAGCTTAAGGTGCGTTTGGTGAGCCAGCAAGAACTAAGGGCAGTAGTGTTTCAGACTTCAGGGATAAGTCTCTGTTTTCTTGGTTTTTTTGGGTTATGTGACAAGAATATTATTAATATTCTTTTCATTCCCACAGCCACAAAAAAATAAATAAATAAATAAAATAAAGAGATAAAGATAAAGGTCAGATATCGGTTAACCATCATCAAACAGATACTTGAAAATGAATAGCAAGTTCCACTAGTAAATATTACTTAATTGTCAGCTTATGTCTCATGGGAATTTGGTGTACTTTCAGGCTTTTGATTCATCAAACTGTTGTCTACTTATTAATACCAGTTTGGCATTACTTGAATGGGTGCAGTGACACTAGACCTCAGCAAGGGAAAGCAGTACAGAAGACCTAGAAAATCATCACCAAGCTATAAACAAAACATGTAATGCTTATTTCACATCACTATGTATAAATACTAAGTCCTAGTCTATAAACATGTAGCAATCACTTATTTGTCAGCTTATATCTCATGAGGAATATTAGTGTGCTTTCAGGCTTTTGATTTAACAAACTATCTTCTACTTAAATATACCAGTTGAACAAGTGCTTTGACACTTGACCTCATCATGGCCAACAATAGGTCAGAAGCCCAAGAAAATCATAACCAACCAATAGAAAACATGTACTTGACTTCACAATAAATATCTAAACGCTAAGTCCTAGTCTATAATTGGTGTAAGGAACCTCAAGCTTGAGATGAGGTTTTGAATACTCAATAGATCAATTGGTGTAAGGAACCTCTTCTTTGCCATTACCCATCTAAGTACTCATACAGAATGAAAAGTTCACAGAAGCTCAACCAAAGGTTAAAATCAAACTGATGCCGCATGGAATTAGCTCTTCACTCGAAGTCAAATTCATGTACAAACCATATGACAGTTAACCTAAAATGCCATCCCACAAAAGCCACATAAAATATCAGTAGACAGAACTGAAAGCTCCCTTCCCGCACTGTCCAACAGTTAGTTGAAGACTTTCTTTCCCCACTTGGCTTTGTCTACAACAAAGACGACGTGGTACCTAGGACAACCAAAAAGTGGAATTCAACGATGTCACCAGCATTGAAAACTCAACTTGTAATATTAGCACAGAACATGCTAAAGAGCTATGAAACATACCAAATGCCAATTCTTGCCCAGCGGCTCCACCAATACCTGTACTTCTCGCACACTATGAGGAGGGGCCGGATGAGGAAAGCAGAAAATTTTCTTTTTGAAATCACCTCTTTCTCTAGTCCGTACATATGAACCCCAAGAAGCATTACCCTCTTTTCTAGCATCTTTCAAGAAGAAGAGAATAGGCTTTCTACATATAGATCTGGATGGGTCCCTGGCATCAAAATCAAATTCATTTCCTTGACTTATTCCATTCCAAGCTGAGTAGGTTCGTTCTGATCGCTCCAACTCCCGGGGCAAAACAATATTTGGAAGGACTTGAACAACATAACCAAGTGAGACTGAAAATGTTAGATGCCGTGCATGGTCATAACAAATAGAATGCTGCAAGAAGCTTTTGGGATCAGCTCTCATGGCCTTTGTAAAGAGTTTTAGGCTCTCCAAAGAGCTTAAGCCAGGATAGAAGGGATCAACAGCTTCAACATGATGAATTGACACAAATGGCGCAATTGGGTGAGAGGATAGAAGACCATGGGCATCACCTCTTATATCCCACTGAAAGGAAAGGGAAAAAAATCACTCTAGATTGAATACCAATACTGTATGACAAAAAGACAGATCATAGAAAATTTTTAGTCATCAATCACATAATACTTCTTATCAAACTTTTACTCTTTCTGAAAATGGACAGAAATGAAAGAATTAAAAAAAATTAATAGAGTGATATATGTTCAGAAGAAAGTAGGGGGAGATTAATTGACAAAATACCTGATGAAAACCATGTTCCCAGGTTAGAGGAATGCCAAGTTCAGTGATGCAGGCATGCAGTCGATCATCACTACCATAGAGTTTAGGGTATCTCTCAATACATTCATCAAGAATTTCAGAAAGTGCCTTGGCAAGGGGATGACTTATTGCAATCCCACCACCACCAAAGGCCATGGAGTGACTGAAATAAGTATTTGCCGAATGGCTCTCCGAGGGGCTACCTATGTAAATCATTTCAGAGGAATCATACTTGCTGAGAACATCAACAAGGTTATCCACATTAAAGATGGTATCATCATCACATAGGACAAACCAGCGCACATCTGAGAGGCCAAGGCGAAAACTCTCTGTGACAATGCGAGAAATTCGCAAGCCAGAAGGATGACCAATGGGATTTGTATAACGGAAGCGTGAGATGTCCTCAGAAATCATTATAGGGGGTAATAAATCATCTCCATGTTCTTGAGGTACTTGCTCCTCTAGCCATACATGGCCACGCATATCATTGGGACGCCACCACAACCTAATATATTCTTTCCGCCGTCTCCATAGCTGAGATGATCCAGCTATGCCAAAGACAATATGTTTAAGTGACAAGTCTTCTTGTTCAAAGTTACTACTGCTGTCATTGTGAATATAATCTCCCCTAGTACCAAATGGAAGAGGAGGAGGCAGAGAGACATTTGGAAGCTGATCAGTAAAATGGTTTTTCCAAGGGAGAAAATGGGGGCTACCTTCCCAGTCTTTTAGGTGGTGCAAACAACGAGTGGTGGTGTCAGAGAAAACCAGGGAAAGCCAAGCAATGGTAGAGATAAGAAGTGCTGCTATCGCAACTGCCAAGGCACCTATATGGCTTTGGCATTGACAGCTTCCAGATTGACCAGGAGGGAAAGGGGGCAGACGGGAATTCTTGTCATGGTCATGATAGGATGATAAAATGGACTTTAACGTTTGGGTCATCATCACCATCATTCCAATTTTCATTTCTTCTTACCACTGCTAGAAGAGAGGTAGAGCTGAAGCTGAAAAATGTATAGAGAAGCTTTAGAACAGCAACAGCAGTAACACACCACAACCAAGATTGTTGTACCCTGCAAATTGAAACAAAAAGAAAAAGCTTACAGTAATAACTAGGCAACTTTAAATGGCAGGGCCAAAGAATATAAATGAATAAATGAAAACCCAAATAAAACGTAAATCATTTCACAGACACAAAAGCTTGAGGAACAGACTGATCATGAAACTAAACTAAAAAGTCCATCTTGTATCTATTTGTAATTCACTAAGCCTGGGAAAAGAACCAAAATCAATACAGACTCACAATATACACCAGCAGTTGCCCCATATCTTCAAATAAACTTGATTACATGTTTCATATTGATGTGTTTAACAACCAAAATATGATAATTATTTTTGTAGGAATTTATAAAATCAGTCCCAGTGTATATTAAGATCCTCAAGACTGTAAAAGGTAGTTATTGTCAAATATAACTAATTGAATTGTTCCCATAATCATGAATTCAAGTCCTTGTGAGCATCACTCTAAAATATATAGAAATTGGTTATGTTAAGTTAGTGACAAAGATTTTATTCTTCTTTCAATACATATAAGAATGTTGGCCATAACCATCTCAGTCATGTAGGCATGTGAGCGAAAGTCATTCACATTTTGAAGTCCAAAATTGGAGGGGTAAAAGAAAGAACAGAGATACCATCTCAAATGGTTAAATGGGATCCTATACAAATAATGATACCATCTTGTTCCAGCCAAATTAGAATGCTGAATTTGCAATAAGTTAAAGGGTGAGAGTTCCATGCGAGGCTGAAACATTGACAAGTAGAGAAACTACAAATGAAATAGCAAGAGAGTAAGAAATAGAGAGAGAGAGAGAGAGAGAGAGAGAGAGAGAGAGAGAGAGAGAGAGAGAGAGAGAGAGGGAGGGAGGGAGAGATGATAGAGATAAGGAAAAATGAAAAGAAAAAGAAAATTCCTCAATTTTACATCTTCCAAGAAATTTGTGGAAGATCCTAATTTGTGAGCAATCCAAAGAAATGAAACTTATCCCTCATAGATGACTTTCAAAGGAGCAAGATCAGTTTTATTGACAGCAATGTAAGCATCCCACCCCTGCAGATGAAGCCCACACTTCTCCCAATTAACCAATTGTCAAAAGAGGACGTGATTCCCATAGCAAGAGTATTAAACATTTACTTACTACAATATTTTCAGACACCAAGTCTGCAATACCCAAATGCATCCTCATTCTTAAGCTGGCAATAAAACTCCAACTACTCAATTTTAAAATGATCCTTCTTAACATCCGCACTTCTCAGTCACCAAACTACAAGTACTCAGTTTTTAAATGAAATAAGATAAAAGATAGATGGAGACAAGCATGCCTGGATACAAGTCCCCATTCCCCACACCCTCACCCTAATGTGCCCAGCTAAAAAGACACAAAAAATAAATCATGCAAGATATGGGGACTGACAGGAGAAACATGCTTATGTTACATCTATAATCTGTTTATAATAGAGTTAAGGTTGTCATAATCGGTATGTAACTAAATAAAATAAATACATCAAATAATATCATTCTGATACTTTCATACATCACTTAAACATTATTCCTAAAAGCATGAATAGATGATCAAACATGACTTTCCTAAATTTTAAGTTTTAACTGAAAATGCCAACAAACCAACACCAAAGTTAGAATTTACCCATCAAAGAAATATGGATAGCTATTGGTTAAAAATCTGAAAATTTTTAGCCATCCAAAACAAAAACTGAAACCAATAGTCTTTATTTGAAACCTACTTAAAACCCAAAATGATTAAGACTCTAAACCAACAAAATAACTTAAAACCAGGTTTTAAGAATTGGTTTTGGATACCAGATATAGATACTTGAAAAACTGGCCCACAAATAATATCAAATTGTTTTAATTTTACGTATAACATCTAAACCAAACTGAAATGTAAGTTTCCTCCATGGTGGATGACAAAGCTCTGACGCCCTGTAGAAATTTATGGTTCAAGTAAAGATATGGTGAATGGGAAAGCCTGCTCCCGTTTAGTATACACAAACCCTCTGTGGCAGACCCCTAAGTAACATGAATGAATCTGAATACAAAGGATAATCCTCCAGGAGGATGACAAGTCCAAAAGATTTTGATAAGGGATGACTACAAGACTTCTAATTCTAAATAATAACAAACTCAAATTCTTTAGCACTCCCACTTAATGCGTAAGACTTATTATTCAATAACTTGTAGGTTTTTCAACAATTACTTTAACCAAGCAGAAACAAAAACAAACATTTTGGATACCTGATACCCAATTGCTAAACCACAATTCGTCAACATTAGTTTAAATATTTATGTTGAGTATCCAAAACTGACCATTATACATGATGCTTCACAAATAATAAAGTATTTTTTCCAGTATTTGGGATCCCAAAATAACTGACCAAATTCACATCCCTACACAGCAAACAAAAATTTCAAAAGATAAAAACTATGTAAGGTTTTGGAGGGAAGAAAAAAAAAGAAAAAGGAAGCATCAATCAGCTGAGAATGGATTCTCTACAATTTAAGCAGAAAATGTAGGCACACAGTTAAGGAGAAATAAAGGAAAAAGGAGTGAGAGACACAAAGAAATGGAACTATGTATGGGGCACACTCCTTCTCTTTTCCCGCAGCACTCAGATCCCAGTCAATTAAGTGAACAAGTTATCAAATCGTTCTACGTAAAACCCTGATAAACCCCATATGACCATTTTTTCACACGCGTGACCAAAACCAATGAGATTTTTTTTTTTTTTTTTCTTTCTTTTTTCTTAAAAAGAAACAGAAACAAAAGAGACTAATATAAACTAATAAATGAAAAAGAAATAATAAACCACGATATCAAATTTAATAAGACCAAATAAGGACTACTACATTTTGACATCCCGTAAACTGGAACGTGCAAGCCTTTTTCTCGAAAGTGGGAAGCTGCTCATCAGCAACAGTAAGAACCAAAAACACTGGCAGCCGTAAGCCAAAAATTGCAGAAAACAAATGCCAAACAAAACCTACATAACCATCAAAAAAATGCAAACAGGAAAGTAACCACATCATAACTTTGTATATTTCGAATTCTTCATAATAACTACGGCTCTACAAATACAGCGTTTAAACTTCAAATCAGTTTGTACAAAGAGATTCGGATTCAACCCTTTCAAAATTGTCTCAATTTTCTCCGAACAAGAAAGCAAAATTGGAAGAAGAAAGATTGAAGCATTGCCTAATAGATTCAGAAGAACACAATAAACGAAGTAATGAATCACCGAAATGAGGAAGACACGGCAGAGACATACCTTGGGAGAAGAACCGAAAGTTGGCCAAAACAAGCAACGACGCCACTAGAAGCTGTAGGAGTGTAGTATCCAGAGGAGATCGGAAGAGGGAACGACAGTAGTTGTATCGGTAATGCGATTGTGGACTTAAACGACGCGGTTCGAACATATTTGAAAGGAGGCCAAAACTGAAAATGGAGAGGACAGGCTCATAGTAGTCCCAACGGGACGATAGATACGTGGGCACAATACACGATGAGTTTAGTAACAAGAAAAATACTATTCTACCCCAATAAAATGTACTAAAATAATTTTTAAAAATAAAAGAATGAATTGATTTAATTTTTTAAGATGATTATTTTAATTTTTGAAAGGCAAATATTTTATGAAAGATGTTATATTAAATAGTTCTATCTACTATCTTTTGAGAATTAATTTTTTTTTAAGGTAAAAGGTAAAGAATTAAAATAACATTTTTGACCTTTGCGTTGGTTTTGTATAATATCATTATCACCTTAAATTTATAATGATACAAGCTACACATTCAAGAAAAATTTAAGAAAATTTGTTGCCCTTATTCATTAGGTTTCTTCTAGTTTGGTTCCTTTCTTCTTGGGTGAAACTTAATTTTATACAAAACATGAGGTAAAATAAAGTTTCTTTTGAAAAGACATTCTCCAATATATAGGATAGAGAAAAATAGGTTTTTAGTTCCTTATTTAGCATAAAATTATCATTTTCATCATTCACTTATTGAAATGTCTAAAATAACTTATTAAAAAATGTCATGCTTAATCCCTCTCTTCTTAAGAAATAAGCGTTAAGGATATTCACTCCTTTAACAAAGCCCTACTAGCAAAACAAGCATGGACAATCATTGATGTTAGGTTATCTTCCTTCCTTGTTAATCAACTTAGTAAGAAATATTATGTTTCCTCTAATCAAGGATACTTTTGTCGTCGTTCTAGATCCTTATGAATGTTGAGAGGTATTGTTAAAACTTGAGATAATTGAGGAAAAACTTAGATGGCAGGTTGGCTTTAGCTAACTTATTTCTCGTAACCATCATGGTGGCCAATGCAACTAAGTGCGAACTCCAAAAACTTACAAGTCTTTAGACCTTATTTTGCATGACAACACTTCATGAAGTACTCAATGGATTTCAAATTTATATACTAACCATATTAAGCCTCTAATACTAGTTGAATCTTTCTCACTGATTGGTTTATATGACAAGCTTATTTGGTCAGTTAATTTTTTAGGAGTTTATAAGGTGAAGGATGGCTATAATCTATTGTAACAATGTCGTGATGCATCTGCTACAAGTGAGTTTACTAGTTTTTTAAGGTAGAAAGAATTCTAGAAAACCCAGCTTCCTTACAAAATCATAGTCTTTAATTGGCGCTTGCTTAATGAGGCAATCCCAATTAGTGAGCCGCTCAAGAAACATCTTGTGCCATTTGATTTGTGTTATCATTTATATAGACATCCAGAAGAATCTATTTCACATTTGTTTGTATTGTTTCATTGTGAGATGCTTGTGGTTCTCATCCTCTTTAGGCATCAGGGTGGACATTTTTTATAATTACAGTCTTATCAATTGGTTTCAATCTTAGTTCTCCATAGGTAAGGAGAATTTAGCTAAATTAAAACATGTCATCAAATAACTGCTAATCATTTCATATGTTATCTAGCATATTAGGAATCAAATGGTTCATGCTCGAATCAAGCCAAATCTTATGAGAGCTATACATGTCATTAAACATTTTATCGTAACTAATCTCAATTCTAACATACAAGATCATAAATCAATGTACTATGTTTAGCAGTAGAAAATGAGTCTAGTTCCCTATGCAACATGTGTAACATCCCTAGTTTAATTATTTTTAATATAAGCTAAATTATTTAAGAAAAATCAGAAAGAATAAAACAAGAATAAATATACCCCATTGAATCATTTAAAGAAAACAACTTATAGCTTAGTTTTAAGGCATAGGGGCAAAACGGTCATTTTGAAAAATGTTGGGGCAAAATTGTAAATTTACAAGGCTAAGGGTAAAATGGTAAAGTCACAAGGAGGGATATGTGACATTACTTTAACATGTGGGGCCTGCACCATAATAAAATATTAAATATTTATGGGGTCCACACCATAATTATATCTTAAATAATTATAATTTGAGATTGAATAACAACCGTTGGATTAAAAATAAGTGATTAAATCCTAGCCTTCAATCTTTCTTTAAATACCCTACACCGTACTCCTTTTTTTCACATCATTCCCTACATTCCTCCCAGACCCATTTTGCTCACTTTCACCTCTCCACTCCACACTTAGATCAAGAAAGAAGGAAGCAAGAAGGAATAAAGCAATTTTAGGAGCATTACAAAAAAAGAGAGCGTATCCAAGTAACATGATTTAACATGTTATAGTTTCTCTTCTTCTTCTTGAATGGTCTTCATGGTAATCCCTTTTTGGCTTATAGTCATTTATCTTGAAATTTTGTTACCATAACTTTCTATGAGCCTATTCAAGGTATAAGAAAGTAGAATTAGAGAAAATTAAGGTTAGGTTGATATTTTGAAATATCTAAGAAAATATTGGGTAAGCCATAACAAGTTTTGGATAAGATTTTTGATGAGTGAATTTTCTTGTGCATTATGTATCCTTACATGAATATTTTTTTATGTATGCATTATAATTTCCTATTTTATTGCGCATTTCAACTTTTTATGATAGGGTGACAATATGATTGTTTGAGAAGAGAATTACTCTTTGTGAGATTAAATTATTCCTGTGCACTATGTATTTATTGATAGTTTGGATTCTCATTTGATAATGGCTTACTATACCGCTTTAATATATATTGTGAACCTTTGATAATGGTTGGCTATGTCACCTTAATATATGTTGTGAACCTTTGATGATGGCTGGCTATGCTGCCTTAATAAAGATTGTGAACCATTAATAATAGATGGCTATGTCGCCTTAATATATGTTGTAAACCCTATGAATTCCTTAGCATGGCATTATATCCCATTAATCCTATAATTTATGGCAGGTTAAACCGCTTAAATGATAATAGGAAAAAATAATATTATTACACTTCTTGGGCCACAACTTGAATTCTAATATCAATGGCAGGCAGTTCCATTTAAATGGTCTTAAGAATTTAGAAGAGGACAAGAATGTATCATTGTTGGGAACGTTTTAAATTTAATTGACCCTAAAAGGATTTTTAACTATCATAAGAACATTAATGTTCAAAGGATTATAAAAGAAACATTGATAGTTCTCTATCAAACTAATCTAATCTTGACCACATGGTGGCTTGGGTGACATATTAATATAAAGATTATATTGCCTGACTTTGTCCAAGGTACCCGTTGGGCGACACCTCAACTAAAGGTAGGGTCACACTTGTTGGTCAAGTGTTATATGCTAGGGTTCGTGAGACTCAATTGCCTGGGTATGATAGTCATATACTGGGCTTCGTGAGACTAAAATAACTCAGATATGACTTCCTAAGGCCTAATGGTTGAGGACATTGTCTACCTCTATTTGTCATATGTTAGCAAATGCATATTTGTATGTTATGATATCTGACATCCACATATATTTCATAAAAATAATAATTTATAGTCATATTATATTCCATGGATATTTCAAGTATTATATATACTTTTTCATGTTACTAAGAAAATATTTTTCACCACTCTATTAACGATGCTTTTAGATGAAAAATTACCAAATTTCTCTTGAAGTCCATGCAAAATGAATATTTGTCCCACCAATTAGGAAGTGCTTGTTATTAATATCATCTTTGCAAGATATGATATGGCCTTACGCGTCATACCATTTATATTCATGTCACAAGAAGGCATGAATCTTACTAGATTTTTAAGTTAAATGAGTCTTGAATATTAAGCCTAATTTCGATAGATACAAACATAGATATAGATACAGGTCTAATCCCCTTTCTCCCAGTTTTGTAAAATTATTTATACGGATGTATGAATAAATGAATGTACAAACTTTTATTATCTGTAACTATGCTATTATGTTTTAGATATTCTAATGTACTTTTATAATTCTCGCTTCATAGTAATACTAACTGAAACTTATAATAAAGTTTGTACTTTGTAAGAAGGGTGTTACAACAAGTTGGTCTTAGATCATACATGTAAGGATGAAGAAAGGTAGAATCAAGAAACACAAACTTTACACCATAACACTCTTCAAAGGGTAATTAGTTAGAAAATAAGCTTGGTGGTGTGATATTTAGGCTATATGTACTTTCATACTTCATGGTACCAAGGATCTTCTATGATGACTCAATTATTTGGATGTCATAACCAACTCGGTACGTTACAAAATGCAAACTCAAGTCTACAACCAGCTTGTAAGATTTGTGAATCACTAAATTGCCTTTGTCAAAGTTGATCATATGAGATGTTGGCTAGAGAGACTTTGCAAAGAAAGCCTTTTGGATATTCTTCCTTAATTTTCTAGTTTGTTGTTTGTCTTTCTATTCAAAAAAGTCTAAGATAAGTTTTTTTTCTAAATTATGTATATATATATATATATATATAAAATATATAGTCAATAAAAAAAAAACATTTATTATAGATGGAAAAGAAGTTGTAATTGATATTCTTACAAATTTCTTACAAGTAATCAATTATTTATGAATGAATTAATATGCAAGAAGTATATTTAAAATAAAATTCTCATAGGCTGCATATATTGTCATAATAAAATACATCATTATAGTAACATGTCCCATGAATCTTTTGTAGCCTATTAGACTTCAAAATAACTTATGTCATTTTCATATAACTTCTAGTTATTTTGTAAATTGTATGCACAAGCCATAAATAATTTTATGTTATTTTAATGTCCATATTGGATTATTATTATTTTTAACACTCATTTAGCTTTTAAATCATAAGTGGTCAATAATTTGCCCATAAACATGTTAAAATAAAAAGTTTTCAATACTATGTGGTGGGATGGAACACAAAGCCTTCAGGGCTTTAGTAAAATTAATTTATAGTCACGTAGCTTCCTTTCATTTCATCAAAATATGGCGTATTATTATGTATACAGAATATCCATATGAAGTAAAAGTTGTTGGTTACAATACATGAGATTGACTTAAATCAATGACCCAACATATCCAGAAGATATGTAGATTTCTTTGGAGAAAAGCTTAAAACAATATTATATAAAGATAATGCAGCTATAAAAGGATGATACCTTAAAAGAGATAAGATAACATATTTCACCAAAATTCTTCTTCATTCATAATCTTCAAAAGAATGGTGATGTATATCAGATTCATGCATGTGATAATCTATCAAATTTGTTCATTGATATCACCAACACCTTATTTGAGAAGTTAGTTATCTGTACTAAGATGTTCTTACTCATAAACATTAAATGATGTTGTCATCATGAGAAGTAAAATGCACATTGTACTCTTCTTCCTTAACCAAGGATTTTTTTTTTCCATTTTCTTGGCAAGATTTTTTTTTGATGAGGCAACTTTTTTTTGGCCAAAGAATGAGACAACTTACCAAAAGGTTTATTAACATTATATTCTTTTTCTTTCACTATGTTTTTATCACACTAGGTTTTTTCTAGTAAGGTTTTAATAAGGTACATTATTTGTTAATAGACATCCAATGGAAAGTATTGTAAATGATTGTAATAAGAATCTCCATAACCCCCATATAATGACTCTTTAAGCTATGTTTAGGAGTTTAAAAGAGGATAGAAATGAATGGTTGTTAATGGAATGGAATGATTTAAGTAGATATCTTGTTTAGAAGTTTTAATGAAAAAATGGAGGGACACTTATAAATTTCATTCGAAAGTTACAATAAAATGATTCATTAATTATTTTTTTCAATATTACCCCTTGTAACATAAGCACATGACTAATAATTTATCATTGTTCAATACATAATATTACGTAATTATTCTATCTATATTTCTTTATTTTATTTACTAATTATCATGTTCATATTTTCTATCTAATACATTTATTACAAAATATCTATGTGCTTCAAAAAATTTTAAAAGACAAACAAAAAAAGCCAAAAAGAAAAATTGTTGACAAATATATATATATATATATATATATATAACTAATCTATATTATAGATTCTTTCATTCTCTTTTTTTTATTTTGAAATTTTAAGTGGTAAAAAAGAAAAGAAAAGAAAAAGGCTATGATCATAATGATAAAAATTAGACAATATTGTAACAATTGGAATTAGGTATATTAGTCATAAGATAAAGGTACATTAGTAATTTAATTTCTTATACCACTTCAATCCATCATTGAGCCCCCAATTTATAAGGACATCAAAATTGAGGTTTTGGATGACAATGAGGGGTCTTGGTGTCGCTTCCTTGTCATCCCATTTCATCTTAAAAATAAATCCAAATATAAGTCTAACCAATTTTGACCATTTTATTCCTTACTACTCTCTTATCAACCATCCATCCAAACATAGCCTTAAAATCCCTCTTGAGGTGACATTTTAGATCCTTTTCATGTTTAATGGTGACTCTTTAAGATCCTTTATCTATGTATTTGTAACTCATAAGTTTTCCTTAGTGATGAAAGACCTATAATAGTGCTATATACCAAGGATACATTACTAAAGTGAATTAAAATGCTCCTCCAATTTCTCTTCTCAATTTTCTTTCTTATTTTCTCTTATATTTTTCATTAGTTTCATAATACACTTTTAGTTCTTTAATTTTTAATGAGGTTTTAATCGTATCCCTTAAGTTTGTTCATTTCCCTATATTTTGGTGTTACTAGCTCAATTTATTTTTTTAACATAACTCTTAATTTATACAAAACCTAAATATTTACAACATTTTATAATGGTATTAGCAGAAAAATAACTTTCAACTAGTTTTTTTTTTTAATTAATGGCTAAATCAAGACAAAAAGAAATTGAAGCAAGAAAGTGAGACATAAGATAAAATTAAATAATCATACTAGAACCAAATGAATTTAAAGGAAAAAAAAATAAAACCTAAAATAAAATTTAGAAACTGAATAGAAATAAAATAAAATTAAGAAATATAAAATTAAAACTAAATGAAATTAAAAGATAACAGTAAATTTTAAATAAACTTAAAAGATCAAAGTGTGTTTTAGCCATTATTATTTTAAAGTATTAAGCTACCCCTTTTTTTGGTCAATAATACATCTTGGCTTAAAATGAGATAATATATATGTATGCATTTACATTTTCTTTTATATTGGTATCACATTGTGCCGAAAAGCATTCCCTCCATTTTGTGCTCTTAAAACACCAACTGTATATTATTTTTTTAATTTTAAATTTGAAAATTAAGGTTGAAACAAAATGGAACAATCCAGATTTTCTGTAATTTTTTTTATAAATGAATAGATCAGACATCAATATTAAAAAATTATATAAATCTAATAATTCACATTTAAAATTGGATATTAAAATTGATAAATTTTAAATTTTTGAAATTAATAAAAAATTAATCTCACGATTGATATTAAATGAATTGTGCAATTTAATAGTTTAAAAAATATAACAAAAATTCAAATTTAAAATGTAAGAGATCCTTATTGCAAAAGATCCCATCGTACATTTTTGCATGCATCATTATCATGTCAAAAGAACCGTACAAGTTCATAGGCGAACTAATTCATTCTGTCCCTCTCTTTTTGTGCGTGTATGAGTTTTTGTCATGTTGATTCTTTGGAATAAATAAACAAACCAAAAATGGTTATTTGGTCGGCGAGATTTGTTTTCATTTCTTGAAGCTCACTTGTCTAATTCAATTTTTGTTTCAATTCATATTATTTCTTAAAATCATATAATTAGATCATTATTTAACATAATTTATTATAATTTACGATGCCACAAGTACGACATTAATTCGTCTTAAGACAAAATTACATCAGATCATGCTATGGAGAATTTGGATTTCGAAGTTTATTTAAATTTTATTGGTGTTTGTTTTTGTTTTGAAAATTATACTCATTTCTCTCCCATTTATTTTTATCAATTAAGTTACATAATATATATTCCTTTCAAAAAATAAAAGTACTATTATGTTCTACTAAAAATAAAACTAATTTGAGGAAAAAAATAAAAATTTGTCATAAATATATAAATATAATATTTTAAAAAGTAATATAATATAACCAAGCCTGTCTATCCAATCTGAAATAAATAAAACGATGCCGTTTGGAATGAATTGTGGCTGTAAGTTGAGGAGGGCGTGTGGCACTTTGAGGCCATCATCTTCTCCTGTGAGTTCCACCAATCAAAGATTATCTACTCTGTAAAAATAAGAACAGAGAAACGAAAACCGTCTCTTATTTGCTTCATTCAAGTCTGCGTCTGGTAATTGGTACAGCACATTCCTATCCACACAGCTCACACACACACCCACAAGAGCAGCAATGTCTGGTGTGGTTGCTGCAGCTTCCTCATCTTCATGCTCTGCCACCTTCTCTTCCAGCAACCAGGCTATCAAAAATCCTCAGCTCCCTCAGTATTCCAAGTCCAAGACAGTTATTTCTCCTTCTTCTCAGGTATTTTCCTTCTTTTTGTATACTCTTTGGTAATTACTTGTTATAACTTACGATTTGTTCATTTTTTTTTCTGCAGAAAACATCTTTCCAAGGCCTCTCGCTTCGTGAAGCCAAAAGGGTCGTCTCAGATTCCTTCTTCTTAGTGGACAACAAGAATGGTTCCGCAATTGCAAGAAGAGGACTTAAAATCACTGCCAGAACTGCTGGGGCTTCAAAGCAAATAGAGGTCGAGGTCGACAAGCCTCTGGGCCTCACCTTGGGCCAGAAATCTGGTGGCGGTGTTGTGATCACCGTGAGTATCTTGCTTCTTTTCTACCTTATATGAAGGATTTATCCTTTTTGGTTATGTCTATCGCATATATTCAGAATTTGGCCTACCCAACTATTCCCTCAACGACGTTCTCTCCCACATTGGCCTGGTACATTTATTATTTGGTTTCCAGAACCTGTCCATATTTCTAAAAGCTTGATTGAGTTGCACAAGGCCGATGATTTCTGTTAGAAATTTTACCGTATGTTAAGCTATTTTGTTTTGGAATTTTAATTTGATTAGAAGAGTAGGTGCTGGTGGAAACGCATGACCGCTTAGAACACCGAGTCTCTTATACCAAAGCGTTAGGCTGTTATGAGATATTACCATGTCTGAGGGAAATGTTTTCAATGTCTTCCCTAGGATATGTCTGACTTGTGGAGAATAGAAGGGAAAGATAGCGAAGTAAAAATTAGTTAAGACATGTTTTTTTTCTTTACCATATGTTTGGATTGAGAAGAATGGATGAGAAGGGAAGGGAAAAAAATGTGTAAATTAAATATTTCTTCTCTTCTCTTCCGCTTCATTCTCCTCAATTTAAACATACTCTTAGTTTTCCAGTTGTTCATGGAAACTTATGGTCTTATTTTAGGCAGTAGATGGTGGCGGCAATGCAGCTAAAGCAGGGTTAAAAGCAGGGGACCAAGTTCTTTATACTAGCAGTTTCTTTGGGGATGAATTGTGGCCAGCAGATAAGCTTGGTTTTACAAAAACTGCCATTCAAGCAAAGCCAGATTCTATCTACTTTGTTGTCAGCAGGTTCTCTTCATTCTACCCTTTTGCTTTTAAGCCTTCTTCCAATTCCTTAAGTTCATCGATTCTCTGAAGACTGAGATGCTATTAGTCACACATGCACATTTTAAAAACATAAATTATTAATGATCTGAGTGAGATGTTAGGCTTTTTGAAAGAGAAAGAAATTGTGGCTTAGTCATTCTTATTGATGTGACAGCTCAAAGTTGTTATTCAGTTGAGCCTACAAAGTCCTTTTTCCTTGTTTCTACTTTTCTGTAAGTTGATGTCTCATTTCTTACTTTCAGCCCTCCTGTTATTCCTGGTTAGCCTATTGAATCATGGTATGCTAAAAAACTGGTTTGCTTTGTTGAGATTGTTTGTTAATGCATACAGTACACGATCATGGTTGTGGTGGGACAAACAGTGAGGAATTAGCACAAGGTAGGAATATCAGTAACTGAAAGTCAAATTGGAATGGTAAGAGACCAGGAATTGGTATTTCATCATGATTTTCTCTATCAATAAGCCAAATGAAGACAGCATGCTAAGAGAGTTGAATATATTTTACAAATGATCCTCGAGGAAGGTAAAAATTATTAGTGGCACTGGTTTGCAGATTGCCCAGATTTAGAATTAAACGTCGTAATAAAAACATATGAACATCTTCTTAGTTTGAAGAAGTGAAGGAACCGTGTATTCATGTGATATAGAGGTCACAAATCAAATGGGGGAGAGAATTGTAAAATGATTTGTACCAAAAAAAGAGTAACTAAAGTGTTAGCTCAAGCAGTTAAGAGCTTCCTTAAATGTGCACAAAGTAAAGCAGGGCTAATACTATGAGACAGGGAATGTCTATGGTATCTAACAAGTAATAACAAGTAAGAAAATATTATAAAACATCAATGCAAAATGATGGTAAAAGATCCTTGCAGGATAAGGAATGGAATAGAAGTGAATATTACATGAAATGCAAATGATTACTTATCATATATAGTGCGAAAAATGAGTAAGAGTATCTTAGTATATAGGAGAGAGGAGATCACTTATCAAATAATTTCAGAAAGTGTCACTGGTCACTCCTAATCAATGATACCTAGTACAACTAGTTTCATGAACCCATGGGGCAAATAAGCAGAGAAGATCAAAAGCAAAAGTAACCAAGCAATCTGAACAGGATTGAATTTTGATATGCATTTCAGTGATACATTCTTTGTAAAATCTGTTGTGCAACACTGATTTTGTGCATCAGTTTGTTTCAACAGTATCAAATTCATAGTATACATTTCAATGTACTAGAGGGATGGATTCCAACATTAGGGCCTTTGGGTGGAGCTGCTAGAGGCAAGGGGGATGGGCTGTTTGAATTTCATGTGATCTTGTCATTTATTCTATCGTATATTTATCGGTGCTGGTAATTTTTTCCCAAGTTATACTATGTTCATTTTTATTTTTTTTCCTAATTGAAGAGGAGCTGATGTAGATGTTAAAAGGCTACCAAAGCGCCCTGCTCCTCCTCGCTTTGGAAGAAAATTGACTGAGGCTCAAAAGGCAAGTATCATTATGGTGCTACTTGCAGTCTGTTACTTTCTCATATTTGTTTGTCTTCCAGGCTCATTATGATATTGCCTTGTCTGTTTTAAATTCAATGGCTAATAAGGTGAACCATCATTTGTGCAGGCTAGAGCTACTCACATTTGCCTTGATTGTGGATATATATACACCTTACAGAAACCCTTCGAAGAGCAGGTAAGAGCAGAAAAGTTTATCAACAATAGAAGAACCAAACAATTCTTTTTTTTTTTTTTTAATAAAACAAAGGAAAAGTAAAAGCTTAGCACAAGAAGATGGTTTGCGCTTTCCTTCTGATTATGACATTGAAATTAGCAGTATGCCCATGAAGAGGCTGCATTGTCATTATTTCTCAGGTGTCACGCTGACAGTATCAATCTACCCCACAAAAGCTTCTAACATGCTGTGTTAAATAACTGTCCCTTCCCTTAACAACAACTTGCCATCAGTCATGATGATTTATAACCATTTACAAGATATGAGTTTCAAATTACTTGCCCTGAGGCATTCTTCTTCTCCACACTTACCATTTTAATGGCTAATATTCACGCCATTGGGTCCATTTATCTTTTGCAGCCTGACATATACGCGTGTCCCCAGTGTCAAGCGCCGAAGAAGAGGTTTGCTCGGTATGATGTGAATACAGGGAAAGCTGTTGGCGGGGCGTTGCCGCCAATTGGAGTCATCATTGGACTAATTGCTGGTATAGGTGGAGTAGGAGCTTTGCTTGTTTATGGTCTTCAGTGATGCTTTTTTCTCTATTAATTGATACTATAATTGACATTCCTCTCAAATTTAATGTCTCCATACATGAGCTTGTACATCAAAAACATCTTCCATTTTGGATGTTCAGGAGAAGCATGATGTAATTATAGTAAATTAGTACTGCCTATTGAAGTTTAACTAGTCTTCATCTGGGAAGCATTGGCATTTGTACGAGACTTGGGTCAAATTATTTGAGTAAATGTTACTAAGTTTTTTTTTTTTTTAGGATATAATATGTGGGAGAATCCTTTTAAAATACTCAGTCATGAGAAATAGAATTGTAAATAATATTTATGTGATATTTTTATAGGAGAATTTGATAACAATCACACAAAAATTATATCTTTGTCCTTGGTAATTTTACCGGTTCACATTTCATGACAAAGGATAACAAAGCTACCCATTATAGTGGAATTAAGATTTTTGTCACCTCTAATGCCAAATTAGAATTGACTCTATAACCCAGAAAGTTTTTATGTAAAACAAAACTTTAAATCTCCTAAATCCTAAATTTTACACCTTAAATTAAACACAATTTAAGATTGTCACACGATAAAGTACAAGATTTTGTTACAGAGACAAGATGACGTGTGTGTTTTGGTTTCAAAAAGTATAAGGACCTTCCTGCAAATTTTCATATGGGTAAAGTGCCCATTTTGTTAATTTGTTTACCAAAATTACCAACAATCGCTGATATGTCAAACTGATATAAATGAGTAGAAAAATTTACAGAACTCTGACAAGCTGAGTGTAATTGGACTCTTGGAGATAACTTTGGTCCATTTTTATTTCTATGCGAACGTGCATAATAAAGGTGTTCATGCTTATCAAACTGACGAATTGCCTCAATTGCTGAAATTGATAAGTTTATTTGTTTTGCGCTGAGCTAATTATTTTTTCTAAAATTTTAAAAAAATTATACTCTTAATCTCTATAATTTTATTTAGTTTTTAATTATGTTCGTATAGTTTAAAATTTTCAACTTTATTAGACATTGTTATTAACTACATTATAAATATGCATAATTTATACTAACAGAAGAGATTAAAAAAATAATAAAATAAAGTTAACTCACTTATATTGTAAAAATATTGAGAAAAATATAATGAAATAGATTAAATTAAGGGGAATAGGAACGAGAATGAGAGTCTCTTATTCTCATGTTTGATTGACAAATTAGGTCCTCATTCTCATTCTCTAAGGAACCTACTCTTCCTCATACAAGAGACAGTTCTCTCTCTAGCTAAAGTTATGGAATGAGATTAGTCTTGTGGGAATAAAAATATGCTTGACAAAGGTGTCCTCACTTAGAAGAATTTTCAAACAAAAATACCCCTATGATACATCAAAACCCTAATTTATTATTATTTATTTAATTTAGTATTATTTATTATTAAATTATTTATTTTAATTTATTATTATTTTATTATTAATAGTATTAATTATTATTTTATTAAATATATATTATTATATTATTAATTAAACATATATTAATATATAATTATATTATTAAATAATAGTTTAAAGATATGTTTACCTTTTTTTTGTTTTATTATAAGGGATAATATAATAAAATATGTACACTACCTAATTAATTTTTCGTGTGTAATATATTAATGAAACAAAATAAAAGGAGACATTTTCATTTCTATTCTTTTCTAACTAAACAACATTTTAATATTCTTATTTTTATTCTTATTGTACTAATCTTAATAACTAAATGGGCGCTTAGGAGATTGATTTGCTTTCAAGCATTAATCTAATTCACTTAAAATTGTAGACTTGGGCCTCAACGAGTTGTTCCAAATTTATTAGTTAGATAATCATTAAAAAAAATTGATCCAACAAAGAAAAAATAATAAATTTAGGTTACATTTGATTCATAAAATGATTAGAAATAAGAATGAGAATGAGTTGGTGAAAGTGAATTAGCTTCAATGAAATATAATCTTAGATCCATATATTGTATTTAGTATAATATTTAAAAAAAGATATAGAAAAGAAAAGGAATGTTAAGTAAATAACTATGATATCTTCATATAAATATTAATTATATTATTATAAAAATAATTATTTTGTATTATTAACAATTGAATATGAATTATTATTTTTTAATTTTATAAGTACTTTTTAATTTAATAATTTTTTTTAAAATTTTGATTCAAATGAAGGGCAATTTGGTCCAACTGAATTTTATTCTCAGGAGAATTGCACATTCCAAAGTGAGGGAGATAGCTTACCACATATAATAGGAATAGCAGCAATTACGTTAACTAACCATCCATTCCTATTTTATTTCTTTCTTTTCAAATCCTGCAACCAAACAGAACCTTACATTACAAGTTTGGGAATATAGAAATGAATACAAAAGGTTTAGTTTCAAGATGGTTATCATCTATAAAATAATTATTTTGAGATAGGAAAAAAATATTACCTGTTCGAACACATTTTATAGAATGCATTTTAATTTAATTAGTTTAAAATTAAATTTTTTATTTATCATATAAAAATAATATGTTTTGAGCCATATTACTACTAATATAAATCTGAATTATATGTGTTGCTAAATTCTGAATGTCTTAAAATTTTTGAAAATATAAGTAATTGATTTGTCAAAAGTGGTTTAGTTATAAAATTGACTTATCATCATTTTTCTGAAGTCTGATTATTTGGTTAAAATCTCTACTAAAAGTTCATCATACCATGTGACTTTACATTATCAAAATCTGTTTTCTCCCTTTTGGCCTATGCTTTGTCAAAAGTTATTTAGTTATAAAATTGAGATATATTTGGTACCTGGATGTTTCTCCAGGCAAAATATGAGTTTTCTTCCCTTTGGCCTTTTCTCCAACTCTATGAAAATGAGGGAATACTTCAAGAATAATAAAGCAATATGTTGCAAAGAATTTTTTAAATCATTCTTCAATCTGTTTTATGCATAGGGTTACTTCTTACTAATACTTTCAACTATCACTATAAAGTTTTTTATTTAAAATAACTAAAATATATCTCCTTGTTCAGGTTAACAAACATTTTATATAGTTTTGTGGTAACTGCCAAATTGACTACTATATTGAAATTTATATAATACCTTTAAAGAGACTTGTGTTAAGGGGAATGATTGTACATTTGGAAGCAACTAGACAATATCTTTGTTGTATAATTGGTAACGTCAGAAAATATTTGTATGTTCAGTAGAGCCGTCAAAATGGGTTCGATCCACCGGGTCGAATTTTGTAATTTGCCAAATTTGAATATTCTGCTCATAATCATATTTTTATTATTAATAAATCATTAAATTATTAGATTACTCTACTTGTTTTAATTCTTTTAAACTTGCTTTTTTATCTAGTTATTTTTTTTTGTTTATTTGTATTGATATAAAAATTAATTGATTAAACAAGACATATGCTTAAAAAAAAGTCATATTTAAATTTTTATAATTTTTTATTTTTTTAATTTTTTGGTGGGTTAAACTAGTCAGCTCGCTTAACTCACACCAACTCAGATGGGTCAATTTGGGTGGGCCATGTTAACCCATTTTGACAACTATAATGTTCAGGCCCATGTGGCCCAACATACAAATATTCATCAATCTACTAGTCTTATTTACAACTTTACAACTTTCATTTACAATTTCCCCAAATTCCTATTTTCAAGAAGTAAGTAGTTCCTTTAGTTCTTTCTATTGTCTTGATATGTTAATTTCACGTACAAAATTTTTACAGGCCAATACAAAATAATGCCTTTTGCATTGTACTCATACCAAAGCAACTAGTTTCTAGGCTTAACTTCATTTAGGAGTTAAAAAGAATCCATTTAAAGAGATCCGCGTCCCATCTCTCGCAAGTTCTTGCACTTTACAAAAGTCACCCCATTTAAAGGTGGACAATTTCAAACCTTCCACCTTAATGATTGTTATTGTCCCCAAGTTAAAACAACATTTCGTGGATTGTATGCAAGAGTGCATGCATGCTGTGAGCTATTATATCTAAAATCTTAAAGCTAATGCAAGATGCACCTTGAGAAGGGGAGAGCCACCAAACAAGTAAGGAGGCAAGTGGCCCAAGTTAAAGGATCAACTTTATTGATAATAGAAAATCTAAGAAGTTGCTTAGGGACAGAATGTAAATTTGAGTTTAAACTGAAGCAAGATAAACACATGTATCATATTCCTTTCCTTTACTCTTTTATTTTTTTGCATTTAGTTTACATGCTTATATTCTACTTTCCTACTTGGTTTAAACTTTTAAAACTTATTTAATAGCTTTTGAATTTAAAAATTTTTTTTCAACAACCAATTCACACTCCTCTTAGATGTCTGCATTGTATAATAGAAGGAGTAGCTCAAGAGTGCCAAGCTTCCCTACTTCAATGGTTAACACTGGGGAATAATTTAATGCCATCCTTAGTAGGTAACAAGTACTATGTATAAGCGTTAAAACGTGGGTCGAGCCTATGTAACTTACTTAAAAGGTGGGTTGGGTTGAGATGTTTCTTTAAGAACTATACTTCTATTAACTCGACTCGTTTAACTCGTGAGTTAAATGAGCCGACTCGCAGGTTAAATGGGTTGATTTTTTTTTTTTTTTAATTTCACTCACTTAATCCAATGGCCAAACCCATTGCACTTTTCTATTTAAAAAATTAACTCTAATTTATGTGTTGTGTTGTCTCTATTATTTTGTAATTTGTCAGATTTAAATATTCTGCTCATAATCATGTTCTTATTATTAATGAATCATTGAATTATTGGATTACTTTACTAGTTTTAATCTTTTGAAACTTGCTTTTTATTCAGTTTTTTTTTGTTTATTTATACTAATATAAAAATTTATTGATTAAACAAGACATATTCTTAAAGAAAGTTACATTTGAATTTTTATAATTTTTATTTTATTTTTATTTTTTTTAATTTTTTGATGGATTAAGTGAATCAATTCGCTTAACCCACCAAATAAGGTTAGGTTGAAATTTTCAACCCAACACACTCATTAACTCAGGTGGGTTGAGTTGATCCATTTGACACCTCTAATACTATAGCTAAGAAATTATGAAAGGGATTATTATAACTCTCTACATTGTGATTCATCAGGAAATGACAACTAACTTGATTACCTAATAGTATGTTCAATAGCCAATTGAACAAATACTTATACCACAATGCACTTAAAAGTCAAACGTACAACCATATGCACAATCGAAAAAAGCAGTAAGCACTCCAATCAATCAATATTGAATTGTGGACCTATCCTTAATCCAATCAATATGTGTCAACCAATAAGGCACGGATAACCTGTCCAGTCAGGGATTAACCTTAAGATGGTGGTTGAAATCTTAAGGAAAAATTTTAAACATGTCTCCAAAAGCCAAGGGGAGGCCTGTAATAGAAAAACCTACCTACAATGGGTGGATCGCCTAGTCCCTCCACAAAAAGCATACAAAACTCTGTACTTCACCTCCTTATGGAGAGAAGATAGCTAGTTAATAATTAAGCATATTAGCTTATTCTTAGCCCATTGTAGGGAAGTCAACCAAAATGAATTCTAGAAGTTGCAGCTCTTCCTGTTGTCCTTAATATGAACAATCCTTTCCTAGTACACTAACCTAACCCTAGTCCAGTTTGATTGCATAATAGATATTAGACTTCCGAGATAATGAATATGTTTTCATTCTTTGTCTTCTAAAAGAATGGGAGAATCTATCCCCAGATTTGGTCTTGACTCGAACCATTCCTATATTGGGATAATAAAATTTTTCCCTTATATTTTTTGATAAAATCTATAAGAATAACATGTATTAATTCGTAATTTTTATTCACCCCTTATCTCACTCAATTGTCTTAATATCCATTTTTGAGTAAAATCAAAGGTAGATTTAGTAGTCCTCCTACAAACTTCTTGAGTATTAACAAAAGCAAGTTTCAAAATTCAAATCCTGAATTAATATTCTTAATAATTGATTATTGAGTACTTAAAACATGCACCTAGTATAATAACTTGATTGATTCTTTCTATTTCTATTGGTGCTGTGATTTACGGGTCATTGCCCTTACAATTTTCAAATAGATTTCACATTATTAATTAAATTTAACTAATTTTAATTAAAATTGGACAGAGTTACAAGAACACTGGACTTATCAACAAACTTACATTTATTTTGCCACAAATACTTAAAGTTGTTGAACTTGTAAGTTTATACAAAGACTTATAATATAAATTTTTAAAAGTTTATTTTAATTAATAAATAATTATAAAAATATATAATTACATGGTTAAAATAATATGTATAATATAATATCTTCAAACAAAATTTATTCACATCTCATAATTCATAATACTCAACATAAAATTTTTACCAAAGTGTATCCATAAATAATAATTCAATATAACCAATTAAGTATATTTAGTTCATTTTTATTTTAATAAATATATATTTAATGTAATTTTATCTTCTTCTTTTTTTTATGTGTAGCTGTATAATATTTTGCAACTAGTAATTAATTAGATTATAATGACTTCTTGGACAAGACTGTAGTCTTTTATATATATATATATATATATATATATATATATATATATATATATAAATAAAAGAAGCTAGATATGGTAGAATGATAATGAAAGTGTTCCGTGACTCACATTCAAAGGATTTCTACTTGAGTCAAGCAATAATTAATTTTAGTAATTTACTTTCTTTTTAAAGTTAACTTGCCCAACTCGGTCCAAAAACATTAATTGATTTTATTTGAGTTAGATGTAGGTTATTTTGAATTTATACTAAGTATAAATTTAAAAGCAGGTCAACCAGTTTTCTTTAGGTAAAATTGTCAACTTCAAAAACTCAATAAATTCGAGTCTACAAATAAATTTGACACATCTTCTCTTTTGCCACTGAAAATTTTTAGAGAATGATTTGGTGACGAACAAAAGTGTTAGATGTGTAATTAAATAATGATCACATATTAACATTTTAATTTTATAATATCTCGTAAATCTTCTAATTTCGACTTGAATAATTTGTCATTGAATTGACAAATGAATTAACTAAAATATTGACTCTAACATTATTGGGTAGTAATGAGTGGTCATGGATTCTTTCCATTCCAAGAGTTCATGTAGCAGGGCAGTTCAAGCAATATTTATTTATTTATTATAGTGAATATTATTTTTTTTAAAAAAAATATATTATAATATATAAAAATAATAATATTTATATTCTTCACACTATCTTATTAAAAAGAAAAAAAATTAAACAACTTATAATATAAAAAGTTGTTAAACTTCATTTTTGCTATTTATTTTTCTTCATTATGATGGTATGCTCTAAAAAGAATTAGTAATATTTTTATAAGTCTTTATCATTTCAATATTATTTAATGCAATATTAGTGCATTAATAGTATGCCATTAAAATAGACGGTAAAGTAAGAAGTGTAACATCTTTTTATATTAGGCGTTCTTTATTTATTTTTTTTCTTTTTGATAGGATGTTCTATTGAATAAAAAAGATCTATAATATAATATTGTGTGTATATTATAATAAGTTCTTTAAAAATATTAATATTGACTAAAAAGATTCCAAGGCCATCAAGACGACTCAAATCATTTTATAAAGAATAAAATTGTTCTTTTAATGTAAATGATGGGAAAAAAGAAAAAGAAAAAAAATGAAAGTGACAAGTGCGTAAGATGTAAACAAAGTCAGCAAAACCAATTTTAAGGAGAAAATGAAATGAAAGAAAGAGAAATAAAAATTTAATTTTATATTTCTAATTAAAGTTTGAATAAATATTTTCACAATTAATTTATTTTATTTAATATAACATATTATGAAAATATATAAAATTTAAAAATAATAAATGACTATAACTAAAATCATTATATATATATATATATGTGTGTGTATGTGTGTGTAAAGTTGACTCACTTTGACGTAAGAGGTATATGTTTAATTGATGAGAACTTTCATTGGTCAAACTTTTTGTTTTTAATTTGATAATTTTTTATTTTTTCATACATATGTTAAAAATTTGTTTGAAGTGCATAAATTTTTTAGTGTCAATCAAAAAAATAATAAAATTATTAATTAATAAATTAATTATCAACTTTTTATACTAAACATTTTTCGACTGAGAATTTTTTGTAATGAACGAAAAAATTAATAAATTAAATAATTACTTTTTAAATATGAAATTATTTAAAGTTTGAACATTTTTTAAGCCAACAAAAATATAATGAATTATTAATTGCACCTTAAAATTCTTAATTAAAGACTTGAATAATTTGTTCATGATTCAATTAACAAAGAATTAATTAAAGAATTAGATATATATACAATTACCTAAATCTTTATTATACTATGTATCAATTAAAATATGATAAACATATAGTTAATTAGTAATAATATATAATTTAATTTAAAAATAATATAGTTATAAGTCATAATTATACACATATCATGATATATTTGATTAATCGTATAATTATTATGTTTAAAATAAAAAATAATATAATAAAAATATCATTAACTGCATATAAAATTTTGAATTAAAATATAAATGAGTGGTCCTGACTTAAATCAAATTATGAAAATTAAAATATTTTCAATGTAGACGTTGGTGGTAAATAAATAACGAAAGTGACAATGTAAAGATAGTGAGACAAAACTAATTAAAGGAAAAAATGTAAGTAAAGAAAGAGAAATACAATTTTTAGTTTAAATTTCTTACTAAAATATAAATATATATATATATATATATACATATATTTTTTTTCTGATTTATTTTATTTAGTTTAAATATATATTGAGAAAAATATTAAACTTAAAATTAATAAGATGACTAAAATAAACATTCTTATCTTTTTTTATCACTTTATCTAAAAATGACAATGATTAATCCAAACACTTTATGAAAAAAAAAAAAAAACCATAAAACGTTGGCTCTTGCTCGAACCATGCCAGCTTGCTTGGTCACGGTGTACTTTTTGGATGTTCTCATGTTTCTATTATGTCTGTTCTGGAAGAGACGTATAAGTTTCGTCAAGTGGATTTTACATTTTATATATTTATCAAGCAAGATAATTAGATAATAGAATAAAACATATAAAAAGGTTTATTTTTTTTATTATATTAAAAAAAGATAATATAATTCCTTTAAATAAAAAGTTTTATTTAAAAATGTGGAACTTGTTTAAATTGTGAACCCATTCATCTTGTGTGATACTAGGAAATTGGATTTAATTCACCTTATTTTTCTTTACAAAATAAAAGATGAAAGAAAATAAGTTACCAATTGATTTAGTAATGTATATTTAAAATTTGACGCATTTAATTCATTTAGTTGTTTTGAATATAATTTTTTACATAAAATTTAAGAGTAAAATATTTTTTACCTCTCATTTATCACAAATATTATTTTAATTCTTCACTTATTGAAATATTTAAAATAATTTTTTGTTTATTAAAAAATGTTACACTTAATTCTCTATTATTTTAAAAAAAATACAAGATTTAATTTTTTAAATTCTAGATTTAAAGTTTGATAAAAAAAATTAAATTTGATAATTTTTGAAGAAATTAAAAATTAAAGGTAACATATTCCAATCAATAAAAAATTATTTTTTTATTTACCGAGCTAAAATAATAATTTATGATAAATAAAAAGTTAAATAATATTTTTTCAAATAATTAATATCACTTTAAAAAAAAAAGGAGTATCCCATTCCTAAAATTTAACTTGAGTCAAACCAGTTGCGAACAAAAGCGTGGGCCGACAAAGACGGGCTTTGGCGGCTTCATTCTTGCTTGCGACTCCAGCAGCTGCAGCGAGAAGCCGAGACTAACTTTATATAAGACCAGAACCGTCACCATCCACACTTCGCAAGCTGTATACCTCCTCCAACTTTACCATTCCTCCACTTTCGCCTTAACCAGGTAAAATTCACTGACTGACGTATAAAGAAAGATGGAGAGAAAGGTTCTGGTGGTGTGCTGTGTTGTGGGTTTCTTGGGGCTATTATCGGCTGCAACTGGGTTTGGTGCAGAGGGAACGAGGATTAAGGTGACTTTTGCGTTTTGTGTCTCGAGGTTTTGATTCGAACTGTTTGTCGTGTTCTGTGGTTTGCTTTGTTTCCTGGGTTTATTCATCGGTGTTGGTTCTGATAATTGTTCGAACGATGGATGATAATATATAAAGAAGTACAGTTTTTTTTTTCTTTTTAATCTCTGAGGAGTTATGCGACAACTCTTTCACTTCAGTACTCTGTCATCTATTTGATTAGAGCTCCCTCGTATTGTTTTGGTTTCTATCAGCACTGCGTATTTTGAAATTGTTGCTTTACCTATATGGTACCAAATATTTAATGCTTGCTTGTTCCCTTTTATTATGTTAACTTCGGTTTTCTAGTCGGATCTCCTTTTCTGTCCTAAAATTAAGAAAGAGGACGAGGAAAATGATCATGAAATTTGAGGGTAGGATTTTCACCGAGTATTTTTGAAGAGAAACAAAGGGGCCGAAAAAGAAATGTCGTTCTAGTAGGACTAAGTAATAGATTCGTCCGGTAATTTTCTTTTTATTTGTTCAACAATGTCGGGCAGGCTATTGATTTTGCACTTGCCAACCAACCATACCATTGTTTGTCTGATTTGCTGGGTCTACATCACCCACTAAAACCACTGAAATAACTATTCTGTAATTTCTGCAGAGTTCTCAAGTTTTGTCTAGTTCTGCTACTGAATGCGTATATCCTCGAAGTCCAGCACTACTTCTTGGTTTAACTGCAGCTCTGGCTCTTATGATTGCTCAAATTGTCATAAATGTTTCAACTGGGTGTATTTGTTGTAGAAGAAGCCCTCAAATCCCAGATTCTAATTGGAGATTGGCACTGGTCTGCTTTGTATTATCCTGGTATTTTGCCGTTAATAGTTTTTTGTTCTATTTTTCCTTATTGACCATGTCAATGCTGTCATTTACTTAGGTATAAAGTAGGATTTCGAATTAGTTTCATTCTTCTAAAGAGAAATTGGCTTTGACTGAGCATGCCTAAATTGATGGATGGGCAGCATAGATGGATGGGTATAATTTATTTTGTGGCATATATATTTAAAGTACATGTCCATTATAGCTTATTTTTCTTCCAGTTGGATTATTATTTAAGTCGCAGATGCAATGTGCCATGAAATAGAAACACATACAGCTGGATATCACATCTTTTGATGCTAAAGTTGGGCTGCCTGAGAGGAATATGGTTTAAGATGTCTTCTTTGATGAGATGTGGTGAAATTTTCGTCCAAGTTTAAATGGCGCAACCAATGGGAAATGATAGACTGATAATTCTCGTTTTTATTGCTAAGTGAAATGCTCAAAAGAAATGATAACACTCCCTGTCATAGCTACTTCTGTAATTCATTTTCTGAAATTCTCAACATTCGCCAGCATAGTTATGGTTTAGTATCTTCAAAATAGGCCCTTGTTAATATCTTCAAGAAGTTATCGGTGTTTTAAAAGCCAGATTGATATCTGAACTGGTATAGGGAGTCATTTATGGTTCATTGGTTTGATTGTGGATGAACCGCACTTCCACCAGCAATAAAAGATACCTTTCTTTTGAGATGCCAAATTACATGGCTTTCCTCTCTACTATGAATAATTACATTTCTCTTCCCTAAAACCAGGGCCATTTTTGGAAGTTTAGGAGAAAATGAAATGGAATGGCTAATGATGAAATGAAGTGGAGTGGCAATTTTTGTGCCATTCTATTGTTTGGGAATGTAATAAAGGAAGAGAGGGGGTCATTTACAGAATGGAATGTCTTACATATAATTTTTACTAATTACCTTTGTATATAGAATGCTATCATAACTAGTTTTTAGCAAAGAAAGATATATCATGGTAATTGCACTACTTGGCCATTCCATCCTAGATCCCCCTAATTCAAAGTATAAATGAAATTATGGATGGTAAGGAAGGGTCGTGGAGTTCCTCCTTTGCCATTCTATTCCATCCCAAAAAGAAATTTCCAAACATTGGGTTATTCTAAATTAGCCATTATACTCCTTACCATTCCATCCTTTGCCATTCATCCTAACATATCCCAAAAGATGCACTACATTTGCCTCTCTAGAAACAAAAGATGAGCTAAAATTATACTTATTTTGACCAAAAACCCTTACATCTCTTACTTATATAACAAGTACTAAATGTTCTCTTTTGTACATGTGTGTGGGCTGTGCCTCTTGGGTGAGGATGCATTGGGTCAAATTCTTAATTAATGTAAAGTTTCTGCATATGGCTGTCCTTTGCAGGGATTGAGTTTCAAACGTGTGGTTTTATTACAGTTTTAAATTATAGGCATTAATGTTCAAAATTTTAGATCATTTAGCTAGAGGTCAGATTTTGAGGATTGGGGATATATTTTGAGATTGACTAGTAAGAACATTTTATAGGATTTTAGCTCTTCGTAGTATAATACAATGGGAACAATTTTGTCTTCAAAAGAGACAACGAAGATTTAAAATTTTCCTGACATGAAAACTGATGCTAGAAAAGGTGGATGGGTAAGGAAGAAGATAAAACAAACTTGGTGCATAGTCATTGTTTTTCTGAATTCTCATTTGATCAAATCTAACAGAATTAAACTACTTGATTATTAAGAATGTTATTTTTGTTGGATTATTGGGTATGAAAAACAATATTTAAACTGGTCAAGAACTTTCTTTCAGTGTGATTATGTTAGCAACCCACTATCCTAACAAGCTTTTAACAGAACACACACAACATTAACCCAGAAAATAGCAACCTACTAGTAGTGCAGCTAACATTAAGAAAGCAAAGAGAAATAAGAAAATATAGTAGAGACTATAATATAGAAAACCTGAATAGCAGCTTCTGCTTTTTTGCTTTTTTTACCTTTTGGCAAAAGAAGAAATATTGTGACAGAGAAAGGAAAAATTCAGAACCAAGTAGGGGATAAGTTATCCTCTAAAGGAAAATGAAAAAGAAACAAGAGTTTATACAGGAAAAAGGAGGCTGTGGAGGCTCAAGTAATTAGTTACGCTGTCCAGTCTCTCTGCATATCTGAAAGAGAAATTCCCTTGAAATATTCATGTGCAGTAATCCAAAGGGAAGCCATAAACACCACCCTATCACACAACATATGTAAGGGCAATGAGGAGCCCTTACAATTCCATCAATTAACTTTAAAGTTGTAGACACTACTATTTTGATTAGTCAGCCTCTTGAACCATTTTATCTAGAGAGATAGGGGTGTACTGGTGTAATACTCCTATCCTAGTAGCACTAGGAGAACATGACATAAGCCCAACCCCAGAATACTGGATACTTATAAGACTCCCAAGAACTCCAAGTAAACTATTCCAAAGGAAATTAACTGCTTGATAATGAAGAACTAGATGGGATGAATTTTTTGAGTCAGCACTATACATAAACATATCAGGAGACAAAGTGATATGGAGCCTAGAATCTGCAACAAGTTGTGCAAGTTCATCCTTGATATGAATTTGGTCTCATTATTGACTGAGTTTTGGCATTTCTGTTTGAAACCTACTTACTTAACTGCTAAAGATTTGAAATGAAGCTTGTTCACAAGTTGTGCGAGTTCATCCCTACTAATTTATCATCCTAGTTTTCATACTCGTATGCAAATTGAATTCTGTAAACCGTAAAACATCTATTTCTGTCTGAGACTATAGCTTTGTGTTGAATAGAGTCGCTCTGTTTGGTTTCTTCCAGAACAGTGGCCACATGAATTTTATGTATGCCTCCTATGAAAGAATCGTGCAAGTTTTGTTTATATTGGAAATTCACCTTGTTCTACTCTAATGATGATCTTTTATGTTTGCATGAATCATTTGCCTTGTATATCAGATTGGGTTCACAAATAATAACACTTAACATATTGGTAAGCTATTCTTGTGGTCTAATGTGAAACAGGTTCACATTTGTCATTGGATTTCTCCTGCTACTAACTGGCGCTGCCCTTAATGATCAACATGGTGAAGAGAGCATGTACTTTGGCAACTACTATTGCTATGTCGTGAAACCTGGAGTTTTTGCAGGAGGTGCAATTTTATCCCTTGCAAGTGCATCATTTGGAATAGTCTATTACGTTACCTTGAGTGCGGGAAAGAATGGCAGCAATAATGCTTGGGGCGACACATCCTTGCCTAATCAGGGGGGAATAGCCATGGGACAACCGCAGATCCCTCCAACCCAGGGCAGTCAAGAACCAGTATTTGTACATGAAGACACATACATTAGACGACAGTTCACTTGATTGCTAAATATCTCTGGACCAAGCGCTATACATTTGGTTATATGACATTTTGGGCTGCAGTTTCCAGAGAGATAAACTTGGCATAGTGAAGATTGGAGGTTGCTTCAGTAGATATTTGGTTTTGTTGTATCTCTGTAAGGTAGGGTTTGTATATGCATAAATTAGGGGCTTATGATTATTTTGTGTTTATAAATTGATGGTCCCGACATGATGTAAGATATTGAATCCTTATATGCTTCTATAGCAGGAAGAATTTGTAGTAGTACATCTTGAAATTATCGAGTTTGAAATTGCGGTCTCAATCTTGAGTTCTCTAGTTTTCTTCGATCAAATGGGGACAAAAGCAAGAATTTCTGACGAAAGGTGCTCATATAATTTTATGTAGAAAAAGGAATCATTTCACTTATCTGTAGTTAAAAGACTTTTATAGAATACATAATGGTGTCCATCAATGTACACACACACAAAGGGGGCAAAATGATTGTTTATTACAATGTCAAAAAGGCTGGCCCTGTACAGCCCTAATAAACATTAATGTCAGCACTTCTGAGGAACGTTTTAAAGCTACCAAAGGACGAAAGGGAAGACAAATCATGAAGAAAATTGCAATAAAATCATCGAGACCCTGAATAATAATATAACTCTAGAAGGATGTTTAATAAGAATAATTGAGACATTTAACCAAACACACCCCATTATACTATGAGTGTTTGTCTACAAAATAGGCTTTTTGCTACCAAAATCTGAAGAACATCATCTTAAATTTGGAAGAGTGCATCGAAAATAGCTACCAGAATCATAAACACTACATATTTATTGCGTACAAGTATCCTTCATTGTCACAACGAAAGACAAATGGTCACATGATCTCAAAGGAAAAATAATGAGCAACTTGAAAAAAATTAATTTTCGCCCTTTAACGCAATGCTTTTGGAATCAGATCTGACTGATTGATCGAACTAATAAACTGGTGAACTAAGCACTATTCGATCCAAAATCATAATTCTTATACTCTTATTTGCTCTTCCTCCTTATACGATTGTAATATTGCATATTAGTTAAAATAGATAAATGCATTTAAAGTTAAGGATATTTTAGGCAAAAAATTGAAAACTGAACTCAAGTAGAGATTAATGTAATCTCATCCAAGCTCAAGAGAGGTCTTTAAAATTTACTCTAGATAAATTTTTGTAATGTTCACAATGTTAAAAGTTCTAAATATTTTATCCATGATGTTTTTTATGCAAGCCCATAATATATAATAATGTTTGGTGCAGAGAATATTGAAACCAATATTCCTATCCATGGTAGAAATGAATTAAGAACAGATCGTATTTCAAAGGGTAAATTGTTATCATTCTTGCTTATACAGAAGCACATTGAGCTGGATACGGTTGAGCTCATAGCACACCACAAAATCCATGTTCGATTATCTAGCGTAAAGTCTCTATCTGCTACCACCCCAGACAAAGAATCAAAGACCATTAAACAAATCTCTTGCCAACAACGTTAAACTTCTTGTAATCCTAGGAACTATCGCTGATATATTACAATCTTGTTTCTGATGCAAATGTCATGACAAGAAAATCTTCACTGGGTGAAACTAACATGCAAATCAAACTAATATATTATTCACAGAAAAGGGTTTATAAAATCACCATGCCTTTTCATTTAAGAAAGCCTCAGAGCCATCATAGTGCAATATTCGGATATGCTAGCTCCCTTGATACTCTAATAGATTCATCACTGCCCCTTTTCTGCAACACGTTTAAAACATCTTTGATTTATGAACATCAGTAGATGTCAGTGAAATTGAACTGATTCAAGGCTTAAAAAAGATTTTGTTTCATAATATTGCCTCCATCTTTAGTGTCTAGATAGAATATATATATATATATGCTCATTTTGATTCCTTTTAAGTCTTCTTTACTACTGGTCATCTGCTATGTTTGTTACTGTTCCAAGCTAACAAACTCTTATAAATCCGTATTTGTTTCTGCTTTTCATCTTAGTAAGATCAATATTTCAGAAATTATGGAATAGGAAAACATAGGGAAAATATCCTCATTTTGTCATAGACTAGTTTGTTAGCTACTTCAAAAACAGTACCAAGCGTTTAGTGTTGTTCGGTAGAGAAGTCTAGGCAATGTGCAGCCCGACATAAAATCTCTTAGTTATAACATTTTGTCTTGCTGGAGACAAATTCTTATTGGTAAAACAGAGTGACACACTTACAAAGCAGACAGAAGATGGCTGCAGAACCTCAAAGGGTAGTGGTGATCCATAACGCATCAAGTGATGTTTGTGCAGAAGCAATAAAAAAGGCCCTGCAAGCGATGCCTCTTCAGCCAGGAGATGAGCTTGCCATTATGGCGATTCTTGATCAGTTTAATATTCCCAATACATTTTCATTTTTTCGGAGAAAACTGTGTAAGGATTGATTTGCTTCTTCACTGTCACTTTATTATTTTTATTAGTTTTGGATCAGATTAGGATTCAAAGTTAAATGTTTCAACGCCACTGAGCCAACTGATTGGCTTATTCACTCTCACTTTAATATGATATAAATAGGAAATAGAAGAACAAATGACAAGTTAAAAACAAATGATAAAATGATATTTGAACATCATTTAATATTTCGTATTGCTGATTTTCTCTGTTCTAAATATTTTTCTGCTTTCCGTTTTGCTTTTCAGTGGGATACAAGATCATGGTCGATTCCAGTTCATCTCTTACTACAAATAAGAAGATTCTTGATGAAGAATTAGTTAGGAAAAAGGAATACTATCATAATAGTCCACAAATCAAGAAACTCAGTGAGTACTGTGAAATAAGAAAGGTCAGTCTAATTCATCATAATATTTTAGAAAGAACACAATTTGAGTACTCGTAGATGACTGATGCACACTATCATTAATAAATTAGAGACAAAAGGCCTATTTTGAGAATGATATCTTTATAATTTGATACTCTATAAATTTTTTGTTTGACTTAAGTACATATGATTTTGTTATAGTTTCACCTTTTCAAAGTATAATATGATATTGACAAAACCTTTTAGGGATAAATATATCGGACCAATAAACTATTTTGTTTTCCTTAAATAAAATAACTGATTTAATTCCTCTTGGCAATGATGTTTCCCAGATGATATTCCACGTTGACGTGCTTGCATGCCCTTTTCTAGAGGTTGCTTATAATGCTGCTAAAAGTCCAGGAGTTACATGGTTGATCTTTGATAGGTTGGTTCATAACTTCCAAATACATTGCCTTAATCTACAACTTGCATATAGAACAAAAGAAAGGCTTATACCTCTCAAGATAAGTCTTTGAATCTTCTAACAAAGTTTACAAAAAACAAAGAAAAATCTCACATTTAGCAGATGAACATGAAGTATGCAGATACGACAATAATATTAAACAAATGGTTGCCATATTCCAACCCTAGGAGAGATTCTTAAATACTATAGCCTATCAACTGGTTATACAAGGAGTCAATAGTGTTTCAAGTCGAGGGATCCACAAACAACACCAATTTTCTGAGCTTCTATTGACTCCATGCACTAGCTACTTGTGCTGAGAATTTCTCCAACCATATCTCCTGCCTGACATGGTAGACCAGGTAGTTAGTACAAGTGGTATATCCATGTCATTTTTATCTTTCTGTTTTCCTGTACAGATGAAGTAAGAAATCAGACAGACAAAAGCACAAACTATATTGCAGATGGTCTCTGACAAAAAACTTGTCTCATGCCAAACAATAATTAAATCTTACTATATCATGGCATACCTAATTTAAGACTACTTTCTGCTGAGACATACTAATGCATAGCCATTTTGCTATGGATGAAGCAGACAGATGAATGGAGACATGAAACAATTTGACGGGCTGCCTTGTGGTATGTATAGAATAAGAAGTGACAATTCCATTCAAAAGCTGAGAGATCCAACAGTAACAACAATGAACACCAGATTGCATACTGCAAGGCAAGCTCATGTTAGATGTATAAAAATGAAACCTGGAAACCCAGACAAAGAACTTGTCCGTAAGAGTAAGTATTTTCTTGGTGTAAAATTTACTGCAACACATGCAGAACTTTGCACAAACACATACATAAGGGGAAGATTTAGTATTTGATTAGTTTCTCTTTCAATTACTCCTTGGCAACTTTGCTTTTATGGAGCTGCTTATTGAAGGGTACCTAATGCAAATCTAACAACCTGCATTATCTAAACATTCAAACATGATGCAGTTACTCAATATGCCAATAGTTCTAATCTTAACTGATGAATTGGGATTCTGATTTACGTTAAATGCTTCTTTATCATGACTGCATAGAGTGCAACAAAGTTGTCATCTAAAAGTTTCATAGTATATAGAGATTCATTTTTCTGGTGATTGTCTTACATACCATCAACAATTTGCAGTAGCAGCATTTCTTAAAATTATGCTTCTACCTGAACTGCAACATATTTGTCCATTTCAAAATTAACCAAACATCATTAGTAAAAAGATAAAAAGATACAGTCATAAGTCAATTTTTACATTAGACGTCAAGAGGATTTAGTCATAAATTAACACAAATTTAAGATTCTCCAAGTTCTCATCAAATCAATTCAGGCAAAATTTAAGCTAGTTATGGTTAAGGAAATCCAAGTCATAACCATAAGAAGTCCTGTTGCTCCATTTGATAAATCATTTTCATTAAGTGAAGCAGTTGGAGTTTTGCCAGGGAAATCATGGTCAAGAGTTAATCTATGTTAAGTTACAGTACATTATGAGGGGAGATTGTGAAGAAAACCATTAGGTGCGTCCTCCAGTGAAAATCTCCTCTGGCCTTGTGAAATTTAGCTAAATTTTTATTAGTAATAAAATCCTAACGATGCATTGTGAATTTTGGTGGTTAAGGAGTATATTGAGGATAATTATTTTTAAATCAAACAGGACCTACATCATTATCAAGTGAGCAGTTCACTTCAGCTGGAAATTCAAGTTTCTTGAGTATTGAAGCTTCAAGTTCAAGAACGCTCCAGTTTGTGAGACACAAAGAGCAAGAAAAAGTTCGAAATGTAGAACAAGAAACAGAAGGGATATGTTATGTCTCTGACCCCAGTGAGCAACATAAAAGGGATCATGAAGCGTCTCAGATGGAGGCAGCACTTAAAACCCCACTTTGTTCTGTGTGCATGAACAAAAGATCAAATTTTGGTTTGAAGAAAGACTTCACTTTTGCAGAACTCTACACAGCTACACAGGGATTTTCCCAGAAGACCTTTCTATCAGAAGGTGGATTTGGATCAGTCTTTAAAGGAGAGCTAAATGGAACAACAATTGCTGTTAAGCAACATAAAAATGCGAGTCTCAAAGGAGAGAAGGAATTTAAATCTCAAGTCAACTTACTTAGCAGAGCAAGACATGAGAATGTGGTCATGTTGCTGGGGTCTTGCTCAGAAGGAAATCATAGGCTTCTTGTTTATGAATACATCTGCAATGGTTCACTAGTCCAACATCTATCACGTTAAGTGTAATTCAATGTTTATGGAAATATGTACATTTTCTTGATATGTCTTACTAAAGGCCAAATTCTTCTAATTTGATGCAGAACACAATCGATTTCCTCTTAGTTGGGAAGAGAGGACCAAAGTTGCTTTTGGAGCTGCAAAAGGCTTGCTATACTTGCATGAGAATAACATTATACATGGAGATATAAGACCAAACAATATCCTTATCACACATGATCATCAACCACTGGTAATAATACTTACATGCAATTTTTATAGTTATTAACTGAGATATGATTCACCGACTGAACATAATCTATGTCTTTTTGTACCTATATGATGCTTAATGGACAAACAAGGCATACTAATTCCAAATAACAATGACGCGTCCAAGAATGTTCTGTGATATTAGTCCCAACCGAAACCCTGGTTTTATTTGTAGCCCAGTGATGAAGCAAATGAGATGTAGTACATTATCAACCTCATTGCAAATGCAATAACTAAATCACATCATGGTGTCTGATCACTCAATAAGCTCATTAAGTTAATTATAAATAGAACCCAAACTATCAATGTTCACTGAATATTTTTTTTAATCCTAATGAATTTATTAGCTGGGAGACTTTTTTTTGGCAAGAAATCAACAAGAAGACTCAACACTCTCGATTCAGATTGATGGAACTTTTGGGTATTTGCCACCTGAATTTGGAGAATATGGCATATGGTCAACTGAAACAGATGTATATTCTTTTGGGGTGGTTCTGCTACATCTAATAACTGGAATGTCGATAATGGACAGAAGACTAGGAGGGATGAATCTTGTTGGATGGGTAACTTCTAATTACCATGAAATCTACCTCATGTACCTTACATTGTTCTGTACAACCTCAGCTCAACAATCTTATAGCTGCTCAAATACTTCTTTTCTCCTCTATTTTGTGCTATAATTCTTATTTTCATGATTTGCTCTGTTAGTATTAGGCTAGTTCTTGTTAGTCTAATCTTACAGGATAATTGCTTATTGACCTACAAATTCATGCATCATGTAGGAAGCACCAATCGGGATTATTGTCTCTTCCACTCACATTGAAAGATGAATAGAAAGACTAGGATTTTAGCTTACATATCCATATTTTACCTCAAGTTTCTTAGATCTTTGAAATGACTCAATCATTTTTCTTGCAGGCAAGAACACTATTGAGAGAAAGGAATTATTCTGATCTAATTGATAAAAGGATCAAAAACTCTCATGATTTTTATCAGCTATTTTGGATGGTTCGAATAGCAGAAAAATGTCTAAGCATGGATCCTCAGAAAAGACTGAATATGGTTGCAGTAAGTCAGCATCATCTGGCCTTAACTCTTTCCATACAATAATATACTTACTCATACACAACGGAGGGTAATTAGAATTTATCAGCATGATAAAAGATAATTAATTAAGATGTTAAAACCCTAAACTGTGGCACTAGCATCAATTCTTCAAAATATGGCACCTAGTATTTCTTAGTCTTAGTGCTTGGTTATTGCAATGAATCTAGAAGTTTCAAAGGAGTACAACTATTATAAAAGCAAGAGATGTGTAATATTCATTTGACGTTGGGGATCCCATAGGATTACCAAAGATAAGCACCTATGACCCTTCATTGGACTAGACTACTTGTTTGGTAAGCTTTCCATTTTCAAAAGATTCAAGAAACCAGATACAAACAATCTCCCTAAACCATAAAATCTAAACCTTATTGGCTCATTTTGATGATCCACTTTTGTTAAGGGTGAATGTTTAAATTAGTGACCTAGCCAATCCGACTCAACCTAACTTATATATACCTCTAATTTTTGTATAACTACACATTTTGATGATAGACCGGCTAACAACTGTCCAATATATGCACTACCATTATAGACTTCAAAACAAATTGATAATCATTTTACAGTTACTATATCAGACACAAGTAGCTTACACAGCTGTAAAACAGGCATAATATCTAGAATATCAAGCATGATTTAGCACACTAAACTTTCTATATAGTATAACCAAATATTGATGTAGGTTTTTCTTATGATCATACAATAGGTGGTTAAAGTTTTAAGTCTTATGGTGGAAGGCAACACATGTGGCATCATAGTAAGAGACATTTCCCCTAGAAGGTCTGATTCATCAGATTCATCTTATAGCTCATCAGACTCTGGTGAATCTGAAGGCAACGAGCAGGAATTCATTGAATCAGAAGGTGAGTTAGATAGTTTGAGCACAAATACTACATTGAGTAGCAGCATGAATATGAAGAGCCAGATGATTTTAAGACTTCCACCATCGCCTCCAATTAAAAGAACTTCTTCAAGTAGAACAAGCACATTTCAGATGTAAGATGAACCAAGTGCTGAAAGTAATGAAGACCAAAGTAAAATGAATAAAGACATGACTGAAAACAATAGTGGGTTATCTGTTGAGTTGGTTGAGTAGATAATTAAATTAAAGGAGAACTATAGTCTATTCCTTTGTAACAAATAAGTTTTCCTCTGTAATTAGTGTATAAAGTGGTTGTTCTGTTGTAATAGATTTTTTTCAAGCTTGATAATGCAATATTCGCATTAATTTGCAAATTTTCATTCTTACCAAGTGGGTGACTGATTGAGAATTCTCTATAATCTTCCCATCAAAATAGGGACAGATTGAAAGGAAAAAAATTAATAAATGAGTTCACTCTTTCTTTTTAATTACACGATAAAATTAACTGTAGAGGATTTATACCTTTAAAAATATTTATTTTTTATGTTGAGAATATATTTGTCCATTCAAGAAAATTAAATTAGTTATCTTAGGTGAATTTAAATGTCCTAAATTCAACTCGTCTCTCACCCAAGCACTTCTTCCTCTCATGCCATCACCCTAATGTTGGCAAATCAAAATTTAGCCACATCTATAAACTTCTTTTGTGTTCGAATTAGCATCTATGTAGGTTAAGGAAAAAAGTTATGCACTACCAAATTTTGACAAAGTGATAGGAGCTTGATTCTGGCACCTCAATGCTTCTTTTTATGGCTACAAATTACACCACCATTATTGTATTTTAATTAAAATATGTTGGGTCAAAAAGAATTTTTTTTAATAGAAATGATTAGCTGTATTTTTGAAAAACTATTTACGATTTATAATAATGTTGTGATTGAAGCAAACAAAATAATATAATATTCCTGAAAGTGGCAGTCATTATTTTTGTGATTGATGTTTTGAGCGGACCAAAAAATCTTTATAATATGTATGAAAATTCCAATTCCAAAAATTTGAATCCTTAGAATAAAAAATATATCATGAAATCGAACATCTGGGGTTCTTATTTATTTATTTGAATCAAATTAATTAGGGGGTCTCTCTCCCTGGTGAGAGTTATGGGTTTGGGTTTTTTTTCTCCGGGAGGGGGAATTGAGGTTGGAGGGAGTTTTCTCTTCGATTTAGTGAGTTTTGTGACTTATGTGATTTTCGTTCACTGTGTTGTGGTGTTTGTGTGGTGGCTGTGGTGCTAGGGGGATCAATGGAGGTAGACTCAGAAGGTGAGGGGGGTGAGAAGATAGGTAGATCAGTACATCTTGACTAGGAATGTTCAGAAGGGCTGAAGCTGAATCGTAGAACTCTGGTTGGAAAAATTGTTACAGACAGGAATTTGAATAAGAATACTGTGATTTCTATGATCAGAAAGGGATGGAACATGCAGGACGGGTTGGATATTTTGGAGCTGGAGAGCAATGCGTTCATCTTCAATTTTAAAGAAGAAAGAGAGTGCTGTAGAATTCTTATAGGGTGTCTCTTGAATATTCAGAGATGGTATGATTATATGGTGTTTCAAAAAGTTGAATTCAAGAGATGTCCATTTTGGATGCAATTTCATAATATCCCTTTGGAAGGGATGGAAAGGGGTAACACTGAGAAGCTTGGAGCAGCTGTTTGGGGAGGTGGTAATGTTGGAGAACCCGGTGCTGGAGGGAAGGATTCATAGAAAGTATATCAGAGCTAGAGTAGTAGTAGATTTATCTAAGCCTCTGGTTGAAGGTTTTTGGGTACCCAGGCCAGGTCGTGATCGAGTTTGGGTGCAAGTAAAGTACGAAAGGCTACAGAATTACTCCTTCAAATGTGGTTTGATAGACCACGAGTCCAGGAGCTGTGAGATGTCTCTAGTCAAGCCTGAGGAACTGATATATAGGCCGTGGCTGGGGACTGCGCCGGTGAAGGTAAGCGAAGATGCTCTGGTTTGTTGTAATTTGGAGTGGCGTGAGATGAAGGAGGACAGGAGGAGGAAGATGCATGAGGAGCACGCTCTTAGAGGAGCGTGTGAGTTTAGTACAAGTTGTTATGAAAAGGGGAAAGGTTCTGTTTGTTTTGGGAAGTCTGGTGGAAGGCTAAAGACAGGTATAACAGATAATGGCGTTGGAAATGATGAGGTTGTTAGAGGTGATACAGGTGGCATGATGGAAAATGAGGCTGGATGGAGAGTGGATAAGGGAAGATATGGGGGTAATGTTAAGAGGACATCTATGGACCCGTATATTAGGCTTAGAGGGGGCTGTGTGGTTAAGGAGGAGGGATTGGAGGCTGATGAAGTTATGGATGTTGGTGGGCCGAATAAAGGAAGGGAGGATATAAAAGGACACGTCCATTCTCAAGGTTCATGGATCAATTTAGGAGGTATCAAGGCTGAGAAGGTTGAGGTAAATGGGCTGGATAAAGAAGGAGGAACTAGTGGGGAATATCAATGTATTAAAATAGAACATATAAAGGATTCTTTTGGCTCAAAAGTTCTTAACGTGGAGGAAGTTGGTGAAATATATAGTTGAGACACCGTTAGACGAAGAGGAGAGCATGGGACCGTTGGTGATGTATAATGAGAACTTGTTGCTGGCTGATGTGGTTCGAAAGCTTAATAAAGTGAGTATTAAAAGAAAACTTGAGGCAACATCAAGTCTACGAGAAGGGAAGACGGCTAAAGTCTGGGAGGGAGATATTAATCAAAAGGCCAGATTGAGAATTTTTTCTGATTAAAAAGGAAGCTCACCTAGAAAAAAGAAGAAGAGCAAGAGAAGTGGTGTGATGACTGGTTTGATGGAGAATTTGATTGAAGTTCCTGTGTAAGGTAATTGAAAGCTGCCTGAAGGAAGCTTTGTTTTCAAGGCTGGTAAAATGGAGCTGAAATCTGATGTTAATGCTGAAGACTTTAGTGGCTGGCCACAGAAAGCCATCAAGCAGCCATAAAACTCATGTCATGGAACTGCCAAGGCCTGGGGTGGCTTTGACAGTTAAAATTTTAGGGGAGGTGTCCAGGAAGAATAAGCCAGTTGTTGTTTTCCTGATGGAAACTAAGATGTTGGCAAGGAAAATGGGAAAAGTCAGAAAGAAAGTGAGTTTAGTTAATGAGTTTTCTGTTAACCCTTATGGTTGTATGGTGGGCTTGCTCTTTGGTGGTGTAATGAGGTAGTTGTTAATATACTATTTGCTTCAAAAAATTTAATCCATACTAAAATGGCTTCAGTAGTTTTTGATGTTCCAGAATTTGTGAATTTCGTATATGTATATGGTCCTCCGAAGGAAGCTGAAAGGAGAATAGTTTGGGATAAAATAAGGAATTTGATTAGTGGGATTCAAAACTCCTGGTTATGCATGGGAGATTTTAATGACTTAATCTTTCAAGAAGAGAAGATAGGGGGAGGCCCAGAGCATTGAGGAAAATTTTAAGCTTTTAGTGTCTACTGAATGATTGTGGCTTCATTGATCTAAAGTTTAAAGGGGCACGGTTTACTTGGTCTAATGGCATATTGGGGGAGCACCATATTAAGGAAAAGAATAGATAGGGTCATGGACAATTTTGAGTTCAGGGAGATTTTTCACAAAGCTTAGGTCTTTCATGTGGAACCGGTGGGCTCGGATCATCATCTTATTCTTACGGATTTGGATTACCATGAGGGAAAGACTCTTAGTGTATTTATAAATTCAAAGAAAATTGGGTAGTGCATCGGAATTTTTTGCCCATTATTAAAAGTAGTTAGAGAAGGAAGAATGGATGTAGGGTGTTTGTGGAGGAGGTTTTGATTAGTAGATTGAACAGATGTAGAGAAGCTTTGATAAATTGGAGTAAAATAACTTTTCCTAATAACAAAAAAATTATTGATGGGTTAACGACCAGATTAGCAAGGTGTATTGAAGGGTTTTTAACGGAAGAAAAATTGAAAGAAGCTAAAAATCTGGTGTTAGAAATTGAAAGGCAGTGGGATAGAGAAGAGTTGTAATGTAGGCAAAGATCCAGAATCAATTGGCTTAAGGGAGGAGACAAGAATACTAAGTTCTTTCATGCTGTAAGTATTCAAAGGAGGCAAATAAATAATATACTGAGGCTAAAAAAGGAATATGGTACGTGGTGGGAGGATGAGAAGGATATAGCCAGTGAAGGTTTGAGGTATTACACGGATCTGTTTGAGGCATCATCGATTAATTCCCTGAACATGGTATTGGGTTATATTGATAAAGCTGTGACAGAGTAGGATAATATATGCTGATAAGGCCGATTAAGGAGAAGGAGGTGAAGAGAGCAATTTTTGAATTAAGAACTTCAAAGGCCCCAGGTCTAAATGGTTTTTCTTGGTGTTTTTATCTGTCAGCTTGGGAGATAGTGGGGAAAGAGGTGGTGGAATTGGTGAAAGAAGTTTGTGAAAAGGGAAGAACCATTGAGGACTTGAATTTAACTAATATAGTGCTTATTCCTAAAGTTGACAAACCTGAAAGTGTTGCTCAGTTTAGACCTATTAGCCTATGTAATTTTGTCTATAAGATTGTCTCTAAGGTGGTGGCTAATAGATTGAGAGTAATCCTCCCTAGACTAATTTCAGAGAATTAAAGGCCTTTGCTCCTGGGAGGGTGATTCCAGACAACATCTTTGTAGCTCATGAGGTATTTCAGTATTTATGGAATAGGAGAGACGGTGGTAGATGTGAATTTGCTCTCAAGATGGACACGAGTAAATCATACGATAAGCTTGAATAGGTTTTTTTAGAAGCTGTGATGCTGAAGTTGGACTTTGAGACTGGTTGGGTGGATCTAATTATGAGGTGTGTGACTTCAGTGCAGTTTAACATTCAATTATCTGGGAAGAACGTTGCTGTCTTGGGGCCTAAAAGAGGAATTTGGCAAGGAGACCCTCTTTCTCGTTTTTTGTTCATTATTACTGCAGATGTGTTATCAACTATGGCTAGCAAACTTGTCTGTAATGGTGATCTGAGGGGAATTAAACTTTCAAGATCCTGCCCAATACTATCACATTGCTTTTTTGTAGATGATGTTTTGTTCTTTATGAATGTAAAAGATGATGACTACTTAGAGTTGAGAAAGGTGCTGAAGAAATACTGTGACGTTTCTGGTCAGTGGGTAAACTTGGATAAGTCATGTATTTACTTTTCTGCCAATACACCAAGGGAAGTGTCGGACGAAGTGTGTAATTGGATGGGGATTGAAGAATCAGAGGATCCTGGGAGGTATCTGGGAATGCCTGTGCTTTGGGGAAGATCTAAAGTGGAGGCTATAGGTTTTATCAGAGATAAACTAGCATCTAAAATCCAGGGATGGAAGCATAAACTTTTATCGTATGTAGGAAGAGAAGTTTTGATTAAAGCTATAGCTAATGTGGTCCCAATGTATCCTATGGCATGTTTTAAATTCGCTAATAAGACATGTGATGACTTTGATAGTTTAATATCTAAGTTCTGGTAGGGGCAGCAAAAAAGGGAAGCAAGAATACATTGGAAAGCTTGAAGAGTCTTACGAAGAGTAAAATGGAGGGTGGGATGGGTTTTAGAGAGTTTTCCTATTTTAATCTTGCGCTATTGGCAAAAAATGCTTGGAGATTGATTCAGAATAAGGATGACCTATGGGCAAAGGTGCTGAAAGGTTTATATTTCCCTCATGGTGATTTTTTTGGATGTTGTGAAAGGGCATAGAGCCTCTTGGGTGTGGTCAACTTATTAGAAGGCAAGGAACTCATTAAACAGGATCTATGTTGGAGGGTGGGTAATTGGGCTTTGATTCTGATCTGGCAGAATAAATGGATCCCGAATTTATCTAGTAACTATTTGAGTGGTTTATAACTTTCTAAAAAGGAGAAAAGGGATTGTGTGGCAGATTTAATTGCTGAAAGCAGGTAGGACCTATCTAGCATTAATCATGGTCAATCTAGAGAAGAGAGGGAGGTTATTCTTAGTATTCCTTTGTCTGTGAATGGTGTTGAGGATAAGCTAATTTGGTTGAAGGCTAAGAATGTGAAGTATCAAGGGAAATATAGGTAATTTCTGGCTAGAGAACATGGAAATGTTATTCATCAGGATTTCAGTTCCTCCACTACTGTGTCGAAAGATTTTTGCAAGGGTGTGTGGAGTTTGAAAGTCTAGCCAAGATAAGGAACTTTATGAGGAGGACGTTTGTAGGGGCTTTGGTAAGTAAGGAAGCTCTTATTCAAAGAAAGTGTGTTAAAAGTGCTATCTATCCTATTTGTAAGAGTGAACTTGAAACCTTGGAACATTTGTTTCTATTATGCCCGTGGACTGGTAAAGTGTGGTTTGGCTGCTAACTAACTATTACTATTGATAGAAATAAGATTTCTAGAATAGACAGGTGGTGGGAGGGGTTATCGAAGGAACTGGATGATTATGGTAAAGCATTATTGGCTTGCATTCTCTAGAGAGTTTAAAAAGACAGATGTCGTGATGTATTTTAGGATATGCAGGTTAATGCAAAAGTGGTTATTAGAGGTGTTGTAACTATGGTGAACGAGTTCTGGGACATGCAGAAAAAGAAGGACCAGTCTGGTAGTGAGTCAGAGGTTAATCTGGGTTGGAAAAGACCGAGGCATAACCAAGTGAAGTTTAACATAGATGGGTCTTTTAATCCAAAAACTAATAAAGCAAGTATTAGTGTTTTTTGTAGATATAGGTGTGGTAGGATTATGGACATGTTTACTGGTAAAGTGACTACATATTCGGCTTTTATGACTGAAGCCTTGGCTATTAGAAAGGCTATGGAGATGACGATGTTTTATGAATGAGAGTTTCATTGTTGAGTTAGACAGTGCTGAATTATTTAATCTTATTCTAGCTAGGGATTCTTCTAAGGGTGATTGGCGATGTGCTGTTATTTTGAAGGATATTTTCTAGTTGTGGTGGTCTCTTTCAAATCTATTGTTTTCTCTTGTTCCTAAAGAGATAAATAGAATTGCATATTGGATTACAGTGGCTGCCGCTTTGGAGATGTGCCCAGATGGGGGGGTTGTTCGACCACCATCTCCTTTGGCTATGGTGTTGAAGTTGGACGCTAAGTCTGATTTGGTCGATCCCTCTAACAAAGATGGTATAGGTTGAGCTTCATGTGTGGTTCTGGTTTTTGTAGTTTTGTGGTCATTTTTTCTATTGGTTTGCTTTTTGTCTAGTTTGTGGTGTTTTATTTGCCTGTTGCTGTATTGGCCCAAAAAAATTAATTAAGGTTCTTTGTCGTCCTTGGTACAACACTATCCTATACATTAATTCTATTAAATATCAAACAAGAATTCCATACCCTACTATATTTCCTTTTTTTTTTTTTTTTCAATTTCATCTAAAAATCCTTAACCTTTTTTGTTTCAACCATGTCCCACACTCAACAATTATTTGCCCAACTTAAAATCCTATATTATACTCAAATTTCTCTTAATTCAACATCAAAATTCCCAATGTATCCCTTTCTAACCAAACCCTACAACCCTAATATTTAAAATTGTAAATATAAAAAGATATGACTTTTCATATAAACATAACTTTTCAAAAAATATATGATATTTCATAAAGGAGCTATGTCAGTTTGAAATTTAAATCTTAAAAAAATAACTTTACGTACTAATATAATTCTTTAAAAAATATATATAACTTTTCAAAAAGGGTTATGTTTGTATAAAGTTTTATTATAAGTAGGACTTGATTACATATTGAAATTTTATAATAATTATTATTAAGAATGAGAGTTTGATAAGATATCCCTACTCTTTCTTTGATATTGCTTAGAGAGTTCTTTAAAAAAAATTTTCAAAAGTTGTTCTCCGTAGATTTCTAAGTATTTGAGATAATTGCTAGGAATGATTTCTCATATACCATACAACAAATATAGTGAAGGCAAATATCACCTTAAGGATAGTGGGGTGAACACACGTTTTTTCGGCACAATTTTTATCTTTTCTTTTTTTTATAATTATTTTATTAAACACCACTAACATAGACCACTATGAAAATATCATACTATGTCAATAGAGAAACGTTGAATATATGGATCCTCCGTAGACTCGTAAACTAGCAAGTTTGAATCGAGTTTTCATAGTGCCGCTGATTTTGTGTGGGAATCAAGTTTAAGGTATCAATATTTATTTGAATATAATATTATATATGATGTTCAAAGGTATAAATTTTTTAGGAGATTGGAATTGGCCATACTGCTAGTATTGTTTTACCGTATGATATATGATTTCATTATTGTTTCATGGGATGGGAAATTTGCTTTGGTTACCGGTTTTATTGTCTAAAACGAAAAACACATAATATTTTTTTAAAACATGATGAGAACAGAATTTTGAAGAATAATCTTGGAGAAGATAAAAGGAAATAGTTGTTCTCTTTTTGCCATTAAAGGGAAATAGTTTATTATTAAGATGATTGTATATACATGTATATATTTTATTTCTTTATCTTTTAAGGTTAATAATTATATATTCATTTTGAGTGTTATTTTATCTAATTTTGTTATGAAAATTAGATAAATTTTATATAGACTCAAATAATGATATATATGTGATTTATTTTAATGATTATTATAATGTGAAATTCTAATGTTAATTAGAATAATTAATAACTATCCTGTAAATTCTAATTAGAAGGATGGCAGGTGTATTGTGAAATGTTAACTTTAATTAACATTGTTATTAATGAATTGACAAGATAATGTATTAGGATTATATGTTTATGATTTTAGTTAAACATTATTATTTGTGAATTTTGCTAATTTTCATCTTGTTATCAATGTGATCATATCTGATGAAGAAAACTATTTTAAAATAGTACACTAGATTGAATATCTTGTCAATTTTGTTTTATGGTTACTAAGCACATGGATTTATGCTAGATGAGCTATAAATTTATTTATGAATTTCCATGCTTAGATTTTATAAGTGACTATTTTAGAAAATTGGATTGGATTTGTGTAAATAAAGGAAGAAGTACCTATCAATTCAAATTGTATTTTGAAAATTAGATATTAATTTGAATTCAAAAGTAGAAGACATGAGGGGGTTTATCTATGAAGTTGTTAAAAAGTTATTCAATTTTAACAACATAGTTTTAAGAAATAAAGGACCCCATGGTATTTCTCACAAATAAATCAAATAATAAATAATCAATTGTTCATTAATTTTATTAATTTATTGGATTTTTATAATGTGTACAATTTAAATGGTACTGAAAATAAATATGTTTCATAATTTACAAACTACAAGATTAAAGTTGATATCCAAGTGCTGGTTATTGAGAGTTAACAATTGTTATAGGATATATTGAAGTCTACACCTTTTTTTGTGTTTATCTTTGTTTAAAGGATAATTTTTACTCTTAGATAACGAGAGTTGTATAAGTCATATTTCTCTTTGGACTATGAGTTAGTTATATATAAAACAGTGGAGGAAAAAGAAAATGATTGATAAATGAATGAGAAAAAAGTTGTGGCCATAACCACAGTTAATCATTTCTTTGTACTATGTTCATGAAGCAATATATGTTTAATGTATTGTAGCCTTTAACAAACATTTAGACATAATAGTTAGAAATATACATTTGTGTGTGATAATGTAATCACAATTTAATATCTCAAACCAAAAAATAAATTGGTAGATATGATATCAAAATAACTCGCAAAAGAAATTGTGAGGGATTTGAATAGAATGAGATTAAAACTCCTCAAATAGAATTACCAGTAATAGAAACTTAACCTTTAACTTGACCAAATCTAGTTTAGAGGTTTAATGGATAAAAACAAGTTACTGATAAGTGATTGGATGCACTAAAAAATATTTAATCATTTTAAGTCAAATGCACATTATAAGAATTTAAGTGTTCAGGGTGAATAAAACTCTTAATAGATTCAGGAAAGCCTAAAAAAATTAAAAGTTAAAAAAATCCTTTATGTGAACATAAGGAATGGTACCTTAGTAAGAATTTGAGGTTGATTCATTGAAATGTTCATGAAAAGCTGAGGGTGAAGCACATGGCCATATAAGTGCTACAAATTTTGTGAACTTCTTTAAAATTATAAATTAGACTATGTGTGTTATATTTTTGGTTTTAATATAAAAATTGTGGTTCAATGCTTTAATGCAACCATCAATTTGTTAAACCTTTGAAGTACTTACACTAACCGTAGATTTAAGTCGAAACACACCTATCTTTATACATAGCCATATAGATTTAAAAAGAGACTTAGTTTTCTAAACTAAGCAAGAGATTATTGAAAATAACTAGTTTGAAAAACTATATATGTATAATGAATCCAATAACTCAAATTAAATTTTTTAGTCTGTTTAAAAATTTAAATATGAAAAGATATGACTTTCATACAAACACAACTCTTAAGAAAATGTATGATTTTTCATTAAAAAAAATGTTGTGTTTGTTTGTAATTTAAATTTAAAAAGATGACTCTACGTACTAACATAATTCTTTAAAAAATATATAACTTTTCAAAAAGGGTTATATATGTACAAAGTCTTATTATAAATAAGACTTAAGACTTTGATTACATACTAGAATTTTATGATGATTATTATTAAGGATGGGAGTTTGATAAGACATCCCTACTTTTTTTTTTTTTTTTCTAAAACTTCTTTAAGAGTTCTATAGGAGAGATTTCTAGAAATTGTTATCTGTAAAGTTTTAAGTATTTGAAACAACTCTTAGTGATGATTTGCCATATATATTACAGCTAATATAGTGGGGGCAAATATCTCTTTAAGTATAGTATGATGAACACATGTTTCTGGACACAATTTTCATCTTTCCTATTTTTTACAAGTATTTTATCTAACACCATTAACATAGACTACTATGAAAATATCATACTTCATATCAATAAAGAAATGTTCAAGATATGGCAACATCCAATTTCTATGGTTAGAGTTGAGTATCCATGAGTAGCAGAATTGGAGTCCAAACATGAATGCATAGCACTCTTAGCATAGTTTGGCCGTTTCCATTTTGGCAAAGCAAGAATGGAAGAGAGTCAGCACGACATAGCAGAGGTCATTATGCTCTTTGCTAGTGGTGGCTGCTGAGTTCATGGAGATTTTGCCACCACTGCAAAATTTTGCAGTTGAGTATCCATCTCTTCATTCTTCTGTATATGCATCCAGGAATGGCACAATATAAACAGAGAGAATGAGCATATGTATGTCTAAGTTTACTGCATGGTCAGAATATACTATTTGCTCGTACATGGCTTTATCATCACCGCCTCAACTCCACGTCAGCAGTGTTTTAGCCAGATAGGATAGAATTTGACAATGTTAAAACGATAGGGACCAACTATTAAAATTTGAAAAGTATAAGGACAAATTTTTTGAAAAATAAATTATGAGGACCAAATTAAAAATAATATAAACTAAAAGAACGAAATAATTAATTTTTCTCTAATTTTATTGACAATCTTAAATTGAAAATCATCTTTTGGAGACAATTAAGGTCGCGGCAAAAAACATTTATTTTAGTGGCTACCCATTTTGCAGCGTCATTGGTTGCTTTTAAGTGGTGTTATCATTAAAATTTTTCACTTACATGTCAACGTTATTTTATGACAACCAAAAACCGTTGCAAAAAGTATTAAATAACGACTTGAAAACTTTTAATATTACTTTTTTCATAATGATATAAATTTAAAGTAAAATTACGCTAACGGAAAAGAATTTTGATCATGCAATAAGATATTAACTTTAAAACCACGTAGTTAAAGAGTAAAAGAGGTCTAAATCCATGGTTAAAGAACTACTATTTACCTAAAGAATCAACTGAAAAAATAAGGAAAAAATTTTGTTCAGATAGATATAATTAATTATTAAAAATGATCTTAAATTTTGTAATTACTTAAAAAAACCTAATTTCATTTTATAACTTTTTAATAGGCAAGATTACTCGCAAAATCATTAATTTATTACTATCATAATTTACGTTACTTACAAATCACGTTCCGTCTAATTACTAAATATTTTTGCATTTATGATAATATAATTTTTATTCTTAATTAGTTGGATTAATAAGTAACCTGTGAATTTATTACTAATATAATTTGTGTTATTTACAAATCATGTTCTTTTTAATTACTGAATATTTTTACATATTTTACCATGTAAGTTTTATTTTTAACTGATTAAACTATTAAGTAACTTATAAACTTATTATTACTATAATTTACATTACTTACAAATACTAATAAATAACTTATAACTCTATTATCATCATAGTTTATATTACTTATAAATTACATTCGTCCTAATTATCGAATATTTTTGCATTTCTTATCATATAAATTTTATTTTTAATTGGTTAGACTAACAAATAACTTATGGACTTATTACTATTATGATTTGTGTATCTATAATGAAATATTACTATCATGGTTTATATATCCATAAATTACTTGTTAGTCTAATTAGTTAAGAATAAAAATTATGTGATAAAAAATGTAAAATCATTCAATAATTTAGGCAATTGTAATTTATAAGTAACACAACTCATGATAATAATAAATCCATAAGTTATTTATTAATCCAACTAGTTAAGAATAAAAATTATATGATAAAAAATATAAAATCATTCGGTAACTAAGATGAATGTAAATTGTAAGTAACATAAATAATAAGTTACTTGTTAGTCTAACTAATTAAAAAAAAATTACCTGGTACAAAATGTAAAATCATTCAGTAACTCAAGTGAACTTGATTTATAAGTAATACACACCTTGGTAGTAATAAATTCATAAATTATTTGTTAGTTTAACCAGTTAAGAACAAAACTTATATAATAATTAATGTAAAAACATTTGGTAATTGAAACGAACATAATTTGTAAGTAATACAAGACATAAAATTTATAAGTAATTTTGTTCTGAAAAATCATAAAATGATATTAAGTCAATCAAGATAATTTCAAAATTTTAGATTTATTTTAGTAATTAATTGCACCTATCGATGGTAAGCAAAAATTTTCCCAAAAAATAACGTGGGGCTACACGACAAACTTGCCATAAATAAAGAAATACTTTTATAAAAATAAATAAATAATTTCATTTATTTATTTAATGTTAAAACGTCTGTAGATGTTTCGTGCAAGCCCCTAATATATAATAATGCCTGGTCAGGAGAAAATCGAAAACAACGTTCCTTTCCATGTCAAAAAAGAATTAGGAACCAATCAAACCAGTATTTCACAGGGCCGAATTGGTATCATTCTTGTTAATACAGAAGGACAATGAGCAGGATATGGTCATGGCATCACAATAATCCTCTTTTTTAAACTTCTCATTACCATGTCCGGCTATTTTTTGTACAAAGTCTCTATCAGCAACCAGCTCAGATAAATTGTCAGAAATCATTAAACAAATCTCTTGCCTGCAACATTAAACTTCTCGTAATCCTAGGAAGTATCATATGTTATTATTTTGTTTCTAAGGCCAGTGTCATGACAAAAGAGATCTTCACTGGGTGAAAGTTACGGGTTAATATGAATCACCTTGCTTCCTCATTGAAGAAAGTCTCAGGGCTATTTTAATGGGATATTCGAATATGCGAGCTTCATTGATGCTGTAATGGAGTCACCACTTCCCCTTTTCTGCAGAACATGTCTAAAACCTTCTGGTTTATAAATATCAGTGAATGTCAGTGTTCAGATTCGAAGACAGGAAATTTTGTTTCATTATATTGCCTCCATCTTAGTGTCTGGATAGAAATTATATATACTCTTTCAGATTCCTTCTTGTTCTTTTTTACTGCTAGTCATCTGCTATAGCTATTACTGTTATAATTGCCTTATTTGCTTCTGCTTTTATCATAGTAAGATCAACTCATGAGAAATCAAAGTAAACTCAGAAGAACATAGGGAAGTATCCTTATTTAGACTAGTTTGCTAGCTACTTCAATAACATTACTAAGCATTTAATGTTTCTCAGTAGAGAAGTCTAGGCACCGCACAGCCCACATAGAATCTTAGTCATAACTTTTTGTCTTTCTGGAGACCAATTCTTGTCGGCAAGTCAATGAGGCACACTTAGAAAGCACACAGAAGATGGCTGCAGAACCTCAAAGGGTAGTGGTGATCCAGGATGCATCAAGAGAGGTTTGTGCGAAATCAATAAAAATGGCCCTGCAACAGATGGGTCTTCAGCCAGGAGATGAACTTACCATTACAGCGATTCTTGATCGCTTTAATAGTCCCAGTACGTTTTCTTTTTTTGGAAGAAAGCCGAGTAAGAATTCATTTGCCTGTTCATTGTCACTATTATTTTTTTGGTCAATTTTGGATCTGATAAGGACTCAAACTTGGATCCTTCTGATGTGAAAACTATTTCAGTGTCACTGAGTTAGAGCTTACTGGTTTGTTATATGATAAAAAGAGAGAAGTAAACATGTAAATGACAAAAGTGAAATCTGAATATCAGTCACTATATGATATTTGCTGATTTTCTTTGTTCTGGGACTTTTTATGCTTTTCCTTTTGCTTCTTAGTGGGATACAAGATCAGGGTGGACACCAGTTCATTTGTTGCAACAACCAACAAAGTTGTTGAGGAAGAATTAGTCAGGAAATATGAAGACATTCGTAATAGTGCACAGATCATGAAACTCTCTAAGTACTGTGAACAAAGAAAGGTTAGTCTAATCCATATACATAATATTTCTGAAAGATCACAATTGGATTACCCATAGATGGCTGCTGCATACTATTATCATTGATAATTTAAAGACTAATGGCATATTTTGGTCCTCGAAAAATAGTATCTTCATCAATTTGATACTCTAGATTTTCTGTATAACCTTAGTATCAGATGATGTTGCTCCAATTTCACCCGTTCAAGGTGCTGAATTGGTATTTACACAACTTTTCAAGGATAAAAGTACCAAGGCGATTGAATTGATTATGAGACTGAATTCAAATTTGAGACCTTGTTCTAATACCTCTTTTTAGGATCAAACCCAAACTAAGCTTGAGCTTAAAGTACAAGTGAAAGTTTTTTTCTTTATTGTTTACTCAAACTGCAAAGGCACGAGGGGCTGCACCCTAGGGAGACACTGGGACAATAAAACCAATAGATTCAATTCCTAATACACATGAAATTGTGATAGGACCTAAGGGAATATAGGGAACCCACCCTTGAAAATCGGCTGGCAAGGGAAAATAACCACAACTTTTAAGTACCCCATCAAGCATCCCATATTACTCGATGTGGGACTTGAATATACCATACTACCTATGTCCCTATCATAGCACCGCTCTTAAAGAGCCGACGTCCCAGCAGCTGCACTCTATGACACTTTATTCGACCTTCTTGCCGGTCAAAATCCTTCATAGGTAGCCCTCTCTGAGACATCAACCACAGGCTCTAATACCAATTGATAGGACCCAAAGGAGTGTGGAGAATCCACTTTGAAAATCAGCATGTAAGGGGGAAGAACCACACCCCTTAAATACCCCATCAAGCATCCTATACTACTCAATGTGGGCCTTAGGTATCCCATACTACCTATGTCCTTATCATAGCTTCTTGCTGGTCAGAATCCTTCATAGGTAGCCCCCTCCATGATGTCGACCCCTGGCTCTGATACTAATTGATAGGACCTAAGAGAGTGTGGAGAACCCACCCTTGAAAATCGACTGGCAAAAGGAAAAAATACATCCCTTAAGTACCCTATCAAGTATCTCACACTGCTCAATGCGGGACTTAGGTATCCCATATTACCCCTTGTCCTAATCAAATTGACAATCTTATAGCATGATGAATGTTTTTACGCATATACTGTTGTAAATATGATAATAAACAGATGTATGGGATTAATAAACTATTTTGCTGTCTTAAAATAAAATCACTGATAAAATTCATAATGGCATTGATATTTTCCAGATGGTGTTCCACATTGAAGTGGTTGCACGCCCTTTCCTAGAGGTTGCTTCCAATGCTGCCAAAAGTTCAGGTGCAACATGGTTGATTATTGATAGGTTGGTTCATAACTTACCAATCTATTGCCTCAATTCACAACTTGCAAGTAGAACAAAAGAAAGGCTTCTACTTCTCTAGATAAATTCTTTGCATGTTCTGAAAATGTCTACAGTAAACAGAAAAAAAATCCCACATGCATTTAGCAGAAGAACTTGAAGTTTCTTTCTTTTGGCACTTGCATATAGGCAATTATGCAGATACAACAATAATATTAAATCATGCTTGCTAAATTCCAACCAGAGGAGAAATTCTTACTATAACTTAACAACTGGTTATGCAAGGAGCCAATGAAAACCTACCAAAGTGGGTTTTTCATGTGGCAGGGTCCACTAACACCCATTTTTTGAGCTTCTGTATTGAAAGACTTGATAGTTAGTACTAGAGGTCTGTCACTTCTATCTTTCCTTCATCCTGTATAACTAAAGTAAGCAATCAGACTGAAGAAAGCAGAAATTTAATTGCTGCTTTTAGAGTCTCTATGACCAAAAACTTAGCTCATGCCAAAACTAGTTAAATCCTATTGTATCTGTATGATGTTAAGGGCAACCTAATTTAAGACTATTTTCTGCTGAAACATACTGTGCTAATGAAACAGTCATTTTGCCATGGATGATTCAGACAGGTGAACAAAGAGAAGAAGCAATTGGACAGGCTACGTTGTGGTATGTATAGAATAAGAAGTGACAATTCAATTCAAAAGTTGAAAGATCCAGATGGGAAAACGGAGAACACCAAATCATCTACTGCAAGTCAAGCTCATTTTAGATATGATGAAATGATACCTGGAAACCTAGATGAAGAACTGTCCCCTAAGAGTAAGTAGTTTGTTGGCGTAAAATTTGCTGCAAACTTGCAAAACTTACATACAAAAGCTTTCATAAGGGAAATATCAGGTATTTGATTAGTTTCTCTTTGACTTACATCACATGCCCCTGTGCTTTTATAGAGCTGCTTATTGAATGAAGCATAATGCAAATCTAACAACATGCTTTATCTAAAATTTTAAACATGACGCAGTTACTCAATGTCAATTGTTCTTCTAATCTTAACTTATGAATTCGGATTCTGGTTTACATCAAATGCTTCTTTGTCATGATTGTATGTGCTGCAACAAAATTATTGTCTAGAAGCTTCAAAGTATACGTCCATTAGCACCTTAAAGACATCTTAGACAGATATTCTTTTTGCTGGTGATTGTCTTACATACCATCAACTACTTGCAGTAGTAGCATTTCTTAAAATTAAGCTTCTGCCTGGACTGCAACATATTTGTCCATTCCAAAATCCACAAATCATCACTAATCAAAATATATGAAGATACTGTCATAACTCAATTTTCACATTGAACTTCAAGAGGATGTAGTCATTAATCAAATCAAATTTTAGATTCTCCAAGTCCTCATCAAATCAATTTCAGCAAAATTTATGCTAGAAATGGTTAAGGAACTCCAAGTCATGACCATGAGAAGTACTGTTGTTCCATTTGATAAGTCATTTGCATCAAGTGAACCACTTAGAGTTTTGCCAGCGAAATATCATGGTCAAGAGTTTTTATGTTAAGTTACAATAAATGTTGAGGGGAGATTGTAATGAAAACCATTAGGTGCGTCCTCTGATTATAATTTGGCCTTGCGAACATTAGCTAAGCTTTATTAGTAATGAAGTCCTACAGATGCGTTGTGAATTATGATGCTTAATGAGTATATTAAAGATAACTATTATTATTAAACAGGATCTAAATCATCTCCAAGTGAGCAGTTCACTTCAATTGGAACTTCAAGTATTTTTAGTACTGAAGCCTCAAGTTCAAGCACATATCAGTTAATGAGACACAAAGAGCAAGAAACAGCAGGGATATTTCAGATCTCTTACTGCGACGAGCAGCACGGAAGCGTTAATGAAGTGTCTCAAATGGAGGCAGAATTTACAGAACCTCTTTGTTCAGTGTGCAAGAACAAACGACCCAAAGTCGGACTGAAGAAAGACTTCACTTTTGCAGAGCTCCACACAGCTACACAGGGATTTTCCCAAAAGAACTTTCTATCAGAAGGTGGATTTGGATCTGTCTACAAAGGAGAGCTAAATGGAATAACAATTGCTGTTAAACAACATAAAAATGCTAGCCTCCAAGGAGAGAAGGAATTTAAATCTGAAGTCAATTTACTTAGCAGAGCAAGACATGAGAATGTGGTCATGCTTCTCGGATCCTGCTCAGAAGGGAATCGTAGGCTTCTTGTTTATGAATACGTCTGCAATGGTTCATTAGACCAACATCTATCACGTATGTTTTATTTAATGTTATGGAAATATGTATACTTTCATAACATGGCTTATTAAAGGCCAAATTCTTCTACTTTGTTGCAGAACACTCTCGAACACCACTTAGTTGGGAAGAGAGGATCAAAGTTGCTGTTGGAGCTGCAAACGGCTTGCTATACTTGCATGAGAATAACATTATACACAGAGATATGAGACCAAACAATATCCTTATCACACATGATCATCAACCACTGGTAACAAAGCTTGCATGCGACTTCTAAATTTATTAACTGAGATATGATTCTCCCACAGAACATATTCTATGTCTCTTTGTATCAAAATGATGCCAAAAAAAAAAAGCCATACTAGTTCCAACTAACAATGATTAGTCCAAGAATGTCCAATGGTATTAGTCTAAAGTCCAAACCAATACCCGGGTTTTATTGGTAGCCCAATGATGAAACAAATGTGATGTAATACATTATCATCCTCATTGCATTAGACATTTAATTATTACGAAAGAAAATGCAGTAACTAAATCTCATCATGGTATTTGATCACTCTATAAGCCCATTAAGCAGACAAAAAGAAGTCAAACTATCAATATCCACTGAACACTTCTTCTTCCTAATGAATTTATTAGCTAGGAGACTTTGGTTTGGCAAGAAATCAACATGAGGACTCAATTCAGTCTACAGAGGTTGTTGGAACTTTGGGGTATTTGGCACCTGAATATGCAGAATATGGCAAAGTATCAGCCAAGACAGATGTATATTCTTTTGGGGTGGTTTTGCTACAGCTAATAACTGGAGTGAGGACAACAGACAAAAGACTAGGAGGGAGAAGTCTTGTCGGATGGGTAAGAATCTAATTACCATGTCATCTAATTCATGTTCCTTATATTGCTCTGCACAACACCAGCTCATCAAGATTTTTATTGCTGCTTGCATACCTTTTTCTCCACTCTAAATGCATGTATCTTATAGGAAACACTAAAGAGGGTAATTATCTCTTCCACTCAGTACAGTGAAAGAAGAACATGAAGACCATGATTTTAGCTTACATATCCTTATTTTAGGTCAGGTTTCTTAGATTTCTGTGATGACTTAATCATTTTTCTTGCAGGCAAGACCACTCTTAAGAGAAAGGAATTATCCTGATCTAATTGATGAAAGAATCATGAACTCTAATGATTTTCTTCAGCTATTTTGGATGGTTCGAATAGCAGAAAAATGTCTAAGCAGGGATCCTCAGAAAAGATTGAATATGGTTGCAGTAAGTCAGCATCATCTGGCCTTAACTCTTTCCATACAATTATATACATATACACAACGGAGACCAGTTAGAATTTATCTGACAATAATATTATTAACTTTATCACAGGGTATTGTTAGATGTTAATCCAGAATATTTTTGACTCATAATGCATGAACCAGTAATTAGAAATCTAGGCTTTACATCCATAAAATAAGGTAGTAGATCCATACACTAAGGACAAGTATTAATTCATCAAAATATGGCACTTTGAATTTGTTAATCTTAGTACTTAATAAATCTAGAAGTTTCTTTGGAGTACTACTTATGACGAGATGTGTAGCGTTCATAGTGTCACTTAATCAAAGCAAATCACTTCTAGTAGTTCCTTTTACTGGAGAATTTGTTGTGTTGAAATATGGACCGTTAGATGAAAATTTAATAGTTCATATTCAAAATTAAAATAGTTATCTATGACTACGTGCAGTCATTAATTACAGTGCACCGTCATTGATAAAAAGTTTGAACCATTAAATTTCTATACAACTACTTTTATTTTACTTGACTGCTGGAAATGATCTAAATTGATAACTTGATATCACTTAGTATTACAAAATATTAGCATATATAATAACCCTTGGTTGGACAAGACTATTTGTTTTGTAAACTTATCATTTATGATAGATTCAAGTTCAAGCAACCTCTCATACTCGCTTCTTTAAGTCATCAACTTTCCCATAACTGTACATTTTGATATTGAGTTTCTTCCTTCATTTATTAGTTCCAATCTCAATCTGGTCCCTTACTTGTAAGTTTAGTCTTAATGTGGTTCCTCACTAAGTTTCATTCTCAATTTAATCCCTCACTTATCAATCATTTCTTAAGTTAGTTCATCACAAATATAAATGTTAGCATAGTTAGTCCAAATATAGTTAAGAGTAAGGAATTAAATATGTTAACTTTCATATTAATAAGAGACCAAATTGAGACTAGACTCATAAGTAAATGATCAAATTGAAAATCAACTGATAAATGAGAGATCAAAATAATATTTTACTCCTTTGATACTTTGACCAACTTTTCATATGACATTACAACAGGTGGTTAATGCTTTAAGTCGCATAGTGGAAGGCAACACATGTGGTATTATGATACGAGACTTTTCCCCAGCAAGGTCAGATTCATCCTATAGCTCATCAGGCGTGGGAGAATCCAGAGGTGACGACGAGCAAGAATCCATTGAATTAGAAGGAGTGTTAGATAGTATGAGCACAGATTCCACGTGGAGTAGCAGCTTGAACATGATGAGCCAGATGATTGTAAGGCTCCCACCATCGCCTCCAGTTAAAACAACTTCTTCAAGCACATCCATGGTGTGTGATAAATCAAGTGTTGAAAGTAATGAAGACCAGAATAAAAGGAATAGAGACATGTCAGAAAGCAGTAATGAATAATCTGCTGAGATGGTCGAGTAGATGGTTAAAATAAAGGAGAATCACAATAAGTTCCTTTTAACAAATAATTTTCCACTTTAATAAGCATATTAATGTGGGTATTCAGTTGTAATAAGTTTTAGCTTTTTTATCATAAAATGTGGCTATGATTATGAATAAAAGTGAATATTTTTGCATTGAAAGAATATGGTTAAAATTTTCCTTATAAATAATGATCAAAACTTTTGTAGTGATTAATGCCATTGCCAACCAGTATCAAAGTAATTACACTTTCCGCTAAAACTTGACGTAATATGTTAGAACAGCATTAGTTTATCGTTCTTCTAAATTTCTTTTTCATTTAGTTAAACTATGTAAGTCCACATTGATTGTGTCAAAGTTAAACAACTTCATTCTATTATTAATATATGTAACACAAGCCTCCCACTTATCAAGGCTTTTTAAAGCGTTCTTTCTCTCTAACACAAGCAAGAATTAGTTTCAATAATTCTAAATGCTTATGGTAAACTGATCACAAAATGTCCTTATAAGGTTTTTATACAAAACAATCAAACAAAGTTTTCAGAAATAAAATAAAACTAAAAGGTAAATGCGCATAAAATAAAAATAATAATTAACAGCAAGTCAATGAAAACAAAAGAATTTAGTCCTAGCAGTTGCCACAGGCGTCAGACTTTGAACAGATTTTTTGAAATGGTGTAATATGCTCCAAAATTCCATTCATAAAGTTAAATCGTCTATTTAAGCCTACTCGTTTAAGCTTACATTTGAGTTTCTGGCGATTCATCTAACCCAAGTAGTACTTATTTGTAGTATACTCTACATAAAAAGTTGATTGAATGGTTGTTGGAAAATGCACAACCCCCACGTACAAATTCTGCTAGTATGATGCACAGTGATGACCTTATTTTCTCTCTCCTCTAGTAACTAAAGAAGAAAGATAAGGTGATACTATTGTAAAGGTTAGCTAAGCTCAAGAATTTGGTGAATTTGATATATAACATCTCATCTTATGAAAAGTTATTAGTTCGAATTTTAAATAATTGTTAAAAACTGTTGATTATTTAAAATTTAATCAGTAGACAAAAATTTAATAATTCAGATTTCTTTAAATACAAAGAGTTTGAATTCAAATGCAAAGAATTTATTTTTAACAAAGGGATTGAACTTATATATTTTAATTGTGCTAGCTAAGGATTAGTTGAAGTATTGTTTTCTCCCCCCAAATTAAGCTGCATGACAGCATGTTGTGCTAATATTAAGATTATTTTAACATTTTTTTTAAAATTAAAAAAATAAATATTTTTAATATTTTTTGCATTAGAGTTATTATGATAATTGTCTCAACTTTTCTTTCAATTCCTATATTATTTTTACGCTACCAAATATACAATTAAAATAACATTTCTTTTCTTTGCCGTGTCACTTACCAATCATATTTAAAGTCACATAGTTTCGTTCTATTTTCATTCATATTCTTATTCATAGAAAAATTATTATCATGTAGCAATAATAGTGATAAAGTAGCTAAACAACGTTTAACGCGATGCAAATCGCAATTGAAGTCATTTGCTGATCCTCCTCTCTACCATATGAATAAATTATTAAAGATAATATATATTTCGTAGATTAATTGAATATAAAATATATAGTTATAAGCATATAATCAATAGGTACATTCGAAAGCATGATTTTTCTCTCATAGATGCATACTATTATTTTTCCATATATAAGTTACTATCTACTTTTTAAAAAAAAAAATTAATTAATTTAATTCTTTGCGTATCATATACAGTCAAATTAAAAATTATTATAGTTTATATTTTCTCTGTTTATTTATTTTCATTATATATATCTATATTATATGTCTACATTTTTATATAATTATTTTTATAAAGTAATTATCAAATTAAAATATTTAATTATAGAAATCATGTTCAAAAATTTTATATAAATTAAAATTTTTTAAACTCAATATTATAAAATTCATATATAATATATTTTTAAATATAGAAATAGAGAGAATTACCAAATTGGTCATTCACTTTTACACTTGGTGACAATTTAGTTCCTTACAAATATCTGTAACAAATCAGTCCTTTAGAAATTTTATTTTATGCAAAATGAGTTCCTCATTAATACAAATAGAGGGACTAATTTGCACAAATTTAAATTTATGAGGGACTAATTAGTCACAATTAATTTATAAGAGATCAAATTGTCACAAAGTACAAAAGTGAATGACCAATTGTGTGCTTTACTATATAAAAATACTATTAATTATCTAAATATGTATTTATTTTAATCATTTTTTCAAAAAAAATATTTTTAATAAAATAATAAAAAATATATAAAAGTTTCATAGTATCATTCATTAATTAATTAATTTTATACATGAATATATATATATATATATATATAAAACACTATTTTATAAATGTCACTGTTCTGTATAACATAATGCTTAAAAATAAATAATAAGGATTACAATAATATTTTCATTAACAAATAATAAAATTATTAATTTATGATAAATGAAAAATATATTGATTATGTAAGCAGTGTATAATTAAGCTACCTCAGCATATTGTAATAGTTAATGATTCACATATAACCATATGTCATTATTTTTTTATTAAAACGAGATAAATATTTCAAATAAAACTAACAATCTTAAATTTTTTATAAAAGAAATTTGTAAAAAGATAAATAAATAACATCAACCTTGTTTGAATGATAAGAATAAATAAAACCTCCAAAATTGGACATTCACCTGTTTTTGGATCAGTTTTAAGGTTTCAATAATAAGCATGCAAACTTTTACTTCTCGTATATATACTTTGATGGAGTCAAAGAAATATACGCTTAGCATTTTTAAATTAAAAATAAAAAGAACAGATTCCATGTTTTGGACTTTTTTTAAAGAGAAATAAAAAAGAAAAAAAAAAAAAAAACTCTATCCTTATAGAAAAATATAGTTTTCATGTAAATACTTCGATGGAATCAAAAAGAAACATGAACATAGAACGTAATAGCGGGCTAATGCATAGTTATTTGTTTATTTGGCTAGGGTTTTTGGTGCATCTGTTTGGTCTTCAATATGTGTGTTGATTATTAATTAATTTAATCCTGATTTTGGACTATGTCTTATCCTCATTGTTGAATGAACAGAATATTAATAGTACGATGATGCAATTGATGAACGTACTCAGAGACCAATGAATGTGGATATAATCAAGAAGAATGAACCTTCTTCTAAATATCGGACACATGCATGGATGCATGCACGTCCAAATTCATATGTACTTTGTTTATATATAACCATGCATGCACGTCCAAATTCATATATACTTTGTTTATAGAACCTGATCCAATATCATCAAAGTCTCAGTTTTTCTAATTAATCAAGTGAATTTCTATACTTACGATAATTCTTTTTCCTCTCATTGACGTTTTCTTTATTTTTTTTTCTTTATAATGAGATTATTTTTAAGTCAATATATATATGTATGTTATAATTAAAAACTAGTTTATTTGCCCACAAACATTAGAAAAAAAACTAGTTTATTTTACTATATATCAATACATTTTAAATTAATGATATTTATATGTGTTAGTAATAAATCGAATTTAGTAATATATTGTGATTTTGAAAAATAATAATAAATAAGAGAAAGTTTATAAAATTAATTATATGATATTGGTGAGAGAAAAGTAATAACAATGAATTCACTGAGAGAGTATCATCATCGATCATTTAATTATATATTATTTTATCTTACTTTAATTTTGGACCATATCAAATTATATTTGTAGTTATGTATTAGAAAATTTAATATACAAATAATTAATTAATTCATTTTTTTTGTTGACTTTGAAAAATGTCTAAACTTCAAAGAATTCTCAATTTAAGAGGCTGCTAATTAATTCATTAATCTTTGTTGTTCATCCAAAAAATTCTCAGACTTTAAAGAATAATTCATTAATTTTCTTATTTACTATAAAAAAATTTTCAAACTTCGAAAAACTCTCAATTGAAGAGGTACTTAATTAATTTATAAATTAATTACTTCATTATTTTTTTTTTTGACTAAAAAAATTAACGTACTTCAAAGAACTTTTGATACATATATAAAAAAAGTGACAATTTGTTACATGAAGAGCCAGAGTTTGATCAAGGAAGCTTTCTTTTTTATTAACAAAACTTTTACGTTAAAAAAAATCTACTTTATTTATATACAATAAATATGGTCCTCTCTTATTCATTTTAGGAACTCATACTATCGAGATCGTGGATCTCTTACTGTAGATTCTGCAATAATAAATCTTGACCAATTTATTTGTTAATGAATCTTGACTATCATATTAAAAATTAAAATGTAATTTTTATCAATTTTAGCATATAAAAGTTATAATCCAACTTTATATGTAAGCCGTTAAATTTTTTGCAGCTATGAACACTAGTCGTCCAATTTTACTGCAAAATCATTTAATGCAAGGGATGCCATGCTATCTAAATCATACTTATAAGATAACAAATTCATCTAGACATTAATATTTAACATTTAACCCCAATGAGTTAAAGTAGAAATAACACATTATTATAGGGAAATTTTTGGAGTTTTTTCTTATTTTCATTTGAAGGGAAATACATATCTCAATAAACATGGCATATTTTAAATTGAATGAAAAATACTATGGGTGTGTTTGGTACACGGGAATTAATCTAATGAAATGGGAATAGGTAAGGGAATTCTTTTAGATGAACTCTTCTCACCTGGATAACACGTCGCAGTGCCAATTATTTATTCCAATGACGTTCACGGTGAGTGCCTTCTCCTCCCTTCTTTGCCGATCTACTATTCTCTCATTTACTTTAATCAAAGTTGTTAAACTCATGAGTTTAAATAAACTCATTAGAGAGAGATAAATTTGTAATGTAAACTCATAACATAAATTCGTAAAAATTTGTCTCAACTAATAAATAGTTATCAAAATATATAATTTTATAGTTTAAATATTATATACATTAAAAAATTATTTAAATGTAATTCAAATTATATTTAATCAAACAAAAGCTATTCATATTTCATAATTTATAATACTCAATATGAATATTTTAATATGGTCATACATAAATAATTATTCAATATAACTAATTAAATAATATTTATTTTATTTTATTTAATAAGTACATATTAAATGTAATTTTATTATTTTTTATGCATATTCAAACTTGTAATAAAATAAATTGTAAAGGTTTCATGGAAAAGAAATTTGTTTATATCTTATTTAGTCTTGAGTTTAAATTATTATGTTGCTGACTTTACAAGTTAATTGACACGTTAAAATCATAAACTCGATAGACTCAGTAAGTCAATGCGAATTTACTCGAATTTATACTAAATATAAGTTTACAACGAATTAATTCATTATCTTTATATACAACCATAAACTCGTAAATTTGAATAATAAACTCAACTATGACTTTTCAATAAATCAAAATACACTAATATACCTTACTATAATAACAAAACCTAAGATCGTTAAGAATAATTAATTACAACTTATAATCCTAAACTTAAATTTCTTCAACAAAAAATCTGAAAAATATACACACTTACTATTGACCTCCTTGACTTCAAGATAATATTCAATGTTAAAAAGAACTTTTCATTTGTGTTTTGAGTTATTATTGATTTGATAGTAATAAGACTTGCTTTAACATTACTGTTTTGAGTTATCATGTACTTTAATAGTAGCTTATTTTTATTGGCCAAAAAAAAAATCATAGTTTATTTTTAAAAACAGTTTATATATTATTAATTTTGCTTGATTAATTACTTATTTATAGTATTAATAGTTCCATTCATCGCATATGACCTGACAGCATTACTGTTCGCTGAAATTTTAAAACGTTTCATGCTAGCAAAATAACTCAAGAAATTACAGTAATAATTTTAATATAAGAGAGTTAACAGCATTGGATTTCGATGATGTAACCATAAATTCAATAAGAATGAACTAGAAAATTAATTTTACAAGTTTCAAGTCAGGAGCTTCTTCAAATGGAACGGATTTTTAAAACTAATAAGGTCACTTATTTATCGGATTAATCTTTCTAAAGGTTCCATCTTTAGACTAATCACACTTGGAACATTAATATTTTCATTGAGAACAGTTGAGATGTAACTTTTGAATAAGAATGCATTGCCATAGGTTTTATATGACTGAGGGAACTTATAAGATTAAAGACTTTTCTCACCTAATAAAAAAGCCTTCTGACATGAGTTCTACTTTAAATTTATACTCAATAGCAGTTATTGGAAAAAAAATTTTATAATTCGAGTTTGCCCCGTAATTTTTATTATAAAAATGTAAACTGCAATTATTATCACCTAACATTTGATGATTGATTTTTTAAAAAAATTAATTTTATCCTTCAAAATTTCTTCTTACACAAAAATAAATAATTATTTTTTTTTGAATGAACGATAAATATAATAAAATTTAATTTTTAAATAAAAATTTTTAAGCATAAATTACAATATTTTAAAATTATCTTTAATTAAAATTAATTTTAAAAATATTGACTCAAAATCACATGGTAGTTACAAACAAAATTGCATGATATATTAAAAGAAATACCAAGTTTAAAAAAAAAATTGTGAAAATAGTTTATAATATCCTCTCTCTCTCTCTCCCTCTCCTTCGTCGTACGCAGCATGAAGTATAAATGAAGTACCAGGGCCAGACTGGATTTCCATAACTACACTGATATACCAAACTGATACTGATTTTGAAAGTTCATTTCTGCTTTCTCTCTCAATCCCATCTTGTGTCTCACAAATTTCCTGTTCCGTGTTCATATTATTCTACTCCAAATTCCATTAGCATTTTGATTCTACAACCGTTTGCTTCGGGGTTCTTCTCGTCTTGATCAAACCTTAGGTTTTCTGCGTCACACTACAGAAAGCAAGTTCGAAAGTTCCATGTGAATTACGGCCTATTGAAGCGACATCGTATCGGAAATTTGAAATTTCTGAAGTGAGTTTGAACTTTGAACCCTAGATAGATGATAATGTCTGAAGAAGCAGAGAGGATAGTGATGATCCAGGATGCAGCGAGAGATGCGAATACGATGGCGATCAAATGGACCCTGCAGGTGCTATCGCTTGGGCCCGGAGATGAGGTTACGCTACTTGCAATTCTTCGCCACTCTACCATGTTTCCTTTCCTTGGTCCTGCGAAACTGCGTAAGTCTCCCATGCTTTCTTCCTTCACCTTCTTCTTCATTTTCTAGTTCTTTTTGTTTCTTTTTCTTTCGTGGTGAGTTAGAATCTGTTTGGATTGAAGTTGCAGAAATTTGATTTTGCATTAAGGTAATTTGCAAAAGTAAATTTAAAAAATACGACCATTTTGGTGGCCGCTTTATGCTTTAGCATCAATTTGCGATAATAAAATGGTCTCTAAACAAATTTTAAAATAATATGAAATAGTTCTTCAAAGTAATTATGAATGGCTTGTTTGTTTACTACTAAATTTCTTAGGTACATTTTGATATTACAAATTTATAAATGATTAAATTGATATTAAAGGGATCAAAATAATATTTATTTTCTTTAATTTTAGTTCAAATTAATTTTTGCATAACTATGATTATATTTAAAAGTAAGTTTTGCCATTCAACCAAGGCAAAAACTTTTTTTTTTTTGCATGAATAGAAGCTTGAAAAACCAAAATAAATTTAAAAAAACGTCAAACGCTAAAAAAGATAATAAAACAAACTCTTATTTAAATATATAAATAACTATCAGACATATCTAATTTGCCTCCTTAGTTCATTAAAGAGAGGTCTTTTTGGCCCAAACATTGATAAAAAAATTATTCTTTTCACTTAGGATCCAAAAAATTAGTCTAGTTAGAATTGATGATATATCAAATCAAGCTAGTATCATCCATTGAACTAACTTTCAAACACATTAACTAAATTTACCTTAGCCTAAGAAAATTGCTCCATTCTAGCTAGAACTAGGGGTTACAAATTTTTATTAACTTGGACTCAATAAATTAGTTTTGCTAGGATTTCAAAATATGTAATAATGTGACTAGCTGCACATCAGCCTTCTTTATTGAACCAACCCTTGGGGCATTTCCTTAAATAGATTGTCAAGTTGTATAGAAAGCTAGAAACCCATATTGGATGAGCAACAACTAGATATGGAAGAACTTTGATTGGTTATAAAGGGGCTTTTCATGTGAATAATTTATATTGTTCAAAGATTTGTGGCTAAATTAATTTTCTTTAAGCAAAAAATTTGCAAAATTGTCGTGGGTTCCATATTCAATCGCTACTTTGGCCCAGATATATTTTATTATTTAAAATATTATTTTTATAATTTTTTTATTTATAATACATTATAAATATATTAATTCATTTTAAATTTTAATTATTTTTCATTCTAATTTTTTTTACCTTTTTATTTTAAAAAATGCTTTTTATTGATTAAAAATAATTTTTGCAAATAAATTAATTAATTAAAAAAAATAGACCTGACCCATCCAACTTGACCATGTTGGACTGGATTCGGTCCCAAATCATATTTATATTTAGCCCAACTTGACTTTTGAACACCCGTAATTAGTGGTATCCCAACTTTGACATTGCTAATATTTTACCTCTGGTTATGTTTTCCTTCTTCACCTTCTCTCTTGTGGATTGTTTGAGACAGAACAGAGAACTGTCATGGAAGAAATTGGTAAGAGGAAGGAAGAGTACCGAAACAATGCAGAGATTATGAAAGTCTCTGAGCAATGTGAAGCAGATAAGGTTAGATTATTACTTGCTGTTAGGAAAGCAATTTATGTATGGTCCTTTAGAAGGACGATACCTCTATAACTGTTAGGGTAATTAATCATCTGGCCTTTCCATGGTATAAAGAATGAAATGGTCGGGGGAGAAAAAATACATTTTTAATCTTTGACTTATGGTAAAATTGTAATATAAATTTTAAATTTAAGGAACTAATTATAATATGTTTTAAAAGAGTAACAAACTAAATATGACATTTTTTAATGAATGAGTAATTATTTTAGGTGAGTGAAGAATTAAAATAATAATTTTATAATATGTGAAAAGTAAAAAAATATTTTACTCAATCATCAGGGAAGGGTTTTATCTTATATAGAGTGAGTTTAATACTCTACTCATAAACAAGTTAGAGTCAATAATTATAAAAGACTTTCATAGTGCATTTACTTTCAATTTGGTTTTCATGTTATTTCCTTAATCATTAAAGGAATGTAGTGTTGTCTTTTCAAGCTACCTCTATAAAATTTAACACTAAATCTAATAATTTACGGACTTGGATGTCAAATCTGAAATGTAAGTTAACAGCATCAATTAAACATATAATTTCTATGTCAAAAATTGTTAAGTTTGACTTTAATAGAAAAAAATATCTTTCTGGTATCTCATTAATCACAAAATTGTCATTTTGATCCGTCATTTATTTTAATGCTTAGAATGGTTTCTCACTTATTAAAATATATCATACTTAGTTTATCACTTTTTTAAAAATATATTATATTTAATTAATTTACTAAACCATAAACCTTAAATCTAAGAGACTAAATTTAACATTTTTTTAAAAAAGTAGGGGTATCAAATGTGATATTTTCCAATAAATTGATTATTATTTTGAATATTTCAATACATAAAAAATCAAAATGATAACTTTGTGCTAAATTAAAGACTATAAAGGTATTTTGCTCAACATTAAAATTTGGTTAGAGATAGGATGAAAGGGTAGTCTTGAAATTATCTTAACTATTGAGGAACTAATGACTCGTTTGGTTGGTAGAAATGTGTATGAAAGAATGAAAATAAGAATCAGAATGAGAGTATGGGAGGGAAAGAAAGAGTAAGTAAATATGTTTGATTACACATGGAATGGAATGAAAAAAAAATTGACATGTTTTGTTTGGTTTGAAGAATAAGTGAGGGAAAGGAAAATTTGAGGGAAAAGTTACCATATCATCCCTAGACAAAAATTATTATTGTAAAATATATTTTAAAATATAATAATTATTAAATCCTAAAAATAACAAAATAAAAAATATATTCTAAACAAATTAAAGAATATAAAATAAATAAAATTATAATAATATGAACAAGTGTATTTTTGAGATTATATATATATATATATATATATTAATATATGATAGAATTTTATTTTCAGCCATTTAATTAAATAATTAAAATATTTAAAAAAATATGGAAAGAAATTGTCATGTCTCCATTAGGGGTGAGCACGAGCCGAGCATTTTGCTGACTCGAGATCCAGCCCGATTTTTATACTGAATTACTTTTTTTGAACCATAAAACCAGTCCGACCCGATTAGACCCAGTTAGTGACCGGGTCAGGCCAGGTTAGACCAGGTTTGGGTTGGGTTTACTTTTGTTTAAAACAGAAATATGAATTATTTTGTAAAAATGATTTTTTAAAACAAAAAATGAAAAAAAAAATAGAGATTTGAAAGGAAATAAAATAGAATTAGATAAAATTTTAAGATTTGGAATGAAAAATAATAAAAAGTGGAAAAGAATTAATATTTTAAAATTTATTTATAAATAAAATTTATTTTAAATCAAATTAAAAATATATTATAAAAATAAAAAGAAAATTAAAAATAAATATTGGGTCAGATTAGATTGGGTCTTATGTTATCCTCGAGACCCAACTCGGCCTGGTAAAATTTATAAAAATTTTTATTTAATCCAATCATAACCTAGTCAAATGTGACCGAGTCGGATTAGATTCATTAAGTCGACCAGACGAATGATCACACATTTTCATTTCCACTCTTTTCGCATTTCTAGATTGATCCACTGGCACTAGAATGAGACTAAAGAACTGGTATTTAGATAAAGAAAGAAGCATGTCCCACGTTTAGCACATGACTTCTCTAGGCAAATTCATCATCATTCATCAATGCTTTCATGGAAGCTAGCCACGTAAAAACTAGCCCCCTCTCTGATGAAATAACTTGATGTGACTCCAGTACGGCTATGGGGGTATTTTCGAACACAAAAATTGTTTCCCCAGGAGAGGAGGCCCATTCCTTCTATTTTTGGATAGAAACCTCATGGCCATGTTTAAGGGAGAGTGCTCTCCTTAAAGGTAAAGGATTCCATCACCTATATAACAATCAAACGTGGGAGTGTTTATCCCATTTCCACTCTCCCGATAGGAATCCAACCAAACGTGCTGTAAATCTAATGAAATTATTTATCAAAAACTAAATTAAAAATCAACTATCTTTAAGAACTAAAATGAGGCTTTCCTCTGTAAATAATAGCTTTAATATCGTGAAACCCCTTAAATTATACATGGACATAGCTGAGACTTAAGGCAATTGCTCTAACAAAAAATTGCTTTGACACAAGTAATACACACACAACGTTGAAAGTTTGACAATGCTGAGACAGAATCAGTAGCAGAACTGTCAAACAAATCCTATGTTTTAATAGCTTTTGTTATAGCTTCTGACAAAATGTTTAATGAAATTCGTTTTATGAATGGAATTTCAGATTGTATTTCGCATTGAAGTGCTTGCAGGCCCGGAGGATGCTGTGAATACTGCCACCACTTTAAGGGCAACATTGGTGATACTTGATAGGTTAGTTCATTTCTTTTAAATTATTCTTTTCAAAATCTCATTCTACAATACTATATTTAAAAAAGCCTTTTTCTTTCCATTATTGATTATCTACTATAAGAATATTTTATTATAGATTCTCTGATAATTAAAAATATCTAGTGAAATATGAGTCATTAAATTAAATTTTAATTAATAATATGTTTTTTAAACCCTAAATCTATCATAGGCGTACCTACTACCAGTACAAAGATCTTGACTCCTTCTTTTTCTCTTCCTAGCACAATTAAAAAATAAAAAGACCAAAGCTTCTTTTGTTCGAGTAAATTTCATTAGCATTCTTTCAAGAAACATTGATACTCACGTGAGAATAACATGATGAAATATGTAGGGTAAATATGCACCTTTAGTCCTTTATTTTTATTTGAGATTTCATTTTTGTCATTTAATTTTATCTCCGATTTTATTTTTGTTCATTAATTTTATTTTATTTCAATTGCTCCCTTAATTCTCTCAAATGTTTTTTTTACCATATCAAGTTAAAATATTTCAAATATTTAGACTTTGTGTGAATTATGAGATATGACCACCAGAAAGTAAATGGGGTGAGGGATACCAAAATGCAGAAAACAAAGATAAAAAAATTTAGTTTGTGGATAAATAAAAAATAAAATATAAAAGGTGAAAAAAATATGAGTACTTTTTGACAATTAAGGCCAAGCTAGAATAAAATAACATTCAAGGACAAAAGTGAAATTTAAAATAAAGTTTAGGGAGCAAATTGAAACCTGTTGAATTTAAGGGACAAAAATGAAACTTAAAGTAAAATTAAGAGACCAAATAAAGTTAAAGGAAAATAGTGAAACTAAAAGTAAAATTAAAAGACCAATAGTGTTTAAATGTAATTTGAAGTGTTGTGTCGTATTTAATATAAAATGAAGGTCAGATATGTATCAAACATTATACGATTTTGCTCTATATCGTGCTTATTAAGTTAATAATTATAAATTCTTCTAAGATACTAAAACGTTTCATTTCCCTAACCAACTGAAACTTCTAGGATATTAGAGTTTGTTTGTTTAGAAACCTTCTTGTTTAAGATACACATCGTTGGAATTAGAGTTTTGAGGCTTAAGCTCTACTTTCTTCCCCTGGTTGCTGAAGGAGAAATTATCTTTCTTTGACAGTTAATTTCATCTTGTATAATCAAAATAGACGAACCCAAATCTGCAATTTAAGGCCTTCATTAGAGTTATTGACGTTGAGATTTTCCAAGCATGCTGATGGTGATTAATCTGAAGAGAGAGGATACTTTGGAAAATGTTAAGAAATGGCTTATGCTGTTCTATATTTATAATAAATTAAAGGCTATATACGACTTGTAATACAAACAATGTGAGACTAAATAATATACACATAATGTAATATTTGTTGAAGTTGACCAGCGTTGTCGAAGTTAGAATAGGAGTTATTGAGTCTTCTTCGCAGTATTAATTGATAGATGTGTATCCAAAACGTTTAATAGTCTGCTTGGGTTAGTATTTAAAAAGTTTAAAAGTTTATTTGGATATTTAAATGGGAGTTTGTTTTGTAAATATTTTTGTTTGGTTTGATATTTGATTTTATAAAATCAATTTTACCCTCCAGGTAGGTTTGCACCAAAAGTGAAAAAAAAAGTTGTTTTTGCATTGAATAAATTATATAAATGGCCAAAATCAATTTTCAAACGAAACTTTCTAAACATAAATTAAGTGATGCATAATTACATTTGACCAAAATTAATTTTAAAAATTAAATTGATCCAAAATTACGTTTGTCCAACGCGTATCTAATTATACTAAGGTCTTTCATTCTCATTTAAATTTTCAACGTGAGACTTGTTAGTTACTATTTTCCTCTTCTTTTTTTTTTCTATTTTCCAACAATATTTACACTTCATTCTAATTATTTTCCCTTATGTCTCTATCACTGTCTCGATGCACAGACAAATGAAGAAATATAAGAAGTATTTCATGGAGGGACTCTCTTGTGGTATCTTATTAATGAAACGTGAAGACTGCATTCAAAACTTGAGAGGACCAATGGAAACAGGGCCATCTGGAAGAGGCAGTGCAATTTCCATTAACAGTAAGAAAAAAAACCATAGCATTTATCATGATATCCTTATTTTCCAACTTCTATATTTCTCTTGCTCTGAGTTATCATCTTATATAAGCCAAAATATAATTTTTACCCCTTGAACTTTTCTTATTTCAATTTCGTCATTTATCTTTCAAATTGTCATCGGTGCGTTTTACCCAAACCTAAAGCTACGACAAGTATGTTAAAATATTAATTTGAAATTTCCATAATATTGTTATGAGTTTAAGTACATGTGTCTTTTGGTTTTACTAGGTTTACAATTTCATTTTATAATAGGTACTTTGTACGGAGAATTCAAGGTATGTATGAGATATTAAATAGGATGCATGTAATTAGTCATCTAGTGTAGGTATAAATACTTATGTAGTCAATGATTTGCTTCAAGCAAAGCAAGTGAAACAACAAAAGTGAATAGAAATTCCTCAACGCCTTCTAACAAAGTAGTCAGAGATTCTCACAAAATTAGGTATACGAAATAGATTAATATGATATTTTGAAAGATGTATGATAAAACTGTGAAGTAAAGGGACAAAAGTTAAACTTCATGCAAAACTAAGGGACTAAAAATCTATTGAAGCCTCTTTAACACTTTCAAATAAAGCATGGACTGCATAATAAGAGTGGAGACTCAAAATACCCAATGCAGATTTCCTGATTCTATTGAGTTTCATTTTTCTTCTAATCAGAAACATATTCATAGTTTAATTCTTTCAAAGTGTCTGAGTCACCCAAAAGCCAGTTGTAAGTAAATAACAAGTTAAATGAGAGAATACAAAGTTAAAAGCTTAGAAATAATTATAAAAAAATCTTAAATGTTCTTTATAACATCTGATGCATCCATGAGCAAAAGCATATCTTGGAAAAAGGTTTATTCAGAATAGATTTAGCCGTGTTAGCTTTCTGGGCACTCACAAGTAACATCATCAATTCATCATTGACATCTCGCAGTTCAAGTAATTACTTGCACTCACAAGCATGCAAACACTATACTTTTGAAATATTTATGGTACGAAACTTTGAGGAGTTTATATGCTTATAAAGTGTTAGCAACACCTGTCAAAGCATTTTTTAGAGCATTAAAGAGTACATTAGGCTAATGCAATAGTGTGTGCAACAGGTACAAGATCCTCATTAACCCAGAAACTCACAGAAAATCGAGTTTTTTGCCCTCAGAATTCCACTAACTCAAGGTCTAGTCTTACCAAGGCGAAGAACACCCAACTTCGATCTCAAGCTAGACAAAGTCCTGCAGATAGAGAGCTAGATATGGCAAGAGGCTTTTGTTTATTACCCTTTACTGATACTCTTGCAATAGGTCATTCAGAAATCTATACAAGGCAGATAGATGAACAAGAGAAGCATACCAATAACCATAAAGAAGTTGAAAATTCTACTTGCTCTCAGTGCAAGAACAGAAGGCCAAAATTTGGAGCGAAAAGAGACTTCACATACGCAGAGCTCCATGCAGCCACACAGGGATTTTCCCTGAAGAACTTTCTTTCAGAAGGCGGGTTTGGTTCTGTCTACAGAGGAGAGCTAAATGGACTGAAGATTGCAGTCAAGCAACACAGATGTGCAAGCCTCCAAGGAGAGAAGGAGTTCAAGTCTGAGGTTCATGTTCTCAGCAAAGCAAGACATGAGAATGTGATCATGCTGCTGGGATCATGCTCTGAGGAAAATAATAGGATTCTTGTTTATGAATACATTTGCAATGGTTCATTAGACCAACATTTATCGCGTAAGGCCAAACTTAGTAGGCTAATGGTATAAAAAGGATGAGACCAAGGTCAAGGTTTTAGGTATTTGCTATCCATTATGTACTTGTTGTTTTTTTATAAGATAACCTGATAGCAAATACCTAAAAATTATACCTATGTTTTGTCCTATGAAAAATTTAATGCATGTCTTAAGGAGAGACTAACTATGCCTAAATAATGCAGAACATTCTCGTAAACCTCTTAGCTGGACGGACAGGATCAAAGTTGCTTTGGGAGCTGCCAAAGGATTACTGTACTTGCATGAGAACAATATCCTACACAGAGATATGAGACCAAACAATATCCTTGTCACACATGATTTTGACACATTGGTAATAAAGACACTGTTTAAAATAGTTTAATATACTATACTCACTGATCGTATGAGCTAAATCTCATATATACTATATGCTAATTAGAATGCACAGTAATCATGCACTTTCAATATGATATTTCTCCTATCTTTTGTAGAATGTTAATCTAACCCTCTAGCTAGAGACTATAATATTAGTTATATATCGCTAGGATTATGAACTACAAAGCTAGGTTTCTTTTATTCATTGCAGTGTGCATCTGCAATATTTTTGCCTGGTCAATGTTCAGTAACATTTCCTAGTGTATTATCCAGCTGGGAGATTTTGGTCTTGCAAGACTCAATCTTGAAGACTCAGTATACTCGACAGATGTTGTTGGAACTATGGGATATTTGGCACCAGAATATGCAGAATCTGGTAAAGCATCAACCAAGACTGACGTGTATTCTTTTGGGGTGGTTCTTCTTCAGCTAATAACTGGACTGAGGACCACAGACAAACGACTTGGAGACAAAAGCCTTGTGGGATGGGTAACAATATGAATACGATATTTGATAAAGATATATAGATACATTTTGTGCTATCTCTAACTCTTATGCCTATTTCTTTCAAGTTGGACTTTAGCAGAAGTACTTACGAATCTAACTTGATCTTGAAGACTTTTTGTTCTCTTCTTCAGCTCTTTTATTTGAACATAATATTTTTCAATCAGGGTTCATGGACAGCCTCAGAGATTTTGTACACAATCCAGGCATCTTTGTTTTAAATTTGTGCAATCTTTTTCACATGCATTAGATGCTTTGTGACTGCAAACTTCATCTTCTTTCAACTTCAAAGAGCAGGTCATATGTCATGTAGTCCATTTTTTTTCTTTAGTTCATTGCTATAAACAATAAGAAAATCATTTCTGTTTTTATTCTAGTCCATTGCTATAAGTTTATTATTGTCACTATCATCTACCACTTAGCCAACTTTGTCATCGAAACCCACTAGGAATTATGTTGGCCCAAATTAATATTATCCTCAGAAAACGCTTCCATGTAAAACTTTTTTATAGTCTTCCGAGAAATATTTATTTTCCCTTGAAACAAACAGACCGTAAAGTAAAAACAAACATTTGAAGGTTCCATAGCCTACCAGGAAAAGAAGAACAAAAGAACTTCATTGAATTGCAGCTCACATTTCCTTCTGTTATTGCATTTTGCAAGTTCTTTAGCTCCTCTGCATATTAACTTCTTATATTTTCTTGCAGGCTCGACCATTATTGAAAGAGAGGAACTATCCAAATCTACTTGATGAAAGGATGATGGATACACACGATTGCCATCAGCTGTTTTGGATGATTCGTCTAGCAGAAAAATGTCTCTGCAGGGATCCTCGAAAGAGACTAACTATGGATACAGTAAGTATACATGGAAACTAATAATACGTACTAGATTTTTCTTAGAAACATATTACCCCTAAATTGGACAACTCAGCCTTCCAGTTTCATATCATTGAAATGAAACGCTACCATTTAAGTTATTGACAACATTTGAGCTTTACATTAACTATATGTATAGGGAAAATTGCAATTACCACCCTAATCAATGAGCCTATTGCAATAAACCCCGTGATGTTTGCCTGAGTTGTGGATTTTGGAATTAGTTGTTTCTAATTTCTTTTACCCACAAAAAACTATAAATTTGAAGCTCATGGGTAGATTTGTTGCTGATGACGAAGAGGAAAGGCAAGACATGTTAAATAGTAAGAAGGAATACTTTAGTAATTTTACTTAGTTGATGTTTCTAAATTTAGATGGGTGGAGACTTATTGGCAATGAGACAGACAGAGAGAGGGCTGGTTGCAATTTATTTATTAAATTCGGAAAACACTGCAAGTAGAGGCACAGATCAGGGTAAATAAGTGAAATTTCTCTTATAAAGAGCTAGTTATTCAAAGAACTTGAAGTAGTCATATGGAAATTGTTTTGACTTGATTTAATATGAGAATCTATTCAAAATGACTAGCTTATTAGGTAATAAAACCTCAGGCTTAAAGTACCATTTTAAGTCTCAATGGTCGCACGATGTAGGACATAACATTGTGTCCCCGTTTGAAAGCCAGTGTTCCTTCTTAGGGCGCCTCTTTCACTTCAGCTAGCTCTTAGTGGAAAAACAAATTCTTAATTTGTTATAACTTGAGATAAGATGAGAGCTCATCTCAAAAGGCTAACTTCTTAGGTAAGAGAGCCTCAAATAGACTTAACCGTTAGTCTATATAACACAAATTTCTAAGGCCAGTTAGGATGGAGTGTAAAACCTAGGAATCATGAGCCCAACACAATTGAAGGCAGTCAATTTATATGGAATATAAAGCATTATTTCAATTAAAACTCAACAAATTTCTTTCAAGTCCATACCATTCTAACTCGTTGCTTAATATCACTACAGGTGGTAAATGCTTTATCTCATATAGTGGAAGGCAGCACATGCAGTGTTGTACTGAGAGATTGTTCCCCTGAATGGTCAGATTCATCCTATGAGATGCCAGACTCTCCCACATTAGAAGGCAGCATGCAGGGCTCTTCTGAATCACAAGATGATGATGAGGATGGAACCTTTTCTGGTGCTTCTACTTCAATTAATAGCAAGAGTCATATGAAATTAAGACTCCCACCATCTCCTCCAATGGGGACAACTCATTCAAATACATCAAGCATGTCCACACAGCAGAGTTAATCCACTTTTGTTGATTTAATAAATAATAAGGAAAGAGAACCAAAGTAGTTTTTTTCCTTTCCAACATGGAACTATGATCCTCCAGATACTATAATATAGATCAGTTTATGAGCTTTCTGTGTAAAACCCTTTACATTGTCCTCATAATTCAAGTTTGTATGACTGGAGCAGTAACAAGAAGCAGGGCACGCATGATAGAGGGAAGATTCAGTTAAAGAACAAATGTTCAAAACGGGTCAAACCAAATGAAATTGTTAAAAGTTTATCAAAACGAACCTAGCGGTTTGGTTCAGTTTTGGATTGAAGAGTGAACCAACCAGCCATCATACATATTTTCATAATATAGACATCTACTTCTACATTCATAGTCGTCGTTTTTAAATTAAACACTAAGTTGAATTAAATATTTTGAATTTTATAACTTTTGATTTATATCACACTAGAAAAGGTCTTTTCATCTATAATTTTGTAGAATAACCATTACGTAGTTATAAGTTATTTTACTTGCATTAAGGAAAGAAAATTAGGAGTATCAAAATAGACATAATCAAACCAAACCAAATGGATATTCTATGATCAATTTGGTTTCGGTTGATTGAGTCATCTCAAATAATTGAATAGGTCCAATTTTTGAAGCGCACCAATAGAATTAAAGACATCTTAAATCTTAAATCCTAAATTTTGTAACCGATTAAATCAAACTAATAAATGTGTCTTTGTATTAAAGTTTTGCAAACTTAAATTTTATATCAATGTGATTTTACATATTTAATTAGTGAATTTGCATGACTGTAATTTATATTCAAAAATCTACATCTCAAAAGTGAATTTTACTATCAATTCATTCAATGTAAAAATAAAGTTTCTTCACTGTGATATAAACTATTGGAAGACAAAAATAATTTTTGAGAAAAATCTAATGTTAAGTCGAAACAAGAACAATTTATTTATAAGACAAACCTCTATTTTGATATATGTACGGACTTTTTAACATTTTGAAACACCAAACCAAACGAGCTTGGATCTGCTGCGGAACAGTTGGTATATTTTCATCTGAGATTGGAGCAAGTATAGGTTCAGTGGCCATTGCGAGGTATAATCCTTTCTTAATCTCTATTTCTCTGTTCTATCAATACTTCTGTTATATCCTGGAGCTTGACGTATACTAATTTGGTATCATAGCACAAGGTCTAGGACATGGTTGGTAGAAGAATTGACAGCTTGGAAAGGACCATTTTGATATCTTCATTTTCTTTCTTGGGCCAGAAAATCATCAATGATAAAATATCAGTTCAATCCACCCACACAAGCAAAGAAAGTTAAGAAAAAAGATCATGGTCCATGAATTTTTTTCTACATATTACTGAAATGTTAACTCAAGAATTGCAAGTCGGTTTACAGTACATCCACCAAAGAGAATCTATAAAGCCACAAAGAGGGCACAACCGAACAAGTCCTAGACCCACGAATTTAAAACCTGACTAATTTTAAGCCATTAATAGAAGGTTTCAATTTCATACATCTCAATTCAGTTTTGTCAAGGAAGATCAGACATTTGACAAACAGAAGGCATGCTATCCCATGCACTAGAACCATGCCCACACACTTCACTTGATGTAGAAGTTGCTAAATCATTACCAAGGGTAGTAGTAGCATCAGAACCATCCTCAAACCAACATGAAGCAAGGAAGACATCTGGCCCAGCAATGTCCAACATGGACACGGTTTGATCTTCACTGTTGGAGGTCCAAACAGGGTCAATAGATTCAAATTTTACGCTGTTGCCTGCAAAAATTTTAACTTAATCCTCAAAATGTTCGCATGTATAGCGATTAGCAGCAATCCAAAATCTTCAAAAGGGGAATATCTAGCACATATATTGATATGACTAATAGATGAATCTGCAGCGAGAACTGGAAGATCGTAGAAAAGAAATTTATCACCACTGCTAGAACATTAAGGATGAGTCAATTAATTTAAGGCTAAACATGTGCATGCTTTGTATACATGGTGATGTTTAAGTGAAATTCACTGATAATTTTGGATCTCAATAAATAAGACAAAAAACAAAATATTTCATGTTTTGGGTGGTGCGAAAGATGCATGTGTACACGTGTGTTATAAACTATTATCCTTCATCAGACCATACTGAGAATTACTAACCACTTAAGGTCTGAGCAGGTGGTTGCTCATCGAAGGACAACTTATTGGCACAAATAGCAGGGCATTCACTCAAGATTGATATTGCACCAAATGGAGAAACGGGGTCAATGTAGTCCTCCCATTTTGTCCCATACATGTTCAATGTGGAACTGTCAGCTCTATCACCAAGAGTTGCAGCGGATGAATTTGAACTCTTCTCAAAATAATGATTCCTTGAACTGCTTAGAGCTTTTGTCTGGGGAAGTAAAGCATCCAGAAGGCCACTATTGTCCAGTGAGGAACAATCAGGCTCCAGCGCACTAGTTGGGGAAGGAGACTGAATTTCAAAATCAACTGAGTTGAGCAAAGGAGGTAGTGGAGATGTATCCCAGCTACCTAAATCAGTTTCTGGATATTGGAGTGAAGGGAGCTCCAGCTTCACAGCCTCGGGGATTGGCTTAGAAGTAGAGGAATAGCCATTTGAATGTGAATGGCTGTAAGAAAATGAATTCTGTGAGGAGGGACCATGATCAAGAGAAGAATGCATTCCAAATGATTGTGCAATCATATCAGAAGTATTATCCCAACTATGGTCAAATGGATCAAACCCATTAGCATTAGTACTGCAGAAACCTAGAAATGGCATTGTCATCCCTCGAAGACGTTTATGGTGAGGTAATGTTGATGGCACAAAATTACAATGTTGTGATGAATCAAGACCTTTCAACAGAATGCTATTAGCAGATATATCAGGAAGCTTGGGCATATAGGGTAAGAACCCCTGATTAGCCCTCAGACTATCAAGTATAGCATTGTGTATCTCATCATTCTTTTTTGCCAGGAAGTCATGATTTCCTCTATCACCATCATTAATTCCAACACTGCTTTGGCCATGCTGTCTCTCTTGCATTGATTGCAAACACACTTCAGGTGGATAAAGTGGCAAGCCAGCCCGTTGCCGCCTCTTGATCCGAGTATTCCAGTAATTTTTTATCTCATTATCTGTCCGACCAGGTAACTAAAAGCAAAGCAAATTAATTATTATAATGGAATAAAAAGTCGATGCATAATATGAAAGCAAAAATTATATTTTTAGTAGAAACTGGTTTCTTTGTTCACAAAACCATGCATGACATACAACAGAACATGGCCATCCATAAATGAGTGTAACTATAAAAGAAAAAACTGACATTTTTAGTTATGAATTATGAGTATTGCTTGCAAATTTAAACAAGCCGAGACAAAAAATTATGATAACAGAAACATCAATGAGTTTCTTGGCAATCAATCTAATCTCTGGAAATAATAATTTTATTATTTTTTTGACTACTAATAATGTTAATATATTAATAGCGCTTGTACCACTTCCAGTTTTGCAAATAAAGGCATCATATGGTACAACAACTCATAATTGCTATTCAATATAAGTGCAATGTAAAAACAAAAGTGATCATTGGATTTCTATTACAATAGTTTTCATACAGGTATAACCAATAAAAATGAATAAATTGGGTCACTTTAAACGGGCATTTAATACACATCTGCCAGTTTGCATGTGGATGTGTCTCTTCTAGATGCATTGAAAAAATATCATAAACTCCATGAAGAATAAATTTCTGCCTTCAGAATTTAACATGATAGGTTAGTCTAATACATAAAAGCATTTCCTCCATTATCTACTGAAAATGCTCGAAAATTATGATTATTTTCATATTCCTATTTTAGCAATGCATCATCTTTTATCCTTGTCAAACACTGCCACATCCAAGTTTCAACTATGACATGATGCCAATCAGGGGCAACCTTACAGCTGCCATTTAAAAAGAATTGCTGTGTACGTGGGAGTTCTGTCTATTTGGTATGAACAGTTCTCATTATGACTTCCAATATATACTGTGTAGATAGATATGACTCAGATATTTGTACTTAAAGTTTCAATGTCCAAGTCCTAAACCTCAACATTTGCAATTGACAATTAATAATTTAAAAGATGCTCTGCAACACATGCCTCCCTTCTTCTTTGTCCTTTATAAGCATCATGCAAAACCAAAATGATCATAACAAAAACAAAAGAGAAAAGAAAGGAGTTTCGTAGTTTTCTTTTGCACAATGATGGTCACTAAAATTCTGCAAAGCAAATGGAGAAAAATCCTATTTTGGTCCTCCATTTTTTAACTTTATTTCAGTTCTTAGAAGACCAAAATGAGATTAAATTTAAACGTGGAGGATCAATTTGAGACTTTCAATTCATGAAGAATCAAAATGAAACTAAATTTAAAAGTGGAGGGCCAAAATGGTATTTTTCTCTTGAGTGATGTTTATAGAGTATGTGTGAGGTCATTCAATGGAAATAGACAATATGGCAAATAAACTATATTCTATCACATTGGTAGACGTGGCCTGTGTACTTCTGCATTATCTACTAGGATAACCATCCATATGCCAATTACTATATTTAACCACATGTTTACATCTTCTTATTGTCAGGCATCAAGAGAAACAGAAACCTATCTAGGTTGTTCCATATTGCTATGGACAAATCATAAAGGATAAGACAAAGGAAGAGAAACCTAGATGGAAGTTCCCCACTATAAAACAAAAAAGATAGCATAACAACAATGGGATCATGGTATGCGAATAGTAGTCACACATTTCACCAAAACAAAAAATAGAAAAGTGAAACATAATAACTCAAAATGCAAGGCAAGGACAAATACACAACATGCTTACATGTGTAGCCATGCGTGCCCATTTGTTTCCCATCTTGGCATGCAATTCAGCAATCAGCTTCTCTTCCTCTGCAGTAAACGCGCCTTTCTTTAAATTTGGCCTTAGGTGGTTTGCCCACCGGAGCCGGCAGCTTTTGCCACAACGGGACAGGCCTGAGTACTTTTGAACAGCATTCCAGTTGCCCTCCCCATGCTTCTGGACGTAGTCCACTAAAATAGCATCTTCAGCAGATGTCCATGGCCCTTTCTTCAAGGCAACTCCACCAGCACTTCCTCCATTACTCTCATCATTTAAATGTGACCCACTCTGATCCTTGAGGAGAACCTCTTCTTCAGTCTTATTGGTCATTTGACTCATCCCCTACATATAATTTCTGCCAAGCACTTCACAATTACAAAGGACAGCCTTAGAAATGCAGAGATAAAGAGAAACCATATTTACAAGAGCCTAAAAGACAAATAGAGATAAGATACTAGAACCTCTCAAATGGTAACGAGAAGTGCCATAAAAGCCAAATATCTCCATGATTTTAAAATAATAAATTTCATTTAATTTAATTATTAAAGAAAAAAGCAACAGAGAGAAGGTAAGTCGAGGAGCTAGCATTGAATCTCGATAACAGAATTTGCACTTCAGCAAATGCTACGGAAATTAATGATGATCTTCTGTGCATCGGAAAAGCACAGATTTTAAGGAACCATAAAAAAGGTGTGACTTTACAGAATCAACTTAATTTTCCTTACCCAATTCAGAAGAAATTAATAGAGAAAAGAGCATCCTATGATTGGAGATAAAAAGAATTTCCATCTCCGTAAACATGAAAGTCAAGCATACCCTAACACAATTCATTTTGCCCACCAACCCAACAGCCTTATGATGTTTACTATAATATGGTAATAATTTATTACGACATTGATGACAGCAAAGAAAAATTGCAGTGTTCTAGATTTGACAAAAATTAACTGTATTAGTTTGCAAACCCAAACCCCCAACTCAATGGATCCCAATTTCAATAAAATTTAAATAGCAGTATAGCACCCTAAAAGAAAAGGATAAAAAAAAAAAAATAATAATAATAATAATACGCAACATATACCAGCTAAGATGATGCTGTTCGCGCTAAAGTCCAGAGTGCAAACTCAAGTTCCCGATAAATACTTCTCCTTTGGCGCGCAGAGAAACTGAACTAGAATTGAAAGTTCAAGTGAAACCGCCTGAATGAGCTACGAACAGAAGAGAAAGTGTAAGCCGAATACCTGAAATCGAACCCCTAAAAAAAAAAAAAAAAAGAAACACACACACTCACACCCCTCTAGGAATTGACACCAGATAATGAAATTACAATGCTAATGAAACCAGCACTGAATAAATATCAACGGCGAAAACCTCATTGCTTAGAACTCCGAAGTCCAAACCTAATTTGCGAATTTCTTTTTGTTCCAGAATTAAAGCTTGACGATTGTACGATAGAAACTTTCAAGTTGAGAAAGGACAAGTTGGAAAAGAAACTGAAATTAACAGGAACGAGAATTGGGATCCTAACCTTAGTTTCTGGAGCAGTTGCAGAAAGATCCAAACGATATTAAACAGAATATCGAGATCCGCGCCGCTCCAAGCACAAACTCTCACAAACGGGGACAGAGAGAGAGAGAAAATGGTAGCAAAAATGAAGAAATTGCAGACACGGAGAGAGAAAGTATGTGCGTGAATGTATTGGGGAAAAGGGTTAGCGTTACGAGGGAAGGAAGCGGCAAAAGGAGAGAGAGTTCGGAGATGGTACCTCGAAGCCCAGCTAGCTTCTTCGATCTCTCTGCATTTTGAGAATTTGATTCCACATGAGACTATTAATATTTAGTAAATGAAAAATAAAAAAATACAATGTATTTTTTATTTTTTATTTATTAAAATATTTAAAATAATTATTTATTCATTAAAAAATATTATATTTATTCTTCATTTTTCACAAAAAAATCAAATTTATTTTTTAAAATTTAGAGTTTAAGATTTGATAAAAGTATTAAATTTAAAAAATTTTAAAAAAAATAAAATATCAATATAACATTTTTTAATAAGTAAAAAATTATTTATATTTCAATAATTGAAAGAATAAAATAATAATTTTGTGACAAGTAATTAACATAAAGTGTAATTTTTTTAAAATAAAAAAAAATAGAGAAATATAAAATATGTTATCTTTTTATTTGTCTTCTTCCCTTCGTTTATGTCATTGCTTCATTCACTATATTTTGATTGCTCAACTGAAAATATTAATATTTAGTGAATTGAGGAAAAAAGAACCGTAGAAATCTAATTTTTTTTTAATATGTAGGGAAAATTATTCTTTTGACTCCAATAATTTCATTTAATTTTTAATTAGTCCCTATAGGTTAAAAAAATTGTAATTAGTTTTTTATAATTTATAAATATTTTAATTTAGTTCTTATAATTAAAATTATGCAAATATTTTATTGAATTTTTTTTATGTAACAAATTATTTATTATTTTAAAACTCTGAATATGCATAATTTATATTAATAATAAAAATAATAATAAAACAAAATTAACGAACATATATCATAAAATATTAATAAAAATATAGTAATAAGAATAATTGTCAATTCAAACATAAAAAAGAACGAAATTGTAAATAATTTAAATTATGATGACTTAATAATAAATTTTAAATATATAAGAGCCAAATCATTAATATTCATATATGTTACGAATTTAATATGATTTATTTTATTTTGTGTTATTCACTTCATTTCTGTCGTGTATATATTAATTGGAGCTAATAAATGAGGTATAAGCTTTGATATCTGTATTTTACACTTGATCTTGATTCTTCAACTAAAAAATATTAATTTTTAGTGAATGGGGGAAGAAAAACATAGAGGTATTTATTTCCATATTTTTAGTATATTAACGATTAATGAATATTATATAATTCTTTTATTTTGTCTTCTTCCCTTCATTTATTTCATTGATATATAAGATCCAATCTCTTAATTTTGGTTCATCAACCGAGGTCATTAGTAATAGTTAATGAAAAATATAACATATTAGATTTTTTATATATAAGTTTATGTAATTTGTTATAACATTATTTTTTATTTTGTCATTGAAATGTTAAAATGAGCAGGATTCAACAAGAATATAGAAAACATATTAAACATAGTGCCCGTTTAACGATATGAATTGGACTCAGAATTGAAGTATAGAATTGAAATTACACCCAATAATTTTAATATGTTTGTTTGGGTAGTCTTATATAATTCTATTTTCAACTCTATACATAAATTCTATAGAATTGAAATATAACTTATGAAAGTCATTTCTAATCTTTATGTCCAACTTGAAAAATTATAATTCCAAATTTTAAAATTAAAGTGGGACTCTTTTACTTCTAACACAACACTTTATATTTTTAAACATCATGATAAGATTTAGTTTTGAATGTTATACTTTTAAATTTTAATATTAATGTAATTATAAAATAATTGAATTTTTTTCTTATTTTTAATATTTTGTTAATTATTAAAATACATATATACACACATGACACACATAATGCACATGCACACTCATATGCATATATATATATATATATATATGCACACTAAACATATAACACCATATGCACACGCACATAAATGCAATGAAAATGTAATATAAGGGCGCAAACATACACACATGTACCTAAACACACAAATACAAATATATATATATATGTATATTTGTCATGAATAGGTTACATACACACACATGCACATGCATGCGAGCTCGCGTGCGCACACACATATATCTGGAATATGTAACATATACGCATATACACATACAAATATATATAACAAATATGTAATATAAATGCACACGTACATGCACCTACATGTACAAATATAAATACATATATAATGAATTTGTAACATACACATGCATGCGCACATGCATACATACACATATATCGAACATATAAAACATACACATATAAATATATATAACAAATATATAATATAAACGTGCATACAAACAAACCTACATCTATCAACACAAATGCATATATAATAAATTTATCACACACTCTCTCACACACACACGTAACAAATAGGCAATACGACATAAAAAAAATTAGACACACTAGTCTTCAAAAAATAATATGATTGTACACAGAAATACAACTTAATATTACAACATAACATTGTAATATGCACATGATATAATACAATATTGTATACGTATATGCTCACAAGCTCATGATAGAACAATTATTGTACACATGATATGTCACATTATTTTAAATACTAAATATAATGTGGTGTTACAAACATTGCAAAGAGTATCTTATATCTTCTTATCTAAATCTAGAAAAAGAAAATATATTTATAAAATAAATGATAATTTTTTTAATATATTATTCATGTTTATCATTTTAAAAAAATATTTATCTTTCATCTAAATAATAAAATTAGAATTAAATTTGGAATTATAATTCTATGTTCTAATTCTTTATCTTGCCCAAATATAAATTTTAAAATTCTAAATCAATTCTAATTATAATGGAATTGGAATTAAACTTATTATTCTACATTTTTATTCTAATTCTTGATACTAAATGGATATTTTATTATTAAATTTTCAATAAAAAATAACATGTGAAATTTTTTAAAAGATTTAATCATATGGTTGTAAGTTATAATAAATTTTTATCTAAATTTGTATTAAAAATCTAGTAGAAATGCAAAAGTATACATAAATAATATAATCCTGTGAGAAGAAAATGGTAACTCAGGTTATTAAAATAGAGAAAAGAAAAAAAAAAAAAAAAAAAAAAAAAAAGAGAAAACAAAGGCAAAGAGGTGGTATTTTATATATAGAAAAGCTTATAAAAAGTTGTTATATCTAAGTTACGTTATTTTCTAATTATAATATGATAAGTGTTTAGTTATTCAATAATATTATAATATTTGTATAGTTATTGTAAATAATTTTTTTATTTTTAAATTAAATTACACATTATTATTAATTGATTCAATACTATATCTAAAACAATATATAAACTTATACAATTAAAACTATTTATACAATCTTTGGAAGTATAGGCCATGATAAAGAAACTTTTGTTCAATATTTTCACAACAAAAAAATATATAAGTATTATTTACTAATACATTATTATATCATTACTAATATTACTATTATGAATACCTTGTTACTGTCGATCACCCAACCATTACTATTATTTGACTATCGTTGTCTTGTCTCTATTTTAATTGTAATCATTAACTTCCATACCATCATCACATGAATTGTTATCAATGCTACAGCCAACTGTCGTTGGCAAGTGGTAAAGAATTTAATAACTTTTTAAGTAAATATTAATTTTGATTATTATTTTATATATAAAGAATGTAATATTAAAATAATTATTTTAATATTAAGTTTGACAATAATTATAAATTAATAAGTTCTATAATTTAATAGTTAGAACAAATACCAAAAGATAATATTAAAAAAAATTGGTAGTACTACCACAACTGTTGTTTTATTACCACTACTACTATCTCTGTCTTCCTATTATCATTTAATTAAATTATAGGAACAAAATGTGTAATTTAATTTTAAAATATGTTGATAAAATCATATACATGATCAAAAAAAGAACATCTTGCATAAAAAATTTTGATCAAATAAACCCAACAAAAAAAAGGATTTGGCAAAAAGAGGGAAATAAACGAAAAATTAAACTATAAATAAAACTTACAGGAAAAGAAAAAGAAAAAAAAGTCAAGCTTCCATTGAATAGATAATTCCAAAAATGGCCTAACTATAAGATATCCTTTGAATCTTTACTTACGTACAAGTATAGAAATGTGTGCTACATCGTACATTCTTTTTTTTTTTTACCATCGTTTTTATTTTAGTTTTTAGTAAATGAACGATGAAGTTCATACAAGAATATATATGTTTACGTCATGTAGTGGAATTTTCTATAAAATATGTGAGAACTCAAGAGGATAATATAATTTGATTTATTATACTTTTTATGTTTCTATTTTTCCGTTCATTCTCACCAATCATAAACCGGATAAGAATTATTCCTTGGCGGCGCCGTTTAGCGAAAATCATCATCCATGTGTAATAATGAGCTCTGGCATAAGAACAAGAAATGCGAGAAAATTTAAAAAAAAAAAAAGGAGAAAAATATAAAATTGATATTTTATTTTTACACAATTTGATTTTTCATAAATTTGAATTTGTATAAAATTAGTACTCATAAATTTAAATTTATATAAAATTTACTAATAAAAAAACAAATTTTTTATAAAAATAAAAGTTTTTAAAAATTAATTTGTCATAATTATTTATAAAATATTAAATTGTCACAAAATATAAAAATAGGTATCATACTTTTCTAAAAGTAATGGAAATATGATATTGATATTCATTGAATTGGCTTCCTCGGATTTTGCCCATTATTTGATGAGAAAAGAATTTTAATAGAAATTATTGATAAAAACTTTTTGGTTGGAATTATATTTGGTTAAAATAATATAATTGGATAATAGATTAATAAAGTAAATATATGAGATTTATCATTTGTAAATTTTAATTAGGGAAAGATTTAACTAGTAAGGACAATGTAAGTTGCCGTCACTTGCTTTAAACCTTTTAAATTTTTATTTTTTGTTTATATTTAGTTTTACCTTACAATTTTGTAATTTGGATTTCTTTATATTTTGACAATAATATAAGATCATGTTTAATTATAGTTAATAATTAAATGAAAATTTAAACATATAAATTTATATTAAATTAATATATTTTCTATTTGTAAATCTAAATAATTAAATTTTTATCCGACGGTCCACCATAATTAAATTTAGATTGATAATATTGTTGTAGTCTTTTAAATAATAATAATTAGTCCTTTTTAATTTAAATGTTAGTTTAAAAATTCTTACTCATTTTAAAATTGAATTCTAGATTGGTTTCTATTTTTTCATGAATATTAATTACTTGAAAATGTTAAATTCAGAACAAAGAATTAGAAAAGGGGGCAAGGAGAGAGAGTTTCATATTTGTTGTTTAGGTTCCATAATTTGTTTATTTGTTTTATTGTAGTTTTGATTTATTTATAATTTTAAATTAGTCCTTAATTTTTGTGATGTACCATATATGTTCCTTAACATTATTTAATGTTTTAAACTAGTCTTCAACTTTATTTCTTATATTTCAATTTCAAAGTTATTTTTTAATTAATTTGTTTTCAGTATTTAAAAATGATCTTTATTAAATACAACAAAAAAGGATGTATAAAGTAAAAATTGAATATTGAGATATTAAATTGACACAAAAATATAGGGGCTGAAATAATATTAATCAAGCCATTTTTATATTTGAAAAATAGAAATCTCTAGAAAGTAATGTGAAGAATAAATAAGATGACTTCATACACTGAAAAAGGGAGCTTCAACTTGAATAAAGCATACGTTAAAAGAAACTTGATAGGGTTCATCCTTAGAGGATTAAATGATTTGAATTTAAATTATAATTGGAGTCAAATATAAAAAATATTTATTTGATGAAAAATAAAAAATTAAAAAGTTGATGTGGTGAAGTCACTTACGTTTGATTCATTCCTTTATCTCTCTAAAAAGGTATTTTGTTCGTCCAAGTCCAATGCCCATCCCGACTTTGCAGCTCAATGATGCAAGCAATCTTAGAATTTAGAAATCTAGATATATCTTTTGAGTATATTTGAGTTATTAAATTTTTATTTAATGGTTTATATTTTTATAAATATTAAGTAATTTTTAATAATTTTTTTAAAAATTTAAATCATTAAATTTTTATCTCATTGAATTCAAATTCACAAATATTTGGGAATCGAAATATAAGGAATCTATTAAATTTATATTTTCTGTATTTGAGAATTTAAATTCTCAACATATGAATAAATTTAAATTATTAATTTTTATCTAATAGTTCATATTTAAATGAATATTAAATAGTTTTCAATAATATTTTAAAATCTAAATCATTAAATTTTAAAATCATTTGCATTTAAGGATCCAAGGTTACAAAGCAGGTCTCATATTATATGTTGAAACCAAAATTTGACTTCAATTTCATGCAAAGATGGATTTTGGTGAGCATGAGAGGCGATCCCTTTATCTGAATATTTTAAAATTTAATTTTATATATAATTTTATTTAAAGTTTTTAGTTTAGTCTTTTAATTAATAAAAACTTGTTTATCTAATTTGTAAAAATTCATTCTTTTAATTGAAAGTCATATTAATTATTTTGATACCACAAAATTTGAAGAACTTCATCTTTCTTAAAATCAAATTAGAGTATCATATCTAGAGATGGGTCCAAAGGAATACAAAGACAGTAGTGTCTCTTGAATTTTTAAAATTTTAACTTTATATATAATTTTAGTTTATATTTTTAATTTGATTTTTAAATTTATAAAAGTTCACCTTATTAGATTATTAGAGTTTGCCTCAATTAATTTAAATTTTTAATCTAAAAACTTTGACGTCCTTTAAAATCAAATTCTAAATCCATCACTCATCGTATCAAAAAAGATGTTTGTGCCCATAAGAAGTTTTGTAAAAAACAATTGACTTCAAGGTAATAATATATATATATATATATATATATATATATATATATATATATATATATACACTTCACTACTCGTAGTCTAATAAAGTTTGGATTGTTTGCAATAGATTTAAGTTCAATCTTTTTATGTATCATCAGGTTTAATATATTATTTTTCATAGAATATTATACATATTTTTTGTCACTAGATATCATTAATAATATTGTGTTCTCACTAACTAAACTTACCCCATGATTGGAAAATACTAATATAGTATAGGAAATCATGATTGATGCATAATAAAATTAGAGTGAGTTGATCTTATATTTTCAGAAATACGGTATTCTCTAATTATGATGTAATTAATTATTAATTATAAAACAATATTTTTAATAAATAGTTACTTGAATATAGTTTATTTAATAATTAGTAGTTCATGAAGTAATTAACTTGATTTTCTTGTAAACAATGAGTACGATGATAGTAACAAATTTACTAAAATAAGTAAAATAATGTTTTATATTTAAATAATATAATAATTAATTGTGTGGTAACTAAAAGATACATGATATTTTTTAGCACAAAATATAATCACTAATGAAATTGATTATATACATAAAATGATATAATTTATTGGGTTAAAATTAGAGTTATTCACAATTATATTACGCGCCAAAAATCTAACATGAATTGGAAAAGATGAGTCACTAGGGTTATTCACAGACATTAGCATCTCCAATGGACATATAAACCACTAAGTATTAATCTTCAAACAATTAAAATTATTATATGTGTACAAGTATGGCATAATATGGCAATTTTTGTTTTTGTTATGTTTCTAAATGATTAAATTCTGAGATTTAATAAAACATTTTTATGAAATACTACGGGCTTATGAACACCAACAATAGGATTAAAATATATTTATTTTCAACTAAAAATTTATTAGCTATTCAGTATAATAATTTTCGTAAAAATTAATCTTTAAATGTTTCCAAAATGGAGAGGCAGAAGGAGTGTTACTGTTGGACCACTCAAAGAATAGTACCTTTCATGAGCCCAGATCCCTTGCTTTCTAGCAGGGAGCTATCCGTAGGGTATCAATTAAAAAAAAAGATAAAAAAGTGAGAAAATTTTTTTAACTGGACTCCAACTATATCTTTCTTATAACCATGCTCAAATTTTTTCTTGTTCTAGTAGGCTGAAATCATTGTTGAAGAAGGACCCTTAATGACAGTCTACTGCAAGCATTCTCTCCAAAGTGGATTAGAGAGGCAAAAATTTGAGGTCATTCTCCTCTATGAAGCATTCAAAACCATACTCCTTTGTGCATATGGAAGCAAAACAATGGCAGAACAGAGTTAAAGAATGAAATAAGGATATGCATTAGTTAAACAGTCAAATTGCAGGGTTTTCACAGGCAGTATATTAAGCAAACTCATTTCTATAAAAGATTCAGCTTATGCACATTTTTTAATGCTTCAAACCAGTCTTCAAAACTCGGCCCTGTACAATATTCAGATGATGAATATAATTTAGTAATTCTTCTATACACCATCAGATTTTTCTAAGCTAAACTGCAAATAGTTCTAGTTTTGTTTTGTAAAATATTCATTCCCATTATCACGTCCTAAACAACAAAGCATGATTGCTATAAAAAATAAGGTAAATCTCGTTTCTATAAACTGGACAAATATGATAAACTAATTTATCCAAATACTAATATAACAAAAGACATAAACAATATTTAATTCAATTTTCTAATATCATACAAATGACATAATACTACACATACTAAACTCTCTGTCTATGACAATAGAGCTACTAAAGTATAAAAAAATATTTCTAGATGTGTAACACTAAATAAAAAAGACTCTTCGTCCTTGTGAATAATATAGAATTCACTAAAAAGTCTTTCAATCATCTTTAAACTATAGAGTAATAACCAGATCAGTGCTACTCTTTGAGAAAAAAAATCAACAAAAGAAGAGATGAGTGACCATACTCAGTGAACAAATATTACTAACCATACTAGGAAAGAGCAAGTAGGTTGCTGGAGTTTTTCACTACCATTTTGTTTAGCAGTTCAAAACATATCAAATGTATATATGTTGAAAGCATTCCAAAAGGAAAATCATAAATTATATAATATAATTCATAAAGTTTAAGCAAAGTTCAGAGATATTTTGCAAATAGATACTAAAAAGCAGTTGAAATCCATAAATAATTTCTAAAATGGGTCATATCTAAGTAGAAAACATCTCACATAATCAACCAAAATCTATAACAATCGCTAGCTTTAGGCTAGTAACCATAGAACATATATTAGTTAAAGTTGAGCAATATGACTTACAAATAGTCAAAACAGATCCATAAGTGGTGGCCATCACACGCAGGGCTAGCAACACTCTTACTAGCTAGGGTTTAAAACAAATCATGGTGCATTAGGGCCAACATTTACTGTCGTTAACTATAGAGTTCTATATTAGATATATTTCTAAAAAAATCATATTGTCCATAATACTATACATAATAAAAAAACATATCCAAATAGCAAAATTTTCATTTCTACAAATTTGTAAGTAATAAAATCATTCGAAAAGTTCTCAAAATATCACATCCATATAGCAAAATTCCTATTTCCAAAACTCCGTATAGTAACAAAATCATTCAAAAAGCTTCTAGAATATCATATAGTATGTAAGTTGTTCAAAAAGATCATTCAAATACATTGGAATATTACAAATAAATTTCTCAAATTTTAAAGAGTGCAAATAAATGTCAAAATTAACACTAATTCAAGAAGCTTGTTCCCAAGGCACCAGAGCATAGAAAACAAAATTTTTTACTAATAATCAATTTAAAATACTAAAAACATGTATGATTAATAATATTTACTCACCTGGAAGGTACACACACAACAATCATGTTCCTAATGTTTCTTTTCTTATCTCACTTGATCACAAAGTCAATGTCTATGGTCCTATAATAACAAATAATACATTTAACTTGCCATATCAGAAGTTATTCTTTAATTCAAATGACTTCTTAAACCTCTAACCCATTTCTTGTCTAATTACCATGTGTATCAATTATTTTTAATATCACAATTAACCCTTCACCTTCCAATATCATAAGTAAATTTTACCACCTTGGTTTAAATCTTATTTTTATTTGTTTGTTGCTTATTTATTTATTTTTATTTTCTTGTATTCAATCCTATATATACCTATAACCCAAATTAATTTCCTTTTCTTAACCATAAGTTGTCTAACCTCATCAAGACAGTGGGAAATTATCCTAATATAATTTATGATTTGGTAATTAATATAAATTACCCATTTAGGGTCATTTAGTCAATTGTTATAAGGTTTCCTTTATCCCTTTTATTCAAAACAACAAAGAAAATTAAAGAAAACTAGGAAATCTATCTATTTAACATAACACTTCAAACGATAACTTTCAATTGCTTAATTTCTTCCTCCAATAGTGATTCTTAAAGAAAATTGGTTCAAGATTTTCAAAACTCTATTATCCCATCACATATTTCGTGTAACCAAGAGGGGTGTGAAATTAGAAACTAAAACCTAGTAATTTCATATGGAAATTAGAGGTAAAATACTTATAATTCATCTAAGAACTAAAACCTTAACTTAATTTGAATAAATCTCATCAAAATCAAGCCCAATTTTGAATTTACACCACCTATGCCTTGAAAAGAGTAGTTTCAAAATCAATACTCTAAATTCAAAAATTGATTATGGATTGAGAGGGAAAAGAATGAATTTGGTATTAAGAAGTAAAGACACAAATCAATTTGAAGAAATCCCTTATCAATTATATTCAATTTTTCCTCTTGAGGAATCCTAGGTCACTAAATTGGGAAAATTCAAAATTAGGGCTAAGATTGCAAAATTGAAGGCCAAGAATGAGGGGAAAGGATGAATTACACACAAGAATATGAAGCTCCATTGTAATTTAACAAAACCATGCCAAATCAAGTCTCAATTTGCATGCATGACCACCATCCATGAAATTTCTCACAACTAAAGAGGGGTTTTCGAATCTTGTAGTTAAACTTGAAATTGAACATAATAATTAAGAGATAAAGGGACAAAAAGCATTGTACAATTGAAGCCTTAAACAAATTTTAAGAAAAACGCATTAATTCAAGCCTAATTTGGATGAAAATGTTGTGGGAAATGTTGCCAGAATTTGGGACTTTTTCAACCAAATCAAATGTCAGAGATGGGCCAGTTGAAATGACAAACATTCTCAAACTTTGACAAAGATGAGAAGAGAAGGGGAAGAAATCTTGAAGCATGATGTAGTGTGTATATGTTCGTGAAAGAAAAGAAAAACATTAATGAAATTAGGGGCATTTTTGTAATTTATGGGTAAGGGACACATGGCTCAACATAAAAAAGGACACTTATGTCTTACAAGGGATTCGAACATAGGTGCCCACGGTTGCCTAAAGGAGGTTTAGTCTCTTGTGCCAACTTTTGAAATAATTTATTAAATGTTTTAGTTATTTCTAACTAATTTTTGAATTCATTGTTTTAAAATTTTAATTCATACCTCATTTAGATGTCTTTATTTTCTTCAACTTATAGAAATATGTACATTCTTTTTCCCTCTCACTACGTAGGGAATTTAAGGAGTAATACAATTGCTCTCAACCATTCATGGCATACACATTGAAGGGCCTACTAGTAGTTTCTTCCCAAATGCTAATCAGGAGCAAATTTGAAATTTGATTCTAAGGGTTTAAATTTTTTTTTTGAATTATATTATATCACAATGGTTAACATAACTCTCAATTAGAAAGATAAATTCTTACAAAATAAGAGAGTGGATTTGTATCAATTAATGGATCAAAATAAAAATATAAGATCAACTTATATTTTAAAATTAAAATTTTAAATTGTTCAAAAGAGACAATTGCATCTCGCATTTTGTTTAAATTCATTGCTGATAGTATTAACATCAAAATATTCGTATAAAAAGTTTAATAGAAAAATAATAGTTCAATAAGGCAATTTTCAAACGGGTGTTCCTCTCCCATAATTATGAACTAAAAAATATTAAAAATATCTATGATTGTTATGAGAGAAGAAATTTTTAGTCATACCCTTCATGTAGTTTTTTGGTCATATCCTTTATCACGCTGATCAAAAGTACGTGAGATAATTTCTGTTTGATGTGAAATGTGAGCTAAATAGTCATTTTCATCTCATCACTAGTGGAAGTAGCAAGCCCACCCATGCCAGTATATTTCTTTTATTAAGATGGCAATAAAATTACAAGATAAATCTCACATCTCCAGATTTTTAGTGGGTATAAACAAGTTGTGCTTATTTAGTATTTTTTATTGAAATAATATATAATTTAAAATTATTTTATTTTTAAAAGCATAATCTTATTTTATGAATTTAATGACTATTTTCAAGCTACTAACTTTGTCAACACAAAATCTAACTCAGTTGTCTGAAAAAATAAAAGATAAAAAAAAAAAAATAAAACTCCTAGTAAGATTCTGATTATGAAATCTCATTTTTTTAAATAAAAAATAGGTGTCGTTATTCTTTTCAATAATAAGATAACATAGTCTAATTAATTAATTATTCTTTCCGTCTTTCAAGTATTTTTAAAATTTTTTATTTTAATTTGATTCTTATTATATTGGTTCATTAACTTAATTTGAAATGATTCTTTAATTTTATTTAAAAAAAGGTTCTAAGATGATTTTTAAAATTATTTTTAATCTGTTAATATAAGTCTTGATCAAAATTATAAAACAATTAATTTAAAATAAAAATAAGAATTATACATTAAAACAAATAAATAATTTAGGGTGACTGTAAAAATGATATTTCTCCGGAGCTTCGTGCATCCGTCTGAACGATGCGCAATCTGTCGCATTTCCAAGGATTTTTGTCGCAGGACGAAGAGAAAGGCGCAAGAGAATCAACAACCACACCACTGTAACGACGTGGTCGAAGGCGCGAGTATCGGCCACCCAGTTCGGGCGAATTTTTCACCTTGACGGCTTCGAAGTTCGAACCCCCGGTTCGCTTTCTTTCTCACGCTCGATTCTGTAATTCAATATTTTCTTTTTTGAGACTTAAGGAGTTGGTTAATGTACGGTTTCGGTACGCATTCCTATACCCAAAGCGTTCAGGTGGTAATTCGGTGTGTCCGTTGAAATTATCTTAATGACCCGGTTCATTCATTATATATATATATATATATGGGGAAAGGAAGTAGGAAAGTTGACTATATTTCTTAGGATTGAGATGGAACTTTGTCTGTTGTATAATTAGATTCATGATTATAAATCAGCTCAATTCTGCTAGAAATTTCTCTAATCTTGGTATAATTGTCGCAATGCTAAGTACTCAAATGATTGCAGTCCATTCCACTTTGCCTTATGCATAAAAAGAAATAAATATAAGATGTAATGCAATTCCCCGAAACCCATCTCCAGATACCGAGAAGTTGGCAATTATACATAATTTATGTACGATATTGTTTGTTGTTAGAAACTCCAAGAATTTAGTTTTTGCAGTTCAGAATTATCCAGTTCTTGATGAAAGTTGATATGCTTGTAATGAGTGACTTATTATTATTGAGGAATTGAGCATTCATACAGTTTTTATGGGTCTTTGTAAATTCAATTATATAGGAAGTTGTTTGAAAATAAAGTACTTAAACCCCCCCTTTTTTTTTCTTTTTAAATTCAGGCTCCCAATCAGTATGACGCCAGTTTGCCCTTTTGTCAAAGCTTCTCGCCCTGATGATACTGCTTCAAAAAAATCAGGAGAAAATTCAGCTAAACATCAGGCAGAATCTGAGAGTAAGGTGAAAAAGGAGTCTAACAACTCCGCTAGCTCTTCTCCCAAGTGCCCTTTTGGATATGACTCCCAAACATTTAAGATTGGTCCTCTTAGCTGTATGATATGCCAGGCACTCCTATATGAAAGTAGCAAATGTGTGCCCTGTTCTCATGCTTTCTGCAAGTAAGCATGCTTCCCATCGTTGTTGTTGCATCTATAGTAATATTCTTACAGCTTGTTTCTAAAAGTTCTTTTTTTTTTTTTATGTGAATAGGGCATGTATATCACGCTTTAAGGACTGTCCATTATGTGGGGCTGATATTGAGAAGATCGAGCCTGATGCTAATCTTCAGGGTTTAGTTGATCGCTTTATTGAAGGTCATGCTAGAATCAAAAGGTCTATAAGTTCAGACAAAGGAGAAGAAGTAGAAGAGAGTAAACCAGTTATATATGAGGATGTATCTTTGGAAAGGGGTACTTTCTTAGTGCAACAGGCCATGAGGGTAAGTATGGCTTTTCCAAAAGTTACTGCTAAGTTGCATACTCCTATAATGATCGTTAATCATAGTACACTTGATACATACTAATCTGATAGATATGATTGGATGTTTAGGAAAGCATCCTTTCGTGGGATTCCATTGCATGGGATGGAAGACCATTGCTATGTTGAAGTTGTTAAGTTTTGCCATATGATTTGTACTGTGTTTTACTGCCTGACAATGAGCAATTTGTTGCATGGAATTTAACTACAGGCATTCCGTGCTCAGAATATAGAAAGTGCCAAATCAAGGCTCAAACTCTGTGCAGAAGACATTCATGGCCAGTTAGAAAAGATGGGTGACACGTCAGAATTATGTTCACAGCTTGGAGCAGTCTTGGGTATGCTTGGTGACTGCTGGTGCGTACTGCATATTCTTTCTTTCTTTCTCTTTTTCCTCTATATATGCTTCTTAGTTTCACTTGAACTATTCATCACTCTTATCTGCCTGTTTACATATCAATCTGTCACTCATTCTTCTCATCTCTGGATTTTCATTTTACCATATTTGATTTTTCTACTTTATATGTAGGATATCTTTCCAATATTCTATCATACTATTACTTACAAAATTGATACTTAAAGAATGATGAAGAAATTTTGTACAAATATAACATATCCGTTAGAGTTCTCATTGAAGAAGGATGCATGTGAAGATAGTCTATGATACAAATGCATATATGAAAAATGAACTGATTCAAATAGGAAGACTGAATAGAACTACATAGAGACCAAGGACGATAGAAGTAATTAGAAATGCCACCCTAGTACTTGATTCCAGGCTGAGCATTTTTGTTACCGTCAAGAACCTTTTCAAGTCAAATGCTTAAGTTAAGTGAAGTCTGATGAATAGTTTTTTTGAAGTGCAGACAAAGTGCAAACCCATTATACCTTATGTTGAAATTGCATTAATTATGAAGAATGGAGGCGGCAATGATTGAACTCTTGATTACTTGTTTACAAAAGCTTTGATGTTATGTCAAGGATTAGTTCAACTCAAGTATAAGTTGTTAAGTGAAGGCCATGAAGTCTAAATGAATTTCTAACAGTTATAAACTTAAAATCTTCGCAGTTTTGCCTATTCCTTCAAAATGATTCTTTTGTGTTTTGTATATTAAATCACTGTTTTAGCAATTCATTTGTCATGGTAGCCTGAGAAGATGCCCATAATCTTCCATAAGTAATTGGGGATCTTTGATGAATTAGTAAAGAGAGAATCTGTAATTAAAGTGTTTAGAAAATGTCATATCTTTTATAGTTTCGTTTGACAGGGTTACTATATGATCAAGCTTATTCAACACATAATGTGAACTGCAGAAATTATCTAGATAATTATGGCAGGAGCTTCTACTGAAAGAAAAGCAGAGAACCATTTCAAAGTTGACATTAAAAAATAAAAGCTGCTATTGAACTCTATAAATTTTTATTAGTATTTTTCCCAAATCATCCCATATGTCTATGTGATAGACTAAGTACGTCCCAGATGATCAGGTAAAACTTGTGTTAAAAGTGTGATGATATTGATTCTGAGATAGTGGTAAGGCTGGTAAGGTTTTGGGCTAAATCCAAGCTTAACAAATAGTATCGTGTAATAGCATTGAAAACTATGGCAATTCGCGATCCCTCCCCTAGCACCCTTCCCCTCTCTGCTAACAAAACTTGATACCAGGGTTTTGAACTGTGTTTCAAAAGACAATGATTGTAACTGGAACATGGAAAGCACTGGATTATAAAATACAAAAATGCAAACCTACTTTCTGCATATAGAAAATAGAACATTGTGCCATGACATTAAATACTTATTGGAGGCCATTTGAAATAGTCATGCTAACATTTATCTTCTGCAGCCGAGCTATGGGTGATGCCGCTTCTGCTGTTTCTTATTTTGAAGAAAGTGTTGAATTTCTCTCAAAGTTGCCAAAAGATGAATTGGAGGTTATTTGATTAGAAACTTTTTTTTTAAAGACCAATTTTATATATTGCTTGATCATATTTTATTGCTATTATTATCTTTAATTCAAATCTTTAAATTCTTTGCCCTGCAGATTACACATACACTTTCTGTTTCACTAAATAAAATTGGAGATCTTAAATATTATGATGGAGACCTTCAAGCTGCAAGATCTTACTATTTTCAATCGTTGAATGTTCGCCGCAATGTGGTCAAGCATAATTCAGATGTTCCATCCCAGGTGGGTTACTGCTTTCTCTGTCTATATTGGAATTGAATTATCATTACAATTGCCTGACTTGCTTTTGGTACATTCTTAGCTTTTTGTTTTATTGATTTGCCTATATATGTTACATGGATGTTCTTGATTGCACTTGTTTATGATAATTCATATAACACAATTATCTCTGAGGCTGTGAATGATTTCTTGACTTCACACAGTACTCTCCAATGGGTTTATGATGTGTATTTACTAACATGAAGGATTTATTTATACTAGATGTTCATTTTAGGCTTATGAATGGATGTATGACATTTATTTGGCATTGGCATTGGCATTGGCTTGTGTGCTGTGTATCTGGTACTGTACTGGTACAGAATCAATGAAGTACATCAGTCTGTAACCCTTTTGTTACCATGGGTTGTTATACTGTGCTATGGAAAAATTATGTATTGCGCAAGTTATACTACCTCAAACCACAGGTTTAAGATATCTGGTAAGGTTGGATAACAAATGTCTTGAACGGAGTTTTATTGAGCACTCCCTGACTTTGCAAATGGAATCTGTTTTGGCTATCTTTGTTTTCTTTAGTTATATGGCTCACAGGTGATTTCCATTGGCTTCAATAAGGCTATTAGAAATTTATGGGAGGAAAATGCACCTAGTATCATGATGGTATAGACTTTTTGTCAAGTTAACAATTATATAGAGGGGAGGCTTTTGTATAAGTTGAAACTATAGGGGTACAAGTGTGGATCTTAAAAATCTCAGTGGGAGGTAAACGTTATTCTTTCTTTTGTTCATCAGTTTAGAAAAAGAAGAGGGGGATTTATATTCTTCTATATGAGTGATCCCCAAGAATAACCAAACAAGCACGATGTTCCCTTTAAAATAATTAAACAAACAATATATTGCTCTATAAACCTGATATTTATTACATAATGTAAATATGAAATTATAGAAGATGAAATTTACATGAGGAAAATTTACTTTCAAAACCCACAAGTAGAAATTAAAAGGAGGAACAGAAAAAATAAAAAAATAAAAAAAGAAACAGTTCCTTTAATTAGAAATGAGCTTATTAGTTTAGAAAAGGGGACGAACATATATAGATGGGCGGCCAACTGGAGGTTTTGAAGGGAATGATGGAAACATTCAAACATAACAGACCTCAGGAAATGTGATGCAACTTGGCAATATTTTTCCCTCATGGAATGTTCAATTCTTGCATTGGCATGCTTGAATATCAATCAGAAAAGGAAAGCTTTCAGCCAAGAATGAATTTATGGAACTTGAATTAATTATTAAAATATTCTTTTCCTATGTATTTGTATTTATCTTCCAAAGAAGTTTTGATCATGGAAATTATTGTTGGCCTCATTTCTGTATTCTGAGTGTGATGATATATCTGAATATTTTGCAGTTCTATTTTGTTTTTGATTTAAAACTGCTAGAAGAATGTAAAAGTTAGCACAATTATTTTAAAGTGACTGTTCCAAGTTAATAAATGTTGGATAAATTTTTTAAACTGCCACTATAGGATATTGATTATATGTTTCTTTGCGAGAACTGGTTGATATTGAAGTTAATTTATATTTTTGTTTTTTATCATTCAGGTTCTAGATGTTGCTGTTTCTCTGGCGAAAGTTGCTGATGTGGACAGGAATCTGGGAAATGAAAATTTGGCAATTGACGGTTTTCGAGAAGCTATAGACCTGCTGGACTCGTTGACATTGAAATCTGAAGCTGTTGGGCTTGAGCAACGTGTAAGTTTTTATTCACCTCATCACATTATTATTATTATTTTGATATTATAGCTAAAGAAAGATATGCTTTTTCATACAATTTTTTTTCTAGTAATAATTCTTTATAAATATTACTGTTGTATCTCATCCTCCACCCCACTTCTCTCCCCCCAAACTTCTCTTTGGCTCTTATATCTCCATGTTAGATCCTGGAATAAGTTGCTTTATTTTCCTTTCTTCTACAGCGACTTTCGGTGCTAGAGTTCCTTAGAAGCCAAATTGCAGATAAACGAGATCAAGATAAACAAGATCAAGCTGAGGCAACTGTATAACACATAGAATACTCCATGAGAGGGAAGACATCAGTTTCAATTGCAATAAATTTGTTTCTGTAATCCACAGGCTAAGTTCGTAAAATAAGCTCTAGGTAACAGAGGAGGTCCTCAATCCTCATAGAGGAAGAAGAGCTTTCAGAGTAAAGCACGCTTCAGGCATTCCTAACACTTTATTAGCTGCCAGCTCTGAGATTCCTTCCACACTTCATGTCTATATCTTTTTGTTTTCTCACCTTTTCCATTACACTTCTTGGTGTATAAGGGACAACTTAAGCAGGGTTCTTCCCGACTGATTGAAAATGTAAGTTGCAGTATGCTATATAGTGAGAGTGACATTTTACACTTTATGTTGCCCTTTTGTGGATGTCACGTAATTGTTCTAAAGAGATCAGCATTCAGCATTAGCTCGAGAAGCAGGGTTATGCTCCAGAACCCCTTGAACATTATCCTGCGCTTGTGATTTTTAGACAGAATTTGAAGTTGAGTGAAGAAAAAAAAGAAGAGTTCCTTCTTCATTTTGTGTCTGTATATAGCCAACCAAATTAAAAAATTACTTTGAAGTAATAGTTGAACAGATAATTTGACGTAGATTTAAGGTGATTGTTAACGAATTTATTTTAATATAAATATGACAAACAAATGCTTCTATAGCTTACTATCACATAATTGAATCTTTCAAAAGAATTTTTATGCCTTTTTAATTGAAAAAACTAACATTTGAAGAATTTTACATAAGTTGAACGATCCAGATATATATGAAGTTTCAAAAATATTTGCAATCAGGCACTCATAAGAAGATTTTTTTAATGATAAAAAAAAAAGGATTTTTTAAAGCATCATGTTGAGTGGTACACATTACTCATTTATCATAATTTTATTAAAAGATAATAAATATTTAAAATTGTATTTAAGTATTATCTAACACTAAATTAATTATTTGTTGTATTCTTTAAAAAAAAACAAATTTTTTAAAAAGAAAAAAATTGCAACACAACCAAGTAAACTAGTAATCTAACAAAATTTGGTAAAAAAAAGTTTTACACAAAATTTATAAACAGAAATTTATACTGCAGAGAAGTGGTTATGCATGCTTTCTTTTAGAGCTTGATTGTGATGATGGTTGGACAGTGGAGAAAGCTAAAACCTCACCTCCCAAAGAAAACCTCTTTTCTCTATCCAAGCCATGGCTTAAAGCCATGCATTAGAGTGTAAGTTCAGAGAGCCCATGACTAAGAAAGAAACAAATGGCAAAGAAGATGCCAATTTGCTCAGAGAGAGGGAATAAAGAAGAGAATTGCACATGGTAATTGGAGAGTAATATATAATAACAAAACTTGCTTCTTTTTATTTCCTACTCTTTTGCACATAAAGAGACTGTTTTACTTGCATTTGAAGCATATGGTTTGCTTTATTCATGAATACCCTCTCACTAAAGAGGTGCTTGGATTCTCGCTTTCCCTTTCCTTTTATTCCCAGTTATAATCATCAAAGCATTCATCAGTGCTATGAATGTTTTGTAACGCAGAGTGGTTGGATTGGATCATCAGCACAAATTTATATTCATTTACTCCTCTCCACAAATATTCTGTAATGGAGGGACCATGACAAATTCTCTCTCTTTCTCTCTCTCCCTCCCTTGAAAGTACGTTTAGATTCTCTCTTTTTTTTTTTTTTTTTCTTCTTTCATGTTTTCATCATATTACATAGAGATAGACAAAAGGTAGGTATGGTCTATTTGATTAGCGAGTTTTACTGAAAAAGACATAATTTACTTGAGTGATGAATCTCATTTATTATGTGTTTAACTCTCTCAAATATAATAAGAATATGAGAGAAAATAAAAGAAGGTGATCTAAATATGAGGAGGTGGGAGCTCTTAATATTAAAAAGTTTCAAATTGCTCAAACACATGTGAGTATAAAACTTCTATCAAATTTGGAAGATGTCTAGTATTCCAAAGTAAATATCAATTCTTAATTTCTCATTAAAAAATATTCATTTTTCCATATTTTTTTCTCTGAGTTTTCTTTTTTGACGGGGTATTTGCATTCAGTTAACGCATTTATTATAGGTAGGTTCATGCATAGCAAAATATTCTTGGAAATTGTCCTCTATACAGCCTTTTGGACCTAATATTATAATACAATGGTCAAACAATAACTCATACAAAGAAATAAGCTATTACAGGGGGAGCATTGTTTTTTCTATAAAAAAAAAAAGACATTTCTGTAAAAAAAAAAAAAATATATATATATATATATATATACATTTGGTCATTTGAGAAGCAATAATAGGTTATCTAATAGTAGTAGTATTTTTTTATTCCCATGTTAGTAGTAGTAGTTAGAAGAGGTTGTCACAGTCACATATATATATATATATATATATATATATATATATACCCCAAAGAATTCAAAGATGCTTTCCCATGCTCCATGTTTCAAGCTTCTTATACTCAATACTGATACACTCTCACTTAGCCTTTAAATGGATGTTTGATTGCATGAGAAAAATACTTCTCTTCATTCTCTAGCTAACAGAGAAGCACTTTCTTTCGTCATCTTCAATGGCTTCACTTCTTCAAATCCTCCATTTCCTCTCTGTACATTGTCTTGTTCTCGCAGTCACAGCAACCCCAGATCAAACTCCCCAGGTTCACTCACAGATCTATCTCTCTTCCATATTTCCTTCATTCCTCTTTATGGTCACTCTTAACTCACCATTTCTCTTTCCTTTCTTTTCTTTTCTCTGCAGCCTTATGTTGTTTACATGGGAAAATCACCATCAAACAGAAATGGGGCAGATTCAGCTCACCTGCAGCTCTTGTCTTCGATTATTCCAAGGTTCTATATCATCATCATCTTCATCACTATTGTCTGATTTACATTGTACAACATTAGCAGAATCAAATTCATTATGGGATCAACTGCACATCAATAATGGATTTGTTCTTCTTGTTCTTTCCCTCAGGAAAGAGAGTGAGAGGATAGCTCTGATCCACCATTACAGTCATGCTTTCAGTGGATTCTCTGCCATGCTTACACAGAGTGAAGCTTCTGCATTGTCTGGTATATGCTGATCTTGTCTGCTATGTCCTTCTTCTTTTGTCTCTTCCATATTCTTGTTCTTTCCCTTCTTCTGACTTTTCTAATGTTCTGTCATGAAGACATTCATTGTATTTGAAAATTTTGTATGTAAAATTCGTCCATGAAAAAAATTATAATTACATCAATTTCATAGCAAAATAAAGGTTATTAGGTAAGAGCACTGTTTATGAGTAAAATATCAATTTAGTCCCAAACTTAATAATATATTCTCAATTTCATCTCTCACATGTAACAACATTAGCATATTTAATTATTGTTTAAATTTAAACTAAATTTTTTAACATTTAAATTAATGAAGAAAAAAATAATGATATTCTAGTAAATAAAAGACTAAATTGAGAATAAAAATAAATAATAAATTAAATTGATAATAAAAATCAATAGGGTACCAATTGAGAATTTATTAATAAATAGGAGAGCAAAATAATATTTTACTCAATTAATTGGAGATCTGAATGACATTAGTAAGTCAAGTTTTTAAAACAATTCAACAATTAAGTCTAGTATATAATATATTTTAAATAAAAAAATCCTTACTTCATAACTTGGTTTTTTCCTGTCTCTGTGCCATCAATTAACGTGCTTGGAAACTGAATTATGTTCTCCACCAGTTACTCTGTATGAATAAATTTTCTCACCAGCCTTGCTTTGAGAATTAAAATTATAAAAAGGGCAAACCAACAACACTTAACTGTACCAAATAAATGGTATAAATATTAGGAAAAAAAAAAGCAAGTGTTTTTATGAATAATAATAATAATAATATGTTTAACTTTGCTTTTGTCTCAACACTAATGAATTAACCTTGGAAGTCGAAAGATGAAAATAAAAAGTTTAATTCAAATAGATTTAAATACCATGAAAAATAATATTTTTATATAACTTTATATTTTACATTTTTTATTCCTTTTCGCACATATAATATTTTATTATGAATTACTATTATTCTTCATCATCATTTTATATTAAACCAATCAGTGGTACGAAATAGTAATTTGGAGAAAGTGGAAAGTAAGTGGTGTTAAAATAACAATTTCTTTATAGTTTAAGTGGAGTCATCAAGTCAATGTATAGCATAATTTTATAATTATATTACATAAGTAGTATTCTCTAATTATAGGTCTCATTGTAATTTGTGATCACACTATTTTATGGAATTATAATATCATATTAGTAATTATTAAACTATTAAAAAATGTGCTACAAAAGATGGTTGACTGAGTCCACTATGCTTGTAATAAAATCTGCACATTCTTTATGTATAATATATGTTAAATTAGTATGAATGCCCAAAAAAATATAGAATTGAGAAATGCTACATAATGTAAATAATAATAATAATAATAATAGTAACAACAACAAAAATTAATATTATTCTATACAGTTGATTCACATAGATCTTCCAAATATTTCCTTCACATACATGCAAAAAAGTGTCAATATTATTGCATATTTTGTTTTTCTTTTCTATGAAGAAATTGAAATTGTTAACTTTGAAAAAGGAAAATAAAATTGATTCATGAATCACATCTATAAAATATTTGTGTGTAGACCACTATTTTAGTCCTTCATCTTGATTCTTAATTTTGGTTCTTTATTAATTTAATCATTACTTATCAATCTATTTATAATTTAGTCTCTTACCTATTAATTTATTTTTAATTTAGTCCATTATTTATTATAATTCAATCATTCATTAATTAAAATGTTAGCACATAATACAAATTCAATCAAGATTAAGGTACTAAATCAAATATGCTCACATCATATTGGTAGTAGACTAAACGTAATAATATTGTGATGAATGGGAGACTAAAACAACAATAAATGTTAATGAGAGATTAAATTTATAATAAATTCATAAATGGAAAAAAATTATTAAAAGATTAAAATAAAAATTAATTAAGAAATCAAAGATAACAATGATTTTTCATTTTTTTTAAAATTTAAATAATATGAAAGAATCAAAGGCATAAAATAATGAATTTGGTGATTGGTGAACACAGAGGAACATGGTGTGGTGTCGGTGTTCCCAGATCCACTTCTTCACCTCCACACTACTCGCTCTTGGGACTTTTTGGATTCAGAGTCCGGCGTCGCGCCACGTGTCACTCCCTCCTGCCAACACGCGTCGTGTGATGATGTTATTGTTGGAGTCATAGACACTGGTACGTGCCTACAACTTCAGCTCATTCGGATCTGTATTATTAATTATTGTTATTATTGATTCTTTCATTTAGTTTATTTAATTAATATTACCTTCCTAATAATTGTTATTTCTGTTCTGGAATGCACCATTTGCTTTTTGCTTTATAGCCCTTGGTAACTTGTTTTTTTTTTAAAAAACATTTTTTTGATAGAGTTTTTATGATAAACATATTTTTTTCCTCTAGAAAATATACCTTGTTACATTTTAGTTTTTGAATTTAACTTCTTAAGCAAAGTAAATATACAATTAGTGCTGTCAAATATATGAGAGAGAGAGAGAGGGTGGAGGGGGAGAAGTTTCAAAATGTTAAAGTACTTCAAAGGTGAATTATTTATTACAAATACATTATTTTAATCTCTTATTTTATTGGTTGATTATTAATTTGATTTTTTATTAATTTTTAGTTTTAATTTGGTTCTTCATTTATAAATTTAGTCTTAATTTAATGTTTTATTATTTTACATTTTTAATTTGATTCCTTACTTATCAATTTATTTTTAATTTAATTTCTTACTAATATAAAAGTTAATACATTTACTCTTTTTGTTTTAATTAAATTTGAATTAAATAAGCTTACATTCATATTGATGAGTGAAAATATTGAGAATAAATTAATAACTGTGTAACTAAATTAAAAATAAAAATTAATAAGATATTAATTTGAGGCTAAATACATAAGTGATGGACTAAATTAAAATTAAAAATTAGTAGTATTTTATTCATTTATTATAAAAAGTAATTATTAAAATGACATATTAGGAAAAGAATAATAAATTAATCCAATATTCAGTCAATGTCACTCTAGAATGGTGATTTCATGGTTTAACTAAATAATACGTGTTTAACTTTATGTTAGATGTTCATAAAAATTAGAAGTAAACACGAGTGGTGTTAGGCTAAATTGTAAAATAATAAATGTCTGATTTCTCATTTGTTAATTATGTTTAGCCTTCAAATAGGGGTTTGCATTGAAGCAAAAAAAATTTAGTTCACGCTTGATACAAATCAAGTTAAATAAATTTCTACTTGAAAAGAAAATGTTTTCTGAATATAACTTATACATATGCTAAAATTAGATAAATATGTAAATGAATCTTCCCTTTATTTAAATTAAAAATCAATTATTATTTAGTTATGCTCCATCATCATGACTCAATCTTGCATTAATTTGCTTTCTCCTTTCTCAAACTAATAAATTTCTCCAAAAACACCTAAAATTCACATTTAATTCATATAATACACATTATTAAGAAACCAATAACCTTGGAAAAAAGATATACTTTTATAATACTTTATTTTAACTGCGTAAATTAATTTAATTACACTAGATAAATGTTAGAAGTGCACCTTTGGAATTGTTTAGAGTGAAATCTAACTCAAAATTACTTTATCATACAAAACAAATGATTATTTTATTTTCTAATTGCAATTTTATATAATAGGATACTTGTTCTATTTCAGTAAAGAGAGTTTTTCATAAATTTTTGTTATATTATTATTGAATACAATATACGTATTCAATATATATATATATATATATATATATATATATATTCTCATAAAGATGTGAGAATTTGACACCCCCATATGAAATGCTTTTCCATCTTTATAAGTTGGCAATTTGCATCCTTTTTGCTTTTATTTAACTTTCACTTTATACCAAATCATATATTTAAAAAACCTCAAAATTAAAAACGATCTTATACTAAAAAAATTATTAATTCAGATTATATCATTACTATTATCTGAATTATAAACTAGGTCACTTATACAAAAATTAACTAACTTCAGTGCAGCGTACTTACATACATATAAATTAACTCCTTTTTTTTTTTTGTTATAAAAATGGCATGAAATTTGGACATAAAATCTCTCACAAATTATCTAAATTTATACACACTAAATAGTTTAAATTGGGATTTTCTTTTATTTTTGAAACTTTGATCTAACTAAAAAGGTGACAGTAGAAATTTATTAAATTTATATTTCATTCAAGAGTATAATATGAAAATATATTTTAAATTGGGATACTAATAGCTGGCAGATGTACATAATCACATGCCATATGAATAAGGGCAATAAAGCATGGGGAGTAGGGATCTCAATCCAAAAGTTAATGAAATTCTCTTCTAAGGAAAAATAATAAATAAAAGAAATTTGTAACATTAGGTGAGAGTGATGGTGGTCACTATTGACATTTCAGTTGGCATATACATCTTACCTGTAATTCCAAGACTTATTTGAAAAAAAAAAAATTACATTTGTAAAGTTTAAGATATTTATTATGAAAAATCTTAAATTTTAAAATTATTTTAAAGAATTTAGAAACAAATTTTTACTCCCAAAGACCCTGTTCTAGAATTCTGAGATCCTACCCTTAGACCTTTAAATTAGGTATTTTCAAAATTATAGGGCAAGATTTTTCAAAAGTTATAAAAAAAGGTATAATTCCTAAATGTTGAAACTATAATTTTAAAATTTAAAATTCTTTATAATAAATATTTTAAACTTATAACCCTTATCTGTAATTTTCCCTCCTGTTTTGCACTTCACTTTTATAGCATTAACGGCCTTGATAGCAAGTAGCAAGTTGTGGCCTTTAACTAATTGTTATCAATGCTGCTACCAACATCTTTTTTGTTCTTCTTAGCTACAAAAGATGCATCAACTTCTTGGAAATAGGAGTGGAAACAAGATCACAAATAACCTCTTGAGTGAATCTAGATATTAAATATGCTCGATGAATTTAGAGTTTAAAATTTAAGGTTGATGATAATTTAACAATATAATAATAATAGTCTTTGATCAAATAACAATAGTCATATTTATATTATGAACTAGTTAATTTTGTGAAATGTAGTATAAATATGCTTCAAATATTTTTGGAATACATAGCAATATGTGGTCTCTAAAGAAATTATTTGGTATGGTCTTACTTTATATTGTACTATGCTGTAATTAAAAAGAATTAAGTTTAATTCAATTCAATTTAGATTCTCCCATATCTTGACGAAAACATGAAGTCATGTTTAATTATGGTAGATTGTTTGATGAAATTTTAATGGTTTAAATTTATATTAAACTAATATAATTATATGTAGTTATATTTTCTGTCTGTAAATCTAAATTATTAAATTTTCATCTAACGATCTATTATGATCAAACATGATCTCATATTTCTACCAAACCATGAAAGGATTTGGATTGAACTCAATTTAGTAAGTTAATCCCATTTTTTAGAATCCAAACACACTATTATGCCACTTGAAAATCTTAGTTAAATAAGCATTTTTTTAGCAGAGGAACTGAAGGTCAGTAGAAAGCAGTTCACTCTCTAGTGATGCTCAATGAGGAGTTCTAGGAAGGAAGAGGTGGAATTTAACAATAGGTTATGTGATTCTTATTTCATCCTTTCTCTTCTCTTCATTCTCAGTTCTAATACAAAATAATACCAAACTCGTGGATGATGTAGCTAGTAAAGAAACACCATAAAACCAGAAGAGCAAAACAGAGTAATGAAACACCAGCAGTAGAAGATCAAACCAAGACCTGCCAAAAATGAAAAGAGTGAAGAGGATATGCTCAAGAAGTAGTAGTACAAACAAAAACAGATAGGCTAGAATTGCAGTAGTTGAACCGTAAATGGAAGTGAAATCCCTCGTGATGAGAAGGGAAGTAAATGAAATAAAAATGTGACATACAGTCTCTTTTTTTTAGTTTGTTTCAAATTCTTCAGTCAATCTTCTTCATGAAGGCAAATGCTTTATTGAAGGAGCTTGAGAGTCCCCACAATGTTAGGGCCCACAGACAAGACAGTGAAGTTGGAACTGGCCAGATAGAGATGGGCATTGCCCAGTGGGGTGGGTTTCAACGTGCTCAACACATGTTCTGCCTTCACTCAACTCTCCCACTATACACATCTGAATAGGCCCTCTAATTTTTCTTTTCTTTCTGTAAATTCTTTAGAAATTTCGAAAAGATAGCGACATAGAGAAGATAGTGTGCTTGGGTACATTATTTCTCTTTCCTCCCCGTCTTTCTCATATACCAAAAACATTTGAAAGATCCAGACTCACACACCTTCAACCCATTTCATTGCTACGAAATCAATAGCAATGGACAAAGGAAAAGTGATTGGTACTTTTTGGCCGGTAGAGATTCAAGCATGACAGATTTAGGATTTGATTTTAAGAGAACGAAAACTTTTAAGTCAAATATTACATTTTTACAATCTAATAAAAATGAGTTCTTATATATTAAAAAATTAAATTAAAAATATAAGATAAAATTATATACAAAAATTAAAATTTTAAAATTTTAAAAAAAGAGCGACTGAACTCTTACACTCCCCTTGGATCTATCTGTGGTTTAAGCTAGTTTTTAGTGCTTGAAATGATGAATGGTGATCATTATGGAAGAGCATTGACTCCAGCATATCTTTGCAATTTTCTACGCAGTAACTTTGAACAATTAGTTTTCATCCAACGTCTAGATCTATTGCTACAGAAAAATAAATTTTTTAAAAGAAAATTTATAGACCATTGGAACAAAAGTCCAACAGTCCAGATGCTTATTGCATAAATCCCCTATTGTAAGGAATCCCTACCCACTAGTATACGCATGGAGGAAATATTATCCTGTAATAACACATTTATGTAGTAATTTAAATGGTGTGTTAGTCCAATTAAATAATAATAAAATTAGTTGCCACTATGTATAGGACTTCTACTTTCTCTCTCCTTATCATAGTTTCATTAGACTAAAACATCACATAAACCGGTGCCAATTATAGCCAGTAATTTCTTGCATACTTTATGATATTTAAGTTAGTAGGATGATAGAGTAATTACCAAAAGAAAGTAAGTAAACCCTTATTTAAACAGTCTAAGGTATTTATAGGTATGATCTTAAAAGTGTCATATTAAATGCCATCAGTCAAATGATGATAAGTAGTAAGACACCAGCTAGAAGCTCATTAACTGCACAAAGGATGGATAGGTAGTTATTACTAAGAAAGTAAGCATGGAGTGGATGGAGTTGGGCTCATGACAATAGACTATGGATTTAATGCTGGATAGCACACATATTATCGAACTAACATACTTTTATTTCACATATTTTGAATTTGCTACCAGTAAGGGATCCAAACTCTATGACCATACTATGGCGTGCCCTGATTTGAGTTATTTTTTTCCCAGGCCTGAAGCCCTTATAAGTCTAAAATACGATTCCATTGTTAATTAAACAGTGTAGAAAATAATCCGTAAAAATTACAAAATAATTATGAAAAGGATTTGTTTCGCAGTACTATATGCATGATAATTGAAATAATTAAACTCATTCAATGTATGTCAATTAAAACCCATTCTTTATATTAATTATTAAAAAAAATCCCAGGATATGGTAATTTTGAATTTTTCAAGCATTCCATATTTCTATATTGTGGACTAGAAATCTATAATACTAGGAAGTTTTACTTTTTGGTGCGAGAGTTCGAAACTTGAAAGTACCACAATACAATGATGTGATTAGCATCCAACTTTCAGTTAGTAAGTTTCCACATTTTGAAGTTTGAATCTTTCATCTATATTCCTCAAGATCCATAAACTATAGAAATACAATTTCTAGTTAACAAGGCATGCTTATTCACTGAATATTATTCACCCACGTCTATATCTGATCTTCTTCCAAGGGATTTGGCCTGAGTCTCCAAGTTTCAACGATGAGGGTATTGGGAAAATTCCTTCAAGGTGGAAAGGAGTTTGCATGGAGGGTCATGAGTTCAAGAAATCCAATTGCAACAGGTGATCATACCCTTCTATTTTACGTTTTTTAGAAATCATATCGATTTGAAATATGGTAACTTACCCATGATTGAGAATGTGTCACTTGTAATGCTATCACTTAATCATACTTTTCATGTAAACTTAATAAGCATGTGGATGTTGGAACAACAAAGTTTTGTTGTCAAAAGTTTGTTTTATACATTAAATAATTTCAATATTATGACTTATAACATTATTATTGAGATTTAACTATAACTTTTTCAAATGTCATTTTAATCTCAGCAATGACTATAGATGTGAAATTATCCAAAGTTTGAACATGCTTTTAACAACGATTCTTTTTCATCATTTTAGTATTCATGTAAACACTATTGTTAAAATTTAGACCAAAATTTACACATGGAAACATTTCAATTACTAGATTTTTCTAACAAAGTCACTGTATAATTTCAGGAAACTGATAGGAGCAAGATATTATGATCTCCAAATTACATTAGGTGGTAACAAGACTCACCAAGTAAAAGGCAGAGGCTCCCCAAGAGACTCTGTTGGCCATGGCACTCACACTGCATCAACAGCAGCAGGTAGCAGAGTTGAAAATGCTAGTTATTATGGCTTAGCAAAAGGAACTGCCAGAGGAGGCTCACCTTCTACCAGGATTGCTGCCTACAAGGCATGCTCAGAAGATGGCTGCCCTGGTTCCTCCATTCTGAAGGCTATTGATGATGCTATTAAAGATGGAGTGGACATAATCTCCATCTCTATTGGACTCAGCTCACTTTTTCAACCAGACTTCTTGAATGATCCCATAGCCATTGGTGCTTTTCATGCAGAAGAAATGAGGGTCATGGTCGTGTGCTCCGCAGGGAATGATGGCCCTGATTCTTATTCCATTGTCAATACAGCTCCTTGGATTTTCACAGTTGCAGCTTCTAGTATTGATAGGACCTTCCAGTCAACTATTGTCCTTGGGAACGGGAAAACTTTCCAAGTATGTCCCTTAATTCTAAATCATTCTATGGTATATTGGGTATAAATATAACAAGTCAATGACAAATGGACATGATGATATATCAAAGGTAGGTTCACTAAATGTCCATCGTCCATGGACTTCATGTATATTAACTGGGTCTGTTTAAAAATCTGTTCTTGATTCTCAGTTTATTTCGAAACAGAAAAGCTCTCCAAGTACACAAGTTTGGTGATTTCTTCTTGAGATACAGGGAATCTAAAATTTCGTTACCTTTGTTTATGATGCTAGGGTTCAGGTATCCACTTTTCACACCTCTCTCGTTCAAAGATGTATCCACTTGTCTTCGGGAAGGACATTGCTGCTAAATTTGCCCCTGTATCAGAAGCAAGGTACCTAATTTGGGATTATTGATCATCACATCAGAAGTGTCATCAGTATGAAACTGATAGTCACAAATATCATTTCATACCTCACTATTTTGCCGGTCATGTTCTTTTATCGTGCCAGTGGAAGATCCATTCAAGATAGATTCTTAGATAGACTCAATCTACTAAAGATAAGTAGACCAAACTAATTATAGATAGACAAGCATTTCTAATATGGGCTTGGATTACCAATCTTATGCTAACCAGGTCTACTTTAGAATTTCTCTCAATTCAATGCGTAGTTTTAAATTGCTAGCGGTATACCAGTAGGCAGTAGCACTAGTAGCAGCTATATAGAAGTGGCGATCTTAAACATTATTTATCAAGTGCTATTAGCTGCTTATACTAGCACATCCAACAGCTAAGTCAGTAACCTTTCCAACATAATAAGTTCGCTATCCATTTTCATTGAAATGCAGGAATTGTTATCCTGGATCATTAGATTACATGAAAGTTGCTGGAAATATTGTTGTTTGTGTTGCTGATGATCCAACCGTTTCAAGGCGAGTCAAGAAGCTAGTTTTACAAGATGCAAAGGCCATGGGGTTGATACTCATTGATGAGGACAAGAAAGATTTTCCTTATGATGCAGGCGTTTTTCCCTTCACAGAAGTTGGTGATATTGAAGGGTCTCAGATCCTTGAGTACCAAAAATCTACCAAGTAAGCACAACCAACTTCAAAATGCTTATCATACGCTTCAGGCTGCTCCATCTTTGCAGACATACTGATTCTTCTGCATTTTTTTTGACAAAAGAAATAAAGAATATACTTTTGAATTTCTTTCATCTGAAATCACAGGCTACTCATGCAATATGAAATTCTCAAGTTATCTCAATATTCTAAGCACCTTGATTTACATAATAAATTTGAGATAACGGATTTTACTATTATCTCCCAAATTAGTAAATTGCAGAATCCATTAACTAGTTATAATTACAAAGAAGAAAATCGATACATTAATAATAAGTATTAGACAGCTAATGAAAAATGCATACAAGGTTGCTAAATGGTGGTTGCGTAAACAGCTCTGTAGTTAAGAGGAATAATAATTAATAAGTAGATTGCGTAAGGTGTGATAATTGAAATAATTAGAGATGAGCATAACCATTATTTATGCCTCTGTAACAGAAATCCAACTGCAACAATTCTTCCAACAACAGAAGCTCGTAGATATAAGCCTTCACCAGTTGTCGCATCTTTCTCATCCAGAGGTCCTTCAAGCCTAACAGAAAACATTCTTAAGGTATTTCTCTACCACATGGCCTTGGATCCAATTCAGTTCACAGATGGAAACACAACTATACAAGTCCAAGAAATTTTCTAAGCATTTCTTTCCTTGTTCAGCCTGATATTATGGCACCCGGAATTGGCATTTTAGCTGCAGTGGTTCCCCAAAGTACTGAACCTGGAAGTGTTCCAATTGGGAAAAAAGCGTCCCTATTTAGCATAAAATCTGGTACATCTATGGCTTGCCCACATGTGACTGGCGCCTCAGCACTGATTAAATCAGTTCATAACAGTTGGAGTCCTTCAATGATCAAATCAGCACTAATGACAACAGGTAACTAAAGTCATTTTCTAACTTTTTTTAGGAAAATCTGATTTGGGTCACTAACAGATAGATGTATTTTCAATTTAGTCCTCCACAAATAATTTTTTTTTTTCAATTTAGTCCTCAATCATTATAATGCTTTCCATGCTACCCTTATATCCTATCTCCATCCAAAAATTAATGCCAAACCTAACATATTGCTGACTTGGAGTGAGCAACCAGAGGCATGAGTTCGGGAGCAAGGTAAGCCATAAGTGTCCAAGCCAGTAATTTGTAGGTTTGACCTTAATTTTCGCATCAATGTAAGGTGGAAAGCAAAACTTTAAAACAATTTAAACAATTTACTGATTGAAGGACTGAATTGAAAGAATTGATTTGTGAAGGACGAATTTGAAAGTGCACCTATCAGTGAGGTTTAGAGTTTTCCTCTAATTTTTTGATGACATGCCCTATAAAAAGGAGAAGTTATATTCACCCTGTTCTGCTTCATTTCCAACTTTCAGCAACACTTTACAACAACATGAGGAAGCCTTTAAGCAACAGCTCAAACTACATTGCCACCCCACATGAAATGGGAGTTGGGGAAATTAACCCACTCAGAGCTCTCAACCCTGGTTTAGTCTTCGAAACAAATTTGAAAGACTATGTTCAATTCCTTTGTTATTATGGTTATTCACAGAAAAACATAAGGTCCATGTCTAGGACAAACTTTGGCTGCCCAAGGAACTCCAGTGAAGGCCTTATCTCCAATATCAACTACCCATCAATCTCCATAAGGACTCTGAATAGACATCAGAAAGCGAAAGTAATAAGAAGAACTGTCACCAATGTGGGAACCCCTAATGCTACATATATTGCAAAGGTGCATGCACCTGAGGGGTTAGCTGTCAAGGTCTTCCCCAGCAAACTTGTTTTTGCCAAGGGTGTAAAGATGATGTCCTATAAAGTGTCATTTGATGGAAAGGAAGCTCATGGTGGCTACCATTTTGGCTCTCTAACATGGCTAGATGGTCAACATCGTGTTCATACTGTATTTGCAGTCAACGTTAAATAAATTTATATTGTAGATCTTCCACAAATTATATGTATTGAAACCCACACAAAAACACACACATTAATATAGATAAATTGAACATAGAGATACTCGTATAGATCTGCTCATTATTTTGTACCTTAAGCTATGGATGGGAATGGCCTTATTTCACTCACTAGTCTCTCAGACTTCACAATGAATTTCTTGGGTAGACACAACGATAACTGCTGATTTGGGTCATGCTAATTGTTGGAAAGTGACTTTACAATCCACTATTGCACTTTCTACAGCCTAAGAAAAGTATATGGTAACAATGGAAGCAGTTAATGAAGCTATTTGGTTATAAGGATTGGTTTTTGATTTGGATTTGAGACAACACATAACAATTGTTTACTGTGATAGCTACAACACAACACCAAAAATCAAACGTATCACAGTAGAACCAAACATATTGATTTCACATTTAACTTCAATCACAAGATTTTATCTCAAGGTGCCATTGTGGTTAAAAAGACTGGCACTACAGAAAATCAAGCAGATATGACAACCAAGCCAGTTACCATACTAATTTCAATGACTGCTTGAACTAAATTAGTATTTGTCATCTGAGTTGCCCAATTGGGTATTGGAGAAAGTGGCTTAAAAATACATAATTTTTGGAGACTGTTAAAATTCAAGCCAAGGTAGAGATTTGTTATGTGTTTGTGGCTTTATAGTTTAGCAACAATCCTTCACTTCACAGAAAAGACTAAAAGCCAAACCTCTAGCAACAATTTAGAGCAAGCTTTGCATGCCATGTTGCATCGTTGTTTAATGAGCTAATAGGAAACACTTAACTAGCCCTCATGACCAGCCTATTGCTCGGCCTTAGGTATCACTGCTTTCACAAGCTTGTAAGGCAGCATAAACGGGCATTTTTGGGGCAGTAAAGAAGCAAGGGGAAAAATAGTAGCAAAGGGATGTGTTTTGCGAAGGTACAGCTAGGGTGTAGCATGATATGTTGGTGAGACAAATATTGTGGGATGTTATTGGGTGTATTTAGGGTGTGGATTTGAGAGAAGCCAAGCCAAATTTGTATCACTCTCATTTTTTTTTTCATTACTAAAAATTCTCAGCCATTTTTTCATTACTAAAAATTTCTCATCCATTTTTGCCAGTCTATACACACTAAAATTCAAGCCACCTTAATTCATATTTCCATTATATGATCATCTTTATTATTTCCCCCCATAAATTGTGCAGTTGGCTCCTCCAATTCCAACCAATTTTAGTACATACGAATAATTCTTTACCCTTTCTAATAAAATAAAGATGATCTACGCACAATACAGTTTGTAAAATAAACTTAGGATGACTATACAACAAACTGCCACTACCATTACAATGCAAAGGAGAAAAAAAAACTGAGAATGTTAGCTTAATGGATATAGAAATCTTCAACACCATTAGGGCTACTTCTTTTACTTTTCAAGAAGACTGTTTCAGACTTTCAGAAACCAAGGCCCTCTTCTAGATTCATCAAGAACAAAATTATTTCTCTAACAAATCTTCATATGCATAATAATACAAAACGTTATTTGAATTACATGCTCAATCACAGATTCATTTCTATCAGAGACAACGATAAGTACTACACCATACCTTCCATTGCCCACTTCTATTACACCCAAAAAATCTCAAATCCGCATAAAAGTCAATCATCCTCTTCGCTACTCTCATCACTGAAATAGCTTGCTTTCTTTGCCTTCTTCTTCTCCACAACCCTCTCGTTTCCTGTTAGCAACCTCTCATCCGCTCCATTATCCACAATAGAAGCCCAGTTATCATCCTCAAAACGATCCCCACCATCCGATCCATCATCATCCTCCTCCGTCCTCCGGAACCCAGTCCCACCACCACCACCGCCGACGCCTCCACCGCGTCGTTCACGCTTTGGAACCGGACGCTCCCTGGGCCCCAACTGATTCCTGGGGCATTCATAAGACAAATGCCCTGCTTCCCCACACTCATAACACCGACTCTTATCCCTATAAACCCTTTTTTTGATAAATTCGGGTGCTCGGCCATTATCGGCGGCGATGGAAGCCGTCAAGGTCCTGCCGTTGAGGATTTTGCGGTTCATCTCTCGCGCGGCTTTCTGCGCATCCTCGCGAGAAACGTATTGGATGAAAGCAACGCCGCGGCTCTGGCGAGTGACTCGGTCCTTGAGAACGGTGACTCGGGCGATTTTGCCGAAGGTGGAGAAGAGGGTATGGAGGTCAGAGTTGGTGAGCGAGAAGTCGAGGTTGGAGACGTAGAGGGTGGATTTGGAGGGAGCTAAACCACCGGAGCCACCGGAAGTCTTGTGGGTTCGGGCGGCGTTTGAGGAGGGTGCTGAATAAGATGAAGTGGAAGAATAGCGGTAATAGAAGACATCTTCTTCATCACTGTCGCTATGCTTCTTCTTCGGCATCGTCTTCCTCTGTAATCAAATCCGAATTTGAGAGGGGCAGCTACCGTAGTTGCCTTGCCTTTTGCTGACAGGGTAGGAGGGAAAGAGGAATGTCCAATGTTTCGACGAAGTGGCGAGCCCATTGCTCGGTAGGAACTGCATGCGCAAACGAAAACAAAGGATTTCCGAGTAACAAATTTTACTGGGGATTCCGCAAAAGGTCTGAGGATTTGTTTGTCCATAAATTTTAATTGTAAATTAAAATTTTTATTTTATTTTTATCATTTTTATTAATTTTATAACTCAGATTTAAAAATTATATTTTTATTTTCTATACAAATTTGTCTAAATTCGAAAATTTAAAAATTATTCCATAAACAAAAAGGAAAATACAAGGAAATGATAATTTTTATGAGGTGGATGGCACTAGTTTTGCCTTGTTTTTCTTTTTCTACTTTTTAATAAAAAATTATATATTTATTTTCTTAAACAATAATTTTTTAAAAAATATATATGATTCACAAATATGAAAATATAATAATTCTCTTTAGTACTTAATTTATTTTTAAATATATATTATTATTATTTTAAGATATAACTAATGCAAGCAAGGTAACATTTTATTAAAGAGAATGAAACCAAATCTTTCCCCTTTCTGTGTAGCTAGAGACAGCATTATGCTAAAAAAAAAATAATAATAATAATAATAATAATGATAATTTATATTCTTTCCACACTTATAGTTCTCAAATTTGTAAGTCAATTTATTATATTCGTCAATTTTATATTTTTAAGTAAGAAAATCGATATAACTCAGTCATAAAATTAGAATTAGAGTAAATTCAGTCAAATACTTGTCTAGACTTAATCAAACTTGTATAGAATTGGTCAAACTCAAGTAAATGCATCGAGTTTGGCCAAAATTAACTAAGTTCAAAAAAATTGTAGTTTTTGGCCCAAACCTAAATAATCCAGCGTTGTAAGTTAATAATCAATGAGTATTATAATGACAAAATTTGCTCTTAATTTTCTTTTAATAGATGTTGAATTCAATGCTTCCAAGAAAATTTTTTAGACTCATCATCTTCCTAATTAATTATAATTAAAAATTCCATAATTCAAGTATATTTTCCTTATAATTTTTGCTATCATTCCCTAATTTTATAATTTAGGTTATTACAATATTATTTTGTATTCATGTATGAATTTTTATTGTATTTTTGAAATTTTGTTATGTTCAATAACTATATATTAATAATGGTAAGTTTTTACGATTCTATATTATGAGTCTGCACCTTGCCTAAACTTACTAGTTTGACAACCTTACTAACATTATCTTATTGAAGAAAAAATTTGAACAACTTATGGTCCATACTTTAATAAGATGGCATCATGTGTGTGAATTAACATTATACTATATTATATATTAAAATGACAATAGCATGTGTTTTTGTAAAAAATAGGATGCTAGTATTACAAAGAATTTATATCTTTATGCGTGTATTATGATAATTATTTTAAAAAATTAGTATTGAACAAAATTAACAAAAATACAAAATGACTTTCGTGCTTAGTTTCATTCATTTTAGTAATAATGTGTAAACCCATATTCTTTTTTCAATTTACATTCTTCCTATATCCTACAAACATATATTACTATATAGTTTGAAAATAGCTTATTTCATGCTGCCTCAAATTGTAGTTCCTCATCATATTTGTACTAGCACTATTAGAGGTTAGTTAAAAAAAGGTTCACCATTCACTAAGTTACTCAAATATTTAATGTCATTTTGCATCAAATGTCATTGCATAATTTGTGTGAAATCTCTAACATCACCTCACGTAATGCCTTTGTCATTGCTTGGTTTTGATAAGTAAAGATAGTAAGGGGCTTTTTTTTTTTTTTACGAACCACAAGGAAAATTTCAAAGAGTCATTTAAATGATTTCATTGTTTCATCATACAATAATGTTGCTCCAAATATTAATATTCCTTTTTAATGATTGTAGCCAAAAAACAGAGCAAAAGATCTAATTCCTTTGTTAGTATAATGCATTGTGTCAAGGGATACAACATCACCAAAATAATGATAGTCAATCAACATTTTTGTGTTGGCCAAAAACGCATTGGTAATTTGTTCCTCCATATCCATTTGGTAAACATGGGATAAGGATGTATTTTCCAACAATTAATTTTAAATATATTGTAACAATGTGTAAACTTTTCCATATATCATACTTTTTTGTCTTCTTGCTCGAAGATAACTTTAGGCATGTAAATGAGTATAACCAAGATTTTCCCTTCCTTCTGTGTGCCTACTATTTAGTCGAAAGATGATTTCTATTGAAGCCCGACATCCTAAGCCATCTCAATCTCATAGGTATGAACCTGTGATATTTTATGTTATGATGCTAAACTTTGAGTAGTTTTCACAAGGTGAAGCAGATGATTATGTTCCTTAACAAAGTCATGCACTTTATATTTTCCATTCACAAGTGTCACTCTAAGTCTTGCTTTGCAATTAGTTCAAGTCCCAAGCTAAGAATTTTTAGTCATTGCATCATTTTTGTTCTCCTATCAATGTCCCTCTTAGCACAAATATATTTACATGACATTATAGAGCCATCTTACTTACTCCTATAGAAATATTGTTTTCTAACTTTGAATTTGATCTTCCCATTAGCATAGACCCAAAAGTTCCATGTTGCCTCTAAGCTATTAAATTCCATCCTTATCTTAGGCATCCAATCTACCACCATGTCACTTTAATGCTTGTAAGTTACTTAAGCAATAAGAAAATAACGATATTTGAATTAATATAGGGATAGCTTGGTAAGCACACTACCATTTCAAAGAAGTTAGAGCTAATTATGGATCTTTTGCATTATCATTCATTTTTATTTCTCTTACAACATTTTAATCTATCTTTAATTAGTATATGTATTTTTAATTTAGCAATAAACCTTTATAATTATATTAGAAGAATGTTTATATGATATGATCAAGTGTATTTTGAAAAGTATTTGAACAATTATCATTTGAACCATTAATTAAGATGACTAATATATACAAACCAATTGCTTAGATCAATGAGATAATAACAAATGTACTAATAATTGCAAGACCATCCCAATTGTAACATCTTAATTTTGGGATTGATTAGCGATTTTTGCTATTTTTAGGTTGAGAATCATGAAAATTTGGGAATATGATGTAAGTTAAGAAAAGATAGCCCTAATTTTAATATTAATTACTAAGCTATATGTCTTTAATTGAAAACTTTGATAAATATCATAGTAATAAACTATAATGTCTTACACTTTAGGAGGCATAATGTAATAATTCCAAGAAGTAAGAAAGTGGACCAATGGAAAGGGAAGTAATGATTTAAAGAGAGAGAAAGGAATATATAAAGACCAATATTCCCTTACATATGGATGATTTCATATAAGTGGAGTATAGAAGGTAATTTTCACCAACACAAAGAAAGAAGAATTAGGCCAAAAAGATGATTTTCACCATGGCAAGAGAGAAAAACAATTGATAGAGAACTAAAAGTAGTGTGTGTCTTCATACCTGAAGTATGACTCATATGTAGAAAGAAGATAAAATAGAAGATAACACTTACTCATATCTAAGGATGTGAGAGAGTGTAGAGCCTATAAATAGGCTTGAGAAAGAGGCCACTTCCATGTTAGGAAATATGAGCAAGTGAGATCGAGAGAGAGTGTGGTGAGTGATTATGGGAGGTAGAGAAAGAGAGATAGTGAAGAGAGAGAAATGAAAGAAGAGGAAGAAGAAGGCCAAGAAGCTATGGGTCTTCTCCAACCTTTTTCTTTAAGTAATCTTGCACCTTCATCCTCATTTTCTTCATCTTTTTCCCAAGATAACCTCTTTTTCTTCATGATTGATAATATAGATAGCAGGGTGGCTAAGCTTGGTTGAAAGCTTTTTGTAACCCAAACAAGGGAATGTTTACATAATAGACTTGAATTAGTCTAGGTTTTAGAACATCATTAACTAAAAAACTAAAGTTTGTTTGTAAAGTGAGTTTATGGCCGAGATTTATACCAAGGCAGTTTACTAAGTAATGCTTGATTAAACTCTTCTGTGCGGCTTAAATGATGCTTATTTATGTTTTTGCCCTTGAGTAGCAGCATTTATGCATGTCTGGGAAGATTTTAAAGTAAGAGTGTGGTTGTCTTTTTGAGATAGTTGCAAGCATGTGTTGGTAGATATGAATCCATTACTTTTGCATCATTGCATGTATCTTTTCATGTTTTGATATTTTGCAACACTATATGTTTCATCTTCGTCTACGATGGAGTTTGCTTAGTTATCTATTAAGATAATCAAATCTCACTCTTTTCTTTTCTTTACCACATTTTTAGGATAAAGGAATGATGATAATTAATATGTTTAACTTCATAGAAGACTATGAAAACTTCTCCTTCCTCATACTATGATTGCATACTTTCATAAGGGAGAGGCCTTCACTGAGCATTTTGTTAGAAGGCTTAATCTGAGGAGCCCTTTATACTCTTCGAACTTATGCCAAGATTCACATGTAGTATTACGTTTAGTTAATTAGCTATGTTACAGTAGGTTGAAAATGGATATAATCACAGTTATGTTTTCTTCTTGTATTAGCATTCTCTTGTAGTATAATGATGTACTAGAATATTTTGGACTTTTTGTGGACAAATGTTTATAAGACTATATCTTATGTTAGCAAGTGTGGCCTAGAAGAAGATAACTTTTCGTCTAACATAAGAAAGCCGAGAACTATCCATGAAATATGTTATCTTGTAGTTATGCAAAGGTGTCTTTTCTTCATTTTGGCTAAGAAGGTCTCTTGTGCTTCCTTTCAAATGAAGTATTTTTACATTAATTGTGTGAGATGATAGTTGATATGACTAATTGCATTTGTCTCTACAAATAAGGAAGTAAATTATGCAAAAGGAAGAATTGTGTTTTAATTTCACCAAGAAAATAGGTTAAGTGAACTATCGAAGAGTAGGCTTAGATTTGCTAGATATGGTAATAAAGTTTGAAAAAAAAAAAAAAAAGCCATTGGGCCATGGGTAAGAGAAAGGAAGTTTTCTTGAAAATAAACTTTTTCACACTATAGGAACTAAAACAAAAAGCAAATATGGAATGGGGAGAAACCATATATAATATAGTAAGATGGACTATTAGTTATATTGTGCAAAAGAAGTTGGTTTTTCCCAAACTTTAGGTAAAACCTAAGGCCACCCCACGTCAAACCTTGATAGAAGGACTAAAATGAAATAAAATTTTGAAGTGAGGAAATAAGTAAATAAAGGAAGTTTTGGGTTGAAATCTAATTCCTTAATAAGGCTAGACACATGGGAAGGAGAGTTTCATTAATGGTGATAGGATATGATAAGACCTCAAGGTTATCATGAGGTTTAAGCAAGCATTTAATGCAAGTGAAAGAATAAGGATTCTTAAAATTAAGTTAGGATCCTAGATAAAATAAACCTCCTTTTGACACCTTATAGGACTTGAAGGAAAAAGAAAGATATTCAATGAAGGTGGGTGATAAGCCATAAATGGATATTTAGAACTTAACAAAAAATTATTTAGTTGAAAATAAAGCTAGGAATTAGGCAACCACCAGGTAGTTCGATCTCTGCAAAAGCTCATAAGGAGTAGGAGGCCTGATGTAGTATTCCTTTCAGAAACGTTAGTGCATGGCGAACAAATGGAGGAGATAAGAAGGTTAGTTAAGATGGATAAAGTTTTTACAATTAATCGGTTTGGTAAAAGTAGTGGGCTAATAGTGCTTTAGATCGAAAAGGCAAATGTCGATATTATGTCTTATAACAATAACTATATTAATCTTAAGGTGAAGAGACTTGATGGGAAAGTGTGGAGGATGATCAGTTATTATGGCTTTCCTAAAAGTGCTAAACGCCGAGAGGCATGGGACATGCTGAAAAGTTAATGTACTCAGAGTGGGCTCCCTTAAATTTACTTTGGGGATTACAACAACATCCTCTCCCAAGATTTGAAAGATGGTGGATGTGAAGCTTAAAGTAGTAGCATCGTGAGTTTTTGTTTTGTAGTTAAGGAGTATGAGCTCACTGATATCCAAAGCGATGGTTATAGGTTCACGTAGGAGCATAGAAGGAAAGGAGATGTAGTTCTAAGGAAAGGCTCGATAGAGCCATGGCTACTTATTCATGGCATGGTTTATACCTAAATAGTCAAACTTTTGTATGCACCACCTCTTATTTAGATCAATGCCCCCTTATGTTGAAACTAAATAGATGGGACAAGCATAAAAGATGTCACATATTTAGATTCAAGAATTCTTGTTTACAAAATGCTTAGTTATTAGACATTATCAAAAATAGTTGGAGGCTGAGGCTAGAAGAAGGTATCATTGAGAAACTTCACAGATGTAGAGGTGAGTTAGAGCTGTAAAGACATTTACAAGAGGAAGATGATTGTAAGCAAAATCATGATTGATAGATAGATTGCGTCTTTTTGTAAACAAGAAAGTAATAAAGCGATAGATAATAGGTTAATTTATAACCTGAGGAATATGAGGAACATTATTTTAAAAAAGAAGGAGATCAAATGGAAACAGAGAATGAAGTTGCACTAACTAAAGCATAAGGATAGAAACTCCAGATATTTCCACTTACATGCTTCAGCTAGGAGGAAAATTAATTTTATTGAAGGGCTGAGAAATGATCAAGGGGTATGGTGTAGGGAAAGGGAAGAACTTGAAAAATTACTTCACCCATCTGTTTACTAAGCAAAGAAACATTGTAGAACCTATGTTACATCATATGATTGAGCATGTTTCTCAATTAGAACTATTATTAGCTCCATTTGAAGCTCATGAATTTAAAAAAGCCACTTTTCAAATGCACCATGACAAAGCTCATAGACAAGATGGTTTTAACTCGGCCTTTTATTAGAAATTTTGGCATGAGATAAGCGATGATGTTATCAATAGCTATAAAAAATGGATCAAATCAAAATGTTTGCTGAATGCTTTGGTCAACATATTGGTGTTTCTTATCTCAAAAATTGACAAATTGGATACACTTAAAGACCTTCACCCTATATCTTTATGTAATGTTATTTATAAGATTTTTCTAAAGTGCTTGCTAACAGGTTAAAAACGGTCTTATCAAAGATGATTTCTGAAAATCAATATGCTTTTGTTCTTGGGAGACTTATTATAGACAACGTACTTGTAGCTTTTAAGCTAATTCATTCCTTAAAAAGGAAGGTAAAAGGGGAACAAGGTTTGCTTGCTCTTAAGACAAATATCAGTAAAGCTTATGATAGGGTGGACTAGAGGTATCTGAAACAAATTATGATAGCCATAGATTTCAATACGTACTGGGTGGACTTAACTATGATATAAATTTGTAGCATGAAGTACACTTCCCTTATTAATGGGAAGTAAGTTAGCCCAGTGACTTCTACTAGAGGCCTTAGACAAATGGATCTATTGTCTCGCTATCTCTTTATTATACATGCAAAATAACTCTTTGCTCTTCTTATAAATGCTAAATGGAGAAGTTAACTTCATGGTTGTTGTGTCAGTACGAGAGGTCCACATGTGACACCTCTTATTTGTTGATAACTTTTTTTTTTTTTTGTGAAGCAAGCGAAGATGAAAGTAAAACCCTTAAGCATATTCCCAACACCTATGAGCTACCTCGAGTTAATATGTTAATTTTAATAAGTTTGGAATCTTTTTTAGCCCAAGCATGACACCAGATGACAAGAATATTTTATGTGCTGTGATTGGAGTTCATCTCCCTCTTAGCCATGACAGGTATATGAGACTCTTGTCTTTCATTAGAAGAAGCAAGAAAGCAATTTTCTCATTCCTTAATTGGAGAAATAAGTATCTATAAAGGGTTGAGATAGAAATTCTGATTAAATCAATGGCTCAAGCTATCCCTTCCTATTGTATAAAGTATTTGCCATTCTCAAGAATTGTTACTATATGGAATGAGATGGAAAGTGGGATCAAGAGAAGATATATATGTATGGAAAGGTCTATGACTTCCAAGGGACAACGATTTCACTATTCAAAGCACCAGAAGTAATGATGTTTAGAATCTAAAAGTCTACAATCTTATCACTAGTAGAAGGTGGAATCATGAGTTAATTACTAGATTTTTTTTGGAGAAAAAGCAACAGATTATAAGTAGTATTCCCCTAGATTTCAACACACATGGTGAAATGAAGAATTTCACATTTTGACAAGAATGACTTATATACTGTTCGATTAGGTTATTACTTGCACTTTTCAAAAGTAGAAAACGTGCAAAATAACATCATTGAAAATTGAACGCACATGTGAAATTAAGGTTGAAAGCATATAACATCACTGAAAACTCATTATGCCCTTTATGTGAGGAAAAAGAAAATCTTACATATACTTTGTTCTCTTTTCAAGGGTCCATGGACTATTGGAATGCTTGGGGTAACAATAATTTAATAGCATTGACTAGGACTAAAGAAAACATTGCTATCTTGGCTAACGAGTAGCCTGCAAAATCTTATATGGTTACGTAATGAATATAGGGCACAAGAGATAAAGTTGTATGAAGGAACAAACATTTTGATCTTTTAACTACAATTCCTTAAGCATTAGATACCTCGGTGACCAGAAAAAAGCCAAGAAAAGACACCAAACAATTGAATAGCAGAAGGATATGCTCACTAACACTAATACATTACATGCACCTTAATGGCTATGCTATACTAATGCTACAACCTTTGTAGCTTAAGGGAAGTAGGGCCTTAACATCATCTTCAAGTGACCCGATAAGGACTTAGTCAAATTTGTTATAGGGTCTTTCATTGAGAGAATACCTATAAGAATGGTAGAAGTAAGAGCGATCTTCCTTACGATTACTTAGGCTTGTGAAAATCTTTCAGTAGAAGGTATCATTTTCATATATGTGTTAAAGGTGAGGAATGTTATTGTTATGGATACCCTAGATAATTAAGAGTTTGGTAGCACTATTGAAGATTGTAGAGAGATTCTCTTTCATAGTAACAATATTTATTGTAAGTGGATAAAAGGACAAGGAAATATGGATGCTCATATTATTGCTTGAGCTTCCATTACATTTACTAATCTTCATTATTTGGATTATGTACCAAATTTCGTCCAATCTTAATAAAGTATGATCTTTTGATGTAAAAAAAAAAAGAAGAAGTAAATAGTGAGAAGGAATAATTGAGTTTTAATTTCACCACTAAAAAAAGGGGAAAAATAGGTTAAGTGTCCAAAGGAACAGTAAGCTTAGATTTGCTAGATATGGTAATAAAATTTGTAAAAAAACCACTAGGCCATGGGAAGAGAAAGGAAGTTTTCTTGAAAATAAACTTTTTCACATTATAAGGACTAAAATGAAAAGTAAATATGGAATGGGGAGAAACCATGAATAATATAGTAAGATGGACTATTAGTTATATTGAGCAAAAGAAGTTGGTTTTGCAAAACCTTAGGTAAAACCCAAGGCCACCTCATGTTCAACCTTGATAGAAGGAAAAACAAATAAAGTTTTGATGTAAGGATAGGAAGGAAAGTTTCATTAATGGTGATAGGATATGAAAAGATCTTAAAGTTGTCATGAGGTTTAAGCAAGCATTTAATGCAATTGAGAGAATAAGGATTCTTAAAAATAACGTAGGATTCTAGATAAAATAAGCCTCCTCTTGACACTTTGTAGGACCCGATGGAAAAAAGGAAGTTATTTAATGAAGGTGGGTGACAAGCTATAAATGGGTATTTGGAACTAAACAAAAATTATCTAGTTGAAAATGAACCTAAGAGTTTTTTTTGGGTTGAGACAAGTGGGATGCACCTAGTACTCTTAAAAAGGACAAAGGACACATACATACAGGGAATAAACAAATCATTGAGGCAAGTACTATAATTCTAGCCAAGAGAAAGAACTATCCCTAGGAATCAAGAGAAAGAGTGGCATGGATAGTGATAGGGCCCCTTAACTAGCTAAAAGGGGTAACTATATAGGCTTAAGGATTGGGTTCTAACCATAACTAAGTAAGTTAGCCACTTGAAGTAAAGGCTCAAGTAGACTTGTCTCAAAATTTAAGTCTATTAAAATTAAGTGTTTTAAGTACTTGGAATAAATGTTACATGTGTGGCTCCTTTTCACTAATATTTGTTAGATTAAGATTAAATATATATTTAACAATTCTTTGGTTACATAATAGTACACAAAAATTTTCAATTAATTTTTGTGAATTTTTTGCTAAAGTTTTTTTAGTATCTTATTTTTTTCATTAGTCAATTAAATAGGTTGTTACATAAACTCTATACATGAAAAATGTTTGGTATGTATAAAGGAATAAATACCCAATTCATGCAACTTGTAGACTTAGACCAATGTCTTAGCTTCTTCCAATTAATGGGTCATTAAAAATAAAGCTCATATATATATATTTGAAAAATAGTACTTCCTTTTTTGGTTTTTAAGAATAAACATTGCATTTTCCAATAAGACTATGCCTAAACTCCAGCAATAATGTTTGTGTACATTTTAAAGATCTCACAGTTTGAAAAAAAAATTATTCTAATATAAATGTAGATAGTTGAAGACAATCATCCTATATAAAAAATAGGGATCAACAACATGTATTATTATTAGCATTAGTAAAAGAAACTAAGGAACAGGAACATGTAAATTTTTTATAAGGAAAAAATAATATTCCCTTCCATTCATCTTCTTTCAAAGCTGAGGAGTTATAGGAACAAGTTGAAGCCGTTGACCAACTTTTAGAAAATCATCAATGCACAAGTGAAGTTATTGAGAAGGATTTTTTTTTTTTGGTGCAAAAAGTGATAAAACAAAGAGGGAAGAATGTGCCAATGGTTGTTGGCCTGAGTAGCCAAGAGCTCAGTGCCCCTTAAGTAAGGTCCCAAGTTTGATCCTTGCCTTATGTATGGAAAGTGCAATGTTGGGAAAGTTATCCCCAATATTAGGTCCAACAATGCCCGATTTTGAATTAGTTTCTGTGGTTTAAGGGCCGGACTAGAGACCAGGAGATAGTATCAAAAAATAAAAGAAGGAAGAGTGTGTTGTGGATGTGAAAAAGGGTAGGTCAAATGAGATATGATGCACGAATGTTATATTGAGGGGAGTAAATAGACATGTATTAAGTTTAAAATGAGAGATGGAAGTAGTCACTCAAGATGAATGGAATATGGTTGTCATTTTAGCAAAAGAAAATGAAAGGCTTTGCTTACTAAAAACTGACTAGCTAGGGCATCTTCAATAAAATCCATCCATAAAGCTCAAGAGTGGGTTCCATCTAATAGCTAACAACAAAATGTTATTTGGCCGATCTATTGTAATTAGGATGAACAAATCCAAGGTATGGAGTATAAGACATAATAATTTCAATAATCACTATGAATGGATATCTAGTGAGAGAATGGAGATAAGCAAATCTGCAAAGGCAAATATATAAGCCTTCACATTCCAAGTAATTTGAAGGTTGCTTGCTTTATTATGTGAGACAAATCATTGGCCTCACTTACAATGCAAGCCTTCTTACATTTGTTTTTCCTAGAAAATTCCTTATATAATATTGTTCACCATCTTTATATAAAGGACTACAACCTATAAAATTTCAGGATGGATATTAATTGATTGATTACTTGTTTTGCTTGTGTCATAATGGGAATAATTAATAGTGATACCCCTAGAGCAATGGCATTATTACTTCGAACAACATGAGATGCTTTATAACTAATTTTTTTATATTAAAAAAACTTGATTTTTATTAAAAGTAATTTTGCATCAGCATTAAAAGTTAAAGTTTTATTTTAATGTAAATGGGATTTTAGAGGCTAAACATAATTTACATATAAAATATTAACATGTACCATACTTACAAATTTTGGATCACTATTTATCATAAAAGTGATTTAGCATCAATGTAAAAGATTGTTTTTTAGGTTACAAATGAAAAAGCAAAACATGCACCATATTTATAAAATACATTTTGGACACCAAACATGATTTCAAATTTTGAAAATTATTGAACCTGTTTACAAATGAAGAGGAGTTTTGATAATTACAAACACTATAGTGAAAGTTTCACTTGTCTTTGAATAGGTTCTAGCACCTTTTTTATAATGTCAATGTTTATAAGAATCTTGTAAGCAAAATTAAGTCTATAGGATAATTTTGAAAGCACTTATATTTTGTATTATGAGTCCTTGAAAGTCAAAAGGTTGATTTTGGGAACCTTGGAAGGTTCCTAGTTGATTGATAGTAGCAAGCCTTTGAACCAGTCAACAAGGCATTTCCAGTGTTGTTCTAGTCAACTAGCCCTTGTGCCTAATTGACCAACAGCCCTCTGTGGTGCCTTAGTCAACTATTAGCTTAAGTCTCAGTCTACTAAAAGCTCTCTATGAGTCTTTAGTCGACTAGCCTTAAGCCAACAGTTGACTATATAGCTATCAAAATAATCCATTTTAGCCCATGAGGGTTAGTTAGTTTATTAGGCTTGGATGTTAAATAAAAATATCTCATCATTAAGCCAAATATCTAATTATAATACCAAAAAGCCATTCATTTTGTCCAACGTTGATCAAATATTGAATATTTAAAGACAACAATCATCCTTTGGACTAGTTAGCTGGGCACTCTCATTGAGTAACTTGTCAACTAGCTTATAGCCAGTAGTAGACAGTTGAGGTTCAATTTTTAAATATAACATGGTAATTGAAGTACTAGTCAATTGACATAAATCCAAGAGTTGATGGGATAGTATCTAAAAGCTATTGTTACTTTTTAATTAATATTTTTATACATTTTACTTCCTTCTTAGTTATATATACTTAACCTCAAGACTTTGAAAACATACAAGAAACCTTCAGAGTGCTTTTAACTTGCTTATTGTCACTTGCTCATCTCACTTTTGCACTTAGTGCTTTAATTGTTTAATATACTTTGCTGTTCAGAGTTCTTATTGTATTCCTCTTTTAATAGTGTTGTAATTTCAAGAAAAGTTGTTCCTTGAGAAGAGAAATCTATAGGCTTGGATTGGGGTTGTTTGAAAACTTCTTTGAAAAAGCTTTTGAAACTTTTTTCTAACACATAATCTAACCCTTTCTTAGGTGTCTAACAAAAATGCATAACAAATCATGCATTAAAGCAATAACTTTGAAAGATGCTAAGAAGGAAAATTTTTCTCCATGACTGAAATTGAAGTTTTTATGAAAACTAATCCTTTATATCTTCTCGTTACAAAAGAAAAAGCTTTATCATGAGTATAGTTAAATTATAGCTAATTTTTTGTGGAAAGCATATACAAATGAAGGCAAAATTTAGTCAATTGATTATGATAAATAGTTTGTTATTCATATCCTAGAACTTGATTTTTGTGGCTTAGAGCATCTTCCACTCAAAAACATTAAGGCAATAATTATCTCAAGTACAGATGACAACAAATGGAGCATTAATGCATATGCAAATGTCATTGACTTTGATGGTTTCCTTATGAAAATATCTTAGTGTTATGGGCTTTTAGGAAAAAAAATGCATTCTTCATGGTTCTTCTTCTTATTTTAACAACGTAAGGTTTATTACATTGATTCCTATATTAAGAGGGGTAAAAATTTAATTAGATCATTTAATTTCAAATTTTGGTTGGCCTTCCACTCAATTTTACACTTGTCTTATGTGGCACTTGTTATAATGTCATTGGTTCATATGTAGTTGTATCCAAGCAACCAAACTTTTGGTTATTTCGAAGATTTTACTATCTATAAGTTGACATGTCAAAATGATTCTCATATCTCGATCTCGTACTAATTATTGATGGAATAATATTAAATTATTTTTTGGATTAGCATTAATCTTATTATTAGAACAATTTTCCTGTGATTGTTAATTAAGTGATCAATACTAATCTAAATCTAGAATGGATTAAGTTTGTGTTAGTTGTAAGTAATCAATGAAGGGTCAGATTACCCACAAGACTTTTGGATAGAGACCCCAACCTATAGCCCATATTTATTAGTAATTATCCCATTAAATTAATGATTAAAGGGATAAAATAGAGTTTTAAAGTATATTATTGTTAATTCTCAATAATTTAATTATTTTGCCATGTTTTTAGGAGTTAAGAATTATTTTATTTTGACTTAAAAAAAATAATTGTTTTTTTTTTTTGGGTTTATGTAATAAAAATAGTGTTTTAGCTCTTGTTACAATTAAGTTTAGTTATATTTTTTTTAGTAGTTTAAGTTTTAACCATTGGTTAGATGTTTAATAATTTGAAAATAATCAATTTTATGTGTTTTTGTTAGGTTTTAACGCAAAGAAATATAGGTTGAAGATGTCTCAAAGTTTGACTAACGAAAACCTACATTAAAGTGATGCAAAAATTGGTTTGAGGCCTTTTTGCTAAATCTGAAGCCAGCTAGTAATAACTTAAAAGAAAATTTCTAGACAAAATGAAAAGTTGCCATGACCAGCTAAGAGCTAGTCATGATGCCATATCAAAACTAAATAAAACGAATGCATTTGAGAATATGATTTTTGCTAGTTTAAAAGGGGATTTTGAGGGTTTTGAGAGGAGGCAGTCATTCTAGGTCATTTTAGAGGATGAGAAGGTTGGAGAAGATCTCATGGAGCTTTAAAGGTAAGGGGAAAGCTTGGGTTTATAGGATATTCACTAATTAAATTTGCTTTTCTTTTCCTCCTTTGCTTCTCTTTGCATTTCTATGCCCATTTTAATGATGCTCTATTTTTAACCTTGATTTATCCTGTATTGATGAGTTGAACTTTTGATTTGGTATTATGATGAACCCTAATATGTAGTATAAAGGTAAGGGAATGCCTATTGATCATTTGCATAAGGAATTATAGATTGGTATAAAGGGAATACCTATTAGTAATTCAGAAGATGCTTATAGGTAATTAAGAGTTATAGACTAGCAAATTATACCATTAAATGCGATGTAAAAGGGGGTACGTTGGATTTCTATGAATTGTTAAGGGAATTATAATCCTAAACCTTTCACTTGTAAATTTAGTCAAGGATGTTGTGCTCATTTATTGTTTTTATGTTTTTCATATTAGTTTTCCTTCATTACAATTTATCTTTAGCTTGATTTAGATTAGGGTGCTAATTTTAATACTTAGCAATTATCATAGTGCCAAATCCTCATGGAAACAATACTCAACTTATCATTATATTACTTGTGTGATACGTATAGTTGTGTGAACACTTTCTCAATGCAACAATTGTAATTATTTGATTATTATTTAATAGATTAGAGAAGTGGAGTTAATTTTTGAAATAAATAAATTAAATTTATTTATTATTAAATCATCATATAACTGATGATTTTTATCGTGTGTTAACTCTAGCCTCATCTATCTCTCTTAAATCTCTCTAAAAGTCTCTTTAGACTACCATTTTCACTCTAGCATATAGGTATTACAGGTTGTAGATTTCTAAATTGATTTTATCCTATTGATTAACCATGGCTTTAATTGGGTTTCTCCTGGTATGTTATCTATGATCTCTCATTAGAACATATAATTATATATGTTTTCGATTATTTCTCCTCATAGTGGTAGTGAAAGAATTTCAATTTGGATATACTTTCCAATTAGGCTTGGTGAATATTTTAGTAACCTAAATCCCTTATACTAGAGTTGTTAAAGGCATGATTTTAATCATTGATTTTATGCAAGTTCTGTTAAATGTGAATTGACCTTTCATATGGAGGAGTAAAATTCTAAGGATGAATCTTTTCATGATAACATTGTTTTGTGATGTTACGTTAGTGATGGAGCCAATTTAACTATGTAGGAAGACTATGAACATTTCTTGGTGAATTTTAATGTGTATGTATTATTCAAAAAGAGTTAGCTCCACATTGCTTAAAAGAGGAGCCATTTTTAGAATTTATATATCACCTTCTATTCTTGAGTTAGAAAGAGTGAGGAAACAGTGGAGGGCTTATATGAAAAAGCCTAAGCCAAGTCTTCATTTATAATGCAAATTGTGTATTTATCCTCTATGCAAGTTTATATTATACGGGTTGATGTTTGGCTAAAATTATGCTTATGTAATTTCATATTGATAGCAATCCTATTTATTAATGTTATTAATTATTTTAGAAACTATTATACTTAACTGTCCATTTTCATTTCCCATATCATTGATTATGTCCACTTCTTCAAAGTCAATTTCATAACACTATTATGCTATGTATTTTTCCAATTGTATTATTGATTACTTTTCAAGAATAATGATCCTTATAGAGATAACATTGTTGAACCCATTTGCTGAAGAATGTGGAATTTTGATGATCACAAGCTAATCATGAAAGTTTTTTTTACTGTAAGTAATAAGTTCTAAATTTTTTACTTTGAATATTTCTCTCTAGGAACCTTTGTAAGCAACATTTAGCTAAAAGGATAGTTTTTAAAGCACTCATAGTCAGTGATTTTAAGTCCTATAGTTTTTTAAAGTAACATTAGGGAATTCTAGTCATTAACACTATTAATTAGTAATGCATATATAGTTATCGAATCCAAGCGATCAAATTTTTAAGCTAAAAGTAAGGAAATTGCAATACGTCGAATAACGCAAAACTTAAGATAAATGTCATTAGTGCAAAATGCTTCCCTAGGACTATGACTTACCAAGGCACTTCAATTGCTACCTTCCTAACTTAACTCATTGATTTATGAAATAGTCTTAGAGTCTAACGTCATTATAAGAATTTGTTGATCCCTTATAAATTCTATCATTTCAAATTAATTCCTTATATTTGTATAAGAACCAATTAAAGAGATACATTAAGTACAATTACGACTTTGCATGTCCTATAGGTATATGTCTATCTTGAAGGCAAATTTAGTTAATTCAAGCAATTAATTAGCCTTAAACATGGTATATTCAATTCTATGACTAAATTTGGATTTTTCTTTCAAAAATTCCTAAACCTTCAACATAAACCCTAATTGGTGACCAATCAATAAGGGAACAATAAATATTCAAATTGAATAAATCCATTCATAATGAAATTTAAGTAGGAAAATAACATAAATCAATAATCTACATGCCAAGGGTCTACAATCCCAGAGAAATAAAGGCTTAGCCTAGATATCCATGATTACAAGTCAATACATATAAGAAAATATAATCAAAATAAGAGAAAAAGAAGCGAAATAAAAAAAGAACTATGTTTCTAAAGCTTTAATCGGTTTCTTCTCTTGAATCTCTTCTTGAAGTGTCTTCCTTCAATAATTCCTAGCCATAAAACTCAAGGTCTTAGCCTCCTTTGCCTTAAAACATGACCTCCCTTAATAAAAAAAAAAAAAATCCTAGGAAATTTTATTTATATTGCCTTATATTACTAAAAGACCAAATTTTCCAAGCCTTGGTGCCTCGGCACCAAAATGCTGTCTTTTGTACTAGCTTTAATGTTTTGCCCATAACATTTTAATTCGATGTTAGAATTTGATGAATTACCACTAGCTAGAAAGGTATTGAAGAACTTTACAACTTTTTGTGGAATAGTCATCTTCAAATTCTAACATCTAAGGGTTTAAGTTACCTCAAATTTGGGTGCTCACTTGGTTTATGCCAATATCATCATTTTTCCCTTCCATGGCCTTAACAAGAATAAAATCCACATAAGTGGCTTCTATTCAACAAAGATTTTGCATGTAATTCATTAAATTAACATGAATCAATACTAATATAACTTAAAAAACTTGACCAACAATGGAAAAATATCTCAACTAGCATAATTTACTCAAAACCAACATAAAAAAATTGTAAAATTTATGAGTTATTAAGCATAAATGTGACTAAAATAACTTTATTTCATAGAATTAGCAGAGCTGAAAGCCTTATGGTCTCTTAAAATATAAAGGTAAGATTATATCTCTCTTATATTTAATTGCAAGTAGACTAGATATTATGTTCAATGTGAGTAGATGTGCCTATTTTCAAACTTCTCCTAATGAATCTCATTACTTTGCATTAAAGAGAAACTTTAAATATCTTGTTGCATAACTCAAATGGGTTTGTGGTACTTAAAAGGTTCCATAAATTCCCTGGTAAGATACTAAGATGTTGGTTTTGTTAGTTACAAAACTGACAGCAAAGCATAAGTGGAACATGCCAATTCTTTATAAATTCTTTGCTTCTTAGTTTAGTATGAAATAAAATAGTATGACATTATCCACCATTGAGGCTAGGTATATTGTTGCATGTAGTTATTGTGCTAAAATAATTTGGATGAAACAATAACTTGAGGACCTTGGTATATACCTTGAAGAGATTCCAATCAAATGTGATAATACTAATTCCATAAATCTTACTAAGAGTATCATTATACATTCACGTTCTAAACATACTGAAATTTGACATCATTTTATCAAGGATCATGTCCAAAAGAAATATGTCACTTTTGAAGTTGTTCAAATTGAGTTTCAACTAGTAGACATCTTTATAAAAACTTGTTCAACTAAAAGGTTTTGTTTTATAAGAAGGGAACTTGGTATGGTTAACCTTAATTAACTATAAAATTTATACTTATTGCTTTATTTGCTACAATTTTATTAAAATTTATTACTAACTTAAGCATTGAAGTGGCCTTAGAATGTTTTTGCATGTCCTCTATGAATAATCTCTCTAAATGCCACTCACTCTCATCATAAAGACTTAAACATTGATTTCATAAGGTTTGAAACTTGTCCACACTTAGAAAGACACAGTTCTGGAATGTATGTAGGGTAAGACATGGGCTAGTAAATAGAGGAAATGGTCTAACACCCTTAATTTTCATATATCATATGAGGACCGTTTGATTACTTGAACTACATTAGTTAACTAGGAGTGTTCAATGAAGCAGTCAACTTAAAGCATTTTGTAATGGGGCAATCAATTAGGATCCTTATGTGTCTCAATAGTTGATTGACAGATTCCTAGAACCATTTATAACAATTTTTTAGGTCAACAGTTGATTAGAGACTTAAAGTAGTTAACTAGTGATGATAGAGTCGTGATTTTAAATAGTTGGAGCCCTAATTTTTTAAACCCATCTATTGTTCCTTTTAGCCTCTTGTTCCTCTTTAACTCCCTCCTCACATTTTCGACCTTTCCCCTCTATTTTCCTCTTCTTTTTTAGCTTCATTACCATTAATTCACCTTCCTCATTTGCTCTAGATTTTAATCAACACTTATTTGGGAAGTTTTTGGCGTTGGGGCCTCTCATATCATTTTTCCTTAAATTCTTTTAAGGCTTTAGAAGATTTTGGTGTCTTATAATGATTTATGGTTAAAAGAAGCTCCTCTAAGTGTCCTAAGACAAGAATCCCTTTAACGGGTCTTCATTTGGTGTCTCCCATATTCTTTCCTCAAGGGAATAAAAGCAATGTTTTTCTAAAGGTTTTTAAAAGAGAATTGTCCTTCAAAGTAGGTATGTGAATATAAAACTTTTAAAAGATGAAATGTTTCAATTGTTTAATTTGTTTAAATTTACAAGATTGGATAAATTACTGACTCCGAAGCTTGATTAGAGCCTTAAGGTAGTTAGAACTTTCTATTCTAACTTGGACGATAAGACAAATAGTTTTGTGATCACTTCTGAGGTTAGGGGCTATAGGATTTTATTAGATCAAGAAACCATTGCTCTGATTCTTAAGTTTCCATTCCTTGAAGACCATTTCTTTACTGATAATCCCAATTCTTTAAAAAGTGTAGCAACCTTTAATAGGTTGGAAGTCTTGAATAAGATTTTTGATATACCCATTAAGAGAACTTCCACCTAATTGAATATGAATGATTTAACCCTGGAAAATATATTTTTGCATTATATTGTAGCTCATTACATCATAAATTAGTCAGGTAACTTTGCTTACAGTTTGAATTGTTTAATATGAAGTGCTTGTTGGATTGAGAATCTTTTCAGCTCCCTTGATTAATCATGCAAAGGATGGTAGCTTATAAGAATAAGCCTATTTCACCTTTGCCATTTAGGTTAATTATCACAAATTCTCAAAGCCCAAAATATTAACCCTTTTAAGGATGAAGTTGAGTCACCCCCAAAGATTGGTTCGAATAATCTAATGAGGATGGGATTTGCTAAGACCTCTCAAGGAGTTTTAGTTAAGAAAATCCCTTGAACTCTAACATCCACTACTAGTTCCTCCTTTAATACACCATCTTCACTGCATCCGCCTAGGCTTCTAAAATTTGAAGAAGCTCCTCCAACACCATATTCTCTAGTTCCTATAAAATGAGTCCTTATACCTTTGCCTATACTTCTTGTTTAGATTTGCTCTCTTAAATAGAATATGTATTCCTTTAGTCTTTAGATGCATGCTTTTCATGACATTATGAATGATATGAATGCAAGACTCTGGTGCTTGGAAGGTCACCATAAGGATTCCCCTCAATCTTAACTACTCTATTTTTAGTTCCACCTTTTTTATGATGACAAAATGGGAGAGAAATCTAGTGTTAGTTTATTTAACTTTGGATATTATTATTCTTTTTCAAATGTAGCTAAGCTTCTTTGGGATATCATGTCGTTCATATTCCTAGTTTTAAATATTTTTCTGGTAATGGTTATTTTGGCTTATAGCTTAACTATTGAATCTTCTTTGTCTAATTTACTTGGTTATGTTGTGAAAGTTTTTGCTTGTCATCTTGAGTAATAACAAGACTTAAATGAATATATGTTATCTAATTTAAGATAGAGATATTCCTACTTGAAAAATTTATTTTCAAAATGCTTAAGAGTTTTAGGTTTGTCATTGTAAAAAAAGGGGAGATTGTTAAATCCATTTGCTGAAGAAAGTAGAATTTTGATGATCATAAACTCTTTATGAAAGTTTTTCATTGTATGCAATAGGTTCTTGATAACTTTGAATATTTCTTCTTAGGAACCTTTGTAAGCAATGTTAAGTTTATAGGATAGTTTAAAAGCACTTATAGTCAATATTTCTGAGTCATATAGTTAAACTAGTTAATTTTGGGTACTTTAGAAGATTCCCAATTGATTAGTAATAGCCAGCAGTTGATTGGCCTTGTGCCTAGTCCACTGTTAACCTTCGTCCCAATCGATGAGGTGTTCTAAAGAAGTCCCACTTCATGAGGTATTCTAGAGAGGTCCCAGCTAATTGGCCTCTGTATTGCCCATTCAACTACCAGCTTAAGACTTAGTCTACTATGAGCTCTCTATAAGTCCCCAATCGATTGACCTGTAGCCAGTAATTGATTGGACACCCTTAGTTCAAGCCTAGTTAAATGTCTGCCTTATAACCATTTGGCTGGAAACTTTTTGTGAGTGACCAGTTAACAGGCTACTGACTAGTAATTGACTATTAAGATCTAATTTTGAATTGGAACAAAGGAAAAAAGGGACCAATTGATTGGTATTAGTCTAGTAGTTGACTAGTACAGTGGCAAAAAAACCACTTCTACTTTTCAATGGCTATTTTTGTACATTTTAACTTTCCTCTTGTCTCTAATGGATCATTTGGACCTTGAACTATTAATATGAGACATATAGACTTTGAAAAGATAGAAGAACATTCTTAAATGCTTTTATCTTAATAATACTATTTTTTCAACTCTTTCTTACACTAGTGCTTCATTATACTACATACACTATTTTAATAGTTTGAATTTTGTATAACTTTCTCTTCTAAGAGTGTAGTTTCAAGGAATTTTGTTCTTTAAGAAGAATCAAGTTGTAGGCTTAGGTTAAGGGGGAGTTTTACCTAGTTGTTTGTATTATATTTGTTGATATAATAAGAAATCACAAGGGGTTGCTTGAAGATTATATGTAAGCTTGAGTTTAAGATGAACTAGGATAAATACTTGTGTCATCCTCTTTTCCTTGCTCTATTTATATTCTACATTCAAATTTTATTTATATCTATTCTATTTTATACTTTTTTCATGTTTGAAAAACACTTTAAAAGCTTTTATTTTGATAAATTTATTGTAATACCCAATTCACCCCCTCTTAGGTGCTAGCCTTGTATAACAAACATGTTTTCACATGAGTAAGAGTAATCCTTCTTCTCGATCTGCATGTCAATGCTAACGAGGGGTGCTAATAGAAAACATATTTAATTAAAGGTGGTTTATATCATTGTTCACATTAATTCCAATGCTTGAGCCCTTCCTAAAGCTTTACATGAGATCTAAATAATCTAGCATTTGTGTGACTACTAGGCATTCTTTATGATATGGAAATAAACTAAGTGTTGTAATGAAGGTTTAGAATTTGTTGTTTGGGAAGTAATCAATTAAACATTTGTAGGACTATGGGCCTTTTTCATGGTATGGAAATAAACTAAGTGTTATTGCAAATATCATGTAGCGAGATTTTTGCTACCATTAGAGCATTAGAACGAAATGACAATGTGGAAATATGGTGTTTTTTGTTTGGTGATGGCTTTGTCAAGATGCTCACTTAGAAGCAAAGGCTACAGATAGTATAGATTTTATGCTTTGCTTTACAACTTACTAATTTTTGTATAGAGAGTGATTCAAAGGAAGTATTCATGTTGCTTCTTTTTACAGTTTTTGTTGTGTCTTAGATTTTAGAGGAAGCCTAGTATTTCAACTACTCAACTTTGATTTTTTCCCCTAAGAAGTTTTAAATTAGTTTTTCAGTCAGACATTTAATTAAAGAATTAAGGTTTAATTAGTATGTTGGCACTTTAAATTGTTTATTTGCTTCAATGTGGTCTTAACTTTTTTAATCTTTAGTTTGATTTCTAACTTTCAATTTATACTCCTTTTTAACTATGATCTATCAAGATACTTAACACATACCCTTAATGTTACCTATATGGCATCTAAAGTAGACAAATGTTGTTAGAGTGTTTATGTACCTTCAAACTCTAGCTTTAATTAATATTTTAAAATAGATTTTTTTTTTTGTATTTCAAAATGAAAAATTGATCATTTAACTTTATTTGATATTTTAAAAATAATCCTTTAAATTTCTTTCAGTGTTTAAAAAATAGTCGTTAAGAACATATAAACTTTTGGTTTTTGGAAATGGGTAGATGGAGGTGGAATAATAATGGAAAGGAATCTTATAACTCACATTCACAATTGGTATGATACACAAAGGAATGAGAATGTCTATCAATTGCAATGTATGGTAAGATAAAAACATTGCAACAATGGAAATGGATGAGGATATAATGTCATTTTTGTCCTTGTTAAAAAATAATTAAACAACCAATTTTTTTCTTAAAATTTTCTTCCATCAGAATTTTTGAATTCAAACCCTTCTTTGTGAGACTGTGGGTCAAAATGCATCATCGTATTTTTTGTCGATCACCTTTCACCATTTTGTAAGAGGTCTAAACCCTTCTCCATTATATCTTTAGTCATAATTCTGTACTAAGTTGGATTCTACTAAGAGAGGAAATTGGATTTTGAATCTAGAACATAAGATATGTTGGGCTTTTGTGTGGTATTCCATAAGAATAAGTTCCATGTTACTTGGAAATGCTAGCTAATGAGTCAATATATAATAACATGCGATATTGAGCTTATAAGGAGTTAGGAAATGGTCAAATTAGCCTATCTGATTTCAAATTAGTTGGAGGTGTCAATTTTAAAGCATTTTAATCTCTCTATTAGAATAATTTAAACTTTTTTGTTTCTAACTGTTACTAAGTCTAATACCTAAATTTATCATTTTTAATTTATTACGTTGATTTTAGCTATTACTATTTATTGAAACAATTTATTGTGCAATTTTAATGTTAGCTAATAGTTAGTTTTCAACCTCTATGTAAGTTAATTATCTTTAGGTTACATACTCACTTTTCAAAGTTCCTATCTTTTCTTTCCTTCCTTCCTATTAGCTTTGCTCTTGAGTTTTTTTTTTTCTTAAAGGAGTCTATTTAATCTTAAAGGAAATTCATGTGTGGCAAAATATTTCATTAGAATAGTGTAAGTTTATATGAATCAGATTGCATTATATTTTTACATTAACAGTAAGTATGACAATATTCCAACAAGATATTACTAGTCTTATATGGTTCAAATAGATGTCACTAAGTTGGTTCATGCGAAAAAGGAGGACTTTCATGAGATGATGAAGATGGTATAAGAAAGATGGATGATAACGGTGAAATAAGACATTTTTACTACAAAATGGAGATGAAGGACCGAGTTAGGATGATAAAGGTTATTAGTGGTCAAAGGAGATTCATCAAATAATAATAATAATAATAATAATAATAATAATAATAAGGGCATCCTAGAAGAATTTCTCTACAATGGGATCTATAATGAAATGAGATCTTGATTAGTTTATGGTAGATTGGGATATTGACCTATTATGAATTTTATCCCATAAAGATGAAAACCCAACTTAGATTGATCGTGAAGCTTATGATGACTATCATTGGTGCACACAACGACTTCTACTTGTTATGATTTCTATCACTGGGGCACATGATAATGAAAGAAAGGAGGATATTAGTGAGATGTGAGATGGCATGAGGGATGATTGAACCCAAACACAAAAGTTTAGATTGCAGGGGTAATTATGTCCATAGATTTGCCCTTCCTAGGAATCCTACTTGATTCCATCAATATCTAATGGGAGTGACTTTTCCCATAATTATGGAAATGCAGGTTCCTTAATGAGAGGGAATCTTCACTTATCTTACAAAGCAAACATTGAATTGGGTTGAGTATGGATTTCCATTCCCATTCCTTCAGCTTATTACTACCAATCAAATTGGGTATTATCATTTTAATTAAAGAAAATGTAACTGTTAGAAAATTAATCAAAACCAATGAACAAAAATAATACAATAAAACTAATGAACTAATACTCTATCATTGCATTAACAATTTGAATGAGGACTAATTTTAATATTGACATTTATCTAAAACTAATATATATTAATTGGCATTCAAGATAGAATGAATAAGGCTAAACCAAGGTTGTTAAATTTGTAAGTTTAGGCAGATTCATAAGGGGTCGTAACGTAAAATCGTAAGATTTTATCTCTACTAATAAATAATTATTTAAATATATAATTAAATAGTTAAAATAAAATATGCAATATGAAATTTATTCAAATACTAATTATATTTAAAATCATAATGATTGAATGGGGGATACCATTGAAAACCAAAAAATTACAAAAACAATCTAAGTGTAAATTTGTTATCCTTAAAAAAAGAAGCAATAGGAGAGGTGATTTTACATGCTTACCTTGAATATCTAATTGCACTATTGGCATTTAAAAATATTTTATAATATAGTTTTAACAAAATATTTATATGTTTTATCTTTATTATTCATGATATTATATAAAAATTATACAATTTTAAGTCATATAAGATGACTTATGAAAAAAAGATATTAACATATATTAAGAGTGATAAATTTGATTTTCTTTTTATGTTCTTGATCATTTCAAAATGAAATAGAAATCAAAATTGTATATAAAAGTTATTCAACGCTAATATTACAAAATGGCTAAGTGGAGGAGGATTTAATAAACACACAAGGTGGAAGCTTCATGTAGCTTGTTTTGTCGAAAACGGATATGAGGTAATGTTAAATATAAAACTTGCCTATTAAATGTTCAAGTTGGACGAGGTGGTACACATGCTGGCACATGGACGTGGGAGTATGTCATCCATTTAAACCATAAAATAGAAAATCCTTTTATACTCTTCATCAGATGTCTTCTTTGCATTAAACTTGATTATCCATTAAAGTATCTGTTCGGCTCAATAGTTTTGACTAAAAAAAATAGATAAAAGCTTGATCAATGAAAGCCTAACTCAAATTTAGGTATGAATTTTTTAGTCTGAAGAATGGGTTGAGCTTGTATTGTTTAAGCTCAGCTTAGACTGAATTATATATATTTAATATTTTTATAAAATTTAATGAATGACAATTATTTCTTTTAATTTTGCTAATGTAATTTTTTTTGTTTAATAAGTTATATCTATTAAGTTTCTTAGTATTATATATGTTTTTAATGTTCAAATATCAAATGAGTCGGTCGGAATTTTTGATTTTTTATTAGACTTGGACCTAGGCTTAAATTTTGGAAAATTCAAGTCAAAGCTTACAAAAAGATAAACCTGAATGTAAGTTCAACTTATTTTTGCAAACACTCTGCTTATGATCATATCTATTTTGCACATACTTTTAATGAGGCCTTATTATGATAATACTTAGTTGTAGTTTATTTTAACCAGTGATAGTGCACTTCAATTAGAAAAGTAAGTGCTTTAAACATTTAAAGAATCATTTTTGGAATATTAAAGAAAGTTAAATAATACATTTGGAGCACTAAAAATAGATTAAGAGGTTATTTTGAAATAATAGAACTAATTGACCATTTTGAGCACTAAAAATACATTTGTACCAATGTTTGTTGTTCACAAATGACATGTAGACAACATTGGTGAAAATAAATAAAAATTATTAAAATAAACTAAAGCAATTTATTAAAAAACTAAAGTAGAAGAAAAAATTATTGAGGGATTATATTATAAAAATAAATTAAATAGAAAACCAAAATGCTAATCAAGTCAAAAATTAAAATTTGATCATAATTTTTAGTAAAATAAAATATTATTTTAATCCCTCATTTATAAGTTTAATAATAATTTAATCTATCACTTATATAAAAGTCAATACATTTAATTTTTAATTAAATTTAAATTAAATATATTAATATTTATATTAACAAGTAATTAAATTGAAACTAAATTAACAAAATTAAAAATCAATGAAAAATTAAAATAAGATTAAAAATTAATAAATAATCAAATTGAGATCAAATTTATAAATGAAGGATTACGATAGTAATTTACTCATTTTTAATCTAATAAACTTAAATTGTTTCACTCAATTTAAACAATTTATTTAAAATGAATGAATTTATAATTTGACTCGTATGTCTAAAATAAAAATTTTGAGCTAGATCTCGCCAAAACAATAACGAAGGACATTGCCTCCCCGTTAACACGCTGGGCTGCCTTCGAAAACTGCGTATGTTTCTGTCCGATAAACAATTCCCTGACGATTCAGGACATCGCAATACAACATAATAATGAATAATGGTATTAAGTAATGTACCCGTCAAAAGCAGTCTACAGCGAGCTGGTTCTATGTTGTGCCCTTTTGTCCTCTTTGTCTTTAAGCTGCATCCACCTCTATCTCCATTTCCCTCTTGGAAAGCTTGCGATTTCTTCTGGTTTAGTTTCTCTATTGTTAGAAACTGCTACTTAAAGTCCAGATTCCAGATTCTTGGCAAATCGTAAGTCAATCTATTTTTATGTAAAAACACTTGCTTGATCTCATTTTCGATCTGGGTTTTATCTGCAAATCATATATCTAATATCGTCTTAGAGATTACATGACCCTTTGCTCTTTTCCGATCAGGTTTCAATTTTTCTTTTCAATTATTTGTCTAAATAATGAAACATTAAGTCCTACTTGTGATAGAGAGAAAGAGAAATAAGGATTAGGGCTTGTTCTCTTTGAAGCTTGGTTTAAATCAAAGGGTCTGTAATGCAAGGAGGGTCGGGTCAAAACTCAAATCCTCCTTCAGGATCCATTGATAAGTCAAGGATTTTAGATGTTAAACCTCTGCGTAGTTTGGAACCTGTTTTCCCAAATTCAGCTCAAGCTCCATCCTTTGATGGCAACTGCCCCTCTGGGTTTTATCCCTTCTTCCCATTTGGTGGACCTCAAGGACCTCAAGCATCACCTCCTAGGATTCCCATGCCAACTCCAATACGGTCATTTAGAAGCCCGGAAGCGGTAGAAGCAACCCCGTCTGACTTTCCCGGGACATCCAATGGAGATTTTACTGATAGCCAAAATCGTGCAGCACCAAACAGATCCAGATCCTCTCAAAAGAGGGCTAAGAAAAGTCTAGATCTACAAGTTGATGGGAGTTCTTTAATAGGTATTAGCACAAATGAACGTACAGATGGTAATCGGGAAGCGGTTAATCTCGTACTCATGACATTTGATGCACTTAGGAGAAGGCTGAGCCAACTTGAAGATGCCAAGGAATTGACGCCAGGGTTAATCAAGCGTGCCGATATGAAAGCTGGCAATGTTTTGATGAGTACAGGGATTCGAACAAACATGAGGAAAAGAATAGGAGCAGTGCCTGGGGTTGAGATTGGGGACATTTTCTATTTCCGACTAGAATTATGTGTCGTGGGGTTGCATAGTCAGTCTATGGGTGGGATTGACTATACAACTATGAAGGGTGAGAATGGGGATGAGCCTGTGGCGTTAGGCATTGTTTCAGCAGGAAAATATAATGACAATACAGAGGATAGTGATATTTTGATCTATAGTGGTCAGGGTGGGGAGAAGGGGTATGATCAGAAGCTAGAAAGGGGTAACCTTGCTTTGGATAGAAGCATGCGATGGAAGAATGAAGTAAGAGTCATCCGGGGCATGAAAGATCCTGTGAATCCAACTTCAAAGGTCTATCTCTATGATGGGCTGTATAAGATCCAGGATTCATGGATAGAAAAGGGTAAATCTGGTGGTGGTGTATTTAAGTACAAGTTGGTGAGAGTGCAAGAACAGCCCAGTGCCTTTGCTGCTTGGAAATCTATTGAAAAATGGAAAGCCAGCATCACTTCTAGGACTGGACTCATTCTTGCAGACCTATCCTCTGGAGCTGAGAAAATTCCTGTATCGCTTGTCAATGATGTTGATGATGATAAGGCACCAGGTTACTTCACTTATCTCCATTCTCTCAGATATTCAAAATCCTCCATTGTTTCACAGCCTTCTGATTTTTGCAACTGTCACAAAGATTGTGTTCCTGGTGATTTGAACTGCTCTTGCATTCGGAGAAATGAAGGTGATTTTCCATATACTGGCAATGGCATTTTAGTCAGTCGGAAGCAATTGGTTCATGAATGTGGTTCCTCATGTCAATGTTTTCCTAACTGCAAAAATCAAGTATCCCAGACTGGATTAAAGTACCATATGGAAGTCTTTAAAACGAAGGATAGAGGATGGGGTCTTCGATCGTTGGATCCTATTCGTGCAGGTACGTTTATTTGTGAGTATGCAGGAGAAGTTATGGACAAAGCCAAGGTAGGTCAGAATGGAGATAATGATGAGTATATTTTTGATACAACCCGAATTTATCATCCATTCAAGTGGAACTATGAACCTAAGTTACTAGAAGAAGCAAATTCAAATGGCTCTAGTGAGAATTACAACACTCCATCTCCTCTAATTATTAGTGCCAAGAATGTCGGAAATGTGGCTAGATTCATGAATCACAGTTGCTCCCCAAATGTTTTTTGGCAGCCAGTTTTGTATGAGGAAAACAATCAATCCTTCATCCATATTGCTTTTTTCGCCATTAGACACATTCCTCCACTGACAGAATTGACATATGATTATGGGATTGCCCATTCTGGTTCTACTGTGGGTAGCAGTGCACCCAAGTGGAGAAAGAAATGCTTATGCAGATCAACAAAATGCCAGGGTTCTTTTGGTTGATAGTTTTCTCTACAGATGCTTACAGGAAGGCACGGTGCTGACCAATGCATTCATGGCTGATATGGTTTCGGATCTTTCATGTATCGTAAATATATAGCCGTTCAGATTTGAACTGATCACTGTGACAATGCACATGTAACTTCCTTGATAGTGATTTCCATTTTCCCTTTTTAAAAGTTAGATTCATGCCATGTCTTAAAGAAATAAATAATAAATTATAATTTTTAGGGCTTCTCTTAGCAAATAAATGAATGCTTCATATCGGAATTCATTGTCAACTTTCAGTCCTCCCATTTGTTCGCTTATCTTTTTGTTTCCCATATAGACCATAAGTCTTGTTTATACATGTTCCTGGTGCTGTCATCCTACATTCAGTCTTCGAAATAACTTTATCCTTTCTTTTCTCTCCAATTAGTCTCCTAGAGTGGTTATATTGTATATCTCATCTTAATTCTTTTCCAGTTATATCTTCTTAGATGTTTTGACCTAATATTAACATTATTCTGTTGTCTTAATATCTTTCTTTTTAATTTCACTTCCTGCATTTCTATCACTCTCTTGCCTTTTTGCCCTTTGTGCAGTTACAAGAATCAAGCTAAAGAAATAAGTATATCTTTTTTTGTATAATTGAGAGAAATTGAGGTCCTTCTCTCGCTTCTCCATTTCCTCATCGAAATTAATGAAATAACATCTAGTATGTAAATACAGCTGTAGTATTGCTTTATTGCCAATTGCAACTATGTTTCTTCTGTATGTGTCTAAGCCAGAAATGTTTACCTTCGTATCTGACCATGGTATTTATAGGTTTGCTAGTTTTTAATTATATAATGCAAAGCCAATCAGGTTAATAGGGACTAGGTAACTCCCACCATCTGTGCTGCTCCCTTGTACAATGGAAAAAAGAAAAATTAACAATTCAATTTTTTGATTTTATTTCTGCTCTTGAATTTAGTAGTCCTGGTTTGTTTTTGTTGGCCAGAAAAAATTAGTAGTCCTGATAAAGGTCCATTAAATTCATGATGCCATGAGTTCATTTCAAATGCTATCTGATTCCAGTGACATGACTTTTTGTATCCTTAGTGCCCTGTAGGCTGGCTTTTGGATACCTATTGATGTGATTTGAGCCGTGAGGAGTGGCTCAAGACTTAAGTATCATTTATAAGTCTTGATTGTTTCACTTTCAGGAGTTTTACTTGTTAAAAGCTAAAATTTTGTGTGCATGTGCATATGTGCATTTGTATGGTTAGCACGTTTCCATGTCAACTGTGGTCTCCTTGGTCTTTGATGAAGAGGAAAAAATGAATTTTGATTGATATAGCCTAACAAAATGTATAAAAACATGCCTCATAAGTATGCCAACAATTACTTGTTCTGATGTTTGTTTCTTCCAACAATGCATCTTTGGTTCTTGCATAAGCAAATTTATTTGTCTAACTTGTACTCTATCTTTGTGATACAACAGAGCGACAAGGGCATTCTTTGCCAAGCTACTGATCCAGAACAGAGATTCTAGTGTAACAGATGCACGCGTCGGTATGCTTGACTAAAGTTAAATAATTCCGGCCTCTGCATGGATTTTTTCCCACTAACTTCATGACAAATTGTAAAACTATCATTCTGTCCTTGGCCAAATTAAGGTAAATTGTTTTCCCTGCCATGACAGGGGTTCAGGTTTTCTGCATTTCGAACCATTGTTGCTGTTGGCAGTTGGAATGAAATGTGTGTGGTAGTATTATCTATTTAAAAAATCTAATGCTCAATAAAATATTAAAAAAAAATATGCCTGTTTTGCTTCCAAATGCACAGACTGTGCTCTAAGGAAAATGGAGGAAATCCATTTCCCTATAACAGAAAGTCCATCCATTGCGATATATATGGCTCCCAAACAGGTATCCCTGTCACCTTGACTTATATTTTGCTCATTTGCTGTACTATAATTGATGTTGGTTTGCATGGCTAGAATTGACTTATCACATTTAATTTTGTTAGTGTCTTTTGAAGCACCGATACCCTAAAAATGGAACCGTATGGTGTCTTAGACGCGTCTAAACCAAACTCAACACAACTCCTACAATTGCCTTGAATACTAAATATTTTGTCATGTTGCCTATCGGTGCTTCAAATGTGGAAGTGTGATATGGATTGCTTTCTATCTAACTGCATTGTGGCCAAAATAATCTTATTGGTTCCTTTCATGCAGCCATTTCTGTGATGATTTACTATTGAGTGAACTTAGTTCCACTTGTGTTTTAAGGGTGAACATTGGTATGTTCCACTTGTGCTTTAAGGGTGAACCTTGTTATGCATGTATGTAGTGTTTATGAGCTGAATGTTACTTGGAATCTCCTTTTAAAGCTATGAATTCTGCTACTACATACCTGCCCCTCTTGTTTGTGTGTGCGTGTGTGGATGAGTGAGTAAATAGGCTTAGTGAGGTAAGGAGGATTACTTCTACACTTAGGTGAGGTTAAACTTCTGACTATGGAAGAAGGCTAGAAACAGCGAGGATATGTTCAGATCGAGGAGAACATTGAGGAAGAAAAGGAAACCCGAATTTTAATTTATATATTTTTATGTGAATTTGAGTAGATATATATATATATATATATTTTGTTTTATTCTCATGTATACTTGTTCTACAGAATAACAAAGTAAATAAAAGAGATTTGTTAAAGTTAACTTTACTTCCCTTTTTTCCTCCGTTATCTTGAATTCAAACATACTCTAAAGGGTCTCCTCAATGTGCCTGAAATTCACATGCTAATAACCTATGTTGCATTTCTGACAAAGGAAGAAAAAAAAAAAAAAAAAAACCTATGTTGCATAGTATGGGTGAGATATGAAATATTATTTTCATTACACGAGGTACAAGTATGCCAATATATGCTATATAAATTAAAGAGTATGTTTATAATATATAACAATTCTCAAAATAAAAAAAAAACCTTTTATAATATATATTAGAGTAGATTTTACTGATATTTCTTTAGCTTTTTCTAAAATTAAACGAATCTTTCTCCTTTTATTAAATATATACTCATCTTTGTGAATCATCAACTATGTTGCACTGTAGTTAAATTTTAAAATTTTAACTACAATGTCTTCTATTAACTTAAATAAATATATATTTTGACTAAAATAATCTCCTTTAGATTATATGGTGGTTTGGAGATAAGGAAATGTGTTGCTCCAAGCTAAAATTATGCTTGAAACCATAAGGAACGAGTTCATATTTCCATGTGAAAGGCATATGTTGCAACAACTATTAGTTGATATATGATAATTAGTATAAGACTGTTAAATTAAATGAAACGAAAATCTACCTTTCTTTAAAATATTTATTTGTACGTATTTGGATTATTTCAACAAAGAACAACGATGAATGTAAGAGTATTTAAGTTATCAAATAACCTGGCTTCTAATTTTTTGAGAAAAAATAAGTCGCCCAATACGTTCACAATGCAACTGTACAGTTAGGGTTTAGGTTCTTATCAATGGTGTCCCTTCGCCAACTATTTTCCCTTCCCGTGGAATTCTTCAGGTGATCCACTCTCCTTATTTATTCATCATCGTTGGAATGTCCCATCTTGTCTAATTTTCTCTGCAGAACAATCTTTGGAATGATATTATTCTCTTCTTCGAGGGCTGTCTTAATACTTGCCAGGCGGTCAAATGCATCTTTGGTTTAGTGAAATATAAGGTTTGTATATCAATAAGAAAAAGTCTTTTATGATATACAACCCGAATACTCATCAATTCAAAAAAAAATAAAATTATGGAGTATTTTTGGTATTAGGTATGTCTCAACCCTAGGCAAATGTTTGGGTACTTTCATTGATCCTTAGAAGAATAAGAAGGCAATTTATTATAGAATTGTGGAAAACAAAAAAAAATTGAGTCCAAATTACAAGGGTAGAAAGAGAACATACTCTCCCAATCTAGTAGAATGACTCTGATTCAATCCTCAATATATTCTTCCCTGGTGTATCGACTATCATGTATTGTTTTATCTTAGAAATACTGCTCCTTAATTGATTCTCGAATCTCCGATTTTCTCTGGGGCTTTAAAAACCAAAAGCCTCACATTCACATTAAGAGTTGGTCCTACTTATGTCTTTCAAAGCATCGTTAGATCTCTGCAGTCCTTTAACTGAGCCTTGCTCACTAAGCAGATTTGGAGGATGGTGGATTGTAAAACAGCTAATCCAATGCTTGGGATCCCTCGTATGCAAATATCTCTCCTCATCTAGTCTCAGTACCATTCTTTGTTCTAACAATTCTTTATGGCCATGGAAAAGAATATATAAAGCAAAATAGGTTGTTACCTCTCACTTGCCCTGGCAAATTGGATTTGGTAGATCTGTTATGGTGAGAGATATCTCAGGTTTGAGGGTCTCAGACCTTATTTTGCAAAATCATACAAGCTGGAATATAAACATGTTGGACTCCTTGTATCCTTGTGAGATCATAAATTAGATTCCAGGTCAGTATTTCTCTATATTTGATTTGCCTTATAAATTAATTTGGACTCGAAACAGACAAGGCGAGTACCCGGTCAAAGATGGCTATTAAGCTATCATGAGGGATCTTTTTCATCATCTTGACAATTCCATTCCTTCAGCTGTCTGGCAACAACTTTGGAAACTAAGAATTCCTTTTCAGATTGTCTCATTTATTTGGAAATGACTTACTAATTTGTTGACTTATGAGAATAATACTAATCAAGCATAGAGTACCTACGAAATATTTTGTAATCAAAGTTCTAAATTAGTCAACGACTTGTTCTTAATCTTTTCCTTTGCTCATGCTCTTTGGTTTGCCTCTCCTTTGGGTATTAGAACTGATCCCTTCATCAACCTTCATTTATGATTGGATTAAAATGTGGCTGCGGAATGGAGATATTGTTTCATTCCAAAATGATGCAACTTATTGGCTTTTGTTCATTCCTTGTTTCATATAGTGAGCCAGAAACAAGTTGATTTTTGACTGCGTGAAACCATGTCCATCTGAAACAGTTCAGAAGATGCTTCGTTTGATCTCAGTATAAGTCAAACATTGACTTGTTCAAATCTTCTACTCAAGGCTTGGCTTACGAGCAATTTCAAAACCTTCAGATTGTCTCTTCAGGCTGAATTATATCTAGTAATGTTGAAAAGCTAAGAGGGTGAAACAAATTTCTGTGTCTCTTTTTTCACATCTATTTAAATGGTCTGTTTGTCAGGGACTGGTGCTGGAGGAAAATATGTTTGATGTGCTTTTTCTATATGCTCTGTAGAAGGTAGCATATTGGCTTCAATGTATAGATTGTCGGCCTGACCCATGCAGCAAAGCCATTCAAATCATTTTTGCCAAATCCCATTTTACCCACTTGATCACTTAGGCCTATCAAGTATTGTCTTCCTTGCAAGTATTCGGGGAGGATTTAAAAGAATTTGATTGAAGGGTTTGCTTTACACAGTAGTTGTCTCACAATTATTTCTTATAATCTCATGTTTCTCCTGTTGTTCTTGTCATAAAACAAAAGATAAAGTGAATGGAAAAGTATACTAGTCAAATATTTAAAATTAGGCTAAAGTATTGTAGGATTTTTAGTTTCAAAGTAGGAGAGTGTAGGCTTTGAAAATAGAAGACAAAGTTGTGTAATTTTGACAAAACTCCGGAAAAGATAATATAATTTACTCTATATATTATAATAATTCAAAATAATAATGAAGTTTATTAATTACATGATATGAAATTTGCTCATGCAACTCTTTGTATACTAGTGTTCTTTTTTTGTTCTTTAAAAAAAAAAAAACGCTTTTATTTTAGATCACTAAAGTTCATAGTTAAGTATACCATGAAATGAACTTCTCTTATTCTCTCTCCAGAGACAGGGATGATGTATGTGAGGGATTTAGATGTTCTGCATTTATTCATAAATATATAAATTGGACAGTTAGTATTAAAGAATTGTACAAATATATTAATCTACTTTTAAAGTTAAATACCAAAATTGGTTAAATAAAAAAGTTAATTCAATTATTTGTATTTAGCGAACTGCACAATCTAACCGTTGTAATTTGCTTAAAGAAATGCCAAAATCCATACGTATTTGAGTGCCTCATCTTCAATTTTTCATGAATGTTGTTTCATCCGCTCTTCATGCTTCGTTTTTCTAGGTCCTTTATATGGAATTCTCGAGAAAGCACCCTATATGGACTTCCTAAGCAGCGATAAATAAATCAATCAAGCATAAGTGATGCGCACAGTAACAGAGCGAATGCTATACTAAAGTTAGTTTATTTGTAACGCTGCGTTTCGCATGACTTAAAAAAATTAATTTGCTTTAATATATGTCAATATATTATAAATCAACTGTTAGTAAACAATTAACTTTAATAATATATTGTAATATAAAAAATAATAAATTAAAGAAAGCCATTAAATTAATTATATGAGGTTGACAAGAGAGATGAAAATGAGTTTATTGAAAAGGCACCGTTATAAGTTATTTAATTATATATATATATATATATATATTTGTTTTAATTTTGAATTAAGTAAAATTATATTTATAATTTATTATCAAAAAATTTAAGAGACAATTAATTAATTAATTTTTTTTTTGTTGACTTTAAAAGATATTTGAATTTAAAAAAATTCTCGATTTAAAATGTAGTTAATTAATTAATTTTTGTATAATCTAAAAAAATTTCAAAATTTAAAAAATAATTTATTAATTTTTTCGTTCACTTTAAAATATTTTCATGATTTAAAAAAGTAATGCTTTAAAAGGTAGTTACTTAATTTATTATTTAATTACTTTATTATTTTTTTTGTTAACTATTAAAAATTTACGCACTTCAAAAAATTCTTGGTATACAAAACCTCTTAAATTTTGAATTACATGCTAATAATTTCTTTTATTTTTAAACATGATAATGTATTCTCAAATTTAAACTTATATAAAAATAATCTTCCGCCATTAGTTAGTGTATTATTTTACTAAAAATTAGGAGATTATTTGCAGATGATGTCACATTTAAAATAGTTATTTGAGCGAAAATAAAATAAAATTTAGAATGTCAATTGTTAAATTTTAAAAGCTAGAAATTATCTGCATAGTTGTTTTTCTATATAATCTTGTTTGCTGCCACGCGAGGGATGCGAGAATTCTTGTAGAACAAAATTCTTTGTTCCTAATCTAATGTCATTTAGTCCCAAAAGAAAAAGCAAATAATCATATTTATATTATTTAATTAAAAACACTTAATTACTATCTCTTATATTTTAAAATATAGTTTTTCCATCATCAAAATTTTAGGATGAAACCTTTGGGGTTATCATAAACAGCCCTAAAATTAACAAACATGAAAGAGAAAACTAAAAAGCTTTTGAACAAAGATGGATCTAGGATTTTATTGTAAAGGAAAACAAAAGTTCTTAGATTAAAGATTAATACTAAAAGAGGCAAATTTTTGTAATTCAAAGAAACGAGTTTTTATAAATTAAATAATCAAATCAATAATATAAAATAAAATTATAGATATAAATTAAAATTTTAAAAATCCCACACCTTCTTTAAATTTATCCTTCTTTTTAGTATAAACAACAATAAAATAGAAGAGTAGAGAATAAAGTAAATGATAATAGTGTATCAAAACTTGAGTTTCATGATTACACTTCAACAATAGTACAATAGTATATGTTTATTTCTCTTGCCACATTTCTCCCCTGTTTTTTATCCCCATTTTTCCTTTTCTTATTTCTTATTATCTTGATATAGAAAAGGGCAAGTTACATCTTTATATTATTGTTCCATGAACCAGAAGCAAGCATCTATGGTCATTATGATCCCAAATTTTTCCTTTCACAAAGAATGAACAATTCCACAGTGATGCTTCAACACTAGTGCAAAATTTATTCTTGTCAGTGTAACTGTTGTGTAGGTTTCTTCTTCTCACCCAGGAATGGTTTGAACATCATAAGCAGTCCAATTGCTTCAACTAAATTCAGAGCAAAGAATACCATATGGGGGCCTGCAGTTAAATGTCCTACAGTGAGCTTCCAGTAACAGAGCAAGCAAAAGGACAAAAAAAATTGAATATTAACAGTCACAAAAATGTATTGTTAATATAGATTTGTATGAACTAAATAAATAAAGAAACATCTTAATAATTTTAGGCTATATTTAAAAATTTAAGAGAAAATAGAATGAAATGGTCATTAAATGGGATATGTAATGAAACATAATGGAATGGAATGGTTAAAGTTAATATGCTCTTTGGGTGTTTTAATAAAGGAAGGAAGTAACTCTTTTAATTTTTGTTTAAAAATTACAATATAATGAATTCAATAAAATGACCCATAACTTTGTTTTCTAACATTACCATTATAAAAGAAACACATCACTAATAATATTTTCATTGTTAGATTCCTGATAAAGGATTGTAAAACTAAGAGTCTTGTTGTTAAAAGATTTGAAAATAATAAACACTGAGAACCGAATAGCTCATATTACGGCTTCTTGTAGTTAATATTGCATTCCAACTAAAATTCTTCTTCAAAAGAAAATTTTAGTAATTCAAAGATTTGAAAATAGTAAAGAATGAGGCTAAATGTTATTACCCAAAATTCCCAAGGAAGAAAGAGAATATGGTTTTGTGCTTTATAATAAAATTGTGTATAATTGTAATTTTATGTAAGATTATAAGGGTATAATTGTATTTTAACATAAAATCAATTATCAAGCCACTCCTTTTTATCCTTAATCCCCTAATTTGAAAGGACATAAAAAGTTGAGTTTTGGATGGCAAGAAAGGGCCTTGGAAGCCCTCATTGACCATTCCATTTCATCATAAAAAAAATCTTTCAAAAACATATGAACCCTTATTTAGTCATTTTACTCATTGTCACTCCTTCCCTAATCATCAATCCAAACATAAATTTAATACAACAAAGTTTTGACAGACTCTAATCTCTTGCAATAGGAGATCCATGCAGTCCTATATTGTAGGGGATTTAGACCATTGAATAAAAATCCAATTGTCCAAAACATGCCATGTGGCATTTTATTTAATTTAAATAATTTTTTTTAAAAAAAAATTATCATAATATGCAAAGACATATTAATATTTCAGACCCTTTCATGTATAAGATGATATCCTATTGAAGAGAAAGAAAATAGATTGTAAGGTGTAAGTAATAAATTGTTATAAGCCATTTAGTTTTTCTTTCTTTTTTATAGGATTCCATCTTGAATAAAGAAATGATTTAAAATATTAATAATATCTCTGTGTATTATGATAAATTTTTCTTAAAAAAAATTTAATATTTATTAAAATTAAATAAATATACCAAGTAATATATTCTAAATCATTAGATGAAAATTCAATAGTCTAAAATCTCGTAGGGGACTGTAAGGATCCATATCAAGTTTGCTTTGAGGGAAGGGTATGGTCTTATTCCTAAATTCCAACCAGAATATATTAGAATTAAATGAAATATCTAATGTCCCAAGAGATTCTCTGTCCAAGGCTAAAATATTTTATGATGCACAAAGAAAGGGCTTGCTTTGTTCTCGACTATTTCCATAAATGAAAAGCCCTTAAAAGTTTTGACATATATAGTTAGATGAAGAAATTCCACCAACACAAACAAAATAGTTGAGCATCATACCTGGAAGAAAAGAAGCATTCATCCTCTTTTGTGACCATGTAAGTCTACATTCAACAAGATCATCATAAGTCAGAGTAGACAATTTTAAAATGTTAAAAAAGGTGACATTGTATCAACATAATATACCTATTTTATCTAAATGTTCTTGCAACTCTTAAGTTTCTCTTCAGAGATTTTATCATATTTAGACTGATGCAGTGATACTTCAGTCATGAATATCATTCCATGAATGTACATTTAGTTTTTTACTCTTCTGTATGAACACCACTCATTGTTAGCTGGATACCTCCATTTTTATATCGAGCTAAAACTTGGCCATAAAGCCCCTTTTGACATATATTTTTAGAGTAAAATATCATCTTACAACTCCAAAGATCAATCTAATAGCAGTGGGTTTTCTCAAAAATTTGCTATATCACTTTATTATATGAAAGTTTGATTTTCTTACAATTCCAGTCTTCATAGTTAGTAATATATATTATGTAATATTTTGAATCACACTTTGAATAGTCTTTGAGGGAGCCATTAAGACTAGATTGATCTTTGAAAGTCCAGAATATAGTTATTTTAATTTGTATTACTATATTAGGTTGTACCTAAATGTACAGTAAAGTGCTGAAATTTATACAGCTATAATCATCTTAAAGTCTCATTTATATTTTAAAATGGTAAACTCTAAAAAATCCACATTTTATTTTATTTTTAACTATGAAAGATAAAGAAAAATATAAAGAAATAAAATGGATACTTACACTGCACCTCCACCAGCCGGACCAATTGCTTTGAATATTGACATCCCTGTCATAGAAATGCCATTAGCTGCTCCCCTTTGGTGTTGTTCCTGTTTTTCATATGAACATGACTTAATTTCCACTATTACTATCAAGGTGATATCACAACTTCTAGAAAATAATAATACTAATGAATTGAGCCAAAAATATTACCACTGCTCTATTTTGCAGAAGGAATAAACCAGTTGTAATTGTCACCTAATTCAAGTGAGAAAATACAATCAGATAAGCTGGTAATCAAAGATCAACTTATGAAGTTTACAAGAAGGACATGGTTGGCTGTACAAATGTTTCTAAGAAATGATCCTCTCTTTCATTTTTTATTAGAAAAAAAGAATGTTTTCCACTGATTTTGCCCATAATTAGTCTTACCAAAGTGTCATTTAATCATGAAGTTTGTTCAGTTACCACTTAACCACTTTGTAATACTTTTGGTCCCAGTTTTCACATAAATAATCTCATGATATTAAACCCATGAACGGTTTTGTTTTCAAAATTTTGTATCACTTATACCTTGAGTTATTTCATAACCTGCAAAGATACTTCTGAAATTAAGTTAAAGGGCAACTTAATCTTATAGATAATCTTAGAAACACTATGAAATTCTGTCAAAACTGTTCAAACAAAAAATTCAGATGCTAAGATGTTAAACACATTTGGACTTGCATTTTGGCCAGCCTTTCTAACTCATTTTGGACCCTTAATATCATTCTCGATTGGTTAAATGAAATAATAGGAGCACTTACAGACAAAAGATTCTTTGCAATGGAAGCAACATTTAGCACTAAGTATAGTGAGAAGCCAGACAACAGTGCTATGAAGGGGAAACTTTGCAAGAGTGGTATGGATAATGCCTGCATGTGGTGTCCAAAATAACATAAGTAACAAAACACTGAAATGCGTAATCAAAGTTGTGCCAACCTAAGAAGCAACAATACTGGTATAGATAAGGAACATGACGCAATATACTATATGGTGTTTAAATGTAACTTAAAGTGTTGTGTTGTATCTAACACGAATATAGGTGCTTCACAGATTGCAACGTTAAGCTGAAAACTAACCGCAGAAATTCGCGCAACAAGAAGAGGTCCGCAAGTTCTCTCCACAGATGGATATAGAGTAAGTTGGTAGATGATAAGTGCAACACCTAACCATTGGAGTAAAATTCAGTAACTAGTCAACCAGCCTATCCATTAAGCTCAGTAAGTACAAACATGAGACATGACATGGACATTGATGCAGCTTTGCAGCCACATGACAAAATTTGAAGTGTCAGGGTATATTTGTTGTGTCACATCTGATATGATTGTCCAACTCATGTTGGACACAGAAAAGGCTCGTTTTTGAAGTGTCCTCACTTTGTTGTATTTGTGTGCATCCTTTGACAATGAAAATATCGGAAAGATACATGTATGTGCAACACAAAACGCGTTGATATCTACTAAGCTTATTAATACACATGCATGAGAGATTGTATTAGACACCGATGCAGCATTACAGCTACATGAGAAAATAAGCTCAGTAAGTACAAACATTGTGTCTAATATGAGTGTCCGATTTATGTTGAACACAGATAGAACTTGTTTTTAGAAGTGTCCTCAAATGAAATGCTAGGGAGGAAACATTTAAGTTACACATAATATGTTCATAGCTGTCAAAGATGTACCTGATATTGCAAGAACATCACCAACATCATCAGTTGTAAAATTCAAACCCCCCAACCTTTTAGGACTCACAGCCCATAATGAGAAAACCTAGAATAAATGTTAAAAAAAAAAAAAAGAGAAAAATGAGTTTCTACCACCAATTAGCATGAAGAAATGGAGATATTTAGATAGATAGATAGATTTTTGCTGAAAGGAAAAAGAGAGAGCAAGTGAGAATCCCTAACAGAATAATATCAACTCAGATGCATAAAACCAATTTAACATCACCAAGTAGGAAAGATACCTCTTGAAAAGCAATATCATGAAGTGAAAAAACACAATAAGCAATGATAGATGACATCAGGGGCCAATTCATGAGGAGATTTTCATCCTTGTGGGTTATCTTGTCTTTGTTAGCCTCACTGATTCCATTTTCTAAAGCTTCTGTTTCATCAGTGGACTCATCGCTATTTTTATGGTTGTGCAGTGTTTCCTGCATTGATGCAGATTGTTATTATTTAAAAAAAAAAAAATGAAAACCCCAACGCTATTGTCAAAAGCTAGCTTTTATTGACAATAAGACACAGTGCAAAATACAGTATATTTGTAGATCAAACACAAGAGATAGTAAGAAGAATCTAGTGAAACTAAACATAGGGTGCTGCTTGTTCATATGATTTCAAAATATGTAATTTGTTGAAATATTTAAGTTAGAAGAAAGTAACAAAATAATAATAGCTCTAAGAGCTTTAATAAATTGCGAGCTTTTTATTTGTTAGTGATACTACTAAAAACAAAAAAGGAAAAATAATTAAAGAAAGAGAAAGGATGGACTCTAGACATGAAAAGAAAGCCCAGAAGAGAATGATAAAGGGAGTATTATATTGTAAAAGTTTGAGTTCATATTATCCATAGCGTCATAAGAGTCTAGTATTTGAAGTAGCTAGACTATTAGGAACTTCATAAGAAAGAACTAGATCTTTCACGTAATAATGACAGAGACATAAATATGGTAGATCAACTGATATTGAATCTTAAGATACATACTGGAATCCAGATGCAGCCAAACATCACTACTAGTGCAAAAGCTGATATTATAAAGCAGGGCAAGAAGTATGGAAACCTGCAACACATTTTAGTGTTTTGAAAAGTGAAGATCAGAACAAAAAATGAAGAAATGTAAAGAACTAAATAGAAGAGGGAAGCCAATATTGTTTCATTAAATAAAACTCGGTCGAACTGCACTTACTTATCCCAAAAGGAATTTTTGGAAAATATATGAGGATATTTCTCTGCTGGCTGCAATTCAAAGTTCCCAAATAATTAGATAAATAATAGACAAATATATGTGCATGGAGAGACAAGAAGGTCAAGCCAATCAGAAATAAACATGTAAGAAGTCCAATTAAAAAGTATGTCCAACATGCTTTTGTGTCTATTTATGATGTATTTGGACTATTTATCTTTTGTAGATAGAGTTTACTTGAGAATTTTTTTCATTTGTTTACTAACACAAAAGGATTTCCAAAATATTATCCTTTTCGCTGTTTCAATACACAGAGTTTCAGGTTATCATTCTTCTTAATATGCCTAAATTTGAGGAAGTTTGAGGCAAAGAATCAAAGTACCTGAGCCAAATAACCTCCCAATGCTGGGCCAATAATTAAACCTATACCCCATGATGCACTGACCTGAATACAGATCAATCCTTGAAATTATTATGATGGATATGTGCTATATGACAAGAAATGATATTAAATATAGGTTAGTGAGGCATACAGTTGAGAGTCCTAGAGCTTGGTGTTCTTCACGAAAAATCTCAGTAGCATAAGCCTGATCATAGAGGAAATTACACTCATAAATATGTGTTAGTTAGCATCGAAAGAAATAAGGAAGTAACCTTAAGAACGATCAAACAGATTGAATGTTTTCGGATAGACAAGTTCAAACTTTGCTTCTCCTCTGACAGATGAAACTTTAAAGGTTAAATTTCTCTGTTGGTCTCTACAATTTTACTTTATTTTTTAATGTAGTCCTTCTAGTTTCAAAGTTTCGAATTTAGTCCCTCTGCTTTTATAAAAATTTTAATTTAGTTCTCGCCATCAAACCTCTGTCATGTTGTTAAATTCTGCTAACATGACCATCTTTGTACTCTCAACTTGTACATTCAAAGTGCTAAGATGGCTCATGTAAGCAAAGTTTAATGGCACACTAAAAAAAAGTTGAATGACAATCAAATTTCAAGTTTTCTGAAATTATAGGGATCATAAACTATTAGGATCAAATTGAAAACTAAGTATAATTCTAAGGAACTACAGACTAAGTCAACCAAATTTAAATTATTAATTTTCTACTATATTAGTTTGTTTATAGAATTGGTACCTTCATTGGTCCAAGTAAGCCATTTAAGCTTCCCAGAAGAAATCTCATACTAACAGCCATCCAAAAGCTTGTGCTAAGGCCAAACAATGTGTTGAAAATAACACTGAAAGCAGTTGAAAAATCAGAATCATTATGCAAAAATCATATATTAGAGCTTTAAAGAAAGGATCAATCTCAGTAATAACTATACTTACACTGTCAAAACCCCTATGATTATAACAGGTTTTCGACCATATCGATCGGATATCATTCCCCACACAACAGATGTTAATGATCTACCAAGCATGAAAGCAGAACCTACAACATTTTTGCGCGGTCATTAATTCAAAATTCTAAACCAATCATGAATAGATATGAAAGCATACCGTTCATAATTCACCTCTAAAATGTTCGTATGTCTGTTAATAATTTGCCTGAATTACTTATCTTTGTAAAATTTACTTTTAAAAGTATTCTTACCCACATAACCAGCATAGCCTCCAATATCTTCCTCTCTTTTGGCAATTTTGAAATCCTTTACCTGAAAGCATATATTCATTATGTTTCATGCTCAGAAGTAATTAAAGTTGAACATTGAACAAAGGTTTGATTTCTTGAGACTTTCATAAGAAATGAGAAAGCAGAGTTATTTATCAGTTATCTTGCAAACTATATCAAATTTTTTACTTTGAAATTAAAATCTCCCATTTGAAATGATCCAAGCACTTTTCTTCCATCTCTGAGTTATCTATTAATTCTCCATGAAACACAACGCGACTTTTTGTCTTTTAAAAGAAAGCCAAGATTTCTCTTGAAAGTGTAATTATAAACCTAAAGAAAAAAAAAAAGTTACAGATATGAACTTCTTATTCGCATTTTTAGTCATAACTAGAGGAAAAAAAACGAAAAAGAAAAAGGAATTGATCTGGAATATTAATGTCTGAAGGATTAGAATATTCCTCACGTGAAGGTAAACAGAGAACCTCAGTAAACAATTAAACTCACCATGAAATAGAGGAAAGGAAAGAGAGATGATATAGGCAGAGCTGTACAGAACAGAGGAAAGAGACATCAGAGACGTGTAAAATGCAATATCAAATCACTAACTTATGAATAAACATGAGAATTGAATCATTTTTGGGCTAAGGTAATAATTCTCATGAATTTATTTAGGTAATTTTTTTCTCCCAAAAAAAGGAATAAAATTAAAATGGTATTAATTTTCTTTATGCTTCTCATGAATTTATTTAGGTAATGTTTTTTTCTCCCAAAAAAAGGAATAAAATTAAAATGGAATTAATTTTCTTTATGCTTTCCAACTGACAGTAAAACTCCCAAAATACGTGAATGTTGCAGTGAAAGTCTTAGATCCTAGAAAAAACTTAAAACAATTTATTCTATTAATTCAACAACTGTCAGCTCGTCAAAGCACATAGGTTGTTCCGATTCCAAGGTAATTTGTATTTCCTATGGTTGCTCTTTTAACTATACAGTACAATTATTTTAATATCGTGAATCAAATTTTTATAGTATTTTTAATCATCACGTCAGTTATTAAATTTTAAATACTAACAGTTCGAAAAACTATTAAAGAACTTAAATTCTTCCAAGGTGAGTTCGTAATTTATGCTATAGAGTGATGGTTAGAACATACAATGCAACTATGAGCTAAATTGGGACTCAAAATTGACTCAGTTTAGAGATGAATATATATAGTTCACTGCTTACTGGTGCATAAGACAACCATCCATATACTAAAAAGATGCCGAACAGGAATACTCCTGTTCGTCTCTTTGGCTCGATCCACCTTACAGCCGGGGCAGTTCTCGTAATAAACCTTATTAAGCAATGGCCGTGTGAAACTCTCTTCTTCCATGTCTGCGTGAGAACTGAGAACCCTTTTGTTTCAGGAAAAGGTAGCTCCTTTCTGTATCAGAAAACCAAGAAAGGAAAAATCAAAGAAGATAGAACATAGATAGTCCTTTTGGGTTGTTTTGAATGCCCAAGAAAGAAAAAGTTGAGCTTGAACTAGAAAAATACCTCTTTGTAGCTTTCGAATGTGCGGGAAGTGAAGACTGAAGAAGCCAAGAGGAGCTTGGTCTGTATGTACATATAGGAGATTTCGAGTGTTTATAAGAGCTATGATAGAACCAACTTGAATGATTTTGCAGTACGATTGCCATTATTGCAGACGTCACTGGGTTAAAAGCAGTGAGTGGCATGATGATGATGAAGAAGGAAAAACTAGTGAGGAAGAAAACTAACTGAAATGGAGTAAAATCTTCAGAAACTCCAAGAAAAAGATCCAGTGATAAGTAAGAATGAAATATTATACTTTAGACTAACGAATAATTTGGCCTTTTGTTGAAGTTTAAATTAAATGACAGCGTCGTTCTGTGGTATAACAAATTCAAGGAAGTATGGCAAAACGTACTGAAAAACTTCGACTGAGCTTTCTCCATGGAATGATTACCACTTGACTCATAACTCGTAAGGCCAATATAGGATTTTTTGTTTTTGGCCAACAAGGCCAATATAGGATTACCACTTTAATTTAGTTTTTTATTAATTTTATTTTTAATTTAATTTTTTACTTATCGAATTATTCTCAATTTAATCTCTTATTAAGTTAAATGTTAACATAATTAATTAATCAATTTTAATTAAATTTAAATTAATAAAGGATCAAATTAAAAATAAATTGATATATTAAAAATTGATTATTACTAATTATAATTCTTAAATTGTTTCTAAAATATGATTGTCCATAAATTTCTCTAATTGATTTAAAATCCTTCTCATTAGGTGATTTTCTTCTATATCATTTTCCCATGAATCAAACTATAACTTACAAAGAAGATGATAAGTATGTGTATTGTAAAATTTTTGAATATGATATATATGGAAAAAGAAAAATCAGGTTTCTAATATACTTGGGGACACATGCATATTGCATACACATAAATCTCAAATTTTTGTAATGTTTAAATATTTAATAAGTACTACGTACGTACTAGGACAATCATATAAATGCATACTAAGAAGAAATTGATAAACTAATGAACGTATAAAAATGTGAGTGAATGAATCTGCATGATACCATAGGAACTAGGAAGCATTATTGTGGGTGGGAGTGGCCTGGTTCTTCAGAAATAAATGTTTCTGAATATTTCAGATGCTTCATAATCGATCGTTGGTCTGTACTCTTTTAACATTATTGTAAGGGATTTTAATGATCACTGCTTTCTCCACGTAGTAATTCATAGACCTGCAATTTTATGGAGTAAATTAAATGGGATATGAGATAGAACAAGAAGAAATGAGAGGAGTGATTAAGAGAGATTTGATATATGATTGTAGTTTAAGAGTAGAATATCATTTTATTCTACGACTTATTTATTCTTAATTTTAACTTGGTCCCCTATTAATAAGAATGTTATTATTTTTTATTTCTCACATATGTGAATGAGATTAACATTGAAAGATTATGCTAATGTTCATATTAGTGAAGAACTGATGACCTATTTGGTGCAATGGAATTAAACATATGAGAGATAGAAAGGGTGAAAAAAAGATAGCTTTGGCTGTTTAGTGTGCTAGAATATGGATACTATGGGAAACAGCTCTCCAGCCTCTCATAGGAGCGCTCTTTCCATCACATGATTGATGGAAAGTGGCTGGTTTCAAGGGAACGATCTACCAGATTACCAAAATGTTTTAAGATGTTTAACCTCATCGTAAATAATTTTGAAAATAATAGAAAATTAGGAAATTATTTATTAATATTTATTATAAATAATTTGATATTTTTAATTAAGACTACCCTAAAAATAGTTTTAAAATATTAATTTCATATTTTTTGCATAAAGGCATAAAAGGGACAATTTGATCTTTTTGCTTTATTATTATTTCTATTCTATCATTATTTTTATTATATTAAACAAACTTTATAACTCTATTTTCTTTTTTATTCCATTTTATTTCATTTCTATTTTCATTATGTTTCTCTTTCTACAAAAGTCATTGCATATTAAATGGCCTAAAGGTAATAATATTATAATAATGAGAGATTAAATTAAAAATAAAACTCAGTGAAGGATCAAATTCAAAATGATCTAACAAGTGAAAAACTATATTAAAATAAAAATTAATAAAAGATCAAATTAATAAAAAATAAGCATATAAGTAAATGACCAAAATATTATTTTATTGATTGGTTTAACATAGTTCTTACTTAGCAAGAGTACGCGTACCTCCATCGACAATCATACAATGAAGTAAAATATTATAGACATAACATGTAAAGCGCAAAATCAAACTTTCTATAGACTCAACATAGTCTTCAGTTCAATTTATGTTATATATTCTTTGAACATTAGTATATAAATTAAGAAAATCAATTTAATATATTTTTATTAAAAGTATTTTATATTATCAATATAAAAACTTTGTGACCCAAACACTAGATCCCATCTACGTTCTGAAATTTCTCATTTCAATAATCTCAGAATATCTCACCAACAAAAGGACGAAAGCAATCCTCTAAATTTTGAGTTATCACCTCCATTCCACCCAACCACTCTCATCTGAATCCTATCCTATAAATTTATTCACAAAAAAATTTTAAAAAATAATAGATAAACTAGATTTTCTTTAATTAAATATAGGAGATTGAACCTTGACATAATTAATATACTCCAATCTAATTGATATGCCATATAACTTACAAGTTTATTTGCTAGGAATATTAGATAATTTACGACATGTAAAAGTGGTTAGTTAAGTATTTCATTAGAAATTTTTATATATAAATAATTAAAACATGATTATAATTATTAAGACGTTAATTAGTATTGAAAAAGTTGTAATTAATACCAATGTCTTGATATATTCAATAACGAACATGTCTAATTTTATGATACAATTTTATTTTTTAATTCTTTCTGCCTATCAAATATAATAAAATATTTTCCATTATTGAGGGAGACATTAAAGCTCACTGGAGAGGGCAGAGCAGAGACATTTATTCGCCTTGCTGAATCTGTCAGGCAATATTATTTAATTAGGTGAATTAGGAATTTAAGAAAACATTTATACTCATTCAGCAGTTCAAGGTATATAGATCATGGAAACATGAAGATTATTCATTGTTATTAGACCTACGTACACAGTACTCCATACTACTGTCTGTCATTCCTTTTTTTTTAAAAAAAAAAAATATACCCTCTCTGATTTCTTCTTGATTTCATCTTTATCTCTTTATTTCTTAGGAGAAAATATTGCATGCATGAAAATAATATATTTATGTAGTAAATAATGGTGGTGTTCTATGCTAGCCTAATTACATTGTGATAGAAAGAAAACATCTTATAATATCGAGTAACATAACGCCTTATCTGTTATATAAATATGTTATTATTGATCAATATTTTTTCATTTGATAGAAGTGACTTTCAACTTTTAAAAATAATATGTTTTATGTCATTTCCGTTGGGGATTTACATGAAGTTTATATGAATTGATTTTTAGTGTGCTAGGCTCAAATATTCAAGTTGGCTCACATAACAAATAAGTTTGGAGTAAAATACATTTTTATCTTTTACTTATAACAAAATTATTATTTTATTTTCTCTTCTATTAAAATGTCCAAAATAATCTTTCACTTATTAAAAAAATATTGCATTTGGTCCCCCATTAAAATATTTAAATTAGTTTAAAGTTTAGTGAATGAACTAAATTTGGTATTTTTATAAAAAATGAGGGACTAAATGTGACATTTTTTAAAAAACACAAGATTAAAATAATAATTTTTTGATAAGTGAAGGATTTAAAAAGTATTTTTATCAATAAGATTGAGATTGATTTAAAATGCATTAATTTATTAAACTAAGCAAGTTAACATATAATTTATTTTAATTTATTGATATCAGACCGTTTATATAATGTTGATTTAATCGTCATTATAATTATAATAATAAGATGGTTGGTATGAAATGTTTAATTAAATTATCTTATTAACATATGACCAATATGTAAACTATCATATGCAGTGATTTATGTAAGAATAAAGCTACAAAGTTTGACTTTCAATACAATATATTTTTCTGTAGGGACATGGGAACTTAATAAAGAGATGTAATTAATACTTTTTTCGCTAGTTAGTTAATGTGTGTGGCAGCAATTATCCCGTAGCATAAGCTCAGGTGTGAGGTCGAGTTATAGTCAAAACATTGTGCTTATGCTAGGTCTTTATCAAGAAAATAAAATTATGCTTTGACTAATATTTATAGTTTTTGACATAGTATTAAACTCTTAATCTGACATCGCCTACAAAGAATCATGTCAATTAACAAAGTCATTTAACTAATTTAGACTTTAAGTAATTTATTAAAAATTACTTTTAAGGCTTCTTGTCGAAGTTCTTTTAGTAGAAAAAAAAAAAAAAAAGACCTTTGAGGGCAGTATCAGTTTATATAATTATTAATTAACATTCATAATTCCTTACCACAAGGAATACATTTAAAAGCAGAACTAGTTAGGTCTTCAAATTAACACAATTGTTCGACCCTACTTTCCTTACTTAGAAAAAGAAAATCATTCATGCATCCATGTATGAGTTTTTATATGATAAAATACATATTTATAATTTATTAATCCAATATATCTTTTTTCTTCTGCTTGTAACTATCTAACTTTTTTCATTGATTTCTGGGAGAAAATTGTCTTCTTCATAGTTTATAATTGTATAAGATTTGGCTATATCCAAGGATAACAATCCACTTTTATGCTTTTTTTCTTTTGGCCTTATTTGAGAATTAGTATATAGGGATTCTTTTTTCACAAATACATATTTTTCTGATTTTGTTTCGTGGGTACATGACATAAAACCCAGTCACTTTATTAGGTATTTTTGTTTTCAGCAACAACGTGAACAATAATTTTCAAATGATAGCATGATATACACATTTATGTGATCAGATAGACTTTGAATTTAATTTTAAAATGTGTGAAAGTCTTTGGATAAAAAATTTGAATCAAAGAGGCAAATTTTTACAATCCAAATAGGTAAACTCATAAATTAAAAGACTAAATTAAAAATATAAAATAAAATTATATATAAAAATTGAAATTTTAAAAATTTAAGGGGAGAAATTGCTCCTATGCCTCCCTTTGGATCCATCACTGCATGTGATCATGCATATATATTTATACTGAATAATATTTTGAATAATTTAACTTGGAGTTTATCCATATCAATAATGCATGCAACAAGCTATCAACATATTCATATAAAATAATGATTTTTCTATTCATAACTTAAAGATTTTATGCTTTTGAATTTTTACTTTGTCAAGAGACCATTGTGTTGTTAAAAGACAACATAAGTTTTAATTAAACAAGCACAAAATTAAATGATAAATTTACTTAATCTTTTAAGTAGTTGAGCACTTGAGCTTTGTTTGACATTGCTTGCTAGATAAATGTAATGCATTAAATAAGGAAAATATTAATTTTAGGATGCAAATGCACCATATATATATATTGACAACAAAAAATATTAATAAAATAAATTATTCATGATATTTCCTTTATATCATGTATGATAATAATTTTTCTCTTTTTCTTTATGGATTTTCTGTAGTAATTTAATATAAAAATAAATATGCTACATATTATTTTATGGAATAATAATAATATTTCAAGTGGATGAAAAATGAGAAAATAGTTTTTTAATTTGAACAGTTTACTTTAAAGCTTCATTTTTCTTAATTATGTATATATATATATATATATATATATAAAAATTATTGTCTTAATTTTGATTTTAATTTCGTACATATATAGATTTGATTCCACTGGAATCACTAATGGAATCATTTAATTGTCTTCCGCTACTTAATTCTTATAATTAACCTTGGTGCAAAATGAAAATGAATAAATAATAAAAAAATTTGTGAATGAAAACTAGTATATGTTAACTGATCTTAATTTATATGCCATTCAAAAATATATAGAAAGGAAAAATCAGTTTCAATAAAATTAGTTGTACCGCTATAATCATTGTATAGTACACTAAAAGAAAAACTCGTAACAATGACGTGTTATATTATGTTAACTGTATGCCAATTCAAAATAACTTGTTGTATTTATATTTTGATCCCATCATTTTTAAATTTTATTTATATAATCAAAATTTTTTTAAAAAATTTTCAACTCACTCCTGCCATTTTTTATATTTCAATAACTTATGTAAAAATATTAGTTCATAACTTTGTAAACTTACTCTTCTACTTTCTTTATTTTATCAATAACTCAACAACTCCATAATTTTATTTTTATTTTCAATTTATGAATTAATATTTTGTGGGGTTACTCAAAAATAAAAAGTAAAGAGGGTAAATTAATTTTGGATTCATAAATTAAATCTAAAAATATTGGGGTTGAAATATAAATATAATAAGTTATTTCAAGTTGGTATATAATCAGTAATTTTTGACATATTACTACCACATGTCTTCTTCTAAATGTGTCATATAATAATTACATCAATGTATTGCATCAAAGATGATACCTTGTTTATACCCATGTCGTGAGCGTGAGAAATTTAATGAAACTCATATTAGGTTTTCAAGCACAATTTTATTTTATTTTTTATCATAATTAAATAAATACTTATATTTATGTGTGCAATATATATATATATATATATATATATTAGCGATATCAATATGAGTCAACTTAACCAATTCAAGTTGAATGTGTTGATAGGTTAAATAAATTAGCTTATTTAACTCATTCTAATTTAATGGGCTAGAATGCTGGCTCTGACTTACCAAGTAGTCATTTAATTTTTTTAAAAACATTACTTAAAAAATATTCAATTATCACACTAAATATTTAATTCTAATATAACAATATATTCATATTATTTATGGTTGATCAAATATTAAATATTTAAAAATAAAATAAAAATAAATATTATTTAAAATTATATAATTTAAAATTTTTCATATAAAAAAATCATAAAATCTGATAAGTGAGCTGACCTATTAATTTATTAAACTAATTTGTTTAACTTATAATTTAAATAAATTAAATAAATTTAAATAATTTAATTAATGAGTTAAAAATCACAATCTAACTCACTTTTTTAGTGAATTAGATAAATCTAATTTACATCTGTTTTGACGGCATATCTATATGTTATTAGCAACTAATACAACTGGTTGCTGGCAAAAATACGAAAGGCATTTCGAAATTTAAGGAAATGCAATTTATTATTGCAGGAAGAATAGAAGGAATTAGATCGAAGTAAAGAGAATGAGACAAAGGAGAACAAAAAATAAAAAAAGCAGGATGAAGACAAATGATTAGGTGAGATTTGGGGCCAACTATCTTGCTCAGACGCTCAGACAATAGTTGTCTTCTCGAAGTAAGTACGAGTGATAAAGCCTGAATGGCTTGCCATATCTATATATTTTGAAACATCATTTAAAGCAAATTCTATGAAATTAATTATATTTTATAATTATTTTATAATAGAAATTTACACAACTATTAATGATTTAAATCATTTATAATTTGATCACTTAAAAAAATTTGAATTTTTTTAATATTTAGTAAGAAATATATAAATTTAATAATTAATATTAAAAAATGTATAATATAATAATTTAGATTAATGATCATGCGGTACAAAATTTTTAATTTTATAATTTAAATTTAAAAATTATACAATTTTATGGCTAACAATTTCTTTTTTTTTTTTTTTTTAAGAACCACTGAAAGACTACTCCCTTTACTTTACTTACGCCCTGTATTTAAAACATGGCTTTCACGCTAATATTTTATCATTCACGTGAAGGGACAATATTACTAATTTCATTTCAAACCATTTCACATACATATAATGGTCCTCATTCAACATAAGAAAATAACAAAATATGATTAGTTGATGATTTCACAATTATCATTGTCCAGATGATTGCTTTGGCTTGTAAATTAACAGTAAAAGCCTACAAGCCTTATTCTCTATACTTTTTAAACAAAATTCAATGGTACTATGATTGAAGATCTATCAGGATTTGATTTTAAATAGGGTAAAAGTTTTCAGATCAAAGATTTAAATTAAGGAAGACAAATTTTTACAATATAAGAAGATGAATTTTGATAAATTAAAGAACTAAATAAAAAAGATAAGATAAAATTATATATAAAAATTAAAATTTTAAAATTCTAAGTTTGTGCGTTACATTTTAAATCAATCCCTAACTCTATGATGTATTAAAACAACATTATTATGCTATTTAAGTATCCAAGAAATATAAAACTAAAATGCAATGAGTGAAATTGATTTTTAGGTTAAATTGATTTTTTACTTTAAATTATTATAAATATAAATAATGAGTAAAATAATTAAAAATTATAAAAAAATTAGTAATACATATATATAAAACATTTACATGTATTTATGTAAGATAAATACTGACAGTGTCCTGGGGCAGAAGTATAATGTCCATTTTCATCCTTAAACTACTTTAAAATTATTTTTTTTTACATTTTTATTCCAAAAAAATAAAATATCGAATCCTTAAATAAAACAGTTCTTATAAAAATTTCTAAATTTGAGAACATTTTTCATTTTCAGTGAGTTTGTGACATACTTATTCAATCATTTTGTAATTGAATATAATGATAGGATTATGGTAATGTGCATCCATTGACCATTGATGAGTTATGGCCAAAATTGCAGCACCTCATTTATCATATGTAAGGCCTCAAAATAAACAAAACATCTTTTTTCTCATTATAACGTGGTAGATTCCTTCATTTGATGAGGGCATCATAGCATATAGTTGGCTTTTTTATTCAAATGCATCATATATTTTTATTTATTTAAAAAATATTACTGTGTACAAAATATTATATCATAATACTATAAATTTGGGATTCAAAGTGATAAACTTTGAGTTTCGTTGTATTTTTTTTTTTAGACTCAGTGTATCACTTTGAGTTTCACTATCATTTAGAAAAATTAAAAAAAATTGAAGGGACACTACAATTTAAAAAAAAAATTGAAGGGACATAGAGAGAAAGGGGGAGTGAGAGGAAAAGAGATAAAGAAAAAGAGAGAGGGTGACGGAGAGAGAGAAAGAGAGAGAGAGGGAAGGAGAGAAAAAACAGAGAAATAAAAAGAAAGAGAGATAAATAAAAAAATATTAATAGTATATGAGTATTAAATAAAAAAATATTTTAAAATAAATTATATTTTAATAAAAATTAATTTTAATTTTAATATTTTAAAATAAAATAAAATAAAAAAATATATTTTTAATCTATTCACTTATCATAAAATTATTATTTTAATTTATTATTTATTAAAATATTTAAAATAACCACTTACTCATTAAAAAACTCATACTTTTTTCTCTATGCATCACCCTCTTTCTTTTTCTTTCTCCCTCCCTTCAATTTTTTTTTTTTTGTAAAATTGTAGTGGGACTTGAGTCCCTTCAATTTTTTATTATTTTTTTAAATAATAGTACACTCTAAGTTCCAAAAAAAAAGTACATTTTGAGTCTCAAATTTATAGTATTGTAATATGATACATTGTATATAGTAGTATTTTAAAAATAAATTTTTTTGGATACATTTAAATCAAAAAGCTGCATATAGTTACTATTAAATACTTTTCGAGAAAATAATAATGATGGAATATAATTATGAATATCAAATCTAACTAATGGGCTTCCACTTCGTCTTGTCATAATATGAATTGAGTATTAACATTATTTGAGATACTTATATATCTAGAGAAGTATATAATAAGTTTACTTTTATATTTTGTGATAATTTAATTATTTATTAATTAATTGTGGTAAATTAATATTTTATAAGTTTAATTTATATAAAATTAATTTATTTGTTTGGATTAAAATAAAATTAATTTTATATAAAATAAAATTTTAAAAAATTAATTTATCAAGTTTTATTTATAAAAAATTAAATATTACAAAATATAAAAATAATGAATAGATTTAATACTTTTCTCCTTGTACATCTTAATTTTTCTCACAGACTATAGACACTTGATCAAAGGTGAAAAAAAAGGTAAAGAGACTATTGTAAAATTTATTGACTAATGTATAGTAAATAAGTTTTATATTTTAATCTATAAATTAATATATAATTAACTATTATAGTATTTAATATTATTTTAATATTAAATTTTATGGAAAAAAAATAATCTGTAATACTTTTTAATTTAAATTCTTAAAAAAGTAATTTCATTTGTCATGTTTAAGATCGAACATATATTATCATACACATAACACACAAATATATTTTAGAATGAATAAATTGAAAAATAAAAGAAATCCGTGTTTATTAGATATAAAAATAATTAATTATATTTTTGAAACTTAATACCACATACTTAACTCATCTATAGAAAGATCTTTGTATGTGTATAATCTAAATACAAAATTTGATCACAAACATTAATCAAGGGCATTTAGAATACATAGAAATTTATGTCCTAGAAAAAAAAATACATAGAAAATTGAGGTGGTTGAGGTGACGAATGAAGATTAATTATTCATTCTGTTCTGAGGACATTTCCTTTAGAACAATACATAGAAATATAAATTCCCAAATCCCAATAAATAAGTTTGTGTTTTTTTGGTGAATTAACGTTGAATAATGTTCAGCAGCACAGAGTTTTGTTTCCCCATACAACCACTCTTCTGTCTCATTCCTTTGTTCGACTCGTGTGATTCTCCATGTCTCATTTCTTACGAGTTACATTATTGGGAGTAATGTACACGTGGTGGAACGGAGTTTGAGTAAGGTTTAAGATTTGATTCGAGTTAATGTTGGAGTAAAATAATTTATCCCGCAATCTAATTTGGTCTGAATTAATATAATTTGGTAAGTGATTGGACCTTATTGAGTTTACATGAATACATATTATCAGAAATCAAGTTGTTGAAAAAGATATTTTTATTAGAATAAATGTTTTAACACATATTAAAGTTAGAGGATTTTGTTTATATTTTAAATAATTTTTATTTACAAATTTTTTAATTAATAAAAATAGTTTAAAAAAGAAATAATAAAAAAATTATGATTTAAATGTAAAAAAAATACAATAAATAAAAATTAAGATTTTAAATAAAAAAGAGTTATGATTTAAAAATAATTACTCCATTACAACTTTGTTATAAATAAAAAATAAATCAAATTAAATCATAAAAATAAGATTTTAAAAATTAAAAAATAACCAGACTGGATCGAGCTGAATAAATAACAATCTCAAGACTTGACTCAGCCAAGTTATGAGACCCAACCCAGCCTAATAGATTAGTAAATTTTTTTTTATTAAGACCCGGTTTGATGTGACAGACTCATGTTAGATTAGTTGGGTCACTAGATTATATGCTCACCTCAACTGAGTATGCACAACATAAAATGTTTTAGAATTTAGATTGATTAATTAGTAAATAAATAAAAGGATTTCTTTTCCTCAATAAAAGATCCCAAAAGTTTTTAGGAGAAAAGAATAAAATAAGATAGTGTTAAGTATTGTATTCAACTCTGAAAGCAATGTTTGTATCTAGTGTGTATGTGTGTGTATTACTCTGTATTATAGTAGTTGAATTGTAAATATAGGTTGTTAGCCCATTATTTCAGCTAGTTAAATTCTGAAGGACAAGTTTCAATCCTTTATCTGTAATTGCATTCTTTCGTTGATTATAAATACCAATCATAGGCACCAATTCAAGGCTCTGAGGACCTTGTTTCTTAAACTTTAGCAAGGTTGGATTCTAAATATAATCTTATAGTTGTTCAACTTCTTAAAAATGATAATCTAAGTTGGATTGAAATTCGAGATATATTGTTTACTTTTAAAATTTGTTTACAACAAGTAAATTTGTTCAGTAATTTGAATCTTAATGTGCCTTTTGTGAATACGACTAGAGCATATGGATGTTTTGACAATCTAAGAGGTGGGGTTTGAAACAAGCAACAAAAGCTTAGTTCGAAAGATTGAGAACTACTCTACTGAATTGCAGATTTTATAGCACCAAATAAGATAATGCTTTGCTTGTTTTCAAAAACAAAGAATAAATTCTCCTAGTCTTAATCTATGTTGATGATATCCTTGTTAATGGGAGCAACTTGAGTAAAATGAAAGAACTTATAAGCAAACTGAATAATCTATTTAGTTTAAAGGACTTGGGACCATTACACTATTTCCTAGGTTCTAAGACTTAAGAGGGATGATATAAGATTATACATTAAGCAAGAGAAATATATCAATGATCTGCTTGAGAAATTTGGCAGGGTGGCAGGCTAATGCTTTTGTCTATCCTACTCTTATTATGGTTAGACAAACTTTGTTAGCTAAAGATGGGGAAGAAATGAAAAATCATTACGTGTACAAAAATTTAATAAGAAGATTGTAGTATCTCACTAACACTAGACTTGATATTTGTTTTGTAGTCAATAAACTTAGTCAATTCCTAGGTAAACCTACTAAAAATTCATTCAAAGGCAGCCAAAAGAATGCTTTGATATCTTAAAGGCACTAGTTAATATAATTTGCATATCAAGCATAGTTGGTTCTAAGATACTGACTAGGCTTGTTGTCTTGATGATAGGAAATCAATAGGGGGATATTGTTCTTTCTTTGGTAATTCATTGATTTCCTTGTCATATAAGAAATAAAGGGTCATAGCAAGATCTAGTATAGAGTCTGAATATAGATCCTTAACTAATCTAGCTACAGAAATGGCATGGATTCAATCATTGCTTAGTGAGATTGGTTTTACGCTTACTCATATTCTAGTGGCTTGGTGTGATAACTTAAGTGCCAATGTTTTGGCAATAAACTCACTATGTCATGCGAAGACAAAGCATATAGAGTTAAATGTTCATTCCATCAAAGACACAATACTTGCCAAACAATTGTGTGCTAAATATGTGCCAAATTGTTCAAGTTATAGATTGCCTAACCATGTCTCTAAGTCATACTGGGTTTAGTGCTATAAGAGACAAACTCAGAGTAAGCTGCTTTATCACTCTCTTGTTTGAGGGATGATGTTAAGGTTCACTGACTACGGCCGAATGGGCTTAGTATTACATTCAGCTTTTAAAGTAATGTTAGTATTTGACGTGTGTATTACTCTGTATTATAGCAGTTGAGTTGTAAAAGTAAGTTGTTAGTATATTCCTTCAGGTAGTTAAATCTTGAAGGACATGTGTCAATTCTTTATTGGTATCACAATTCTTTCATTAATTACAAATACCTATGATCATCACTGATAACACTACAAAAGAGTAGAGGCTATGTGACATCACTTTTGTGACGATCAACTTTGACTATTGCAAGACATAGCCACAACAACAGTGAGATGTGATCATTGTTAATTTAGTTATTTTACAACGGTCATTTCTGACTGTCGTAATAATCAGTCTTAAACCCTTGGATTTGTGATGGTCAGTTTTGTATAATTAATATCAGATTATGCAATAATAACATTTAGGGAAAAAATTATAATCAATCTTTGTTCTATTATAACAAGCTAGTGACTTTATATAATTAACATCAAATTCTGTAGTAATACATATATAATGCATATATATTTTAGTGATTTTAGTTACTGATATATATGTTTTTGGAAATTTAATCATAGAGATTGAATTAATTATTTTTGTGGTTATTCACTTAAATCCTTACTCTCAATCTTAATCTTCCCTGACTTTAAAATTAGAATCAATCTTTTGATTTATTAAACTTATTACAATTATAATCTCCTATATATACCAACTAAGTTTAAAAAAATATTAATTATATAAAGTCGCTAAAATAATTTTCTCCCCTAATTTAATACTCATTTATCATGCACTTCATCTCTGAAAACAATTTATTATGGTATCCATCCTTTTTTTCAACAAAATTTGAGCACTTGAATATCTAATTAAGTGTTTATTATGAGAAGGTGCTACTTGTTTGGTTCGGTAGAAAATGCTGGTTGGACGCCAAATGAGTTATGATTCTAAACATCAATTTTACTTGGATAAATTTGGAATTAGAAATGGAAATATTATTTTTATTTTACTTTCTTCATATCACTGGATACTGCCTTGCTATAACTAACTAAATTCTTTTGATTCATTTTCAATTCAATTTTCTCTTTTAGTCTTTTGGTTGACAATGTTATGGTTTTTCAATCTCTACAATGGAAGAAAGAGTTCCTAGTTTGTAAGAATAAAAAAATGCTTTATTGTTGGATTGCAATTCTTTAAATTGAATCATTGGATTAAATTTTTGGATCATGTAGTCATCAAATTTAATTTGAATCGTCAAATTGTACAGTTCCTTTAATATTAACCGCTGATTTATACATTTCCTACATTATGTAGCAAATACAGATTAGTCAATTGTACCATTATATTTTGTTTTTTTAGTTTAGCTAGTAAAACTATAACATTTGATTGACTTGATTATACAATTAATGTGTTTTCAACACTTGAGGTACCAATCTTAGGCCTGTTGGTTGTTAAAATTAATACAGTGAAAATGAGAATGAGAATTGAAGTGAGAATAGGAATAGGAATATTAAAATATTGTTTGGTTGGAAAGGAATAAGAATGAGTATGTCTCCCTTTACTTCATTTGGTTAGTAAATTACACATGAGAATCAATTAGGTAATATGCATATTTTATTATACTATTCTTTATCATAAAATTAAAAAAAAAAGACAAACATATCTTTGAACTATTATTTAATAATATAATTATATATTAATATATATTTAATTAATAATATAATAATATATATTTAATAAATTAATAATAATTAATAATAATTAACTAAAAATAATAATTTAATAATAGGGAATGAACTCTCCCTTATATGAGGGAGAACAGGTCCCCTAAAGAATAAGAATAAAGACTCAATTTGTCAATCAAATATGAGAATATGAATGTCTCCCATTCCTATTTTTATTTTTTTGTATTGATTTTAGCAACCAAATGGGTCTTCAGCCATTGAAATGCTACTCTTAGTTGTATTGAAAAGTGGTTTTGTTAGATTTTGTGCCGAGGAACGTGAACATCAAGTTTCTAAGCATTATTTTACAACCAATGAAGAATTCTTTACAATATATCATGTGCATTTAGTACTTAGTCACGTGCTTGACATAAGGATGCAATTATTAATTGAGTTTGGGCTTATCTTGATAGTTTTGAAACCCTTCATACATATATATAAAATCCTTAATAAGAGCATAAGGAACAAAATGGGCAGGTGATGGGCTATATGGATTAATTCATTTAACTTATTTCAATTTTATGAGTGGGATTAATGTTGTCAAACTTGCAATTTGATATAAACTTGTGAGGGAGGTATAGATTTGTAACGTAAAATATTAACATAAACTTGTAAGACTTTACCTTTATTAATAAATAGTTATTAATATTATTAATCAATATGTTAATTTAAAAAATGTAAAGAGTATTATGGATAATTATTTTATTTGTGAAGGACCAAATTAATGAAAATCTATATGTGAGAGATTAAATTGATAAAAATTTTATGAGGAACTCAATTGAGAAGTATTTTATTTGAGGGACCAAAATAAGAAATAAAATTTATAAGGAATCAAATTAATAAATAACCTATTAGTGAGAGACTAAAAGAGATTTTATTCATTTGACCAAAATAAAATTCAAACTATAAAAAAATATGAAGGGCATTATTAATAATGATGTTACTTGTGAATGATGAAAATGAAAAATATTCATATGAGGGACTAAATTGAAAAATAAATTCTATAAAGGACTAAATTAAAATAATATTTTACCGTTGAGGGATTATAATGAAAAATAAATTTTATAAGGGATTAACTTAAAAAAATACCCTACAAAGAAGGGACCAAAAAAAGGTTTTAAATTAAAATATCCATAGTAGTCGCATTGGCCATCTCTCCATCAACACTTCTACATGTGGGTTTGAATATGGTGGATTGCGTTTTGCTGAAATGCAAACACTATAGTGATGAATTAAATGAGTTTAACTTATAAAACAAAAGAGCTATAAATAATAGTCGTCCCTTGCAATGAATCATCATATACAGTTGCCCCAAATCTAATTAAGAGCCGAAGAATAAAATTTTATTACTGTTGAATAACAAATCAACAATTTCCATTCTCTTAATTAATCTACAAATCATAATTATAATCCTACAACGAAAGGTATATCAGTGGCAGGAATCCATGTCTCTCCCAGTGTAAACTTAGACACTGTGAAATTAAAAGCTTGTTCAACATTCAACTTCTTGTACCCACCCCATTGCACTCTCTTGCTAGTATCAGCACCAGGTCCATGATTATTAAACTCGCCATAAAACAACGTATCTAACCCTAATGTCCCATTCCATTCCAACCACCCTGAAGGTTGAACCAAGTCTCCAATATAAGACTCCATAACCACAGTCCTCGAGTACTCCTTCCACGGTCGGCCCAGGAAGGTCGGCTCCGAGTTTCCGGTGCCGGCAAGGTCTGTCGCGGCGGAAACGGTGCAGTTTTGGATGGAGATGCCGGTGTTCTGGTTGGGGTCGGTTCTGCCCTGTGCGGTCACGGCGTTCTTCTGATGAGGTAGTGGCTTTCGGACGTAGATGTTGCAGTTCTGAAAGACGACGGCGGCGTTGCCGAAGATGAAGTCGACGGTGCCGTAGATGTCGCACTCGCGGTAGAACTGGCGGAGAGAGTGGACGTAGAGAGTGTCCTGGTAGCCCTCGAAGCTGCAGCGGTAGAAGGTGGAGAGGTCGGCGTTGTTCCTCACGGCAACTGCTTGGTGCTTCTCAGGACCTGCCGTGTTTCTGAAGGTGACGTCCACTGCTATGAATCTGTCTCCGGAGACGGCTGCGATTTTGGTAGCAACAGAAGTGTCAGAGAAGATGAATATATATAGTGGAGACTGTGGGGAGTGAATTTTGATGCGTTATACAAAGCAGTGATATAATTATACTTTGGAATACATCTATTTAATGTATAGTGAATAATTAAATACTCAAATTTACTTTATTAAAACATTTTGTGTATATCAATTAATAAATTTGATTATTAAAAAATATTATAAAAATGAAATATTTTTGTATATTTAATAATACTTAATAATTAATTACATTATAATTAAAAAAAATATGATATTCTCCAGAATATATTATAATTTTCTTGTGATTTTTTAAAAGGAATATATAATAATTTTCATGCTTCGATTTTAAATTATAATAAAAATTAACTTTAAAATTAAAAAAATAATATCTTTGAAGCTTTCAAAAAATATAAAGTTCTTTTGTTTTCATTTAAAATACTAAAATTATTAATTATGCCAAAAAATAAATTAAATATGTAATCAATTTAGTTGCGCTTTTTTATCACGTTTGATTTATTAAAAAAATCAGTTTTTTTTGTATGAAACATGGAAATTAAATAAACAAGGCCTAAAAAAAATATAAAAAATTAGAATAAATACAGAATAAAATTACAAATTTTAGAAAAAATAAATTAAAAGAATGTGCTAATGGGTTTGGGCCAAGCACTAAGCCATAAACTCTTAAATATCTAATATTTAAACTTTTAATTAAGCCCTTCATCAAGTGAACTTGGGCCCAAACCTACTAAGTTTGGTCAAGGTACCCACCCGTTTCAGTCCTCGTTTTGTGTTGTTTTGTTTTTCAATTGAACACTGAATTGCACATGCAGAAACGCGAAGAAGAAAAGAGAAAACTACGTACCAAAAGTGGAAGAATTGAAGGTCGTCCAACCATCCACCACATTGTGATTCCCTGTGATGACAGTGCGATTGATGCCATCTCCGATGAGCAAGATGTTACTTTTCTCTTTGGGCACGACAACGTACTCCTCGTAGAGTCCTTCTTTTGCGTATATGAGGAAGTAGCCATCTTGAGGGTTTGTGAAGCTCGGAGCAGCAGCAATGGCGTCTCCGATGGAGGTGAAGTTGTCTGTGCCGTAAGGGCTCACAATCACAAACTCATTCAGCAGAATCCCTTTCTGTTCGCTTTCTATCAGAAGCCTTTCGTTTCTAGGGCAGTTTGATGATTTGTTGCAGCCATACTTCCCCCTCAAAAACTGCAGCAAAGTCAGGTTTCTGCTTTAGCGAAGTGATCCAGTTCATTTCAATGGTATAATACATGTATGTATAGAAGTCATGAAAAAAAGAAGATCATTAACAGATTCAAATGTCAATAATTTATTAGTCAAATTTCAATTTAACCATTGCTTGTGAGTTTAGTATCAATTTGACTCATCATTTGTACATTTAATCTCAATTTGGTCCTTCATTTATGAGTCTAGTTTTAATTTAGTTCTTTACCTATAAATTCAATTTCAATTTAGTCTCTCTATCTCAATTAAATTTAGACTAAATATGATAATATTCATATTAGTGAGAGACCAAATTAAAAAGTGAGGGGCTAAATTAAGATTAAAAATGAATGAGAAATCAAATTAAAATTGAATTCACAAGTGAAGAATTAAATTGAAATTGAAAATTATTAGTGACAAATCAAAGTAAAATTTAATTAATATTAGTGAGGGATTAAATTGAAAAGTGAGATGCTAAATTAAGATTAAAAATGAATGGGAAATCAAATTGAAACTGAATTATAAATAAAAAATCAAATTGAAATTGAAAATTATTAATGATGAACCAAAATAAAATTTAATCAATAAGCGATGGAAAAAAAATAATACTTTACTCATAATTAATATATATATATATATATATATATAATATTTAGAGTATAGGATTTGAACTATAATATTTTAGCAAATAGTTACAATTTTGTCACAGAACACGTTTATGAAAATCTTTAAAGTGTAAGAAAAGTGTGTTGGAGGGGGGGGGGGGGTGATGACTAAAAGTATCCTATATTTTTGGTACAAAAATCCCATATCTAAGTGTTTTTAATATTACAAATATAAATACCAATGATGACTACAAGTATTAGAGGCCTATTTTTTGGTACAAAAATCCCATATCTAAATGTTCTTAGCATTACAAATATAAATACCAGTTATAACTTTTTATTATAAATTTTAATTCTTATACTACGCATAAGAATTCATATTTTGATATCAAATAATATTATAGTATCCAAAATGAAATAAATGTAAGATATTGCTACTGATTTAGTTTGCCAAGTTCTATTATATTCTGTATGCAACACGAAAATAAGGACTTTTGTGTTAATTGGTGACTCTATTTCTAAGAATCTTTGCTCATGCTTGTTTAATTAATATAATAATATTAACCAAAAATAGCGTAAGAGTATTGTACTACAAGACAAATAATGGCACGTGCATGCTCCAAAAGCAATGCCTTAAGAAGCAAGAGCCACGTGACTGAGCAATTCAACTTTAAATTTAATACAGCAATATGAGCTCCAAGTTGACCAGTAACCACATAGACTAAATCAAATTGTTTTTTCAAAACTAAACTGATTATTTTATTTTTCGCTTTACATTCTTGGAAGCCTCAAATTTAATTAATTTTATTAAGGTATAATAGTATTTTATTATTTGCAATGATCCTTGAATGGTGTGATTGACTTCAGTAATTATATAATTAACAGGATCTAAGTTTAGATTTTCAATGATCCATGAAGAGGGTGGCAAATCATAAATAAATAATTTTTTTTGAATTCCTGTGATATTAATACTTTCTTTTCTATACTCTATAACATAACTAGCTATTAAAGTAGTAAATAAAAAAAATTATTCAATAGTAGTTATAGACTTCAGTAAAAGGATTATTCAAGGAAGGAGAGGGATAAAGAGTCCAAAGTAGGATCTTTTGACTTCTTAAAACTAATTCATTTTAATGTGTATGCTCATTTACAATTATATATATATATATATATATATATAAAGAAGACAAAAATAATGCACAAGAAATGAATGATAACCTAATTAACAAAGAAAATCACATTACTTTGATGAGCTTCTGAAGTGGCTGCCTGACCTTGGAACCATTAGTAGGAAGACCACGTTTGCCAACCTTCTGTTTCTTGAGGTTTCGGTTCAGAGCCTGAATGACCAACCCAAGCGACACACTGTACAGCTCTGTCACATTCTTTAATGGCATTGCCAGTGCGTTCGCAATGCTGCTCTTGGTCATCACCAACCCATCGTAGCAAGTGTAGTGGTTGGTGGCCACCGCACTGAGATAGGTCTGGATCCCTTCCACGAGCTCCGGGCTTGACGCCTCCGCCGATTTCAGCTCCGAAGAGACGGAATCCAAGTACTCCACGTTGAGCTGGTTCAGCTCGCTGCAGTCAATCAGTGCTGCAATCTCGTCGTGGTTGAGAGAAGAGGAGGAACTGTGCTTTTTGAGGAAGTCGTTAAACACTTTGGCGAGTTTCTTGGCTTGTTTGAGACTTTGCTTGATTGAGAACTTTCCTTGTGAGTATGGATCGGATGGCGAGGAGCGAATGGCAGAGAGGATGGAACGGCATAGTTTTGGGTACAATGTGGACTTGCAGGCTGCAGAGGGAGAAGTCGGAGGAGGAGGAGGGTTTGGGCGAGGTGAAGGTTGGTTTGGAGAAGGAGGAGGAGGAGAGTTTGAAGGAGGCGAAGGATGACTCGGAGAAGGAGGAGGAGGAGAGTTTGAACGTGGTGAAGGATGACTTGAAGGAGGGAAAGGAGAAGGAGACTTTGAAGGTGGTGAAGGATGGTTTGGAGAAGGAGGAGGAGGAGAGTTTGAACGTGGTAAAGGATGACCTGAAGGAGGGGGAGGAGAAGGAGACTTTGAAGGTGGTGAAGGATGGTTTGGAGAAGGAGGAGGAGGAGAGTTTGAACGTGGTGAAGGATGACTTGAAGGAGGGGGAGGAGAAGGAGACTTTGAAGGTGGTGAAGGATGATTTGGAGAAGGAGGAGGAGACTTTGAAGGTGGTGAAAGATGATGTGAAGGAGGAGGAGGAGGAGACTTTGAAGATGGTGAATGATGAATTTTAGGAGGAGGAGGAGCAGAATCTGAAGGTTGATTTGGAGAAGGAGACTGAGCTAGCAGTAATGATGGTGGTACGAGGAGGAAGGAGAGAAGGAGAAGAGAAGAAAACAAAGAAGAAAATGACATGGTGGGAAAGTTTAATGCTTATGAAGGGTAGACACTTGACACTGACAGTGCTGAGGTTTGCAACTATGTGCTGTTGAAGGGGATGTTGAAATGGGGATTTATAGGGAAGAGGAGGAAGATGGTGAAGTTAGGAGGAAGCATGAAAGCGCGTGAAGAAAATTATTAAGGAGGAGGGAAACAATGTGGGCGTTGTCGGTTTGAACGGAAAATGGCCACAATTAATTAATGCGTTGTGTTAATGATGGGAACGTGCAAGGACGGACCTGTATCAATTCTTCTAAGGTATATGTCACGTGGTGATGCAAGGTGTTTATGTAGCAATAATATTTAAGTGAAAGTTTTTCAAGCATTCGTATATATACACACACACACACAAACATATATATATATATATATATATATATATATATATATAAGCATAAGGTTAATTATACAACTTGTACTATTTTACACACACACACACACACACACATATATATATAAGCATAAGGTTAATTATACAACTTGTACTAGTTTACTAAGTAGTATGAATAAAGAATGCATGCAAAGTAGAAGCAATCTGGTGGTCACACTGTGCCAGCCCTAATTCCACATCAAGCATTCGTCGCTGCCATATTTTGACCAATTATATATATATATATATATAGATATATCACATTCAAACACACCTCTTACTAGGTCATTTTGCAGGAAGCTTCCTGTATATGTTGACACTGCACGTGCCTCAAAGATCTGTATAGTACTTTTGGACCATTATTATAACTAGCTTGGAAGATCATTAATTTACCATCCTCTGGACTTGCTAAAATGGTCCATATTGAGTTTCATAGTCAACCAGGTATAAGCTGTACTCTCCCAAAGTCAACCTTGTAGTTTGTGAACACTTCAGGTTTTGTCTCATCAAGGAACACATATAAACATGGCAAGTGCTGTATCTCTGTAAGTTCGTTTTCAAACTAAATAATTGGGGTTAACACTTGGTAATTTTTTTAAGTCTATTTCGGCTCTCACAGTTGCATAAAGCTGCTAGTAGGTGAAGACGATCTGGTATAAATTAGTTCAATTAAACTAATCTAAGAACTAATCTAAGACGTATCAATTTAAAAAACGATAGTCTTAAAGTTAATCAAGTTAAATGTCATTTTGGGATTCTAAAAATACTCAAGTTTCAATTCACTCATTCCACAAAATTTTATAGCTAGTATATATTTTAATTTACCGATCCAGATTTAATATAAAACTTTTTTTCTTTTGAAAAAAACTAATTAATTGATATAGAGACATCTTAATTTATGGCGCCGAAATAAGATTTTAGTCCAAGTTGATTCGTTCAGATAACATTGTAATTATACAAAACAGTAGTATTATTTTCATATAATATGCATATTATTAACTATATATATACACACACTTAAGATATTATAATTGTGAATAAAACAATTACGTTTATATAAATAAAACTATAATTAATGACATATTTGCGGTGTCATTTTGCAGTGAGCGTAATAACTTAAATTCGAATCAAGACACAGGAATAAAAAAGAGTTTGAGGAACGAGGAATAATTAGGAAACTCGAACAGATTAAAGAACAAATAATAATAATAAATCTAATTCAGAAGGCCAGACCTAGTCGAATAAGTTGGTAATATATATCATGGACGGTTCTAGAGTCGTAAACTTGTTGAAGCAGAAGCAAGCTCATGTGCCTCTCATGGCGATGACCTGAATATATACGTACAAAATTCTCCACTAGCCATGTTCTCCAGCTTTCTTCTTCAAACAACGACATGCTTTACCAGAGGTTTATGTGGCGTAAGTGGCATGATTTAATTAGCATATAGATTTATTTTATGACTTTATTATAAAGTAAAACATTATTTTAGTCAATGATTTTAATTTTCAATTTTAATTTAGTTTCTAACTTTACGAATGTATTTTTAATTTTGTTTTTCTATTGATATAAATGTTAATATATATTTTAGTTTAAATTTAGTTAAGAATAATTAATTAAATGTATTAACTTTTATAATAATGATGCCCTAAAACGTGAATGGACTAATAGTAAGTGACTAAATTAAAATTAAAATTAAAATTAGTATGGAACCAACTGAGGTTTGAGTCAAAATTTTTAAGAAAATGGTTGGCTGCATTTTGATATAATGTATTAGTTCTATAATTAAACTTTAATTAAAGGAGATAAATTAAAATATAATTTCTCTGACATTAATGAACTTAATTTCTAAATTAACAATAACTTAAACCAACCTACACATTATATTAAAGTTCCAAGAAATTTTTAAACCTATCAACTTGTGGATTGACCTCAATATGCCAGTGTGGCTTCTTTCGTGCTTCTTATGACCTAGTCCAGACAAGAAACTACATAAAAGAAGCCAACTTGAACTTTTGACCTTACTACTTTAATGATACATAAAATGAACTAGCTTGATCTCGAGATGTTAACACTCTTTTTCATTTGTTATTTTTTCGTTTAATTAATTTTTATTGTTAATCTTTTGATTAAAATACACTTAAGCGTGTAAACAAACGTTGGAAATTTTGGTCCACTTAGAGCGGGTAAGCAGGTTGATGGAACCATGGCACACCTCAAGAATAGGGTTCAACTTTCAAAAGTATTCCCTACCCTCCATATTTATTTATATTTCATATTTTGTAAGAAAATAATACATTTTAAATCCCTCATTTATTTTAAAAGTATCATTTTGATTCATCATTTATTATAATACCCAAAATGATTTTCCACTTGTCATCTGAAAATGTTATACTTGATGCTTAACTTTATGAAAAAAAATATCAACTTTAATTTCTTTACCAAACCCTAAACTATAAATTTAATGGACTAGATTTGATTTTTTTTTTTTTTGAAAAATAGAGGACTAAATGTGACATTTTCAATAAGTGGGGTACCATTTTAGATTTTGCAATGAGTGAAGAACTAAAATAATAATTTTTTAATAAATAAGGGATCAAAAATATATTTTACTATATTTTGTAAATTTCAAGTTCCATTATTATCTTTGTTGTTTTTGTTATTTTTATTATTATGATGCTAATTTTACCGTAAAACATTCCCCATTTGCTTGGACCAATCCAAGTATATAAGTATTTTGTTCGCCTCGAAAATTTAAGTTTTACCAGATTATTTTAACCAAACACTAACAAATTACATACAAAATTTTTCAACTAAAATTAGTGTGTGATGATAATTTTATTCAATAATTCTTTTAATTTTTTTTTTAAAATCAGGTCCTGCAATTAAATTTTCAACAACGGAAATATGTCAAGTTTTCACTAACTATTTTCAACTTACTAAATACTGTACAAATACAATCAAGCAAAGGGATGAGTAAAATATTTATATCTTATGAATCGCCATAAAATTTATCTTTTTGGGTCTAGGTATGAGAACTTTTTTGGTTTTTTTGTTTTTAAATATTTTAATAGTTTAAGCCTGAGAGATATACGATAACATACATGGATGTGTGTGTATATATTTATATATACATTAATTAATATAATATTATAGAAAGTAATAAAGATATTAAATAAATATCAATAAATGTTTGACAAATATAATTCCTTATCATTATGATTTTATATAAATAGATTTTTGTAAATATGTTTTAACTTGAGAAAAATTTGTTCCTTTTGAAATTTCCTAAATGAATCTCGGTCAGGGAATTCAAGAATTCAATATGGAGATGAAATTTTTACTCTCAAAAAAGGAGCTCGGAAATGGAAACTATAGTACCAGATTTAAGAGTTAGTATAGGCAATTTTATAGATTTTTTTCCTATATGTTATATTTTAATTAATTTCATCCTTTGCTAATATTCTATATAATTCTTCGGCATTAATGGCAAAAACAACGGCAAGTGACCCAAGAAACAATCCACGTCACAATTATTATGGTTAAATTGCACTCATTAATTTGAATAATGGCAAAAAGAAAAAAAAGAAAAAAAGGAAGAATCAAAAGTCATATACACGCGAACTGAAATTGTGATGATAATTGGTTGTGTTGTCTCACATGCAATGTCTTTTGATACTTAGGCAAGGCATGATACACTTCTATTTTAGGTGGAAGAAAAAAATTAGACAGCGAGTTATAGTACAATTATACTAAAATTAAATATCCTAAAATGATTTCATATATATTACATGGGCCACCTTCTGTTTTTTGTTCTAAAAAAATTGAAAAAGTATCAAATCAATACTCAATTTTTATACTTTATGACAGTTTGGTCTCTCACAAATGAATCGTGATAAATTAGTCTTTTAAAAATATTATTTTATGCAAAATAAATTCATTCATTTGGATTAATGAATAACTAATTTTGTACAACTTTAAATTTATGATAAATTAGTTTAGTACAAATTTGAATTTGTGAGAAATTGATTAGTTATAGTTAATTTGAAAAGGACTAAATTTTCACAAAGTGTAAAAGTAGGGGGACTAATTTTGTATTTTCTTTCGAAAAATTACTAGCTTGTTGTTGAAAATAAAGATCAAATTGTCATTTTTCCTTGGTTGTGCATATGGTTAAATCCAATAACGATATGTTTGCTTTGAATTAAATAATTAAGATAAAAAAATTTATTTTTGCTAGCTAAATATGGGTCATCATGCATATTTCATATATAGTTTGTAGTAGGTATGAGGGACATTTTAACTTCGAGCCTAATTTCACATTTCAAGCTCAAGTCTTGTTTAATGTCAAGAATTGAATTGGGAATAGGGGTATGAAATTGAAATTGGACTTAATAATTTTAACTTTTTTGTTTGTCAAGAATTTTAACTTTCTTGTAAGGATGACACGTAGCATTTGATATGTCTACAAGGACACATCTTTCTATCATATACTCAATTTTCTTTCATTTCTCTTTTATTTGACATGCCTGGAATGGGTAAGATATGCATGTTTGTGCGAATTAAATGAGACCTTGAATTTTTTTATTAAGTTTGACTTGGATGACTAATCATAATTTATGTGACTTAACCATTACAATCTTTGTTAGTTGGTTCTCGTTATCCATGGAAAGATTTTATGGTTAGTTTAGGCTTATTTATCCCCTTATGTGCTTTATTTTGAACATTGAGGACAATGTTCACCTTTAAGTTGGGGATAGAGAACAAAATTTTTGATAATGTAGGTGCTCTTGCTTTGTGTTCATGAATGTCAAGTTCCTATGATGAATTTAATTGTAACAGGATTATGTTTTGCAGAAAATACTATTTAGGGTTTTACATTGAGTTGATTGATGGGTAAATACCTATGTCTTCCCTAGTGTAGGATCTTTTAAGCTTGTATGAATTGAATGTGTGTTTTAGATTCAAATTTTATGTCATCCATGATATATGTTCTATTTCAACCTTAAAGCTCTAGAACTTTCTTTATACCCTCTTAAGGTGAATTTTCAAGTCAAGCATGGATCAAAGATATGATTTAGGCATTTTTATTTTAAGTTTGAGCCATTCAAGACTTCACCTGCATGTAATTTTCTCCCAAGAACCCTTATTTGAGCTTAATAGAAAGAAACCAAGCAAATTTTTTCTTGATGTCTACATAATGCCCACCTTTTATATCCATAAAAAAAAAATATAAGACAAAACCTATTGAGCATTTTTTTTTCTAAGAGTATGAACATGTGAGTTGCTTCTTTTAGAAAGAATAATAAGGTGATCAAGGAGTTAAAAAAAAAAAAAACCATAACCAAGGTTATGTGTCAAAAAGAAGAGAGAAAATAAAGGAAGTAAAGATAAATTTGCTATGAATTGAAAATGTATTATTTAACAAAAAATGAAATTAGCGGGATTAGAGAAGTGACAAAATTGGAATTGAAATGGAGAAAGGGTAATTGTGAAGTTGTAATGTAAGATAGAAGGAATTAAGTGTGTGTATAATGTTGCACTCTCTTGCACTACTTCACTTGAACTTTGATTTCAATCCATATCCTTTCAATTAGTAGTTATAACCCCAGACCATGTTATAAGCTATAAAGAATTAATGATCATTGCTTTATATATGACTTTCATTAATGGAAAGAGGATAGACAAGCATGCATATGAAGCATTTAGAGTTGAAATTTTTCATGTATCATGAATTGTATGAAAAATGAATCAATTACATATAAGACAAGATTGCATAGCTACCTGCACACACATTCTCTTAGAACATGGAAAGAGATTTGTCATTGCTTATTGAAGATCAAAGTGTTTTACTTTATTTGATATTTCTTGCTGATCATGTTTTTTCTTAATTTTTAAGGATGAAAATGTTTCTATGCCAAGATGCTTAGTAGGATTAATGCAATTTTACATAGGCATATTTTATTTGCTCAAGGACGAGCAAAAACTTTAAGTTTTATGTTGGTTTTTGAGTAAATTATGCTGGTTGAGTTATTTTGCCTTTTTTGGTCTAGGTTATAAGTCATTTTAGTGTTGATTCATGTTAATATGATGAGTTACATACAAATATTTTGTCAAATAGAAGCCACTCCTATGGTTTTGTTCTTGCTTAAGCCTTGGAAAGAAGAAATGATAGTATTGGTATTAAGTAAGTGAACACTCAACTTAAGACTACTTTTAGACCCTTGTATGTTAGAATTTTGAGATGATAATTTATGAAAAGCAGTAGAGCTCCTTGAGACCCTTTCAATGAGTTATAGTTTTTCAAATTCCAACATTAGAGAAGAAAGTTATGGGAAAAACATCGAAGCTAGTTCAGAAGGTAGCAACTTAGCACCATGGTGCCAAAACATGCAAAAGAGCATAAACATGGCACCGTGGTGCAAGGGGATGGAAAAAGAAGTTTAAGTTGGTCTTTTTGTAATTTCAGTGACATATATAATATTTGGAAGGGTTTTTCAAATGATTGGAGTTGTTTTAAGGCTAAAGAAGCTAAAACTTAGAGTTTTAAGGCTAGAATTCATTGAACAAAAGTATTTCAAAAGGATATTTAAGGGAGGAAGCTGATGAAAACTTTGGAAATGGAGTTCTTCTTCTATTCCTGATAAGTACCTAATTATATTTTATTTGTATATGTTTTAGTTTGGACTTATCTTGTATTTTGGATAAATTCTTTTAATTTAGTGACAAAATAATGTTAATTTCATGTATCTTATAGGTTGGACAATTTGGATGCTTCCTTGTATTAAATTCATCTAATTTTGAATTGCTTTAATGGTAATTACAAGCAAATTATGTTAATGAAAGGAAATCAAAATTCAGAGGCATTCAAGAGTGATATTCATGCATGTTTGGAAAGCTTTCATAAACATATTAGAAGTGAAAAAAGCTAAGAAAGAAAGTTGAGATTGTATTTAACCTCAAGACGGTCTTGGAAAACAAGAAATTACATTGAATTTGTGAAGCCTAGGTCTTAGGAAAGTGCTTCATTCCATACAAATTCCAAAGACTAGAAGTCTAAGCTTTAGCTTGTGAAGCCTAGGCACCAAACTAGTACAAAATTCCAAAAACTTGAAGCTAGGCCTTAACTCATAAAGCCTAGGTGCTGGAACACAAATTATTTGAGGGTAATTTTGGAATTGGACTTTTTGGACCCTTTAAATAATGAAAAGAAGGAAAGTTAGGGAAGAAGGCTAGAGGCACAAAACAACTCTAGAGAACATGAGTTTTTCAAAGAAACTTCAATCAATTTGCTCTTCTAAGGTGTTTTCTTAGATGGAAAGACCAAGGATTGGTCTCTTTGGATCTCCTTTAGCCAAACCTCTATGGATTTTTCCATGGAGGACTTTGTCCATTCTTCTCTTCTTCTCTATCTTTTTTTTTTTTTTTTTTCCTTCTGTACCCTAGGTTGAAGCTTATGTTTAGTTGTTGTATTGGATATTGCTGGCTATTGAATAGGGATTTGTTGATTTTGTACCATATATGTTGAGTGAGATTATTTTAATTCTCTTGTAAATTTATGTTGATTAATGAATGTATGTTACTTTATATTTGGGGGTTTCATATTATTTGTGATTGAGATAATTACAAGTGAACTGAAGGAATTGTATTGTTGAATTTCTTAGTAATCTCTAGTAATGAATTTAAATGCCTATAAGGTGTTTAACTCCATAACTCATTGAGAATTGAGTGCAATTTGCCTTAAATGTTTGGAGACAACCTCTAAGGCAAATTTATACTTACATTTTTAATGATTTCCAAGGGCTTAAAGTACCTTAAGATTAGTATTCTTGAAATGTTTGAAATAACCTCTAAGCAAGGCTAATGGTTGAGGTAATGCAATTTTATCTAAATCTTTTGAAACAACACTTAGGTAGGTTATGATTGATGATTTAACTCTTAAACTTAATACATTTTTAGGAAAATCACACTTAAATGTTTAGAGAGAACCTCTAAGTGTGATTGAAACTAGAACTAGGATAACATGTGGAAACAAACTTATTTGTTTAGTGAGTTAAATGAGCCATAAGTGGAGTTGAACTATGTTAGTACAAGGTTAATGATGAACTTGTAATAACTCAATTATCCTCTCTTCAACTTTGGATTAGCTTAATCTTATGTAATGTCTTGAGTCTTTTTCTTTTTATATAGAGTCATAGTGAGTCTTATTGTTATTTAGATGCTAAGTTTTATGTTTAAATTCTCACATTGATTCCTAGTGATTGGATTTTTCTGGGTTAGTAGTGTAAATATGTAAATAATCATACTAAACATGTCCTTTTGAACCAATTGTATATTTGGTATACATAAACTAAATCTTAAGAATAATAAAGGTAATACCTTATCCTTGTGGAAACAATACTGGATTTTTAGATCATTTTACTACAAATTGTCCTGTGTACTTGCAGTTCATCAATTCCTCTTCTTTTACTATTTTTTTTATGTTTTCTAATATGGATTGATGTTAATTAATTGTTTCAAGATATATACCTATTGGACTAGTAGAGTTGTAATTAGTCATACATAATGCATCTTTTCAATTTGATTCTCATAGAAATATAGGGAATTAAATTAAGGTGATAGAATTTATACGGGGTCGATGGATTTTTATAATGAGATTATAGGCTTGACTAATTCATGACCTTTGAATTCAAGTTAAGAAAGTAGTCTTATTGCAGTTGAAATGTCAAATTAGGCCATAATTCTAGGGAGTTTTCATTTATATACACTATTCTCTTTAGTCTCACTTTATTAGTTCTTTTGCATTATATTTTATTGTTTAATTTAAATATTGCGATTAGCTTACGTAAGATAACCAAAATAGCATTAGTATTTACCAAAAGTCTTAGTGAGAGTTCCCAGATCATTGTATACTTGATTTTTCACTACTATATTTACTTATTGACATTGTATACTTGCATCATGATGACATTTTGCACACAACAAATCTTGAAAGGAGATACTAAAATTTAGTAGCACATTTAGAAGAAAGAAAAATACTATTTTAATCTCCTACTTTTGAATAAAGTCTCATTTTAGTCCTCCATGAATTGAAAGTTTCGAAATGATCTTCCACTTTTGAATTTTATCTCATTATTGTCCTCCACAAATTGAATGTGTCGGAACAATCCTCCATTTTAAAACTTAGTAACATTTTAGGAGGAACTGGTTTTGAGAAATGAAGGACCATTTTGAGACTTTCAATTTATAAAGGACCAAAATGTTATTATTCTCTCATTTAGACCTTAAAATTTCAGTAGCAAGCTTGGAAGTATTTTCCCCATTAAATTATAATTCTTTTTAAATAATAATATTGATCAAACTGTCAATACTTAACAATCTAAACAAATACATAAACACAATATATTCAAAATTGAATCTTTTAAAATACAAAGTTTGTAAAGCATCTCTAAAGTTAGAGAGAACATGACTGGATCTAGAATCCCAATACATTTACAGATTTGCAATACCAACTGTAAATTAATAAGAAAGGACTAGTTTGTACTAATTACAAAGAACTCTAGTATATAATCAGAATTTTATTTATCCACATCAAAACAAATCAAACTGAGTAGAAATGGTACTCACAGTGTGTAGCGTTGTTGAATGAAACAAATGTCAGCATTCCCTACTAGATCCACAACAAAGGTATTGAATTGAAACCCAAATTAAAAGTGATTCACTGGGAAGATTGAAGTTTGTTGATAGCATATGTTAATAAGTGAGAAATTTCAATGAATGGCCAAAAGGATAAATAAAGATTAGCCACAAAAAGTTATTTGATATGTACGTGCTGCTAACTTTTATTGATTAAATCTGTAAAAAAGTAATTTCGTGTAAGTTTTTGTTGAAATTTGAGTCATTGGACTGATATTTATCATAAATAGCCAAAATACATGAGATAAATATTTCGTCATATTTAAACATTATGAGGATTGTAAAATCTAATGACAATGTTTAGAAAACTAAGAGTAAATATAGAGTCACTTAACCACGTTCGAACATGAATAGGCACGATATTAGTACCCCTTCGTAATTGCCACGTAATTCGATCCACTTTTTACATAATAATACTATATTCCATCTTCAGCCGAATTCTTTTTTTTTTTTTTTCTTTGTAAAAATTACTTGCAAATAGAGCACTTAGATGCATATAATTGTGCTTTGCATCAATCTTGACCTTTTATTCCCATTGAATACTAGTATTCATTTGATAACCCATTCTATTCTATCCCTAAAGAGAGTAACTATTACTTTTAGTATGATGCAATTTTGAAAGAGTAAAATGCATTTTTTGGTCCATTATTTTCAACCTTAAGATTAATTTAGTTATTTAAAAATAAAAAAATATTAAAATAGTCCTTAAGAATAAAACCTTTCAAAAATAATAATCCTTAAAAAAATCAAAATAGTCATTCAAAGAGATTAAATTAGTTTATTTTTTAAATTTTTGGAGGATCGTGTTAACAAAATTCAAGAAATGTCTGTAGAATAATTATCTTAAAAGTCTTAAATAGTTGTATAATCCAAAAGTTAAGTTTATTGCATAAGTACAATTTTTGGCATTGCAAGGATTTTAATTCAAATTATGCAAACAAAAGGATGGAAACTAGTGAAAGTTTGAGAGAAAGAAGAAGATTATGTTCGTTGTACAATTCAAACTAGGAAACACAAGCGGGAAAAAAAAAAAAAAGTTGCCAATAATAATAATAATAATAATAATTATTATTATTATTATATGATAAGGAAATCTTCAAGTAGTTTTGTTCAATCAAACTTGATCTGTCTTTGGCTGATCTATGACAGTGTTTACTGTGTAGAATGCACCAAATAAATTTCTTACTCCTAAAAACTAATGTTATAGTAAGTATGAGCACGAGTTGATCTCACAAAGAGCGTATTCAATTTAAATTGGGTTCTTTTATGTGTTTAATTGAAGAGAAAAACATTATTTTAGCCATTCTTACTTTTAAATTTAGTCCCATATTGTTTTTTCACGTAATGAAAGTCTTAAAATAGTTATCAACTTTTGAATATAATCTCATTTTGATCTTCCATAAATTAAAAATCTTAAAATGAAACTAAACTCAAAAGTAAAGAATTAAAATAATATTTTTCTCTTCAATTAAAATATAAAAATAAAATCTAGATATAGAATTACTGTTGTAACCGACCTTTTGGCGAGGAGGAAATAAAAAGTTTAAATTGATTCCCAAAAACGAATCTTAAAAATTATTTGATTTGGAGTTGCCACCAAAATTTTTAATGGAAAACTTTGGAAAACCAATTTAAAATAAAAAGAAAGAGGCAATATGGTCTGCGAAATCAAAGATGAGTTCGTGAGTCTATTTGAGTGTGGGGAAGGTGTTAGGCACCCCACAACACCCGTCCATGAAGACGGTTACCTTAAACTAGTCAACTGAAATAGAATATGGCCTTAAATTGATCTCAATTACCCTTTTATTGATATGCATACCCGTTAAACAGAGAAGACAAAAACGACAATAACAGAAGCAAACGAGTAGATATTTACAAAAGGCAAACTTGACCTAGGATGAAAGCCTAGGGCCTACGTACCTTACGATAGGGATCAAAGTCCACGTAGTTCGACCAACATGATCGAAATCTGATTTGTGTATTTTAATTTACGACAACCTGATTAATCTAACTCTCCTGATCTCTTCATATTTTTAATTTTGTTTAATTTTGGAATCTTAATCTTTATTTTGAAATTTAAACGAAATGATTATAAAGAATGAATTTAAGCACTTTGTGAAAAAAAGAAAATTAGTTAAGATATTTATTTTTGCATTATTATCATTATTGTTATTATTATTTTAAAATGAGTATGTACTAATTTTGGGGATCTAAGGAGACTCAAATCTCACACGACCCTAAGCATTTGAGGAGAACAAGATTCTCACACGATAATTTCGCAGATAATAGAAAATATTTAATTAAAGTAGGCACTTAATTATTATTACTTTTTTTTAAAAAAATGTGTACTAATTTTGGGGATCTAAGGAGATTAAAACTTCACATGATCCCAATCATCCGAGGAGAACAATATTCTCACTTGGTGATTCTTGTAAATAATGGAAAATATTTAATTAAAATAAATAAACAAATTTGTACTAGTTTTGGGGGTCTAAGGAGATTAAAATCTCACATGATCCCAATCATCCGAGGAGAACAATATTCTCACACGATAATTTTTGTAAATAATGGAAAATATTTAATTAAAGTAAATATTTAATTATTATTATATATATTTTGTATTATTGTTACTGTTATTTAAAGCAAATATGTATTAATTTTAGGGATCTAAAGAGATTAAAATCTCACATGATCCCAATCATCCGAGGAGAACAATATTCTCACACGATAATTTTTGTAAATAATGGAAAATATTTAATTAAAGTAAATATTTAATTTTTATTTATTTATTTTTATTATTGTTACTGTTATTTAAATCAAATATGTATTAATTTTAGGGATCTAAAGAGATTAAAATCTCACATGATCCTAATCATCTGAGGATAACAATATCCTCACTCAATGATTTTCTTGGAATCTTGTTTATAGAGCCAAAAATTAATCTCATATTGACAGGAGACAAGCACCGAGAGGCAAATGAAGTACATCCATGCATATATACACATATACCTCTATGTTTACACACACACAAATATATATATATACATATGAACACATGTATAGTATATTATATATCTACATATGACGAGGAAACAAATGTGCATCAAGAAGCAACATATATATATATATGTGTGTGTGTGTGTGTACATCTCTATATTTACACATATGCAGATACATATATATATATATATATATATATATAAACATGGCGAGGAGACAAACATGTATTAGGAAGTAGCAAACATATATATATACCCCTATATTCATACATACGCATACACATGTATATATACATATATAAACACATGTATAGTATATATATATAAGCATAGCGAGAAGGAAAAAAGGACAAAAACATGCATCAAGAGGCAAGTGGTATATGTACATATATATATATATATATCTCTTTATATACGCATGTATAGCGTATGGCGTGAAGAGAGAATAAGCATCAGGAGGCAAATATACACACATACATATACCTATATATATATATAAACACCAGTATAATATGTATATACATAAGCATGGCAGGGAAGAAAAACGAAAACATGCTTTAGGAGGTAAGTGGTATATGTACATATATATATATATATATATGTGTGTGTCTCTCTCTCTCTCTCTCTCTCTCTCTCTCTCTCTCTCTTTATATACACATGTATGACATATGGCAAGAGAAGAGAATAAGCATCAGGAGGCAAATATACACATATACATATACCTATATATATATATATATATAAACACCTATAAAATATATATATACATAAGCATGGCGAGGAAAAAACAAAACAACATCAGGAGGTAAGTGGTATATGTATGTATATATATATATCTCTTTATATACACATGTATGGCATATGGCAAGAGAAGAACATAAACATCAGGAGGCAAATATACACATATACATATACTTATATATATATATATATATATATATAAACACTTATATAATATATATATACATAAACATGAAAGCATTAGGAAGATCTTACTCTTTCTCCCTCTTCTTGCTCTTCCACGGCACCAGAAGAAAATCTACAGCAGATCTCCTCCCTCTCGGCTTCAAACAAAGTGAGCTCCAGCGGTCTTCAACAGTTCGTTCACCTCTGTTCACCCTTGTTTAAGCTGCTCGAAATAGAGGAAAATATTATTCCTTCTCAACTTGCTTTGTTTCTCTGCTCCATCTGGATTCAACTTGTCACCGTCCTCTCCTTTCTGCTCGTTACTGCATCCACGATTTACCTCGTATTGCTCGTCTGCTGTAGCTCGTCACGGTCTGCCTCGTCTCACTCGTTTGCTACAGCTTATCACAGTCTACCTCGTCTCACTCCTCTATTGCAGAGTCTGATCTGCTTTGCTTATATAAAAAATATGTTCAGCAACTTCACAGGTGCATACCTTCACCATGAGTTTAAAGTTATCGTAGATGGGAGATCAGATTATATGAGGATTAGAGTCAAAGTTGATGTCAGAGAACCCCTTAGAAGAAGGAAAAGACTTACCTTCAGAATGACAGGAGTGTTTATATCACCTTCAGATATGAGAAGTTTGCTTTATTCTGCTTCTTGTGTGGACGAATGGGACACTCGAAGAGTTTTTGCAAAATTTGTGCAACACCGAGGGGAGGTAAGGACCATGAGTTAAAAGGAGATACATCCCTTAGAGTGGCTCCATATAGAAACACACTGGCGACTAAAAGATATCTTAGGGAGGATAAAAGAGCTCACTTAGGAAAATCTAAGAACAAGGTGTCTCTTGAGACAAAATCTTCAAGGTCAACGTCAAACTCCCATCCTGATTATAAGCATGCGTGTAATTTGAATAGTCAATGCAGTGTTATCTCAAATAGTGTATTACAGAGCATAACTAGAGGATGGGTGTTTGACAAGGAAAACATAACAGTGGATTTGAATACAATTCATGTTGATGAGGACATAACTTTAGACAGGGTTGAAGGAAAAAAGAAACATGCTAGACTCATTTTAAATGCTTTAGAGTCACCTTTTGGGCTTTAAAAATCTACGATGATCTGAAGCTTGCTAGACAGATAACTAATAGATTGACGGGCCCTATTAGGCAAGCTTACTGGGAATTATGATCGCCATAAGTTGAAACTACTGAAGACTGGGCAACCCTTGGGCAATACAAGCTCTCGAGGAGCTCATTATTAAATGGAATCCTAGTCTCATTTTTCTAATGGAAACATTATTTCATGGGTCGAGAATTGAAGAAATTAAACATCTAATTCACTTTGAAGGTTCTTTTACTATAGATAGACTTAGTAGAGGAGGGGGACTTGCTGTCCTATAGAAACATTCAAGTATAGTGGAGATTATGTCCTACTCTTTAAACTTCATTAACATGAAGATCACTAGACACTAGGAAGTCACTTGGAGGTGTATAGGATTTTATAGTTTAATTGAGAGGAGTAGAATGTATGAGTTATGATTATTACTACGTAATCTAGCAAGTATGAATGAGCAGTTACGTTGGATGTTTTTTAGCAACTTTAATGACATTTTATCATTGGACAAAAAAGATGGTAGGACTGAACGCCCTTACTCTCTCATTGAGGGGTTCCGCATGACATTGGATGATTGTAGCATGTAAGACATTCACTACAACTCTGGATGATTCATGTGGGAGAGAATGTATGATGGGGAAAGGGTTGTTAGGAAAAAATGAGATTGAATCATGGTGGATGCTTCATGGAAGGACACTTTTCTATACGTAATAATTTAAGTCTTAGTGTCATCTTATTCTGATAATAACTCAGTCTTAATGAACGCTGCGATTAGAAATAGATCCACTATAGCTAGTAGGTTCCATTTTGAAAATACTTGGATCCTTAACTAGAAGCTACTAGAGATTATCTTGAATAATTAGTGTACAGGTTCTAGCTCAAGTAGTATCAAAAGATTAAACACTTATCGGGAGGCTTTAATCAAGTGAGGCAAGATAAAAGGGTGATGGATTTACAAATCACAGATTTGAAAAGTTCATGATATGTTTCCTCTTTATATGTGGCAAACATGAAATGACTTAGAGATAGGAAGAATTACATTCATGATCAAGAGGAAATTATATGGAGGTAGAGAAGTAAAGCTCTTTGGCTTTAACATGGCAACCATAGTTCTAAGTTTATCCATTTGCAAGTCAACTATCGTAGGAAAAGAAATCACATTGTTAACTTATTCAACGATAATGGTGATTGGATCAGTGAAGGAGAGGGACTCTATGGATTAATTTGTGACCACCTTATAAGAATATGGTCAGGGCATTACAGTGAATTTAACCCAGTTCTTAAACATACGGATTGTTGTATTAATGACATTGATAACTTTTGGCTTATTCGTCCCTTTGTTACCTCTGACTTTTAGAAAGTGCTCTTCCAAATGAACTTGGACAAGTCATCAAGACCTGATGGAATTAACCTAACTAACTTCTAAAATTTCTTGTAAGTCATAGGAAAGGATGTGGTAAAAGATTATGTTGACTGAATTATGGAGGGAGCTTTCCCTAATAATGTTGTATAAACTTTTGTTATCTTAAAGGTAGATAATTCGACCTCAGTTAAGGATCTAAGACTCATCTCCTGATGTGACTTCATCTATAAAATAGTTTCTAAAGTCTTGGCTAGCAAATTAATAACGGCCCTTCCAAAGGTGATCTCCAAAACATAATTTGCCTTTGTTCCTAGAAGCCTTCAAGTTGATTCACTCTATGAAGAGGAAGACAAAAAGGAAGAAAGGGCATCATTACCTTGAAAATTGATATCAGTACATCTTATGACTGTATAGACTAGGGTTTTCTAGAAGCAATCCTTTTAAAGTTAAGCTTTCATCATTAATAGGTCCATTGGATGTTAATGTGTGTCAAACATGTTAAATACTCCTTCATGCTAAATAGGGAAGAATTTGGACCTATTACCCTCGAGATAGGCTTAAGACAGGGTGACCCCATCTCTTTATACTTATTCATCCTTTATGTTGAAGGTTTATCAGCCCTTGAACACCACGTTGAGCTTAGCGATGTTATCCATGGTCGTTTAGCAAGTGTTAGGGACCCTACTATATACCACTTATTTTTCATAGATGACTTGCTATTCATTTACAGGGTTAACATGGAGAAGTAAAGAAAGTTAAAGTGCATTCTTAACATTTATGAGTTAACCTCAGGTTAGAACGTGAATTTTCTAAAATCTAGAGTTTTCTTCAATGCCAATGTTTACAACTCTGACAACAACCGCTTTGAGGAAGTCCTTAAGGTCCATGCTGCTTTGAACCATAGTAGATACTTAAGCCTTCCATATCTTAATGGAAAGAAAAAGAGGGATGTCATTTCCTTTCTACGTGACAGACTTTGAAAAAGGATCCACAGTTGGAAGAATTGTTTACTTTCCAAGGTAAGCAAGGAGAACATGATCAAATCAATAGCCCAACCCATTTTGTCTTTTTACATGTGTGTGTTTTGTATTCCAATCTTACTGTGCGAGGAACTATAACATTTGATGAATTCTTTTTGGTGAGGTTATTCATCAAATGACTACAAAGGTATCAAATGGCTCTTATGGGATCGTATGTGTGACAAGAAATGCGATGGTAGTCTTGCCTTCCATAATCTTCATTGCTTTAATACCATAATGTTGGTAAACAGGGTCGAAAACTGGGCTCAAAATCCAACACTTTTTCTTTTAGACTTCACAAAGCCAAATACTTTCCCACTAGGGACTTCTGGTAAGCTAGGTTGCACTTTAACCCAAGCTTTACATGGAGAAGTATTCTATTTTCACAATCATTGTTATTACAAGGCATGAGATAGAGGGTAGGTGATGGAGCAAAAATCTGAGTTTGAGCTGACCCGTAGTTACCAAGAACGGTAGCTTTTACCCACATGCTATTGGTGATAACATAGACCTATCTTTAATAGTTATGGATCTCATTTCAGAAGATCGTTGCTAGAAATATAAGCTAATTTCCACCATTTTCTGGCATGAGGAAAGTAACTTAATGCTAAGCATTCCTCTTGAATCCTACAAGAGGGTGGATAAACACATATGGCACTACGACAAGAAAGATTTTTACACTGTGAAATCGGGATACTAGGCTACATTTAACCATGACTGGTCTGATAACAATCATATCTCGATCATTCCTTGGAATAAGATGTGGCATCTTAACTTTCACCACAGGTTAAGAACTTTATTTTCCGTGTAGGGAGAGATGACCTTTGTATTAAAATAAGGCTACTCTTAAGAAGTTTGGACTTAAGCTTTCAATGTCCCTTCTACTCCAAGATTGAAAGCATTGACCACGCCCTCCTACAGTGTCAGAAAGTTGCTAACTAGTGGCTTGAATAGGGGCTTTTGATAGAACACTTGGATAGAGGCTTTGTCTAAATTCTTTTTTACTTACTCTATTCATCCTTGCATAGCATAACACAAGAATTTTGCTTTGTCCCGTTGATGTTTTGGTTTGAAAGAAATAGATTAATCTAGGAAACTAGGACAAGTCCTTAGCAAAACTTAGTGGTGGTAGCTAAAAACATACTTATGAAATGGAGAAATGCAAATGCTAAAAGATGACTAATGAGCTTGGTTCATAAATCTATTAATGGGAATGTTGTAATACAATATAGCCCTAGTGATTGGGTCTATATAGTTGATGCTGCTATCTTTATAGGAGAAAGGAAGAGTGGTTTTGGCATGATTATCTACTTTGGTGAAGGGCAATTCTTAAAGGCTATATCAAGAATGATTAATGGTATTTTGGAACCCACGATTATGGAAGCCTTGGCACTTATGGAATCTCTGTCTTAAACTTATAGCAACTTAGGTGGACAGGGAGTCATCAATTCAGACTGTAGTGTTATTGTATCAGCCATCAACTCATAGCTTATGGATGAATTTGAGCTAGGTTTCATTATTTTGGATTGTTACACTCAGTTTCTTTAAATCTTAGTATTAGGAGTTCATAGTGTAGGAGACAAGCTAACAAGGCTGCTCACTTTATAGCGAGAGCTTTGGTTCAATATGCTAGTCCCTATGTCTGGAATGTAATCCTAAGTTTCATCTCAATTTTTAATAATATGTTTATTTTACTTAATAATATAATCTAATTCTAAGTATAAATCATTTAGTTGCCAAAAGCAATACTGTAGAGTAAGTACTTCTTGGTGTGTAAAAATGATCATGTAATAAATGATAAGGTCATAAATGAAAATGTTAAATGGGTTGTTTTTAGTGTAGATTTAATTAATAATAAGTTGATTACATATAAAACAATTCCAGTATATGAAATAAGTTGATCAATGATTGGAAATAACCTTTCTTAATTCAATGAGGCCAATTAGCTTTTCATCTATTTTAAGTTTTAATATGTTATAATTAAGTATGTCTTCATCTAGAATGTTTTTGATTTCAATGAGGATAGTAAGAATTCTCTTTATTTTAATTTATTCTATTCCTATTCTTGTATTGTCATAATCGCAAGTTTACCCTCCAAGTTTTTTAGTTTACGATTTCACCTAAGGAAAATAGGTTAACCCACTTACAAACTTGAACTTAGTGTAAACATGGGTAGACTTGCAGGTTGACTTACATAGTTTACCAAGTCTACAATTTTTACCTATAAAAACCATGTCAACTCGGTTGTCAACTCAAACTTAATGTGAACTCATGTTGACTTATATCTAGGTCAAATAAACTTAGTTAAATCAATGTTTCTCAAGTGAGTTAGGTGAGTTGACTCAAGGCAGAAGTAAAATGTTAGAAATAATTAGGAATGGGTTCAAAGGTACCCTTTAAGTGTGAGTTGAGTACATTTACTATTATTCCACTATATCTTTCTTAACATATAAATTTGCATATAAAGTTTTATCTATATTTACATATAAATTTGCACAAATGAAAAAGTTCAGAAGCTTACTAGATTTCAATTGCTGCTTTAATGTAGATAGAATGGGACATAGTAGAGGTCTTGTATTGTTTCAAAGAGACAACGATGACTTGCAGATACTAAATTACTCACAAAACCATGTAAATATTGGTGTTACTAATCAAATAGTAAGAGAATAGAGGATAACTGGCTTTTATGGTTTCTATAAGGGACAAAGCGATGAGATTTGTGGTGCTTATTAAGATCTTTAGTGGAAGAAATTGAATTACCTTGGCTTTGCTTCGAAGACTTTAACAACGTCCTTCGTGCAAATGAGAAGATTGGTGGACATGATCATACATATTATCTTATAAGAGGGTTTCATGATACTGTTAATGAGTGTGACTTGATAGATATAAATGCCTCTAGTTGCTTATTTACTTAGGAGAAGCATATGGTCACTGATAAAGTTATCAAAGAGAGACTTGATAGATCTATAGGGAACCAGAGTTGGCTCGAGCTCTTCCCAAATCATCTTATACCAGTGATCTCAACTAATTATTTTAATCATTCGCCTTGGACAAGAGATGAAGATATACCAAGGAAAAGATTTTGTTTCAAAAATAAATGACTAACTTTGTTTGAACTGAATGATTTAGTGTAGAATGGATGGGCAAGATCTATGGCTATGGATATTTCAAGCAAACTAAAAGATTGCAGCAAAGTATTAGAGTTTTGGGGTAGGAAGAAGTTGTGTGATGATGGAAACATATTAAGAGAGATAGATAATCTACTTAACTCCCTTCAAACTTCTGGATCAATTGATGTTACTTTGACTTTGTTAATATGGAGAGAAATGCTATTTTAAAGAGATGTGAAATTAGGTGGAAATAGACAAAAATGCACTGGCTTCAAAAAGAAGATAAGAACACATATTTCTTCACTTTAGCACCTTAACTAGGAAAAGAACAAACAATATCAAAGCTCTTGTTGAAGAAGGGGGGAATTGGGTCTCTAGTAAATATGGGTTATATTGCTTAAATTTTGATTATATTAATAAGTTATTTGAGGCTTCCAGATTTAAGATGAATATAACATGGTGCTAACTAAGCCTTTTGAACCTGCATAGTTTTAAAAAGCAGTTTTTCACATGAAGCTTGATAAAGGCCCATGGCTAAATGGCTTTAATCCAGCCTTTTATTAGAAATTTTGGTAGTCTATAAGCCTTGAGGAGGTAAGTAACTATCTTGTTTGGCTATAGAATCCACTTTTCTTGATAAACTTTGTCATACTCTAATTTCTCTTAATTCTAAGACTAGTTGATCGAGCTCTCTAAAAGAGCTAAGACTGATTTCCTTTTACAATGCCTTGTACAATGTCTTATCAAATGTGTTGGCGAATAGGTTGAGAAGAATACTTCCAATGATCATTTAGAAAATTAGTATGCTTTTGAACCAAAAGGTTAATTACAGATAATATTCTTGTTGCCTTCAAATTAATTTATACTATGAAGAGAAAGACGGGAGGAAGGATAGGCTTAGTGGCTATTAAAATTAATATTAGTAAAACTTATGATAGAGTTGGTTAGTACTATCAAGAGGCTATTATGAAGAAGCTAGGTTTCTATGATGTTTGGGTAAGCTGGATGATGATGTGTGTCAAATGTGTGACTTATTTTGTTATGCTTAATGGTGATAAAGTAGGACCTATATTCCCTAATAGAGGTATTAGATAGGAAGATCCTTTTTCACCTTATTGGTTCATCATATATGCTAAAGGACTATCTATACTGATGCAAAATGCAAAAGGTTTAGAGCTAATTTAGGTATGTAAGGCTAGCTTCAGGGGCCCTAGTGTCTCTTATTTATTATTTGTAGACGAGTCCCTTTTTTTTTTTTGTAAAACAGATAGAAAAGAATGTCAAAATCTAATAATTATTTGGGATGCTTATGAATCAACATCTGGGTAATCCATGAACTATTATAAATTAATTATTTTCTATAGCAAGAACGTTGGTGAGGAAAGAAGTAGGAAGTGTTGTGAAATTCTTAGTGTTCATACGCTAACTAATCGTGGTAGATATATAAGACTCCCATCTTTGATTGTAAAGAGCAAAAAAGTGATTTTTAACTTCCCAAATAACAAAACTTAAAGTAAAATTCAAAATTGGAAGAACAAATTTCTTTCTAGAGCAGGTAAAGAAGGCCTCCTCAAATTTGTGGTGCAGGTAGTGCCTTCATTTTGTATGAATGTGTTCCTCATTCTTACATCTACATGAGATGAATTGTAAAGGATGATGAATTCATTTGGGTATGGAAAAAATTGAGAATTAACAGAATGGTATTACATGGCTATCTTATGACAAAATGTGATATAATAAATCTAGAGGAGGTCTAAGCTTTCATCATTTATTGTGCTTTAATTTAGCTATGCTGGGGAAGCAGGGATGGCTTCTACGGACAAATCCCAATACTCTTTCTTATTGTATCCTTAAAGCTAAATATTTACCTAAAGGGGATCTTTAGTCAGCTCAATTGGGTTTTAGCATGAGCTTTTCTTGGAATAGTATTTTTTTCTTCCTATATGCATTTAAAGCAAGGTGTGGGATGGAGAGAAGGCAATAGAGAAAAATCAAGATTTGGAGATATCCTTGGCTTTCAAGAGACTATGAGTTTATTATTGTTGATCCATATGGTAAGGTGAATGAAGAGCAAAGGGCAAATGACCTTATCAACTACGGAGAAGGGGAATAAAACATAAACTAGTTGACTGATCTATTTACTGAATGTGACATAGCATAAATATTTCCATCCCCATTAGCTTTCAATGACTATAAGATAACTAATCTAGCATTTTGCTAGCAATGGAGTCTATACAGTTAGAACTACCTATCGTATTGCTCACTCATCCCTTTATGGCGATAATAGGCACTAGACATAAAGTAATTTATTTTGTGAGTGTGCAAAGGAATTTTACCTATAAAAAGTAATCTGATGCAAAAAAGGTTGGATTTTAAACCAGTTTATTTTTCATGTAATGAGGAAGAATATATCAACTATGTGTTATTGCATTGTATCTAAGTAAGGGAATGTTGGTCTTATTGGTTAGAAGCTAGTCGACAAGACTTTTCATCCTTTATTGATTATTTGGAATGGCTGATAGATAACAAACCCTCTAATACAATATATGAGTTCTACATAATCTCTTAGTGCCTTTGGAATAATAGTAATAATTTGCTCTAGCATAACAAGGGAGATAGTCCTGAAAACATTCTCAGGGAAGCTAGACATAAGTGTATTGAGTGGATTTCTAAGACTTAAACTATTGAAAATGATGGACAGTAGAACATACCTTACACAAGCAAAGTCAATAATCATTATGATTAGGAGGCCTTATTTCATGGAGATGGCTGGGTATGTAAGGTGGGCGCTATAAATTTCAAGGAGCTTGATCGTCATGGCTTTAGTTTAATTTTCTACCACTACGACGAATTTGTTTAAGGCTATCTCCAGTCATTGTCGAGGTAAACTTGCTCCTAGAGTTAATGAAGCCAAAGCATTGAGAAATGCTTTAGTTTGAGCGTGTAACAACCTATCTGGTGGTGGTATAGTTTGCATAGACGCTTAACTAATATACATTATGTTGTAAGTCAATGAGTCCAACAATTTAAAATATGGTCTTTTGATTAGCGAGTGTAAGAGCATTCTCATGAGTAAAAGAGATATTAATGTTAAGTGGATTAACATGTCTAATAATATAGATGCAAATAAACCTGCAAAAGTTTCTCATAGCTATACCAAGTATAAAGTGTGAGATAACTATTCTATACTTTAGCTTATTAATTAATGAATTCTTATGTTTCTTATATAAAACACAACATAAAGGGACATAGACAAATGTCTTCAACAATAAACCATTATAATCCACTTAATTACTAGTTGAATTTGTTTATACAAATATTCATAAAAAATAATAAAATTAAATTAAATATATACTAATCAAAACAAAGATAAAATAAATATTACTTAATTGGTTATATTGAATTATTATTTATGTAATATGAAAGAAATAAATCTAAAAACAAAAACTTATGCCACACGAGTTGAAAAAGTGACATGGAAAAATTGATTACTTAATTAGTTAGTACTTACCCACTTTAAAATGAGTATTACTTAATTATTTATATTGAATGGAAGCACTATATATGGAAAAATTGATTAAGACTTCACACATAAAGTAGGTAATACAAATGAAATAAATCTAAAAGCAAAAATTTATCATATATAAGCCAATTGATTAAGATGAAATAACTAAAAAGCCAAATTAGGGCTTAGTGGGATTATCATACTAGAAGATATAGAATTTGAAGTCATTGCAATTCAACATAAAAAGACCAAGTTAGGCTTTTGAGACTTGTTAGCATATAAGATAAAAAGTATAAGGAAGAGGAAGAAGAAGATGAAGCAAAAGATGATGGATGTAGAAAGAGAGAGGGAAGACGTTGTGATGCAGCCAAGCACAGTGATGCAGTAAAGGTGAAGACACAGCCAAGCATGGTAATGCAATGAAGACAAAGACACATCCAAGCATGGTGACATAGCAAAGAAGGTGATAGAGCATAGAGATGACACACTAAATTTTACCCTACAAAGGAAATAAGAATGAAAGGTAAGTTAACCTATTTCCCTTTTTCTATTTTTTTACTATTTTTTTCTTGATAAAAACTAAGATGGTGGAGAGGAATATTTAAAAAGTTAGTAGGAAGCTTAATATGGGGAATGAATTCTTTATACATCTTAAAGGTTTGTTATGAGGGTTGGCATGATGGTGGAATGTTAAGGAAGAGGTGGATATAGTGTACTATTCTAAAAATGTTATTCATTTCAAAGTGGATTCAAGGGGGTAGTTATGTATTTGCTACTTTATTGCTCTTCCTTTTTTCCCGGACTCAATGTTAATGAATAAAAGTTCTTTTGATGGATATGTTTACTTAAATTGGACACTATCTTATAAATATAAGTTTTTCCAATCCTTTATTAATACCAGCGTCTTATTTTTTGATTTAGGTTCGCTTTAATGGAACAAATGACTAGGTGACATCTTAATCCTTAGATATTCATCTCTACATCCAACATGATTCATATTTAACTGCACTACTATATAACTATTTTTTCCTTGGTTCTTCCTAATAAGCATGGTATGCCTCTTATTAATGTTTAAAACACTAAATGTTATTCTTTTTGTTCCTTTCCCTTTTCCTTCTCTTAGTAGTTCTTGATTTTGGCCATTATATTAAATTTATTTCTTTAAATTTCTTTTTGTAAATGATTATTGTTCCTTTATTGTTACTCTTAAGGTTTCTGTTCAACAATTTATGATTCAGGTGGCTAATCAAGTGAGCATCCTGGCTTCTATTAAAGAAGTTGGAAACAAAATCAAGTTAAACCATTATCAAAACATTGCTCACTCTGGAATGGCTTTTGTACTTTAAGTTGCTTAATTCTATGAAGAGCTCATAATAAGGTTGAGTGCTTTGCTCATATGAAATTTTTTTTGATATAATGAGAATTTGAACACATTCAATAATTAAAGCACATATTTAACATACTTTAATTAAAAAGAAAATCACTTAACTTTATGGTCATTGTCCTTTATAGGACGAATTAGCCCAAGTATTAAACAAACACCTTAATGCAGTTCCAAATTGATTAGTAACTATAAATGTCCAAATTCTTTTTGCTTAGATCTGACGCACCTACCCAATCATTCCTATGACAAAACATTAGGGAAGGAAGGAACACTTAAGGAAATTAATTGAACATAAGATGAACTCATGAAAATAGAAGAAATAGAATTGACCGTAAATGTTTTGAATAGCAAGTCATTATACTTACACATCAATTTTGAAATCAACTTCAGTAGTCTTATATTTCTATGTCTCGTCATTGTTTAATGACTCATTTTGTAATCTTTCAAAATTTATGTCCAGTAGGCATGTTTTGAATATTATTTATTTGGCAAGAATTTTGCTGTAATAGTCTAAATTAAATGGGGTCTGTGCTTTAGGTAGATACATATATATGTAGATATATATATATATATATATATATAGTTATAGTACCATTTTTTAATCATTATCTCAAAAAACTTGAGATAGCAGTTAAACTTAGAGATGATGTCAAATTTATTTAATATAATTAGTGCTTAATTCGACATGGATTTGGCATATGTTAGTTCTAAAAAAAAGTGTATAGTTAAAAATGAATTCAAATTATTATATCTAATTTCTCTTTTTGTTTTCTTATGTCTATGGTCATTTTTAGTTGTTTGATTAACATAGAGATGGCTACCTCTTATCATAGAAAGTGGATAAATAAAAGAATAGGTCTTAATTGGAGAACTACATATGAATTTTGGGCTGAGATGCATGAATTTATTGATTTTACTTGTACATAGAAGTAGGAATGTTAAGATGTCCTTGTAAAAAATTGCAAGTGCAAGGAATACCACTCTATTGATGAAGTCAAGGTACATTTATATAAGAAGGGGTTTATGAGTAACTAATATTACTGGACTAATCATGATGAAGTCACTAATCTAATTACACCTATGGGAGAGAACTCCTATTACATAAGTAATCAGCTAAGGAAAAACTTAAATAACTATGAGCAGATGGTAATGGATGGTTTTGGACCTTCAATGAGTGATTACCTTGAGTAACATGGTTTGGGTGTATGGAGAATCAATCTCAGAGGATCTTAACCCAAAAGCTGAAATTTTTTTTGATATACTAAAGGTTGCATAAACTCTTTTATGGAATGGTTGTGAATCTCATTCGAAGTTATCAGCTACATTAATGGCTCTCATTTGAAGTTTGAGTTTAACATTGAAGGCATGCTTCAATCATTAGATATAATTTATGAATGAAGCTTTGCCAAATAATAATCAAATAACTAAAGATTATTACCATGGGAAGAAGTTGGTGACGAAATTAAGCATAGGTTGTTAAAAGATTCACTGGTGTCCTAAGGGATGGAAGTTAGTAACTACAAGAGTGTTAATAGAAAGGGTAAGGTGAAAGAGATTCCATTGAAGAAAATGTGGTTTTTTCCTCTTATTTAAAGATTTTATTCCTTAATACAAATAGTAAGTCAATGGAGGTGGCAACGATATAATCAGAGGGAGCTAAGGTTCTTATCTCATCCATCTAATGGATAAGCATGGAAACTTTTTGACTTAAAGCATTCTAAATTTGCACAAGACCTTCATGATGTGTGATTAGGCTTATACATTGATGGGTTTACTCCTTTTGATATAAGTAGCATGACATATACATGTTGACCAATAATCCACACCACTTACAACCATTTTCCATGGATGCGCATGAGAAGAGAATTCCTGATTTGTCCATCGAAATACCTAGCCCATTAAATCCAAAAGATAAAATTGATGCATACTTCTAACAACTCATAAAAGAGTTGAAACTATTGTGGAATACTGGTGTTATGATGTAAGATGTCTCATTGAAGCAATTTTTTTTTTTTTATAAAGGCAGCTTTGATGTGGATTATTAATGACTTTCCTACATATAGAACATTGTCAGGTTAGCAGACAATGGGAAGACTTGCATACCTAATTTGTATGGAGAACACAAAAGCATTCACCCTTATTCATAGTAAGAAAATAGCTTTTTTCCGACTGCCATAGACAGTTCTTACCACATGGACATCAATATAGAAAGAATAAGAAAGCTTTCTGCAAAAGGGGTTATTAAGAACTTGTCCTCACTACCTAGGTTATCCAATGAAAAAGCATGGCAAAAGTTAAGACACATTCGTATCATAAATGAATCAAAGGGAGAACATTTGCCAGGTTATGGGGTAACTCACCAATAGACCAAAAGAAGCATATTTTGAGAACTTTCTTATTGGAAAACAAATCATTTTCAACATAATTTGGATGTCATGTCTATTGAAAGAAATGTGTTTCTAAATATTCTTCACATTGTTATGGAAACAAAAGGAAAGATAAAAAGCACTAAAAAAGTTAAAAAAGATTTGATTGAACACAGTAGATGAAATGATATAGAGATGCACAATGATGAAGTTAGATATTTAAAAAACCCCCCAAAGCACAATGTACCTTAGACAAAAAGCAAGATTAGCGGTTTGAGAATAGATTAAGCAATTGAAGCTATCATATTGGTATGTCTCAAACTTAGGAATGTGTGTTGACACTATGGAAGCAAAGTTGACAAATCTTAGAAGTCATGATTTCATGTATTCATGCAACATTTGCTCCCAATTACATTGAAGACAATCTTTTAAAGAGTTTGGCATAGGGGCCTTTAAACAAAGCTATGAAATGACATACATATTTTTGGAAATGGATGCAAATTCATCACAAAAGCTTAAAATGTTAGAATGGGTTCAACAAAAAGTAGTATATGTGTGAGGTTGTGAGAATGAGACAACGAAAAGTGATTATTACGAGGTTTTAACTAACATAATTGAATTGTAATATATTAGATAGCCAAGACATTAGTCTTATTTAAATGTGATTGGTTTGATCCAACTCAAATCAAAGGACAAACATATAAATTACATAATTGTTTAAGTTAGAGAACTAAGGAGATACAAGAACTATAATCCATTCATTTTTTTCATAACAAGCAGAGCAAGCATAGTAAAGTACAAATTGATAACTCTCTGAAAGACAATTATTTAGAACAATATTGATAGTAAAAAACTTAGATTATAAATAAATTCTCATTGATTTCAAAGAAATTTCATCTATAACTTGCAAACTTACCTTTGACCATTATTAAGCAAACATTTAAGCATTTTTTGGTGATTAATTTTCAAGAAATGGAGCTAGAAAAGTACTATCAAAAAAGGGAGGAAAAGTGAAAAACATGATGATTCTAGCGCCTGGGCACTAGAAATCCAACGCTCAGGCACCACTTTTAGAGACTCAACATCCAGGCCCCTAAAATCCAGTGTCTAGGCCCAAAACATACACTTTGGAATTTTGCAATCTAAGGTTTCGTGCCTAGGCACCAGAATTCCAGCACCTAAGCACTACTATTTCCAGAATAATAGTGCCCAGGCATCAGAATTCCACTGCCCAGGCACTACTATTTCCAAAATAGTAATGCCCAGGGGCTAGAATTCCACCGCCCAAGTGCTAAGATTTCTAGAATAGTAGCAACCAGGTGCCATAAAAGTGACGTCCAATGCCTAAAATAAAGAGTTGGTGCCTGAGTGCCACAATACCAGCGTTTGAGCACCAAAACAGGAGACATGGCACCCAAGCACCAGATAGGTCTCACCTAGGCTCGCTGTCAGAAACCCTAATTTGCTCTAATGAATTAGGGCTTTATACACGACCCATACTCAAGGTTTCTAAATCCTATATATAAGGTTCTAAGGGTAAGCAGTAGGGACGCCAAGCTAGAGAATAACGAAAACACTAGAGAACATATCTGATTTATGAGTTACTTAGGGTCAGGGTTTGCTGCAAAGTGATAGGGCTCTTTATAGAGTTATTCCTCCTTTGAACTCTTCCTTCTCTTTCTTCTTCTTGTATTCTTTATGCATTTCTTTTCATATTTGATTCTGTATCAATGCCTATGAGTGGCTAGTAGGTTTTATCTAGGATTTTGACTGAACCCTTTTTAAAGCTATTTTTGTATGATAGTGTCTTCTTATTGATGTTTTAAATTCACTTTACTTATTTTCATTCTATCATTTATGCTTTTCTGAGCTTGATCACCTTAGAATTGAACTAGGATTTAGGCAAACTCGAAAGAGAAACCCTAAATTAAGAATTGAGTGATGATAATCTCTGTTTGCATACTTAAAATGTAGTAAGTATAGCAATTCACAGTCAAGACAATAGTACTTGATTGTCTTAGATAACCAAGATTAGGGTAGCCCTTTAATATCAATTGTCATCTCAGCCAATTTTTATAGAAATATAGGGAGTCAGAGGAAGCAATTAGGTTTATGTAGATTTGACAAAACATAAGCAATTGAATCTCTAGGTTAGTAAAACTAGTTTATAACTCAGTAAAGAAGCAATTGTCAATACAAAATAACTGCATTGTGGGGAAGTCAGATTCCTAGGTTCATTTATTTGTTAAGTCTACTTAACTTCGCATTATTGTCTAGTTATTCACTTAATAATTCAATGCAATTTCCTGAGTTAAAAGCTTAATAGGAGTATTAGTCTAGAATTAAAGCTAGGTCCTAGTAGGAATAATATTATACTCAGTTATATTACTTATCGCGATCACATGCACTTGCATGTATAAATTCAAGCAAACACAATTAAGACTTCAAAAAGTTCAAATCATGAAATAGATTATCCTTACCACAAGGAATCAATCCCATAAATGTCAATGGTTGTTGTAAATGATGATACTAAACCACACAATGAACAAGGGATGAAGGGGGAGGAGGAAGAGGAAGAAGAAGAAGAAGAACATGAACATAATGATGATGAGGAGGAGAAGGAAGAAGAGGAGGAAGACGAAGAAGAAGATATGGGGGAGGAGGATGAGGATGAAAATGTGGAGAATGATAAATAAGAGGATGACTATACAGTGCATCCATTTAAAGAATTATATGGAATAATATATGCATTACATATTCTCACATTTTAGTTTCAATTTTCACTATATTAATTTATTCCGAACATGTGTGCTATTGAAAGCACTATTATTTATCTACATTATTAATAGCTTCTAATTATTATTTAATAATGATTTATCAAGTTTTTCATTTTACTCTAAGAATTGGAGCTGGACCATTAAATCTGAAAAAATTCAGCTGAGTATTATGTAAAGAATTGCACAACTTAGTATAGCATTATACCACTACACTAAATCATTAGACGCCTGAAATTTTGTTAGGTGGGTCACTTTTTTTTTTTTTCTTACATTTTATTCACATGGGTATTAATGGTGCTGACTATTCCCAACTCTCTTTGTGTTTATCTATTTTATTTTAGAAATTATATATGAATCTTCACCTAAAAAACTAAAGTGGGATGATCAGTGTGGGTAATGGTTTGTATCTTGTATAGTCTGACTAAGGGGTTGTTATTTTGTATTGGAAGTGTGCGTTTTTTGCTAGTTTGGTTTGGTTTCTTTGATCTATGGGATTTCGCTTTACTGTGGGGCTATTATTTTGCAAAGCATATATTAACAGTCACCTCTTTTTGTCACTATCAGTCTCTAGATCCAACATATTTATAGTTTAATGGAATTGATGGTTGAGACTAGATGTGCAGTGATTGATGGTTTAGGCTACATTATATTATGACACAAAGGGAAGCCTATAGTGGGATGATTATTGTGGGTAATGGTTTTTATTTTGTATGGTCTAATTAAAGGCTATTATTTTGTATAGGAAGTATGTGTTTTTTGCTGTTTTAGTTTGGTTTCTCTGGTGTATGGGATTTTGATTGATGTTATTTTGTAAAACATATATTGATAGTCACCTCTTTTGTCACTATCACACTATAGATCGAGCATATGTATGAGGGTTTGACAGTCACTTCTTTGAGTGTTAAAGTGTTATATTTTGTCTAATATGAGTTTTTAGTAGTATGGTTTTAGTTTCTAAGTATCAGTACTTCATATTTATGTGTGTTTGACAGCCTCCTCTTTTAGTGTTAAAGTGTATTTTAAAGTGTTATGTTTAATCTAATATGAGCGTTTAGTAGCATGGTTTTGACTTTTAAATGTCATTACTTCATAATTACGATTGTTTGAAAATCACCTCTTCCAGTGTTAAAGTGTGTTTTAAGGTGTTATGTTTTATCTAATATGAGTGTTCAGCAGTGTGGTTTTGATTTTTAAATGTCAGTACTTCATATTTATGAGTGTTTGACAGTCACCTCTTTTAGTGTTAAAGTGTATTTTAAAGTGTTATGTTTTAACTAATATGAGCATTTGGTGGTATGGTTTTGATTTTTAGTATGAAGACTTCATATTTATGAATGTTTGACAATCACCTATTGATTACTGAATATTAAATTCAAATTTAAGCCTTAAGAATTTTGTTCCTTTTTTTTTTTTTTTTTTGTTTTCTTTAAGTTTCTTTGCTTCCTTCGTGTTTTGCTTCCATTTAGTATATTGAGTCCAACTTTGATCCGTGTACACAACAATTTTGTCCAATTCAAATGACCTAATCGTATTGATGTGAAATGATTTATCTCCTGCTTATAATTTTTAAAATGAAATCTTATTTAGTGGTCATGGATTTGGCAGTGGTGATTGGGTAGACACTAAGTTCATGCCCTTCTATTCAAGCTATGTTTGAGTTTTTTCTTATGTCTCAACTGTTTGTGACTTGATTTGTAACTGTCCTATTATGAAGTTTTAAAAGTTATTGTACTTATTATCAGCATCAAAAACTCTGGGGTTCTATCATATTGTACTTTCTATAATAATGAGATTGAATTGCTACTCAGAAGAGAATGAAAATCCATTCATTCCATATCTAGAACAAACAACTGTAATAGACTACGTGAAATGCACTTTTTTTTGGGAAAATTAGTTAGTTAGTCCATATAGTCTATATTAGTTTCTAAATTGGTACCTATGCTTTCTTTTTTTTCAAATCACTCATTACAGTTTTAATTTGTTGCAAATCTGATCCTTGCGATTACTCTCATCCTTAACACCATTTATTTTTTGCTGATTGGTTGATATTAACTGATGTGGATTACCTGCCCGGAAGAGGCTGCTTTGTCAGAAGATGATGTGAACCAATTACTTCTTTTGTTTCCTCTCTCTTTCGGTGCCCATCGTTCCTATACTTCGCACAGTATAGAGTGGAAAGTTTGAAACTTCCACTCAATTCGTTCCATCTTTTAGGATCAATCAACCTGTCCAAATTGCTCTTCAATAACTCGAAAATTTCTTCCATGGCCCTCCTAAGTAGCTCTTAACTTTGCCTGAATTAGCGACTCCATAAATTCAACAATTGTGGATGAATATCCCAGTGAGTTGCTTTGGGTCATCGCCCTTGTACAGTAATGAAGTTAGACTGGTAGGTCATGGGTTTTTGGAGGAGGATGTACCAATTTTGGAAGACGATAGATGCATCTCTGAATATGAAGTCGACAGTGTCAGAAATGGGGGAGTCTCTGTAGAACTGGTGATTAGAGTAGATGTAGAGGGTGTCTTAGTAGCCCTTGAAGCTGCATCTTTGGGAACACTTGCCACTGCTTGGTACTTCCCTAGGCTATCGTGTTCTCAATTAATGTTATGTCCCCCGATACATCTGTCGAGAGTAAAAAATAGCAATTTTTGTTATTGATAAAGCAAAGTTTTTCCAATATATCCTACAAAACGTATACCAAAATTGTTCATTCATTTAGAGTGATCTAGTGATTTAATTCTTAAAATATTCTTTTTGTAAAATCTTTTAATAAAGTATAAAATCCAAACTGCATGCGTCTTGTCTTTATGTCAAACCTTGTCACCTCAAAGTCCAACTCCACTATGCCCAATCTTACTTGCATATGATAAAGAGATATGGTCCTACATCCCAAAACCACTAGCTTACAACCTCTAGGTTTTACAAAGTTTTGATCTTTTCTTCCATCTACATACTTTCCAATCTTAAGCTTCCGAATATAACAGAACCTATTCACTTGTTTTGCTCCATCAAACCTAAATCCTACTAATGTTATTCCATTTCTTGTTGTGTGTCTTTTTCAGTCATCGAAAAATCTAAACCATAAGTGTTTTAAGAAATCATAAGATGAGTACAGTGAGCAAAGCCTGGATATATTGTCGCAATGAGTGTTGAAATTATGGAGGCCTTGAAGTACAAATGAATTTATAGGTGGAACTATGCCTTAAGTTCATCTTAGCAGCATCTGAAGAAGCTGGGTGAGTTTTGAGTTTCAGTATGGTCTGTGTTTCTCCCTCCACTAAAGCATTAATGTAGTTGCTCAGTGCAGGAAGAGATGGATTTATATTGGCACCCTCGAGAGATCTCACTGTTCTTTAGTATATGGCCTGAGCTCTGCTAGATCAATTAGTGGCTTGAACCGCTATGTATGGTTATTTCTACTTGTGAAATGCTTGCCTCATTTCGTAGGATCATTCTTCATAACTATTACAAACCTGACAGGCAAAACAACTAATATGGTTTTAGGAGGTTCAACTCTACTAGGCAGAGTATATGAATACTAGGCCTTGTGGTTTGACTTAACGATGAGAGACATCGAGTGTCTGTGTGTGTGAAAGAGAGATAGAGAGAGATGGGAGACTAAGAAGTGAAAGGAAAAAGGAAGGCTTAACAGGTTAAGGAATGGAGAAAACTAAAGCAATAGGTGTGTGAGAGAGCGAGAAAGAAGAGGAGAGAGAGGAACCAACATAAGACATAGCATCTTAGGTGGCATTCCACATCTTTTAAAATCAATTGTATAAAACATATTTTAACGATGTTAGTAATGGTAGGGACCAAATTTGTAACCGCTTGAAAATATAAGGGATGGTTTTAAAAAAATAAAATATAGGTACCAATTTACAAATTAATATAAATTATAAGGACTAATTAATTGATTTTTTCTTTTCCTTTTGTGAGCTTGAAAGCTGGAGTTGTTGCTCTAATACTGCACAATAACATAATGTCCTTTTACATGTTTATGGTGTAAATAGCCAAAGATGCAAATCAAATATAAATACTGATTAACAATCCAATAACTATAACTTGTGAAATTAGTTTCTGAGAATTCAAATAGCATCATAGATATTCCAAGCACTAGGAATGTTCTTTCATTCTAGTAATAGTAATTTTGCCAGTAAAATAACAAAACGAAAAGAAGGAAAAAAAAAAAAGCTGAGTTTGAGGCTTGAGTTCAGATTCAAAATCTAGTAAAATAGTAATAAAGGAGAATCCCTTATTTTCTTTCCTATTTCTAGAAAAGCAAGAAGGAAGGGATGTAGGAGGTAAAGGGATATGGAATTTGGGTCTTTTTTTATTTTTATCTGTAATATATATGATATGACATGTTTAAAATTTTAAACACCAAATATATGCTTTTTACTTGTATTTGCATTTGTCTACTAGTAATAGTGTTAGTATGCATTACTTTTACATGCTTGTTGTCGTCAAAATGTTAACTATTTTGACATGGTGATTTTAGTCCAAATATAGATAGATGGCTTATTCCAATAAAGGAAGAGGTAGGGCTAAGGGAAGGGACAAAGGGAGATGGAGAGGGAGAGGTACCTATGAACCATCTTAACAACATACCACATCTCTTCTTTCTCAAATTTGGGTTGCAAATATCTCATCTTCTATTGCACCATCCATAGAAGGACACCTTGACTCATCTTCTAGCTCATCCATGATACACATGCTAAGAAATTACCTAGCTCATCAACCCAACCTCCTAGTTCATCTACCTTTCCCTGCGCAGAGGCATTACCCAACTTATCAACCCAGCCACCTAACTCATCTACCCTTCCCTGCGCTAAGGCATCACCTACCTCATCTGCGTAACCACATAGCTCATCATTTAATACATAGATCATAATATAGAGGAGCAAAGATGTAGAATGGCGTATTTAGATCAGTCTAGGACTTGGTATATCATACGATTTGTTAATTGTCATTTCTTAACAATTCATTTTAAATATAACATATATATATATATATATATTCTATTTTTACTATAGCTTAAGTGTTTTAAAGGCTTAAGCCTACTACAAGTATATCTAGGGATATTTCTTCAATCTTAAAAAGTAAATTTAATGGACCTTAGACTAATTGAACAAAAGCATCAAATAAAGGTGCTACTAAGGAGTGGTTTGCTAAATTAAGGGTAATCTATCACCAATTGACTTTAACAAAGTTGTTGATCAATTAGTTTCTTTTATCCTCAATCTTTATTCCTTAATACAGAGAACATATAAATGGTTGCTTTAGCACAACAATCATGTTAGAGAGATATTTTATAGTAAAAGATCTAACTTGCTAAAGGTCACTCTAGGTAATTTACAAAGAGGGGAAGATAAGGAGAAATTGCTTCCCAAAAATATTCATGACCAATTGGACATGAAGTGACAAGATCCTAAATTACAAGATAAGTTCAAGCAAAATAGTCAAAATAGGCAATTTGAAAAGGCTTTTCTATGCATTGTAAAGGCTCCATCCTTGCAATAGAGCACCAAAAAAGATTAGTGAGTATTTTCTAATGAAAATATAATCATAGTTAGGTATTAATTAATAGAATTTTCTTTAATCTTTCTATCTTTGTAGAGAAATTAAATTCGAAGGGAGCTAAATTATTGGCACATGTTTTAGCACCATCACATACATAAAAGGAAAGAAAACCAATGGAACATGCTCCTTTAGCAAGCATTGCTATAAGTATAAGCTTTATTAGGTGCAATAATAATAGATACCATATTTTATATGATGATGAATTTTAAATTTTATGTTTTTTAGGATGAGTATGAGTGGCAGATAGCTAAGAAAGATGCCTTATATCCTATTAGGGAGGATAATAGTTATCAATCTAATAACATTATATGCTTGGAAGTTATTAGAGGTGTTAGTAAGAAAAGTCATGTAAAGGGATTGGGGTCTTAATCTACTTTGGTTGCAAAATCTACCACATCTTCTTCATCTTCCACTATTGCTAATATGGAAGAAGAGATGGTTACATTTAAGACAAAAGTTTTAGATCGCACTAACTTACAGCACAAGGATGAGCAGTTTGTTATGATGATGCAGAGGATGGAGTTGTTAGAATGGAAGTTTGGAATCTTAAACCCACATAGTGATAAGACATTACCACCATTTACAGCACAAGAAGCACTAAAAGGAGATAACGACTATGAGGATGAGGAGCCTAATGAGATAGACAATTGATTTTCTTGTATTATGACATTAATATCCATATGAGATGAACACCAATTCATTTATTCTAAACTTTATTGTGCAGCAAATAACACTATAGTACTATTATTATCAACTTTATGTTGCATTATTTGATATTTATATGTTTAAAAATTCAATGTGTTAGTGTTATTAATGATTGTTTATCAGTAGAAACCAGTTGAAGATAGAATATAAGAGCAATAGAAAATTTAGTTATTAAAATTAAAAACAAACTAGACATGGAATTAAAGATGGAACCAATTATAAATCTAAGATAGAAAACATTTTGTATCAAGGATTTAGAAACAGTTAGATACAAAGTTATAATAATCCAATTGACAGTTAGAGATGGAATATATTTTGAATCTAAAACTTTGACACATAATAAATTAATTAACTTTTATTTTTAGACAAAACATTTTCCATATCAAAATTTTAGACAAGAAATCAAAGATATAATTTGTATGTCTCCCTCTAATAAAACACATGTTGAATATGAAATTGGTTGCCATATTTAGACAAAATTTCTAACAATCTGAGACAAAATTTGTCCATGTCAATTTTGAGATGGAATATGTAATTCTATGTTCAAGCATTTAGAGATCAAATATTACAATATGAAATTTGTTCCATGTCAGATTTTGTCTTAGATTTGTTTAGACAATGATTTTTAAGGATATAGACACAAATATTATTTGTCACTATTTTGTTTTTTTGTTTTTCTAGTAGAGTCTTTCAATGTCAAAGTATAGTATGTATAGCCTTACATTAACTTAGTGCCTAAGGAATGAACAAATAAGGCAACTAAATTAATACCTATGAAAATAACAAATAATGCAACCTCTTAACATCAAAGGAAATAACAAGTTAGGCAATTACCAAATTGCCTAAGGAAATAACAAATAAGGAAACTAATCAATGCATTAGGAAATAACAAATATGGAAACTATTTAATGCTCAAGGAAAATACAAAGCCAAATATAAAATAAAGCCCACACAATCTAAGCTTGTAAATTTTGCCCAAATGCCTAGCCTAATGAAACAAGGCCAATCATTTTTTCAACTCTCGTGGTTTAAAATGAGGTCCACTAAAGTACTTCTTCACTAAGTGACCCAAAAAGCTTTGCAAGTTAGATTTAAGTCTTCTAGCCTATAACCTTATAATTAGCTTCGCTAAAAGTGTAAGGTTCTTATATATTCATGGTCCCCTTTCGTCATATCCTCTATATAATCATTTAAGGACTTGTTGTATATCATATGCCATTAAAATAAACAAAAAATATCATAAGATATTCTTAGATGACATCAGTCATTAAACGCATGAATGTACTAGGTGCATTAGGTAATCTAAAAGACTTAATCAACTACTCATGCAATCCACATTTAGTCTTGAATGCAGTTTTCCATTCATTTATTAGCTTTATCTTGATTTGATGTGGTATGCTTACCATAAAACCACTCTTCAAGCATATCATGTCATTTAAAAATATGATGGCAATGCTCTACAATGATTTTATTGACTACTCTATAGCCTACACATATCCTCCAAGTTTTATCTTTCTCTGGTACCAAATTAACTAGTATTGCACACTGGTTTAGGTTTTCCCTCATATGACCCTTAGCTTGTAACTTATCAACTTGTCTTTGTAACTTCTTTATCTCCACATGATCACTCCAGTAAGTTGGATGGTTAGGAATCTTAGCTTTTAGCATAAGATGACATTCAATTCTCCATAATTTAGGTAGCCCCAATGGCGTTTCATTTACTATTACATCATTAAACTCTTGCTATAAAAAAGACAAAAACACTAGGCATTTAGGTTAAAGTTAGTTATAGCCAAAGACAAAAACCTGCTCAGTCAAAAGCAATTCACCACTATCATTTAAGTATTGCAACCTATAAGGATTGTAATGCTTATCATATATTAAACCTGACTTCTCAACTGAAATAATACTAGTAAGATTAACGCAAGTACCTCCATCCATTATCAAGCTACATTCTTTACCACCAATCAAATATCTTGATTGAAATATGTTTTCATGTTGTTCTAGACTTTCTGCTTTAATTTGAACATTTAATGCACCCCTAGCAACTAGTGTTTCACTACATATAGCGTGTTCCTTATTTTTATCATTAGTGCAATCTTTTGATTCAGACATGGGCTCTTTGTCATTACTTTCAAATTTAATATCTCCATCATTAACAAGTGTGAACACCCTATCTCATAAATAAATAAATAAGGATAATGAAAATGAAAATTAATTAATTAATTGATTAATTAAATAAATGACCAATAAAAAAGAAAAATGAAATTGAAAACAACAAATATAAATTCACCATCAATTATGAAGAATTTAACAAAAATAAAAAGGAGGAAATTAGAATACCTCTTAAATGTATTAGATTAATCAATTAGGTAAAACAACAAATCAAAAAACAAAATATATAGATATATATATATATATATAATAGTAATAATAACAAAACAACAAATGTCATAATGAAAGCAGAGACAAAATAAACTATCAGAAGCTCAGGCACCATGTCACTGCCACAGTCTCATTCGAAGATTTACACCAAAGTAAGTTCTGCCCTATGTCTCAGCTGGAAGTAGAAGAAATGGGGTAGCAGTGGGGTTAGCTTAAGGTTGATCAGAGACTAAGGCTACGAGAGCTAAGCAAAGGCAGAGAAGGAAAGAGACGTAAGCTAATAAGAGAAAGGAAAGCAAAGGAGGCTAAAAGCAAGAGAACATGAAGAGAGAAAGAAAGTCGACGGGCTATAAGAGTGACTCAAACCAAGAGGGGAGAAAGAAGAAAGAAGGAGAAGAAGAAGAAGGAGAGAGAAACATTGCAAACTCGTGCCATTACCGACCGAGGAGAGAGAAAGAAAGAGAGGGAGGGGAGAAAGAAAAAGGAAGGAGAAGAAGAAAGAGGAGAGAGAAACACTACGAACTCGTGCCATTACAGACCAAGGAGAGAAAGAGAAGGAACGGGAGGGGAGAAAGAAGAAGGAAGGAGAAGAAGAAAGAGGAAGAGGAGTGTGACGGTGCGAAGAGGGGAGAAAAAAGAAGAAAGGATAAAGGAGTGAACCACTATGTGACGATGCCAAGAAGGAGAGGAAGAAGAAGGGAAGAGAAAAAGATAGTGAACTAAGGGCTGGAGTGTGACGGTGCCAAGAGGGAGAAGAAGAAGAAGGGAATACTCTATTTAGTGCTCCAAAAACAGAGCTGAACAAAGGAAGAGGAGTGTGACAATGCCAAGAGAGAGAGGAAGAAGAGGAGAAGAATAGAGTGAACTGTTGTGTGACAGTGCCAAAAAGGAGAGGAAGAAGAAAGTAGAAGAAGGAGAGAATGAACCGAGAGCTGTTGTCACGAGTCGAGGAAAGAGAAGAGGAGCTATGTCGAGTCAAAGAGAGAAAGAAAAGCAAGGAGAAAGAAGAAAAGGAAAGCCACCAGAGGAACTTTTGGCCAAGGAGAAGCCAAAACCGAGAAACTGAAGGAAGAAGCTAGGTGAGTTATAATATACATGCATGATATACTCTCCACGCCCATGAACTCATTTCGTGTTTGACATTCTATTTTTTTTTCATTATTATTATTATTATTATTATTATTACTTCATTTGTTTTTTTTTTTAAGTCAATATGAGACTAATCTTGGTTCTACAAGTAAGGTTCTAAGAAAATCCTTGTGTGAAAATATTATTCTCCTCAAGTGCTTGGGGTCATATGAGATTGTAATCTCCATAGACCTCAAAATTTAGTACATACTTGTTGTTTTAAAAAAATAATAATGTAAAAATAAATATCTTAATTAAGTATTGTCTATTATTTACAAAATGATTAAGTTAGTGTTCTATAAAATCTAATTGATTAAAAATGCCATATAGGACTTGAGTCTCCGTAGGCTTTGGGGAACCAATCTTATTAAAATAAGACTAAAAGAATTCTAATTTCAAACTCCATAAACAATGTGAAAATAAAATCCTGAGACTTCCTAAATATTTTATTCCATATTTTGGGTTCCCGAGTGAGATCACTCGTCTCCTTAGGCACCCAAAGGTTAATTAGTAGAGACCGCATGAGACCTTGAGTCTCCTCAGGTTTCAACAATTAACATTTAAAATATTGGAATGAATTAATTAAAAAATAGGAAGGCTTGTCCCATCTATTATGTAACTAAAAATCCTAAGAATATTTTTCTGTTTTAATTTTACTTGAAGTATTAAAATAAATTCAAATTTCAAAAATAAAAATAAATACAAAAATCATAAATTCCAAAATTCTAAAACATTTTCCATTATAATTTTACTTTAAGTTTAAAATAGATTCAAACTTTAAAAAAAATATAAAAATCTTAAACAAAAATAAATCCCAAGATTCTTTTCCATTATCATTTCATTTAAATTTCAAAAAAAATAAAGATTAAAATTCTAAAACTAAATAAAAAAAATAAAAAGAGAGAAAATGAAGAGATCAAGAGAGCTAGATTAATTAGATTGTCATAAATTAAAACACACAAATCAAATTCCCATTTTGTTTACAAAAATCTATTTAATTTGAACCCTCATGTTCTCATCGCAAAAATTAAAACTCACCAACCAACAGACCCGCCATTTTAGTCGAACTATATGGACTTTGATCCCTATTAAGGGATACATAGGCCCTAGGATTTCATCCTAGGTCAAATCTACCCTTTGTAAATATCTATCCCTTTGCCTCCATTATTGTCATTTTTATCTTCTCCATTTAACAGGTATGCATGTTAATAAAGGGTAATTGAGATAAATTTAACGCCATATTCTATTTCAACTGACAAGTTTAAGGTAACCATCCTTATGGAAGAGTGTTGTGGGGTGCCTAACACCTTCCCTACACTCAAACAGACTCCTGAACTCATTTTTGTTTTCGCAATCCATTTTGCTTTTTTCTTTTTATTTTAAATTGATTTCCCAAAGTTTTCCATTAAAAATTTTAGTGGCAACTCCAATAAATTGATTTTCAAGATACATTTTAGGAATCAATTTAAACCACTTTTTTACTTTTTATTTCTTCTCGTCGAAAGGTCAGTTACAATAGTTTGGCGACTCCACTAGGGATATTTCAAGAGTCAAGCCTATTTAATTAGTTAGTTGAAATAATATGGCTTTCTGTTATCTTGATTACCTTTGTCGTGTTTTGTTCGATTTAATTGTTTATTCTTCTTCATTGTTTTCTTGTTTATTTATCTCTTGTGGTCACATGATATTCCTGTATGTTCTTATGTATTTGCTATTTATTTTTGCTATTTGTATAAGTGTAAATCTTCCTTTTTAGTCATATAACATGCTTATAATTCTTCATTTGCCATATAATTTTGTTAGTTTATTTGTAATACATATTCCAAGATAGATAACATGTAGAATAAAACCTTAGGGTAGATGACTTCTATCTGTGTCATAAATTATTGGCTTATCTTACAATTTATCTGTTTGACAGATGAGGGTTGGGTAGACTATAGGTTCAAAGGTTTGTATGCTCCTTTCACACAATAAGCACATTGACGTCCTACCTCACACACTTTTTGGGCTTTATACCTGGGTCCTCGCTTACCTTAGGTTAGTAGAGGTTTATATTGGTTTTCCTATGAAGCTTCTCACTTCTAGAGATTACCATGAAGACCTCGCTCAGTTTGTATCTTGTTATGTGGATTTGACTGAAGTGGGATTCTGTCCTTTTTTAGTTTAATTTACATCGCGAGATCCTCACTCTTTTGAGTGGGGGTAATTTGGGAACTAGTATTCCTTTAAGATGTTAGACTCACACTCGGAATCGTGCACATTAATAGACCGCACTTAATAGACAACCTTCTTAGAGCCTGCCATCTTTAGGGTAATCTCGCTGCTTAGAGTTGACCCAAGTTAAGACACCAAGGGAGCATATTTCACTCTCATTTTGCATGTTGTCACATAATTCATAGCATAATTACATGTTGGTTTGAAAATTTCATGTGGTTTCAATCATCATAATTCTCTATTCAATACATCATTAGCTAAACCAAATAAGCTAAAATTGAAGGCTTCTTTGACATGAGAAGTTTGGCCTAATGGTGTATCGATGGAGTCAAGAACCATTCAAAATCAATAACTTTTGTGAAAGCAATATATCAATCGGTTATCTGATTCACTTATTTAAGCTTCATCCATGTGAGGCCTCTTCCTTGGGTTAAGAACTACATCTGTTATTCCCAATGAATCAATAAGGCTCTTGGCGATTAATAATGAATAAAGTGTCAAGTAATCCATTGATTAAAGTTATGTGCCCATTTTGTTTTGTTTCTAACCAATGGACTTGTTATAGCACGAATTGTCATTTTCAACGATTGGCATAAAGATATGATGGAATCGTCAGACACCACATAACCTCAAGACATAAGCCCAACAAGAATAACTTTGACTAAGAAAAGAGTTAAAATAAAGGTAGAAGTTAAATCAGTTGAGAGCTTAATCATTATGAGTGGGAAACTCAGAGGGGAATTGCTCTACCATTTTCAAAAGGATTATGGGGACATCTTGGATTTATTATCAGTCCTTATCCTGCCCGATGCGCTTGTAGCCTTAGCATAACAGTGGGATGATTCATTGAGATGCTTCATGTTTCCAACCTTCCAACTTGCGCCCACGTTGGAAGAATACGAGGGGTTGATGAAAATGCCTGTTACCAAAGACACCCCCATCTACTTGTACCCTGGACATCTCCCTTCCAAGCGCATTGTAGACTAAATTTTAAGGGAGGAACCTACACAAATACAATTATGCTGCTTTAGGGCGACAGAAGGTTTATTTAGAAAATATTTAGATAAAAGGTTAGAAACATTAGCTCAGAAGGGGAATTAGGTTGTTTTCAGAAGAGTTCTTGCCCTGGCAGTATATGGGTTAGTATTATTCCCATTGACAGTGGAAGTAGTCAATCTGGTCGCAGTAAGCATCCTATGGATGGTAGAAAATCACTGTGTGAATCCAATACTAGCGCTTCTAGTATAAACATTTCTAACATTAAGTTTTTGCCATCGAGAAAAGAAAGGAAAGTTGAAGTGTTGTTTACCACTGTTAAATATATGGTGGTCAATCATGTATATGGCAGGGAATATCAACTCAGTACGAGATTTGACACCATTCATCATCTAATCTGAGATTATTCACATTGCAAAAATGAATCGCGATAAGTGGATCAAAAAGATAGAAGAACATGAAGATACCACCATTTGGTGAAAGCTCACTTGGTGGGAAAGCGAGGATATCATTTACTATTGTGGAAATTTCCCTAATGTTCCCTTTATGGGTGCCCAAAGATGTATTAATTATAACCCTGCAGTCATGCATTGCCAATTTGCATACGAACAGGACATCCCGTCTGAAAAGGATGTGCAGAGAGTCAGTTTCTACTACGGTGATCCGCTGAAGGTGGAAATGATCCATAAGATAAAATATGCATAGACCCAAGTAGTGTGTAAAGGGAGGTTCAATGTGTAAAGGGAGGTTCAAGTTAAAGAAGTGTGTCGTGGCAACTACGAAAGGATACGAGACTTGGCTCAAAGAAAGAACCGATGGGACCCATCCACCCCTAGGACCTTATAACCCCTTATTGAGTAATGACCTATGGGAGGTTAATGAATGTCTAGCCAAGCAATTATAAGGTAAAAAGGCTGAGCTGTAAAATCTGGACGAATTAAGCAAAAGACACTTGGAAAGCTTAGCCAAGTCACAAGAAGACGACAGAGCAAAAAGGAGAAAAGAGTCAGAGAAGAATATCGAGCTAAAAAGCTTAAAGGAGGAAAATTACAAGTTAAAAGACATCGTAAGGAAGATTAAAAAACGGGCTAAAGAAAGCAACAAGAAGGCCCTCAATTATCAGACTCGATTGTTAAAGGTTGTTAAAGAAAAGGATGCCATGATGAGGCAAGTGGAAGAACTCAAGTCTCATAATGACCTCCAACGAGAAATTGATATGCTCACTAAACGACTAGAAGAAAAGATGAGGGAGATGAGCAGTGTCAAGAGTGATAATGCAATAGTAGTACAAAACTTAATTGAACAGCTCAACCATCAAGCTGAAAAGGCTCGATTGTGGGAGACTCGCCATGAAGAGCAAGTGATCAAGAAAGAAATGTGGCTAGAACACTTCAAAAGGATGATTGTATTCGCCAATGATGCCATTCCTAAATTCACTTATGCATATAGACAAGTTAAAGGGTACACCATCCCCGCGAAGACTCCTATAGCTATAACTGAATTTTTTACTTTGTGTCATAACCTTATGGAATATCTAAAGATGTTGATGAAATTTTATATGAGTGAGAGATGGAAACAACTTCAATATTTTGTAAGGTAAACTCATAGGCTAGGTCACTTTTGATGCATAACTTCAAATCAAGTGATGTAATCAAACATTCTATTTTTAGTAAAATGCACGGTTTCTTCTTCTAGCTATCAAATAGGTTCATTACTGAATATGTGGAATGTTAAAGATCATGTGAGGAATGAATAGGTTATGTGGTGTAAAATTGACCTGCGCATGAGGACATTAAATGTCCCTTGCGTTGGCCATTAACTTTGATTCATTGAGTGATACAATACGTACCTTTAAAGATTCAAGGGTGCGAGGTTCTTTATACCCTTTATGCTAAGTCGACATACTGACAAATCAGAAGTTTGGGCAACTATTTTATTATTAAGGTATGTTATTTATTTTTTTCCAAAACAGGTAAGAAGCCATCATTGCCCAAGGGGGAAAGAATCCGTTTAACAAAGCTCATCCATCAAGTTGGACGTATCTAACACAGGCACATGTCAAAGCTATGTCTACCGAAAACAATCAATCAGAGTCTGAGCAACAATTAGAAGCCGAAGTGGGAGCCTTAAAGGATCAAATAGGGATAATGTAGTCTCAAATGTTAGAAATGATGAAGTTATTACAGAATATGAGCTTAAGTGTGGCTACAAGTAATGCTTCACCACATGCCACTAACACCTTGAATGCGAACTATGAGGTCCCTAATATAAGTGCTGGGATATCGGGAGTAACTTCGGGTAGTCCCTCTGTCACAGGAGCACCAAAATCGACACAAAGGCTTGCAACAGTAAGTCAACCACTAAATCTCTCGACTTCAAGGGTGGAAGGACAAGGGTATTAAGACTAGAATTAAAGGGCGTTTTCACCTATGATCTCCCAAGAAGGGAACTGGTTGTTGTGATCACTGGTCCTACTCATCCCGTTGCCAATACTAGCCTCAAGGTGGAAGAGGACAATGAGAAGAAAGACTGGGAAGAAGATATAGCGAAGGTTAAGGACAGGCTGCGAGCTTTATAAGGGTCGATTAACTGGAAGTCTGTCGAATTGGAGGAGTTATGTTTAGCTACAGAGGTACTAATCCTTAAAAGGTTTAAAGTGCTTGAGCTCACCAAGTATGATGGTAGTGGAGATCCACACTATCATCTAAAGTCATACTGCACCAAAATGTCGTATGGTCTAGGGATGAAAGGTTCCTTATAAACTTCTTCCACGAGAGCCTAACTGGCACAACACTGCATTAGTTTATGAAACTAGATCACTCTAAACTAAAGAAGTGGAGAGGTCTTACTGACGTATTCATTAGGTGATACAAGTTCAACGTGGATACAGATCCCACATGAGAGCACTTAAAGGGGTTGAAGAAGAAAGGAATGGAGACCTTTAAGGAATATGCCCAAAGGTGGAGAGCCACAGCAGCTGCGGTTCAGCAACCACTTTTGGACTCAGAATTATGTTCCTATTTTATTCATACCCTGGGGGACTTGTATCGTAAGATAATGTTGGGGACCTATGTGAATGAGTTTACTGGCCTTATCCAGGTTGAGGAGAGAATAGACATTGATGTACGCAATAGGTTGTTTGAAAGTACCTCTACAGAAACCAGACAGCCTATAAGCAATTGGAATAAGGAAGGGGATGTTAGTCACGTTTACGCTGCATACCAACACCCTCGCCCCATGTATAATCAATATCCCTAAGCACCATTTCACAGTCAAAACCTAGCCATGTCTTACTAGCTATGAGTTCTAGCTATGAGTAGTCATGAGTTACCTAACACCACCACAATCCCATCTCGGACAGCAACAAATGACGGCCCAAAATAGAGGGTTTAGGCCTATGCAACAATCTCGCGATGATAGGCTATTACCCAACTCAATGTCAATTGATTTGAGCTTTTCCACGACTTGGTGGCAAAAAAAGCTTATGGGCCCTAAGCCTGTTAAGCCACTTCAACCACCATTCCCTAGGTGGTATGACCCTAACTCTACTTGTGAGTATCATATAGAAGCTATGGGGCACAACATTGACAAGTGTGATGCCTTCAGGAAGCACATATTGGCGTTATTAGACAACAATCATATAGGCATAAAGGCTAGTAACGAACCCAACATTGTCACTAACCCCTTGCCAAATCATGATAAATGGAAGCAAGTGTCCATGATAGATGGGGAAGAGCTCAACTTGAAAAACTTAATGGATGTGTTGTGCACCATATGCCAGTTATATGAAAGCTTGAAGGACACTGAATATATCTCCATTCAGGATGAGGAGCAAAACATGCCTAAAAGGTTACAAAACAGTTACTATAAGTTTCATGAAGGAGAAGTGAGGCATGACATTGAAGATTATGAGTAGTTTAAGGAATTAGCACAAAGAATGATGACGCTTGGAGTTCTAACCATTAAAAGGACTTATAAACCCACTGAGGGGTGTGTGTGTGTCACAAGGAAAAATGGTGCCAGGACCAAGGGATCGTCTGACCCCACAAAGCCCAGAAGCTCCTTCCTAGTAGTTAATAAGCCAATCTATGAAGTTAAGAAGGTCACTCTAGCCCAAAGCAATCGTGACCCGTGAGGTACAATGAAAGGATCCTTGTTCATTGTACCTACGCTGGTGCCCGTAAAAAATCCAATCGCCGTCATCCATGTGCCATCTCTATTTCCATATCAGAGCACTTACATTGTGCCATAGAATTACAGGCTAAAAATAGAATGCTCTCATGACAATGAGGCATCAGAAGAAAGGCTCGTCATGGAAAAAGGGCATTCAAAAATTGTATAGGGAATTACTCGTAATGGTCGGGTATACTCCAAGGATGTAGAAGGAACTTCGAACCCAAACTTGGAAGTAAGAGAAAGCTCGAACCTAAGAGAGGCCCCTAGAAAGGGAGAATGAGAGGAAATAAAAGAGTTCTTGAAAATTATGATACAGAGCGAGTATGATGTGGTCGATCAATTGCAAAAAACATTGGCCTAAATTTCTATCTTAACCCTAATAATGAATTTAGAAGCTCACTGAAAGATGTTACAGAGCGTGTTGGATGAAACCTATGTACGTCCTGATATCACCCTAGAAAAGGTGGGTGAACATGATAAATGCGATAAAAAACTCTACCTTGATCGCCTTTTTTTAGGACAAGATACACCCTGCACCGACTAAAAAGCCCAAAGCCCTCCACATTACTTTGAAATGCTATGGGTATGTGATCACTAAAGTACTCATTGATGGAGGGTCAGTTTTGAATGTCCTACCCTTATCCACTTTAGGGCAATTACCAGTCCAGAAGTCACGTATTGAGTATAATGACATGGTAGTAAGAGCCTTTGATGGGACAGGAGGGAAGTAATTAGAAAGATTTAAATCCCTTTGGAAATTGGTCTAAATTTATTTACCATCGAGTTCCAGGTTATGGACATCGACGCAGCATATACGATGCTTCTGGGAAGACCTTAGATTCATGCGGCTGGTATAGTCCTATCAACCGTGCATCAAAGGATCAAGTATATTAATGAAGTGAAACTCATCACTATAAAAGGTGAAGAAGAGATGATCATTAGCAAGTCGAGCACAGTGCCCTACATTGAAAATGCCAATAGGTAATAGATAGCTCCTACTAGAGTCTGGAAATGTTAGAAGCTAGGAACTCTATGAAAGGTGCCGACCAAAACCCATTAAGAGTGGGGGAATCTACCAAGGATGTCAATCAAGTAGTGGCCAAGATCATGATGAATAGTGGGTATCAAAAAGGAAAAGGATTGGGTGCAAAGCTACAAGGCATAGGGGAACCAATTGAGTTGCCTGAAAATTCAGGACGACAAGGGTTAGGATACGAGCTATCTATGGAGGTTCGCGAGGCGTGATGGAAGGAGGGTAAGCCAAGAGGAAAAGCGAAAATACCTCACATCTTATAAACATTTCTTGCTTTTGTTGAGATAATACACCCGAGCAACCCAGTCATGATGAAAGGAGGGTAAGCTAAGAGGAAAATCGAAAATACCCCACATCTTAGAAACATTTCTTGCTTTTGCTGAGATAATACACCCGGGCAACCCAGTCGTGATGGAAGGAGGGTAAGCCAAGAGGAAAAGTAAAAATACCCCACATCTTAGAAACATTTCTTGCTTCTGTTGAGATAATACACCCGGGCAACCCAGTCGTAATGACGAGTGAAGAAGAAGGAGAACACGCGAAGGCCATGTGGATTTAGTTGGATGAGCTTGGAAAAGCACTTAACAATTGGGAATTTGAAATGTTATCAGATGTTATGTCATTAGAGTAATATTTTGAATATCATTTTAAGAGTTTTGTAATAACTAACCATTTAAACTATATTTTGAATATCGAATGAATGCAGCAATTTCAATCTTTTTGCCAAAATCTTGTTTAAATCCTACCTTTTTGTATTTATTCTTGCCTTCTCTACCCACTTTCCAGGGAATTTGAATCCTTGGAACTCTTGTCTAAAGCAAAAGCACTTGGGCACTATTTGAATATGCCTCATGTTGTCACAAATATGAATGATTTAGAAATTGATAATAGTGATGATATATCTTGAACCTTTGCTAAAATAATGTAGTCTTCGAAAAAGGGTATCATTCCGCATAAAGAAATCACCAAAGTGATTAATATGGGGACCAAGGATGACAAAAAGGAGTTAAAAATATTTGATAACCTAGAAAGGGAAGAAACAATTAATCTATTTAAAGAATATATGGATGTGTTTGCTTGGTCCTATTAAGATATGCCAAGGATAGATCCTGAAATTACAGCCCATATGTCATAACCGACCTTTTGGCGGAATAGAATAAAAAGTTTAAAACCAATTCCCAAAAACGGAATTTTGAAAACCAATTTATTTGGAGTCGCCACCAAAATTTTTAATGGAAAACTTTGGAAAACCAATTTAAAACAAAACGAAAAAGGCGAAATGGTCTGCGAAATCAGAGATGGGTTCGGGAGTCTATTTGAGTGTGGGGAAGGTGTTAGGCACCCCATAACACCCGCCCATAAAGACGGTTACCTTAAACCAGTCAGTTGAAATAGAATATGGCCTTTAATTAATCTCAATTACCCTTTTATTGACATGGATGCATGTTAGACATAGGAGACAAAAAAGCGAGAATGTATACAAACAGATAGATATTTACAAAGGGCAGACTTGACCTAGGATGAGAGCCTAGGGCCTACGTACCCTGCGATAGGGATCAAAGTCCACGTAGTTCGACCAAGAGGCATTTTTGTGGGTTGGCGGTTTTTTTTTATTTGTGATGAGAATAGGAGGATTTTAATTAAAATAGATCATTGTAAACAAAACAGGATTGGAATTTGGTTTGTATGTTTTAATTTACTACAATCTGATTAACCTCGTTCTCCTGAACTCTTCACATTTTCTCTTTTAAATTTTTTTGTCGATTTTATTATTATTATTATTATTTTGAGTTTTGGGAGTTTATATTTCGAGAATTAATGTATAATTTATGATGAAAGGAATATATTTTTTTTTATGAATGTTTGAATTTATTGTTGGTAAATATTGATTATTATTATTATTGATTATTATTTAATTCAAGTGCTATTATGTATTTGTTTATCTGTTTATTTTTGAACGAATCTATGCTAATTTTTAGGTTCTATGGAGATTAAAATCTCACACGAGCCCGGGAAGTCGAGGAGAGAAAAGTATTCTCACACGATTCATTTTGTATAAATATTTAATCAAAGTCGATATTTAATTATTGTCCATTTATTTATTTTTTGTATTGTTATTATTATCATTAATATTATTATTATTTCTGAATTAATTATAGGGATTTAAAGAGATTAGAACCTCACATAACCCCACGCAATCGAGGAGAACGATATTCTCACACGATAATTTCGTAAATAATAGGAAATGTTTAATTAAAGCAAATCTTTTAATTATTTATTATTTATTATTCTTTTTTAAAAAAACAAAGGTATGCTAACTTCAGGGATCTAAGGAGATTAAAATCTCACACGATCCCAGGTAATCGGGGAGAACAATATTCTCACACGATAATATTGCAAATAATGGGAAACAGTTCATTAAAGCAAACATTTTAATTATGATTATTATTATGATTTAATCAAAATTAATATTTAATTGTCATTCATTTATTTTTCACCATTCATTCATTAATATTATTATCACTTTTCAATTATTCAACTAGTTGTAAGGATTTAAGGAGATTAACATCTCACATAACCCTCGGTAATCGAGGAGAATAAAATTCTCACAAGATAATTTTATGCATCATGACAATATTTATTAATTATCATTCACTTATTTTTCACCATTCAATCATTAATATTTCATTAATATTATTATTGCTTTTCAATTATTCAATTCATTGTAAGGATTTAAGGAGATTAACATCTCACATAATCCCCAGTAATCGAGGAGAATAAAATTCTCACACGATAATTTTATGCGTGATAGCAATATTTCTCAATTATCATTCACTTATTTTTTGACCATTCATTCATTAATATTTCATTAATATTATTATTGCTTTTCAATTATTTAACTAATTGTAAGGATTTAAGGAGATTAACATCTCATATAATCCCCGGCAATCGAGGAGAACAAAATTTTCACACGATAATTTCATAAATAATGGAAAGTTATTAAATTAAATTAAATATTTAATTATTATTGTTTTGAAAACAAATGTGCTAATCTTAAAAAAATCTAAGGAGATTAAAATCTCACATGATCTCATGCAATCGAGGAGGACAAAATCCTCACACGATAATTTCATAAATAATGAAAAATTATTAAATTAAATTAAATATTTAGTTATTATTTTTTTTATTAATATTATTATTTGCAACAAATATGTATTAATCCTTTTTTTGGGATCTAAGGGGATCAAAATCTCACACGATCCCAAACATCCGAGGAGAACAATATTCTCACTCGATAATTTATTTAAAACTTTACTTATAAAGCCAAGAAAAAATTATTAATCCCATATACAAATAACAATACTGATAATAAATAATAACACATTAATTAACTAATCAATTAACTAATAAACCAGAAAACAAAGAAGCTGAACAGAGACACACGAAATGCACTATAGCATGAACGTCCACATGTATGCGTGAGCATTACCTGGCTTCGTCTCGGTGGGCTGCTCTTCCCAGTGACTCTCCTCCTTCAGCGGTTTTACTCAGCTTTCCTTGGTTCACCGTAGCTCCTCCCCTCGGCAGTCTTTCTCCCTCCTTGGCTCACTACAAATCTTTCTCGGTCTCCCTTAGCTTTCAGCATCTCACTCTCGATTTACAGGGCTCCTTTCCTACCCTTCAGCAGCCTCTTCTTCCTCCTAATTCCCACGAAAGCACCTCAGCTCCGTCTTGCTCTGTGTCCCCCTCAGCAGCTTTCCTTTCCACCCTTCTCTCTTTGCTTCTCTCTCTCTCTACGGTCTGCAGTAGGCAACTCTGTTGAACTCTGTTTTGGGCTGCCAAAACAGATGATTTTACTCCACATGGATAGCTTTCAGTTCTGCTCCTTCTTGGCTTGCATTCGGTTTAGTTCTTTTCCTCCTCCTCTCGGTTTAATTCTCATCTGCTTGGTCTGTCGTTATGGCTTCAATTCATCGCTGTAGCTCAGATTTTTCTCCTTGGCTTCAGCTCATATCTTCTCGGTTTCAACTCGTTCTGCTTCTATACTCTCACGACCTGCACCTCCTGCTCTTCTCTTAGTTTCTCTTTTCTCTCCACGAGCTGCCTCCTCTTTCCTCAGCGTTGTTCCTCCCTTCTTTCTCCCTCTTCTCTTCTCTTCTCTTCAGGTCCATGAGCTGCCTCCTATTTTCTCCTCTTCCTCTTTTTTTTTCAGCTCCTTTTTCCTCTCGGTTACGTTGCTCTCCCTCTCTTCTCTTCAGCTTCTTTTCCTCTCGGTTACGTTGCTCTCCCTCTCTTCTCTTCAACTCCTTTTCCTCTCAGTTATGTTGCTCTCCCTCTCTTCTCTTCAGCTCCTTTTCCTCTCGGTTTACATTGCTCTCCCTTTCTTCTCTTCAGCATTGTTTCTCCTTTCTTTCTCCCTCTTCTCTTCTCTTCTCCTCTTCTCTCTTTTCCCAGCCAAGGTCCTCTCTCCTTTATACTCCAGCCCACCTCCCTTTTTCTGCCATGTTGCTCCCTTTTCTTCTTACCTTTCCTGCAACTTCCAGCCACTCCACTTACTGCTCACGGTCCCCTCCTTTTTCTGCCATTTCCAGCCACGCCACTCTCTCCTTTCTCTATACCAGCCGCTCCACTTTCTACCTCCTCTGAAAAACCAGCTCCCTCTTGCTTTTTTATCCTCCTTGTCCTCTTGTGCATGTGTGTGCATGAGTGTATGCATGTGGGAGTGAGTGAGTGTGTGTGTCCGTGGGTGAGAGTGTGTGAGAGTGTGAGTGTGAGTGTGTGAGGATGTGTGTCTGTGAGTGAGAGTGTGAGTGTGTGAGAGTGATGTGTGTCATGTGTGTGAGGGCAAGTGAGCATGTGGGAGCAAGTGAGCATGTGAGAGTGTGTGAGTGTGAGCAAGTGAGAGTGTTTTGCTATTTCATTTTAATTAGGTGGCCTTATTCATTTTATTTCTTTACAAGATGATTGCCATGTCTCTTCTTCAAACATATATTTTGAATTTTCCTTTTTATTATTTTTAGTTCTTATATTTGGTTTTTTCATATTACTTCTATTTTTTTGCCTTTTGCAATTTTGTTTTAATTAATTATTATTTTTTTGAATTTTTAATTCTATTTATTATTATTACCATGATTATTATTATTGTTAATTCAGGTGGGGTGTTCACACCATAAGATACCCTTGTACCCTAATGTGGAACCCAAGAAATAGAAGTTAAAAAGGATGAACCTGGAGATGTCCCTCAAAATCAAGGAAGAAGTAATGAAGCAATGGGATGTTGGTTTCTTAAAAGTTGCTAAATACCCCCAATGGGTCACAAACATAGTCCTCGTGCCAAAGGAAGATGGGCGAGTGAGAATGTGCATTGATTATCGGGACTTAAACCAAGCTAGCCCGAAAGATGACTTTCCTTTACCTTACATTGATGCCTTAGTCGATAATATAGTGAAAAGCTTTAGGAACTCCTTCATAGATGGGTACTTTGGCTATAATCAAATCCCTATGCACCCCGAGGATAAAGAAAAAACTACCTTTATCACTCAATGGGGAAACTTCTACTGCAAAGTAATGCCCTTTGGGCTTAAAAACGCTAGAGCCACCTATCAATGCATGATGGTAGTCCTATTCCATGACTTGATGCATAAAGAAATAAAGGTATATATGGATGACATGGTCATTAAATCAGCTAAAGGGGAGAGTCATATGAATGTGTTACAAAAGCTCTTTGAAAGACTATGGAAGTACAAACTCTGGTTGAATCCTAATAAGTGCATATTTAAGGCCACATCAGGGAACCTTTTGGGATTCATCATCAGTAAGCGGGAAATAGAAACTGACCCCGATAAAATTAAGGCAATTCGTGACATGCCACCACCTAGTACAGAAACAGAAGTTAGAGGGTTCTTGGGGTGTTTAAATTACATAGCTAGGTTCAATGCAAACCTAACTGCCACTTGTGAACCAATATTTAAATTATTATGCAAGGACTAACTAGGAGAATGGAACGAGACTTGCTAACGGGCATTTGACAGGATAAAGGAATACCTCTTGAATCCCTTTGTCTTAGTGCCACCTACGTCAGGGCAGCCCCTTATCCTTTATCTGACGATCCAACTGGGGTCCATAGGTGCTGTGTTAGGACAGCATGATGAATTAGGAAGAAAAGAGCAAGCAATTTATTACCTAAGCAAAATGTTTAATGAATGCTAGTCGCATTATTTTTTAATTGAGAAGACCTATTGTGGCCTTTTGAGGACCATAAAGAGACTAACGTAGTACATGCTATACCATGTCACATGGCTGATCTCTAAGATGGATTCAATCAAATACATCTTTGAGAGTCTTCATATATCAAGAAGAGTCTCAAAATAGTAGGTGATACTCTCAGAATATGACATGAAGTATATGACCAGCAAATCAGTCAAAAGGAGCATTATAGCCGAGCATTTGGTGGCTAATCCCTAGGATGAATGCCAACTGCTCGATTTCCAATTCCTGGATGAAGATATTCTGACAGTGGAAGAAGATGAACCAAAGGAGGTCAAGTGGACAATGTATTTTAATGGGGCCGCCAATGTACACGGTAGCAGACTAGGGGCTGTGATAACATTGCCCTAAGGTAAACAGTATCCAGTGGCAGTCAAGCTCAGTTTTGACTACACAAATAATGTTGTAGAATATGAGGCTTGTGTCAATGGCTTGCAAGCTGCCTTCGAGTTAGGTGTCAAAGATCTTGACGAGTTTAAAGATTCAGCCCTTGTAATTTATCAGGTAAAGGGAGAATGGCAAACCAAAGATCCCAAACTAATCCCATGCCAAAAGTATTTAACGAAATTGATGTCAAAGTTTGAGGAGATAAACTTCACACAACTTACCTGTGATAAAAATTAGTTTGCTGATGCGTTGGCTTCCCTACCGTAATGATCAAGCTAGACTGTGGAGTTAATGTGCTGCCAGTACAGGTTGAGGCCCGGGACACCCCAACTTACTTCCTAAATATAGAGGAGGAAAACGATGGGCAACCATGGTTTCTTGACATAAAAAACTATGTCCATAATCAACAATATCCAGTTAGGGCATTGGAGAATGATCAAATGACCATTCGTTGATTGGCGATGAATTTCTTCCTTAGCGGAGAAGTTTTGTATAAAAGGTCATGGGATAGCACTCTACTCAAATGAATGGATACATCAGAAGCATGAAGGATAATGACAGAGATTCATGAGGGCACATGTGGAACCTATGCTAACAGCCATACCATGACTAGACAGATTCAAAGGTGTGGATACTTCTAATTAACCATACAGAAAGACTACATTGATTACGTGAGAAGATTCATAAGTGACAGATGTATGCCAATAAAATCAATGCTCCACCACAACCCATACACAACCTGGTGGCACCTTGGCCATTTTCAATGTAGGGAATCAATGTGATTGGTCCTATTAATGCAAAGGCGTCTAATGAACATCAATTCATTTTAATAGCCATCAATTACTTCACAAAATAGATAGAGGCATGTTCGTTCTCCAATATTAACTAAAGGGTCTTCCTCTGATTTTTGAAATCGAACATTATATGTCAATATGGTATACCAGAAAGGATCATCACTGATAACACTCCCAACCTGAACGGAGTTGACATTAAGAAGTTATGCGAACAATTTAAGATTAAGCATCACAATTTTGCACCCTATCAGCCACAGATGAATGGGGTAGTCAAGGCAACAAATAAAAATATCAAAAAGATCATCAGCAAGATGACTGTCACTCACAAAGACTGGCATGAGATGCTCTCATATGCTTTCCATGGGTATTGCACAACAGTACAAATATCCACAGGGGCAACTCCTTACTATTTAGTATATGGCATGGAGGTGGTCACCCCAGTCGAAGTTGAGATCCCTTCTTTCTAAATGTTGATAGAATCTGACCTAGAGGAGAGTGAGTGGGTAAGGACACGATACGAGTAGCTGAATATGATCGAAGAAAAGCAACTAAAAGCTATATGTCATGGGAAATTATACCAGAAAAGGATGGCAAGGGCCTTCAATCAAAAGCTTCATCCTAGGGAATTCGAACCAGGGGAGTTGGTTCTGAAAAAGATCCTGCCAAATTAGAAGGATAATATAGGCAAATAGGCACTTTCATGTAAAGGTTCATATGTGGTGATACGAGCAATCTCCAGAGGTGCATTGGTCCTTGTCGACATGGATGGAAGAGAGCTCGGAAGACTAGTTAACTCATATACAGTAAAAAAATACTTTACTTAAAAGTGAAAATGATAGAGGAAAAGAAAAGAAGAAAGAAAGAAGATTTTATAATCAGGGCCCGTTAAGTCGAAAACCTAAAAAGATGGCTTAAGCAAAAGTTAGGGCAATAGATGATGAACAAAACAAGGCTACACAAGGACCAAATCACCTACTTAGTAGGATCCTTAAAGATTGTCTTCATTAACTAGTTAAGAAATATATGTATCCGAGGTAACACCAGGTGCAAGCAACTAGTGCCACCTAGAGCTAAAAGTCAAAGACATTCTAGTTGCCATTTTTGCTCTCTTTTTCATTTGTATCAAATGTATCACCTACTTTCCTTAGAACCAGGTGATCTGTCTTCAAAATAAAGCCACTTACTCATTTAAGAGACTTGCTTCTTATTACTCTTCTTCTTTCTACATCACCGTATCACCTTTATAAAATAAATCCATTCATTCAATATGCAAAATAAATATTCAAATTAATAATGTTGTTCAAAATATTGTCTAATGATATGCATTTCGGAAACATCCATAATTTTTAAGTAAGTGCTTCCACGCAGTTATTAGGAAAAAGCTTAGATTTTGAAACACATACACGTCTGGGCCTTTCTTTTTCGTTACTGGGTTACTTCGTAAAAAGAGATTGAAGCATTTCCAACATCCCTTGGTCTACCGTAAGGAAAGGAAACTAAGCATGCCAGGTGTTGGCCCGAAGAGATAAAGTTATACGGACCATCGGCTGTTGAAATGACGAATTAAAGGTCACGACAAATGAAGCTTGGTTAGACAATTCTTTTACTCTAAGCAATATGGTTTTCTTTCCAACCAGCATAAACTATAAATTAATATGTCACCCCTCTAGTTTCCCAAGTAAAAGGCAGAAGGTCTATGCTCACATTGCGTTCTCTTATTTCTAATGCCCAGGGCATAGGCATCATTTTGGAATATATCAAAGTAAATGAAATTTTCATTATCCTTAAAAACCTGCATATTCATGCATACACGATTCTCCACACCCATCATATATCTCGCTTGCGCATCCATCACACGTGCAAAATTGATGTTTTAAGGAAAAAAAAAACATATGCACCATGCATTTAATGCACGAACATGTGTTATATCACATCTCGCAGATGACCAAGAGGTGCTTCCAAAAGAGTCACATTCTCCCTTGGTACAAGCATTTTATTTGTTCAAGAAAGAGCATCCTAAAGGTTCACAGGATAATGAATCAAATGTCAGGGACAAAAACTCAATAGAATTTGGATCTATTCATTTCCAAGGAACACTATGGTCATAAAGATGACGAGTTTAGCAAACAACGAATCATGCTATAATCTGAGCACGATGGTATGCATCTCACATAGGTACATGCATTGCACTGCGTGATAGCATATTCCATGCAAGGTGAATACCTCTCTTCAAATCAACGTAAAAGTCATGCATCGTGTCTAGGTAACTTACATTTTATGCCAAAGTCCTGCATCATGTCCAGGGCAATTTACATTTATGTCAAAAGTCTTGCATCGTGTCTAGGGCAATTTACATTTTTGTCAAAAGTCCTACATTATGTCCAGGGAAATTTACATTTTTGTCAAAAGTCTTGCATCGTATCCAGGGCAATTTACATTTTTGTCAAAAGTCCTGCATCATGTCCAAGGCAATTTACATTTCTATCAAAAGTCTTGCATCGTGTCCAAGGCAATTTATATTTTTGTCAAAGTCCTGCACCGTGTCCAAGCAATTTACATTTCTGTCAAAGTCTTGCATCGTGTCCAAGGCAATTTACGTTTATGTCAAAGTCTTGCATCGTGTCTAGGTAATTTACATTTGTTGCTAAAGTCTTGCATCATATCTAGGCAATTTACATTTTTCTACCGAAGTGCTACATCATGTCCAAGCAATTTACATTTTCTACCAAAGTCCTGCATCGTGTACCAGCAATTTACATTTCTATCATGAGTCCTATATCGTGTCCAGGCAATTTACATTTTCTACCAAAGCCTAACATTTGGCCTAGGCAACTTATTATCCCACCCACATTCGAACTTACATAAGATCCCTCTTTCACTTGCCTTCCCTCAATATGACGAAGGGTGTGTTCACGTCTTTGCTTGCTCTTAGGTTGGGCCATCTCTTCACAGTATTCGCTGCCCAAACCTAAGAGACAAGCAAAGAGGGGCAACTTTGAACTCTCTATCTCATAAATAAATAAATAAGGATAATCAAAATGAAAATTAATTAATTGATTAATTAAATAATTGACCAATAAAAAGCAAAATGAAATTGAAAACAACAAATATAAATTCACTGTGAAATATGAAGAATTTACCAAAAATAAAAAGGAAGAAATTAGAATACCTCTTAAATGTATTAGATGAATCAATTAGGTAAAACAACAAATCAAAAAACAAAATATATAGATATATATAATAATAATAATTTATAAATAAATAAATATATATATATATATAATAGTAATAATAACAAAACAACAAATGTCATAATAAAAGCAGAGACAAAATAAACTATCAAAAGCTCAGGCACCACGTCACTACCACAGTCTCTTTCGAAGATTTACACCAAAGTAAGTTCTGCCTTATGTCACAACTAGAAGCAAAAGAAATAGGATAGCAGTGGGGTTAGCTTAAGGTTGACCAGAGACTAAGGCTACTAGAGTTGAGCAAAGATAGAGAAGGAAATAGACATAAGTAAATAAGATAAGGGATAACAGAAGAGGCTTACAGCAGGAGAACATGAAGAGATAAAGAAAGTCGACGGGCTATAAGAGTGACTCGAACCGAGAGGGGAGGGGAGGGGAGAAAGAAGGAGAAAAAGAAGGAGGAGGAAATAGAAACATTGTGAACTCGTGCCATTACGGATCGAGGAGAGAGAGAGAGAGAAGGAGAGGGAGAGGAGAAAGAAGAAGGAAGGAGGAGAGAGAAACGTTGCGAAGTCGTGCCATTAAGAACCAAGGAGAGAGAGAGAAGGAGCAAGAGGGGAGAAAGAAGAAGGAAGGAGAAGAAAAATGAGAAAGAGGAGTGTGACGGTACCGAGAGGGGAGAAAGAAGAAGGAAGGAGAAAAGAGTGAACTGTTGTGTGATGGTACTGAGAGGGAGAGGAAGAAGAAGGGAATACTCTATTTGGTGCTTCAAAAACAGAGCTGAATAGAGGAAGAGGAGTGTGACAGTGCTGAGAGAGAAAGGAAGAAGAAGGGAGGAGAAGAAGAAAATGAACTAAGGGCTGCTGTGTGATAGTGCCAAGAGGGAGAGGAAGAAGAAGGAAGGAGAAGGAGAGAGTAAACCGAGAGCTGCTGTCACAAGCTAAGGAGAGAGAGAGACGAAGAGCTATGTCAAGCTGAAGAAAAAGAGAGAAGTAAGGAGGAAGAAGAATAGGAGAGCCACCAGAGGAACTTCTGGCCGAGGAGAAGCCAAGACCGAGAAACCGAAAGAAGAAGCCAGGTGAGTTATAATATACATGCACGATATACTCTCCATGTCTAGGAACTCATTTCGTGTTTGACGTTCTATTTTTTTTAATTATTATTATTATTACTTCATTTGTTTTTTTATGTCAATATGAGACTAATCTTGGTTCTATAAGTAAGGTTCTAAGAAAATCCTCATGTGGGAATATTATTCTCCTCAAGTGCTTAAGGTCGTGTGAGATTTTAATTTCCATAGACCTCAAAAATTAGTACATACTTGTTTTTTTAAAAAAATAATAATGCAAAAATAAATATTTTAATTAAGTATTGTCTATTATTTACAAAAGATTAAGTCTTTGTTCTATAAAATTTCATTGATTAAAAATGTCATATGGGACTTGGTTCTCTATAGGCTTTAGGGAATTGATCATATTAAAACAAGACTAAAATAATTCAAATTTCAAACTCCTTAAAAAATGTGAAAATAAAATCCTAAGAATTTCTAAATATTTTATTCCATATTTTGGGTTCCTGCATGAGATCGCTAGTCTCCTTAGGCACCCAAGGTTAATTAGTAGAGACCGCGTAAGACCTTGAGTCTCCTCAAGTTTCAAAAATTAACATTTAAAATATTGGGATGAATTAATTAAAAACAAGGAGGTTTGTCCCACCTATTATGTAACTAAAAATCCTAAAAATATTTTTCCGTTTTAATTTTACTTGAAGTATTAAAATAAATTCAAATTTCAAAAAATAAAAATAAATACAAAAATCATAAATTCAAAAATTCCAAAACATTTTTCATTATAATTTTACTTTAAGTTTAAAATATATTCTAATTTCAAAAAAAATATAAAAATCTTAAACAAAAAAAAAACCCCAAGATTCTCTTCCATTATCATTTCATTTAAATTTTAAAAACTAAAGATTAAAATTCCAAAACTAAAGAAAAAAAATTAAATAGAGAGAAAATGAAGAGATCAAGAGAGCTAGATTAATTAGGTTGTCATAAATTAAAACACACAAATCAAATTCTGATCCCATTTTGTTTACGAAAATCTGTTTAATTTGAACCCTCCTATTCTCATCGCAAAAATTAAAACTCAGTAACTAACAAACCCGCCATTTTGGTCAAACTACGTGGACTTTGATCCCTATACAGGATACATAGGCCCTAGGCTTTCATTCTAGGTCAAGTCCACCCTTTGTAAATATCTATCTGTTTGCCTCCATTATTGTCATTTTTGTCTTCTCTGTTTAACGGGCATGCATGTCAATAAAAGATAATTGAGATAAATTTAATGTCATATTCTATTTCAATTGACTAGTTTAAGGTAACCGTCCTTATGGACAGGTGTTATGGGGTGCCTAACACCTTCCTCACACTTAAATAGACTCCTGAACTCATCTTTGTTTTTGCAGACCATTTGCCTTTTTCTTTTTATTTTAAATTGGTTTACCAAAGTTTTCCATTAAAAATTTTGGTGGCGACTCTAATAAATTGATTTTCAAGATACATTTTGAGAATCAATTTAAACCACTTTTTTCCTTTTAATTTCTTCTCGCCGAAAGGTTAGTTACGACAACAACATAACATCTTCATTAGACCATTGGGATACACTAAGACCATTATACCCTTCAATAATCAAACTACACAAACTTTCACCAATCAAATACCAATTGTGGAAGATATTTTCTCTTTGTTGTAGACTATCTTCTTTAACATTATAGTTAAAATTATGCTTAAGATCAAGAGATTCACTTTTAGCAACAAATTTAACATTTTTTTCATCTCTAGTAGTATCCTTTAAAGAAGGCATATTTTCACCACTAACATCATCATTATAATCAAAATCATAAACAAATTCACCACCACTAAAGAGTCTTTTGAAATTTTTATTTTGGAACTCTTCTTTTTAGTTTTTTAATATTTTTATAATTTTTTAAAACTTTACTTTTTTTGAATTTTTTTCAAATTTCTTTTTTTTTTTTTGTTTCTTTTCTGATTTTTTTTAAAACATAAAATTACTAACTGAAACTAAAATAAAGATAAATAAGAACTTATCTTTAACCAAGCTCTTATACCAAAATAATACAAAACCCCAGCCTAAAGAGACTGAAACCCCAATACACACTTGATCTAAGCAACAAGCAAATCTAAATTCCTACCTACTAAACCACTAACAAACTTGTTCTTAGAGACTCAGATGATTAGACATGAAAAACAAGAAGCAAAATTACTACAAACTAAAGAACTACCTTGATAAATATCAAATTCTTATAACAACAAAGAACGCAAGCACATCTCAATTGCAAAGAAATAAAGAAAACTCAATATGATTCAATGTGTAAGTCTTACAATTTCAAAGTATAGTATTTATGCTATAACATTAACATGTCCAAGGAATGAACAAATAAGGTAACAAAATTAATACCTATGAGAAATAAAAAAATAAAACAACTTCTTAACGTCTAAGGAAATAACAACTTAAGCAACTACTTATTGCCCATGGAAATAACAAATAAGAACACTAATCAATGTCTAAGGAAATAAAAAAACATAGATAAATAAAATAAAACCCACACAATCTAGGCTTGTAAATTAGGCCTAAATGCCTGGCATAATGAAACAAGGCTAGTCACTTTTTCAACTCCCGTGGCCTAAAATGAGGTCTATGTATAGTGCTTACCCACTTTAAAACAAATAAAGTTTTTAGAATAGTACATTATATCCACCACTGCCTCAATATTCCACCATAATGCCAATCCTCCTAACAAACCTTTAAAATGTACAAAGAATTCATTCCCCATATTAAGCTTCTTATTAACTTTTTTTAATTTTCCTTTCCACCATCTTAGTTTCTATCAAGAAAAAAATAGTAGGGTTTTCTTTCCTACAAATCTCCTTGAGGTTCTTAATTTCCAAGGCCACCCCAAGGCCTTAGTAGTTCTAAGATGTGAGCTTTATAACCATTTGATTCTATATCAGGAAAACCACCAAAACCTTTAGCATTCTCTTCCTCCTTTTTTCACACCATTAGTACTAAATACAAACTAATCCCTTAGGAAATTACATAGCACTAAAACTAGCACATCCACTAACTTCTCTCCTTCTGTAGTGTTTTATTTCTTAACATATATGTGAATCTTCAACCCTTCTTCTTTCGCTTCTTCTTCAATCCTCTCATATCTTCTTCTACACATAAACAACCATCATAAATTTTAGATTGATAGCCTCCTCATAAATCTTAACCATCTTCACTTTTTGAAGACTTTGTAGCTCAACTGCACTTCTTTACAAGCTCACTCTACCAAGCTTCTACACCACCTCTATAATACTCAAAGGTTGTTAATAGACTATTAATGGTCCTCCCTCCAAATCATCATCTTGTGACATTTCAACAGCGTATACAAGCCTAATATCACTTCCTCAACTTGAATTTTGCTTTCCTCCCACTATTAATCTAACCCCAAACCTGAATCACACCAATCCTTTTTAACTTTAGCTCGATCCATCAACCAGACCCATTTGCCCTTAACGTTTTCCTAGACAAGCTCAACTTCCTATTATCATTATCAAAACTTGATAACCTAGTCCAACATCATCAACTAGCCTAAATGAACTACTGCTATGACCCACCTTATGTACATGAAATAAATTAAGTATTTGATTCACACCCTCACTTTTTCCATCCTTCACAAAACCATTAATCTAACTCACAAAATCCTTTCACCCCTTCAGGTCAATATTCACCTCCTATTCACATGCTTTAACACCACCAACTCTACACTAGCCTTCCCTGTCCATACACCTCTACCTAACTACTTACTAATGATCACTGCCTCCTTCTATACCTTGACCATAGCTACACTATACCAAGCCCATACATAGGCTCCTCAAGACATTATTCAAAAATATTTTCACAATACTACAACCCTTGGGCTCATGACCAATTACACCACATTTGTAACAAAACTATTGAAGCTATTCATATTTTACAAAGACTCATACACTTGAACTCCTAGGCTAGGCACCTAAAACCTAGCAACAAAAGGAAAACTTATATCAACATTAACTCTTACTTGAATAAAACTCCTCAACAATCTTCTTAATCATTGGATCTTTAAATACATATTTCATCTCCACTATCTTATATGCCGTATGCAGAGGATTGTCTACTTTTTTCTAATGTCTTCATTTTTTAGGACACTTTATTATTCATTGACAAAAGTCATAAGCCAATTTCAAAAAGAACTAAGTGGAAAGAAAATTATTTTTATTTGATTGATCACTACAAAAAGAGAAGTCTTTAACATCAGTTTTCTAACGCAAAGCATTGTAATGTTAAAATTTTGACAATGTTTATTATAATTGAACTTAGATTAATTAACAAAAAAAAAAGGTTAAAGATGTTAAAAAAAAAAAAGGGAAATAGGTTAACTTGCCTTTCATTCTCATTTTCATGGTAGTGCAATTTAATGTGTCATCTCTATGTTATGCCTATTTATTTGCTATGTTTCCATGCTTGGATATGTCTTTGTCATTGTTGCATTGCCATGCTAGGCTGCGTCTTTGTCGTTGTTGCTTTACCGTGCTTGGCTACATCACTATCATGGCATCTTCCCTCTCTCTTCCTACATCCATCATCTTTTGCTTAATCTCCTTCTTCGTCTTCCCTATAATTTTTAACCTATATGCTAACAAGTCTCAAAAGCCCAACTTCCTCTCTTCGTGTTGACTTACTGTGACTTTAGATTCTAGATCTTCTAGTATAATCATCCCACTAATCCCTATTTTGGTTTTTTTAGTCATTTCATCTTAATTAATTAGCCTATATATGATAATTTTTTGTTTTTAGATTTATTTCTTTTATATTACCCACTTTATATGTGAAGTCTTAATCAATTTTTCCATGTATAGTGCTAAACAAGGTTACTACTTGCCTAAACAAGGAACTTACCAAATTATTATTAGCATATAGCTTTTTTTGCTTATTATTCTTGAATTTCTATTATTTCAATATGTTTATCATTCTCTATTTTGGCCATTGGTGAGATGGTAGAAGAAGGTGGTGGAAGGATATGCCCATGAACTTTAAAATCGTGAGTTAAGAGGGAAGTTTAATAAGATGATTTTACTTCTTGGATACTAAAGGAAACAATGAATCTACAATCATGGTTTGCATTAATAATCTCCTCAACCTCAGCAAGACTGCGAGAGTAATAGTAATGATATATTTTGATAGTGAATGGGGTTGAATAATGATCATAATGGATTTAAATGAGTTAATTTATCATATCTTCCATTGCCGTTAATCATAAGAATATGACAAAATGGAAATCAAACTGAAATGATAACATAGTGGGGTGAAAATCCAGAATGTTTATGAATAGTATTAAGCATATAGCCATTTGGAAAACATATTAGTAAAATCCAAATTATTATCTATTTTTTAATCTATAAATTACAAGTCTTCATTTTAAAGTTTAAACCAAAAGGTAGAATTAGAAGTTATGGATGCAAAATAAGACCAATCTGTAATGTTTTCTCGATATCTAGTCAAACTTCATATTTATCCAAAAGGGTAGAATACCACCTTGCCTCCCTTTACCTCATCACCATTACTATTAAGCATCAAAGCAAAGTATATATGCTACAAAGTTGTTAGTATCAATTTCATCATACTATGAAACATAGCCATAGGAAAAGAATATTTCCAATCTCACTCTAGATTGTTTTACTTTGAACAAGAATAATTATATTGCAGTTAAAGGCATAAAGTATAACCTTATCTGAGTAAGTTTTAGTCTTTAGTTTTTTCTTTTTACTTTAATCATATAGGGGCATCATGATAGCAAAGTTTCTTTAGCTAGACTAGACATATGTATGTCAAACCTAACAACTTTATTAATGGGTGAGGGAAAAAAAGAGAAAATAAATTGATTCCTAAAAATGAAATTTGAAAACCATTGTACTAAAGTTGCCACCAAAATGTTTCAAAGGAAAAATTTGGAAAACCAAATTAAAACAAAAAGGTAGTCTATGTAACCAGATTTGGATTTGGGAATTGATTTGAGCATGGGGAAGGTGTTAGGCACTCCACAATGCCCATTTGTGAGAACTATTATCTTAAACTAGTCAATCGAAGTATATGTGATATGACCTGAAATTTATTTTAATTGCCCACATCATATCACAAATGACAACAAACAAAGGAAATAAAATAAAATTAATGCAAATGTAAATTTGATATTTACCAAGAATAGACTTAATCTAGGATGAAATCCTAGGGCCTACGTACCATGCGATAGGGATTAAAGCCCACGTAGTTTGTCTATAAGGGCATGTTAGTTGTTGGTTAATTTTCAATTTTCCCAAAAAAAACAAAACAGTTAAAATCAGATAGATTTTTGTAAACAAAATGATTTGGAATTTAGGGGTTTTAATTTACAAAATCAATATAATTTCGCTTCTTTTGCTCTCCTCATTTTATCTATTTTTTTGGATTTTTAAAACATGACTTATTCGAATTAAATTGGAAATATCAATGAAAAAGTGAACATATATGTTTTGGTTTTTTTATTACTTAAAATGAACATAAAAAATAAAAGAAAATTTGGAAACATTACTTTATTTGGAAAAATTCAAAGAAATTAAAGGATATTTTCATTTGTTTTTTTCAGTTGCCTTATTTGAATTTCAAAATATCAAGAATTAAAATAAGATAGAGTAAAAAATTGACAAAAGGACTTTATTAAGAAGAGATGATTTTATTTTATTTGATTATTTCAAATTTGAGTTTTTTGAGAAAACATTGATTGGACATAGATCCTTGAAACCTAACTTTGTTTTTTAAAAGCATGTATAATTCGTTACAGGCCATTGGAACCCTAAATTTATTTGAAATATAGACATCCAATATTAGGTAATGCCTATGGAGTCATAGGATCACACATGACCCCACTTGTGAATTCATTATGTGTTAATGAAAACGTTGGTCTCACATGGCAACACTACTATTGAAGATATAAATTTTTATAAATTGTGCCTATGAAGGCATTAGACATCACATGGCAAGGAACCCAAAAAGCATTAGTCCTCACATGGCAACAAGAAGTAAATATACCTATGGAAGCATTGGACCTCACATTGCACCCTAATGATAATAAAGGCATGCATTGGTGCTTGTGTGTGTGTTGGTATCCAATTGTATTTTCATCATGTATTATTTACAACATTTACAATAATACAAATGAGATTGTCTTTCTCAATCATAAGAATTTAAATATTACAAAGCTTCTTGCCAACAATTGCATACCTTCTTTGTTTGCCCCTTGCTTTGGGCTTGGGGGTCACCTTATCATATCATTCAACAAACTTTTTAGCACTTTTCATGGCTTAAATTATCGCTACCATAGAATACAATCAACCAAGAATCACAACATACATATTTAGCTTAGTCACATGACATGTTCAAGAGGTATAATCATGCAACAAAATTATGGACCAAAGTGGACAACCAAGATATTCAAATTAGAAGCAATTTCCAATATATTAAAATGCGTCTAAGAGGCCTAAGTTATGCCGTAAAATTTGAGAGAAAATTGGACAACAATGGCACTCGAAATTTAAAGCATTAAAAAACACATCCAAGAGGCCCAAACTATGTTCGAAAATTCAAGGGAAAATTGGACAGCAATGTTACTCCAATTTGAAACACTTAAACACAATCATAAATGTTCAAATGATTGTATAAAAATCTAGGCAAAATAGATAGCAATGATACCTCGATTTACATGCCTAAAACACATCCAAGATGCCTAACCTATACTATAAAAATTAGGGTACAAATGGACAACAACACCTCAAATCGAAGCCTTACAACATGCTAAAACACATTCAAGATGCCTAAATTATGCTGAAAAAATGGGAGAAATGGACAACAACAACACCTCTAATTGAAGCCTTACAACACGCTTAAAACACATCCAAGAGACATAAATTATGCTGAAAAAATCAAGGGAGAAATTGACAACAATAACACCTCAATTGGCAATAAAATTATAGCATGATTAATGTGAATAAGAGGAAGGTGAAGTGCAGCAAAATTCCCACAAAAATAACCGAATGGCATTTCATCAAACACTTGAGCAACTAGACCATATGTATCATAACTTTGTAGCACTTAATTATGACCAATTTGGAGATCATCTTAGCAATTAGGATCAACAAAAGAAGGAGAAACATGTAACAATTAGGTGACAGAGTAGATGACATAGGCATGAGAAATACGCATACAAATTGGAACACAAATCTTGAAGATGGAATAGGTGGTCACTTCCTTCTCCTTAGCCTGATTTCCTCTTCCCTTCTTCTCCTCTCTAGCATTTAGGGTTCCTTAAGAGCCAAGATGATGAGAGCCAAAATCCCAAATGAGGTGAGAGTGTCTCCAAGACCTAGGGTGGCGTGAGCATGAGCTAAGAGAGAATAGAAAATCTGAAAATTGAATCAAGATGTAAATGAATACACTTGAAATGAAATTTTTTATGAGAAGAGTGAATGTGGCTTGAATTTTATGCTAAATGGGAAATGAAAATTTGAAAAATTAAATGAAAATAAAATGAAATGCAAGTTAATTTTGATAAGAAGAGAGAAAAGAGTGCCACATGTGAAGTGTGAGTTGATTAGAAAAGAAAATAAAAAAATTAAATCAAGATACAAATAAAATGCAAGTGAAATTAAGTAAAAAGAAACAAAGGGGTGTCACATGTGAAGTGTGAGCAGAAATAGAAATGTGAAAAATTAAATCAAAATGCAAAAGAAATGCATTTAAGGTGGATTATCATGGTCTTAGGTTTGATTTGAGAGGGCTATTGGGTCCTTAAGCTCCATCTCAAATAGATCTCTCTCATTTTCATTTCCTTAGGCTCCATTTCAAATAGATCCCATTTTGTTTAGTTTCATTTTTATATTTTATTTTTAGACCAAATTTAAAATAGATCCATTTTATTTTATTTCTCTTTTTTATCTCTTTTCTTTATTTTTACATCTTCAAACGTTACCATTCTAATTGATTTTGTTTTGTTTTTTTAGTTGTTTTTATTAATTTATGAATTTGAATTTATTTTTTTAACTTTTTTCCCCTTTAACATTTTTTTTTTCCTCTTTTTTCCTTTCCTTTTGACATTTTTGATTTTTTTTAATTTTGATTTCATTGTTTAATCAGTTGTGTAGGGTTCCCTAATAATTGATATTTGATATTATCTAGACAAATTACAATATTCACAATATAATTATAATCAACTTAATGTATGTATATTTTACTAAGCACTTAAAATTAAATTGTGAAATTATGAATTGCAACTAGAGTGATTGAAGAGAAGTAGGAAGGTTTTACTAAGCTATGAAATTACAGTGGCGTTTAAATTTTTTTTTTTTTTGGCTTGCTTTTGCACTAATGCTAATATTACTTGATAGCATGGTACCTACCCAACTATGACCTTTTTTTCTTTTCTTTTCTTTTTTTCTTCCTCTTTATTCAGTGGCCTTTCTAGTTTCAACAATGCAATTTTATCATATTGTATTTGGTTTTCCATAAGTGCTAGTTTCAACAATGCAATACTATTTAATAGCATTTCAGTTTGGACTTGATCGCTATATCTGAATAATTGGAATGATATGTGTCTATTTTCATTTAAATTTAATCCTATGTACTAGTTTGTATGCTAGGTCTTGTTTCATTCTATACCCTACCATTTTAACACTGAGCAAGACTTGGATTCATTTCTTCTTGGAGATATTGTTAGCCCAGGCAACCAACACCCAAGAAGAGGTGAATTAGGTGTTTATATAATTTTTATTTTTTTTTTCAAAATTGCGTTATAGAAATCCTTATTATGAATTATGCTTGGAAGAATATGATGTAAAGCAACAGTTATATGAATCAATGGAGGCTTAATGTAGATACTTGGGGTATATATATATTAACACTTCAAGTTTAATATCAACAATATAGATATGATAATTCAAAATATAAAGAGTATAGGGATAGAGAAAACAAACTCAATGATTTATCCTTGTTCAGCTCCAATCCAAGCCTATGTCTAGTCCTCAAGCAACCTATTAAGATTTTTCACTATCTCAATAATCAATTACAACAACAAAAATGGAGAACATCTCCCTTAATTTGAAATTCCAGGAAGAATCTCATCCTTACACTTAAACAGGGGAACCTCCCTCTTAACCCAAGCACACCCTTATTTGATTCCCTCAAGGAACCTCCTTGAATTTCTCTATCTTAAATAAGAAAGAAATATAGAAGAATAACCTCTGTCAAAGAAGTAGATATACAAATGTACCTCTAAGAACTCAAATGACAGAGAATTTGCAAGTTTAGCTCAATGATGTTTGTTTCTCTCTTAAAGATGATATAACAAGTTAAATATCACATTCTAGCATTTGGTTTTATTCAAAAATATGTTTTGAAGGTCATATATATAGATCAAGATAAGATATAGTTGTTACATACTCAAAAGAACTGTTATTTACATTTGAAAACACTATCTAGAAGCGACTAATCGACTATTGGGGGCCTCTCAATCGACTACTCATCAAAATATGACTGTTACTTTGAATATGAGACTAACCAATCAACTATCGGGGGCTCACCAATCGACTGCCCCTTTTCTGTACTGTATCAGTTGACTTGCCACATGTGACTAGTCAACTGGTCACTTATAGTGACGTAGTCCCAATTTCAAATGGTCATAACTTTCTAATTTTAAGTTCATTTTAAATGAATGACCTATTGTTGGAAAGCTCTTTAAGTCTATTTTTCAATGAAAGAAGTTTCATATCAAAACTCAATATATTTTTGGAGATATAATTAAAATGGTGACCAAAGGTTAGAACAATTTTAAGTAAAATCTATATCTCACTATCTTTTAAGTCCAAACTTATATTTTAAGAACCAAAATATCTTAAGCCAATAAATGCAAATTTAAATCATTGAATTTTACAAAATAATAGTTAGCCTATGATAATTATACCTGTTCAATCCATTGGCTATCTTGATGCATCGAAACTTTAAATTCTTAACTTCTTTATTGCTTAAAGCATCTTTCATTCTTACTATCTTTGTGTGAAGCATGGTATTGATATTTCATTCTTTTTGCTTTAATGCACACTCTTCTTTCTTTGGACCATCCTACATATAATAGATATTCAACTTGCAGACTAAATAACTAGTCCAAATGTTTAATCAATTAAGTACATATTAATATTATATTTGTAACTCAAATTTTTTATATATTTATCATCATTAAAACAATCTCAACTGATCTTGAAAGGAGTGACAGAGGCCCAGCTATACTAGCTTTGGTTACAGGCATTCTACTTTATTATGTTTCTTATTAATTTTTTTTACTTACTAAAGTGCTAGTTTATTAATTTCAGTTCCTTATTTATGTTATCTAAGTACACATTCATCTTTTACTTGCAAATAAAGTGCTAGTTTTTTCCTTTGAAAAAAACTTGGTTTTGGAAAGAGTCTTTGTTTACCATGGTCTTTGTAATTTCACTTAATTGCAATCATTCTAAATCTCTTTACTATTTTTTTTATTAATTAATTATATTCATCCCTTTAGTCGTTAAAGTTATAAAACTAAATTAACAAAAATGATTAAAATAAATTATAATTAAATTGAGAAGGTTTTACAAAAACAAGAATTTACTCAAAAAAATTCAATTATATTACATTCCTGTGTAGTAAGTACCAAGGATACGATGAACTACACATCAAACAAAAATTACAAATCCTTTTTCCAAATTAATTGTTATAATTACATCTCAAATAGTACATTTCCAAAGCTTCTTCATTTTCACATTTGCTCCTTGATATAGTCCAAAACCTTCAAAATTTTCTTCAGTATGAAACACAAAATTGATTCTTCATGACTCTGGTTAGTGCATCAGTACCTGTTGACACAATAGTAAACAATAAAAAAAATTAAGTCTCAATATAGAGTTGCCTTCTTGATTTCTGTTGACAATGATGCACAAAGAAGACCTAAGAGCGTCAGTAAACACAAATGATAAAAAGACCATGCATGCCATTTTCTCTTCACTTAATAGTTTAAGTGCAAGTTACACTTTATAGTGAAGTCAAGTTATATTGATAATTGATTCAAAAAATTAATAGTTTATACTTTTTGAGTTTATCAATTATCATACAAGAAAAGAATCAATTTGATCTCCACTTTTTGCATCAGTGCCACTTTGGTCCTCCCCGAATTAGTAGTGTCAAAAATGGTCCATTGGAAATCTTGAAGTCATTAGAAAAGAATGGTCTCTCACCTATGAAGTGTCAGAATGATAGGACTTGTTTTAGTGACTTCAGAATTTCTGATGGACTATTTTGACACTAAAAATTTATGGAGGACCAAATTGGCACTAAAGTAAAAGGTAGGGGCCCAAAATTGTTCTTTCCTCATTATTATATTGTGACTTATATTTCACATCATTTTTTATTCTCTCATTAATTTAATTGCATAAACTCACTTGAAGCAATGCCATATTATATTACCCTCAACCAAATCAATCATAACCAAACATATAGAGAATGCAGAGGTGGACTCTACCAAAAAATTATGTCTAGCATGCCTAATTTATAATTAATTGGGTGACGTGGTCTTACGAATTAAATCTCCCTTATAAGAAGGACTTGCAAGTTGTCAAGAAAAATATGCTCTTCTTGTGGTTTCAAGATCTTCAATCTGAAAGTTGAAAGTATGAACTTTCTTCTTGTGTCTCCTGAACATAACCTCAACTTCTACCAAAAATGTCGCACAAACAGGCCGATGATCAGAGAACGTTAATTCCTTGCGCTCATAAGAACGTTGCTGTATTCCCCTTCCACGCCACAGAATTCTATCGCACCTGCAATCAATCGCCCATTTCTAACATCAACAGGGAAAACATTGGTATCAATGTAAATTCTTCAAACCCAAAACACATACCAAGCTGGAGTTCTCCTTTTGTTTTTGGAAACCTTCACACCTTCAGCATAGTAAGTGTCTGAGTTGAAGCAATATTTATAAGTAGGTGCAAAGTAGATCTTTCCCTCTTTCCAACCCTTAAATATACGACCCGCTTCCCTTTCCATCTGAAGCTATTAGAAGAAGCAAATATACACCGAACACTGATAAGCATGACAGGAACATTAAGTACAAGTCACAGAAAGAAGGCATGAAGCTCATAATCCTCTACGGTATAGATATACCAAGCTAAATTGAAAGAAAATGTCATATCATTTAAACCAAAACTGAAGCGGAATGTCTCTTGAAAATTTATGAAATTTTGAGTTAGAAGTCAGAACAACTATTTTTTAATTTGCAGTTTCAAGATTTTTTCTTTTACTGATGAAGATTAGCCATCAACAATGAAGAATATAGTTTATTCTTCTCCTGTATGTAAGACTTCAACCACCAATTGGCACCAAAGTCATTGAATTAAACTAATATAAACAACAGCAAAGGCTTCCCAGATCTTACAATGACATATATGATAACTATATCAACTGAACACTCTAAGATTGTATTGTGCTTGGCATTTAAGACGTCTAAAAAATCATTTGCATACCAAAACAGATGTTTGCTTGCATTAAAATTTTTTCCAAAATCATATTTGTCCTCTAAATCCTTATTTGCACAGAAATGGAAAAAAACTTACTTTTGCTTTGGATAAACTACATTGATACTCAAACTCACTGTTTAAGCAAAAATTTTCAAACATAAATCACAGTCATACAAATTCACTTTTTACAAAAATCAAGTTTGTACAACTCTAATCCAAACACACATGAGATAGTGTGAATCCTTTCATATTCCTATTATGTTAAAGAGAGATATACACAAAAAGAAGAACCAAAGTTGAAATGAATAGGAAAAATTCACAAACTCCAGTATGAAAACTCCTATATAGTCATCCAAAATATAAAGATAAGTACTACCAAGCAAATACAAATCAAACAAAATAATTCCTGAATAAAACCCATATCAAATCAAAAGTCAATTAAATAAAATAAAGCATCTGCATCACTGCGAGAACTACCTGATCCTTGTCAAAAAGTGCAGGCCAATCCTTCCTTTGCACAAGCTTTTTCGCATCATCGTAGCATAAAGCAATTCGGTAGTTTAAGTCCCCAAGCCATATGACCCGACTAGAGACAGATTTTGCACGCACATAGCAGATATTTAGGGACGATTGATTTGAATATTTTATGGAAAACAATATCCGATGAAAAGATCTTGCATTATAACATTTGAAAAAAAAAATGCTCACTCGTGATCTAAAATTCTGTCAGGCATCCTACTATATGATGTCTTGCAAATCCTTGGAAACTGAGTGTTTTTCAAAATCTCTATGACATCAAGATTTCTCCGAAGTTCATCACCCTCTTTCTCTCCAGATGCCAAATGACTACAAATAAAGCAAAATGTTGTCTGGTACAAAGACATGCTCACAGATATACACCCCTGCAAAAACAGAACTAGCATGATGAAGTGTGTACTAACTAAACACCTTTGTCCCTAAAAAGATTCTCTATGATGTTGCCAAAAGAATCTTTTCTTCTTTTTCTTTTGAAAAGTTACATTTTACTATCCTAATAACGGCTTACTGACAAAATTGGTACATAAACTTTAAAATGTAACAAAACACCTCCTTAAAATTAAATGCAAGATGCTGCTTCCCTACTTCAAAGCATTGATTTGTTACATTTTAAAGTTTATCATCCAATTTTGTTACTTGGACCTAAGTTCAAGAAGAAAAGTTGTAACTTTTAAAAAGAAGAAAAGATTCTATGCAAAAACTACATTATAGACTACCTTGTTTCCAAGGCAACCCATGATCCCACGACTAGTGCAACATATTCTCAAATGGCCAACATGTTGAACAAGTTCCTTCTTCATCCAGACACTAACAAAAATTCCAACCATTTGCTTGCTGGCAACAAGACTGTACTTCATATTCTTGTTAGTGGCCATAGAAAAAGAAGTTTGGTAACTGTCATCGTCCTCTTCAGAGGAAGAATCATCAACGTTTAAATTTGGTTCTTGGCACAGAAAACAGAATTCCTTGGCAGCCTTCCTTTCCATATCAAGAATACAGTTACAACTCTTTAGCCTCCTTCCATTTAGTGTTTTGAAAGTTTTCTTAATCTTCCTATAAGTAGGCTTTTGGAAGAATAATGACCCTCCAAATGATGCAGTGGGTTTTAGTCCCTTTGAAGCTAAATCAGAGGGCCCATTGAGTGACTGATTTATCAAAGCAAGCCATTTAGCAGCAGGCTCATTATCCCCTGACACCAGCACATTTCCTGCATTTAAGGGGACTATTTCCTGAAACCTAAAATGTCCAAGAAAAAGGCAAATTAGACAGAAAATAAATTTTGAGCAGAAGAATTTCAAAGCTCATTATATTTAAAAATGAGATGTCAGAAAGCTCATAATGTTGTAAATATCCTTTATGAAGAACAGCCTTTTTCATTTAATAACAGATAATAGGTATCTTAATAGAAAATATTTGAATATAGTTTAACGATTTTGTCATAAATCAATTTAAACAAGTTGAAACATGAAGCAGAGAGAGAGCATACCCCAAGACATATATATCAGGTTCATTTCTGACCTGAAGAAAATCACTCAAGTCTAGGTTCCCATTAGGACATTGCCCTCCTACATTCCATGTTGCTACAAACACTCTAAGATCAAAAAGATTTTGATTATTAAAAACTCATGTATACTGAAATACCATATGAGGTAACAGAAGCTAAGAAACAGAAATTCATCTTCTATATACCTTAAATTCTGAATATCTTCACCAAATGACATAGGAGGATCTGAGCAGCTAAAATATTTATTTTCAATGGATGAGTCAGACAATGCTTCTGCAAGTATTTCAAGCAATGAACTTAATAACAGAAAAACAAAATAAGTGGTTGATCAAATAAATCTTAGCGAGAACTGTGTTAGCGATGAGAGTGTTGCTGAAACGTGCAAAGAGTAAAGATCCTCTTCAAATTAAACTCGGCAACAAGTAGCATATATACAGACATAGTAAAAATGGATGTCATGGAAGAAGAAGAGAGAGGATAAAAGAAAGAAGTAAAATTCTTTCTTTCTCCACTACACTAGCTTAAAAGTCCAAACACGAATATATTCTGATAGATTAAATTCTCAGATGCTCCACCATCTATTACACAAAATTCTTGTCAAATAAGCCAATATCCCCTATGTTTTGATCAATTTCCAAATATATCTTGTAAGTGAAATAAAAATTGCAATAAAAATTCTTCATTACACTAGTCATATAGGGGAATATTGTCAAACGTTGAAAGGTACATGCTATTCTCAATCCTTATCCTTTAACAGTTCCAAAAGAACTTATGTGGCTAGATAGAAATGGATGTTGAGAATAATTAAGAAAGATAAAAGAGAACCCAACCATTCTTCTTGCTTCAAAAACACAAATATATTCTTCTACTTTAATAAAATAGCCCTAGATTTTCCATCAAAAATATTCTGTCGTCACTTACCAGTTAGGTGATTTTATGTCCTGACCTTTACACTCAAGATTATTTTTCAAATATTATGCCAAAACAAGAGATAGAAGACGAAAAGGTTCCATTCAAAGGGAAACAAATAAAGAAATAATAAATGTTCTCTTCAATGAAAAAAAAAGCAGTGATTCCACTGTTTAAGGAAAGCAACTAGAATGGTAGCTACAATATAGAAACCAAAAGAAAGCAGCAAGTTCTGAGTTTAGCTCCCAAATATCAGAAAGATTATTCTATCTGTCTCACCTATTTAGATAAACAGTCAGAACATTTTGTCTGCCTTTATTTAATTGAAAAATATTAAAAAGCAATAATTCTATTAATTGTGAAATTCCCTGGAACTCACCAAGGGAATCAACTGAAACTCCACCTGTCGCACTTCCATTTCTCTCCCTCATGGCGAAAATCTTCCGAATAAAAGACTGCAATCACATACAACAAGACAGCAATTTCAGAATCAATATTCGTATGTGCTATGACACAACTAATATACACTCGCATGATGTCAAGGTTTCCAGCATCAGCACATTATCACTCAAAGAGAGATTCCAAAAAATTATAATGTGAAGACAAACAAATCAAGAATATAGATAATACCTGCTTCTTCCTCTGTTGATTGCTACGTATTATATCTGAAACGTCTGATCTGTAATCACCATCGTCTTCCATCTAGAATCCACGAAAAGGGGAAAAAATTAGTCACTTAGAAGATTTGAATACAAGATTAATGAGTTAATCTACACTAAATGATTACTTTCCAGTAAATATTGCTCAAGAAGACACTTTTTAGATATTTTACACCAAAATAATCACATATGCAGATTACATGAAATGAAAGACATAGAATCAAGATCCAAATTGGCTCAATGAAAAATATTGATTACCAAACAATGCAACAAATTTGTATTCCTCTGGATAAGTACTATGTGACAACAAATTTGAACCCATAATGAGATTCTTTGGAACAGAAAAAAAAAAGAATATAAAATCTCAACCATTAGAAAATGGGTGGAAAGCCCAATGTGTTATCTGGATAAGTCAACTGATCAAGCGATTCCCCTAAATCAAATATGAAACAGAATACTTTCCAAGAAAAGTTAGATTTTGGGAGGGAGAGATTGATTGAGGAACCTTAATATTCATGTTCTAGAACAGAGAACTCTGTGTATGGTGTCCAACCAGAGGGGCAAAACTTGGTCTTCGAAGTACTCATAAACCTCTTATATATGGAACAAGTACTGAGTATTGATGATTCCCAAAAAGATAGAAGACGAGACAGAGTAATGGGTATACGTGCAAATAGGGAGTTGGGAAGTTGAGTCTTCCTTGCTTCCTCAAGAAATTGGAAAGAAGAACCCAAAGAAAAAAAAAAAAAGGGAAACAGTCAAAAGGGGTTGTGGTTTGGAATCTAATGTATTCATTCCCTCATAAAATTATTATCAGTTCGGGGGCCAAACTCTCTGATTCGTCAGTTTGCTGGTTGTTTTCTTCTGCGGGAAACAAAAAGACTTCTTTTTTAGAGCCCAGAGAAAAAGTCTTGCGAGTTCTATTCCGTGTATTGTCTTTGAGCTTCGTTTGAAATTGGAAGTTGAGAGAAAGAAAAAGAAATGTTTGCGTGGGAAGGAGAGATCGAAGAATGTGTGGCCTCGTGTGTGCCTGGAAAGCAAATAATAGTAGTTGGTGGACCCGTTGGGTTTGCTTCCTTGGAGTGAGGCACCAAAAGTTAGCTTCTGCCTTCGGCAACGGCGTTTGCCTTGTCCATGGTCCACCACGGGTTTCCCAATCAGATCAAAAAGTAAAAAAGAAGTAAATTACACGTAATTTTGATGCATTTTATTCAAATTATATGAATTTTTATTTTTAATATAAATATATATATATATAATTTTTTAAAAAATTAAAAGTTCTTATGTTATTGTATTATAAATTTTTTTACTTAAACTTTTTTTATTAACATTGAACAAAAAAAACATTTTTTATTAAACTAAATATATAATTTTTTAACTTAATTGACTGTTTACATGATTTTTAATGAATTATTCAAACGCCAAACTAAATATACTAATGTAATAAAAAAAAATTGTGTGATTTAAGTAAGACCCAAAAAATTGTGTGTAATTTATTCAAAATTAAATTATTCTTTTATTTTTTATAATTTTATTTCATTTAAACTTTTTATTTTATATGAAAAAGCATCTGAATAAATTTTTATTAGTTTTAAAATATTAATTTAATCCCACCTTTGAACAATCTCATTTTTAAAATTTTATTGCCATAGTTAATCATATATATATATATATATATATAATTTATGCCCTAGAAAAAAGTTAATAATGAAACAAAATTCATTCATATATATGACATGCAACGTAAGAAAAAGTTGATTAATTTAGATGAACTGAATTGAATTTATAAAATTTGTTTGGCCAAAAAAAATTATATACATTTATAGTACCAAGATAATACATAGTTGACCATGTTGGCAAATCAGGAGCTTAGCGATAACTAAATTAAAATTATTTAAACCTGTAAGTATTCAATGAAAAATCTTTAAAGTATAAGAGTTGAATTAAAAAAATAAGAAAAAATATAACAACTAAAAGAGAAATTTAACCTTATTAAAAAGTAATCTTCTAAAAAAAACTTATCAAAAAGTAAATTAATAATTTGTTTCAGGATTAAAGGTTGGATTAGTTAACTAAGCTCAAAATTAGTTAGTACACATTAGTTTTTAATATTAATAATTTTTTATATATTAATTATTTTGTCAAGTAATGAGATGCTAAACTCATGTACTTAGTAATTTTACTCACACATTTGAATAAAATTTAATGATTTAACTACATTACTCATCATATAGTAATAAATCACATTTTAATTTTTCCACTTGACCCAGAGGAAGTGAAACTAAGGCAGAAGGACTTAGTTACATTATTTTGAAATATTTTATTACAACATCAACTGAATTTAAATTAAAGGGTCTAAATTAAAATTTTAATAAGAGGAATACAAAAGTATATTTAAACATTTTATTTTATGTAAATTTTCCAAAATAATTCCTTTTCTGTGCATTGATTACCATAGTGGAAATTACAAAATTAAGCATTCCTGGGATTTTTCTTTTTTTTTTTTTAGAACTTTAGTTTACATAAAATTTTGTCAATTACGTATTTGACTCTTCAAATTTTGAGATGGTTAAAACTTGTCTAAATCATGATCAATTTTAGTATTAGTGTACATCCTTGAACGTCATGAAAGGTCATGGCTACCTTGCCTCGTTGACCTTAATCAATTATTATGGCCCAAAAAAATTTAATTAATTACCAAAATTAAAGAAATGAAATGAAATAGATTTTATTGTTATTAAGTCTACAAACAAACAAGGGAGAGAACACTAGGCTTTTTTTTTTTTTTTTGGTAATTAGGGTGATAATAGGCCATTTGATCCATTGAAAAATCACCTGTTTCAAGTATGTCATTCTTACCATCAATAATCATGAAATCATATAATTTCCTTTTCTTTTATAGTGTGCTTTCTTGGTCAAACATTCTTGGTACTTTAAGACATCAATCACTATATTTAATAAATCTTTTCTTTTTCGTACTAATGATATTTAGTAAAGTAATCAAGAGCAGCATCATGAAAGAATTGAGGCTTACAATGGAGTACCAATGAAAAAGTTTGCTTTTGGATTATATGCATTAGATTTTTAAGTTTCCTAAAATTTTTATGTACAAGATAAGATATCTAACTATTTAATTACAAAATATATGGTATTATGAAATTTATAAATACTTTCATATAATCATAAAAAAAATACCAATTTTTAGGAGATAACATAAAGAATCAATTGTTGCAATTTGAAAGAATCTTATCCTCTCGCGCTGCTTTTCATTATTTTCCTGTCATTCAGATAATGAAAAATTTAATCAAGAGAAATTTTTTAGAATAGTAGACCTTACTTAAAGATGTTAAACATATTTACTTTATATATATTTTTAATAACACGATAAAAAAAAAAACATGAATAAGAAGGCATAAAAAGATCAAATCTAAATTTGAAATTATAGGCTAAAAATTTTCTAAAAAAAAAAAAAAGTAATTTATTGATCCAATAATTTATTGAATATGCCAAATCATAGCGGGGTCCTTTCCAAATTTTTGAAGGCCGAAAACCCTAACTTTAGGCATACAAGTAGGCTCTCCTAAGTCGAAGAATCAAAAGTTGGAGGTCAAACACAAACTCAAAGCCCTCTTCTTAAAGTGGGCCAATCAAAAAGTTGGTGGATATATTTGGAAAAGAAAAAGATAAATTTCATAATTAAGCCTAATAAAGGGGTGCAATGTGTAGTATGGTCCCAAAGATGATTGGGGTGATAAAATATTGAAGCATGTTTGTTTAATGTTTTCAAAGTTTGAAACTTTTTTAAAAGCCCATAAAAAAGAAGAGGCTAGAATAGCACCAAAAGCACATGGTTGATCATTCTCCCCAAAATAGAGGAAGACCTAATACTTTTGGAATGGCAAAGTGGGGCTGCTTCTCTCCCACTTCACAGACACATGCGTGGATATTCCTGCTTTCCTGCTCCATATCCAAACACACCATTCTCTAGTCTTCCCCATTTTCAAGTTTTCTCTTGTCTCTCATGGAAACCTTTTTTTTTTTTTTGGGTAGATTTTGTTATTTAAATAATTATGTTTCCTTCTGAGAATGTTTGAATAGTTTACCGTAAATATAGTGTAGTTGTAAAAACTATGTTGTAATATGACATGTGAAACCTTTTTCTTTTTTGGGTTAAAAATGTAATAAAATTTGCATAGTACTGTGATTATATATATATATATATATATATATATATATATATAAATTGTTTGTGGTTTGAGAGTTTTTGCATAATTTAAAGTTAGTATTGTGTAGCTGTAAAATTTCTCCTGTAGACACTTTAATTTTTTTTGTTAAAATTGAATTAAATTTTTCATAAATTAAATTACTTTATTGTGTAAAAATTAATGTGAAACTATTGTAGGAATTTAAAACTATACAAAAATTATGGATACAATATCTAAATGAGGAAAGAATTAGAATTTAATACCTGCTGATGGCTTTTACAAGTAAATCTGAATTAGAATAAATAAATAAATAAATATATATATATATATATATATATAAACAAAAACACTAAAAAAATTGATCAATGTGGTAAAAAAATTACAAATATTAAGTATTAGTTCAGTTTTAGTATTAGTAAACACTAAAACTGACCCCTAAAATTTGTGGTTGGGAAGAGATAGATGGCTCTACGGAGGCAGAAGGAGCCTCCTTGTTTTGTCTCTTTTGTTTGACTCAACTTGTTGATAAGGACCCATCCATCAGTAGACAAAATGTGTGGCGTCGCCCTTGCCTTCCTGATTATGTTAGAATCCGATCATCTCAAGTTTCTGTAATGTTGAAAAAATAAATACGACATGAGAAAGTCTTACTTAAAAATATAAAATCTGATTAAGTGATAACTCTACTTATTACACATTTATCCAAAAATATAAAAAAGAGAAAGATGTGAAATTCTTAGGTGTTACTTAAAAATATAAAATTCGATTAAGTGATAACTCTACTTATTACATATCTATCCAGAAATATTAAAAAAAGAAAGATGTGAAATTTGCTCGGGTAATGAACTCTACTCACTTCATGTCGATTTTTTTCTCTAATATGATAGAAACATGAAGAAGAAAAACATGAGACCATATATTCTGATTACGTTATGCAAATTAGTTCAACGCTTTAACTATCTCAGCACGAGCTAGCATCCCATGTCTGACTATTATACGACAATAAGCTAGCTACTATTTAATATATATTAGTTTTTAATTTAGGCAATGTATGGTTCCTGATAATCTGCAGAAAACACAAATATCAGATCAGACAAATTTTAAAAAATAAAAAATAAAAAGAAAAATATGTGGTGTGAATTTGCACAAAAGCTTGGGAATATGCATGCATGCTTTCATGGTAATACGTGGCTTTTGTGGTATTATCTGAATTATTAATTAAAACGCAGATTGTAGAGCCACCAAAACTGTGGGTGGCACGCTGGCATGTTTTAAAATTGGAATTGTATAAACTTTGATTCGACCCAATTTGAGTATTTTTTTTAATTTTAATCAGTGCTGTTATCATAAATTTTTAAACTTTCGATGATGATTAGTTAAATGTGTTAGCCCTAAGGTTTTTAAAATAATTATATTTTTATAATTACCAAAATAAATTAAAATTAAAAAAATTAAGTGTATATTGTACTGTTGCTGGCTTTATTGCAGTTAACTTCAAAACTAAGTACTACACCTCAGATCATATCAAAGAGCAAATACCTGGAAGGAAAAAAATTTCAAATGGAGCACCAATCTGCATGGAATTGACTGAAAACCTAAGAAAAACTTGTTTATCTTGATAAGGATTTCCAAAAGATGCCTGAAGCTTAAAATCATGTTGGACTAGTGTCTGGCCGCAAAGATGCCAAAAAGGTGACATCGAACATTGGAAAGCTAGAGACGAGACTGAAGGGATGCTCACGCGCTCACACACGCCAGCGTATGAGAAGATGAGTAGATGGTTTTGTTGGCACATAAGTTTCACGCGCAGTGTTCTGATCATCAGACAACAGGAATAGGCCAATTGGAGCCTTCTATGTCTCCCTGTGCTGGCAGTGGAAGAAAACTAGTCACCTGTAGCGATGACTTAGGCTTCTTGAACAAAAGAATATTGAAGAATCATTAAGAACAATGGAGAAAAAATCCAGCCAAGAGACTTTAATATCATATAATGAAAGGAAAGAACTTGTATTTTACCGTATTGAATGCTTTGATATCATAAATATTTATATATAAAATACACACTAAAAAAAAAAAGTTAATTAATACAAAAATTGGAATAGTAAATATAAGAGTTGGACTAATAAATATACTAAAATTAAACTAATAAATGTTGTAGTTACAAATGAATATTTTAGTTGAAGAATATGATATATTCTAACAGTAATGAACCAATGCAACTCTTCTCGCTTATTGTATATTTGAACAAAAGAGGGGAGGAGAAAATAAAGTGGTAGTCCAGTATTGCAATATCATTTATTGAAAAGATGTTAATTACATACGTAAATCATTAAATGACATATTTAACTATTTCAAATATGAATTTATCTCTTTAGAATTTAATTGAGCTAAATTTCAAAAATAATATGATCAATTGAAGCGTTTTTTTCCTCGAAGGACTATTTTGATGGAAAACGATGCAAAACCCAATAGACACAAAAAGCAAACAGATCGTCTTAGTGAATCCTTTATAATATTCACATAAAGAATAAAATTTGGAAAGGAAAAATGAAGTCAAGTGGAATGAGGTTTACTTATTTATACAGAAAAAGTTCTATGATTGCAAGAGCACAAAGTTAACTAGACATTTATCCTCCAAACCTTTGAAACCGGGCCAACATAAATAAACGTGGAGTTTAAAAGGATTACTTACTCATCTTGGGGAGGAAAAAAAAAGCTTCCAAAACAAGACGCTACAACAATACAGCCTCTTCCTCTTTTACCTCATTCCTCATTCCCATTTCTCCCCTCCATCCAAATACACTATCCAATATGCCTAATCCAGAAATTGTACAATAGATACACAATCCATTGGAATCAACAATAAGAGGAATACTCTAACAAGGATCATTAGTGAATCCATTAGGTAACTAAAGTCCATGACTAACAAGATCTAAACAAATAATATTGAACAAGAACTAGAATACAAATCCAAGCCAGAAAGAGATGCGTCATCACAACTGCATTGCCATCATAGCAACTGCATCAGGCTCGTGACCGTGAACCCTGAAGCGGTATATACAAGTGTGCGAAGGACTTCCATGGTTTGATGTAAAATCAAGCCTTACTGTGTCAATAATACCAGGACTTGCTGAATGCAACACATCAAAAGTTTGAGCGTTGCTCTTGTCAAGGTCATACGTGAACTCTGACAGAAGAAACATCTTATCAGTGTTAATAACAGATTCAGTATTCTGCCCTTGCAGCCAACCTGAGACCCTGCAGTCTTTGGGAGCACTTGATCTATCATATGCAACACTCTGGTAAAAAGCAAAGTATTAGCATAAAAAAATAATAACAAGAAATTGGAAAAATAAATAAACATGTAGCAAAACAAACTTGAACCAGAGGCATCTAGTTAACAATAGCACTTAAGAGAAAAAGTTCACAATAGAAAGTAATACAGCTACCCTCTTAGGCAGGGTAAGGAAGAATATTGTGACCACTTTAAACTTAGCATAAGGGTCACTCGTATATCACCCCTAGGGAGAGGATCACAGACCAAAACCCACCACTTCAATCTAAGTTGTTGAACTACTACCACCGTCATTCAGAAAGTAAAAAGGTAAAAACGAAGTTGAAAAAGGAGCGAAGAATATAAGTTAGAAAAGGCAACAGAATTATGAGAAACTTACAGCACCAAGCCAACGTCAGTCAACACAAACCACATGTCCTCTGAGTAAGGTATAAAAGTAATCTTTGAGAAAAGAAACATGATATCTTACCACCATAAACTTGCCCATTAGTAAAAGCCAACAAAAACTTGATTCTTCTTATAAATTTATGGGTGTTCACTTACTTTTCATCAAAATAATCGCCTTACTTTTTATTTTCATGTATTTCTTTACTTTTTCTTTATTAAAAAACTAGGATTAATAAATGACAAGAGAAAACAATGCAACAACAGGGAACGAATAATTGTCCCAAACCAAAAAACCAAAACTCTAATGCTAGAAAGAGTTTTCAAATCCCTTTGTCGATCCACAGGGGACATATCTCTAAAAAAATTATTTAGCCCAAACCCATAGGAAGGCCATAATAATAATCCTCTACAGATATGACAGAAGAATTTTTTGATTAAAACTCTCACATTATGTTCAAACCAAATACTACACAATCTTGCAAAAACAGCACACAGCCAAAGAACTTTATGCTCCTTTTTCAGGCCAAAACCCATATATTTAATGTCCAAAAAACCTGCAGGTGATCTTGACAAACCCAGCTCTCATTAATATATTAATCAGTCTATGCTGAATCTGCCATGCCACTTCAAAATGTAAATTTAGTTGGTTATTATCAATTGTCTGCGAGACCTATTGATATCAAATTTTGCACCAAAACCACTTATTTTTTAATGCAACAAAACACATGAGTAGAATAGCTATTAACTGTTAGCAGAACATCCTTAGTCAATATCAAAAGTAACCATTTCCAAGACCACCTAATTTTTTAGTCTTACCATAACAAAACTAACTTATTTTTCCAACCCTTGCTTTAATAATATAGATAATTTTACCAAAAATTTTGCCCTAACAAAACAGAAAAGGACTGGCTGGCATGACTGAAGCCAACTGGCAATTCTCTTACCTCAAGTCTATAAACTCCCAACTATCTCATTCCCACCCACACTCTGAAGTCTGAAGCACAAAAAATATGTAACACATGCAAACTGTCAGTCTCTAATCAATCACTACTGCTAGCTATAACCTTTACCAAGTATATTAAAAATCACACTTAAGACATATTCACATGTGTCATGAATATTATAATCTGAAGCCACTTTCTAAGTTTAAACACCTGAAAAATTGGTAAATATAATATTATTCCCCTTTAATACAATCATTACAAATAAACAATGACAAGATAACCTCCATTAATCAAACTAGAATGTCACTATGCCAGATAAAAGATTATCAGAATTAAGAACAATAACACAATAACTGAATCATTAATGATAGACACACTAACCATGCTACTTATCAACAGTCCAATCTAAGCACATACAGAACACAGAAAAAAAAAATTTCTATGAAGCATTAATACCCATTTTTGTAAATATGCCTGTATTTATTCCATATTGGCATACAGTGCACCTACTCCAATAATGGCTTCCTATTATGCTAAAGTCAAAACTTGCCATTATTTTATTAATTGTAATGTTTGCCTATACGTGCATTGTGAGATATATAGCTTAGATGTAATTAAAACACTAACATCTTCTGTACATCTAAGTACACACTCTAAATACTTAATATGACATCCCCATATCCTAAATTTTTTGAAAATTACTGTATCTGCCTATTTTATGGTTTTATATACAGTGCACGTAACTGTACAAGGGTTTTCATTCTTTGAATAGAAAATGACTAGAAGGAGAGAATACTTTTCTGATGTAATCATAGAATTGACTAAAAAAGATCTTCAAAGTGCATGCTCCCTTTTTACAACTAAATTCTATAATGCACTAAAGACAAATTAACCATATTCAAATCTAACCATTACATTAGTACAGTTAAGCATGTACTTCAACAATACATATATCAATAAAAACATAGGAAACTAAAAAGTAAAAAGAGAGGCTATACAAAACAAATTTGAACACTATACAGTTGAATAAGCTGAAGCAAGGGCAAACTAAACTAAGTCTTATCTAATTCCCTAGACTCCCCAACTCAATTCTTAAGAAAAGATAGATGACCAGAATCAATCATCAACAAGGACATGATAAAGCAGTTCACTCTGAAATTGTTGTGAGCAACACCAAGTCTCTAAAAACAATTCCAGCATTAACAGCAACAATTAGAGTCACCTAAAAGAATCCATAAATTAAAATTATCTGAGATCTTCCACATCAATTCTATGACATTCATCCCTGTCGACAGTATCGGCCAATCCAGGTCAACTTCTTTAGCAACCTCAGAAAATAATCAAACCTTTTCCAAAATCCCATTACTTGAAGCGTAACGCTGACTTCTTCCAAATAACAGGACTCAAAGTAATCCAAAAGAATAAGCATTATGCACTGCTTCTCAAATAAATATTATACTGTGCTAATTCTTAAAGAAGTATATGCAGATATCTATCATACAGGTAATCCTCTTCTCTAGTGTACATTGGTATTCATTCCTTTTCATCACTCATGTCATATAGAGCTGCCATATGAACTAGAGCATACTGTCAAAATCACATACAAATTGCAAATTGAAAGGCTAATTTTTTGTTTGGTGAATCAAACTATTGAAATTGTAGGATTCATGACTGATATTTAAAGTTTCAAAAGCACGTTCAACATAGTGAAGTATCACTTATCAATGTCTAACATTATAGGAACATGTTTAATAATATGCAAAGTCATATAACTCCTATCCCAAAACTCCATATTGATATATGAAGATTCAACTCATAATAATACTCAAAATTACCTTTGAAGTCTAACCATATACTAGCTTCAAGAGAAATAAGAGATGCTTCGCATGCTCTTTCATAGTTTGACTTTCTTCAATAATAAAATCGAAGCCTCAAAAGCAAGTAAAAGTACAAAACTATAGGAGGTCCACAGCAATCCAATTATAAAAGAGGACAAGAGGTTTAGGATTTCGAGAGAGAGAGAGAGAGAAGGGGGGGGGGGGGGGACTTGAAACTTTATTAACAAATACAGGAGGTGAGATGGCTTTCTACAAATTCAGAATGAAGTGTTTGGCTATTCCATGCTATTTAAAACATTTGTCAAAAACAGAACAAAATAGCATCAATTTGTATTTGTGCAAACTAGGTCTGTCACAACCCAACAGCAAAATCTGAGAACCAAAATTGATGGAAATGGCATAATTACAGGAATTCCAGCATTATTATGACAATTCTAAGATTGATTCCAATTGTTCAAGTTCCAAATTGCATTGAATTGTGCAAAATTACAAATCACAAATTTCCAATAACCATAACGTAGAGTTGAACAGTTCACCACTCAAGTTGTAAAAGCAATGCGATCACACAATATTGTGAAGCATGACTCAAGTGATATATAGATCTCTGAAATTTTGCTAGTTTAGCTACACACAGATACCAACTATTCAGATATTAGAATTCCAAACGGTAAAAGGCATCCCTTAATTAAAGGTTTACTATCATTTTTCTTTGTTGACAAAAAAAAAAAAAAACAAATGCCTAATGAAATGTGAGTATTTCTAGTTCCTTGGTTTTACAAGTTTCTATTTAACTGAACAATTTAGCAATAGACCGCTCAATAGAGTACTTTCAGTTTACAAAGTATTAGAATATTGATATGTCAGCAGATTGATGAAGAAGAAGAAGAAGAAGAAGGATGTAATTTGTTTTTCTATTCGGATGAATAGAATAGGATCCATTCAAGGAAATAGAAAACCATTCAAGATGAGTAGGCACTTTAGATCTTCAGCATCTCTATGACTGAAACTTTGTTAATAATATATCTTAAAGAGAATTCTACTGTTTTTGCCTCACTATTGATCTCAGAAGCTGAGGTTAGGTAGAGACTCAAACTGAGTTAATGAATAATCTTGTAAATATGCCTGTATACTTATTCTCACCCTTCAATCAAGCAAATATACATCTAGAAATAAAGGGAGGAGACCAAAACAAAAGATGTGAAAATGCAAACCATGCGTCACTTAGGTATCAAATGAATTAAACAAAAATTTCATAAACAATATGCTCAAATAGCTAATGAATGGTCCTTTTTTTATCTTTACAACTTATTCAAACAAATGAAAAACTTAGGATCAAAAGGAACACATTTAATAGATGGAATAAATTTGCAAAACATGTGACTCTGGGGTATACAAACAATCAACCTAGTACAACTTAAAAAATAAACAAGAGTGAAAGAAGGAAACATCTAATATCGGTCAAAAGTGTCAACTGTCTACAAGGAAATTGACACAATTTGAGGTATTAAACAGGTCCAACAATGCAACTATTCAACAGATCAACTACTTCAACTAGCCAAACCATATATTCTTGTTTTCTTAATAGAAAACAAAAAACAAAAAAAATTATTGAAGAGGACCAAACTATCCATTCTAACTTACATGTATCAACAAGGAAACCAATGTAATTCAAGAGATTAATGTGGCACCAGAATGCACAACAGATCAACTAGTGCAAGCCAGCCCCTCCCTGAACCTCCAAACACACACACAGAAGAGCAGAAAGAAATGGTAAATGACTCAGAAATTAGCTCTCCTCATTGATGTTTACCGCTATCACTCAGTTTCATCAGTCACATCATATATAAAGCATCCGTATGCAGCAGTGTTCAAGTGATAAAGCAGTGAAAATTATATAGGGAAGCATGACTTAAGTAGCATTTACATTCATCAAAGAAATTTTGTACTCGACTTACCCAAAGACACCAATAAGTTCAGAAAAAAAAAATTCCAAATACTAGAGGATATTCCTTTCTTTAAAAGAGAAAAATTTAGCGCCATAAGTAAAGAAAAACAATTTATAGCTTCTACAAGTTAGAAGCAACGAACTACACGAACAATCATCCAGAACAAAGACTTGGCTATAAACTAGTTGTATCTAATTGGCATATCAGGACATTATACTCATGAACTTCAATCAAAACATATCATCTTAACCAATAAACTGACTTTGCCGTAAACAGAGAGCAGGCATGTATATATATGTAAAAATGCGTCAGCACAAATACAACCAACATACGTGTATTAATACACTGACTTGTCAGAGAGCGAGAGAGAATGAAGGCATCACCTTTGCAACATGCTCCAATGTGACAGCCTCTGGAACGATAGCCGTGCGCAACTTAATCCGAACAAACCCAGTGCTTCCTTTCAAGGCAAAACACTGGCCCGGCTCCCCGAAGCTTGGCTTTAACATCTTATCAGCATTGGAATGGACACCATTTTTTGCGGATAATAAGAACCAATCAGTTCCCCTCTTCACTGTATATGGTTCTGAGTGCTTAACAACCATGCCTCCACCACTAGCAAGTGCATAGTCAACCCTCCCAAGCCCATCAGCAGCATGCTTCTCAATCTCCTTCTCAATTATCTCTCTTGCATGGGTTCTTATATCGTCCAAACTTGCATCTCCAAAATCACTTCCCTTAGACTTCTTCAACTCATCATAAAACTTCTGAAACTCTTCCTTGGATAACCAATCCACTGCCTTCAAATCACCCAAGGATCTCTCGAGTTCTTCACTCTTGGCGTCCAGTTTCCTCAACTCGCTCCCCAAGATGGCTCCCTGATCGTCAATTCTCTTACTCATTTCCTTCTTTAGACCTCCTATCTCATTCTCAATCTTCCTGTCCACGACCTCAACCTGCACCTGGATCATTTTTGCCGTTGTTTTCAACAGTGATTCCACATCCGCAATCCGACCCTCAAATTCCAACAACCCTGATTGAGTCCCCACCACTCTGTCTCCAGATTTCAAAGCCAATCTCCAAATCAATTGAATGAACCCCACAACCACAACAAAGAGCACGGAATTCTTGACAATAATACTCAACACCGTGACCCACCGCGGCTTCTCAGGCTTCGAGAGGACCTTACGAGTTCGACGCGGCAAAACATTCGAATTTCCAACGGGTTTCTTGACTTGCACGAAATCCTTCGAAGATCTCTCCAGTACTGCCTCTCCACGAATAGAATGATGGCTCAAATCTCTCCCATTTCCTGTGGATGTCACTTTCTCATCTCCGCCAGCGTCAAGATTAGCGTTAACCTGAGAAACGCCAACATCGTTGGCCAGTATTTCAATGTTAGTAGTCTTCTTCTCGGTGGAGACAACCGGCCTCCGACGCGCAGCCGGGTTCGCCGCCGTAATCGACACGGTCGAAGCCGACATTGGTATCACCAAGCACCGCTTCAATATAAAAACTGGCCCTGCAAGATCAAAACCCTAATCTGCTAGGGAAGACAAAAATATGAGAGTTTGCGGAAGAAGACAAAGAAGGAGGAAGTACACAAAGCTCTGCACAGAGATAGTGCGATTCGAAGAATGAACAAGATGAAAGAATTGGAGGGAGTCTTCGTGCGGTTTTTTTCGTCGTAAATTTTGATTCGAAGTGAGCATAAAATTTGAACAAGGAGTAAACAGACGCGACATGTGAGCGCGTGATTGTATGCTCTCTGGCCCACATTGATTATAGAGGCTGTACATTTGAGGCCTAACCCTCTCTTTTTATTTATAGAATTTTATTAATGAGTGCATGTTAATAAATAATTTTTAATTAATAATTATTTACTATATTTATTATTATTATTAAATATTTAAAAGCTATTTTTATTGATTAAATTAATTTATTATAAATAATAAATCATCCTTAATAATATTGACACTAAATAATAAAATTATTTTAAAGTTTAGAATCTTGAATTTATATATATATAGAGAGAGACATTTTCAACCTTATCCTTCTGATACTTGGAAAGAGATTAAAAAAATGCGTAAAAAGTATTAGATTTAATTTTATACACATTTTCATTTCTTTATGTAACTTATTTTAATATTTTTTCTATTTTGCTTTAAATCAAACTTTATTATTTGTTCCATTTTTCTTTAACCCTTTGTGTACCGTTATAATTTAAATTATAGAAATTCGTTATCATTCTTATTAGGGCTCTATCCCATATAGGTTTGTGCCATATTTTAGTTTCATTAAAAGAAGTATATATCTTTTAAACAAAAGAATGAACCGTGTAATTTGAATATTACTTAAGAAATTAAATGAGAGAATAATTTCTCATTTTAAAATTAGTTAAAACCTTGAAATTGCTCAAATTTCCTCTCTTCACCTCATACGGATGTTGCTTCAATTTCAGGATTTTGCTTTAATTTCAGGAATTAGGTCAGTGGAGTGTAGACAAGTAAGAGATCATGGTAAGAGAATAAGTATTGTTAGAGGTAAATCCTTCAATAGCGATATAGCAACAGTGAGAAATAAGGAAAGGGATGGCTTATTATAAGGAGGAAAAAAAATATATGACACTAAATGTATAAAACATAAAGGTTAAATTATGTAAAAATTCAATTTCATATACAATCCATTAAATTACGAACCTCATAATTGTTCTTTATGTGATTTCATATTTTAAAATTCATCAACAATTATTTTATTATTAATATTATTGAAAACATCACTCTCAATATAAGTTATTAGACAATCTTCATCCATGTACCTCTCATTCAATTGCATAATCAATTTTTTATAACCTTCATGGCTAAAAATTCTCTTTTACAATTGTTGTGGCTATAGATAAAATTATTACTAATTTCAAGAGTCCACTTAGCACAATGTATAAGGTTTGATTGTATAAATTTATACAATATTGTTTACCTTTATCATTCATTTGGTGTGTACATTAGAATATATAAAGTTTTCTAATCAACCACACTTAATACAGTGTGTCACCATATTATCTATCTCTACCTCTTTGTTAGATAAGACATGATTGCATTAAAAATATTTAAATTTCTAATTTTTACTCTAACTCATTACATATAAGATATTTTCTAATTTAGTCTCTCATAACTAAGAAAATTTTCAATTTGCTCTCATATTGTCTTTCCAATTTAGCCACTAATAGAATTATTTTCTCAATTTAATTTCTCATATAGAAGATAGTTTTCAATTTAATCCTTGATAGATTTGTCTTCCCAATTTAATTTTTCATAAAATTGTCTTCTCAATTTAGTTTCTTACATATGAATATTTCTCCATTTTGTCAAAATAGTTTATTTTTATCCTACCTAGTGTTATATGTACTATACCACCAAAAGTATAATAGTATTACCTTATGCAATATAGTATTTTATAATCGTCGCACCAAACACCACATAGTATTAAATTCTTATCAGGCTTATATGTAACATATATAATTTAGTGATTTTTAATACAAGCTAAATTATTTAGGGAGAAATTAGAAAGAATTAAATAAGAATAAATATGTCCAATTGAATCATTTAAAGAAAATAACCTATAGTTTAATTTTAAGGCTAAGGGCAAATGGTCATTTTGAAAAAATACTAAGCATAAAATGGTAAATTCATAAGGAGGGACACATGGCACTACCTTAACCTTTGGGGCCCACACCATAGTCAAATCTTAGATATTTTATGATTTGAGATTAAATTACAACCGTTGGATCATAAATATATGGTTAAATCCTAGCCGTTGATTTCTCTTACTCTTCACCTTATCTTATTTCTTCACAACACACCCTTCCTATACTTAGTCCACTCACACTCACCTCTCCATTTTTGTACCACACTTAGATTAAGAAAGAATGAAAGAATTTTAAGAGAATTACAAGAAAATGGAATGTATATAGGTAATATGATTTAGCATATTCTATGTTCTCTTCTTATCTTTTTCTTTTCCTTCTTCTTGAATTATCTTCATGGTAATGCAAGGGTAAAAGGGTTGGCTATGATGTGGAAATATAGTTGAAAATAGAATACTCCATGATACTGCATAACAAATCCTTTTTAGCCTAAAGTCATTTATTTTGAAATTTTGTCACCTTGATCTTCTATGAGCCCATTCAAGGTATAAGAAGGGTAGAATTAGAGAAGACTGAGGCTAGATAGATATTTCGAAATATCTAAGGAAATATTATGTAAGACATAATAACTTTAGGTAAGAATTTTGATATATGGTTTTTCTTGTGCATTATGTATCCTTACATGAATATTTTGTTATTCATGCCTATAATTGCCTATATTATTGTGCATTTCAACTTTGTATAGTTGTTTAGTAAGAGAACTATTCTTTGTGAGATTAATCTATTCTTGTACACTATGTACTTATTGATAGTTTTGAATCTTATTTGATAATGACTGGTTATTTAGTCTTAATATATATTGTGAACATTTAATAATGGCTGACTATACTGCCTTAATATATATTGTGAACCCTATAAGTTCCTTAGTAAGACATTATATCTCATTAATCTTGTAATTTATGGCAGATCATACCACTTAAATGATTACAAGAAAAATGACGTTATTACACTTATTGGCCCATAACTTGAATTTTGATATCAATGACAGATTGTGCTACCTAAATGTCTCAAGAAATCAAGAAAGGATAAGAATGTATCATTGCTAGGAACGTCTTGAATTAAATTGACATTAAAAGGATTCCTAACTGTAAAAAAAACATCAATGTCAAAGGATTACAAGAGAAATCTTAATAGTTCTTTCTCAAACTTATTCAATCTTAACCACATGATGGCTTGGATGACGTATTAAGATAAAGATTATATTATCTGACTTTGTCTTGGATACCCACTAGGGGACACCTCAGCTAAAGGTGGGGTCCCAATGCCTAATGGTTGAAGACACTGTCTACCAGTATGTGTCATATGTTTGCTAGTGCATATTTGTATGTTATGATATCTAACATTCATAAGTATTTCAAAAAGATCATAATTTAGAGTTATATTATATTCCATGGATATTTTGAGTATTATATATGTTTTTTCATGTCATTGATAAAATATTCTCACCATTTTGTTGATGATGTTTTTAGATGATGAATTACCAAATTTCTCTTAAAGTCCATGTGAAATGGGTATTGTCCCACCAATTGAGAAGTGATTGTTATTATGATCATCATTGTATGATGTGATATGGTCTTACATGTCATACCACTTATGCTCATGTCACAAGAGAGCATGAATCTTACTAATTTTTCAACTCCTAATAATTCCTTAATATTAGGCCTAATTTCGATAGATACAAATATAGATATAGGCCTAATACCCCTTCTCTCAACTTTGTTAAATTATCTATACGGATGTATAAACAACTAGATATACGAACTTTTGTTATCTATAATTATACTATTATGTTTTAAATATTCTAATGCATTTTTCATAATTCTCATTTCATAATAATTTTAACTAAATTTATAATAAATTCTGTAAGTGTAAGAAGTGTGTTACACTATATATTATATCAAGCATTATACTATTTGGCCTTATACTATTAAATCATATCTTATTAGGTCTTATAGGATATGTCAAATGAGCTCTAATAGTAGATAAACTAATGAATAAACATGTCTTCCAATCTTAATTAACTTCTCTACAAGACAACTAATTTCTTTGAAAGATGAAAATTGAACATTACTCCACATATCCATGATGTAAGTCATAAGTTGACTACAAAGTATTGTTAGATATAGTTAGTTTAGAAAACTAAGTTAAAATGTATGTGGTTGTGGTGATATATTTCCAAGTCCCACGTTGGATAAATGTAAAGGCTTTGAAGCCAATATATGATTGTCCATATCGCATATTAAATTGGATAATTGAAAGAAAATAGTGTTATTAAATAATTAATATTTAAAAACACTTAGTATATGACACGTGCATAGGTCAATAGTTCTAACTTTTCAGTTAAATTTTGAATGAATATAAATTTTTAGAAGAATACAACCTTTATGAAAAGTTGTATTCATATAAATTCTTGTTATAAATAAAAATTTCTTAAATAATTTGTAGAAATTTTAAGTTGAAATAGATCCTCCATGGCCAAGACCATGAAGTTTCAGTTCTTTCTCACCATATTTGTAATCTAAATACTTAGATGAAGAAATCTCTCTTCATGACCTAGGTGAAATTCTAGCTAAAAAGAAAAGATATTATCATTGCAAGGAAAATCAAGAGAAAAATTAGCTTAAAGTAGCAAGGTAGCTTCTTCTTCATTCTTCATATACTATGTGTGTGCTTATATTTAGTGATTGCATACTTGATAAATTTTTATACTTTATGTTGCTATGAGTTGATGTATGATGGTGTGAGATTTCACATGAAGCCTTAGTGACTTAAAATTGATGTTATGTATGATGACTTATAGGATTTAAATATAGTGATTCTACCCTAATCATAATATTGAATATGATGTAGTCATTAACCAAAATCAAACGTGTCAACTCTAGCACAATTTTATAACTATGTTCATGTTATGATATTGTGTGCATTACTTTGCCTATATGTGTCATAATGTATGTAAAATATGAAGTAAGCTATTGAAACTTTTTGTCTCATCATATATCTAACTAACCATTTTAAGTGGATCTAATAAGGATAAGCAAAAGGACATAGCTTCTTAGATCTTTTAGATGAGCAAAGCCAAAGAGGCTTAGTTTGTTGGAAGTTTAGATAGTTTGATGTATGTAATAAGAATTCAAGGATCAAGAATATATTACCATGTAACTTAAGAAATATGATGATATAACACAAGACTTTCTTATAAGTGAATGCATGAAGAAATGACCAACCAAGAGTTGAAGCAAATTTTAAATGTAATAAAAGGTTTCTTGAAGCATAAGTATGACTGAACGAGGCCAAATTCAAATTTTGGTATGTTGGAACCTATTTATTCAAGTTTAACTTTTATGTAGATATAATTTTGTGAGACAAGAGAAAATATAAAAAAGTAAGTAGATGGACTCCAAAAATTATGATCATTTTTGGAATTAATCTTAATATATCAATTTTTATCTACACCAAATTCCATTAAATTTTGAGTTAAGTAGCAACCCATGTTGTATGCTTAAATTATAAAGAATTTCGCAAAAAAGTTTCCTAATATGTATGATGTTGGGTGACACTTGAGGAACTAAATGGATGAATTTTTAGCTAAAATTTAATTTTAAAGTCGCTGAGATAATAATGAAGTATTCTACAAAGTTTCATGTCATTTGGATTCAATTTAAGTGGGTTTTGCACCAAAAATCAAAAACAAAATTCTGACTCTGCATAATTCCATATAGTCACAATCATGGATTTATTTGTCAAAACAAGAGAACGAATTTTTAGTTGAAATTTGGTGTGCAATTAGATATCATGATATTCTAGTGTCTTGAAAAATTTTACAAATTTTGGAGCTTCCTTGAGTTTATTATGAATTTTCAAAGTTGAAAAGTTTACCATATGAACAGTACCATCAAATTAGAATTTGTCTTTCCTATTCAACTATCTTCCTACCAAGTTTCCTTCATTTTATTTTATCATTGGATTGTGAACACATGTAGAGGATGCTAGGTATTATGGTATGACACCCACTCCACACTCATATAGGTGATTTTGTCAAATGTATCTGCAATAAATATACTACCCATAAAGGCTATGAAAATCACTAACGGCTTTGTGTTCATCTTCCCATCCAATGCATTCTAACACTTTCTCACATCTTGGGAAGGAATAATAATTGTTAGTGCTAGCAGAATTAATAGGTGACTTGTTACTACACATATGAACCTTTTTCATAGGATCTCCAATTACAAAGGTTGACTTATCATTATTAATTTCAAAGTGGTTTAAGTCTCATACCTCTTAATGTTTTAAGGATTAATTTCCTTCTTAAAAAAGGTTTTGTCAAAGGATCTACCAAATTCATCTCTGACCTCACATAATCAATCGATATAACATTATCATTCAATAGCTACTTGACCACATCATGTCTTAGACAAATATGTCTATTTTTATCATTAAAAGTTGTATTCTTAGCAATGGTTATTGCCGCTTAGCAATCACAATGCATTGGCACAAAAGGAGCTAGTTTTACTCCTAATGTTATATTAGCTAAGAAGTTTTTTAACCACTCAACTTCATTACAAGGCAATTTTAGAGCAATAAACTTTGACTCCATAATAGATCTTACTATAATAGTTTGGTAGGTAAATCTCCAGGTTTTACACCACCACCAAAAGTGAATACATAACCACTAGTAGAAATTTGTCTCATCTAAATTTGAGATCTAGTTAGCATCATTGTATCTTTCTAATATAGTGAAAAATCCATTATACATAATACTATAGTTTTTTGTACCTCCCAAATATTTCACTAATACAAAGAGTCTCTATTATACTAGCATTTTAAGATTTTTTTTTTTTGTCACTACAATCTAATTAGATTCAAATGACACTTTAACACTAACTTTTCTAACATATTGAAATATATTAAAATTACCTCTAATTTTAGGCATATGAAGTGTTATTGAGAGTCAAGGTCATGCCAGTTATGACTTGAAAAGAACCTTATTTTTTTTCACAATGGCCACAATGAGAGCTTGAAAAATGACCATAACAATGATTTCATCTCTTTGGACCAAATCTACATTTAGCCTTGGATGATTATCATTACTTGCTCTTTTCCTACATTGAATAACATAATGACCTTTTTTTTCACTAACAAATCGATTCCCTTATTTTTCTAAGGTGGGATTAGATAAGCTTGTAATTTGGATGCCTTCATAAATAAGCATTCATTATGTCTTTTGAATTTAAAATAATATTCATTTGTGACTTTTATGCATGAAAATAAATGGATAAATATATGCATTATCTATCATTTGTTTGAATACTTAGATCACCTATATATAATACATGTTCTGATTTTTTATGCCATTATTTAGGTGCTAGTGTCTTTGCAAGACACCTCACACTCTCAAACATTCCTTTAACGGAAACACAAGCACATTTCTCCTTACATTGGGTTTAACAAAGTACAAACTTAAACTAATTAAAAGGAAAGCCCAAAGATCACTCCAATAAGTACAAACACTCTTCTAACAATATAGAATGTTGAAGAGTACCATTTCAAATACTAAGAAAAAGATGCAAGATAAAATCATTATGTTTTCATTAGGAGTGTTTTATGGCCCTAAAGTCATATCTATAAATCAAATTCACTTTCATATAGAATCTTTATATATTTGTATTTCAATAGCCACATACTTGACTAGTGCACAGGCAAAAAATAATTGAAAAATCAATTACCAATATTGCTTATTGATATTCTATCAAAAGAAGATGTTGACGTATCATAACCAAATAATAAAGTAAGTCATACTCAAAACTACAAGCAATCATGGATTGCTTATATATGCTTCATTAAAAGGAATATATCATTATCCATCACTATCAAAAGTAGTAATGAAATTGCTGGGCAATAATGAGAATTATGTGCAATAATGAGAATTCTGTGCAATCATTATACCTATATGGCACATATTTGTAACATAAATATATTTTATAAATAATATTATACCACATCTTTTATTTATAGATGAAGTCAAATCCTAAATTGATCCATAATAAGCATGACAATTTGAGAAACATGTGATTTTACCGTATTATTATGTGATTTTACAAAACTAAATGCAACACATACAATACCCACACCACAATTTAACATCCTCCAGTGATAGCTAAAATAGGCTTTGCAATGTTAACATAAAACTTATTTCAATCAATTACTTGTATTAAAATAACATTTCCAAGGACCTAGTATCATTTCCCCATCCATTACATGTCAATCTTTCTTAACATAATTCTTTCTAAACAATAAAAAGGAAAATTCAACCACCTCTTCTAAGATAATCCTTTTTTTTTTTTCCACTAACCAATAAGATGAAATTGGTAAGAGGAAGGAGGAAAGAAAAATATGCAAAATATACGAACAAATTAAAGAACAAAATCTCATCAAATTCTATCTTATTATTAACAATCCTTCTTTCCTAATTTGACATTATCTTATTTTGTTTTTATATGGAACCCCCAACTTGATGGCTTCAATGCATCACATATGTTTCATAAAGATCACTAATTCCTAAATCAAAGAAAACACACATGATGGAATGAATCGCAATTACGTGCATCAACTTGCAACAATAGCATTGATACCCAAAAGCCCACAATGATTTTACTCAAATACTATTATATCCTCCAACCAATTAAATAATTGCGTACTCTAAAAAATTTTCAAATTTCAATTTTAGAAAATACAAATTCAAGATCTAATTACTGATTAGCTTATACATTAAGTAAAAGAGTGAAAGTTGCCAACATACCTTGACAAGAAAATTGCATAAAAGTGACAATTAGTTTTAAAATTCCTTAAGATTTTGGAGATAGGGACTAAAATAAAATAAAATAAGGACTTGATTGAAAGAAAAACTTAGTCTGAGTCACATTTAAGAACATTGTCCTTAAGGAATATTTCTTCACACATGAATTTTCCCCAGGATTAAATAGACTCTTCGGAGATAAAACTCAAGAACAAAACTAGAAAGAAAAGAAATTATTTGGCGTAATGTAATCCAAATAAGTGAGTTATATTTAAAAAGATTTGAAGACAAGTAGCTAATTATTTTAGCAATGTAAGACTTAGGAAATAATATGTAAGTCACAATTAAACAATGTGAAACTAATTATTTTGTAATAAAACTCACTCGCCCAACATACATTATGTAGCTAATTTGTCTATTGATCTTTAAGGTGAAACCTTTATCACCATCTTTTCTAATGAAGAATGTTACATGGCATAGTATGCCTTATAGTAAACATCCATGAGTGAAATAGGCCTTAAATATATTAACTATGTTAGCTTGAATAATATCTCAATATTTTTGCATGAAAGTCATAAGGTATGATAAGCTTTTAATTGGAACATTGCATCTCCAATTTCATGAATTTGAATGGGCTTTTACGTAATAGTAAAATGATAATTTTGATGACTAGGTATATAGATATTGTTCAATTGTTGAAAAAACTACAAGTTATTTTCAATATTGATAGAGTACTTAATAACGTACAAGTAAGGGAGAATCAAATTAGAAATAATAAATACGCCTTTCTACATAAGAATGTAGTTACTGGTAGACTTAATCACAGGCTAAGTTTATTTAAAACAAGGACCATGCTTTTATTGGTATATAAATTTGAAAACTGAGCAAACTTAACCCAACGAATCTAATAATTTAAAATGTATTGATATATAATAATATAAATTAATTTTTTTAAAAGCTTGTGCAATGAAAAGGCAAATAAACTAGTTATATATGATAATAATCTAAACTTGTTGAAATATGATGTAAGCAAGCTTAAATTGTCATATAATAAACCTAATGTGTGAAAATGATAAACATATAACTAGACCGAACATGAATATGACGTTAGTAAATATTTAGAAGCACATAAAGAGGAAATTTTAGATTGCAACTATAAATTATGTTTAAATTAGTTATGTACAATTAATATATTTAATAATCCAATAGCAAACTATGCTAAATTTTATATGTAATTAATTTATTATATTTAGTTAAAAAGATCATAATTAAAATTGGGGTTGAAAAAATGTTTGAGCTCAACTTGTTATGCGAATCAAGCTTTGCCAAATGGTCGCTTTTTATTTTATTTTATGCAGTTTTATTTTTTAAGTTTATATCTTTATTTTTGGGCCAACTGTATCAAACCAAGTGGACTTTTCTTTTAATCAAGTTTAGTTGCAGGGCAGTTGAATCAATGGAGTTCCAACATGCAAAAATAAAAAGTATTTTTTATAAAGGAAACAAAATACAACCTTAGGAAATAATAAAAAGTATTTATTACTTAGTCCAAAAATTATTAGTAAATTTTTAAGTGAGATATAAAATAAAAAAATTGTACTTATTATAACGGTCAAATAGAATACTCTATCAGCATCCCGGCAAAAAAACCACGAAATATGAATGTTTGAAAAGATAATGTGAAGTGGTATATTGCAATACTCCCAGAGGAATAATATTTCTTATCATTATGATACAAATTGTAAATATTTTAAAAAAATTTAAAAAGTAAGGGTAAATTATACTCTCTTGCAAGTTGTTTAAATTACACAGTCCTCTATTCTATTATGAAAATTTGCACAAATTTATTTAAAATTAAAATTTGACTAGAATATAAATTAAAATATTCTAACTTTAGAAAATTAGCTATTTCTTTAGTGATAAAATGTAGATTCAATACTTATTATATTAGATACTGAATAGATATAAGAGTATTCTAGTCAATATATGTGTAGTTATAACTTTTTATTTTTGGTAAGAGAGGTCACTGTGACATATATTTTGATTTCAGCAGACTGGGTGTATACATTTCAAAATAAAAAAGAGAACATATAATCGTTTCTTAAGGGAACGGATAACTTAATTTTTTTTTTTAAATACCACTTACAATTTTGGTAAGTAAATATACATCATATAGAGTATAATATTTAATTTATTAAAGAAATAATAATTGCGCTCCGGTTAAATTGGAAGAGAAATATTATTTTAGTTTTTGAATTATTACTAAATTATTATTTTATTCTCTTATTTATTAAAAATGGTCACATCACTCTAAATAAATTAATAAGTTTTAATTTCAAAGACTATAATAATATAAAAAATAAAGGATTAAAAGTTGACAATTTCTCGTTAGATTACACTTGATAACATTTTTTTTAAAATTTTATATTTGCATATAATTATTTTTTCGAATTTTCAATTTATTCCATCTAACTTTTGTTTCCTAGTTATTCTTATATAAATATTAATTTATATTTTATTAACTCACTTGTGTACTTTTTTTATTTTTTAATAATTTCTCATATATCTAATTTATCTTTATTTCTAATTTATAAATTAATATTTTTGTGAGACTTATTGAAAAATAAAAAATATATAAGATGAATTGAAAATTTCAAGAAAAAATTTAGATTCATAAATAAGATAAAAATTAATAAAATTAATATATATATATATATAAATAATAAATTATTTTAAGTTAATATATAAACAACATATTTTAATATGTTATTATTATATAAATTTTATACTCCATAATTTTATCCTTGAAAAAACTAAATATTATATGAAAATTTAATTTAAAATTGATATAATTTATTTCAATTATAAAATTGAGTCAATGTCGTTTACAATACAGGGGCCAGATTCTGGTGCACGCGCCTTCACAAGATTAAAGTTGACCGAGCGGGAAAACCCGGAAGCACGAAGCCAGGTCCCGTGGGTACGTGACACGCGCCACACGTGCAACGCGAGTGGTGGGATATGAGCGTGAGATTGCGAAGCAGGGGCCTTTAGAAACCCTAGGCATAAGAATTTGGGGAACGGGTTTGTCCACTCGCCTAAGACCCTCGCGTGAGAATTTTCAGTTTCAGATCACCACGCGGAGCAGACCTCGTCTATAATCTTCTTCTTTTATGTAATCACAGAGGTACTCACTCTTTGTTTTTCTCGGCTCTTTGGCCTTGTGTGAATCATTCCCTCTTCTTCTGTTCTCTTTATTAATTTAAATAATTTTCTTTCCACTCTAGTTCTCATAAATAATTGCATATCATTATCGCTTATGGTAACTTAAAAGATGCGATGGTCCTTGGGAATTTAGAAAATATTGTACACCTGCAATTTTTTTGAAGCTCCATGTTCCACCTCGTGGTAATCAATACTAATGAGCAATTAACTGAGAATTTAGTGATTTCTTTAATGAGAATTACAGACGGACGGAGCTTCTTGTTAATAGCTTGAGCTTATTGGACGCCTCATATTGATTTTCTGGAAACATGATTGGTTGTTTTGAGATGGACATTGACTCATTTTAATATTTGCTTAGCTTAGGTGCCCTTGAGTAAAGTAAGAAGATGATTGGAATACAAGCCTTTTGTTGACAAATTATAATAATAGGGGAAAATGGGTTTCCGGAAGCAATTGCAGAAAAAAGAAATGGTGGAGAAATAGGCGTTTTGGGTTGGCCACAGTCTACGGCGGCTACCATTAGCTCATCATGGGCGTTAGACAAATAATGGTCTCAATTGTGCCTGGCAATTGTGGCAGATGATACTGATAGCTAGATGGTTGGTTGAGTAATTGTAGTCTTGTGCGTACTTGGTAATTGACATGTTAGTACGTTGGTTGTGGTAGGCTCTAGGTAAGTGGTAGAACGGAAAAAAAAAAAAAAAAAGGGACTTAGTGTTTAAAAGTAGGACCTAGTTGTGTGACTTAAATTGAGTTTCGTTTGGTTGAATTTAATTAGTTGCTTCCCGTCCAGTGCCTCATGCTTGGTATAGATGTGACTAATTACTTGACGTAAGCATTGGGAAAGGTAGATATAATACCCAAAATATAGATGTTGGTGGATTCAATGCTGCCTCTCTTCTGTTGTTTTCTCTGTTGTTGTTGTGAATGGCAAGCCTAAGTCTTGGTTTCGAGGGCAGTGTGGTGTAAGGCAAGGAGATCTTTTATCTCCTCTTTTCTTTTTTACCCTTGTTGTTGATGCTTTGAGTTGTATGTTGGATTGGGGTTCTGAGAGAGGAATGATGTGAGGTTTGATGGTTAGGACACAGGGGTTAGAAGTTTCTCATTCACTATTTGCTGATGATATTGTTCTCTTCCTTCTTGAGGATGGGGAAAATTTCAGCATATGCTTTCTAAGTTTCAAGTTTTTGGGGTTGTGTTTGGTCTTTGTAATGCTCTTTCTAAGTGTAGGTTGGTAGGGATTGATGTTTCAGAGAGTTTTGTGGGAGATTTGGCTGAGATGGTTGGTTATGGGGTTTTACATACACTTGGGACTTTTGTGTTGCAAAAGATTTCTGAAAAAGGAAAATAACGATATATGGAAAGGGGGCTTATCTTTTTCCTGCATATCTTGCATAATGCTCCAATGTCTGATTTTTGACCAATCAAATTAATGAATCTTCCTGCAATTTTGACTTTCTTTTAGAAATCTTAATGATAGAGTTGCTGATAATCTTACTTTGTTGTTGGAAATTGTTGCCTCGTTCCATGTTTCTTCTTTGCTGACAGAGGGATTTGGAGATTGTTTATCATTCTTTAATTAGTCCAGATGCATGTTATCTATCTTTGTCATTTTTTTCTTGGAAACTCAAGGCTCCTTCCATGGTGAAGACTTTTGTTTGGACGCGGTACTTAACTGAATTAATTCAAATGATTTGCATTAGACTTTAGTGGAAACCAAACTTGTATTGTATTATTTAAACACAAAGCAGCTCACACAGCATGTGGGAACTATTATTGAGTGCTAAGATCAATACAAAACAAAGGAAAAGAAGCAAATTCAATGCAAAGGGTTCCCTAACTTTCGAGAGGTCAGGGCTCTCTCCTAAAACTCAGCCACACTCTCCTTTTCTTCCTCTGAAACCACTCCCCTCCCTAACAAGCCATCCACACTCACAGACCGTTACATTCCTCTCTCTCTCCTAGCCAGCTGTCCCAATCCATTACCCATGTTAACCAACTCAGCCTTCTTATTCCTTCTCTCATATCTCTGTTGAACACTAGGGCCATTCACCTTGGGCCCATCATTCTTGAAGGCCCAATATGGCTATATCATGAGATGTTTATGTGATGTGTTTTGAAATTCAGAGAGTAACAGCCATCTATTTCTACATTTTGAAGTGGCATGGTGGATTTAAAATAAACTGTTTGGTATTTGTAGTGAGAACTGGGCTTGTCCAGCTGATCCACAGGCTTTTCCTGGCTAGTAAGCTTTTGGGTTTTGGGCAGAAAATGGAGCATAAAATTCTTTGGCAGTGTGCTGATATGCTTAAAATGGAATGCCAGAGTTCTTAATTTAGAAATATCTCCTGTTGCATCTTCTATGGAGAGGACTATCTATATGTCCTCCAAGTGGGTTTCAACTAATTGTCTTTTTGGGGGCTTTTTCTTTGTAAATCTACATTGGGTTTGGAAAGCCCTTTTGAGCTCACAAGTGTTGGTTTTTTTTTTTTTTTTGGTTTGGAAGTTGTGTCATGTATGTTTTGACTGGGTGTGTTGTGGCATAGTTCCTTGTACAAGGGGATTAAAAACTGGATGGAAAGAAAAGATTGAAATGTTCATACAGAAGTTTAGTTTTAGTGGTTATGACTTATGACTATTATGTGTTATTTCTGTTTAACAGAGTTTGGGAACATAGACGCTTGACGCATAGACCTGTTTAGTTATCTGTTGATATATTTTTTAAAATGCAATTGTGTATTTATTCTTTTGACTGAAATGACCTCTGTAATCAGAGAAGGGAGAAGGGTAGAATTTGTTGTGTCTATTCATCTTGGTAATGAGGTGTATGTACAAGAACCTTTGTAGTATAAAAGGAAAACTAATAACTCTTAATTCAAATCAAATTCTTGATATTCCTAATTTACTTTCTATTCATATACCCTATACCAAATCAAATCCCACATATCTGGTAAAATATACAATTAATTTTTTGTAATGCTTCCCCTCAAGTTGGAGCATAAATATTGATCATGCCTAACTTGTTATAAAGGTATTCAATTTGATTCCCATTTAGAACTTTTGTGAAGATATCACCTTGTTAATATCCTATTTTTACATATCCCGTAAAAACCAAATTCTCTTGTAATTTTTTGCAAACAAAATGATATTCAACTTCTGCGTGTTTAGTTCATTTATGGAAGACTGAGTTTGACATAAGATGAAGAGTTGCTTGATTATCACAAAACATTTTTGCTAGTAGTGAGGATTTCAATCCAGCTTCATCTATAAGGTGATGTATCCACATAATTTCGCATACAAATTGCACCATGGTTCTATATTCTAATTCTGCACTGGATCTAGACACTAGATTCTGCTTCTTACTGTTCCAAGACACCAAATGCCCTCCAATATAAACATAATAACCTGTAGTGGATCCTATTTGTCCTGGACCCTACCCAATCAGCACATGTGAAGAACTCAATATTAGTGTGACCAAAAATCTTGTACAATAGACCACGTCTAGGGGCTCCTTTCAAGTAGCACATAATTTGTTTATAGAGTTGCCCATTGATTAATGGTGGGGAAAGACATAAACTAGCTAATAATACTCACAATGTATGCAATATCTAACCTCATCATCATGCAATAGTTTTAGTCTTCCAACCAACCTCCTGTTTTTAAGGTTTTTCCAATAGTTCACTATTTTCTTTTGTGAGACTCATATTAGGAGCTATAGGTGTGCTACATGGTTTTGCTCTTATTTTCTAGTTTCTCTTAATAAATTAAGTAAATATTTTCTTAAGATAAGAAGACCTAATTCTTGCTCCTCGTTACCTTTACTCCAAGAAAGTATTTTAGCTGCCCCAAGTCTTTAGTGTGAAATTTAGCTTGTAAGAATGATTTGAGGGATGCCCTCACCATCATCTCCTATAATATCAATGTTGTCAACATATACCACAAGAAGGATAATACTAGCTTTAGATGACGAGTAATCACACACACTTGCTCTTCTTCAGCCCAATCTGTTCAATGACCTCACTAAATTTTCCAAACATGGCATGGAGACTTTGCTTTAGGTCGTATAATGGCTTCTATGGGGAAAGGAGAAGGGAGAAGAGAAGAATTTGTTGTGTTAATTCATCTTGGTAATAGGGTATTCATACGAAGGCCTTTCTTCTATAAAAGGAGAATTGATAACTCCTAATTTGCTTCCTAATCAAATCCTCTAATTATATGCAAATCAAATTCTCCATATTTAGTCAACTATACAATTAATGTTCTGTAACAACCTCAATTGATACATCAAGAAATACTTCCTATCATATAGGGTCTTCATTTGTTCTGGAAATGGGATAGATTCTCAAGTCGACAGCAGGTTAATTTACTTTACATTAGCTTTTCTGAGATTGAAAATCCTGGACATTGAAAACAATCATCCTATCAATACAGCAACCACATTGGGAAATTTATAATAATTCCTATGCATAAAATAAGTAATTAGACATACAAGTTTCTTTGCCAGACACTATAATCCTGAAAACGTGCAAAACTCAGTTAATCTTATAAGTTTATTGACTTGACCCTACTACTGCTTTGATCATACATCATATGTAGGGCGCAGTTATGTAAATCTATATTAAGTTTTCAGATTAATGTACCAGAGGCTATGATCTGATTTATTTTAGTTTTGATATGAATTTTCTTCTAGCTTGCCCTTTTTCTTTCATAATACTTATTTTACTCTCATTCCCCATTATCTATTTTTTCTTTCTCCTACATTCGAGTTTTCATACTTACATCACATATTTAGCACTTTTATAAACATAACAAGCCAAGTCATCACTGTACATATATATTTGTTAAAAATTTACTGTAAAATTGTTTAGGTGCTTAAGTGCGCCATACAGGTATTAGGCAGGCATGTATGTCTCATGATGTATCAGACACGGGTGCAAACTTTTGGTTTTGTGAATTATGCGGCATGATTAGATCTTAGAACAAGTGTTGGGAAACTACTTGATCTATGGTTACAGCTGAAGCTACCCCATATTTTCTTTTTACATCTCCAGGCATCCCTGTGTGTAAGACCATTGGGTTTAAAACATAGAGGAAGTACAACTTCAAACTACCTAGTGCAGCAGAGGCCTAAACCAAAGAAAGACTTCCCTGCAAGATAATATGATTATGTGACTGACTAAATATCATTCTTTGCAAGAGAATTTTGGACCTGCTCAATAAATTGTCATGCTGCAAGCTTCCAAATTACGAGCATTGGCCTATGGGCACTGTGCAGAGTTGGAAATTCTGTGTATTTTATGGTTTTACCCACTAATATGATGTTATACTGTGAGTGACTAGGTTCTGTCAAACATGACTTCCTTATGCCGTAGGGTTCAATCCACATCTACCTTCTGGACTATGTGTGTTAGAGTATGTGTATGTACTTGTCTCTTGTTCCTCAAGTTTTTTTTTTTCCTGTTCTTAGCACAACTATAGTAGCATAGTGAGACTATATGTTCATGAATGAAGTGGAATTATTTGCTTGATTGCTCAACATGATTACTGTTATTTCCACTCTTCAGGTACCCTTGAATATATCAGGCAGAAAACTGTTGTTCTGATCATGGATATAGATCTTAGGTTACCCTCTGGTGAGCATGATAAAGAGGATGAAGAACCGAATACAATTGATAACATATTGGATGGTGAAGAAAAATTGCATAATGTAGATATAGAAGGCAGAAATATAGTTGATGCTGGTGTTGAGGTACATGCTCTGGATGGTGGCAATTTGAATTCACCGACACTAGATATGGTAATGTTTAAGGAAGATACAAATCTTGAGCCACTTTCTGGCATGGAATTTGAGTCTCATGGGGATGCTTATTCTTTCTACCAAGAGTATGCTAGGTCTATGGGATTCAATACTGCAATTCAAAATAGTCGGCGTTCAAAAACATCAAGAGAATTTATAGATGCAAAGTTTGCTTGTTCCAGATATGGAACAAAACGGGAATACGACAACAAATCATTCAATAGACCAAGAGCAAGACAGAACAAGCAAGAGTCTGAAAATTCAACTGGTCGGAGATCTTGTTCAAAGACTGATTGTAAAGCAAGCATGCATGTAAAAAGGAGGTCAGATGGAAAATGGGTTATACATAGCTTTGTGAAGGAGCATAATCATGAGCTTTTACCAGCCCAAGCTGTAAGTGAACAAGCAAGGAAAATGTACGCTGCAATGGCTAGACAGTTTGCTGAATACAAAACTGTAGTCGGTCTAAAGAATGACAAAAACCCATTTGATAAGGGTCGGAATTTAGGCCTGGAGACAGGGGATGCCAAACTTCTGCTTGATTTTTTTATACAGATGCAAAATATGAATTCTAACTTCTTTTATGCTGTAGATCTTGGTGAGGATCAAAGGGTGAAAAACCTTTTATGGGTAGATGCTAAATGTAGGCATGACTACATCAACTTTTGCGATGTAGTGTCTTTTGACACCACCTATGTTAGAAACAAATATAAGATGCCTCTTGCAATTTTTGTTGGAGTGAATCAGCATTATCAATTTATATTGCTTGGGTGTGCCCTAATATCAGATGAAACTGCTACAACTTGGTCTTGGCTGATGCAGACATGGCTGAAAGCAGTTGGAGGTCAAGTTCCAAAAGTGATAATTACTGATCATGACAAGACATTGAAGTCAGTTATTTCAGATGTCTTTCCTAATGCTCATCATTGTGTGTGCCTATGGCACATATTGGGTAAGGTATCTGAAAATTTGGGTCATGTCATTAAGCGACATGATAAATTGATGGCAAAATTTGAAAAATGCATCTATAGGTCATGGACGAGTGATGAGTTTGAGAAGAGGTGGTGGAAAATTGTTGATAGGTTTGAACTCCGAGAGGATGAATGCATGCAGACATTGTATGAAGATTGCAAGTTATGGGCACCAACATTCATGAGGGATGTATGTTTAGGTGGTATGTCAACTGTCCAGCGATCTGAAAGTGTAAATTCCTTTTTTGATAAATATGTCCACAAGAAGACCTCTGTACAAGATTTCATCAGACAGTATGAATCAATATTGCAAGAAAGGTATGAAGAAGAAGCAAAAGCAGATTCTGATACTTGGAATAAAGTGGCAGCATTAAAAACTCCTTCACCTTTAGAGAAGAGTGTTGCAGGAATATACACACATGCAGTATTTAAGAAGATTCAGGTTGAGGTTATTGGTGCAGTTGCTTGTCACCCTAAAGCTGAAAGACAGGATGATGCAAGCATTACATACAAGGTTCATGATATGGAAAGGAATCAAGACTTCATGGTTGTGTTGAATGAATTAAAATCAGAGGTGTCTTGTATATGTCGATTATTTGAATATAGAGGTTATCTTTGTCGACATGCATTGGTTGTTCTTCAATATTCTCGCCTTTCGGCAATCCCATCTCAATATATTTTGAAACGGTGGACAAAAGATGCAAAGTCCAGGCATTTATCGGGAGAGGAATCTGAACATATGCTGGCAAGGGTGCAACGGTACAATGATTTATGTCAGCGAGCACTTAAACTGAGTGAAGAGGGGTCACTGTCTCAAGAGAGTTATAGTATTGCATTCCATGGACTACATGATGCATATGCAAGTTGTGTAAGTGTCAACAATTCTAATAAAGATCCTATAGAAGCAGGCACATCAGCTGGTCATGGTCAGCTTTCCACTGAAGAAGATACCCAGAGTAAAAGTATGGGCAAGACGAACAAAAAGAAGAATCCAGCTAAAAAGAAAAAGGTCTGTTGTTTCTAGCAACGGGATATCTATGTTTCTATGTTGTTTTCTATTATGACCTTCTCTTTGAATTGCAGATGAACTCTGATGCTGAAGTGATGACTGTTGGGGCACAAGACAACTTGCAACAGATGGTTTGTCCTCCTACTTTTAGTAAACCTCTCAAGAGGACCTCAATCTTTTAATTTGGGTTTTAAAGCTAGAAGAAGAAATTTAGGCCACTTGGTGGGGTTTTCATGAACATAGAGGGAAAAAATTGTTATAAAACATTGAAACCAGAACTCCAACTTTGTTTAAGCTATACATTTTTCTGCTTGCTTACAGTTGTTCAAGTAAACTGCTCTGCAATTAAGGGGAATTTTTTTGTAGGACAAGTTCAGCGCAAGGGCAGTAACCCTTGATGGTTATTATGGCACTCAACAGAGTGTGCAGGGAATGGTATGAATATGATATACTATAACTATTTTCCTCATCCTGTATTTTTTATGTCAGTGAGTGAACATGTACATATAATGTTTTATGAATCAGTTAAACTTGATGGGACCAACTCGTGATAATTACTATGGGAATCAACAGACTATTCAGGGGCTGGTGAGTCAATAGAGATTGTGATTAATTTGTCAAATAATATTTGATGGCAGAAATATGATTTACAAACTGTGTTTTATGTATGTAGGGACAATTAAGTTCCATACCACCAAGCCACGACGGTTATTACAGTGCTCATCAGAGCATGCCTGGTCTGGTAGGATTCTCCCCTGCTAAAATTAATTCCTGTCCCGTACAATATTTATGATGATTTTACATTTGGTCCAAATATGCAGGCACAACTGGATTTTTTCCGAGCATCAACAGGTTTTACATATGGCATTCGGGTTCGTAGTATTTTTTATTATCCTGTGGGTTGCATTTTTCTTTTGAAGAGCACTTTTGCAATGGCTAATTCCTTGTGGCAGGATGATCCTAGCGTAAGAGCTCCACAGTTGCATGAGGATCCATCAAGACATGCATGAATGGCTCCCAACTTTAATAGAAGGTAGTAAACATTTTGGGTGAAACCTAATAATTTTGGGTCTTCTAAAGTTTGTGTTATTTCAGTCGTCCAAAGAGTATTTTATCTTCAAAATTGTCCTCACATAAGCCCGTTACCAAATATGAAGTTGATGTAATTATTAAGTGCCCAACTGCCACTGAGCTTATGTTATGACAAAGTACTATACTATTTGAAGTTGCTGCATTTCCGTACCATTTTAGTTCTCTGAAATGGAATATTTCAAATGACAATTGGGCATTTAATGACCATATCAACTCTTTAAGTCTGCATACCAAATCTTTGTTAACCATCTGTTGAGGGGCTTAAATATTGATGACAAAATACACTTTGGAGAATTGAAATGAGACGTCTGAAGATAGAGACAAGATATATCTTTTGAGGACTAAAATATCATTTCACTTGACAATTTTTGGTGATGAGATTAGCATTTTCTGTGAATATGATTTGCATAGGAACTAACTCGAAGTATTCATGCTATATATTTAGAAGAAGGAGAACGAGGACTGGGCTGCTAATTTCTGTTAGAATGGAATATATCATGCCTTGTGGAAGTTACAATGGGGAAAGTCCTAGTCCAGTACTTGTGATATAATATAGGATAATTGTCGTTATTTCTCATGTCTACTATAATCTTATTGATAGATGGGAATAGGGTGTAGTGTTAAAGCTCCTGTAGTGGAAATTATATTGTGACTCTAAAGACTCTGATTCTTTAGGCTACGTGGGAAGTTATAATTAGGAAACATATAGCTTGTTGCAAATTGTTAATATCCCTTATTTTTACTTCATTTTCTCTATACTTTTGTTCTTCCCAACACTTTGAAATTCTTGATTCCCGTTATAGAGGGGAGAATATCAAGAAAAAGAAGAAAACGTGAGCACATAAGTGTTGGTTGGTAGGATTGAATTCAGTGGCTATGTTTTTGGATCCTCATGTGGATGATAGTCATACGGAGGAAACAGACAATTTCATGTCTCTCTTTCATGACATTAGGATATTCAAATTCATTTTTGTCATTGTGTTTATGCCATGTCTGGAAATTTATATATTGATGCATTTGTTGGCATTATACCCACCATTTCTGCTTCAGCTTGTTGCCAGTTGGGAACAATTCAAGGGGAATATGTCGGAAGGTAATTAATTTGCTGTAATGAATGCAAAGCATAAGCGTTTTGCAAAAACATGTATCTTGTGGGCTAGTATCCTAACAATTGCAAACAAAAACTTCTTGGTAAATTACGTTTATTATAAGACAAAAAACGTTACACCCATATGTATATTTGACCAATCTATATGTTTATTTTTTATTGGTTTGATTTGCCATTTCTTGCACAAAAATATTTTCTCAATGCCTAGATCAATCCTGGCTCAAAGCTTGAATTTTGGTTCAATTTTTATAAACTCAATCTAATGATGAGATCTAAATTAAGAACGAAGGAAGGACTAAGACGCATCCTATCTAAAACGTCATAGAAAATTCCAAAGAAATTCAAAGGAAATTGCATTATGAGACGTCATGAATTTTTAATGAATAATAAATGTATAGTTGGTCTCATCAAACCTGATTAATTAATTTTTATGAGGTAATCCGTTTCAACAATTTTAATCAACATTGTAATTGTTTTTGTAAAATAAGTAGATATACTACTTTACTGTATAGAAATTGTTTCTATGTGTACGTAGTCCTTGTCGTTTAATGGATGCTCGACACATGTAGTAACCATTGACCTGTTCTATGTATAGCTCTCTTCATACAATAATAGTCGTATGCACTGATACGTAACTAGGGAATCAAAACGCAAATCAAACCCACGACGTTCCTTCATTTGTCGTTTTGCCATGTAGTCCAGAGCTCGAAGGTACGTCACACAAGATAACCTCTCTCTACCCGTCATTGGATTAATCAGCTTGGAGAAGTTTCGAGTTTTGTATTAAATAAAAAGTTGATTAAATTTTGGGCGTATTATACATTCTTATGCAAGAATTCTCCAGGAGAAATATCTCTAGACATGCAAATAGGTAGATGTACGAATCTGAATTACTTATGATGGCGTAGATATAATGGTTCACATTAAATAAATGTGTAAATCTAATAATTCGTAATTAAAAGAAGTTATCAGCTTTAATAATTTCTAGAAATTGAATTTAAAAATTTGATCCGGCAATTTTAAATATTTTAAAAATTAATACAATGAATAAAAATCATTTAACTATAGGTATAGTTGGATCAATCGCGGTATAGCGTTGGAGTTATACAGTGGTTGTCCATATAGAGAATTTTTTCTAACAAAAATAAAATAAAATAAATTAATGTGGTAGAAAATCGTACAACATGTATACCAAACTTGCTTCAGACCAGGGCAATCCGTATATCTTATACATATACATATATATATATATATATATATATATATATATACTTTTTATCTACTTTTTTAGCCCCTTTTTCTTGAAATTCTGTGCAACACACGGACCCACTTCTAATTTGTTTAGTTTACACAATTAGATTGTCAAAACAAGAACAAAAAAGACAATTAGACTCAGGCGTGTGTGAATTATTTTTCCTTTTTTTTTTTTAAGTAAAAGATTTAAGCTCCTCACAATATCTATATTTTCATCTTGCCCCAACTACTTAAGCTAAAAGACAGATTTAAGATTTTAATTTTAGTGGGACAATAATTTTTGAATTTAAGATTTGAACTAAGGATGTGGATCTTTACCAAGTAAGAAAATAAATTTTTATCAATTAGGGGACTAAATAAAAATTTAAAATAATATTATATATATATATATATATATAAATTAACATTTTTAAAATCCAAATGAGACAATTGTATCTCAAGCCTCTCTTGGCTGATAGTAACAACATGGTCTAAGTAGGAGTGACTTTCCTTTTCACCAAAAAGTTGGTGAAACGGTTTAAGATTTAGAGTTTGTTTAAGAAGCTTATTGATTTTTTGAAAAGTAGTATTGTAAAAATAAATCATTGTAAGCAAATTCTGAAATAATTTAAGTTTAGATAATATTTACATGCAATTTTTAAGTATTATTATTATTTTTAATAATAACATAATATGTACGTTTTTTTATTTAACTAAACATCACATTCTTGATTCTTTACATGTATTTATCTTTATGTTATATTTTAATTGAAAAATATTATTACAAATAGTTAATAATTTTAATTTGTATATGAGCTTTACCAATGAAAGAATATCAATTGTGTGGATGTATTAGAAGCAAAAAAGAATAGTTACATAATAAGAAAGAAATTCTTAAGTAGACATTCAAAGATACAAATTTTTCTATTTCACTCCTAAAATTTAATTATTTCATGTGAATCCTTCAAAAGTGTTTTGTCTACGATCTCATCGTCTTGACATTAAACATATTAATAGATATGAACTATATTATCAAAAATATGTCATTACAAAACATTATACCACTTAAATTAGCCACAGCATCATATCATTTTGGTTCTCTATCGTCATAAGTTTTAACCAAAATATTAGACACTTAACAATCTATCAACTCTAATCATCATATTGGACTTTCAAAAATCAAGTTGAAAAAAGTTTGAACTTGTTTTTTAATTGAATTTTTTTATTTAAACTTTTATTTATATTTTTCGAGTCATACCTATTGGATTAAGTAATCTTTTTTAAATCATAATCAAATTTATTTATTACTTAAAATTTGAGATAGATAATTTATCTAATTGTGATTATTATTTATAAGATTATATATAAAAAAAATTATAAATATAAATAAATTATTGTATTAATATAAATATTTTAGATAAGAAGTATTACTTTTTATTTCCTTACAAAAATGATACATTACACTTAATTATTCTTTAAATAATAAGTTTTTTCCTTAATAAAAAATGTTAATTCAGGTTTTTTAAGTTTGGGGTTACTATATAAAAAAATGGAGTCTAGCCCCTATTATAGAATGAATTTTTTTAATTGAGTTTTTTTTTAGACTTTATTTTTAAATCAAATCAAATTAACCTTTTAAATTATGATCACGTCAGGTTATGTTGTTTATATATATTAATTTACAACTATAATTGAACACTCTTAACATGAACATGATGTTGAAGGTAAAATGTTTCGAAGGACTAAAGTAAGTATAATCAAACTTTGAGAGACCAAAACGAAATAAAGTGTAACTTTCAAAATCTAAAATTTCAATTCACTCTTAATTTAAATAGATATGATGAATTAATAATTAATAAAAATAATCATGTATACGTAATACTAATTTAATTGTGACAATACAGTTGCAGCTTTCTTCGTTAAGAATAATAACTGTAGTCAATGATATGAAGTCTTTGAACTTCAAGGAGCTTGTCAAGTAATCATAGAACACATCAAGACAAAATTAATGCAAATCATCTTTTAACTAAAGAGATGCATTCGAAGAATTTTAAAAGTCATGTATTTCCTAAGACCTGAACCACATTCTTCGTTGTTTATATAGTTAAGGTGCGTTTTGTAATGTCTGTTTTATACATAGTACATGTTATGAGATTAATGAACATTTGACTTTGAACTCTAGTAAACATTTGAGGTTTATTTATAAAGCAAATACCACCATTATGTTTGATGATATATTGCTGATGGTATGCGGGAGCTAATACTCACTACTTAAAGGACTTGTCGCTATCATCTTTGTGATGAACTTCTGGTTTAGTCTATTTTTTGTGTTTTTTTTTGTAGGATGAATTTATTTTGCTATTTTACACAAGGAAAAATTAAATTTTAGTCATTCATTTCTAGTTAAAGTATCAATTTAGTCCTCTAAAAATGAAAAATATTAAAATAACCCTCCAAAAATGAAAAAGTGAAGAAATCAAATTGATTTTTGAGAGACTTTTATTTTCTAAAAAATTTTATCTTTAGATCACCATTTTGATATTTTATATTTTTCAGAGACCAAATTGATCTTAAACCTAAAAGTAAATTATCAAAATTGTATTTTCTCGACTTACAAGTAATATTGTTGAACTGCTTGGAGAATTAAAGATTGTGCCTACCTCACAATGTCAAAAAATTTCAGTGACAAGTGAAAATTAAGCTTACACCTTAATCACAATTCTAAATCATTATGGGTGTCTTAATTTAATTTTCTTTTTTACCTGTGGACCAAGTAATGATACCTCATATGATCCTTCAAATTGAAAACAAGGAGAAAAGTGGGTGTATAATCATGAAATTCACAATTTAATGTTCTCTTAAATAAATTAATATAAAGATATGTGCTTAGACTAATGATCAATAAAAAATTTATTAAACAATTTATACTTAATATTAACAATATAAATTACAATATATTCTTTTTCCTAAATCAAACAAATTACAATATTCCTAAACAAAAATCAGAGTTAGGCCAATTTGATGGAGAGAAATTATTGAATAGACTTGCTCTACAATTTCTTGGTAGACTAATTCTATTAAAACAGTTATATATGGAGATATTTTATCTATTTTGCGTGTGCATATGATTGTTTGTAATTGACATAGCCGACCAATTTTGAACAGAAAAATTATATAAACATAAAATAATTTAGTTATATATTTAATTTCGATAGTTGTAATTAATTTGAAAATTAGTACCTTATACTATTTTTTGGGAAATTAATTGGGGCTTTATAATTTAAAAGTTTTGAAAATTCACAATTTTTTTACCGAATACTAGAAAATTTTTTGGTCTAATGGTGAAATTATAAATTTTGCACTAATTAAAAACAAATATTTAATTAGAAAAAGTTAGAATTAATTACACTCCTTTTTTTCTAATGAAATAATCAAATTAAATTATTTTTTCTATATTAAAAATTGACACTATCTTTCCTTGAAATTAAATAAAAAAAAAGTGCTACACTAGTTTTCCTTACATTTCACAAGTTAATTTATAATTACACTTATTTTAACAAAAGGGCTCTTACATGTATTATTTATATAATATAATAAGTCTATTTTCTAAATTTAAACACTTATAATTTTCAACATAGAATGAATAACACTGAAATGAAAGTTAAAAAAAAAAAATTTAATAATTTATATGCTAAATATAAACAATTTATATTATTCTTGAATACATTTTTTTCTCATATTCTAATTTCAAAATTCTTGTATGTCATTTAAGAAAAGGAAAAAGTAAATTACCCCAAAAACTATAAAAGTTTGATGAAATTAAAAAATTGATAACAAAAAAAGAGTTGGAGGGAGAACAAGCATGCCTTAAAGGGGATCCTAATCTCACTAATGAACAAAAGTATAAAATATTTAAAGTATTTTAAAGTAAGAAAAAGAGTGACATAAAAAGTAAAAAATATATATGAAATTTATTTTCTTTTTTTTTCATTTATTTTTTTTATTTTTCTCTATTTTAAAAATACTTTACATATTTTACATTTTTTAAAAGTTACCAAATGTTAAAATTTAAAGATAATATAAGAATAAAAACTATGTAAAATAATGTAATATTAAACCTTTTCATAAAAAAAATCTTTACAAGTCTTTTGTGAACTAACCCACCCAATCACTTATTATATTAATTCCTCTAACTTGCAAATTAAATAAGATAAGTTTATTTAATCCATTTATATTAAATAAACTAAAAATTATATCATAACCTACTATTTTAGTATATCAAATCAAATAAACCAAACCTATTTTGATAACTTTACCAAATCCTATAAGATCAATTTAAATTCTCTGATATTATTGTTATACTAGAAAAAAAAAGATACAAAATAAATAAAATTTAATTCCATTTAAACATGTAAAACCCATTTAAGCAAGAACTCATTCACTATGTGACTTTTTCTTCCTAACATAATAATAACATATGAAAAATGGACACACTCCTCATATTTTTCCCCCATATTTTTCCCCCATTACTGTCATGTAAAAGAGAAATAACCACAAAAATAAATCATTTCCTATTGGTTTTATTTTCTTGCCTTTCTTTCCGTGATTTCATTCAAAAAAATTATTAGTTAGTTTTAATACAATTAATTTAATATATTAATTTTAATAAAATTATTTAATAAAATAAAAATTATTAAAAAAATTAATATTATTAATATTAATACACCACGTTATAGTTGCCACGTAAATATATGAAGAAATAAAAACTCTTCGATCCATCAATAAGGCTGCATACCAAAGTGGTCCCATGCTACCATGCAATCATTATTAAAGTCATGTGAATGAATTCTTTTCATTTACTCTTGTTAAGGTATCATTATTACTAGATTACGTCATACACTTTGTCTCTTTTCATTAATTATTGATATAATAAAAAATTTCAAAACATTCATTATAAAAATATATATAAAATATTACTTAAAATAATATTTTTAAATAAAAAAATTAAAATTAATTATTTATATGGTTGATCAATGATTTTAATATAGCTAAGACTTCATTCCAAAGTTGTACTATCTTAGAATATATTTATGATCTAAGACACACGAGAAATAACAAAGAAACATATTTCTCACATATCAGTACACACACATATATTAGATAAATTTAAAAAATAGTAGTACAAATAATTTTTTCAATGTAATTAGTTTTATTTAAATTTTTTAAATTATAATTTAAATATAAATACTCATGCATTTTTTAATCAATTAGGAACTTAAGAATGACATGAATATATATATATATATATATAAACTTGAATGCTTTCTCTGAAATTAATTATAGAATATATATATATATATATATTCTATAATTAATTTCAGAGAAAGCATTCCAGTTTTTTTCTTAGAATAATAAAGTTTGATTTTTGTATCTTAAACCATTTGATTCAGAAGTATCATTCACCATAAATTCAAACACCACCTTGGCCAAATCCAAGTCAACAAAAGATATATCGAACATGTCATTTCGAGTGACAAAACAAAGTTCTTTTTTGTCATGTTTAAGTAGGAAAACTAATGTGAAAGAAAATGACAAAAAAAAAACATTTATTGTCACTTAGAATAATGTTAAATATATTTTTAAAATGATTTTAGATTAAAAAATTATTAAAAAACTTATATTACACTAAACTAGAAGGTTGAAGGAATTATTATACAACCTATACAAGCTTCTAAATTAAGAGGCATTATTTGCATTTACAAAAAACCTATAAATACAATGGTAAAATATGTTAAATTATTCTCTTATTGTTAATATTTTACTTAATTTTCAATTTAATTTCCATAGTTCAAAAGTTTATAATTTGATACTTATAATTTAAAATATTTTAATTTAGTATCCAATATTATACTTTTATTAGTATTTTATTAAATTTTATTAACCAAATTAACCGTGTAGTAATTTAGTACTCTAAATATATATATATATATATATATATATATAAATTTACGTAATAAAAATAGTTTTTATGTTTACCTAAGTGATTTTAAATTCAAATTTTAGTGAGAATAAATATTATAAAATATAATATAATAGTAAATTAAAAAAATTATGTGATAAATATATAAATTATAATGATTAAATTTAAATTTTGTATTAACCTAATCATAAATTTTTTATGTAAAGAGGCCAATAAAAAAAGAAGTGTAAAATGAACCGAAGTGATAATTACAAAACCAGTAAATTCTCTTCATTTCCTTTCCTGGGTATGAAAATTTGGGCATTTTGTTTGGGCTCTCTCACTGTCTTCTGTCACTCGCGTCCACCTAGAATTGCACAACTGCAATTGTACACATACCGTTGTGGTGGTTTGTTTATCAACTCGATACACTGATAATCTCGGACCAATGCCATTGCTATAATCTCTCAGTTAACAGTTTCAGATCGGTTTCCGTTTCGAAGGTGCTTTCTTTTTTGATTATATATATATATATATATATGTATGGAAAAAATTTTGTTCCGTAGTACTCACTTTCTTATCGATGCCAGTGTTTTTTCAAATTTGAAATGTCTCACTGCATTCGAGAAACGAAGACTGCAGTTATGGTGGGTTTGATCTCATTCGTGGGATTGTTGAGATGCTTTTTAGAGTGAGACTGAATTTCTTGCATGCAAGTGGTTCTTGTGTTCTCCTTCTGTGTTCTTCCTTTTTTCTTGATTAGAAATGTTTATTTTGAATTCGGGGAAATCTTTCTGTATTTTCGGTTTCGCAATTTGTTGTCTTGTAATGGAGTGTACCGTGTTTAACTTCTTGGGAATATGGGTTCCGATTTTTAAACCGAAGGGTATTCAAAAAAAGCTCTAAAGGCTAAAGGGCGTTTATCGGTTGAAATATGGGGTTCAGGATTTCAATGGGAATATAATCTTAGCAGCCGTGTCTTTGAGCCTGCATGCAATGGATCAAATTTTTTATAGCACTTTTTGACTTTTATCTGGAAAGAAATAGATGAATCTTTTGTGTTTCTTTTTATGGTTTATGAGACAATATGTGCATGATTTTTTATTTTCACTTGTTTATTTTATCAGTGCTTCAGTCAATTGTTGGCCTGACATGCTTACTGGCTTCCATTTGCTTTTCTTCAGAAATTTGTCCTCTTTGCTGATTCTTTTTCGTAAGTGGTTTATATTACTGTCTCTGGGTTTTCATAATTTTTTATTAATTTGGTAATTGGAAAAAAATGAAAACTTTTTTAATATTACTTTCTCTGGGTTTACATTTTTTTTCCTCCGTCTTTTTAAGGAAAGTAATTTTTTTTCGCCGGTTCTCATATGATATGTTCTATTGCTCTCTCTCTCTCTCTTGTGTGTGTGTGGACTAGTTTGAGTTTTTTGAATCTACACTGAGAATGATATGGGCAAAGGAAATTGAAGCTGTGCTCCTGTATCCACATATGGTATCTTGCCTGGAAAATTATAAGTAATTTGCTCCCGTTCAATTAATTCTTTGCTTTTCTCCCTTTGAAATGCGCACTAGGCTTTGAGGTTACTGCCGATCCTATAAATTTTAAACATATCTTCACATATATGTTTGTTCTGAATTTTAAATTGTGTTTGTCAGGTTCTGATATTTTCTTGGCCAGCATGCCTTTAGTCTATTGGTAAAAGTTGGAGTTAGACAAGGTGTGAACTGTTACGACGAGAATTGTTGAATGGGCATCCCAACGATGGGGTCTCGGGGTGGTGGTGATGGTAATAGAAAACAGTTACAATTCCTTCCTTTGGTGCGGCAAAACTCAATGTATAGTCTCACCCTCGATGAGGTTCAGAATCAGCTAGGTGACTTAGGAAAGCCACTTTGTAGTATGAATGTCGATGAGCTTCTAAAAAATGTGTGGACTGCAGAGGCAAATCAGTCCATGAGTATGGTCATTGAGGGCACAGCACAAGCTAGTCAAACTGCTCTGCAGCGTCAGGCTAGTCTGTCTTTAACTAGTGCACTTAGCAAGAAAACGGTTGATGAAGTTTGGAGAGATATCCTACTAAGTAAAAATAATGAGGACAAGAAGCCTCGAGATAGACAGCCTACTTTGGGAGAGATGACATTGGAGGATTTCCTGGTAAAAGCTGGTGTTGTTGCAGAAGCGTCTTTTGATAGAAAGAAAACTGGTGCACTAGTCGGATTTGATTCAAATGTAGCAGCACCACAGTTTCCGCAGCAAGGTCAGTGGATCCAGTATCAGCAAACACAAAATCAGCATCCACAACAAAGTTTAATGGACATATATATGCCTGGCCAGAATATAGCACAGCCATTACCCATAGGGGGTGGTGCTTTATTGGATATGCCTCTTGCCGATTGTCAGGTGGCAGTACCTGCGCCTTTGATGGGAACTTTGTCTGATACGCTGACACCTGGAAGAAAAAGAGGCACTCCAGAGGATTTGATAGACAAGACTGTTGAGAGGAAGCAGAAAAGGATGATAAAAAATAGGGAATCTGCTGCCCGTTCTAGAGCAAGGAAACAGGTCAGAATGTTTTTTCCCCTTATATTTACTTTGATAAGTATTTTTCTTAGTAAAAATCCTTATTTTGAATGATAACTATAAATAGGCTTACACACATGAATTGGAAAACAAAGTCGCACATCTGGAAGAGGAAAATGAGACATTGAGGAAACAGAAGGTTAGTTATTTTCTTTACAGTCTGAAGTACTTCCTTTCAATTTACTTTGTCGTCATATTACCTGAATATACCTGGCTGTCTACAGGTTGATTAATCTCTTGTTTTTGCTCATTTTTATCAGACTATCCCAGTATCAATTCTTAAATGTATTTATAATGTCTTCTGGAATTCGACAACTGTTTACATTTTGGTTTGTAAATAAGATACCAATAAGTACATAAAATTTTTCTTTGACCATGAAATATGTGCTCCTTAATTGTCTACTGCATTCCTTTGGTCATAATAAAACGAGAAGTGCTGTGCAACCAATTTGTTTTTGATCCCTATTAATATCTTTTACAGGATGAATTTGTAATCCGTATTTGATATATCCTTGTGGTCTCTTATGTGGTGATCCATGCTTATATCAGTCTCATTTGGCAGGAAACTAATAATTAGCATTTTAGTAACGATTCATTGAATAGCATGGGGCACATGAAGCAAAGGAATGTAATATAGAAAACATTCTCGTTCTCTTATTGGGCATGGAGGAAAAAGTTGAGAAGAAATCTTTTTATCTTTTTTTGCCTTTAAGGAAATAAATCTTTTTCTTTTCCTAATAGAAGTCCTTTATTGTTTGGGGCAACGGACTTTTCCTTCCCTAATATTTCCTTTTAAACTTACAATGCCATTCACCATATTTAGATCTGTCTGGATAGGAGTTTGAATAAGTGGATTGCATCAATCTCTTCATTTTAAACATTTTTTTATGCTTCCCAAACAATAAAGACAAAATAAGAAGTAACTTGTGAGATTGAGTGTGAGACATTTTGATATACTCCTACAAGAGCCAGTTCTGGTTGTTATTATAATTATCTCTTGCATTGATGATATAATGAGCAGGATGGTGCAAATACATGGTTGATGACATTTCTGCTATTTTTTTCTTTTTCTTTAAATCCCTTTAGCAAAGGATTTCCTTCTCTCCTTTCCAGTTTATTTTTTCTGTTTTAGGTTTTGTTGACCAACTTGTTTATGTGGACCATGGTGCGCATAATGCATTTTACAGTAACCAGTTATACATTCATTGTGGGTCACACGGCAGGCTTTAATTGTGATCTTAGACAATTATGTTAGGGTTGATGTAGAGTTTGAATGATTTTAAGTTGTGATTGGTCAGTAAAGTAATTGATTAATGTTCTCCCGTTGTGTCATCTTAGTCATGATTCATGAATAATGTGTCAGATGATTATTTCAGAATCCAGCAATCATATGTATTTTTGTGGACCAAACTATTTTGTCATGCATGGTGGCTTTGGATAATGGCTCTTCAGCTGTACATGATATGAAAATAAGTTGGTATTTTAAATCATAGTAATCAAAATCTTACGATTCACGACTCAAATTTTACGATTTGAAATAAGTTACAAAACTAATAATATATATCAATAGCCGAATTGGCTATGAATCATGTGATTCAAACCAATATGGTAGAATAACATAACTTTGCAATTCAAAAATATGCAAAATTAATGATTTGGAATGATATATTATATTGTTGTAAGTATTATTTATACTTTTTACAAATAAAGCAAAGAATATCTTATTTGAAAAAATTTCAAGAAATAATTACTTACAAATTACATGATTAATTAGGTTTTCTATAATTTATTTTGAATATTTTATGCATATTGCATATACCATATATTATATTTCAACTTATTTTTTATTTATTACTGAATCTTACGATTCGATACATTATACAATTCATAATTCAAAAACATGCTTTTTGATTCACGATTTCTATTACAATTTGATTACGATATTTTAAATCATTAAGGTAATCTATGAGTTGGGAAATGAGAGTTCTTCATAACTCTCAAGTTTGATTGTCATTGACTGAAATGATAAGGAATGGAGCATTGATCTACATGATATCCTTAATATGATTACTAAATGTTTTTCAAATTAATAGTAATACATTTGAAAAACAAATTCTGGAGTCATTTTCTCACTCTCTCTTTTGAATAGAACCTTCATGATAATATCTTGATGAGGATCATGAATGATATGTAGAAAATCTTCTAACTTTGCTAATAATTTAGCTTTTTAGTCTTTTACTTTCAAAAAGATCAATTATCTTGTGTAGTTTTGACAGTTTACATTTTACTGTAGTTCTCCCCAATTAGAACTGGTTTCCTCTAAAAAGAGAGAAAGTTCAAGCAAGAAGGTTGGAGAGGTTTCCTTTTCACTGAGCTTGATATTTACTTGGGATCTCATATAAAATATTCTTACATGAATGAACTCTGTTCTATCATTATGATGTTGGTTTTCTTTTGATGCTAGTTCTCATGGCGCATCTCTCGTACCATCATTGCACATGCTTACACAGAGGTATCTAAATTATTTGTTTAGGAATTGGAGTCAGGCTCAGTTGCTGTGATATATAGAAAGAAATAAACAAAAATCTATGTCATAACTTTCAGATAATCTTCATAAGGTTTTACCATTATGGTTCCTCATGACATTTGGGCTACTTAGAGCACCCTAAGTTGTTACAGTGCATAAGTATTACTTTTTGGCACTGAGTTACATACGTTGAGCTACTTGGGATTCTCTGCTGCTTAAAGCAAATTTTCCTTCTGGGTATTCTGGCTCAAACTTCTCCCTCTCCCCTCAACAGCCCAGGATATAATAATATAGAAAGTTCATGCATGAATGGTACAAATTATGTTATATCTGCATCATACAGAGGACTTCTTTTAGTAAGACCTGACTTTTTACTCTTTTTAAATGCATTCGGATAATGTCCATGATTATCTTTTTTTTCTTTTTTGAAGTAATGTCCATGATTATCTTACCTATTGTATTTTAGGAATTTTTTATTTTTTCTGCTTTACATCTACAATACATGCTTGATTTCTCGTTCCTGATAACTTGGTGTAGTTTATTAATCTATGTCTTCAACCTACAGGAGTTAGAGAATATGTTGCCATGTGCACCACCTCCTCCTGAGCCTAAATATCAACTCCGCCGGACAACATCAGCACCATTCTGACATCTGTATTTTTTTAGTGGAGTTTTGTAGATATAAGCATCATGGGATGCTCTTTCATTTTGCTATCAGGTTGGCATAGGAATAGGAATTTGCTGCTTTTGCATCGAATGGCTTGCTTATTTTTTCTTATTAGTTTTTGTTTTTAACTCCTGTGAAATCCATGCTGTAGAAATTTTCTGAAGAACATTGTAGTCTTACCATTCATTATATAAGCCTTGTTAATCATGGGTTGAGTTTATTCTCACATCTTGGGGATGCCATACTTGTATACTTACTAGAAGCTTCTTAACTCCTTTTTCCCTAAAGGGGCAAAATTATCATTGGTACTGCATTATGTTAGTGTTCTTAGATAGTGAAAAAAAGATGCGAGGTTTGAGTGTTTGGCTATTAGCTGAAATATTTTTTTGTATTTGGTTGGAAGAACATATCTTTCACCAGTATTAGTTTCACAACATTACAAAGATCCAAACTCCCACTAGTTTAAGGATGCATTTTCAGTTTCTATGTACTTGCTCTTAGTTTGGCTCATAAAAATGATGACCCTTCAAACGGCTTAACTTATTACGTGATTGGATGTTTCTGATGAAGCCGCATTGTTTTGCTCTTAGTTTGGTTCTCGTTTTAGATAAAAGGTAACCCATGTGTTGGATTGGGGACAGAAACAGATGTAATATCAAAATCTGTTTATCAGAACCTTTTAGGGTTAAGGTTTAATAACAAATTAGAGGCTAGCAAGAAACTACTCAATATATGTTCTGTAAATTATTACCCCTTATAAAATATAGTCAGCTCCTTGCTAATAGTAGCAGCAGTATTGAACTGATCAGTTTCTGAGACTGGGGGGCTAAAGTACAGAGAGTGATATGGATACGGTCATGAGATGGTAGGGACATTGTGACATGACAATATGTGTGGTATTTTGGTGCAATTTAAGTACTATATACTACTGGAAGTAAGTTATTTTTTGGCCTCAAGAATTGAGCCTAAAATTAGGTATAAAATTGAAACTTGACTCAATAATTACAATTCTTTTATTTAATTTATCTTTAAGAATTATATTTTCAATTCTACATTCTAATTTTTTGAAATTGAAAAATAATTGTTAATAGTCATTTCTAATTCTTATCCTTAAACTCAAAAATTTATAATTCCCAAAGTTAGAATTGAGGTGTAACTCTTATATTTCGAACACAATATGTATTAATTATATGTTCAAAAATTATTGTTCATTTCTACCCAATATTATATTTTTATGTTTTAATATTTTATTAATTAGTAAAGTGCATCTATACACAACATGATATATATCGTGCATGTATTTTAGTGTGCAGTATGCAACACAACATAAATATTGGGATGAACACGTGTTGGGTCAGGCAAGGTTTTTGTTCGACTCAAGAGTCGACTTAGTTTTAAACTAGGTCAGATCCAACTCAACCCATTTTTGGCTTGGTAAGTGACTAGGACAAGTTGAGTTACAAAGGATTTGGGCCAGGTTTATATGTTATTTTTTAAAAATTATTTTTATAAAAATGAATTTTTTAGTAATAAAAAAAATTTCTTTAAAAGAAATAACTAAAAAAATTTAAGATTTGAAATGAATGAAAACTAAAATTTGGAATGAAAAGTTATTAAAATTTGAAAAGATTAAATAAAATAATAATAATAATAACTAGGTCAAGTCTTGTGTGGCCTCCAAGTTCAGTAAAATGTGTAATTGTTTTTTTATTATTTTGACTTGACTCAACTAAGCTTAATGTGTATGTGAACTTGAAACCCAATTCGAGCTAGTAAAATGTGTAAAAAAAATTTTATTTTAACCTAATATAATCTAGTCTGATGTGATTGAGTCAAATTAAGTTGACTAAACTTATTGGGTCTATAAACACCCTTAATAAATACATTGAATTATTGAACTTCAAAAAATTAATATACAATATAGGCATGCATAGAATAAGATCTTGCACATATGCACAAATATACATGACACAACATCATGCACACAAACACACGTTGACATGTCAGTTTTCAAAAGATATACAATGTAAGCATACACATAATATAATATTGTACACACATATATACCAACATACATTATATAACATTGTATATATTCTTATAAACAAACAAGATACAACATTGCGTATGACACACTTTTACATAATATGATATTGCACGTGTAAAATGTATGTCTCAACACATACACACATTTGCATGTGTGTGTACAAACACAAAACTATAAGTGTATACACATAACATGATATTGTATACGTACCTGCGAATGCAAGGATGCACATGCAATATATATGATATTGTACACATGTATTTTTACACACACAAGTGCAACATGACATCACAACACATGCTAGCATGTACGTTCAAATTAATTTCAGTTCTAATTGAATTAGAATTGAAATTACAATTCTGTATTTTAATTCTAATTTCTTGTGCTAAGCAGAGCCCAGGTAACATCGTGAAAATGGAATAATTTTGGCACTTGAGTTGCATTTTAGACCACTAGATAAAATGATCGCATACAGTTCCATTTCATCTAACAACTCAAAATGCACAACTATTACAGCCAATGACGAAGCCATCTGTACATGATGCCCCCTTCATTTTTTTATCTAAGTTATAAATTTATACCCTCATTTATTTTAATTTTTTGATCCCATTGAAATCAATTATCTATTAGAACTAGTACATAATTTTTATATTTAATTTATATGTAAACATTTGATACATTTTTTGTAAATAGTATTATACAATAAATGAGCAAAACATAATTAAGTTTAAATATCAATAGGTTAATTTTAGCAAGACTTTGAACAATAGTCCTTAAAAATGCAGTAAGATTTTTTGAAATGTTAAATAAAATAATATTCATACTTTTCTTAAATATATATATATATATATATATATATTTTGTAAATTGATAGTCATTAGTTTTAATGTTTTGTCAGATAAATATTTTTACTTCCTTTAAAATATTATTTTGAGTTGATATTAAACTATTATGGTATTGTCAAAGTGAATAATATTTTTTAAGCATATTTTTGTTATACATTACATGAATAATGAACAGATATAAATGTCTTCAATAGATACTTAAATATTGAAATTAATTTTAATATGGAGAGTAATATGTATTAATATATAGTATAATACATAATACTTATTCGAATTTAAATTTATTTTTAAATTTAAGAAGGAGAAATTCATGATATTGTTGGTAAATTAATCTCATTTAATTTAATTCAAAAGTTTAAAGAAAATATTTTAATTTTAAAAATATAATTTTTTAAAATAACATATAAAAAAAGTGTAGAAAAAGAAATTTTTAACACTCCCATTATCTAAGGCCTTGCCTCTGCCACATTGGATCTATTTTGCCCTTTGGAGAGGGATTAAGTTAAGACTGCCTCAATTTAGTAACCTCTATTCCAAATGTGGGACTTTTGTTCTTGTTAAAATGATTTGATTGAGCTATTTGGCCCACTAACATTGTCATACATTAGTCTCAAAATCCACCAGATTTTTCAACCAAAGAATAATAATTAAAAAAAAAAAGAAGTGACATCTTTAGTGCATTAATAATTTTGAATGTACTAATATACCTAATTATAATACACATTTACAGGTACGCCATTGTATTGCATAATCATATATGCATATGTAGTTTTGTATTTTTTTTAAGTATAGTGTATATACAATATTATATCAAATATATATATTTTACACTTTTCCAAATTTTACGTGTTAGCATGTGTTTCTGTGCATAATATTATATTATATATTTTTGTGTATACATGTAGTATCATGCACCTATATTATATATTACTTTTTTAAGTTATGTTGCATAAATGTTGTATATAATTACATATACATGTATACATGAAATATATGTCACATCATAGAGACATAAATATTACATATTCATTATATATATGTCATATTATTTTAATTATTTATTTTTATTGTATTTAAATTAAATTTAAGTTATGATTAATTTTTAAAATATTAATTTTACATTCTAAATCTTATTTTTTATTTCATTTCTTCTTCATTTTAAATCTTAAGATTTTTCTATTTTTCTTTTAAAAAATTGTTTTTGTTATTTTTTTAATTTAAAGAAAATAAAAGATAGCCTATCCCAATGTGACCCAATTAAATCCTAGCCAGATTTGGAGTCATGAAAAAGTGGCCTTATTATTAAAAAAAAAAGGAACATATTGTATTAGGAGTAAAAAAGTTACACTTCACTTTTGATTTTTGGAATTGCAATTTTTGATGTTATAGGTAAAAATTAGAAATGACCTTTATTAGTTATTTTTCATGAATTGGTCTATGAAATTATAAATGTAATTTTAAAAGATTAACTAAACAAAAGAATTAGAATTGTTGGGTCCAATTATAATTTCATTTTTCAATTCCAAATCCAATTCTTGATATCAAACCGAGTGTTATTAGTATTATTTTTGAAGAAACAATATCCCTGTAAGAAGTACAAATAATTTAAAATTAGATACATATCCATATCGAATACGTATCTAATATAATATACAATGTAAAACACTTACATACGTATTGGATGCTTATTAGAAAAAACTTTACAAGATACACTTCAAAATGTGTTGAATTAATATCAAATCAATGCTGAAATATTTTTATTCATTTTTATTAGTTATGACATTGTTTATTATTTTATCTTTCATTTTTATATATTTTTCTATCATATTTCAATAAATTCTTGAATTTTTTATTACAATTTTTATTGTCATAATTTTCCTTCGTTACATACAACATTTGACAAAAGGTCAAAGGAAATGTAATCTCTATTTGTTAGAATATATACACACACATACAGATACACATACATGTATCTTAAAATTTCAAAAATTATCATATCTCATGTATCATATTTTGTTATATTTAATCCATGTACATGTTGCATTGCTTCTTAGTTTTATGCCCTCAAAGCAACAAAGAACTAAACGGCTCTAAGAGGGACATCAAAGAAAGAACATCCTGAGACCAAACCATGGTCACAACTAGCAAGCCAATCATTAAACTTATTTTTCTTGCTTACATTACATGAGTAGTGAGTAAATACAAATGTCAACATTTTTTAATAAGTAAAATATCTTTTTGATTTCTCATTTATCATAAAACTATTATTTTAGTCCCTCACTCATTGAAATGTCTAAAATAATCCTTCATTTATTAAAAAATATCACACTTAATTTTTACTTTTTGTAAAAAAAAATATTAAATTTAATCTCTTAAATTTAGGATTTAAGGTTTAGTAGAGGGATTAAATTTGATAATTTTTTTAAAAGTGAACAATTAAATATAACATTTTTCAATGAGTAAAGAACAAAAATTAATAATTTTGTAATAAGTAAATAACCAAAACAATATTTTTCTTATTTTTTCCAACCAACCCAAGTACTCAAGCCATTTGCAGAGGCGTTGGGGCTCCAAAGGGAGACCACTACCTCTATCCTACAAGGACTTCTCTTTAAAGGGAAGAAAATTTTAAGAGCTCGCCTTCATCTTCATACTCCTCCCCATTCTCAAAGTTAGTTATTTTCCCAATGGTAATGCCAAAGAAAGAAAAAATCCAACCATGCCATGTAATACAATGCTTATCAACCTCAGTTTTAGAATTCATCATGAGCCAATTTTGAATGCTTAGTTCAAGGAAGTGATGCCATGACTTGGGGTTAAGGAATACCAATGAAAAATCTTTGGAATGTGTCTAGTTTGACATTTAAATATGTAAAAAGTATTTTGCTTCCTGAAACATAGATTTTTTTTTTTTAGAGACAAACTTAGATTAGTATAAAATCTCTCTCCCAAATCACGTCTATTATCCCATTTACATAGACGTGACAAAAACGATTTTTTGTGTGTGTGTGTGTGTGTATAGAATGATATACATTGATGATAAAATTTACTTTTTAAGTAAAAATTTTTAAATGTAACTCATGACTGTACAAACTCATTTTTAATCAAAATTAATTTTATAAGTCAAGTTAATCCAAAAATCCAGTTTTTATAACTTTTAAGGAAAACACTTGAGTTTCAAACAATCTAGAAGAGCATGCAGGGTAGTTTCTTTATAAAGATCCCACCTGGTGCCCCTATCATATTTTTAATTTCCTGAGAATTGTTTTCTCATCAACCAACTATAAAGGAAGGTAATGGTTATACCTTGGGCCACTTCTAGTGGTTTTTTAACACACATGCTCTGATAAAATAGAGAAATCATTCAAACTCACTTCAGCAACTTTAAATTTCAAATGTGTTTTTGAATTTTTTTTTTAGATTTATTTTAGATAGTAACCTGTCTGAATACTATCAATAGCAAACACAAGCCACTACCTATTGGGATGGCAATATGTTTAGGAAAAAATTACAATTTTGGTCGTTATAATTTTATTTTATTTTTAATTTAGTCCTTATAATCTAAATAACAACAATTAAATTCTTATAATTTATAAATATTTCAATTTAGTCTGCATAGTTAACATGATGTAAATATTTTATTAAATGATTAAAATAGTGACTTAGTCCCTTAAATTTATTTACTGTTTCAAAATAGTCCCTTAAGTTTGAAATATTTCAAAGTGATTCTTTAAATTTTCAAAACATCTTATAAAAATCCCTTTTAAGTGAATTCCATCAAAATTTGAACGCTTTTAATTTAATTGCTGATATGGTAGCCATATGTATTTTTTAATTATACTTTAATAGATGGTTTGACACTTAAGCAACATTTAATCTAAATTAAAAAAGAAAGTGAAATCATGCTCTCGCACACTCCCCGACGAAACGCAAAATTTCAATAGCACTTCAATAGGCAAACCCTTCACTTCCCCATTATCTATGACATCTGCGATTCTTAATATATATATATATATAAAACATGTATGGTTTCATGTAAGTTGATATTATCATCACCTCAAATGCATTGCCTTTTCCCTAAATGTTATCGTCGCCTAAAATGCTAGACTTGTAAAAATCACCCAAACCAAGGAAGCTTATATTCATCTGCTATGTTTTTTATATTCATATTATATATATATATATATATATATATATATATATATATATATATATATATATTCTGTGATTGGAGATGTAGGGTAGTGCTTGTAAAAATAGGTGTGTTGCGTAATTATTATACTTCTTTTTCCTTGAAATAGATTCTTAGAAGTGCTAACTTGACTGCTGACTGAATAGTCAAACATGCTGGTAGAGGGATGTGTCTGTCTGGTTGGAAGATTTCTCCTCCATCCCCTTTGGTTTCTATTGTTGCTTCTGAGATACCTAATATAAAAACTGGTTTTAGCTGATGTCGCAGTGTGTGGAGCTTGAAACTTGTAGAACATTATGTCTCTGGCTTTTGGCTTTCTTTTTCTTTCTTTTTCCTGTGTGCAGTTTTCCTGTATTTGTTTTTGTCTTTCTCATGTCTTTTCTTTTTCTCTTCTTTGAACATTGTATTTCTGTCATCTTTTAAATCAAAGATTTATTGGCCAGAAAAAAAAATATTTGAAGTAACACTTTCAAATACCTTCTATATTCTTTTCCAGAGGAATAAAATCGGACATCTAAGATATACATATCATTCTTGGAGCTCCATGGACTTTTGCGATTTTCATTACAGTGACAATCATCTCATGAAGAATCTCCCTCGTGAGTCAAACAATGACATTGAATAGCTTCTCGTTCACATTCAACCTTGCAAGAAGCTTGCTTATCACGATCTGACTTCCTTTTTATTATTTAATTTTTAAGTTAAATATTGATGGCTGGCAAATCATCTACTAAATTATAATTAAAACACATATGTATCTACCACTTCAGCATTAAAATTACCAATATTAATATTTTAATAGAATTTACTTAAAATGATTTTTTATGAGATATTTTAAAAATTTAATGAATCACTTTAAAATACTTCAAACTTAAAGAATCATTTTAAAATAGTAAATAAAATTAAAAGACTAAGACAGTATTTTAACCTTATTAATTTTATTAATACAACCGTCTTTATTCTCTAAATAAGTATATTTTACTAACAATAAACATAAAAGTAGATAATAAAGCAAAATTAACTAACATAAAAGTGAAAATATTGATAGAAAAATAATATAGGGACTAAATTGTAAATCATTTAAACTATAACAATGTTATTATAAATTTCTAAAGTATAGGGCCTTTAGTAAAAATTGAGTTAAACTAGAAGAACCAAAAATGAAATCTTCTCCGGGCTACAGGGAGTAGACTTTTTTAGACCACTTAAAAAAAATTTTAAAAATTAAAAAATGAAAATTTATAAGTTAGAGCTGCACTAGATTTGAGTAATTTCTCTCTCCTATCTAAGAGCATGTGTATCAAAAAGCCCACTTCTAGTGGCGTGCATTTGAAACAAGGTAAAAAATTTTTACTTATTGGACTTTGAAAAACTAAACTCATTAATACCACGTAATAATCACAAAATTTTAGATTGTTAAGTCTATATGTAAATTTATTTATATAACTAATTTATTTGCTAATTAATATATTTTTTTTATATATTTATACATTTTAAATCAAGGGGTTTTGAGAATATTAGTCAAACATGTTTATATATTTTAAATAAACAATATTTGTGAATGTTAGTAAAAAAAATAAACTAATTAATGTATTTTGATAAGCATCATATTAAAATTAAACACAATCTTAAAAAGAGAAATAATCTTATCAAAATAGTGAAAAGGAATTGACTGATTTGGAGGCACAATACTTAAATCAACCAAAGAAGAAAGTAGGAGGCAATAAATAATGTGACAACAATGGTGGAACGAGATCAGTAATCCTACAAGGATAATGAGTAGGAAGAGATGAATGGTGCTGTAGTTTCTTTTTCACATCTATGGCTCATGTTATAGTCAATGCCTAATCTATGCTTATCATACGTACATACCAATTCATGGGGCGGTTGGAGTATCACAGGAGGGACTATAACGAATCCAGGTATTTGGAGTTACGAAGGTGTGGCCGGGGCACATATTGTACATACATACATATATATATATATATATATATATATATATAAAATTGACATACATACATCTATTTAACAACCTTTTTATTAATATCATACATGTATTTATTGAACAAACTTTTGTTTTATCGTACTAAAATTATTTAGGAACCTTAATATTAATTGATATACATGTATCTATGAGACTCAAAACCCAACTCGATTTTAGATCAAATCTCTTTTTAGAGACTTAGGACTTGGGTCAGTCCAATTTTAGCTTGATAAGTAACCAAATTAAATTTAGTTATTAATTTTTAAAAAAATATTATTTTATAAAGTCAAATTTTTAATTGATAAAAAATAAATTTTTAATAGAAAAATAAATAAATTTAAGATTTGAAATGAATAAAAATTATAATTTGGATTGAAGTGATTAAAATTGGAAAAGAATTACTATTTTAAAAAACTTATTATAAATAAAAGTTGTTATAAATAAAATGAAAATAATAACTAAGTCATGTCTTATGTTAATTTAAAATCCATCTAGGCCCAATAAAGTTTGCATGTTTTTTTGTTTTGACTTGACTAATCCAACCGTCTATAACCTAGCCAACCAAGCCAATAAACACCTTTAAAAATAATTTCCACCTTTGTTTTTCTTGTTAAATTTAAGATTAAAACAATAAAAACAATTGTTGAAAAATGTTGAAGCATTGTCAAATTTAAAACTAAAATTTTGTTTTAAATTTAAGAGAAAATTAATCATTTGGTCCTATACTTTTCCTCATTTTTCAACCCTGTTTTTATACTTCAAAATTTTTAAATCACTCTCCACACTTTTAAACATTTAAGAATTAGTCCCTTGCAGACTATCACAGTTATGTCACCGTCAAAATATTGTTGAATTGACTAATTAAGCTAACATGGAGGGATGACTTAGATGCTGACATGGCAAGTGAGTTTACGTGGAACGGATGTTTGGAATTATTCTACTTTTGTACTCAATCTTCTCCTTAAACTTTGAACCTTCTTCTGGCAAACCCCCGATATTTCACCTGCAAATCCCAAATGGTGAAATTATCACCACCACTCAAGATCTTCAACTATAGAATAAGCCCAGAACGACGGCATCTTGGTTTTTGTTAATTATATCCAAAAATTTCCTTACCATTTTGATAACTCCAACCTTAAAAGATTGAAATAAACCATCTGTTCAGAAAAATTGTTGGTTCTACATAGAAACTATCTATTTACTACTATGCATAGAATTGACTTGAAATTGTGAAAAACAAAACGATATTTTAAAATAACAGAGTTGAAATAGACATTGCCCACTGACATTGTTTCTAACAATGTGTGTATGTGAGTGACATCTGCAGAACAATGGCCCTCTAGAAGGAAATGATATGAAGAAAGAACAATGACTATTGCTGGTACTTTTTGTAGACGACGAATAGTTCTAGGCTCTAGCCATTTCAAGAGCTTTATAATTATATAAGTTTTCAACAGACATAAGATCACAAAGCATATAACATCAAGGCTGGTTGATTACCTGATCATTTCTATCTAAGAACGTTGTGAGCTCATCCAACAATAGAACTTTACAAGCTTATGCTAAAGCACTAGCAATGACAACCCTCTGCTTCTGACTCTGCTTAGAGTTTGGACAGATACCTGAGAATTGCAGCAAAGGGAATATTCATTCATAGGAATAGCCCAATGTGTGTTGGCATTCACAGTTGACTATGCCTATAATAACTGCATGTAGTCAGACGAGCCCACAACATGCAAGGCTCTAAACACCCTTGATTTGACTTCATCATGGGTCAAGTTGACCTTACCAAGACCAAATGTTACATCAGCTTCTACTATAAGCATTACCACCTATAACAAGTTTAATGCTTCACACACTTAACATGCATAAATTGTACAATTACATATAAACTCTGAGAATTTTTTGTGGATCTATTTTAAGTGTTTAACAGGTTTTAATAAAAGCAAGCTCTTATATATATAATTAACACTTAGTTTACAAGGAATAAGCCTTAAGATAGATGTAGTTGTGTTGCTTGTTCTAATGGACGAGTCGAGATGAGAGCGTTATAGTAAAAGGAGGAATGTGTGGGTTTATACGGTGCAGATCCGCTCCAGTATGGTGGATTTACAGGATTCGCTCCAGTAGAAAATCTTAGTTGTTCACGTGATCTGACGCTTCCCACACAACCACATTGATTAGGGCACTGAAACATGCATCGTTTTGAATAAATGAAATGGTGCGTTTCGGGCCAAAATGTTTTACTCATCTGCTGCTCCAAAATGACGTCGCTTGGGGTCAATTGGTTAACAAGTGAAACACATTGTTTTACTAAAATAAAACAGTGCATTTTGAGCCCAAAATTTTTGGCACTAGGTTGTGTTGAAATGGCGTCATTTTTGTGGGTTGGTGGACGTTGTAGTAATCTTCTTCCTCTTGCTGCCTGAGGACATGCTCTGTTATATTGTTCTCCATTCTCCAAGGCATTACCACTGTGCTCTGCTCCATTCTCTAGCCCATTGATGAGGAAGAAGACAACGCCGTGAGTGTGTGTTATACGGTGACCCTTTGCAATGTATAGGGCATCTATTCAATAAAAGCAGGATGAATATGTAGGTTAAGTTAGAAGGCAACAAAGTGGAGTTTCTGTGCTAAACGATTCTGCCCAGTGTAAGTTTTGGCCTTTAAACTGATGCACGTATCCAAATGTGCTGAAGTAATGTTGAAGATGAAGCAAATGATGAAGATTATGAAAATGGGTGTGTTTATGACGATCACGAGTGAAAACACAGAAAAAGGTAGAAGGAAGGAAGCGGATGGATTTATCCTATAGGTTTAAAGTCTTTTTTTGGCTCATGATGAATATGTGTATTAATAAGCATTCAAACTGAATCCGCTACTTTGTTCACTGATTTAGCATTATTTTACAAAGCATCTATTGGGAAAGGAAGCATCTAGACCAACAAGTATTCAATGGCTGCAAGTTGAAGTCCCTATTGACTTATAAGCATTCAAGTTGTCACTCTTATTTTCTTGGTGATTATTGATTTATTTCTAATGCATGACCCATATTAGGGAAAGGATTCAAGTTGTCACTGATTTAGCATTTTTTTAAAGTGGCAGTAACAAAATGAGTTGTTTGTTGATTATGTTAGATTAAATTGGACATTCATTGACCCTTGTTTATTTGTTGTTATCTATGTAATTTTATGTTTGATATGTCAATTTGTTTAATTTTTCTTATGATATGTATTGTCTATCCATGTAATTGTTCTATTTTATTGGTTTATTGTTAATATTTGAGAAAACTGTTGCTTTAAGTTTAACAACAATGATATGCCTCTACTTATGTACTTGGCATGTTTTTTCAATTCAAAAATAAATTAGTAAATGGTTCTACTATTGTGGGCCCCATTTTTGATATTTTCATGCTTTTTTTCAACAACTCGTAAGTCAGCTATTAACGACAATTGACTCGAAGCCTAGGATTGGCATGCAGTTTGGCAATGTAGATGATGCATGGCAGTTCTGGATTAACTACATTAGGAAGGTGGGTTTTGGGGTGAGGAAGCAATACCTTAACAAGAATAAGAAAGATGGATCAGTGACTTCTTGCAGATTCGTTTGTTATAAAGAGGGAGTTCAGAAGTTAAACAAAAGAGACAGAGTAGTTGCGAATCCCAAGCTTATAACTAGAACTAATTATGATGCTTGAATCAACTTTGTCACAGTGAATGGAAAATTAATGATTAACAAGTTCGTGGAACTTCACAACCATCGTCTGCAACTTCCAAAGACAACACAACACATATGTTGGCCTCACAACAGAACATATCCAAAGTTCAAGGTCGTGAACTTGAAATGGCTAAGGACTCTGGATTGCAGTAAGAAACATTGTTTTAGTTGATGAGTACATATGCAAGAGGTAGAACCAATCTTGGGTTCACTCATTTGGATATAAAAAATTACTTACAATCAAGAAGACAGTGTCATATAGTTTATGGGGATGTCGGTTGTCTTTTGCAATTTTTTCACTGAGAATTATTGGACAACTCAACCTTTTTCCATGCCTATTAGGTTGATGCAGATGAGCAAATCACAAATATTTTTTAGGCTGATGCACATATGATTATTGATTATGAATATTTCGATGATGTTATATCCGTAGACACAACTTATTGTACAAATTAGGCGCATAAGCCGCTTGCTTTATTCTCTGGATTCAATCAATACAAGCTGACAATCATGTTTGGCGCTACATTATTGTATGATGAGATAGTTGACTCATTTAAATGGCTATTTAAGACCTTTTTGAAAGCTCACAGCTAGAAAGGGTCATTGACTATATTCACCAACCAGGATGCTGCAATGGCAAAAGCTTTAGATGATTAAAGTGTGTGTATGTAAGTGTATATGTACTCTAAGTTCGATTAATTTTAATTGTTGTTTTGGTTTCTTGTGGTTATAGGTGAGGTGATGCCTAATACATGCCATGGACTTTATATATGGCATCTAATGCAAAACGGGATCAAGCACCTAGGCCATCTAATGAAAAATGGATCAAACTTCCTATCTGATTTCAAAAGGTTCATGTATAGCTACATTGATGAGGTTTAGTTTGACACAACATGGAAGAAGATGTTGGCTGATTATAATGTTCACAAAAATATATGGTTAAAGTCAGTGTATGCAATACGAGAAAAGTGGGCAGTGTGTTATATGAAACACGCATTCACATTGGGAATTAGGAGCACCCAACTAAGTGAGAGCTTAAACTCTAACTTTAAAGCGTGCATGAAACTAACCTTGAACCTTGTGCAATTCTTTAAGGTGTATGAGCGAGTGGTAGCAGAGAAGTAATATAACGAGTTCAAAAGTGAGTTTAATGCTCGACATAAGTTGTTTACATTGAATTACCCATACTCAGCAATTCTACACCAAGCTGCAAAGGTATACAAGTTTCCAATATTTGATATATTCCAAAAAGAGTTCAACTTGTTATTTGCAACGTCCATCCAGAATAGAAATGAAACTCATCCTGTGTTCGAGCATACAATGTCCATGACCAATCAAGATAGAGAATGCAGAGTCTTATTTAATCCTAGCCTAAAGACCATCTCTTGTAGTTGTATGAAGTTCGAGTCATACAGAATACTGTGTAGCTATGCATTGAAAGTGTTTATTGTGATGGATGTGGACCAAATACCTGACTAGTATATCTTGAAGAGGTGGACAAAAAATGCACGTAATGGTATTGTACATGATTCAAAAGGGAATGAAGTTGAATGATGCCCTAAATTGGATAACATACGACAATACAAGCAACTTTGCTCGAAGATGGTTAGATTGGCATCAAAGGTTGCTATATGTCAAGAACTATATTCCATGGTTCAAAAGGAGGTCAATGGCTTTTTGAAAAGAATTACGGAGGTTCAATCAGGAGAATGTACCATAAAAATGCATGTGATCAAGCTAACATCCCTATAAGTGATAAAGTAAGTGAAGCAAAGGGATTCAAACAACGAGATGGGATAAATAAACAATGATGACATAAAGGTTGGGTTGAACTTCAAGGTCGTAAAAGAAGAAAGGTTCCGTTTTTCATTTGATCATAACTTCGGCATCATATGGTAAATGCTAGGTGCCTTTACTCATTAGCACTGTCCCTATATGAACTTACTAGTATTAATCCATTTGCGCAAGATAATGAACCATTAAGTAATGCGCTGGTTGGAGTGTCTTGTTTGGCTCCTCCAGTATACCATGATGATTATCAAATACATGAGAGCCAATTTAGCTTTACAAGATTATTGACGGTACATGAAATTATTGAAGAACGCATTCACTTGTATTACTGACTGCCTATTTAGCTAACTGATGCACTTGTTCAATTATGTAGGAGCAGTTGGGCATCCCTACACAATCACTTGATGACATTAACTGTTAGTGTCCAAGTCTACACAATAATCATCAACACATTATTTTTTGAGTTATTTTATCATTTTTTGTCTCCTTCCACACCTATATAAAGATGTAAGTAATCAAAAGAAAGACTAGTTTAAAATTGTCATACACAATATATCATTTTGCTATAATCAAATGTAGTTTTATTACTTTGGAAAAGTCATATACAATGTATTGACAAGTACAACTATACAATCCATGTTATTTAGTTCAATACAATCACTTGGTACAACTATACAATCCATGTTATTTGGTTCAACAGTCTACTTAGGTAAGTTTGTTAACCCTATCACTATTTAAAAACCTTTTAAACTGGCTTCCACTACAGTTGGCCCTTATGCACCATGCTTGTCGTCTACTATGGTAGAACAGGTGATTATGGGATGGTAAAAAATTGAAGGAATTTGTGTAGGGAAAATGATATTAATAGAGAATTTTCTTTTTAATAGCTCCTATATGAAATATGTATCTACGTATGGCTCTTATCCTATTATGAGCCAGCAATTGAATACCTGGCTATTTCGAGAGCCCTTCCACGACTTATTGATGTCATTAAAAGTTTTAGTAAAGAGAAGGTACTGTTGGTTTCTTGAGCTTATGTTCATGTTATCTTCTTTTTACTAATAAAATGTTTTTCTCATTTGTTTGTTCTTGGAATTACCATTGCTTGCTCATGAGTTATGTGATTGCTATTAGCTGAATTTGTTATTGGTTTTCTGCTAATACCATAAACCTTTCATTTATTCCATGCAAACAACCAGTTTTGTTTTTAACTCTGTCTAAACATTTGATGTTAAAATACTTGTTTTGTTGATATTTGTCAGATTGTTCAGAGTTTGAAAGCACAAGCATGGAGTGATAAGGTGAGAAAAATAGATGGACATACATTCCTACTGAAAGTTAGATGCCCAAATGATGTAAAAATATAAAAGGTATCTTTTAGCTTGAAATGATGTGGTTACATGGCTATTTACTACTATCCTTATGTTTTTTATGAAGTTTGGACCTCTGTATTATATTTATGATCTTTCTAGTTGACAGGTTGTGGTTATATAGTATGAGTGGTCTTTTTTTGGTAAACACACTTACACTTCATTTCCTGCTTAATGTATATAAATGTAAAAGGCACATTCTAGTTCATGTTTGTGCATTTTAGTAGAAAAATAGAATCTGCATGACATTTTCTTTATAACTCATTATACCTATTGCAAAATTTACTGATTGGAAATAGATGACTTATCTCTTATCTAAGTAATGGATGAACTCAAATTACCTAATTTTGATGCTTATAGTGGCATTTTGTTGATGGTTGGCTTGAATACGTGCCATGACAGTAAGTTGATCTTTTTTGTCTTCAATATGCATAAAAACATTATGTGGCTAAATTAAATATGCATTAAGGGACCTTCATAAATCACTCAATTATTTTGGCTCCTCTGAACTCTTTTATTCTTGTCCTTGCTATTTTAAGATCTTATTTTTCTTAAAGTGTCATAAATTACAAATTCATATAATGCTTCCTTCCTTTATCAACTTTTGTTTAATTTCCCTTCAATGAATTATTTTCTGGTGTTTCTCCATTTAACCTTCATTGATTAGAAATTTATCATGGGACTTGTTGTAGGCACTGAATTACCTGGAAGAAGGGCTTGAAGATAACATTAAGAAATTAAGTTCTTATGATAAGTATAAGCAAGTTCTCCATGGCAATCTAGATTAGTTTCCCATGCACAAAGATCCTATATTTTGGCAAGAAAATATTACTAACTTTGAGGAAAATGACTTCCAAGTATGTCTGCATTAATTTTCAATTTTTTATGCTTCAATTCTTATTCAAGTAGGCACTTGCTAATTGTTGGCCGAGTAAATGGAAAATGCTTTAAATTACAATTGGCTTTACTATTTTACTTCTTTATCATCTATGGAGTGTAAAGAAAATGAGGAAATTGTTTTAATTTCTATATCTATGAGAGGTATCAAAACAGTGTATTGGTGTTAGTTGGGCTCATAATGGGTTTCACCTTGATAAAAATGGAAAGTATTGAATACTAATTGGCCGGCCAGCATGCTTGTCTATTCTGATACTCTGCGATATTTTGGTGTGACAACATGTGGTGTATACTATGATGTACCTTGAATTTGTAGAGGTTGTCTTTTGATTCTGAGCAATACTTGTTAGTTGATTATGCCAAGTTTCTATAAGTAGATGATCTTTTAGCTTTTAGAGCAGAGATCGTATAATGCAATATGGTTATACTAATCTGATTAGTTACTTAGTGTTTTCTATGACTGTTTTAGTAGACATAAAGTGAATCAACTAGATCCAATCACATGAAAATAGTAAATAGGAGATCTCATGTTATGGGGTTGTCCATTGTAGGATCTCCAAACACTCTTCCACCTCGTTGTTGAGGTGATAAATAATAGTTGATCCCCTCCTAATCCATTTGCCAAATAATTGCAGATTATAGTGGAACCATGGTGCAGTGTGCTGAGTTTCATTTGAAATATAGTAGGCAAATTTTGAATTGCAGAGTTACAACTAAAAATTTATTCTACTAGGATTAAAACCTACTTAAGTGTTAGAGTAATACTGTCCTCTTTACTCATGGATCTGGTAAACAAAGATGAGATATTCTACAACAAAACATGGGTGTTACTTTGCCCACCGTCACACTTGAAATAAACTAATATGAATTATATCTATTCACAGGACTTGTGGTATATGAAGTGCTATTCAGCATTCAAAAAGAAAAGATAAATTATCTTGTATTATGTTGTATATCATCTTCTCAAAAAAGTTCTAATATTTATTTATACTTAAAATTTTCATCTGTTGAAGAGTTTAAGGGTCTTTATAACAGTTTTGGACATGTCCAGTGATGCAAGGAATCTAGCTGTTGATTGCTTTAACCTTTCACAGTTCGTCCAAAACCATCCTACTAGAAGGATCATAGTGACAAACTTAAAGCCAACGAACGAGTGATGAAACTAATGAGAACGCTGAGGTCACGAAAAATGCACTACTCTATATCCAACAGCTCTTCTTAGGTGCAAAGTATGCAAGCTTTTTGTAGGCCTAGTTCTATATGTGTGGGTGACATGATTTATATGGGTGACTGGATGATGGATGGACTCTCTTCTGTAAAAGGTTTTATATATTTATTTATTTTTCCTTTGAGAGTAATTTATTGTATATGGCCGATGGTTTTAGTTTTGAAGCTGTGGTATTCAGTTGTTGAAAAAATAGAGTCACGTAAATTTATACTCGTCGTTACTCTGGCACTACGTATTGCTCCCTCTGCAAATTCTGTTTTCTCCCTTGTGGAAGCCCTTGAAAAAATTCCTGGCTTTTCGCACACCCTAGGATAAATCCATCCGCTTCCTTCCTTCCTTCTGCTTTTTTCTACGTTTTCACCTATGATTGTCATAAACTCACCCATTTTCATAATCTTCATCATTTGCTTCATCTTCAACATCACTTCAGTACATTCGAATACGTGCATCAGTTCAAAGGCCAAAACTTACACTGGGCAGAATTGTTCAACACAAAAACTCCACTTCGTTACCTTCCATCTTAACCTACGTATTCATCCCGCGTTCATTGAACAGATGCCTTGTACATTGCAAAGGGTCACTGTATAACACACACTCACGATGTCGTCTTCTTCCTCATCAACGAGTTGGAGAATGGAGCAGAGCACGGCAGCAACAGGCTGGAAAATAGAGAATAGAAGAGCAGAGCACGTCTTCGAGCAACAAGAGGAAGAAGATTATTGCAATGTCCACCAACCCACAAAAACGACGTCATTTCAACACTTCTTGGTGCCATAAATTTTGGGCTCGAAACACATTGTTTTATCACTCATTAACTAATTGACCCTAGGCGATGTCATTTTGGAACAGCGGATGAGTAAAAAAAAATTTAACCTGAAACGCACCATTTCACTTACTCAAAATGGTGTGTTTCAGTGTCCTGATCGATGTGGCCGTGTGAGAAGCGTTAGATCATGCAAACAATTAAGATTTTCTACTGAAGCGGATCCTGTAAATCTGCCATACCAGAGCGGATTTGCATCAAAGTTTATATGGGTTTGAAGGGGAACAGAATAATAGGTCAGAACGTAAACAGAGTTTTGGACCCAAACCCCAAGGACTATTTGCAGAAGGTGCATGAGACTTAGCCTCTTTAGAGGAATAGTGTCTAAAACATGGATTTCATGTTGATCGTGGTTTAAACTATTGTTTTGGTTGAGGCTTTATAATCAACCCCACATGGGAATGCTTTTTGTTTGCATGTGATGAGGCAAAATGATCATTCCACAGTGGCCTCACTAAAGATCCTAAAGAGTTCTAATTTGTGGTAGTTGGTAGTGACTATGATGCCAAAGCATATTGAAAAAGGGCTTTGAGCAAGCTTATGGGCTTGTTCAACTGTTGAAGATCTTAAGTGGTGGTGATAAGGGTTTGTAGGATAAGCATCGGGGGTTTGCCAAACGCATACATAAAAGAAGGTTCAAAGTTGAAGGAGAAGACTGAGGACAAAGGTAGAATAATTCCAAACATCCATTCCACATCAACTCACTTGCCACACCAACATCCAAGTCATCCCTCAATGTTAGCTTTGTCAGTCCATTCAACAATATTTTGACAGTCATAACTATGGTATATGATAGGGGTTGATTCATAAACATTTTGAAAGTATGGGAGTAATTTAAAAACTTATAAAATATAAGGACTAAATTGAAAACTTAAGGAAATTACAGGGACCAAATAATCAAATTTTTCTAAATTTAACAATAAAAATGCTTATGTTAAAGGGATAAGAGATATTAAACATAACACCAAAATCAATAAAAATAATTATATTAAAGATAATTAAAAAATCATTAAATAACTAAGAATTTAATTAAAAAAAAAATTCTTATTAAAAAGAAACATACTTAACACTGTCGCGCTCAACACACACACATATATGTGTGTATCTGTCCGTGTATATAAAATAAATACTCCATTAATCTATCTCCTTGCACCATACTAGGTTGATCCTATTCGCCATCACGTAGATAATGATTTTATAGATAACAATTGAGTCCCATTTGCTTCAAATTGTGGCCCTTCCCACCTTTTGAACAAGGACAAAATTTGTTTCATTTAGTGAAAATTTTCAAAGGGTATAAGAAGTAATCTTAACAGGGTGCTTGAAAGCCCCCAATTATTGTCAGCTTCCACAACTTCTAAAATTTTTAAATACTGTACAGCTGTTTTCACAACCAACTTCAACTCATTATAGACATGTCTACGATCATTGAGAATCAAAAGAAGCCTACGATCAAGATAGGTCAAGAACTAAAATCTTACAAGGATATTACGTAACCCTGTGATCAATGGTTAAAAAGATATCATGTCAAGAGACACATAAAGTCTCCCATATTAACAGCAAATACTTGCACAATAACTTAATATAATGATTGATATTGAAAATTATATTGCTCGTCTAATGTGACTCCTCTAAAAATTTAAAGTACTTCTAATTAAAGAATAAACAGTGAAAAACTCCAATACCACTGTTAAGGGACATCCTAGTGGATCCCAATCCCTTGGTCACAGGCTTGGCCAAGAATTTCACCTCCACACCATCATGACTATTCCAAATATCCAACTCGCAAATAAGACATGGCACACGGCTTCACACACGCAATAAGACATCGGCTGCACCGATGACAGTAAAATCTTAAAAACAAATTTTGGCACTATCTCATGGTTTATATACATGACTTTTGCGTATATTACTATCTGGCCTAAGGACTATAGCGTTTATAAAGACTCACTACAGGATCAACTAAACCCGTAAATCAACTAGCACCAGGCAACAGGGACCAAAAAAGTAACGACTAGGCAACACTATAATCTAGAATAAATTTAGGTTGGGGATTGATTTGAACTAAGCATATAGATGCCACACAACTAATCTGACTAGGTAGAAGGAAACAACTAACTAACTAATCTCTAACACCAAATTTCTTTGCAATTAAGGGACGAACATCATCAACATCTACAAGTGTCTCTAAAAAGGGGAGTAAAGAAATCAGAGAAGAGTCAGCACGGTCATCAAACCAACTTTTTATAGGAATCCCATTGTCAGCTTGCAACCTGAACACCTAAACAAACAGGAACAGAGTATTAGCATCATAATTGTAAGCGCATAGTAATAAGGGATCATTAAAAATTTGTCTATGATTAACAGTGTAAGAGACTATCAAAACTATTTATGAACCTTCATTAACATGTAAGAGACAATTTTAACTCAAAGCTTAAGCTGTCCATGAATAACTTATAATCTCAATCATGCCCCTTCGCATTAAAATTCTTTTGAGCTTAATGTTTAATAGAAAGTTGAAGACAGTAAGTACTAAATTTAATGGTCATAGAGGCTCTAACATCATGTCAAAGACCATTTTAGCCCAAGCTTATGATGTAAATTGAAGGTCTAGAGATAGTCTTCATATAATCTCTAGTAGATAGAAACACCAAAAGAAACAAAAAGAAAAAAACCTGAAGGCTCCAGACAGGCGGTTTAAGCTGATACAGTGTAAAAATCCTATCGCCTACACACAATGGTGTATTTTTATAGCAAAAGTAGTTGTATGATCATTGTTGTTCTTTCTGCCAATAGAATAACAATCTCATTTTGGAACGAGCAAAAAATCTAGTGGAGCTTCATGCAAACAACTAGCAATGAATTTAAGTATTTGACGTATAAATTATGACACGTGAAGTATACAACAGCAGAAATATCTGTTCCTCAAAGAAACTGATCAACAATAGGAGAAGCCAGTGATACAGTGAAGAGGAAGAAAAATACCTGAGGAGAATTGTCCACTATGACTACTTTGGCAAGGTCAACTCCAAGAACTGTCAAATCTTTAACGTAGCTACCACCTGAAAATATGCAAGATTCTCGGTATACTCGCTGAGAAAATTGTTTTCTATTAGGATCAAGAACATCAAGTAGCTTCTCAGCATAAATGCTTTGACTAGCTGTGAAGATGATGATTTTAAACATCTCTGATACTCTATCCAAAAATTCTTGGAGGAAGGGCCTCTGACGCACATATACAGTGTGCTCTTTCTTGTCAAAGAAGACATGGATCACGAAGTCTGCGTCATCACAAGGCTCCATTGAAGAATGAACCAGTGTTTCTACAAAAGTGAACCAACAATATATATATATATATATATATTTATTATAAGCAAGAAGGTTTTCACATAAATAAAACCAAACATCATAGTATTTGTTCACAACTCTAAATGAACCAATAACATATATTAGTACCAACATAACAATAACAGATAACAGAAATCATGCTATAATGGTACAGAAAACATGATACATCTACCACATTCAAGGAAAAGGTAAAAGAAATTGAACAAATACAATTAAAAGCAACCAGATAGAAAATTGGCAACTTTAGTGATCTCAAGCAGCTACTCCATTATAAAGTAAGGATCCTAAGTTGAAAAAAGAAATTGACTATTGATAAAATATGAGTATAACAGAAATGTTAGTTTCTGTTGAATCACCATTAATTGAAATTATGGCCAAAATGGTCCAAAAAGGAAAGCATCTATAATATATTTTAGAAATATTGCCTGATACATGAGACAGAACTTATACGAGTAGGAGCATGTGAGAAGAAGCATGGAAAAAGATTACCATCCAAATCAAGAACAAGGGTAATATGCTTCCTTTTGCTTGTTTCATTGCTTACTAGTACTGGCAATGAACTAGAATCATCTGATAACTCAGAAAAGTTTCTAATGAATGACTCTGGATCAGAACAATCTACTTCAACTGAATCAAATGGACTCTGGCCAACATCAAGTTCTTGATTAAATGACATGGTCTGATGGCACATATGATGGAACCATGAATAATCAGAGATTTGCTGAAAATATTCACAAGATACCCTATAATGGGAATCTTTTGCTTCTGCTGTTTCCTCATGAGATTCCTCGGTGACATCATATATCAAATTTGTCCCATCAAAGTCATGATCAGAGAGGGTATTACAGTTTACATTATTGTCAAATACACTTATCCTGTCAGTAGAAAACCCTGAGAGACACATTTCATACACATAGGATGTTTGGTAGTTGGAAGAGTTGCCATCCACTTGAAGCACTGGAGCAATTCGCTCTCCATCTCCTGCAATATAAGACCAACGTAAGTGCACTGCAGCATTGTAAAAACTGGAAGACGAAAATATAATTAAACAACATAATCATTAGGCTTGCAAAAAATGCAGCCAGGCTGCCATGGAAGAGGTGGCGGCAGGGAACAAGCCATTAATAAACTTCTGAAGCCATCAAATAATTTGTAAAGACAATTAATGGTACCAAGTATCAAGTTTAATCTAGTCTCATAACTAGGTCATAAAAGTTCTTTTGAAAACTTGAGAAATAATTTTGCCTATAAGATTGAGTTAAAGTTGTCTTACTGGCATATTCATGATGATTGGCCAATGGTTACATTCAAAAGGGCTCCTTTGACATAGTACAGATGGATTGGAGAACGATTTAATAAGATGCATTTGTCCTTCATTGATTGCATATTCTCAAATTTTGCTTTTCCTTTAAGGATGCTTCAACCTACATTTATTTACTTTCCTCCTCTTCCTCTTAAATTTCTTTTACCCAACCCCCCCCCCCCCCCCCCCCCTCTTTCAAAAAAACAAGGGGGTGGCAGGGCACACATAAAAGAAAACCCTCAGCCAAACATAAATGGATGAAGATTAAATAAAGAAGTCATGATGAGAATACTATTGAGGCAACATGGTTTTAGGTAGGAACCTGCATCAAATAGTTCACAGTGGACATCATTGGACCCTGTAAAAGGAAAAAGCATTGTTTCCCAGCTCGAAGAAAGATAAAATGGTGAGGAATCCTGCCGCAAAGAAATCATCATAGAAAGACTATCAAATAGAAGACATTCGCATTTTATATTAAACAAAAAAACAAAGGAATCATGAAAGAAGTAGCAAAATTATACTGCAAGAAGTTTGCTCTTGGCTCAAAAATCATGTAGGAAAATTTAGTAGTATAATCACCAATTGACACATTCATACTGGTGAATCTTAGACTAAATTCTCAGAGAAATAATAATAGTGGTAGAACAAGAATGTGTCTTTAGTCCTGCCATTCCCATTACAATGGCCAAACCATATCAAATCATGAATTTTTCTTGCTCACATATGATGAGAAACCCAATTCAAGTAAATCAAGTAACGTCGAGAGCACAAATAATGAATAGATAAATTCCTAAAATGTACAAAAACAGAGGTGCAGCATTTTATGTTGCTTGATACAGATGAAACCATCCAAAATACAAATCAAAATGAAATGGTCAGAGACCACAACTTGTGTTAGAAGTTGCACATGAAGAAATGTTAAGACTCCTGGGAATAATACTGTCAACCATTTTCCATTCTCTGCTTACTTTATTTTCCTTCCCTTTCCACCCACTCTTAAAAAAGGAAGGCAAAAAGTTGTCATGCACATAAATCAAAGAAGGTAATCATCTCGCATGCACGTATATAATTATGTATATAAGCACACAACATAACATTAAATGTCTCTTAATCATTTTTCCATTTATGAACCCAAGAAAATTTAATTGAACAATGAACACTATAGTTGATTGCCATTAAGCTCTTTGAGATCATGAATCATGAGTGCGCACAACCACATCATTTCATAGATCCATATGCAGAGGCACGTGACATGGAGGTGAACCTTACCAGCTCTTCTATAGAACCTTCATCCAATGGCGGACATGTTAGCACCACTGTTTTATCTCCATTTAATGACATTTGGATTTTATCATCCTCATTCTCCATGGAAGTAACTTCATTTTTAATACCTACAAACATGTCCAATTCAGTAATGAATATTGAGTAGCTTCTTTTGCAGTAATTGAAATTTTCGAAAGATTTTCTGGAAGCAACTGCAATAATCCTATAGATGCAATTCCTTTTCATCTTGTTTGGCTGTGGCCTTTCAATCGGAGAACATAATGTCTGAAAGCTCACAATTTTTGGGCATCTGGTTTGGTGTTAAGTCTGCCGAATCATGTGTTATTCGGGCTATGGAACACGGCATTTTACATATTTTATTTGACTTCTGAGACACATGGGGGTAACTCTCATCTCTTTTGCAGGTTATGGTAGACTTCACCTTCAAATTAAGGGCCGGCATTGATTCTGAGCTTCTGGAAAATTAATTAAATTTGATTCAATGAGATGTCTGATAATTCTTCATTTGCATTTATAATGAAGGAATATAAGCACAAAATGCAAGCCATAATATAAAACAGTATGCAAAAAATGGAACACAGACAATACATATTAATCTATATCAACATTTTATTCTTTTACATTGACAAAGTGAAAGACATATTAGTATATTACAAACAAGGTGATGTACTGAACAATATCACTCAGTATTTCAAGAGTATATTTCATTGACAGGAGATATGTTCCATTCAAACAAGGAAATATTTATCTCTAATGGATTTTTATGTCAAATTAATTAAAAAAATTCCTGATAACTGACTTGGATACTAAATTGGCACCACTGAAGAGGATGATGAATCAGAAATCATGCGAAAACTCTTGCATGTCTATTTCAAGCTTGTTCAGTGGAAAGATGTGAATACCAAAATGTTATAGCTTTGCCATTGGATCACTCCTCTTAGAACCTTAGCGTTACATAATTTAGCTTAGTCAATTAGTCAAATACTATGAGCCAAAATCCTCAGAATTGTTTCCCCATCCTTTTGTTTTTCATTATACTACTTCACAGGCAAACAAACCTAAAAAAAAAATAATAATAATAATTACATAAAATTATTGGTAGTGGGCAAATTACATCTTTTCTAATCACCGTGCATGCACTCAAGTGGAGAAATTTATTTTACCTTCCCTAAAAATAGAAAGTACATCACAAACTCTAAGAAGCACCAATACAAACATTGCCACACAGCCACTCAACAAGATCGTAAGTGAAACAAAGTGAGGATTGCTGGTATTGTGGGAGAGAACTTGAATTCTCACCAGCGGTTATCAGACAACTAACTAAGGGCTGCAGGCTACAAATTGATTAGATTACCCAAGCAAAAGTTTAGGTGGTTAGAATTACAGTCTTTAAAGGACACAAAAATTGTATTTGGCCAAAAAAAAAAAGGACTAAAAAATTGTGTATCCCATGTCTGGAAAACCCGAAATGCCAGATAGGACACCATAGAAGCTCATCTCTTAATATCCTAGGCATGCTTAATCGTTATTTAGCACAACCCTCCCCTTGCAACCTGTTATACCAGGAATCATAAATGAAATTGACTCATATTGCTTTAGAAATGATTGCATATAAATATAGATAAAAACAAAGAAAATAAAGATGAGCGACACTTCAATAAATATAAAATAATCTTATCATGCTTTTATTTATTTCATTGAGCCCTTTCCTCTTCCTTATAATACACGATATTAACAACTCGAAAAACCCAGCGCGACGCATCGTCACTGTTATCATAGAGATCGAATATCCAAATCCAACTCGACCATCAGAATACAGAGGACAAACTTCCTATATCAACCAGCCCTTTTCTTCCATTAACTCTCTATCTCCCTCTGATCCAAATCCAATTAAGATTTTAAGAGTAAATCACCACCAGCAAGTGAAAGCTCAACACAAAGAGAAGTAAAACAAAATCGAAAGTCAATAGAAACCAAACACACATGAAATGAACAGCTTGAACTTCCAGAGCAAGGACTTATGGTTTCAGCCTTCAGGAATATCAAGTATAAGAAACGGAACAGACAAAGAGACCTAATTCAACGAAACCATACTAAGCAAGTACCCAATTACGCAAAAGTAATTCAAAAAGCTTTACAAAGACAACATTAAATATTAACTGAATTTCACTCACCTGTGAAAAACAGCTAGAGACCTTTCCCCAGTATCTGATCTTCTCTCTTTCTCTCGCTTCCCGTCCCAATTCGACTCCCGCTCTCTCTCTCTCTCTTCCTCTCAAACCCGGAGAGGAGAACGAGAAGCCAAAAGGGCCTAAAATGTGTATGTAAGCTCCTAATATAGTTGTGAAGTTTGAATTCGTAAAGATGAAAGTTAAGCGTCAAAATAAATATCAGCTTGGACGGCTAAGATTTGGTCATCTTATCCGGTCGCACATGTAACTGCTGAGATTGAAACACGTGGGAAAATACGAAGTGTACACGTTTAAAAAACAGTGTTTTCCTTTATGAAGCCCCGTTTGGTGGACGTGAAGTACTGGCAATGGCGGTACAAGTGATGGTGTCGTATCGCAGGTAAATGTGATCGTTTTGAAATGGAGGAAATCATTTTTATAAACACACACTTTTAAAGGAAAATGGATGAATCAGTCCTTAAAATTTATACAAATTGATCCCAATACTTTAATTTTTTCCAAATTACTCCTTGTACTTTCAAATAGTTTCAACTTTGGTCCCTGCCACTACACCATCTTCTAATACCGTTAATATATATCTTAGGTCTCGTTCGGGACGCAGGAAAGGGTTCTATGAAGATGGGAATTAGAATGAAGAATTGAATGGAAAAAAATTTAAGATTTAGAATGAGAAATAATAAAATGTTTTAAAAAATTGATATTTTAAAATTTATTATATATAAAAGTTAGTTTAAATAAAATAAAAAATAAATCATAAAAAACAAGAAGTTAATATTAGGTCAAGCATAAATTTATATCACCTTAAAACTTGGCTTGACCATATTACAAACCTGATCCGACTCCATCAAATAAGCAATTTTTTTAAGTTGGTTTGGCTCAATCCAATCTGATGTAACTAAGCTAATAGGACTTGTGTTCACTCCTATACAGAGTAGATATAAGAAATAAATTGGATATTTTGATCTTTTATTTAATCAGTTTATAGAAATTATCTTTATTCTATAACCGTAATAGAATAAAAATTCCCACATATGAGGAGCCAGATAAGTTGATAGAATGGGTTGAACTTTCCTTTTCAGCATACCAAATGCTTTAGCTAAGAGAATACCACTTCCGTTCCATTTTCATCAACCCCCTTTCTTGCATACCAAACTTGTCTATATGGCTAATTTTAGATGACGAGGAATGTCATCTAAGATGCTATGCCTTACTCTTTTATCAGTTCCTCTCTCGTCTTCTTCCTCACTCTCTCACACTGCAACCACTTTAATTTTTTTCCATTCCTTTGCCAAGTAAGCCTTCCTTCTTCCTTCGCTCCTTCCTCTCCCAACTCATTTTATTCATGCACACTTGGGCATCAGTTGTCTTGTATCTTTCGCTAACAATAGAATCAATAAAATGTCAGTTCTTACATAATGGAGTAGATGGCACTTAAATTATTATTGATCATTTTGGTGACAAATTAATTCAAGATTCATGGAAAGTGGAGAAGGAAAATCTTTGTTGGCATATGTTAATTAAGCCCCTTTGGATATTTAAATGCGGGCAAGTGATCCTTCTCTATCATGTTTGTAAGTCCTTAGTTAATTGGCCATCCTTAGCAATCAACCATCGACTACTGTGTCATTCAACCTCTTTAAAAATTCAAATTTTCAAGATAAAAACCAGTAAATTAGTCTATTGGCACTGTGTTGCGTCAAAGCCAAGAGCTGGAGCTAGTGGGGGGCAAATATTTTTTTTAATTTTATATTTTATTTAAAAATTATATTTTAATATTATATACATTTTATGAATAAATTTTTTTAAAAAAACTTTTAAATTCAATTAAATGAGATTACCTTACTAACAACATCATTATTTTATCCTTCTTAAATTTAAAAGCAAGTTTAAATGTAAATGTGTATTTGTACCAAATATTAATATACTTAGTACTCAAGAAATAAGTGATAAAGATATGATAAAAAATATATCATCATTTAACAATATCATAATAATTCAATAAATAACTCGAAAAAGTATTTATTTATCAATATTGCAAGAACCTTCCAGTATCTTTAGGGACAATTTTTCAAGGTTAAGCTAAAATAATATATTGATATATTTGAACCTAATTATATTGTATTCAATTATTGTAAAACTACTTGTTACAAAAGACTATCAAATGTATACATATATTAAATATAAAACTATACATAATACACATGTGAGTCTAATGGCTTTATATTAAAATACCAAATAATAAATTACAACATGACCCTATCATATAAGATATTTGTATATCTTTCAAATTTTTAGTGGGTTCAAAAATATCAAATAGGTGGGGCCATAAAATTATCACTTAATACTATATACATCAAACTAAAAAAATTAGAGGGGGGCATATGTAAGGATGATAATTAGAATAAAACTAAAACCATTTGAATAATTATAATTCTTATGTTTATCATTTATCCTAATTTACAAATAATTTATTCTTTTTAATATATACTTCTCATTCTTCATTATAATGTGATAATAATTCTTAGATATTTTGAAAATAATCATACTATGTCATCCAAATTTTAAAGAAGTGATTGATTAATATGTAATGAGTAGAATCATTTTTAAGTTAAATTGATTATTTTCTTTTAATTATTATAAATATAAATAACAAGTGAAATAATTAAAAATACAAAACTAGTAAGTATGTGTGTGTGCATATATATATATATATATTTGGCACAGGGATCTCATGAAGTAGGGTAATGATTCCATCCCCATCCCCAAACTTTTTTCAAGAAGAGTTTTTCCCCATCCCTGTTCCCATGAGAAAAAAATTCTTTCAATGTGAATCCTTAAATGGAGCAATCTTTATGAAGATCTTTAGATTTGGGAACCTTTTGCAATCCATAGGCATGTGCCCACTCTCAAATACTCATAGCCTTGCTTATGATTGTACAATAGTATACCGATCCAATTATGAAAATTTATAAATCACTTGTAAATGATTAATTTTGTTCAATTTACTTATTTCTAATACAAAATTGGCAACTTTAGGTTAGGTAAATGGTAAGTAGAGATGTCACTGTTCATTTGTTCATATGTATGGTTTCAAAACAAGATACAAGCTTGAGGTAATGTTCATTTTGATATTAGATCTCAATGTTCATTTTTTATGAAATCAAAATAAGAAGTATTTATTCAAGTGATCATCAATGTTTAAGCAAAAATTTTAAGAATTTGACCTAAACTTTTTATAAAATTTGGATTGTCTTGGTAACTAGGTTTTAGATTTCAAATTTTTCAATTAGATTTGGGTTTGCCTTGAGAGAATAAGAGAAAGAGATAGTAAAAGAAAGGAAAGAGAAAGAGTTAAGGTTGAATATCTGGAAAATGTTATGTTCATTACATATCTAGTTGTATAACCAATTGGAGAAAAATTAAATGCTCGACTAGAAGCCACTTGTGAGTCCACGTCAACATTAATGACCGAGTTTTAGCAAATTTATCTTAAAGATTCATTTAGAATTACTTGATTTGTCCATGCATTTGTGTGAGCTGTTAAGAAAATCAATCTAATTTGCTATAAGCTTATACATTTTAGAAGAATGGTGTTTATAGGTGCAAGTAAAAAATTAAATTAATTAATATATTATAATTTAAGGTGTTATGATTTTGAATTGGAGAAAATGAAAAGAATTGAATTTAATAATTTATTGTAATTTGACATGCATTGATTTTATTATATAATTTGTAAATTAATTTATTGAAATTATTAGTTAATTATAAAAACATTAATAGTTGATATTATATAAGGGTGAAGTAACCTATTTAGACTTCATATACGCCAATACAATACAAAGAACACTATCATATGTAATTGGCAAACCCTATATGAGTGCAATTGTGTGTAAAGCTTAACAATCCATTGTGTAATTTAGAGTAAGAATGATCCAAGGTCGAAATGATTATTTTGGTAAACAATTTGAAGTGTAATTTAGATCAAAATTTATATCCTAATTTTTGTAATAACTAAGTAGATGAATTTGTTTACAATATCCTAAATTAAATATTGATTTAATGAAAACCAAGCAACTTTGATAAAACATGAATGCTTAAAGATTGGTTAATCACTGTATAATCCTTGCAAAGCTAATACTAAAGAATAGGAATGCCAAATAAATAAACAAACAAATTAAGACTTTCATAATGGACCAAAAACTTATTGCCAACCATCCATCAATGTTTGTGCTTTTAATATTTGAACAGGCTTGCACACAAGGTTCCATAGCACATAGTTAATAAATTATAAAATCAAATGTCATATAAGACTAGGATATCTTCTAAAAAGTCTCCATCATTCTACACCAGTATAAAATGACTTTTAAAAACAAAAATGTTCACTCCCAATAGTACATTTTCTATTTCATCCATTTTATCTTCATGTTATTTGATTAATATTAATCCCATTGAACCAAAAGTTAAACATTAATTGAAATATTAATATATTTTTATTCAAACTTTATTTAAAATAATGTATTAATTACTTTTAGATTTTTCATTTTGGTATTATCACCAATAATTTTATATTTTAACATTTTATATTAATTATTGATGATATTTTCAAAATTATCAAAACACCAACTTAAGCAAATTTGACATTATATTTACAATTGCCCAATGTTTACTTTTTGAAGTAATTTTCATAATGAATTATGAATATAAAGATTTCAATTAAATTGTTAGACTAGCATTATAAAGTGAAATGATATATGCAAATTATAAAGTGCAATCATCTTTTTTTAATTGTTAACCAAAATTGAGTTGTACTTATAAAAAAAAAATTATATGTCACTCGCATCCTCATAGAAAGAAATTTGGGATAATAAAATTGGGCTGAGAGAGAGAGAGAGAGAGAGAGAGAGAGAGAGAGAGAGAGAGAGAGAGAGAGAGAGAGAGAGAGAGAGAGAGAGAGAGAGAGAGAGAGAGAGAGAGAGAGAGAGAAGGAAGATACACTTTTAAGACAAGTCATTTACATTATATAAATAAATACATAAATAAATAACTTACACAAATATATATTATAATCATAAATAGCTCATGAATAACACATTAACCACACACCCTTGTGTTTCCTATTACCTGGATGTTGTTGGTGGATGAGGTAAAAGCAAGTTTTTAACAATGCTACATCTCACCTATACACCAAAATACTGTCAAAAGTCTAGGTTTAAGTGTTTACATGAATAGTCTTCAAAGTTCAATGGACAAAACAACAAATTTAAAAGACCAAGCACTACTAAGGGGAAAAAAACTTGGATTTAGGAAGAACACGCGCTAATTACAACAAAAAATAACTTCAAATCAAAATATAAAAGAATGCAATAGCTTAAAGATAATTACACAAAATAAATTTCAATGTAGCAAAATAGGAAGGTATCTCAGGTTCAAATTTCACTCATACTTGAAGAAATCATAACACAACTACTTAAAGAATAGTCAGGAATGGAAGATATGTCCAACACTTATAGATTAACCACAAACTAAGAGAAATGTGAGGAAATCTTTGAAACCAAAACGAGGAAAGTGAAGTGAGAATAAGAGAATGTACACGACAAACCATTGCCACCATATTATTTTCTAATACTTTTAAAGCTCAGCTCAAACTATGATGCCAATCAATTTAAGCTAATGAGTCTCTATTATCTAAATTATTTCTTCCTATTAAGCAAGCTCTCTAATTAAAGAAAATTCTTTTAATTTCTTCGCTCAAAATTAACAATATGGAAAGTCTAAAGAATAAGATGATGAATGCAATCAAAGTGAGAAACATGTACCAAAAGAAAAGAAAAAAATAATAGTAAATAAGAATGAGCTGAACGATAGGAAATTACTAGTGATCAATATCTCATACAAACTAAGTTTATTTTATGTAGTATCCGTACATATTATGTTTTTTTGATTTATGCCATATTTGTAAAAAATAAATATACATATGATGTATTTGTAAGTTTATATCTTATTATCTTTTATAATATCTATTTACTAATTAATTTATAGTTTTATTGAAGAGAAAAATTAAGATTTATTGACTTGAAATATATTAACCGTTTAATTAAATTTCCTAGGTAGTAATAGTTATCCATCAATCAATGTTATTTAATAATTGAATTATTATTGTAATTGTGACTCTTTGATAATATTTGTGTTAAAATAAATACATAAAGATAGGAAACACTGTGAATTTATATTATAAATAGTGAATTTTACTTAATAATATTTGCATACATATGATGTATTTGTATATTTATATATTATTATTATTTTTATACTATTTATCTACTAAACAACTTATAGTTTTATTGGATATAAAAATTAACATTTGTTGGCTTGAACCATATCAATCATTCAACTAAATTTCTTAAGTATTAATAATCATCTATTAATTAATGTTATAAAATAAATGAAATATAATTAGAATTATGACTTTTCATAACATTTATGTTAAAAGAAGATGAATTGTTAAATATAACACTAAATTTAATGAAATTAATTATGTTAAAGGCAGATTAAGAGTCATTCAAAGAATTGACGATTTGATCAACTGAAATTTGTCAGTTCAAATTGAGTTCCTACATTAAAGAAATCCTACTTTATTTATATATGATAGACAATATATAATAAATATTTTCCAAAGTTTTGAACTGATTTTAACAACTTCAAAAGCCTATATAAATATTAGATATATTTTAAAGATGAAAATGAATTTTTGACCATATTCATGTGTTGACCAAATAAAATTTAGCAACTACTAGTCATATAAGAAGAAGGATTTGGATTAGCTATGCATATGTAGAGCACATTATTAATTTAATAAGTATTAATTTTTAAAAAATTTAAAATAATAAAATAAAAATTCTAATATTTTAAATTCAGAAAATTTAAATTATTAGCATTATCTTTTTATTTTTATATTTTAAAAGAACAAATTTATATGTAATTCTTTATGTCTTTATTACATTGTTTATTAATTAAAACATGATGATTATATAATTTTTATTTATATCATAATATTATATTATAATCGTAGATAATTGCATTATTTTAAAATTAAACCATATATTTTTATGTTATTATTAATTAATCAAATATTTATCACGTGTTAATTAAAAAATGTAATAGCAAATATATAAGTAAGTTGAAATATGTTTAATCCTATTTTAAATTTGTTAAGACAATTTATACACAAAATCTAAAGTATTAATATTTTTTAATGAAAATAATATTTACTTAAATTTGTAATAAAATAGAGTCCAGAACTATGCAGAGTATAGAATCCATATAATCCAGACTCAAAGAAGTGGTGTTACACTCACAATTAGTTGTTTGGTATTTGTTATCAATAATGTATTTTATGCTGCATCATTTATTTTGAAATATTATACAAAGAGCTATTATCATATGATTGTCCTTGAGTCTAAAACTATGAGATGTTATTTTTTTTCTGGAAATAATATAAAAGTGAGACATTGAATTATCGAAATTTCCATTATCTAGCCGAAAGCCGAACCTGAAAACTGTATATCCCACTGATCTGCACGACGCAAGAACGAAGGACAAGAGCAACACGGTGCCCCTTCGTCTCTTCTCTGTCAATTAGGGTTTTGTAGTTCCACTCCTTCCTCTTTTCATTCTCTCCCATCCAATTCTACTCCTCCATTGTCTTCCTATTTCTAGGGTTCATCCTTTATTCAACATCCATGGCAGAGGTTATGAACATGCCTCCTGATTCTCTCGATAAATCACCCTCCGCTTCTGCTCCAGCTGCTCCGCCGCAGGAGCCGCCGGCCCCAACCGCTGCGTCAGCTGAGGACGATCTCCCGCCCCCGCCACCACCATCATCTTCCGTTCCACCAGCCCCACATTCTTCGTCCCGGAGGAGAGATAGAGATTCGAGGGATAGGAGGGACGATAGGGATTTCGATCGCCACCTGAATCGCCGTGGGGGGGATTACTACGACCGAAACATCTCGCCTCCGCCTCCTCCTCCCAGAGACAGAGATAGGGACTTCAAGCGCCGTCGGAGCCCTAGCCCTTCCTATCGTGACCGACGTTATTCTCCTCCACGGCGCTCACCTCCACCTTATAAGCGATCGAGGAGAGGGAGTCCCCGGGGCGGTTTTGGACCTGATGACAGGTAATGAGAGTTTAGTTTTGTTTGGATGCCTTTCTATGTTACTGGTATTGCTAAAATTGTCTTCATCTTGTAACTATGCGAATTGGTTTTACATAATTAGCTGCTTGCTAACTTTTTATGGGACTGATATTCCGAGTTGCATGAGGGAGCTGGTTACTGTCAAACTCAGTGATTGCACGGAGTATATGGACATTTACTGATGCTTAAGGATATGTTTGGATTGAGTTGAACGGAATGAAACTTAAGTTTCGACATTTTTTTTATATAGATTTAAATCTAACATTTTGATCCATTAGAATATGTTTGGATTGAGAATAATGGATGAGAAGGGAAGAAAAAGGTTTAGCGTCGTAGATTTTTTGAAATCTCTGTTTACTTTATCAATATGTTAATTAATTAATCCATTCCTGTGTTATGCTAAGATGGGGTAAGACGCAGCATGATGTTGTGGTCATTTCTCAGGGTGCCTTCACTCTCATAGAAGTAGTAACAGGAAAGAGGTGTGTGTATATTGTGGATATATCAATGGATTCGAAACCAAGCCAAACCAGTCATTGAACTGGTGGAGACACGGGATCCTAGTTCACTTTCATATAATATAATAAATAGTAATAAGAAAATACTAATAAATTTGAAACATTTCATTATTGCTTACACATAAAAACAAGGCTAGACATGACTCAATGTTCAAATACAAACAAGTCAATATCCATTACAACACCGTTATTATGACAAAATGGAATCAACCATGAATGGAATGTTCAAGAAACCCAAATACATAGAAGAACAAGGCAAGATGATAGCTACATAGATAATACAAAATTCTCTAGTCACAATTTTTGTCTATATGTGAGTCAGCCCTGTTAGTTGGCAGCTATATGCATTTCCACTTTCTACCCACACGTTCATTTTCACCTAATTAATTTCTGGAAAATAAATAAGAATAACTGAAAATACAAAGAAATAGTATCTGAAAGAGCTTTTTGTAGATGTATACTATTTCGGATTGAAAGTTATGATGACTATTTGAAGTCAGTGTGCCTTTTGAATTGAAAAAACAAACCATAAAAAAAATCATAACCATCCTAACCTCTTGAACTGGTCGGCTTTACTTGTTTTTGACTGGTTTTTTACCATTCCAGTTTTGTGGTTGAAATGATCTTAGATGCTAAATTACGAATACCCAGACCACCTCTCTTCCTTGGTCTAAAACAAGTTCCTAACTAGTAAGGTGGTCCCTTCTCAACTCTACAACCCCTACTTGCGGAAAATCCCCCATAATCTTCTAAAGCCTTAGAGTTACATACACTGGGATGCACAAGAGAACAAGGTGGTGGGAAATTTTAGATGAAAATGTTTGGATAAAGGAAGTGCAACTGTATAAAGAAAGGGAGGCACCCTTCCAATTATCCAAGTGCTTGGCCATTGAAGAATTTGATAACTAGCCAGACTATGAGTTGGTCTATGTTTTGTACATGGTTTTGCATTATGGGATTTGATTTTATTAATAAAACAATCACAGCCCCTTTTGTAACAGCTAAAATTATGGGAAGACATGGTTCTTGACAGACATAGCAATTCTGTGTTTTACACATCACACTTAATGATAGCCTTTTCTGCTTATCTTACCTCATTATGTGACCAAAGCAGATTTGGCTATGATTATTTTGGTGGCTATGAACGTGGAGTGGGTGGAAGGCCTGGCTACGACGGAAGGTTTGCACATCGTTCTGCTGGGACTTATCAAAATGGGATTTCTGGTAGGTTAAATTTCTATTAGTTGTCATTAACCTGACCTATTTTTCTCCCCAAAATAAAAAAAACTCTGTCATATCATAGAAATTATATCTCTCTTATGTAGTTTTAATTCCAGTTTTATTCTTTTAACACTGTAGTTATCCCAACACTGTAGTTATCCCCTGCCCTTCTAAATGGGAAATTATAACTATGCATAATAATTTAGTTTTAGTTTTCATGGTTTCCCCAGTGTATATTGTTGCATGTGACAGTATTAATAAAAGAAATTCAAGTTCGTGATTTTGAGCTTAGTGCAGACAATTTAATTGTGTTTTGAAAAATCATTTAGATTTAATATTGAATTGCACTCGGATAACATTTACCTACCCTGCTCTTTATTTTAATTTTACTCTAACACTAAATATTTGCTCTCATTTTATACCCTTCCCTCCCCCAACCAAAAGAAAAAAGTGTATATTGTTTAATGAATCAAGAGGCATGCTGTCCTGGTGGTGGACAAATATAAATGAGACATGGTATGAATATATACGTGGGCAGTTGGACATCAATTGCTTCTGCCTGGGTCTGGTCATACTCAGTGTTTCTATAGGAATTTTGAATTCTTTGATTTTAAGTTTAAGGAGTGGCCCGATAAAAGTTGTTCTATTTTTTTAAGAAAATAAAAAATAAAGTTACTGCTTAGTATGCTGGTTTTTTTCCTTAAAAAATTGAGTAATATTAATGTGAGTTATAACGTGCAATGTTAAAGAAATTGCTATTGTTTCTTTTACCAATTTACTCTTATTTTTAGTTGAACTACAAATGGTTTTAACTTGTATGCTCTACCAATTGTCAACTTAATGTAATTTTGTTTTCGGCATATTTGTCCAGACCTAGAATCAAATCGTCTTAATGCTGACTTACCAAGCAGCGGTGCACAAAGGTCAGCTTTCTACTTTGTTGTTCTTGAAACCACTAATGAATGAATATTATTTGCCCTTTAACATGTGTTTCTTGTACAACATGAGTATATGATATGGAAATTTTAATAGAAGACAGATAAGGTAGCAAATGTAGAAAACATGCCAATTTATTTTCATATTTTAACCGCTCAAAGTTTGCATCTTGTCATTCTTATTAAGTTATGTTGATATTTTCAAATAATCTAGGAATAAAGTTAGTTGCATCTCTCCGAGGGTCAATGCCTAACCTGTTCCCGTTACATCTTTGTGTTAATTGGAAATCCTTACTATCACTTAATGAATTTATATGTTGAATGATTTTAAAATCAATGGTAGACAAAGGTGAAAGGCGTCCTTAAGTCGCTAGATTTCTAAAATGTCTTAGGTGAGAGGCTCTAAAAAGGCGTACACCTGAGTGAAACAAGGCACTAAATTGTAAATGTTAGAATTGTGTTATGAAACAAAAATAAATAAATAAATAAATGTAAATTTGTAAAACATTTGATATATAAATTAACTATTCAAAGTTTCAAAGTAGAGTAATATCAAGTCCTGAGACATAATGATGATCAAATGCACTAATTAAGTCACTAATGTCACTATTCATGGTTAATATTATTGATTTGTAACTCATGATTAAGTCGTATGTCAGGTTTTTTTTTTGTTAACTGAAAAAATATTTCTAATTGAGAATTATTTTTTTACCTATTATTTATCCTGTAAGGTTGGGCTGGGCTTTTGTAGTTTTGAATTTTACCCTAGGACTGTCTTAGAATATTTGGGCTGGGCTTCTAAGCTGCTCCTACCTTCGCAGCCATCCAAAATTCTCCAGGCATTCACCTTAACAGCCAAGAAAAGCACCAAATGCACTACCAAGCAAGGGCCTTGCTAAAGCCAGCTGAAAGGTGCTGGACTTTAGCGCCTCACACCTTTTACTTCATTAAAGTCATTTTATTCCAATTATTCTTCTTGTAAATTTGTGTCTCTTGGTCTTTAGTTTTACTGTGGACAAGCTCTAGGTAGAAATTTTCTGCAGACATGTTTTTCTGTGTTTGATTTAATCTGTGAGTTGTAAAATGTTTGCTTCCTTTCTTTCTTATAAAGTCACCCTGCATTGTTTCTGAGCAAACCCCTAGGCAAATAAATGGGCTGTCCTTCATACCTCTTGGTACATGTGAAAGTATATTTCCTGATAGACAAACTTCGTGCATGCCGTTTATGTGTCTGATTACTTGTTCATGTACGGTGTGCCACTTGAGGGTATTTCAAGAGCCTGAAAGAGAAGTTTAAAGAGATAACAGTTTCTTGAGCTTACTGTGTTGATGGCAGTGGGCTCTAGGCATCAGACATGAATTCAGTGCTTACTTTCCTCAATCTATCAATTTTCCGTTTCCTTCTCATATTGCATTATTTTAACTTCTGATTTCAATTCTGGTGATGATTCCTCTCTTCGACTTACTGGTATGAACCTTGATGTTATTATCTTTTCTTATTTATTCTATTAACATAAAGATGCTCTTGAGTTGTTTCAGGGAGGGGTTGATGTCCTATAAGCAATTTATTCAGGAGCTTGAGGATGATATATTACCGTCTGAAGCTGAGCGTAGGTATGTTCTGCAGAGAATTTCCTTTGCATAATTTCTGACCATCTGAGTACTGAAGATTTATAGGGATATAATTGATAATTGATATGTGCAATTGATTTTTCTAGGTACCAAGAATACAAATCAGAGTACATTTCTACCCAGAAACGGGCTTATTTTAATGCTCATAAGGATGAGGAGTGGTACTGATATTTGCCTTGCTAAATTTTATGTTCATTCTTGATATTTTACTTAACAAGTTTTCTTTTCTTGATGTAGGTTGCGAGATAAATTTCATCCAACAAATTTACTTGCAGTCATTGATAGGTGAGGCTAGATTAAACTTACAAGCTAATAAACAACTGAGCATATTGTCTCTTTATGTTGGTGGACCATATAATGGTATTTTTGTTCATGGATCATTACTCAACAGACAGTGGATTAAGCTTTTATAAGATCTCTAATATGTAATGGATTCTATCTGGTACATCATCTTGTAGGAGGAATGAGAATGCGAGACGGCTGGCAAAGGATTTTTTGCTTGATTTGCAAAGTGGAACACTAGACCTGTATTTTTCTTTTACCCTCCCTCTTTCTGTCTGCATGTTTATGGGTGCATATGTGCCCATGTCTTCCCTTTCTCCTACTTGCAATATAAGCTTCTTTGATGCATGCTTTGTATTACAATCTTTGCAGAAATCCTAGTTTAAATGCCTCTTCATCTGGCAAACCAGGGCAAGCAAGCGAGCCAAATTCTGAAGAAGAAGCTGACACAGGCGGTAAACGAAGGCGGCATGGTAGGGGACCTAATAAAGAAAATGATTTCTCAGCTGCTCAAAAGGCTCACCCAATCAGTTCTGAACCTAGACGAATACAAATAGATATTGAGCAGGCTCAAGCCCTTGTATGTAAGCTTGACACAGAAAAAGGGATTGAAGATAATATTTTATGCAACAGTGATCACAATAAAAATGATGACAAGTCTCGCACCGGATCTGTGGGCCCTATAATAATTGTACGAGGATTAACATCTGTTAAAGGGTTGGAGGGTGTTGAGCTTCTGGATACAATTCTTACATATCTTTGGCGGATTCATGGTGTTGACTACTATGGCATGGTCGAGACCAATGAGCCCAAGGGTCTTAGGCATATAAGGCCAGAAGTAACAGGACTTGAAGAATCAAGTAAATCAGGGTCTGAATGGGAAAAAAAACTTGATACATTTTGGCAAGGAAGGTTGAGTGGTCAGGATCCCTTAGAAGTAATGACTGCTAAGGAGAAGATAGATGCTGCAGCAGTTGAAGTGTTAGATCCTTATGTTAGAAAAATAAGGGATGAGAAGTATGGATGGAAGTATGGTTGTGGAGCTAAGGGCTGCACAAAGCTTTTTCATGCGGCTGAATTTGTGCACAAACACCTAAAGCTAAAACACCCAGAGCTTGTGATGGAATTAACTTTGAAAGTGCGTGAGGATCTCTATTTTCAAAACTACATGAAGTAAGTGTTGGGGGAAGCTTTTATTACTTTCTTTTTTAATTATTATTATTATTATTTATTTTGCGGGTGTTACTGCAAGTGTTAGTGGGTTGTATTACTAATTCTGGCCTTGCTGTCATTGTAGTGATCCAGATGCTCCTGGTGGAACACCTATCATGCAGCAACCCCAGGTATACTATTGATTTTGTTTACCATCCTTCACAAATATATACCCTGAAGAATATTATATTTCTTGATATTGATATGATAAGATTATCTTTATGCTTTTGTTCTGTAAATATATTGTTTTTTCTCAAGTTTTTCTAGTTGTCTATCATTTACTTGGTCTTGGTGTTGGAGTGTTAAAAATTATTATGGACCTTCTTTGTTCTATTTGTAGAGGGACAAACCCCTAAGGCGCAGATTAGGTCTGGAAGGAAGATTGAGAGATGATCGTGGCAATCGGCGAGACCATGATCGGAGTGACAGAGTGAATGATGGAGATAGGCCTGATAACTCCCCATCCCATGAGCGGCAGCCTATGGGAAATCATGATGAAACAATGTATGATACATATGCAGGAGGTGCTGTTCCTCCATTTAGCTCAGATATGCCACCGCCTCCGCCGGTGTTGATGCCTGTACCTGGTGCTGGGTTGGTTAACCTTCCTATCCTCTTTTCTCTTTGCAGTCAGACGCTCTTTATTTTATTTTTCAGGAGTGAGGTTACTAACTTGTAAAACTACAGCCCATTGGGACCCTTTGTTCCTGCTCCACCCGAAGTTGCAATGCAGATGTTAAGAGAGCAGGGAGGAGCATCTTCATATGATGCCTCTGGAAGGAAGAATCGATCTGGCCCTCACATGGGTGGACCAGCTCCAATAATTGCTGTTCCCCCAGCTTTTAGACCTGATCCTCGGCGGATGCGAAGGTAAATGTTCTGAGGGGACCTCTCTGGTTTTTTACTTACTTAGTTGTGGCATCTTCAATCTGGACTTCTCTTTCTTTGTTCATTTCTGTCATCTCCAATCTGGGAAGTTCTCTCAATATTGTTGTTATGTTTTGATTATTTGTCCATCTTCTAACTTAATGAGACGGTTCCTTTTTATACTCTTTTTTGGGTAAAAGAAAAATTCATCAAAAGGGCATTATTCCTTTTATGCATTTAGTAGCTTTTATGGCCAAAAATTCGGATAAAGAACTACAGAGAGAATGTGCCTGAGATATGTGTGTGTGTGTGTGTGTGTGTGTGTATATATATATATATATATATATATGAACGAACATGGTCATATTTATGTTGGTTCTGTTTGTGATTGATTTTGTATGTGACATTTTTTTTTCTGATGGTGGTGCAGTTATCAAGATCTGGATGCTCCAGAGGATGAAGTCACTGTGATAGACTATCGGAGTTTGTAGATGTTATTGATTGGCTTAACTTCCCTAAATCATTGTGACCAGATGGCAGTTTGTGGAGTTTGAAGCCATACTTTTAAGCCAGAGCAGCAGTTGGAAGTAATTATGGGGTTAGGCTCTATTTTCTTCTGTCTTATACTGTCTACGAATCTTATATGGGAAAATGTGAGTCTTGAGAATTGACTTATATACCATACCAGATTCTAGGTTAGTAGATTTCCTGAACAAAATGCCTTACTGAGCTTACAAGGATAATTTAAAATAATGTTAGGAGTCTCTTTTGCTTTTTTTGTCTGGTCATTTACTTTGATTGGGCCGTTGTAATCAAATAGAAGTATTTGCACAGATAAAAGGTGATTTTTTTTTTCTTTGTGGATAAAGCTATGTTTTGAGAAATCATTTGATGGAATCACTGGTGTATATTTTTTTGGACCTGCATGCATCAGAATTATGCATAGCATCTATTTGGTAAGTCAAAAACTTGGGTGTGCTGTGGACTGCTCTGATTGACCGTATTGAACTGGCTATTCGGACTATGGGATCGTTTTCAGGTGGAGTTACCATTTAACTCTTCTGGTGCCAGGAATTCCAGTTTGGCATTACTTGTGGATTTTAGAAAATACTTTAAGACGCAGATTTGGTGTCTAATATGATCAGTATTAGTGTTTTACATATTTTAACAAGATGATGTCTCTTGGACTTGGTTAAATGTTTGTTTCCGGTTGGAAGGGTCACTTTTTACCCTTTTTTTTCTCTTTTTAAAAAAATAACTTTCTGCTGGAAACTCAAATATGGCATCGGCTCAGGTAGGCATTGGGATTGTGGAGATTCGGATAAACTTATTGTTGTTGATATTCAGTTACATCACCCCTACAAAAGAATAATGGTAAATTTACTCGCAAAAGAATTGAACAGGTCATAGATTCTAAAGGACATTTTTTGGGGGACTTGTGTTTGTTACTTCGATGATTACTACGCAAATGAGAGGGGTGAAATCAAAATGATTGCCCCTTTTTTGCTCTACTTTAATGGAAAGCTAAAGCTTCATTTTGATTGGCTTATAAGTATAATAAAACTTAGAAAATAATTATTTGAGCATCTAAATATTTGAAGTTTCTGGAAGATATAAGTAGAAGCAAACAAAGTAAAGATGGTAGTGAACTATGTCGTTGCCGTAGCACGAGTGATGAATTAGAAAAGAATCAATAAAACAACGGTTTGGCAGTAATACTTACATGTACATAGGTTGTAAACAAATGAAATTTTAATTTGATTATTAAAAACAATCCTTTGTGTAATAAATCCTAATGAAATAAATAAAAAATCTTTACAGCAATGAAGGTTCAATATTTGCATAATTCTTGAACAAGTCGTCCCCAGAGAGGGAAAAGGCTAATATTCTTCCGAAAAGTTAGGATTCAGATGTTTAAAAATTGTCATGTTAGGATGATTCTTTAGCTTTATCAAGTAATGGCAGAATGAGGCAGTTGAAGAACTCGTGTAATTTGAATCATCTGCAGTTATTGTCGGTTCACTGGTTGAATTTTAGATTCATTTTTAACAATATGCAATCATTTGTCATTTTGTATACTTATTGGATCTGCAGTAATTAATTATAGGAGATCTGGACTCGTGTATATGATACTTGAGAAGAATTATGAGTGGTAGATAAATAGACTAAGTTCAAAGGCGCCCCTATTTAAGAAAAAAGGGTCTTCCACTTGAAAATATAACTGATATTATAACAGAGGGTAAATTAAGTAAACATGTAAAATCTTTTGTGATGTTCAGGTCAAATTGGAACTTTAATGTAGTTATCCACATAAACAAGTATAGATATCTAAAAAAAATCAACATTATTAATTATTGCCTATGAAATATTAGTTAGAGTTATAAACGCTTTTGAAAACCGTTCACTTATACTAGTTAACTAGTACTTATTCATTAATTTTAAATTAATCATCAATAATATTGCAATTATTTATTAATAGGACAAAATCAACCCTAAAATTATAAAGCCTAGTTTCCTAAAACATCAACCTATATTCTTGATCCTTACTTTAAAATACTGAACTTTAAAAAGACTCATAACCTCAACCCATAAATTGGTCCAAGTCAGAAAGTTTCATATCCACATAGACCATCAAACAAAGGTGAGTTTGGATGTAACAATAGAATATAAAGAGGGAAGCAAAGGAATTTTTGAAAATATACATTGTTAAAAGTATTTGTTCTTCAAGCAAGTAACTTTCACTTCATTCATTCTCACATATATAAGAATATCATATTTTATAATTTTGAAAAGATTTAGTATTACTATCATTCATATTTTAACAAATAACTAATTCATTTAAAATTTATGATTTTAATGCAATTATGATGTAAAAAGAAATTTGACCAATGAAAAGATGTAAAATTAATAATATTTTTATTCAAAAACAAATTACTTTTCATAATATGTTAATGACAATTATACTAATTGCTAGCATAATTAACTCCTAATTATGAATATGGACATGTAATCTTTAGATTTAAATTTTCAAACAATGAAGCAACCAGTTAAGAACTTGGATTCTCTTAAACACCCCTCCCAAGGTCCAACCTCATTTTGGAGTACGAAAGGCAATCTAAAGCACAGGACATGAATGGCACTAACTCGTATGTCTTTGTTAAATTAATTGAATAAAAACTTTCAGAATCATAAAATTTTTAGGACTCGTTTGATATGTTATATAAGATAAAGATCAGGTAAGATAACACTTGATATAAAATTTTTGATAAGATAAAGTATGATAAATTTTACTATGTATGGTTGGTGTTGAGAGAAAGAAGACATGATAATGTATGACGTTTTTTTTCTATTTATTTGATATATAATTAGGTTTAATCAAACTAAAAGAAGTTTTATTAATAATACAATGATAAGCCATATTAAGTAGTGTATATGGAATTTTTATTATATGAATTTATTTAATGTATACACCAAATATATAATAAAGATGAATTACATGATATAAATTTATACAATCTGATTTTATACTATGTGATAAAAAGAAAAACTTATGCTTTGGATACTTTCCCAAAAAAAAAAAAAGCCTCATGCTATGGCTTTATTTTTTGGATTTGTGATATTGTTAGTAAAAGTTATCATCATTCGTGAACTCATGGTAGGGTTAAATATATGTGTGGGCTTTAAAATTTTGAAAAATACGGTATATATAATATTATACATAATTTATAAAATTTGTGGAAGATATCTTTCTTCTCTCACCAATATAGTACTCCGTCGCTGAAATTATTGATATGAAACTATGAAATTAGTATTATTATGATTATTATGACTTTTAAGTTACAATTTGATATTTTGAATTATTAATATTGAAATGCAAAAATTGAGATGCATATTTAAGTTTATTATATTTTAATTAAATATACTATATTATTAATTTAGCACGGAGAATGCTTACAATTTTATTCAATTTTAGTAATATGATTATATTTAAATAAATTTATTTCTATTTTTGACATTGAATTTTTCAATAGAATTATAGAATGTATAATTTTTTTTTTTTTCTGAAATCCAAGTATATAACTTTGAGTTATACAAATCATAGATTTATAATATTTTTACTAAAGTAGGACTTAAAATAATGGGAAAAGAATTTCCACCTATTTATATATTTAGGATTAAGCAAACTAGTGAACATCTAACTCGGTGGTTCAGTTAACCCAATTCAGCTCGGTCATATCATGTGAGGTTAAAATAAAAGAATTTTACAAACTTAACTAGGCTAGGCTGGGTTTGGGATTCACAAAAGATCCATCCTCGCTCGACCTAAGTATTATTTTTTTCAATTTTTTTTTATTTATAATAAATATTTTCATTCTAAATTTTAAATTATTTTTCAGATATTTTTATTCATTTCAAGTCTTAATTTTTTCTATTTTTCATTAAAAAAATCATTGTTATTAATAAAATATAATGAATTAACCTGGTCCAAACTTGATATAACCCAACCTAGTCCAGTCATTTACTGGGCTAAAATCAAGTCAGGTTAAATATTGGGTCTAGAAAAGAAAACTAGTTTAAAACCGGTTCAAATTCTAGGTCATCCAAAATCATAGCCCATCTCGGCCAGTGTGCACCTTGGGGAAATATGAAGGGTAATAGTTGTCAAGTTCTTCTACTTCCAAAAACCAAATTGTCCTATCCACTTTTAGATTGGTTTATCTAGGAAAATGCAAAATAGAGATGAATAATCCATCTTTAACTCAATCTGAGACAAAATTAGACATGGATAAAATTTCTTATTGTAAATTTTAATCTCTAAATGTTTAGACACATAATTTAGAATTCAATCTCAGAATTGACATGAAAATCCGTGTCAAATTATTAAAATTTATGTCACAATACAGCAACCACATTCGTATCCAATATTAAATTTAAGTAAAATCTTTAGTGAACTCACAATTTTAAATACATCAGTGCACTTTGTTATAATGTAGTTACATAATTTTAAGATTATTATTTTTTGTGTTAATATTTAAAATAAAAAATTATATAAATTAACAAAGATGCATCGATGCACTCAAAATTGTAAATGCACCAAAGATGATATCTTAAATTTATTATGTTGAGACAAAATAATTCTACTTCTAATTCCATGTTGAAATGTTATATATAGAAACACTTCCATTTATGATGAAAAAAAATTAAATCTATTTATTTCATATCTAATTCTATGTTTAAACAATATGTACAAAAATTATTCTTTCTCTAATTAACAATTGGATTGTTCTTATTCTTTCTTTGCTTCCATTTCTAAAAAAAGTGATACATAACTCATTGCATCATCTATTGATAATTGAATTGTTCTCTTTCTGTGTCTAATTTGTTTTTAAATTTCAATAGTTAAACTTTTAAGTCCATTTTCACATATATCTTCTACATTATTCAACCGGTAACCTAATAACAAAAATTAAAATTTCTATATATATATATATATATCATATAAGTATCAAGTAGTACAATACAAGGTTGATAATGAAGTAAGACATTACAAAGTTTAGAATAAAAGAGCTAGTGTCCATCTCGTAATGATAATGATACTAATATAATAATAAACAAAATCAAATGTCCATATCATAATCCGCCTCCTCATTTTCATAGTGCTCATTTCTTTCATGTGCTTGATGTGTTGTAAGCAATATCTAATCACTATTTGAGTTTTGAGATCCCAAACCTTCACTCTAAGAGCTTGTGACCCCAATTCCTTGACAAAGTTTTTGTCACTAACATCTCTAACAACTTCTAAGTAAATACTATCATTGGATTGTATACTACTACCCTCCCTAACTAATAGTGCATGTTAAACATTTTTTAATTATGTAAATTAATTCTTAAATATCTATAATCATAAAAGCTCTTAAGCTTCTTGATTTTATCTATTAATTTCCTAATGATAGAATTCATTAAAATTGTACAAAACATTGGATCTTGGAATCTCATTAATTTTCATAGTTAGATAAATTCAATAATATTAATTATAAAAAAATTACATAGCTTGATTCATTACTTAAATCAATAAAGTCTAGAACAAATCCTTTTAAGAATATATTGATTTGAATCTTTGACTATGTTTAAAAATCATATACTAACTATAATAGTTAAACAAATTAGATATGCAAAAATAAATAAGAACAACTTCATTAACAACGAATACCTTGAATCCTGAAATCAATATTAAATTTGATATTTATATAATAATAGTAAATGTTGTTTAGAAAATAGCACTTTAGTCTTTTATCTTCTAACTCAAACTTTTGTGTTTGCTAAATGATGAATTATACAAACTTAGGTGATGAGTGAAAAAAATGACCAAAAACCTATATGTATTTATATAGCTTTTATGACTTAACTCATTAATGAGTCAAGGCTCTTTATTTTTTTTCTTACATTCATGAACCTTATTATTTCATGCCATTAAAGGAAAGACTATTCATATATATAACTATTTGTGTTAATAACCACCATGAGTTTTCACAAGGTGCATTGACTTTAATTAATATACATATCATAATTAAAATGGTACATAGCTTTGGCTAAGTGACTATATCTAATTATTGGTGAATATAAATATCATATGTCCATTTGGATCTTGTAACCTTCATGTAGAATAGATCATATTCATGTGATTATGATTTATGAAGGCAACATTAAGTCTAATATAAATTTTCATTAAAAAATCCAACAATCCTTTAATTCTTAAAATTTAAAGGAAAAGTGTAAGGGAAAAAGGATTTTGTTTTTATCACCTCCTTTATTTTTAGTTTAATGTTAGTGATAGAGAGAACATCAATCTGTTATAGGAAACCATAAGGAGTAGTTTATAGATAAACCCTTAACCAAATAATTTATTTTATATATATATATATATATAGAGGAGACTTCCTTGGAGCTTTGTTTGATCAACAAGAAATTTCTTTTAATTAAATCCATGGGTTTTTTGTGCAATGATTTCTTATCTACTTTTAACATAATTGTTTTTTTATTAATTTTAGTATCACATTTAACATCTCATTTCCTTTTAACATGATTATTTTTAGTTATTTTTAGAATAAAATTTTAGTTTTAAATTTAGCAATTCTTCAATTCCTTTTAATATAATTATTTTTATAGTTATAATTTTAAATTTAGCAAGAAGAACGAATGTGAAAATTATACTTTAAATACATATATTTAACATATCCAATACTTTTAGTCAATGGTAAAATAAAATGGTTGTTAAATAGATGCTTACATTCTAATTAATATTGTGAAAGTAATGCAATATATAAATATATATACATACACACATTGACAGGAAAATCCTTAAAAGTAAAAAAGAAATTATAGCACCATTCATTTCCTCCTACTCACCGTTCATGTAAGATTACTAATCTTCTTCCACTATTACTACCACATTGTTCATACAACCAATCCCTCTTCACTATTCCAGTAAGATTACTTCTCTCTTAAGATTGTGTCTAATTTTAACATGATACTTATCACAATATATTAATTAATTTAATTTTTTACTAACACTCACAAATATTATTCATCTAAAATATATAAGCATATATGAAAATAAACTAATTTTTTTAAAAGTCATGTAATACGGAGGTAAATAAACTAGTTTTTTTATTATTAGTTAACTCCATATAAACTTCTTTTGTTAAGTGGTCACCTACATCTTAAACTAATCAATTAGAAAATAACCTATTTCATATTTACTTATTTTCAATTAAAAATAATCACATAATCAATATCACTTAGGCTAGTTAATTCTTACATTTTCCTAATTAGTTCATGTGATATTTTCATACTTCACGACAAAATAAATAATTTGACCAATATAATGCGCATGTATAAGACTTATTTCTCGTACATTCATTATATCATTCGTCATTAATATAAATAAGAAATAATAGGAGTTATAACAATTGTACATTATTTATTCAACATACTCTTTTTCATTTAGTACTATATTGGCACATTTTCTTAATATGACTTGTAAATGAGAGATACATAATATGTTTAAAATAATGTCTTTCATTACAGACAAGACTTGTTATCATCATTATAATTCAACTATTGACTACTCTTGTGCTACTTAAAAGAATAAAATATATATAACCCTTAAATTTTTTAGATAACTAATGAAATATCCACCAATTCTTGTATCTATTCTTTTTTTTTTGGCAAGTTATCTCTTACTTTAGATTGATGACTGCAAACATTCATGTACCTTAAACTAATTTCCTAATCTAATTTCCAAAAAGAATCTTTAGGGCTGCCTTACTAAAAATCGTATTCAATGAGTACTTGACATTTTAATGCATAAATTCACAATGACATAGGTATAGGTTACCCACTTATGACATGTTCATTAATGTTTTATTATATCTTTTTAATTCACCATTTTGTAACGGTGTCTCTTGTATGTCATGTTTTTCAAGAAAGTTAGCAAATAAATGTGGGTATTCTCCAATTTCATCACACTTTCCATAGTATTTATCACCCTTATATCGGCCAACAAGTTTTACTTTTTTATCCAATAGACTCTCAACTTCATTTATAAATATTTATAAAAAATTCCTTTTGAATTTGTCAACGAACCTCATCTACTTTCTTTGTTTCCCATTAACCCCAAAAATATTTTATATATAGGAAATATGGATAAAATTAAGAATGCGGAGTTAATGGAAAGATAAAGGACGTATAGAGGTGAGATAATGAATTTACGCATTAATATTTTTGAAATTATTGAAATAATAAAAAAAGAGTATACGTTAACAATTCGAAAAAAAAAACCTTAAATTCATTAACAAAATTTTAAAAATATTGAGATTAATATATAAATACAACAAATTTTTTTATGATACTATATAATAAGTATATTTTTACCCGCTATTATTACGCATCTTTCTTTTTCTGTACTATATAGAGTTTGTGCCGATACAATCAGCAAACATCAAATAATTTATATTTTTAATATATTTCTCACAATGTTTTTTTTGGTTAATGGTGCATTATACTTATTTATTGAATATATAAGGATTCGTGCAGACAATGGTAGGATAGAATTGTGGAAAGAGACGACGAAGCGTCCAACATGAGTCTCTTCCGCTTGCACAGCAGAACATAAACCTACATTCTCAGTTGCTTAGGGACTCACCTTACCTCCTTCTCTATCTCTCGTCTTCCCTACCCATTTTCTGTGTCTTCTCAGTGGTAACCCTTCAGACTCGGAGACCTCTGAAGCTCCATTGTTCTCTTCTCGGCTACTAAATTACCAATAGATTCCAAAGACCTCTTCTCTACCCCTTCCTCTCTTGTTTACTGAGCTCTTATTAACGTTTGGAATTTTTGGATTCCACCTTAGTAGAGCAAGACCCAAGTTATATAAATTTAATCTTCCACGTTTGAAGCAACTCCTAAGTGACGAATATCTTACTGGGTAGATGCTCATTCAATCCTTCGTAGCATCATTCTTCTCAAAAGAGCTGCACTTCAGTTTATTTACTGGGTATGTCCATTTTCGACTCCTAAAGTTGCTTGAGTTGTGATTTTAATTAAAAAAGAAACGTATCGTGGCCTTCATACGAAATTTTTTGTTTCGGTGCTATTTGGTTCCGTGATGGACTGGAAAGTTTGAATGCATGTAATTTGAAGCTTGAGACGAGAGTGTGACCTCTCTGTTTAATTTTGTTTTTTTGGAAATTTGGAATTGATAAGAAGTTAATAAGAGCACCTCGGTTTACAAATGCACACTAGGTGTTCGACTATTTGCCTCAGGCAGCTGCTCGAGGCGCACACACGCACGCTGGAATGTGACTTTAATAAAATTGAATTGGGTTAGTTTTAGTAAATGCCATTAATTAGAAAGGTATACCTGTTCCTAATTCTAGAAATCTAGCTTCGAATGTGGAGTCGCAATGCTTTACTAGTACTCCTTCAGTATCAATATTTTACTCAGTCATTCATCATAAAATGGGTATTGGTGCAGGCCTGTTTACTTAGCTTTTCATGCTATTCACTAAAAGAAATGACAATACATATATACATTCTCATATGCTTTTTGGATTGTTGGTTTTCCTGTCTTTCAGAATGTTATAATTACTAGTAAATGTTTTTACTTAAGATGTAGCATCGGAAGAGTAAATTTTATGTTCGGCTATTGGTTAGTGGTTAGTGTTTGCTTTTGACTCATGTTTTTGAGAGATCTAATTATCAGTTTTTTTTTTTTTTGTTTTATCATTTTCTACTATATTCAGGGAGGTGGTTGAACCTGGAGAAGAATAGTCAAAGAAATTGGCACAAGGGTTGCTTCAATTTTTTCCCTGCATAAATCATCAGATTATCTTTACTATCATCATGGTTCATGAGTCACCTGGAGTGTTGATGGATATGAGTTTGCTCGTTTCTGGTGCATTTTTAACTTTGTAATCATCCTTTAACACATTGCAATGCTCTATGTGAAATTTTGGTGCTGATAGCCATTGCTAGTTTCCCTCAATAATGGAAGCGACAACATTTCTCTCCCCCTCCAAGTCTGCCCCTTTTGGTTTCTCTGTTGTGAGCAATAAACTTTCTCTGAGACCTTTTAACAAATATTTCCATTCTCGTGCTCTTTCCAATAGTTTTCATTGCCACTCAAAATCTAATCACAATGGTTTTCCATTGAATTGCACTTTTTATTCAAACTCTTTTTCCTCATTACCAAAACCAAGAAATAGGGTTAACTTGTTACCTTCTCCCAGATGCTCAATTTCTGATAAAACCAATTCAGCATCTCATAATCCAATCCTAAAGTATTTCAAAAACCTCTCATTTGATTTAATAAGATCAACTCTGCTACAATTGACTCCTTTTGATATCGTAAAGTGGTCTGGGATATTATCCATCATAATTGCAGCCTCAAAATGGACTCTGAATATGCTCTTCAGTCCCTTCTTCTGGATGTATTTCAGTTGGACTTGGTTGTTCTGGCCTTGGATGGTGGCCCTAGTGGTTGCAGTTTATGGGTTATATAGTTTCTGGAAACACCTGCATGGCGAGGCAAACATATTTGAGCAGCTAGCAATTGTTACTTCAGTTTTTACTTGGCTCACTCTTGTCCCATCTGCTCATTTCAATGGCTACCTTGAAGGTTGGCCTTTTGTTTTCTTCTTTGTCTACCATTATTTCTTTTTCTTCAGTGTTACTGTTCGAAAGCGGCTATATGGAGATTATTATGCTCGCCCTCATGACCCTAAATGGGATGTGAACCTGCCAATGTGGAGTCGCCTTTTGTTCAGTGCTGGTGTCATGGTTGGCCATTGGCTTGCAGCATTTGAAGGGCCAGAGCTTCACCGCATTCCAGGCGGGTGGAACAACCTTGGTATCTGGATTTTAATTATAGTAATTCTGCTGATGCAGTATAATGCCACATTGTATCTTGCTAAGTATTCAGAAAAGGTGGTCGTGCCTACTGCTGTTGTGCAATTTGGACCATATCGCTGGGTCCGTCATCCAATATATTCATCAACTATGCTTTTGTTTGTAACTTACTGCCTTGCCCTTCGAGCACCTTTGAGCCTGCTATTTGTTGTAGCAGTTTGTTTGTTGTATTATAGGCAGAAGGCAGAGCAGGAGGAGGCTTTGATGGTTGAGGCTTTCGGTCAGAGGTACGCAGAATATGCAAGCAAAGTTAGGTACAGGTTCATTCCTTTTATTTACTAGTTGTTCCCCTGAAATTTGTTATTCATCAAAGCCCCTTTAATTGTCAGATTTAGGTAAAAGAGAAAAGCGTGATGGGTGTAATAAGTTGTAGCTGTGTCCATTTACCATTTATTTTGTTCTATTTATGCGTGTATTTAACTTCATAGCCTTGGCAAATCGCCATATGGCTATTCTGATGCTCTTGAGGATGTAGTACATTGTTGCTGAAGTTATCCTCTCTTTAATTGCAGACATAATTCTCTTGTCCATCTGGAAATTACTTTCTGTATGCATTACATTGTTGCTGAAGTTATACTTTGTCTAGTTTATAGAAACAAATTTAGTTTCCATCATTTTACTTCTACAATTTTGGAAACACATCAATATAATATTGTATTGTGCTTTGTCAATCATCAATTTAGTCCACCACTGGATCATATTGATTAGTTTTTAGAAATGTTGAAGTCATATTATTGTAATATTTTCTAAAGACTATATTAGTATAACATGCATATTTTAGGGACCTAAAAAATTTCAATCGTGCCCATCTAATTAATGACTGGTGGCACTCTGGTGGATTTAGATTTAGGTTGTTTGCATCTGGATACAGTTGGGTTAACTTATTAGTAAGATCAAGCTACGTTGTGTAAAAGATTTATGAATTGATTCTTATTGGTAATTTTTATTAGTAGACATCAACAACTATGCATTCTGACGTGAAAAGCCTGTTTTGTTTTTTGGCCACAACTCTAAGGTGAAAAACCTAACTCTTATAAGTTTTTTGTTTTGTTACCAAGAAATTTATATGCATTAGAAAGTAGTTATGATCCATCTCTTAGGGAGCGTTATTCTTCTAAATACGAATATATTAATGATATAGATGTAATGGGATCTTAACAGTATATACTGTCTTTGTAATCTGGTTATAATTTCAAGGAGGCTAGAAGCATTTGAATGGTTAAATAATACTTTTTTTTATATGTCATACATTTTCTGTCAAAGTGTTGTCAATTTTATTTTTTCGAAAGATCTTATTCTCTGAGAATCATTAACAGAATATTATAAACCTGGAGAATTACATTTTAGATAATTCTATTAACGATTCTAACATTTTGAAAGGCAAATGACCAAAAGTTAAAGGCAAAGGGCTTATTTTTACTCATTTGTATTTTTCTTGAAGTCATCAATTGATTTTTACTTGACCCCGTCCTCTCATTTTTTTGAACTGAGTATGTTGAATATTGTATTTGCTTATAAAGGGATGGGCAAAAAATAGGGTGAAGTATTGAATTTGGTTTATCCGACCATTTAGTTGTTAGAAATATGTGAAAGTGAAAGGGAATGGGTATGGAAATAGAAATGGGTGAGAAAAAATAAACAGGTATGTTTGATTGCAAATAAAAAGGAATAAAAAAATGCAATGAAATTTTGTTTGGTTGGAAGAATCAAAGAAGGAATGGATTGAGATTGAAAGTACAGTAATACCCTTGCTGGAATCTAATAAATAAATTGCGTTACAAGAACTTGTAGTGAATGTTTTGTCTCTCAGAAGAATAAAAGGTAAAGTCGCCCTTCACTACCATCCGTCATTAGACAAGCTTACTTCTTGATGGTTTCGTCAATTGTGGTTGGTTGATGGTCTGTGTCCCTATACATAAGCCACAGAGGCAGACCGACTGGGTGTGTGCTCCTTCGCTCGTTCCGTTTCAAAAATCCAAGATGATTACTTGAAAGGAAGGCTAGTATCTAAATTTGAGTTACCTGTAGAAAGTATTTGTGGGCCTCATTTTCCTCTCCCACTAGTCTCTTTTCTCTGTTTTTGCTCTACCTGGTAGGAAAGAAATTATGGTTGTTGGTGGTATTGTTGAGTGATTTTAATTTAGCGATAATCAAGCAATACACGTCGATGGTTGAAAGCATAAACGATGCCATGAATCACTTTTTCTCTTCACCGAATAGTGCAAGCTTGAGTTGTGGTTAAGGCAAGTAAATGAACTGGTGGGTTCCTGTCCATTCATCTTTACTCTTCTGATTGAATACGCGATGTGATGATTGTATGATGTCAAGGGTAAATTGGACCACAGAAATATCTTTCCCTAGAAAGTTGACTGATTCCATCCATTTTTGGATGGAGAATGGACTCCCAGGAGGATGTCTACCGAGGGAGAGGGAATCATGCCTCATTTAGTCAACCAAACGTTGCGGATGGAACGCCTTTACCTCTCGTTGGATTTCCTCCAACCAAACTTGATGTTAAAACCTTCGTTAATCTTTATTTGAAGTATAGGCATGGGATTGTGTTCAATCTGGAGTTTGGGTCTAAGGTCCAAGATTTAGAGAGTTGGATTGCCTACATTTGGCATGTAAATTTAATTAGATCTATTAAAAAAAATTAAATTTTTTTTATAATTTATTAAAATCTAAACTACTAAATTTTCGATCTAAATTACCTCAAATTTTCCAGCATTTGTCATAGGCAAGATCAAGGTATAGTCCAATGGTCTACTTCAATACCTTCGTCCAAGACTAGGTTCCATGGCTAAGGGTTGAGAATATTGGAGATCGGATCAAATTCGGTGGGCTCGGATCTAATATTATTCTATGCACTCGCACACTGGGAGAAAGGGGCGACGTGGATTCTCTACAATGTCTTCAAGCGCCATGATTTTTGGTCTCCCCGGGGGGGGGGGGGGGGGGGGGGGGGTTGGGGAAGGGGCGGGGGTTTGGGTGGCGCTAATATATATATATTTTATTTTCTCTCAACCTCTCATCTCTTCAGTTTGCATTGAGCGGTAGAAAATCCATCTCCACCGAAGGAAGCTTCTGGTTTATTATTTTTCTTGAAGTACTCATCCCATGCTATGTGCTGTGTAGTGCACAACACAGCATAGAATTAGAGTTCATTTTCCTAGTCTGGTTTTGGGTTCAATGTTTTGGCTGCTTGCCTAATCAAGATTTGAAGCTTAGGCTTATCAGAATTTTAGTATATAATAAATGAAAGTAAAATTTTAAATACATTCGGTTATAATTTAATTACATAATTTTAAAATTATTAATTTTAAATTAATATTTAAAATAATAAAACTATATAAATTAAAGTAAGTGAACTAATACATTTAAAATTATAAGTATATCAAAGATAACACATAAAATAAAATAAAATATTAAAAATCAACCTGAGTTTCTTTATTTGAAAGTTTATTAAGATGATAAAAGAAAATATATTTTATACTTGTTTATGAGTTATACTGACGAAAGGGTAAGAGTTTTAGATATTAGATTATAATATAGTCATTTTATTTGAATAAATTAAAAATCTAATGGGGTATCACAATATTTGTATTCCTGTATCAATATAAATGAAATTTTAACAAAAGAGATAACAAACAAAAGTACTATCAACAAAGGGAAACCAAAGTTTTAAAGCATGTAAGGAACAAGAATTTCATATGAAAAGTTATATATTGAGATGGTAATTCTAGATCATTCAAGCAAATATAGATTAATACTTCTATAAGTTGCCCAGACAAAAAACGTGTCAAAAATTACATGGCATTGTAAAACATTGCCCACTTCATGCTTTCTTAATCAAATTCCTATACCACAATATTTAGATGACAATAAGTTACAACCACCACCACAGAGTAACAAACTACCAGACTCTATTCTGCTTTTCATCAATACACTATCAATCAACAAATTCTCAGCTGAGGATTCATAACTATACTTGTCCAGATCACAGTAATTTGACGATCTTATATTGGAAACATTGATCACATCTTTGTCAAACTTCTTGATGTACTGTTGGATTCCATGAAGCTCAGAGGTTTCTGATGGCTTCTGTGCAAAGGAGAACTGCAATTTGCGACTACTTCCTGCGCTGCCAATGCCTGTGGTTGGACTGAGTTGATCTTGTACAGGTCCCATGCTGTTCATGCTAAGATTTGATTGCAAAGCGCCAATATGGTTTTTTGTGGATTGTTCCGGAGAGCAAAATTCCTGTGAAGAAAACAAAACTATCTTCAGAAAATTGTTTTAGTATTTCTTTCATTCTTTTAGGCATAGAAGCCAACAAAACTGTGCGTTGATGTCTAGGAACTAACTTAATTGATCGCATTTCCACTCTTTTCTTCTTGAGAAGAAAAAATTATATAAATAAATAAATAATAAGAGAGAGAGAGAGAGAGAGATGGAAAGAGCACTCTATGAGCCATGACTAGTGTGAGTTTATTATCATCAGTTTGGCAAAACAAATTGTTTGAGATTATGATAAAATTCTTCATGTGCCTTCACTTAAAAGCTCGAACTTTTGAATCAAGACCTTTTAACTTGCTACCAAAACCTCTATATGACCAAGTTATAAGGGTTCGATTCCTATCCCCCTTTCTCTTAATTTCAATTATGTTTCAGTATAAGGTGTGATGAGCTTATAAGTTGTCCATACTTCAAGTCCACCGGACTTGGTATAGATTATAACAAATCAATTTATAGACCTTCACTTAAAAAGCTTACACTTTTGAGTTAAAACAGTCGTTGATATATACCAGCATTAAAAGCTATCTCCTTCTTGGCTTAGTACCTTTTAAATAGAAAGATGAAAGAAAATTTTTAAAGGAAATTTTGCCAAAGAATTACATCTGAGGAAAACGTTAATCAGGAGAGTGATTAAGTCCATATTTACTACAAAAGGTATGGACTCAATTAACCACTCTTTTGGTTAATGTTTCCCTTAAAGGAATTTCGCCACCAGGATTTCTCTTATTCACCCTGGAAAGATGTACTTTCTAACAACCCATCTGACAAGTTTCATGCTTCTCAGAAGGCATCATTAATTCTATCAATTATCAATTTCTGTCCCTCCGTCCTCACCTTTTGCTCACGCAAAGACACAGAAGGTCCACGGGTCCATACAAATTTGCAACTGCACTTATGGTGAGTTATTCAAGCTTGGCTCACTTAGAGCTAGACTTGGCTCAAACTTGACTAATAATAATTGAATTTGAGCTTGAGAGACTGACGCATAAGAAAGCAGCCGCTTAAAACACTGAAGCCCACAAGCAAAACTGTTGTTTCTCTCAAGTGTATAACACGGCTCTATTGGTGGATATTTAATATATAAGAATGCATAAATATCTAACTCTCACACCTGTGAAAAGTTTATTAAGGTACGTCTTGAGCAACCTAGATAATCAAAAGGGTAAACAAAAGAATTTCCACATAATGCAAAAGTTTCACAAGTTAAGCCATTACTATAATTATTTGATAAGTTGGTTCATGTTTTCAGGGAATTATTATGAAGGAAAAGCAAATCAAAATGGGCCTCTATCAGGGGGAAGCTACAGATGAGAATTAAAAATTGAAGCACTTAAACTAACCTCAGGTAAATGGCTACCGGATGGCATAGGAGGCCCAACAAAATTGAGTGGTGGGTCTTCTTGCGATGAAAAGTCAGAACTATCAAATGGTGACAATGATACACACTCATCAAAATATGCCCTGGCATCTTCTGCAAGACGTTTTGACAGCTTTCTCCTTTCAATGCTAGCCTGTTAACATAGTTTGGTTAGTTAGCAATGGAACGGGTAATGATAAAAAGGCAGGATCTATGCATAGTTGCTAAGTATTAAGTCCCTAATATATATGGCAACCACTAAATATTATGCCAAAAAACCCAAGTGATCAGATTAGTTAAAATTTGAGTTGCATATCTAAGATCTTCCCATCTATGAATATACCAATGGGGGAAATACTGACATCTTCAACATTTGAACACGTGATGCACTAGTGTGTGTTAATTGTCATATAAAAGTGCATGTGATTAGGAACATTAGATTCTAAAATAACAGTACATAATCTATGCTGTTTTCAAATCTGCCCTCACAGTATTAGATAGTTTGTATGATACGGTATGATTAATGTGCATGCTCAGAAAGATGCAAAGCATAGTATTAATGCACTTCGGATGGTCAGAACAATACGATGCATTAGGCTACAAAATAAAGGCTAACAAAATTTTACTCTTCTTGCTGGACGAGATTTCTGCACATTGGGGATCTTCGGATAGGGTAGAACTTCTTTTAGGATTCTATCCAGTTCTTGTCCACGATGCTCCTCAACAGCCAGGTCTGCTCGAAGTTTTCTAGCCCGCTCCTGGGACTGCATGTTTATAAAAAGGTTGACTTATTAAAAGGATAAATATCATTCAGTCAGGGGAAGATTCCGGGGTGATTTAGAATGCAGAAAAGGCTTTTAGCAGGATACAGTCATTGATCTGTGGTCCTTTAGAGAGTTGCTATATTAAAAGCAAACAAAGACATCCTCGACTAAGAGCTGTCCATACACTATCCAAATAGAGCAAAAACAGACCAAAAAAGTGTTAAGAATACTCCATCTACTGATGTGAAAAATGTAAAAATCACCTCCTCAAGCTTTTTGGAGTACTCTCTTCTAATATCCAAAACCAATTCTACTGCACCAGGGTTTACTAAGTCAGGAGGAATTTCAGCCACCTTTTCTACAGCAATAGCAGTAGCATTACTCCTTCGTATAGCCTAAACTTCCAGCAAGCCAAAAAAAAAACGTTAGAGATTAACCTTCTTTAGTCAGACTAGTATATATTAAATAAGACACACATGAATAGTTGAATTGAACCCAGACAACGAGATGGTGAACAACCAGAAATTTTGTAGCACAGATCAAACAATCAATGCAAAAGAAACTATAAAAAGTAAGGCAATTGTGTACATAAGAATATTTTACAAAACCAATTCAAATAATATTTTGAATTTCACTAGAAATATATGCAAGTCTAATTCTAATACATAAAAAGTGTACACCAAGCAAGTCAAAGACAAAAGGCACCCTTAAAGTGCTAAACCTTTAAAATGTCTTAAGCAAGAGGCACTAGAAAAGCACACGCCCAAGTGAAGCAAGGCACCAGGATAAGAAAAACACTAAAGATATGCTATATAAACAAAAATAGATAAATAAATGTAAATATATAACAACATTTGACATATAAATTAGCTGTCCAAACATAATAATATCAAGTCATGTGTAATTATAATCATCCAATGTACTAATTAAGTCACTAACATCACTATTTAAGCATACTAAACATAAAGTCATAACTCATAATAATATTAGATACACTTGAAGAAATTATTAAGCCTAAAATGTTTGCCTTGACTGATGCTAAGGTGTTGCATGGCAAGCGTCTTTAACTTCACTGGCATACACCAACTTGCAGCTCTGAAGCTGCGCATTTTTTTACTTTTGAAAGTGGGACATGATGTAATTCAAAAGGTATTTTCCTCAAATAACAAGGGTCAAATAATTTATACCCAAAGAACGAATTGCCAGGCTCTGCTCTGTGGTACAATCTACCATATTGGAAAAGGTAAGCCTAAACTTATTCAACCTCTACTTTGACTTCTACTTTTCCTTAAAAAGACAAAAATAAAGAAGAAAGACACTAGGTAAATGACGAATTCTCAACAAGGTAACTGCTGGAGTTTCATGATCCTAGACCTTGACTCTGTTGGTAATGTATTAGCACCAGCAGCAATTAGAAAATCAAGGTATATTCTTGATTCCAATCTATCAAACATTAAGAGATGCAGAGCACAAAAGTATCAGTAAAACAAAGACTGAGAGTGCAAAGGAGTCACAAAATACACAAAGAGGCAAACTATGGGCTATATAGGCGATTATTCAGAACCATTTTCTCAGTGACATTAAGATGTTAATCAATCAAAGAATCACCAATTGCTTGAATCAATTCAAAATTAACAAGAAGCCTTAAATTTCAAAAAGCCATAGATAAAGCCAAAAGACCAGGGAACTTACAGTCTCAAGGTCATTCTGAATCTCAAAAATAGCACGCCTCACTTCAGAACGAACTGTTTCATATATATCACTGGCTTCCAATGGATCTGCTTGTACTGACTGCAAAAAAAGACATGATCCAAAGTTATACTACAGAACATTTATTTGTCATCATGAAACAGCATATAATGTAGGAGTAGTAATATTCCTAGTAGTAAAATACTAAAACTTACATCTATGACTCATGACATCCAGTATTTGTGCAAGTAAGTACAACAGCATGGATGAGTTTGAATGAGGAATACCACTAGATAGCCCATAACTCACCTTCATTTGTTCACAAACTGCCTTGATAGTTTTCTCTTCAGAAACACATACTGAACTTGCTGTTGAAACTGCATCTTCACGTTTTTGGCTTTGCAAACGAAACTGAGAAAAGCACAAATGACATTAAGCAATAAGTAAATTACTCCAGGTAAATATATGTAGCAGTTATATCAAACTGAAACTTAGGTACAATTTTTAGATGTTTGCTATTAGGTTCTCTAATAAAATTATGATGAGTGGAGGCTTTTTTAATAGCAAAGTGTTACATTATTGGGACAAATAAAACATATTTCTTCACATGCTATGTTTTGAGTGGAGAACTTGATAGCAAATATCAGAGAATTTTAAGCTAACTTTCATCCTTAGATCAACTGGGCACATACCGAAGTTTTAGCTGAATGATCTGAGGCTGCAGAAGAGGAATGCTGACTAGACCAAGTCTGTAGATTTTTCTTTTGATCTACCACACTATGATTGCTTCTAAACAAACCACCTTTCCCATTACTCCTCAGTAACTTTAAATTGTTTCCATCTTTAGATTTAGTTATGCTATAATCTTGCTCAGCTTCGCTCTGTACATACAACAAATGCAATAAGTTGAATCTCTTTCCTACCCTTCTTTCTCTGTTAACTATTATGATAAAAAGCATCATAATGGCTCAAAATGACATGGAAAGAGAAAGAGGAAAACCCCATTCTGATCTTGACAGATTTGTGGATTTTTTACCACTCCACAAAGCCTTTCTTTTAATTTGGTCTCTATCACTCAATAAAATGCTTATAAATTTTCAAAGTTGTTTTTTCATTTAAAATTAAACACTAAATCTTACTGTTTGTTTGCATTATTTGTATAGTTGATACTATAAACTCATATGTTAAATTTGGGCGTCCAAGCCTGCAAATTATTATGAAAGACTAAATCAAAACAAATGATTTGGAGGTCCAAACTAAAAGTTTGCCTATATTTAAGGCACCAAAATAGAATTCTCCACATAGAGAAACCCAGACCTCAGAAGTCGAATAATGCCGCCTTGAAACCGGTACTTGCGAAGCTGAACGATTGCAACGGCCAGTGTCCACTCTGGACAAACTCCGACCGGTTTCCTTCCGGCCCATCATCGACTCTTTACTGCTAACTTCGTTACTTCTCGTCACGGATCTTCCTCTCCTACCATACCCACTATCTGAATTAGCAGACTTCGCACTCGCAGGATCCAAGGTGGGCGTAGTTTCATCAAATTTATCACTTCCTGCACTTTTCGTAGATTCGATTTGATCATCCCGAGGTGATGTAGAACTCCAAAACAGAGGATTATCCCTCTTGTTCACGAACTCCGAAGAAATGTCCAAGCTGGTCCTTGAGAAAGCACTCACACTCCTTGACCTTCGAATTGGAGCGTTCTTGCGTGCTTCTTCCCTGGATTCTCTCGCAGAAGACACGGTGCCCGAAGAGGAAGCTAGATTCCCTCTCCTGGAAGAGGATTTGAAGGCTGAAACAGCCATAGCATAAACGGAAAAATCGGAATCCCAACGAAGCAAAATTGAAGAAGATGAGCCACAGAGCTTACTGAAATTGCGAGAAAAATAAAAATATTGGATTTAGATATCGAAAATGAGATCGAACAGAATATATGAAAAGAGAGAGTTTTTATCCCATAGAAGAGACAAAATCCCACTAAATTGACTGTTTGTTCTATCGGTGGCCTCCCTCCATCATTCTGCAGCAACGTTTTTATTTTCTATTGTATTTTTTTTCCATTTCTTTCAAATATTTTATCCTTCTTTTTCGCCGTTGTCAACTTTGGCCATAACGATCGAGGTTGGCATTTTCATGAGTCCACACTTAGCTAGTTTTTTTAATTCGAAAGAAAAGGCAACGAAATAGATATTTCATTAAATTGAGAAAGTATTACTGTCACAGTTCACACCGCCACCATAAAATATATATTATTGGGGTAAAATATTAAATACTCGCATCACATATTAATTCAGTCATAAATTTCTTTTTAAGTCGTTGTAATTAAATGTTTCACATTAATGGAAATATATTTAATTGATATTTTATCGCTTCATTTATTTCAGTTGATTTAACCTTTTAACCAATTAAAAAATACTAAGCATTTTTAAATAAGAACTAAATTTGTAATTATTTATTTGGACTTTCACTCATTTAATCACCTGAATTAGTTTTGACAAAAATAATTCTCTGAAAAGAACTAAAGGATATACTTTTTTAATTGATATTTTAATTTTGTTAATTCATTTATATACTTTGATTTTGAAATAATAATAATAATAATAATATATCTATCCGTTATAATCGAGTCAATTGACACACTTGCTGCTCGGATCCAAATCACTTATAACCCATTGAATCGTTTGAAAGCAACTCAATAATATGCTTCCTTTTTTTTTTTTTTTTTCCATACAATAATATGCTTTATTAATATTAATATAAGTAGAGTAACAATTTTGCTATAGTCCAGTTTATAAAACTAGTCTCTTTGCTTGTGTGTCTTACGCAAGCCTTAGAGAAATTTGTCTATTTGCAAATTGCTATATATGTCTATATAAGCTTAATTGTGTTTGTAGTTATTACCGAAAAATTAAATTTAATAATATATTATAATATGTCATGTATTAATTATATTATATAATTTGTGCTAGGACATTGTTGCTTTAGTATAAGACTTGAGCTTTTAACATTAATATGGTTACGTAAGATTGATGATGACAATAAATTTAATGGGAGAGCACTACTATGCAGAATTTTTTTGTTAGAGAAAATGATTGTCATTGTTACGTTTTTTGAAAAAATATAAAATTTTATAAATTAATAAAATCACATTTAATTTTGTTTCTAATTTTAAATAATGTATGATGATAAATGATTTAAATCATTGAATAAATCCTTCAAATATATATATCGTAATTTCTAGTTTTAATTTTAAATTATGTCAAATTATATTTATAATATCTTATTACGAAATTTATGAATGGTTAATACGTTATTTTTATTATTAACTTTAAAAAATTTTTAAACTTCAACAAATTTTTAATTTAAGAGATGACTAATTAATTTATTATTTTTTTTATTTACTTAAAACAATTTTTACAAAAGAGGAGCCATCACATAAAAAAATAATAAAAAAATTAAAAAAAATTGTCATCCATCAAATAGAACTAAAGGAAGACTATATATATATAGAGACAGAGATATGGCATAAGAATGTTGATTGGTTTTTTGGTTAGACAAGGAAGTCTCCATGTGTTCTTGTCATGAAAATTTTTCAAAGCTGGGAATATTTATATTTGACATTTAAATTATTAAATAAGATATTCAACGTCCAGAATATATCACGTGATTTTTTAAATTTATTTGTAATAAAATATAAATTTATTAAAAATTATTATAAGATACAAAGATATATTAATATTTTAAATATTTTTATATAATTAATTTTTATAAAAATAATCAATTAAATCATGTACACATTCTAAACCATTGGATGTTTCATTCCACATTCTAAATTCTAAAAAAAGAGCAAGCCTATAATTAGAGTGAATATAAGAAATAGTTTGAAGTTGATCCCAAGGTCTAATAATGATATAGATTATTTTTATTAAAATTTTTAAACACAAATAAATTTGATAGAATTTTAACCGTTCGATGAAAATTTAATTAAAAATTGTTTAAATTTTTTAATATTCATTAAAATATAAATAATTGAATGAAAATTTAATGATATAAATTTTTTCAAATGCACAATCCAATAATAAGAAACACAACTAAGTTAAATATGAAGGCCATTAGTGTGCCATTGAAGCCACTATGTTATTATTTTTTTCTAATTACATTGTAAGCCTTAAATTTTACCCTTAATCATATAATTTTATTAAACTATTCAGGGAACATTTATTCATTTGGATAAAATGCATGTAGATCTTAAATTTTAAACCCTATTTGTTAGGTAAAGTGTATGACAGCAATTGTCCTGTGACAGAGGCCCAGGTATAAGGTCAAATCACAATCGAAACGTGAAGCTTGTATTAAGTCGTTGTTAAAAAAATAAAGTTGCGCTCTAACTAATACTTATAACTTTTGACCTAATAATAAGTGCTTGATTCTACACTATTATCATATATTTAAACATCCAACCTTATTAATTAATAATCACTATTTACTCAACTTTAACCTTCGAATCCTAAATTATAGTCTATAAATCCTAAATTCTAAAACCAAAATATAAACTCTAAATACATAAGTTACTCTATTAATCCTTAGAGTTTTATTCAATTTTTTATTTAGAAGCTATCATTAAACCTTTATTAATATGCTATTAAATTTTTTTTGATGTAATTAATCATAGATCATTTTGATATTCTAAATACCTATAATTCGTATAAATTCACATAAGTCCTTGATCTAAGTAGTTCATATAATCATATGAACTTACTTTGAAGGCCAGGAAAAGTTCAAGTTTTACAAAACTGGTTAAGCTCTTTTCTTTTTTCTCATTCAATTAAACTATAATTGTTTTGAGCTTATTTTTGTTGTCACCAAGTAATTCAACAAAAATACATATGTGCTTTTCAGGGTCAATTTAAGAATGTCGCGGCTTTTATAAACTTATGATTTTATATGTAAAAGGTGGTGCTTGAAGGAGGTAAAAATAATGTTTGGTAACAGCATTACTCTCCCTTTTTTATACGGTCCAACCTTTAAGTTGATAGGGTAATGATGGATTTAATATTGGAGATAATTCTCTCAATATTACACTTTTTGTACATAAGACGGATCAAATTTAAGACCTTGTTTAAAAGGCGTTAAACTTCTTGTCACTCGGGCCAACAACCGTTGGTTATATAAAAGTCTCTTTTAGATTTTGATAATAATATTATTAGCTATTATTATTTTTTGATACTATTTCTCAATATCCGATTTGGTTCTTGAGCTATAGAATTGACTAATCTAGAATTAGATATTATTGGACCCAATATTAAGAGTAATCTTTTTAATATTGCACTCTTCATACATAAGATAAGAATTAAATTCAAAACTTTGTTTAAAGGACACTGAACTCCTTATCACTCAAACTAAAGCATTGATATATTATTAGTTACTGTGAATACATAGAATATTAAAATTTCAAACAAATTTACATTTAGTTATCAAAATAACATAAAGTAGTTGAATATAATTATGAAAAATCATGAGTTTGTCTAGCAGATATAAAATACAAACAAAAATTAGATTGAAAAGAACATATGTCATAATTAGATCATAGAAAAGTTTGTGGCATTTATGTATTTGATATTTGTTAATAGATAATGTCAGTTTACACTTTGAAAAAAATACAATCGAAAATGAGAAGATTATCGAAAACAATTTAAATCTTAAAATAGGTCTAGGTTTATGACAAAGATATCTATAAAATCAGTTAAATAGAATTGTCTTTTTAACACTTTAAATAAATAATAAAAAATTACTTTTAAAAACATCTTTGTCATAAACCTAGATTTATTATATTATTAGAGATTATCTAATTGAAAAAAATAAATTATATTATTAGACTTTACATATTACTGTCTATTTTTCTTCACTAAGATAATACCATATTCGTACACTAATACTAAATTAGCTTGGCCAAATAAAAAACTCATCTAGATTATATATTAAATTAACAATAACATGTGTTTTGAAAATAAGAGGTTAGTATTAAAAAGAATTAATATTATGTTGTGTATTATGATCATTTTATTTAAAAAATTCAATATTTAACACTTTGTCACTTCAAGAAAAGGGGTTAAACTCTAAAGAGATAAGATCCACACGCCATGAGCAATTTGTTATAAGAGAGTGTATGATTTAAAATTAAAAATTTATTATAATAAATTTTACATATTACTGTCTATTTTTCTTCACTAAGATAGTATCATATTCGTACACTAATACTAAATTAGCTTGGCCAAATAAAAAACTCCACTAGATTATATATTAAATTAACAATAAAATGTGTTTTGAAAATAAGAGGTTAGTATTAAAAAGAATTAATATTATGTTGTGTATTATGATACTTTTTATTTAAAAAATTTAATATTTGACAATTTTTTACTTCAAGAAAAAGGGCTAAGCTCTAAACAGATAAGATCCACACGCCATGAGCAATTTGTTATAAGAGAGTGTTTAAGTTTAAGATTTAAGATTGAAAATTAAAAATTTGTTATATTTTATTTTTAAAAATTATTATAATATACAAATAAAAATAATAAAATTTGCTTAGCACTACAAACAAAATATCATCCAATTAAAAAAGAAAATCAAATCCTGTCCGTTACACGAATTCCCAACCAAAATTATTATGATATGCAAAGATAATATCAATATTTTTTTCCCCTCTTGCACAAGAGATAATCTTATTGAAAAAAAATAAATTATGCAATTACACTCAACACATTAGCGTCTATTTTTCTTCACCAAGATAAAATCATATTTGTCCACTAATACTAGATTAGCTTGGCTAAAAAAAAAACCTCCACTAGATTATATATTAAATTAATTTATTAAAAAGAATTAAAATTATGTTGTGTATTATGATAATTTTGTTTTAAAAATTTAATATTTAACAATTTTTTACATTAAAAAAAGGGGTAAACTCTAAACAGAGAGCATCCACACGCCATGAGTAAAGATTGGCATGCCAAAGTAAATTTGCCGTTCAAGAAATTAATTACCACGCTTCAAGATTTCAATACATTAAAACTAAAAAAAAGAAAATTAATTTGATTCAACTTACTTGCAAAATTCTCAGAAAAGAAAATATTTACCATATTCTCAAAATAGAAGAAATTGAACCGTAAAACAATTATTTAACTTTCTATCTAGCAAAAAGAATGGTAAAAATCCAAGATTACGAGAAAAGAACTTCGAATTCAAGAAGGCAAAACTGTCTCAAAGCAGTGTATGCCGTCGAACTCCACGGCGATCCTCGGCGTCGGAGGTCGCCAGGTTGGCTTGGCTCCACCAGCCTGGCTCGACGGCGTCGTTTTAGAAGAGCGGGGTGCTTGCTGTTTCTTCTCTGCGGAATCAATGGCGGAGGAAGAAGGTCTCTCCTCCGCCTCGGGCTTCAAACTCTCATCTTGAACGCACAAAAATGGCTTCCGACCGTAGAGTAATTCAGCACAGAGAGCGTCGAAGGGACTGAACATTGACATGAACATGATGGTTCCTGAAGAAGATCGACGGACTTCGATACGTAAGGGAAGAACTCAAAGGTTTCAGTAAGTGTGGTATGGTGGAGGAGGAGGACGAGAAGAGGAGGTATTTAAAGGGAGAGAATTAGAGTTGGAGAAGGTGAAGTAGTTCAAAATTCCTGGAAGAACCAGGTGATGACGTGGATATTTTTTTTTGGGTCAAAACGTGGGTGAAAATATAAACTTTCAAAGTAAGTTTGGGTGTGTTTGACTTTGACTAGATGATGTTTGGACTCTGGATTCTATAGTTATGACGTAGTCTCTAAGTTTCTTTCTCACACGCGTGAGAAACCTGGAATTTATTTATTGTATTTATGTAAAATTTAAATTGTTGGATGAAATTTAATATTATAAATTTTTGTTGATAATCAATCACCAACAATTACATTTGTTATTTATAAATTTGTAATATTAAATTTTTATTCAATCATCTAAAATAATTATAGTAAATTTTACAATAATGATGTTATTGTACCAAATTGGGATTCTATTATACATTGTTCTTTGGCTTTAATTAATAATTTGATATGTTTTTAAAAAAAGGGTTTTGTGAACAGTTTTTTAAGGACATTGGTTAAATAGTATTTATTGTAGTAATAATTATTACTTTTTCGTTACTTTTTATAACATTTAATTAATGGTTTTTTTAGTTTTGTTTTTATAACAATAATACCCTTTATTCTTTTAAAAGGCATATCCAATATTTTTTTAAAAAATTATAATTAATATCTAATGAATTTTTATATATTCATACTTCTAAATAATATCTCATAAATATCCATTGAAAAGGATTAGTTTTAAAATAAATGAAAATAATTTTTTTTTAAAATAAGGATAATATAAAAATATGATTTAGATATATGGAGATATAAAAATTGTTAGAAATTGATTATAAATTTTTTAAAATAAAAGAGATTGATTATTCTTTTTTAAAAAATGGGAGTAATGTTATCATGAAAACAAAACTAAAGAAACTATTAATTATATGTCATTAAAAGTAGTGGGAAAGCAACAATTATTGCTATCAGTAAGGGTAATAAATACTTCTTAATCAATACCCTTAATGGCACTAATTAGCAAAACCTTTAAAAAATTATATTTTTATTATATTGTTCTCTAATTAAAATACGATATATATTTACTTTTTTAATTATATCACAATGCATTTATGATTATTGTAATAATTATAATTTTTTTAAAATTAAATTATACACCTTTCTTATATTATTATTAATTAACCGTATAATTTTTTTAAACAGACTTAATATTTTTTAATTAGATAATTTAACAACAATAATATAAAAAAATTATATGCAAATCCAATTAATGATAATAATAAGGGAACTGATGATTCAATTCTTTTAGATTTGATTTTTCTATATTTGATAATCTAAATTCACTGCATTTGAAATAATTTAAGTTATTAAATTTTCAAATATTAAATAATTTTTAAAAATTTAATCCATTAAATTTTCATCTAACAATTCACTTATATTTTAATTTTAAACTTTTTCAAATCCATTTCCCCAATTTTCCTTATCTCAACTAATCCAACTAAGCAAGCTTTACAGTTATTATACATATCGTTATTATTTTGTAACATAATTAAAAAAGATTCATTGTTCACTTTTCTGCTTACCTTGTTAGTGAGATGAATAGGGGGCAATAATTTGGCGACATAAATTCTGCAATTATTATATAATGTGCAAATATCAAGAGAAAGAATTAGGACGAATTATTATGCGAATTAAAGTACCCAAATCTATCTATTTTCGGTGAACTTTGTACCGTCTTCTTGGTTGTTTTGTATTGAATGAAATGAATATTTGGCTAAAAAAAAAAAAAGAGAAAGAAATAGGGCAGGCTACTTCTAATTTCTTTTTGCCAATAATTATGCTATATGCAATATTGCATAGAATTTTTGAACTAAGATAAATGGTAAAATTATTTGATAATTTACTTCTAGAATCAATTTGATTTTTTTTATATTTTATTTTAAAATAAATTAGCTGGCCAATGTTAAAATAATTATGTAAATTTAACGGTTCATATATAAAATTAAGATATTAAATTCCATAACTTTTAAATTGTTAAAATCAATAAATTATAAAAATTTAATAATCTAACATTTTTACATTAAACAAATTACGTATTTTATTGGTATAAAGTCTATGTACACAATAATAAATAATCTAAATTTTTACAAAATTTCTATTAGTGATTGTGTATTCTATGAAAACCCTAAGTTCAAGTGTCCTTATCCTCAAGAATGCAAATTAGATTAAAATTTGAATTATATTAAACTAGCATTTTGCGTCACGACACCAATTTGTTGCAATCCAAATATATCAAACCTTATCATTCTTAGGACTCCGCGATGAATTCAATGCTGTATAGGGTATTTATAATAGGTGATGTAATTTTAATTGGATCAAAATTTTACATTTTTTGTAGCCAATAAAGTTTTAAAAGTTACCAATTTTGATGACTAAAAATTACCGAAATTAATACTTTTTAATTTAATATGAATCATCATATAATACTATAAATTTAATATAAATAATCAAATATTTACAACACAATAATTACTGTAGAAAATTTGGACTCTTCATTCCGGAGTTTCTTGGATAACTTTAAAAGCATCCTTCAAAACAATAGATACAATTCCAGGACACCCTTGAGCACTATGCATTTATACGAGTTTTCTCAAATACTGTACCATTGTTGCCATAAATTCATAGCACCATTAACTACATGCTGTAGGTTGTTTGGCCCCTAAAAAGGGAAAACCTGTTCCTAGGTTGCAACATTAGAACCATCACCCAAAACACAATCCCATGTATAGGATATAGTTGGAGTTTTTTTTTTGTTATCTAGAAAAGAATTAATTCTTTACAATGAAATGCACTTTATATTTAGAAAAAGAGACTACAACAAAAGAAAGAGTTGGTGAAAAGAGTGAAGTAAGCCATATACATATTTTCATTGTATTTAATTCATAGTATTCATATTGCATAGAGAATCAACTTAATGTTCTTTTGTTCTATTTAATTTCAGGTTTATTCCCTTTATCATTTTCTCACAAAAATTTTAATAACTAAACAGACTCTAAATAAATTTAACTTACATTTTAGAGAATCAAACGCATCTTGGTAATCTAGCATTTTTCCATCTTGCTTTCACTGCATTAATTCTCTAATTAGACCATCCATAGCTGCCCTGAATTCATGAATATATATATATATATATATATATATATATATAAGGTTAGACTATATAAAATCTTTTGTATTATCAAACCACTTGACAATAAGCTCTCTATCAAGAGAGTTCATTGATGGCTTTTATAGAAGCATATAATAGAGATTATTTAACCAAAAATAATATAATAAAATTCATAATTATTTGAAGATTATCTTAAAGAGGCCATATGCAACAAAATTAGGTAAAAAAAATCTTAACCTACAATATCCAGAGTTTCTTTTTCCAACAAGGAGCAACTAGAGTATAAAAAATAGAATACATTAAAATCTATTTGTTATCAAAAAATGTAAACTAATTTATTTTATTTAAGTTCTAACTCCCCACTCTCTTAAATCCTGCTCAAATATAGTAATTCGTTAAACTGTTATTAAAATCATTGTTCTCTTCCCTCTGTTAACAATGTAATAAGAAACCTTAATTCATTGATATGAGAAGTATAGGTTCAAGGTTTACAAATTATTCAAGAAGGTGGCTAGATAGAAGTATTTGTAATGTGGCATGATCAAAAATTTGAACTATGCTCCCCACGTGAGTTTGATGGAGTTGCCTACAATGGAGTAAGGAACATGTATGGACTGTATAGATGTAGGTGCATTCCAATACATATTCAGATCCCTTGTTGTACAATTGAGAATGCTGTAATATTTTGTAGCTTTAATTGCGCATAATCATTTTTCATTTTTTAGTTTAAAAAGTCATAGATAGCATCCACTGCTATACAACAAGGGATTTGCGTTGCTTCAACACACGACAATATTTAACAATTTTTGTACAATACACTAACAAAAAGATACCACATGGCCTACTACCAACGATTAGGCTAGGGTTTTGCATCACGTTGTCCTTCTTTATCCTTTTATCCCCCAGGTCATGGTTATACAATGATCATTAACACGGATCCCTTGATACTTTCTACAATAAGATCTAACAAATAAGAATGTCTCTTGTAGAAAATCTAATGACTTACATTGAGTAACTGATATCAGAAACTCTTGGAAACTAAATTTGGTAAAATGTAAAATCTTTAATTCAATGATTAAAATTTGCTAAATGTATCTAATGACTGATATTTATTACTGCATAATTTACACTAAAATTTATTACAACAAGATATTTGAAACCAAGGATCACCCACCATCCAACTATATTTTACGTTCTCTATATTTGATGTTTTGATGGATCTAGAGGTGTTGTTAATAGGCCCAACCAGGACCATGTAATCACTTATTCTAGGAGAAAGAAAGGAAGGACGAAAAAAGGAAATTGATAGCAATTGACAGCACTATCTCACACGGGGAGTTAGTGGCAATTATGGGGTGCGTAGTTAATGGGTCTAATGGTATTGTTAATGGGCCCAATCAGGCCCAGTCACTTATTCTAGGAGAAATAAAATTGACAGCTATTAACTAACTATTTCACATTGGGAGTTAGTTACAATTATGGAGTGCATAGTTATGAAGGAGTTAGTAAGGATGTGAAGGGAAGGGGAGATTATTCTAAAAATTAGTGGGAGAGACCCAGCCTCTAGAAAGCTAGTGTCTTGTATTCATTTCTATGTGTATAGTTCTGTTGTGTCAGTGTAGATTTATGTAGTTGTGCATTTTCTGTTGTGTAATATTATTGTAATTTTCATTAGTATATGACTCATATCAGTTTGGAGTTATACTTTTTTGGGTTCTAACAAATTTGGTATGAGAGCACTAAGATCCATATAGGTGGTAAGATTATGGTTAATACTAAAATGGAGGGAAGAATTAAGAATATGGAGTAAGACATGGTGGGCATCAAATAGTGGCTTAGTGAGATTAAAGAATTAGTGGAAATTTTTTTTTTTCTGAGATTAAAGATTCAATGGAGAACTTCTTTGCTTATCTTTAGGTGATAGAGAAAAGGCGACCAGGGAATGGAGAAAGTTCTTCAGCACTTGTTATGGCAAAAAGTGGTGTTGGTGAGGCAGTATGAATAGGGATTGTACTGGAGAGGGGGTTTTCAAAATTTAGAAGACTTGAATTACCCTTTTTTTTCTTGGAAAAGATGTGTTTGGATGGATTTTTAGGGTAAAACATTATTTTTTTGTGAATTCTGTAACTGAGGACAATAAAGTTAACTATTGTGGCTTTGTGCTTTGGAGGAAAAGCTCTGACTTGGCATCAATGGCTGGAAGGACGTTTTCCAATAAAATCTTAGTCTGAATTCAAGAAAAAAGTGCTAGAATGATTTTATTATTCTCAATAGGTTAGTGGTTTTAAACAACTTATGGCTTTGAAACAGGATGGTGAATTGGATGATTATAGATAGCATTTTGAGTTGTTATCAACACCCTTGAAAGAGGCACCTGAGGAGGTATTAATGGGAGCAAATTTGAATTGGTTAAAGGCAAAAATTAGGGCAGAATTGAGAATGCCACCTATCAAATCACTAAAACAGGTGATTGATCAGGTTTATAGAGTCAAAAATAGAAACCAGGCTTTGTAGAGAGCCCGTTTGAAGGCTAAATATACATAGCCCAGACCTATTTCTTTCCTTAAGTAGAGTGCGTCACCACACAATTTGCCTCGGGTTAGTACTAGTGTGGAGATGGGTCATCTAACAACTTCGTCTACGAACAAAAATGCAAAACCTAAAAATGTTGAAACGAAGAACTCAGGCATGAAGAAACTTACTAAACGGTTAACAAGTAACCAAGCTTCATTAGCAATGAAAAAAGGGGGTAATTTTAAGAGGATGACAGACGCTGAAATTTAAAGAAAAAGGCAGCTAGGGTTGTGCTTCAAATGTGATGAGAAATTTGTTTGAATCACCATTATAAGAACTGGAAAGTATATGTTATTATATTATTTGAGGAAACTGAAGAGGATAAGGAGCAAGAAGGAGAAAATTTACCTAGGTGAGATGATGTAGTAAAGGTTGAAGTGTAAAATCTTAAGTCAATTGAGTTATCTTTGAAATCTATAGTGGGCATTACCAATGACAAAACTATAAAGCTTGTGAGGAAGTTGCAAAAATAGATATTTGTTGATTTTGATTGATAATGAGGCTTCTCATAATTTTATATCAAATCAATTGGTGGAAAAATTATCCTTGTATGTGTAAAAAAACCAGAAACTAAGAAATATCATTGGGTAATTGATACACTGTCAATGGTGGTGGTATTTGTTACAATGTGACAATATATATACAAGTGGTTAATATTTATCAGTCATTTTACCCTTTTGATTTGAGTGAGGCTAATGTAGTTTTGGGAATTTAGTGGTTAGAATCTCTTGGTGAAGTAAAGATGATTTAGAATCAGCTGACTATGAAGTACAAGTTGAATGATAAAGAAATTTGTATCAATTTTTAGCTAAGACTTTAGTCTCCCTTAAAGCATTGTTAAAGACTGTTAGAAGAGGGCATTAGGGGTATTTTATTGAATTTAGGGAAATGAGGGTAAATGAGTGAGAGATACCATTGGTGGCTGTAGATATTAAAGATTTGTTAGCTGATTTTCCATTTATAACTAGTGCCCATATGAATTTACCACTGCAAAGATCCAATGATCATTCTATTGTGATTAAAGAAGGACATTCACCACCAAACTTGAGTCCTTATCGGTAGCTTCATTCCTAGATAATGAGATTGAATAGTTGATTAGAGAAATCTTGGTGGTTGGAATTATAATGCCCAATAGTAGCCCATACTCGAGCCTCGTGTTGTTAGTAAAGAAGAAGGATGGGAGTTACAGATTTTTTGTGGATTATTGAGCTTTAAATAAGATTACGATGCTTGATAAGGTTCCCATCCATGCTATTGATGAATTATTAGATGAGTTAGGGGAGCTACCATCTTTTAAAAACTTGACTTGAATTCGTATTAAAGAGGGACATGAAGAAAAGACAACATTTAAAGCATACGAGGGCCACTATGAATTCTTAGTAATGCCATTTGGGTTGGCAAATGCCCTTTCTACTTTTTAATCTCTTATGAATGACATATTTTGTGAATATATTTAGAAGTTTACTTTGTTTTTTTTTTTTTTATGATGTTTTGGTGTATACTCCAGATTTTTCCACACATATTTCACATTTACATGTGACTTTATAAATATTGCAAAAGCATCATATAGCGTTTAGTTTGAAGAAATGTATTTTTGGAAAATCCTAACTTGAAAATTTAGGACATATCATATTAGCTGGATGAGTTCAAGCTAATCCTTCAAAGGTAGAAAGTATGATTAAGTGGCCTACTCCTACAAATATTAAGGCTTTAAAGGGATTTTTAGGCCTAACTAGTTATTATTGCAGGTTTGTAAAAAATTATCGAAAAATTGCTAACCCTTAGCAGATTTGTTAAAGAAAGATCCTTTTCAGTGGAATGAAAAAGCACTGAAGGCATTTGACCAATTGAAAGAAGTCATGACCATAGTACCCATATTGGCTATGCCAAATTTCTTAAAGACTTTTGAGGTTGAAACTGATGCTTCAAGAATTGGAATTGGAGCTGTGTCATTGTAAAATGGGCGCCCTATTGCTTATTACAGCCAGGTATTATCTAACTAAGTTAGACAACATTATGAGTGAACAAGAACTAATGGTTGTTGTGTTATCTATTCAAAAGTAGAGACACTATTTACTTAGCCATCATTTTGTGATAAAGACTGACCAAAAAGCATTGAAGTTTTTATTGGATCATGGGTTTTGGATTCAGAGTAGTAGAAGTGGGTGTAAAAAATATAGGTTTTGATTATGAAATTGTTTACAAACCCAATAAGGAAAATAGGGTGGCAGATGGTCTTTCTATAAGAGGGGAAAATATGACATACAAGAATTATTTTGTTTGGGTGCTTAGTGATTTGGAAGAATGGGATGCTGAGGTGAAGGAAGATGCTAAGTTGTCACTTATCAATGATAAACTACTTACGAAGCAATTGCCCAACATTGACTATAACTTGAATCATGGTCATTTAATGCATAATGGGCGTTTAGTATTCTCCAAAGAATCTTTTAGAATTCCTTTCTTGTTAAAGGAATTCCATTCATCCCCGATTCAGGGTACTTATGTACATATAAATGGCTATTAGAAGTGGTTTATTGGGATGGGATGAAAAGACATGTTTGGGAGTATGTAGCTTAATGTGGTGTATGTCAAAAGAATAAATATCATACCTTTAGTCCTGCTGGGTTGTTACAACCTCTTCCAATACCTCAGCATGTGTGGGAGGACATTAGTATGGATTTCATTAATAGACTTCCATCATCATATAGGTATGATACTATTATGGTAACGGTGGTCATATTTACGAAATATACCCATTTCATTCTTCTATGTCATCCTTCCACTACTAAGGATGTTTTTGATATATTTATCAAGGAAGTGGTTAAGTTGCTTGGGTTTCCCAAAAAAGTCCATTGTTTCATATTTAGACTGTGTTTTCATTAGTCAATTCTGGAGGGAGTTATTTAAGGTTGTTAGTACTCTTTTCAAGTATAATTCAGGGTATCATTTAGAAACCGAAAGTCAAACTAAAATGGTTAACCTGAGTTTAGAAACTTATTTGCGTTGTTTTGCAAGTGATGAACCTAAGAGTTGGTCTAAGTTGTTACCTTGGGCTGAAAACTGGTTTAACACCACTTATAACCGCTCTTTAAGGGTGACTCCTTTTTAGGCTCTTTATGGCCATGATCCATCAATTATCTTTAAGTTAGAAAATGTGGATTCTCTGGTTGAAAGCTTTAATAAGCATATTTGAAAGTGGAATGAGGTGTTATCTGAATTAAAGAACCATTTAGTGATGACATAAGAAAGGATGAAAGTTAGGTTGATCAACGTAGAAGAAAAGTCAGTTTTAAGGTTGGTGATTTTGTTTATCTTAAGGTAAGACCCTAAAAACTGAAGACCTTGGTTAAACAACCTAATGAGAAAATTAGTCCCTGTTTTTATGGGCCTTATGAGATTGTTGATATATATGGTGAAGTAGCTTATCATTTAAAGATTCTTAACACAACCTGTATTCATCCGGTATTTCATGTTTCTCAGCTCAAGAAGTCTCATCATCATACTACACCTACTTTCGATTTACCTACAACTTTGAATGAAGATATGGAGTTACAGGTTCATCATGAATATGTCCTCAAAGTATGCACTCTAACTACTGGACAACGTGAAGTTCTTCTTAAGTGGGTAGGTTTATCTGAATGTGACAGTACTTGGGAAAAATATGATATCATAACTATTCAGTTTCCTTTCTTCAACCTTGAGGATAAGGTTAAACTTGTTGAGGGGGGTGTAGATGGGTCTAGTGGTGTTGTTAATGAGCCCAACTAGATCCATTTAATCACTTATTCCAGGAGAAAGAAACGAAGGACAAAAAAAGGAAATTGACAGCTATTGACAAAACTATCTCACATGGGGAGTTAGTGAAAATTGTGAGATATGAAATTATGAGGGAGTTAGTGGGGATGTAAAGGGAGAAGGAGAGATTATTATGAAAATTGGTGGGAGAGACCTAGCCTCTTAAAAGCTAGGAGATAAGTGCAGTTTAGTGTTGTCTATTGTCTGTTATTCATTTTTGTGTGTGTAATTCTGTTGTGTCAATGTAGATTTGTGTAGTTGTGCATTTTTTGTTGTGTGGTATTGCTGTAATTTTTATCAATATTTGAATCATATCAGTTTGGAGTTTTACTTTTCTGGGTTCTAACATATTCATTGCTGATTTGACCATGGAAACGTTTGCAAGGGTCCTTGACTTCCCTCAAACGTGCTTAGTAGGTCATTAGCAACTCGAGGACTATTGGAAAGGATCAAACACAAGTCACCATTCAACAAAACCCAAGTAATTCACAACATAATTCAATATGAATTGTTGATGTTTGAACAACTTCCATGACCTACCAACTTTGTGGCGTCTATTTAATTTTCACTAGGACACACCATCTGGAAGATTTTGTGAGCATTGGGACCACCTGTTTCAGCCCATTTACACTTTCTCGCTCATACAAATACTTGAAGCCGATTAAGTAATACATAAATTACAAGAGGATTGTATTAACAGAACTGTTAGAGTCGTTAATCAGGTTGTGATACACTTACATTTAATTAGGAATTAGTTCTGGTTCTGTTAGTGGTTAGGAAGAGCTGTTAAGCCTGAGCAGTTGGCTTCAGGTTATATATAGATACTATGCATTCTTCTTTGTGAAGAAAAATCGAAACGTATTTTGCTCTGCTTCATATCAGAAACACATTTTTAACCATGAGAGCACACATATAACATATCAAACTACACGATGGCAAAAAAATCAATAAATAAACAAAGAAGGTGCACAATCGTGTAAAGAGACAGAGAAATGATTCCATTCAGTATCCAAGTGTTTCAAAACATAATTTAATATAAATGAATGATGCTTGGACAACATCCATGACCCATCTATCCACTTTATAGCGTCCATTACTCTATGTACATTTTAAATGGTTGTAGTGTTGCACACAGATAAAGCCATGTTGGCGCAGTACTACCTAATTTTGTAGTCTGTATCAACCCATTCACTCTTTCATACTCATGGAAGTAATTATGCTTGAAGGTGGATATTATCCAGCAACCTATATAAATGAAGCTCAAAACGAGGACTCACTCAGCTTCAAGGGCAGCAATTTCATATCTGACTTCTTCTAGATGTTCATTTATGGTGGTGACAGCATCCTGGACGCCTCTAATTGCTTCCTTAAGAGCATTATCATACTCGGCGTCTGCTTCTGCCTCTTCAGTCCCAGAAGCTTCTGTTATCTCACGAACATGAACACATTCATGCTCTTTTGGCTTTGTATATTTGCAATTATCATGACTAACCAGACGTTCAGATGGGCGACCAGCTTTCTTTAACAGCTGAATGGTAGCTGTCTTTAAAGTAAAGTACTGGTCAGCGTAGACAAATATGATAGAAGTGACATGCATATTTGAGTTGCAAGTAATAGAACACTATAAGTTAACATAAATAAGGCATTGTAGATCATGAGGACAACTAGGTCCAACCAGAGTACATATCTCAAAATTGCTCAAAATAAGCCAGATGTCAAACAGAATTCAAAACAAAGAAGTACAATCATGAAGGCGTACACTTTTAGCAAATGTAACTATAAGCAAGGCGTAGGAATAATGGGATAATAAAATAGGTATATTAAGAAGGGGTTTATGCATGTTCAGTCCTGCACAGAAATGCTTACTAGATGGAACTGGAATATAAGCATTTTAATAAGTCTACCTCATTTTAATCAGAAAAAGAAAGGATGTCTAATCATGACTAGTCCTTTTGCGCAAACCATAGATGTCAAATCATGTTACTGGTTGCCACATTGACATAAACCCAAGGTTGTGTTTTCTGAACTGAGCCAGGACAGGAGTCGTTGTTTCTAAGGGGGGTAAACAAACAGAATCCAAGACCATTACCAAGTGCATTACTCTTTTCATTATAGGGCTGGTTTGAAGCCAAAATTTGGGTGTATAACCGGTTGAACAAGAAGATTTAAGCTAATTTTCCTGATGTCGAACCACAATATTCAGGTTAAAGGCACATGCAGCAAGACACATCCTTGGGTCATGAAACGTCAATACACATGTTGAAGAATCCAACAGGATCAGCTGATGAAGTAACCAGTCAATTAAACAGTTGTGTATTTTCTCACCTTTGTGAAAAAAAAATTGAAATAGTATATATCATAATAATAGAATAAACATATGGATATCCAATGGCCAGAAAAGTTTTCAGATATAGTATGAAGAACTGACACTATCAGGCATGGACATAAAAACTCAGACTATCTAATATTTACTATTATATTTATATCAAGATTACTTACATTTCAAATAAAAGGGAGGCACTCTTTAGTTTGATCATTAACATCACATAGAGAGAAGATTTAGAAAAAAAAGTACAGTACAATTATTAAAAAACCTTAATTCCATGCATCAATATTGAAACTTTGGCAATTCTTGATTACAGGCAACTTTATGAGAATCTTCAACTAATATAGAGAAATACCAGATGTAGTTTTTGTTTTTCCTGATCTTGAACAGCTCTAAGCAATTGTGCTAGATCAACTCGACAGTAGTCAGAACTCCGGAATAGTGACTCCAACTCAAGAACCTATACTAAAGCAGAAAAAAGACTTTAAAGAAATGCACAAAATGAGGCAACTGTTAAAGAAAAGACAAAAGCAACATTGGGATCATCTGTCACTTTTTTTGAACAATCATTGAATTCTATTGTGATTTCACTGCAAAGTTGTTGGTAAGTTAGTTCTCCTCCAGAAGTCAAGTACTCAGAAAAACCCCTGCAATGTTAAATATTGGATGAGGCATCAGTAAGAGTCCAATGTCACTTGGCAATACCAACATTTGAGCATTAAAAAAATAATCTTTTTATGATAAAACTGGAGCATAATGATAAGAATATTATATCCTATCTACATCCAATCTAAACTTGAATACGATATATTTTTGTGGACTTCAATCCAAAATCGGCAAATAATAGCTAATCTCGAATGAGAAACTGCCATGCAACACTCAAATACAGATCTTAATAGTGAAACTATCGAAATTTAGCATCAACATCATGGCTAACACTGTGGATTTGTGAACTTATATTTTTTTCCCCATGAAATATATCTACATTTTTCCGGGCAGTGCTAATTAATTTTTCCTTTTGCCCATTCCTAGAACAATCTGCTAAAGTCAAAAGGTTCTCATATTTTCATTTCGATTTATTATTACTATTTTTCCTAAGAAATAAGCGTAACAAATGAACGGCAACCCCAGAAAACGTACAGGCGAACTTAAAATGAATCAATAACATATATGCAGCCCTGAATTTCCGATAAAAAATAAACTCTCGTAAATGAGCTACAACATTAGATATATCCCAAAAATGAAAAAGAAAAAATAAGATCATATTCACTTTCCTTATTTTCCAGGAATCCAAACAAGGCCATCCACATGTAATATACCTTTTCAGCTTGGAATATGCTTCCGCTCTGCGCTGCTGAATTTCCAGAAATTTGCGAAGCAAAAGAACGATGCTAGTTGATTCGGACGCCTTTTCTTCCACCTCCATCGCATCTTTTATCGAAACCTTCTTCTCAAAATCTTCCATCACTGATTTGTCACTTAGTTGTCCTTCGAGGTTCATGAGCCTTCGTTCCTCGTCCCTCTCTATATTCTTCTGCGATGATCCTACCATCGTCGTTTACTTGGTATACACGACATGATTTGTCGATAAACAATATGTCGTTTTGAAGTTCAGCCAAACGACACCGTTTCGTGAAAAGGAATAGACCAACTTGTCCCTATTGACTATTTCTAGACCGACAGAACGGGAGAGATAAACAAGCAATGAAAAAGATTTTACTGATATATTAAAACTGTTATATTAGAAAGGGAGAAGATACATAATTTAATTATTAAAAGAAATACATTGTAAGGTATTTTTATTTATTCCTTCCAATAGTTAATTTCTCCCAAAAAAAATAACTTTTTTGCTTAGCAGAATTTGAATATAGTTACAAGCTTTGATGCTTAATTGTTATCAAAGAATAAATTAGATACTAAAGTGTAATAAAGTTTAACAAGTTACAAACGGATTAATTGCCACAAACCAGTATGGGAGGTGTTAGTTTTCCATTTAGGGACAAGCACACTAAATATTATTTAAGTTTGAAACATTAGGTGATAATGAAATAAAATTAATAACCATAATATATTAGAATGAAATAAAATAAAATGTAACGGAAGGTTATGAATATTTATTTAAAAGTTTTAATAGAAAAAAAGAGCCCTTCTTTCTAATATTGTTAAGCAATTATATTCATAAAATATAATTAATTTTTACATGTCTTGATTTTTAATTAATCAGGATATGTAATTTAATTAAATATACTATTCTATTTTATTATTAATTTTTTAATTAAAAAGGTGTAAAAAAGCGCATTTTAATAACTCACTTTACTCATTCTCTTTCTTTATCATTTTGTTTTATGTCATTGGTATAAACATATCTATATTATTAAAAAATAAAAAATTATTATTTTAGTCATTTACTTATAAGTTTAATTTTATCTTAATTCTTTAAAAATTAAAAATTTTTAAAATGGTCCCACTTTTAAATTTAATCTTAGTTTGGTCCCTCACAAATTGAATGTCTCAATTTCTCAAATGTTCAAAATCTAACCTAAACTAGTATTTCTCTAATAAGATTAAAGAAGACAATTTTAAGTTAAATTTAAAAAGTAAAAGACTATTTTGAGACTTTTAATTTATAAAATACTACAATGAGACTATATTTAAAAGTTGAGGATATTTTAAAACTTTTTTAATTTGAGAAGAATTAAAAGGAAACTAAATTAAAAAATAGAAGATTAAAATAATATTTATCTCTTAAAAACATAGAAAACAAGGGTGTATTTGGCAAATATAGATCTAGGACTAAACTACTGAGGAGGAGAAAATTAAAAGAAACTTAACAGACATGTTGGAAAAGACTATGACATATTCTATTAAAATTGTAAGAGAAAGTTGAAAATAAATTCAAGGAAATTACATTATGAAACAAACTATGAATTCCTTTTTTTTTTTTTTTGGTCAGTGACAATCTATGAATTCCTAGTCGTTAAGGAACAACCGTACCACAAATCTTGTAGTTTCAACGTTTTGTTTTCTATTGACTGTCTTCAGGAAAGAGAATACAGTGAATAGTCACTTGCTATAAGATTTCTCTCTTTTTACTAGGCCTCGCTAGAATAATGAGTTGCATCAAATAGCATAAGCATACCATATCCCCAAATTCATCACTTTATACCCTTTTATGCAGAGCCATCAAAACCATTGGGTCATACTCAATTAACTTACTAAAAGAGTAAGTTGGGTTAGGGAGATCTTTTGACAATATGTTTAGTAGGGTTATACAAACTCAATCCGTTTAATTTGTTGGTTAAGTTGATTAACTCGGTGAGTTAACTCTTTTATTTTTTAAGATGTAAAATAAAATCTTTATTTGAATAACTCTTACAAACTATTTGGCCCAATTTCTATGCTCTTTTGTGTTAGGTCTTCAAAAAGAAAGTATCCTGATTAATACACACATACTACTTGTTGCACATTATAGTTGGTGCTCACTCATTCAATTTCATTGAAATATTAAATCACATTTGTAACTTGCTTACTTTCAATGTTAGATTGAATTAGATTCATGGTATAAAATTTTTTTATAGTTTGTTTGTTTTGTTTGAGATTTTTTTTTTTTGCAGAATTTTTTATAGGTTAAAGCTATAATAATAACATTTTTTAAAAAAATTTTTAAATTTTTAACCCACCTCCTTGTAGGTGAGTTAAATAAGCTGACTCGTTTAGCTCATTAATCTAGGTGAGTCAGTGCAGATGAGTCAATCTAACCCATTTTGACAATTTATAATCTTATGTTCATTATCAGCAAGTCAAACCTATCATAAACTTGCATGATCAAACTTAATTAGAAAGATTAGTAAGAAAATATATATGAAATTTTTAAGAAGTGGATCATAGTATAAATAGAAACAATTAAAGGGACTCGATTTGAAAAATAAAACCATAAGGACCCAAATGAAAATAGTGGAAAACTATAGGGGCCAAAGAATTAATTTAAAGTAAAATCATTGAAAGCTAAGTAGAATGAAATTGTATACTAACTCTCTAGTTAATAAATGAAAAAAAAAACACATTTTGGTCCCCTACCCATAGCCTGATCTCCATTTTGGTCCCTCACTAAATCATTTTTCCATATTAGTCTCTCATTTTACCTAATTTTGCTCGAAGAAGTCCCTCAGTTAAATTGTTGTCGGTGTCCATCCTAGTTGGCACATTTGGACAAGTGACGTGGCAATGTTTGAAAGTTTTCTTGCTATATCAACATCTACTAGGAATCCACTTAATTTTTTTTTTGTTACACTAACCTAAATTAGAGAACTTTTTGGACACTTTAACCTTAACTAATCACTAACTTAAATCTTCAAGTTTTGCATATCATTAGACGTTGGTCTCTGAGGTGGAAGCTGAATCTACAAAGCACTCTATACCTCGTGGAAAAATCACATTTCACGATGGTTGTGTACACTTGAAGAAAACATTTGGTTCGAAAGAAGAGTTGCTTATGGATGAGACGCAAATAAGTCGCATAAAGGTAGTGATTTCTCACTCTTGGAAAGGGTAATGACTTGTGTCCATGGAAGCCATTTGCATTTATGATATGTTGTGATGAAGGTATTTATGAAGGAGCATATAAACATCCATGGTGGGGCCATGTATTATTGTATTATGCACATGGGGTATTACTATGCATATGTGGTATTATTTTAATGGAAGATGCATATGCATTGTCCCATTTGAATGACAAACCTTTGCCTAGTGAGAAGAGAAAGCCTAACTCGTGTTGTCTCACTTGTATTGTCTGATAGTGAAGAATAAGAATAAAGTATGCTTAAATTAATATATGAAAGATTCCTTTGTTATGTTGTCTGAATCTTTGATGATCACTATTGCTGAATGCCTTGTGTTAGTGCTGATATACCCATTTGTTAAAAATGAATAGTAATAAAAACACTCATTGTCCTTATTTTTTTCCTATTGCTATAAAGAAAAAAGGACTACTGTTGCACATATGCATATTTTAGAATTTAAAAGAGTACCATTTATCTTAAAAGTTGCATCTGGATAATTATAAAATAATAACCTTTATCTTAAAAGTATACTTTATGTTAAAAGTCTTTTAGATGGTAGAACCATCTATAATAATACCCCTTGCTATTATATGTGATCCACTTGTTTTTCCATGCACCATAATCCAATTAGTTGCCTTTATCCTTACTTGGGCTTGTGAAAGTAGAAGAATGAAAGAAGTTTGCATAATTGATATGCTTTTGAATTTTCTTCAATTAATTTCTAGTCAGATTTTTTTTCTTTTCTTTAAAGTTTTGAATTAAGGCAATTCTTTCTTTTACCGGGGTAGATTATGATTGACTCCTAATAATTCTACTTGTACCCAAACTTAGTCTGTTATGCTTGGTTTAGTCTTGATCACTCTTTAATTAGGTTTTTTGTCTGTCAATTAATTAGTGCTTGGAAGTTGTAATTAATTGTTATAATTAATTAGTCATTCTCTAATGTATGGATATCACTTTATGACCATTATGAATATTTGTTTCCAGACTTTACGAGATTCATTCATTTTATAAAACTATTATATGACCACTTTTTGAATAAAAAAAATGAAATTGAGCACTTTATGACCATTATCAGGTTTTGTTTTTGGACTTGAAAGATAGATAAATCGTAGATAGCAATGTAGGGAAAGCTATCTTAATCACGTGGGATACTATTGGTTCTTAATGTCTCTAGTGTGTTCTAACAGCCAATATAGGAATGTTAGTTTTTACCATTTAAATACATATATTGTGATTTTTTTTATGAGTTATTTATTTATGTTTAGCCTGTCTAAAGACAATATTTAAATATATACATCAATTTTTACAAGTTAAATTCAAGTATTTTTTCCCAATATTATAAGAATTGTACAGTATCATCCTATTTGCTAAATACAATATGGTAGGGTAATTTCTTTTTATTAACTTCCTAAGGTAGCCTCAGGGAGAAGATGTACAAAGAAAATAAGATTGTAGTGGATTATCCTCTAGAAGGGGAAGAGATTGAGATTGATAAGTTTAAGGACGGAGTTAACAGAAGTGATGAGTATGATGATTACAATGACAATCAATCAGACAAAGAAGATGATTACTTGTTTGATTGGTATCATTTCTTTACTGTAATAAGTACTTTATTAAATTTATATTGGATTATGAGATTAGTTGTGGGTATATGTTTAGGTACACAGACATTTTACCCGTGTAAGATGAGATCCAAGGACATTCATAAGACATTATTATGCTTAACGAAATGGAGGAACAATATTACTCCAAAGAACTACTTAATGATATAGAGTTTGAGGAAGAAAGTAGGGGGAAAAAGAAAATTATATGGCCACAGTTCAATAAGTGGGTTAGCTTTAGGGAAGCTTCATTTAAGCCTAGAATGGAGTTCATAAATCTAGGAGTGTTTAAGTAAGCTATGAAAGGTTGCATTGTTAACATAAGGGTAAAGATAAAATTTGTGAAGAATGACTCTAGAAGGTGTAAAACAAAATGCAAAGACCTCTGTTCATGGCACTTACTATATTCGTGATCCAAGTTAAATAATTCTTTTTCAAGTGAAGATCTTGGACAATAAATATACATGCAATCGAACCCCTAAAAACTAAACAGGCGAGCTTTAATTGGCTTGCTGTAAACTTGCTACCATTCATGCTGTCTAATGCAAATCCTGAGGGGAAAGATGTCATCAATTGTGTTAAGGAAACATTTTGCCTCAATGAGCCCATAGGGAGAGTTTATTGAGCATGGGACAAAGCTCACCTCTTTATGGAGGGCAATGAAAAAGAGCAATATTGATGACTTAGAGATTATTGCTTAGAGATAATACAAAGTACTCCTATTAGTAATTGTCAGCTAAGCACATTTAGAGTTATTCTGGAGCTCCCTCCTAGATTCAAAAGATTGTTCATGTGCCTGAATGCATGTAAGACAAGATTTTTAGTTGGGTGTAAGCCCATGATTAGGTTAGATGGTTGTTTTTTAAAGGGTTACTATTGGGATCAGCTGTTATCAGCAGCTTCCTAGGACGATGACAATTCATTTTACATCATTGCCATAACAGTGGTTAAGTCTGAAAGCAGGTATATGTGGGATTGATTCTTAGAGAAGTTGTTTGAGGATATTAGGCTCACACATAATGGGCATCCATGGTCCCTTATCACTGACCAGCAAATGGTACACCTCACATTCTTTTCTTATGATTGGTTTTAAGATTCACAATGGTACTACTTATATTTACTTCATTTAATTGCCAAGGCTTGACACTTGCCATTGCTGAGCTTGCACCTGACATTGAACACTAGCTTTGTGTGTACCACATTTACAATAACTATACAAAGTAGTTCAAGGGGAAGGAACTAAAGAACTACTTATAGAAGTATGCCCAAGCAACAATAATGCAAGAGTTCACAAGCATTATGGACAATTTGAGGGACTTCAATGAGAAGGTATGGGAGTACCTCTCAAGAATTCCTCCCAACCAATAGATAAGTGTGGCATTTGACACAAGTAGTAAAAGTCAAATTTGCACCAATAACATGTGTAAGTGTTGTTATTTATTTTATTATTATGTCACACATAGTATAAGTGTTGTTATTTATTTTATTGTTATGTCATATACTCTTTGTCATATGATATTTATGCTTTGGTGTATAAGCCTAAGGCTGTAGGACATCGTACACAGAGACAAAGTGCCTAAGTTAATAGGGAGACGATTTCAATAATGCGTACTAGCACCTGGTCTAGGTTTGCACCTTACCTGATGGGGACATAAGAATCATCTACTACTAATGACTCGAATGCATGAAAAGAGTGCTAGAAAAAGATTTTTTTTGTTAAGCTAGATATTACACTATAAGGATGACAGGATGTCATGATTTTTTTTTTTGTTAAAGTATATACTAGACATTTATGCCTTATGTTAACATTTTTCAGTAACATTTTGATGTCAGGTTATTTTTGGTTAAAACCTAAGTGCTACCAACTTTTGTATTGAAAGTCATGCAACTTTTATATTGATGCTTAAACTTAAAATCCAAATGTACTACTGCAACTTTTGTATCACCATTTTTTGTTTATTATTATATAAGGTCATGCTTTTTTGAAGAAAGACTTTAGAACAAATATTATACAAAATTCATTGATCCATATGAAAAGCAAGCTATAACTTTAATTTGTTCAAAGATGCCATATGAAGTTATGGGACAGAAGCTGTCTCCATCACATTGTTTACTTCTATACTTTAAACAAAGTGAAGAATCGACATGGCTTAATTACAACCATAAATGATCCACAACATAACCTTCATTTCATACATTTTAGATAGAGTTGTCACAAAAGACATTTACATTTGGTTTAAACACAGTTACAAGACATTAAAACATAATGGTTAACAACATATTGTTCATTACAGCCATAGTAGACTATTACTACTACCCTAAATAATAGTTTTACACATAATCAACACTAACAATATACCACTTAAATATACAACTTAGTTATTACGAAAAAACACACTAACATAATACACCATAGTGCAGCTGTTATGTGTGCCCGAATTTCACTTTAAACTTCTCCTTATCAAAATTTGTACACTTTTCATCCAATCAAGCAAAGAAGTTGCAATCCCTCCTTCGTCATACCAAGGACAACCTATGAATTTCTTTCCTAGATTCTTCTCAGTTGTAAAAACTTGGAATACAACTATTAATCCACAATTGCACTATACATCATTTGAATGTGATACTATGTTGGAAATAGATGACATTAAAGATGGCTCACCCCTATGCCTACATCTAAAGTTACAACTACAATTCCAAATTCCAAGTCATTTTATCACACACACATAAAATACGTATAACAATTTTAGGGACGTTAACTGTCTAGATGTTTTTCTTTTACAAAAAAAATTATCTTAGTTCTTCAGAGATGAAGTACCTTATATTTTGATGTATGTGAACAATTGTTTTTTTAATAAGATCAGACACTTTCTAGATATACATACAACTGTGAAAATACACTTATTCTATATAGTACAAAGTATTCTAACGAAGAGAGACAAAGAGAGAAGATGCATGCACCTTATCCACATTTCCTTGAATTTCAATTTGTCACAACTCACAAGCTGTATAATCTTTCTCTCTATCTCTTTTTCATCATAATGTACTTTGCTTGCTAATTGCCATGACTTGACATTTTGGAGTTATTGTTTAGCGATACCCTTTGTCTCATAGTGAAGGAAATGAGACTCGCTCTTTTTGCTTTTTTTAATTGCCCAGCCATTCCCACAAACTCACAGATCATACAAACATCCACAACATCTACAACTAATTTTTCACTTTTCCCTTTCATTAGACCCAACCACACCATTTGTTTTCATCTAACGCTTTCAACATAATACAACATACCAATATTCTCACTTCTTTATTTTTATTCACTCTCTGTACCGTTTGGATCCATTTTATTATTTGCATACATAAGCTTTAGTATTTTGGAACGAGTTAGAGTTAGATATTATAGTAGTGACTTTTTTAATATGTTATTTTCTAATTAATATTATAGCAATGCCTATATAATTATTAACTATACAACAAAATTGAAGAGCATAATATATTAGCATAAATACAGAAAAAATGAATAGCATACTAAAAAGAAAAGAAGTCCAAGTATCAAGTATTATATCAGCAACAATCAAGGTCAACAAGTGACATCATATTGGTGAGAAGAATATGTTCAAGACAAATCAAGCATCTAGGAAAAAAAAATTGTTTTAAAATAAAGAGAGTATGTTATTGCTACTACTTTCAACTAAACTCAAACAGTAAGAGATCTAACACAGAGACATTCTCTTTACATTTCTTTTGTTTCATTAGATTCAATATCAGCTATACACAGAGTCAATATCTTTTGTTGTTCCCTAATTTTGCACTAGACCAATGTTGATATACATAAGAACGACGTTCCACATCATTAACTAATAAGCAAATCGAAACAATATTACAAGATTTCAAAGAGGGATTTTGAAAAGGGATCTTTAAGAGGGATTTTGAAAAGGTATTTTGAATAGGGATTTTGCATTATTACCTCACTGAAGCATGAGACTCAGATGAATTTTCCACCTTTTCCTTCTCTCCTCTGTCACCCATGCTTCTTCAGTCCTTCATTGTGCAAATCACATTCTCACAATGCTAAATAGGGGCAAATCAACATTAGGGCCATTGGGACGTCATCGATGATGCTTTTCAAAAGGGGCCTAAGTCATCATTAACGATTCTCCAAGTAGAGAGGGCTAAGATGTCACTGTCTACAATTTCGCCTTGGGAAAAGATGAACTCTAAGGCTTAGGTTTGGAGTTTTTGATAACTTGTCTTTATATCTATATCAACATATATGTTGTCGCGTTTTTTTTATGATTTGACGTCGCATGTAAGTAAATAAATGTATAACTCAACACTTAACACCTCATATGGTGACTAATAACAATTTAGCACACGCCGGGGGAGCGGTGGGGTTGTGTTGGGGGGGACTTCTTTGAGCAAAATTGGATAAAATGAGGGACCAATGTGAAAAAATGATTAAGTGGAGGACTAAAAGGTTGATCAAGCTATGAGTGGGGACCAAAATGGGGTTTCTGTCGTTAATAAATGTATTGAAATAAAAACTAAATGGCTTAAGGAAGCAAGATCGTCTTCCTCAGAAGTTGATGAAGAAGCTTCCAAACGACGGCAGATTCTGTCGCTAACCGGCGAATATTCCATGGCCGGAAACTGCTTGCCAGCGGTGGAGCTCACCGGCAGCGGACGGCCGGTGCTTCTCCCCAACGAAATTGAATGCTACTTCCTCTCCTCTGTTGATCTTCTGTGCGAAGATGAACACTATAGTTCCTTCCCTCATCTCAAATCGGGCCTCCTCATCCTCACAACCCACCGCTTAATTTGGCTATGTGAATCCAACGCAGCCACCGCCACCGGAAGCTCCTCCTTCGCTATCCCTCTGGGCGCAATCTCCCACATTTTCACGCCCAAAAAGTCTCTTAAGTCCATGTTTGCTTCCCCAAGGGTCCGTTTTCAGCTTTCTCTGTCCTCGGATGGTCGGGTTGCTGCCTCGGGTTCGATATCCAGATCGGTGGTGGTGACGATCGTCGTGAGGGGTAAGGGGGACTGTGATGCATTCTTGGTGAAATTTTGGGAGAATTGGCGGGCTCGGGCGTGGGAGTTGCAAAGTGCGTCGAGTTCAAGTTCTGGACCTGGTCCGAATACTTCTTCGGGAGGAATGTTTTCAAGTGATGGGACGGTGAGAATGGTGGGTGTGTCAGGAATTTTGAGGAAGGAACAGGAAATGTGGGAGAGTACGGATAGAAGCTTGCAGGAGGCTTTCCAGGATTTGAATGCTCTTATGGTAATATGTTCATGTATGCTCTTAATATCTGACAATCTATTGTGAGAACTCAGAAAGTAATGATTCAATATGCTTGAATCTATCATGATAAGAGGATCATGAGTACAATGGTGGGTTGTATTGAACTTTAGAGAGATAAATTAGTCAAATTTTAATGTATCCCAAAACTCTAGTTTTCTGTAGTTCATAAGGAACTTAGATTTTGGCTTAATGTATGCTTCAGAATACTTCCATGTTTCTGTTAGCCTTTTTCTTAAAGTCATTGTAGCTTTACTAGAATATGACTTGAAAATTTGTTACTACTATAAGCATATTGACAAATCTACATGTTGATCATGCTAGGAATGGTATTCTAAATCCTTTCTTCTTTACCATTTCTTTAAGTGGATCTGAAATCCTTCTTCTGTTTTTCTACAACATATGCAGTATGAATGGCAGCATTTTACTTTATTGTTTACTCATTTGAGCCAGTGTTCTTTTTCTCTTGTGGCTTGATTAAGCCAAAAGGAAAACAGCACTCGGAATGATATGGACAAGATAAATCAAATTATTGATTTGATATATTTTCTAATACTCCACTTAAAAGTAATTTCTCTGTTTATTATGTTGCTAAACTTGTCAGTTGAATTCTATTTTTATGTTGTTTGAACATATGTTACATTCTTGTTTCTCCTACTTGATTGTGGCAGTGTTGTAGTTAGGTCTACAAGTAGTGCTGTAGTTAGTTTATTGATTAACTGGTTGTGTTCTTAATTAATGGGTTAAGCTGTTTTGGCTGGATGCTCGGATTGCAGAGCAAGGCTAAAGAGATGGTGATGCTAGCAGAGAAAATGAGGCTGAAACTTTTGTCTGGTTCAAATTCTCAAACCAATGCAACGAATGAAGAGGAGCTGGGTTCAAAGGAAGAGATGCAAGATTGGTTATTGAGTGTTGGTATTATATCCCCTGTTACCAAAGAGTCTGCTGGTGCTTTGTATCATCAACAATTATCTCGTCAGGTTCATGTCTCATTACTTTGTGCTTTATTGACTTAATCAGTTATTGAATAAGGTCTTATTGCTTGTCAACAAAAGAGCCTGCAACTTCAAAGACATTCCTTTTTAAAATGGCATTTTTGTTTTGGAGAAGCCTTTAAAAGATTGATTTTATTTGAACAAGTGACAATTGAGGAATTTGGCATGGAGCCTTATATGCCTAGTTTGTTTAATAGAGAAATTTTAGGACTAATACTGGTGATCATTGAAGGTTTGAAAGAAAAAAATTTCAACAATATCCCAGGCCCTTGATGAAATCATAACATTTGGCTTCTGCTGGTGCAAAAAGAATTATTTTTGTTCAACCAATCTTATAAGTATGACATAATTATTGAAAGCGCTACCAAGTGAAATTTATTTCTATAGAAACTCAAAAGTCAAATGTTTGCTGGTTTTGGAACTACATCATCTATAGCTCCGTGGTCCCCATCTCCAATCACTCAGGAAAATACATTCTTTGAAAGCTTTGCTGACATGTCGTTCTTTATATTTTTCTGGATCATTCAGATCTGAAGATGATACTTTTTCCTTCAAAATGATCTGCAATTTGGTTCCTCATCTGTGTAAAAGTATAGTTCAAATTATGGGAAGGGATTGGAAGAAAGGCTATCTGCATTAATGCATGTAGGGATTATGCAGAACTTTGTTATCATGTAGATGCATGGCTGTTGTTCTGTTGATTAGAATCTTATGCCAGACTTAAGCTTATGAAACTCTTTCTCTCTCTGATTTTTGTGGTGGTTGCTATGGATGCATAAGATTTTAACTTCTGACATAGGGTTAACTACCTTTTGTCTTGGCTTTCACTCTGTGTGTGCTTATGAATTGATATGTTTCTCTTCTTCATATAAAAGTAACAGCGAATATCTGTGGTCTGTGTGTTGTTAATGCTACAGTATTAGCTGTTTTTCTTCTTAACTCAGATTGCCTTTCCACATTTCTCTATCTGGTCTAATAATACTAATCTTTCCTTGCTGACACTTAGTTGGCAGATTTTGTTAAGATTCCACTTGAAAGAGCTGGAGGAATGATCAACCTTATTGATATCTATTGCCTCTTCAATCGAGCTCGTGGAACAGGTATTAATCAATTTCTCCATCTTTTGTATTTCTTAGGATATGATTGCCTTTTAAGTGCTACAATTGTTGGCTACAAATGTCTAAAATGCTGCCTTGTTTTGGTTGGCTGGTCTGCTTTTTGTGCAGAATTGATCTCACCTGATGACTTGTTGCAAGCTTGTTCTCTTTGGGAAAAGTTTGATGTGTACGTATAATATTGTGATTTTTTGACTTTGTAGTGCTGTATTGGTTATTGATGTCATAGTGCAAACATGGGAAGTAGGTCAAATGAAATTATACTATGAGGAGTTCTACTTTGTTCAATATGAGCCTTTTTCCTTTTAATAATATGTCATGAATTGACTACTTCATTCATTGTTTCAGCCCAGTGCTACTACGGAAGTTTGATAGTGGAGTCATGGTAATACAGAATAAGTCCCATAGCGATGAGGAGGTGAGCTTTTCTATCTTTTATCTTTATTGTTCTTTTATAAGTTTTGTATCATTTTAAATTAATGTGTAGGTTATAATATTGTGATAAACATTGGAAAATCATTTTTTTGCCCATATTCTGGAAGTGATGTTATGAAATTTTATTTGCTCAATATTTGGTAAATACCGATGGATTATAGTAAATGAGCTTGTACTCATGTTAGTTACATTTTGTTGACTGAAACAGTAAATAACATGTTGTCAATGCTTTTTATACTAAGTTGTTGAACTCTTGGTTCATAAAATAGTAAATTGTTTTGAATGTTTTACTGCAGAACCACAGGCACTTTTTTTTTTATTTTTTTAACAATTCCTTCCCTTGTCCTAAGGCATTAGGAGTTTTAAGTTCAACACTGAGGTTAGTGAAACATATTACAAGACCAAAGCTTAGGACGTTCACTAACATCTGCCTGTAGTGCAAGATCAATTGCAGCATGTTCTTTACTTCCTTTGTTGATTTACTCGGTTATTTTCAAAGCTGGTTTCATAGTCAATTTAACTCTTTTAGTTTTATCTGTGAGGGTATCTTTCGTATATGATTGACACCCTAGTCCAGAAGAAATTCTTATTTACCAGTATTTTGATTTCTATTAACTGATGCTTCCTTTACATTGAAGGCAGTTAAATCAAACTTATGTAACTAGGTGCTGTTGGGTGTAGGTTTTTGCTAAAATCAAAATGCTTGTTATGAAGCCTGATGCTCTCCGAGCTGGGATAAGCGCTAGTGATGCCGCAATGACACTGGGAGTTGCCCCAGCAATGGCAAAGGAACATCTACTCTCTGCCGAGAGCAAAGGTATGCAGCTGTGAAACTATTCAATATTTTCATTGACAAACTGTGAACTAATAAAATGTCAAATCTTTTTCAGGTTTACTATGCAGGGATATAAGCCCTGACGGGTTTCGATTTTATATTAATTTATTCTCTGAGATCAATCAAGATGACATGTATTTGTAAGTAAACTTTCTATACTTGATAGACCGTTGAATGCTTGAACTTAACTGATTGATATTTTAATTTTTCCCCTTTTAGCTTGAGTAAATTCTGTATAATATATAGCCCATATTGTTTGGTGCTTGTTTAGTATTCTTTGTCCTATTTATTTTCATCTATCTTGTACATCTGCTGATTTCTCAAATTGTGAATGACATAATCATTTAATTCCTTCACATCACGTCTAATCCAAATTTTCACTTTTTCCCACCCTTTTCTTTAGTTTTCATATTTATTTATATATAAACGCTCATTTTTTTAGGTAGTTGAATGTTTAGTTCAGTCTGATTTTCACGCAAGTTGTTTTGTGATAATGAAGTGTTGAAACTTGCATTTGTGCAGAGTGAAAGATAATGGGATCTATGCCTTATGGGTAAGGGCAAGCCATGCTCCTATATAATACATTAGCTTTCTATAATTCAAAGAAGGTAATTCTCCATATTTGTACTAGATTTGTTCTTTGGTTGTTTTTAGTCATATATGATATTGTATTTTAGTAAAACTCCCACAAATGACCCTAGTATCAATTGGCTCTTTTAATGTTATCACTTTAGTACTTGAAAGTTTGATGTTGTTCCAATTTTATCCTTCCAGAGGTAGTCAATATTTCAAGAATTAAATATTGAGTGGGGCTGAAACAAAATTAAATTTCTGAGTAGTAAATGGTATACAAATCTTTGAGGGAGCCATGAGTTAACTTTGAAGGAATAAAATGGAGATTTACTCTATATTAATTTCGCTCTTAGAAGTTGACAGGTTTGAGTGACTGCAATTGCAGAGTCTATGTTCCTGGATGTTGAGCTGGCAAAATCTATATGCAGTTGTTTTGGGCTAGTGAGTCATCCTGTGACATTGCGATGCTTAGAAATCAGATTATGGAAGGCTAAGAAGGCCGAGGTAACAGTTTTGATATTGATTGCATACTGTAACATAATGTACATTTGATCCATGTTTCATGATACTTGAAGGGTTATTGCAATTCAGATTATTCAAAAAACAATTTGCCTTGGCCTATTTTAGTCCTCAAATATTACATGTCAATGAGCTGAACAATGCTGTTATTGATATATTTAGAACTGTACTCATCACTTATTACAGTAGAAAAAGTGAAAGAAACTACACGTTTAAATTTTGTTTTAAGAGATGCTTTGGTGGACTTGCAGCATTGATTATATAACTATTGTTTAACGAGGGCCAAAAACTTGAAAGGAAATAGTAATTTGTACAAGCGTATGCTAAACATTGTACTGCATCAATTCATTTTCAATATATTATTAATATTTTTTTTTTAAAAGAATTTTATTGATATAAATGTTATATTTCATGAAAAGAAAAAAAATAGCAACAACGTTTAGAATACATTAGAACGAAAACAATCAGAACTCGAACTGCATTTTTGGTGTGTAGCCAAGTGCGTCAAGGTGAGTAGCCATGGCTTTATTCATTGCTGGTGGACCACACCTTAGTATCTGCAAATTGTAATCATCTTTCCATTTAGATGAGGATTATAATCTGATCAAGACTGAGAAACTAACGGTGAATATGAAAAGAGTAAATTAATAGCTTAATTCTTCTATTATTAAATCTATTTACTTTTAGTATTTGAAAATTTGTAAATGCATTAGTTGGTCTCTAAAGATAAAAAATTCATTATACTTTAGTTTTTGACTTATTTGAATTGCATACAATGAGTATATTATTTTTTAAGACTATATTTACTAGTTTTCATAAACTAAAATTAAATTATAATAACAGTGTAGAATCAAATTGTTAGTTTACTTGTATGTCTATGAAATTTATTGCTTGGCTATCTGAGAATGAAATGAACCTGGATATCTGGAGCAGGTGCTGGACAATGGGTTTGAATCATTTCCTTGGATACAAACCCAACCCCACCATTCCATGATTTAGGAGGCTGCCAAGTACAGGGTAGGGGGGAAAAAAATTATTACATTCTACAGTAGTAAGTAATATCAGGAATTAAAAATTATAATGAAAAAGAAGTATTGTATTTTTAAGTGCTAAAGCAGAAGTCAGAAGGTGAACAGTAGGGAGCACGGTGAAATAAACACATGGACAGTTTCTTTTTCTTTTTTACCTGTTTAATTGTTTTTGGCATATATGTAATCAAGTAATTGAAAGTATATTAATTCTTTTTCTGTGGGAGTAAAAGTTGTGGAAGAAACTATGTTATAGTCATAATTTCTGAATTTTTCTTATTTGATAATCTTAAAACTAATTAAACAATTGCTCTTAAGTAAAAAGCTTAATAATTTTCATCTCATTTATATCTTTTATTTTGGGATGAAAATGAATATTTTATACATAAAATGTAAAGAACAGTCACTCCTATCATTTACTTATGAAGTACATATTAATTCTGAGTTGTCATTTTATTTTCCTCATTTTCAGAAATGTTATCTTTATCTCTACCAATATGCTTCTGATATAGCATGCATCTGCATACAAGTGACATTAATGTTTGAAATCTTCAAATGACAGTGTCTCCATTATCATAAGAACCATATGTAAAACTTCTCTTCTTTTGGAGCAACAAACCTGATTTAGAACATAGTAGACTTTGAAACGGTCAGGGAACATGCTTGCAAACTCATCTAGTTCTTCCTGCAGCAACCAACAATCAGGAATGACTGAACTAAATTAAGAGACTTTAATCAAGCACCAAATACCAAATTCACCCAAGTCCTAATGATGTACCTCTTTCTGTTAATTTTCCGAAGTGTTAAATTTTTGTGCTGTGGTATGTCTCACAAAATCAACATTTTAAAGTTTTTTTGGGTTTGTTTAACTGGTTAGTACATGATTAATAGAGAATATTAACGGTATATAAATCTTGCGGATACTTGGACAATTCCCCAAAACAATTAAATCCAAATTTTTGCAGTCTATGTTTTGTAATTTAGATTCAACGGTCGATATTAAAATAACTGGAAGATTAGCATTTAAGATTGAGTTATTAAAATTAATAATTTTTAGAAACCAAAATTGGTAATTTCAAGTTGATCCAAATGTAACTTAGACGCATCATCGTAAGGTGAAAAGTGTGTTATGAAAACATGTTAAATTTCTATCAGAGATTGATTTAGTGGTCGAAGGCGTGTTCCTTATCCTGACTTCTAAAATAAATTTATTATGTTAAATGCATCAGGGCACGCAAATTACAACTAACCCTATTCGTTTTCTTATAGATTCGAGTGTAGCTGTGTAGGTGTGTACTTGGCATTAATGTAATGAATAGTGAATTTCAGGAGATCTGGAATATTAACTTTTTATTTTATAGTTTAGATTTTAATAAATATTTAAAAAATTAAACAATTTTTAATAATTTATTAAAATTTAAATTATTGAATTTTCGTCCAAACATCTAGTTTCTATTAAATTCACTAGCATTTGAGAATGAATTTTTAAATGCAAAGAACGAGTGGGGAAACCAAGTCCGTCAAGCCTGTTCTTGAAAATTAAAGGTATACTCAATTATACGATATTAAACTATTAAAAATTAGTCATTTATTATATTTTTACGAATCTATTTAATTACTACTTTTTTAAAAACAATTACCAAATGCACTTTAATTAAACTTCAAAAAGAAGTTAGCCTGATTTATTCTATAGGGCGAAGTTATACCCAACACTTAAAAATTAGATCAGCCTTTGTCATTTCTACCCCTCCTTCTTATTATACTATGTGTGTAATTAACTCTAACCAAATCACTCATAATTTGTCAATTGATGTTTGATATACTACGTATGTACTTGCATTTCCTAGTATGGCATGATCTTATATGTTGAAACTTGATTAATTATAAATATGTAATTTTATAAGGACTTAACTCAAATTTTATTTTATTTAAAAGAACTATATGTAATTCTATAAGAACTTATATACAAATTTTATTTTTTGGACCGTACCTAACTTATAACAATGACAAGTATACATGAGCATTATGGTAAATAATAATCCATATTATAAGATAAGGGATTAAGATCTTCTACGGTCAGTATTTCGACTATAGAGAAAAATTTCAAATGCTTTTCACATATTTAATTTTTTAAAATATTTTTACTTTAGATGGTATTATTGTTATTTTTATATGAAAATGCACTCTACTATTTGTATTGTGACGGGAAAGAATCCACCATATCCATAAGGTAAGAGGTGGTTAAGAATTACTTTACCTTTAAGAGTATGTCATCCACTGTCACATTGGCATAAATAAGGTTCAATTTTGTAGTGTCTTCAGGATTTTCTAGTATGGCTCTAGTAATCTGCAAGAACATTGATATAAACACGTGCATTTATTTTATTGCACCAATTAATTTCTGAAACAAATAAGATTAAGTGATAATTATTTGTCTTTTTTTTTTTTTTTTAGTTTTCATGTTGCTTAAAATTGTACCTGAAACATTGGGGTAATCCCTGATCCTCCAGCAAGCATTCCATATGCCCTAGCTTGACCTGGTTTGTAACTAAAACGCCCCTACATGAATATAACATAGTCATGTTTTATATAGTTAAACAACATTTTAATGAAGTTATTTAATGATGATACAATCAAAATTAAATAGCATTATATTGGTTAATTTGATATAAAAATATACTTAAAAGTGTAAAATACTATTTGAATCCCTAACGTATCAACTCATTTTTAATTTTTTTTTAATGATTTTTATTTTTAATTTGATTCATCATGTATAAAAATATTACTATTTTTTATTCCTTACTTATTAAAATATTATTATTTTTAGTCTTTCACTAATCCAAATGTTAATACGTTCAACCCATCAATTTTGATACCATTTAAATTAGTGAAAAACCAAAAGTAGAAATCTTTCTTAATGAGCAAGCAATTAAATTTAAAATAAAAAACAAAATGAAATTGAAAGCAGACTAATAAACGAGAGTTTAAATTGAAAATAAAAATCAATGAGATATTAAATTGAAAATGAATTAATAAGTAAAGATTAAAATAATAATTTATTTTAAATGTATATTGATTTTACCCAGCAGTTGATTTTATAGACAACTCATTTTAAAGTGCAAAACTAACTTGAGTTAATTGTATAATTGATCAGTCACAAAATTTTAATAAGTTTGAGACACTCCTAAACATATACACCAAACCCAGATTAATGAAATGGAATGACCAATTTAAAGTGTGAAATAATATTATAAGTATGTCATAAATGTTCAAGTAAATCAATATTAGGTTTAGCACATCAATTTTAAGTAAAAAATCTAGACAGAAACAAGATAGAAAGAAAACATTAAAAATATTCTAATAATTAAAAAGTTCAAAATAAATTTTACACATAGAACAAAAATTATAATACACTTATTAAATTTCACTTTAGCCGGATTAACGTAATTTTGTAAATTTAATTTTGGTCAATCATATTTTTATGTGATCATGATTTATATTTAAAAATTTTTATATTAAAATTTAGTTTTACTGTCAATATAGTATATTCAATGTAGAAGTAAGTTTATTTTCCTTTCTATATGAACTGGAATTAGGAGACAAAAATAATTTTAAATAAAAAAATTCAACACCAAACCAAACAAAATATTTATAAGGCAATTCTTTGTTTTAATGTATTAATAAACTTTTCTTTCAAATAAGAAATCAAGCAGCAAGTTATTAAGTGATATAGAAAGAGAGAAGTACCATGGGGCCCTTCACAGGCAAGTAATCACCTTGCCTCATCTCTCTAAAATGGTGTGACATTCTTCCCTTTGGGTACATCTGCAAAATTATATTTAAATTTATAGGATGATTGATATCATATTATATTTCTTAATTTATGTAAAATTTATCTAAAAGAAATTGAGAAAAGTACAAATTTGGTCCCTTATTTTTTCATTTTATAACAATTTTAATCTTTCACAAATTAATCGTGACAAATCAATTGCTAATAATTTTACATAAAATAAAATTTTTAAAAGACTGATTTATTACGATAAATATAAAAAATCACATTGTCATGAAATATAAAATCTAAAGACTGATATATTAGTTCTCTCAAAAGAAATCTATATATACCTTAACAGCCAATTCAAAATAGCCAACATCTGAATCCAAAGTGATTGGGGTATATGGTCTAATGACTTCCTCTCCTTGGCTATCTTTTCCTCTACATTTTGCAAAAGGAAGCATATAAGTCATTTGATATTTACAAAAAAACATTTCAAGCTCTAATTTCAAATAGAAAATATTTGTGATTGAGGGAAAATACAAGAAATTGCAGAGAATAATGGCCATTGCATAGTGCTATTTCAAGTTTGATGCAGATGCCAGAATCCACCATTAGCAACAACAGTAGTATATCAGTCATAATTACTGTTGAAAATTGCAGTTTAAAACTCTAATTTAATTAATCACTTAAAATTAGTTCATAAGATGTTTGAATATAAAAAAATATATAATAAAATATTTGTGTTGTATACATTCTAAATAATATGGGGATAATAAATGTTTTTTAGTATATATGTCAAGCATGATTTGTAAACATGTCTTCAAAGTCCCTATAAATTAGGATACCACATGCCAACTACCTCTCAAGGGTAAATTGTAGTTTTTCACCTTAAATTTCGTTTTTTTTTTCATTGTGCAATTATAATTTTTTTTAGTCAAATAACTTTATAATTAATTTCTAGAGCAATTCATACATGTCTCACATATCCTAAATTCTGAGCTCCAATTTCAATTATTTAAAAACATTGTTGAAAAAAAATTTATTTATATTAAATAAACTACAGATAACGAAAATCAATTTTAAAAAAAAAGTTCTCAAACATAAATTATATACAAATTTACTTCTAACCAAAATCAAATTTTCAAATTACGTGAATCTAAAATCAAGTTTATCTAGCTCTTATCCAAATACATTTAAGTATCTACAAATTAATTTTTTCCAGACTCTAATTTCAATCTCAAAATGTGTCCAGTTTGATAGATAATAACACAAAATCAAAGCAATGTATGAAGAGGAGGACCTGCATCTTATGTGTTTTCCAACAGGAAGACCCAACACTGAATTAGGTTTAGGAAGTGCAAATCTAAATCTTGCAGAATTGTGAGTGAGCTGTGTCTTCTTCACAAGCTTGAATTCTCTGAAATTTTCTGGGTCTAAGCATCCTGATAAATTTAATAAATCTCATTTGGGTTAGTGGATGAGAAAATTAGAAAAAAAAAAAAAAAAGGTCATGACAGTGCAAAATTGTATGGTAAAAGAAAGTACTTTAGGTCCATTTTTTATGCTTATAGTATTATAAAAATTTTAAGTTAGTCCTTATAATTTTGATTGTGTCAATTTTGATTTTCAACATCTAAAATAGATAATAATTCACTAAGTGATATTACGTTTTAATCATAAAGATTTATTTTCTTCAATTATTTCTTCAAATTTGATTAAAATTAAGCTGATTAATTAATGAGCTAGCATGGCCCAATCAAGTCCTTCTAACTAGGTGAGTAGAATAGGTTATAATTTTTCACTTAGCAACCACTGGTTTTCCAGAATACTGATACGTAATATACTAAAGAATTAATTCATATATAATAAATTTGTAATCTTTTGTATTATAAAAATTTTAATTTAGTCCTTATAATTTTGGTTGAGTCAAATTTGATTAAAAATTAAGTTGATCTCACTTCATTACATGTAATCTAATCTAGCATAGCCCAATAAAGCCCACCTCACTTCAACAACCAACGATTTTGCAGAATATGAATACACTTTATATTAAAGAATTCAATTCATAATGATATTTTTTTTCCCATTTGATCCAGCTATGTATTAGTATACGATGAAATTGGTACGGATATATAGTAGTTTAGACTTCAATTTAGATCTCCATTTCTCTCTATCAAATTTTTTTGGATAAAGATATACACAAAGTGAGTGAAATTCGCTTAGGTAGAATCCATTCGAACTATTTTTTTTACTTACCCTATATTTATCTTTATCTAAAATTAATAGAAAAATTGATAGAGAAAAATAAAAAAGGTCCAAATTTGTCTAAATTTGAGGTAACGTAAGAATGATACACCAAAATCTAAAGGAAAGAAAAGAAGAGAGAAAGTACCTTTAGGTTTGACTAACTTGTGGAAGAACAAATAAGCAGCAGAAATGGCAATGGCAATAAGAGCAACTGCAACATATGGAAAGTGATATTCAAAATCCAATTTCAAGAATTCAAGAGAGGAAACATTGAAAGGAAGCTGCATCATTTTGCAAGTAAGCAAGCAAATATGTAACAAAGTGAAAACTATACTTGAATACCAACCTCAAAGGGTATATATATATATATATATATATATAAAGCAATACAAAATATTAAATGATCCATTAAAGCGTTCATTCTTTTCCTCTTCTTCTCATCATTCTTGTCATGCAGTGAAGCAAAGCATCATTCCAAACGGCTCTATGAGGACCAAATATTCTGTGTACTTCCAAGAAAGGTGTCAGTAATTATGGACAATGGATCAATTTTTTTTTTTATGTAAATTTAATGGAGACAGTGACATAAAGAATAAAGAGTATGTATGTGACTTTTTTCCTTTTCACTTATTCCTTCCTCTTTTTTTTCTCTCTAATTTTGTAAAGAAATTTATCAAATAACATTAAGGGATGAGACTATCTTTGTTCTATCTATTTGCAAAGAAGAAAGCAATTATCTGTACTCTGGACCAAAATTTAGACTAGACTGTGATTATAGTTATATAATTTAAAATTTGAAAAACAAAACATAGAGAGAAGTAAATTTAAGACAATGAGGAAAGGGGGAGAAAGATGTTGAATCCAAGGAAATAACGAGGTGGAACAGTTGTAGTAGTAACTTCTATAATAAAATTATTTCAGCCACTAGATCAAGTTTTAACTGTTCATAGTTATGAATAATAATTATGACTTATCACTGCATGTAATTGATAATATAAATATCAGTCATTAAATTTTTATTCAATAATTTAAAATTGACAAGAAGTCTCCTCTATTAGTGCATATCCGAATTTATGAGATAGAAGAATTAACAGAATTCAGATTCGTCAATTTCAGCTTACGTAGTCCATTAGTTTCCTAGTGGAGTAATTTTTGGGAGCAAAAATTTTCTAATATAAAAATATTTTCTTGTACTTATTTGGTGAAAATATTAAAAAAAAAATCCATAAAATAGTGAGGAATATTTTCTTGTGCTACAAAGCCATTCATTGTGACGGATTAGGCAGCTATAGATCAATAAAGGTTTGGTTTGAGGCCTAAAACAGTGAGGAATAATTCCTCGTTAACTTAAAAGTATTTTCTTAAGTTGTTTTGGAGATACCTCGTAAATTAGTAAGTGAGGGATATTTAGCCACTAATTCTTAATTCATCCATATTTAGCTGATTTCAAAAAATTACCTATTAATCTATCACTAATTCACAACTAATTAATATTTTCCATAAATAGGGTTAATTAACAAATTCCTAGCTCAATTAATTTGGAGTTTATTCCTGGTTCATCTGATATATGCTTTTTTTTTTTAGGAATTTCTTTAAGAGAAAAATACGTTTTAAGTCCCTCACTTATCACTAAGTTATCATTTTGATTTTTTATTTATTGAAATATCAAAAACGGTTTTTCACTCATTGAAAAATATCGTACTTGATTTCTAACTTTTTAGAAAAATATTAAATTTAGTCTCTTTATTAAACCTTAAATCTTAAATTTAAGGGATTAAATTTGATATTTTTCTAAAAAAATTGAGGTCTAAGTATGACATTTTCTAATATGTGGAAGACTATTTTTGAAATTTCTATAAGTAAGGGACCAAAATAATAATTTTATAATAAATAAAAGACAAAAAAACATTTTACTAATGGGTTTTATTTCATGTTTCCCATATTAATCATAATGGAGCTGTGGCTTTCAGAATCATTTGATTTTTTGTTGTGAAGAATCCAATTTTATATAGCAAATTACTTCTGAAAGTGAGTATTGGCTATGTTCTCTACTTTCATTGAAACCTCAAGCAGCTTTTCAATCATGAATCCAGATCCCTTGTAGCAAAATCAATAATGTATGTGTTTGATAAAATATTTATAAAAAATGGGAAAGATGAAAATTGTTCTAAAAAACGTATGTTTAACACACTATTTTTAAGGTGATATTTGCCCCCATTATGTTTATTGTAGAATTAATGACAAATCACACCTAGAAGTTATTCTAAGTACTTAAAGATTTACAGACATAAACTTATGGAAATTTCTCCTAAAAAACTCTTTAAGAAGCTTTAGAGAAAGAATATGGATTTTTGGACTCTTATCACAATAATAATCATCAAATTTTAGTATGTAATAAAGTTTTATTTTTAATAAAATTTTGTATATGCATAACCCTTTTTCGAAAAGTTATATCTTTTCTAAAGAGTTATGTTAGTACATAAAGTTATATCTTTTCAAATTTAACTTTTAAATGGACACAACTCTTTTCTAAAAAGTCATATTTTCTGAAAAGTTGTGTTTACATGAAAAGTCATATCTTTTTATATATAAATTTTTAAACAAACTAGGAAATTAATTTGAACTATTGGATTTATTTAATCTAACACATACATAACTTAGTTATTCAAATTAGTTATTTCTAACAATCCCCCATTTAGTTTGGAAAACTAAGTCTCTTTTCTAATCTATAAGGCTATGCATAGAGATAGTTTTATCTATAACTTCAAAGAAATTCACAAAATTTGTAGCACTTAGATGGCCATGTGCTTCACCCTAGGTTTTTCATGAATATTTTTGAGAATCAATTCTAAATTCTTGCTACAATCGGAACCACTCTATGGTTATATAGGTGGATTCATTTAAGCCTTAATCTTTTAAGGCTTTCATAAATCCATTAAGAATTGGTGAACATTTAAGTTCTTTTTATATGTATTCAACCTAGATTGGCTAAATGTTTTCTAGTGCACACTTGTTCTTATCCATTGAACCTTTAAATAAGATTTAGTCTAGTTAAAGGTTAGGTTCCCATTACTGGTGACTCTATTTGACAGGTTTTAATCTCATTCCATTGAACTTACTTCACAATTTCTTTTTGAGTCCTTTTGATATCACATCTACCATTTTATACCTTAGTCTGAGAATTTATATTGTGATTATATTATTACATACAAATATATATTTCAAGCTATTATGTCTACATGTTTGTTACAATCCACAATACATTAAACATATACTACTTCATAAACATAATACAAAGAAATGATTAGTTTTGGTTGTGACCACAACTTTTTTCTTATTCATCAATCATTTTACTCTTTGTCCACAGTTTTATATATCATTAACTCACAATTCATGGTGTGGAATGAGCTACACACGTCTCCTTATCTTGGAGTAAAAAATATCCTTTAAACATGGATAAACACAAAACAAGATGTAGACTTCATCTTTTATATGCACTAGTAATCCAACTAGTTAAAATTATATCCAACCAAATATATGAGAGTTTCTAAATTTCATTCAAAGATTCATATTTATTTCAATATACCCTAGAACAATCCTTAACTCTCAATAACCAATACTTGGATATCAAATTTAGTTTTGTAGTTTGTAAATTATGAAACATATTTACCTTCAATACAATTTGAATTGTACACACTATAAGAATCCAATAAATCAATAAGACCAATCAAACAATTTATTATCCATTGTTTGATCTATTTGTGTGAAAAACCATAAAGGGTCCCTATCTTTTAAAACCAAGTTGTTAAAATTTGATAACCTTTCAACAACTTTCATGGATAAATCCCTACTATGTCTTTCTACTTTTGAATTCAGGATAATAGTATTTCATAATATCCAATCTTAAAATAAAACTACATCTTATCTAGCATCATTCTACATGCTTAGATAAACATAAGATAAAATTGGACAAGACTATTTTATCTAGTGTACTAGTTCAAATAGTTTCCCCATAAATGATCATGTTGATAATAAATTTACAATTTGTAAAATTCACAAACATGCTTAAATAAAATCATACATATATAATCCCAACAATAATGTGTTGATTCACTAATAACAATGTTAATTAAAATTAACATTTTACAATACATTTATATCCATTCTATTAAATTAGAATTTACAAGATAGTTATCAATTATTCTAATTAACATTTGAATTTCACATAATAATATTATTATAATAAATCACATATATGTCATTATTTGAGTCTATATAAGACTTATTTAATTTTCCATGACAAAATTACATAAAATGGCACTCAAATATACATATATAATTATTAGCCTTAAAAGATAAAGGGATAAGATATGTAACTGCACATAAAAATGTTCTTGCTAATAGAATATTTCACTCTATCTTCTTCAATACTCTTTTTTCAAAATTTGTTCTCAATTATTTTTTTTTAAATAATCTTTCCTTGAATTGGAATATTGTAATATTCCAAATAATAACTCTCTGTCACGACCCCCATGAATGAAGACGTGACTGGCATGGGTAACAAGATAAACCTCACCCTTATAAGCCTACCTTACAACTTAAGAAATCCATTTATAGTATAAGAGAGCAAAATTCTCAACCGATAGCTATGATCCACAATAACAAAGTAGAACCATACACCCATATACATGGGAAGCCACTAGATTACAAATACAAACTTTACAACAAGGAATGACTTACCTTTCCGAACAATGCAAGGCTCACAAAAGGGACACCTGCTAAGCCTTTAGTTCATAAGTTAGGGGTCCAAAATAGCGTTATCATTTGGAACATGTTAAACAATGAGGGATAAGTGAAAACTTTATGAGCAAATAATATTAATTACATAATGGAAAGGACAGACTAGGTACGGTAGAATTTTTCACAAACCATTTATTATCTTGAAATCTGAACACATTTAACAATTAATACAAATAGTACTAAAATGAGGAAAACTTTGTTAATCTTCACATGAAGTCCCAAATAAAAATATAAACAAACCCTGAATGAAAATGAACCAATTTATTTGCAACATAAGAGTATCCATCTATATCAAAACAAAATGCTTGGGAATATCTAAATCAAAACTAAATTCTTAAAAATATCTAAATCAAAACAGAATGGTTGAGAATATCCAACAAAACCATCCAAAGTCCAGAATAACAGAATTAGCTTAAGGCTAGCATAATCAGAACATATCATATATCAGTCATGAGCTTCAAGCATAGAATAATCAAAATCATGGTCTTAGGCCTCAGACAGAATATAATAATGGTGGCAAAATGCCTAGTTGTACCAGAATACATATTGTAGTGCACTACGGCTAATGTCTATTGTCATTAGCTACAGGGTTCTGTTTTGAATGCATTCTCAAAAATTTCTTTAACATATGTAAATCCATAATTAAAGATAAAAATTTCATAAATTCAAAATCAAACTTTTGCATAGAGACAAATAAAGATATCTAATTTTCAGAATCCTAGTACATTATACATATAAAATCAGATATCATTATAATTAAAGACTCAAATTAGTTCCTAAATATAAAACTAGAATACTTCAATTTATAGAACAAAGAATTTCAGAAGTCCAAAATCATTTTAACTTATAAACTCTAATCAAAGGAACTCTAAAATACATAATCAGAATAATTTAAAATTTGCACAGTCATAATAATATAGAAATATATAATCAGAATTATTTAGAAATATCGAACAAGATAATTCAGACATTTAGAGGTTTAGTCAAATACTCAGTAAGATTTTGATCAAATCAAACACTTACAAATACTTAGAAAATGCATAAATGATGAAAAATGTTTTAATTCCAAGAAGTCAGTCCCAGGGCACAAAGATATTCAAAAATAATTATTTTCACAACAAGTTGTGTAAATCAGAAAATACACATAATTAGTGTTATTTACTCACCTGGATAAGGCACACATAGCTTGTTTTCTTATTGTTTCCTTTACTACCTACTGGATACAGTGCACCTTCTAAGCTCCTAAAAATAAAAATATGACCTTAATGTCCCTCCCTATAATCATCTAAGCTCAAATAAATTTATAATGAGTAGTCCAATAATAAGTTGATTAACAAGTAATTTTTCATCATCAAATGACTTCTGTCTAAAATTGCTTCCTTTCTTTAAAACCACAAATATCCCCTCAAATGAACATAATTGTCATGGCTAACAATTACATGCATATACATGTAGAAATATGCTCATGGAACCCAAATGATTCATATGTTAATGTTTTCATTCTTCCACCCATGACCAAGTCCAACATACATATATATTGCACTTAGAAAAATTCTCCAAAGTTTTAGTAACATCCATATGTCCTTAAGATAGACATGTCCACCAATTGACAATTTCATTGCCTTTAAGTCCAAAAATATAATTACACAAATATTCCAAGACTATGACCTGATAAATTAAATTTGCCTAAATAGCTCAATTAATCTATTCCACATAACTCTTGAGTTATTCAATATTATCCAACGACTTAAAAATCTTTACCCATTATAGTAAAGTAATTATTCAATATAGTCATTTCCATTGAATTTTTTTCATCAAGCTTCGTCTTACAATAACAAAATTTAAGATAATTTGTGAAAAGTTTTCAAAATAACTTACCACTCAAAATGAAAATTACCAACAAACTTTATCCCTTTTTCTTGAGGTCCAATGATGTGAGAGGAACAAGAAATCTTCACATTTCTCCACTTTAAACACCATAACTCCCTACCATGAAAAAGGGTTTTTTAATTAAGCAATCCAATCATCAAATTAACACATGAAAATTGTTAGATACTTACCTAAGATCAAAACTCCTAAAGAAATATAATAAATTAACTCCAAATTGAGCCTAATTTCGAATTCCAAATTTTAGTTATTGTTCATACGCAAGAGGAATTTTGATTTCTGAAGCAAATTCTTGAAATTAAACATTATAATCAGTGGTGAACCACATCAAAAGAAGTTATAAAGTAAAGCCCTAACGTAATTCAAAGGAAACACACCTGAATCATGCCAAATTTTTTTTCATCACTATTCATGTTCTTCACGCTAAAAATGGGGATTTTTCAAATTCTGAAGCAAAAACGCGAAATTAAATGTTGTAAATGGGAGAGAACATATCAAAATACATATAACAACTAAAGCCCCAATAAAAATTCATGTAAAACTCACTAAATTAAGCCAAAATGTCATTGATTTCAAGCTCTGACATTAACATCATGAGCTTCATAGTTTTTGACTTTTTTTAGCCTACATCTCACCGGAAATAGGTTGCTGGTGGTCATAATGATAAAAAATGATGGTGAATAAGATGATCAAAGCCAAAAAAAAAAAAAAATGAATTTTCACGGAGAAATGCATCGTGCAATGAAGGAGAATAACGCTTATAAAACCATCTTACAATTAAGGGCATTTATGTAAATTCATGGGAAATATGGCTTGCTGAAAAAAAAAATGTATTTATACATCATTCAGATTCGAAGTGAATAATATTTGGAAGTACGGTTGCAACTTTGACCAGCTAAGCTAGCCTGATACTTGGGTTTGATTATTACTTGATTAATATTTAAGTGCCCTTTTCCATTTCCCCTTTAATTTAATTTAAATTAAATTTTATTATAGCCCCAAATGCATTCTTTTCCTTCTCCCACTCTGGAAAACTATTTACAATTTTTTTTCATGTGTTACACTCTCATTCAACAATAGGTACAAAATTACCTTGTTAAGATAATAATTAAACCAATCAAAGAATGAAGGACCGAATTGAAAAGATAAAAGGATCTAATTGAAAAGTTTTGGTATAAATAGAGCTAAAAGTGTAGTTTTTGCAAAGTTGTAAGGCATGTTAAAAGTTAAATTTATAACTATCAGAGGAACCAAAATCATGATTAGGGAATTTTATGCAATTTTGGATTAGAAAGTACCACTAAAAGGGACAAAAGTGTGAATAAAAGGTAAAAATAAATTTTTTTTTTACTTTTTCTGCCCACCCTCTTCCAAGTGAGAGACAAACGGACAACTCACCATTTTCTCCATTATATGCACAAACAAAAAAGAAAAATAAGGTGCAAAAATGGTGGATAAAATGGTAGAAGAAAGAGAAACATAAAAGTGGATTTTTCAAGTGAATTTTGGCTTAGATGCAGTGAAGGATTTGGTGGATTCAAATAGAGAAAATTGAGGTAAAAGAAAGGGTAAGCTTTTTATGAGAATTTCATAAATAGTTTGTAGAAATTTCAAATTGAAATAGATCCTCCATGGCCAAGACCATAAAGTTTCAGTTCTTCCTCACCATATTTGTAATATAGAGACTTAGGTGAAGAAATTTCTCTTCATCACCTAGGTAAAATTCTACCGAGAAAGTGGAGATACAAAATGGAACCAAGTTTTCCAAGTAGGTTTTTGATCTATTAGCACCTAGTAATGTAATAAAATATATTTCTAAGTAATTTATGATGCAATTTAGAATTTTAAAATGGAGAAGTAAGTATGGTCAAAGCATTTAAATTAATAATAATGATAGTAATGAATCTTATGTGTATAAGGATTGGTTATTGCCCAAAGAGCTATCAAGGATTGAGTTTAAAGAGAAGATATTGCCATTGCAAGGGAAATCAAGAAAAGAATTAGCTTAGAGTAGTAAGGTAGCTCCTTCTCCATTCATCATATGCTATGTGTGTGCTCACACTTATTGATTGCATACTTGATGAATTTTTATGCTTTATGTTGCTATGAGTTAATGTATAATGGTGTGAAATCTCACATGGAGCCTTAGTGGCTTACAATTAATATTATGTATGATGGCTTATAGGGTTTGCACATGGCAATCCTACGGTAATCATGATATTAAATATGATTCGATTATGAACCAAAATTAAAGGTGTTAATTCTAGCATAATTTCATGAGCTATGTTCATGTTATGATGATGTATGTATTACTTTGCTTATGTGTGTCATAGTGTGTGTGGAATATAAAGTGAGCTATTGAGACTTTTTGTTTCATCATATTTCTAACTAACAATTTCAAATGGAACAAGTAAGGATAAACAAAAAGAAATATCCTCTTAGATCTTTTAGAGGAGCAAAGCCAAAAAGGCTTAGTTAGTTAGAATCTATGATATTTTAATGTATGTAACAAGAATTCAATGATCAAGATATATTATCATGTAACTTAAAAAATATGATGATATAGCGGAAGATTTTCATTCTATATGTATAAATTCCAACATGTATGAAGAAATGACTAACCAAGAGTTTGAGCAAATTTTAATATGTAATAGAAAGCATCTTGAAGTATAAGTATGAGTGAATGACGCCAAATTCAAAATTTGATATGTTGGAACCCATATAGTCAAGTTTTAGTTTTAAGAAGATGTAATTTCATAAGAGGATTGAAAGTGTGAAAAATTAAGTAGATGGATCCCAGAAATTAAGATCTTCAATAGATTTAATCTTAATATACTAGAGTTTATCTGCACCAAATTTCATTGAATTTTGAGTTCAATAGCTACCCTTTTGTATGCTTAAAGTATGGAGAACTATTCAGAAAAGTAATCTACTATACATAAGGTTTAGTGACACCTATGGGACTAAATAGATGAATTTTGGGCTAACATTTAATTTGAAAGTCCTTGAGGTACTAATGAAGTATTCTAGAAAGTTTCATGTCATTTGGATTCCATTTAAATAGGTTTTACACAAAAATTGGTAACAAAATTTTGATTATGTATAATTCCATACAACTATGATCATGGATTTATTTGTGGGGATAAATAGAGACTTTGTGTGATGATATGTACAAAACTTATGGGTTGAGTAAAGAAACACTCTCTTTCTCTACATTTCTCTCTATCTCTTTTGAGTATCTTGAACATAGAAATAATTTTACTTTTACATATTTTACAACACGTTATGCGTACAAATCTCTTTCGATCTAGGTTTTGGGTAATTGAGATATTGTTCAAGGCATATGAAATCACTTCTCCTTCTATCCTTACATGCTCATGATCCCTCATATGCATAATACATGATCTTTTCTTTCATATTCAAATGAAATTATAAACATTCTTATGTTCTAATGAATTCTATTTTGCATATGTTTATCTCTTAATACAAGCATATTCATATATTGATAGATATATGTTGTTCATATATAAAAGTGCATAATTTCTACTACATACACATAAATTGAATATATCTTGTTATCTATTCATGACCTTTTGTTATCTTTACCATGAGAATTTGATGAATATATTTGTTGTACTAAGTTAACATTGCCTTATAAAATTATATGTATTAGTTTTAAAAGTATGTTTATCTAATAGATATATAGATAACTCGTACTTGCGAGTTTCATCTATGTTTATATAGTTACAATATATTTTAATATATATTTAAATTACTATTAATATTGTGTACTTATTAAATCAATCATGATAAAATAGTCATTATATTGAATATGTTTTGTATATAAGAATCATATCCCTAATGAAGTCAATGTTTTCTTATAGTACTTATCGTGGCAAATCTCATAAAACTTGAATTTGTGACCCTTGACATATCCGGCAAAAATTATTTGTCATGGATGTTTGATGTCGAAATGCATTTGAATGTTATAGGTCTTGGAGAGACAATAAAAGAAGAGATGAAGCATCAAGCTAAGAATGTGGTAAGGCTATGATTTTCATACGCCATCATTTTGAAAAATGAATATTTCATTGTGAAAGATCCCCTTGTTTTGTGGCAATGTTTGAAAGAGAGATATGACCATTTAAAAATGGTCATTTTTCTAAAAGTTCAATATAACTGGATATACTTGCGATTGCAAGATTTTAAATTAATTAGTGAATAGAACTCTGCAATGTTTAAAATTAGCTCTCAATTGAAGTTATGCGAAGAAAATATTACTAATGATGATATGTTATAGAAAACATTCTCTACTTTCAATGCCTTAAATATGCTCCTACAACACAATATCTCGCTCGACTGGTTCCATTCCATTCCATAAAGCAATTGTGGTAACATCTAATGGTCGTAGTTGTGGTAATGGACATGGCCGAGAATGATATAAATTTAAGCAACGTGGTGGTCATGATAATGAAAAGTCATAAAGCAAGGGGAAGACACCACAAAATAAGGATGTCAAGAAATCTGAAAACTCATGCTATAGATGTGGCATGAAAGGGCATTGGTCACATATATGTCGTATGGCTAAACATCTTGTTGAACTTTAACAAGCTTCCCTAAAGGAAAATAAAAATGCTATAAAGGCAAATTTTATCAATCACAATGATAATGACCTCCTTGATGAGCCCTTAGGGATGACCCATTTGAATGTTACAGACTTTTTTAACTCGACAAAAGATAATGTCAATACTTCTGTTGATGTATAATAAAGTTATGTTTAAAGTTACTTTCCTTTAATATATTGCAATTTCTGTGTCATTTCTTTTAATTTTTTGGTGTGCTATCTTTTATGTAACTCAAAAACTTATTATATTTATTTTTGTTTTATGATATCAAGAAGTATGGACATTACTCATTCTTTACATGACTACAAAAATGTTGACGAAGACATATGCTTAGCTGATTGTGCAATAACTTACATCATACTTATAAGTGAGAAATCTCATCTTTTACTAAAATGGAGGCAAAAGTGAATATAATATCAAATATGGTTGATATAATTGAGGACACCGAAAGAACTACTTTTTATTTACCTAATGGAACAAAATTTGTTCTAAAAGAGGTTTTGTTGTCAACTAAATCAAAAAGGAATCTTCAAAGCTTCAAAGATATACGCCTTAATGATTTTCACATTCAGACAGTAAATGAAAGTGATAAAGAGTATCTCCACTTTACTTCAATTGTCTTGGGAGAAAAATGTATATTAGAAAGGTTGCTTGCATTATCCCCTGGCTTGTACTACAAGCATATTAGTACAATTGAAGCATATGTTATAGTGAGCTAGAAGTTCACTAATTCAAAGAATACATTTATAATTTGGTATAACTGATTAGACCACCCTGGTTCAATAATGATGTGAAGAAGTATAGGGAACTCAAATGGACATCCATTAAAGAAATAGAAGATTCTTTTATCAAATGAGTTTCCTCGTGTTGCTTGTTCTCAAGGAGAAATTGATTATATGGTCATTACCAGTTAAAGTTGGGATTGAATCCCCTGCCTTTCTTGAACACATTTATGGAGACATATATGGACTTGTTGTTCCACCTTGTGGACCATTTAGATACTTTATGGTATTGATAGATACCTCTATTAGATGGTCACATATTTGTCCATTATCAATGTGTAACATGACATTTGCAAGATTACTTGCTCAAATAATAAGATTGTGAGCTCAGTTTCCTGATTATCCTATCAAGACAATTTGTCTTGATAATGTTAATGAATTTACATCCCAAGCTTTTAAAGACTATTATATGTCAATTAAGATGAATGTGGAGCATCCCGATGCTCATGTATAGACCTAAAATGGTCTTGCAAAATCATTGATTAAATGCCTTTAGTTAATTGCTAGACCATTACATATGAGATTAAAACTCCCCACTAATTCATGAGGACATGCCGTTATACATGCTGCAGCACTTGTACGCATTAGGCCAACAACATATCATAAGTTATCTCTCATGTAATTGGCTTTGGGTCAGGAGTTAAATATTTTTCAATTGAGGACTTTTGGGTACATAGTTTATATTCCAATTGCTCCACCACATCGTACCAAAATGGGTCCTTAATGAAGGTCAGGAATATATGTTAGGTATGAATCCCCTTCAATCATTAAATATCTAGAACCCTAAATAGGAGATATGTTTATGGCACATTTTGCTAATTGTCATTTTAATGAAAATGATTTCTCAGCATTAAGGGAAAAAAGAAACAACTGGAAAAACAAATTACATGGAATTCATAACCATTACACCAATTTGATCATCGTACAAACCAATGTGAACTTGTAGTTCAAAGAATAATTCATTTGCAAAATATTGCAAATCAATTTCTAGATGCATCCACTGGCCTAAAGAAAGTGATGAAGTCACATATTCTAGCTAAAAATACTCTAATTCGTATTGAGATCCCTTAAGGATAACTAAATACCATAGCAAATAAGTATAAAGCACGCCCAAAACATGGTAGACTAATCGATTCCAAAGATAAGAATCCTTGAAAAGAAAAAAAGAGCAAATAAACAAAATGGTCAGACCAAGTAAATAGATATTTTAAATTATAAGAAAGGTATAACTAATTAAAAATCTCCACAAGAGATTCAGGTACCTAAAAGTGAAGAAAATAATGAGATCTCAATAAGTTATATCCATGCTGGAACAATATGGAACCAATCTAGAACTGTTGTCAACAATGTTTTTACATATAATGTAGCACTAAAAATTGTAAATGAAAACAAGGATTATAAACCAAAATCTGTCGAAGAATGTTAGTGTAGAAAAGATTGGCCAAATTGGAAAGATGCAATCCAAGCTGAATTAAACTCACTTGTGAAGCATAAAGTTTTTAGACTTGTAGTCTGAACACCTAATGGTGTAAAACCAGATAGGTACAAATGGATCTTTGTGCGAAAAAAAAATGAGAAAAATGAAATTGTGAGATACAAAGCACGACTTCTAGCATAGGGTTTTTCACAAAGACCAAGAATTGATTATGAGTATACTAACTCTCCTATAGTGGATGTTATCATTTTTTGATATTTGATTAGTTTGGTTGCTTATAAAAGGCTTGATATGCACCTAATGGATGTTGTTACTAACTACTTATATAGATCACTTAATAATGATATATACATGAAAATCCCTGAAGGATTTAAGATACCTAAACCATATAATTTGAGTGACTGAAGAATATACTTAATTAAATTGCAAAGATCTTTATATGAATTAAAATAATCTAAGCACAGGGGTATAATCGCTTTAGTTAGTATCTACTACAAAAGGGATACAAAAATGATTGTATTAGTCCATGTGTTTTATAAAAAAGTCAGGATATAAATTTGTTATCATCGCAGTATATTTTGATGATTTGAACATTATCGAAACTCTTAAATGTCTTTTAGAAGCAATAAAACTCTTAAAAGGAAAGTTTGAGATGAAAGACCTTAGAAAGGAAAAAATATTGTCTTGAACTACAAATTGAACACTTAATAAGAAGAATATTTGTTCATTAGTCAACATGTGTTAAAAGGATCGTAAAGCAATTTTACATAGACAAGGTGCTTACATTAAGTATACCTATGGTGGTTAGATTACTTGAAGTGAAAAAGAATCCTTACTAACCTTGAGAGGAAGGTAAAGAACTTCTTAGTCCTAGAGTACTATATCTTAGTGTTATTGGGGCACTAATGTTTCTGGCTAGTGACACAAGACCAAATTTAGCATTTTCAGTAAATTTGCTAGCGAGATATAGTTCTTCACTAACAAAAAGACATTGGAAAGAAATCAAACATATTTTTACATACCTTTGAGGAACAAATAAATCTAGTTCACCATTAATTAGTTATGCAGATGCAAGGTATTTGTTTAATCCACATAAAGGATGATCCCAAACCAACTATTTGTTATATTTAGTGATACAGCTATATTTTGGCACTCAACAAAATAAACTAAAGTAGCTACTTCATCAAATCATGCAGAGTTACTTGTAATTCATAAAGCAAGTCACGAATGTGTATGGTTGAGATCCATGACTCAATATATTCATGAATTATGTGGTTTATCATTCAATGAAAAGGCCCTAATGACGTTGTATGAAGACAATGCCGCTTGCATAGCCCAACTAAAAGGAGGATACATCAAAGGAAACATGACTAAGCATATCTCACCAAAGTCCTTCTTCACTCATGATCTTCAAAAAGATGGTAAGATTAATGTTCAATAAATTCGTTCAAGTGATAATCTAATTAATTTGTTCACTAAGGCATTACCAGCCGTAACATTTAAGAAGCTGGTTCACCATATTAGAATGCGCTTATTAAGGGACCTTAAATGATGCTACAATAAAGGGGAGATACGCAATGCATTCTTTTTTCCTTAGCAATGGTTTTATCCCACTAGGTTTTCTTGACAAGGTTTTAAACGAGGCAACCAATAATGCATATCAGCAAGCATACTTATTGTGGACATTCAAAGCAAAGTGTTATAAAATATTATATGTGAATGTCTACAACCTTTGAATATCTCTATGCACATAAATATGCATACAACCTTTAGCATTCACCATAAATGTGTATATAACCTTTAGCATTCTAGCCTTTGACATTCTCCATGAATGTGTATACAACCTCTGGCATTTTCCATGCCAAAAAATGTACTCACTAGCTCTTGATTTTCCCCATGTATATTAATATAGATATATACCCATAAGTTCCAATACATTGTAACCCCTTAAGGTCTACTAGCCTATAAATAGAAGCTTTGTGTGATGATATGTACAATACTATGAGTTAAGTAAAGAAACACTATCTTCCCTCACATTTCTCTCTATCTATTTCGAGTATCTTGTTCAAAGAGATACTCTTACTTTTACATATTTTACAATAGATAATAACTTTTCCGCATTACGCCCACTATCCCAAAAAGAAATTCACAAATTGTCATTACCTCTGTCCATATCTGATTATAGATATATAAAGGCTTCCATAGCTATTAATAGACCACAATTGGTTATAGCAGAAAAGTTATAATTACCATTCTGGAAGTACTATGATCTCAAAAGCCCATGATATCCATCATTTGCATCACATAAATCATCCATATTTTACAAGAGACATATCTTTTAAGAGATCGATTGGATATATACACCACCCTATAGATAGATCATTCTCTGGTCGACCTTGTTTGCAAATTTGTGAGGATTGCCTTGTTGCTTTATGTATGCAAACATTAATATTGCAAAACAATAAACATATTGCCAATTGATAAAATTAAATTTGAGTTTGCACCTAGAGTGATGATGATAAGCGCCAAATCACCATCATGTCTCTAAGTCAAATTTAGCTTTTAAATAAATACAACTCTTTTATAAGAAGTTATATTTTTTAAAAGATTGTATTTGTATAAAAAGTCATATATTTTCATATTAAAAGTTTTAAACAAACCAGAAAATTGATTTGAGTCTTTAAATTTATTTAATCTAACATATACATAACTTAATTTTTCAAACTAGCTATTTCCAATAATATGTGTTAATTAATTTAAATTTTATTATTCTATTGATTTTGTTAATTTAAGTTTAAATGTAAATTGTTAAATTGTTTGCAATAATCAATATTAATTATTAAATTTTCTTAGGGAATATCCTACATAAACTTGATTATAAGGTTAGATTTTTGAGAATCAAAACAAAATTTGGGGAAAGAAAAGCCTAAATCTATTTTTAATTGAATTTTTATCTATATTTTTCATGTTAGGCTTATCAGGCCAAGCGAGTTTTTTTTAAAATCATGATCAAATCTATTTGCTATTTAGGACCTGAAATAAATAAGATAACTAATTGTTATTAGTTCTTGTAAGATGATATATAAGAAAGTTGTAAACACAAATGAGTTATTATATTAATATAAATCTTTTGGATTAGACTTACTAATTGTTATTTCTTTACTAAGATGTCATATTGCATTAACTTTTTTTTAAAATGATTTTTTTCTTGTTAAAAAAAATCAATTCAAACTTTTCAGGTTTTGAACCCATAAATTTTTCTATTCAAGCTTTTCTTTTAGCTTTATACTTTCATGTCAAATTTATTAAATTAGAGAAACTTTTAAATTATGATTAAGTCTGACATTCATATCATTTCAATTACACAGTAAGATTTGACATTACAAGTTGCTTCCCTATAACTTATTTTTAAAATTTTTTTATAAGTATCAATTTTCTTATGGGGAGAATAATTAATATAGCTGTGTATTAGGTGAAGAAGGAGCTGAAAATACATCTCAGCGTAAGTTATACTCAAGTGTAGTTGCAAACTCGTGTGACATATTTACTGTAGTCAAACGAGACAAGAATGTGTAAAACACAACATATCAATTTTCAAAAATAATTTTAATTTAAAATATTAGAAAAGTCTTTATTTTTTCTCTCTTTTTTTGTTGATTTTCTAACACAAGAAAGTAATTTAATCCAGGCAAAGTCCTAATTGATATTCAACAAGTTAGTAAAAAAATCAAAGAAGTTAGTAAAAGTTAAAGGAAATCATTAAAAGGAAATATTTTATTGTAGATTTTTAAAGGAAACCTTTTTTAAAAGAGAAAAACTTTGCTTTTTCCTAATTTTGGGATATAATTGGAGCCCATATATACATAAAGTATAAGTGCTATAGAAATTTGAAATCACAAAATAGCATATTTGGTACATATGAAAATCTGCTACTAAATTTTATATATCATATTAAAAAGGCTCATGGATCTTCTATAGTAGCTCATGGATCCAGTAGATTTTGGATCATTGAATTAAGATTCAATGATTCAAAATTTATTAGACAATTTTTTAAATTTATTTTTAATAAATAATTCAATAAATTTATCCTCTCTTGATTAAAAGCACGCTCATACTTTTTTTGTTTAGTTAGGTCCAACTTGTTTTTAAATAAATCTTGCTCGTGATCAGGTTGAAGGAATGGAATGACAAGAACTTTGGTGATGGACCAAAGGCTTTTAAATGTTTTAATTATGTAAATCATGAAAATTTATTTTAATAGAGAATATACTCTTGCAATTTATTAGTATTTAAAAATACGGTTGGGCTAACTTATTTCAATATATTCATAATTGGGCTCATGAAACACATTTGGGCCTAAAACGTACCACAGAAATAAATCAGCCCAAAGTATTTTTCCCTAATGCTTCAACTGGACTTGGGCCCACATCTTCTATGCAAAATGATCAATGTTTTAAGATGAAAAATATTATTTTAAACAAAAGTAACATTGACTTACTATATTTTTGCCCTTCGCATAGAAAAAACAAAACATAATGATCAAAGGATAAAGCAGAGAATCTCAGATAATTTCATTTCTTAATGCATTATCAAGTACAACAGAGCAAAAGGAAATGGAAGTACATGAGAAAAGAAAGCACATCACTTTGATATAATTTCTTGCCTCTTGCATTAGTGGTTAAACTAAAGGATAAATCAAGTTAGGAATATTAGAAGCACTCTAGCGTGAAATAAAATATTGGAAAAAGTGTATTTTTTTGTCCCTATAGTTTCGCTTAATTTTTAATATGAAGAATTAATTTGATCTTCAAAAGTTTGCAATTAAGTATTTAAAGTTTAAATAATTTTAAATTTTCTTCCTATCATAATATTTTGGTAAAATCTTTGATGCACTCACAATTTTAAATACACCAGTTAACTCAATTATAATATAGAGATATAATTGTAATGTTATTATTTTTTGAGTTGATATTATTACAATTATGTCTTAACATTATACTTAGGTATACTTAAAATTGTAAGTACACCTGACACCAACTATTTTACTATATACATGAGTTAATTTTATTTTATTATCTACTTTTAAATTTCTTTATTAACATTAATCATACATCTTAAGATAATATATAGTTAGTTATATCAGTAAAATAAGAATCCAATTATGAATTTTTAAATTATAGATATTGAAAGTATAATTTTTCCCACAATATTTTAAATTTGGATCACACGTCATACAATATATATGTTGTACAACATTTTCACATGTAATTTGTTTTATTTCTTTTCCATTGAACCTTTTTTTAGTGTACACAAGGCGTACAATATATATATTCTATGGTTTGTAACCCGCTTTATAATATTTTAAAAGTTTTATCCTCTTAATTCTCGCGATAAACTTGAATAAAAGCAAACACTCTATACTTGAATGAAGAAAATGAACTTGTATATAAAGTTGAAAGAAGCTAAGGCATTGAATGAAGATCAAATAGCCAATTGAAACAATATGGAAATGAAGGAAAAGTGTTTTTTAATTAAGCCACTTCACTTATTATTGGGTATTAAAGATGGAGGATTAAAAGCAAAGAGTGCAAATTCGATGAGCATTTACATAGTTGCTTTATTATTTACCTGTTGTTGTGTGCATTGAGCATCCTGCATTGTGGCCCCTTAAATGGTGATATAGTTTTGTTCTTTGTTAGTCCTTATGGTAATTAACTACATCATAATTAGGGAATATAGTGTTATCTAGGAGTGTTCAAGAGTTAAGTTTAAACAAGATTTGTAATTAGGCCACTTTTTTACCTCAAAAACCTAAACTAACTCGGGTAATGACTGTATTAAGTTATATTTTATTGTGTTGGGTTGGATCTAGTTTATTGTTTTTTTAATTTTGAATTTTTAAAAAAGTTAAAAATAGAGAATGAAATAAGTTAAAGAATAAAATTAGAATTGGAAAATAATTAACATTTAAAAAGAATGAAAGTTTTGAAAAATTAATCATAACTAAAATTCATTTAAATAAAATAAAAAAATAAAAATTAATAAATAAAATAAAATTAATATCATACCGAACTAGAATCAAATATTAAGTAAGTATGAGACTCCAATTGGCACCGTCAAAAATATAAAAATTTTTATCTAACTATACTCAATCCTCCCAAATTGGCTAAGTCATCCGAGTTGGTGTTCAACTATGGTGTTACCAAATACATAAGATCATCACTCTTCTATATTTATTTTTACTTACTTTAAATTGAGTGATTAAGTCTCAACAAACTCAACGTGAATCTTAATGTTAGGTACAAGTGATGCGAAAGTCTTTTAAGAGAGACAACCAATATTAAGAGCACCTAGAAAAATCAATGTGGTGTTTCAGTTTTTTGTATGACGTATCAATACAAAGAGTTTCTCAAAGTTTGGTGAAAAAACAAAAAGTACTATTGAGCCCAGAAAAAATTAGGCAAAGTGACAAATTACTTTGATTAGCAGCTTAAATCCGTTTAGTTAAGGGATTAAATTAGAAGCAAATGAAATTAAGAACTAAATTGAAAGAAAAGGATAAAAATAAAATTTCAAATAATGTTAAGGGACTAAATTGAAAGTAAATAAATTAAGGGATAAAAGTGAAATATAAAATAAAAGTAAAGAGTCAAACAAAATAAAACTAAAGGATGAAAGTAAAATTTAAGATAAAGTAAAGAGATTATATTGATACTAAATAAAACTAATGGACAAAAGTAAAACTTGAAGTAAAATTACAAGATTAAAAATATATTGTTGCCTTGAATTTTTCTATGGTTAAGTGGATAATTGATTTTTAATTACTATAATGCATTACATAATCATATTAGACGTTATTAATCGATGAAACATTTGACCCCATACTCTGTCTCTTCAGTATGCCATTTTGGTTCAGCTACTGACATGATCAAGTGCTATTTTAAAAATGAAATAGAATGGTATGCATCTGAGCTTTAAAGATGGCATACTATTTTAGATTTGGATCTTAATTCATTTTGAAATGAATTAGTGTTTAGATGAAGCATAATTAGTAAAAGCCTAATAATATGACGACGTGGGTAGAATTCAATTTGTAATGAACCTTTTCAAATTGAACAAAGTATTGTTTTAACGTAGAGACATCATAGTTCACTTGAGTAATGAATTTTACGTTCACTTAACGAAGTATTGTCTTTTTAACATTAAAAAAAAAAATGAGGGAGGAAGGAAAAAGAGAAAATTTGTTCTTCTTGACTAACTATTAGCGTCATATTTCGTAGTACCAATTATCATTACAATTTAAGCTCAAAATCATTTAGATGAGTGTGAGGAATCTTAACTACTATGTTACTTATACTGTGCTCTAAGAGAAAAGTTTTAATGCTTGCAAAATAATTTCTAATCTCATGGAGGCTTAGGTTAATGTCACTTGGGCCAAAATTGTCATTCCTTATTATAAGTATAATAATTCTATACTTAGTATAAGATTGAGAAAAATAATAATTCTAATTCCTCATTTTTATGTAAAGTATTGATTTAATTTTTTAAAGGTACAAAGTATTAAAATGGTCTTTAAAGCAGACGGATTTGGTTTGGAAGACCAAATTGATCTTTAGAGGATCTTTATTTTTCTGAAGAATTTTATCTTTGAAAAACTATTTAATACTTTTCATCTTAGAATGATTAACTTAATTTTAAAACCAAATATTAAAGGTTAAAATCGTATTTTTTTTATAACATTATGAGAGTAATTATGTTTTTTTTTTATGAAGATAAAAAAAGCAGAGAAATCCTTTGAATTGTATATTTGAGATAAAAAAAAATAATTACTGACAAGATAAGTATGTTTATTTTTTACTTTTTAATACTATTTCTTGATATCAATTTAGTCCTTAAGTCATAGAATCAATTAAGCTGGAATCAGTCTGGAATTGAGCATTAATGGACTTAATATTGGGGTAGTTTTTTTAATATTGTACTCTTTATATATAAGATAAGAATTGAACTCGAAACCTTACTTAAAAAATACTAAACTCTTTGTCACTAAAGTTAACAACCTTTATAAGATAAGTATGTTTATGTTATTGTATAAAATCTAACAACTTCAACAATATCATGAGGCCACTAAAGTTAACAACCTTTATAAGATAAGTATGTTTATGTTATTGTATAAAATCTAACAACTTCAACAATATCATGAGACATTGTTTTCCAATTGAATGGAGACATAAACGTACTACTTTAACGGACATCAAATTAAGCAACCTTTTATTGCATATAAAAAAATATTTTCCTTTTAGATTTGTCAGTAAAACCATACTAGGGCTGAAAATTGAAAGACAAATTGGCAAATATTCCTCAAATATTTCATAAAATAAAATATAGATCAATATATTTAATTTTAAACAAAATAATCTAGCCGCAACTTAGAGAAGCTTTGACTTTTCTGGTTTTTTTTTTTTTAATTTTGGCTTAGTTCAATTTTAGATAAGATTTTGTTTAACTTCTATAATGTCTTATTCAAAGCATGTAGATTTTTTTTTCATTAATCAATTATAATTTACATGATTTGTCCATATTAAGATTTGACCGTGACACATGTAGATTTTTCTTCTGTTTCTTAGTGAAACAATAATGTTATCTGCTCTTATATTTGGTTAAATTCTAGATTGATACTATGTTTAAAATTCTTTTGATGTTTATAGTTGGAAATATTATACTTTCAGTCCTTATTGTTTTATATAATTTTTATTTTGGTCCTTATAGTTTATAACCTTATAATTAAGTCCTTATAGTTTGCAAAGATTTTATTTTAGTCCTCAAATTAAAATTTTGTTAAAATTTGATGATTTAACTAAATGTATAATATTTTTAACACTTTAAATATGTGTGATTTATACTAATAAAAGAAATAAAAATAGCTAATGAAGTAAAATTAACTCATATATATAACAAAATATTATAAAAATATAATAAAAAAGACTAAATTAAAAATTATTCAAACTCTAAGAACTTAATTATAAAATTTTAAACTGTAAGAATCAAATTAAAAAATTAAGTGAAATAATAAAAATCAAAAGTATAATTTTCATTTGATAGTTTTATCCTCAAACCCTCCTATGTATATAACAAGCTCCTCTCTTTCCTTTTTTTCCTTTTCAATTCTCTCCCATCTCATTTTGATTTCTTCTTTAAGTAAAAACTTCTGAACTATGAAATTAAGAGGAAATTTGGGGCATCTGGCTCCGATATCAATTTGAGTACTGTGGGATGAAATTATTATTAGTGGCACACAGGCACTTAGCAGTAACATCTTGACTTTTGTGTATATAATGTCTACAATGAGAAGTCTGAAAATAATTGAATCGCTTGTCACTCAAATATAACTAACAAAGTTATTAAATTTATGAGTTTAAGTAAATTTATAAGAGAGAGAAGAACTCTTAATATAAACTCGTAATAATTTACCTCGATTAATAAATAGTTATCAAAATATGTAATTTTATAATTTAAATACTATATACATTAAAAAAATTATTCAAATATAATTGAAATTATTCTTAATCAAACAAAAGCTATTCATATTTTATAATTTGTAATACTTAACATAAATATTTTAAATACATAAATAATTATTTAATATAAATAATTAAATAATATTTATTTTGTCTTATTTAATAAGTACATATTAAATGTAATTATATTTTTTTTTATACATATTCAAACTAGTAATAAAATAAATTGTAAAGACTTCATGGAAAGGAAGTTGTCTATATCTTATTTAATCACGAGTTTAAATGATTATGTTGTTGACTTTACAAGTTAGTTGATATGTTAAAATTGTAAACTCAATAGACTTGGTAAGTCAACTCGCAAGTTTACTCGAGTTTGTACTAAGTCCGAATTAACTCATTTTCTTTATGTACAATCATAAACTTGGATAGTAAATTCGCGAGTTTGACAACTATGATAACTAGTTTATTTCGCCATATATTTCATAGGCTTTAGAATAAATTAATTTGTATTATTATATATCAATATATTTTAAATTGTTTATTGAGAAAGTACTATCATAAAATATATTTTTTTATGTACAAAACAACTTTCATTATTGCTCTTTTTGAAGAACTCTAAAATATCATAAACTAATGAAATCACATTTGATTCCTTCTTACTGTGAACTATTTAAACAATTAAATAAATTATTTAATCGTATATAATTCTTCATACTTTAATTTTAGACCATACCAAGTTATAGTTATAGTCTTTTATTATAAAATTTAAAAGACTATTAATTAATTAATTCATTGTTTTTTATTGACTTTAAAAACTATTGTAACTTAAAAAAAATCAATTTAAAAGACAGTTAATCAATTTATTAATTTTTTCGTTCATTACAAAAAAAAAATTTAAATTTCAAAGAATTCACGATTTAAGATAAAGTTAACTAATTCATTAATTAATTATTTCATAATTTTTTTTATTGACAACAAAAAAACTTATTAATTTATCCTTAATTTTAAAAAAGTTTCAAACTTTAAAAAATTTTTAATTTATGAGATGATTAACTAATTCATTAATTAGTTACTTCATAATTTTTCTTATTGATTACAAAAAGTTTACGTACTTTAAAAAATTTTTAATACATGAATCAGAAAAGTGAAGAGTTATCGCCCGAAGAATTGAGGGTTTGATCAACTAAAATTTCTTGTCAATCAATAACTCCATGTTAAAGGGAGCATATTTTACTTAGATATAATAGATGTTGTGCTTAATTAATTGTCATTTATTCAACTATTTTGCTTCTCAATCTTTATTTCCATAAAAAAAAAAACTAATTATACTTGTATGAAAAATCATATATTTTTTTAAATTTAAAACTTTTTAAATAGACAAAAAGATTAATTTGAGTCATTAAATTTATTTTAATCCAACACATACATAATTTAATTTTTCAAAATAATTACTCCCAACATAATGCAATTACTATGATGAAATACATAAATATATTAGTCGTTATCAATCTTAATTCATGCTTAAATCAATTAAATTCTAGATGAAGCAAAATTAGTAAAATTTTAAACCCACTTGAGTTGTAGATTTCAATTATTCATATCTATATCTTTTAACGTGATAGGAAAATAAAACAAAGGAATTATTATTGTTCTGATGCTTGCAAAATAAATTATAGTCTCACGGAAGGTTGGGTTAATGCCAATTAGGTCAAAATTTTTTTTTTCCTAATTATGTAATATAAGTATAATAATTTTATACATAGTGTAACATTATGAGACGATAGAGAAGGCAGAGAAATCCTTTAAATTATATATTTGACATAAAAAAAACTATTACTAACAAAATAAATATGTTTATAATAATTTATTGTATAAAATCTGACAATTTCAGCAATATCATGAGCTTGTGAACTAAAAAGAGGAAAAGTTACAAATTCTCCAATTAAATGGAGACATAAACACAAAATTTAACCAGAGTCAAATTAAAAAAACTTTTTATAGCATATAAAAAATTTGATTTATTTTCTTTTTGATTTGTCAGTAAAAAAACATATTAAAAGACTGAAAATTGAAAGATACATGGGAAAACATTCTTCAAATATTTCATAAATCAAAAGATAAAGTTATATATTAATTTTTTTGAAAAAAATAGAAGGATAGAAAACCCACTTCTAGCCGCAACTTAGACAGACTTTGACTTTTTTGGTTTTTTTAAATGCTTAGTTCAATCTTAGGTAAGGATTAGTTTAACTTCTATAATGTATGATTCAAACTATTCGGACTTTTCTTCTGTTTTTTATTGAAACAATTATGTTCTCTACGCTTATGTATAGTTAAATTTTAGATTAATACTTTTTAAAAAAATCTTTTAATATTTATATTTGGAAAAATTATACTTTCAGTTCTTATAGTTTTATTTAATTTATTTTAATTGATCCTTATAGTTTATAAATTTGTAATTGGATCATTATAGTTTATAAAGATTTAAAATTTGATGACGTAATTAATTATATATTATATTTAATATTCTAAATTTATATAATTTATGTTGATAAAAGAAATTAAAATAGATAATAAAAATAGTTAGCAATATAATTTTGACTTTTGTATACATAAGATGTCTACAATGAAATGTCAGGAAATAATTGATTGGCTTGTCATTCAAATATAATGTGGCGCTTAATTAATTAGCCATTTATTCAATTATTTCGCTTCTCAATTTTTATTTTCAACAAAAAAAATATATATAACTAATTGCTTTTTACCTAACTGCACTAGACTTCATTCTATGAAAGAAAAATTATACTTTTAGTACTTATAATTTTACTTAATTTTATACTTAATCTTTAAAGTTTAAAGTTTTGTAATTAAATTTTTAGAGTTTAAATAATCTTTATTTAATTCCCATCACTATATTTTTATCAATATTTTGTTATTTATGTGAAATTGAATTTACTTTATTATCTATATTTTTATTTTTTTATTAACATAAATCATAAATATTTAAAACATTAAAATAATATGTAATCAGTTGCATCAATAAAAATAAACAGAAATTTGACAATAGAGACTAACTTAAAACGTTAGTAAATTGTAAAGACTCAATTATAAATTTTTAAATTTAAGAATTAAATTAAAAATTGAATGAAATTATGGGGACTGAAAATGTAATTTCTCTTCTATTAATGTTATAAGTTTATGTTGGTAGTACTCTTTTACCCCAAAAAAAATTAAGGTATTTAGTCTTTTAGACAAGTCTCTACTCAAATTTTGATACTCTCACTTGATTTTTATGTCAAAATATGAGATTAGGAAAAAAAAAAAAAGGATTTAGGTCCGAAAAAGAAATGTTTTATTTTCTTTACTTAACGAAGTTATCTTTCCTTTTTTTTTTTTTTTTTTACTTTAATTTTTTGAGACTCTCATAGACTTACCCCTTAAGAAATGCATAATAAAGTAGTGTGGTTAATAATTGAGAAGTGAATGTATGCTTTTACATGTCCTTTTTGTACCTTCTTTTCTTTTTTAAAATTTTTTTAATCTTTAGTTGTTCGAAAATATTCCCTCACAAAGAACCAAATATATAAAGAGAGAGACAAAAAAAGAAGAAGATACAATTATTATAAGATATCCTATGAGGTAATTTGTTGTCATAAAAATGAATTTGAATTGAAAAATTATATATAAATGCAAAATTTTATGTCAAATAACTATTAATCTAAAATGTATCTAGATTAAAAAAAAGTATTAAATTAATTTCTTATTTTTATAAGGTAATTTAATTTTTTATAAATTAACGTGATAAATTAATTTTTTAAAAAAATTTATATAAAATTAATCTTTCATTAATTGAAATAATAAAAAAGTTCTCATTATTTTCCTCAATTTGCATTAAAGAAATAAAAATAACTATGAAATTCATAATTACTATTAACCTTTTATTTTTTTATACTCTTTGATAAATACAAAGCTTATCTTGGTATTCTGCAATAAAAACATGGACTATTGAATAAGATTTAATAATCCATATTTTTTTTTTATATTTTTTGACTGTAGAGGATCCACAAACCTATACCTATACCTCGGTCCCTTCTCTCCTAATCCACCAATCATAAGTCTACAAATAATTGTGTCCCCAAGCTATAAACCCTACATTGGTATTCCTATGGATAAAAGTTACCTAATAAATACTTTAAACTTATAGCTAGCTTTTTAAACTCTAATTAACAAAAAGAAGTGCTAATTATTTAATTACACAATTTATGAAACATAAATCGTTCGATTAAAATTTATAATCATATGAGATCAATTAAATTTACATGATTCTCCTTAAATATAAGAAATTTGAATCACCAAGTCTCTGAATCAAACGGTTATCTTTTAGGTCATTACTTAACGGACTTGACTTGAGCTTTTTCTTTATCCAATCTAAGAGACTTTGGATTTAGCCATCAATTGAAAATTGCGTCTTCAACTTGTTCTCTGCTTTTTCTTACGCCCTAATCAAACTCAAAGTGCTGTGTGGAGGTGCTGGACCACTGGGCTCATTATTGACTTTGTCTTTGTGACGATGCTACTGCGTACGACTGTAGGGTTCCCACTAAGGCAGTGTTTGGTAGGGAAGAATCCACCACCTGCTTCCACCCTTATTTGGCAGCATCATTAAAGAGAAAAAATGTGCATGTTCTTCGTCTTTTTTCTTTAAACGAGGAATTTGCACTATAAGCTGATTGATCAGGTCGTGCAATGCTCTTTTTGCGAATGGAATTTATCAATATGTTGTCTTAATCAAACCACATTCCTTAATGTATAGTCAAGGATGCTGTATTTTAGACTACGTACTATCATTTTCAATTTTTAAAAAGTTACAACATGTTTTGTTATACAACAGATGATCTAGATTTTATCTATGCACTTAAGCCCTTGCTTATTGGGAACCCCAAAGAAAAGAAAAAAAAAATGACCTTGTGAACTCATGTAAGGGTTGGTTTGGTATGGTGCAATTATAAGTGTAGGAAAGGACTTTAATGAAATGAAATGAAAGTAAAAGTAAATTTTTTGGTGCAATTATAAAATTAGTTATATTAATGTAATTATTATATTTATTTGGCATACTAAGAGAACGATACATGATAATGACATGACATATAATGTTTATTATATACCAATTTAAAATAATTTATTATATTTATATTTTGATCCTATTATTTTTATGTTTTATTTATAAACTTAAAATTTTTTAATTTACTCTCTCTATTTATTTTTTTCAATAACTTGCACAGCTTTATTAGTTCACAATTTTGTTAACTTAGCCTTATACTTTCTTTATATTTTTTTTTAACTCTACAACTCTTTAATTTATGAATTAATGATACATGATATTACTAAAAAATAAAAAAGTAGAGGGGATCAATGGAAAATATTTTAAAATTTTTGAATTTATAAATAAATTTTTAAAATATTGCTGTCAAAATATAAACGTAACAAATTATTTTAAGTTAGTATGCAATCAATTATTTTTGATATATTATTGCTCTATATCTTTTTTTAAGTGTAATATATAGTAATTGTACTGATACAATCAATTTTATAGTTATACAAAAAATGATATTGAAAAATAAAATATTATTTTAAAGTGTAATAAATAAAGATGAAATGACAAAAATAAATAATATTATAATAAAAAATCCCTACACCCTTCCTCTCAAGATTTCACCATCTAACTTCGATGCAAATATCACCTTTCATCTCGACGGTCTGGTCATCTACTTTTAAGTTATAGGGTAATCATCATATATTTTTTAATAGAGTAAAATATTTTTTATCCTTAATTTATTACAAAATTATTATTTTAATTATTCACTTATTAAAATGTCTAAAATAATTCTTATTTATTAAAAAAGTATTACAATTAATCTCTCATTTTATTAAAAAAAAAATACAAAATTTATTCATTTAGATTTATAGTTTAGAGTTTAATACACAAACTAAATTTGGTTAAAAGTTAGAGATCAAGTGTAATAATTTTTAACTAATAAAAAATTATTTTAAATATTTTAAGGAGCGAGAAATCAAATTAATAATTTTGTGATAAATAAGGCACTCAAAGTATATTTTTCTCTTTTCAAAAATGCCAAATTTCGTAATTATTGCATCAAAATTATGAAACATAGTAAAAATTTTTTATCTATTTTGATTAATTTATCGTTAATATTATATTTATTAATTACACAAAAATTGAATTTCATTAAATTATTTAAAAATGATCAATTATTATAAAAATAATAATATTTTAATTATTTATTTAATAAAATATTATATATTTAATAATTAGATAATATATAGAACCTGAAGTATTTGAGGAATTTTGGTGAGATATTGCTATGAGTTATTTGCTTGAAGATTGAATTCTTTGATCATCCTTGTGTTTTGTGAATAGATCTATAGATTTGAAGGGGCTTGCAAAATGAAATTTAAGCTTAAAGAATGATGAGCAATGGGAGCTATAGAGTAGGGTTGATGTTATAATGCAGATAAGATACCATACAGCATTCATGCTGTACATCTATTTTTTATTTTTTTGGTTTTTTTTTTTCATATATATAACTCACACGTTACAGGTAATCCGAGTTCTTGATGTTAACCAAGTTTTGGATATATTGTTTGCTCTCTCTAGTGGGGCAAAGAAGTTATTTAAAATTTCAATGGCATACTAATTAAGCATTACAATTAGGGTAAAATGGTGTCTTGGTTCTCCCAAAGAAAAAAAAGAAAAAGAAAAACCTAATCATGTCATTTCATTTTTATTATGAAAATGTATATCAACTTTTTACAAAACCAAAATATAAACTTCATTTACACATATTTTGACAAAATTACATATATATTTACTACAAACATACAGTACAATAAGTGCTAGGTTTTAAATTGATCAATATAAAAAATTAATTGTATTAATTTTAAATTTTAATTAATTCAATAAACAATAATTATTAAAAATAAAAGAATATTCACAAAATATTTTTTTAGAAAAAATCAATTAAAGACGATAAATAATATTTAATCTCATTTATCCCATGTATATATGTAGGAATAAATATTGTTAATAAAAGAAGTTAATCTTATGTTAAGAGTAATCTTGTCAAATGATTTTATTTGTAATATATATTTTGATTTCAACATGTTCTGTGTATACTTTTGTAATCAATAACAAGTGTCTAATTAAGTCATTTCTTGAAAAAAAATAAATAAATAAATAATCGATCATATCATAGGCTAATTACCAATATACGTATATATCAAAAGCTAAAAACACAAATCTAATGAGAAAATAAAGTGATATATTAGTCCAATTAAATATTAATATAAAATAAAGTTGTTTCAATTATATTATATGCTTTTTATTTTTTATGATTTAATTGAGCTAACTTGTTATTTTTTGTTACATAAATATATTATTATTGATTAATATTTTATGGATATTAATGAATGTTAGGGTCTAGGGTTTAATGTTAGCCCGAGTAGTAAAAAGTTCGATGTCCTTTAAACAATGTCCCAAGTTTAATTCCTACCTTGTGTATAGAAAGTGCAACGTTGAAAGAGTTTTACCCAATATTAGGTTTAACAATGTTTGATTTTGGATTAGTCGGTATACTGCTAAAAACTAGACCAAATTCCAAGAAATAATATATATATATATATATATATATTTATGGGTGCCATGATGCAACGTTTGGATAACATGCTACTTATTTATTAATGAATACAAAGTGATTATTTGTGACATGTGGGAGTTGATATGTTCCTTTCCATTGATTTGTGTAAGGCATGGGGATAAGGAAAACTAACGTTTTTGTTGACTTTCTCATCAAAGCTTGTGACTGTGAAGTTTGAAATCATTTAATTCCTTCGGTGCAACTCAATTTCCTTCTTCTAGCAAATTTGTCTGCTATGCAGCATATTACGACGTAGTTTTATTTGCTTTTCTTCGTTTTTGTTTCTGCGGTTTTCTTCTTATTTAACAAAAATATTCTCTTCTAAAAGTTTTAAGAGAATATTCTTTTATATGGATTTAATACATTTAAAAAGTTAATTCTTAAAATACTTAAACATAAAAGGAAAAATTATGCATTTAGTCTTAGTAGTTTCATTTGATTTTTTATAGTTCAAAAATTTGTAACTGAGTCCAATCAATTTGTAATCTTTTTAATTTAGTCCATATTGTTAAAATTATGTTAATATTTTGTTCATGTAACCAATTATATATTATTTTGACATTTTGAGTATGTAAAAGTTATGTTAATAAAAGAGATAATGAACTAAAATAAAGTCATATATATAGCAAAGTGTTGGCAAAATATAATGACAGAGACTAAATTAAAAAATTATTTAAATTATAAGGATCTAATTACAAATTTTTAAATTATAAAACCAAGTTTAAAATTGAATGAAATTATAAGGACCAAAAGTGTAATTTTTTTTTTCAAAAAAACTAAAATTATGTTTAAATTAATATTTTATTAATGTGATCTTGGGTCAACTTGATTTTTAAATTTATTTTGGTTAAACATAATTTTACATCACCTTGATTTATATTTAAAAAATTTTTATTTGAAAATTAATTTTTGTCATTTATACAATTCATTTAATACAAAAACATTTTTTTTAATTTCTATACAAATGAAGGCTTAGAGAGCAAAATTAATTTTTTAAAAAAATTAATTTAAGTGTACGAGTTTTTAAATTTCTTAATCATCAAATCAAATACACAATAAATCGAGATGCTAGTTTTGTTATTAAAATATTACAGTATCTACAAAAATTCCCTCGCATTATACTTGTCTTCAAATAAAATAATTCCACTAACTCACTTGACCCTCAGATTTATGAATTACGGACAATGCAAAATTAGCGTCTAATATATTATATACCATTTCATTTCAAGTAACAGAAGGGGCGGTTTCGTTGCCACAAGCCACCATTGGTCATCATTCATTAAGAAGATATGAAATGTTTCAATAACAGAAATGGTTCAGTAATTAAAGCATTGTTCAAAACCATAATCATTATTTATGGATAAATATTAATTGTAACTATCAAAACAGGGAAACAAATTGCAATTCACAACGAAACAGCCGCGAAACTGCTTTGCATGCACCTCCTTGTTGCGTTTCTTTCTACCTCTGAGCGAGTGAAGATTTATGATTTTTTAGAGGGAAAATGAATCAAATTTGGATACCCATTCGGGTAGTAAATCCTCTAAGCTGACCGTCCATAAGATTTATGCATAGTGATAGAGAACTTTATTTATTTTTTCTTCCTTTTTCTGTCTTACCCTGCAAGGAAAAAAGACTTTTCTTTCCTTCAATCCCAGACTTGTCTTCATGCACACAAATGTTTTCGCCACTCATTACATGTCGTTTTAAAAATCCAATTTTCATCGTCTTAGCCTTGGAACTTCCAAAATTCTTGTACCTCTCTCTCTTGGCGACACATTTCTTCAACAACCATCAATTGCAGCCCTTCAAAGACGCTCCCTGAGCGGCATGACCCACCTTCTCTACCCCTGTCTCACTCCCATTGACCCGCTGTACGCGCTAGTTGAACTGCTTCAACTTAGTTTGGAGCATTGCGTCAGTGCATATTCTTCCTGTATAAATGTTTTGAGGCAAAATTGAAGAATTCGATAGGTTTGTATCTAGTTCTCTATTAGGATCTGCGGGTTTTGAACTTGAGCTGCTTACGAACCCTGCGGTTGTCGGATCATGGGTTCTAAGAGGGCACCTTTGATCCCATACCCAAGACCTTCCCGCCAGTTCTCTCTGATCTAGCCGAACCAACGCCAAATTCTAGCACTTCTGTAACTTATTTTGCAATGGACTCCGATAATCCAGTTGATAATTTTTCAAATTTTGAATCTGCTGTTAATTCATCGTCACTTAGAAGCGCTATGTCTATTCAGTCTAGGGGCTCTGGTGGGGATTCGACCCGAGAAGTAAATTTCGGGCATTCGGGTTCGAAGACTGAACAGTATGGGTCGAAGGGACCAGATTCTGAAGCACTCAGCACGTCCCAGAAGGAAATCAGTGATGAGGATGCGAGGTTAGTATATATAAATGATCCCGTGGGGACGAATGTGGGGTTTGGATTTGCAGGAAATTCGATTCGTACCACCAAATACTCCATCCTCACCTTTTTGCCCAAAAATTTATTTGAACAATTCCATAGAGTTGCTTACATCTATTTTCTTATAATCGCCATACTTAATCAGCTCCCTCAGATTGCCGTTTTTGGAGTTGGGATTTCTTTTTTGCCGTTAGCCTTTGTCCTGGTAGTTTCTGCTGTGAAGGATGCATATGAGGACTGGAGGCGGCATAAGTCTGACAAAGTTGAGAACAACAGGTTAGCATTAGTTTTGTTTGATGATGGTTTCAAACAGAAAAAGTGGAAGGACATTAGAGTTGGTGAAATCATTAAAATCAATGCAAATGAAACCATTCCTTGTGATATGGTTTTGCTGTCAACCATTGATCCTACTGGAGTTGCATATGTTCAGACTACTAATTTAGATGGAGAGTCTAATTTGAAGACTCGGTATGCAAAACCTGAGACCCTTTCAAAGTTGCCTGAAAAGGAGAGGATTAATGGGTTAATTAAATGTGAGAAACCCAACAGGAACATATATGGGTTTCAGGCTAGCATGGAAATTGATGGAAAGCGATTGTCCCTTGGATCCTCCAATATTATTCTCCGAGGCTGTGAACTCAAGAATACCAATTGGGTAATTGGTGTTGCTGTATATTGTGGCCGTGAAACTAAAGCTATGCTCAATAACTCAGGAGCTCCATCAAAGAGGAGCCGACTGGAGACTCGTATGAACAAGGAGATCATCTTGATCTCTTGCTTTCTTGTAACTTTGTGTACAGTTATCTCTGTTTGCACTGCTGTTTGGTTAAAGCGCAACAAAAATAAATTGGATCTCTTGCCCTATTATCGGAAACTGGACATTTCCACGGGAAAAGAAAAAAGCTATAAGTATTTTGGATGGGGATTGGAAATACTGATCGCATTCCTCATGTCAGTTATAGTGTTCCAAGTCATGATTCCCATATCCTTGTATATTTCGATGGAGCTTGTCCGGGTTGGTCAGGCCTACTTCATGATTGGAGACACCAGAATGTATGACGGAGCATCAAATTCAAGATTTCAGTGCAGAGCTTTAAATATAAATGAAGATTTAGGTCAAATTAAATATGTTTTCTCAGACAAAACTGGTACGCTTACTGAGAACAAGATGGAATTTCAATGTGCAAGCATCTGGGGAGTTGATTACAGTTCTCAAAAAGACATTCTGGAGAACGAACAAGTTGAATACTCTGACCGAGGTGTGCTTTCATCTTCTAATATGTTTGTCAGTTTTGAAAATATTTAAGCATTACCTTTTCTGCATCTGATCTTGTTTGCAATTGATATAACATGTTTGTTTCGTGGTTTCCTGCTTTCAGTTGATGGAAAGGTCCTGAGGCCAAAGATTAAGGTGAAAGTTGATTCAGACCTTCTGCGATTATTAGGAGGTGGATTCAAAAACAAGGAAGCAAAACAGATTCGTGATTTCTTCCTTGTCTTGGCAGCCTGCAATACTATTGTGCCTATTGTTGTTGATACATCTGATCCTGCGGTCAAATTGATTGATTACCAAGGGGAGTCACCAGACGAACAAGCATTGGCATATGGTGCTGCTGCCTATGGTTTTATGCTTATACAACGAACGTCAGGCTACATAGTTATTGATATTCAGGGAGAAAGACAAAAGTAAGTTCAATTGCTACTTTTTTTAATTTTATTCTAATTCTATATTTAAAATGATAACCAGAAAAATTTAGTTGTTAATGGTGTAGTATTTATAATGTTCAAGCTGTTAGGATTCTTGATTTACCATGATAACTGGAAACTATTAGTTGTTATCAGTTTAGCATTGATGTTATTCAAGTAGACAAGGGTGCCTACGAAATTTTTTTTTCCTTGGGTATATTATGAATATGATTACTGACAATGTTTGCTAATTTCATAACTGTAAGTCTTTTGTTAGTTCGTTCTCCTTCTGCTTACCTGGCTTTCTAGTGTTTTAATGCAGTGGGGTTATCTAATTCTCATAATGGGGCAGTGCAGGTTCAACGTCTTGGGTTTGCATGAATTTGACAGTGACCGGAAGAGGATGTCTGTTATATTGGGGTACCCTGACAATTCTGTGAAAGTTTTTGTCAAAGGTGCAGATACATCCATGTTTAGTGTGATAGATAAATCATTGAACATGGATATAATCCGTGCAACTGAAACCCATCTTCACTCTTATTCCTCTGTGGGTTTGAGGACACTTGTAATTGGGATGCGGGAATTAAATCCTTCAGAATTTGAGCAATGGCACTTTGCCTTTGAGGCAGCAAGCAATGCTTTGATTGGTAGGGCTGCTTTACTTCGTAAGGTTTCTAGCAGTGTGGAAAACAATCTCTGCATATTGGGTGCATCTGCTATAGAAGATAAACTGCAGCAAGGGGTGCCAGAATCCATTGAGTCTCTAAGGACAGCAGGTATCAAGGTATGGGTGTTAACCGGGGACAAACAGGAAACTGCCATATCAATTGCATACTCCTCAAAGCTTCTAACAGGCAGTATGACTCAGATTATAATTAATAGCAACAATAGAGAGTCATGTAGGAGGAATTTACAAGATGCCCTTGTAATGTCTAACAAACTAATGACCATGTCTGGGGTCACTAACAGTACTGAAGGAAGTGCTGAACCTGTAACAGCTCAAATAGCCCTGATTATTGATGGTTCCAGTCTTGTACACATTCTTGACAGTGAACTTCAAGAACAGGTTAGTGCTGTCAAATTTCAGATAGTGTTTAAAGTTTAAACCGCATTTTAGTGTTGTTTTATGTGCTGATTTAACCTGCTGCTGTTGATTCCAGCTCTTTCAACTAGCAAGTAAATGTTCTGTGGTTCTCTGTTGTCGAGTGGCTCCACTGCAAAAGGCTGGGATTGTTTCCCTTGTGAAGAACAGGACGTCTGACCTGACCCTAGCCATTGGAGATGGTATGATTTTGTTTGTTGACTTCTTTCAGATTGTCACTTCCCTTCAAAAAGAAAGGGTGGAAAAAATAAATGCAAAGGAAAGATCACTAATAGTTGATAAAGATAATTTGCCATCCCTTATTGATGTTTATCCTGATGTTATAAACTTTTTACTCATGTGGTTCAGGTGCTAATGATGTCTCAATGATCCAAATGGCTGATGTTGGAGTTGGCATCAGTGGACAAGAGGGTCGGCAAGCTGTAATGGCATCAGATTATGCAATGGGACAATTTAGGTTTATAGTTCCTCTCTTATTGGTACATGGCCATTGGAACTATCAACGGCTGGGTTATATGGTACTCTACAATTTTTATAGGAACGCTATCATTGTTCTTGTCCTATTTTGGTGAGTAACACTCCAGCGGTCATAAATACATAGATACTTTCACAATATAATATTTTAAATCTGGTGTTCCACAAACCTCATGTTGATAACCTACCTGTTGATTTGGATTTTCTGTTTGTTCTTTCTGGCTGTTGGCATGTTTACTTCAAAATTTTTACATGTTGTTATTTTGCTTTGTTTTCCAGGTATGTGCTGTTCACTGCCTTCACTTTGACAACTGCTATAACTGAATGGAGCAGTTTGTTGTATTCTGTAGTTTACACTTCATTTCCAACTATTATTGTTGGTATTCTTGACAAAGATCTTAGTAAAAGGACTCTTCTAAAGTATCCTCAGCTTTATGGGGCTGGGCAGAGACAAGAGGCCTACAATGAAAATTTATTTTGGTTGACAATGGCTGATACTTTGTGGCAAAGTATTGTAGTGTTCTTTGTTCCTCTCTTTGCATATTGGGAAAGCACTGTTGATATATCCAGCATAGGAGATCTTTGGACTCTTTCAGTGGTTATTTTGGTTAATTTACACCTAGCCATGGACGTCATCAGGTGGACTTGGATTACTCATGCAGCCATTTGGGGGTCGGTCATTGCAACCTTCATTTCTGTCATGATTATTGATGCTATACCTTCATTGCCTGGTTACTGGTATGCTCTGTCATTTCCCATTCTCTTTTTATTCTTGCATATATGCAGGAGCATAGCTATTACCCAAATTTCAAGTGTTATAGCAGCCCATTAGCACAGGCTTACAGCAGTAGAGTGATGAGGAGAGGCAATACCCAAAAAAAAAATGTGAATGTGTCTCATATTTCTCAATACTGTTTTCTGAGAAAAGGATCTGAACCAGCTACTCCATATTTTACTCAAAATATCAGTATTTTAAATAATTAAAGTAGAAATAGAAAAGAAAAAAACTCTTGAAAAGAAAATTTTCATAGTCAAGCTAATTTATTCCTGCAAGTTTTTTATTTCCTGCTCAACAAAGCCTGCTACTTATATATCAAGAGCAGTGAACGCTTTGAATAGAGGTTCAACAATATTGTATTTGCTTATATGCAGTAAATACTACTTGAGCGGAATCTAGTGTGGTGAACGTGTGGTGCAAATGATACAAAAACATTTCAAGCTTATACTGTAAATTAACACCTCCCTCACGAGTATTCAGTGCTTGACATGAACACTCAGTCAGTTAGACTGCTCCATGCTAGATTTTATCCCTTCCAGAAGAAATATATGGAAATTTATTACCAGAATCTAATGTTGAACCTAATAAAATATTTCTTGGAATTGTTATTCAAATAGCATGCAAATAATACTGTGGGGGAATTATAATAGGGAGTCATGTTCCAACTTTTTACACTTACACTTGAGGTTATATAGTCTTTGAGAGTCAACAACATGACCACCGGTTTCTTATTATAATTCTCAGCTCTCTCTATTTTTTTCTTCTCGTAACAACAAAATTTATGTAATTTTCTTGCTTTCCTCGGACGTTGAATATATGTTCTTGATGTAATTCAGTGCGTAAATAATTGCTCTGTGAAAGTTGGTTTGTGATGAAAATATGTAATTTAGCCCGCCAAATTAATTCTTTGCGGCGATTCAATTAGCCTTCTTAGATTGAGAAGCCTGTGTTATCAGTCATTGCCTATGTAAATAAAGACTAATGTCTGCCTTTCCAAATACTTTGGCAGGGCCATCTTTCATGCTGCAGGAACTTGGTTGTTCTGGTTATGTTTGCTTGGGACTATTGTGGCTGCTTTGCTTCCTCGTTTTGTTGTAAAATTTGTGCGTCAATTTTACCATCCTGACGATATTCAAATTTTGAGAGCTGAAAAAACGTTTGCGAATACAAGAGTGGTTCAAGGTGGGCAGATAGAAATGCATCCTATTAGAGATGGTCCAACTACCTAACACAAGTGATTTTGTCTCCCTATTCTTCCTCCTTTTCTTTTGTAAAGTTATATATTCTTTTGGCTACTTCAGAGTATATCTGTTGGTTGCCAGATTTCATTGTTTGCTATCCAAAGGATAGAGTTCGTTTTCACTGTAGGGGTTAGTGCCATTTTTATTCTTTTGTATTGGCAATTGCAGCCTGTACAGAAACGGAAGATCTTATTATAGTTTACCTATACAAGTTTTAATGTGAAGAGTTAGCTCCATTGTCTCCCATCACTCTTTGAATGTTTAACTTGGTTTAATGCATTTCTTCAAACTGTGGAATAAGGTTGGCTAGCCCATACAAGATATAGCATATCCTAGGAAACCCTTTGTATTACTGATGCTGGCCTAAATTTTCTGTTCTATTTGAGCAACATTGGTTAAAGGTTCTGAATACAGATATTTATCCTCATAAGAAAAATGAAAATTCTTGATAGATTCACTGAGTGAAAACAAGTATAATTCGGATTTAGGTCTTCTAAAGTTTCAAGCATAACATAATTGTAAATTGTGAAGAGACAAATACAAGCAATTTGGGATCCCCGTTTAAAATTAAGTGAAGTATGAAGTGATTTTGATTTTAGTTAAGGAATATAACTACACAAAATCATTTTAACGCAGGTCTCAGTCATGTATAAGCACTTTATAAACTTATACATGCACTTACTTTCCAATGATGTGAGGTTTAAAATCACTACAAGGACATATCCCATGTAAAAGTCTGAAGTGATTGGTCCTAAATTGTTGTACCTTTCTCTTTGAAATTTATTATAATTTTTGAAGATCCAAATCTACTAAGATTATGATGTTTACATCTAAAACTATGACACTTCTTTAAGCAAAATCCTATTGGTCAACTTAAATAGAATGCATTGTGTTTTCTTTTAGTAGAACTTACGCACAACTTATAGATCATTTGCAGTAAGAGTATTTTATTGCAGATTTTTTGGTAAAATTTCAATCATTAAATTTTAATCTAATAATTTAGATTTTATGATATATATTTTAACTTTAAAATATCTAATAAAATCTCAACCATTGAATCAAAATTCAATGATTAAAATTTTACAGGAGAATATGTAATAGGAATAACTAAAATCCTAATTCCTTGCACACATAACAAAATTATACTTTTATTAATAATTTATTTATTGTTTAAGCTAATTTTATACCAAAAACATGAAGGGATAAAAAGTCAAGAACTCATCAAATTATGAGTTAAAAAATTAAACTAAAATAATATATTTTTACGGTAAATTATGTGAGATTTGTGTACTTGATATATGTAGAAATATAACCGCAGTTGATTTTTTTTTTTGAAAACAAAAAAACTCATATAGATATATAACAATAATTTGATTGTTCCATATCCAAATTAGTCTAATTTCCATAGATCCTATTCAATTGGACAAAAACTGACCTATTAATTAGATCAATTAGATGAAGAACCTATAGAAGCTATTTATTGGGTTAGATTGTTAGATATCCATGTGAGACGAAAGACTAGGGATGCAGATTCTCTATGGCGCTGCATTGCCCCCAATCAAGGGGCCTCAAGTATTTTCTTTTAAAAAGAATTCTTTCAACCTCTCATCTTGTGCTGCACTGTAAAGAATTTGTTCTCCAATGATGAGAGGGCATGGAATGGTTCTGACGACAGATGGGGAAAGGCCAAAGAGGGAAATTGAATTCAGAATTGAGAGAATCCAGATCTTGATAGATGGTTTAGGAAGAGATGAAAAAAAAATTATTTTTAACCAAAATTAAAAATTAATATTCCAATTCTTTTTTTTAAGAAAAATTATAGTCATTTGTTACCATTCTTATTTTTTTTCTTAAAAGTCAAATCAAACACAATATATGAATCTAAGATTTTATTTCATCCAAATTCATTTTCATTTCCAAATCCATTCTTATTTTCAATCATTCTATAAACCAAACACACCTTAAATTCCTAGTATGTACCTGCGGCAAGAAGTATTCAGATTCACCTTTTGTTCTACACAAATTGGAAAAAAATAAATTTTTTGTTCTTTACTTATCACATAATTATCGTTTTGATCTCTCATTTATTGAAACATGCAAAATAGTTCTTTATTTATTGAAAAATGTCACACTTAATGCTTTATTTTTTAAAAAATTATTAAATTTAATTTTTTTACTAAATCTTAAACTCTAAATCTAATTAATTAAATTTGTTTTTTTTTTAAATGATAAATCAAATGTGACATTTTCTAATGAGTAAGAGACTATTTTAAATAGTTCAATCAATAAAAAATTAAAATTATAATTACGTAATAAGTGAAGAACGAAAAATGCATTTTACTTATACAAATTCAATCAGTACGATCAACTTTAAACATGTGGGCTATTTAAATTCGTTTCAATATGTCATGGGCCTAAAAGATTCAGTCCAGACAAATTTATACTGAGTCACGAAGGAACTGGGGCCTATGTTTTGGAGGTGGACTTGGCCCATTTAACTTTGTTCAGAAAAATAAGCCCAAGTTTGAATTAAAACATGGTCCAATACACTTTAATCAATAATCACAAGGTTTGACATAATTAAAGTTGTTAATCGTACTCGGGCCTTTGATTAAACATCATTGTCCCTTGGACCTTCTCATTATTCATAGTAAACGTTAAAGCAAATGTAAAAATGAATGACAAAGTACACTTAAGTCCCTTAAATTACTACACTCCCATTTGGAATGAATTTCATAGCTTAATTTATTGGATATGTTATGACAGGTTAAACGTATATTTTAAAATTATGGCACTATTGAATAAATTGATAGAAGAGTTTTAAGACATGCCCAGAGAGGTATAAATATGCATTAAATATTTGTATAGGATATAAGATGATTTTTCAAATTAAATTATGAGAAAAATATTTTTTGATCTTTTGTTTATCACAAAATTATTATTTTGATATTTCATTTATTGAAATGAAAAAAATGATTCATTACTCATTAAAAAAATATCATACTTGTTTATCTACTTTTCAGAAAAATATTAAATTTAAATGATTAAAGTTAATAATTTTTTGAAAAATAAAAGACTATTTTAGACATTTCAATAAATGAAAAATCAAAATAATAATTTTGTAATAAATAAGAGACTTAAAAAGTATTTTACTTTCTTATTATATTATCTGACAGTTTTTGTTTTCGTAGTATTGTCCACATAATATAGCAAGGAAATTTAGAATTTTCAGGAATTTGTTGAGGAACAATGCAAAGAAGAAAAGGCGAAACAATGGTGAAAATATGTTCCCTCCTTACGGTTATGAAATTTAAAAAAATATTTAATTGGCCATTTTTTTAACAGATGAACAAGAGATTACTGACAAAATTTTCTCACTCATTTTTTTAAAAAAATAAATTTATAGAGAGATTAGCGGCGGGAAATTCTCCTTATAATCTCAATAGATGCCTGAATGCAAAAATTTGTCAGTATCAGTGGGGAAGACAAGAACTCAGAACCTCTACATATTCAAATAATTATGAGGTAATAAATAAATAGAATTAATTGTAAATGTAAACAAAAATCCTATATACTATTATTATCAATTTAATACAATTTTTACATTACTTCAGTGCTTGAGGATATAATTTTATTCTAACTTCACAATTTTTATAGTCCTCAAAAGATTATGTGAGTATCACTTTAATAGTTACAAGAATAAATTTACAACATTATCAACCGTAGGATATCAAGATTATTAACAACATTATCCTTTGATGACTAAAACAAAATTTGTCTATAAATAAATTTTAAAACAAAAGGAAAACATTTGACACATATGTATGTTTATTTCTAGTGAAAAGCTTTTCAAAATTGTGATACTTGTTTGAGTGAAAAGCTAGACAGAAAAAGAAGCCCACATATAAACACTAACAAGACTAGCACAACATAACATCTTGCCCCTAGACCTGTCTTTAAACACTCTATTGTCCTTATAGCCATTTCTGTGGGTGCACTACAGGTCACTACTTTCTTAATACAACATATAAACACTTGTATAATTCTTTAACGTTAATCATACAAGTTGGGAACCTTGTTTTTCCTGGGAAGATGAAGCAGGTGACTCCCTAGCATCATTGGAGTCTCTTCCCCATGAGTTCTGAACCTGTGCTGCAAACTGCAAATTCCAGAGAACATCTTCCACAGAAGGCCTATCAGTAGGATCTTCTGAGAGACACCTCACACATATCTCCATCAATGTCTTCAATGATTCATCTGAGCACTCCTTGTGAACTGCTGGATCAACAATGCTCCTTCTAGCTATGTCATCAGTTGCTATGCTTACTTGTAACTGCAGAACAACCAAACAAGCACATTGTCAAATTGACTTTTTAAACCTTGGGTTTAAAATAGCAAAGCTGGGTCACACACTATGAAGCACTGATTTCAGAACTGGGATTGGATCAGCCAGTTCACCCAGTTGAACCAGGAATCAAACCATGGTCTGGTCCAGTTCTATTTAATCACCACTGGACCATCAAATTGGTCCGGATTAGCCAAACTGGTCAAACAGGCAGATTGACCGTTTACCGGTTATGTGTCGGGGGGATGTGACAGCTTTAGAGGCTGCCATGCCATTAGCTTCCCAGGGCTTTTTCCACAAAATACTTAGGTTCACACCCTCCAGCATTGGCGAGGTTTTTGCCACTAAACTATGAAGCGTACTCACCTTGAAAAAGGGCTATCTCTGTGCATTTTAAATTAGACTCGGGCACTTCAAAATTTTTTTGTGTATAGAATGTTTGTATCCGTGTTAGTGCCCATACATTTTGACTCCCATATAATTCGGGCAATATTCTGATAACTTGTACAAAACTTCTTATTGTTCAACTGGGAATCTTATTTACAATTTAGCTTACAGAGTTGAATCCAGAACTAATAATACTTACAAGATCTTTTAGTGTTCCAACTTCATTATGGAACATGATTGTTCGTCCTAGAATTATTTCAAGTAAGATTACCCCAAAATCGTAGACATCATTTTTGTCCCCATCCTTTATCCTGGAAATAATTGAACAATCTCAAATTAATGGCCAAGCAAAAAAAAAAAACTAAATGAAATCACATAGACCAAAATAAACTGATAGCATTATCTTTATATTATGTCAAACGTATGAAAGCAATTAAGAGTTGATTAAGGACCAACGTAACTTTATGCAGTTAACTGAAGTCAGCCTGTATAAGACTTGTAAAGAGCAGAGAAAAAGAAGTTATTGATTGCAACGTAGAGGGTGAAATAAGTGTTAGCAATGGCCAGAAAGCAGCTGGATAATGCTACAGATATTTGTTTTATAGCCAGATAGACTTGTGGATAAGTGTTTTCAAGGTTTCATAAAACACAGGAATTGCATTATGTGAGATGCTTTACAATATCAAGCAATAATGAGGCTACAAATTGCACATAATACAATTAAGAGTTTTAAGGAACTTGGCAGCGAGAAGCATAGTTACAAAGAGCCATGATTTAATAAAGGAATTTTCTAATGTAGTACAACAATTTTGAGTTTAGATGAGAAGGTATTATTCAGGAGCCAAGTTGAGGTTCTAATAAAATGACAGGGATTGATGTTCTTTTACCTTGCTTGAACATTTCCTTTTACACCAGATGAAGAAGTTCCATTGCCTATCTGAAAGTTTGAAGGCAAAGATTTACTAAGTGAAAATTAGAAATGAGAGATCTAGTATACAACAAATAAACAAAACTTTTCCATTTACCATTATCTTATTTTCAGCCAATAGAGGAAGATTATAGCTGCTTATTTTAACATTAAGATTGTTATCCAGAAGAATATCTGTTATCTTCAGATTATTTGAATACAATCCAGGCACTATCCCAGTGTGCAAAAATTGAATGCCTTTACCAACTCCAATTGCAGCTGCTATTCTCTGTGCCCAAGAAAGCTTTTGTCCAGAAGATCCTGTTGAAACTAAATATTAGAGAAAATCTTCATTTCCTTAAAAAGAGAAGACAGCAGCAAATTCAGTAAGAACTTTAGTGACTCTTTCACATTGTAATGCACTTATCAAGCCTACAAATATTGATTACCATAACTCATAACTACATTTAGTTAAGTATGAGAAAAAGCATGTACAAAGAATCTAATTCAGAGTTTTCATTACCAGATATGCAGCCTCTTAAACTTCTGTATGGTGCAAACTCAAATATGAGAAATATACTGCTGACACTTGGATCATCCGGGTTGCATTCAAAACAATGTCCAAGAGCACTGACCAAGTGTGAATGTCTAAGTTTCGAAATCAACTCAATATGGTGCATATAGGTCTGAGGACCATGTCTTTTCTTCATTTTCAAACTTCTAACAGCAATATGAGTTCCGTCAGAGAGCATCCCTTTGTAGATCTGACATTATAGTTAAAGTACATTACAATTTGAGTCACAAAGATATATAGCTACTGTAGACAGTCAGAACTATAAGTATAATTAACAGGGTGAACTACATAACTAAACACTGCAATACTAGGCATGTCACTGTTATTTCTCAATAGGCAAATGTGAGTCTGAAAGCATTCCAATGTTTGTATGGACAGTTACTTTATAAAATGTATTGCAAAAGTGAAGTGTTACATCTATATTCTGGTAACAAATGATAGTATGGTTCTTCTTAAACTGACCATTTTCAAAATCTATAACATGGCCCATCCAAACCTTATCCCATTCCATAGATAGGTTTCCTAGCAAATATCAGTTTTGAACATACATTGTGCTAGAGTTTCAAATGGACCATATTCAAAGACAGAACTGTGCATTAAGCATGCGTTTAACAAGATTACCCTCAAGTACTCTTATTCATATATGAATCTCAGTGTTAGGATTTATGATCTTTCTCTCTGTCAGGAGCATCTCTTAGACAAATATGATTACTTAACAACTACAAATGCATACCTGACCACGTGAACCTTCGGTTATGAAACATGATGCATCAAAATTATTTGTAGACTCCTTAAGTTCCTCCAAAGCAAAGGTCCTATAAGCAGGAAGGCTGGTTCCCATCTTCATTGTTTGCGAGATATACCCTGCCATCAAACAATATTATGTTAGTATAACTTGCTTGTTCATACTTCACATAAAGGTGCATTTTGAATTACATTATCTTATTTCCTGGTTTGATTGTTGTTTCTCCCTGTTCAAAGGTCCTGTATTCGAGCAGAATATATAATTTGCTCATGAAAATAGATTCAGTGTCTATTTTAGCTGTAAGTCCAGAATTTTCTTCGACTTAATGCTAAAATATTTCTATCTGTATTTAAAAGTAATTAAGAACCTGAATCGCAATGAAACTAAACTTGATGTACTAACAAGACAAAGGATTTGCGGATTTACTTGCATCAGTGAGTAGTTTTGCTGTGTTTACTGATGAGACATGCTCTATTATGGACCTTGTAGGGGTTCTCACATGATGTTTGTTATGAACCCGGCTAACAACATGATCCATCATGGATCTTGCAAGTGTTTTCACAGAATCCTTGTTAGGCTTAGGCACACGACTGATGATATTCTCCATTATGGACCTTGTAGTTGTAGGTGTTTTCGCTTCATCATGTTTATCATTCATCTGGCTTATAACTTGCACCAATGCGGACCTTGTAGGCACTTTGTCAGCGCCTTTTTTGTTTACTCGAATAATGAACAAGAAAACCACCCCAAAAATCAAGGCTCCTCCAACAATTCCTCCCATACTTGACACAAGAACTGCTTTACCAGTTGTTCTTCTTCTATGCTTCTGTTCATGGGGTATAATAGTCACTGCCAGAGCCTCATTTTGGCAGAAGTCGGGAGGGTGCTGATCTTGATCAACATTTGGAAAACAATTTCTTGCATACGACACAGCCACCCCGTTCTTTGGTTTCAAACAACTGGGAAGTTCCCCCTTTAAGAGATTTGAAGATAGATTCACAAAAAGGATATCAGAATTGCAAGAAGTATTACTCAATAGCATCCCAGTAAATTTATTTGCTGAAACATCAAGGTATTCGATGGAAGGCAAAGAAAGTAAAGATGGCAGAAACGGTCCCACAAATTCATTCACTGAAAGGTCCAGCTTTTGAAGCTGGTAATAGGAGCTTAAATTAGAAGGTATACCAAACCGGAAGCTGTTATTTCTAAGCACCAGGGAAACTAACTTGGAGGGTAGAGAAGGAAAATGGGGTCCAAATGTGTTGTTTTCCAAATGAAGAACTTGGAGATTTTTCAAATTGAGAAAGTCAGGTAGTTCACCACGTAATTGATTATTTGATAGATCCAGTACCCTCAGAGTTTGCAGAGCATTCACAGAAGTTGGCACAGACCCAGTAAGCAAATTTTTCCTCATACTCAACACAGCCAGACCTTGAAGCGAACCAACCCACATGGGAATTTCACCCGTAAAATCGTTATCATCAAGAACCAACGATTGCAGATTCTTAAGAAGAGAAAGTTGGGTTGGGATGGCTCCACTGAAGTAATTTGAGCTAATGTTGAGAATTTCCAGAGAGGGCAACTGAGAAATGCTTTCAGGTATCGGACCCCAGAGACCCATAGAAACCAAAGAAAGGACTTTCAAGCTGGATATAGTACCCAAAGTAACAAATAGAGAGTCTGAAGAGAAATTTTGAGGCAAAGGGGAAATCCCATTGTTGCCAACAACATGAAGCTGCGTTATGTTGTCCTCATAGCAGACTATCGTCAAATAGGTGGTGGGTTCGATGTTGCAGAAGTCTACGATGGTTGTGAAGCTGCTTAGAGCTGATGGGTATCCAAGAAGCTTCTGAAATTTCAGAAGGGTCTGAGACTGAGAATATTGTAACTGATGTGAGAGACGGATGGCGAGAAAGAAGAGCAAGACGAGGAGATGTGAATGGAAAACTGCTCTAGCCATCGCCATCGCTGTCTTCATCTTCTTCCTGTGGATAAAAGCATAGATGGTGGTGTGAATAATCCACAAACGGCTCTCAAAGAAGCTTCAGAGGCCGAAGGAGAACATGACGCACTACAGTCTCTGCCATTCAATGCAAGTTAATGAACCCTGTTTTCACTCTCATTTTTCATGATTTTCCGTGGCTGGCATACAGCTTGATAATGAGTCTGAGTGTTGACATCACAAGAACACATGCACATTGCACAGAACAAAACAAACCACACTAAACATTTTACGCTGGACCACTGTTTCAATGCAGCCACTTCACCCATCTTGGGGTAGCCATTAGTAAACTACGAAACTGTGATTCTGTCTCCATAAATTCTCGAGCATTTCATAAACAGTGACTGCATTATTGCGCATAGTCGGTTGTGTAAACTGCATAGAGTTAACGTGTCAGTGGTTTTAATAGGTTTTCATTGATTTCCCATATGATATTAAAGGTGCTCCAACATATTTTTATTTAACTATTGCACTAATGATACATATTACTTTTGATTATTTAAGTATTATATATTGTGCTCGTTATTAATATTAATAATTATTTATAAATTAATTTTATTTGTTAAAATTTATTTTTTATGTGTAATAAATAATTTTTAACTAATATTTTAAAGACATTCGTTAGTAAAATGTTATTTTTTATTATATTTAAAAATAAAAGTAAATTGATAATTTTTTTCAAATTTGTTTAAACTTTAGTTTTAAAATATTAAGTTTTTCAATTTACTCTAAGGTTATTTTTCTATTACGCAAAATCATAGTCATTTAATAGGTTGGTTGATGTGGCGTGAATGAAGATAATTAGGAATGAATGAATTATTATGATAGAAAAATTATTTAAGAATTAAATTAAAAATAAAAATTAAGTACTAAAAATGAATTTAGTCTAACACAGATATTTTACCAAACTTTTCCCCTACATTCTTGAGGACACTGTGCTTTTGTTATATTTTAATTAGGGTGCTTCTTTAATATTAATGTAATTAGTGTTAATTGTATCCTATAAAAATTAATTTATTTTCTGGTGTATCTCACTAAAATGAGCACTTGGTATTAATATATATACCTACCTACCTACCTATTGTTTTCTTTCCTATTCTCACTGACCACTTAGTGGTCCCTATTGTGATTTAAATGAACTTCTCAATATTAAAAAATTATATGAGCATATAAAATATTGTTTATTTGGAAGGAAAAAAGAAAAACAAATTAAGCTAATTTATCTTAGATTTGGTTAAATTATATTTTATATTTTTAAAACTTAAAATCAATTTTTTTATATTTATAAATATATTGTAGAAGTTTTTTTTAACTTATTTTGTCAAAAAATTAACTTTCTATATAATATGAAGTTGTACTTTTCATATTGAACTTTAATATAATATATTTTAAACATAAAAACAAAAATGATTAATAATTCATTTTAAAAATATATGAAATCAATTCTATTGTTAAAAATAAATTAGAAGAGAGAGTTTGATACATTTTTTAAATCAAAAAATAAATATAATTTAGTCAAATATTTTCTAAAAATAAAAAAAAAATCTATTTTTTAGAAAAATAAAAGAATAGAGAACATAAGAGTATGACCAAAAATAGTTTTTAACAAAATTCAATAATTTGGTAAAAGTTTTGCATTCCCGGAGCCACTATTAAATAATTTATAAATATGTATATTAGTGAGGACTAAGAAGTGCAGCTATTAAAAAAAAAAAAAAAAAAGCATTTGTCTTTTTCAACAGAACACGTTCATCTTCGCGAGCAGATCCTCTCCTGCGCAGGAGAGGATCTGTGTTTTGCATTTTTTTTTAAATTTCTTTAAAAATAAATTATTATTAATTTGTTTAGAGCAAATTATAAATATTATATATATAATATTAATTTTAAAAATTAAAATATATATTAAATAAAAAATAAAAAAAGAACAGGATCCTATTCCCGCGTGAACAGGAGAGAGGATCCTGATTCGTTCACCTTCTGCCAAAACACTATTTTTTCCTTTTGTTTTATATATCAACTGGATCCACTTCCTGTGCAATCAGATAAGGTCATGAATTTTTTATTTTTACTGTTCCAATATAATCTTTGATAAATATAAAAAAAAAAGGATAAATTCAGAAATGATTTTAAAAACTAATTAATTGAAGGGCTAAAATGACATTTAACTCAAATATAAATTACTAAACCTATCTATTTTTAAAATAATAACAATAAAATTTTTTGGTATTTGTTATAATATATAATTGAACATATATATTTATTATATTATTTTACTTTATTTATGATTAATTTAATGTATTTATTTTTAACTGATAAATTGTCATTCTATTTCCTTTATCTTTTATTTAAAAATTAATTTAGACCTTCAAAAATAAAAAAGCATCATAATATTCCTCAAATTTTTTAAAAAACGTGAATTAATTTAATATCTTGAGAGCACCATTTTAATTTTCAAACGACTATTGTTTTGTAAAGATTTTATTTTTAAAGAATTATTTTGATACTTTTTATTTTAAAATAACTAAATTAATCTTAAAATTAAAAATAAAATACTAAAATTACATTTTACTCCATTTAAATACAACAAAACTTTTCTTGAGTTTTTCAACAATCATAATAAGGAATTTGGATAAATCACAACCTAATGTTGAACTGCCAAAAGAAATTTCTGTGTGTTTCTAACTATGATTGAATTGAAGAAATAAATTAATCAAATTGAATTTAAATTAAAATGTTTTTTCTTTCTTTGTTTTCCCCTTACCACCTTGATAATTTCTTATTACTTAATTGTTAAATTAAAATTCATTTCAAAAAATTAAGTTTAATTATTGAGGGATTATATTTCTGTGTGTCTACCTTTTTCTTTTCCAAATTGGAAGTGTGGACAAGCTCGCTTACATCACAAAAAGCTATTATTAAGGTCGTGACCATTTTCTTTTGTAATTTATTTATTTATTTTTGGATTGTATGCTACAGCTCGTGAGTGTTCAGGCCCGTGAGCGGACAAGCAACTGAAAAAGAGTGTTCGACAAAAGTTCACGGGTCTCGGATTATTCTTGGAATACAAACAAATGACTTTATCGAACATGACATTTGTTTTATATAAATGGAAAACTGATTTCCACAAAATTTTTACTTGTTATTTTCTATAGACTATAGAAGTGTCTGGCTTTCAAAAAAATTCTATAGAAGTCTTGTAGAATATACTCATATAGGGCGTTTGTGCCTGGATCTAATTTAGTTAACTTGGTTTGATACGTTCTTGCCAAGTTAGGCTAATTCGAATAATGGATTGGGTCTTATATAGAAGTGTTTAAAACCCAACTTAGCCTTGTTAATTCGGTCCAACCTAATATATTTGAGTTAGGTCAGACCAAGTTTAAAGGAAGACCGACTAATTAATCAAATCTCATACATGAGACCTTGTAATCAGACTGAGTCACAATCTAATATATAGATGGCCTGAGCCAGCCTTTTTTTTTTGTTTAATATATGTTATATATATTTTTTAAATTAAAAAGCTAAATTTATGTTTTTCAAATTGAATATAGACTACTTTTTTTAAGTTAGGATACCTCATTTATTATATTGATCACTCTTATTATTTTTTTTTTTAAATTTCAAATTCAAATTTAAAATATTATTTTTTAAAAGAAATAAAAAATAAAATTTTTAATATGAGACCTAGTTGACCCCCGGCTGATCATGAACTGGGTCTTGCCAAGTTGAGTCTGGGACCGAGCTAGTTTGGTGGCTTGATGGCAAAATAGGGTGGGGATCTTCGGATGATCAAAAACCCGCCCAGCCCAATACATGGACACCTACAGTGTTGTATATAACATCAAGTATTGGACCAAAGTAGATACTCACACCGGCACAGCCTTATTTTCTTATTTTGTAAAATTTTTCCTTTTTGGTTCAATATAGGTTATCTTTATTTCAAAATAACTAGTTTTCTTCTTCTTTTTTACTAAATAGAGACTATTTTATTAATATAGAATATTTCATTTTTTAAATATAGATCACTCCTTTTAATTCTAAAATTTCAATTTTAAATTCATAAAAATTAATTAAAATTATAAAGATATTTTTTACAAAAAAGACTCGAACTAATCCCACCCGATCAGCCTAATTTGATCATAAATAGGGTTCCACTAAGCCAAATCAAGAATTGGGCTAGAAATTGGTACAGTGCCAAATGCAGCAAAAGCCTCAAGTTGAAATAGTAATACTTTAGAATCTTTCACTATATTCAAATGCAACTATGTGTATAACATTATTTGCACTTGCTATAAACTCAATTTTGGGCTTATTCTAGTGGGCCAATTACCTAGTATGGTAGAATTCAAGATTAATTTTATAGAAATTTGTACCGAATTACCATAACTTTAAGATATTTACCTTGGAGGGTTTAAAATTTTTTAAATCATTTATAAAATATTAGAGGTTAATTTTCTAAACTCTAAAGGACCCTATCCTAGAGACTTTGGAGTCTTGCCCTAAAACTCATTTATCATGTATCTTCAAGATTTTAGGGTAAGGTCCTTCATTATTATGGGACTTTTTAAAGAAAAGAACCACAATAAAACATTAGAGTATTTAATAAAAAATATATATTTATATGTAAATGTTTATATTTTTATTATGCTATTTTTTAATTAAAATATAAGAGGTATATAATTTTTTTATTATATTACAACACATATATGAATATTATAAATAACTGTATTATTTTTTAAATTAAATTATATTATTAATTAATCATATACTTATCATATTTTATTTAAAAAATAATGTAATAAAGGTGTAAGAAATTATGAGTCTAATCCACTTCAGAACCACTCCTCTAAAATACTGTTCCTTTAAATTTATTATTTTCTCACTTTCATATGCTTCATTCTAGTCATGCCTTTATGCAAATAAAAAATATATTTTACAATTAAAAACTTCTTCATTTAGACTAAAGTAATTTTTTTTTAATTTCCATTCATTCTACTCAAATATATATAATCTAAGAGAAAGCTTAACTTTATTTCAATTAAAAAAAAACTGTCTAAATTAGAATTGGTGAGACTAATTATAAATATTTTTATAATTAAATTCAAATTTTATATAGAAATACATTAATGTTTATATTTTGGGACAACAGGAGGTTGTCCTGTTGGCAAATTTTTTTCTTTATTTTATTTTATTTTTGTGTGTGTTGTTACTCTGAGGATTTTTTTTTATTATATTTATATTACAGCAGATGTTGCTATAAGTTAATTTAATTAAAAAAATAAAAAAAAAATTCCTTCCTCTCTACAGCATTGCCTGCTATAATTATTTTACAGGAGAAAATTACTCATGTTAGGCCAAAAACAAAATTTTCCATCACTGTTAATTTTGTTACTCGTGTGATGTGTATATAAGAAATAAAAAGATATTCTGAAAACAAATAACAAAAATTGAAATTTAGGAAAAAAAATTCTTTGATTTTTGAAGAGACCCTAGAAAATAAAAAAGTCACTTGTGTCTTCCTAAAATAAATAATTAAATAATTTTATATTACATTTATTTTCATACGATGTGTTGGCTTCTTTTTTTCCCTTTCTTTCTCACAAATAACGCCCATTTTGTATGAATGTTGATTAATAATTCTATCTCTTGAATCCGAAGCCTGATATATAATAATATTATTTTTCAAAAGTGCATTTCCATTCGATGTATTACTTCAAGTGAAATTCTTATTCTATGATTTTCTTGAAATTACATAATGTTATAATGCTAGTCCTTTGAGAAATACATACAGCATTGAGTTAGTTTTAAGCATTTTTATATTTAATTAAATTACATATAATTCTTATCTTGTTTAAAAATTATACTGAACTTTTATCTAAATAATTTTTAAAATTAAATATCTTTATATACAAAATGTGTTCATTTTGAAAATAAAAGTTTTTACTACTTTCAATGTCATATTAATATAGAATTAATTTTGTGTTAAAATTTATTAATAATTCAACTGTCTTTATTTTATCTTATGCCAATAACGAACATTTTTTTTAGAAAATAAATTGAAGAAAGAAAACTATTACATTATATATTATAATATTAAGGGACTACATACAATTTTTGGAAATAAATATGTAGTTTAATCAAATTTAAAAAAAACATAAGACTATGTTTAAAAATTTATTAATAGATGAAATATAATAATTAATAATAAAATAGAGTGAAATAACATAATATGTATTATTCTATTATTAGAGAGTTTAATAGAAAAATGAAAAAGGTCATGAACCGAATTAAATGATTTATAAATAATTTTTATAATAATATCCTTATAAATAAAATTATATTATAACAAGTGTATAATCAAAGAGTTAATTAAGTCATTTAATTATTTTATTTGATTCCATTCTAAATCCCCAATTCAAAAGAATAAACATATATAAAATTTTAGATGATAAGAATAAATTTTAAAGTCTTTCATTTATCATTCCATTAAACTTATAAATAAAAAAACTTTAAAATACTAACTTAATCCAAATTAACCATTTCACTGCATATAATTTATTTCCTTGTCATAGACCCAAACATTACCTAAAAAAAAGATCCAAAAGCTAGTCACGGGTGGCCTTTTTGGCTTCTTCTCAGTGACAGGCAAAAAGCAAGATAGGGAATATCCATCCAATGTTTTCTCTCTTCTTTTTTTTTTTTTTTTGTCTTTTTTTTTTTTTTGGAATGTTTATGCACATATTCATCAATTTTCAGTGACTTTGAAAGTTTAACAATTCAGAGGCACCCTATGAAATATTTTAGTCATTTAATAAAATGTGAGAAAATTAATCAATCATGTTTACTTCATAAATTAATGTTTAAGATTATTAAAAAAAAGTCATTATAGATTCCACTACATGTTATTATTATTAATTTTTGCATTGTGAGTAAGAAAATTGGTGTTTCAAAAGAAAAGGTGAGGAGGACTATTTTCCTTTTCTATTCATATTCTTGTTTCTTAAAACTTCTTAATATAAAAGAAATTTGCTTATTTTCTCTTTTCCTTCCATTCATTGTTATATATCCAAACAAATGCTAAAATATTTAGACATTATAACTAAAAATTATTATGTATATTAGTTATAATCTAATATTATAAAATCAAATAACATTTTATTTTTAAATTATTAAAATATTATTTAATAATCAATATCTCTTAATAGTTTCAATTTATTTTTTGTGCAACTAATAAGTATAATAATAAAAATATACTTGATAAATTAAGTAAATCCTTATTATATGTATATATATATATATATATATATAGCAATATTGAATAATTATTGTATTATATGTTTTCCTATTCATAATAAGATCATTCTTGAACTGTCACTCTGTCTTAAATGCATATCATGCATACGTGTGCTTGGTCAGGATTAGACAATCCAAACATGCATTGAATTTAAAAGCCCCAAAACTCAAATCTTATAGCAAATATTGAGCAATTAGGATCAGCGTAGCAGTAGCAGGAATAGCTGGCTTTTTATGCTCATTTGATTAGTCTCAAATTTAAATTGTAGTAAAGATAGATACTATGAAATATGATGTAATAATAAATTAAGAAATTAAAAATGGCAAAAAAAACAAACTTAGGCATGGAAAAAAGATCGTTAATAGCAAGTTTATTGGATGAGGCAGCAGAAGACCAGAACCAATTTTTCTTGACTTTGGTGTTGGCACCTCTGCTTTTTCTTTGTGAGAATGTTTTACATGAGTTCTTAGCTTTCTTTTAGGGAATATTATACATTTAATCCCTATGGTTTTAGTTTAGTCAATATAGTTTAAATAGTTGCAATTGAATCCTTATAATTTACAAATATTTTAATATAGTCCTATAGTTAAAATTTTGTAAATATTTCACTAAATTGTTGATATAACTATATATATAATGTTTTAATATTTTAAGTATGCATGATTTATATTAACAACAAAGATAAAATTAAATAATGAAGAAAAATAAACTCACATATATAACAAAATATTCACAAAAATATAGTTATAGTGATTAAATTATAAATTATTTAAGTTATGACGACATAATTATAAATTTTAAATGTATAAGGACTAAATTGAAATTTGAGTTAAACTACGAGGACCAAAAATAAATTTTCTCTTTCTTTTGTTAGGGATTTGAAGGAATTTATGTGATTTAAAGGCTTAAGCTCATAGATGGTGCATACTATTTTCCACATAAAAGAAAGGTGTTTTTACACTTATGGGCATTTGAATTTTCTAGGAAAACCTAATTATAAAATATGTTAATATAATGTATATAAATTTTTAAAAAAATTTCATGCATTGTATATATCCTGAATAATATAAAAATATTAACCTTTTCATACATTTATTTCTAATGTTCAAAATTTTCAAAAAATAAATTTTTCAATAGTTAAATCAAAGATCGTGACAATGAAGTTTTAAGTTTCCATACTCTGAGGGTACTTTTTTTTTTTCTCTCTCTCTCTCTCTCTTTTTCCGTCATTAGGAGAAGACTATTTGCGGAATGCATTGCTCGCCCAAACTTCAAAGATTGCTTTGCCTATCTCATCATACCTGGGCTCATATTTAAGGATACTATCCACTGGAGAAGCAAATTTATTTCCTCGAAACAAATTTTTAAAATCTGAAACTAAAGCAGTCTATAGGGTATTCTTTTTTGAGATTTGGGTGTTAAAAATTTTGTATTTTAAGCAGGGGAAATTATTTTCTGGTACAATATAAATGGAGGGAGATTTTGGTGGCATCACACTATAGATACGCCATGAGACCATGGAGCTAGTAATATTACATGTATAAACATGGACATGTTTTAATTATCCATCTCTACCTCAAACTCAACTCTTGAACAATTTCACCTCTAACTAAAAGTGGGGAACAAAAAAAGACATCAAAGTTAATTTTCTACTAAAAGGTTTCTTGAGAAAAGAACTAAAAACAAAAAATTGAGCATGACACCATTTTTTGTGCTGGTTAATCTTCAATCAAGTACCTGTTCCTTCTTGCCCCGAATGCAAATCGCTGTATGGTAACAAAAGAGGAAGCTATAAGCCCTCAAGAAGATTAAAAAAGAACAAAGATTGTGAGGTTAAGCAATAAATAGAGTGATTTCATGGAGAGCTTCACTTCTGAAAAGGTTAAGCTTTCTTATTATTAAATTTACTTTGAGATTTTCAAAGTGTGTATAGTGGTGTGAAAAATAACCTCGAGAGCTACAGCTCTTGAAACTATAACCTCTAACATTTTATCCATTTTTTAAGACATAGATCACAGCACTAAACAGTTATGCATGCAAGTGAAAAAAGACGAAATCTAAGAGGCATTTTCTTAACTGAAAATATCTGGGAATAGGCTTTCACCCCAGTGAGGAATCTAATGTACGTTGGCTTCATTGATCCATTGGCAATCATAGATCTAATATTTGGAACCAAGTATTCTGCAACCTGCACATCGACATGTAAAAAAGGAATAAAAAACACAAGAAACACAGAACTAGAAAAGAGGAAAGCAGAATATGTAAATAACCTAAGTTGGATGTACTTCCTAAGAAGCACATATACTAACACCGATATAGAAATATTATATGAAATGTACACTGCCACACGAGGGAATACATAATGTCCAAGTGCAATTTAAAATATCATATCTTATGCAAGTGTCAAATGTGTATTGTGTTTCTGTTTTTGGAGTATTGGTGCTTTGTAGTATAATCCACATCCATGTCACTCAATAGTAACTATCACATATCCAAATATATGATAATAATGGAAGCATTAGTCACAAGGAATAACAACTACTTTTTTTACTCCCCACCCCTCTTTAAACATCCGAATTTTTACAAAAATAAAAGCTCCAATGCTGAATGAAATCGTGCAGGTTCACTAGGTAAATTTAGTACAAATTTATATTGCTCTTTTAGGATGAGTTTATTTGCGTGAAATTATCATAAATTCTGGAAATTTATAAATCATGAAAGACCAAACCAATTGTGATGACCATGGGATTATTGATCAGTCTAGCTTATCTATAACCATTGTTACGAAAATCTTACCACTTCAGCTGGTTCAGCCAACACATTAATGAAAAATTTTGCCTACAGAAAACAAAGAAGTAATTCAGTCCGAAGCACACAGAAGAAACTTGAGATAACATGAATATACTTACCTGCTTACTTGTAGCACCAGACATGAGAAGATCGGTTGTGACCATCCCTGGCTGCAACACCACAAATGAAAGAGAAAGGACAATGAAAGATAAGTCATAAGTTTGAATGTAAACTGGCGGCATCACAAAACACAAAACATCAAAGTTCTGCTGGCAGTTTCATCTTTAAGGTGAAGCAAGAAGCAAGAAAGAATATTATAGCACAACAGATAGTCAGTTGTGCATAAAAAAACATCCAGGTAACTTCTGAAAATAAAAGGCTGATATATCGTCTGTGCACTAGCAATTAACTGGAAGCATTCGGCTTTAATGATTGCTTACAAGTGTAAGCTTCTACTAAACCAAACTTTTCTTGAAGATTTTCTCCTTCTAATGATTATATCTACTGAACTCTTATAGACGCAAGATATTATTTTCATTATTTTGTTTTCGAAAAAGTCTCATTGTACCAGAGTGAAATTAATAATGGCAGTCTGATACCCATTGATATACTATCCAACTAATGCACATTTCCCAATGTGACATGAATTTGCAAATATGTCATTTTTAGTATGCTCGGTAATAATTAGAGTATAATCTTGCAAACCACCTTATTGATGGATCTCTAATGTCTAATTGAATTGCTGCACAGAATATCAAGACAATTTTCGAGGCGATCAAATTTGTTTGTTGTTCTCCAAGATTGGCTTTTCTTTCCCTACTTAAATCATCAAAGCACATTCACCATACCCTTGATTACTATAAGATCAATTTCATACTGATCAAAATCATCAAATGGTCGAATTTTTAAGCAGGAACTTTGTATTTACCCACTATTAATCATGGCTCAAAGCGGATGAAATTACCATTTTCCTCTCTCATTAGTCCCATGTTTCATAAAAAATATTAATATCGATGTGCTCTTCCAAGTTTTTAATTACATCAAATAAAAATGCTTCAGCACTAGACTTTTGTCCAATAGGTCAAGGAGTAGTGATTAAATCTACAAGTAACTCAGTTTGGTTCAAGTTACTTCACTGCTGAGCCACCATTTTCTCTGAGAATAAGTAATATATATAGGTTCATCTAAATAGCACATGTTCAAGGCTACAACTCCAGGTGAGACTGTTGAATGCGAATGGTTCATTCAATTGCAGTGCAAAATAATGGCGGACCTAGAGTGACTCCTTAATCTTGTGCATAAAAGCATGTAAAACTATTAAATCAATTATATTGATATGTAACCATGATTTTATAAACGACGTACTTAAATTTGGAGCAACAAGGAAATTGTCAATACCCAATCTTCACATGCATGATGGTTTCCCTTCCTGCCCTCCCAGTTGCCCCACTCAAAACTTTAATAAAATAAATTTCATGCATAATAGTATTATTTAGAACATGAAGATATCTCAAAAGCTTAATTCACTACAGCAATTTTGAAAGGATAAAGCAGAACCTACCGAAAGATTATGCACCACAACATTTTTTACATCCTGCATCTGTAATTCTGCCTGTAAAACATCAACCAGCTTTCATTATATATGTACACAGCCAGAGCCATAACTATGGTTCTTATTTAGATAACTATATTGGATAATAGAAAGTCACAGGAAGAACCACTCTTAGGAAACAAAATGACTACCAAGATCAGAAGGTAAATGTGTTGCAAAATGTCATTTATATAACTTTAAATGGGTACAGAAATAATTTCAAATAGCACTTTTTGTGGGAATGATTCCTTCTCTTTACAAAATATTAAAAGGCTAACATTCTTTAAACTTTATCAAGTTCATAATTGTGATACAAATTTTTACCATTGGAGTGTAGCAGTCAAAGACAGAAAGAATAGATTTTTCTCTTTCTCTGTCCAAACAAAAAAGCACCAGAAAAGTAGCAACCTGAGTAAATTACCAATAAGAATGATCACTGCTAAGAATCTAAAGGAAAACTATAAACTAAGAAGCTAACACAAGCATTGTTGCCCAACTCATGAGTCAACTTAAAAAACTCAAAAAGTTTACGTTTGAACCCATATAAATTGTGTCAACTTAGATGTAGACTAGGAATTGCTTGACTTAGGTAGACTCAGTTTGTAAAGGGTGAGTCTACTGAGTTTAAAAATGAAGAATCTTTTCGCCCAGAAAAGACCCAATCCAGCCCAAAACAAAGTTTGAAGCTGAAAATTGAAAAAGTCCCAAAGCCCAGTCCAATATCCAAAACCTAAAGAAGGCTGGAAAAATTTTATTCTGACTTATATTTTTCTTTCTTCAATTTATTTTTGAAAATTTTCAAATTCAATTATAAATTACCTTAAAATTTCATAAACATGTATTTTAGTATTTCTTATTATTCTCATTGAATAATTACCTGAAGTAACATAAAAGAATTTATATGTTATGAATATACAGTTTGAAAGTAACTTCTTTAAAGAATCATAATGTCACAATTTTTTCTCATCTAACATTTTTTCGTTATGATTCAAATGAAAGTGCACTTCAGCCTTAGATTTTTACATTTTTAAAAAAACGATTTTCGTATATTTATAATTTATTACATTTTTTCCACTCTTAAGTTATTAAAGATCAACAAATAGACCCCTTTTCCACTATTTTAGGAGAACTACAATATCTTTGACATGATATATATCCTCATGCCTTTTATTTAGTTTCAATAATTTCAAATGTAAATTAAACACTTAAAATGAAAATATTTCCAAATCAGAATTAATAAGCATTTTATTATCAAGCACACCATAATTATCAAATTTATATTGGTTTCAGATTGAAATTTTTTAGATTTGGTATGTTGAATGAGTATTTATGTATAGGCTTTATTAGAATATATATGTTGAGTATTATGGATTATTTGAATGAGTATTTAGATAAGAATTTTTATTTGTATTTTTGAGATATCATTATGTTCAATAGCTATTTATTAACACAAATCAACTCTTACGAGCTTTCTTTACGAATCTAGGTCATAAGTCCACTATTCTTTTATTGGTCCATCTAAACTCGCAAGTTTCACATCTTTGAACATAGGAACACATGTAGACAAGACATGTATAGAATAGCATATGGTAGAGTGCATGAATAGAAAAACATACAAAACTATGCATCTACCTGTAATGATTTTGTTAAATGCACCACACTTCGCTTTGTAGCTCCATATGCAGCAAACCTAAGGAAAAGAGGAGAAATCAAGAATGATCACCACAGCATGATTCAAAAATACAAAAATTTATTGTACCACTAACTGTTACGAGAGATTATGGTACCTATAACAAACTGTAAAGTATTATTGTGTTTCATCAACAAACTACCTTTCAAATGCTATCACCCACAAAATACCTCTTAGGCTTTCCAATAGTTGTAGAGATAAATGAGTAAATAACAAATTATCAAAGATAAGAAAGACCTTATGATTTATCCAATCCATCCAAATTGAACCCACACAAATGTGACCACATGGTTCATCAAATAGTCAACAACACAGAACTAATTCGGTCCAATCATGAATGCAATTGGCAATTGACGGAATTGGTTTGTTTGATGGCTATGGTGATGCTGTTGCAATACAAAGTTTCAGCCCAAGAGACCACTATAGAAGTGAACCTTTACAGTTTTGTAGAGTATGTGAACACTGCATACCTAGCAGCAACCAGGACTAATTTGGCTGTCTGTGCCAGATGCATTAACAGAGAGCCAAATTCAATAACTGACAAGGATATTGTTCCCAAGCAACAGAAGAAACACTTAAGCAAACTCAGCACCTGGGAGTTGGTCTTCCATCTGAACCTGCTCCATCAATATTGAAAATATGACCTCCACGAGGCTGGTTCACCATCATCTTTATAGCCTAAACAGAAAGTAAAACTTTGTGCATCATAGTTCACCTGATATTTTCGTAGTACTCTTTAGATGAGAATACATTTTACCTCTCGACAGCATATCATCAAACCAAGTGTATTTGTTGTTACTACCTCTCTGCATGAACAGAGTAATTAAGTTCAAAGAATTAAAAATTTTAAGATAGAAGTGTTTGGGTGCAAATATCATAGCTCACATAAGATCTTCATCTGAAGCCTCTGCAAGAGGCTTGTAGCTATATGCATTTGATCCTGCATTATTAATCTGCATTATTCTCAACACAGGTTGAGATAGAATAGAATTAATCTACTTAAACAAACACATTGAAAAGGCAGGAAAAGCAACCGATCATAATTCAGTATAACTATAACAAGAAACACCAAGTATAAATATGTGAAAGTTGAGTTGGGGGATGGAAAGGGAAGGAAAAATTCCTGTTGCTATGTGTGGGTAGCAGCCAGCTGCAAATGTAGGAAACATGTAGCATTATTAATTTGATGATGCCTTAGACAAGTATTGGCACAAAATTAATTACATGCTATAAGATAAACAAAGAAATCCTAAACCAGTTTGAATTAGGTGCCAAAGGCAGGTGCAAACAAAGACACAAGTATATACAATAAATTTATACGACAGGCTCTTCAGAGTCAGGGCAAGGGACTGCAACTGGAGAGGCGAAGGCACTGTGCCTAAGGCAGACCTTTTGGCAGGTAACTAACCCAAAGCGACATGGGATCCAACTTATAAATTTGAGGTCCCAGGTACATGTTAATAAGGATTTACTTGAGGTCCTAGATTCAAGGGCAGGTACTAAGAGGAAGTAACTAAGAACTAATAGGATGACTAACAATATAAAGTATCTATTGAATTGCCATGTAGGTCACTAGCTAAAAGTCATATTCAATAGATAGCCTCTTCAACTTTTCTGTGAAAATCTTAACACAGGCACACAACCAAGCAGCAGATATGAATTCTTTCAACTTGCAAGATAACAGGACTATTAGTTTTGCTCATTTGAATAATAAAATTCAGCAAGCAGAATCCATCATAATAATGTTATAATACCTGATCAAATAAACTATAAGGTATGACCAAAACATCATTTCAAGTATCATTCCTTGAGAAATTTATAATTTTGTTTGGCACAGCAGCTAACATGGTTGTTGAAACCAATAAAATAACTTAAATAATGAAATGTAATCAAAATTAATCAGAACCGGAAAAGAAAAATGTGACATCAATACCCATATATCAATGTATTTCAGTTTCTCCTGAGCAAATGCAACTAAATTCTTCACGTCTTCTGCTTCTCTCACATCACATTTAGTGCCCTGGCAGAAACAGAATAGTGGTCATCAGAACACTTGAGCTTGCAATATATTTATCATAGATTTGTTAACACTGACATTGAAGTCCAAGAGGAGGTACCCACACATACTGCTCCCCAAATTCTTCTCTCAGGCTCTGGACAGCGGATTCTACCCTTTCATCTGAAAATAAAAGGCCAAGAGACTGAGAAAGACAGACAGAGAAATCAAATAAATAACAATATAAAATCACAGCCAATAATCAATTGTAAGCAAAATTAATTTTTCAAGTCACAGCACAAAATCAACACACTCCAACTAACCATAAACAAAAGGAGGCAAATAGCCATATTTAAATATCTGACTGAGAATGGAAATTAAAAACAAAAGCAATATCATAATGTTTACTCTCTTGCTCTAATACAAAGAAGTATAAGGAATATTAAAATAATAAGCTACAAATTTTTTTTTTTTGGGAAGAAAACTTCTGGATATCGAAATCATATTGTGTAGAATATAACAGAAAAAAAGAAACAGATCAGTAAGTTAAAAAGGATTGGTCAAGAACATCAGAAAATAACCATGATTTCAAAGAAACACAGATAGATAGATATACAAAAAATTAGCTCAAAAAATCCTCAACTGCATTGGAAAACCATTGCTAAGATCCATCCAGTTATGGTCAAAAGCTTCTTCAATTTTTACCAATGAAAGGAATAGAAAGAAAACAATTTCTAACGGAGAATTGACCTCAATATATCCACTGTGGTCAACACCCTGAAAAATTCAAAGTAGACAAAAATTTCCAGTCTAGTACGAAGTTGAATGTTATTGAAAAGTCAAAATCATAAAGTAAAGAAATTACAATTTTAAAATGCATCAAAAGGTCAAGAGATAGTCCATACTTGATCTTGAGCATATTATGACATAGTCACCAGCTCTTAGAAACTCTTTGGCCAATGCATACCCTATTCCTGAATCAAATGTCAAATATAACACACAAACAAAATGTTAGAAATTAAGGGGGTGTAAGGAATTTTAATATAATGCAAAGTTATTAATAGTCTGCTTTAATAGCTTGTAGCCTTGTGCTATGGGCTGTGGCACTACACTACGTGTATAGCATTGAAAATTTCATGTAACGTGACTATATTGATGCCACAAGTGCTATATTTCTGTAGCTGCAGCACATGCTATAGCCCTACAGCTAAATAGGGCAGTAGTCCTAATTTAAATCACTTTGAGAGGCCAGAGGCTAGCAGCCTTTCACCCAATCTTCACCACTAGTGCACTTTGGGTCTTCTTGCCACCATTTCTGGTCCCAACAGCCACCAAATTCTGGTAAGCCTTCTCTCGTCCTCTTTTTTTTTTTTGGTCTTATCTTCTCCCTTGATTAAGGCCTCTTTTTTTCCCACCCTTTTCCTCCTTCTCCTCCACCACTACCACCACCACATGTAGGGGTGCAATGTCAGCCTGACCAAATATCAAACTGACCTATCCTGTCCCATTCGGGTTGGATAATTCAATGGTTGACCAGGTATTAGGGCAAGTTCAGGGTAGGTATCCCCGACCCTACGACTAGCCTTGCAACTCCATATATATAATTTTTATTCAAAAGGATCAGGTATTTATCATTTGATTAATTATTTAATTCTTTTTTTTTTTTTTGGAGTAAAAGGAACATATTAATAAACAACTGATATGAAACTTGGGACAATATTCAAGACATGAGGACTAGCATATTGAACAGAATCGCTCGCTATAGAGTGAGCAGCTTTGCTAGCTTGTCTCCAACACCATGAACACCAAATATTAGGATTTAAAGAAACCAAGTGACGACAATCGAGAATTATAGAACCTAGCACAGAGTTGTCCATAATCTCCAAGTTGATGGCTAATACAATAACACTACAGTCCGATATGATGACACCTTGTCCACCTAAGGTGCAACAAGTCTAAGATAGAGATTCCCTAAGCGCCAAAGCTTCCATAATTATGGGGTCCAAGATGCCATTAATCGTTCCTGACAGAGCCTTCAAGAACCTTCCTTCACCACAGTAGATAATCATGCCAAAACCACCCTTCCTCACTTATTTAATTCATTTTTATTTTAACATAGTCTTGCGTGTTTGTTTACCCATAAACAAAACCATCCAATCTGTATATATAATTGGATTTGGCTTCATAGCTCTGTCTTGTAACTCTATAAATCTGAAACATGTGACAGACAAATATTGGAATGAGTTGATCATCAAAAGCCCAAGAGGAAATCCAAACAGACCCCTCCCTGCCCTGATGCCTGTAGGGTTCAGTGTGGGCCAAAGTAAAAAAAGAAACCTATCGGGTTATGAGGCAAGAACAAGGCAAGTTTTAGATGAACAAGGTTTAGGGTTTTAGATGAACAGGCAAGTTTTAAAGAGCACGTAGTGAAAAACCTGCACTGCCCTGTCCCATTGTCATCTCTAGCCACTTGCAATATGTGCTCTTCCAGCAACAACACCTGCCCTGAACCCCTCCTATGGCCAAAACCTTCAGCAGTACCACCTCCACCATATTCTCTAGAAGATGAAGAGGAAATTGAAGGATTGTCTTACTGGAATAGATAAAAAATGGAAGTATTGTCTTTGTATATTTTGACACCCTCCTGTGCTTGTAGCATAGGAGGGGATCCTAATCCTTTTATTAGATTAGAGATTCAACGAATTCATCATAAGATAATCCATTATCTAAGATTTCAATTTTATTTGTATCAAAGTTATCTGTTTAAAGATTACAGGTATAAAATTTGATTAGCTCTAAACTGCACTGCATCTTCATATAGTGGCCTAAAACTATTCCAGTTAGGACGAACATTAGGTACTTTTTTAGTTTTAGGTGTTTGTCATCAAGTTATGCAATAAAAATAAGACTTGTAATATTTTTTTATACAGCTCAACACTGTCCTTCAAATTAATCCCTTTAAAAATTCAAGAGAAGGTTCCTAGCTCCACCACTGTGACTCAGCAGCTGAATAAACCATAAGTCCCTATGGCAGCATTCAGCCATTGAATTTCATTATATAACCATCAATCATATCGCAGAACACTAAGTAAAGAAACATCAACAGTTGAACCAAAATGTAAACTTCCAAGACCCAAAACACGCAAGGGATTAAAAAGGGGGAAACTAAGCAAAAATCAACACAAACAAGTTAAAGAACCCCAATTAAGAGTATAGTAAAACCCATTTTAATCTTCCATAGATGATCCCAGAATCAATTAAAGTTATTGTATTACTTCAATACTGAAAAGTATAATTTTGTTCAAATTTCATCCTTTCTAAGCTACTATAATGAACCAAGCAATAATTCGATGAGCAAATTTTAAAATAGAAACAAAATCAAACTTTCACGTAAGGAAATGATTAACAAAAATCTCTAATGGAGTAAATTAAACAGAAAATAGGTTTTACTCCTAAAATTAATATGGGTTTCATCTATGATAAACAGAGCAGAGACTCAAACTACATTACGAACCAAAATGAACGAGAAATTTCATGCCTAGATCTGACCTTTGCTTGAACCAGTTATCAAAACGTGGAAAGGGGGAACCATGGGCTCTCTGTTGACAGAAGCCATAGTAACAAAGCTGGGAGAATTCGAATTTCTGAAAGCATAATGTCTGCCAATGCAGAGATTTTGAAGCGCATTACCGATTGAAGAACTGTAGCCGTTGGATTTAGGATAAGGGGACCGTGACACGGAGGAGAAAGACAGCATGAAGTCAATTTTAGAAGAGGGAGAATGAGAAGAGAGGGTGGGACAAGGAAAGAGGGAAGCCATTGACGCGAGAGCTGAAGCTGAAGAAGCAAACGGATAGAAAGGCCTTCGTTTGGGTTGGGTCATTAATTTATGAGTTTATGTCTTAACTGGCGGTTAAGCCTGCGCGCTTTTCCACGTGTCATTCCTTTTGCAGCTAAAATTTATTTTCGGAGTATTTCACAGGCCGTCAGAAGAAAGTGGAATTTGTTTGAGTGAATTGGCTAAAAGAAATTTGTTTAATATATTTTTATTAATTTAATTTATTTAATTTATAAATTAAATAAATTAGTTTATAAGTTAAATAAATTATTTATTTTTTTTTAATTTTTTATTTACTCACTTTAGCTTAATGTATTTTTTTATTTAAAAAAATTAATCATAATATATGTACTATATTATTTTTATTATTTTATAATTTATCAAATTTAAATATTTTATTTATAATTATATTCTTATTATTAATAAATTATTAAATTACTTTACTTATTTTAATTCGTTTAAACTTATTTTTTATCTAATTATTTTTTTTGTTTATTTATATTGATATAAAAATTAATTGATTAAATAAGATATATGTTTAAAAAAAGTTACATTTAAATTTTTATAATTTTTTATTTTATTATTATTTTTTTTAAATTTTTTAGTGAATTAAATGAGTCAACTTGCTTAATTCACCAGGTAGAGTGGATTGAGATTTTAACCCACCACCTTATGGTGAATTAAACGAGCTAACTCGTTTAACCTACCAATTCGGGTGGGTTAGATCGAGTGGGTTAGGTTGACCTACTTTGACAGTAATAATATTTTAAAGGTTTAATTAATATTTTGGTCCCTCGAGTTATTTATTTATGTTGATTCAATTTCGTCCGTTAACTTTTCATTTGTGTTACAATTATTCTTTTACATCAAATGCTAACGAGGTAAGGTTCTCCCAATAATAAGACTAAGCAGATCACGCTGAAATTTTTCTGAATTTACTATCTCATGCCACTCACTTCTTGTGAGACTAAAAAATTGGTTTTTTTTTTTTTTGGCTATATACGACTTTTTGATGTTGTTCCTGCAATATAAAATAATTATAAGTCTGCATAAATAATGTTATATTCATATACGATAAATGTATTTTTTTAATATTTTATTAGTAAAGTTGTGTAGGGTTAAGGTTGCGTTGGATATTCGCACGCGAAACTTAAAAGAAATAATTTTTTAGCAAAAATATACAATTAATCTCTAAATTTTATTTAATGTTTCACTTTCATCCCTTTAACTTTATTTAGTTTTAAGTTGGTCCTTTAATTTTATTTTAAGTTTCACTCTCATCTTTTAACTTTATTTAGCTCTAATGTGATTCCTTAATTTTATCTTAATTTTCATTTTGGTCCCATAAATTCATTTGATTTTAATTTGGTCTCTTAACTTTATCTTAAATTTCACATTTATCATTTCATTTCATTTTATTCTAGTTTGGTCTTAATTTTCAAAAACTACTCAAATATTTCTTTCATCTTTTATTTTTATTTTCTATTGATCTATCTATATGTAAAAGCTCAATTAATTGTAGTAGTTATCAATTTGAGGTTCAATTCTTGTCTCATTATTTCAAAAATTAAATTGATTAGTACACTCAATAGACAAATTTTATTTTAAAAAAATTTGTCTTTCTTCATTTTGGCATTTGTCGTTCAACTTATTTTTTGATAGTTATAACTATTCATTCGTATTTCATACCAAGTATAAATATTTAAAATATTTTAATTTGATGGTGTAAAAGGGAAAAAATATCAAAAAGTTTCTTCAAGTTCAGGGACTAAATTGGAACTAAACAAATTTAAGGGGTCAAATTGAAACTTAAAGTAAAATCTAGGGACCAAATTAAAATTAAATGAAATTAGAGAACAAAAATGAAACTTGAAGTAACGTTGAAGAACTAAATTAGGTCAAAATGATATTAGGAGATGAAAATGAAATTTCATATAGAATTAAGAAACCAAAAGTAATTTTTGCCATATTTTTTTATTTTAAAAATAAAGTAGGGCAAAAATAACTTTTGGTTCCTAAATTTTAGTTGAAATTTTATTTTTATCTCTTAATATCATTTAGATCTAATTTAGTTCTTTAGCTTTACTTTCAGTTTTATTTTTATCCTTTAACTTTATTTGGTTTGAATTTGGTCCCTTATTTTACTTTAAGTTTCATTTTTGCCCCTTACATTTGTTTAATTCCAATTTAATCCCTTAACTTGAAGAAACTTCTTGATATTTTTTCTTCTTACACCATCAAATTAAAATGCTTTAAATATTTATATTTGGTATGAATAAAGAGTTATGACTAACAGAAAATAAGTTGAATAATAGTTACCAATATAAAAAAACAAAAATGGAAACAAATTTGGCTATTGAGTATACCTATTAATTTAATTTGTGAAATAATAAGACAAGAATTGAACCTCAAATTATAACTATTATAATGAATAGAGCTTTCACATATCAACTGATAAATAAATAAATAAATAAATAAAGGTAAACAAAACATTTGAGTAGTTTTTGAAAATTAAGATCAAACTAATAAAATATAATTAAATGATAAATGTGAAATTTAAGATAAAGTTATAAGATCAAATTGAAATCAAATGAATTTATGGAACCGAAACAAAACTTAAAATAAAGTTAATGAATCATATTAGAACTAAATAAAATTAAAAGATAAAAGTGATACTTAACATAAAATTAAAGAACCAAGTTAAAACTAAAAAAAGTTAAAGGATGAAAACGAAACATCAAATAAAATTAACAAAACATCAAATAAAATTAAAAGATCAAATATAAATTTTTGCCCAAAAAGTTATACGTTTCGCGTGAGAAAATCCAACGCAACGTTAAATATTTTGTGAGTTGCATCTTCTTTGTCACGTAACCTTACTAATAAAATACTAAAAAATACATTTATTGTATATGAATATAATATTATTTACTGTACAGTGTCAAGCTCATGAGTATTTTTTACTATAATAACAGGATAAAAAAGTCACATTCGAACTACACAAGAGAAATGTCAAGCATCTAAGCAATGAACAATTTTGCTTTGAGCCTATTTATTTGCATATCCAAATCAAAATGTTTTTTCCTTTCAAGTTCATTTACAATGCCTTTCTAGGTACGACATGATAAACTCTCCTTGAGACTTCGTCACAATATTGAAATTAGCACAAGATAATTCTTGGTCATGTGAGTGGCATTCCAAGGACTCTGTCACCGAGCATATTCAAGAGCTGATTGGGGTTTTGGCATTAGGATATTGAGGCCTGGAAAAGAGGGAAGTAATAAATTTTTTTGTTAAAAAAAAAAAGTAGCCAAAACATTAAAAAAAATTCTGTCATCAAGCTAAATATCTTTTTCTAATAATATAAATATATTTATTTTATTAATTGATGATCAAATATTGGATTTTTATAACAAAAGAAAGATAAAAGCTATTTAAGATTATAAAATATTAAACATGTCATAAAAGAATTTCTATAAAAACTATTAAGTGAGTTAATTCACCAATCTACTAAGTTGTCCCATTTAATTAAGAGTTAAGTGGTAAATTGGTTTAATCTACTTATATTAAATAAGTTAAAAATTTTAACACAAGTCACTAAAATAGCAAATTAAATAGGCCAAACTTAGTTTAAATGCCAAATTTGCTATCTTACTTATTTACACACTATATATACATTAATTACAGTACATAAATACACTATTGAATATGTAAATTATGCTACATGCATGACCAACTCTTTATGTATACTATTGACAATATATACAGTAGCGAAGTAGATGGCTTTGATCATTTAGAGGACTTAGGTGACAATTAAACTAAAACTCTCTTGTTTCTAAGACTTTAGAGACTGGTACATTAGACTAAACTGGAAAATAGTCAAATTAAGGATTTCATAAGTTGGTTAAGTTATATGCTAATCCTCTTCTCACGAAGCCCGGTAAAGTTCCCAAACCTTGTTCTCTAAATTAATAACCTCGTACTTAGTGTACTATAGGTTCAAACTTTCCTAAATGCCAAACCTAGTCTTCCATAAGGTGCTTAAAGAACAAGAACAAAAACTAATCAAGTCTCAATTATCCTTAAGTGTCATATTAGTCACTCTCAGGTTAGGTTTTATTATTGGAATCCAGGCTAAAAAAATGGAAATGAGAATCACATTTTTATATTTGGTTGCTTTTAATTTATAGTATTCTTATTGTTTAAAGAATTAACTCAGTATTTTTTTTGTTTAATTTAATTCCATGCTTTTTTTTTTTTTTCATTTTCATACTCTCACAAAAATTTCAATAACCAAACTGGTCATAAGAGAATTAAACTATTCTAAATCTTAGTTCTCTTCTCGTTGATGCCAACTATCTTATATAAATATAAGCTAACAAATGCAGTACTCACAATATATAAACATATGTATAACTAAGTTCGGATCTCCTCCACTCCTCCACTACTACTGGAGGATATTTTTTCTGGTAATGCTTGAAAGCCATTGGATCTAGAGCCAATGGCTTTCAATTTTTTTGTAAAATATATTTTTTAAAAATAAAAAAATATTATATATATATATATATATATATTAATATTTTAGATTTTTTTTCATACAAAATGATATCTAGTTATAAAATAATAGACTCTCAAATATATAGAATAAATTGTGAAATGTTAAAAATAGTTTAGTCTTTTTATTTTTTTAACTACATATCATTTTCTATTAACAAAATTAAAATATTGATATATGTTTATAAAAATAATAATTTTTTATTTTAAAAAATATATATTTTACAGAAAAATTGTCCAATGGCCCTCGAACATTAATAGAGAAAATCCCCTCCGGTATCCATTCTCATGTATAACTAGTAATTAGGTTTCCCTAGTTAATAGAAAGCAAATATTAAAGTGTATGTTTGTGAGTGTATGAGTATAAAATAAAACAATATAAAAGAAATTACAAAGACTGAAGACCCATCACAAAAAGGAAAAGATTCGATAGGCGGATAGATGAATTACACTAAGTTCTTAATTAGTTTAGAGTTTAATATCAGATTCTTAATATTTAGTGGATAACCTACCTCTAATGTGAAAAAACAGACTTAATATTCTATCCTAATTACTATTCTCTCCTAAGTTGTCATAGCTTTTAAGTTCAATTAGCACATTAATACATTAATAGGCAGGAAATGCTTAAGGTATAGACAGTCAAAAGTAAATAAATCTATCTATTTTTCAGAATGGATACTCTAAATAATTTTTCTGTAATTACTCATAAGACACAATTGGAATTTAAAATCTAGATTAATTATAGATGAATTTAGACCCATACTAATCAGTCTACAGATCTCCTGTAGTAATAAAAAAAGATCTTCAAGAGGATCTCCAGTAGTTTTGAGCTATTGGAAAAGATCCAATTTCATACTAATATACAATTATAGCTATTGCACTCAAATGCTGATTCATTCTAGTGTGTGAGTGATACTTTCCAACTAAGTCACTCTGACTCATTTGTCAATCACTCAAGCTCCCAAATTGACATCCTTATCCAATTGCTCCTTTCAAACAACACTAGAGTTCAGAATTTAACCACAGAATCAAAAGCAAGCCACAAAGGCATTAAGTAAATATCTTACACTCCTTAAATGAATTAAAAATAGCAAATTAGCAATCCATAACTCAGTACACATCATCTAATCCTAAATGAATATAAGAAAATAGAAGACACGAATTAGTACAAATCATCACATCATCGAACACATATAGTTCTATGGGGTTTTTTTTACATCACACATGTGATATTATAGGAGAAAAATATTAAATCAGGTCCCATTTTTATATTTTATAATAATTTAATATCTTACAAATATATTGCAATAAATTAGTTTATTAAAAAACTTACTTTATTAAAATCAATCTCTCATTAATTTAAATGGAGGGATTGATTTTATGCATATTTGAATTTAAAAATAATTAATTTTATATAAATTTAAATTTATGAAAAATTGATTTGTTATGATTATTTTATAAGAATTAAAATGTTATAAAATATACAAGTAAAAGACTAATTTTGTTCTCTTCTCAATATTATAGCAATGCTAGATTTTGTTGCCTTAAGTGAAGATTTTTGCCTTTTTACAATTTTGATATGTTTCACTTTGTTTTAGCATAATTTCACTTGAAATAGGAACCTAACCATTTAAGACTTTATTTAAACCAATAAAAACATAATAGAACAATTAAAATATAATAAAAGCTATTTATTTCTATTAATTACAACCTAAATAAAAATAAGTGTGAAAATACAAAAAAGTCATGTTCAAATTACTAAAAAACCCTATGATAAGTCCTACAAATAAGTACATATAAGCATATTCCGGATTTATCACACTTTAAAGTTTGAAAATTTTATTTGACCCAAATTTGATATATTATATGTGTGTGTGAGTAAGTTTGTGTGTTTATGATATTATATTGCTTATATGTGTGTACATTTATATTGCGTCATATATGTATGGTATCTGTGTGATGCCATGTCATTTGTATGTGTTGCAGCAGTGTTGACATGTGTTTGTACACTAAGCACACAACTACGTGTGTACGCGCACGTGTAAATTGGGATTTATTTATTTATAATAGGAAAATAAGAATTATTTTTCATTCTCATTGGATAAAAATTTAACAATTTAAATTTATAAACAAAAATATAATCATATTTAATTAATAAAAATTTGAACCTGATATTAAATAAACATAATTCTCATATTGTCAATACAATATGTGGAAATCCATGAACATGCATGCACAAGCTTTGGAGTATTCGATGTCATGTTATATTATGTACATGCATATGCCATCATTTCATGAGCGTTAGTGTTTACATTTTTTTATTAATGAATATTGATTCGAGTGATAAAGAGTTTAATGTCCTTTAAATAAAGTTTCAGGTTGAAAAAATTATCTTTAATATTGAGATCTGATAAGACTTGATTTCAAATTAATCGATTTCTATGCCTTTAAGAGTATGACCAGATATCAGAAAATAATATATATATATATATATATATATATAAAAGTGTTTACATCTTCTTAAAGTTTGATGTCCTAACGTGCTATGTGTATTTATATAAATTCGATCATCCTTATTATTATAAGCTATTAGAAAATCTCAAATAAAATAAAGATTGTTAAATAAAAATTTTGTGGTTTAAATTTTTTTATTGATAAATGCATATAATACTTAATAATCGCATGCAATTTTAGATTTTTTTTTATTTTTAAAAGTGAACCATTATATATTCCTCCAACCATCTAAAATTATTACTAAATATTTTCTAATAAACACCTTCGATCCTTTTCGATGTTTATGTGTCAGTGGGTTTTTTCTTTTTTTCAAAAGTTCAATGTTTTAAATTCATTTTATTATATCATATTGAATACTTCTATAATAAGCCAAGCATTAGGAACAAATTATCATTTTTCTTATCAATTTATTGATATAAAATTTTAAAGTAGAATGCGACGAAACTATCTAAGTACAAATTTATTACCTTTTTTCCTTCTTTTAAAAATTAATTTCAGAATATCACTTTTGAAAACAACCTAAACATGATTTTTTTTAGATTAAAAAATTATATTCAAAAACACATACCAAACAAAGATCCTATATCTCCCATCTTTCTAGTTAAATACTAAAAGTCTTCGTTGAATATTCGATAATATCGATGTGCTTCTAATGTAATAAATTGCTATTAATTCAAAATTTAAGCTAATCCAAACTTTTACATGAAGAGAAAGAACTGAGAAGAATTCTACAATTAAAAGAAGGAATCCCTATGGAAAAAAATGTGTTTTTTTTGTTGGGTAATTGGGCCTGATTGAGCCCACTGAAGCGGCCCATCTATCTCTACCTTGTTCAGTTGTTTATGAAAAAAAAAACAAAGAAAGAGAGAGAAAGCCTATTGGAGTCATACTCTTCTCCCACGTCTAACATTCCTAGCGCGACACAGATTCGAATAGCTTCAATTGTTTCTCTCGCTCCCCGCCTCTCTCTTCCTTCTTTCTCTATCACTCGCTATCAAAATGCTCTCTTTTTGTTAGAGCTTTTTGCACTCTCAGTTTCTAGCAACGATGAATGCCCCGATAATTGGTTCGTTTTCTTCGGCTCTCTCTCTCTCTTTCTCACTCTCTCGTTGTTATTGGGCCCCTTCTGTCTATTTCTTCCTGGAAATTCATTAGATTTCTGTTAATTTTTCTTCTGACTTATTTTGGTAATAAATTGCATGCCATTTTGAAGATCCATTGCAGGGGGATTTTCCCGAAGTCATAGAGGAATATTTGGAGCATGGGTGTATGAAGTGTATTGCCTTCAATCGTCGTGGTACCCTTCTTGCTGGTAATTCTTACCTCCTTTCTTCTCTTACTTAGCCAGTAGTTGTTGTGGCTTTTTCCATGTGTCCTCCATTGATAGTTTGTCAAGTAATTTACTACAAAGGTTTGTCTTTGTCGGACAATGTAGTGCGCGTTTATGGTAATTATTTGGATTTGGAAAATGGGTTACCGTTGCAAAGATTTTCTGGAGTGGATTTTGAGGTTCAAAGAACGTAATTCAGCGTGTTATCCCTGATTACCGTGGTAGAAAAGGCGCCAATTCTACACATTGTATATAGAGAACGTCTCGGCATCATCTTATGTGATAATTATGTGGGGATTAAGGATTTGACATTAGTGACGTAACCAATATTTAGCTTTTAAGAGCTATTAGTTGCTTTGTTTTAAAAGCAAAAAGATCAGTTTTTGCACTCTTTCTTGTCTGTCCTTGCTAAAACTTTCCATTATAGATAATCTAAGCGGACCTTCTATTCAGGTGATGCTTAATGAGATGGCTGATGGTTATATTCAATTGCCGTTGGAAAATATTAGAACGAATGGTTCTAAGACCTAACTAGAAAATGGTTATCAGGTAAGACTAGGGATGGTGATAAATCTGTTCTCTTGAGCATCAGGCTTGTGCCGATAGACAATTAATGCATGTTAAACATGTGGTTTTCTGCTTCCCTTAACCTTTGCTGCTTCGGGATTTGCAGAACACTGGTTACTGGTATCATATCATGAAGTTTTTGTTATAGTATTATTCTAAGCTAAGGTGGATGCTTGGACTATTTGAAGATACAGTACTGAGGTGACAATATAGCAATACCAATTAAAAGCAGTATCTTTTCTGTGTCCAATTTTTAGTTAGAAAGGACTACAACTTAAGTTGCTCTCTCAATTTATGCCTAGTTGCTTGGTTGGTCAATGGAAACTTGATTAATGGCAAACATTTGTTTTTTTGCAATGGTTAGTCTCCTCACTATAATGTGAAGTGAGCTTCTGACTGGTGTTGTTGAAAGATGTGTCTTGTCAAGGGCTGAGGCATTACGTGGATTTTGAAGGCAGGTGTTGTGACATGCTCCTGGGCATGATGATTTGGTAAAGCAACTGATATGGGTTCTTCTTATGCTAATAAAATGCAAAATTCTGGCGGACAAGTTGGCAGAATCTGCTTGGGTTCAATATTAGCTTTATGTTGGTGGGGAGTGAAAGCTGAGCAATACTGGCAATGGCACCAGTCAAGGATGTTACACTTGGGGGTCAATATGGTGTGATATAGAAGATGGAATCTCTTGATTCTATTTTATTGGTTAAAAAGTTGGTAATATGATAATATCATTCAAGTTGATGACGCATTTCGGTTCTTGTGGTCCTACTTCTTAGCCACTGCATGTCTACTTGATGATGTATACCTAGAATTTATGGTTAATTACAAAACTAATACCCAAAAAGGGAAAAGAAAATGAATAGTCCAGTTATTGTATTTTCTAATTTCTAAGGAACATTGCAGTTGTAAACATTTGGGTCCTACTATGGAAGTAGTTACAACGCATTAAGCTATTGGAAAATCATGTGTGAAGTTCCATAATCTCAGTTTCCTATCTTAATTCCTAACCTTTGCTCTTTATGAAGGAGAAGTTTCTATTACCTGAAAAATATTGGCTAGTACCCTACTATGGAAGTAGTTACAATGCATTTAGCAATTGGAAAATCATGCGTGAAGTTCCATAATCTCAGTCTCCTATCTTAATTCTTAACCTTTGCTCTTTATGAAGGAGAAGTTTCTATTACCTGAAAAATATTGGCTAGTACCGCTGAACTGAATTTCTAATTTGCATGAATTTTTAAATTGGTGCTATGCTTATTTACTGCTTCTGCTGTTATCGGTGATACAGAACCTTTGCAATTTTGAATTTGGTCTAGAATCTAGATGTAAATGTGCTACTAGTACTCGGTGTAGAGAAGCTAGTTCTGTTAATTTCATGCATTCAGTCAGAAATTATTTATAGATTTTATTTGCACAAACTTTTTTGATTAAAATTTAAGTAGCAGTTATTATATGTGGATTTCTTTCTGGTTTATGTAGTTATTTATGGTATGAAATTATGAAGCATCAATTTTATGCATGCTATGTGCCGATTTGGTTAAATAAATTATAGTTGGATTGGCTAAATACACTATAGAAAGAGTTGAACTTTCATGAAATTTTTATTGAAGGTATTGTGAGTTATCAGCTTTCTGACTATTGAATCTTGATTTGATCATTTGAACCAGCTGGGTGCAATGATGGAAGTTGCATTATATGGGACTTTGAAACCAGGGGCATTGCTAAGGAGCTTCGTGATAATGAGTGCTCTTCTCCCATACTCAGTATCTGTTGGTCGAAGTATGGCCATCGAATTCTTGTATCTGCTGCTGATAAATCATTAACATTGTGGGATGTTATGAGTGCTAAGAAGATAAATCGAATAGTTTTACAACAAACCCCTATACAAGCACGCCTTCATCCAGGTTCCTCTACCCCATCCGTCTGCTTGGCGTGCCCCCTCTCATGTGCTCCAATGATTGTCAACTTGAACACGGGAAACACAACTTCATTTAAAGTTTCTATACCAGACATATGCAATGGTGGGCCCACCCCTCCATCACGCAACAAGTGCTCTGATGCAAACACCTCCTACACACCAACTGCTGCGTGCTTTAATAAGTGCGGAGATCTGGTTTATGTGGGGAATTCAAAAGGAGAAATTCTAATATTTGATTACAAAGACAGTGAAGTGCGTGCCCTAGTTCCTATCTCTGGTGCTTCTGTAGTCAAGAATATAGTGTTCAGTAGGAATGGGCAGTATCTGCTCACAAATTCAAATGATCGAATAATCAGAATATACGAAAACCTACTGCCTTTGAAAGATGGAGTTAGAGCCCTTGATGATCTAGGTGAGAGCCTCAATGATCTTACTGGTGTTAAGAAGTTGAAGGCTGTTGGATCAAAGTGTTTATCTCTATTCCGGGATTTTCAAGATTCCATCACAAAGGTGCACTGGAAAGCACCTTGTTTTAGTGGCGATGGTGAGTGGGTAGTTGGTGGTTCTGCTAGCAAAGGGGAGCACAAGATTTACATATGGGACAGAGCTGGGCATCTTGTGAAAATCCTTGAAGGACCTAAAGAAGCCCTTATTGATTTAGCATGGCATCCTATTCATCCCATTGTTGTATCTGTTTCCCTGGCTGGCTTAGTTTATATCTGGGCTAAAGATTATACTGAGAACTGGAGTGCATTTGCTCCTGATTTCAAAGAGCTTGAGGAAAATGAGGAGTACATTGAGCGCGAAGATGAATTTGATTTGATTCCAGAGACTGAGAAGGTAAGAGAATGCTAGATTGGTGATCCTGGTCTTATGCTTTCATTTCTCCCATTCTTTCTAATTATCAAGTGTATATGCTTGCAGGTGAAAGTATGGGATGTTAATGAAGATGAGGAAGTTGATATTGAGACTGTGGAGAAAGATGCTGCTTTTAGTGATTCTGATATGTCTCAAGAAGAGCTATGTTTCTTGCCAGCAACTCCTAGTCGCGATGCTCCTGAACAACAAGACAAGTGTGTGGAAAGTTCTTCAAAGCAGGTGGACAGTAATAATTCTGGATCCCCACTTTCGGAAGAGGCTGGACCTAATGGTCATTTGATTAATCATTCATCAAGTCCACTTGAAGGTAACATCTTGTTTTGTGCTATATTCTTTTACTTACAAATATTTATAATAGTAGCCCCCATAGGCCTGCAATAGCCAACGGCCACATTTGTATTTTGGCAGAAATCTTGTTTCTTAGTGTTCCCAGTTCCTTCCTTGTGTTGAGTTTGGAATTTGTCACACAACTAATTAATATTTATTCATAGAAAAGTACAGATGACTAAACTGGAATAGTTGGGGGGGGGGGGGTGGGCTGCCGAGTGTAGTCAAAGGTTCTAAAGAGGCTTAGATCCTCTTGCACCACGAGAGGTGCTGGCTTTAGTTAGGCCCTTTCCTAGCAGTGCCTTTGGCTCTTTTATGCTTCATTCAAGGCATGTGTGAGCGAAAGTGTGGTGGAAAGGGAAGGAACAGCATTAGCAGCCCAGCCCAAGTATTTTAAAAGAGTATAGCTTCTTTAAGGATAGGAAAACTACAAAACCCTGCCCAATAACTAATAAATAATACAGTTAACTAGTCATTCTCACTATATATATATATATATATATATATATATTATTTAGGCCATTAGTTTTTCAGGGTTTTGTGAACAAGCATAAGAAAACAAAGACACAGGGGACCACACGCACAATTGACTTGATGATTGTGGCTATTAGTTTTTAAGGATATGAAAACTGTAAAACTCAGCCCAATAACTCAATTATTATCATGCTTTGAATATTGATATAATGATTAAGTTAGTGCATTAGATCATTACTACCATGACTTATGACATGAAGATTATAATGTTTGAATTAATTTGTATGTCAAATGTTGTTACAAACATTTTTTTTTGGCTTATATAACACATTTTTAGCATTTTTTCTTGTTTTAGCACCTTGCTTTACTTAGGTGTGCGCTTTTTTTTAGCACATCTCACCTAAGGAGATTTAGGGGGTACAGTGCTTTCCCTTTTGTCTTTTACTACATTGGGAGTGCTGTTTATACCATGTTTGTGCCCTGAAGTTTTGGTTCATTGGGTGCTTGCGGTTTTTCAATATGGCTTCATGTCTCTTATGTGGTCTATAATAATTCTTTTGCAGATGATGCAGGGGGAACAAGGATGAAGAGAAAGCGAAAGCCTTCAGAGAAGGGGTTGGAGTTGCAGGCAGAGAAAGTGAAGAAACCCTCAAAAAACAGTAAATCGTCGAAATCTAAAACTAAATCTTTGGTTGATCAGGATAATGGTAATAGTTTATATGGTGATGAGGTTTCTGATGAATGACAGCAGATTACGATTTTTTAGTTTTTTAATGTAAGAATATTATACTTTCTTGTCTTTAACTCCTGATAATTCTTCTTATCTTTGCACAGTTTTGTTTTGCCTTCCACTATTCTTCCTCCCATAATATTTGTAGTTGGCTTTGGCCCGTAATTTGTTATGCCCATTTGCTATATATGAATATGATTTTTTGGCTATCCAATTGTCACTGTGTGGGTTTGCGTCCATCTAGATACGGTTTAGTTGTATACTAAGTGAAACTTCTTTGTTCCATATGTAGATTCACTTCGAGTCAAAGTTAACCATATTGTAGAAAGGTGCCTCATGTGGAATTTTATTCTAGAATGGGTCTATTATGAAGGTAACGTATTCTCCTCATGTCATTTGAGGTAATGTTTTGAAATTTTTAATAGCACTAGAGAAGAATACGGTGCCTGATAAGAAACTTAAAATAAATTTATAAAATGTTTGCATGCTAATCTTATTTCCTTGAACTCGCTATGAAGTTATTGAATTTTGTTCCTTTCATGTAGCATTTCAATTTGACTCTTGATAACCTGCTGTTTCTCTCGTTTAGGTGAGCTTTCATTTAAATGAAATGGGGATTAGCAAGTGTTGTTATTGTATATATGGTATTGAAGGATGCTCAACTGGAACTGTATGCTTTTTTTTTTTTTTTTTTCTCTTTAATAAATTTTTAAAATTTTTTTAAATTAAGAAAATGTCTGGCTGTGGTGGTTTCTTGAGACGTTTTGAAAACAGAAAGAACTCTTATGTTTTCAATAATATGTTAAAAATACTTCTTTTTACAGTGGTAATGTCTTGGCATTTTGGTAAATATCATGTTACCACATTTTTAAAGGAATTAAAAAATTGGAAAAAGGTTGCCTCCTTTTATTACCCTAAATTTTCTCGGTACTTTTTTTTTTGTTCCTTCAAGATCAGTGCTAAGTTTTGTAATGTTTACCTATTGTCTCTGCAATTTCTCTTTCAAGTTTGATGACAGCATGGAATTGGCTTGAAATCTGTGCCTATTGTTGCTTACATTACAATCTTTGCTGATATAGTTGCTGGGTCGAACTTCAGGATTATGGTCAATTTTCGTTTATTCTGGTGTCTACTCTTACTGTTTATATTCCTGTACGCTTTCTTCAACTTGTCCTTTGTCTATTTAGGAATTGAAAAATGTCTGAATGATGAAAGTGATTATTGCAAATTACCATTTGAATATAATGACAAAAAATATACTTGGAGCGCTAGCCAGTTAATCTACATGTCCAATGGGACAAGTCATACTATTGTTTTGGAGCCATTTATTCCCGTAAGTACCCAAAAATAAGAAGAAAGGTGAGGAAACGATAATATTAAGAAGTTTCTTGGAGTGATAGTTTTTGATTAGTCAATGGCAATGTGGCATTTCAAGAACTGATGTCCCACTGAACAATAAAAGCACGGAAAGAAGAAAAAAGAAAAACTTCTGTACATATTCTGTTTGAAGAGGTCGACAAAGAAAATATGTATATTTAGGTATTTTCCCCCCTCTAATGGGGTAATAATATCGTTGAAACTTACAATGCATAGATTGGCAGTGGATTTGCTCAAAACGAATTAAGCAAAAATTCAATAGGTTGAGGATAAAACACGGGCATCTCCTGGAGCTATCTGGGTTTGGTTGAAATGTAGAAACCAACATGGTTACTGTTGGAGATGAAGTTTGGCAAAGCTCAGTGATGTTGAAGGCACGCTGAGGCACTGAAACAAGGCGTTTTTCTACCCCAGTGCCTCTCATGGTGTGAGAGGTGCTGCGTTCACTTAGGTGCTTTATAGGCGTCACTTTTTGGAGCCTTAGAGTGCCTTATACCTGCCTCTTTCTCCAGCGTCTTTAGTGCCTGGGTGTATGTTAAGGTTTTACATAAATGCTTTCGATTATGATTAATTTTAAAAGCCCAACCCAAATACTAATTTCAAATATAAAGATTACTAAGTACTATTTGAAGCCCAACCCAACTTAACCAAGGGTTAAGCAATGAAATATAAAACCAACGAGGGGTCCTCACTCCCCCACCAAGCAAATGACACGTAAAAAAAATCAACAGAGCACACACAGAGGAAGTAATAGCATAAAGCATTTAGGAGAGTAGGATGGCAAGTTCATTCATAGCCTTGCCTCTCGTGGTACTCCCCACTGTCCAATGCTTTGCAGCTACTGTTTTTTACTTCTTCCTCTACTCTTTAGTTCTTCAAATATTCTACTGTTATACTTCTGAAACTAAAGTATTTTTTTACTTTTAAAGTCTAAAATTGTGCTTTTTTTTTTTTGTTTTTTGTTCTTTCACTCTTTTTCTAGTTCTACCCTTATTATAGTTTCTATTCATCCTATACTATTTCTTCTAGTTTTTTCTATTGTTTTGTACTATTCTTTCACTCTGAATTTGAAACTACTGTTCTATACTTGTTGTTGTTGTTGTTCTATATAGTTTTTTAAATTCTGAAACTAAAATTATTTTTTAATTTATCAAATCTAAAACTGAAAGTATTTATGTTTCAATTATGACACCGAAACTTTTTTTTTCTATAACTTTTGTATCTTCTATACTTTAGTTTCAAATTTGAAACTGAAAATATTTTTTATTTGAAATGTGAAATTGAAAGAATTTTATATTTGAAATTTGTATCTTCTAGACTTTAATTTTAGTTTTAAACAAAATAAATATGGAAGGAAGTAGTCAAGGGCAGCAATAGCTAGAAATTCATAGCAAGACGAAATATCTAGTATGGAAATATAATTTTTTATGAGACTCTAAAGACACAAATTCAGTATGTTTTGTAAGAAAGTGACAAAAGGTGGGATTTAGAGAGCTAAGGTGTACCAAGTTGGGGGTCACAAGAATGCTGCAAAATGTTTAAAATGCCTAGAGTATGTTAAGAAGGAATTGAAAGAGTATTTGGAAGGGAAACAATAGTCCAAAGAAACTTATGATAGACCTTCAAACCTTGACTTAGATGTGTTTGATAATAAGTTAAGACTGAAGATGTTAAGGAAGAATAGCCAAGGCAAAAAGGTAAAAGTGTCATGCCAATGCCAAAGAAGCCTAGGCTTTTGACTTATTGATTCCTTTGTGAGACAAAAGCTTAAAGTAGTAGTTCAACTAAGGAAAAAAGGGAAGTTGCATCAAGCAATTATAGCAAATAAATATGATAAGGAAAAAAAGGCTATGGTTTGCCAATACATTGGTAGGTTTTTTTTACCAAGCAAGGATTCCATTTAATGTAGTTCGAATGGATGCATTTAAATGGATGATTGAAGCCATTGAGCAATATGGCCCAAATTTGAAGCCCCAGGTCACCATGAGTTGAAGGTGTTAATCTTAAAGAAAGAAGTTAAACTCACATGATGAAAAGTTGCAAAGACTTATGGAAGAGACATAGGTGTTCAATTACGTTAAATGGGTGAACTAGCAGGACAAATAGGAGCTTGATCAATTTTTTAATAAATTGTTTGGTTGGTACTATGTTCGTAAGGTCCATTGATACTTCATCATACATAAAAGCAACTGAAAGATTATATTTAAATTACTTCATGACTTTGCAGAGTCTGTTGGATAATAGAATGTGGTCCAAGTGGTGACTGACAATGGTTCCAACTTTGACAACTAGTAGGTTATTGAAATGAAGAGGCCTAACCTTTGTTGGACAACATGTGCAACACATTGCTTGGATCTAATCTTAGAAGATATTGGAAAAATACCTGAAGGTTCAAGAACCATTGAAAGGGAAATGAATTTAACTGGTTATATATATGACTATGTTGGTGTTTTAAATATGATGAGGGGATTCACGAAGCAAAGAGAATTGGTTAGGCTTGGAAAAACAAGATTTTGTACTTCTTATCTCACTTTGAAATGCATCCATCACCCAAAAAAAAAAAAAAAAAATCCATTGAGGCCTATGTTTACTTAAAAGGAATGAGTTTCAAGTAAATGGTCAAAAGAAGCTAAAGGAAAACACGTAGTGTAAATAGTGTTTATGCCTTTTTTTTGGATTATGGTTGTTTATATACTTAAGGCTATGGGTTATCTTGTTCAGATACTTAGGCTTGTGGACAATGAAAAGCAGCCAGCTATGGGTTATATTTTGCCATAAATAGAGCTAATAAGGCAATTCAAAAAACATTTAATGATAATAAGGAGAAGTATAAGGAGATATTCAAAATCATTGATGAAAGGTGGGATTGCCAACTTCATCAACCTTTACATGTTGCTGTACATTTCTTTAATCTAACATTTTTTTATGACAATCCAAATAGGGAGTTTGATAAAGAAGTCACATCAGGACTTATTCTTGCATAGGTTGGCTCATGAAGGATTTTGATGTGCAAGAGAAAATTATGATTGAGTTGACCATATATAAAAGAGCTGGAGAACTCTTTGGTGTTCTATTAGCCATTAGAACAAGGAAGACTAGAGCTCTAGGTAAAATAGTTAATTTATTGGTTACTACTTAGTTTTACAATTTTAGTTTAGACAATTAGTCACTAATTGAATAAAAAATCTTGATTAATTATGCAGTTGAGTGGTGGGCTAATTATGGAAGCTCTACTCCACATTTACAACAATTGGCAATTAGAATTTTGGGCTTAACATGTAGTGCATTGGGTTGTGAACGAAATTGGAGTGTGTTTGAGTAGATTCGTATTAAACTTTCAATTTATTTTAACACTTGATTTGTATGTTTTATCATATTATGATGGGCAAATTAATTACTACATGTATATGTTGGAACATATCAGATTTTTCAACTGAAATAATTCATTGTCATTTACAACATTTATTAGTTCAACTCTTGTATTAATTAGTCTAATTATTGTATTAATTAGCCTCCTTTCCTAATGTAGATTTTGTATATAAATATCCATGTTATCATAGTAATTCAACAAGGTGAAATATAAGTTTTTTTCCTTCATTACATGGTATTAGAGCACTTGGCTCCTTTCAAGGTGTCTACTCTGCCTTTTTTTGTTTTTTTTTCAATTCATCCTTGTTTAAAAACTTATGTGATCATTTTATGTGGCTGATTACATCGCACCTCCAACATAGGGAGAAACAAAAAGGCTCCGATTGGCCTATCCCTATCATCCGGTGGCTGAAAACACCATGTGTGAAGTTCACGCATCGACAAAGCCATCTGCACACTCTATCATACACCGACGTGTGTGAACGCATGACGTATCCTCTCAATGTCGTCTCAACTTTCCGATGTCCTATGTCGCCTTTCCGACATCTTTCTATCCAGTAACTGTTCTAATCCATCCCAAAGGGAATTTTTGTCACCTTCATTACCTATATTTCTAAACCTGACTTCCTCTTTAAGTTGTGAATCTGTTCTTCAATTCATCCTTTCTTTTAAACTTCCCATTCTTAAGAAGAAAAGTATCATAGTCACCTTTGATTTTGTCAAAGCTAGCTTTCAAAGAGCCATAATCTTTCTCAAGTTGTTTTGTCATGAACCAAGCCTTTTGGTTTCAACACTATATAGCAACTTGCCTTGGTTACAATCTAACCCCTTTTGTTAGTTGAACTTTTCTTTTAGGTGTTCAAAATCAGCTCTCTCTTGATATTCCTTATTTTTACTATATTTTGGCTTGTCTGTGCTCCTCAAAATGTGAGAAGTCAGATTGTCCTCCAAGTCTCATATGATTGAAGTTTCCAATATAGTTGGGGATTTACAAAATCTACATCCCAATTATCGGTTGAATGGTAGGAATTATCTCGAATGATCTTAACTCGTTTTGACTATATTGAAGGGAAAAGGAAAGTTAAGTCATATTTTGGGGAGTGGACCCTCAAAAGGTGATAAGTACTATGAGGCATGGGATGAGGAGGATTCCATGACATTGGCATGGCTTTGAAATTCTATGAATCTAGAGATAAGCATACATGCATGTTTCTTACCATTGCTAAGGAGGTGTGAGAAATTGTTAAGCAAAATTATTCCAAGGCTAAAGATGCGGCCTTGGTATATAAGCTTAAGATTAAAGTTGTAAGGAGTTGACAAGGAAATAAATCTATCATGTAATATGCCAACATGCTGTGAAACATTTGGCAAGAAATGGATCATTATAGATGTATTGAAATGAAGTGTAATGAAGATTCAACAATATTGAAAAATTTTATTGAAAAAGATTATGTTTATGATTTCCTTGCAAGACTCAATGTAGAATTCAGTCAAGTTAGGGTCTAACTTCTTGGTAAGGATGAACTACCATCCTTTAACCACACTATTTCAATTATTCAAGCTAAAGAGACTTGGAGAGGTGTAATGCTTAACTATCAACCTATTAAAGGATTTGCCATGATCATCAATGGTGGTAAACACCGAGGCTTGACACTAGAACAACCTAAAGAGGATAGGAAAGGCAAGACACAAGATTGTGATTATCTTTGGTGTACTTATTGCAAAAAACCGTGACATACAAAGGAATATTGTAGGAAGCTTTATGGAAAAAAAAATGAAAAATGGGTCAGCAAGAGCTCAAGGGCAAGCTCATTTGATGCAAACCAACTAAGAACTGACTATAGTCCTTGAAGGATTTAGTAGAAATGAAATTGAAAGGCTACTAACTTGTTAGAGACCTTAGAAAAGCCTCATTGGTAATACCAGTACTTGCATTCTAGCTCATTCAGGTAATTTCTTTCACTTTGATAAACTAGTTTAGGATTGCTGGATCCTTGTCTAAAATCAATTACAATCGATCATATGATGTTTTCTTCTCATTATTTTAAAACTTATACTCCATGCCTTAGCAATAGGAAAATATCAATTGCAAATGGCTCACTTGTTACCGTAGCAGGACTAGGGAATTTCCAAATATCTCTCTCCTTTGTTCTTATAAATGTTCTTCATGTTCTCAAACTATCCACAAATCTTATATCCATAAAAAAAAAAAATCATAAAAGATTTGAATTGTAAGGTAACCTTCTATTCTACTTCATGTGTTTTTTAGGACTAGGATTCAAGGAAGAGTATTGGGCTTGCTAAGGAACATAATGGACTTTATTATCAAGTGACACCTATAAATACTGATGATATTAAGAATCCCATGTCCTTGTCTTTCTTTATTGGAACCTCGTCTACTAAGAATAAAATATGGCTTTACTATTGTCGTTTTGGTCACCCCTCTTTTGGAACTTTGAAAATTATGTTTCATTCTTTGTTTAATAAAATTAATCTTGCCAATTTTCATTGTGAGACTTGTGAAACAGCAAAACATAACTAAGCTTCCTTTCTGATTAGTCATAAAAGAAGTGCTTCTTCTTTTACTCTTATTCACAACGATATTTGGAGCCCATCTCTTATTCCTACCATATCTTGTGTTAAATTGCTTGTTTCTTTAATCAATGATTGCACTAGGGTTTCTTGGATCTTTCTTCTCAAGAATAAGTCAGATGTGAGTGAATTGTTCCCCATTTTTCGTTCCATGATCCAAAATCAATTTGAGGTTAAAATTAAAAGGCTTAAGTCTGATAATGAAAAAGATTACTTCAATCAAACTTTGTCGTCCTACCTCCAAAACGAAGGGATAATTCATGAATCGTCCTGTGTATATACTCCACATTAAAATAGAATGGCCGAGAGGAAAAATGGGCACCTCTTATCTATAACTTGCACCTATTTATTTTACATAAACATGCTTAAATCTTTGTGGGGGGAGGTTGTCCTTACTATTATATACACTATAAACAAATTACCATTTCATGTTCTAGACAATAAAACTCTTATGGAGGTACTTTCTCAATTTTATCCAGATCTCAGAATCACAAATGGCCTTACACCCCGCATATTTTGGTGCACAACATTTGTGCTTATTCATAACAAAGGGAAGTTGGATCCAAGAGCTTTTAAATGCATCTTTTTAGAATATTCCTCTATTCAAAAGGGTTACAGGTGTTATCATTCCCTTATAAAGAATTTCTTTGTCTTTGTTGATGTCACATTTGCATAATATATTTCGTATTTTTCTAGTCCTTATCTTCAAGGGGAGAATACTATTATGGAAGATAAGGAAATGTTTTTCCTTGACCTTTCCCAATTCACTTTTTCTATCTGATCACCAAGCCCTGAATCCAACCCTGACACCTTCGAAAATCCTTTACCAAGTTCTGAATCCAACCTTAACACTTCTGATGATCCTAATGTTATCCCCTACACTGAATCTGTGATCAAGGATAATATCAATATTGATAATATGAGGTATTTGCAGGTGTACACAAGAAAGGAAGCTCCAGTCTCTAAACTTATACAAGCTCAAATCTCTGTACTTATCTCTAGTAGTTTTGAAAAACTTTCTTTCAAACCTAAATTCCATCATCATCCTAAATGATTTATTCGAGGCATTAGCCAAAGAGGAATGGAGGCAAGCCATGAAAATTGAGATGGAAGCATTAAAGAAGAACAAGCCATGGGAGTTAGTCCAATTACGTAAAGGAAAGAAACCAGTAGGGAGTAAATGGGTCTTCTCGGTCAAGTATAAAGTTAATGGATCACTGAAGAAGTATAAAGCATGGTTGGTTGCTAAGGGGTACACTTAAACTTTAGGCATAGACTATTAAGAGACCTTTGCTCCAGTTGCCAAAATGAATACAGTTAGAATCCTATTATCATTAACATCTAACTACAATTAGACAGTTCAACAATATGATGTGAAGAATGCCTTTCTTCTTAGGGACTTAAATGCGTAAATCTATATGAACATTCCATAAGGATTTCGAGACAACACAAAAGTAGACAAAGTGTGTAAACTAAAGAAAGTTTTATACGATTTACAACAATCTTTGAGAGCTTGGTTTGGATGATTAACCAGAGTAATGTTAACCTCTGGTTATAAACAAAGCTAGAAAACCCATACTTTGTTCATCAAACATAAGGATTCATAGGAAGTCACAGCCTTCCTAATATATGCTGATGATATCATCATCACTGGAGATGATAAGATAGAATAAGAAGAACTTTGGAAACATTTGGAAAATGAATTTGACATAAAAGAGTCGGCAAAATTAAAGTAGCATATTCAAAACAAGGTATCTTTATTTTTCAGCAAAAGTATGTGACATATCTCCTAAAAGAGATTGGTAAACTAGCAAGCAAATTAGCTGATACCTTGATTGATCCTAACTATAAACTAGGAAAAGCCAGTGATGATATTGTTGTTGACAAGGAAATGTACCAAAGATTGGTAAGGAAACTTATCTATCTATCTCATACCAGACCTGACATAGTTTATGTAGTAAGTGTAGTAAGTCAATTCATGCATAATCCCAAACAAGTACACTTACATGCTGTTCATTAAATTTTACGCTATCTTAAAGGCACTCCAAGAAATGAGATATTATTCAAAAGGAACATGGAATTAACTCTAAAGGTCTATACTAATGCTAACTATGTAGGATCAGTAATAGACAGAAGGTTTATTACGAGTTATTGCACTTTTTTAGGCGGTAATTTAGTAACTTGGAGGAGTAAAAAACAGAACATGGTTGCAAGGTTCAATGCTGAGGTAGAGTTTAAAGCTATGGCACTTGGAATTTGTGAATTACTTTGGTTAAAGATCATCTTGGATTACTTAAAAATCAAGCGAGATGGACCAATGAGATTGCATTGTAACAATAAATCTATTATAGGCATTGCACATAATCCAGTACAACATAATCGAACAAAGCATGTTAAAGTTGGTAGGCACTTCATAAAAGAAAAATTGGATAGTGGTCTTATTTGTTTCCCTTATGTATCAATAAGAAGCAAATATATTCACCAAAAGGCTCAACAGTGCGATATTTCAAACCATTATATCCAAGCTGGGAATGCATAACATCTATTTACCAACTTGAAGGGGAGTGTTGGAACATATCAAATTCTTCAACTGAAATAACTGATTGTCAACTACAACATTTATTAGTCTAACTTTTATATTAATTAGTCCAATTATTGTATTAATTAGCCTCATTTCCTATTATAAATTTTGTATATAAATATCCATGTTATCAGAGTAATTCAACAAAGTGAAATACAAGTTCTTTCCCTTCACTACAATATATATAAATTCACACGAAAAAGAGGAATAAACTTACTGAACAGAGACTCAATGATTTGGTATTTATGAAATATAATCAAGTTATCAAAGCTCAATATGATATAAAGGACATTGACCCCATTTGATATTGATGAAAGTAATGAGTGGTTAGTTGGAAAAATGGGTGTCGAAGCATATGTTGATAAAGATGCTAATGATAAGCTTGTTTTTTAAAATGAAAATGAAGAATTAACTTAGGGGGTTGTAGCAAGGGCAATAAGTGTTGGAGAATCGCACAAACATACTAGAAGCCAAACCAAAAAAGCTAGCTCCTCACAATCAAGAGATAAGACATCAAAGGGTTCTCCTTCACTTCCCAACATTAAAGATATGGATGTTGCTTCAGATGAGATAGAAGAGGATTTTAAAGAATATAAATACAATGAAGATGGACATGAAAGTGATGATAGTTATGGATTTTAATATGATGATTCATTTTAGTACACTTATGGTTTTTGGTTTTTTGTTAATGGCTTGGTTGCCTTCTTGGTTTTTTGTTAATGGATTGGTTGCCTTCTTGGTTTTTTGTTAATGGATTGGTTGCCATCTTGGTTTTTGTAGATGGTGTGGCTACTATCTTGGTTTTTTATAAATGGCTTGGTTATTGTATTGGTTTTTTATTAATAGCTTGGTTACCGTCTTGGTTTTTAATAAATGGCTTGGATGTTGTATTGGTTTTTTGTTGATGACTTGGTTTCCATCTTGGTTTTTTGTTCATGGCTTAACTACCATGGCTTCTAGTATTAGTAGTACTCCATTTTTTGAGTTGTAAAATTGATTACTTAACTGCTTCCTATGATGTGATATGATGTTTACAACTTTGAATAGTTAATAATATGTTAAGTGCTTTACAAAGATGCATGTTTTTATTATTTTTTCTTTATATACCATATTTTAGCTTTTTTTTTTTTATTATAGCTCCTCACTTCACTTGGGCAAGTGCTTCTTTGGTGCTTCTTGCCTTAAGGCATTTTTGAGATGTTGCCTTTAACTACCTTGGCTAAGCTACCTTCAAATCTAACTAAATTCATTTTATACCAATTAAGTTTTGATAGTAACATGAATTGTATTCTTGGAGCACTATATGTTATAGAGAATCATAATGCTACTAGCAAAGTACTTCATTCTTCATTTACTTATAAGATATAGATGATGAATATAAGCTTGAAAGTGATTACTTGAATATTGGGGTCCAAGTAAATCTCATTGAGGTTCCAACATAAACCATTTAAACCATTATTTAATGAAAAGTGTACTATTTAGGTTTTAGATCGTAAATCTAAGAAACATTCCCCAAGTTTTCAAATTAGAGATGCATGTCAAGCATAGGTGAAGCTTCTAAGGCAAAAGTATATGTACAATTGGTAGAGGTCGAGAAGTATAGAGGTTACTGGTTCTACCATGGCATCAACTGAATGTCATAATGCTAAGTGGGTAATTGCCCTTTATGAAGCCTAATTAGAGAAGAAATATTACTGCGTGTCTTTTCATCTTAGAAAGTCGGTTATTTATATAAGAGTACATAATCTATAAAAAGAACAATTGAAAGTAAATCCTAATCAAATTCTTAATCAATCAAATCAATACCTAAAAATTTGTCCCTATAATATGGTCAACTATACAATAAATGATATATTGTAACACTCTAAATGTAAATCATGCCTAGCTTATTATAGAGATATTTAATCCAATTTCCATTTAGAGCTTTTGTGAAGATATGCCTAAGTTGATCACCTGTTTTTACATATCTAGTAGACATTAATTCTCTTGAATCTTTTTACGAATGAAATGACAATAAAGTTTATTCATGAAATATTGGGTTTGAAGTAATATGAAGTATAACGCGATTGTCACACTATGGTCTTATCGGCTATGAATACTTTTAAGCAATTTCAATTAGAAGATGATGTATTTATAATATTTCACATATTAATTGTGTCGTAACTCTATATTTTGATTTTGCATTAGATTGGAACAATACATTTTGCTTCTTACTTTGCCAAGACACTAAGTTTTCTCCAACAAAAACAGTATCCTGTAGTGAATCTTCCGTCTATTTTGGATCCTTCCTAATCAACATTTTTTTAAGCATTCAATTTTAGTGTAACCATAATTCTTGTATAGTATGCCATGTTCAAAGGCACTTTTCAAGTGATACAAAATTTATTCTAGAACTATCCAATGATTAACAATGAGTGAGGACATAAATTGGCTAACAATGCTTACTGTGTATGCAATATTTAGCCTAGTTACCTTGAGATAGTTCATTCTCCCAACCAATCTATACTTTTCATGATCTTTAAATTCTTCAATAACTACTTTTGTAAGATTGAAATTAAGAGTCATATATGCACTACATGATTTTGCTCTTATCTTCCCAGTCGCTATCAATAAATCAAGCATATAATTTTTGAGATAAAAATACCCTTTTCTTGCTCCTTGTCACCTTTACTCTTAAAAAATTCCTTAAGTCCTTAGTATGAATTTGGTATGTAAGAATGATATTGTCAACGATCATTACAAGAAAGATAATATCATTTTTAGATTTCATATAGAATACTGAGTGATCAAACCTGCTATTCTTTAACCCAAATTGTTGAACTAACTTATTGAACTTTCTAAACCTCTTCATGGAGATCACCTTGGAGGAAAGCATTTTTTATGTCTAACTGATGTAAAAGCCAAGCATAAGTAGCAGCCAAAGAGATGAATAAACAAACAAAAGTCAACTTAGCCATAAGGTAAAATGTATTAGAGTAGTCCACTCCGTATGTCTGGGCATAGCCTTTAGTAATAAAGCATGCTTTCAAATGAGCTAATGAACCATTAAGATTCACTTTCATTATAAACACCTATTTTCATCCAATGACCCTTTTTTTTTTTTTTTTTTTTTTTCAGGAAAAGCTATTAGGTCTCAAGTTCTATTTTCATCCAAGACATTTTTCTCTTCTATCATGGTGTTCTACTTGCTAGGGTGGCTTAAGGGCTCTTAAACAATTTTAAAGATGGAAACATAATCTAAAGAGGCAATGAAAGAACTAGAGAAAGGAAACAAATGATCATATGAAACAAAATTAGTTATGGGATAAGTCCACCAGAGAGGATTTGATGACAAAGAAGTTGGTATGGGACACGTATCATGAGTCTCTTTTCTTAGTATTAACTTGACTAATTATCCGTATAGCTGGTTTAGGTTCTTTTATAGACCAATATCATTCCTACTCCCTTTGGTAACTATGGCATTATTTTGTTAAGCAAATGGGGAGTTTTCAGCACGTATTACTCAACTAAAAACATCTTAGGAAGAAGTTGTGAGAATCTAAAAAATAAAAAGGATTTGAGATTTGACAATCATAAATTCAAAAGGAAGGTCAGTTAGGAAACTCATTTTTGCCATTTGTTCCTTTTGAGCTTGTTGTTTTGATATTAGAAATGAATGGCAAAAGCATTCAACTCCTCATAAATCTTCTTAAAGCTCATAAAATAGGCCATAAGGGACTGGCCTCCTTCTCAGGACGATAAAAGGTCTTACAAACTTTATGAATTCAAGATACATTTCCTTTGGCAGAATGGAAATATTCCAATAATTCGTTACTTTCCTTAAATATTCACAGTGATTAATTAGGCTCATTACCTTATTGTCAATGGCATTTCGAATATACAAAAAGAGTCGTGCATCTTCTCTGAACCAAACTTGTTTGGTATCACTAGTTGCAGGATCACTGGTCAAATGATTATCTTTGTCAATACTTTGCAAATTAATACAAATTGGCTTATTCTAATCCAAATAATTGGAGCCATTTAGCTTGTGTTCCATGATTCTAGACATAACTGAAACCATGTAGGTCATAGTTGGGTTCATCTTCATCAATATGACTAAGTAACCTCAACTAAAATAAAAGCCAAATTCTTTTTCTTATGAAAATGAAGTTGCAAAGTATACCAAGACCTCATATTTGCACTAATCTTCATACTCGCCACACTAGCCACCTGCAACACACCTAGGATGGGTTAGAAATGGTGAGTTCATGGTGGGAGATGAACGAAAGCAAACCAGTCAACTACGTGCCTCCAAACACTTAAGTGTTAATTTTTTATGACAGCGCATGTGGCTTGTGCGTGAGGGTTCTAACCACTCAAATCTAAGGATTGGCTAAACTTAACACCCTAGACCTCCCTGTGCTAACAATAAGACAAAATCAACCATCTAAGGTGGTGACCTAAGAATGATAGAGTCGAACAAGATGAGAATGCCAACAAAAAACAAACTTAAAGAAAGCATTAGAGGGAGGCTCTAATACCGTGAAACTGAATTAAAGAAGAATATTGTTGTGTGTCTCTTCATCTTAGGTAGTTAGGTAATAAGTTATAAAAGTAAAATGGTTGAAAGTAAATCTTAATCAAATCCCTGATTAATCAAACCAAGCCTTACAAATATGTCATATAAAATGGTCAATTATACAATAAATGATAGATTATAACAATGAAATTGTTGATGTCTTATATGACTCTCATATCTTCATTCTAGTAAAATTTGAATATCAGATTGGAAGAAAATTTTCCTTATGTGAAGAATAAAAGAAAGAGAGTGAATACTTTATAAAGCCTTGATATCAAAGGAGGCTAGTGTTATATGAGTTTAGTAGGTTGAATTTGAATGTGATCTTCTATAGTAATTTAACTTTGTTAAGAAACACCATCATGTTCAAATTCTAGCTTTACTTTTAACTGCTTTTCAAAATCTTTGATGGACAGTTGAAAGGTTATACTATGATGTCATTTGGCCCTCTCATGACAACTTCTTTTATTGTGTCATGATTTTGAGGATATTGTTCTTTATATCTTACCCTTGACTTGGTCACCTTGAACTTCGATTAGATCTTCCAAGTTTTTGCCAGCAACTTGTCAACTTCATAGGTGAATAGCACTCATTATTTCATCAAAACAATTGTTCATTTTCTAAAACCTTTTGTTGAATTTATTTTGGAGACTATGGGTTTGTCATTCCATGGCATGTTTTAAAGTTAGGAGTTCTACTTTGGATAGCGAAGGTTTTATGCTCCCAATGACTTTTCTAACGAGTTTCGAGTGTGTCTGAGGCGGTAGAGGGAGTGATTGGAGTTGTGACATTACTATTACTTGATGTAGAACTGGTAGCAATAATAAGAGAATAAGGGGGAGAGAAGGAGAAAAGAGGGAGAGAGAAAGAAGAACAAGGGGGCAGATATAAAAGAAAGGAAGAAGTAGGGAGCAATAAAAGGATGAGGAAGAGGAAGGAGGAAGCGAGACAACTAACATGTCAAGAAATGTGTATTAATTATATCAATAAAAAGATATCCTATCCTAACCCTAACTACTAAGAGCTTTATATAAAGACTAATAAATAACTATTAATAGGATAAATTAATTCAAAATAAAATATAATAAAACGATAAAATAAGCCGTACAAAACAATAATCATCAATGCTTAACAGAAAAGAATTGATTCAAAATAAAATTATTTAAATAATTTTAATTTTTTAATTCTTTATTTTAATATATGAATAATTAATACTATTTTTCTAATATTCTCTTCTCGTTCTCCGTAACTGAGTTTAACCACTTGTTGCTAATAAGGTCTTTTCCCATTATATTTCATTTAGCCCAAACCTTATCTTGCATTAACATGTTATTTTAAAGAAAGCCAGCCTAAAACACATTAAAACCTTATATTTCATTAGACCTAAACCTAAGATTAGAAAAGTCATTTAGCCATCCAATTCCTCTCTCTCAATCAAGATTCAAGTTTCCATACTTATTGCTAGAACTTGGTAGATGGGAGGTGTTTTCTGGTGTTTATGAGTGTTGCTACTGCTTCCACTGAAATTTCGATGGGTTAGCTCTTTCTTCTTTTCCTCCTACCATGGCTAATTTGTATTTTAGAAAATGAAATCAGCTCAAATGCTTTCATGATTACTGGATAGGAGTGTTACTTCTTTGTGGCTTTGGTTTGAATATTTAGGCATGTTGTATGTTTGTTTCCACTATATGATGTACTTTAAGTATAATTTTTTATTAAAATATGTTTAAATGATTATTTCATGACATATGTAAAACCTTAATGTTTAGGATTTGAATATATCTTCACTTCTCTACGCGCATTAGGTGGCTTTATCTTTTAACCTTTGGTCCCGAAAAAAATGATATATATCTTCCCATCATGAGTTTATTTAAGGTATGTTTGAATAGATAACCGAGGATAAAATGGCATGGGACGGAAGAACTAATTTAGGTAAATGATTGTTTCAGAGATTTGTTCTATGGAACGGAGTGGCAAGTCCTCCAAAATCTTCTCTTGCCATGCAAGACCCTTTTATTTTCTATACATCCATATTATGAGTGTTTGGGAGGAAATGGAAATGACCTTCCTAATCAGATTACAAATTATACCCCCTGATGCACAGAGAAAAGGGAGAGGGATGAGAGGGAAAGGGGGAGAAATAAAGGGAAAGTGAGGGAGTAAGAGAAACTACAATTGAAGTTGTTCAAATCAATAGTCTAATAGTCTCTTAACAACTTAATTGATATCTATGGCTTTTTATAGGAAGCCTAATCATAAAGAAATAAAGAATTAATAAAATAAATAAATAAATAAACTTAGCAAAAAGCTAACATAAGCCTATCAAAAGGATAATTATTAAGCCTAACAAAAGTAACTAAATTCAAAATAATTCTAATGTCTAGCTTTATCCTTAATGGCTAAATTACAAACAAATAAAATCTCTCCTGATCCATTCTCTATAATCCTTCCTTGGTTCAAGAAAACTCATTATCGAGTTTTAAAGTATGAAAGTAGTAGAAAAATCCAACTTGCCATTTTAAGGACAGCAGACATTGACGATAAATTTGATAGCTAAATTAACTTAGTATTCTCCAACACGTCAAGATTACCAAAGTCAAATTGGCATGGCAACTTAGTTGGATGATCTGGAATATGGTCTGTTATAACTTTGAGATGCAACTTATAATTAATGTATGGAAGCATCACAATTTTCACATCTTAAATTTGCTTTCATATACTCTTCATAATCTATGATATAACCATCATCATTTATGTGTGATGGGCAATCATGTGGTTTCACAATAATAATATTAGTCTCCTCGATGATGGCTTCCTCTATCGCATCATGGTCTTGCAAAAATTCATCTTCTATGTTGCTATGATCTAGACTACCTATAACTCTAGCTAAATCTTCTAGGTTTTTGCCAGAGTTGAGCTTAAGAGCATCCATCACTTCCTCAAAACGGCAATCTATATATTTTGTATGATTATCCAACTATTTTGCAAATTTTGGATATTTCGGTACATACAAATTGTAAATTGGTATTTTTTTGCTCTAAACGACTTACTTCGTGAAATTTAAGAGCCAAATGCAATAAAAGTAACCCCAAAAGGCTTCCAATAGTAGCCAAAGGTGATTCAGATTGATTGGGATGAAAAATCAGGTGAAAAGAAACTAAAATTGCAAAATATGAGCGGTTGGCACATGGTAACTCCTCTAGTTGTAGGGCTATGATGTTTAGTTGGATTCCTTCCACTCCCTCTAGTAGGGTTAGTTTGGTGTTTGGGTGGCTAGAGGTGGGTATTTTAATCTATACAAGGGTAGTTTGTGGTTTTCCTGAGAGATTCAGGAAATGGAACATGGCTGGAACAAGGGTAATCTAGCAGGAGAGAAAGAGAAAAAGGAGTGGAATAAGAGAGAAAGGGAGAGAGACAAAGAAAAGTGAGGGAGAAAGAGAAACTGCAAAGTATATAATTCAAATTACTATTCTTATAATCTCCTGCCAATTTGATACCTAAGACTTGATACTTTTTATAAGGAGCCTATCACAAAAAAATTAAAGTATTTAAAATAAGAAAATAAATAAACCTAAAACATAAGCCTATCAACTGGATAATTATTACACCTAAAAAAAGTAATTATATTCAAATTAATTGTAATTTCTAAGTTAATCCTTAATAAGCAAATTACAAACAAATAACATCTCTCCTAACCGATTCTCTATTAGACCCTTTCACTCTTGTAAAAAAAAAATAATAATAAGTCATTTTATTTTATTAATTTTTATAATATACTCCCAAATAATGAAATGGCACATGATTTTCTTTCCACTTTGTATTATTATTTTTTGTTCCATTCCATGTCATTCTTTTCTTTACTCTTAAACATGATTGCAAGTTCGATAAGCTTACTTGGAGTAAGTTTCATTTTCCAAAGATGCTTCCAATGAGAGAAACCAAAGGAAATGGTCATATTAGAAGTAGATAAAAGGAGATTAAAGCCATCTTTGACTGTATAAGAGCCGTGGTGATTTCCAGTCCAAACTAGGGAATCTTTAGCGCTAGTGAAGAAAAAGAGAGAGATCTGAGCAAAGCAGTATTCCAACTATGTTGGCTACACAAAATAAGGTCAGAAACATACCTAGGAGCACTATGTGAGTGACTTGATTGCATTGGCTACCATAAGTGGTGGTTGAGAGGTATGGCTTGACTAGAACCTATACGCCACTAGAGGTTAGAAGTTATGAGGTCTCTCACTTTCTAGATCCATGATGAGGAGGAACGGTGAATCAAGCAACCAGGATTATTATCAGCAACATATATATTTTGCAAGGCATTAACAATGAGATTTGATGAGGTATCAGAGCACATAATATGCCAAGTTTGCTTTGTTAAAGTATCTAAGAGGCCGAAAGCTTAAACCACCACGAAATTTGTTCAGGCAAAGTTTGTTCCAACTGAGTAGATGCATACAGGGTCTATTTTCCCTGAAACCCCAAAAGAAGTCAGAATCATGGTATCAATCCTCTGGCAGTGCTTATGACTCATTTCTTAGTAAGAAAGCATTGAGAACCGAATTAATTGAAGTTAATCTACCAGCTTGAGACATTAAAGAAGACTTCCAAGATTGCAACTTAGTCTCAATTTTCTCAACCAAGCTGTAAAAAATTTGGGGTTTGTTCTTAGCAATGTCAATCCAAGCAATCATGACGGATTGTCAGTGAAGCATCATAAAAACGGATATCGAAGCCCTCCTAAGTCGCCACTCTTCAGCCCATTTGGGCTTTTCCTAACTCTTTAATGTTCTATTTCCTTGATTTCCTCTCTTGTATCTTATTCAAATAAATAAATATTATTTGTCATGGCAATTTAGTATCTCTTATAGGGGCTACTTAAAACAATGTAGTATGGCTTATTTGGTTTTTTAAAATAATGTAATATGTTCTATTTGATTATTGAATTACTTGTCACAAATTCACAATATTTAGCGGTTTTCAAATTCGCAGGATTTCAGTTATTCTATTATTCCTTTGACTATTATTATACTAATTATATGTGTATTGCAGATTTGCATCATGATGGATGCTAGCAATTACTATTCAATTAGTGATAGTAACATATTGAATAGTCTTCAAACACCTGCATCATTCAAATGATTTTGGAATAGCTGAGTTATATAACTTGATGTATAAATTTAAATATAAGTATCTTAAAAATATTTCTGTTTGAATTTCCGTAGATTCTGTACTACCTGGTCAAGATTTTCTTTTTCTTTTTTTTGCTCAAGTCTGATCAAGAGTTTCTTGCTGAACATATAACAGGTAATATATCAACTGTTTTTGAGTAACTGTGAATGGAAAAAAGGAAACATGTTCAATTAGTCTATGCGATGAGTTTAAGAATGATCCAAGAAAATGAGATGTGTGGGATTAGAAGAACAAGTGGCAATATATTTGTCAATAATCGGATATAACATTTATCAAAGGATAGTGATAGATGTTTGGAACATTCCGATCCGTAGAAACGGCTTCTCGTTATTTTGACAATATTATAAATATCTTTTGTCAATTTGAGAAGGGGCTTATAAACTAAGTTGCAAATAACTTTATTGAATGACAATAAACCTTTTAAATTATAGATTATATGCAAGTAAATCCCTAACACATTAGTTAGCTAATTATTTCATTAACCAAAAATGATATATAAAGGGATTATTTACGCATGGCCTAAAGTTTAAGGGAGGTTATATGCACTTAATCCAAAGTTTAAGGGAATTATTCACAAAAAGTGTAACACTCCTAAATTCCTTGTTAAATAGTTTAGTCTTAGTAGAAACGAATTTGAGTTAGTTTCATTAAATGAAGAAAACAAGAGCAAGTAGTTAGGGTTTGAATTAAAAATTGAAACAATTATCAACAAAAAAATTTCTAAATTAGTTAGAGAAGAGTGAACATTAAATAAATCAACATTTTATGTAAATTTGAGGCTAAGACAAGTGGCAAAGCCTCGTCTTATGCAACCCTTGACACCAATTTCAAATCACTTGTAAGATATAAGGGTATTTTTTTTATGATGTGTCATGTGTCCCTTGTCCCATAAATTACAAAAATACCCCTAGCTTCATATTTTTTCTCATCAATGTTTTTCTCTTTTTTTTCCATGAAATTTTCTTCTTTCGATTTTACCATACATTTATTGTCTCCATCAACTCTGACTTGGCCCATCACGTTTTCTAACCTACTTTCCATGGTGGTTGGTTAAATGCAGCTCCCAATTTCCTACAAAAACCTTCCCTTCACTTATAACAAAATATAGTTTTGGTTGCCAATTTCACACTCCTTTTGGTTGGACAAAAAATGTGATGAGGTGATGGAAATTCAAAAATCTTATACCAACTTTCTTCAATAATCACCACTAAAGGAGGAAATTGAGTAATTTGAAGTTGTCTTCGGAAGTGATATGTTGATCTAGTGGTTTGCCTAATTTTCTTTGTTGTTTGAAAGAAAAGGGATGAAAAAAACCTTATAATGACTGACTAAATACCCTAAATAAGTGATTTAATTGATCATTAAATTTTGAATTATGATTAGAAAATTTTCCAAATTTTATTGATAATGATAGGCAATGCATGGTTAAGAAAGAGAAATTATTTTGGGTTATAGGTATATATAGGATAAAATACATGAAAATGAAAATAAATAAATAAAAATAAGATTTGAACTAAGATTGTGAAATTTACTTGTGATGTTGGAAGATAAAAGGTTATTACTCCATTTTGAGGTTAAGGAAACTTGCTACACGATTATTAGACAAGTACTGGGTTAAGTGTTATGAAGTCCTTTGAATTAAGGATGATATTTGATATAAAAAAATTAAATGCGTGTTATTTGTTATTTCAGGACCATAGGCATTGGTTTTGTGATTAAGTGACATAAGGAAAGAGACGTTAGGAACTTAATTGTTGTATGTCTTCCCTCCAGGTGAGTAAATATTATTAATCATATCTAGTTTTAGTATTTTAAACTGTTTATTTGTGAAATGATTTTGTTTATACACTTCAATGCCTTCTAAACAAGTCCTTTGAATTGTTTTGTAAATTCTAACATTTATTTACACTCTTTAAAAATTTAGAAATTTCCTTATAATATTCTTTTGTATCTGAATTATTGTTTTAAACAATTTACAAACTGTATGATATTTTGGAAATTTTTCGAATAATTTTGTTACCATATGAAATTTCTAGAAATTTGGAATTTTGTTATTTCGTGTATTTTCTATTATTTAGATTATTATGGAAAAGTTTTTTTTTTTTATGGAAATTCATCCAATACAGGACTATGTTGCTAACGACAGTAAATGTTAGTCATAGTGCATTATGCTTTCGTTATTTTGAGTATTGTCTTAGCCTTCAATTATGTGCGAACTTTATTGCTCGATTTCGATTATTATGGAATGTGATACTTAGTCTTGAGCTAGTTTTCAATATGAATTATGATACCTAGCCTTGAGCTAGCTTTCGATATGGATTGTAATACCTAGTCTTGAGCTAATTTTCCTTTATGCATTTGTGGTTGGTCATGTGAGATGTTTTCCACTTCGGTTTTATTCCCTTAAAATCATTTATGAATTTCAAATGCTTGGTAGTATGATTTGTTTTCCAAAGTATATATGGATTTGTGAAAGCTTTATGAATTATGTTAGACAATTTATGATTTTCCTTTTAAAATAATTTCAACATATATAAGTTTTATATGTTTTGGATTGCTAAATAATATGGTTGTAAAAAACTTCAGCAGTTTGCATATTCCCTCATAATATGGTTAGTAATATTTGCTCACTGAATATAGTCACTCATCTCTTCACTCTTTAATTTTTTTTTTCTTTAGAGAATTGTGTTGATCCGAGTTATTGCTCCAAGGTTTAGAGATGACTGAGAAGCTAGTTGATGAGCCCTACATTATTCGCAAAGGCAAAAAGTCATCCTTATTTAGTTGTTAAATGTCAATAAACATTTTCCTTGTACTTTAGTACCGCCGTTTTCACGTGTAAGATATAAGTTTTGATTAGATTGTATGGTATTAGAGATTTGAATTGGATATTATTTATATCTTTTGTTATATTAATATTTGAATCAATTAGTTTGTTAGATTTATTCAGCTTATGGAGATGAGGTTTATTTTATTCTCAGTGCTGATCATGTTTTATCGTTTAGGGTGTGACAAAAAGTTAAACCTTAAAGGGGATTCATTTAATAACAATGGGTTTGTTTGCACAAATTTAAAAAGTATAGGGGGGTTTATTGTCAAGTTTTAAAGGTTAGGGGAATTATTTGCACTTACCTTCAAGTACCAAAACTTTGTACAATTTAACATAAATCAAAATTAAAGGAATTATTACATCACAATAAAGATAATCTATTATATTATCTAGGTTATCAAACTTAGTTCATGACACTATATATTCTAGATGAATTATAACGTGAACAATATGCATCATCTTGGTATGTATGTTGTAGAATTGTTTAGGTGCAATTGATAAAAGAGATTCTTACTTCTTACAGAAGTATTGTCGCAGAATGTGTTATGTTTATATATAACCTTAATATTCTAAAGTTTTTCTAGCTAGATATACTTATCAATCTAAATGCAAGTTTTCCATGATCTACTAGAGGTGTTTTATGTCTCTTGAAATTATTTGTGATTAATTAATTAAGTATTAATCTGGGAGTTAAAGGGAGTGGGAATTAATTTTAAAGTAAATAAAATTAATTATGTTATTATTCATCTGATAACTGATGAAAATTTTTATTTTATTTTAACTCTTATTAGTGCTTTTTTTTTTCTCCCTTTGATTTTTTCTCTCTGTCTACAAAACATTGGATAGCAAACTTTCCCTTATTAATATATAATCATGATTACATTCCAAACTTCTCTAGGTAAATATGATTGTTATGAGTTTGGATCCCTTGCAGCAATAAATTTTACTATAAATTAGGCAGCACTGTATCTAGGCCATCAAATTTATTTGTCAGTAAATTTTGACCGTCGAATTACAGTTTTACTCTTCACAAAATTAAATTTCCAAGACTTTCCAAATTTGATAACTCAACTTTTAATATATAACATTAGATTTTCTGCACTAGGCATTTTTTATCGTTGGATCCCAATACATAAAGCACACTACAGGGGATTGTTATACCAATTTTTGTGTTTTATTGCAATCTCCCAAATTTTTATAACAAACAAGAAATTCATATTATTATTCTTGAAAGAAGCCAGCAGTATTTGTTTTACAATAATTATTGAAAAGAAATTTGTAGGGATAATGATGTGTGAAAGAAAATGGACATTCTTAGTCTATGAAAATGCCAAGGAACGAATTGCACTGTACAAGCCAATGGTCACAGTAACTGCAACTGCTGCTGCAGCTAAATAGAAAATCATTTGCTTATCCTCTTCCATTTTTGCCACAGCTTCAGAAGCAGAAGCCGAAGCAGAAGATGATGCAGCTTTCTCTTTGGTGCCTTTTCCTTGTGAGAAATTAATTACATCTTTTAACCCTTTTCCTCCTTCATTGATCTTTTCCTTTTTTGTGTATTCTTTTCTTTCCTTTTCTGCAAGTAAATCATCACGTGGCTTGGAAGTCTTCCCACTAACTTCATCCTTTTCTTTCTTTTCAGGCCCTATATTTTTGCCATTTTCTGAAACTGGCCCTGCTTGCTTTCCGTTCTTTTCTACTTTGCCCTTTGGAGTTTTTACCTCAGTAATTGTGACTTTCCCTCTTTCTTCAACTCTAGTGGTTGGTTTTGCAAGAATGATCTCCTGGACCTTCTCAGCAACTTGCCCAAAAAGTTCCCCAGTTTCTTTCATTTCAGTCCCTTTATTTTTACCAATTTCTAAAACTGACCCTCCAAGCTTTTTCTTTGTAACCTCTTGGTCCTTTTGAGTTTTTATCTCTTTCCCTTCTTCAACTCTCATTGCAGGTTTTGGAGGAATGACCTCCTGGACCTTCTCAGCAATTTGCCCAAAAAGTTCCCCAGTTTCTTTCATTTCAGCCCCTCTGTTTTTACCAATTTCTAAAACTGACCCTGCAAGCTTTTTCTTTGTAACCTCTTGGTCCTTTTGAGTTTTTATCTCTTTCCCTTCTTCAACTCTCATTGCAGGTTACAGGAACTGCCTCCTGGACCTTCTCAGCAATTTTCCCAAAAAGTTCTCCGGTTTCTTTCATTTCAGCCCCTTTACTTTTACCAATTTCTAAAACTGACCCTGCAAGGTTTTTCTTTGTAACTTCCTGGTCCTTTTGAGCTTTCATCTCTTTCCCTTCTTCAACTCTCATTGCAGGCTTTGGAGGAATGACCTCCTGGACCTTCTCAGCAGCCTTCCCAAAAACTTCCTCAGTTTCTTTCATTTCAGCCCCTCTGTTTTTACCATTTTCTAAAACTGACCCTGCAGGCTTTTCTTTTGTTCCCTCTTGGTCCTTTATATCCTTTACCTCTTTCCCTTCTTGAACTCTCATTGTAGGTTTTGGAGGAATGACCTCCTGGACCTTCTCAGCCTCAGAAATACTCTTCTCAATACGTTCCTTAGTTTCTTTCCTTTCAACCCCTAGCTTTTCCCCATTTTCAACAAGTGACCCAGTAAGATTCTCATCTGTTTGATTTTTCTTATCCATCTTTATTTGAGATTTTCTTTGAGGCCCCTCTTGACCCTCTTGAGTCACAGAGTCACCTGTTGTAGCTTTCTGCAGAATTGGTGCCTCCTCTTTCTTCCCATCAACAAATGCAGATTTGGGTCCCTGTGAAATGACCTCTTTGCCCTTTTGGGACTCTACCTCATGAGAAGTGGCCTTTTCTTCTTCGAGTCTTTTAGTTGAAGCTTTTGATTCATGATCAGCTGCAGAAAGTGGAGGTTTTGGTGCTGCTTGTTGATCAGTTGGAAGTTTCGTAAGTTCTTGTTCTTTAGGGCCAATGACCTTCTTTGGCATTGTGATGGTCACAATGCCTGCCTCAAACTTGCGAAGAAGTTTAGAAGCCTCACAACTTTCTGGGACTGTATGCTCAACACTGAAACGCCTCCATCTGTTGTTTCCAAGTGGTCTTTCACCAAATACCTTCACTTTTTTATGTGAGGACTCGAACTTGGCACTTACATGTTCACGTGCAAAACCTGTAAAAGCAGAAAAAAATAATAATAATAATAAGTATTCATGGAAAATAACACGACTGTAAACTAAATGTAGATACCTTGCACTAACCATATAGTGCATTTAGATAACAGGTTAAATATTATTTTGATTCCTTATTTATTAGTAAATTTTTAATTTGGTCCCTTATAAATTTTTATTTTTATTTTAATTCTTAAATCATTATCAATCTCGTCCATAATTGATTTCTATTTATAATTTAATTCTTTACTTATCACTTCATTCTTAATTTGGCCTCTCATTAATTTGAATATTAATACATTTAGTTCAAAGACTAAGGGATTACTAAGTATGCTAAAGTTTAAATTAATGAAAAACTAAATTGAGAATAGAAATATGTAAGAGATGAAATTAAGAATTAATTAATTAATTAGTGAGAGACCAAATTGAGAAGTAATTTATAAATAAATGAGTAAAATGATGTTTTACTATTTAAATAAAAAAAAAAATGTAGGAAGAAGATAAAAGAGGAGGAAAGAAGAGAAAAAAAAAAAAAAAACTCTCCATTTCCATCTCTTCTTCTCACAGCAACTATATATTGCAGGGATTAGTGACATATTTGTATATGTCATTAGATTGCCACTTACGCATTAAGCCAAAATCCGAGGATATAATTTATAGTATTATTTGGAAGAATAATTTTATTTTATCTTACATTAATATAAGTTTTAAAGTGAGATTAATATTGTTAATTCATAAAATATAGGAAGGTTACCTTTTTTCGCACCCTAAAAAGGCTGTTATTATATCAATTGGTGCCAGTAAAATCAAGAAAAAAAAAATATTTTTCTTGACCCAAAAAAGAATAAAGCCCCTTTTGCTGTCAGCTCTGAAAAATAGTCTAAAATAATTCAGAGACACTATCTTAATTATAGCTCAAGTTATTGAGATATAATAATATTTAATAAAAAATGATTAGGATGGTGAATATTGCAACTTTCATTCTCCTAATTATTAAATAAATATCAACAAAAGTTATAGGTCCACATTTCAAGTTTAAAAAATTTTGTGAGATATGTCAAAAGTATTAATTAAATTATAAAAAATTTAACTTTTATTCACATTGACATTTGTCTCCAATTGACATTATGTATCTCATTACAATCAATCAATTAAGGGAAAATTGCAATTAAAAGTAAAAGATTCCCACGTAATGTCTCTTAATTAATTAGAAAAAAAAATTACAACAGACAGCTATGATCTGGATTGACAAATGTAATATCTAAAAATCATTGGGAAAATTTACTTCCAGTCCCTATAATTTCATTCAATTTTAATTTGATCCCTATAATTTAAAAATTTATAATTAGATCCTTATAGTTACAAATATTCTAATATAGTCCTCACTATTATAATTTTTTTAATATTCTATTAAATTTTGTTAACATAACTAACTATATAATGTTTCAACACTCTAAGTATATATGATCTATGCTAATAAAATAGATAATGAACGAAAATTAATTCACATGTACAGTAAATTATTGGTAAAAATAGAACAATAAGGATTAAATTAAAAATTATTTAAACACTAAGAACTTAATTACAAATATTAAAACTATAAGAACTAAATTAAAATTAATTAAGTGAGTCTATAAGGACCAAAATTAGAATTTTGCCGAAATCACTTATGGAGTATTTTTTTTAAATAAAAAAATTTCACAAAAACAATCAATATATGATCACAATTAATGAGCTAACTTAGCCATAAGTAACATACCAGGAAGGTGAATAAGAAGAAGGTGAGATTCTGGGGAATCCTTAGTTTCTGTACGAGGGTGGAAGTCTTCGTAGGAAGGTCGAAAGAAGGATCTTTGCACGCGAAACATAATGTGTGTGTCTTTGTCTTCTGTCTTATCAAACAATGAGAACGCCTTGATATGAATAATGGGATTGGATTTTGTGGGTTTTTTGGTATATATTTATAGTGAACAGTTTCAGTAGTAAATTATGAAGCTGAGACGTTTTCGTATAAATGAGACTATTCCTTTTTGGCTGCTTTGGTATTGTTTTGTCATCAAACATCATCTTCCTCAAGTCATCTACGAGGGATTACTTCTTTCAGAAATAAAGTGCAAGTTCTTCGTTTTGTTTCATACAACAGGGACAAGCATGTTTGGACCAAAAAATATATATATTTTACTCATTTGATCTATCAAGCATATAATTGAATAGTTTTATACCTGTTAATGTATATAGGGAATGATCAAGGGGATACGAGGCAGTCGTTTATATATATTTTTAAAATTTTAATTTTTATATGTAATTTTATTTTATATTCTTAATTTAATTTTTTAATTTATAAGAGTTTACTTTTTTTGAATTGTAAAAATTTGCTTACTTGATTCAAATTTTTAATTCCATAATTTTTGTTCCCTTCAAATCAAATTGTAGATCCCTCCATATAATAACAAAAATAAAAATAACTCTTCACTTATCACAAAATTATTATTTTAGTTAATCACTCATTAAAATACCCAGAATAGTTTCTCACTTATTAAAAAATACTACACTTAATATTCTACTTTTTTAATAAATTTAGCTCCTTTACCAAATCATAAACTATAAATTGAAAGAACTAAATTTGATACTTTTTGAAAAGTGAAAGACCAACTATGAAATTTTTTAATTACCAAATAATTATTTTGGACATTTCAACAAATGACCAAAATAACATTTTTGTGATAAGTAAAAGATTAAAAAAGTATTTTACTCTAAGAGCAAATTTAAGGTTTATTCCATATTATGTCTAACTAAATAAATACTTTTGTTTATTTTATTAGGAAATAAATGTTTTAATAATTTGTTTTTAGAGAAATTCTGTAACACTTGCCAAATTAGGATGCAAAATTTTGTTCTTAGGAAAATGGGAAGTATTAATATTTGTGGTGTGTATTATTAATCAAATATAAACTTTGGCTTAGTGGTAAGACTAGGTATCCAGATGCAAGAAGGTGTGGTTTGAGATGCTCCCTCCTCCCTTAGGAATTTTTTGGTGATGACACGTGTCCTCCTGCCATGCGAAAAGACCAAAATGCCCCTGAAAATTTCTTCTTCCCGTGAGCTTTTTTTTTTCCTTAGTAAAACATCATCTTCCCTTTCTCACTATTTCAACCCTCCACTACCATGCCCAGCCACGCCACCACCTCCGGCCAACTCCCTCCCTCACCGGCAATGTGTTCTGATTGGCCACCGCCAGTAGTTGCCGACGATAGCAACACTTTTTAAGTGGTTTTCATGAAGCCAAGATCAACGGTTTTTCAGCGAATTTGGTGAGTTTTAATCATTTTTTTCATAAAAATTATGTTAGGAGAAGTATTTTCAGCCCTTTTTCATTGAATTTCAGCTTTGGAAGCATGATTTTATGCTAGTTTTTTAGAGTTGTTCTGATAGAGACCAAAATGAAAAGTTTTGAAATTTTTGAGTTTTCATAAAATGGTGAAATGTTACAATCTTATGGGTTTAAATTGATCCTATAAGAATACCTTTAAGGTGTGTGACATGAACTCTATTGTTCATCATGGTTTTACTTGGGTTGAAGGTAAAAGTATGGAAATTGGGACTAAAGTGAAAACTTAGGAAGTTTTTAAGGCAATGAATGTAAATTGATGAAAAGTCTGGGAAAGTTAGTAATAGAATTAAGGAATATGAACTAGGGTTTTTTTTTTAGTAATAAGTAGGAAGAGGAGTAATTTTTTGCTTTTCAAATGGCGTAAATAGCTTATAGAGGTGAGACGATCACCTAAGGGAAGACATTAGGTCACTGGCAATTGATGGCGCTTAGGTGCATAGATAGCACTCCCCAATACTCTTCGTATATGTTTTACTTTTCATTATTTAGAAAGGTTTTAAAATTATCATTTTTAACTTTGGCATGATTATGTTTTTATTAAAATTGAGATTATGAGTAGATGAAATTCCTCGATATGTTAGATGGCTTTATGTACGATTTTGAAAAACGACTTTGGAGAAACCTCATACGTATGGTTAGGAATAACCGCATTGTAAACCATTATTGCAAATACAAATGAATTTCATGCATACTTGCTACTTTTCCTATGCATGCTTGTTTTAATTCCATTATAATTGGATGACTAGTTAGGACACTAGCTGTCAACAGCAGTACTGTTAGCTCTTTGTGCACCTAGGTAATGACCCAACTAGCAGGGTTAATGATGGTGTTAGCCCTGTGTAACGGTCATCACACGAAGACCGATGAATGATAAACTTTCGTGAGTTATGACCTCATGCCTGTTGATTATTTACCCTCGAGGATTGTGTATCCTCGCCTGTTGTGATTTGCCCTTGTGGCAGTGTGTCACACCGGATTGGTCCATTGTAATCCTTCCCCTAAAATGATACCCGAAAACTTATTGATTTTTGTACAAGACCTTGGAAATTCAATATTTTGACACATGCATTATTGAGCTAGTGGTTTATTTATGGTATTTATTTGAACTTTCAATGTTATTTTGTTTCATTCAATTATTGATCAAGTTTTGATTTCAATTCATATATGTAATTTCATTATTGATTTTGGGGTGTTATTTGTCAGAAAAATTGTCTCAGATAGGGAGACAGATGACTTCTCAGACGCAGCGGAGTAGAGACAAGAATTTCTGTTGGTGAGCCCGCTTAGGGATTCGTAGAATTTATTTCTTTTTTATTATTTTGTTATTCATATAATTAAGGTGATAACCATTGTTTTGTATTATGAATTGGTATAGTGACCACAGTTGAACTTTCCTTATTTGTTGAATATTGGTATATGCTATATTGGGCTGTGCTGGTAAGAGCGGAGCTTTCCTATTTGTTGTGTTGCCTTACAAGGTATTGTAGAAATTTCGAGATGTCCTATTTACTGGGAAGGTTCTGTCAAAATTTCTACAAAACTCCTTGTTTTATATTAAACACTTATTCTATATAAAGGCAAAGCTATTATACATGTGGTGTAAATTATATAATTTTAGCATGATACCGAATGTCCATTCAATGTAAGGCTTGTAGGTTCAAGGATTTTCTTCATGTCCTGTGTCGGTCACACTCTAGGGAGTTTTAGGGTGTGACAAATTCATCCTTAGAAAATAGTTTTATGAAAAAATTTTGTCAAAATATACTCTATGTCTCTTTTAACTATGCATGAAGTTTCAGGAGGTGCATTGACCCAACATTTCATGAAAATTTAAAACACAAGAGAACATGGTAGTTTTGGAATCAAGTTCTAATCAAGATTAATCAGAGAAATTAATATAATAATTCATATTCTTTTAATTTCTCTTCAATTAATTTTTTATTTACCGTAAGAAAATTTAAAAAACATAGCGCTAAACCATTTACATAAAAATATATTGAAAGAAAATAATGTCTAATTAAAATTCTATAAGGTATTTTTAGACTTATAACTTGGAGAGCTATTTAGGAATCTACATTTAAAAAAGTTGAATTCTCATCTTTTACACTTTTAGTGGACATAATCCATGAAGAAACATAATTTTATTCACTTTCTTTAAGTAAAAATATATAATCCTTTGCTCTTTTATGAACCTAAAAGAAAAAGTAATAGCTATTCATTCAAAACTTAGATCATCACGACATGTCGTCACTTGTTAAGTCATTGAAGATTAATTGGACAACAAATCTCCTGCATTAATGCAGAATTTGCATAAATATTGTGGACTATTGGATCAATATCCAACCGTCCACATTTTTATTGCACATTCTATATTACTAAATCTACTCTAGATTAATTGTACCTCAAAGCTCATTCCTCTTATTTATAGCTCCTTCTTCTCCTTGGTGAGGGTTTCAATTAGCTTGTGTTCATGATTACTCAAATTGGTTTGTCTAGTGTGATATTCACGCTTCTTTGTTGCATTCTCAACTTCCTAAGATAATTTCTAAGCTTAATCCTTGAAGTAAGAATCAAATATGCAAAGCCTAGGTTATGGGTATTGTAATCGGAGTAGAAATCATGTGGAATCCAGATCTTTTATTGTTATAGCAAGTGTTGTGTGTATAAAAAATAATCATGCGATTAAAAACAATATAAAAATGACCAAGTATGATTATTTTATTACACACAGCACCTGCTATAACAGTAAAAGATAAATATAGTTAATTTTAAACTGCATTCACAATAAAAAGACTAAATAATGTAAGTGTAATTATAATATCATTCAAAAAACAATGTCTCATAAGTCAGTTAATAATTATTAAACCTACCAATGATCTTGGTCAAAATGTCTAAAGAACAGTTGACCAACATTAAGTTGATGCCTACTTACCTGATTAGATACTTAAATTGTATTATACATTATATATTGTACTAGTAAGATTTATAATATGACAAGTTTAAGCAGCACTTGACCCTAAAAGTTACCCAAAAATTAAAAAAAAAAAATCATCATTGCATCAAATTTTTTATTTTGTTCATGCATCTTTGACTTCAAGTGAATGACTATAATTTCCAATTCGCTATAAGAGAGAGCAGATCCGAACATTGAGGATGGGGAAGGACTTATAAACCCTCGAACATGGCCCAATGCTAATGACTTCCTAGAGCCAATGCAAGGAAATTTTCAATTGATATTTCATAGGAAATGAACATAGCTTGAGATTCATGTAATGTTTTCCTCAATTTACTAGATCAAATGTGGGAAATAAAAATTATAATATTGTTATGTGCAACACTTTGAATCCTAATATAAGATATTACCAAGTAAAAAGTTGAACCAGAAACTAATTCCTTAAACCATAATCAAAATCTCACAAATATACAAACCACAATCAAAATATTACCAAATATGTGATATTGCTATGTGCATCACTTTCAATTCAATGACAGAGAGTAATACCAAGTAAAACATGTTCAATCAGATACCAATTACTTAAACTCACACCAAGTACATAAACCACAATAAAAATTTTACAAATATCTTTATCTTCAATCCAATGTCATCTATAGAAAATGTATGTTAATGATTAAATAGCTGTGCACATACTGGAAGCATTGAGATTATATTCTGATTTGTTTTTCTAATTTTGACTTTTCTCATATATAATTATATGAAAATCACACACATGTCCCAAAAAATCTAAAAATCTTTCGTATATTACAAATTAGGCTCATTACATGAAGGATTAGAAAGGCCAATGACCATATTGATTCTAGACTCAATGGAAACTTGGAGACAATAAGTCCATGTCTCTCAAACCACTTATATTAACAAAGTAAATGATCTTATTCTAAATTGGTTGTACATAAAAGATGTGGAAGAGCATATTTGTAAACCACCTTTCTCAATATTTGGGCGAAGAACAAATTGTATTGGAAATGGAAATCAAAGTGGGAAGTATAATGTTCCATATGGGTACAAAATACGATGGTTTCAGGGTTGGAAACTCAAGTTCCATGCTCTTTAGTATCTTTATCTTCATGTGGAAAGTTATGAAATATAGAAGTGGAATCAAGTTTCCCCTTCTATCAAAATAGCCTAAAAAATTGTGCATTATATTTTTATTCAATATCATTTTGCAATAAAGATGATAAGGTGTGAGAAATAAAGCCATAAATGCAAGTAAAAAACTAGATACTAAGCTAGCTTAATTTACTTAAAAAAATTTAAATGGATCTAAAACGTCGATTTTAAATAGACTTGACTGACATTAAAAATCATTTTTTTGTAGTGGCTATTGGACTAAGCTATCCGAATATGTACCTGAATACTTGAAGTAATACATTGTCTTTTTATTGGACTAAATCTTCTTCCTGTTTTTCCATATACTTAACACCAATAAGTTTGAATCTACTTTGATGAAGTTTTGGTAAGGAAATGAGTCTTGGGTGACTTAGAGGCTTGAGATGCAAAAAAGAATTTCATAAAAGCTTCCTCGAAGGCTATCAACTTTTTGATACACAAATAATCTTTTTCCTTTTTCCATTAGACTTTGCAAAATACTAAACACCATATATTGATCCAAAACATAAAGGTATTAAGTCTATGGCATGTTGGTGTGTGTGTGTGTGTGTGTGTGTGTGTATGTGTGTGTGACAGCAATATCTTTTTCAAGATCTAAATACATGGCAGATATCGGAAGGGTATATGATATTTCCCCTATTAAATAAACAAGATAGTGCTATTTAAATTTCAACTGACTGAAGTTACACTTTCTTAAACTTGTAGATATGAGTAGAACAATAGAGTTCACCCAGAAGAGGCAAACATATAGGATACATAAGCACCCAGTGCTGTGACTACTAAAATTGCAGCACCCATGTTTACTAGCGTAGGCTTGTCTTCATCTCTCCATTTTCCTTCTGAAATTGTTGAGAAAACCTGTGAAGCAGAAGCAGAAACATGTTTAACTCCCTTCCCAATTGTCTCAACTATATTCTCTTTGTTGTTGGTAGTTTCCTTATCCTTCTCTGGAATTTTTGGAGCCTCTCTTCTTGTCCTGATTTCTTTTTCCTTAAACATTTTCTCGGGCTTTCTTGGCTCAGAAGGCAATTTCCCACTTGCTTCTTCAACTTCCTTCATTATTTCCCTTCCTTTCTCATCCTTTTCATATGTTTGCTTTAGGGGAATTGTTGATACTGTGGCCCTGTTCTCAATTTCCTCTAGACCCTCTTCATGAATTTCATCTTTGGGCTTTCTAGTTGCTATCTTTATTTTGTGCTTTTGCCCTTCAAATAAGCCCATTTGACCCTCTTCATCTACTGGCTTCTGGCTTTCAGTAGTTTTCTGCTCTAAAGCTTCTTTTCTTCCTCTAGGAATTCTGTACTTTTGAGGAATTTGTTCCTGGGCTTCCACTCTACTAGGTGTATATGTCTCTCGGGCTCTATCGGGCTTTGGTTCTTCCCCTCTGCTAGGCGTATATTTCTCAGGTACTTCGCCCTGGGCATTTGTGGGCTTCAGTTTTCCAACTCTGGTAGTCGTGGGTTTTGGAGGAGCATCCTCTTGGGCTTTCTTATCGGGCTTTGATTCTTCATTAAATGGGCCTTTTTCTTGGGCTATTTGTTGTGAAACAAGCTTCTTTGGCATTTTAATTTGGAGAATTCCTGTAGTAACATTGGCCTCAAGTTTCTCAACCTCGCAGTTTTGTGGAACAGGATATGATTGATTGAAACGGATCCATCTATAGTCTCCACTATCGATTGGTCTTTCTCCAGAAACATTTAACATTCTGTTAAAGTTCACAAAAGTAATCTTTATATGATCCCTTGTGAAGCCTGAAATTGCAGGACACAAACTCTCAACACAACTAATGACAAGAATCTTTCTATATATAAGATTAGCATGCATATCACAGAATCATATTTTCCATTAAATTTTTTTTTTAATTTCTCATTATTTGGAAAATAGGAAGACTACATATGAATGACAACATGACAAAACAAAATACACAACAAGCTATTATTCAGTTAATGAGAAAAGTTATTATTAGATACCTTTCGACATTATTTGATTATCTTGATTTTTAAAATTGATTTTGGTCAAATATTATTTTACATAATTATTATTTATATTTAAAAATTTTCATCCAACATAAAAGTAAGCTTATTTTAGTTTTATGCAAAATGGAGTTTAATGAATAAAAGAGATTTGAGAGAAAATAAACGTCAAACAAAATGCGTAATTATTTGTAAAGCAAATCTCATTTTAGTATGTAAATAGATTTTTAAACTTATCAGACATCAAACCAAACATATTACTACATTACTATCTTATACTTGGGTATATCCTAAATATTTGATATCCAAGATATCATAGAATTAGAATATAAAATATGCTCTCAAGTATGATACAACTAATGACATCCGTACCAGTAAGATGAACAACCAGAAAATGAGCATCTTGATTTTCATGGAATTCTGTGCTGGGCTCCAAGTCCACATAACGAAGTGGAGAATGAGCCTGAGAAGTTGATATTCTTGGCTTCACGGCCATATTTATAACTTCAAAATTTCTTAGTTTCTATTCTCTTACCAAACAGAAACAGTGGTTTAAATTGGACTGCGTGGATTATAATAGAATTGCATATATACCCAAAGAAGTTGGGGTTATTAGGGTTTCTTGGTGAAGACAGTATTCCTTTTTGTGGGGTTTGGTTTGGTAATGTAATTGGGTTTAAATTTCCCTTACCGTGCTGTGAGGTATAACTTGTTTCACAGATAAAGTCATTGTTCTTTGTTTTGCTCATTATTACATTTATATATACTTGCAAATAAAGCATGCATGCAATGTATTTATACGTCGTAACGTGAAATCAGAATACGCAGTTTCTTATTCTGATAGGTTTTGCTAACTCTGAAGACTTCACTCTATAGCTCTACATTTTTTATTGGCATCGCTAAATCTTTTAAAAAATAATTATTAAAATTAATCTCTTGGATATAAGATTTAGAGTTTAATAAATAGACTAAATTAATAATATTCTGAAAGGTGTGTATCAAATATTATATTTTTTTTAATAAATAAACAATTATTTTAAATATTTCAATGAATAAAGGACTATTTATTTAAAAAAGTACAGTTAAATATAATAAGTTTAAAATATTTACTATGAAAGATTTTTAAATTTTAAAAATATATGGAAAATTTTGGAGGCCAATTTTTTTTATTTTAATTTTTTTGTCCTAAAATTTTATAGTAATAAATAATTAAAAAATACTATAGCAAGATCTCAAATAAAGTCTTTTAGAGTTAAAAAGATTGTTTTGTACTTTATATACTTTAGAATAATATTGAAATTATTATCTTTTATAATAAATATTTTCAACTTGTGGTTCTTAACAATAATTTTTACTTTTTCTTTTCAACTAATTTTGTTTGGTTATTTGATTAAATGAGAAAATGTTATTGTATATTTGATTAATGGTGTGGACAATGGTAGCTGACTTGATGACAAGAGTTAATTTTTGTTTTTGGTCCAAAAATATTGTATTTGGGCCCAAGTCAGTGGGTTTGCTTTGCACTTGGATCCAAACCCAAATATTTTTATAAATTTTCAAATTTTGGAGCCTAGTCTATCACATATAAAAAGTCTCTATAGAATAGTAAAGTCTAAGTTCAAACCTATCTTACTTTTTACAATATGTAAAATCTTATTTTTGGTACTCACATATAGAGTATGTTTCATTCAGTCATTCATGAAGGGTATATTTTTTAATTTAATATTTTACAAATAAAATTGTTATTATTAATACTTTTAAAAATATATTAATTTCAAATATATAAAAAATATTATTAATAGTGATTTTATTAGTAAAAAAATAAATGAAAAAATGCCTCTATATGAAGGGTCAAGGAAAAAAAGAAAATTGTTTGAAAGATGAAATTAAAAAACATGGTATGTGAGGCTTCAAAGCAAAGTTTTACTTTTTTACATTAATGTGTTCCATCTTTAATGTATAAGAATGTTGTCATGTAAATCCTCCGCAGTAAGGTGTTCCATCGTTAATGCATGTGTTCCATTTTATTGCAAAGAAATATAAATTATTGGATCAAAATTTAATGATTTATAAGTTTTTAAAAGAATTAATAATAATAATAATAATAATATAGATCATTAAATTTTAATCCAATAATCTATATCTTTAATGAAAAATTATAATAAAATTATCTAGCATTGTGTTGTCATACATACTAATTATGTTTAAGGCTATGAAAAATGGTATAATTACAAAAAAATGGTGTCTTTGTCCAATTCAAATTTCCTGTATTTGAATAAGACGAGGGATAAAATATAATGACAAATAAAAAAAATCATTTCTTTTTCTTCCTCTTTAATTTTCTCTGGATATATCTCCTAAATAATATCCAGTGGCGTCTTTGTCATGATAAATTCTAAAACTCACGTGATGATAATGATGATTTTAGTGAAGTTCGGATGTATTGTATTATGCCACTTTTTTTTTTTTTTAAATGTATTATGCCATATAAATTGATTGGATAAAGGCGGTTTTGGAGAAAATACTTTAATTTTATTTAAATTTGGAAAATATTTTTATTTAATTTTAGATTAGTATCTCAGTATATAGTAAATTAAAGTCTCATTTCCTTTTTTATTATACCTTCAAATTTATATAGTCAAATCTATTTACTAGAAGAAATTTTAAAATAAACAAGTTTCTATCATATCAAGGCTTGTTTTCATAAAATTTATTCATAAAAAATAAAATAACTCAAACAGTTATTAATATCATTCAAAACATACAAAACATCATTTGAATAGGTTTCTTTTAGGGAAAATTACAGTTCAGGACTATAAATTTAAATTATTTACTCTAAATTATTCTAAAATACTTGTAGATTAAATTCTTTTTTGTTTTAAAAAACCTTACTCTAGAATTTAAGATCCTGTCCTGAGTCCTTCTTATTATATATTTTCAAAATTTTAGAATAGGACATTTCATAGTAACAAAATTCTATTAATAGGCCATTGAAGTAATTTTGAAATTTAAAAAATCATTATAATAAATATATTAAATTATACTCTTTAACCATAATTTTTTTCACATTTTGGATTAAGCAAATAGCATTACAGAATTAAAGTTTCATATATATGTAACTCTAAGCGAGTAAATTGTGCAAGACTTACAGAATCTGAGTATTTAAATCATTTATATTTGTTATATATAAAATCTTCTGAAAGAAGCTTTGTTACACATTTCATCTTCCCAAACGACTGATAAAGGTATAAAGCGACATTGAGGTCAAGGAATCATAATCTTTCTTTACCTTTTATAATATAAATTTCCCCTTAAAATTTATTTTATTATTTAATATATAAAATCTTCTGAAAGTAGCTTTATTACACAAGACTCGGCGTGATTATTATTTTTATTTTTTAAATTAAATTTTATTTTATTTATAATAAATCATTAAAATATTAATTCTTTTTAAATTTAAATCATTTTTCATTTCAAATCATAGTTTTTTAATTCGTTGTAAATCTTAAATTTTTTATTTTTCTTTAAAAAATTGTTTTTATTACTAAAAAATTATAATTATAATTTTTAGAATTATATTTTTATTTTCAAGATAAGAATTAAAAATAATTTTTACAATTTCTTTTTCAATTTCATAAAATTAACTTTTTAATAGATTAACTAAAAAAACTAAAATTATTAAATTAAATTCCAATTCTATACTTTATTTGCTTATTTAATGAAAAAGGTTGAATCGAAAATGCAACCTTTTTGAAAAGTCATTCTTAACGTGCTCAAAAGTTTCGTAAATGTACAACCTACCACAGGGGACGAGGGTTGTTTAGAAGCAAACGCAGAGGAAGGCAAGAACCCATTCCAGTGCTTTGTTTGTTCTTTTGTTCTTTTGCCATTAATAATAATAATAATAATAATAATGCATCACAATCTCTCTCTCTCTCTCATTCCTTAGTTTGAATATTGCACAAAAAATAATTTTTAATTAAACCTAATTATAACTTAAGAGATTTATTTAATTTAATAAGTTTGACTTAAAAAATAAAATCTAAATTAAAAACTCAATTAAAAAAATATAATTTATAAAATGGACAAAGCTTAAACTTTTTTAAAAGTTTAGTCTAAACTTGAAGGAATATTTTTTTGATAAATAAAAATTCATTATTTAAATAAAAACTTAATGTAACATGACACTTTTATAAAAAGATAAAAATTAATACCTATTTATACCAATGCAATAGCTTATTTATATTTACAATTTCTTTATATATAGTTTTTAATGTAGTGATAATTATTATTATGTTATTTATTTCAAATCTTAATTAACAAATTGATTTAATTATTTTTTTAAAAACTTAATTGTTAAACCCTAAATCTTAAACCCAGCTAAAAAAATATAAATAAAAGTCTGATTAAAAAATTCTAATTAAAATATAGGATTGGACATTTTTGAAACCCAAATTTAAACTTGATTTTTAAAAACCCAGTCCGATGATCAGGTTTACTTTCGGTGCTATACAACCAATTTATAACTCTTCCCATAAAATAAATTTATTTTCTTTATATTTTTCATAAATGAACAATTCCTTCACATTAAATATATATTAATAAAAATTAGTATAGATACTTTTCGAATTTAATTACTAGGTTGTAAGTGTTTTAAGTAAATTTTTTGTGCAACTTTAAAAGTGGTTATATCAATACTATTATTATATGGTACATTGAAAGAAAGATACATGATACTAATGTATTATATTAACTATATGTCAACTTAAAGTAATTTATTATATTCATATTTTAATTCTAATATTTTATAAATTTTATTTATAAACATAAAGTTATTTTTTATTTTTTTCAATTAGCCATCTATTTTTTTATTTCCCTATAATCCCTAATAATCAATTTAAAAATTAAAAATAAAGATAAAATTAAAAGTTTGAAAATTTATTAAAATATAAAACAAGTCTATGAGTGCATTAACAAATTTACAAATTAATATTTTGGTAGAATTACTCACAAATAAAAAATTATAAAGGACAAAATGAAAAAAATTAAGAAAATTAGTCAAATATAAAAATATTTTGAATAAAGTATAAATGTAATAAATTATTTTAAATTAACGTATAATTAATATTTTCAATGTTTCATCGTCACATATCTTTATGATTGTATAGGTCATTTTTAAAGTTGTGCCAATCAATAACGAATATAATATTATAGATTTATTTTTTATCTCACTCCTCTCTTTGATATTTAACAAGAAAGTGTTAAATTAAATTTAATAAACAACATGAATAACTTGAAAATATACTTTGAAAATTTGAGCAGTTTCTTTTGAAGCTGATGAGATGATTAAATACATGAAATTACCATAAAACTGTGAATTTTTAATTTGGAAAAGAAAATTCAATGAGAAGGAGATGTTCAAAAAATTAAAGACCTTTTTTTGCCACCTGCATATATATTTAGGCAAGTAGACAACAATTAAGAAAAGACCAAATAGTATTTTATTAAATTAAGAAACTAAATTAAAATTTGAAAAGATAAATTTATCCAATTTTTTTATCTAATTTCTCTCACTGAGAAGTTAACATGATAATATTATATAAAAAAGAGAGGTAAAAATAAAACGCAGGAATGTGAAATTTACGTACTACACTTCACAATAGTGAAACTCACATATTATATATTATTACATTTTTTTTTTAACGAATTTGAAAGATTGTTCCTTGAGATTGAAAAAAAAGTGGTCCCAGTGGCTCATTGCCCAAACAGGCCCAAACAGGCTGATCAGATCACAGAAAAGCATTGTGAATGAATCATTTTCAAAGATTTTTCAGTGACTGAGGGTGAATAAAAAAAAGATTTTTTATTAATTTAATATTTATAAAATATTTTTAAAAAATTTTATTGAAAATTTTTCAATAACAAAAGAAAATTCAAACTCAGAAGCATTACCTTTTTGTTAATTCAATTAAATTCATAAATTATTTTAGTAGGAAAACTAGGAAAAATAATGTTTAATATCCTGATTTTTGTCTTCAATAGTAATTATTTTTACAATGTAAAATGAAATACTAGAAACTCTCAACCTATTGATTTCAATACAATAAGAGGGATGATATTATAAATTAAGAAACACCACATTTTTTAGTTATGATGTATTTATTATTAAGTATAAAATAACATTATATTAAATAATTAATTAAAATATTTATTCATGTAATTAAAAGTTAATGCAATTTTGTAACAATAAATCTATTAAGATAAATAAAATTGCATTTATATTTAAAAATTATTATATTATAATTAATATATGATGTCTAGGTGCATTGTATCATGACTCTTTGAATGAATCCTCAATCTTATAAATATAAAAAATTTGACCATCAAAATATTCATGGCTTCCAAGCCACCGACCTCCACCTTTTTTTTTTTTTTTTTTTTATTTAATTAGATTTAGCATTCCAAACTTGAAATCTTGAAGCAACACAATGAAGGCAAATTGCTGAGTGCAAAACATAGTCCTCCTCCATCTTCCCCAGTTCACAAGGTGAATTTGTGTTTGAATTGATGTTATAAAGAAGTGAACTTAGATAAATTAAATTTTTAAAATTATTTTTTGTGTCATTTTTAATGTACTCATAATTTTTAGGGCACTAATACACTTAGTTATAATGTAAAAAAATAATTATAATAATAACAATCTAAAAAATAATATTACAATTTTGTCTTACATTATAATTAAGTGCATTGGTATACTCAAAATTGTGAGTGTACAAATTATTTACCTTTTATTTTTTTTAAAATATAATTTTATATGGTCATAATTTATATTTAATAAGTTTTTTAAAAAATTATTTTTTATTGTCAATACAATTTATTTAACACAAAAATAATTATTTTAATGTATGTGTAAACTAATGTATAAAAGGCAAAAGTAATTTTTTAAAAAATGTTAAATCAAACGATTTGTAAAGTAAAATTAAACATTCTAAACACCAGATTAAATACACTACATGAACATGTTAAATATAAGTTAGAAAAACTCTTATATGTATTTTCTAAATTTTTACTATGATGTGCTTCTATAATATAATAAATATATAACATTATAATAATATCACAATATATGTATAATTTTTATCTAAATGAATTAAAAATTCAATTATAAAATAAAAAAATTATTAAATTTTAAAAGCAAATTATTACAAAGTTGGAGATAAGTTGTTATTAATTAAATAATAAAATAAAAAACATAATATAAAATTAGTGTCATCTTTGGTATATTTACAATTTTGAGTATACAAATATACTCATAATAGCAACAAAAAAATAGTAATATTATAATTATATTCATCCATTATAATTGATTGTACTGATATACTTATAATTTTAAGTGCACCAAATATTTTATTTATAAAATTACATATAAAATTAAAATTTTAAAAATTTTAATAACTAATTTTTACATATAATTCAGCATTCATTTTTTCATTATCGTTTTCTACTTTGACCAAGTTTAGAGTTCATTATTAAATTAAGATATTAAAAATTGACTGATATGGGATTTTTTAAATGTTTTAGTATCAAACAATACATATAATTATAAAATTTTATCTCAACATAAAACCTAAAAAATTGATTGACAGTATAATATATATATATATATATATATATATTATACACCACTCCTAGTCTTTGACATTCATTAAAATATGGAGGTTAAAGTCATATAAAATTATCTTTCAAAATAGAATAACAAATTGACATTGACAAACGTCAGTATCTTTATCCCTTGGCCATTGGCCACATGTCAGTATTAAAGTAAGAGAACCGCCCACAAAAAACATTAGTATAAGAGATGGATACTTGATTTGATTCAAAAGGTATTCATTTTTATTTGTTAAACCAAAACAAAAATTTAAATGGCATCTATCTATATTTGTTTTAATGATGTCATCGTTGATTGTTAATTAAAGTTTATTAAATTTACTAATTAATAAAACTATTCCCCGGAGAAGATAATGCCACATTTGCATCAATCTTTAGCCTTTTCTTCACAGTATCATCGCACTTTACACGTACGAAAAGCATGTTTTTTTTGTCAAAAAAAAATTGCTTTTCGGAATTGCCCTTAACCCATTTTCTGAGGGAATCACTGGATTTCTCTTCACAGATAAAGTGAAGAAAACCGCTTAACGAAGTTGCGAAAAGTCAGAGAGAAGTCTCCGCTACCTCCGCCCCCTCTCCTTCCCCACTAAGTCCTCTTCAGCTATATCTCTATCAGTATCATTCACCCCTTTTCCTCCAAAGGAACAAAGGTATTGCTTTTGGGAAACAAATTCTTAAGAGTGAAATCTCCAGTTTTGCACACCTTGTAATCTCTCTCTCTCTCTCTCTCTTTCTCGCTCACAAACATTGCCAGACCACACCACACCAAACCAAATGCACTTGAAGTTATGTTGTTGTTGCTTGTCTTGATGCTTTCTCTTCAATGCCTGTAGCTTTGTACTGCAAAGTAGAGGTTTCTTTATCTTTGTGGGTTATGTACTTTGCACCCCGTTTCACATTTGCATCTTTCTTATAAAGGAGTGGAGATGTACTAGTGGGGTTAACTTTTCTTGAAGTCCATTTCATGGGATATGCCTTTCTTTTAGTTCTGGCTCTTCATTTACAATCAAGTGGTGTATAAATCCTAGATTAATTATATCTTCTTGGGTTTTCTTTTCCTTCTTCCCAATTCTTCAGGTGGATTAAGAGCTGGGAAACTCAAGATGTCTAGGGCATTGGTTTATTTGTTGGGGATTTTGTGGTTATTTTGGTGGTCATCAACTGCGGAAGCCCAAGCAGAGTATATGAAGTACAAAGACCCCAAACAACCAGTGACGACTCGGGTTAAAGACTTACTTAGTCGAATGACTCTGGAGGAGAAAATTGGTCAGATGGTGCAAATTGATAGAAGTGTTGCCAATGCAGAGGTTATGAGGACATACTTCATTGGTAAGGACCCCTTGTATGAGCTTCTCGAATTCTGTTTAATTATTAGTTGTTTGAATTGAATGTGCATTTGTGTGTGCAGGTAGCAATATCTTCTAGTTACTCTGTTATGTTTTCTGACGAACAACTTATTTGATGTCGTTTGTATGGCTAATTAATCGTTTGTTAATTTCTTTGATTATTATTAAATTAATGAAGTAGTACTAAAAGTCATAATTTTCAGTCTTTGAATAAAACTTCTTTGGTACCTCTCCTTGTCATACTTCTGTTCCCCTTATCTTGAGGAACTTCTCTGTATTCCCACCCTGCGAACATACCTGATTTATATTTATTCAGTAAATTGTGCTTGGCGTCGGTGAATCCCAACTCAGGTGCTGCTTAATATTGGGTAATTCATGCTTCCTAGTTTTAAGTAATTGAATATGAAAAGTACTTCACACATTTCCCCTTTTTTATTTATGGTGATGTAATGCAATCCACATTTAATTCAAACTTGCTTTATTGATATATTTAAAGATACTGAAATACATGTATCTGTGCAACTCATAGGCACTTAACATGCCAACAGTGGTGGCAGGAAAGAAAACCCTGAGAAAGTGGGAAAGTTGTAACCTTTATGCTATTTTATTTACCTTGTACTTCAATTTGGCCTCACTTTGTCTCTCTCCCTTAGTTGTTCACGCACCTTCCTGTTTGTTCACATCCTTATGAGTTTGTGCTTATTAATGAATCTGATGGACTTAAATATAGATTCTCAAATTCTATAACTTCTTTTCAAGTATGGAATTATACCATCATTAATTTGTGAGCCAGGAATTGGAAGTGAACAAAAACTTGGATCAAGAATAAGAAATTGGAAGCAATGATGATATATTTATTAAAATGATTGTCAACTTCAGATTCTTCTAATTATGTGCAGGGAGTGTTTTGAGTGGCGGTGGTAGTGAACCACTTCCGAAAGCTACTGCTGAAGATTGGGTTAATATGATTAATGAGTTTCAAAAAGGGGCTCTTGCTAGTCGATTGGGTATTCCAATGATGTATGGGATTGATGCTGTTCATGGACACAATAACGTCTATAATGCCACCATATTTCCCCATAATGTTGGGCTTGGAGCTACCAGGCAAGTTGAACAGTCTGATAATTTATCCTTAAGGTTGTGGACATTTGTCAATCTGCATGGCTCAAGTCTCTGGTCACAATATTCTTTTCTAAGTCTTTATGTATTGAATAGAACATCATCATACCTGTGCAGAGGTGCAAAATAAGAAGTATGATTTATAAATGAGTTGAAGTTAACTGAATTTGCATTTGACAGCAATTTTGTTTAGCCTCAATCATAGGAATGGTATGTAATGCTGTATATAAACTTTTCTGTCAAATCATCAGGTTGAATTGCCAATGGTCTTAATGCTGTTGTATTTGGGATGCTTTGATGTATATATCCACCCCTTGTTATGATTTATTAGTTTTTTTTCCATGAATAGGGACCCTGACCTGGCACAAAGGATTGGTGCTGCAACTGCTCTCGAAGTCAGAGCTACAGGGATTCCTTATGTTTTTGCTCCATGCATTGCAGTAAGTGGGATGTTGAAAAATGATGTACCTGTGCCAAAAAAAAAAAATCCTTTTATGCGTATATTAGTTTCTCAAATATGTTCCATTCTGTTCTTTATAATTTCACTGGTTTTTCCTGAAACGTGACTTATAGGTTTGTAGAGATCCAAGATGGGGTAGATGTTACGAGAGCTACAGTGAGGATCCCAACATTGTGCAAGAAATGACGGCAATCGTACCTGGTCTACAAGGAGATGTCCCTGCCAACTCTCGGATAGGATTTCCATATGTTGGTGGCAAGTATGAACTTAATGATAGTTTATCCTTTTCAATAGGAAGTATGCAATTCAGTATTTCTAGAGGAGTTTTATAGTCACATTTTATACAAAGTACTCCAGAAACCATGTAGTAGAGATATTGACGCCTAATCTGCAGAATTTTTCAACCACTAAAAAGATGATACATGCTTGTATATTTAGTTCATGGATCTTTAGTGTTTTTACATCATTAATGTAAGCAGGGTCTGAGCTAGAACATTAGTATTGACATGAATAAAGTAGATAAAGGTTAAAAATTCTTGGGGAACAACAATACTAAAATGGTTGAAAATTAAAAGAAAATTGCAGCTTTAAAAAAAAAAAAGAGTCACCGTCCTGAAGGTAACAAGTAACTCTTAAATGTCAACCTCCATACTGTTGAATATAAAATATTTTTATACATTTAACTGAAGTGTTGAAATAGGTAGCACTTTCCCTCTGAATTTAAAACTTGCTTAAATGCTTTATACATTTGACCACTTCTGGTAACCATATGGTAATGGAAACTGATATATAATCTCAAAATTCCACTTGGGTAATAAGGTCAGACAAGGTTTTCTGTCATGTTCTTGGTTAATTTGGGAGACATACACTGATGATCAGTCACACACCACCCTTCAAGTTAACAACAAAAGATGAACACGTGAAAAAATTGTGATCGCTGGATTAACCTTCTACTGTGATCAATTTATCAAAGTTTCATTTATCTCTCTATCCTTCATTTAAATTATGTTGTAGGACAAAGGTAGCAGCTTGTGCTAAGCACTTTGTTGGAGATGGTGGAACAACCAAGGGAATCAACGAGAACAACACGGTGATTGACTGGCACGGGTTGCTTAGCATTCACATGCCTGCCTATTCTGATTCCATCCTTAAGGGGGTTGCTACAGTCATGGTTTCATACTCCAGTTGGAATGGGATAAAAATGCATGCAAACCGTGATCTAGTTAGTGGCTTCCTCAAGGACACCCTGAAGTTTAAGGTGATGAATGTTTTGCACTCATTTTTCTGTGTGTAATCAACCTTTTAAAATACAATTATACCGTACATGAAGAATCTATCTCATTGTCACATTTATCTTTACTCTTGCTTTTCTGAAAGTGCAACTCGAATCATATAATTACTCATTGTTCAAGAGGAAACCAGTCTGTTGTTTAATTAAATTGTTCTTGTACATCTTGTTTTTATGCTTTGGCCAAAAAAATAAAAAAGCTTGTATCTATGCCATTTTCAGTTGCCAATTAAAAAGGAACATGGTTTGCATTGCATCCTAACAACGAAAGTTCTCTTATTTGCCAGGGATTTGTCATCTCTGATTGGCAAGGTATTGACAGGATCACATCACCACCTGATGCAAACTACTCATACTCTGTCCAGGCTGCCGTTGGAGCTGGCATTGATATGGTTAGTTAGTATTTTTTGCTCAAATAACCTGTAGGATTGAGGAGAGAGTGGAGTTTCTGCATGGTTGTAGCTTATGAACAGTGTATTGTACTAAGTGTAGGGTTATACAACTCAGTGTTTCTTGTCTTTGGTTGTTATTACAGGTGATGGTCCCATACAAATATATGGAGTTCATTCAGGATCTTACACTTGCGGTGAAGAACAGTATCATTCCAATGGAACGTATCAATGATGCTGTGGAGAGAATTTTGCTTGTGAAGTTCACAATGGGTCTGTTCGAGAATCCTCTAGCTGATCTCAGCTTAGTCAATGAGCTCGGTAGCCAGGTGAGACATTCCAACCTTCCCTACCTGAAGGTGGATTATTTAAGTAAACAACTCAATTTGCTATCTAGTTCATTTGAATAGTATTACTGTAGAATGGCTTTCTATTTTATTTTGTTGTAAGCAGCATGCTTGTTGACAATGTTCTTTGCAATAGACAATTTCTTGGAAATGATACTCTGGCAAATTTTAGTTTGCATTAATTTCCAGGGTAGGTTTTTCTCCATGTGGTTGTATTATTAGAAATGTAGCTGGGATCTAGGCCTAACCCCTGGATTATATATCATGGAAAATCACATACTCCTTGTCGCAAAATCTGCCTACCCATTCCAATTGGGTTCTGAACATTTTTTGCGTTCAACCCGTTTCAGAGAAGAAATTCTGCCAGATATTTTCATTTGACAATCACTTAAAAAAACACTTTCTAGAAACCTAGTTTTTTAATATATGGTCTAAAATATAGAATGTAATGTCTTGATTTCTTTGTCAATCTACATTCCTGCATTGACATTTTCTGGTGCCTCAAAAGTGTTTTAAGAACAAAGGTGATATTCAACTTTAGTGGCATTCCTTGTTGCGCGTAATTTACCATATATTCCTGCGTAATTGAAGGCAACAAGAGCCATGAGATGTATAATCATGTTGTTTAACTAGGAACACAGGGACCTAGCAAGGGAAGCTGTGAGAAAAACACTTGTGTTGCTTAAGAATGGGAAAAATGGAAGTGCTCCAATCCTTCCCCTCTCAAAGAAAGCCCCAAAGGTCCTAGTTGCTGGTACTCACGCCGATAATTTGGGTTTTCAATGTGGTGGGTGGACAATCAAATGGCAAGGATTCAATGGTAATGAGGACACAAGGGGTAAGTCACTCTCAGACATGCCTCATGCATGGTGTGCTGGTCTATCACAGCTTATATGGTTCTAGGCCCTGCATGAACTTAATTACTAATTGATCTAAAGTTGTTGATAAAAAAGTCCAAATCATTTCTCCTTTCTTTTAAGGAGTATGCTATAACAGAAATGAAGTAACAGATTTCCTTTCCATGACCAGGAACAACTATTCTCAGTGCCATAAAATCAGAAGTTGATCCGAGCACAGAAGTTGTCTACCGTGAGACCCCTGATAGTGATTTTGTTAAGTCCAGCAACTTTGAATATGCCATTGTTGTTGTTGGTGAGCCTCCTTATGCTGAGACTGCTGGAGACAGCACAACACTTACAATGGTGGATCCTGGCCCAGATATCATCAAGGACGTCTGTGAAAATGTTAAGTGTGTGGTTGTCGTTGTTTCTGGAAGACCTCTTGTTATTGAACCCTATATGTCCTCAATAGATTCACTAGTGGCAGCATGGTTACCGGGCACTGAGGGGCAGGGTGTGACAGATGTCCTTTTTGGTGACTATGGATTCAGTGGTAAGCTTCCAAGAACATGGTTCAAATCTGTGGATCAACTCCCAATGAATTTTGGGGATCCTCACTATGATCCACTTTTTCCTTTCGGTTTTGGACTCACAACTGAATCTGTCAAGGACCTCGTAGCAAGGTAAACTTGAAAAAAAAAGGATATACGTATTAAATTTTGTTGTGTACATTAATGTGTTCTATCTCTTCATGGTGCTTTGCATTAGTTGTTACTGCTATTTTCATGCAACTTGCACCATATGGTAATTTAGTTGTTTTCAGGCCCTCTGGAAGCTAAGATGTGATGCACTCTATAGTAATTGCCTGATCAATTGGTTTTTTGTTGCAATCACTCCTATTTTAGAAGCATTTTGTATCTTGTTCTGAGACATGTAAAGCAACTTCATATTTTATTTTATTATATGTTACTTGCAAAATTTTGAATACAATTTCGAAGTGTTTGCTATTAGGCTGCCCATGACAAATGAACTTTTTCTTCTTCCCAATTCAGCACCACTTAAGAAAAATAAGTTCATCTGCATGTTAAGTTTTTATTACAGAACCTGATATCAATGACAAATTTCTTTCAGCTAAAAGAGTGGCTTGTACTGTACTTATGAAGCTATGACTTTTTGATGTTCAGGTCAACCTCAGCTGCTGTTGGTTTGAGGGCATCTCTATTTGCTGTTATGATGACTCTTATCATCAGCTTATTTTTTTACAGGTACGGATTTGAGGGACAGCATAATTCTATGTCTAATCTAACATAAGATAGTTTTATGCTTATATGTTTATTATTTATTTTTATTTTTATTTTTATACTTTGGTAGGTTAAGCGCAATTTAGGGGAGTTCATTGAAGCTGGCTGCCAGAGATCTAACTTCAAATTCTTCCCATCCCTGTCGTATCTTTTTTGTCTGATTCATTGTATAAGGAAGCACCTTTCAATTGTTCAGGAACAAGTAATTTGAGTTCATTTTTCTTTTAATTATAGTTCCTTTCCCCAGAAAAAAGTAGAGAATTAGCTATCGTTAGTTGCAAGAATAAAACTGCATTTTCATCTCCAGATCCAAAAATTATACAGCATCATTTTACTTTTGGAAGGATGAAATTAAAACAAAACTGAATTTATAATATTAACATAATGCAAACATTTTGAGAAAGTGAATTGATCTGGGTAAGTTGCACTCCTCTTAGGAGAAGTTTGAATTATACAGTATTTTTTTCTCTTTTAAAAATTTGTATTACTCATAAAATTAAAAGATGCACTACATTAATTCCTAGTGCAACAAAAGATGAATTATATATTAGTCCCTTGTTAATGTAGAAGTTAACAAATTTAATTCTTTAGTCTTAATTAAATTTAGACTAAATGAATCAACATATATATATTAGGGAGAGGTTACATTGAGTTGAGAATGAAAATTAATGAAAGATTAAATTAAAAATTAATTAACATGTGAGAGATTAAAATAATACTTTAATTTGCAATTAAAAACTGGCATTGGAAGCTTGGTTAAAGAAATTACATAATTAAGCAATTTACTTAGACAGATATTTTTCTTCTCCTATTTTAGAACGACTGAATTATTTAATTACTTGTGAATTTACCTTTTAAGATTGTAGAACCAAGTAGGAGTTTATATGGGCAGGTCAATTTTGAACTAGATTTAGAACTTGATTAATGACCAAGTTAATTTTTAATCTGTAATCTAATGTATTTCAATTTGACCGAATAAATGATTAGGTCAAGTTAAAATTGTTTTTTAAAAAAATATTCAAATAGGTATTTTAAAATTATCTATTTAAATTATTTTGTATTTAGATATTTTGTTAGAATATATTTATTTATTTGTTAAGATTTTATATTTTTATAATTTTATTTTATTAAAAGGCTCTCTATAAAATATATTGTTTGACATGCTTCTGACAGGATGCAAAAATTTTATCAAATAATTGTAGAGTGAAGTATCTTACCATGATAAAGAATTTAAGTTGAAGCATGAATCCGGACATTTGCAACAAGTCTATTGAGTTTGCTCAAAGTCTCACAAGTACATATGGCATTCGGAATATTTAATTTTTTTTTTACATGATATAATTCATTTTATGTTTTATTTATATATTATCTATTTTTCTTTATAAATTCCAGCAGATTGAACTCCTTTAAATTTATCCTTTAAAAAAATAATTATTCAAGTTCATTATTTTTTTTATTTAGAAAAAGTTTCACTTATTGATCATAAGTTACTTTAATACACTTAACGATCCTATATATCATAATTATATTGAAAGATCTAAAGTCATTTTATAAATTATTAATAGATAAAAATACTTATAGTCTTAATAATTTTAATACCTACCCACCAAAACATGTTTTATCAATAAGTTAGGACATTTCATTGTCCGTTTATTATACGTTCTGGTTTCACATTCTAAATCTTCATTTTAAAAAGGAGAAACATACTATGTATGAAGGTATGGTCTTGATCTTTGCAAGTCTTATAATCTTCTTGGACAAACTTCTATTAATTGTATTTCTACTTGCTTCAGAATCTTCATCATCTTCTGGTTCTCATACATAAAACTTAGTCTTGGGCTAGGTTGGTTTCGGGGCTAATGTGTAGACTTTGCTCGATTCTATTTATATCTTTTATAAAATTTATTTCTTTTTCTTTTTTGGTTTGATAAAATAAATTTTCAAAAAGGCTACCTTTTATTGAATATATGTCACTTTTATTAACATAGGATACCTCATTTAGACTAACCATTGGGTTTATAAGTTAAATATCTATTATGTATGATGGTTTAAAGAAAAAATAGTGAGTATAGAAGTAAAGATAATAATGCATCATGCTTCTACAAAGATAGTAAGAAGGAAAGACACTCTAAGCTTTGAAAAAGTTAAATATTAAAAGATTTAGAAGCTTGATTGCATCAAGATAACCAATCGATTGAACAAACATAATTATCATAAGTTAGGTATTATCTTGTGAAAGTTAATGATTTAGATTTACGTTTATTGACTTAAGACATTTTAGTTTTAAAAATATAAGTTTGAACTTAAAAGATAGTGAGATATATATTTCACTTTAAAACATTTTTAACATTTGGTTACTATTTTACTTATATCTCACAAACCATATGGTATTTTGTTATGAAATTTTATTAGAAAATAGACTCAAATAGCTTTTCAATTATATATCATTTACTTAAAATGGAGTTCAAATAAAAAAATTATGACTATTTAAATTTGAGTCATGGGATATAGATTCTACATAAAACTATTTTATGACCTTTGGTCATTATTTTGATTATATGTCCCAAAATATATTAAATTTTGATATGAGACTTATTTCCTTGGAAACTAAACAAAGAGATTTCTAATCATAAATCATGCACTTAAAATGAATTTAAAATGAGAAAGTTATAACTATTTAAAGTTGTGATTGCATCATCGTAAGTGACCAATCGACTGACCTTTTTTGGCAAGTCAATTGAGACATCACATAATGAGGGTAGTTGACTGAGAGGCCCCTGACAATCAACTGACATGTTCCAGATTCAAACTAATGGTAATATTTTGAAAGGTAGTTAATTGACAACTTCTAGAAAATGTTTTCAAAACGTAAATAATGATTCTTTTGAGTATGTAATAACTTTATCTCATATTGATCTACATATATAACCTTCCAAACATATTTTTTTAGTAAAACCAAATGTTAGAATGTGATATTTAACTTGTTATATCATTTTTGAGAGAAACAAATATCATTGAGCAAAAACTTGCATATTCATAATCATTTGAGTGATTGGAGCTTCATCTTGTATTTATATTTTTTTTATAGAGTTTATTCATTTGTATTCCTTTCTTCTTTAAGAGAAAAAAAATTCAAGGAGGTTCCTTAAGAGTGTTAAGCAAAAAGTACTTAGATTGAAAGAGAGGTTCAACTAGTTAAGTTCAAGGGGGTTCTTTGAAGAGTTTGAGTTTAGGAAAAGGTTTTTCCTGTGATTTGTAATTAACGGAGAGGTTTTTCCTTGCTGTAATTGACTATTGTGATAGTGAAAAATGCAAAGAAATTGCTTGGAAATTGGACGTAGGTTTGGATTAAACCCGACTCAGGATAAATCTCTGAGTTTACTTTTTTTATCCTTATAAATTTTATATTTTGGATTATCATATTTATGTTTGCTTTTATTTTTGATATTATAGTTGGAATGTTGATACATACTCCAAACATTTACATTAAGTCTTTATTGATTTATATAATTATTGTTTGACATTATAGTCCTTCAAACATTATTCATAACAAGTGTTTTTGTAAAATAATTTTGAAAATAATTGAAATTATGTAAATATTCAATTTACCCTCCTTTTGAGGGTTGATTGCCTAGTAGAATATGGGAAGCCTTAAGATAAGAAATTTTGAATGTAATAGGTGGTAGAAAGCAAGATAATGTTAATGAACCAAGGTAGTCATAAACACAAAGACAAACTTTGGTATTAAAATAAGTTTGTTTTGTTTATAATAATTGATTTAAATAAAGTAAATAATATAAAATTGGATTGTTCAAAACATTCTACGATATTTTTATATTTGATTGTAATTTAGTTATCAAGAAGATAAAAATAAGTCACCCATGATTATTAAATAAGTAAAAATAGTTAAATTGATTTGTTAGCATGGGAAGCAACTCTCAATGGTAAGAAATTTTTATAGTAACAAATTAAAGCAAGTAAGGTTTAGGGTGGTAACAAACTTACACCAGGTTAGTGAACATAGGTGTTTTATTTATCATTGCTTATTTTTGTTGCGACTTTGATTTGTTAGAGTAACAAATGAACTCAGTTGTTATTATGTGTATTATTTCCTTCAGTACCACTTGGCTTTTAGTTTTAATACATATTAGATGCACAAATAACTTATATTTTTAATACAACTTTCAATTTTCAGAGTTACGCATCAATTCAACTATTATTAGCGCTAATTGCTCTGATGTTACCACTATGAAGCTTTTTAGCATGTAGAAAATTAAAGTGTCACTTCAAAAGTATTTTTGTTCATCAAAAAATCATAAAATACCTCTAAGTCCTTAAATCTAATTACAAAATATAAGGTTGTTTAGTAAAATTAAAGACAACTTATGGTCTTTAAGCTTAAATTTGCCATCTACTTACTTTCTTAATTGACTTGATTGACTAGAAATAATTGAATGTATCAGTGAAATGAAATTGAATCATTTGAAATACATGGATAGCTTGGACACCATTCACACAACCCACAAAACATTTAAATGAAATAAATTTGGCAGTATAGAATTTGTATCATTTTTTGACTGTAGCATGAAGGTAATTAAAAAGTCTTTTGTCACCTCCTTTCATTTCAAATTATGTTTTAAAGTTTACATGTATCTTTGTCTCCATTACCTTCGTCATGCATGTCACTGCTCACCAGTAGAAAAAAAAGAAAGAAAGAAAGAAATAAAGGATATAAGTTTAGTCATTTACTACTTTTATTTCTTATATTTGTTTCAAATAGTTCTCTAAAAGCTTATGAGTACATTTTCAACTTAGTATTTCCTTAATTTTAACCTAATTTATATTTATTTATTAGTTATTTTTTCACCAAAATTTTTCTAATAAAATATTACTAAAAAAATTCTAAAATACAATATAAGTTATTAATTAAAAAATACCCAAAGTTTCACTTGTAAGAAGGAAGATGATAATGTTATTAATTAGGGACCCCTTAAAAAGGCTCCAACTGCAACAATGCAAAGAAAAGAAAAACTGATAGTGGAGCAATCTGGAACCCACTGATAAAGAGACTTAAAACTCTTATCTTGCAACAATTTTTGGTAAGGAAGGTACTTAGAAAGTGAGGCAATGTTTTGGGGGCGTGGTGAAAATGATTGAGGAAGAAGAAGCTAAAGGGAGACTTAGGCGATGTTTGGCAGAGGGAATATAGTGGTAAGGGAATGAGAAATGGGGAGGGAAAGCCTGGTAAGACCATTTGGTACATGGGTGAGTAGAAGCCATGTGAGTACAGTCTCCCATCATACTGGGAGAGCTCTTTCCATCAACTGGTCGAAGGAAACATCTGAGATTACTAGGAATGGAAGATAAGATTATTGGAATGCCCTCGAACCTTATCTCACTTACTTAATCGAGTTGTCCACAACCATATTCACGAGCCACTGTCCCTTGAGAGACAGAAGCAGTTGCCGGTGTTAGGAATGTCCGCTGTCGATCAGAGAGAGTGAACGGTGGTCGCACCTGTGCTTTAAACCCACCATTCAGTGAAGGGAGATGATGCTACCAGAGCGTTAAGCGTCGCAGTCTGCATGTAGAAGGTGGAAATTGCTGAAGGGAATGTGGTGGTTTCTCCTAGGCCTCTATTGAGCAACATATAAGACACAGAAGGGCAAAGAAAAATTTAAGAAAGGGTATTTTGGTCTTTTTGCCACATTCCTATTCTCAATCAACCATTTTTTCTGTCGTAAACAAATTCTACAACTCAATTCTCTTTTTTTTCTCAATATATCAAATATGATTTGACATTAAAACTTCCCTTTCTATTTTGTTTTATTTAAGAAAAATTTAAGAAGGAGTATTATAGTTTTTTTGTTAGCCCATCATTATTTCCATTATACGAAACAAAATATACAACTCAATTCCTTGTTCTATTTCTAATATATCAAACATGATTTGATATCAAATTTTTTTTTCTATTTTACTTCATTTTCATTCCCATTCATATTTTATTTCCACCAAAATACACTACTAAGTATCAAACAAGTCCTTAAAGTTTATAACATAAGATTGGGGTATTTCTATAATTTTCATTTTCCTTTTATTTTTTTCTTTGAGATAATGTTATGTGCTTTTCTCCAAGGTGAGGTAGGCCACATGACTTTTTAAATTTCTTCACACAATCACCAATTTTGATCATATGATATTACATGAAGCAGTGGCAGAGGTAGGATCTTGAGTCATCAGGGGCATCATTCTTTTAAAAAAATGTATATTTTATTTTAAAAATTATTTTTTAATATTATAATTTTTAGATAAAGTTTTTTGCTTTAAAATTTTAAATTAAACTAAATGAGATTAATTTATTAATAATATCTTACCTTTTTCCTTCTTAAATATATAAATAAAATTAAATTTAAATGAGTATTATACAATATATTACTTTTTATATTAATATTAACTTCATTACCTAAATATTTGAAATGATATTTATATCTACTCATTTGTCATGTAATATATAACAAAAATATACTTATATAATATACATCACTTGATAATACCATGATAATTCAATTAAACAACTCTAAATAGTATTTTGAAGGAAGTAAAATAGTTTATATAATAAAACATTAAAATTTATAAGTGTCAATTTGCAAAATAATAATAATAATTATAGAGTATTATAAATATTATTTTATCCAATATTTCAAAAATAATTACAAAATTTTTAAAAAAGATTATTCAAAGTCTAACTAAAAATGATATATTTACATTTGAACTTAATTACATTTTACTTTGTTATCGTAAACCATTATGTACCAAAATACATCAAATGTTTACATATAAATTAAATATAAAATTACATACATAATACATAAGTGAATACAATAGGTTGAAATTAAGATATTAAATATTGAAACAAAATAACATGATACAATCATTAACAATTATTGATTTCAATGGATTAAAAAATACAAATATACGGGGGCAAAAATTTATAACTTAATGCCTTATAATTAAAAAAAAATTTGAAGGAGGGGCAAATGCTCCCCTCAAATACATGGCTTGAAGTTGCCCTATCTCTTACTTGTGTCATATTAAAGCTAACATTGATATATTTTAACATGATTGTGATCACTGTTTGATCGTGATCAATCATTAATAGTCATCATTTAAATTTAAAAAATTCAACAAAAGAATTGCAAGTAGATTGATTCCGCGTTCCCTTATAAAAAATATGATGCAACATATTAAAGTAATAAAAATTACCGGCATAGGATTTGAATCATAATGGTAAGATGGAAAACTCTAAATTTTCACTGTTTTTTATATTATCTTCCAATATTTGGTCTAACCCTTTAATCATAAAATCGACTAATCTAAAATTGGACAGTGTTAGATCCAATATTAAAAGTAACCATTCTAATGTTGTATCAAATAGCGTTAAAGGTGCTAAATGTCTATTAAACTAACTAAAACATTGTATCAAATAGTGCCAAAGGTGTATTGTGATCTCATTTCTTTGCATCAAATTTGCCTACCTGGTACTCTTGTCTTTCATGCACACCACGTCTATAATCGGGAAAAAAAAATTATATCATTATTTTCATACTCTAATAAATGACAATGTTGATTTATAATTTTGAATTTGAACCCATCTACTTTAAAAGTTTTAAGATAAATAACTATCTTTTTAAAAAATCAAAACTCATCCATGTAAAGTTTATTGATAGAAAATTACCAAAAAAATCTATAACTATTGATATTATTAAAATGATAAAATTAATATAACTTCAAATTGTTTCATCAAGATGGGAGATTGAAGGGAGGGAATGACAGGCTAATTTTTTTTAGCTCTTACATTGGGAAAGGTGGATAGTATCCTCACTAGATTGAGGCTCAAAGTTGTATATCTTTTGGAGTTTCGGTCCTTTCAAGATAATAGAATGTAATAATTAATAATGAAATGAAATAGAGTATAATAGAAGTTTATGTGTCATTTCATTCTTCAAGAATTTTAATATAAAAAATAAGAGACTGATTAATTATTGTTTAAAAGTTACAATAGAATATATAGAATTAAGTACTTTATAATTTTTTAATATTACATTTATAAAACCAATTGATCATAATTATTAAGTATATGAAGTGACTTATAATTAAAGAGAATAAATTTATAATATAATTAAGAAACTCATTTTCTTCCATAACCACTGAGGGGCTAGTAATATTGGGCGGATAGCAATGAGAGAGGTTTTAAAGACACTCATTTCTCATTTTATTCTATTCAAAACTCAACCTTCAATTAATAGGTTGTCCCACTTTAATATTCCATTTCATCTTATTTATATAATATATATAAGTAAAGTAAGTTTCCTTTAATGTTTGAGTTTTGATGCCCAATGAGAAAATTTTGTTGAATACTCTCTTAACTTCTCAAATGATGACATTTTATATTTCTCATGCCTGTATAAAAAATGATTTGAAATGCATAAATTCTTTATAGTTAAAGAAAAAATAATAAAGTTATTAATCTGTGTAAGTTTTTTGTAGTCAATTAAAAAATAATAAAATAATTAATAAATAAATTAATTAACTGCTTATTAAATTGAGAATTTTTTGAATTGTGAGAATTTTTGGGAGAATTATTTTACAATAAATGAGAAAACTAATAAATTAATTAATTGCATCTTAAATATGGAAATCTTTGAAATTCAGATTTTTTAAAGTCAATTAAAAATTATGAATGAATAAATTAATTATTTTTTAAATTTTCTTATAAAGAGTTATAAATATAATTTGATATAGTTCAAAATTAAAACAAAAATAAATAATATAGGATTGAATAATTTATGATGGTACTTTTTCAATAAGTCTATTGTCGTCATTTTTCTTTTTCACCAATCTCACGTAATTAATTTTATAAACTTTCTCTAATTTATTATATATTTTTATATCACAATATATAATTAAATTTAAAACTAATTTTCTCTGAAATATGTGTAATGCTCAAACAAATAAAATAATTTCATATGATCAAAGTCATTCATTTAAACAAAGCCTAAAATCCTTAAAATATTCCATACTTTTTCGTACAAGGATATCGAGCATGAATATTTAGATCACTTCGAATACAATGAAATTTAAGTGGACGTTTTAAGTTTAATTTTCATGTGGACAAAAATGAAAAAGTTGAATTCCCCATGGACCAAAATCCTAACTCAATCCAACTATTTGATACTCACTTAGCAATTTAACGTGCACTAAAAACTATTTTATTAATTAGTTGATATATATTCAAATAAAATTAGTACGGAAATAAGGAATTTCATGCAACTTCTCTCTACTCTACTAATTTTAAGAAGTTCAGCAGTTTTAATTGCAAGCATATTGGTTAAAAAAAAAATTTAACTATAATATAAAATGTATTGTATGATATGACTAATAATATTTCAATTTGTAACCATATCTGTATACTTTTTAATTTTCCATATAGATATTAAATATTTAAAAAATAATACTTTTAGTTCTTATAGTTTCAATGAATTCTTAATCTGTTCTTTATAATTTAGTCTTTATAATTTACAAATATTTTAGTTTAATTCATACAATTAAAATTATGTTAGTATTTTATTAAAATTTTTAATTAATTATATACTTTTTTTTGGTCAGAAATATACTGTTTTAATACTATAAATATATATAAGTAGATAATGAAATAAAATTTAAAAATATATAATAAAAATTAACAAAATAATAATAGATATTAAATTATAAATCATTAAAATGATGAGGCCTAATTATACTTATATATATATATATATATATATATATGTATGAATGATAAAATATGGAGAAAAATATAAACTAAAGATTAAATTATAAATCATTAAAGTTTAATTAAAAATTTTAAAGTATAAGGACTACATTTAAAATTAAGTAAACTTAAAAACCAAAAACATAATTTTTGCAAAATAAGCTCCGTGGTTGCAGTTACTTCTCCCTAGTTGGTCTGGTTTGCTTAAAACCCTAACCTAAAACCCTTCAGAAAATAAAACCCTTGTGAGAATAAAAAGCCCTCCTCTTTGCTTAAGCCGAAAACAAATCCTTTGACACTCCAACAATGGCGACCTCCATAGCTTCGCAGCTCGAAGCTATCAAGTCCTTTGTTCAAGCCGATTCTCAGCCTCTCAAGAGGCCGTTCACTCGGCCTTCAATTTTGTTTGATCCCAAAGAGGCTGCTGACATCGATATTGAAACCATATGGAACATATCGCTTCAAGGTTAGCTCAAACTTCGTACTTTTTCGTTTTGAATTGTTTTTTGAACGTAAATATGGTTAATATGAAAACTCATTTGCTTCTAGAAATTTGAAGTTTCCCGTTTTCAAGCATTGGGATTCTCTGAGTCCGATAAAATAATACAACTGGAAAGAGCTCAGTAGCTGAACCGTGCAAATTGGAATATAGTTACATAGCTATGTGTTAGAACTGTATTTTTTATGGAAGGCTTTATTTGCCGCATTTGATAAACGTCTTAAAACTGTTTTCTTAGTATCCAAAGTATGAAAGATAGAGTTTTGGCGTAATATCTGTGACGTAGATGGATATTATGGAGTGGTTGCTATTTACCAATTTGCAGATATATATTTTTTGCTATTTTCTGATGTTGTAGAAAGATCTGCTTGCAATTGAAGTGATGGTTTCATGATGTCGTATTTCAGGTTTAGAGGTTCTTATAAGCTCTGATGAGCGGTTCCAGAACTATAAGAACGATTTGTTTAGCCACAGAAGTAAAGAGTTGGATAGAGAGTTGATGGGCATTGAAGAAAACAATCAAATTAATGTCTCGATTAGTTCATACTTAAGGCTACTTTCTGGATTTTTCCTTCTTCCTTCTGCTCTTAAAACACTTGAGTATTTGATACGTAGATACAAGTAAGTAGTCTGTTCAGTAAGATTATATATAAATAAAATTGTCCGCTTCTTAGGGTATTGATAGCCTACTTTTCCTTCATTTATGTTTTGTGTTTCTGATGTGGTTTACTTGGAGTTTCAGGGTTCATGTATATAATACCGAGGATCTAATTTTATGTGCTTTGCCTTATCATGACACACATGCATTTGTTCGAATAGTACAGATACTTGACACAAGGTTAGAACTTATGGAATTTAAGTCTTTGTTATTTTATTTGATTATGATTTATATTATAGGTAGCAGTGGGTTATGATATTTCACTTACTTTTAAACAGGAATACTAAATGGGCATTCCTTGATGGTGTCAAAGTCTCTGGTGCACCTCCACCTAGAAAGGTTATAGTGCAGCAGTGTATCCGTGATATGGGTATTTTAGATGTTTTATGCAACTATGTGAGTACTCATTTCGTTTTTAATTTCGAATATATCCAACGTGTGACGAAATCAAATAATAAGTAAGTAATCGGCTGCAGGCATCTCCAACAAAGAAGTTTCAACCTTCAAAGCATGTAATCAGCTTTTGCACTGCTGTTTTCATTGAAGTTTTGGGTACTGTTATGATGGTTAATGATGATCTTGTCAAGAGAATCATTCCTTTTGTTGTCTCTGGTCTTCAGCCTGGAATTAAAGGAGTGTCAGATCACAAGGTCAGTTCCCAAATACATGGTGTCCTTCAGTTGATTGAAATGCTTTAATATTGATTTTGTGTTAGCTTAGTATTCTAACATGTACTACTTTACAATGTGCATTTTTTTGAAGCACAGATATAAACTTTAGGTTATAGGTCCCTCCTCTTTTTTGGCATTTTTTTTCTTGTTGAGATTTCACTCATGAAACGAGAAAGGAGTTCTTAATGTACACCATTTGTTCCACAAAATGGAAGCGCATTTATCTTCTATGACATTTTTTCCTGTTATAATTTCTTACCATGTATAATTTAGTAAATAACATGCTGGTTATTTAATTATCTTGATGAATATTTTAATTTATTAAGTACCTTTGTGACTGTAATTTTATGTAAAGGCAGTCAATAGAGCAGTTAAAATGAATGGTTCTAATGATGACACTTGAGTCATGAAAAGTGAAGGTGCTGTCACCATTTGCTTTCCTAAGTTTTTCTGTTTTTTTATTTATTTTTTGAAAATAGAAGTTTCATTAGATATTAAAGAGGAAACGATAAGGTATCCTCCAAAACATAGAAACAAAAGCAATCAATGAGCCAAACAGGCTAAAAGCTGCAGAAAGCTGTCCAATCTCTCACGTATCTGAAATGGAAACTGGTTGATAACTACCATTTAACCAGAGAGGCAATAAACTCAATCATTGACATAGGTAGGAGCAAAGAGATGCTTTTGAAGAACTGGCATTTAGCTTTGACCTAATGCACCAAAGAACTTCCAAAACATCACTTTGTCATGGAATTTTGGCATCCTTATTGTTACCTAAAGTTCCAAAATTTTTAACATGTACCATGAAAAACTGCAACAGGTGAAAAGAGCCAATCATTGTTCACCAAGAACTCCTAACAGAGTGTTCTGAAGCTAGCTGCCTGACAATTTAAAACTAGTGGACCATTGTATTAGGACCAGATATATTTATATTATCACACTACAGGAGAGAGAGTCATGTGGGGCAAGTGAATCTGCAACTTGTAGTTATCATCAATCTTTTTGAAATGTTAGAGATTATAATGAAACTATTCATGGATCTTAACTTAACAGCACAAGCTTTGGAGTTGAAATGATCCTTGACATGGTATTAGTGCTTTAGGAGTTTGATATATATTGCCCCTTGTTTCTTAATTAAAAATTTAAATGTAAGTTTTTCAGCAGAAGGTATGGTGGCTGCTTTTTCCACACTTGAAGCCCAATGGGCTTTTGTGTGAGAGGGCCACTTAAGAGATTATTCATGGGCCTTTACATAACTGCCTAAGCTTTTAAGTTGTTGTGGTATCCAAACAAATGGCTTGACTATAGGAGTTGTAGAATTTCAAATGGGCTTGCTATTGTCAAGAAGAATCCTCTTGCAATCAGAAGAATGAGTAAAATCAGACTTGTAATAGAGCACACCCGAAGTATCAATAGTCCAATTTCTATCATTATGATGGGTGAAAATGTAAGAAGATTAAAGTAAAACTGCAAATTAGGAGGGACTGTTGCTCTTTTATCATTTTGGTTTTTGATTTTGAAGAAAAGCTTTTTCATTTGTTATTTATGCTAAATGCTCCCATCCTGTTTCCAGAGTTTACTTATTGGAAGGTTTTAATATCTTTTGGAACTTTTATTTTCTTCGAGTCTAATGGTTTTCGATGTAGATCTTCTTTGGCATTTTCTTAATCTCCGTTCTGTTAATCTCTGAAGTAGTTTGGACTTGGGACAGAAGAGTCTTCTTTACCTATAAAAAAATTCATGTTTGACAGCATAACTTTGATAACTTTCCCCACCACATTTACTGTTTGATTGGATGTTTTGTTGGACATATTTGTTACTTTACAAATAAAATTTTGTTTCCTTACACCTCTTCCATATGAAACTAGAGGGGTTTATAAAACTGATGCTTAGTTATGCATCTTCAACACATCCTTTTCCCCTTATTTCAAGGGCCTCCCATACTCTATTTTTCTTTTCAATGATAAAATGAAACTCATGTTTGATTTACTGGTCTTTCTTCTTGTAAGCATGCAGTCAGTTAGCTCCTTAAGTCAGTTATGGTATTTCTTGAGAAATATGAGTCGGCTTTGAAATGTTCACCGTTGTGAAGTTTCTGTTAGTCATTAGGCTGTGATATGGTTTAACTGCTGACAAGTTCTATGTTTTTACCTTTTTTTTTGTGGTTGGAAAAATAAAGTTTATTGATAATTTTACTTGAAGAAAGAAGAACTACTAAGAGAGGAAGATAAGTTATCCTCCTTAAATACAGGATACAAAATAGATGTGAAAGTAACTCAAAATATAAAATAGCTCATTATTGCATTGTTTTTTTATCATCTTAAGAACTACACTGTTTTTTCTGGTCTTGATGCTTGGGTAGCTCAACATTTTGCATATTCTTTTGTCTTGGCTTCTCCTAATACATTGTTTCTTATCTCTCTCTCTCTCTTATTATTATTATTATTATTATTATTTATTTATTTTTTTTTTTTGGGTATAGGCTGCATCTTTGATGATCATTGGTTTGCTAGGAAACAAAGTTGTATTAGCTCCTAAACTTCTGAACAGTTTGATACGTTCCATTGCTGAGGTTGCTCGTGAAGAGGCAAAAGAGTTGATGGATCTCCAATGGTTTCGGTTATCCCTTATTGCTTTGATTAACCTTGTTCAGGTACTATTTTGTTCTTATATGCTAGAATCTCTTGTTACATGCATTGAGTGCAAATGGAACTTTGTTCCAATTTTGTTTTTGTTGTATAATATCTGTTTTCTTGTTTTAATTATATTTTACTAGGCATTCTAAATGCTTAATATATAATTTTTGCTATAGTAGGAAAAAAAAATCTATTCTTCATAGGAAACCAAATGTTGTATGACAATCCTTCCAAGTTTTCATAGTAGAAGTGGTTTCCAAGTTTTCCTTAGTGGGTTGCTTTTATTTTTTTATTTTTTCTTTAATTGTGTCCAGCTTAGGAAGAAGATCTTAGTTTATAAAGGCATAAGGAGAACTAAACACACTTTCTTATAAAGACTTAGTGAATTACAGACTAGAAATACTTATATTAAAGAATCAATGCAGTGGTTGATATAAGAGGTGAAGAAAAACTAAAATTTCCTCAAATTTGAATACGAAGAGTTATACATGCATAAAATTCTCCAACTCAGAAATATCTTCTGTTCTTAATGAAACTTTTATTATAAAAAAAAAAGGTTATTTTTTTTGGGGGCAGGGGCGGGTGATGGATCTATTGGTTGTGGGACCTATTAGTGTAACTGTATTAGTATTCTGAGCGGTTCCTTCTGCTTCTCTAGAGTTCTAAATTGTAATAGCTTTAATTGGATTAAATCAACTAATGAGTTGCCTTCTGAATTTATCGCCAGAGTAGTCAACATCAAATTCTTTTATTGGACTGTGATGAAAAATAAAGAATATGAAGAAAAATTGTTTGAGCTTTTATTGAATTAAAATTATGGTTAGAAAGAAAAGGATGAGGCAAGGAATAGGATTGTGACTTTGTATGTCACTATCTAGTATCTCATTACAATTTAAAAGCACATTTGCTACCTGGTTGTGATGGTTGGTTGTCAATTAGAGTTGTGACTTGGGCATCTTATTAGTATCTGGAATCTCTAGTCTCTTAAAGAAAATTGACCGTACTACATTGAATATATCACTGTCCTAGAAACTATTGGCTCTCTAAAATGATGGATGCATGTTTTGTGCAAAAGTTTTTTGCATAGTCTTAATTTGGGTCAATATTATCTTTATGACAATTAGCATTTGGTTTCAATAAAATCATTTATAGAGTAATGTTAAATAATTTTTATTACTTATTTCCTTTACCTCCCATCTGATTGCAAAACTCAGCATTTCTATAATCAATTTTAAGTACTATTTTGGTATGGTGCATTGTACTGAGGTCTTGTTTTATTCTTACTTCTTTATGCTGGAATGTTACCAGTCACAAAAGATTGATATTCTCCCAAAGAAGGCCTTGGAAATATTTAAGGAGATAAGGTATTACCTCATATTGCACAGTGTTCTCATACTCTGCTTTGGCTTTTTTTCACTAATAATATTTTTGTTCTGAAGGAACTTGGCAGAGATTTTGTTAGAATTGTCTAAAGAGTTCAATATTGATAAATTCCTTTCTGTACTTCTGGATTCCCTAATTGACTGCAGGTGAGACTTTTATGGCTCCTTACGTATTAGTCTTAAGTATTGTGGTAGTACACAATAGCTATTCTCTTCTATTAATTATCATACATTTGCAGTTTGTCTGATGAATACTCACAGCAGGCTATGATATCCATAATAGAAATAGTCCCAATAAAGAATTATGTTAATCATGTGGTTGCTAAGATCTTATCAAGTTGTGTGAAGTTATGGCAGAAAGCTGGTGATTCAATATCTTCTATGCCAGGTATGTGTTCTGGATGACAAAATTTTGGTCACTATGATTCTACTGACTTGTGTTGCTCTCTTGGAATGTCATTCCCACCTATCTACACAATCAGTCCGCATGTATTCTATAAGATTGATTTAATCTTAAAAGTTACTGAGTAGTCCCTTTTAAAATCTTCTGTGAGAATGTTGTTTAAATAGGCATGTCAAAAGTTGCTTTTAAAAGCAGTATGGATGTTTATAAATTCTGTTGCATTGCTGATTATATAGGCATTTAATATACATAAGACATTGAAATTAATTTTGTTATAATATTACTATGAGTGTGAAGTTTTAATGTATGCATCAATGTAAAGAAAGAAAAAACTTTGAAGTAGCATTTTATGCATTTATAACATGTAGAAATTATTATTATTATTTTTAATAATTTAGAAATTGTAGTTCTCACTTTTCAAGTTGATTTAAAGTGTTCATTGCTAAGTAAATTATGGTTTAAGCTTGCACATTTGAAATTTAGTAATATGCAGTATGCTACATCAACTAACATCACCTTTTCATTGCTCAAACCTTCCTCCCTTACCCATCTCTCTCTACCTATATTGCTTTTATCTTGATTTAGTGCGATGTAGATGGACTTTGAAGATAACAAGGCTCGTCTAGTTTGGCTAATCAGAGGCAAAATTTTAACATTTACTAGTAAAATAGAATGCAAATGGAATGATTGGGTTAAAATAAATTCAGAAACTTCATTTTGGTGCATTATGTAAGAATAATTGAAAGAAAAGGAAAGGATTGCACTCAGTTGCCAAAGGCAAGTGCTTCACCTCCTTAAAAAAGGCTCTAAAGGCAAGCGCCTTGCTTTAGCCATTAAGTGACAAGGACCGCTTGTGGCACCTTGCCTCAGTTCCCTTTGCACGCCTTTTGTCTCCTTTAAGTACATTGCTTTCAAGTGAGGAGGCATGTTAGAGATCATAATGAACTTATCATGGGCCTTCACCTAACGGCCTAGCTTTTGGATTGAATTGGTCGTTGACTTTCTTCAATCACTTCATTTCCTAACATTGCTATTTTTGCTGCTTTTGAATGTATATCTGTTACTACAGATATTAGTGGTTGGCAGAACGTAGATGCTGAAGAAAACACACACCAGTCCTCTACCTTTCCTTTATTTACAATACTTTGAAGCTGAGATTAGCCACAAGATAAATTCCTGATGATAAAGATGTAATAGAGCAACCTGAAGATAAGCAGCTCTTATCTTTCAAAATAAAACTTGAGCATAATCTTAAGAGATAACTGAAATAAAATAAGAGATAATCCTTTAAAAATCCCTCTTACTTTGACAACTTATGCTACAATAATTGATTGGTCTTTCAACAATTACAGCTATTGTTTGATATCTAGCTATTTACTTCTCACTATCTTGGTTTTCAATTGTTAATTAGGAGGATGGGCAAAGAAGATTCTGCTTGTTTTAAATAAAAAGTATCCATCTGAACTACGTGGAGCAGTTCATCAATTCCTTCAGGTCTGCTGATCAGTATTCTGCTTTTATTTCTATGCTTATGTCTGTGCCTGTGCAGAAAATCTTTAATGCTTCAAATCTGTTAAACAGGATAACAAGGTTCATTCTAAGAAAGATGACTCATTGTACAAGATTTTATGTAAGATGCTGGATGGCAATTTGGATTCATCATCTAATATATCAGATTCAAAAATTTGGCTTGCCTTGCATCATCCTAAGGTATTATCTATTGACATTCTCTTGCAATATGGTGGTTAATTGTTTTCTGACAGTAAGTAGTAAACGGGTTTACAACGAATTTGATGTTGTGCAGGCTGATGTTCGACGTGCTGTGCTGGCTGATCTAAATTCATCTGGCATCCTGAAAACTAAGGAAGTAGTTTCAGAGGTATCTATACTCTTTCAATCTCCTCTCCCTTCTCTCATATACCCTATCTTTCAAGTTTATTATGCATTTGTGAAGACCATCTTTTAACTTGTAACTTTTTGGTTCTCCTTTAATTATCTTTAATTCCTCAATTCCTTGGTAAAAGTTAAAATCTCTGATTCAATATTGTTTATGAACTTCATTGTGGCAATTTTGTTGGGGATATTTCTAATTATGGCATTTTGCTCAAATGCTATTATTTTTGTTTATAACTTCTTTTCTGAAAAGGTTGTGTCAAATTAGTTTGATTAGGTTTATGTTGCATATGTTATATTTTTGAGAACATGTTGCTTTAAACTTGTTAATGGTCAGTTATTTCTTAAAGTTCTCTCTTGACATTGTGCTTCATATTTTGTGTATTGCTATCATTAGTTGTTAATCTTTCTGAGTTATATTTTGGAGCTTCAGTTGCCTTTTGTTATATACCATCTATATAAGCACACTTGTTTGCTCTTGTGTTGTGCAATATGCGGTGGGGCTTGTGGATGAAATCATACAATTGGGTTACTCACCATCTTTTGGGTTTCTACATTTAGATTTGTTCCCTATTCTCGTGATTGACTCACAATGAGTAATAAAAGTTATGTTTGAGAGCCTTTTTGTTTTCTGTAGCTGAGTTGCATGTATGATTTAATATCTGGTTCTTGCATTGTTGTGATGTCATTGCTGTTATGTTATTGCTGCTTTATCTTTTTCTTAAGGCTGGTTGAATCAATCTGTGCCTCTGGCCCTGCCCTGCATGATAGTTTATTTAATATAAGACTTAATTTACAACAACGGTACAAGGTGGGAAAATAGGATATTCTCCATAAGCATCTGAAAGCTGAAAACAAAATTAAAAAACAATTGTATGCTACATCAACTAGAAAAGGTAATGCAATCCCTTTGCAAAACTGTCAAATGAATCTAATAATATACTCACGAGCCTTTTCAAGTACTGGCACTGTTGGGGGACAAAAATAGTTGACACGTCAATTTCAAAAAATATAAAATGCGTCAGGACACTGCATCTATATGTGTTTGTGTTTTTACTCCTACTGAAAAGCGCAACATGCATGGTCTTATATTAAGTATCGTGCATTTCATTTTCCCAAAAAAAAAAAAATCTACTACATAAAACATTGTAAAATATATTATTCAATATCGGTAAAGCTAAAAACACTTTTACTATCTTATTAAATAGGTTTTTCTTTCTCTCATTCTATCAATTTTTTGGTCATATTTCCGTTGTTTGGGGATTATGTTTGATGGATGTTTTAATTGTGATTTTTTTTTTAAAAAAATTATTTTGACATGTCCATATGCATGTTGGACATAAGACAACAATGTGAAAGATTGACACGTGAGGACACTTGAAAATAGGTGTGTCTGTGCTTTACGGCCTTGACCCAAAATGAAGGTAAGAGCATGAGTCTATCCTAGGCGTGATCACAAGCCAGACTCATTTAAAAATTGATCAAGCTCATAAAATTTGGGCTGGACTTTGGTTAAAATAGGGCTATGAGCTTTTGTTTTTAATCAGGCTTTTTATTTGGGCTCATTGGTTTCCTTCAGGCCAGGACTATAGGACTAGTAGGCTTTTCCAATTCATGATTAAGTCTATTTGCTACTAAAGACTTAAGACAGACAATGTGGTTAATGGTTATTGTTACTTATATGATTTTATATAGAGAAGTTATAAATACAAATTAGATATTGTATTGACATAAATCTTTTAGATAATACTAGTCATTGTTTTCTTACTAAGATGTCATGTCTCATTAACCTATGGTTTTATGTATAATCACCTTGAACTTGAATTAAAATTGAGCTAATTTCACTGATAAACTTATATTTTACATCTTTAGTTACATTATTTTTTTAATTATCAAATTAAGTTTTTCTTTAATAAGTTTTTTTCTTATTAGATAATATTTATTAGGATTTTTTGGGCTTGAGCTGGGCTTAAATAAAGCCTGAGCTCAGCCTGTTCTACGAAACATGCTTTCTGTTTGAGCTTTATTTTTTGGGCTCATATCCATTCTTTTGGGGTTGGACAGGCTTTTCGAGTTACGAATAGGACCATAGAAAGTGTTTTTACCAAAAAAGCGTTTGAAAAATTCTTTCTTTATTCTCTAACCACCAACACTTAACATAAAATGTGCAGCTCCTTAAAGCCTTAAGATCCTTGCACTTTTCAAAATCTAAAAAATGGGCAGTTAAAAAAATCCCAGAGGCAACTGGGCAAGCCCAAAATTTACTGAAGATTAGTGCTTATTATATAAGCAATAAAATAAAATTGTGGTATGAGCTATTGTCTTATAAACAAAAATAAAATGCTTTTGGATATTTACAATATTTGCAGTTTGGATTATGACTTTGCTTAAATTTTGGGTTGACTAAGGGGAATATTTTTGTTAGTTGTTCTAAGTGTGATGAAAGTATTATTTTAATGCTGTTTGTCATTGTGTGCATTTGCATGTGAGAGGGGCCTCTTGTTTTGACTTATGAGTGCTTTCCCTATATAGAGTAGTTTAGACTTTAGAGATTGAGTCCATGTACAAAAATCTTTAATTCTTAGACCTTTTTTTTCTCCCTAATATTTTCCTTTTGATCAGAGTCTTGTTGACATACGAGAAGCTTTATTGAGACAACTTGATGATAAAGACCTAACAGTTGTTCGAGCAGCTTTATCTGTTGATGGATTGCCCAATGTAATAGGTTCTTCTGAGCTTTTTGTTGCACTGGTGAATGTGCTAAGAAGATGCATTGACAGGCTGCTTTTGGGTAAGTATGGGATATTAAGACTAATTTGACATATGTTTGTTTATTTGTTATTTTCCTGTTTTACTAGTGCATTGATTCACTTGTTCGTTTCTAATTAGAAACAACATGGAAATAATAATATTTTCGTAGGATAATGTTGTTGAAAATGATACCTTTTGAGGTACAAAAAATAAGTGGTGCTTAATCACCAATTCTTTTTGATAGAAAATGAAACTTTATTTGAAAGAAAGAGAATTATGATCTTGAACATATGACACCTATTCCCTATTCATTTCTGACGGAAATTCATTTAAGTCAGCTGTGATTATGAGCAGAATCCAAAGGGAGGCGGGAAGGAAAACCCTATCCCCTCTCATAATGCATCTTAGGACAGTGAAACACCCTCGAAGATCCAAGCATTTCTCTTCAGTCAGATACACCATTGCACTTTAGAAACTACATAATGTCACAGAACTTTGGCATCTTTGTTATGACCCATGCCTCTATGAAAACTGATCAAAATTTTCCAGGCATGCTCAGTTCTGTCCAAAAATACCAAGTAGATTATCCTTTAATGAAGTGCTGTACTACATTCTTAAGACAAGTGAAAAGTTATTTCAAAATTAGCCTTCTAAATAAAACAAATGTTAAGGGGAAGCACTGAATGTGGTTCTTGAATCTACAACATTTCATTAGTATTATTTCTGTTCAGTAGTGCTTCTCATTCAAATGAGTTCAAGTTTTAAGTTTCCAAATTGGTTTTGTAAGAAGAAAATGTGTTCTGTTGGGAGAACAAGCTTGAAAATCAATATAGGAGTTACAAGAATAAAGGCTGCTAAATTCTCATATTTTAGGATTAGGAAGGGAGAATGTGTTAGAGAAGAAGCTGAAGAGAATCAATTTCATGAGCATCTCTGTCATAACGATTTCTAACAAAATGAAGATTTCCTAGGAAGAATATCAACCTGAAAAGACCAAAATCACTGGGAGAGCTATGCAATAAAGAAAGTTGATACAGTCCTCGAAAAGCTTGGCAAGAAGGAACATTTCCCCTTGGATGTCCTTGCAAAACCTAATATGAAATACCATCAAACTCCCTGAAAGACAGAACAGGGTTTAAATTTTGATTACCTTGACACATAAATTTTCAAGGATTTGAAGAAGTAGCTTGCTACTCTGGGTTAGCGTCCTGTCCATCCTTATCCAAACTATGCATACTCTTTAAATAACCTTAAAGAACAAATCTCTTGAAGAAAACACCATGGACACTAACCTGTTGGGAATAGTTTTGGACACCAAGTTTCCGAAACCCAACCCCTTCCTCTTTCGGCCTACAACTAACTTTCCAATTATAGATTGACCTGGATAGATTCATTTTATTTTGGATAAAAGATGGCTGGAGTATATATATTTTCATAGGTTTTTTGGGAGTTAGACATTGCTAGCTAGGGGATGGGGAATTGAACCTGGTTCCTCATCTATGGTGTGGTTGCCGGCCACCGCTGGAGTATATTTTACCCTAAGAACTGCAACCTAGTGGTTTTACCTTATGATGAGGAGGAAGTTAACTACTTGGAAATATTTGTGTGAGATTTTAACAGAAACAGTTGTTTGCTTGTATTCTTCCAGTAAGAGTTTCTTTAAGAAGCCCTGATGTCTCATCTAAGAAGAGTTCTTTTCTTTAATTAATGCATTCCTCAGAGCATAAATCTAGTGCAGTAGCCCACTTTGTGGGGAATTTAAGAAACTAAAAGTATTCATGTTTTTTGGTCTATTGCACATATGACTCGTGTCTTATTTTCTTTACTTGCAGGTTCAGCTGATAATGTTAGTCTGACTAGTGACGTTGCTATCAGTTGCCTAAAAATTGCCATTTCATACTTCCATGGGCATACTGATTATATAAAGAAAATTGCTGCCATGATATTTCCATTACTCCTTATTTTGCCTCAGGTTCTTTTTGGACTTCCAGTTGACTTCAGATATAATAACTTTCTGCTGACCTGGTGTTGCTGAACATTACAGCTTTTAGATTATCTCTTATCTAGTTGATTATCACATAAACCTTTTTCCTTACTATGCGCAGATGCAGAGCTTGAATTTCAAGGCTTTGGGGTTAGTCAACGAAATAAACTGGCCCCTGTATCAGAATCTTGCTGTTGTGCCTACTGGAGAAATGGTGAGTATCTACTTAGAAATTTAGTTTCCATAATTTTTCTTTTAAAGTTTTTTTCTTATATGAAGTGTACGCTTGTGGTAAGAAGGGCAAGTGTGATGTTTTAGATTACGGGCCTTCACCTAACAGCTTAAGCTTCTGGGTAGAAATAGTTATTGACATGGTATTAGAGCATCTTTGATCATGTGGTCAAGGGTTTGATCTGGCATAAAATTTCAGCACAAAGTATGCTAGGCTAGTGCTTTGTCTAAGCTTCAAGCCCTATAGGCTTTACTGTGAGAGAATGTGTTAGAGATATATATTAGAACCATTTGGCCCACCTGATGACATTTTCGTCTTTGGAGGTAAAGTGGTGCTTGACATGATAGCAAAATCTTTGTGATGAAGTGGTCAATGGTTTGATCATTGCCAACCTTAATCTTCATAATTGTATTAATTTTAGCACTAGGTTTGGTGGGCCTGTATGTTAGGAGTCCCCCATCGGGGTGTCTCCTTAAGTGAGGGGGACTTATAATACCAAGGGGCTCTCCCACCTAATGGACTAGTCTTTTGGGATGGGCTTTCTCTTTGGGCTTATGCTTGTAACATTAGTGGTTTCATTGAGAGAGTCGAGACACGGAGGAGGCGACCTATAGGTTGGATTAAGGTGCGGTATGACCGTATCGAATATTGGAAGTTGAGTGGAGCCGCCAAGAGGGAAAGGACTACCAATGGTTCAGTGTCGATAGAGTGGGCCGCCGTAGATGTCAGCTTTCGAAAGGGGGTGCATAGAGTCTCCTTAAGTGAGGGGGGATTATAAGACCAAGGGGCTCTCCCACCTAATGGACTAGTCTCTTGGAATGAGCTCTCCTTTTGGGCTTATGCTTGTAACATTGTACTATGCCAACGCTATAATCCCAAGTTGAAATGGTTTTTGGTAGTTGTCAAAGTGAAGATTTTATCTTGGATTGGTCAAGGTGAACCAAACAACCAATTGTGCTGTTAAATTTACCATGATTTTGAGGTCCTATCTCCAATATAGAAACAACTCATTTACATTATAATTTTACTTTTTTTAAAAAACATTACTATGCACAATATCATGAATAGATTACTAATAGTTTAAATGTTTGCTTGCATTTATGTAGATTGGAGCGAATTATTACATAGGTGATAGTTGTTTGCTTTCCATGCAATTTTATTTAATGTTTTCTTCATGTATTTTTTGTTGTTGTATTGTACTTTTGTTTTTTTTTTTTGTTTTTGTCTTCTTTAATAAAGCAATTTCTCAAGAATTATGTAGACTTGAAAGGTTGGTGATGACCTAAGGCTTTAAGGGCTTTTTAATCCTCTAAGTGCAATCTTGGAATGAAAACTTGAGGTATAAATTCAGTGGCGGCTTGTTCTGCTGCCCCTGCCTATGAGAAAAAGAAGAAACAAAAAAAAGACATGAGATATAACCATATTAAGATTCCGCCCTGATAACACCATCTGACCAAAAGAAAATTGTAGCATCTGGAATTAGTGTATTTCTAGCAGTAATTTGTTATATTAATCTTTTGATGGATTTAGTAAGTTCTTCCTAACACTAGGGGGATGGTTTACTTTAGCAGTGTAGTGGTGTGAACATTTGATTGGTTTGTTCCTGTATTTGTGCTGACATACAATAACATTTAATCTTGAGCCAGGTTTGAAAGTATTTATTTATTGTAAAGGGGAAACATCTGAATCTTGAAGTAAATCATCCATTTACAAGTTTTCTTCTACTTATCTGAATTGTAGGCTGGGTTAATAGGTAATCAGATGTCAGGAGAGTACATCTGTTCAGCCTGGTTGCTTTGTTTAGAAATTTTCTCTTATAATAAAAATATGTGTATGTGTGTGTGTGTCTGTTTTTTTTTTTTGGGTGGCGAAATAGATTGTCCCTTGGGAAAAGCTGACAGGATCTAACTAATATTACTCTTTGATTGAAAGGAACAACTAATGTTACTCAGGAACTAAAACTTTAGTTTTTCCAGGATATGATTTAAATAATAGGGAAAATCTGCTAGGAGGCTGAGTATTGTAGTGAGGTCTTCCTGGTATCATGTTTTTGAGTTGTTATTTGATAAATTGTTGATCAAGATCAATTATGACTACGTTTTTGTGTTATGAAATGATGAACTGCCTTTCTCTCTACTGACTTGGAAGATGCAATTGCAGACCATACCTGGAAGTTTATCTTCAATTAATCTGAAGACTGTCAACAGCATGGCTGATAATTTCAGGATCTACCCTGAAGATCATATGGCTTGGTTTGCCGAGAGCTGCCGTGATTTGGAATTGTCAAAGACACTCTTCTTTTTGGTTCTATTTCAGGCTCTTATAATAACACCAAATAGTTAGTTTCTCCCTTTCATCCTTTGAATGCGCTGCCTAATACTTTCCCCCCTTTTTTTTTTTTTCTGAAATAGTACATAACTATATTGTGAATAAGGAGTGGCATCATTGAACAAATTACATTTGAGAAATTAATTGGACAATGATTTATGAGATGCTGAATGCCAACTTTTTTCATTTGCTAGGTGATCACTTTCCTGCAGTTTTCGAAAGTGTATTTCCTATTTTAAAGACTGAGTGGCTATCGTTAGTGTCTGTTGGTGATTTTGTTTTGGAAGAGGTACAAGGGATTCATGAGCTTGAAGTGTACATATTTTAAATTCTTTTTGGACATGAAATTCTATTTATTTTCTGGGTTGGTTGCTGTTTAATTGACAGTTCAATTCAGAAGTTCTGGACTGGGATTGCAGTGCATTCTTGGATCATCTCTTGGATTCTAATCTCAGATCTCTGAATGCAAAAGTCATGGTTTGCATATTTTGGAGGTTGTTAGCTGCACTAATATCAGCAATGCCTTCTGATATTTTCCTGGTTAGTAATGTCTTTTTTTTGGTATTTTCTTGACTGTAATCAATGTTGTTGTCAGAGAGTTCTTGGCTTCTTATTATACTTGGTCATAGTTGACCTTTCTGTGTTTTCACTATTAATTGGGTGGGTGAATCTTTTCCGCAATGCAGGATGATAATGATAAGTGGGTCAGCTGGATTAAGGATCTGTTTGTATTTTTGGCTGCCTCACAATGCAAGCAAGCTTTTCGTGAACACCTACATTACCTAGTGGCTCAATGCAAGATATCACCTCCCAGCCTCTTATCTAAGTTTTTCACAGAGGAAGGTGCTCTTCACTCATTTCCTGTTATTTGATTGACTCCTTCATAAGTTGTAATGGACAATTATCTACCAGATGCTGCTTTGTAAGATTGAATGTTTGCAATTTGTCTTGTAATTGTTAGTATGCTGTCATTCTTCCATAATTCTTGCATATTGAATACATTTTACCTGTTAATATTATGTGTGTGTGTGAACTTATTATACTTTTTTCTTCTGTGTCTCTCTTTTAATTTTTTACTTGTTCCAATTTTAAAATTACTAAATTTGATCGATATTGACAAATTTGCACTTCATGGTGGGCCATTCACTTTGGCTGTTCATGCTGGCATGACATAAGATGTGTTGCCAATTGCAAGTTTCACTTTATTCTACATGATTGATTTTGTTTGAACCTTGAAGAATATGGAAATATTTTTCTTCTTCCATTTAGTAGTTTTTTTTTTTTCTTTTGTTTTAGATTTCAGGGGAGAAATTGATTGCCCTTATTTGCTAGAATCACTAATTGGCCTTTTTGTGGTTGCCAATTCCTGTTTTGTTTTTAAAAATAGGGGCTTAAATAGAAACAGCTTGGCATGTTCAAGTTGGTAATTCCAAATTTTTGAAATATTATTGGGCATTGATTTGCGGCCATGAAGTTCAGTTCCCATTTTCCCTGTAGGAAAGTCCAAATGCCCATCTAGTTTTATCCTCCCCCCCTTATATCAACTACTTTTATGTTTGACAACTGACCATCCATTGGAATTAGTCTAAGCTTCATTGGTCGGAATATATGAGCTTTACTGATTGTATGTGGACGAATGTTAATGGCATGTGTTTGCAGATAATTCCATTGAAAGTTAATATCCCCTATTGATTCAGTTTGTGTTTGGCAGTTATTTTTCAAGTTAAGTAAAAACTTTGTGTTTGAGTTGATATTACATTATCTTGGTCATTTAATGTGCCATGATTGTGTTTCTCAACAAGTATGTATCTGCTTGATCATTTGCTGGTCGTTCCATTCTGTAGGTGTTCCTGTTGCTGTCCAAGTTGAAAGTCTTCAGTGCTTTGCATTTCTTTGTAGCCTGTCACAAGAAAGATGTCAATTTGAACTTCTAGCTGAATTTCCTTCAGTTCTTGTTCCGTTGGCTAGTGATAGCCAGGTAATCTTTTTTCTGTTTTTTTGTTCTTTTTTTGTTCTTTTTAAAGGTTTCTGTTGTTGCCTGAGGTACATTTGAAGTACTTTTCCCTTCTAGTCCCCTCCTTTTCTTTCAATTCTGTATAATTATGATTGTCAACAAATAATTTTCTTTCATATTTTCATTTGAGAAGCCTGCGTTACTTTCCTTTGTGTTTTTGGTTGTTTTCTTCCCATGTAATGAAATGAAATTGGCCAAATTGATCCATTTGAATCTTCTCTCATTCTCTTCAGGATACAAGGATTGCAGCTATGAACTGCGTAGATGGGCTATGTGGATTGTGGTCTCATCTTGAACGTTCTGGCAAGAAAAATGGTACTCTACTGTCAGACTATTGGATTTGACCATGTGTGTCGAATTTTACCTTGTTTTATTACATGTTTAATAAAACATGTTTTAAATTGGGAACAACAGGGAGCAATGCAACATGGAGCCATTTTCTGGGTGACCTTTTAGGGTTGATGGATCAGCAAAAAACGTTTATATTGTCTGACAAGAGATTTCTTCCTTCGATGTTTGCATCCATGTTGAGCTCATCCTATCATGACATCTTGGTACCTCAATATATTGAAAACAGGTATTTATTATGTTACTTAATCATTTCTTTGTTCCCTCTTCTCATCAATAAATTCTTTTTTCATCTAAAACATAGGGTTACTATGACCATCCTCATTTGATGGCACCTTTGTCACCCTAGGAAGTGCCTAATATATTGGTAGATTTGCTGATCCATATTAGATTTATATTGAGATGTTTACTTCCATGTTTTCATTCTTTATTAGTCAATCACATAGCTGAGGAAAATCAAGAATGTGCAGTCTTATCTACTACATAATTATCACCATATAAATAAATGCTCATCTTCATGTTATATGCCCCAAAACAATTCAGATGAACAGTCTTTGAAACACACGAGGAAAAAAAAGAAAAGAAAAGAGAACAAGTAGTATTAAATGATAAGTTTGCATACCATGAACAAGAACACTGAATTAATTCGCCATACTCTAGAAAAGAAAAGGGAGAGATAAGAATCAAAGGCAACTTAGATAAGAAATTCGGGTAGAAAGCACTTAGCTTATTTCAGTCAACCAAATTTCAACATTAACATTCAGCTATTTTTCATAGCAAAGAATGCTCCTCTTGGCACAGGTAATGTTTCCTTAAAATACTTGAAAATAGCAATCCAACCACTTTTTCTTGTTTTCTTAAAGACAATAAATGCTTATAGAAAACACTCCCAAACTATTCAAGATTTTAAAAATAGCTTCATCTTGACTTTTCAAATTCCATTCTCCATACAGATTGCATATGATCAAAGTGCTCCATGTGGGCTAAATATTTTTTGGTTGCATAACAGGAGCTGTTTGAAGCTTCTTAACAATTGAAAGAGTGATTGGCCCAACATTTGGTGCTGGTTGGTCTGGGTCAGCTTCTTTGTTTCCATCATCATAGTAATATCGTCGAGACTTGTAATTTGTTAGGACCCTGAACTCAAGTTTCACATTTAGCAGGAAAAAAACATAAATAAGAAGACAGAATAATGTTTGGGTTTTTTATTACTTATAATGAAATTACACTATATCAGCCCCCTAATGAGAGAAGAGGATGATATTAGCCAAAACCCTGATCTGCTAACACTTCCTAGTAGATCAAAAGTGTAGAAATGCAAGAGCACACAAAGAACCAATCACCAACAAGTCACCCACTGTTTTTTGAGAGGCCAGCCCTCTCCTTCCTAAAGTCCAAAGTTTGAAAAAGTGAGTTCTGACAAAGTTTTTCCCCAATAAGAAGCCTCCCAACCACTCCCATCCACTCACTGCTCAGTAGATGTCCCAGTGTCAGTTTCTCTTCTCTTTCCACCCTTACCCTTTCGGTTATAAACTTTTATGCCTTGTGTTGGTCTAGTGGTTATTGCCTGCTGCTGTCCTTTTCCTTCCTTGTGTTGTCTGTTGTAAGTCTGAGGTGGAGGGGTTGATTGACCTTGATGGGTAATCCCATCATAATCATAAACTCAATAACAAGTATCACATGTATGACCCATTTGATCAGCACAATGCTGGGTCATGTCATCTGAACTGTCAATTTCTGTTCTACCTTAAAGCTTAAGCTGATAGAAGGCCTCAGAATGACTTCTGTTTTCATCTCCAACACCACCTTAAGTGAACGTGGCATAATGTCTGGCCATAGGCCTGCAACATGTGTCATTGAAACTAGCAATGGAAGCATGATGCACGGTAGGTGGCATTAAAAATGTGGATGGATGATGGAAAGGGGGTTTTATTAGGAAAAAGGAATATTGGAATGAGGGCCTGTCCTGGTCACTGCTTCCCATCTAGAAGTACGAAGTGTCTCCAATGTTAAAATTGCATTTAAAGAGGAAAGAAATAATACTTGAGGCCTGAATTTTAGGAACTAGTATGAGTATTCAGGGTCAATACAAAAGCATTGAGTGAGGTTTTTGGTCATCCTTTTTGCTCTATGGCAAGAACAATTGAACTTATATTAGTCCATTGTATATTTCTCTTTGATACTCACTTCCAGAGTGTAATTGGTAATTTTTCATTGTTTTTATGCTTTACGGTATCCATTGTATTTATTTTTATATTATATTATTCAGTTTTTGTTCCCTTGACGTTGAGCTTGTATAATTTAGGAGATAAGTAACTTTGTTTAGTTAGGTCCTTTGTTTTCTTTTGTTTTGGTCCTTTCTGATTAAATGGGCCTCGCCTATGTTCTGTCTTAACTAGGGCAACACTGTTGCTATAATAGTAACCTAAGGCTGACGCCAAACAGTGAGTTGTAACTTGGGTTTTACGTCATATATAAAGGTATAACCCTGAAATTATTAAACAGAACGGTCTTGAATAAAATTAAGTAATTTCTTTTCTGTCCCAACTCTGAAATTCTACAGTCATGCATTTTGATAATGGGTAAATATGTCAAATATCTGTTATAATTTATAATGGAGCGCTGCTAGATATAAAGGTTAATACTTGGTGTGGCATTTCAAGATTTTCTTAGTTGTCAACTTTTTTGGCTGGACTGCAAGGACTATATTTCTTTGGGTTAAAGGCTTGGTTCAAATTTAATAGGCTTTGGTTTCACATCCTTACAAGTTATAGTTTCTGTTGATATTAATATTCCCGTTTTTAATTTGCTTGTCATTGTCTTTTATTTCTTCTTTTAATCAGTACTCCTTTTCCTTTTTGTTTAATTTGTGCGTACTTAAGTAACAGCAATGAGAGGCTAGGGGAATTATAGACAAACCATTGTTCTTTTCCTGAAAAAAACTTACTAGGAAATATTTTACTGTAAAGCTCCAAAAGGTGGTTATTCTGTTGTAATTATAGCTATTCAAAGTAGCAGACATATATTAGAGTAACATTAGTTTAATGGGAGATCAAATTGGATATGTTTATTTTGTTTCTTCTATGGTGACAAGGATTATGCACTCAATGTGTGTAATGCATTGTTCTGAGATGCACTATCTTGTAGCTTTCTTCTTGTTTCTTTTTCTTTTCAGTTTTGATATTTTATGAAGAGAATCAGAGTTGAATGGGCTCTCTGATTCAATTGTTTATTCCATGGTAGTCAACATATATAAGTAGGGAATCAGGCCTAACTAATAGCCACAATATCCTATGTTAGGAAATCAAACTAATTCAAATTACAAAATAACATTAGCAAAAATAATGGGTAAACATAGGTTATAACATGGACCATAAATAACAAACAAATCAGGTAAATAAGGCACGAGACAGTGGGTAAAAATGGCATGTGGTCACCAACATTTTGGTGTTTATATATTTTTTTTGTTCATGAAGTGCTGTTTTTTCATTAAACAATTGGTTTGTATAATTACTATAATTTTCAATTTTTTTTTGTGTTTTGTTTCCAAATTTATTCTTTCAGATTTGATCGGACTACAAAAGAAAAAATTCTTGGCTTCATTTTGGGTTCTGCCTTGAAACTCTCAAACTACGGGAAGGTTTGCTGTCTTTACATTACCTTTTTCTCTGCTGTGGAACTAATGGTCTAGATCAAACTTACATATTTCTAGAACTTGTTTTTAATATTATTATGCATAATGCTTTTATGCTAGCTTAGAGTAAATTATATTTATGCCTTGATGTTTATGGCAGCTGAAGATTCTATCCTTGCTCAAGGGAATTGGAAATGTTATTGTGCGTGCTAGAGAAGTTGTGTCTCTGTTGTCCCTGCTGATGAAGAGGCGCAGCCAATACTATAATGGGCAAGATAAGTGCTCTCAGAAATTGTCAAGCATTGAAGTTGAGTTGCTATGCCTATTACTAGAGGTAAGTGTATCCTGTTGTTTTTCGGCTGAGGGCACCCTTTCAGTCCAGAATTTGATGTGAACTCATTCCTCTCATTGTGGTAGAGCTGTATTATGTCCTCTTGCTCTGGTGGAAATGATTTTGAAGATCATTTACTAATGGCTTTGCGGGTAAGATATATACTTTTCCTGCTTTGAGTGGTGGTGTTATCTTTTATGTGCTGACTTGCTCTGGGCTGTTGACTTGTTCAGTTGGATTCTACAACTTCAGAAGACCCTGCCTATGTACAGCCCTGTATTACAGTCTTGAAGAAACTTAACTGTCAATATGATGGAGGTTTGAAGAACAAAGTAAAGGTACCAGGGCACCTATTTCCTTCCCAAATTATGTCATTGCCATTCATAATAACCACATCAATCCAGGCCCATGCTAAATCAAACTGTAGTTATTCTCCTGGCCTGAAGCATCAAAAACTTCTCATGAATTTTCTTATTCCTGACAGGAGCATTTGTTTCATGAGCTTCTATTATTGTGTCATAATGCCAATGGCGAAATACAAAGTGCAGCCAGGGAGGCCATGTTGCGCATAGATGTGAGTTTGTTGCTCAAAGTTCATTCAATTTTTTTTATCATGTGTTCTTTCAATTTAGTGCACCTTTTGTTGTGTGTTTCTTTGAGAGTGTATTGGATTATTTTGTGGTTGCTTACCAGTGTGGCAGGAACAGTTTATGGGAGCATTTGGCAATCAAATAGTGAACTTGATTGGTTTCCAAAGGGACATTTTTTTTTCTTGTGTATAATGTTTATGCAGAATTTAAGAACTGATGTTGTGCCATGACATGTATAAGATTGATTTGCTGAATAAGTAGATCTTATACAAGCACTGCTCTGCTGGGAATTAATGGTATCTTCGTTTGCATGCACAGTAATGAGCATTTGTGTATGCATATGATTTCAAACATATGAACATTAGTAATGTTGGTGTATTTGAAAATGAAATTCGGATAAATGTTTCTGTTTAAAATTGTTGTGGAAACAGTAAAGATGGTATTGATTTGAGGGAGCATGTTGGTTCAAGATGCTTTGGCATATAGATCTAGTATAGTTTATGTTTTTTTCTCCTTTTAATGTAGTGGGAGGGTTCTTTAGCCTATCCTTTTTTACTGTCTTAATTTTATAATTTTCTTCTTTTATAGAAGAAAAAGTGAAAAAATAACGGTGGTCCTTGGTCCCTCTCTTGAAATTGCAGATTAGTTTCTCAATTGTTGGTGACATAGTTGATCTCATACTTAGAAGGGGAAGTTGCACAATTAGTTCAGCATACGTGAAGAAGAAGAAATTAACCGTACATCAAGAGGCAGACCGCCACTCTGATGACATATTTGGAAGGGAGAATTTAGTCTATATCCTTAGTTCCCTTCTTGATGTTTTACTACTGAAGAAAGACATAACAAACAGGTTTCTTCTAACTCTGGACAAATTACAATCTGGACACTGATAAGAAAATTATTCTCATTTCTAGAACAGAGAAACAATTATTATATATTATTGTGCTAAATTTTCACTTTGATGGTTGCAGGCATTTGCTTGTGGGCCCTTTATTTAAGCTTTTTTGTAAGATTCTTTCGGAGGAGTGGGTAAATGATACTCTCTTCCAGGAGAAGAACTTGGCTCAACCTTCGTTGAGCGAGGCTAACCGTAGCACAATATGTCATCTTCAACAAACTTTGTTGATAATCCTTGAGGATATAACCACATCTCTCAAAAGTGATGCTGCATTGAAGGCATATTTTTATTCATGATGCTTGAAAATTTAATATATGCAACTTTTCATTTTGTCTGACTGTTTGCTGTTTGCCTTCTTTAATCTTAGTTTTTCCATTGTTCTCAGGGCAAAATAACAAATGATATTAACATCAAGGTTCTGATAGAGTGTGCCCGTTCTTCAAAGGATGAAGTCACACGCAACCATGTATTTTCTCTGCTATCTGCTGTTACTAAAGTCTTTCCTGAAGTAGTTTACAGGCATGTCCTTGATATTGTTGCAGTTATTGGAGAATCAACTATCACACAGGTTTGTTAATTTATGATTACATTGCACTTGTTTGTTCTGTGGCAATGTAACTTAAATATTATATTTTCTCTATGGGGAATAGATATTGCATCCACCCCCGCCCCCCATCCACAGGTTTGCTTTCCGTGGACTGATTTTCTTCAGTCTCTCATCTGATGTAACTTTGAAATTTGGAGTAACTGTGATGAACATGCTTGATTTGAATTAACTCCTTAAGTTTCTAGCTTCTCTTTGACTTCTAGTTGCAAACTTACTGAAACTCTACCTTATATTTAGTGACATATAGTTCAAGATGTCATTCGTATTCTTACTATTTCTTTGTTCATGATCTGTAGATTGACAGTCATTCAAAGCATGTATTTGAGGATCTTATATCTGCAATTGTTCCTTGTTGGCTGTCTAAGACTGACAATGTGGAGACATTACTGAAGGTAGTTGTTTCTTGATAGTTCTTTTGAGGTCTCATGTCTGTTCTAAATGAGTGAAGCAACTTTAAGCATATCAATATCTTGATATGGTTGTTTTTTCCTTCAGATTTTCATGGGTACATTGCCTGAAGTTGTTGAGCATAGAAGACTGTCAATTGTTTTGTACTTGTTAAGGTACGCTTTGTGCTATATCTTTATCTTATTATCTTGACTATGATTATCCGTCCATGAGCTGCATCTAATGATGTGTCTTTTTTAACAGAACTTTGGGTGAGGGTAAAAGCTTGGCTTCATTGCTGGTCCTGCTTTTCCGTTCATTAGTTTCAAGGAAACAGTCTTCCTTCCTTGATATCAAGGCTCCAGATTCTTTAACATTTTATACCAGAGAGTGGGAATATAAGTTTGCAGTGCAAATATGTGAGCAATATACAAGTATGACATGGCTTCCTTCTTTAATTATGCTGCTTCAACAGCTAGGAAATGGCCAAGGACTCTTTTTGGAGTTGTTTCTTGCCATGCAATTTACTTTACATAAATTGCAAGATCCAGAATTTTTATTCAAGATGGAATTAGGAGAAGATGCTGATGTCATTCAGGTATAATTCCAGATGAAATTCATGATTTTGGACAGATTAAATCTCTAGATATCCTACTTTATTTATTCCACAAGCAACTTGCAAGGTTGTTCGATTTCTTTCCATGTTAGAGAGGGATATCCTTGAGATATTCATGTGCAGTGCACCAAAGAGATCCCATAAATACCGTAGTATAGAACAACATAGGTAAGGGCAAGGAGGTGCTATTTAAATACATGCTTTCATTTTCAACCAGATTTATCAGATTTGCAGACACTGTACGCTGCCACAAAATTTTGTTCTCTTTTTGTTGCCAAAACCCTTGAAATAAATCAGCAGAAGATGCTCCAAAGTTATAGGGATAACACTGCTACTGAGGAACTCCAAACTGATTGTTCCAATGGAAATTTATCACCTTGCAATGAATAAAAATCTGGGATAAAGTATCCTACCCAGAGCTACATGATGCTCATGTCACGAGACTCAGTTGTATGGTATTTGCAAACCTGTAACATGTCATTAATGTTAATCCTTGCCTATTGCATACTGCTGTCCAGACTAAAGATATGACCTTTGAAGGAGCTTTATAAATCCGATCAGGCTTACCAGAAAGAAATGTCTCTCAATTGTGGGAATGAATTAGGAATTAGAAATATAGCTGACAAATACATCAGACAAATCATGGTTATTAATAGGAAGAATCATATAAGGAAAGGGACTGTAATTCATGATTCTCCATTACTCAAATTTCTGAAGAAAAACCACGAACCAAAGAAAATTGGTGGATGGGATCTATTATGTGGAGAAGAAGAGCAACAGAGGCAAGGGAAAGACTCCAAGAAAGGGATATTTTCCACACAAATATTATCCCAAAACCTTAGGCAAGAGCCACCACCATCCAACTTGAAAGAAACTAGTGGTTTAAAAGAACTATGTTCCTGAGGGATAATTTTCTTTAGGTCTCGCATGGGAGGCCTATATTGTAGTGTTGACATTCCATTTGATTGTGGTCTAATTTGTACTCTGCAATACCTGATGCCATGAAATATTAGTCTCTAGAGGTAGATGCCACTATTATCTACTCTCCAAAGCAAGCTTTTTGGATGTCAAATTTTTAAGACATAAACCTCCTTCCTTCTTACGCATGCAGCAGATCTTCCAACTACCTAGATGTTCTTTAACACTCTCCCTACTCAAGACTAGGAATGCTTCTCACAATTCTTTCAATTCCTATTCTTTGGCATATATCATTATTCTCCTGATAACATCTATCATGGTTCTTTATTGTTTAGGCAAGTGAGGCTTAGATCTTTGGCTGATATCAATTTTGTTGACACATAGGCATTGCAGTTATTATCATTAAGCTGAATAAATTTTCATTACTTTATTGTGTATTTAATCTGTTCATTATTCTTGTAGCCTCCTTGTGCTGATGTTCATTGTAGTTTCTAGTTGTATTTTTTTTAATCTAAAATTATATTCATGCTACGACTTAATATAGTTGAATATTACTGTTAGTTGCCAGAATTTTGATATTCACAATAAGCTGTGGCTGCTTTTAACATTGCAGAGGGAACTTGGAGAGCTTATGGAGCAGATTGTTTTTCTGTTGCAACTCTTACATTCAAAAAAGAAACAACTGAAGTTCCCTGTTATTGTGAGGAAAGAGTTAAAGGAAACTATGCGTGCTGCTGTGAGAAATATAACCATGGTCATGATACCTTCTACATACTTCGGGAGCATAATTAAGTTGCTCCGCTGTGAAGATAAAGATGTTGGAGAAAAGGTAATTTTTTAGTACCATTCTCATATGTGATAATGTTTTTTTTTCTTCAAAATCTTGTGATGTAGCATAAGCATAGTCTATACTTTGTATGGGTCCATGTAATGCTTCAAAATATCAGGCATTAGGAGTTTAGAAGTTTTCCCCTAATTGGTTGGGTATCCCCAGCTTACATTTCCTGTTTCTCAGTATATATCATGTGATGCTGAGTAAGATGGGACCTTGTTATTATTCATCTATGCAACACATATCCTAGTGCGCATGCATACTCTATGCATATATATACAAGTGTGTGAAAGAGAGTCACAGAGGAATTGTTATTTAATTTTTGCTGATTTTGTGTTGCAGGCTCTTGGGCTTCTATGCGAGACTGCAAGAAATCATAAAATTGTTAGTTCAAAGCGTAAAGAGATTAAAAGTTCTAATTCAAGTCCAAGTTTCCCTTGGCTTCATATGGATGAGAAATCTCAAGAATCACTTGATAAGATGTGTTTAGAAATTGTTCGGGTAATTGATGATCCAGTTAAGGATTTAAATACATCCTTGAAAATGGCAGCAGTTTCAGCATTAGAAGTTTTGGCCGACAGTTTTCCTTCTAATATTTCAATCTTCAGTGTATGCCTCGGATCTGTTACAAGATGCATCAGTTCACGCAACTTGGATGTGACTTCTAGCTGCCTTCGAACAACTGCAGCCCTGATCCATGTTCTGGGTCCAAAAGCATTAGCAGAGCTTCCACACATAATGGAAAATGTGATGAAGTCATCTTGTGAATTATTGTCTAATCGAAATATTAAAGCCAAAAATAAGAAATTCAATTCCTCAGCCTCAACAGAATCTTATTTGTTGTCTGTGCTCATCACTCTGGAGGTAGTTGTGGAGAAGCTTGGTGGATTTTTAAACCCATATCTAACAAAAATCATAGATCTTCTGGTACTTTGTCCTGAATATGTCTCAGGAGTGGACTCAAAGGTGGAATCTAGAGCTAGTGGACTTCGTAAACTCCTTGCTGAGAGAATTCCTGTAAGCCTATTTTTTTATTGTATAGTATTATATAAAGATTGCATGAAACCATTATACTGGTGTTCTCTTAACCAAAAATAGCTTTTATTTTGTAACAGGTTCGACTTGCCCTGCCTCCATTGTTAAAAGTTTACCCTGCTTCTGTTGATGCTGGGGATAAAAGCCTAGAAATTATGTTTGATATGTTGGCAACCATGATTGGTACAACGGACAGGTCATCTATTGTGACTTTCCATGGAAAGATTTTTGACCTCTGTCTGCTTGCTCTTGATCTTCGCCATCAGTGTCCCGTTTCTGTTCAAAACATTGATGTAGTAGAAAAAGGTGTGATCAATGCAATGATTGCTCTTACCTTGAAACTAACTGAGAGCATGTTCAAGCCTTTATTTATTAAGAGTATTGAGTGGGCAGAATCTGATGTTGATGAAACTGCATCTGTTGGAAGCACTGATAGGGCCATATCCTTCTATGGTATGATAAATAAACTTGCAGAGAGCCATCGGTAAGTCAATGTCTATATGTATCAAATTTTATTCTCTAGGATAATTGGTTTATTGTATTTCAGTTTATAAAGTGTAAAGCTTTTTTCTTTTTTTGAATCTAATTATAAAGTAGAACTTTATATATTACTTATGTGTATAAAGGTCCACATGTGTTATAACACTAAATAATGTTGATTTTGTCAACTACTTGGGCTGGTTGAGATAGTACAGAACTTTTAAAATTGGTAGTGGCGCTTTCTTCATGATTTGTTTTTAATGTGAAATTCTTACACGTTGGCCCAAGAAAAAAAAAAAGAGAAGTCCTCAGTTATTTAATTTTGTGTACATCAATAACCTAAGCATTAAAATCAGTTTTCTTTATGGAACTCTCTTTTAACGTTATGATTGAATTGCTTAACCATTGACATCACTGCTATATGTGTAGGTCGTTGTTTGTTCCTTATTTTAAACACTTGCTTGGTAGCTGTGTCCATTATCTCAGTGATGCTGGAAATGCAAAAGTTGTGAGTCGGAAAAAAAAGAAATCCAAGATTCAGGAAGATGAGAATACAAAGGGAGACGTTTCTATCAAAAGCTGGCATCTTAGGACACTAGTCTTGTCATCATTACACAAGTGTTTCCTCTATGATACTGGGACCTTGAAGTTTCTTGACTCATCAAATTTCCAGGCTAGTGGATTCTTTACTTTGCCACCAATACATCATGTAGTTATTATGAACAAATTCATTGAAGCGTGGTTTATTCCAGTTAAAAGTTAACAATTAGGTTGTTGGTTATCTTTGCAACACTTCATAAGCTTGCTGCTACTGCATACTTGGCTTGTATACATAAATACCTGTTTTTCCTAGAAACTAAACACTTTATTTGATTCAGTTAACTGCAGACTTGATTTAGTCAGACTAGAGAAGCATTGAATTATTGTGAAAATTTATTTGAGCTGAAAAAGTATCTTAGCTAGACTTATTTTATTGACTATGTTAATATTTGTTGTTTGTATTTTAGTTAAAATATTACTAATGATTTTCCATTTTCAATGGTGAGGATTCTATTCAATCCCCTGAAATTTGCAAATTATCTTCATTCTCTTTCCTGTCGTTCCATTGGAAGATAAAGTTTATTAAACTTTAATCCTCTTTCAATAGTGTTCTTGCTTGTATATCCCTTCGCCTAATATATTGCCTGTTGCAGATGCTATTGAAACCTATTGTTTCACAACTAGTCGTAGAACCACCAGCTTCTCTGGATGACAGCCCAAATTTACCGAGCGTGAATGAAGTTGATGACCTACTGGTTATATGCATCGGTCAAATGGCTGTGACTGCTGGAAATGACCTTTTGTGGAAATCTTTGAACCATGAGGTAAATATTAAGGTTTTTAATTCTTGCCTCTGAATGAAGCAATTGGTATGTGTTTTCCATAAAAATTAGGCATGTGATGATCTGCTGTCATGTTGCAAGGTCAATTATACTGTAGTTTTTCACACCATAGTAATCAGAATCTTACGATTCACGATTTGAATCTTACGATTTGAAACGAGTTATAAAGCCAACGATATGAATCGCTAGTTGAATCGGAAGTAGTTATAAATCGTACGATTCACAAATTGAATCTTACGATTCACAACGAGTCACAAAGCTAGCAATATAAATAAATTATTGAATCAAGTATGAATAATGTGATTCAAGCTAATATGGTAGAACATGACTTTGCAATTCAAAAATGTGAAAAATCAATGAATTGGTATGATAGTGTTGTATTGCTGTAAGCATAATTTATGTTTTTTTATAAAGAAAGCAAAGAAGATATTATTTGAATTTTTTTCAAAAATTAATTACTCACAAATCATATGATTAATAAGGTTCTCAGAAATTTATTTTGAATATTATATGCATATTACATGTCATATTTTATATTTCAAGTTATTTTTTACTTGTTACTGAATCTTACAATTCGATATGTTATATGATTCGCGATTCAAAAATATGTTTCTGATTCGCGATTCGTATCACAATTTGATTACTATGTTTCACACTATGTTTGTCAGTCTTACAAGGTTCAACAGTGAGGAATGAATTTTGGTTAGAAAATTTTTGGTTTCATTTATATGTGGCGTTTATCTATTTCTCTATGCAAGCACATTTGTAGCCTTCTTTCAGTAAAAATATAAAACACGGGGGAATCTCTTGAAACACTTAATTATGTAGTTTTAAGCGTAATAAATATTCACTGGTCACGATTTTATTGGAGAACTTAATAGCAAACATTTTAAAATTGAGGGACTGTGAGAAAGTAATTGGAGAACATATGTTAATGTTCCATACCTGTCTACTCTCTATTTACTGACTTTGGGTTGTCAATTGATCAAAAAAGAAAGTAATTGGAGAACATATATGTGGAACTATGAGAAAGTAATTTAACATGGACAGGACTTGGATTTAGGCGTCTATCCCCATGTCTCACTTGGTCCACAAGTCAGCAATAGCTATTGTACCCTTACCCATCTGTTCTGACATTCTTTACCCCCCACGCCTTTTTCATAATCACAAACCATATTTCTCACGTGTATATTTGATTTCTCACTCATGAGTTTATTACTATTTTTCAATATTCGACCCCGTCCTGAGTTACAACCATGTTGCTTGTGCCTAATCTCATTTTTTTTCCTCACAGATAGCTGCAGTATCAATAACAGCTAATTATTTTTCTGCCTTCATTTTTATGTTCTTTTGCAGGTGTTGATGCAGACACGGAGTGAAAAACTGCGTGGTAGAATGTTGGGGCTAAGAATAGTTAAATATCTTCTGGAGAATTTGAAAGAGGAATATCTTGTATTTCTGGCTGAAACAATCCCCTTCCTGGGTGAATTGCTTGAGGATGTGGAGCCTTCTGTTAAGTCTCTTTCTCAGGAAATTCTCAAGGACATGGAGTCCATGAGTGGGGAAAATCTTAGGCAGTACCTATAATGATGTACATTAAGTTAGCAAAATAACAATTTGTAAAACATATGTGGAAGAGCTAGAGATTTATGGTCAAATTTATGATCTGTAGGCCAATATATATCATGATTATTAATAGGAAAGCGGCAATTTATTTATTTTTTTCATTTTGTGAATGAAAGCCTTCTTTTTCCCTTTTTGGATAGTTAAGGACCTAGCACGGCCCAAGCTGAATAATATTCAGGGAGACCGTTCTGCATGAGTGAAAATCAATCTTTTATTAAACAAAATTCAAAATCAATTCAACCCAAACGAAAAAGAAAATAGACTAGGAAACCGTATATTATAAGAAAAATATTATTTTGATTATTGATATATCATTAAATTGTTATTGTTATTTTAGTTATTTATTTATTATATTTTACAAAGTAATCTTTTATTAATTGAAAATTGTGGTTTCATATTTTTAAGATTGTTATCATATATAATTTTTTGAATTAAAATTTATCAACTCACAAGAAAATATCAAAAGTAATAATTTTGAATTAATGAAATGACGTTTTTAAATTATAAAACGAATGAGTGATTATGCGAGATAATTCAATGATAAATATTCATTCCATTGGATATTTTATTTTTAGTACAAACTTCATTTATAAGCTTTCAACCACAAAGGTAAACTTATGAGATACAATAATATGAATAAAAATTAATGTACATAATTGTATAATATAAATTCATTGGAGTTAGGTATATGCCATTGAATATGACAAAAGATCCTCGAGAGTTGGATGTGCATATAACTGACATTTACAATACTCTTTATTGGATGTGCATTAATAAATAATGTACTTTGATAAAACCTTATTAAGGAAAGTCCAATGGATTAAAAAAATAGTGAATGACAAATAGTACATAATCTTTATAATGCTTATTATAAGTTACCTTATTGAAAAATCTTACAAAAAAAATTTAGTGAGACAAAACCTTGGTTAAGGAAAAGAGAATATATTATGTCTTTTACTTCCCTACAATGTCATTTAATGACTTTAAGTTAGTATATTCTAATATTATTGACTAACTTTTCAAATGTAGCTATTAATGTAAATTATCACATAAGGAAACTCTTGTACATCTACATCATCATTTTTCTAATGATCATGGGTGAAATTTTGGTTAAATATATTTTATTATATTTTTTTAATGTATCCTCCTTTTAATTAAATTATGCATGTTATATTATCTTCGTATAATATTATTAGATTTTTTTTATTAAAGAAAAACCAAGATATATTAGGTTACACCTAAGTCAATCACTTTTTTGACTTGCTTTATGCATTGCCATAAATTTTGCATGATTCAAAGTAGTAGCTAATTTTTGTTTTCTAGAGCTTTATAACATAGTTATATTTCCACATGTAAATAAATAATTAGTTTGAAAATATGTTTTATGTATATTAGATAAATATCCTTCATCTACATAACCATTTAGTTGAGGTCTAGAAATAATTAATTAAAATAAATCCATATCAACATAGCCGTTAGCCAATTAGTTGGAGATTCATTCTAAGACTTTATTAACGTTAAGTGTGATCCATCTTTGTGCATTATAATGGAACAACACAACTATAAAACACACATTCAAAAATTCTTAGATAAATAATATTTGGCTCATAATATGGAAATTGTAGATATGCAATCTTGTTAACTTCATATTGTAAGTTGATAGTACCATGACCATTACAAAGATGTGTCTATTTAGAATATTTCCATCATTAACATTGAATAAATAATCACATTTATCAATTGAATATATTTCATAGATACAAAAATGTATAATCTTGCCCTACAAACAAGTAATATTGGAGAATTAATCAAATAAAGAATTTATGATTCATGAATAAAAATTCATGTGAATTCTCAATTTCTTTCGCATAATTGACAACTTAACTAAGCATTCCAAACAATGTTTATTTTGCCTTTTTATGTCAATTTATTAAATTTGTATAATATCATCGTTAGAGAATATCAAAATCATTCTCAATATTCTCATCCATATTTTTTACTATGAATTGTTCGGAAATGAAACTCTTAACATATTTCTTCTGAATTTAAAGTAAGGCAATATTTGTGTAGGTTTGTGCAATAGAGAGAAACATAATAACTTTTTATGAGCTTTACTTTTCTTACAATATCATAAATTTATTGAACTTCAATAAAACTCATTTTAACCATGATAATAATTTGCCCTTCATGTTTGGGTTCATCAATCTCATCATATAAACCTAAAACCCATTACAATATTATTTGGCTTAGATATAAATAATGTTATATCAGTAAAATTTGTCTCCATATTAAATACCTTCTTTATAACATAAATTTTAACAAAAGAAATAAAATATTTTATAGATTAATAACAAAAGCACAGGCATTTTCTTAATTCAAATGTTACAAATGTATGTGCTACCATTTTTGGTTTTTGTGTTTTTTCCTTTCAAGTGTTATATATAATGATTTTAATCGTAGGTAGAAAAGAAGTTTCAATTGCCCTTTTCACTTATAATCTTAAAAATTTTCATATAAATTTTCCAACAAAATACAATATAATAACAACTTGTCCGTTTAACATTGTATAACCTTCTAAGTTTCAAAGTCACTTTTGGCCTTTTCAAGTTTAAAATAATTTATAATCCTTTGTATATACTATGATGTCTAGTCAATTATAAATTGTAACCATTAGTTATAAACTAACTTTATGCTACCTTAATATCCATGGTGAGTCATTATTATCTTTGCACCAATTTAGCTCATGGAACATAGGTGTTCATTAACTTGCTTGTAAACATATTAAAATTGGAGAGTTACCAAAGTTATTTAGGTGGCATGGTAGCATGAAGTACATAGCCTCCAAGGCTCTAGTAAAAAGAAAATTATATAATCACTTAGCTTCCTCTCACTTCATTATTAGAATATGACACATAGTTTTCTATGAGCACTATTTATGTAAAAGTGAAATTGTTGGCTATAAATAAACAAGAAAAAAAATGATGTAGCCGCTTGCCATTTAATTATATTTAACATTTTAATTTTCAAAGCACTTTCTAGTATCAAATTGATAATTATATTATGAAACTAAATAAGTATTGAATCTATAGATAATACAAAACAATATCAAAAGGTTTTTACCTTATGTTGATGATAAGAAAGGTCTAATAAATTGACATTACACTTGTCAATGAAGACTATCAAATGCGTGGGTAAACAAATCATTAAATCAAACATATATTAGACATTTTAAAAAATATTTTTATGAAATCAGTTTTAATTTATATATATATATATATATATGTAATGATTATAATAATTTTCATTATCAATTCAGACCCTTAATTATTTCTAGTTGTTTTTAAAAATTTTTTAATTACTTTTATAGATAACTTCTATTCTTAATTTTTCTATGTTGTGGTTCTTTCCTTCTAATACTATTTTCTACGGGTATTTAAGACCTGATTTGACTTGGTGAACCCGGCCTAATATAGTCTAACTAGGTCTGATTAGGTTGGATTTTAATGAAATTGGGCCAAGGAAGTGAGTTTTATGCATGAGACTTAGTTTTGAGTCAAGTTCAATGTATAAATCCAACTCTTGCTTAGCCGTATTAATATTTATTTTTTAAAAAAAGTTCATTATTTATTTAATTTTTTGTTTGATATAAATTACTTATTTTTAAAAAGGCTACTTTTATGTTTTTAAATTGAGTATGAGTCACTATTATTAAAATAAAATACCTCATTTACTAAATATGAATCACACATTTTTTTTTAATTTCAAATTAAAAAATGATTTTTTGAATTAAAAAATTTTAATGAAGACCTGGTTGATTATGCCTGATCCACCTTATCAAGTCATGAGCCAAGCTCATTGGGCTGGGTTTAAGGATCAGCCGAAAACATTGGCTCGATGCTGAAATTAGGATGGTTCTCAGGTTGAACAAAAATTTGATCCGATCTAATATATGTCCACCCCTACCACTTTCTTATGAAGTAACAATATTATTTTGATAATTTAATTTTTAGATAATGTGCCTTATGAAATTTAGATTAAAAAATGAAGTAAAGTTTCATCTATATTGGTTTTTTAAAAATTCCATATGGAATTTTTATATAAATGAATCATATGGTCTTCAAAAATTATCCCTATTAATTTAGCTATTTATGGTTATATAAAGTCCCTTAATTTAATTTTTAAGTATTTTTAATTAAAATAGTCCTTCATTAGGCAAAAATGAGATTCCATGTAATTGTTATAGACTTGTTTACATATTTTCAATCTCCACAACGAGGTAATTTTTTTTAATTTTTTAATTAAGGATAAATTTCAATGTATCTAACATAATTACTTCTTAGATGAACTATTTTGATTAAACAAAATTTTTATGAATAAATTGAAGTTTTTTATCTGCATAAGATCAAATTGCATAATAAGTGATCGTTCACAAACTAAATTAAGCAACTTTATCTTCAAAAAATTAAATTGAAAGAAGAATGGAACTAAAGTATAAAAACGTAGAGGAGCTCTCTCTCTCTCGTGCATGTGAGAGATGTTAGAACAGTGCATATAGCCATTATCATTTTCGGCGAGAGATTCGTCTCCGACGGACACTGGCCAGCAAGGGTCCGACCTCAGCCAGAAGGTGCCGGCAAGGGTACCCATCGTCTTTCAGCCATTGTTTCTGATTCGTAACGCGGAGCTCATGTCATCATTCTGAAACACCAGAAAGGCTTCGGTCATCATCCAGTCATTGGTTTCGACTGTAGCTTTTCTTTTCTTCTTCCTGGGTTGTCTAACCTCAACCAGAAAATGCCGGCAAGGGTTACTCATCTTCATCCAACCACTGCTTCCACTTTGCGGCACAGAGCTTCAGTTCATTTTCCTGGAAACATCAGTGCAGCTTGGTTCCGCGAAGTGTGAGACCTATGTTCACCAGTGACGGTATATTCTAGGTGAGGAAGAGTCGACACTGATCTTTTTGCTTTTGGTTTCCTTGCTGCTTTGTTCCTACTGCTTTCTCGTTGTGATTTCGGCTTGCTCTCTATTTCCAATGCTCATCATCTTCCGGCGAGTTTGAACGAGTGAAGCTTAGAGTCCAGTGATCTGTTGAAGGGAGGTATTGTCTTTTTTTTAATTGGCTAGTTTTTTCTATTTTGTTTGCTTATATGCTTGCCTGCTTATTTTTCATCTAGTTTTTCACTTACGGGAAAGTTAGATTTATTTTGTGATTTGTGGGAGTACTCCTAGTAAACTTTATTACTGTTTTGAGTTTAACTTTGATTTGAATGGACTATTCGGATGGCACTCAAACAGTGGAAAAGTAAGATATTATGACAAGAAATAAAAAAAAAATGATTAAGACCATAGAGGCTATGCCCAAAAGGATAAAAAAATTGTGCCTAATTTTATTGATATGATAGACATTTTATTGATATGATAGACATGGATAAGGAAGGACCAATCATGGAAGAAGTGGCGATGGAAGGAATATATAGGAAGGAGGTTAATGAACCTAATCTTCCCAAGAAGCCTACGTACAAGGAACAGTGATGAATAAAGATTAAAATGATGACATGCCCCCATAAGAGATTGTCTAAATGGTGTCAGAGGATTATGTTGTAGAGGAAATTAATTTTTCTAAAGATTTTGCTCAACTTTTCAATCTAAATTCTGTGGTGCGGGTTACCCAACAATGGTGTCGCTTGTGAAAGCTATCTTTGTATGTCAAGCTTTTGAGAAAGAAAGTAAGCTTTAAGACCATGAAATCTTGGATTTAGAGAAGATGGACTTAAAATAGAGTAATTAAAGTAATGGATTTAGTAGAAGATTTTTTCCTTATTCATTTTACTGAGAAAGCGGACTATAACTATGCTCTATATGAGGGTCCATGACTTATAGCTGACCACTATCTTATAGTACGACGTTGGAGACCTTTATTTCAACCTTCCTAAATGGAAATAAAAAAAATGGCAGTTTGGGCTCATATTCCTGGGCTATCAATAGAATTATGCAATAAAAAGTTCCTTTGAGGGTAGGCTTGAAATTGGGCACTATGCTAAAATTAATGAACAAACCTCCATCCAATCAAGGGGTAAATATGCACTCTTATGTGTGGAGATCAACCTCAACAGACAATTGGTTCCCACTATTACTGCGCTTAGTAAGATCTACTTGGTGGAATATGAAGGTTTACATATAATATGTTTTAGTAGTGGTACTTATGGTCATAAGGCAGAGAATTGCCTCCTAGCTAAACCGAACTAGACTTTTGGACAACCCTCAAAGGTGGGTTATGGTGAATCCCCAATGACTATAGGAGCCAAATGCGTGGACACTGTAATAGAAAATGCTATTATCTCATATGAAGGGCAAAATACTCTCAAGAAAAATGATTCGAATGATGCGATAAGTAAAATAACATTGAAGGAAGAACATAATTCTTCTCCAACTAATCTATTTGGACTATGATGGTTGTTAAGCGTCTGAAATGAAACTATATGGGAATAAGACATAATTCTAATAAAGAGAAAGCAAATAAGGTGAATCTTGGTTTTAATAGTATGCATTATTCATTATTGAAGAATGATTCTGTGGTGGATATGTCTAAGAAGGAGGAAGAGAAAGAAAATAATTCTCACAGGAGGGTTAATAGTGATTTAGAAACTGGGGAAAATACTCCCAAGAAAAATATAGCTAATAGAACCATTGGTAAACATCAACAAAGAATGGCTCAACAAGTAGGCCCAAGATCTTCTCTTGGCCTAAAAACCCATAATGGGTAGCCAGCCGGTACAAGTATGCCTAGGACAAACACTATAAACAGAACCACGTAAAGAATCACCCTATTGAAGCTTTCAAGGAGTTAGATCGAAAGAAGAAAGGAGTATATATTTACCATGATAATCCCATGAGGGAAAGTGCTTATTGGCAAGATAAAACCAGTCAGAAGGATGTTCTAGATCCTTTTGCCATAAATGTCCAAAGTTCAGATAAGGACACCTTGGAGTTTACTCAAAGACGACAAACACCCTTAAGTAATAAATCTAGTGCCTCTAATCCCCTAGACCCTAATTTAGTTTTTGAAAGAAGGATGGAAATAGCTGAAAGAGGTGTCTAGGAAATGGTGATGGAAATTAATAATATTGTTGAGGCCTAGACTAGAACTATCTTAGATGGTTTGGGGAATCCCCTCCTACTTAGCAAGATTAGCACTTGTTGTGTTTCATTTATTTATCTCTTATTTTCAAAATGAATATTTTAATTTAAAATTGTAGAGGTGTTTCAGGAAAGGGTTTCTCTACCATGATTAGTGATTTGATGAATAGATGTCGGGTTAATTTTTTATGTTTATTGGAGACGCATGTGAGTGGAGAGAAAGTTAGGAATATTGTTAAAAAGTTTAAATTTGATGGGTACCATGTTCAAGATGGTGTGGGCTTTTCAAGTGGTATTTGGTGTCTATGGAAACTTAATTGCTGGTAGATACAAGTTCTTCATTCTCATCGTCAATTGTCCATATGGAAATTGCCTTCGAGAATGCTAGCCCATGGTTTCTTACTGTTATTTATGGAAGTTCCCAACCTGCCTCTTGGAGGAATCTTTGGGTTGGCCTTAAGGAGATCTTTAGCCAATTTATGGGTTCTTGGTGCGTAAGGGGTGATTTTAATTCCATTTTGTCTATTGATGATACTGGTGTTTCTCTAAATATGTCGTGTGACTTTACCATTTTTCGGGACACTCTACTTGATTGTGGCCATCATGACATTGGTTTCCTAGGACAACCTTTTACCTGGTAACATAATAATATTAAAAGAAGACTTGATCGCTTTATTGCTAACAGTCTCTGGTCCACTCTCTTTGATAATGTCATGGTTAAGCACCTCCCTAAGCACAAGTCAGATCACATTCTAATCTTTCTTGATTTTGGGGGTAATGACTTAACTAAAAATGTTGGAAAGCCTTTTTGATTTCTAGCTTCTTGGTTAGCTTATGATAATTTTCAGGATCTTCTATAACGATCATAGTTAAAAAATGGGGACTTGGAATCAAATATTAATTCCTTTACCGAAGCGGCTAAATATTGGAATAAAAATGTTTTTAGTAATATAATCAGGAAAAAGAATAGAATCTTATTGAGACTCGAATGTATAAGTCATTCTCTGAAATTTCAAACTAAAGCTTAACTAGAAAATCTTCAAAGTCTATTATGAAAGGAGTAGGTTTTAGCTGTTCAAGAGGAAATTTATTGGAAACAACTTTCTAGATGTAAATAACTTTCGTATGGGGATTGTAACACTAAGTATTTTCATTGTATGACTTTTGGTTGGAAAAGGAAGAATAGAATTATTATGTTAAAAGATAAAAATGGTTCATGGGTTGAAGACCAAAATTCTTTGCAAAAAATGAGAATTTCCTTTTTTAAGAAGACTTATGAAAGGGAGGACTCTTATGACCAATTTCTTGTCTATGGCATGTTTCCTAATTTGATAGACACTGAGCTTCTTTCCTTAGTAAAAAAAGTTACAGAAAGGGAAGTAAAAAAATGCTCTTTTTAATATGGGAGCTTGGAAAGCCCTTAGTCTTGACGGTATTCCTGCAATGTTCTACCATCGTAATTGAGAATATACAAAAGACTTTATAGTTAATTGGATGACCAAGGTGTTCTCTATGCCAGCTATTATTCAATTTGTGAATCACACCCTTATCTCATTTATCCCGAAAGTTCCTACCCCTGAGATCATGAAACATAACAGGCCCCTTGGGTTTTGTAATGTGGTATACAAGTTGGTTACTAAAATTCTTGCCACTAGACTTAAAGAGATTATGCCTAAAATTATTGGCCCAAATCAATGTAGTTTTGTTCTAGTGAGGCAAAGCGCTGACAATATCATTATTGCCTAAAAAGTTGTTCATATTATAAGGACTAAAAAGGGAAATGTTGTTTTTATGACCCTTAAAGTGGAACTTGAGAAAGCCTATGATAGGCCTTCTTGGGAATTTGTAAGGGATACATTGAATGATATTGGCCTTCCAGATAATATAGTCAATATTATTTGGTAGAATATAACTTCCGTTGACATGCAACCACTCTGAAATGGTCATGCTACTGACCTTTTTATTCTTTTAAGAGGGATTCGGCAAGGGGACCTCATTTCCCCTTATTTCTTTGTCCTTTGTCTTGAGAGGCTATCTCATTCCATTTCCTTAACCATTGAGTAGAAAAGTTGGGATCCTATTATTTTAAATAGAAGGGGATCTGTCAAGGGGACCCCATTTCCCTTTATCTCTTTATCCTTTGTATCGAGTGGCTATCTCATTTCATTTTCTAAGTTGTTGAGTAGAAACATTGAGATCCCATTATTTTAAATAGAATGGGACCTACCCTCTCTCACTTTTTCTTCACTAATGATCTTATTCTATTCAATACGACCTCTTCTCAGTAAGTGCATATTATTAAAGAGACTTTATAGGTTTTCTGTAGAAGCTTAGTTCAAAAGGTTAATAACTTAAAATTGAGCATTTATTTCTCTGCTAATGTCCAACAGGATAAAAGACTACAGGTTAGCCAGGTTTAGGGTATAAATATAATTGATAATTTGGGAAAGTACTTAGGTGTTCCCTTGTTTCATGATAAATGTTCTTATAGAGATTTCCAATACCTCATTGATAGAGTGATGAATTGTTTAAATAGCTGGAAAGCTAATACTCTTTCCTTTATTAGGAAAATTACTTTGGCTCAGTATGTTCTTGCTTCCATTCCTACTTATGTAATGCAAACTACAAAAAATCCTTCTTCAAGTGTGTAATCGTGTGGATTAAATTTGTAGGGATTTTATTTGGAATGACTCTGATAATAAGAAAAGAATTCATTTGATTAATTGAGGTAATATATGTAAATCCAAGAAGTTTGGTGATTTGGGGTTTTGAAAAGCTCGAGATTCCAACTAAACTTTTATTATGAAGCAAGCGTGGAACCTTATTCACAAGAAATATGATTTATGGGTAAAAGTGATCTGTGGCAAATATAGTTGCTCTGAAGCTATTATTCTGATTGTTTATCAGCGTAACGTTGCTTCTAATTTTTGGCAAGGTATTATTTAGATTTGGGCACCCTTTTATCGGAATCTTATATGGCATTTGGGAAATGGTAATTTGAATCGTTTTAGGATTGACCATTGGGTGCCGAGAGTGCATAGGCTTGAAGATTTTACTATCATCGATATTGATGATAGTATCCGGGATGATCTTGTGGTAGATTATGTCCTCAATAATAGAGATGGAATGTTCATAAGCTTCAACAAGTCCTTCCTGTTGATTATGTGGACATTATTGTTTCTCTAAGAGTCTCCCCCTTAATTGAGGATGTTGACTCCATTGTCTGACTTCCTAGTTCTACTGGTATATATTCTTGTAAGTCTGCTTTTGATTCTTATTTTTGTACTGATTGTAATTTTCAAAATGATCTCTTTGGTAAGATTTGAAAGCTAGGTGTGCCTCAGGGGCTTTCATGTGGCTTGTTGCTAATGAAACTCTTCTTACCAATAGTGCCCGCCATCGTCGATCTTTGGTTGCATCCCCTAGTTATTTGCTTTGTGGTTCTGATAAGGAAACAATATTCCATGCTATTAGTGATTGTAATATCACTAGTTTGGTGTGGAAGAGCATTGTGCCTAATTTCCATCATGTGATTTTCTTTCAAGGAGATCTCATTTAGTGGCTGATCTTAAATCTGATTAAAGGAGCTCGTTTTTCTAATGGGGTGAGTTGGCTCCATGCCTTTTCAACTATTTGTGCCAAAATTTAGTATATGAGAAATAAAAGAATCTTTGAAGAAATTTACATCAAGCCTACCAATTTCTTGAGATATATAGTTGTTTTGATTCTAGATTATCATTGTGCCTTTTTTCTTCTCAAACTAACTAAAAGGACCATTAAGGACTTCTTTACTCATCATATTTATTGGATTCTTCCTCTTGATCACATCATCAAGCTGAATAAAGATGGTTATGTTTTTGATCAAAGATCTACGGCTTGTAGTGGTTTACTAAGGGACACTAGGGGCAATTTTATAAAGGGTTTTAGTATCAAACTTCCAAACTGCACAATTACTAATGCTGAACTTTGGGGCTTACTTTATGGGCTCAAAATTTATTTTGAAGTTGGCTATAAATCTATTCTTATGGAATTTGATTTTTGATAGTGGTTTGGATGATCCATAATCTGCAAGAGATTTTGCATTGAAGTTTTCACTTGGTTTATGCTATAAGGCAATGGTTGAATTTGGATTGGTCTGTCCAAATTTCTCATATCTTTCGTGAAACTAACTTTACTGATATATTTGCCAAGTACGTTCATAATTAATTTCCCTCCTTCAAGTGCTTTGATACTGTTCCTAACTTTGTTTTTCTAGTTATTGTTGCTGATTTGCAGGGTGTTTGACACCCTAGACTTGTTGCTTGTTGGTTCTTTTCTTTTGTTGGGTGTTCTAGCCCGTTGTTTATTAAAAAAACAAATGGAACTAAAGTATTAATTTACGTTTTCCTTTTTTTAATAAAAAAGTGAATTTTTTCGTGTGCATCCTCAATGGTAGTAGTAAGAAACACATAAAAAAAATGTGGTGTGATGAAAGAATATGCTCATTCAACGCAAATCTAAAATATTTTTGTATTTTTTTAACTCAGTATATTTGTTTTATTTTTAATCCAAAACTCCTTATTGCTAAATTTGTTAACTTACCCTTTCTTCATTCCTTAATAATAATTTGTTAAATCACCTGTCTAATTTCTATACGAACAAAATCTCCTCTATCACTATCCCAACAATACCCCCATTTTTTTTTCTCAACCCTAACTCTAATATCTTTACAGAAAAATACATTAAAGTCAAATGGCCCTTCAAAATGGCATTGAAATGAGGTTTCAAATTTTTTCTATTGGTAAATATTAATTTTTTTTATCTTTTATATTAGAATAAGATAATAAATTTTTTTTATATATAAAATGCCAATTTTTAAGAAAATAATTTATAACATTGAAAACGATTTAGATTCATAACTCTCGATCTTTTTTTAAAATAAGATGATAATATAATAAGATAGTTTTCTTCTTTTTAAACCGTAGCAATATTAATTTTTTAAAAAATAATAAAAACACATCAACATAAAAACAATACTTATTTTTTAATAATATTTTGATTTTTTAAAATACATATTATTATTATCTTAATATATAATCTAAGTCATGTAAATATTGTAATATATAAAAAAAAAAAAGAGTAACTATTTATACAAATTAAAAATAACATATAGGGAGTTATTTGAAGAGTGTTAAATCAGACTTGGGTTCAACCATAATATTGTAAAGAATAATTTGAAACAATTTAATAGTTCCCGGGTCCAAAATATAATTGTACCTAAAACTTAAAATAATCCAGCTTAGGGTAGCCAAGAATAACATACCGCAGAATTCAGCGATACGTTTAAACTTCAGAACAGCGGAAGATGCAGAGCCTTCTTCGATTCCTCTGGCGTCTTCTGCTTCCATCGTGTTAGAGTTTAAATAGTGTTATTTTTTTTTTTTTTTTTGTGGTCGATAAATAGTCTTCATTTCTTCACACTAACTGTTGTCACTAGCAAGCATGCTTACTAGCCCAAAAAAAAAGCGATATTCCGACCCATTTTTTAACTGTAATCAAAGATATTTTCCACTATCGCAATTCCCTGGTCGATCCCGAAATTAAAGTTTTCGATGGTATTGTGCGATACTAGCTACTACCACTTTGTTTTATTACATTCTTGAAATATGGTAGTGGAGGCCCTGCTTCTGAGAAAAATGGAAACTTTTACTACTAGAGTTGGATTGTTTTGATAGGTGCAGTTTAGGGTTGGAGCAGTTTGTGGTAATGTTGAATTATGATTTCTTGGTTATCAACTAGGTTGTTGAACATATGCATAGCTTCAATGTGTAAAGCCCAGCAATTGCTAAAAGCTGAAGTTGTATTAATTGATGCTATAAGATTAGGGGTGCTTCCAGATTTGGTGACATACAATACTTTAATTGATGCATATTGTCGTTTCATGAGCATTGATGCTGGTTATTCTGTTCTTCATAGAATGAGGGAAGCTGGGATAAACCCGGATGTTATTTCTTACAATTCTTTAATTGCTGGGGCTGCCAGGAAGTGCTTGTTGGTAAGGTCCTTAGATTTGTTTGAAGAAATGCTTCAAGCGGGTCTACGTCCTGATCTCTGGAGCTATAATATATTAATGGATTGTTTGTTCAAGCTAGGGAAACCGGATGAAGCAAATCGAGTATTTCGGGATATAATACTTAGCGACCTCCATCCAAGTGAGGCTACATTTAACATTATGATCGATGGTCTTTGTAAAAATGGGCACACCAATAATGCTCTGATGTTGTTTAGGAATTTGCAGCAGCGTGGATTTGTTCCTCATATAGTGACATATAATATTCTTATTAATGGGCTTTGCAAGGCCAGAAGATTAGTGGCAGCGAGCAGGATTCTTAAAGAGCTTGAAATATCTGGTCTCGAACCAAATGCTATAACGTATACTACAGTTATGAAGTGCTGCTTCAGGTGTAAGCAGTTGGAACGAGGGCTTGAGATCTTGTCAGAGATGAGGAGTAAGGGGTATACATTCGATGGCTTTGCGTACTGCACAGTGATTGCTGCATTAATTAAGACAGGAAGAATTGAAGAGGCAGATTATGTCATTAACCAAATGCAGAGGAGTGGCATTGGGCCTGATGTGGTGTCTTACAACACACTAATAAATCGGTACTGTAAACAGGGAAGATTAGATGAGGCCTTGAAGTTATTGGATGAACTAGAGAAAACAGGTTTAGAATGCGATCAGTACACTCACACAATTATAATAAATGGCTTGTGCAAAGCTGGCAATATTGAAGGGGCTCAACAACATTTGAATTATATGAGTGCACTGGGGTTTGGATTTAATGTGGTTGCTTTTAACTGTGTGATTGATGGTCTAAGTAAAGCTGGTCAGGTTGACCATGCAATGAAACTGTTTAAATCAATGGAGGTTAAGGATGCGTTTACATATACCATCTTGGTACATAATCTTTGCAGGGCTGGTAGGTTCCTCTGTGCATCCAAGCTTCTGATTTCTTGTTTGAAATCTGGCTTTAGGACCTTAAAATCCACTGAGCGAGCTGTTCTGGATGGTCTCCATGGTATAGGATATACAAATGAAGCCAGGAAATTGAAGTCTAAAATCCGATTAGCTAGACTGCTACGTTGATTACATGGCACTGTTGTTTTTATATGTATTGGTAATTGATGGACTTGCTGGCTCAATTAACAAAATGACTTTGCATGGTTTAATTCCTATAACTTTATTTCAAGGGAGACTATTATCATTATGCTACAAACAGTTAAGCTATTAATCTATTAAGTAGGATGGTGCTACATCTCTTGATGATTCAGCCTTGGTCTTGTTTGACAAATACTTCTTGTTATCAAGTGTGTAGACTAATAAAGTTCATTTGACTGAGATGGAGACTAATATACAAATTACAAAATCTGAGTTAAAGGAAGGTGACAAGCTCTGTACAAGTCAACATGCATCTGGAAATTATTATTTATGATTGGAAGACTCTGCTAAATTCACCGTGGTATTCTGGTCATAATCAGGAAAATTGTTATATCCTCCAGACTCTCCAACACCCCGCATGGATGCTGTTAGATGGAATGAGTCACAGATGACTGTCTGTTCATGTGCACTGCTGTGGGTAATTTCTTTTTTTCTCTTTTTTGAGTTATCAAGTGGTCCTATACTATTGGATGTTCTCTTGGCAGAAATTGTGTATTATTCCATCTGCTTGGGACCTAAGAAAATTTTTATATAATTTGGATTTTTGCTTTTTGCAGGGTGATAAATACCGAAATTGACAGTCAGTGCATGTGCAATTGACCCTTGTGTTTTCTACTTTCTGAGACACAAGTTGATGTGACCAACCCCTTTCAGGTGATTAGTACTAAAGAGAAAAAGAGTGGGATTTGGTCTTTGCCTTTTTAACTTGTGCTTTAAAAGGGCCTTAGATAATCTACTTCTATTAAACTGAAGTTTTGTTTGGATGACAAATGATTGGATTGATTAGCCAATATAAAATACCAGAGTTCAAGGAAGTTCATTTTTATTTTTTGGGGCACTTGCATCTTTTGACCGTGCATATCAATGGTCTAGTGGCTATATGGAGTGAAATGCATAGTAGGGTTTGCGCATAATTTGCAAAGGTCATTAGAGATTAGGAAGCTAATTTCGGAAGTTTAAGTGTGTTTAGATTAAAGTTGTGTAAATTTGATTTAAGATCAACGTGGTCTAGGTTTTGATTTTGGTCAAATGTAAATTTAAATCCTAAAATTTTATCTGAAATGAAAAGTGAATCTTGCCATTAATATAGTTCAATGAATGTAGAATCAAGTTTTTCTTGCTTTCGTGCAAGTGGGGTTTGCAAGAATACATAGTTTGGGAAAAAAAATTCAACACTAGACTAAACAAGACTGTTTGTAAAACAAATCCATGTTTTAGTTTGTGCAAATGAGCTTTTCAGCCCTTCAAATGCCAAGTCAAACACTCTAAAATCCTAAATGATTTTTGGTAAACTGGAATCAAGAAGGAAAAGAAGCTCTTCTGAGTTTTCTGCTGCTTTCTTTGTAAAGATAAGGGACAAGTAGCTATAAAACCTATAAAGCCATTGCAGCAGCTTGCCAGACCCGTGCAGCTCTTTGTTTACAGGACAATTATTTTTAATTGTTGTTGATGATCCAAAGCTGAGAACTATTTCTTGCATGCCTTGTTTCCTCCGCCTCCTGCTCCCCCAAGAACTTATTATACAACAATAAGTTAGTTTTACATTGGTGGACATTGGAGAATTTCATTGTAACTGACGGCATACCTTCATGAGATAATTATGACCTGGATTAGGCTTTATCCATATTAGAACGCATGCAGTTCTTTTGTACGAACGATTATCAATACTGTTGGACCTAAAGTTCCTCCTGCACGGTAACATCAAATACAGATTACATTTAAAATTCAAACATTTCTAAACATTTCAGACTCATAAGTCGGAGATGACAAAACCTGCACAACTGATATATATTCAATCACACGTTATACATAGGATAGTTTTACTGGGTAGGAAAGAATTAATTTTTGGAGGCAGAAGGAGCCCTTGCTAGACGCAGCAACTCATTAACCCCTGCAAATGTTAATATGTGGCATGTGTTTTATTTCCAGCGACTACATGCCAATTAAAACGCATTTATCTTCTCTAATTTCAGTTCTACCATGATGCGCATGAAAACTATCATAGTATAATGACCTATCCTTTATTGTCATTCTTTGTATAATTAGGGCATTAGGCACACTATGAACTTGCCGATGTTATGCTTCGTTGCTAATATTTTGTTTTTCTCTCATGAACATGACTAATCTATGCTATATCATGTGAAATTGCTAACTCCAGCCACATTGTTATAAACAGTGTCAGAGAGTACTTATTTCTATCTCATGAATGAGAATGCAGTGTACCATATCGTTTAAATAATTGAAATGAATTAATAATATCTAGCGAGCAACATATTGATACATATTAACATAATTCTTTAGATTTAAGATTATATTATAAATTTTGCTGTTGTTTTTATTGAGAGAGTTTGATAACAGTCTAGTTGATCAGTACATGCCTTCTTCTGTAATCTTTCCATGTTTTGGCAGAGCTCAACAATGCATTGCAGGCTACAAGACGTAGATGACTTGTGGTCATATTTATAATTGCCACACGTAGGCTTGTCTCGAGATATATTCATCTACTGTGTCCTCTGTTTCGCTCAGACTTGTTTAAATTGTTTTAGTTTCCTTACAAGTCTTTTGGTATGTCTGCAAACAAATTGTTAACTAGCAATGATCTTATCAGGTAATACATCTACATAAGACGTTACTACTGCTATGTTTACTTCTCGTTCCCGATACATGTCAGTTTGCTTATATAGTAATAATGATTATCATATGCAGGTCTCAACATAAGCATATTGGAATCTGCCCATATTGTTGAATTTTGAGAGATCAATGTTTTACCTTCACACTCAATATTACCTCTTCTCTGCTGCAGCTAGATAGATAGTAATAATCTGTTGCCCCCTGCATATTGAATTTCTTCCTTGGTATAATTTGTCCAATTGTTATTGTGGCAAAAGAAATTGATTGAAATGAGAGGGCATTGCTTATAGTGAATAGCTTATAATTCGTCATCATAGAGAACTTGAAAGAGTGAAGTTTGTATTCTGTCGAAAGGTTCTAGTCTGATTTTTAATGGTATATATGGTTTCCCTTTCTGAGAACAGATCAATTTTTCTTTTTTGAAAAAAAATGTTCAATGAGAAAAATACTATGTTGGTTTCCTTACATTTTGACCCTGTCTTCACATTTGTTTTTATCTCAAAATGGTCTTTCTTTTCTTTTTCTCTTCTTCATCGAGCAGTTGTTGTTTTTTTTGGGCACGTCTCTTTTGCCATATGTTGTATTTGGCAAGGCAGTTTCGAGCATATGAACATGTAAGCTCCTCGAAGTCATTGTCATCGGAGGAAAGATCTAACTCACTGCTATCATCGCAGAAGTAAGAAGGATCATGGCAGGGGCAATCTAGTTTGCACATTTTTGGGGCCGCATCACAAATAAAGTGGTCATGGATATGCAAAACGTGCACAGGTTTGCCATCAAGTTTGAAGTGATGGACCGGAATGGTTCTCTTGATTGCTTGGACTCCAACGGGGTTGATTACCATAATTTGTTAAAGGAACAGTTGAACTTCTAGCGCCTGAGAAGAAGACTCATCAGGCTTCTTGTACACGAGCTTAACTTGTCTGTTCGGGAGATGGATCAAATTCGGAGGCTCAGTGGTTGCCATAGGCTGACTATGAACATGTATTTGCTCATAATTTGTAATCTAGTCAGTTGACATCAGCTGGAGAAGGTCTTCACGAGAGATCTGTCTCGGGATATTGATAATGGTAGGAACATCCTATTTCTCAGCGACTATTATGAGGGCATCTTCAATGTGATTAGGGAAGTGTAGATCCATAGCATGATTTTGCACTTGGAAGGTCATTTGATGGTGGATCGTGGCCATTATAGCATCAGAAACTTGTTCAGTTTTAGTGATCTAGATCTGAACTTGGAGACAATCTTTTAGAGTTGGATCTGAAGGTTTCAAGCTAAAATCAGGATAGATGGTGAGGATTACGGTTCTGGCATTGAGGGTGGTTAGGACGGTTCTGATAAGGGCTTGTTAGTAAGTAAGGTAGGTGGTGTCAAGGATGGCTAGTTTGGCAGTGACAAGGAAACCTTTTTAGCCATGGTATGTGATACAGGGTCAGATAGCACCAACATAGAGATGGGTGTATTCATGTTCTTTCTAGTGGTTGATGAATTATTGGGGGATTTCAAGCTTGACATACTGTTCAGTGCTACAGGCTGGGAGTTCTGCATGGTTGAGGTTAGAAGAGTATATGTACTCTTTAATCGGGATTTTTAGTTTGGAGATGAAGGATTTGATGGATCGGGTCCACGAACGGTTCTAGGTGTATAATTGGTAATGGTTCATGAGTGGTAGATGGGTATCTTCAAGGCGTTGGGTTGGTGGAAGGTCTTTATAGGAAATCTCGATAAGGTTATTGATTTTGTGGGTGTTAGATCATAGACAAACATTTGGAATGGAAAGGGAACAGGGAATAAGAGAAGAAGAACTAGGTGTTTTTGAATCCATTTGTAAGCAGTGTTTCTCTTACTCTACTAAGAATTATGAACATTCCTTCAAGTTAAGACTCTGATACCATGTGAGGGGTAGGATCCTAGTACATGGCGTCGTTAATGGCCAAAGGCCTCAAAAGACATAAGCCATAAGGCTCTTTAGAGCCCGCAATCTTGCATTTTTCAACCGATATACAAGTCCTAAGAGCTCATAACGTAAATGCAAAGACTTACTTCTCGTAATGGAGATTGAACTTTGTAAACTTAGAATCAAGGTAAGGTCGAGGACACAATGCCTTTCTTTGGGCAACAAACCTCTAGGCCACTTTTATGATTCAGGGTTTACACAATTACAGATCTCCATTATGACTATGTAAGCTATTCCAAATACATTATAATAGCTCTCACAAGGAAAAATGGCTAACATTAATCTTTTCTGATACGTAGGATCCTTATCAGAGGCAAGCGCAGAGCATAATCGAATCAACTTGAATGAATAGGAATATTCATAATCCTAGAGAGAAGATTTCAGAGAAATAGAATACTTAGAGAGAATTCATAAAAAGCATACTGTTATTCAAACTTAGAATGGATACAAAGCTTCTTCTACCTAACACAAGAGGGAGAATATTTTTTAGGGAAGGCTCTAGGTGGTCTATAAGGTGGATAGAACAATTCATCAACCACTGGATAGAACAAGAATACACCCATCTCCATGTTGGTGTTATCTGACTCTGTATCACCTACCATGGCCAAAAAGGTCTCCCTGTCACTGCTATATTAGCCATCCTTGACACCACCTACCTTACTTACCAATAAGCCCTTATCGGAACCGTCCTAACCACTCTCAATGTCGGAATTGTAATCTTTACCATCTGTCCTGATTTTAGCCTGAAACTTTCAGATCTAACTTTAACAGACCGTTTCCAAGTTCAAATTCAGATCATTAGAGCTAAACAAGTTTCTGATGCTATAATGGCCACGATCCACCATCAAATGGCCTTCCGAGTGCAGAATCATACTATGGATCTGCACCTCCCCAATCACATTAAAGATGCCCTCATGATAGTCACCGAGAGACAGCATATTCCTACCATTATCAATATCTCGAGACAGATCTCTCGTGAAGACCTTCTCTAGTTGATGCCAACCAATTGGATTACAAATTATGAGCAAAGACATATTCATAGTCGGCCCATGGCAACCATTGAGCTTTTGAAGTTGATCCATCTCCCAAACGGACAAGTTAAGCTCGTGTACAAGAAGCCTAATGAGTCTTCTTCTCAAGCGCCAGAAGTTCCACCATTCCTTTAATAAATTATGGTGATCAACCCCGTTGAAGTCCAAACAATCAAGAAGAGAACCATTATGGTCCATCACTTCAAACTTGATGGCAAACCTGTGTACGTTTTACATATCCATGACCACTTCATCTAGGATGTGGCCCAAAAAATGTGCAAACCACATTGTCCTTACCATGATCCTGCTTACTTTTTTGATGATAGTAGTGAATTAGATCTTTCCTCCAATGACAGTGACTTCGAGGAGCTCGCACGTTCATATGCTCGAAAGTGCCCTACCAAATACAACAGATGGCAGAAGAGACGTGCCCAGAAAAAACAACAACTACTCAATGAAGAAGAGAAAAAGAAGAGAAAGACTGGTAGACCTTTTTTTCCCTTCCGACCTTTCAGAAAGGACAAAGATCCAAATTGGAAGCCATGTATGCCTCTCAATCCTGCTACTGCTTCTTCCCAAGCAAACATTCTCATTCAAGTGATGAAGGAAGTTAACTGCTATAGAGAGCCATAAGAGACTCTTGCCAATGTTTCTCCATACCTTGCGTCTCCACTTACTTTTTGCAAGCCTTAGCCCATGGGAGCCTCTCCAACAAATCCCATACCTTGTATAATGGTTCATTCCACAGAGCCATCATACGATGATCTGTTTCCTCCTCTGGAACATCACACTGATGAGCACCAGGTCACATCCCGGCCTTATGTCACTTCCAGGAAAGTTTCTATTTCTGGAAGTCCTGAACTTATCCATCCTTCCAAAAAAGTCCTGAATTGGCACACTAAGAATGCCTCGGCCCAGAATCAAGTCCTTCGGACCATTGATTCGAAGTTAATTCGCATTTCTTAGTCTCATTAATAACCCATTAGAGAGTTGAGCAAGTTGAACAACTTCGCTAGGAAACTTAGCATAAGATTCAAACTCTTGACCATGAACTCCGACAGTTCATCACCCACAACTATTTTGGTCCTGAGTTTACAAAAAAAGAATCTGAAATCAAATACTTGAAAGATCAATTGGCACAAATTGAAGCAGATATGAAATCCAAGCCACCATTACTTTCAAGAACACCCACCACAACCACTACACCACCAACACCTTCCTTCACACCCTCAGTATATGACTCCTTCATCTCACCACCAATTTACCAAACCCAATACATCCCTTCTCCGTCATACTCCCTATATCCCTCTGAAGCCGATTACGCTAACCATTTTAAGATGACCTATCAAATTTTCTAGAAAGCTATGCCCAGACCTACTCCACAGCCACCACATAGATCCTCTTGTCCACCTCACAGACCCCCTGGAGCCTTCCCTAAGAAATATTCTCCCTCTCTTTCGTATACAAAACCATCCCAAGGGGTTTCTTTCTGAGAACCTCAGACAACTTCCAAAACACCATTGCCTTCTTTTCCTCTTTCCCAAGACCAAAGACAAAAAGACCCTATGTTCCCTCCTGATCTACCTTCTGTGGCAATGGTAGAACCATATAAGTACATCCAGTTTGATCACTCATGCTTTGGAGATCATTCCAATTTAGATTCCTGTTCTAATCAGGACTTTACTTCAAACACTTATGTTTTTGTTACATACTCTGACGAGTCTAAACATTTTGCTGACCTCTCTGCTCTCTACATGATAGAGCTGATTGACCGCCAAGATAAACAACCAGAAGAGACAACACAATCCTATGTTGTCGACGACACTGATTCTTATGAAGTGCCAGCAACTCAACCTATGGCCCAGTAGCCCCAAAATCCTACGCCACCAAAACCCTCTAATGGACCATGGTTCACATTCGATGATGTCCAACCATTTCAGAGGCATGACAAGTTGCATGAATTTGGTGTATGGATTGAGCTCCAAATGTCTCGATATGGAATTGCTTTAACTGATGTTATCAGAGAATACCGTCAACTCCAAATACTCCAGTTAGATAGTCCTGCAACTCTCTTAAGTGCTATACACAAAGAGTTTATCGGTGATTTCCAACTCATCGACAAACAGAAGCGTCAAGAGTATTTCAAGATGAAATGTTGTTCCTTAAATAAGCTTGATCTTGAAAGACACTTGAAGCGAATGATAAAGCGTTATTATGTCCTTAACAGATTCAATGATATTACTCTTAGACATGTGTTTATAGCTTCATTATTGGAAGAATTAATATCAGAGCTGAATCGTGCTCTCCAAGCTCTTTCCAACCTATGGCTGACATCTCCCTAGGATAAATTTATCAGTTAGCTTTTGTTACCTTGGATAAGCTCAATAAATAGCAGAAGATGTTGCAATCTATCATGTTTGGAAAACCCAAATTCCAGAAAATCTATCAGAAGCCTTATCTGAAAATCAAGTGCAAAGACAAACAATCCTGCTATTGTAAGGTGAAGAAGAAATCCCACTACACTACAACTCCATTTGTACCTAAACCTTTTCGATGAAGGCACCGTCCTTTGCAGTATTTCCAGACAAGCAAATAGCGAAAGTCCTGGAAAAGAAAATTGGATGTTTGCTATATTTGCAAAAAGAAAGGTCACTTTGCCCGCCAATGTCCCAATAAGCCGAAGCAAGCAATCCAGATGATTAAGCAAATCGAGATGCAACTTCCTCTTGAAGATAGATATTTTGAAGTTCTCTCAAAACAAAGTGAGCCTAATGAAGACACCATTCTTGCCATTCCTATTCCTTCAGATTCCTCGGACCCAGAAAGTCCAACTTTAGAATCCGAATTTGATGAACCTTTTGTCTATTACCACCCTGTCTACAAAATAGATCACCCTCATACCTCTACTATCCAACATTCCAGTTTTTTCCTATGCCTCCATCCCTTCATCCTTTCCAATAAATATGCAAAACCCCTTCCTGCCATTGTCCTCATTGATACTGGTTCCTAGGTTACAGTTATGAATCCTTCATTATTACCTGAGTCTACCTAGAGAAAACATGCATCTTATTTTAAGACTGCCAATGATTTAGTTTTTAAGGTTTCTTTAATTACTTGGCATCGTATTGGCATTAAGTTTTTCCCTGAATGCATTACCTGGACACATGTCCTTGGAAGTCAAGTTATTAAGAAAGACATTCTTATTGGAATGGATGTTTTACAAAAGACCCCTCCACTGCAGATAGAAGCTAGAGGAGTTAAGCACAAATTCAGTCCTTATACTGACATCCCTAAACTCTACCTACTTCATGATGCTCCTCTTCCTCATAAAGAAGTCAAGCAATAGCTTTTGGAGCATTGTCCTGAGACTCATTCTAAGTTTAAGCATTATCATCTTTTATGGAAAAATAAGAAGTTTTTTTTATTAAGCTTCCATTTAAAAAGAATGAAGATATCAATCCAACCAAAGCAACCCATCTCGGGATGAATCTCGATGACCTACAGTTAGCTCGAGAAGAATGTGATTCTCTTCTCTGACAAGGATTAATTGAACCGACTAAATCTAAGTGGGCTTGTCAAGTCTTATATGTGAACAAAAGAGCATAACAAACTTGAGGCAAGAAATGCTTGGCAATTGATTACAAGCCTCTGAACATCTTCCTAGAAGATGATAAGTTTCCTATTCTAAATCTTGTTATACAAAGAGCCCAATTGCAAGGGGCCCAACTCTTTTCAAAGTTTGACCTCAAAGCAAGCTTTTGGCAACTTGGCATTCACCGTGATGAACGGCCCAAGACCACATTTTGCATACCAAATGCCCAATATCAATGGACTATTATGCTTTTTGGACTCAAAACCACCCCATTACTATTCTAAAAGACTAAAGCTGAAATCTTCAAGCTTATTAGACAAAATACTCTTATATACATTGATGATATCCTTTTGTTCTCAAAAACCGAAGAAGAGCATCTTAACTTGTTACACAAGTTTGCTAGCCTCATCCAAGACCATAGCCTCATGCTTTCAGCCCGTAAAAGTCAGTTGGCCCAAACTCACATCGACTTTTTTGGTATAATGTTCGAAAATGGCTGTATAAACCAGGCCCTCACTTCATTAAGCAACTGACCCAATTCCCAGACAAAGATCTTTCCTTCAAATAGATTCAACAATTTCTTGGAATTATCAACTTCGTCTGAGACTTCATTCCTAAGTGTTCTCATTATACTAGCTAGCTGGCCAAATTACTTCGCAAAGGAACCCTATACTCTTGGGGACCTTCTCAAACTACAGCTGTTAAATACTTTAAGGAGATTGCTAAAGAACCACCTCCATTAAAAATCCCTGACCCTGACTCCATACTCATCTTGCAAACTAATGCTAGCAATTACTATTGGGGCACCATTCTTGTTGAACAAAAAGGAAGAAAGCAAAACTACTGCAGTCATGTAAGTGGATCCTTTAGTAATGCTGAAGCCAATTATCATACGATGTACAAGGAGATACTCACCATAAAAAATGGCATCAAGAAGTTCAAGTTTCACCTAGCACACCGTTACTTCATTGTCGAGATGGACAATACAACGTTTCCCAAGATCCTGGAGCTCAAGAATAAAATCATTCTAGATCCTTATCTAGCCAGATGGCAAGCATGACTGTCTCAATACGAATTCAAGGTTAAACACATCAAAGGTGTCACAAAACATTTAGTCGACCTCATTTCCTATCCAAAGCCAAACACCATTTCCTTCATAACTCCAGTCACTTCTATTCCCTTAATCCTCATAATTAATCCATATACTTTGCTTGTTAACCGACCTGTAACTACCAAGAAATCTTTCCCTCAATCCATTTTCAAATTCCTACTCGACCTACAGAGATCATGGACCTAGCCAAATCCTCCCTATTCTTCTGCCTTCACCGTTACCTCCGTGATGTCCTATTGTCCTAATATTGCCGTATCTTCTGCCTAAACACTCATTTATTAATTTTGTTTAGTTTAAATGCAGGTACTTTTGATGAGGATGCTCTTTGGTTCTTGTGGTCCTTAATTGTACTATGCACTGCAGCCATTAAATTCAATACTATGGAGATGTTCTAACACCTCAAAAATGGTGAAAATCATAAGTCATTAATCTAAAAATTTCTTGAATGGTTTTCTCCTTTCCCACGGTGGAGAACACAAATTATTGAAGCCATTGCTCTATGGAAACTCTGGAAAAATCCTTATCTAAGTTCAACAACCTCATCCATATTCATTATTCATAAACCTTATTGGAAAAAGCAGGTTAGACTATTATATTCTCGGGATTATACTTATAAGTGGAACACATTTTTAAACTTTAACAAAGATCATAAGCTAATCTTAAAATCCTTAAAAATGTTTTAAAGTGATTTTAACAATTATCATCGACCTTTCTCTATTGAATGTACAACAATGGGATTGTACTCTGGTGATTTTATCCCCAGAAAACCTAGATTCCTAGATATTGATATTCTTGATGATATTCTTGAGCATTCTCCAGTTCCATCCATACCAGCATATGATCCACATGTTGCTCAAACAAAACAATTATGGCTTTAACCTCCAGTTGTCACCGATGCTCCATCTACATTAGGCACGAATCAAGAAGACAACGATGCCTTGTTCAATCAATTGGAAGATGCTTACTTTCAATCAGCTTTTCAAGATTCTCAGTATCTGTATGATGACAGCTCACCAGACTTATCTGAATACAATCTCTTTCCCAGTCATGAACCTATCCTGAGCCATAACAAGGACTGATGTCTTGTTACCTTAGGCCGAAAGTCTTTTGTTGTCTTTGTATTATTGTCCTTGGGTGTTGTGTCACCCATGCTTTTTCTCTTGTTTGTTTGTCCTTTTGCTTTTCATTTGTTCGCAGCATTATTGCTGTTTAGTTGTTAAGCTTTGTCTTTTAGTTCTTTGCTTTGCTTATATAAGGAGTCTCTCCCTCTTGTGTTAGGCAGAGAAAACTTTATACTTATTCTCAGTTTGAATAATAGTATGCTTTTCATGAATTCTCTATGAGTATTCTGTTTCTTTGAAATCTTCTCTTTAGGATTATGAATATTCTTATTCATTCAAGTTGATCTGATTATGCTTTACGCTTGCCTCTGATGAGGATCCTGCGCATAAAAAAAGATTAACGTTAGTCATTTTTCCTTGGGAGAGCTATTATAATGTATTTGAAATATCTTATATCGTTGTGATAGAGATATGTGATTGTGTAAACCTTGAATCGTAAAAGTGGCCTAGAGGCTTATTGCCCAAAGAGAGGCGTTGTGTCCTTGGCCTTACCTTGATTCTAAGTTTACAAAGTTAAATCTCCATTACGAGAAGTAAGCCCTTGCATTTATGTTATGAGCTCTTCAGACTTATATATCAGCTAGAAAACATGAGATTGTGGGACTACTAGCCCTAAGGAGCTTTATGACTTGTGTCTTATGAGGCCTTTACTATTAATGACGCCACGTATTGGTATCCTACCCCTCACATGGAGAATTAGTTTTTTTTAAAGTTAGAAAATATAAAGAATTATTTTAAAACCAGACAAATATAGAAGATAAGATCAAAATGTGAGGGGAAAATAGCATTTGTATCGACCTTAATTGTCATCTATCAATATAATGGCTGTCGGTCAAAATTTGCAAATGCTCAGTTGTCTAGATGGATTCTGCAGCTCATCATTTTAATCATATGCACAATTAAATCGAAACCCATGACAAACTTGACCCAATCGGCAATGTCTGGAATCCAAAGCCATACGGAGTTATTTGTATTTTTATTATATTTTTCAAAAGTTTGTGTAAATTTTAAATTAAATTATGCATTTTTATATTATTATTAATCAATTATACACCTGCTATGTGTTAATTGATAAATCTGATAATTAAGATATAAAAGATGTTTAAGTTTAGTAAAAAATTTTTGGGAGAATCCTTCAAAATTTTCTCCTGCAAGTTTCTTTTTTTTTTCTTTTTTAGATTTCAAAGAGAAGTGAATGCAAGAGAAAATAATATATTTTAAACATACTTCTATTACTATTTATGATATTCTTTTTTCAAAATTAAAAAATAAATATTAGTTTTCCCCGTAGAATTGATTGCCCGGGCAATCTAAACGTTGGTATTGGTTAACTAAGTAATTAACGGAAAGGGTGTTTCGTACGCAGAGGACACTGAAAATGATTTAATTTTAATTTTCTAAATTAACATGTGTCAATTACTAGAATCCCTTAATTCTTTATTCACTCTTTCAGAAGTAAGCAAGCAAAGTGGACTACTTTTTCTCTACTAATTTCTGGTCTACCAAACAAGATTCATCAAGCCATAGAGTGAAGTTTTTTTTAGGACAAATATTGCTATTTTCCTTCGTGTTGCTTCTATCTCGATCATTTCCAGCAAGTACATGCCTATTATAAACAGTTTCAGATGTACTTCTTTCTATATAGTGAATGAGTGAATCCCTTCTCACTTATCTCTATATCGTTAATGAGCATGCAGTCTACCATATGGTGTAAATACTCAAAATTAATTAGTAATATCTAGCTCTCGACATATTGCTATTTATCAACATAATCACTTTAGACTGCAGATTATACTATGAATGTAGCTATTGCAAGTTTATAACCCAGATTCAACATGATTCGAACAGGCTGTCATTTGGAATATAAACATATTAAATTCAGAATTTAAGATGACGGGTAATTTATCAGAAGAAGCCGAAGTGGCTGCAACAAATCATCATTATATCCTCTTGAAAGGCATCTTTATTTGTTAACTACCAGATAAAGATAAATCAGACAAGGAATTCATGGTTATCAAAGATTGACTGACAGTCCAGCTAAGGTCCCAAGAAAATAAAAACAAAGCAATCTAGAACTATACCGATTATAGACGCTTTCAAATTTAAAAACCAAAGCAAGACATATAATCAAATTAACATAAATTAGGTCAGTTTCCCTAAAAGGATCAAACTAACATATTATTGACCATGAACATACCAGCCACTGCAAACTATCTTTAACCATATAATATAATAGATTCTATTGCACCAAAGCAAAATCAGCAACCGAAATCAAAATTTTTTGTTATTTTATCTTCTTCAGGTTACTACAGATCAAAGTAGTCCCCATAGATGGAAACGGATCTTCTCCCGTAATTGATTTAAAGGAGAATCTCCTGTAATGAATTGGAGCCGTCCAATTCATTGTGCGGCTCCGATTTTGCCACGTTTAGCAATTTTTTTTTTTCAAATTCGTATTTTGAACTGTCGAATCGTTTGAGCAGCTTAGATTGCACCACGTCATCAATTTTTTTTTTCAAATGTATCTCCTGTAATGAATTGGAACCGTCGGATCCTGTGTGCGATTGAGATTTTGTCACGTTGCAAATTCTTTTTTCAAATCAGACCGTCAAATTTGTTGTGTGGCTCAAATTTTGCCACGTTGCAGTTTTTTTTTTCCCGAATTCGTAGAAAGAGGAAGCATCCAGGTCTAGTGAGGAAAACGATGATGATTTCTCAAGCTTTTGTAATGCGAGAGTTTTAGCTTTGGTATGAACGCCAAGAGAAGACTGAGGCGAAACCTCCATGACCGTAACATCACCCCTAGCAATCTTCGATTTCTTCGTGTACTTGCCCATTTTGCAAATTCAGCTTCTTCTCAAAAGCTTAATGTTTCATGCACTGTGTAAGAATGAACAACGAACTCAAAATGTTGTTGCTTGCTTGCTTGCTACTCTTTATTTATTTATAAATTGCTTCCTTGCTATTCTGTGAGAGAGAGTGAGAGTGAGAGCGGGAGAAGAGGAGGGAAAAGCATAGGTTTGGATTGTGAATTTGAAAAAAAAAAAAAATTGCGACATGGTGAAATCTGAGCCGCACAACGGATCTAACAATCTGATTTGAAAGAAGAATTTGCGACGTGGCAAAATCTCAATCGCACACAGGATTCGACGGTTCCGATTCATTACAAGAGATACATTTGAAAAAAAATGATGACGTGGCACAATCTAAGCTGCTCAAATGATTCGACGGTTTAAAATATGAATTTTTTTTTTTAAAAAAAAACTGCACGACATAGTGAAATTGAAGTTGCACAACGAATCGGACGGCTCCAATTCATTATAGGAGATTCTCCTATAAATCAATTACAGGAGAAGATCCATTTACCCCATAGATGTGTAAAATGATGCCATACCTGCGTGCTAGAGCCTAGAACCAGATCTGCACTTTTGTTGGGAACCAGATACTTATACTCAGCTAGAGCCTCACTGACAATATCTAAACTAGTCTATCACATATAATTATGAGGGATAAAGGATCTTAAAAAGGGACTTGATAGTAATACAACTTACGATCCTTGGCATCTATAGGCGTTGCAATGTTGTCAATCACAGCAATAGCATCCTCCAGAGTTTTGTTATAGGCTGAATAGTATAATTACATCATTACGGCAACCATCACATACAACAGCATATAAGAATACATACATAGCTATATCCCTGAGAGCAATTTGGAATATTGTAGCCGGACATTTGGAAGTAATTATATTCCACTTGGCAGCAATAGTGATTATAGGGACATTCACACCCACGACCCACCTATACATGCACACCACCACTCGACCTTCTCACAATTGTACAAAAAATTTATATTGTGAGCCAACTAGTGATGGGAGGGACACACATGACAGTCAAAGTCAGCCATACATACTGTCACAGCCACACCCGACCAATACAAAGTTATCCTACATTCATACAACCCCACTTCCTACTCATAACTATATATGTTGTGAGCCACCTGAGGATGGAAGGGGGACAAATTCAAACTCGATATACAAAAGTTCACAAAAATACGTGGGTGTGTTGCCACATCATCTAGCCTATGAGTCCCGAATCCACACAGCTTTGAGGTCATCCGCCATAGAGTAGAATGCTACCATCAGCCTATCATTAACGACAATCTTAAGATGAGCCCGAAGGTACTCGCGCTGCGTTAATCCTTCACCCTTTGCTAACTCGGAGCCCAATTTCTCCCGCCTTCCCATCATATCAGCCTCATATGCTAGTTTATCAATGTGGGTGCACAGGGTCTCAATGCTTGCCTCTATATTCCCGCCACTTTGCTTGATTGCTTCTACCAGGCCATCGCCTTGGCTGCGTCTTTTCTTCCTGGATCTTGACATTGGCTCCCTTGGATTGCTCGAAGGTGCCTCACTGCATGCCATTGAAGTATCGAGGTCAATGGCTGCATTGGTGTCCTCAATGTCCTCCAGCCCATAATCCTCAATGTCCCGACTATGATGGGCAATCCACAGCCCAATGCCCATTACGCATATGTGCAGATCTAGAAGCTTGATCACCCACCACACTATGCTGTGCACTATCAATTGTCTCCTCATATGATCCATCTCTGTACACATACATGACCAAGTTATCAGTGGGAAGCCACATTCACCAATTTTGTGTTCACCATCGGAAAGTTTGAGTTATAATTTACATATAGGGATTGCGTACATAAATATCACACACCTCCAAAGATGAATATAATGATAATGGAATTTAAACATGTAATTAAACATGATCACAAATTGGGAGAATAAATAAATTAATAATCTAACCTGATGAAGACGATATCGTTGATCTGAGTATTGGTTGAGTCTAACAAGTTTAATCCACAATGCCCAAGAGCATTTCTCAGAGTATTTTTTATTGCAGAGAGAGAATAACAGATTTAGTATATGAAAGTTAGGGCTTCAGTGCGCTATTTATAGGGTTTTATTTTAATAATATAATTAATCAATATTATTAAAATAAAATTCTCCATAATCTTTAAAACAATTTCTTATTCAATTAATCAATCAAAATAAGTTCATTAAATCTCTTTCTAGGTAACAATATCAAATTAGTAATCTGACAGGATAATTACTAATACTCTTGAGCTGTGGGTTGGGTTTCTGCCTAGTGAGCTTGTGGATAATCGAATTCATCATCGATTATTCACATATTAAAATAAAACCTAATCTATTCACAGTTTATAAATTATAACATTAATTGTCCAATTAGAATTAATAAGATATTAATATAATAAAATAGTTAATGCTAATCTATAAAATATTAAAATTATTCTAACATATAATACCTTTATGCTTTTAATATTTATTATTCTCTACCATGCTTACGAGTGCGTGTGTGACTAATTCTCATTTAATTCATTAGTATAATACATTAAGACATAGTAAATATGGTGTATACGACATGATCATAGATTCATATTAAACATTTTGCCTTACTGTGACCCATAATCGAGAACTACATTAAAAGATGTCATGGATCTTGCTTACAAATCCATAATGGCTATATATATAATTCTCATCGGAATGCCAACAAAATATCTTTTCTTTTTATGTTGCAACTGATCCACTTAAAAAATTATTTTTAATGAACATTGGAATGCCCACCGAAACTAAGATACCATACATGTTTGTAATTTGCAACGCATTCATTCGAATTCAATCAATGATTGAATAAAGATAACATTAGCCAACCTCTCTTCAATTGTTAAACGGGGCAATAGTTTTGGCAGTACTTTCGCAACTACAAGTTGCAAAGGATAGATGAAGCGTGATGATAAATGTCCATCTTCAGCAACTAGCAGTAACATGAACATCAAGCAAACCTCTTACAGCCAAGACAGAGCAAAACATCATTGTTTAAGAAATTTAACGTCTGCCCTTCTCTACGCAAAACTTATACATACACAGAATACATAATGAATGGATACAAAGGTTTATAGTTAGAACAAGTTTAGCAAAGGGTACGATTTCTTTTTTCTTTTTTATATATATGTATTGGATTCACACAACAATGAGATTCAGTGCAGTTACAGCAACACACCAAAGAGTAAGAAAAAATTATTAATATTCAAATTTTCCTTTTGAGCGAGATAAAGATTTGCCGGACTCGCAAAAGGCCGAGACGCCGAAACGCTCCGATCATGGACAGAAAAGTGCTGATAGTGCAAGAGCCACCGAAATAAAGAAGGCCGCACGGTGCAAGATAATGCTTCTTTGCGTCACCAAAATATGCCAGAAACGTTCGAACAGTTCCGCGGAAATCGAATCACAGAGCAAAGAGTGAGAACAGAACTTACCTGCGATCAGTGGGAGGACGACGCCGCCGGTGGAGCTCGATGGCTAGCGGGATTGATTGCCGTACACCCACTCCTTCAGGAAGCACCAATACACCGTGGGCTTGCAATTTCACGATTGAATAACAAAAGGCAATTTGGTCTCCCGCCTTTTCTTTCCCATGCGTTTCCATCGATGGAGTGTGGGATTGCCTATTCCCGCAAACCAAACGAGTGTGTTTAAAAAAAAAACAAAAATATTATGGATTGTAATTCGTTTTTTGAAATTTATATATAACAACATTTATAAATTTATGACACAACAAATGTTAAAAAGTAATAATATTAAAATAAGTAGATAAATATATATATATATATAAGTAGAAAAATTAACTTACTAATCATTTTTATTTAATTTTTTTACGTGATAAGATTAAAATTTAAAGAATTAATTTGAAATATTTTAAATTTAATGAATTATTTTAAAATAAAATAAAATAAAAATATTAATTTATTATTTTGCATAATTTAAAAAAATAAAATAAATTTAGTGATTAATTATTCTTTAAATTGCATTAAATTTTGTATATTCTTATGTGATTCATATGGTGTTTATTAAACTAGTAGAATAATCATTTTAATTTGATTTATATAAGAAATTATTAACTTGAGAGAAAGCATAATCTTTGAATTCACTCCTTGTATCTAACAAAAGGGCAGGAATTCAACAGGTTCATAAAAAATCTCATTGGCGTCAAGACCGTATATAAGTTTTTTTCAGAAAATAAAATAATAATAATAAAAAAAAGACAAAAAGTGGAGCATTCGTTTTTAGAGGAGAGAAGTCAGGCCTTCTTTGACTGTTAAAAATAGTTTTAAAAAAAATAAAAAAAAAATTGTTTGGTAATGTATTTTTTATCAATGGGTCTAAAAAATCAAAAAAATAGAAAAGTGCTTTTTAGAATAAAAAACAATAATAAATTTTAAATGTTCTCTCTTGCTTTTTTAAATTATTTTCGTTAATGATAAAATTATAATTCCATAAAAAAATGATTTAAATAGTATTGTACGTTAGTTTGAATAAGTTTTAAAATTCAACTTAACTAATTAGTAATTTTTAAAGGTTTGTCATAAATAAAATTTATTATAAAGAATATAAATTAATATTAAAAAATAATACATAACTAAATTTTGAATGAACCTAATAGATAGTCTAATATGATTAAAACGTACACATATTCCCACACACACTCCTCTCCTTATTTAGTGAACGTGTAACATCCAAACTACATGCAACTACACGCACAAATATAAAGACATATATAATAAAGTTATTATATATACGCACATATATATGCATGTATATATAAATACATACATATACATATATATTAAACATGTTGAACACATACAATTATATATAACAAATATGTAGTATCAATGCACATGCATATACACAAATACATATCCATGTATACTCACGCATGCAAATATATATATAATAAATTTGTTACATATACACACATACACATGTATAAATATGTACGCGTGTATATATGCACATATATATTAAACATGTAATATATAAATACATAGAACAAATATTTATCTTTTATCTAAATAGTAAAATTAGAATTAAATTTGGAATTACAATTTTAAGTTCTAATTCTATACATGACCCAAACATAAAATTTAAAATTCTGAATTAATTTTAATTTTAATAGAATTATAATTCTACATTACAAATTTAATTTTTGATACTAAACAAGGTCTTTGCTTTTTTCAAAATTTGTTTTCGAATTAATTTTTTTAAATAGTGTCTTTTTTTAAAATATTGAATGTGTTTTTAAAAACAAAAGATTCATAAATTTTTTTTAAGATTTTACTTTTAGAAACTGTTCTTAAAAATAATTTCATAAAACTGATCAAAAAACATATAAACAAATAATAGAATCAAACAAGTCCTTAATTTGCTTTGCCTCTTGAGTGAAAAATTTCTACCCTCTTGCATTCCCATTCTTTTTCAGCATCACCCCTTCATTTGTTTTCCTTTTTATGTCATAAAAATATCAATTTGTGTCATGTCGCTATATAAAAAAAACAGTAAAAAGAAAGAAAGAAAAAAAAAGCAAAACAGCATTTGGATAAAATTTTCTTCTTGAGCCTATTTGATTCTAATTTTTTATTTTTATATTTTAAGAATAATTTTGTCAAATTATTTTTTAGAACAACTTGTGAAAATAAAAATCTAAAAAATTTGTTTGAATCATTAATTTTAAAAACATACCCAAAAACAGGAAATATTTTTATTTGATTTGAAAACAAGTTTGAAAACGTTAAAGCAAAAATTTGTTTGATTCACTTGTTTTAAGTAATTGATACTGTTGTAACATTTTTTTACAATAAATCAATATCCATAAAACATTAATGAACTAATATAATAAAAATTTAGTAAAAGGTGAAAATAAAAGGAATATAATTAGAACTCAAGTTGATTTTGTTCTAAATAAAATCTTAACAATAGCATTTATATAAATAGTTCGAGCCAATATTCAAAGTGGCTCATAATAACCATGGACTCAATCCCTTCTTAAGTTGGATAAGATCAATCATATGGTGGCAACGGCCGCACTTGCCAGGAAGTTCACTAATGTAAAAGGATGTCCACCAAACCACTCAGGAGGCCTCCTTCCTCTCTCATAATATTTTTACCTAACCAAGCTTCTCCCTTCCCCTTTTGTTCACGATAAAAAAATAGTAGAATTGTTATGGTGCGCCACATTTAATCTATGATATAATCACGTTGTCGTGTCCTTTCTACAACACTTCCATTGGATGGTTTTGACAATTAAACCCTCCGCTTTTGAACTAGCGTTTCTAAGTATACCCTCTACTTCTTCTCATATTGTCTCATTCTTTACCAATGGATGTTAGTCTAAGTAACAAGGAACTTAATGTCCATTAAGCAAAATTTTAGATTTAATTTTTGTCTTATGTATAAAGAGAACAACGTTGAGATGACTATTCTAAAATTGAATCTGACCATGTCTGATTCTGAATTAGTTGATATCATACTTTTAAGAATTGGACCGAATATTAGAAGATAATATAAAAAAAATATTATCTTATTCTCTAAAAGCATATCACGTTGACCCCACTTTCATGTATAATTATAAATCATATAGTACGCTATCACTATATGATAAGTGTTTCAAATGTTTGTACAACGACATTAATTTTAGAATTGAAAATCGAGTTTTTAATGCTTCAAAATAACACTCAATTGTCATCTTTAAAAATGAATGTCTAAAATTGAAAATCTCTCTAAAACTTATAGCTTGACATATTGTTATTTAACACTTACTTAAAATAATAAGATACTATTCATGTAGAATGTTGGAAACAATCTACAACTACTCTTTGTCTAAGAATATGACCTATAATGTATAAAAACATTGCAAGATTATCTTTCAACATCAAGTCTCTTGAATTATCTAGGTAACTTTTACTCCTTAGTTCATTGCCATTAATTGATAAAATCTGATTTTTTCCATTTGCAATAATTCATAAGAAGCAGTTCATGATCTTTGAGCTCATTAACAAGTTTTCAACCTATAAGTGCAAATGTACAACGTTGAACCTTATCAAGTGAATTACTTTCATACTCACATATATTAATTATAAGTAACCTCGTTAATTTTGATTCATCTTCACGTTCATGCTCACATATCAAGTGCCTTCATCCTTTGGAAGGAACATACATAAACATTTCCCCCTAAGTTACCTTACAGACACCAACAATCGGATCAAGAGCATACATACATTTGGGAATGGGATTATTAGATGATGTGTCCCTAAAACTACTAGCTTCCATGCTCTTTACCCTTAACCTCTTAACCTTAACAAGTTAAACTTCTGCATGTGCCTTAGATACCTTAGCCTATGTATAAAGTGCATCATTCATTTGATGAATCCTACATATGTTTCTCTTCTTTAACTTACGAAATTAAAATGCAGATTCAAATACACCTTTTCTATTACATATCACACGTTCAAGTATTTGTGGGGCAATATAGTTGTCTCCGTCAGGATCTACATGAACACTACTATTTAAATATTCATCTTAAAATTTTAACATTATTTACAAAATTGGGTGCATCTTGTGTAGATGTGTGATGTACATTAATGGTAGTACTTGCATTAAAAATTAAACCCAACAGTTTATAATGTTCTTATCCTAGTTTTTTATAGATCCGGATCATCAGCTATACAGCAGATCTACTGTACGGCTGGTATAAACACAACTTTTTTTTTAATTAATTTTTGATTATTAAATTTTTTTTTCTCTGATCCACCGCTATACAACAGTTTACTGTACAACGGAGAATCCGCTTTCAACTTCTGATACTGTGCAATCTCAAGTTGTACTTTACAAAATATAGAAAAGAGAATAGTTTATAGTATATACAGTATCTGAAAAAAGAATTATAAGGTCCTAAAATAATTTTGTACAAAGATATAACTCTTCCAAAATCACCTCATCAATAGATGTTGTACAAAAGATTAAACTAACGACAGAAATAATTTCATAGCAGTCTTTGCTATAACCCAAAGATAGTAGAAGATTATTTTTCCATGTCGTATTATTAAAGAAAATTCTTGATACTTTTCTCACATACTATAAAACTTTTGCTTTATTTCTCTTAGATTAAAATTGTGCACTACATTGATATTCAACTTTTCTAACATGCTTCTCCAAACTTAAATTAGAGCATTGTTCTTATATTCTTTTGTATCTTCTTCAACCATGATATCTATATGAAATTAAATCACATTCTTGAGCCATAATGAATTCTCTTATACTTTTATATTTCCATCAATAGATATTTATACTGCATATTAAATTAGCAATAACAAAATTAAAAAAATAGACTCATTGAAATTCTTTAAAAATAAATTCATTATTCACATAATTTACACAATTTATATAATTAAATTAAAAATGAATTCATTTTCTATATTTGGAATGATCGATGAGTTGAATTAAGATAGTTGAAATGGTTAATATTAATCGAAAATTTACAATCGAGTGCAGTTAATCTTTTTGGAGGCCTTCAAATATACAAATAATTTCCATATTCATTATATATATATATATATATATATTTCCAATCAATAAATAACAAATGTATGGTTAACCAATAATATTATAAAAAGTGTATAAGTTAATTTAAAAATTATACAATTATCTACCATGATCATACACATGACATGATATTAGAAAACTATATAATTGTTATGTTTTAATTGGTGAACAACAAAATAAATACATAATAAATTTTATAAAAGTTGTGGCCCTTTCAATTCTATGCATAATCTAAAGAAATGATAAACAACATTACTAATATTTTTAATTACTAAATTCCAAAAAGAATTTTAAATTTTTAAATCTTTTAGACAAAGAAATAAAATGCTCACGACTATTGAGTTTATTAAATTAATTTGTTCTTTATTTTAACTTTTTCCCTTGCTCATCAATGAAAATGATGAATGACGACAACAATTTAGGGATAGAGCTTGATAAAAGTAAGAAAACAGAGATGATAATAAATAAAGAGAAAACCCATTTCCTCTATAGATCAACACATTTTCATTTTGGTCCCCTATGAATACATTTCTCAATAAGTCCCTCACAGTTTGATATCTTCTCACTTTCATTACTATATTCACATTCTATCCAAAATTGGCAAACTACTTTATTCTTTCCTTTTAACATTTGGGGAAAAAGACTTCACATTAAAAATTACTCATACCAAATGGCTTAGGGATGTCAATTTTGTAGGACAAGGGTGTGAAGTACTTCTCGCCTTCCCATTCCTATCATTATTCGTGTCCCTTATTCTCATATTTGCTTGCCATTGTGGGAAAAGTTTTTTTTCATTTCTATTCTCCACTAGGATGTGGACTCAAATTTAAAAAAAAAAATTTTAATAAAAATATTAATAAATATGAAAAAAAAGAGAATATATAAAAAAAAAATTAAATTTAAACTTTAATATCATTATTTATGTTATCCAATAAGTTCTAATCAAATTAAAAAATATATAAAAAGAATTCAAATGGGGAAAGTTCTAAATAAGTCTTAAAATTTTTGAAAACTTAAAAGAAATAATAACATCAACAAATTAAAAACATCAAGTTTAGGTTGTATTGATATCAAAAAATCTTTCTCATGTGTGAAGTCTTCATTATTTTTTTTTTATATGTGCAAGTTTGATATTTCAATCTATTTTGTTTTTACCATCCTAATCTGACAAAAACTTAGGTATTTAAAGTATCAATCAAGACATGCTCATGTAAGTAATAGTTTAATTCTGACTTGATATTACTAGTTGAAACAATCTTTTTTTACATATTGAAAATAATTTACAATTCTAATTTTCTGTCTTTGCAAAAAAATTCATCTTAATTAAACCTGAAAATATAATAAAATTACTATTAGTAATACATATATAAATTTTAAAATATTTAAATCAAGTTGTCAGGGAGAGAGACCATATAGTGTGAAGAACATGATCTCTGTCCTTATCTTTAAATTACCTTCAAGAAAATTTTTTCCCATTCAAAAAATCCTCAAATGTAGGTCTCTATATAAAATAATCCCCACAGGGATCCCCAAATGTATGAACCTTATGTCATTCCTAACAATTCCTAAAGAGAATATTTTAGTTATTAATAAAGTTAACAATTAAAAAATGACATATCTAGATTCTCACATTGTCACATTGCACCCCTTCTAATCCAATGGACTCTTTTCTTCGTCTTCTTCATTTTCTTCTCATTACTTGCTCGACACCCAGCAAACACACTCTTTTCTCTTCCTAATAGTCTATTTTGTCCTTTTTCTCTTTTTACTTTGATCTTCAATGTAAGACTTCCCTTTCACCATTTTTATCAAGATAAACTCGTTCTCGCCCCCATCCTCAATTACTTTTTTCTTTTCTTTATGGATTCCGATGAAAAAAACAAAGTATTTTCTGATCAAGAAAATACGTCTGATGGGTTTAATCAGGTTTCATTATCTTTTTCTGGGTGTCACTACTAATTATCAAGATTAATCTTAAATTTTCGAAGCTAATTGACGGCTCTTCTTTATTTCCCTTTCGATGGATGTTCTTGTTTCTTTTTTCTTTCTTTCGTTCTTTTGCCACTTTAAATGGATGGAGATAAAAGGAAGGAAGAAGAATTAGATCAAGAATCCTCAAAAGAGGTAGAGAAGATGAGCAAAAAGAGGTTATTGGCCCAGTTCAAACCTCGACGACTCCTCTTCTTTCGCGTAGCGGTGGCATTTGGTAATTTTTTATGTGGAGTGCTTTTGTTTCTGATTTTAAAAATATTGAAGCTCCAATGTCTTTGTTGTTTAATGCTCCCTGAGACACCGCTTAAATGTCGGGAACTAAATTATTTATAAATTGATAAGTAAAAAATTAAAATAAAAGATTAAATTGAGAATTAATTAATAAATAATTAATTAGAATGATATTTTGCTCTATACTTATGGACGATAACTTAGTACTGCCACGATACTGTCCGTTCCTCAATGTCAATTATGGTATGAATTTTAATCCTTACGGGAAGTAAATGTATGGATTGTATTGAATGATTTAAAGAAAAAAAAAAAAAAAAAAGCGACATGTAATTTGACTTGGTATGCTTGTTTGGCCTCATAGATTTAGCCCCAAAAAAGGAAGGACTCTCAAAAATAAAATTTTAATTAAAAAAATCTGATTGAAAAGGTTTATTTGTAAAACAAATCAAGTTCAAATATTTTTTGAAGATTAACTCAGGTTTAAGAAGTTTAAATATATTTTGAAAGAAAAAAATTAATTTAATCACGAAATATAACTTTAAGAATTAAGATATAAAAATAAAACTATTTTAATTCTAAATATATAAACTATAAGTTTATTAATAAAATTAATTTAATCTTAATTCGACATGGTTATAAATAAATGTGACATGACATTATGAGAAGAAATAATAATAGTCTTTTCAATTAAAACATTTATGTCATTACAACATTAATATATATTTATAATTTTTTTATATATAATTATATAAACAATAAAAATTATTAATTATATTATTTATAATAAACTTAAATATAACCTAAAAAATTGTATGATGCAACATATATATATATATATATATATATATATGTCCAAATAAAGAAGGTCAATTAAAACAAAAACCTCCAACCCCATTTGTGAACCAAAACTGAGGTCCTCTTTGAGCCCAGCCCATTTTTAAATACCAGTGATCAGATCCACTAGTAACATTGAAAGATATAACTTTGCCCATCCCTTCCATTTTTAGAAACAAACATTTCGAAAGCTTGAAATTTGTCTCATTGAATGCGGGATAATAACAAATGCACATTGAACATTGGTTTTTGAACGTTTTTCATTGGATTTAGTTTGGATCAATTTGACTGAGATTGGATGCATTCTATTTTTCAGAGTCCTAACAAAGTTCCAAGAAGGGACAGTAAGAATAAATTTGTTAGTTCATGTGCTAAGAACAACAGGGACATATGAAAGCACAAATCAGAACATTCATTCACGAAATGTCGAACATTGATGCCAAAAATCAATGTCACAAAAAAATAAATGCCAGGAGACAGCTCTATAATCTGAACCATTATAAAATTCGCACCCTAATAGAAATTTAAGCTAATTAGTCCAAATAACATTAATAAACTACAATTAACAAAACTTGTGACTCGCTCTTGTGAATCTGGCACCTCTGGTCTAACCAACAATAGTTTGGGCTTTGTTAAGGATGACACCTTCATATTTCACCTGAAACCACTTCATCGAATCCTCCTTCGTGACGCGATGCTGAATGCCAACACGAGACTTGCACCTACGACGACGCCCGACACGATAACCAGCGCGTTCCAGTACAACATAGAAGTCCATACCATAGATGCCAGTTGAAGGATCATACCTGAAGCAGAACCAAAGTTCAGGAACAAAATAGATCATAGTTTTGCGTTTTGAGTGTTGACAATTTACTGTAATTTGAATTGCGAGATATTTACAACACACGACATATATATAGAGAACAAAGAAGCCCAATTCACCTGACATTTAAGGAATATATTGAATTTCAACTTCTTCATATTTTCTTATTATAAGGAATAGGCATGAGCCAGTATACAAAACCAATTAATTAGATTTAGGAGCTCATCTGAGAGATTAAACAAGACATTTATCTCCGTAGAACCTAAATTGTGAACAGATGCATATAATGTAAGAGCATGGCAGCTTACTTGATTCCCAAATCAATATGCTCCTGAATACCGAAGCCAAAACACCCAGTATCACTAAAGTTTCTTCTCAGAAGTTCATATTCCTTCACCTTCAAACCACTCTCCAAAAGTTGCATTGCCTTGTCACCTCTAACAGTGACATAGCATGCAATTTTTTCATTCCTTCTAATCCCAAACGAACGAACAGTGTACCTTGCTGTCAACAAGCAGAAGAGATACATAATAACAAATCAGTGAACAGCTACATATGTCCAAAATATATGACAGCTACTTATAGATCTGCAGTTGCAGCAGTTGGCGAAAGTGAAACTCACCAAAGACCAACACTTTGAAGATATAAGGATGAAAGTTAACAAAAATTGTGCTGTGCTTATATAATCTTTCAACTAGACCCTTAATTTTACTTATTTTGTTATTGTAGTGAAAGGGTTGGGGCTTGAACACAAAGCTAACTCAGGTTGACGACATATCTATATGCTAAAGAGGTACAGAAATCACACAATCAATTGATCACTCCATCTACATTCAACTGGATCATGATCAAGAAGAAAATTTTGTAATCAGTGCCAATATACATGAACCCTATATAAACCAAGCCAACCAACTATGACCCAATACCTTGCTAGTGAGATATTGCCTTAAACTATAAAATAAAACTTTCATACCAACTAAACTATCATGCTAAACATGATGAACATTTCAAATAAATCAGATATGAATGTTTCATAGAGAACAAGCACACATGTAATTGTTCAAGAATAAACGTGTATTGCAATTCCTTCAGAAATAACCATTCGACCATTGTCAAACATATTCTTCGAAAAAAGAAAAAAACAGACAGAAAAACAAAATCAATTTTTTTCTGGGAAATAGTAAGTTTTAAATTAGTATAAGCATTTGCAATCATTATTACTTGAGTTAGGAATCCTCAAAGCAATCAGATCAATAGTCTTAACCACATAAGCACTAGTAAAATTAAGGATAGTGATTTGCTGACCTTCCAAACCATGAAGGATTCTTCATTAACATCAATTAATTTTCAAATCACGAGGAAAATATGTAATTTCAATTGCTAACCAAACAGTACGAAGTCATTATTCAAGACAATGTCAAACGCGGGCAACAACAAAAAATGTTTTGAAAAGTTGGCAGAAGGCTTGTCTAAGTAGTCTATCAACTTAGTCCAACATAAAATGGGGAAAAAATGTGAGCGCCTTTCAAGAAACAGAATAAGCCATATATCAGAACCCTACATATCATCTTCAATCTATAACTTCAGTGATAGAAGCCCAGATACTATTATTCATATACCTACGAGATTAGTGACAAATTAGGTCACACACCAGTGTTAAGCTATTACTTTTACTTATGTTCAACCCAAGAAAAAAAATTAGAAGATAATCTAGTTTAAAATTATTCACGAAGAAAATAAAAAACAAAGATCAAGAAGAAACCTTTGGAGAACACTGGGGTTTGGCCACTAAGTTGCTCCAACACCTATAAAATTGAAAGAAATTAAACTTAAATCAAAATACCGAATCCAAAATGAACGAGGGGCAAGCAGCCAAATGCGAATGTGGCGAAAATAAATACCTTGGCAGCTCGAGTGAGACGATCTCCACTCTCACCCACTGAGATGTTGAGAACGAGCTTCTGAACCTTGATTTCCCTCATTGGGTTCGACAATTTCTTCTCTGAAGCCTACTCTCAGCGCATTTCAGAACCCAACAACAAAATACTTACTTAGATACATGAACGAACAACGAATTAAAATTTGAATAGGAGAACAAGTAGAGAGATCAACGAAACAAACCAAAGGCTTACCATTGCTATAGAATCTGAGAGAAGTTGCAGCAGCAGAGAGGCAGAGAGTGGGAAAGTTTATATAAACAATTTGGGCCGGATGATGGCGCTAGGGTTTCTTGAAAGAGCAAATGACCATATATATCTATATATATAAATAATTATTTAATATATCATTGACCAAAAATAATAATTTAATTTAATTAAATAAGATTTATTTTATTTTTAATTTACTAAGTAAATATTTAATATAATTTATATTATATTTCTAAAGTACATTTGTACAAAATATTGCACTTAATAATTAAATGGATTACCATAGTTGATTCAATAAAATGCTTGTCTATATTTTTTAACCTTGGATTTGAATTGTTGTATTTTTAATTTTATATTAGTTAGTACTTTCAGAAAAACACATTAATACACGTGTGTAGGCGCATGAATGTGTGGTTTAGAGCAAAATATGGTAAAAAAACTCACCTGTATTAACTCTCATTTGGATTAATTCATTTAACTTATTTTAAAAACATTAACTCAATAAGTTTATCCAAACTAAATGCAAATCAATCTTTTCTTCAAATTAAATTATGAATTTAACAAACTCTGTAAATCAACTTAAAAGTCAATATAAATTTCTATTGAGTTTGAATTTACATACAAATTAATATATTTTTTAAATAAAATTGTAAACTCAATGAATTAAAAAAAAAAAAAAAAAAACTAACACGGAATTTAACGACTACATGGAATCGTTTCATTTTGGACTCATCTATCACGAAAATCAGATTATTTCTGACCGTAACTGTTAAACTGTGGATTATCACCGCCTAACATTTCCTGAGACCGGATTTAACTTATAATTTTCTGTAAATAATTTTTAATAGGCAACATATTGAGTTAGACGATGTTTGTGAATAATTCTGATTGAATCATTAAATGGTTTAGGTTTTTATAGTATTATATATTACATCAGATAGTAAAGGATTTGAATATTCTATATCGAGCTATATGTAAATGATATTATTTGCAACTTGGTCATAATAATTTTTTTAACAGTTTCCTTATTTAGGGTTTTAAAAGAATAGAACTCTAACTTGTAAATCAGTTAGAGATAAAATATTAATAAAACACATTCTTTTATAATGTGAGTGAAAAAAATTAAAGTATTCTTAATTTTCATCATTAGTTAAATTATAAGTCATACTTAGCTGCAACAATTTTCAATTTTCATATATTTATTTCTCTAAGCATCAATGCATATTATTATTATTATTATTATTATTATTATTATTATTCATTTATTAGAATATGTGAATTCTTGATACTACCTATATGATCACCCAAACCCTGCCACCCAAGTTATACATAGGTGGCAAATGATCAATTTGTTTTTAAAAAATTAATACTTCTAATTTCATAATAAACATATCTTTTACATAACTTTTAGTGAAAAAAAAAATCATTATATCTCGACTAAGAGATTTTCTGCCATAACCCACTTTCATCACATTATTTATAATCAACCATCACAAAAGAGTAAAGAAAACCTTTCTACGAGGCTACAGCATGTCAAATATTGGGGTTCAAATCTCCTCTTGTAAAGCATATTTATTGGAAATTTCCATGTAACGAATGTGGATCATTTGATTTATCTAACAGCCAACCTCTTGCCACGTCTCCACATTTAATTAAATGAAACAGTTATTTATTTATTTATTTATTTATTTGGTTCTTTCAAAAGCCAGAGTCTAAAATAAATGTCACTTTACTTTGTTCATTTTAATAATTGTTGAAAATGGTGTTGTTGGCAAGAGAGGGGCTAAGATCTTCTTTCTTGGATTCATGCTGCTACTCAGTCGTACGTTATCTCCTTCATTGTTTCAGGTTTGAACCCTATCTTCATCGTCTTTTTCCTCTCCTCATGTCCTCATTACAAGCAGTTCCAGTGGGGGAATTGGCTTTCCTCTCTTCCACTATATGACATGTCTAGGTGAATCTCTCTTTTCCCTTTAAAGACAAGAAAAGTGATGAAGTTTTCTCTCATTTCTTGCTTTAGTGACTTTGAACTCTTGTTCTAATAGAAGTAGCCTTCTGCTCCTACAAACATCAAGTTCTCTTTATTGTTGACAATTCAAAATTAGCAAATAAAGTTGCATATGAACTCCCTCAAAGCATGTTTGGTTCATATCCAATTTTTCATTTACTAATGATTCCATTTTTTTGGCAATGTCACATTTTTTTATTTAAATTATTATGTAACTTAATAATGTTTATAACTTTTGTATGTGCTTTGCTATTTATGCATTTAAACTAATTTTGATCACTAAGGTTATCAAGGTGGCTTTTTGGTAAATGGTTTGATACGAATATATATCACCGTGGCATTAGGTTCGAAGGAGGACTATGAATGGTTGATGACTTTACACTTCTAGCAGCTTGATTACAAGGTTGTGGGACAAAAAATTCAAATGTACCTTGAAAAGCTATGTAGGCCACTTGGTAAAGAATTACTTTTGTGGACCTTATTTCATGTTACGGGAGTTGAAGAAGCGATTGACCTTATTTTATTATGCTAGACAAGTGGGCCTAGTTTAAAATTTTAGATTGTGTAGACTTTATTTCATATATGATTTCGTTTCTTAGGCTTCAAGTTGTTTTCTTATTTGTTATTTCTTAAAGCATTGACTAGTTTCCTTGTTTGTTATTTCCTTAGATATTATATAGTTTCCTTATTTGTTATTTCCATAGACATTTAGTAACCTCTTTATTTTAGTTGTTTTATTTGTTTTTTCCTTGGGCATTAAATTAATGTTAGGTCATAAATACTGTATTTTAGCATTGTAAGAATTGAACAATTTTGATGGATTGAATACTATTAAGTTTTCTCTTTTATTTTTGCAAATGAAGTGCACTTACATTCTTTGTTACACTAAGAATTCAATATCTTATCAAGGTAATTCTTTACTTTGTGGCAATTTCAATACTTGTTTTTCAAGCCTTATAATCTATGTCTCTAAGAACAAGTTTCTTAAGGGTTTAGTATGGTAAGAGTTTAGATTTGATTGTAGCCTGAATCAAATGTGTGTTCGTATTTTAGTCTTTTTAGGTTAAGGTTCCACATCATGATTTTAGGCAATTATGATAATACTAGTAGGTTTAAGTTTTGTTATATTTGATGGAAATACAAAAATTAAGTTAGAAGGGTTTATTGCTATCTTGGATCCCTTATTGCCATCACTACTACTCATTATGTCCATCATGTATAATAGATTTAGTTTAGAGACGTTAAATTATTTGACTTTGTATACTTTAGTGTGCCTATTGCTTTTAGTTGAAAATTTCATGTTCAGATTTTGTGATTGATGCATTGAATTGAGAATTTAAAATTTGTAAATTATTGAAATTAAATGTCAGTCTTCATATGCCTCTTTGTGATTTATGCATATGAACTAATTTTGGGCCAATGAAATTGCATTTCCCAATGAATTTCATAGTGACATATCCTTATGAATTACGGTCATTAAGTCACTATCATACCAAAGTAGTTTCAAACCAATTTTAGTCCTTCTATGAGAATTTGAAATTTGGCACTTGATTAATGGGGTCAATATATGAATCAAATAACACTGCCATGGGTAATTGATTCTGTTTGGTAATTGATGTTTAAGATATGGATAATTAATGTTGTTTGGTAATTGATTAAGGGGTCCTCATCAATGAAATATGGTTATAAAGTAAGATAAGAGTGCTAGGTGTTTTACAATTATATAAATTATTCTATTAATTAGAGTCAAATTGTCCATTAAAATGATCATTAACACTTTTTTTAACTCTTGTTATTTTATGTTTGGGCTTACTACACTTTATCTTTTTGCCATTCACTATATCACTTAATTTTTTCCCCTTTACCCCTTTTTTATTTTTGTTTTCCATTTAAACCTTCTAATTGAAAAAATGGATATTTTCCAGGTCTTGAAAAAATTTGTCGGCAAATTCATTGCCTTATTTTAAATAAAATTAAAAATACAAGGTTTGATAAGCCTTTTATCCTCTTAGATATAGACTTAAGGGCTAATAGCTAATTTCTCTTTTATGTACTAGTAGAAAAAAAATACCTTAAGCCTTCTTATGTTGCAAATATTGGTATATGATGGTAATTTGTAATTCATTAAAACATCAAATTTTATGATATTGGCTTCTAAAATTTATAAAAAGGCAATTTTACATTCTAATCCTCAATACACCTACTGTTGTTACAATAGTACATTTCTTTTGAAGTAAGATAGAGAAACATGAGCAAAGATGAAGCAAGATAAATAAAGAATACGAGTAGACATGTTATAAATTATAATGTATTGTGATAAAGAGTTATAGTAATACAAACTATTGTCATGATAGGTATAATCATGTTGTGATGCAATAGCTAAGCAAGCAATTTTATCATTTTGGTAATAGACATGCTACCAAATTAATAAATTAATATTTGAAATTTCACAAGTAATACAAATGAGTTATCCTAATTACTTACAGTTTTGCATAAAAAAATAAAAATGTTGAGTATCCCCAAAAAAACATAGGTGTTAGGTATCCTAATAAAAAAAACATAGGTGTTGAGTATCCCCACTAAATACAAGTAATTCCTAGCCTCAAAAAAATCAATATCACATTTCAATCTATTGTACCATTTTTTCTTTACTGCTTGTCCAAATAGCTTAAAGAATTGTATAATGTTCACATATGATTTCATGCAAGCCTTGAAATCAAAGTTCAAGCTCTCACTAAGCTGTGTACTTCTCATGCCTAAAGTGAAAGCTTGTTTCATAAAACATGTTGCCCATGTTTCCCTTATGACATATATGGATTTCATCCAAGTGCTTTCAGAGACATTATATTCATATAGAATCATCATATTCAACCAAGTACTTCTCATTCCCTTAAATATTTGGTTCGAATACTTTTATCCCCCTTAAAATCAAATTCTAAATCTGTCCCAAGTATAAGTGTCATGTAAAAAAACCATGGGGAGTATCGAGCATCAGCTCGCCTGCAACACAGGAGCATTACTTTTGGCATTACTATATATATATATACCATAAGATAATTAAATGCTTACCTAAAGCTTTAGACATTGCTTGGTCGTGATTAGTGAAGATGACCTGTGGTTTTTTTTTTTTTTTTTCTGCCTATGAGGTTTCCGAAAAGTCTCGAACAACTACTTAAAGGACTCAATAATTTAATCATACATCAATATTGCTTCAAAGATTATTATTTGCCTATAATGGTTGAAACCGAAAAACAATGCAAGTGGTCTATGTACATGATTCGTATAATAAGTTATGTCAAGAAAGATCATATCACCTAAATATCCATAGTCATTGATCATGCATACATCAACCTTAAAAAAATTGTTATTTTTTTCTCAGCATACATCTAATAAGCATAGAAAAACAAAAGGTTATCTAACAATTGGTGTTGAAAATATTGCAACAGACACCTAGCTCCCCTATAAACCATGCTACATTGTCATCTTAACCACAGATAATTTTCTGCTTTCAAATGGGTCCCCACCATGCTTGCTCATCAACTGAAATACAATCTTTTGTTGTAGTTTTGAGTCTTCAACTAATTCAATCGTGTGTGTTTGAACTTAGAATATCTTGCGTTAGAAAGCCAACAAATAGTTGTCTTTGAAAGTTGATATGGGTGATTGTAGCTGTCTACTAACTTATTGATTGTCAATTTCCTTTTCTTCGTTAGAAGGTTAAAGTTGCTTGTCAATCAATTCTAGTCGCAAGCATATGATTGGTAATTGAAGTGTCTCTTTAGTCTACCTTCCGAACTCCCTACTTATAACGAACAAACCTACATGAAGTCTCACATCCATCTTTCTTTCTTGTTCAAGTATTGTTTTCTTACTCCAAATCACAGTCTAAACTATAGTTAGTCTAGAATTGCCAAGCTGCATCTACATTGTCGAGCACCAAATTGACTCTTGGCTTCCATTCAACTTCAAGGTTGTGATGAACAGTCAACTCAATAGTAGAGGCTCCTAATTCCCTAAAATTCATCAACAAAAATGATTTAGAACATCATGTCATGAAAAATGTACATATGGATTAAACTTCATTCGAGATTATAACACTCATCTTGCATAGTCCATCATCACTTTCCCAAATCTCTTTATATATATATATATATATATATATATAATGCTTTGCATTATCATATTTGCTAAAAATGAGCTATTATAAAAAGTATAACAATGGCCAACTTTTTAGTACAAATATGAGAGTATCCACAAAAGGAATGTACATTTTTTTGTGCTTTGTAAAATAGAACTTACTCTAAAATCATTTGGGTGAATGTCATTCATTTAGAGTCTCTTCGTCATGCATCAAAATTATACATTCCCATGTTTACTTTTACAAACTCAATGTGATAGAATGCATTTCATTTGTTAGCTTCTTAAGTTAAAGTTGTTAGAACCATTATTTCTTTTCTTGATTGCAGTCATACTTTATAAACATAAATGACTCAAACCATTTTTCTTTTTCTTCACAGTTTAGATTCATGCTTGTACAAGGTTTTCATTTTATATAACTAGTTTATGAAGAACTAAACCTATTCAAAGTAACCTAAAATTTTGTATTTTTGCTTCCTCTTCTATCTGCAAACTTAAGGCTCAACTATTGGCTTTATTGGGATCAGCACCACCTTTTGTCTTGAGCGAACAAAACTAGTTGGGACTAATTGGCCGACCCACAACACTTATGGGGGGTACAACTCCTTATATCTTTGTAAGGAAATAAAGTTGTGCTTAGACTAATAACTTAAAATTTTGGCCTAGTAATAAGCGTTTGATCCTAACAATTAGTATCAGAATGAGGGCGAGAGTTCAAAACTCCTATACTGTTTGAACCCACATAGTAGTGCTAGGGTGATTGTTAGCTTTATTACCTTTATGAGGGCACAACTCCTCATGTCTTCCTACCAGGTATTAGGAAATAAAGTTACGCCTAGATTAATAACTTAAGCTTTTGACCTAGTGGTAAGCCACTTAATCATAACATCAACATTATCGAAGTGCAACACAAAAAAAATAAGGGACTCCTTCTTATAGTTATAAACTCTCCTCTCTTGCAGATAATAACCCATTTCACCCTCCAAAATGGAAGACATTTGTACATCATCATTTACAAGCTCAACTTTCCTCTTTGTATTGCAACAAAGTCCTCACGAAAATAGCTCAGACGCCAAAATGCATTGCACACTTGCCATAGTTTAGAAGGAAAAAGAAGTCAAAGAAGGTCTTAGCTACTCTCTCTCGCCTAACGGCGCTGTTCACAGCAAATAGTTTATAAAAAACAACAACTAAGTGGAATGACATTGTTTTAAAGCTCCAACTTAAAAAAAAAAAAAAAAAAAAGGCCTCGAAATGCATTGTTTTACTTAATTGAAACATTACATTTTGAACTAAAGGTGGAAAGATGGCGAAAGGCTATTTGTTGAATCAATCAAACTATCCATATTTTATCATATGAGATTCTTTCATAAATATACTTTACAAGAGGAGATGAGAATCCCAAAATATGGAAAGGGAACAAGGATAAACTCTTGACATAGTTTCTAAATTTGAACCTTGGCTTTTCCAAATTAAAAATTAAAAAAGTTTGAAATTCCATTTTGATCCTCACTCATAAGGATTTCTCAATTTAATCTTTCAAAGAACTTCTTTTTCACATTGTTTTATTAATTTAGTCCATCAAATATGACAATTTTTTAATTTAATCTCTCACAAATAAAATTATTATCAATAACACCCTCAAAAAATATATATCAACCTCATAAATACAAAAGACATTATTGATTATGATTTTATTTTTAAAGAATCAAATTAAAAAAAATACTTTATTAATAAGGGACAAAATTGGAAAAAATACTATGAGGGACTAAAATTTCCCTCAACTCGATTGCAAGTGCTGTGCCATATCGATTTTTTCCCCCTCATCTAGTGGGAGTCCATTTTTCAAGGGCGGCTTGTAGAACTATATGACTAATTATGCAACAATACTAGAAAGAAATTAGGAAAATTCTAAAGAAGGAATGAAAATCTTATATCTCATTTGAACATCCTTCCCATTGACTTATCAACAGTGATAGCGCCCCTTGATCATCAGCTATAAATTAGAAATCTATCAGACTGGCAATCAGTGCACAAAGAAAAATGCCATTGGAAACATACCCCAAAAATTTTGGACTGAAGAACACAGAAATTACATACTCTAACAAGCACAAATCCTTAGGAAAAATTAAAACAACAGAAAGTTCTCATTCTAACTCTAACCTGCTATAAATTATATCAGTGGTATACATCTATAAAGAAACTTGGAAAATAATCAGCAAAACTGGCTGGACCATTTTATCTTTGGTCAGAACCCTCACTCTCTCTAAAAAGAGGCTCATATATAGAAGATTCATGTGGAAGGAATAGAATGGGAGTGAAGAAAATACTACTAAGTATTTGATGAATCTAAAATCAGGAGAAGTGTATTCCAGCTTTATTAAATAGAGAAAGCAGGTATAGGAACTCCTGCAGTGTAAGCTTGGATGACCTCTTCTCTTCAAAATCTCCTTCTTTCAAAACACCCAAAACTTTGTCCTTGAATTCAGATTGCTCCCCTTCTGCATCCCCACCCTCAACATCCATTTCTTCATCATCACCGTCATCATTCATATCCATGGCTTGATCGGCAAAACTAGAGAAGTCCATTTTAGTGTCTGTTTCCTCTGGTGAACCTCCTTGTGAGAGTTTTAACGCCTGCACTGTCTTGTAGTTCTTTTCCAGCAAAGAGAGGACGTTCTTCTGCCTAAAAATGGAACCAAGGGTTTTGTTTTTCCGGTTGAAACAAATACGCAAGAATCCATCCCACTCTTTTTGCTTGATTTCAATCCGGGGTTTCCGGGGCTCAATTCGCACTACAGAAGAATCCACCTTAGGTGGAGGCCGGAAATTGTTTTTCCCAACTTTGAGGAGGTGGAAGATTCGAGCAAGTAGTTGAGTGTTCACAGTAAGACGACAATACAGCTTGTCGCCAGGCTGAGCAACCAGTCTCATGGCAAATTCTCTCTGAAACATTATGATTGCACACCGAAATGCAGGTTGGTGGTTGAGTAGCTTAAATGTGAGAGGAGAAGATATCTGATAGGGAATATTTGCTACACATATATCAAAATATGGGAGCTCAGTCTTCAGCACATCACCTTGGATAACCTGTAATCATCATAAACAAAATTAAGATACTGACTTGCAATAACAAGGGATAAAGAGAAAAATAATGTCAAAAAATAAACGAATAATAATAATAACAATAATAATAATATTTGATAACATACAAAAAGAAATCATGGATGCTATCCAGTTGAAACCTATAGCATACCACAGGTAGGAGCATAAAAGATAATTTCTTTATCCAGAATTATTTCCCAGCGTTACAGCATTTTTAAGCAAAAGAAAACACATTTAACTATAAGATCAGATTAACAATACCGTGAAATCTTGCGGACTAACAGAATAACTCAGCCAAATAATAACTAACAACCTTGGAAGCTTTAAATTAGGGTTCTACACATATAACTATGAATACGGTATTCAGTGCCTCTACATAAAAACTATGATCTGGTTCTAGTGACTAAACCCGAAAATTCAACCAAGAAAGCTAAAAACTTGGTAACCTACAACCATATCATCAAAACAAAGTCAAGCCTTTGGTTCATTCAGGTAGCCTTAGCACAGACGTGTTCATGAAGACCCAAACAGCTTCTTTCACTATCATTATAACAAACACTTTCTAATTAACCAAACAGAAAACAGAAAACCCAGAAAGCCATACCTTGAGGCGACTGGAGTAAGGAGTCCCTTGGAACCGTCTTTGCAGCTCGAGAACCATACGTGGGTCAATCTCAACGGCAATAACCATCTTGCCGGCTTCCAGAAGCTTCTTGGTGAGATTTCCAGTACCGGGACCAATCTCAAGGATGACATCAGTGCTTTTGATGCCAGATTTCTGCACTATGGCGTCAACGAGTAATGGGTTCTTCAGGATATGCTGACCCTTCGATTTGTGGAATGATATTCCTCCTTGATACGGCGTGTGTTGCTGTGGCTTTGCCTTCTCCTTCTTGATCTTCCCTCCGGCCATTTATGCTTTCTTTCTCTCCGCCACACAGAGAGAGAGAGAGAGAGGAGAAGCGCCTTCGCTCTGAACTCCAAGCGCCTCTGGAGGTGGCGGTGGAGCTGCTTCTGGTTGTTGATGTATCATGTAAACGTTAGCTTTAGGGTACAAATCGGAATTTTTTGTTTTTTTGGGCCTCTTTTCTTTTTTGGTTCCTATTTGGGCCTGCTTTTCACGTGAGATGATAATTATTTTGTATTTTGTAATTTTGGGTTAAATACGACAAAAGTTAAAATAATTTTTTGTTGGAGAAATAAAAGTGGGAATGGGTCATTAAAGATGTTTATTCATTTAAAAAAATCCATTTGATTAAAAAAAATTGTGTTTTTTTTTTGTGTGGAAAATATTGTAAAATTTTTTTTAAATGTTTTTTGTGTAATCTAATTGAAAGAGTGAAAAATAATATTTGGAAAGATTTTGTGCTGTGTATATCAAATTTAGAATTTTGACTGGTTAAGAGAGGAATTTTCGTCTTCACCATATAGAAAATAAGGATTAAGGATTACGGAAGAAAATTATGAATTTTGAAATATTTGGAGATGTAGTTAAGAACTCCATTTTAGGAGCAAAATTGGAGGATATTATGTTGTGTGTCGAATTCCACTTGGCTTGGAGGAATCTAAAGCAAAATTAGAGAAAAAAATTAAAGACTTCGTCTGGGGACAATATTTTAAAAATATGGCGTTGTGTTTGTCAAATTTGGGATTCTAATTGGCTAAGAGAGGAATTTCAGTTATGATGTATAGAAAATTAGGGATTTCATAAGGAAATTTAAAAAATTAAAAACAATTAACTGATTTAATCAGAAGAAATAATGGTGTAATTAATACCTTTTGTACCCAAATGCTAACAATTTAAATCTCAAATTATTTGAAAGCCAACTTTTAAATCACATGATTTAACGTAAATTCAGGTCAAACCACATGATACTGTTATATATTATGTTAAAAAAAATTCGAACTAGTGTATTGAAATTAGTCAAACTAACATCTTACTTAAGTGATCGTGACAAGCACTATGTGAGAAACACTAAGAGAAATGTAAAATTTTATTTTTTCAAGGAAAGTGTGAAATCATTCCATTCCAAGCAAGTGAGAGATCCTGGATTTTAGACATTTACCATGGGTTAACCCAAATAAATGACTCAATCCAACTTGTTAATCTAATTCATTGGATTTATTAAAGTGTTGGGATAAATAATTATTATCTAATAATTCATATTGTATCTTGAATTATGAAACTCAAGATAGGTCATTTATTATTTTATTGAGCTATTTTTTCAATGGAAGGCTATAATATCCTATGAGATTTCGCCTTAAAGAGATCTAAATAGGTTGCTTTACCATACACCTATCATTAGAATGATAGGATAATTATTATCCTAGATGCATGGCTGCCAAAACAATTACACCAAGATGCTATTTTGGTTTTTATTTTTTTTACTTACAAGGTTGTCGCAAACATGATTTTTTGCTAGTTGCCCAATAGTGTAGCCTGCAACCAACTCAGTTGTGGCCAAAGCTTGGCTATAACTCTTGAATTATTTTCTTATTAATTTCAATTGGGTTGTAACTCAAGCCAGGTTACAACCCATGAATTTTTTTTTTTTTTTTATAATTTCAATTGGATTGTGGCCTAGCCTAAATTATTTTTTTTAAAAAAAAATTCATTTGCATTGCGGCCAAAGGTAGGCAACAACCTATAGGATTTTCTTTTTAAAATTTTTTTGTAGTCAAATAATAAATAAATATTAGTATATTTGAAATAATAAAATTTAATTATTGAATTTATGTATTTTATTTTAAGTATGAATGATATAAATATATTAAAATATAAATTCAAAATTAGTATCATTGAAAACGAAAAGGTATGAACACAATATATCATAATATACGAGGTATATAACATATTGATGTAAATAAATAAGAAGTAACAAGAAATAAAAATGAGAAAAGTAATGGGTAGAAATGAAAGGTAAATGTAAAATAATAAAATTACAACAATGTAAAAATAAGAAACATAGGTTGATTTTGAAATCAAAGTAAACAGCAAAGCATAATACAACATTAGCTAATTTGAAGTTCAATCAAAAAGCATAAACATCTAACGGAAGTAGTGACTACGAGTCTTACATCAAAGAGCTTGGCAAACTTGTTGTGGGCAACAAAGCTTAGGTTATATCTCCTCTTCTTCTTCTTGGTCTTCATCCTCGTCCTCCTCATCCTTCTCACCTTCTTCCTTAGGGACCATCAGAGTTGCAGTGGGTGGAGAATTCAAATCCCCTTAGGTGACTAAATAGGGGGAATTGCCTGATACGGAGTGACAAGGTCGTGAGGCTGCGAGTGCGATGGTCTTTTGTCATCAAAAGACTAACTATAATGCTGAGAACTAATGGCAAACAAATCATTTAATAGTGTCAAGAGGTAACCATGGTGCATAAGTGACTGCAGGGCATAAAATGGAGCATCAATATTGCTAAAGCCTATAAGGTGAGTCATTTGGGAAAATGAAGATGGATCAACACCCCTAAAGTTAGGTTGCGTAGGGTTGTGACGTGCATGGAGGGCCCAATGGATCTAGCTATCATTTTAGAACTATTATGCCCAATCCCAATCCCATAAGCATCATAGCTTTGGTCATCAATCATAAGTTCCCTAAAGGTCATAAATCTGTGTTGTCTCTTTCTAAGTCCTTTTACTCAAATTTTAGGTCGAGACAAATTAATTACCGATGCAGCTAGTTAGGAAGCAAACATGTTACAATGTTCTCTTAAAGCATGTAACATGGTACTACAATCATGGCTCACCATCGCCTTTAATTCCTAGTAATCAACTGATGGGGGATCATATATACTGAGTCTACATAATCCCTCAAATGCATTTGCCTATAGTAAACATATAATGTTACAGATACGAAATAAATGTTCGTTAGAAGGATTGAAACCAACTACGAAGGATGAAAGAAATAAACCACGAAGCCTTAGGCACCACTCACAGGATGTATCCACTAATGTGTACGTCTCTAATACCAATGCATGTAGTCTGATGTACGACCTAAAGGCTATGTTAACAATGGAGTCTAAGATAGTGTGCCATGCTATGCATTCCAAGTTACAATGAAAATTGCATGTTATTGATGTCGATCTTTCTGCGTTTTGCCTTGAAGTTGAATTGTATGACATGCACCTAAGTAAACAGGATCTTGTAGTATTGGTTGGACTTGACCAAACTGAAGGACAAGATCATGATGGTGCCACTTAACTATGTGAAACTTATGAAAGGCGCTGATGCTAGCTAAATGTTTGGCGATGCCAAGCAATAGTCTGTAATAAATTAACGTATACTAAGGTCAGCATAAGGCTACCAAATAATCTACACAGAGCCAATTGAAGGCATATTAACACCAAGGTAATAAAAATGAGGATATAATGAATGGCGGATAAGAACATGCCTCATCGTGGCCCATATTATCAAGCAAAATCTTATATTGCTAGATTACTTTATGATCAAGACGTGGATTATAACTAATTATGCTCTACCTGCAATAACAAAATGTTAAGGGATTATGTAGTAAATGCAAGAGGTTATGTATATTTAAAATAAGGGTCCATCCTTGATAACACCCTTTCATACCTGAAGCCTAAAGGTGGTCGTACTGCGTAGACAATAAAGCAAGGATCAGGATAAGGAGGTAAGTCTAAAGCATGCATAAGGAACCTATCCTAAGCTTATAACTGTAATAATGTCAAGCACCTACCAATGTTAACCTCTATATAGTTTGTCACATTGCACATCTCGTAATGAAGATGGGCCAATACGGTGGATCCTTAGCTGTATTTACTTGTCTTATCAAAATCCTTAAGTAACATCAAGTACATAAAAGTGACCTTGTGACCCATCCTATTTGGCATAAGGCATTCGCCTATCTAGCACATAATATATTCATAAGCAAATCATCACACGGTCTTATCATCAACTTTATTTTGGTAGCTTAGAGAAAGTTTCTGCAAGTCAAATGATGCTCAACCTTTAAACCTTAAACATCTTAGGTGGTGGTGTTACTCCTAAAAGAAATTGTTATAATATGGCCATAGGTAGTTGATATGTCCGTACACAGGGAACCCTTCACAAGGTAGTCCTAGTTGTATAGCAACATCCTCAAAGGTAATTGTGCACTCGCCCTGGGTGGTGTGGAAGGTATGGGACTCCGATCTCCACCTTTCCATAAATGTTGAAACGCCAGGCGTGACACCTTGTAAAATCTGGCTTGTGTTATATAAGGAACGATGGCTAAATAAGGGTTAAAACAACAATCAGTATGAGCAACACGACTAGTGCAAATAATCTAATCTTCCTATTAAGGAAAGAGAATTTAGTTTCACAAGTTATGCATGCTCAAACAAACGCGGCATACATTAGTGACATATATATTTCACTTACTCAACCTAGTCATACGACTTGTGAAACATGTCTGTTTTGCAAGTATAATAAGGAATTATCATCCAGACCAGGAATCTCTACTTATATACTATTAGCCTTTAAACCCATCCTATAAGGATCACATTGAAATGAAGGTTAGTTTCATGATAATAAAGATCAAGTAAGTTCATTGGACAAATATTTAAACATGCACATAATGTTTTATGTAAACACAATTGCATCTATGGTTGTTGTGGCCGATGGGAAAGAAAAGTGGCGTGTTTATGCCCATTTTGCCTACACAGCCCACACCTAAGTGGTCCACTCGACCTCTTTCTCTAATCCATTTCATTATAGATATGAGATGACTTAGGGTGACCTTGGCCATGAACCATTCAAGGATTTGGCACTAAAGTTAGTCCATGTGATGATGGCTAATGGACTTCACCCCCAATAGGACACTAAAGCATCAATTTAACCTTAGCACAAAAATAGGTGAAACACACAACATAGGAGAGAATGCCTAATTCTTTTGAGAGTGTCTTGATTATGGGTAACCACGAAGGCAAGTAATTAGAGTGCACAGGTAAGAGAAAGATCCATGTATGTAGTTTTACCTTCTTCTACTAACTATTTTAGTACAATTAGAAAACTGAATATTCCTGGTTAAGTATTTGTGAAATAGTCATTTCAGTCTCACACTTGTCACAAGATTGTTATTTTAGTCCATAACTTATTAAAATGTCCAAAATAGTTCCTTACTTATTAAAAAAATATTGCACATGGTCCTATACTTTTTAGAAAATTACAAAATTAGTCCTTCTACCAAATCTTAAATCATAAATTTAAGGGACTAAATTTAGTATTATTTTAAAAATTAGGGACTAAGTATGACATTTTCCAATAAATGAAGGATTATTTTAGATATTTTAATTAGTAATTGACCGAAATAGCAATTTTGTGATAGTGAAGGATTAAAAAGATATTTTACTCTTTTATTTTTTTTATAAGCCAATCATCCAAATATTTTAGTTAGATGACCTATAAATAAGTATCTTATCAAATTATTATGTTGATTTTAGTAACAAATTAATATATTAAAATATTTTAATAATTCTTCCTTTACAACAATACGATACAAATAAGAGTTAACTAAACATTGATTAGTCACAATGATAATAGCTATTTGAATATTAAAAACTAATAATAGTTTAATTTTTAGTATTGTCAATTTCAATAAAACTTTATTAGTTACACTTTTAGCTCGAAAGAATTATTTTTCCATCCAATTGAATAGAATGATACGCTTTATATTTACCTAAAAAAAAATGAAAGTTACATGATAAAGAAATCATTTTGTAGAGGAAAACGTGCCACTTCGTTTATTATTTTAGTTTGATTAGGATGGCCATACTCGCGCTTAACTCTTAAGTATCTTTCAAATATTTTAATTAGATGGCCCATAAATAAGTTACTTGTCAAATAATATTTATTTTGATTTTATAATAATTTGACATATCAAAGTATTTTAATAATTTTTCCCTTCATGACGATATACCTTATCAATTAAGCAATATGTCAAACTCTAATTTTTCTTTGTGAATCCTTTTTCAAATTAATCTTATCCTTCTTCTTTTTTTTTTTTTAATTTCAATTGGCAGGGTCAAAGTTTAAGTATTAACGACACCAAAATTGAAAGAAAGTTCCGATCAAAATATATTAAACTAATATTATTTAGGCAAAAAATATACTTTTGGTCTTAATTTTATATGATGTTTCACTTTCATCCCTTAATTTTTTTTATTTCAATTTGATTCTTTAAGGTCTCCTTAAATTTTACTTTTTATCCCTTATATGCATCTAGTTCCTATTTAACTCCTTAATCTTATCTTAAATATATTTGATTTCAATTTAATTTCTTAATTTTATCTTAATTTTCATTTTTATTTCTGAATTTTATTTTATTCTAATTTAGCGCTCAATTACAAAAAAGTACTCAAATGTTTATTTTCCTTTAATTCCATTGTCTTAAAATACTTCAAATATTTAAGCTTTATATAAATTAAGAGTTAATCTGCCAAACAAATTCAGCTACAAAGTATCAATAAGTTTATTTTATACTTAAATCTCCAAATAGAAAGTATTATGTTTCACCGGGCTTATTCATTTTAGTAGATAAATATAAAAATATTTGAATAGTTTTTGAAAATTAAAAATCAAATTATAGGAAATGATGTAGAATGCTTGTATAAAAAATGAAATAATGGGACAGAAATAAAATAAAATTTGAGGTAAAATTAAAATACTAAATTAAAATCAAATAAAATTAGGATAAAAAATTTAAATATAAAATAAAATTAAAGAACTAAGTCAAATTCAAGAGAAATTAAAAAATAAAAATAAAATATAAAATAAAGTTAAAAATAAAATTAAAATATAATAAAATAAAAGGATATAAGTAGAATTTAAGGTTGCTATTAGTTCTAAGGCAATGATCAAGTCTTTAAGAAATAATTTCGAAATTTCATTGGAAGAAACATAACACTTTCTAAACAATTAGTCCAAAGAAAAAAAAAAAAAAAAAGATTGGGAAGTTGCTGGCAAATGAAAGCGAGGATCGCCATTGGCTTATTGGTCCACTTGACGTCCCATTCCTACCTGTCTCCTTCTCTTGCCTCCTCGCACCCAAATGACTTTTTTCATTGTATGAAACTGTAGACTGAAAACCCACCAACCAGCTCTCGATCCAAGCCTCATGCCGAATATCCAAAAGAATCCGATTCGCTCACACAGCAGAAGCTCTTTCTTTGCTTAACTGTCACGCCACAGTATCCTTGTCCTCCTCCTCTGATTCGAACCGTGGCAACAGGTTACTGTTTCAGAGGGCCTCTTTCTGCATCATCAGCATCTAAAGAAACGTAGATTCTCAGTTCCTTATCCGTTCAGATTGTCCTTTAAGTGGGCATTAAAAAAAGATCAATTTCCCTATTTTGTGCTACCCAAGGAGGAAGCAAACAATTTTTTCTCGGATTTCTATTGGCTCTAAGGATACCCAGAATTTCATTACAAACTCACGCACCTTTTTCCATGACTTTCTTGCGGGTTTTCCTGATATTCTCCCTGTTTTCCATTGCGTTTTCTGTCGAAAATTTCGATGCCCACCTCCTACCGAGACCTTTAATCATTGAATACTCGGAGAATGTTGAAACCCTGTCCAGGAAATTCGAAGATGAGCTGAGATTAAGATGTACGAGTTGGAGATTCGCAGTGGAGGCCAACAATTTGAGCCCTTGGAAGACAATTCCGCAAGAATGCGCGGAGTATGTGGAAGACTACATGATGGGTCGGGGCTATGCTATTGATCTAGAAACGGTGTCTAAGGAAGCAGGGGCTTACGCGAAGAGTGTGGAATTGAATGGTGATAGAAAGAATGTGTGGGTTTTTGACATTGACGAGACTTTGCTATCAAATCTGCCGTATTATGCTGCACATGGATATGGGTAATTTACTAAACTTCGTTTTCCCCTAATCAATATGGCTTCTCTGGTATTGGAGTTTTGAATTTGGATATGATACATTCTATAGTACAAATTGGTTTATAGCTCTTTTTATGTGCTTGCAGGAATGAGATTTTTGACCATGTAGCGTTTGACAAGTGGGTGGAGAAGGCTATGGCACCTGCCATAGAACCCAGTTTAAAACTCTACGAAGAGGTTTTGAATCTGGGTTTTAAGGTTATATTGCTGACAGGGAGAAGTGAAAGGCATAGGAATGTTACTGTTGACAACTTAATCAATGCTGGGTTTCGGGATTGGCATCAGCTCATATTACGGTAATTCTGAAATTTTTTATTAATGTATAGTATGGAAATGTGGTTTATATGTTAAATGCTGCCCTTGTCAGATATCTAATCTTTGTCTGAAGCTGCTTCAAGTAGTATTGGCTTTTGAATGACCATTATGTGTGTGTATCTGTGTTCGGGGATCTGTTCTGCATTACATATCGGCATAAGTTAAAGCTGTCACGTTTTAGATGAATTCTTATCTCTAGTTAGTTGTTTTCAATTCCATCTGCTGATCTATAGATGGATCTTATGTTTAAATCATCAAAAAAATTAAAATATGCTGTGCAAATCCTATCAATCAGTGCTGTCCTGAATTTTCCACAATTCTCTTGTTGCATTTATCTTCAACTGAGCAAATTTTGGCATGTTTAAGTAAAATTACATGAAATGATGATAATGTTACCGCTTCCATGCATTGTATGATATTATTTGAGTTGTCAAGGTCTTCTATATAATGTCTGTGGTGGCTCGTTTTTCTTAATGGGATCTTGGGGAACAGCATAGCATAACAGCCTTATGTAAGATGGATATAAGTTGTGATCACCATGTTAGATAGGTGAGAGACAACGTGAAAAAAGATATATTATGCCTTGTTTAACGTTAGAAACTTTTTACTTAGGATCCATTAACTGAAACCTCCACTTTTTAGCAGAGGCCAGAATCTGCTTAGTCAACATATCTTCCTTGGTACTTTTATTTATGAACTTCTTTCTTTTTCCTTGGAGTGATGGGAGGAGTCAGCAGTGTTTCTTGTATTAATTTTTTATTTTTCTTTCATTTAGGAATCAAGCTCCTTACCTCATTCCTTCACATGGCTTTTTCTTTGGCTTCAATAATAAATTTAGCACTGAATGTTTTTCTCTTGGCTTTACTTTTGTTTCAATAATAAATATAGCACTGAATGTTCTCCAACCTAAAAAGCACTTAATGTAGCGGCACAGTTCTCTTCATTGTTGGATCTGTGCACATATACTGTTGATAATTTTGGTACACCCCATAATTATCAGTCTTAAACACTAGATATAGCCCTAGAAGGAAATTTTTTTAGATAATTCTATTAAGATATAATCAGCTTCCTTTCTTCAGCACAATAACAGTGTAGCTTTTAATGACCACTTTATATATATGAAACTGAAGAAAGTGGCCAATTGATGCAGTTTGAACTCTTGTAATTTGTTAGATAGCCTATTTGCTTGTTGCCAAACATGAATGAAAACTGCTACTTCAAGTCTTGGCCCGCCTAGCCCCCTCTTTTTATTTATAGAGGAAATAGCAGCTTTCTTAGTTTCACATCCTCTATTAATGAAGGTAGATGAATGAAAGAAAGTGTGGATGTCATGTCAGCATAATATCGGAACATCATTTTAGTGACTAAATGCAGGTTTGAAATTCTGGAAAACCATGTAACAGTCTCTTATTTCAAGCTTGGGGAAGAATAGAAAATATGACAATTTCATGCATTATATTGATTGTGGTTGTTTTAAGCTGAATGGGGTTTAATCATATCTTGAACCTCATTTTTGTTTGCCTGCTTGTGGTTTTGGGTACCTGCATCTGTTTTTGGGGTGAGCTGCTGGAACTGGGCGTATCCATCTGGATTTCTACAAATTTCATATGGTTTGCCTTCATGTAGGTTTGATAAATTTGGTTTTCATAGCTGTTATGAATAAGTTTACTTAAGCAAAGGGAAAAAATAAAAGAAATGGATGGGATCAACCTTAATTATACTGTGGCATACTCCACAATTGTTTTTTTTTTTTTGGGTTAATTTTTCATTTTTGGATAGTCCTCTGCAGATTTTACGTTCTGATAATTGATTTATTTTCCTAAGCAATACATTTTCTTTATTGTATTAACATATATTCAATATTCCAGGATTGCATAATCTTTATCTATTTAGTTCTAATGCAGATTTTCTGTCTATTCTCCATAAATTATTTCATGATCTGAAATATGGTTAAAATGGACTTAAATTCAGACATTAATCTTTTCCTATATGACAAATGGAAAATAGGCCTTATAGTCAGTGATCAATGGAGGTAGCTTGCTCGTGAAGAAGATATACAAACAACACACACACATATGTATATATATTATGATGAATTTTGATTGTTTTTCGGGCCTCCTTCGTGTATTAGCCTATGTTTGCCTTTAGAATGGATGATTTAATAATTACTTACACCTGTTTCTCCTTATGTCCTATCTGTTGCTCTGTATATTCCTGGCATTTAAATCAATGATAGTAGCCTCTAATTTGTGAAATATGTATAAAAATTGAAAAGGCAATATGTGATATACCCTGTTTATATTATAAGTCATTGAGGAAAACTTCTTTTGGTCCGTGACAGATATGTGCATTTTCAATTTCATTTTACACAGATTTTTTTTTCCAATTTAGTGTCTCAATCATTAGAATGCTTTTAATGTTGCCCTTCCATCCTCTCCCCATCCAGAACTTAACATCAAATCTAACATATTGCTGATAGCAATCTAAGGTGTAAGATAATGGTGTCAAGGAAGCCATCAATATTCAAGTCAGCAACCTGATAGGTTTGGCCTAAAACTTTCTGCTAAAAATAAGATGGAAGGACAACGTTGATGATAGACTAAATTGGAAGAAAAAAAAATTGTAAATGACAAAGTTGAATGTGCACCTATCTCTTCGTTGATTTTGAACTCTTTTGTTAATGTGATAAATAATCCCCACTCTTTCACTTTCTGTGTCTGTATAGAAACAGCTTCTACTAAAGGAAGCTTGCATTCTACATGTGAACAAATACAGTTTTGGGATCATCTTTCTTGTAATCTTCACTGTGAATCTTATTTTTGCTGGATTCTAAATCATTTGTTGATATGCTGTTCAGAGCCCCAGATGACCAAGGGAAACTAGCAACACTTTACAAGTCCGAGAAGAGGAGCGAGATGGAGAAAGAGGGATACAGGATCCTCGGAAACTCTGGAGACCAGTGGAGTGACTTACTGGGATTTTCAATGTCAGCTCGCTCCTTCAAACTTCCCAATCCCATGTACTACATACCCTAATTGCTGTGCTTCATTTCTTTGCACATAATGACCATTTAACTGAATTGTAAAAATGCAAGTGTATCATTCATTTGCTTTTTATAGCATTGAAACTTCCATGAATAACATTGCACTACTCAAACTTTGAAGTCATTTGGTACAATGTTATCCGCGTTGTTTAGTATCCTGGACCTGGACACCTTGACATGCCATACCAAGGTACAAAATATTATGGCATTCAAAATTCTCATCTTGGTATGCATGAAAAGAAGTACTCTTTGATCTTTATTGTATTAGAGTTAACAAAATTAGGCGATGTACTATGATGTAATTCAAATAATTGACATCCCCTAATGGTGTGTTTACTCACTACTCGTTGTTTGATTTTTGATAGTGATGAATATTTCTACATTAATTGATTCACACAAGGGGTTTTCATCTCTTCGGTTCGGTTTGGACATTTTACGAACCAAATAGATTAAGTCAACTGAAAAAGGAGAAAAAAAACTTGATTAATTAATCTAATTAAAGTAATTACAGTTGATTCAGTTCTGATCGTCCTGAGTCAATTTAGATTGGAACAGATTAAAAAAAAATTTAAAAAAAAATTTATTTGAATATATATATATTTTTATGGATTGAATCTATTTGATAATTCTCACACTAAGGATTTATATTTTATTTAGTTAGCATATGAACCTGAACTTATTATAAGAAGTCCCTTTTTGTCTACATCATTAACAAGATTAAAAGAATGTGTTAATAAACTAACAATTCACATATCAATAATCAAAATATATAACAATAAATGTGATCTATTTCCATTTTTTTTTTCACTATGGTTCTCTCCTTTTCACACTATTTTCTAAGATTTAAGTTTTCCATCACTTGTGCCTTGCTACATAGGTCTATGATCTTTTGCCATTTCAGTGGCCATGTGAAGAGCTTGAAAGACTGGGCAACAAGTTTTGAAAATTAAAGAAAGATCCAACATAGAATAAGTTTACTTAACAACTATAGAATATTTAAAACAGAAACCCCTATATGTTGTCTTTTATATACTTGTATCATTTTCTCTAATTAATTAATGATATGTAGACAATTTTTTAAAAAGTAGAAGTTAATAGTATTTATACGAAAGTAAATGAGGTGTAAAAAATTGTCTAAATATCATTAATTAATTGAAGAACCTAATATAAGTATATAAGAAATAACATATAAGTTTTCTCCATATTTAAATTTGCATAAAATCCCAAATGATTTAATTATTTGTCAAAAAAGAAAAACTCGTATATTGCTAGACCATTGGTCTCATTTAATTTACTGTTATCAACTTTTAATCAAGCAAATCTGTAGCGCCAAATCTTAGATCTCATATTTCATTCCAAATTCAAATTCAAATAAAATTCATGGTTACAAAATTTCTTTCTATTTTTATATAACAAAAATAAAGGATTTTGTTCTTTTAAGCCACTGAGAGTTTACCTTGTTAGTTTCACATTCCATTCAAACTCAAAATACAAACAAATTTTATCTTAAAAAAATTTTTAGACATAAAAGGGAATACCCATCAATTTTTAAATTGGTTGTACTTGTAAAATCAAATCAATTTTTAATTTTCTTCTCCTTTCAAAAATAAAAGACCACCAATCAATTGTCATACATTTTTGTTGAATTATGTAAACTTTAATTTTCATTGTTTGATATGTAGACCTATGTTTTCATAGCATGTCACTTGTAAATTATCTATTTTCTATTATTTTTTAATTAATTCATTTTCATTTTTTATTCTTTTTTCATTTTTTATATGAGTTGTCAAAATATAAGTTAGGCTATATTCAGAGAATTTTTACATAAATGGCTTAGAGGAACTATTTTCAGAATGAGTGTTTGAAGTCCTTATTACTTTTCTCGTGCTTAATAGACTTGTAAACTCATTTATATTTTGGCAGATTATCTTGTTTTTTTTTTTTTAAATTTGCCTTTAAAAAAATTTGATAGAAGCTCCATAATAAATCGATTTCTAAAATTATTTTTGAGAATTAATATATATTTTTTGTGCCATCTGCAAAACCTTGTCAGGTGTGAATGCAATTTCACCTATATAATATCTTCGCAATGTTAATTTGAATAATGATTGTTGCTCCATGACAAATAAATTAAAAATTCAAGAGCATAATTTTATTGAAAAAAATGCAATTGAAGGGGAAAAAAGGGTAAATAAATAGAAATTTTAAAAAATTTTTAAATTTTCAAATTCACTAGACAACATTAAAGTAGTCTGATTATTTTTATTTTTATTTTGTATAATAACGACACTGTTTGTGAAAATGGAAATCATACTCCCATAATTTATTATGGGAGCAAAAATAATAATGGGCCCACCTTTGGTATTTTATTCTAGAAAAAGTTACAGACAAGAAAATTAGATTGCAACTTTCAAGATTAATAATGTAATTATAAAGTTAATTATTTGGTTAAAAAAGGATCAAATTCATTCTGTTTTCTCAGGGCAATGAGGAGCACTTTTTAAGACTTAAGGAAATTGTCACTCATTCAAGAATGGTATTGGGTGACAAAAAAAAAGAGAAAACTATAAAATTGATCCTTATTTATGTATTTTATTACAATTTAGTCCTTTATAAATTAATTATGACAAATCAGTCCTCACATAATTAAATTCGTATAAAATTAGTCCCTCTATTAAGATGAATAAAATACTAATTTTGTATAAAATATAATTTTTAAAGTATTAACTTGTCAAGGTTAATTTGTAAGTAATTAAATTGTTAAAAAGTGTTAAAGTGAAGAACTGGTTTGATATTTTCTCATCCAAAATACTATACTTGACGTAGAGTGAATTTTGCTTTGTCCTGGATAATTTCTTGATAAACTTTATTGATCATAATTATAAATTTATTATTTGATATATTCCAGGTTGGCTTTTTTGTATCACACATAATTTTGGGACAAAATGTATTTTATCGCTTGAATTAGTGTCATTAGAAAATTAGTACATAAATTTTAAAATATAATATATATTTTAAAACTTATGACTAAAATAAATACTTGAAATTTAATTTCAGTTAAATTTTGAACAAAAAGTATATATTTTAAAAGTAGTGAGGAAGCTCTTATAATTAAGCCAAATATGGCATCACAGTCAAAATTACATGATTTCTTGTTGTTTATACTATTTTTATTTTAATTAGTTTGAAATGAAGGGACCATTTTGTTACATTTCAAAGATCATGAAATAATTTATAATCAAGACTTCAAGTGAATATATATATATATATATATAAAATATTTTGTCCATAATTTTATATAAGTGGAATCCATTAGAAAATATTATACTTTCAGTCCTTAGAGTTTAATTTAATTTTCAATTTGGTCCTAATAATTTTAAAATTTTTAATTTATTTTTACAGTTTATAAAAATTTTAATTTAGTCCCTACTATAAATTCTATTAATATTATGTTAAATTTGACAGATACAATTAATTGTATACTATCATTAATACTGTAGATTTGTATAATTTATGTTAACAAAAGAAATAAAAATAACTAATAAAATAAAATTAACTCTATGACATAATATTGGTAAAAATATAATGATAAGGTCTAAATTAAAAAAAAATTTAAATTTTAAGGACTCAATTACACATTTTTAAACTATAAGGAACAAATTGAAAACAAGATCAACATATAAGGACCAAAAGTATAATTTTCCCAATGTATTATATTTGTATTCACAGATTTAAATGAATTGGAGAGAAAGAGAATGGATTTTATCTATTATATTGTTAAGTTTATGTAAACAAGAAATTTGCAGGGGAAGCATTTGGCTGGAATATGACCACCAACTATAAAAAGTGTTAAAAACAAAAAGAAAATAATAATATTTACTTGTGAAGGAACATAAAAGTTCACATTAAAATGAGCTGTAGTTTTTTCATTAACATCTTTACAATGTTTATTTTTAATAAATTAAATTCAAGCATGTACAGTAATATAGAAAGTAAATGAATGTATTGATCGGGAAATATTATTATGATTATTTACTTGTTAATTAATTCTAAATTTGATCTCTTTTTGATTTTTCTTTTTATTTTGGTTTATCATTTATTAATTAATTTTTAATTTGAACTCCCATTTATTTTTATTGTCAATTTGGATTTAAATTTTAAACCCTAAACCAAATTGAGAATATATTAATGATAGAGGAACTAATTGATAATAAAAATTAATGACGAACTAAATTGAGAATAAAAATTAATAAATAACTAAATTAAGAATATAAATCAAAATAATATATTACTTGATCATAATATATACCTAATTATTGACATTTTTCTCATTGGTTGGGCATGCATAAGAAACTCTAAGAAAAACATTTAAAAATTAAAAGTATTACTTTAATATGTTTGTGTGGTTATTTAGTTTACTGTTGGTAAGGAATTAACAAAGTTAGGTATGAAGAAGCATATCAAGTTTTGTTGGAATGTTATCTTTGACTTGTGCACAATGATTATGTTGGACCTTGAAGATATTGTTGGCTTTCCAACTGTTCTTTCTTAATTAGGTCAGACAACAACCTCTTTTCTTTTCCCTTGATTTTATGTATGGTTTGCAAAATTACTATCACTATGGATTATCTTTTTAACATTAACAACTTTACATTTATCAATAAAAAATTTATTTAAATGTTTAAGTTATCACATGAATAATCTAATAATAAGACTCTTTATACTCATTTGAGTAATTTCGAACTTGAATCTTAATAAATTATTATGTAATAATAAGTTAAAAATATGTTTATCTTTTGATAATTAGTAATATTTAATATTAGAAATAAATTTATTGATTTCAAGGAAAAAATAATCACAAAGAAAGAAATTAGCCCATGAGGTGATAGAGAAATAAATTAAAAGGAAAAAAAATAATTGATGGTATTAATATTAGTGGTGGAAGAGGATGCGCCAAGTCAAGCATCAACAAGCTGGAAGATTTGGATCTTCAAATATTTTTCTGAAATTAATAATGTTAATTTTGGAGAGTGACATACACAATATATAAAATCTATATAGATTCATCATTGAAAAAGGAGTCACCACTCAAATAAATATTACATAGTTTATGCCTATCTTTTTTTTTTTTTTTAAATTCTCAATATCAATTTGAAAAGAAAAATCCAGAAAATCCATTTTGATGAATGGATAGTTGGGGACAATGACAAAATTTTGGTTAAATGAGTCATATCTTGAGAGATATCTAAATTATACTTTTTTTTTCTTTTATAATAAAAATGGACAAATATAATAATAAATGACCAAAATACTTTCAAAGATAAAATTTAATTTTTTATGAGAAATATAAATTAATCAAATTGAAATTTTCAAAATTTTATTTCAATGTTATTTATTTTGTGTTGAAATCCAATAATTTAATATACGGTAAATTTGAAAAAAATTAACTATTTTATATCACTTAGTTAAACATATTTTTAATACTTATTATATCATATAATAAAAAATATAAAGATATTTTATTAAAAATAACTACGATTACTGTAACTTTTCTTTTTAATCTATTTGTTTATTTGTTTATTTTTCAGGCAGAAAAATTCTATATGTTTATTTTAGGAGAAGAGAATTTAAATTTTTAAAACAAAATAAACGAGTTTTTATAGAAGATTATCTCAGAAATCAAAACTAAAATATAAATTACTAAAATTAATTTTAAAGAAATCAAATACTCAAAAAAAAAAAAGAGCACCAAAACTTTGTTTTGTTTGTATTATGACACAGTATTTCAATTTATCCATATAGAATGAGAGAAAATAAAATAAAATAAAATGCGCAGACAAAACAGTTAAAAATTAGATAGAACCTCCAATGGCTTAGATCTGTCTCGCTGGATTCAGGCACGCCATGCCAAGCCTATATGTTCTTCCGCACGCAAAATTTTCACTCTCAAATGCTTAACAATTTCATCCTTCTCTTGAAGAATTTCTCCTTCCAAAGATTATTCCATATTCTTCTCTTTGCCCCGTTTCAGCAGGATGAAAATTTTATAATTTTCCGTCAAAATAAGCTCCTTTCAATCTCTCTCGTGATCCCCAGATCCTAGTTTTTAATTTATCCTCTCCCCATTATCTCAAAACAAGGTCTTTTCAGTTCAATTTGGACCCATTGGTATTTGTCCCGTCTCAGCAGGATGGGAAGTTTATTATTTTCCTGGAAAACTTCCAATTTTCCATCAAAATAAACTCCTTTCAATCTCTCTCGTGATACCCATATCCTAGTTTTTGCTTTAAAGGCTTTTGAAGTTCAATTGAGACCAATTGGTACAAAGGGGATCAAAATTTCACAGAATGAAGAACACCCACATGCTGATATTAGTTCTTGGCCTAACCTCGTTTATCATTCTAACACTTCTCATGATATTTCTCTTCTTTTACCGCAAAAGAACGAGAGACTACGAGAGTGAAGACATAGAAAGATCAGAACGCAAACACGAAGAAGACATACAGAAAGAGGATTTGGTCATATTTCAGGGTGGTGAGGACCTTACAATATGTGATGTATTGGAAGCTGAAGGTGAAGTAATTGGAAAGTCTAATTGTGGGGCACTGTACAAGGCCTCACTACAGAGGAGCAACACAGTGAGGATTCTCAGGTTTCTGAGACCAGTATGCACCAGAAGAGACGAGGAACTGGACGGTACGGTTCGGTTGCTTGGAGAAATAAGGCACCCCAATTTGGTGCCTCTTCTGGGATTTTACAGTGGGCCAAGAGGGGAGAAGCTTCTTGTTCATCCATTTTATGCATGTGGGAATCTGGCTCAGTTCATAAGAGGTGAGTTGATCTCTCTTGCCTCTGAATTCTGTTGTTTGGTTTCTCAGGAAATTTCTGTGCGTTGATCCGATGTGGGATGGAATTCAAAGTCATCTGTTTGATTCGTTTTTGGATGGTCAATTTGCTAGGAAAATCATAAGTTTTGTTAGTTAATCCGAATAGAGGAAAGTTCTTTCCTGGTAATGGCATGTCTGTTACTTGTTTGAATTTATGAACCAGAGAGATATCAATGCTGCAATATTTAGTCATTACATTACGGAAAAAATTTTATATAATTCTTTATATTTTTATTATATTGTTCTTCAATTAAAATATGATAAATATAATTTTTATATACTACTATATAATATTTTTAATTAAATTATACATTTGTTATGTATTAATGATTAATCATATACTTATATATTTACTTAGAAAACTTAAAAGTAAAGATACGAAAAATTGTATTTAAGTTTATTTCTTGAATTATTAGATTAATTTAATTTTTGTCATTGAAAATTACAAATTCATTACATATTAAGAACTCATGCATTCCTTAAAAATGTTTGAAAAGATTAACATGAGTCAAAGTTTATTAATTTTAAAAATTTTCAAGAACTAAAACTGAATAGACTTTAATAATTTAAGGATCAAATTATTAACTTATTCAATTATGAAATATTATATTTCCTTTTATGCTTTACCTTTGGTTATCAGTACCTGCCATCTTCAGATTCTCAACCCAGAAAAAGTGTTGAAAAAATTCAACTTCACCTTTTGTTCTTCTTCCATAGCTCATATTTTGAATTTCACACATGAATTTGCAGATGGAAATGGCGAGTGTTACAACTGGGCTACCATACACAGAATATCATATGGCATAGCCAAAGGATTAGAGCATCTTCACACAGGAATATTGCAGAACAAGCCCATCATCCATGGAAATCTCAAGTCCAGAAACATTCTTCTGGATCAAAATTATGAACCACACATCTCAGACTACGCTCTGCATCTTCTGCTGAATCCTACAGCTTCTCAAGAACTGCTTGAAGCTTCAGCTTCTCAGGGGTATAAGGCGCCAGAGCTCATCAAGATGAAGGATGGTACTAGAAAGAGTGATATATATAGCCTTGGTGTGATCTTGCTGGAACTGCTTTCTGGGAAAGAAGCTGTGATTAGTGAGGATTTCTGTTTGCCGAATTTGATGCGAAATGCTTCGAGAGTTTCTGATTTGTTTCATCCAGCCATTGTTCTGAGAAATGATCATGGAGGTTCAGTGAAAGCAGAAGAAGAAGAAGAAGAATGCATTCTCAAATGCGTTCATCTTGCCATGGCTTGTTGTTCTCCTTTGCCTTCACTTAGGCCTGACATAAAACAAGTCCTTTGGAAGCTTGAAGAGATTGTAAAATAGAAGCCATGAGAGTAGTTTGAGAAAATTCATTTAGGTAACGGAAGTAACATGTCACCTAGTTTTGAATTTGAATTCTTTGCATTTAAAATTAGAAAGAAACAACGAAAAAAAATAAGTAAAAAGAGAGAAAGTGAGCCCTATATATATATTCTTACTCTGTATGTCACACACACTCTTGTTTTAGAAACACTTTACATACTTCATATTTAAAGGATCAAATTTCCTTAATTTTCTATATTTTTCAGCTAATATAGTCAAGAACATCGTTGGATTTTGTTCGAGTATATTCCTCTGGAGAAGATTTCAAGAGCATATCTCCTGCATTGGCTTGATACATTTAGGATTTTACTTCTATAGTGGTTGTTAGAAGAATCAAATCCACCATTTTTTTTACAACCACTAGTGGAGTTAAAAACTGCTGGATTTTTAGTCAACACCAGGCCTGTCTCGACAGTGAGAAGTTCTGAAAGTTCTTTTACCATCAAGAATGTGGGGCCCAAGATTTGTGGGTTTAATCTTTTGGAACATAATTTGTACTGTGGAAGGCACTGAATCTCTAAGGGAAGATGCAGTTAATTATCAACATCAACCATAGCAAATTTCATTTTATCCACTTAGAAGTGGAACTGAAAAGTGCAGAAGAATCTGAATAATTATATATGTAGAGTGGACCTGGGAATGTGATGATTTGACTCTTTGAAATGTTACTCAAATATCACTACTAGAGTTTGGAAGTTTGTGATAGATTTCAAAATCTCCATGAGTGTGTTTCCAGCACTAAAAAATTGAGCCATTTTTTAATTTGATTTATTTGCAATGTAGTTTACAGAATAATTTAATTTTCTTTTTAAAATGTAGATTTTATGATGGAATTAAGTTTATGACAGAAAGAATTCTATATCCTTCAATTTTTCTGTTCTATAAAATTTGATATATAAAATTAACAATCTAATTGATTTTAATCACTTTTTAAAAAAAATATAATTTAAACATTCATATGTGACCGAATTCAAGATTTAATTATTCCATGCACAAAATTTAAAATTGAATAAACTAAAACGACTTAATTTTACTCATTGATAAAAATTTTAATTAAATTCTTGATAGAATTAATTCCAAACATGCCCACTGAAAAATTCTTGCTATTTGTAGTTCCATGTGTTTATGTCAACAGGAGATGATTTTGCAGTTTTATTTATGATTTGTGACAATCATTTAGTAAATACAAAATTCTATAGTAAATTTTATTTCCTGAACTCTGAGGAATCAAAATTATCTATAGTGTGTTTGGTTTGATATATAAATTAAATATTAAAATGAGAACTTGTTTTATATCAGTCTTATTTGATTTGGTATTGGATTTTCTTACAAAATTACTTTTGTTCTATAACCACTTGTTTGCATAAAGTCTTCTTGTTTTTCAAAAAAAAAAAATTACTTGTATCAACTAGGTTGAGTAAAATAATAATTTGATTTTTTACTTATAAGTTAATTTTTAATTGTTTTCTCACTAACTTTTATCTTTAATTTAGTCTCTTTCTTATAAATCAATTTTCACTGTAATCTTTCATTAATATTAAAATAAGCATATTTAGTTTTTACTCATGGTTGTTGCCTTGAGTGACAAAAAAATTTAGTACCCCTTAAATAAGGTTCCAGGTTTGATATTTGCCTTATATATAAAGAGTGACTATCCTCAATATTGAGTCTAATAATACCAAATTCTAAATTAGTCCGTTTCGTGACTTAAAGGTTAGATCAAATATTAGGAGATAATATCAAAAAATATATATTTAGTTTCTTAATTTAATTAAATAAGAGGGATCAAATTAAAAATTAAAATCTATGAAGAATCAAATTGAGACAAAAAAAAAACATTAATAAGTAAAGAATTAAATTAAAAATTAACTAATAAATAAAGACCCAAAATAATATTTTTTTTGTTTAGAACAAAATTCAGAGTCCTCAATTATCACACAGAGAAATGGAGAATATTAGATATCGTTGTCATTTAATTTTTATTTAATAACTTCTGGTTGGTGACTGGTAGTTGTTCATCTTTCTACATCATTATCTCACTAATGCAAATGGATCTCCTTTGGATCTGGAGTCTACTTGCTGCGTATTGCATACGTTATAAAATAAGTGAGAAAAAGAAAAGAGAGTATAGGACGAGTCCGAATCTAACAAGTTTTTATTACAAGTTTTGTAGTAATATATATATATATATATATATATGTACATGGACTATTTGATTTATTTGATAATGAATTCTGATGGTGAAAATTGAAGATTTTATTTTTTACCATACCGACAATTTTTATAAAAGTTAACAAAAAATGTCATTATTTTATTTGAAACTATAATTTTTGTAATATTTTTATTGATCATCATAAATTTATTTTGTGATAATTAAAACACTTACAAAAATGATTCTTTTTTTTTTTATTGGTAGTGACATAAATACATAAAGCAAAATATACTTTTGATTCATTACTTATTAAAATATTTAAAATAGTTCTTCTTTTATTGTAAGAAACAAAATCTAATACTTTTTTAAGAAATAAGAATTCAATAAATATTGTAATAAATAATAGACTAAAAATATATTTTACTTTATATTTTATTTAAAAAATTAAATATAATTTCTTTAAAAAAAAAGAATTTAATAAACTACGAACAAAAATTATAAATTTATAATAAATAATAGATCAAAAATATATTTTACCCTTACATTTTATTTGATTAGTAAATTAAGTATTGTTTTTAAAAAACGAGAATTCAGGAACCAATATTATCCTTCATGAAAATTAAAGTACTAATATTAGTTTATTAGAAAAATGTTATCTCCTCTTGTACTCTCTTTTCTCCATAAACCCTATCTCATCTTCACGACGACGACGACGACAGGCAGATGAAGATGCCTTTCGTTGAACAATGATGATGGCTATCAATGAACGACGATAACCTCGTTAATGGCAGAGTCCAGAGATTATTTCATGTTGAAACCCTTTTCTCCAGAGTTCGCAAAGTCATATCAAAAGACGATTGAAAATAATAATTGAAAATCGACAATCTCCACGCTCCAAGGGAAGAAAATGCTCCTTTCTGTTCTGCAGGAGAAAACATTTCAATGAGAGACACAGGAGAGGACGAACATAACGAAGAAATCTAGTTCACCACCACTCATCGTTGCCCAGGACGAACAGAGGAGAGACACAGTTGGAATTCGATTTCCATTCCTATTCTATAAGCCCTATTTTCCTCCGCCAAATGTATCCTAGGCTCAAACGTAGCACGTGCATAATCGATGGTGGAACATAAAATTACATTTAATTATAATGAATTATTAAATAGAAATTTAATAATTTAAATTTATAAATTAAAAATATAATATAAGTGATTATATTAATTTAATATAAATTTAAACAATTAAATCTCTTTCTAACGATTAATTATAATTAAATATGACTTCATATTTCAATCAAAAGATTCAAATTATATTTTCACTTGCTTACTATTTGTCTAGAGATCCAATCAAAATTTGTCACAATATTAGGGTTTTTCTAACTTCTGCAATATTTATTTTTAAATTGTTAGATAAAAATTTAACAAAAATAATAAATATAATTTTATTTAATTATTAATAAAAATCTAAACCATTAAAAATTCAACCAACCATTTAAAATAATTACTAAAAAAAATTTCATTCTGAGTTAGATATTCTTCAAATAACATGTTATTATAATTGCAAGATATGGTCAGTCTTTGTCTAAAAAACGTGTAAGAAATTAATGATTCCTTTGATAAGACATGCAATGGACCTTTCAACTAACCAATGGCGCTTTTTTACCCCCAACAAGTAATTTATAGGGAATTACTCAAGCTGGCTATGTGATTTCATGTAATATCAATTTTTCTACATCTTTACAGGAAGAGAAATAATTTGACATATTCACTATATGAATGTTTTTTAGAAAATAAAAAAATAAGTTTTATACAAAAAATTTAAGACTGAATAGTAAGAATTTAAATACATGAATTACAAATTAACATAATATAATATGTACGTTTATTTAAAATTTTTAATTTTCATGTGGCGTGTATATTATAATTAATAAGGTGCAGTGTCACAAATTTAAATCATAGTAGGTTCGTTTTCTTTTAGGTTAGGTCACAAGATTTTTTTAATGAATTTCTTAATTAAGAGATAAATTGGTTGAATTGTACGAAAATTACTACAAACATTATACTTGACCACCATACCAAAAAGAAAAGCTCTATTCTAATAAAATTGAAAATTATCATAATGGATGAATGTATAATGCATGAAAATAAGATAAATTTTAATTCATTTTTTGTGAGATTTATAACCTTTCTCTTGCTTGCTTAGTTTGACCTTATATACATGAAGTGTATATGTTAGGGTCAAATGTGAGTAAAAGCGAAAGAAAGTATCATATTTGATAAAATTGAACTAAGAGATAGATGTACAATTAGAAAGGATTGATAGGCCCATTACCTTAAGACTTGTTTAGTTATTAAAATTTTAGTGAGGGAATGAGAATAAAAATAAAAAAAAAAGAATGAGTCTGAAATTAAATTAAATAAAAAACATTGACTTGATTGTCTAAACAATGAAATTATCATGAATTAAAAGCAATTAAATATAATAATATTCTCATTTCTATTCTTTCGCTTAGATTTTAATAACTAAACTTGATCTAAGAGTTTTGGTCATAATATAGTGGCATGTTAATAAGTATATTTTCTTCTTAATTTTAATCAAGAAGGTCTATTGAAGAAAATCTCTTTCAGTGTCAAAGGCTTATCAAGCTGTCTACCCAACATATAAAGTTATCAAAATAGATTAGTCTAACCCGCACAAATTAGCCCATACAAGCTCATTTATGTGGATTAAATAAAAAAGACCTATAGACTAAAGGGGCATTCGGGCAAAAATATATTTATATTTATATATTTGAATATTAAATATACACATCTAATTCTTTATAAAAAAAATCTACAAACATCTAATTAAAAAGGTAAAATACTAATGTACGAAACACCTTGGTAATAGCTTTGGTCAAATACGCTTTGGAAGAGGAATTGTGTGTCATCAAACATGTTTGATTCTTTGAAGATTTTTATTCTTTAGGAGAACCATTCCTCCATATGAATTTTCCTGTCATCATCATGTCTCCATCCAACTCAAATAATAATTGATTTTGCTTTCTTGGTTTCAATCCATTCTCATAATTTGTTTGACATTGTATTTTAATTTTTCAAAATGATTGAGGAGGTAAATGTTACTTTAGTCAAAAGTAATATCAGTGTTAATTTTTCTGTAACTTATATCAATAATAGCACCAAAATTTCAGTTCTGTAGTTGATAATCTTAATAAAATCAAGATATGAATCCTCCACACTTTGGATAGGAACAATAATATGCAGTTAATTAGAGAGAGAGAGAGAAAAAAAAAAAAAAGAAGAGTTAGGTGAAACTTCATATTTTTGTCTAATTGTATGAAAAAATATTGCCTAATGGTAACATATTTATGTGACAATTAATTTCATATATCAATCTCAATTCTTTTAATGACTCCCATTATTTTTTCTGAATAATTTTATATAAATTAGTACATAAAATCAATTGTTACATGTCAGGACTAGCTCATTGTATATCTATATTTCTCATCAAAATTGTAGAGAAACCAAAATCATTCATTATTTTTAGGGTTTTGGAATTTAATGAAATTAGTGCTTTCTTAGGAGAACTAAGTTATTAACTATGGGTAGATGAAAAATTAATTGTTAACATTCATGCAAGAGTCATTAATGCAAAAGTTAAAAAAAAAAAAAGGAGAAATTATTCAACATTGATGGGCAGTCATAATAGTTTTTTCATATAAAGCAAGTGGAAATTATCACCAAAAAAAGGGAGAAAAAAAAAAGTGGAAATTAGAAAATGATCCATCCACTATATAACCAAATTAAAAGGGGACACAAATGGTAATCATTTTTTTCAGCCTGTGCTACAGAGAATGTAATTCAAAATTAAAAACCAGAATCAAGAAAATCCAATAATAACATATATTATAATTACACTTAAATAAACCTCACTAAGCTGACTAGACAGCTAGCTCAAAATTGTATGACAGATCTGTTTATAATACACTATCACACAGCATATACACACACAGGGATAAGTTGTTTATCTAAGCTACACTTGAGAAACTCATATGTCAAAACCAGCATTTACAATGGCTGAAGTTGATATCATATTCCTCCAGACTTCCACTCCACAATTGCTGATAAAAGTGTGTAATTAGGAATTAGATTCTTATGAGGAAGTACCATATTTGTCATCGGAGATTTGTCATTCTCTTCAAACCATGTTTCGATTGCTTTGCGATCATATGTGTATCCATCCGCAGCAACATAAGGATCTTCCATAACATCCTGTATGAAAGAAAATACAATGATTATTTCAAACAACTTTCAAGAATGGTAAAGCAATTATAACTCAAGCTAAAAAAGTCAACTTCACAAAAATTATAACACAAAAAGCTTTGTTAAAGCAACGAATAGAATCTAAAAGACAAACTCTTTTCTGGTTCTCTGGGGACAGACTTATTTTCAAGGTGTTCTCTAAATGCTTTTCGTTCTAATTTTAGTATGATTCAAAGTCCATTCCAGACTAGTACCTGGGCATGCGAATCATTAACTTTGACAAATCTAGTGACATGGCACGTATTCTATGAATTAGCACAGCATTTTTACACTAAGGCAAAATACACGATTGGTTGGCATTTAATGATTCCATATCATGTGTCATGCCAGTAGAACCATTGGCGAATTTAACAATTTACCAATGAAGGAACTAGTTTGGATGGATTTTAAATTAGGAGAGACCAAAATGAGAATTAAAATCTGATAAGGACCAACTTGAGAATTAGTCTATTGGTGGATGAACAAGAGGATTTTAATTGAATCTAAATTATCTTTCTTCCAATATTGTTTGGACATCTTTCCTTTCCACTTGTACGGTAACCAAAGGCATGGCATTGTCAATAGCCAATATAGCATTTTTTAGACTACCTGAAGTATTGGGCAGACAAAATGATTGGGAGGTTTGGATTTCACAATTGAACTGGAACCACGGGCTCGATCAGCAACTTCTTTCAACCTTTCTAGTGCAGGGAGCACACGATCATCTAAATTCGGTCGGTCTCTACGCCGGAGTTCAGTACAGCTCAGGCCTAATTGAGCTAAGTCTAGTGTCCCCTGAAGTGGCCAGCTTCCTGCCTCTGGATCCAATATATCTGCTAATTTCCCATCAGCAATGGCTGTTTCTACCACATGAGTAAGTGCAATAGCTGGTTTTGCTGTCAATAACTGTAAGATCACCATTCCAAAAGCATACACATCAGATTTTGGAGATATTAACCCGGTCCTTTGATACTCAGGATCTATGTAGCAGAGTGTCCCAACAGGCGCAGTGTCTTTGTACATGGTAGACAAGGCATCCATATCAAGCATTGTAGAAAGGCCAACATCACCAATCTTGCTCACTAAGTTACTGTCCAGCAAAATGTTTGCCGGTTTCAAATCACGATGGATGATAGGTGTTGGCTTTGAGCTGTGAAGAAAGGAAAGAGCTGAGGCTACTTCCCATGCAATTCGGTACCTCTCATACCAAGGAATTGGGGCAGTACTGTTCTTCCGAAATAACCTGTCCTCCAAGCTACCGTTCTCCATATATTCATATACAAGGCACCCATTATCAGGACATGCACCAAGAAGGAGCAGCAAATTTGGATGACGAATTCTGGACAAGATTTCTAGCTGGAAGCAAACAGAAGATATAAGTAGTCTTGGACAGTGGTTCACTCATCACACATTTATAGATTTGTACTTTTTCATTTGCAATTATCATAGCTTGTTTGCATATTTTTTTCTTTAGCTACTTTTTGAGAAATCATTATCAGTAAAGTTTATTCAAGGCTTGAACTTCAATCTGTATAATGGTGCATTACAAGTAGGAAGACCATGTACTTTGTAACATGCCTTCACCACCTGTACTAGTTGAGTGAATTGCTGGGTTAATCTCCTAAGCAAATAATGTATAGCTAAATTACACCTAGTGCTCCATGACTGAGACATGGAACTAGTAACGAAGGGGCTAATTTTAAGAACACCACATTAATGAATTGAACAGATAACCATCTTATTTACAAAATTAAAACAACCTAACAACAACAACATGAAAATAAGCAACCGGTTATCTGTTGTTTAAAAGAGATCTTCAGCTTAATAACATTATATACATATGTTTTTTTCATATATTAAGTCAACTATATATTGCATATCTTTTATTGTGTTCATAAACTTCCCTACCTCCTGCTGGAATTGCTTGCTTTTGTGGCTCCCTTTGGAGTGGAGTACCTTAACAGCTACAACAGTATGATGCAAAGTGCACTTGTACACCATACCATATGCTCCCATTCCAATTCTCAGATCTTCAGAGAAATTTGAGGTAGCAGACACTATTTCATCCCATGTAAACTTATGGAACTGGGGCATGGAACCACTAAGAGCAGACTCTAGCTTTTCCTTCTCTTTTGCAGCATGAACAGCTTTCATCTCCATATCTCTTCTATCTGCCGCTTCTCTTTCAGCACATTCTTTCAAATAATCAGCTTCTCTTTTTGCAGCTTCATATTTCTCTCTCTCTTGCCTTGCTGATTCCTCTGCCAACTCTTCCTTAGCAATAATCTCCTTGAGTTTCATTAATTCCTCTGATTGTCTCTTATTTAGATCGTTCAGCTGCCCAAACCAATATAAGATGTTAATCAGTTAGACAATGGCAGACAATATAGGAAATAAAATACTAATCATGGTATGGGATAAGATATCCCAAGACAAGTAAGTTCAAAATCCCTAATAAATAAACCCTAATTTCCCAATTACAGATCCTAAGTTGTTGATTTATTCAATTTTATGAATGACAAAATAGAACTTGACTTTGAACTTCACCAGCATTCTTAACAAACACATAAGAAATCCTAATTCAGGATAAGGAGTAAAATACTAATCCTAGAATGAGATAAGATATCCAACCACCCAAACAAATGCATGTCAAAAACTTATAACACTAAATCCCCAATAACGACCTTAATTCCAAACTAAAATGACTTCACAAACTAACCCAAAAAACATAATATTTAGTATCCTCCATACTGCTTCAAAATTGTAGAATAGCAGATAGAAAATGAGGAATCCTTCCTAGAATTCAGTGAAAAGATCCTTTTTAACTGTTTGCAAAATCCCTCCTATTTCCCAGCCCAGCACAGAAAAACTTTGGGGTTGATGACAGGAGGAATAAATTTTTTTTTTTAAAAAAAAAAAACCCTATACTTACTAGATAGCTGAAATTACAAAAAAAGTGAAGCTAACATTTTCAGGCTATAAGAAATTATATATTACCTTAAGTGATGCATCAATGTTCTCACTTTGAGCTATTGCATGCATTCCTTGGGCATGTCTTAGTTCAATCCTCAACTTTTCCAGCTCAAGGTTAATATTTGCCTGATCAAACAAATGACACAATAAATAACTACATTTGCAAATGGAAGTTGCATCCAACTGGGAGTTGCTGAAGTAATAGTTGTCTGAAAAAATTACAATTTTACCTGAAGGATTTTGTATTGGTCAAAAACAGGCCATAGGCCCAACATATTCTCAGAGAATTAAAGATGCAGATATAAATTTACAGGAAACACAAGTCAACATAAAAACTTTATCATATCAATGCATTATTGTAGAAAATATTACATATCTAACTAAATGACTTCTATATGTGACAAGGGTAGTTCCAGAGGACACCATTATCTAGAGCAGGAGTTGGAGAAAAAAGTCCCATTCTCTCAATTCAAAAAGAAAAAAGAGAAAAAAAAGATTGATTACCTGGCTACTCAATGAAGGAGATTCAGTTGTCGTTGACATATCTATGGTGGAACTTTGATCATAAAGCATAGATTCAGTTTCTGATTTGTTGCTTTTGCAACTTGATACCCGACTCAAACCACAGCCAATACTAGAATTCCTCAGAGACAAACTTGTAGCGTTATTCTCTGTCCCAAGATCAAGAGACTGGCATCTACAATGGTTAGATTCAATAAAACTAGGATTTGTGCTTAGGACAGTCTGATTAATAGCTGAAAGAGCTTGAAATCTCTGTGTCGTTAAAGAGGAATTTAAAGGAGCATATGAAGCAACTGAGCCAGAGTCTGCAAATCCAAACTCATAGAGCATTAAAACATTACTCATTCTTCTTCAAGAGAAAACAATTGGACATGCATCATCATGCAATACACAGCTAAGATTTCAGAAAAAAAGTACGTCAATGATCAAAACCGGGCTTTCTAGAGTAGCACCTTTATTAGCACTCAATATTGATTCATATGTTTACCAAAACCATACGAAGAAAAATGAAAAAGATTTAATTGTTTTGTTCCCTATTTTCTGGGTTGGTACACCCAACATTAGATGATTTGAAGGGTATTGATTAAACAAAACATACAAAACCATTAATAGGAGTATAAGAAGGTATAAAATAATGTGCTGCAAATGCTGAACCAGCAAAGTTCTAGCATGGCACAAGTGAGCAGAAATTTTGTTGTTGTATTCTGATAATGCCAATGGCAACTTGTACTTCTCAGTCATCAAGATTTTCTTAGACAAAAAAAATTGCAGAATTTTAACATGATGAGACAATTATGTGAAGCTTTACAACTAGTAATTAGAAACCTTATAAGACATTGTGCATCACTATAGTAAACCTAGTGTCTCAAATCTTCCAAGTAATATACCTGTCTGAGAGTTGGAAGTGTAATTTGATGAGCAGGAGGTGGAACAACTGTTTTCACTACTGTCACCAACAAAGCTCTCATCAATCTGTATGTCTGATGGCCGTACGGAAGATAATTTACCTTTGGAAATTGCATAAACTGTACAAAATCTTGGAGTGCGAGCAGATATCTTTGCAGCCATACCCTTAGGCTTGCTGAAAGCAAGAATTAATTTATTTCATAGAATGAAGTGCCATTTTGTGATAAGACCAAAAAATGATGAAACTAAAAAATGTGGATACGGCAAATATTGGGTTCCATATTCATGGTGATTAGTTAGTGTAGTAAGGTTCCTACTTGATATTAAACTTTCTGTATGTGTAGGACTTTCCAGAAAGGAATTATCTGTCAAGGTATCAGGTTGAATGATATTTTCATCAACGGTATGTGTACTTTTCTATCTAGAATTCAAAACAAGAAGATTGTTAAAAGTAGCAGCATTATTGCATTACAGATCAGAGTGTCAAGAATATACCTAGAAAATATGCTACGAGATGATGCTCCAATAACAAGTTTGGTTATGGGACCCTTGGCAATTTCTTCTGCCATTGCAGCTGCCACATCATCAGATTCAATAAACACTATATCTACATACACCTGCAGCCACAATAGAAGGGTATAGATCCTATTTTGCAGTACAGGTTCTAATTAAATTTCAAATCTCAATGCACAACAATATTTGACCTTTCTCTGGTCACACATTTTCTTAAAGGGTAGAAGCATTTGACTTCTCTGGCACTCAACTTCCTTTCTGAAAGCATCTGCAACATCACTACGCACTTGTGAAATAGGGATGACATTTCCCACTGGAATGACAGATATGTTGAATTAGCATGATGAAATAGCAAGTCATTTTTATAAAATATTTTCTTGGTAATATGCATGAACACTATATACTCAACTATCCATAATGAAGTCACTTGCTATGCCAAAAATCTGTCTACTATTACTATAGAGTAGTCTATGTTGGTTAATCATCTCATGCTGGTAACTTTGAAAAGGCAGAAAGAGATCACTAGATACAAGGTTTAGAAAAGTACTCCAAAGATTATGGTCATGTGAATAAAAAATATGCAGGTACAAATTGATCAAACCTCCTGTTATGGATTTCTTCTAGATACAAGTGTAACTTCTGCACTTATTGTTCAACTACAAGTTCTAGATGGTATAAAAGCTTGGAATTAAGTAAGCAAATTTGTGAATTTTTTCTACAGCCATAAAGAGTTTTTCCCCTGAAGAAAATAGAAACAAAAGGGTATATATTTACTTGGTGTTGGAACTCCTTTTATACCAGCATGGACATGTACCAGCTTGAACATAATCCTTCCTTCAGGAACAAACTTCTTAAGTGCCCACTGTAATACATATTTGCTTTTCTTGTTACCCTTGATAGCTACAGCAACAACCGAAGATGAGGAATGCTGCAATTTAATATCTTCTTCTGTCTTATCCTGAATTGTATCCATGACTCCTTCCCCTGTAGAAGCAGTAAATTCTGCAAAAGAGAAAATTTTCATGTTTTTGGTTTTCAAAATGCCCTACCACCAGAGGAAATCAGCATCTGGCAGATAAGGGTTCATCAGTTGCACATAACAACTACTCATTAAAACACAAGCAGTTGCAGAAGAAAAATTTCAATGTAAAGTTTCCTTACTATTTACTTTATTCCTATATTAATGGCTTCAAGGTACAAACCATGCTAAATGAGGAAAAGCAGTAAAATCAACATGAGGGATAAGCTGAAATAATAGTAAATAAATTTACAAGAAATTTTAGAAGGGAGAATTGTGCACAGATATTAAAGAATTCCCAATTCATTATCACAAATTCATGCAATTGCAGACAAACTTTTGCATGTAAAGTTCCCTTAGTAGTTACTCATATACCACGATGGCTTTTCAATGTACAAACCATGCAAAATGAAGAAAAGCATTAAAATCAGCATAAGGGATAAGATAAGGACATAAAAATCTAATTTATCAAAAAGAAATCGAAGAGGTGAGAATTTGCAGAGATTAAAAGGAATTCCCAATTCATATCATTATTAACCAATCAAATTAAGACTCCGAATAATTTCTGTATACGCAAAAACTCAAGCGCACCGACAAAGGCCAAGTTATGACTCAAATTCGAAAGTGAAAGGGAAAATTCAAAGATTTACACCAAAGAGAGAGGGAAAAATTCAGAAGAAACCCATATGGTTAAAGACAAAATATTCATAAAACTCTAAACAGATTTTGAACTAACCAATCAAACCAGCTCAGTTGAACGTTAAAACCAGCTTCTGCCACAAGAGAGACCCACCAACCATTCTCCTCCCTAAGAAACCATTTTTGAGGAACATTGAACAATGCAAAACAATTAAGGTTGAACTTAACTTAGCGCATCGGTAATACCCATGTCTTGTAGTTAAGGTAAACCGTCTCTATCTCATTCGGGTTGAGGAGCTTTGAAATTTAACAGCGTCAGATGTATTCGCATTTCAGGCATCAGTGTCAACGTAGCTACCATCTTCTTAGTCAGAGAGCCAGCCGCCAGGAGCTAAATGATTAAATTATATTTATTGGAGCTACTTGATTTTAAAACTTGAATTTATTTTGTTTCAATTTAACTGTTTATAAAAACTAGTTGTGTTAATAATAATAATAATAATGGCATTCTTGCTTCTAGACCATGACAATTTTTATTAATTATTTTTTGGTGGTAACTACCATCTTCTAGACTTCTTGTCATGATTTTTCTAAAAAAAAGTTTATATTTCCAGTCTTTACAGTTTTATTTAATTTGTAATTTAATCTTCATAATTTAAAATTTTATAATTGGATCCTTACAATATACAAATATTTTTAGTTTAAAATTTTTCTAATATAATTATTTATATAATCTTAAAGTTCTAAATTTATATGATTTATATTAATAAAAAGATAAAAATTTAAATTTAAATAAAACTAACTCACATACGTGAAAATATATAATAATAGGGATTAAATTAAAAATTAGAGTTGTGCAAACTCTAATGATTTGATTATAAATTTTTCAATTACAAAAATCAAATTAAAAATTAAGTGCAATTATAAAGGCAAAAATATATATATATTTTTCCCTTCTTAGAATAGTCAAGCCTTGTTTTGGTTTGGAGAAATAAAGGTTGGTTTCTTCGAAGGTATATTCTTCTGAGTATAGGTTCATAACAAATTTGACTTTTCAAAGAATTAAATTTGAATGGTTTTATGCATCATAAAACCTTTGTTTTTTTTTTTTTCAATACTATAAAAATGTTAAGATATACAGTAAAAGTACCTTTATTTTTTGAGATGTCTAGTTTTATATGTTCATGAACTTGAGAATCTAAATTATTGTCTATATAATAATGTATACAAAATTGTTGGCATTGACTACGAGTTGGCAATCTAAAGATGATGACAAAAAGCAATAATTTGTGTTTTGGAATGGAAGATTCAATGACTTTTCCACTTTCGAAGAGGGGAGAGCTTAGCAGGAGCACGTGGAAGACTACAAGTAGAGTGTATTAAAGAGTTTGAAAGTGTATGAAAGTTGAGACTCAATAAATTGTAATGAACTTAATATCTTTCATTAACAATCTAGACCTTTTTCCCACTAAATAACATTTATGATTAATAAATTATTAAAAAAAGTGTGGGTAGGTATTTTAAAAAAAGTGTCAAACGTTGAGTGTATATATAACATAATGTGATATTAGACTCGTAAAGAATTAAAGAATAGTAAAGGCCTTCCATATACAAACATAAATCAATAAACTTAAACGTAACTTAAGTCAGTACTTTCGTCCCCTTATTTGAAGGACAACATTATACAATCCGATTCAAATCACTTATTTTTAAACAAAAATCACCTCTTAATAAATGCAATCTTCAAATATATTTAAGGAAACAAGAAACTATTCTTAGCATTAACAAAACAGTTTCAACTGTATAGAATTAACGTAATCAAACGCAAATAAATTGGCAATTTGAGTATATAATCATATGGAAAAAAAATATTTTTTCATATCTTATTCTAAAAAAATGAACCCCAAATGTTTGATTTAAATAATTATTATTTTTTTAAATTGCAGGGACCTGCCCTCAATTTAAGTTTATATATATGTATATAGATATATATATTTATTTATATATCATTAACACTAAATTCATTCTTCCAACGCTGAGAATAATTTTCTATAGTATTGTAGAATTTTCTGTATTATTATAGATAATTAGATCTTAGTTTAATAATTCACATTTTTTTACATATATTTTTAATTTTGTTATACTAAAATTATGTGAACCATTAAATTAAAATCTAACAATGTATAGTAATAGTGGAATTTATAATACTGCAAGGGATTCTATCACCTCCAACACACGCCACACATGGGGAGAGATTTTTCCAAAATTTGTCAGGAACTTGCCCTTCAGCATTTTTTTTTAAATAAAAATTCAAATTAAAATTTGTGTGTTTATTTTTGTTAAAAAAATATGACAAAATAATTTATTTCTATTATTATATTATGTTGAAATTGTCAAAATAAATTGGTTATGTTAATTACCATGTGTTGTGTGCTTAATCTATATTGTGGTAAGAGGCAATGCTCTCGCCGGTTGATGCATGCAGTCGTGATTCGTACTGTTCGGTTCGACGTGCAGTGAACGGAAGGAGTGGTTCAGGACTCCCGACGATTCACGTGGAAAAAGACCATGAAGTTTCCAGGGGACAGGTAACGCGGTTTCAAAGTCACGTGATCCATGCGTGCCACGGTCGCCTTAGTTAATGACAAAGCAGGCCAAACCTGACATTTGACTTTTTGTAACAAACCTCTCCTCGTTTGGGACGACGTCAACATTGTGCTGTGTCATGTATGAGAAAGCTTGGACCACAAGCAACCACACAGATTCTGTACATGTTGACTGTTGACTTAAGTCATGTGGCGTCATGTTTTAATTAAGGTGGAATTTAATAGATAAATTCTGTAGGTTTTGTTATATATTATTAATTCTGTATTATTTATATATTTTTAAAAAATACGCTTGTTCCATCACTTTTATAAAATTATTATTTTAATTTTTAAAATAATAAATTAAATATTATATTTTTCAATAAATAAAAAATTATTTTAAACATTTTAATAAGTTAAAACCAAAATAAAAATTTTATGATAAGTAAAAGGACAAAATATATTTTACTCATAAATTTAACAAATCATTTTTCAGTTTTTTTTAAGGATTTAAAGTAGAATTACTAATAAAATATTTTTAAAGTGTCATCACAATGTTTTTCTTTTTGTTTTCTTTTTACTATTAGGTTAGATTTATTTTTTTTAATGAAGCTTTAAAATTTATGATTTTTACATTTAGTGTGACCATTAAAAATTTTTTTAACTCTGTTTTAAATTATAGCCAAAATATTTATCTATGGTAAGATAAATTGCAACTAAAACCTCCATGACTAAAGAATTGTAACTGCCATTTCATTGTCATTTCATTTTAGAGTTGCGAACTGTTTCAGTGTTCAACTGCTTTATTGAGTTGCGAAGACCTAATAACTCTACTATAGGGCCCCTATTTGATATGGGGGTCCTCCCCCATATTAAATATGTCCCTTATTTATAACTTAAAAATATAATTTTAACTAATAATATAAAAAATTCATATAAAAATAAATTTAATTAATTTATATAAAATTTCCGTATTATTAATTAATATTATTTTTTTAATTATATAATATGGGGAGGACGCCCCACATATTAAATTTGAGAACAATATTATCATCAAATATAAGATTTCCTCTCCCCTCCCATTTGCTTGCTAGGGCTTTGAAGAAACCATGGATCTAAGCTTGATTTGTTAAATGAAAAAAAAAAGGAGTGATTATTCTAACCTCTAATGAAGTTTGGTTAAATTACATGAGATATCATTCATGTTTCAAAAATTAAACCAACTATAGCAATTTGATGTACATTTTAGAAATCTTCTCTCTAATTTATTTTCTATGAAATAAAAAATAAACTTTTTGCACAATATGATAATAAGATTGTATTCTTAACATGATAGTAGAAACAACTAAGTAGATACGATAGTACAAAGTCAAATAATTTTATTTTATAGGAAACACATATTATATGTAGAAAGTTATTTTTATTTACAGAAAATAAATTGGAGGAAAGTCAGGTCTAATGTTTAAACTAAGAGAAAATATAATTTACCCAAAACTCGTAGGATATTAGTGTAATTTACACTAAAACAGAAATATTGAGAGATAGCAGTGAGCAAGGGGAAACCAAGTCTTTTTTTTTTTTTTTTTCATCTTATTATAAAAATATGAAAACGGTAGGAAAAAGTATTTCACTTTTCAATTTAAACAGAAACTCTTTCCGAGGTTCTAATTTTCTCTGTCTTTATTGAATTTGATTTGGATAAAATTTTATAGATATTTATTGGCAAAGAATGAGCACATGGCATGTGAAAATTTTTTGAACATAAACTCATAATGGCGTTAAGTTGTAAAAATTATTAATTTTCTGTATTTTTAATAGAAAATGCGATAGCGAACTTCCAAAAAAGAAATATTATTCTCAAATAATTAAAATTACTAAAATTAATTATTTATAAAAAATAAACAATATTTTTGTTATTTAATGCATAATATATATATATATATATTATGCATCAAATAACAAAAATATTGTTTATTATATATAAATATATATATATATATATATATATATATATATATATATTAAATCACTATAATTCGTTTCGCATCCTGATTTCACCTCTTGCACACGTCATGATTTTAGGCTCCATATGGGTGGGGAGTGAGTATATAATGTGTTAATACGTTACTAAAATCACTATATGTGTTATGTGTTTTTGTCTAATTGTATTCTTTGGCAAAAAAAGATTTTTTAATTTTTCCTTAGATTTTTTTTTCTGTTAGTTACATTATCATATTTTTATACAAAAAAAAAAATCTAATTCTAATTCACTTCTTTTTCTATAATTTAATGTGAGGGTCATATGTGTGTGTGCGTGTATATACGTACATACATACATATATATATATATATATATATTTCCTTAGATTTTTTTTTTCCTGTTAGTTACATTATCATTTTCTTATACAAAAAATAAATCTAATTCTAATTCACTTCTTTTTCTATAATTTAATGTGGGGGTCAGATATATATATATATATATATATATATATGTAAATTTCATTTTTTAATTCAAACTTTTACATATAAAATTTTTAACACATTTCCTTCCTCTTCCGTTGAATTTAAGGTTTTACCAAAGCTTTATGGAAAACAATTTTAGTATATTAATTTTTGACAAATTATTTCTATTTTTTTATTTTTTATATAAGTATAGTTTTGTTTCAAAACTAGAGTTTTTAACTAAAAGGATCGAGTGGTCATGGATGGTCATTTGAGTGTGGACGAAGGAGCTTGAGTGTGAATAACAACTACTTATCTTATTAACTGGATGGCATACCACACCTTACAAAATTGGGTGTTACAATATTAATTTTTTAACAGTAATAAATTTAAAGGAGGAAGTTTTTAATATTATCATTGTGATCTTTACAATATTAAAACAATAAATTAAGATGGTTAAAAAGAAAATAAATATTATAATTAATTCAAACCATCCTAAATAGCCTAATTTAGAATACTTTGAAACTTGAGAATGTGAGGTAGGTTGATTAGTATGGTTTGGAAATTATTTGACAAGGATAATTTATAGAGGGGGATTTGTGTCATGGCCAGTAGTTGAAGATTTGGATTATTAAATAAAAATTTAATGGTTTAAAATGTGTCACGTGACTTTTTTTGTTGTTGTTAAATATTAAATATTTTTAAAAATTATCATAATACGTAAAAATATTAACACTTTGAATCCCTTCTCATGTGATGGTATCTTAGTAAGGTGGGAGGAATAGATGGTAAAGTGTTAGAAGCTCTTTAGTTAATTTTCTTTTCAACAAAATGACATCATGTATAAGAAAAGACCTAAATATTAATATGTTCTTGTATATTATGATATTTTTGAAAACAATTTAATGTTTACTAAAATTATTTTTTTAAAAAAAAAATACATTATACATTTTAAACCATTAAATAAAAATTCAATAATTTAAATTTCTAATCCATAAATATAGTTACGTTATCATGAGAGGGGCAGATGCCCCCTTACAATTTTATAAATTTAAAGTATTGGGTATTAATTTATAATTTTATGTTTTCAAATATTTTATATTTTTAATCCCACTAAAATTACCCACATTTTAGATGATTGTATCATGTTATTTTTAATTAATTAATATTTTAATTTGGACTCCTTAAACTCACGCATATATTATATATAATTTTATATTTAATATATGTACACTTTTGATACACTAAAGTAAATAGTAATTTTATAATAAGTGAGTCAGATATCACTAAGTTCAAATATCAATATGTTATTTTAGTTAAGCCTTTAACAATTGCCATTAAAAATATAGTAAAATTCTTCAAATGTTGTTAGATAAAATAATATTTATAATGCTATATAAATATTTTTTTTTAACAAATTGACAGTTATAAATTTTTAAATTTTATCAAATAAACATTTTTTCTTTCAAATTACTCTTTGAAATTGTTTATTGAACTATCATGATGTTATTAAATACTGGTATATTTTTTTAGTGTAAGTAGGTTGATAAAAATAACCTCATGAGTATTTAAATACTGAACTTGATATTAATATGGAGAGTAATATTTAGTGGAATAATCATTTAAATTTAAAAAAGACATAATGATGATATCGTAGTTTAATTCAAAGTTTAATGAAAAAAATTTAACTTAAAAATATAATATAAAATTAGTAAATTTTTTGGTATAATTATAAAATTCATTGCATTTGTGCAATTACTATATGTTGTATTTAGAGGAAAACATGTGGCAATGACGAGTCATATTATGTTGACTGTATAATAACCTAAACAAACTTATTATATTTCTATTTTAACCCTATTATTTTTAGATTTTATTTATGAATCCAAAGTGAATTCCAATTTACTCCCTTTATTTTCCATTTTTTAGTAGCTCACAATGAAATATTAGTTTATAACTTTGTTAACTCATTCCTATATACATATTTTTTAATTTGTTCGTTAACTCCACAATTCCCTAATTTTATTATTATTTTCAAACTAATGTTTATTTTTGTAGAGTTACTAAAAAATAAAAAATAGAGGGGATAAATTGAAGACTTTTTAAAAATGCTTTGGGTTTATAAATAAAATCTAAAAGTAATAGGGTCAAAATATAAATATAACAAGTTATTTTATGTTGGTATATAATTATCATATTTTAATATGTTATTACTACGTGTCTTCTTTTTAATATGTCACATAGTGATTGTATTGGTGTAACTAATTTTATAATTGCACAAAAAATAACACTAATAAAATTATAATATTTAAAATAAAATATAAAAAATTTTAAAAAATTCATTCTCGCAAATTGTAGGTCCTAGCTTCGCCACTACTCCAATGAGAGGTGATTCCAATCCGATTTTAAACCTTCAATTAAAATTCAAGATATTCAAACCATCTCACTCTACCTGTTCTCCCAGTCATGGCCATAGTTAAGCTAACATGTAGAATTTACACCCAAAACTAAACCTTCCAAGTTATACACACCAACGCGTAATTTTGGCCAAGTTTTACCAAGTCTGAAGGATCCGATCCAAATTCAAAATCACAGTCATGGAGTATGTAATATGTTATACAGTTACAGTTCAATGTTACAGATGAAATACCAAAGGAGTTTACCTATTTAAGCGATAACTTCTTCCGCTGAAAGCAGTTCTGTTGGGTTGATTATTATGTTGCTGAGGAGAAGCATTGTTTCCAGTTTGCTCTGAACTGCTTCTTGTGCTTGTTTGAGTCCCTCCCAGACGGTAGCTTCTTCCACGGAAAACAATTCCATCCGTTGGATTTGATTGCACTGGGGAATTTACTTGGGTGCCCTCTCCCCAGTATGCCACTATTTTGTGACTGTTCATATACAGATATAATCAAGGATCACAATTGATATGTTATAGGCATCATTAAAGCTTTTCGTTCGATTATGGTTACTAGGACTAATATCCTTCTACCAATTTAGACCCTTAGTTTGGATTTCTTGTTGTGCATAGCAAGATTGTTGGATCGGAGGTCAAAGTGGATCAAAGGTCAAAGTATTGATCTTTGACTTTGACCCTAGATTCAACGGTTCTATTGTGCACACTAAAGAATCTGGGCTTTTCATATTGTTTTAGTTTTTTTTATTAATTTCTTATTAATTTTGAAGAGAGATTGAGACTGACTATTCAAGTGGGGTTCATATTATTCTGTGGGACTTGCGATTCAAGAAGAATTCACTTATATTGTATCTATCTTTTTTTGAAATAGACAGAAAATTGACAGAAGAAAAATTGTGAAGATCTACGTTATATAATGGTCCTAATGAAAAAAAAAAAAAAATGAAGAGAAAAAAATAGAATATAAACCATGAACCTACCCAGATCCTAAACTTCCCAAATAGGTCTTATCTAAGGCTTCTTCATTTCTATTTCTCTTTATCTCTCCTTTGAATTTGCTGCAGAACCATACCAAAACAGAATATAAGAGGTGACAACTTTTTATGTTAAGTAAAGCCTAAAGCTTGGCCTATGAATTAGAATAGTAAGAAATTTATATAATATGCAAGAAAAACAAAAACAGGACAAGAAGCAAGAAGAAAAATGGTTTTAAAGAGAAAATATAATGAACAGTATAGAGATTCATTGTTAATTTTTTCCGTCTAAAGTCTGCTCTCTACTTCAGAGTATCATAGCCCTCCATTTTAAATACTAGCTACCTAGTTTTGGTCTGTTAACAGCATTGAATGTTCAATTTTGTGTTGTTTTCTTCCTTAAATCACAAAACTGCACATTGAAGGAAAGTAGCTTCTGCAAAAATTGCCTTTAAAAGTGTTCAAGTGATCCACATTTCAATCATAATGGTGAAACTTTAAAACTGAATTTGGTGTGAGCACAAAAAAACTGATAATTAAAAAGAAAAGGATACACCCAAAGAGGAGTCTTGAAGATGAACTTGCCACCAGAAAGAGGATGAAGAACTGTCAAGAAGTAATACAAATGTCCTGAAATCATCCCTACAATGCCTGGCTTTATAGGGTTTCCAAAAATTAAGTCCAGACCTAGCACAGCCCAGGGAAGATAAAAACCCTGTTGGACACAAAAGTTTAGTTAAAGTGTTGTGTTCATGAATGGTTTCAAGTATGATAATTTCGAGTTAAATTATTATTTCTACCCCTTAAGTTTGATTCCTATCAAATTGGTCCTTGAACTCTTGATTCATATCATATACATCTTAACCTAGCAACTTTGTCTACGAAGTTAACAAGTATAAAGGATGTCAGATTAGGGTTGTCTGAAATCTGGATGTAGCTGACAGTTTGATAGATATGATATGAATTCAAAGTTAAAGGATTGATCTGAAAGGAAGCAAACTTAAGGGACTAAAATGAAAATAATACATAAGGTTAAGAGTTGTGTGAATTTTGGGTGGTTACATGAAGTTATGTTTATTTTGTTTTTCCTTAATCATATTAAGAATGAAGTTAATTTACCAGTGGAGAATAAAGAAATAAGACAGAGAGAACAAAACAGAGAATTATAACTCTATCCCTCTAATGTGTTAGATAAAACAGTACAGAGGAATAACAAACAATCTAAATTTTTAGATTAACTTACATTCACTTTCATTGAGATTCTTAAATTATAATTTAACATAAATTTCTTATTCTTAGCAAATGGGATGTCAATTAGAGGTGATTACGGGTTGGGCTAGGTCAAATTTGAACAAGATTTGTGACCAGGTTCGGATAAAATTGGGGCAAAAAAAATTTGAACTAGGACTCGACCCGACTTAGTATAGCCTAGTAAGTGACTAGGCCATATCAGGTCAAACTGGGTTAGGTTAAGTACATTTTAACTTTTTTATTGACAAAAATAATTATTTAATGAATAAAAACAGTTTTTAAAAATAAAAAATAGAAAAAAAATAAGATTTGAAGTTTGAAAAAATATAATGATAAAAAATTCGAAAAAAATATAATGATAAAAAATTAAGATTGAAAATGAAAAATAATTAAGATTTGAAAGAATTAATATATTAAAAGTTTTATCATAAACCAAAAATAAGTTAAATTAATTATAAAATCATATGTAAAAAATATAACGAGTTGGGCCAGATGGTTTATGAATCTAAGACCCTGCCTAGTAAATTTGCAAATATTTTGTTAAACCCAACCTAACTTGCTTTGGTATAACCAGGCTAAGTCAAATTATATGGGTCAACGGGTTATGTGCTTACCTATAATATTGCCAATGTCGGTTTTAAAAGTTTCAAAATGGGTGAAGGTAATTAATTAATTAAATCTGATTAATAGTCAGAAGAAAGTAACAGTAGAAAGCTTATACTGTACATGGAGCATCACAGAATAACTGCTGTGGTCCATGAGTACATCTAAAGGAAAAGAGTCAATCAGAAACCTAAATCTATTCAAAGTATGCTGTTTCTTCATAGATGTTGGGCTTTTGAAACTCTAAACAGAAATGAGATGGAATTCAATAGTAGATTCTGACATGATCAAACATAGCAGTTGCAGTATGAACAGAACAAGTGAAGAAAGCCACACCTTCAATGAAACAACACCATATATTTTGATTTGTGCATTCGGGAATTCGCGGCCCCAAATGTAGATGATCATGTAAACTATTGAAACTCCCATGAATGGAGCCCAGAAAAATGGCACAGCAGCTATCACCTGTGAGGAGGTGAAACTCATATAGTGGAAGATGATTGACATATAATAAGTTGATACTTGATGGTATCTTTTAAGGTTACTCATTATTTCTTCAATTTTTATCAGAAAAGGCAATATGTTTCTGAGAAGATAAAGGCATGAAAGAGCATTCTTGACAGGATCTTAGCTTATGGAGTACCAATAGAATTTGTTTCTGGGGAAAAAGGAGAGATTTAGTGGGAGGCGATGAGGAAGAAGAGAGAGAGAGCTCTAAAGCCTTCCATGGAGTCTTCTCTCTATGAGTGAATGACATGCTCAAAGGAATTGTATGCAAAGTAATGAATTTTGTTATGCTTTGACGTTGAAAGTGTAAAAGAAAGAGAAAACTATTATTATTATTTCATTTATTGAGTTATCATTGAATTGTTATATTAATTTTTTATTAATTTTATTTTTTAAAATTGTCTCAATGTTGATTAAAAATTGTCACTTTTAATCCTTTAACTTATTAAAAATTATTATTTTTATGTTTTCTAATTCTTAAAATTATTATTATTTATAATCTTTTGAATTAAGTTTCATTAACTCACATGAAGAGATTAAAGTTGACTTTTCAATCGATCAGAGACCATTTTGGACAACAAAATAAGTAACTAACTAAGAGATCAAAATAAAAATTTAATGATAAGTCTAAAAATAAAATAATATTTTTCTGGTAAACGAACATAATTGTGTATTGATATCCATATTTTGATGTAAAGTTGGGTCCAATTCTTCATTCCCCAAGACTAGTTCATGTTGTTCGCCGTATGCACTCACTAATTTTCACCTCAATTGTGAGACCTAATGACATCTCTCTTTCCTATAAATGTTTTCAAAACTGCATCTGAATGACCATCCTGCATAGCCGTCAGTCATTTTCTGCAAATTAGCTTTACAATAATCTTTCATTATGATGTGACAGGTTTCTTCTTTTGAGATGAGGGATTAGAAAGTGATGTAAAGATATGAGAAATAGTTGAAAAGTATGTCCAAAAGAGAATCTGAAGAGGGGATAAAAGCAAAAGTTTATAAAAGAAATAACAGATGTGTTGTGTCTCACCAGAAGTGAGAGTGCACCAAAGATCAACATGTATAAATAATCTGCTGTTCTCTTGTCAAAGGGCCCTCTTTCTAATGAAACACCATATTTGGCTCTGCAATTCAGTTTCAAAAGAAATGGTCAATTCTCTAATGAGTCAAACTTCTTCTACTACTTCAAATGGAAATTCAACATGGTTCTAAGAGGCTGAATAAGATAAGCCATTCCAATGTAAATTCACTTTGATATTTCTTCTATAGGATTTTTCACATTTGGTAATAGAAAAAAGAGTGAAGCAAAACACTATCTTGGACTATCGTTTATTAGTTGATTCTTAATTTAGTGTCATTAATTTTTATTCTTAATTTAACCTATTACATATAAGAAAACTTGTATAGTTAGTCCTTTAAGTTTAACTAAATTCAAAATAATATGCTAACCTTCAACTTAGTAAGAGACCAAATTAAAAATTAAAAGTTAGTGAAAATTGAAATAAAATTTTTCTTGTTGTTTTGATTGAGGGGAAGTTAATGTATTCATTAAAACTAGAGGGCATGTAAGTGAAGGTTTATACAAAAGAATATGGTCTACTTTTTCCCCCTGTTTTACTACAGAGGAAGAAGCATGTTACCACTGAAAACCTTAAACAATGATCTAAAAAACAAGTTTTTTTAATATACAAAAAGATGGTAATATAAGAAAAATTATTTTAAAATTATCGATTAGAATGTTAATTACGTGTTTGAGAGGGATGGTGTGAGTCTAGGAAACAAGTTTAATATATAGACTAAACTACTTACATCATTATAAGACGCATAGCAAAAGGGAGTGAAAACGGTCCAAGAAAGAAGAAATTGGTAATAAGCCTCCAAATCTGCACTAGAATTTATGAATGATTATCAAGAAACAGCTAAAATGAAACTGTTAAATAATACCAGAAAAAAAAAAGAGATAGAATAGTGCTTCCCTTAAAAATTTTAATAGAAATTATTAGAGTTGCTGAAGTATAACAAGAAATTACAAAAAAGAGTGAAACATCATTTTGATTATTTGACCTTTCATTAATTTTTATTTTTAATTTAATTATTCACTTATCAGTTTATTCTCAATTTAGTCTTTTACATGTTAGTTTATTCTTAAATTAATTTATCACTAGTATAAAAGTGAGCACATTTGCCTTAGTCTTAACTATATTTGGAATTAATAAGGGATTAATATGATAATCAAAATTAGTGAGGGACTAAATAAAGAATAAATTAAGAAGTAAGAGATCAAAATAATAATTATCTAAATAGATAAAGGATCAAAATAATGTTTTTGTGAGAAAGAGACAAACCTGAAGGCTTTTAAATACAAGGCCATAGTAAAGTGCTATGTTCCGAGGATTGTAAAGTTGTAGATAATATGCAGAAGTCGTCATTAAACAGGCCACTCCATAGGCCTTGCTCACTGGTGGTAGAGACCTGTAATATCTGACACAATATTTGGAGAACATCAATTTTCTCAAAGAAAAAGAAAATAATTAGCTTAAAACTTAATTTTTAAAATTTAAATAAAAATAGGAACTCCATTGTAGGGGATATGGAGGAAAAATAAACTCCAAAAATTTAGAATATTTTTAGGAGTTGTAAGGGAAAGGAGGGGAAAACGTTTTAGGATAAGCAAGGGAAGAGAAAGGGAAAAAAAAAAAAAATTAGATATAATTTCCCTTCTTTATTTGTGAAAAAATTTGCTTCCAAAATTCTCTAAACTGGAGGGACTCACAAATATAAAGGGGAACATTTTTTTAATGATTTCAAAGGGTAGTCGAAAACCTTTAAATATATTTTCCCTGCTTATGAATAACTTACAAATAAGAGAAAATTTTCAAAATATCCTTGTAGAAATTTATTTACCTAGAAATCCTTGGTACATAGCTAGAATTAGAAGGACAGTCTTAAAAAACTTATAGGTTAGTCTCATGAGTGTTGCAACTTCCCCAGAACCGATCATAACCATGAATTAACAAATAGAGGAAAGAACACATAGCATCTTAATTAACAAAGTATATCTCAAATTGATAATGCTATGATGAAATTTCGAGAATCAACGTCATGATAGTTCAATAAACATGAATTTTCGTCAAGAAAACTTATGAACAAAAGTATGGAAAATATACAATACTTGAGCATGTGTATTCAGATTTCATGCATTACAAACTAAATGGAAACTCCATATCTTATATGATCAATAGCCATTCTTCTTTCAACATATGTGTGTGATTTGAGAGAGATCGAGAGAGAGAGAGAGTACTCTGCTGGTGTAGACATGTTGCAGGATTTGGCAATTGGGAGAAGAAGATTGAAACTTCATGGAAGCTAAAGAGAAATGGTCTTGTAGATGTGGTGTTTAGTTTTATTTGGTGAAATTTTATCTTTGAACCCTAAGTTTTATATATATTTTAATTTGGTTCTTATAGATAAAAAATTTGTAATCAAGTCGTTACGATCCATAAATTTTTTTGATTTAGTCCCTACTATTAAAATTATGATAGTATTTTGATAAAATTTGCTAATAAATAAGCATATACTATGTGAACATTTTAAATATGTATAATTCATACTAACAAAAGAGATAAAGACATAATAAAATAAAATTAACTCATATAATATTGATTAAAAATATACTGATTGGAACTAAATGAAAATTATTTAAACTATGACGATTTCATTACAAAATTTTAAACTATAGAAACTAAATTAAAAATTGATTGAAATTCTAAGGACTAAAAATAAAATTTTTTCTTCTTTTTTCTTGTGGAGACTCCAAAGCATAGACTTACTAGAGTCTTGGAAGAAATGATGTTCTTGCCACTAAATGACACTCCTAGAATTAAGTTGTCTTCTGCTCATAGTGGCCTAATGGCCTGCCACGTGTCTACCTTCTCCCATGATTTGCTCTAAATTACAGTAAGTCAGGTTGTGGAGTTGACCAGGTCTTCAACAATATTTTATAGCCACTTGTTGACGTGTTGACTTTTATTTTTGTTATTTTTGTGTATTTCTGGAGTGCATTTGCGTATCAAATAACACTAAGTCACTTCTTAAATGATTTTAAGTGCACATTCTCATGATAGTTTGATGCATTTAAAAGAATAAATTTTTCTTGACGCCAAAATTGGAAAAAAAAAAAAATATTAAAGATGATGACACACCTTAACAATGCCCAACTGGTTGGGATTGAATATCTTTAATATAAAAGAAGAAATTTCATTTTTATTAAGGGAATCAATTGGATATATTCATACAATTACATCTCTATTATATAATTGTATTCGTTGTAAAACATTAGGTAAATTAAGGGAAAAAATAATGGCGTAGTAAAAAGATGCGGAGCTATATGTAAATCAAAATTTGATAAACCTTTATCTGAAATATAACAGAACCTGGAAGAATTAGAGAAGCTTATTCAGAAACAATTTAATTCATTCGTGATCTGAACATTCATTGTCTGGATTTGTTCCGGACAAAAATCATGAAAAAAATTTGCTACATTGAAGATGGAAATACCCTGATATAATGGATGCCATTAATTGAATATTTTAACTGCACACAATTAAAAAAAAAATCCAATCTATTAGTTCAAATTCATTACACTACGTCGTCAGACGAATAAAAAATAATGCAATTCTCACCTTCGAATGTAACAAATTCGGATCCAAAAACAATGGAGTGGCCAGTTTCGTTTGTGTTTATATAATTTTTTTTATTATAAATATTATAGCTTAATGGAGATAAACAGGTCAAAACAACAAACCAGCTAATCAACTGAGTTGACTAACAGTTTTAATTAATCAAACGTTTGAGCCAACTACAAATGTCACCACTAAGGGACTAACCTTTTTTTTTTTTTTTTGAAAAAATTTTTACCACATACGTCCTAAGTGTTTACTATCATATATTTGATGTCAGTGTCACTACATATATTTTTCAGACTCCCTTGAAATCTGATGATTTTTTATGGACCAAACAGAAATGAAGATCCTTCGCTGTTAACTATCAAGTTCTACAATCATAACAAAATATGGCGAAAGAAAACTTCAATCTATAAACTGACACGATTTATCAATCTCAGATTTAAGCCATGGACGTCTTTGTAGCCTTCCAAACGACAAAATGAAATTGTGAGCTTATAATTTCTCTTATATATACTGATATAAAGCTATCAGAGACCATATATGCCAATGCCGAACAATTGTGTCATGCAACATAGCCAAAAAAACAAGAACAAGATTACAAGGTGAATTCTTTGGCTCTTTAACCCTGTCAACATTTGAATTGAAATTGAAATAGTAAAGGAAAAATCTTGATAAACCAACCAACATGGCAAGATACCAATATTACCAAGAAGTTATAAGCACCATTAGATTATGGAAATAATACTAATGGCATGTTCAGCATAAATCAATTGCTGGAAGATCTAATATCACAAAACATTCTGTGTTTCAGGATAGCACAGTAAAGACTTCCACATCATTCATTGCTGGGCTTCTTACCGAGTACTTAAATATCCATCCATGACAAGCACCGGCATGTGCCCCCTTCTTATCAACAGCAACAACAGCTCCCACAAAGTCTGGAAATTTTCTTGCTATTCGTGCTATTGCATCCTGAGCCGCGTGTTCAGGTTCCATTCCTAGCCTCATACTTTCCACGACTTGATAGCTGAAATTGAATATAAACATTAATCTTGATATTCCTAAAGTAAAAGGATAGAGAAAAATACAATTTTGATTCCTTTACTTTCGGTCTTAAGATTAATTTAATCCTTCAATGATAGAGTATCAAAATGGTCCTCCAAGGATAAAAAAGTAAATTAATTTGGTCCCTTTAGCTGCAACAGAAGACTTTTATCTTCTGAAGGGTTTCATTTTTGGGGACTATTATGATAATTTTTATCTTTGGAGGAGCAAATTGATCTCAAAGTCAAAAGTGAGGGACTAAAATTATAATTTTCTCTAAAACAAACATGAGATATAGAGGTTCAAACCAAAGAACTCTTGCTATCTATCCACACTCCTGACTACTATTCCACATCTAGAGCATTAGTTATACGATTATAACATCAACCTTGAAATTGCTAGAATGATAAAAAATCATCTTTTATGGAAGCATACTGCTAGAAGAAATGCAAGTTTTCACAAGCGACTTCAATTTGAGCAAGCAGCATTTCATCATGAATTAGGTACGTTTTCCATGCTAAAAGTCATGCTTCAAAGTTGGCTATTTAGCTTTAAAATGTATAAGATAATCAATTGAAAAGAAGAGTGAATAACCAGGCATCTATTACTAACATATCTACATATCTATGTATCATTTAAAAACTGCAACCGGGATTCATATTTAGATCAACAAGCAACTATAGAGTCTGATTTCATCCAAAGCAATTAATTGTAAAAACTTCAAAACATTTCAGAGCATTGGAAAATTTATCCCAAGAAAAAATAATAATTTTATCAGCAAAACAAACACACAAATATTTTTTATGCTAAATAATATTTCCAAAGGACCAACAGATCCATTTTTCCTCTCCTTTTTGGTTTATTGTCACAAGCCAGACTTTGGTTCCATTTTGGGAATGTTATAACTTCTCAATACCTGTTATGCTACAAGTTGTGATAAAACTAATGTGGAAGAACATTGAAAAGTCATTTGGTACAAAAGATGTCACAGTAAAAATTCGGTGACTATCCAAAATGAAAAAAGAATACATTGTAAGGCTAAGTAAAAACTTTCAAGTTTGAAAATAACAATCAGTTAAAACAGAAATTGAAGGTTTTTAGATAGTTACTCTATTTTACAATCATAGTAGGTTTGAAAAGCATCCACAGGGCACTTCTCATAAACACATCTGTGGCTTTTAAAGCACCAAAAGTAGCATGTTTAAAAGAATTTTATCAACAAAAAATTATTAAGCAATTGGTGTCAAAAATTACTAAAACCAAAAGCTACAACACTCCAAAATAATGCATTAATCATCTTGTCACATAACATATTTGTATGCCATATAATTGCAGCATATTTTGGAGTCAACCAGTGTAAATAATCAAGACATCATCATCATCACATATACATATGTTCTCATTTTCAATATGCTTAACACATTCTCTTCCTATACCACCTCCAACAATTTAAAAAGAAAAGTTGTACATTGCTTACTTGCAATTGTTGTTGGCCTTTGCCATATATAATAGGAATAACATTTTAATATTGAAAGGTCGCACCAATCAAAATCCAAAGCACCATCAATCATAACACAAGAAACTATAAATTTTGTTGCTACCATGGAAGGAAGCGCATCATGATGTCACCATCGCCAGTTGCACAACATGCACCAACTTCATTGTCAGCATATGCTGAGGATCCGACAATGGGACCATCACCTACCCTGTAATTAAAGAAAATGATTAGAATACCCAATATTAGAAGGTTCTAGAGCAAAAATTTGAGTAATTAACATCTGCTGCATTGACACAAATTGTAATATAGTTCATGCGAATTTGAGCACTCACGAAAGTGATATCCTGTGGTCCAAATGGAATCACTTCTGTAGTTATAGGTGTCTCTGAATCATTAAAAGGGAGTATTTCAATGGAATATAAAACTGATGTAAGAAAATAAAGTATTAATCTTAGTGTAGTACGTTTTTATAGATTTAAATAAGCATAATCCTATGGTGGTTTCAGGAAAGGACTGATACAGCAGCAACTAGTGACTTCAGCATGTGAAGTTGTGAACTACATAGCATTTAATATTATCGTAGGCTTACATAAAGAGTCAGCCTTCTAACATTTTCCTTCTTATTTAAAGACAAATGAACTAATGTTACTAGTCCAAGATGAAGCTCACCATTGCAGGTACTATGCCACTAGAAGTTGATGATTGATGGTGTAGTGAAGGAGAAAGAGCTTGTATTTCACCTTGTTGAATTACTTTGATAACATGAATATTTATATACAAAATCTATCTTAAGAAAAGAGGCCAATCAATACACTAGTTGGACTAATTAATACAAGAGTTGAACTACTAGTTGGACTAATTAATACAAGAGTGAGACTAATAAATGTTATAGTTGACAATATGCTCCAACAGATGGGACTAAATCATTCTAGCATTGGACACAAGATGGTAAGAACATAACGAAAGTCCCGAATGCAGGAGCTCGATTAAGCTGGGCCAAAAATGAGGGTTTTGGACTGACATCTTCGAGTAGGTTAGTAAATCTAAGGTGAATGTTATAGTTAAAAGATGTACGTCAGGGGATAATTAGTAATTAATGAAATCAAGAGATGCATCTATAAATCTGCATTATCCACACTAATGAAGCTGAAGAGTAAATTTTATGCTTTCACTACAAGCAGCAATATTGCTTTATGACAGAGACTTAAGAGCAACATGTAGAGAGCCAAGTATAGCAAGAGCTTATATGAATATTGACCTACTTATGTTGTAACAATAAAAAAGATACCAAAAAAATTGCAATAGCTTGCAAATAGAAAGAAAAAAGGGTAGCTCAGAAGGATCTTTTTTTTTTTTTTTTTTCTTAAATAAATGAAGAGAGAACAGAAGGTTGAAGGATCAGAAATCCTCAAAATAAAGAAAAAGAAGAAATAAATTGGTTATCCAACAATTACAAGGTTTATGAAATCAAATTCCAATTGTATATTTATTATGATATTATGATATTGCCAACCATATGATAAACTTACCTTCCAGGAATCTTGAAGGTTGCGCCATTTGTTGATGTGCCAACAGCAATGTGTCCCATCTACGCCATGTAAAAGGATCACTTGCATTTATTGTTTTGCAAAAAAAAAATTAGAATATTAATGTGATAATCTTACCTTATCAATAACAGCCATTGATATGGTATCATGGCTATGAAGACCAACATGAGGTAATAATGAGTCAAAAGTTTGCAACTGAGCAGTATTGGAGCATATCTCCTTAGGAAGCTCCAGAGAGTTTGTAGGATGATAAGGACCACAATTATTTATAGGTAGAACATTTTCCCTAAAATTTGGTTGACATTTATTATCTTTCCATTTGGTCCACTTAATTATAGATTCTGTTGAACTAAGGTTTGTCGGTCCTGGAAGTCCCATCTCAATGGCAAATTCTGAGGCCTTCTCTCCTACGAGCAAAGTGTGCTTTGTATGCTGCATCACTAATCTAGCAGCCTTGATCCCATCCTTGACATATCTCATGGCAGCAACAGCTCCTACTTCCATAGTCGACTATGCATGTCCTTAGCAAAACACAAGACAAAAAATCAAGCTAATGTACGCAAAGAAGAATAATTAAATAAAGGAATCAATTACAGAAGTGACTGGTAATTGGCATTTGACAGTTACCCCATCCATGACTAGAGCATCCATTGTAGTTTCTCCATTCTCATCTGGACTACCACCAGGACCAACTGTTTATAAAATAATATTAAATTAAAGGATGGCTTAGTGCACTTAGTATAAACAAACAACCCAAAAGGACTAAATTCTTAGACAATTCAGGAGTAACGTAAAAGAACAAGGACAGCATCAAAATCCAGCCTGAGCCCTCCTTATAAGGGTAAAACTAGTGAAACAGTATACTGATTGCATGACGCTTCCCTCTGTACTTTTCCTACCAAGGAAAGTTTATTTTTAATAACATTTTTTTCAACTAAGTTATTTCCAGTTCACTCTCTTCTGTAACAGTTTGCATAAATTTTGACATTAGAATCTTAAAAGTGCCTTTTGTTAAAAATCCATTATGAAACAGAACATACTTGATGTTTATTGTCCAATATCATAATTTTCCTAGTCTAACTTATATTATATTAGTGTATAAACATATCATTCTAATAAACTATTGGTAATTAACTCATTTAACACAAGGCACAAAATGAATAAAGAAGTACAGTTGTTCTTAACACATTCTTACATGACTCCTTGGACTTATACTATCCAATCAAGCACTAACTAATAACGTATAAAATCAGTTGTCAAATACGCATTAAAAGGAGAAGGAGTTATACAATTGTTACAACATACAAGTAACTAAAACTAAGACTAGTATTGTCGTACTATTCCATTTAAATAATTTACAATTTTCCTCATTACAATCCCATGTTATTTTCCATCACTTTTACTGACTACACATTCAAGTTCCCACCTATTAAAAAGAGATAGTATATCTCCTTAACAATATATGTCCGATTCCTCGTCCAGCAAAGACTCCTCGAATAAAATTCTAAATCCAAAATGAACCTATGTAAAGGAGTGCACGTTTATTTAATAGCCTGACAAAGTCTAAGAATACCCTAAACCCTAATAACCAAAAAAAAAAAAAAAAAAATTCACTCACCTGTTCCATCACACCTCAGCTCCTCACAAGCTGAGCAACCATCTACGACGGCATCCACGGCTGAAGACCCGCCGTCAACCGCCTTCCATGCAGCTCTGACAGCCTCTAGAAAGGGCCAGGTGCTCACAACTAGCGGATACGGCTCCGATTCAACAACTCCGTGACCCAAAACCTAATGAGGAACATGCGAAACAAGATCGATGATCGACGAATTTTTTCCCAGAGAAGTTGGAGAGACCACAAGAAACCCAATTAAGTATTTGGGTAACCAATTTTCCATTTTCAACTTTCATTTTCTCAGCTACCAAACCGAAGACGGAAAAAGTAAAGAATAAGGGAAGACTATTTCAACTACCTTGAGTTCCACATAGAGCAGTAGTACTAGTAGAAACAGACACTTCAGGACTCGACTGCTTTTGGGTTGTTGTGACGAGGGTAAGTAGAAGGCCATTACAAGCCTGGAGAACACAGACACAGTTGCTGCTTGTCTCACACACTCCCTCCCTTCTCTTCCTTATTTCCTTTTTGTTTTTTCTTCTTTTGAAAAATTATACTTTTAATTTCTGTAACTTTAATTATTTTTAATTTAATTCTAGTTTAAAACTTTACAATTAAGTCCTTATAATTTATATATAACTAAATTTAATATTTATTATTAAAATTATATAAATATTTTATCAAATTTTATTGATATAATTAATTATATATTATTTTAATATTATAAATATGTATAATTTATATTAATAATAAATATAAAAATAAATAGTGAAATAAAATTAACTTAACAATTTAATAAAAATATAATAATAAAGACTAAATTATAAAATATTTAAAATTATGAAAAATTAAATATGAATTTTTAAAATATAAAAACTAAATTAAAAGTTAATTAAAATTATGACTATGATGATCAAAAATTAAAATTTTTTCATTTTTTCCCTTACAATCAAAAAGGGATTTTATGAAGAACTGATGACTAAGGACAACTGATATCCGCCATTGCTGGTCTTGAGAGACGTAAAAGGTTACATTACATCTACTTTGAAAAGGATGAAAAAATAATTCAAATTTATTATAGCTCTTAAAAAAATTGTTTTCAATTAAATTATACATTTTTTTAATTTGAACCCTACATGTTTTAAATATTAATTATTATATTTATATATTTTCTTTCAAATATAGCAAATCTAGATATATTAAAAAGCCAATGTGAAAAAGAATGTAAAAGATTCTAAATTATGTTTGACATCTAAAAAAATAATGATAATAATGTACTAATTTTTTGTTTGGCTTGAGAAAATAATAAAAAGCATAGAGAGAAAATATTCAAAATACCCCCAATTTAAAAACTTTAAAATTGTTGTCCAAAAATAGTTTTCCAAGTAAACAAAGTAATAATACTTTGGTTAAAGACAATTTTGTATGACCACATCTTCTTCTTAAAAAGAATTATATTTGCATTAAGTGCATTTAAAAAAACACATATAAATTTAATGTTTAAAATTAAAAAAAATACGTAATTTAATTATTTAAATTAATTTTTATAATTATAATTTTTAAAATTTAACCTAATAATTTAAGTAAAAAAATTATGGGGTTTAAGTATTAGCAATTTCGAATTCGGATTCCAAAAATCAGTCGTTCCATCAATCAGACGGAGGAAAAAAATGAAAAGTGCTAATGGAATGCATGCCAAGAGGCGGAAGCAGATTGTCTGCATTGCGCAATGTGCAGTTGATTTCAAATGTTAAATAACATGTTTCCCTTCGAAAACTTTAATACATTAAAAAAAATGTAAAAATATAAATGAAGGTTGGGGATACCCAGCTGTACCAACAGAGGATCGGCACCCCCAAAAGGCTTGGTCCAATGAAAGTCCAAAAACAATGATAATAACAAAAGAAAAATAATAATAATTATTCTAAAGTCCAAACTGCTTTTTGTTCGGGCCAAATGGTTTTATTAAAAAAAACGAGGATAATTTCATATTTAGAAACTAAATCTTCTCAAGTCCAAATGAACTTAAATGGCCCTATTTTTTACAACAAGATAAAATATGAAGACCAACACCAGCATTCCACGTTGCTGATAATGTCTCTAAACCAAAGTTCATATATACCATTCCTTTTGCGTTTTTTATTTTTTTTTATTTTTTGCATTTGGTTATGAGCCGGCAAGCAAAAAAGAAAAAAGGGTAGCTACAATGAATTTTTTTCTTTTTTTATTATCCAAAATCACTCAACTTCTCTTTCTTTTTCTATAGTCACAGGTCTCTACAATATAAGAAACTCTCCAGCCATGCTTGAGCTCTCTCCTATTTTGCTAAGAATGTTATTTTGAATTTGTCTGTCAGCCACAAAAGCTCTTTGATTTTCAGATATCACACCAGTAATATGCCTTTCAAAAGTCTGTAATTACTAAGTTGTTCAGGGGAGTCAATTTTACGGATCATCACCAAATTTATAGCATTTAAATCATGTAGGGGAAGATTAAAATTGAAAGCTGTCTTCACTAAGCTAAAAACCTGTTCCCCAACAGGGTAACCATCTAGGCCAGGTGCTTTTAAGCTTCCCAACTTAAAAGCTTATTTTCAAATTTCATCATCCAAAATAGGCTTGATAATGTAACATTATCATCATGCGTAATTACAGGATCCACAAACTCCGGAATAGTAGACAAATCATGATTGTTGGCTGAAGAGAAAATGTCAGCAAAATGCGTTAAAAAGCTATTATCAATGTAATTGGAATCACCTTATTAATTTGTCTTCCATGCAATGTGGTCACATGGAAAAATTTAGTGTTTTAATCCCCACAAAATAACTAGTGGATTCTCGAGCACTGGGCCCAATATTTTTCGTCCTTCATCCATAAATCATCAATTTTCTAGGTAAGAAAGGACGAGGTAGGATTTGCTCTAATAATAAGCAATATAATAATATTTTTTTTATTAATTTAATATTAATAAAATATTATTATTTTATTACTGGAACACATTCAGTAACTGCAATGGACTAAAAATAAGAAAGGATACTCTTTCAACTTTTTCTCTAACGAGTCCCATTAGTAGATAAATGCTCACTTTTATTAAAACTTGGGGTAGAATCTAATGCTAGAGAATGGGAAAACCAATTCCAGCAACATCTGAATCCTCTCAAAACTTTCTTTGGTGAAAGGCTTTATAATTCAATTTGTGCAATTTTTTTCAAGGAAATGTTCTTCAACCCTTCAATTAAAGATTCCGTATTAGCGCTAAGAAAGGCACAAACCAATATTCTTCATTCATCGATCACATCATCCTCTAGCTGAAGCTCCACATAATATGGCTCATGACTTGGGGGGACACAGGGCGGTTCTAATGAAGTTGGACAGCCAATGTGTGCCATTAGGTCCCCAGCCTTCACATCGGACTTTATACTTGACTTCTTAGGAAAATTCGCTTCCTCACATCTAAAGGAAACAAGTAGTGGGCCACTAGAAAGGCCACGATAATTAGGAGGAATCAAGTATAAGGCCACACATTTTACCTGTAACAAAACTTCAAATAGGCCTTTTTTCTGGACACAAAAGAAGATTTGGCACCTGAACAATCATCAACTCCACATGTCGTGGAAGCAGAAATAAAAACTGCCTCAGAATAACTGTTTAAGTCATACATGTTCCTGCAAATAACTGCTCATCCGTTTTCCAAAACAACTACTCTTCAGAGACACCTATAGCGCTCTGTACCTCCAAGCACTGATCTTCAATCATGGTATCTTCAATTCCATTGGCCTCCTGTCTCCCTGAACCTTCATTTAGCATTGATGAATCTTTCTCCAACCAAATAATCTGGGATAATGGTTTAATTGGTGGTGCTCTAAGTGAAGGAAAAATGGATGACCTATTTGAGTGATGCGAGAAATAACAACCTTTGATATCATGGCCAATATGTCTACAAGCATAGCAGTAGTGTTGAAGTTTCTTGTACTTCAAAGAAATCCACATCTTGTCAAGATTTGGACGTGGTATCCAAAATCCTACAAGCAGCGGAGTAGATATATTAACTGCCACCTTGAGACGGACAAAACTCTTCAGAATTCCCCTCTTCCAGATAAGGTCTTCATAGGCAAAAAGTGTCCTCAATTTGGACCCTAATTCCATCAAATTCTATCGAGCCATGCCTTCCTTAGGTAGACCATGTACTTGAATCCAGAAAGGCCAGTGGTCTAACTTCACCTTATTAATAGCCAAAAATCTAGAACACCGGCTCAAAATCAGGAGAAATCCCATCACAATCCAAGTTTAACCCAGAGAATATTCTCTCATAGTCATCACTATCCTCAAAATTAAAGAGCAGCATATGATCACCAATTTTAGATATTGACACTTTCACCTTCGCATTCCAATTTTTCAGAATCAGCGAACGCACTGTGGTCCAATTAAGTTTTAGTCGTCATTAATTTCCCAATTAAGGTCCTTCTCCAATTTCAGAACAAGGTAGAGCGTCCTAATCCAATGTGATAGAATCTCTTGCACCCCCGTCATCCCCTTCCATATCAAATTCCATCGTACCTCCAGCATAACCACCCTAACAATGCACCACTGTACAAATTATACTCCACTAAACACACAAGATGAGATTTAACTCCTAAAAACACAAACTTCACTAGGAAAAACCACTTGAAATCTAAAGGAAACGCCTATGAAGGAGAGAAAACACAATTTATTACACATTGAAATTCCTTTATTGACATCTCTTTCAGTCGACGTCTTCTCCAGTCTCTTCATAATGACACATTCCTTTAGGATCTATATTGACCTACTAATCAGTTGAATATTCTTAGTAAGTGTAAAGATTTGCAATTCATCCTCTTATCAGAACTCCTTAATTAGTGAAAGATTTTTTTTTTCCTTTTATAGATGCAACATTTCCACTAATAAACTAGTATTAATAGCATGATTACATATAATTGCAATTTTGAGCACTATTCTCGATTGCTGTTGAAACATGGTCATTTAATATAGCAACAATTGAAGATGATTTTAGAAAAAAAATTCGGACAAAAGACACCCCAAAACGGTGCCCTACACATCCTCACATGCTAGAAGACTTTTGCCAAAATATTCCAAGAAAAGTAAAAATGGAACAGAAGCACTATACGCCTAGGTTGGCCATAAGCTTCAGGCACTACCATTTAGGTGTCTACTCTTCATGTGGTTTGTTCCATTTGCACAAAGTAAAATACTATTTTAGTTTCTCATATTCATTGATTTTTAATTTGGTGCCTTATTATTCCATTTGCAATTCGGTCTCTCATTAATCTAAATATTGGCATATCTAGTCTCTCCGTCTTGACTAGACTTGAACTAAATATGTTAACATTAAATTTAGTGAAGAATCAAATTAAGAATGGATTGATAAGTGAAAGCCCATATTGAAAATGACAATCAATGAAGGACTAAATTGAGGATAACCTCATAAATGATGAATTAAATTGAAAATAAAAATAAGTAAGAGACTAAATTGAGAATAAAAATCAATGAAGGACAAAATTAGGAATCCACAATTAAGTAAGGGATCAAAATGGTGTTTTACTCGTGTAATTTGCTATTAATTTGCTCTATTTATATATAGATGGTTGCCTAGGTTGGCCATGTTCCATTGACATACTCTTTCTATTGGGGCGCTCCATTTGCTAATGAGGGACTAGGGTGAGCTGTACATGCAACTTGCACTAGCGAGAACACTGGTTCACCTTCAACCACAAGCTTTCAAGTATTTGTATTTTACCAGTATTTTCTGGAAAATCATGGCTAAATGGGCAACTTTGAAGCCTCATCTTTCTCATTTCGTGTCCAAACCATGCATGATATATACCATTTGTAAGCTTGTAAAATGTACTTTTCAACTATATATGACTTGTACAGTGGTAGCCTAAGGAGTTAAGGTAGGTCTTCAATCTCATTAATTTGATCACATTCACAAGCATAAACATTTAAATTTTTTCTCCAATTGTTCATTTGTCTGACACCAAGCCTTTGGGCATGTTTTGTACAAGGGAGAGGGAGAGTGAGGAAAGGGAGAGCGAGAGAGAAAAGCCCGAAAGTATGTTTGGTAAGGATGAAAGGAAAGCTCATGGTAAAGCCTATTCCCACTTATGTACGTGGGAATGGGGGTTCCATCCCACATATGATGGAATTATGATCATTTCTAGGAATCCAGTTGCAAAAGACCTAACTACCCTAGCCCACTTACCATCGTCTTCGTTCCATCACCAACGCTCATCACTCGTCTCTGATTTTTTCTTTTGGCCATCACTAATCTCTGACTTCAAGCATCTTTATCTCTACTTTCCTCTATCTCTATGAGCACTTATTCTGACTTCAAGTGTTTTATAATTCTTCTTGCATTGCCCTAAATTCCCCTTCACAAATCTTCTTCTTCTTTAAATTCCAGTGAGGTAAACTCCAACTATGTTCTTGTGGTGCTTCTCGATTCACATTAGACGGAGATGGAGGTTCCAACTTCAAGCTTTCTTCTTCATCTTCAAACAAACTGGAAACGCAGAGGGACCAAGGATTTTTTTTTTTTAAATTTGTGTCAGGATTGTTTTGGTCTTTTAACTTATATTTTCTTTCTTTTTCTTCTTTCATTTTCATTGCATACATGATTATGGGTCTATCTTTCCATTCCATTAGGGCTTATTTCTATTTTCATTTCCATTCCCACAAAATCCATTTCATCCTACCCAACGGGCCTTAATCATAGTTCTACCACATATATGCGTCATACGGTGTGAAAATTGGGGCCTACTAGGTCCCTTTGGTACTAAGAATTAGAATTAGAATATGATATTATAATTATAATTATAATTCTATTAGAATTTGAATTAATTTGGAACCTTAAATTCATATTTGGGTCATATAAAGAATGAAAACATGAAATTGAAATTCCATATGGAATTGCAATTCTACTATGTAGATAAGCAATAAATGTTATAAAAAAGTATTAGCATGTATATATATACACACACCCACACACACACACATATACAAGTAATAAAAAGAATACAAAAATTAGCTTTTTTTAACAAAATATTTTTCTCTTAATCTAGTTTAGACAAGGTAAAATATTTTTCATAATAATTATAATACCGCATTGTTTAGTATGAAATACTTATGTTTTCAAAAAAAAAAACTATTTGATTCAAATTTAATATATATGTGCCCAAACAATGTCCTTTCATGAGCATAAATATACATGTATGTACAATTTTATGTTATAAGCATACATGCTTACATGTACAATATATGTTTTCATGCTATGATATGATATTGTGTTTGTGTATGTATAAACATATACATAAATATGATATAATATTATAAGTGTATGATGTCGTGGTGTGCTTTTGCTTGCATGAATTTAAGTATGTATAATATGTATTTTATACCTTAAATTTTACGTGTTAACATGTGTTTGTGTGCATATATATTTTTGTGTATATGTGTGGTATCACACGCCTACATTATATATTATTTTTTGAAGTTGTGTTGCATAAATGTTATATATATTTACATATACATCCATACATGAAATATATATCATGTCATGAAGAGGCATAAACATTGCATATTCATTACATATGTCATATTATTTTAATTATTTATTTTTATAGTATTTTAATTAAATTTAAGTTATGATTAATTTATAAAATATTGATTTTACATTCTAAATCTTAATTTTTTTTTATTTTATGAATTTTTTTGTTATATTTTTAATTTTTTTTTAAAAATAAAACATGATCCATCCCAATATGACTTAGTCAAATCTTAGGTGGTCTCAAGTTTTGAAAAAGTGGCTCAATCATAAAAAGAACATGTTGTGTTATGAGTAAAAGAGTTATACTTCAATTTTGAGTTTTGGAATTATAATTTTATTGAGTTTAGGAGTAAGAATTGGAGATGACCCTTATTAGTTATTTTTCAATTTTATAGAATTGGTATATGGAATTAAAAATGTAATTATAGAAGATTAACCAAACAAAAGAATTGAAATTGTTGGGTCCAATTCCAATTCTATACTTCAATTTTAAATTCAATTCTTAACGCCAATGAAAGATGGTAAATTCCAATATGAAGTTCATATCAGATAAGTATTTAATGCGACATGGTATGATATATGATATACGTTAATTGATATGGGTATCGTTATGGATGTTCATGAGTGTGTATATACAGAGAGAGAGAGATATATATATATATATATATATACTTCAATAAATAAATATTTACTATTTTTTTAAATCTCTGGCTAGATCTTGTATGTGATAAAGGAAGATTATGATAAATATCAGTAAACAAAGGCAATGAATAATGTTTTTTTTAGTGAAATATAGAAAAAAGATGATAAATTAAACGACAAAATGATAAAATAATATAAAAAATAATGAAAAATAGATATGAATATTTCAGGATTGATTTAATGTTATTTTGACACATTTTAAAATGTATTTCATGAAAAGGAAAGTTCTCGTGTATGTGTAGATCTATATATAAATGTAAGTATCACATCACGTATATATGATTTATTCAAGATTATCTATTCTTCCTAGACTAATATAGTTTGCAATCACTACTTAAGTCCAAAAGAAAACAAAATTAGCAGAGTTGTTATCAACTAGTACTACTTTTTTTGAGAGACTTAGCTAAATGTTATCCACAATGGACAATCAATCGAGGGTAATCCCTTTAGCAACGGTTTAACCGCTTTTTAAATGAAAAATAAACCGGCTAGTGGTAGTTCTTGGGTAATGAATTAGGAGTCCACCGGAAGAAGTTTATATAAATTGCACAAGCCATGAAATCCAAACTAGGCCATTTTCATATTGATATGAACAAAAGTTATAAAGGTAAAGATGCTAAAGTGGGTGTGTGTCGCACAAAATTGAGAGTTCAAAGTCAGTGATAAACTTTTTTGTAATTGAAGGAAAAAATTACACTAAATCGTAAATTGAGAGAAATTGTATTTTTCACATTTTGACCTTTCTTTTTGGAACTTCTATAATGCATTTAAACTTTCGTGTCATATAAATCTCACTCTAGATTTTATTTATAAAAGTTTATCTATTTTTATATTCAACTTAATTTCTCAAAAAGGAAATTGTTTTCTTTTAATAGAAAAATTGTTCTGGGATGTACAATTTAGATGACATAGTATGACGAATGGTCAATATTTTCATAAATTAAAATACACATTTTTAGCATTTTGAATAATTTATAGAAAGCATTTTTTCAGAATAGAATAATTTACAGACATGAATATAGATATGTGAAATTTTAGTTAATTAACATGTATACAACTAGATTGTTTTCTTTCTTCTTTTTTAGGGTCTTATTACCTTTACGTCATAGAAAATTCAAAGCATTTAAAAGAAAAAAGCTAGTTAAATATCATATCTAAGAAGGAGATTCTAATCTTGCTCTTTTACAATATAACAATTAATTGCAATATCATTTGTAGATTGAGTAACTTTGCATGTGGATAAAAGTTAAATAGTATTCCAATTTGCATATATAAAGCATTGATTAGTAACATTTTCTTATCAGGATCAAAAGCATGGGGAAGTTTTCTCTCAAATTGGCATTCTTTGTGGCTGTTTTGATCATTGCATCAAGTAAGATCCTATTTTTTCTTTTCTATCCTTTATCTCTTCTCTTTATTATTGATATGAATTTCACATGCGTCTGGCAATATATATATATATTTATATTCATTTATTCCTTTTAAAAAAAAATTTATGCTTATTTGCGCATGATGGGGAAGCTGATTCTATATCTGAATAACTTAGAAGATATTATTTTAATATATGACTTATCACTAAATTATTATTTTGATTATTTTTTCATTTTATTTCCGAATTTGATCATCCACTTACCAGAAATTATTATTTTGATTTTTCACTTATTATAAATTATCACTTTTGGTCCATTACTTTTGTAATGGTTATCATATGTAGTCCTTCAATTTATGTAGAAAATTTAAAATTAACATTTTTTAATAGGGGGACTATTTCAAAAAGTAAGTCAAATGAATGACCAAAATAACAATTTAGTGATATGTCAAAAACCAAAATAGTATATTTCTAAATAAAATGAATTTTTTGGTGATGATTGTTTTTTGTATATATGTAGATATGTGAGAGGAAAGCGAAGCAAGGTTGGGTCCTGTAATAAGTTGCAAGTGCTGCGAATGCACCTGTACTATAAGGGGATGTCCATGTCCATGCAAAGACACTGGTTTAACAAACGTATTAATCAACCAAACATCTCCAGCTTATGGCTAGCAATATGTGATGAAAGAACAGAGTTCATATGAGAATATAATAATAATAATAATAATTCAATGGATTACATTTATACATGTTCCCTTCATATGATTAATTTTAAATATTATCTTAATTTCGATCAAGGATTGATATTAATGTGTGTTTTCTATAGTTCTAGGCAGCATGAAATCTGACCAAAGAAAAAAGGCAGTGTGAAATTAACTAGCATGATATGACTAATTTGATCAATATTAAAGTAGGCAAATAAATGTGAAATTGTTTAATTAGTCTAAAGAAGAATTATGAAAAATTAAAAAAAGCTTTAACATAAATTTGATCTAGAATACCAATTATTGTAACATTAGTATTTCTTATAGTGCGACAATGAAGACATTAATCAAAGAGTAAATTATATTTGATATTCTTTTGTTTTAAAAATAATATTTGTTTATTTTGACATACATGTGTTGCAAGATGTATAATGAAAGAACAACAGTTTATATAAGAATGTCATATGAATTATTGAATAAAATAACTAAACATTACTAAAGAATTCATTCATGATACCAATTTTATTTAGTTTAATACAAGTAATATGATACATTTTTGGTGATATATCTGGCCTACGTAAGTTGAATAGTCTTTTAACATTAGTAACGTGAAAAGTTGCAATTCATCTTCTTAGATAACATTTTAATTATTAAAAGATTTTTTTCCTTGTTTTCTAAAGCAATATTTCCACAACATCAACTAGTTTTCATAACATAATTATTTTTAATTATAACTTTTTAAAAAATTAATATTTAGCCCTTATACGTTACATTAATTTTTAATTTAATCCTTATACTTTAGTTTTTTTTTAATAACTCTCTATACTTTACAAAAATTTTTAGAATAGTCCACACCGTTAAACTCGGCTATAATACCATGAAAGTCAAGGGCTTGCTGAGATGGTTGACCAAGACAACCAGGCATGCCTATGTGGAAGCAAACAAGACATCTCTTAAACACTTGCACCCACCTACGTGAAACAGATCAAAATCGAAGGAAATCCACCCACACAAACATTGCCTCAAATACACAGAACACAGTGTGTAACCATGTAATGTAACCCCCTTCCCCGACTCATCAACTTTTTCACTTAGCACCACCATTCAAAATTATTATTTTCTCATTTTTGTTATTAATTGCCAAAGCTTCTGAATGAGTGAGTGGCAGTGACTGACATATATAGCTTAGTTTCAGGAGATATTAAAGGAGTACTCTGAGGTAAATAAGCCTCAAGGTTGTAATTTACAACTAAAGAGAGGAGGGCAGATACATCGTTGGAAATGGATAACTCAGTAAAGTTAGTGAGTTTGGTTCTCCTAGGTTGTCGTGGACTAGGTTTGCGATATGTATAGATGAGCGATAGCCCAACACCCTCACTATGCCTTTCTTTAATATATGGCAACTCCTTCTTATGAAGATGAACTCTTCTTCCATTGTATGAATCGATCTTTTTCCCTATTAATTGTTCGATCCTGCCGCAGAGTTACAAGGGCACGTTCTACCAGGAATCTAAACACCATCTTCTTGTAATACCCATAGAAATTTATACTAAAAAAAAAGGGAAACTCAATCGAAACAAATATAGAGGCAAATGAAATTTTATTTGAAATTGTAACTAAAGTTAGTACCTAAACCTTACCCTGTGTATTTTTAGCATTTGTAACTTAACTAAGTATGGTAACCAATTATCTATTAGGGCAATTTTGATCTAATAAAAAAATAATAATAATGTTTTTATATTTTGAAAAAAATCCTCAATTATTTCTAATAATTCTATCTAATCCTAAATTATACAACTAACCTAAAATTATATCAAACATCAACTTAAGCACTCTAAAAAGTCCCAGAACACTCCTTCGCGTTGTAGCTCATTCATCACACCGTGCTCATTGTTCTGTCAATTTCTGGCCATTGTCACCACTGTCCAAGCACCGCCAAAGGTCAACTGGCATCCCAGCGTCTCCACCAGCCCCTTGCCGACCACTGGTAGCCTCCCTATTGGCGAAAATCATCGGAAAAGTGTATCAAAGACTCCTCATGGTGTGATTTTCTTTTTGGGCCAATTTGAGCTTCCTCTAACTTAGTTCAACCTTGCTGACGACTCCTCTTAGCCACAGCGGCCCCATCGACTTCCTAGCCACCTCCACCAGTTGCTACACTACCAAAATTTCATCAAATTTTAAGTAACCTCAAATTTGAAGCTTCAATTCGTGATTTTGGTGCGTTTTTAATCCAATTAAACATAGTTTTTCATTTTTTGAACTTATTTCACACCTTTCTCCTTCATTTACACTGATGAATTCGGTCCAATTTGTTCATAATCGAAGAAAAACCAATTCAGGTACTGTTCATATGTGAAAATACTGTTCACGCAAGAAAGTGATGAAATTGAGCTCAATTTGGGTTATTTGCTTCAAATTTGAGTTAAAATTACACTTCTAAGGTGAATTTCACACCTTTCTCCCTTGAAATCACTAATCAATTGTGAATTTTGACTTCCAAATTAAAAAACCCCAATTTAGGGTCGAGGGGCAATTTGGAAATTTAGTAAAAATTTTGTCCTTAGGACTTGATAAATATTATTATGCATCTAGGGAGTGAGTTAGAATTTTTAGAAATTTTAGTTTGAATTTTAGAACAAAATTCAAATTTTTAGTAATTTTTCATGAAGATAAAGGAAGGAAATTAAAAGGAAAAATATGAATGGCTTGTTTGTATAACAATAAATATTATTTGAGGTTAAATAGAAATTTTGGAATTTACTAGATGACCCTTAAGTGAAATTTGTGTTATGGTAGGTGTTAAAAGTTTAATAAGTGAATAATGGAATAATTGAATAAAATAATAATAATAGTAATGATAATAATAATAATAATGATAGTAATAATAGTAATGATAACAATAATAATAATGATACTAGTAACAATAATGATAATAAGGATAATAAAATGAAATATAGGTTATAAGTATTTTAAAATATTTTTTAAGTGGCCCATTAATTTAATTCCCACCATTTAGAAATGAAAGAGGTGAATTGGATAAAAATGAATGAGAGATAATTAATTAGGCATATGATAGAATTAAAATAAATAAATTTATTTGTAAGGATTAGATGATAAGAATATTTTATTTAATATTTTTAGGCGACTAGAATATTTTCAACATAGAAATTATAATCAAAGATAGAAGGAGGTTGATATACTTTTAATATGATTTTAAATTATTCATGATGATTTTGATTATTGAATTATTAGAAATACTGAAATCTAAATTTTGAAGTGGTACGATTTTGAAATTTCTGATATCTATACTTGAATAATTATTTATCTCTGAAATATTGGGAATATGTCCAAAACAGAACCTTGTAGCTAACGGCAGTTGACGCTAGCCATAATATACTGTGATTGGTATTCTGATAAGGTTGGGTATGATACCCTTATTTCTATATTTTGGTTCAGGCTGACGGCATTATGATATTTACTTAGAGCTTATAGCTGAATGAGTATTTGTTTCGATCAGTTATCACTAGCCTTGGGCTAGCTCTATAGTTTGTAATTATGATTGGTTCTGTCGGAGATTCCCAATAACATTCTGTTAATGATTTTTCTTTGTTTAATATCATTGAATTATGTTTGTATGATATCTAGTTTTAAATTTCGAATGACGTACCATCATAAGTCTGTTTTAATTTTTGTAATATTAGAATTACCTGCTCACTGAGTTTCCACTCACTCCATTATTTAACATTTTTCAGATCTTAGTGCCGATCTAGAATGTCCAACTTCGGAATTTTAATCTTGGTGATTAATTCCTTGGTCAGGCTAGCCTATTGCTAGAGCTATGTCTTTTAATATTTTTATGATTCAGTTCAGTTGCTCCATGGTATACAGGCTAAATGTTTAATGTATTACTATGGTGTGTCAAAAACTATCTGTATGAAGAGTTATGTGATCCATGTTTGTTTAATATGTATTTATATAAGTTTTGCTGTTATGAGGGTTTCAACAGGTTCGTGAGGATGAATGACACTTCATCCCTATACTAGTCATGCCCTATCAGCTCAGGTCGTGACACTTCTCTTCAGATAGAGCATAATGATTGTGGATATTGGACGATGAAAGATGATGCATTGATTTTATTCTTCAAATCAATTATGAATAAATAAAATAAAAGAAAGAAGAAAAGGATGCTTGAAAGAACACTTTCCCTTTATCTTTGGTAATTGTGATTTCTTGGGTACAAGAAGAATCCTGAACGAAATTTGTGTGGCTTGTGATAAAGGAAGTGAAAGAATTGGTGTTCATATAGTTCGAGCCAAAGCGAGATTGTAACAAAAGAAATTTTAAGTATGAGAGTGAAAAGAAATTTGTGATCAAGCGTTAAAAATCAAATAAAAATCAGAGGAGAGTAGGAATTTTATTCTAGATTGAAAGGAAAGGAAAAAGAAAAACTTGGGGCACAAAGAGAATAAACCATTGCTCAAAATCAAATAAAGCCAAATGCTTGATCACAAGAAGATCTTACTAAAGGTAGGTCAATTATCAATTTTTCAATAATCAAAATAATTAATTTTGAAACACAAAACATTCATTGACTTGGAAAGAATTAAGAGTTACAAAAAAAGGTAGAGCTATGGGCGATTTGTTTGGAGAGATTTAAAATATACCTCAAGATTGATCAATAAGTGATTTTTAGTTCACCAATTTCAATTCTTTATTTTGGGTTCAGTATTTTCCACAAGAAGAAACTAAATAGAAAAAGGAGATTGACGAAAGAATAGTTTAACCAAATTATGTGAACTAGCTAAAAAACAACGTAGACCATATAAGGCATTTGTGTTTATTATATCTCAAGTAACCCAAACACGATTGATAAAATATTCAGACTTTATAAAATTAGATTGTTAAGGACGACATTATATATTAAAATTTTAAATTTAAGAAATAAAATTATTTTTTGATCATGAAGTAAGGGAGACAAATTTATTATATATAAGTTAAGTAGGTTCCCTCAACATGGGAGTTTCGTTGATTGATGAGAAGATTTAGTTGATTATGCCCTAAACTACTCATGTGATGACTTTTTATTTTTTAATACATATATTAAGAATTTTTTTGAAGTATATAAGTTCTTCGTAGTCAATTAAAAAAATTATGAAGTAATTAATTAGTGAATTAATTAATTGTCTTTTGAATTAAGAATTTTTTGAAGTATGAGAATTTTTAAAAATTAACGAGAAAATTAATAAATTTTTTGTTGTCGGTGAGAAAAATTATAAAGCAATTAATTAATAAATTGATTAACTACTTCTTAAATCAGGAATTTTTTAAAGTTTGAGAAATTTTTAGAGTGAACAAGAAAATTATTGAACTAATTAAGTGTCTCTTAAATTAGGAATCCTTTAAAGTTTGAACAGTTTGTAGAGTGAATAAAAAAAATGAATTAATTAATTAACTATCTATTAAATTTTATAATAAGGGATTATAAATATAACTTTGCATGGTCTAAAATTAAAGTAAAAGAAATTAATATATGATTGAATGATTTATTTGATGATTTAAATTATCTAAAATTAGAAGTAGAGTCAAATGTAATTTCATCAATTTATGATATTTTAGAGTTCTTCAAAAAAAATAACGTCAAATAAGATTTTTTATGAAGATATCCTTTCAATAAACCCAATAGTTTAAAATGTATAAGCATATAATAATTTAAATTTCTAAAACCCGTGCATTAATAAACTAATTCATTTGTATATGGACACACCACACACATCCTCTACTACTGCCGTCTCTTATTCTGTCCTATTTAAAACTAGAAAAAATGGTGATAAAATGAACATGTAGGTTCCAATTCTGACTTTAATTTCTTGCGTTAAAAAGGGCAAGAAATGATCTTTGATTAAATTTCTTAATTCCTTTTCTCTTTGGTGAAAAATATTTGAACTATATGGTTATTGTAAATTACACACTTCCCTTTCCTAAAATTAAATAATAATTGCACTTAATTTTTTTTATAACAAAAATTATAATTAAACTTATTTGACTAAATTATTCTTATATAATATAATAAGCATCAAATATAAAAATTATAAAATTATTTCATATAAATTAGTAAACAAAGAATATATTCACAAAATAATTAAATAACTTATGGATATTAACATATAAAATTTATTGTAAATAAAAAATTAAAAAAATGATTTATGTTTTATAATATATTTTCAGGAAATTGTATATTTAATAGAAAATTATGATTTTTGATAGAGGAGAGTAAGGGATTAGTTTATCTATTTGTTTAACGAAGGGCGTATGATCCTAACCTTATACTAGCCTTTGTCTTATAAAGCAAGAGAGCAAGCTTTTGTTGCAAAAAGAGACCAAATGGAAAACATAAGATAAAATTCTGTATAAAAATTAAAAGTTTTAAAAAAAATTCAAGGGCGTAACACCTTCCTCTATATTGTGCCCCCTTAGATTCATATGGAAATGCTTGCAAAATATAACTGCATATTGACAAAAGTGTAACGCATAATGGATCATAATAAAAACTTTTCAAAAAATATAAAAACCAATTACAAATTTTAAATTACAACGAATTGATTACGATTATATATGATAAACGTTACTTATGGAAACAAGATAAATAATTAAATTAGATGAATATGAGACTTATGGATATCTCCTTAACAGTGAAAATTAGATCTGATTAGGACTGTCGTAATTGATTATATGAGATAGTCATAGTATGTCAAGTGAATATCAGGTTTCCCATAGTCTAAATTTCTTCTCATTCAATTGTAGATAGTTAGCATGCATTTTATTTGAGCATATAAGAGTCTCATTTTAGACTAATCGATTTGCCTATTGTATAATAGGCTTGCTTATGTATAAAGGGCTAGATAGAGTTAGAGTTTAGTAATAATGACTCAAATTATCATTATACTTTTATTTAATGAGTATTCCTTATGGGTGTATTTTTATAAGATATACAAAACCATTTACAAGTATTACGATTGAAAGAAGACAATAAAAAAAAGCAGAAAACTATGACATTTTCAAGTGAGGCAACACAACTCTCAACGCTTCATGAGAGCTTTATCATATCCTAGTAAGCTTTTTTCATCCTTAAAAGATGCCCAATACTTATATGGAGAGTAAAATGTGCATAAAAGAAAAAACACTTAAATGAAAATGAACATATTTCCATAAAAAGAAGAGGTTTTCAAGATGGAAGAAAATACCTTCCATGAATAAAAAGAAGGGAAAAGATGTGACCTAAACCAAAAAAAAAAAAAGGAGAAGGAACTTGAAAAACCTATGTTCATTTGAGACTACAATCTCCCTAGACTTTATTGTCACTAAAAGCGAGAGTCTTTTACACCCAAGGATCTCACCTTTTTCCAAAAAGGAAAGAATATCTAATGCATTTAAACTTCTATATGTCTTATGTTTAAAGTATTGTAGATTTTATTAAAAGGTTAATTAGTGGTATCATTATATAAAACAAAAAGCTAGCTATATCATATCCAAATGAGATCTTTGCCGTATCTTTTGAAATTTACTATTTAATGCAATTTAATTCGTCAAAAGTGTAAGAAAGAAAAAGTTAGCCTTCCAATTTGCTTATATATATAGAACATTGGTTGGCTTCCCTGTTCGGATCAAAACATGGGGAAGTCTTCTTTCAAATTGGCACTCGCAGTGGCTGTTTTGATCATTGCATCAAGTAAGTTCCTATACTTGCTTTCATATTTTTTGTCACATAGAATAAAACACTATTTTGATCTTTCATTTATTAGCTTGATACTTAATTTAGTTCCTCATTCCTGAGTTAAGTCTCAATTTGACCTCACACTTATTTTTAGTTTTAATTTGGTCTCGTATTAATATAAATTTTAGCATTTTTTATCCAAATTTAATTGAGAATGAGAGATTAACTGTATCAACTTTTATATTAGTAAAGAATCAAAATGAAATTGAAATTTGAGAGGGAATATATTGAGACTGCACTCATCACTCATCAGTAAATAACAAAAATAGTGTTTTACTCTTTATAATATGAATTTTCTCAAGTGTCAGGCGACAATCTTTTATTCCATTTAATATTTTTAGCAGCTGGTTCCTTCATAATTTATGTCATGCTTTACAAGGGCTATATATGCTAAAAAGTTTGTTTCGTACTGTTTGGTAAGTGAAATAAACTATAATATACATTTAAAGCTAATTTAGTCGATCGTGGGCGGCGATATTATATAGTAAATTTTAGATTAAGAAATTACAATACAGCAAATCAATAGCATTATATTTAATAATTATTACATACTAACAAATCATATGTAAAACAAGCCGACCTACAATGTTTGTGAATTTAAAATAATCATTGGTATATGAAGAAAACAAGTAACAAACATGGTTTGGAAAAATTATACTTTTAGTCCCTATAGCTTCATTCAGTTTTAATTTGATCCCTATAGTTCAAAAAATTTGCAATTATTTCTTACAATTTATAAATGTTTTAATTTAGTCCTTAATGAGTGTTAAAATTTTGTTAATATTTTATTAAATTTTGCTGATGTAACTGATTGTATATTATCTTAACACTCTAAATATATATGATTTATGCTAATAAATTGTGTTAAAATATATAATGAAATAAAATTAACTCACATATATGACAAAACATTGGTAATAATATAATGACAAGGACTAAATTAAAACACTATTTAAACTCTAATGATTTAATTATAAATTTTTAAATTAGAAGGACTACTTTAAAAATTAAGTGAAACTATGAGGACTAAAATTATGATTTTACAACATGAATTTTAAAAAGATATGATTGTTTCTTGTATATATGTAGATATGTGTGAGGAAAGTGAAGCAACGATGGGCCCTATAATAAGTTGCAAGCATTGCCCTCTATGGCAATGTCCATGTCCCTCTATGGCAATGTCCATGTCCTCAACCAGAAGCACAATTAACAAAGGCGATCAACATCCAACCATCTCCAAATTATGAATAGCCAAATGTAATGTAAGAAGGAACTAAGTTTTTATGAGAATGTAATAAGAAATTCGAGAAATAATAGAACTTGTAGTAGATTACATGACTATCAGACTATATATATATATATATATATCAAAATACAAAGAAAAGTGACCTAGTGAATTAAATGCGGCCTCACTAATCATTAGTATACTTTCTCTGCCCTTGGAGCTAGTTCCCACTGGTTATATTATCTAAAATTTTGAAATTTTCAATGAATAAGTAACATTCTGATTTAAATGAGTAATATAACATAAGTAATGAATGAAATAATGAGTATACTTACTTGTACGCGAAGTCGAATCTTGATTCGAATCATTCTACATGGTTTGGGTTATAATCACGTATGGACTACAACCTCTAGTTCATAACAAAGACACCTCTTATCTAAAAGAACTCTCTCACAGAGAAAAACTCTTTTACGTGCAGTGTGTTCTCTTTCATCTTTTCTTTGAAAAAAATATTTTGTATTACTCCCCTAATTAAACACTCAGAAGGGGAGTCAGTTTTTAGAGAGTTAGGGTGGTTTTCCCATACGTTATACCCCTTTTTTCTTATTTTATTTTATTAGTTATGGTCAGTTATAACCCTTTTAGATACTGACATCAAATTCATATTTTCCAAAATTCAAATATTCAAAATTTGAATTCCTTTGGGAAACTAAAAAAATTGATCTTGATTATTAATTAATGAGTTTGGGTCATTCTAGTTAACCCAATTTAGGTAGCCTAATTTCCAACAACACCCATTGAACATAATAGGGTAAGCCACATAGAATCCTTTATTACTCTTGGATATTCATAGTAGGTGTTTTATCGTTATCGCTTTGGTACAACTTTTAAGAGCTCTTATACTAGAAGTCCTTACGGTGAACCAATATAAGAGACTACTACCCATTATCATATATATACATTTATGTGCCTCAGATGCCCTAGATTCACTCATATGCAATTTTGCTCATGGCAAATCTAATCCTTCTTGAGTGTCGATTTCACTTAGATTGCCTTCTTGTATGCATAGTAGCTATGCTTATGGTGCTACCAAATTACATCATAACGGACATGTCTTAGACACTAGCACAATTATGTATATTTCAAGTGATCTTCCTTTCACCCACATATCACTTAGATTAAAATCAATTGCTTTCTAGCAATACCCTTTTATGTTGTATTATCATAACCATAGGGTATATGCCAAAGTATCAAACACTGACTTATCTCCTTATGATATAGTTAAAGTCATGATGGCATCATTGAATGGATTTTCTCCTTCATAGGACTCACATAGTAATGAAGTAGGGATTTATTTACTTGCTTAACAATTGCAGTTACTAAGCACATGCAGTCTGAATTACATGTTTTGGTGTTCCTCTTATCTTGTAAGAGTGTATGTTGATTTTACTTATAAACACCATATGGATTTTAGTCCAAGAACACATAGTACCTGACTTAAAATTTTCCATTCCACTTGCCCTCATGGCACCTGTAAAAGAATTCGCATATGGCTACAAGTATTATGGATGGTAGGAATCCATAATTCGACCCATATTATCATTTTATGATCTTATCTCAATCATCCCTTTTTATTACCAAGGTGACATTTATATTTTGTGTTATTTCATTTTTCACATTGTTACTTTTGTTGTCTTACATGACTAACATAAATCTCATCTTTGCTCACTCCATATCTTTACCAACCTATACAACATACTATTATTATGTATGTACTATAAAATGATATACTTTTAAGAATTAAATAAATACGCATAGTCATTCAAGTAATCATATTGTACATAGAGTGTTCCTTTATATTTTAGGCATACCAAGAGATTTTACATGTTCCACATTCACATCTCTAAGTATAGGCTTTGTCAGGGGATCATCTTGTAGAAATATACTATATTGCAACACTCTTTTGTGCTATTGCTTCCCTAACAAAGTTATATCCTGTGTCTATGTACTTTGTCTTACTATGATACTTAAGGTCCTTTGTATACACTATGGCAGCTTGACTATCACAATTGATTAATATTGGACTTAAAGTCCCTTTAGCAACCCCCAAATGCTTTATGAATCTTTTTAGCCATATTGCCTCTTGCACTGTAGTAGAATATGCTACAAACTCTACTTCCACAATGGATAATGCAATGCATGTCTGCTTCTTACTGCTCTAAGATACAACTCCATTGTTAAGCAAGAATGCATATCTAGAAGTTAATTTGCATGCATGTGGATCTTTACCTTGTATGCATTTGAGTATCTTACCAAGTGCAAAACACTTCCTCCATAGCACAATGCATAATCGATAGTACTTTTTAAGTATCATAGAATTCTATTGATAGCTTTCCAATGTCTTTGACCTGGATTTGATTGGTACCAACTCATAAGGCTGACAACATAACAAATATCCAGTCTTGTACACATCATCGCTTACATTAAACAACCAACAACACTAGAATATGAGACTCTTTTTATAATTTCCTTCTTAGGTTCAGTTTGAGGACATACCTCACAACTTATACTCTTACCTTTTGTTAATGGGGTATAGATGGTTTTACAGTCTTTCATATTGAATCGCTTAAGAATTTTCTTGACATAGCTCCCTTGTGAAATAGAAATTAGTTTCTTTGAGCAATCTCTCTTGATTCTAACTCCAAGAATGTATTCTGCTTCACCTATATCTTTCATCTTAAAGTTCAAAGACAACCATTCTTTTACGGCTACAATAAAATTAACACCATTCCCAGCAATAAATATATATAATCTACATAAAGGGATAATTTCACAATGTCATTGTTAGACCTCTTAATATAAACACAATGACCTTAATCAATTATGTGAAAATCATATGAAGTCAATACTTTATGAAACTTTAAATACCATTTATTGGATAATTATTTGAATCTATAAATGGATTTTTGAAGCCTACAAACTTTTTTCTCCATTCCTTTTTCGATGAAGTTTAAAGGTTGCTCCATGTAGATTTCCTCCTCTAGTTTGCCATTTTAAAAAATGATTTTTACATCCATTTAATGTGGTTCCATGTCCAAATGTGCAATTATAGCTAGGATTGGTCTTACTAAATTAAAGTGCACAACAAGTGAGAAGGTATCTTCATAATCTATACCTTCTTGTTGCGAGTACCCCTTAGCAACCAAGCAAGCCTTATATCTTTAAATTATCCCATTTGCCTTTCTTTTGATCTTTAGAACCCATTTGTTCCCAATAGCTTTTGGCAAGATGAGAGGACAACTAAGTCCCAAACATAATTCGTCCTTATTGAATTAATTTCTTATTCCATTTCCTTTTTCCAATTTTCCTTAGTAAGGCAAGATAGAGCCTTTTAAATTATCTTTGGCTCTTCATCATGTTGTGGAGTAACTATGAGTGCTACCCCCTAAATGTCAAAATGATGTTTGGGGCACACTCTTTTTGTTACTCCTACTTAGTAGGGTTAATTGTGCAATGTTTTCACTTTGCACAAGGTTTTCACCTTGGAGCATAGGGCTTCCATTTAAATTAATTGGTCAAGGCATAATAATTTGTCCATCATTTTCTTGATCACTTATCTTATAGAAAGATAAGTTCCTATCAATTTCCCCTTTACTAGGAAATTCATTCTATAAGAATGTGGTATCTCTTGATTTCATTTCAGTTACATTTCCATATTCATTTTCACTAATGAAAATGTAGCCTTTTGATTATTTTGAGTATCTGACAAAGATACATTTCTTGCCTCTAGGACCTAGCTTCCCATATTCGTGGGAACTATCGTACAACAAACCTTATGGTCTTAAGATGTTTAAATTAACTTTATGTCTTGTTCACAATTTATAGGGTGTAGATATAACAGACTTGGCAGACACTCAGTTAAGTATGAAACCAACGGTCGATAATGCATCCCTAAAAGTAAATCAGTAAATTTGCTTCTACCATCATTGACCTAACTATTCAAGTAATGTTCTATTTCTCCTTTCAATAACTCCATTTTGTTGTGGAAGAGTAACGAATCATTAACTTTCTCATAAATCCATTTTCTTCATAGAGCTATCCAAACTATTCTAACAAATATTAGCGAGCACGTTGAGTTCTTAAGGCTTTAATTTTCCTTTCTAATTGATTACAACTAAGTTGATATAACATCTAGAACACTGTAGTGCCTTAGACTTATGGGAGATTAGATAAACTTGATCATATTGCAAATAATAATCAATAAATGTAATGAAATACCATGCTTTGTGTCTTATCCTCACACTCATTGCAACACATATATCATAATAAATTAAATGTAATGGATTGTTGAACTTAGTTCCTATTCCAAATGGTTTATAGTTGCTTTGTCTGCTAGACATTGTTCATATAATGGCACAACTAAATTAGAAATTTGTCATAGCATTCCTTTTTTAACTAGTCTACTTATTCTTTCTGGCCCTATATGGCCTAGCCTAGCATGCCAAATATTCATATCTAAGGTTGGATTTGAAGCAGAATACAAAGCAAAGCAATCATGTTTATAAATATTTTTATAGATTGTGTCCAACACAATAAAACCATTAGAAAGGAAACAAGACCACAGTAAGTTGTCCTATTACAAATGTCAACTGTGCAATCATGAAAACTAACATTAAAACCTAATTTAAAACGAGACATAATGGAATCTAAATTCCATTGGATTTCTGAAGCATATAAGACATCATGTAGGAAGAGGATTTGTCCACCACATGAATTCAATTTGCATGTGCTGATTCTTTAAAGTTCTATTCTTGCATTGTTTCCTACATATAACCATTAGCTTCTGAAAGGCAATCGATGGTGTTTATATAAAAGATCCTCAATCCTTAGCTACATGATTTGTGGCTCCTGAGTGTACAATCCATAAAGGATGAGATTTAGCCATTAGCATAGTATTAAAAACATAGATAAAATGTGAAACTTTACTGCATTGTGTTACCTTATTTTGCTCAGTGCAGTCATGAGCAAAATGACCCATTTTCTGGTAGGCATATCACTTTCCTTTAGACATATCAAGCTTCTTTCCACCATGCTTACTTCTCTTTTTAATTTTTTTTTTTTTGGCTAGACTTCTTCTTCTTTTGAAAGTGTTTGCCCTTAGGTCTTGAAAACCTAGTAGTCTGTATCATGTAAGCATGACTTAAGGACTTAGCTGCTTCTAAGCATTCATCCTAAAGTTATAGATGACGTGCAACATCATTGAATGTGGTAATGCTCTTGTTATTGGTCAAATTCTTTTTCATGTGTTCCCAACTTACAAGATGATACCTTATCACAACTTGGACTTGTTGCTAATTTGTAAGAACATGACCAACTGACTTTAACTTTCTAATCATGTTTACCATTTCTCTCAAATTTGCTTCATGGAATTGTTTAGGTGTATCTTGTATGTGTCAAACTTGATAGTCAGTCTTTTCAATTTGGTTATAGAAGTGCCACCAAATTTATCCTTCAAGGCAATCAACATGGCTTGAGTGGTTGGATATGACTTGTTTTCACACATCAAGTCATCATCCATACAGCTCAGCATCATTATGTGAGCTAAATTGTCTTTTTTTTTTTTTTAATTCCAGGCTTGAAAAGCCTTTAGGTCTCTTTTATATTGAGCTATGTTTTCATGTTTAGGTTCCATCATAACATTGCTCTGTGGCTTTATGGCATCTTGATCTTTAAGGATGTATGAAACATTATGGTTTCATATTCCCCAATTGTCACTATTCAGTTTCTCATCCTTGTTGAGCTCAACAATGATGTTTGGGTTAGCCATAATTGTATTTTAGATATCTACATAGACATAGCACGATTAATGCAAATACACAATAACATATATTTGTAATAAATTATAACTAGAACAATAATAATATTATTAGCGTAATGATTGGAAGTCTATGTTTCTCTTACTTCCATCAGATGAATCCTAATGATATAATCATTTTCTATCATAATTGTTTGCAAATTTTATTTGAATCATAGTTCTTCAACAATCATATAAAGAAAACAAAGAACTCCCACTTAATATAATTTTTCTTAGACACAATAATATTAATGACATAAATATTAATTAGAGTCGATAAAAATACATGAGCCAAAGAAAATTGTTAATATACTAATTATTACATTCATACACCTAATCCTTAATATGTTTCAATTTAATAAATAATATCTTATCCTTTTTTTATTCAATGGTTGGTCTCTAACTGTATGTGCATCTTTGAGGGTCATCATGAATGCCTCTAGTATGCTTGATTAGTCCTTTGAGATGGATACCCTTCTTGTGTGCACTTCTCACGTCTGAAAATTGAGAGATTAGAATTAAGCATCTCACATTTTTGACAAAATGTCATTCTTCTGCAATCTCTTTCTTTACAGTATATCGGCTAAATTTTAAACCTCTCCAACCCATTTCTAGGTTTGGCTTAATTTTCTCTCTTAGTTTTGCCTTAACGAGTATATAATATTCATCCTCAAGTAATAAATTGATTAGGTCTTGAACCTATGAGGAATGAGGAAGCTTTATGCCTTTTAACTTTAATCTATCATTAAGTTTTTATGTTCTTGATGTGAGCTTGGATACTAGTTTTTGGGCTTTTATAGTAGCTCACAAATGTCTTTAGGTTCCTCTTTTCCAAGTAAAATGAAACAAGAGCTATCTCATAATGATTAATTTATTATTATGTATTCTTTTATTATTATTAATATTATTTACACATGAACAAACCTTTATGATGTTAGAAAATCAGTAAAGAATATTTCATTAAACACACCCAAATCATATATTGGTATATAGCACATGATTTTAGAGATTTTTAGGAACAAAGATCACGTTTAAATAGTGTCACATGCACCCCAAGAATCTCTGATATAAGTAAAATGTATACACTAACAATCCAATTCAAATTAGTGATTGTCAGTTATAACCCTTCTATATATTGATAATCCAATTCAGATTTTCCAAAATTAAAAAATTCAAAATTCAAATTCCATTTGAAACTGAAAAACTTGATCTAGATTAATTAATTTATGAGTCTAGGTCATTTTGGGTTAACCTATTGTGGGCTGCCTATTTCCCAACAAGTAAAAACTATATTATGTAAGCAAATAAACTATGCTTAATCAATATGTGCCATCAAGGGAGTTTTATTGAAATATCATAAAACATGACTAAGAAATCGGTAATGTATAATAGAATCTAGGAATTTAAAGTCACTTGTTAGCATTAAAATATGGGAAGCTATTTCTTAATGAAAACAATTTAAGAGAAAGACTATTGCAGAATGACATAAATTTGTTATGAGCACACAATGAATAACTAAGCAAACCATCGTGAATCCTTTGCTCTTATTATATCATCTTCTGTGTGTGATGGTTGACAATAGGGATCACCCTACTAGTTGGGTGTTTCCAAGGTGTTTTAAGAAATAACAAGTATGCTATTATTGATCCTTACCAAGTAAAGTCATTACTATCACATATGGAATCAGTCAATTTCATATCGTACCCATTATATATGTAAGCAAAACCATGTAAAAACACTATACAATATACCTTATATGTAAGCTATTGATTCATACATGCAATTAAGCTTTTTCTCAAGTTTAGCAAGTAATAAAAGCTACTCTAAGACAAAATTAATGATTAATAGATAGTGCAAGCATTTATTAAAAAGGCAAAGCTCAAAGTACAGAATAGTTTCATAAAAATTTACAAAAAAGGTATACATAAAATATATTTTGCAATGTTATTTGTTAATTACATATGTGGTACAACCACTTTTTTCTTTTTGTTTTCTATACTAGCTTCTAGGATTGCAAAAAGGAATCTTTATGTCCTATGCTTCCAAATATAAAATGGTGCTCCACATCACTTTTTCCATATAATCTACATGGTTAAGTTGTTGAGAGCCTCCCACTCGCCTCAAATACATTTTCTTAACAACTGACTCATTTGAAACGCATTATAGTGAATCCCATATAAACTATTGTTTTTAAAGGTTTAGCAACTAATGGAAAGGGAAAATGGAAAATGTAACCTTCAAACATAGATGTAAAAAACTCAAACCTTGGTAACAACTTATTGAAATTTTTTATCTCTAAATTTATCAAATTTCATTGGAACAATTGTTAGAAACTCCTTGATGCAGAACCCCAAGGTTATGAAGAACCTAAAACTCCTAGAACATACACTATGGCAAGAACAAGAAATGGAATGATTCCCCAACCTATTGAACCCTTAAATAACAAATGGAAATGGAAATGAAAATAATAGGTTGATTAGAAACTAGAATAAATTCACCTCAAGTGAACACCTTGCTAATAATTAATTTTGTTGCAATATAAGAAGACAAACTATCCTCCCCTAGAGAGCTCCGGCCAAGCTAAGAAGGAAACTAAAATGTTTTTTTGATAGAATAAAACTTGATGTCTTACAAGGTTAAGGCTCAAGCCGTTAAATAAGCTTCTGGCCCCTTAAGAAACCTTAATTTCGAAATGCTTCCTTGGACTCCCAATAAGTTAGGTCAAAGGATGCCAAAAATAACTTCAGACATTGAAAATAGAGGCCTAATATATAACCATACATATCTTAGGCCCAAATTAGTTACAATGAGGTCCAAAATACTTATTTTAACAACATTTTTAGATGATATACCCAAACGTATTAGACTAGCTTAAAAAATATATAATATTAATATTTGGCCCAGATGTATAAGAATAACCAAATAATAACCTTATCTAACATATAGAATGGTGAACTATCACCAATTTCATTAGGTGACAGATACATTAGCAGATGCTGATCTCACACTTGATGTGAGTAATGAAGCCACCTTTTTGGATTTTCTCCTTCTCATCCCTCAAATCCTAGGTCTTCTTAGCCCTATGTCTTTTCAAAATGGTAAGCCCACAATAACAACAACCCATAATGACATCTTTCTCATCTATCTCTCTTTCAACGGTGGGATGATGTCATCGTTATTTTACAGCAACAACACATGATGGTTATGAGGCACTATTACCGATTCCATGGGTTAGAGAATCCAAATGGAGTTCATGTATGATCATAGAGGAATGAGTGTGGAAGAGAGTGACTGAAGGTCATAAGTGTAATTTTATCTAGCATTCTTTCTTTATCATTATATGTGTTCCTTCCAAGGTACTAAAGCAATCTAACAAAACAATAAAGTCAATATGGGTATAACAATAGTCGAAAGTGCTAGATAAGGAAAATAGTTCAATATTTGTATCTTGAACCATTTCCATATCCCATTGATTGAATCTGCGAGAACTAGCTCTAATTTCTATAAAGCTCTACTTTTAAACGCATAATTGCATTTAAAACTAATATAAAATATCAACTAATTGTTTACTAGACTTACTGAAGTTAAACTAGATTACACTATCCTTCTTGTGGTGAGCAAGGATGTGTAAAACCATTGCCACTTGCTTATCAACTGCCATGTGTTTAGTTGGTTTTACCCTACATAATGTTAAGCATCAAACATCACCAATCGAATATTAACATACATACATATATATATATATATATATATGAATTTGGTAAAAATAGGTAATGTCATTACTGTGGACACGATTCCAATGGTACACTATCTTTGGATTGACTTGAGTATAATGATTTAACTAGTGTAAGACTTTTGGCTATTTCTAAATGAGTTGTTGTTGTATAACTTTCTGGATGCTCGAAGAATACTGTTTAGCTATTTAAACTTGTTTACACTATTATTAAAGAAAGTGTTTCCTTGAAAATATGTATAACACAGAGCCCTTAAACTAAGGACAGTAGGCGTTTGCCATGGTGCACCTCAACTGTATCACTATACTAAGGCAATATGTCGCATCATAGACTATTTGTGAGCCATTTTACTAATCACTGACTACTGTACTATATTGTTACTGCTAACAACAACTAGTGACTGGTTATAGTTTTATTGTTGGTTTTGCGAGATGTTCTTCCCACTTTGTATTTGAAAACTCATGGTTTTGAATTGCATATTAAGATTTTATTTTTTGTAAAGTTTCTAAGATTGGCATAAAACTTATAATTTTATATGGTGATACATCTTTCACTAAAGTGTAAGTACTTTGCTTTGTGTAACTTTACATGGTTTAATTGGAATGTCCAAATGGTTATGAAAACTCCACCATCCTCGTCTATTCATTTCTATTATAGTTTGTGATATCTAGTCACCGAGAGTTGTCACTCACTCTTATTTTATCCATATTTTTTAGAGAGTAGTGCTAACCTTAGACCTCCTTACTACATAAAGTCAAGTTAGATTTGTTGGTGAGCCTGCATTGTCCACAAGGGCGAAATTGATTTTTGTTGTTAATTACTATATTATTTTGTATTTTAGTAGCTTTCATTGTCACAGGTAAAAATTTAGTTTTTGAATCACATGTTATTAGTTGTCTTGTTGTTTGTCAGTGAGGGTGGAGCTCTCTTTCATCTATTAGTTCTTTAGCTTGGAAATTTCATAAAGTTCATATTTAAGAAAAAAATCTACCAAAATTTCCACCAAAAATTCATGTAGTGATTTTAACTAAATTAGGATATTGAATGTTGTCTCCATTAAATTGCAGACTGACCAACTTCCAATATATGCTTTTGTGTATCACTATCATTTGATCTTTTAGGTTGTCATGTTTGTTTTAGCTTATGGAGGCGGGGTTTATTTTGTTTTTCATGTTGGTCACTCTCCTTAATTAGGGGTGTGATAATTAAGACTGAAAAAACATATTAAAAGAAGAAAACTTTGTGATCTTCAAGAGAGGCAACATGACTCTCAACTCTTCCTGAGGGCTTTATCTCCTAGCAAGCCTTTTCCATCCTTGTACTATGCCCAATATTATATATATTGAGAGTAGTAAAATGTAAGATTATCTACATATAACAAAATCACTTGCACGAAAATAAAACACTTACCAAAAAGGGAGAAGAGATTTTCACGAAGAAAGAAATTATCTTCCATTTAAGGAAAGAGAAAACAAAGGCGGCTACGAGACCTATGTTCAGGAGGTAACACTTAAGTCAAGGCACTTGGAAAACCTTTGTTTATTTTGATACTATATCTCCCTGATTTTATTTTCACTAAAAGCAATACAAAAATACTATGAAAGTGTTTAGTCTAAAGTATTATTTTCATTCCTAAACTTTGAGTGGTGCTACCATGTAGTCCTAAAAGTTAATCAACATTTATGCCACAAGCGTCTTTTACCCTATGAGGATCTCAACTTTTCCCAAAAATGGAAGAATATCTAATGCATTTAAACTTCAACATCATATAAGTATAGTATTGTAGATTTTATATATTAGAAGGTTAATTAGTGGTATCATTATGTAAAGCAAAAAGCCAGCTAATATCATATCCAAAAAGGAGATCCTTGTCATGATCTTTTGCAATTTAAAATTTAATTCAATTTAATTTTTGAATATTGTAAATATAAAAAGGTCTTCCAATTTGCTTATATATATATATATATATACAACATTGGTTGGCTTCCTTGTCTGGATCAAAACATGGGGAAGTCGTCTTTCAAATTGGCATTCTTAGTGGCTGTTTTGATCATTGCATCAGTAAGATCCTATACTTGCTTTTATATCCTTTGTTGCATATTACATAGAGTAAAATACCATTTTGATTCGTCAATTACTAGTTGATTTTTTAATTTTGTCCCTCAATAATTTTCAGTTTTAATTTAGTCCCTCACTTTCAAGTTTAGTCTTAATTTGGTCTCTTGTACTAATTAATATCAATGTTAGTATATTTAGTCCAAATTCAGTTGAGAATGAGGGACAAAATGTATTAAATTTCATATTCATAAAGGACCAAATTATCAATGCACTTATAAGTGAGTGATTGAAATAGTATTTTACTCAGACTAATTCATATGTCAGATCACAAGCATTAGATTTATTCATTTTTAACAACAAAAACAACCTATGGAAAAAAGTGCAATCATTCTATTTAAAACTGTATTGGGTAATCAAAATAACAAATAATAAATATAATGTTTATTCTTATGATTGCTTGTTGCATGTAGATATGTATGAGGAAACAGAAGCATTGGGTCCTGTAAAACGCTGCCCTCGTGATTGCAATCTAAGCGTTTGCTTTTGTACACCATATGGATGTCATTGTCCTGAAGAAATGCCTCACACAAAGGAAGCATCTTCAAATAATCAGACGCAAAATGTAACTTGAGAGAAGAAAGTTTACAAGAGAATGTAATGAGAACTTAATAATCAAAAGTTATGTATCCTCCTTTGCCATGTGCTTGTTAAATCAATTTTTTAATAAATCCTAGAAATTAATTTCTATCAAGTTTTGGTCAATGTAGCCTTTTTAATTGAGTAAAATATCATTTTGATCCTTTATAATTTACCTTTCAAAATGGTCCCTTAGTGGGTTTTAGTTTGAAAGACTATACAAATGGTAATAATCTAAAAAAAGAGAGACCAAAAGTAACAATTTCCAATAATTTGGAACTATTTTTGGAAATAAAATGAATAAATGACTAAAATAACTATCGTCATAAGTTAAAGACTAAGATGATATTTTTCTCCTTTTTAACATAGTTCCAAGTATCATGAAAAGGTTGCTGACTTGCTTAATATGATTAATTTGACTAATATTAATCTCAACAAATAAAGATAAAAATAGTTAAATTACTTAGAATTGAATTAAAATAGTAAAAGAAGAAAAAAAAACAATTTTTCGCTCAACTTTGTATTAAATTTTATCTTTATCTCTTACAAATTATTTAATTCTAATACATTACCTTTAAAAATCCACTCAATCTTTTCATCTCGTCTAACAATAATGCTAAAATCATTGACGAAAGATGCACAAGAGTAGAGAAACCAAATTAAAATTTCATTCTTTAATGTTTACCGGGGAGTATTTATAAGTCAAAATTTAATATTACCCTTATTTTTATTGTTTAATTATATTTTTAGGGACTTGACTATTATTTTAAGAAGACTATTCCTATTTTTGGATGATTTTATTTTAATCTTGTTATTCCTTGAATTTCCACATGTCAGTTAAAGTCTACAATAAAAGAAAGTTCAGACCCCAAGTTAGTCAATTATGCATAATGCAATTAAAAAGTCCAAATCCCCTAATATCAATATGATTAGTAGCCTGTGATTAGAAATAAACCAATGCTAGCGATATTAGAATACGTGCAATTTAATATATTTTAATTAGAATTAGACTTAGGCGCAAATTCCAGATTTCATTGATATCAAGTGACAAGTCCCTAGGATGTTTGTATTTTCACGTTCTTTTATAGGGACTTAAAACCTATTTTCGGTCAATTTACTTCATTTGTGATCGTTCTAAGCATGTTTTAGACATTGTGTATGTGGAAAAGTTTTGGTTGTTAATTTTTATTAAAACCTCCTTAATGTGGAAGGCAAAAACTCGTTTTGAAGGATAAAAGTTAGGTTCAAGACCCTAAGAAGCCTATCCTTAATTTCAAGTTGCAGAGTTCAGAAACTGAAATTTGGTAACATACAATTTCCAATGAAGCTGGCCTCTTAACCTTCGGATGCTGATGTCTCAGATTCAGACACCTGATGCACCATATTAATACTAGCCCTACGGTACTAGAATGAACTTTAATCTAAACACTGTTTTGTTGTAGGTTGTCATAGAAACCTTTTATGCAAACCGAAAGCTTCAAATACGAATGGACTTCTCTTGGACAATCGCCCATGACTCTCAGCATTGGTAGTTTGCTTTGTCAAATTACGTTCGCATTTTTATTTTCTTCAACTGTTACTTTAGGTTAGGATTTTATTGATGTGAACTTGTCATAAGTTAACTATCCCTTACTCATCTTGCTTTACTTTAAAATGTTTTTATTGATAGTTATGTACATGTGATGTGTTTTTAAGTGCTTGGTATATGCATACTAGTGAGAAGACACCCAAAGGTTAGTATCAAAAAATCTTCCTGCGTTGGCCATCAAGTTATGAGGTAACGTGAATCTCTGAGCTAGTAATTAAGGGACAACTACGGGATAAGGTTACCAAATAGGGCATCAAAGGATTAGCAAAAAGGGATCAAAAATTTCCTTGGCATATCATTTATGTGTATGACTGCAAAAAATTATGATTTTCTAAACAGTTATGTATATTGATTTGTACTACCGATACAGTAGCTACCAGATAAAGATATTGTTATGTTTGTCATTAAATAGTAATCAGGTTAGGTATTGGTTCTATCAGACTATTGATCCTGAATACCAAGTTAAGTTAATATATAATTAAGATAGAATAATAAATCAAAAGGGAAATTAAAAAATTTAGATCACTATTTCATAAGAGAATTAACTCTATGAAGTAGTCTTGTAGGCTACCGTAACTTTTAACAATTCCGTTAGAACTTACATAAAGTCTATGTATAGGAAGGATGCTAGTGTTACATCTTCCCAACTACTCTTCGAAACCCACTTCAGTATCCTGTTTACTCTATCTGAATACAAATATGTGGTGCCTAGGCATCCAGAATGTATATGAAGAGGCTTCATTTTAGCAGCTTGGTGTCTAGGTCTAACATCCTTCCTTACCATATGTAGGCTTACTATAGGCTTTAGTGGAAACACAAAGAGGTTATGGTAGCCTAAGAGGGTATTCTGTAGGATTAGTTCCTAAATTTAACACTAAAGAAAATTTTCCCATAAAATATTTTTACTTGATAGGAAGAAAAATTTAATAGTTTTCCTGATCAGGAGAAAGAAAAGGAATTTAGCTGGGGCAACAGCAAAATTTGAAAAGATTGAGGAAAAAACAATCAAGGAAGAGTTGCATATTAAATGAATAAGCATTATAGAGGCTGGTACATGTGGCTAAGGCTCATTATAAGCATTCCAAGTTGCGAAGGTTCAAACCTCATGCATGTAACTTAACAATTAGCCCATTTTATATTTTAGGAAGTGTCCCTTACCCAGAATTACAAAAATGCTCTCTATTATTTTATCCTTCTCATGTGTCATCTTTATAAAAAATGATCATTGTGAAGGGTAAGCAAAGAAACTCCTCCCTCCCTTTTCCACAATTTGGCCAAGATAGTGCATCTCCATCTCCCTTGCATTATTTTCCACTATTCTTGACCTAATTCTGTCATTGTTTGGCCAAAATAGTACTTGGTTTTTTGTCATTAGACAATAGAGCATAGGATTTCTTAAAATTTATTTTGCCGTTGTTTGTTTGGTATGGATTCTATCACTGCCCTTCCATTCTCAATGGCTAAATTTTGAGATTTGGCTCTTAATTCGAAATCCCACCACGGCAGCAAGCTTGAGACCTTGAAAGGTGAAAAAGATACAAAATTTTGGGTCCTTTTGACATCAATTATCCCAAGGAAGAAGGACCTTGATTATTTGGAGTTGTTGTTTTGAGTGGTAAGTTAATTTGGTAATTTTTTCCAATTTGCCTTGAATTTCCATTGTTATATAGGGGAGAAAAATAAAGAAAGACCATGCTGGGAAAGATTAAATGACATCGAACAATTATGTAATTGATAACTCTATAAAATTAAATTCTTCAAGTCATATTCATGCCAAAAATAGAGGTATTTTTGCCTTTGATAGATTAGATTTAGGTTATTTTAGTATTGATCCATGTTAATTTGGTGGTTTACATGCAAATATTTTGTCAAATATAAGCTACTAATGTTGATTTCTATTAGGTCTAGGCATTGGAAAGAAGAAATAAGGCTATTGGCATAACATAAGTGAATTCCTCAACTTTGAGACAACTTTTTGTCCCTTTGACGTCTAAAGTTGGAGATAGCTATGTCACAAAAAGTTGTAAAGCTCTTTGAGACCATTTTGACGAGGCGTGGTTCACCGAATTTTGACATTAGAGCATAAAGTTATGACTATAACATTGAAAATTGTCCAATAGGCAACAATCTAGCCCTAGGCACCAAAATTTTTATGATTATGAAAAGTTAGCACATAGGTGCAAGAAAACTAAAGCCTAGACACTAGAACACAACTAAGGAGGGGTAAGTCTGTCCTTTCGCTTAGAGGATGCCAATGTAACTCTAATTTATACGGTTTTGAAAGGGAAAGAGACTACTAAAGAGAGGGGCATAAAAGTACATCAACATTTAGGAGCTAAGAACATCATTCAAGGGAACATCCAAGAAAAGATTAGGAAGAAAAAGGCAAGCAACTTCAAATTTAGAGTTTTCTTCACCTTTTCTCTTTCTATTTCAAATTTTGGCTACGTTTTCTAAGTTGTATTTGGTTGGTCTCAAGATTATGGATGGCTAAACTTCATTTTCTCTAGGATTATGGTCCTTAGCATGTATTTGTTGAGCTTATAGTGACTTACATTGTTTTTAATTGTAGAGGATTTACTTAATTATGCTATTTAAGAACTCTGATTGTTTAGCCACCAATTTGGGTTATTTGGAGGGTGTGGATGTTTTTGAAAGAGGTATTTATACTTAGTCCTAGAATCAAATACCACTTGATTGGATTTTTTTTATTTTGAATCAATTCAATTCTACTTTTGGGATAGAAATATACCTAGGGGACTTGTGGAGTTATATTATTGATGCTTAATGCATCTCTAATTGAGTTTCTAAAAGAAATATAAAGTGATTCAATTAGGTAAGATAGAAATTATAAGGGATCGATGTATTCTTATGATTATAGAAGAGGCTAAGACTAATTCATGACCATTTACAAAAGGTAGGAATCTACTTACTTGTAATTGAAATGCTAAGGTAAGCTATAATCTTAGGGAAATCTTGTGCTATAGTTTTATCTCATTTAAATTTGCATTTATTGATTTTTTTGCAATTTGTCAACTTCTATTTTGCTTGATTGATAGCTTGAATTAAGCAATTACACATGCACTAGTAATTAATAGGGATTATAACTTGAATTCCTTGAGGATGATATTTTGCTTATCATTTACTATTTGTTAGTGATGTATACTTGCACTATAGCAGTTTGTCTTCCATACCAAGTTTTTGTCATCTTTACTGGGGAATTCTTTCGTTATACTTGTGATTAATATTAGTGATAAGTTATCAACCTTAGACTAATCCTTTTTTATCTTTTGTTTTAAACTTTTTTGGTTGCTATTTTAAGATATTGATTTTGTGCATGCCTAACATAGGGGAAGGTGGACTAGAGCTACATTGAATAAAAAATTTTCACCTAAATCATCTTCTTCATCATTAACCCTAACATTCAAGGGCCACACTAACCAAAACAAGTAGACATGGCCAATGATAATGATTATAATTTGTATGAGTACACAACCCCGATGTAACAAGAGTTGACTCTGAGTATTTGAAGGCTAACAAAAGAAGCTAATAACTTTGACATCAAGCTAACAATTATCCACCAATTACAAGAAAATGGATAGTTTGGGGCATAAATGCCATTATTCTGATATTATGACTAAGGCGTAATTATGTGTTTTGATTAAACCAGGGTAGAACTAGCATTTGATTTTTTATGGTTTTGTTGGATGTTCCCTACCCTGTTTGTTGAAAGCTAATTTCTTATACATATACCACAAATTTAAATGTTATGAGTTACAAGGGTAGTGGTAAGTTGGGATTGTGGTAGAAGTCTAACATGTGATTCTCGCTTATGATTTCTGCAAGGGTTATCATCTACTAAACTTAGCTAGGCTTTTAGTTAATATGTGGCCTGGCCCTATTTTAAGACTAGGCCAAAACTCTTGCCTCAATCTTAAACCTAGCTCAGTGTAGATTCAGTTATGATAGGATCATGCTAAGTCAGGCCGAGTCAAGGTTTTTTTATAAAAAGAAGTTTTTAACTAAACTTGTTAATCAATTTTTTTCAAAATTAATAAAGCATGATTTATATTTAACAAATATAGTATCCTAAATTAATAAAAATGGTATACTTCGAACATAAACAAATTATATCTTTTTTAAATAATTGAATAAAAAGTAAAAGAATAATTTTAAAAATAAGATAAAAATTTAAAAAAATTATATAGGGCCAAGCTAGGCTGGGATCCGATAGGCCCAGGGCCAAGTCTCATGATTTGAGGTGATTATAACCCAAGTTAGCTCGTTTCAATATGATTGGGTTGGACCGGGTTCACTGGGTCTAATATATTTAGTTATTTTTGTTAAATTTTTATTTTGTACTTCAGTTACTCCCAAGTACACAGGTAGAATCTTGCCCTATAATTGCTATATAATGATGTCAAGTTGTTCAATTTTGTTGAGAGCAGAGCTTTCTTTCATTTAATATATTCAAGGAAGACTTTGACAAAATTCCTACATAGAGTTGCAATTTGATACTTTCAAATATATTAACCTTTACATAAGTTATGAATCTATTATGTACAGAGGCAAGATTCGTCTCATTCTCCATGTTAGTCACCCTTAATTTCTTATGGTCAGGACACTAAATGAGGAACATCAATTTTACTTTTGATTTATCTTTTTGTCCTAACTTATTTTTATAGTTTAACTTGTTATTTAGAGCTAATGGTCGCATATATTCAACACCTAACTAGGTTATCATCAAGTTATATTAATATCTCTTTCTGATAGTTATTGTGTTTATAATCCATATCAAAATACACCACTATCTAGAAAGCCATAACTTTGCATTGGAAGTTACACAGAACTTGATTTCATAATAAACTTCGTAAGCTTATTTGATAGAAGACTATTAGAAAATCATGATGCAGAAAGTGTGATGGTCCAACATGGAGAAGGTATGAATCACACACTATTCATGTTCTTTTTTTAATACAAATTATAACTTGAATATTGTAATATGGTATACCATTTTGTGTTAATAGGGCCTACAAGAATGTTAAAAGTTTGGGACATGCATGATGATGAGTTTATTATTATGCAATTAGATCCACTTGTTTGACCTATCAGTGAGGAAGGAAGAACTTTTAAATTGGTTCATTGATAGCTTGCTTAGGAGGCAATAATATGCTCCAATTAATTATGCAATATGGAATATTCGTCATAAATACAAAGAATCAATGTTGAAAACGATATTGTTATTATTGCTCAATATATTCCTTATTACAATGTCTTCTTTGTTTTTGTAAAAATTAATTGACATCTTTTTACCCCATTCAAGTTTTAATTTGTTCCTAAGTTAGATAAAAAGACAAGAAGAAATTTTGACAAACATGCTAAAGTATGATATTTGTGATAAATGGAGATAATGGAAGCATGATTTGAATGGGGTATGACCTAAGTATGACTGTTGAACAAATGATTGCTATAATGTACTAGATGGAAGGATTGATCCTCTTTAATATAATGATTTGATTCCTTATTGGTAACCTAGTAAAGGAAAGGTAAGTTATTTATTAAATTGATAGATTCTTATATATCGTGATATTCAATAATTAACTATTTTTAATTTTTTGCATTAATATAAAAATAGAAATTTAAGTGTGATTAACAAAAGAAATCTTCCCTAGCTTAAAGATATTCATAGTATAGGTATAAAAAGTTCCTTAAAATTAATTAATGAGAATATTTGTTTTCTTTTGCAGAATCAACTTTTTGTATCATGCCAATTTGATCATTTATTTAGTTTAAGTGGTTATTCTCTTAGTTTTTGACAAAAAAAGTGGTTATTTTGTTTAAAATTTTACTTCATTGTTAGTATTAATCATTCAATCTTGCATAGTAGTGCAAACTCTTTATTATTTGATCAAATCCTAATTATGGATTATGTTTTAACTTATGAGTAGAGCTCTCTGGCAGTATTCTAGATGTTTGGATTGGTTTGAAAATTTCAAAGAGTTTTATTTTTTGGGGATCTATGTGTTGGGAATTGGTAGTCTGAATCACTTTGAAGAATGTTGTCCTTAGGAATATTTTGTGAACACATGAATTACCCTTAGGATTAAACATACCCTTATGAGATATAACTCAGGAGCAAAAGTTAGTGAGAAGAGAATAGAGAAGAAGTAGGGATTGTTGTGTCTTGTAACTTAAAGATATGCTTAGTACTTATAAGTGAGAAAAACTAGCTGTTGGAAACTAGCTATTATAAACTAGCCGTTAGAAAATAATGTTATATAAGATTTCACTATCCCAAATAATATGAGACTTATTTTGAAATACCTATACTCATATTTTTCAAAATCCCCTACTTATTTCAAAAGAATCATTTAAAAAACAAACTTTAGTTGTAAAGAAATCTTTGGGTTAAATACATAAGTGTAATAGTTTTGAATTTGGTGTCTTTGGACTATGAACCAGACCTAGGTTGATAAGACATAACTCGCAAAGTTATGGTGAAGTTTAAAACTTTTATGAACCATAAAATTTTATTTGTAAGTTGGAGATCTTAATAGCCATATTATACCCCCCACAATTCTTGTTGTTATTGCAGTTTTGCACTTTAATTAGCCATGTACACGCCGGGTAGTTCATGAGTATTGTAGAGATTTTGCCAAGATCTCATAGGAGCGGTCCCACTCCACACTCATATAGGTGATTTCATCAAGTGTATCTACAATGACTAGACCACCCATAAGGGATATGAAATTCATTAAGAGCTTTGTGCTCATCCTCCTAATCAATGCATTCTAGCCCTTTCTCGCCTCATAGGAAGGGACAATAATTATTAGTGCTAGCAGAATTAACAGTTAACTTGTTATTAACCATATGAAGCTTCTTCATGGGATCTCCAATCACAAAGGTTGGGTTACCATCACTGTTAATTTCAAATTGGCTTAAGTCCCATTTCCCTCGATATTTTAAGAATTAATTTTCTTGCCAAAGGTTTTGTCAAATGATCTGCTAGATTCATCTCTAATCTCACATAATCGATCAATATCATATTATCTTTCAACAGTTGCTTAACCATATTATGTTTTAAACAGATATGTTTACTTTTACCATTGAAAGTTTTATTGTTAGCAATGGCTATTGCTGCTTGGCAATCACAATGCATTGATACAGAAGGAATTGATTTTACTCCTAATGATATGTTAGCTAAGAAATTTCTCAGCCACTTTGCCTCATTATCAGCCAATTCCTGAGCAATAAACTCTAACTCCATAGTGGATCTCACTATAATAGTTTGTTTGGCTAATCTCCAGGCAACTGCACCACCACCAAGGGTAAATACATAACCACTAGTAGATTTTGTCTCAACTGAATCTGAGATCCAGTTAGTATCACTGTATCCTTATAATGCAGTAGGAAATCTACTATATATGATACCATAATTCAAGGTACCTCTTAAATATCTCATTAATTTAACTAATACAACCCAATGATCACGATTTGGGCTATGTGTGTATCTACTTAATCTACACATTGCATAAGCTATATCAGGTTTGGTGAAGTTCATTAAATGCAATAGACTCCTAATAATCCATGCATAATTAGATTAAGCAATGGGTTCCCCTTTATTTTTCTTTAGTTAAATGTTAGGATCATATGGAGTGTACGTCGGATTGTCATCGTAATGACTAAACTTTCTCAGCAATTTTTCAACATAATGTTCTTGTGTCAACAATATACCATCATCATTCCTAATGATCTTAACACCTAGAATCACTTTAGTTTCACCCATGTCTTTAATATCAAACTTAGATGCTAGAAACAATTTTGTTTTATTCACAATATTCATACTGGTACCAAAGATCAACATATCATTTACATATAAACTGATAATAGCATAATCACCATTCTCAAGTTTTGTATACACACATTTATCTACTTCAACAGTAGTGAATCCATAATTAGTTAGAACTTGATCTAATTTATCATGCCATTGTTTTGGTGCTTGTTTCAATCCATATAAGGATTTAAGAAGTTTGCAAACTTTGTTTTCCTGTCCTAAGACAACACAACCCTCTGGTTGCTCCATGTAGATTTCTTCTTCTAAATCCCCATTCAGAAAAGTTGTTTTAACATCCATTTGATGAATAAAAAGTTTGTAGGTTGAGGCTAAGGCCATCAAAACTCTAATAGATGAAATTCTTGTAACAGGAGTAAAAGTGTCAAAATAATCAACATCTTGTTTTTGAGTAAAATCTTTTGCCACTAATCTTGCTTTATATTTATCAATAGATCCATTAGGATTATATTTCCTTTTGAAAATCCATTTACTAGTTATAGTCTTTGCTTCTGAAGGCAAATATACCATGGTCCATGTTTTATTTTTTGTAACAGAATCAATTTCAGTTTTAATTGCTTCTTTCCAAAGTTGTGCATTAGGAGATGCAATTGCCTCATAATAATTTGAAGGATCATTTTCTACAAGATAAGTATAAAAATTATCACCAAAGGAAGTCTTTTTCCCTTGTTGTTATCTTCTCCTCAAACCCTCAGCTGAATTCTCAATGTTTTCTTCATTAACTATAGGTAAATATGTGAATGCAGGTGCATTAGAAGTTTTATCAATTTTCAAAGGAAAAGTATGCTAAAAAAACTTAGCATTCTTAGTTTCTATTATGGTATTAGAATGAAGCACATTACTTTTCAAGACAAGAAATCTATATGCAACACTATACTTAGCATATCCAATAAACATGCAATCATAATTTTTAGAGCCTATTTTCCATTTCTTGGGATTGGGTAACATCACTTTAGCTAGACACCCCCACACTTTTAAGTACTTTAGGTTAGGTGCATACCTTTTTATAATTCATATGGTGTTTTATCATTCTTCTTATAAGGTATTCCATTTTGTAAATGACATGTTGATAATAGAGCCTCACCCCAAAGATTATTTAGACTTGAAGAGCTAACTAACATAGCATTCATAATTTCTTTTAAAGTCATATTTTTCCTTTTTGCTACCCCATTAGATTTAGGAGAATAAGGAAGAGTAATTTAGTGAATTTTTCCTTCTTTCTCATAAAATTCATTGAATAATACATATTTACCTTCTCTATCTGACCTCACTCTTTTAATTTTCTTATGTAATTGATTTTTTACGTGTTAAATGCTTCATTTTTATGTCTATGTACACCTTAGTGTATCTTGAAATCACCTATAAATGTTACATAATAATTTTTCTCACCTGTAGTCATTATTTGTTTTAGGTCTCCTAAGTCAGTATGAATTAAATTGAGTAATTCAATTTCTCTTTATACATTAGGACATGACTTCTTAGTTTGTTTAGACTCAACACATGTCTCACATTTTTTTAAAATTGTATTATTAATTCTATAAATTAAACTAAGATTTTGTATTTTCTTAATGTAAGAGAAACAAACATGTCCTAATCTAGCATGCCACAAATCTACAGAGTCAATCAAATAAGTAGAAGAAAATGCATTCTTATTCAAAATTTCAGAAATATTGAGTATAAAGAGTCCCTGATTATAGTAACCTTTACCAACAAAAAAATTGTTCTTTGTCATTATAATCTTGTTAGATTCAAATGACACTTTAACCCTAACCTTTCCCAGTAGAGCCACAGAGATCAAATTTGCTTTGATGTTAGGTACAGGCAACATATCATTGAGGGCTATGGTCTTGCCAAGTGTGAGCTTGAGAAGAGCCTTACCTTTTCCAAGAACATTTGTAGTTCTTGAATCACCAAGGTACACATGTTCTTCTTTGTCTCCCATTGTAGTGTATGAGGCAAAGGCATCTTTGTTTGCACAAATATGCCTAGTAGCACCAGAGTCTACTACCCATTCTTTCACATTAGCTATCGTGAGAGCTTGAGAAATGACTGCAACAATTATGTCATCTCCTTGAACCAAATTTGTATTTGGCTTGGGAGGCTTGTCATTTCTTACTCTCTTCCTACATTGAGCAGCATGGTGACTTGGCTTCTTGTAGATAAAACAATCTCCTTTCTTTTTAAAGGTGGGATTATATTACTTAGTCTTCTAATCAGTTTCCTTTTTATCATACCTTTTTTGTGCAACTTTTCTTGTACTAAGTTTGCCTTTGTGGTCATTTCCTTTGATTTTGCAACTTTAAGTTTTTTTTTATTTTTGTCTTCTATTATGATGTGAGTGATTAAATCTATGAGTGACAGTGGCCTTTGCTTGTGCTTAAGTTATTGTTTGTAATCACTTTATGAATATGGTAACTTCTCAATCAGTATGCTAGCTACATACTTATTAGGGAGGTTGATTTTCTTAGCTTGAAGTTCCTCTAATAGTTTGTAATATTCATTAATTTGCATTTTGATCTCTTTTTCATCGGTTATCTCCCATTTGTAGTGGTTGCTTATAACAAAATTTTTCTTTTTAGCATCCTCGGTAGTATATTTGAGAATCATTGATTCCCAAATTTTGTTGGCTTCTTTGTATGTGCAATACACATCGAACAGATCATTAGACAAAGTGCTATTTATTCTATGTCGACATACCTTGTTTGCATGTGTCCAAAGCTCCAATGTTTTTGCATTAGATGTTGACGATGGCATTGGGTCAATAATGGTTGAAGCAACTTCATGCATATCTAAAGTAGAGAAAATAATCTCTTGCCATCTTCAAAAGTTTTGTCCATCACACACTTAGATTTTTGGTATATTTAAAAATGACTTGGTATAGGGAATATATGACATGACTAAAATAGTCATAGCTCTATGAGTGGAGGTTGCGGCAGTAGGTGACAGTGCAAAATCATCAGAGGTATTGGTAGTAGCATCGATGGCGTCCATATTCCTAAGATTTTTATGAATTGATAGTCTTAGTCACGTTGAAAAACGCTGTCCTTAAGAATATTTTGTGAACACATGAATTTCTCCTATGATTAAATAGACCATTTTGAGATATAACTCAGGAGTAGAAGTTAACAAGAAGGGAGGAGAGGAGAAGTAGTGATTGTTGTGTCATGTAATGTTACCCAAAGATGTGCTTGGTATTTATAGGAAAGAAAAACTAGTCATTAACTAGCTGTTGGAAACTTGCCATTAACTAGCTATTGGAAACTAGCCGTTAACTAGTCGTTGAAAACTAGCCATTAGAAAATAATGTTACATAAGATTTCATTCTCCCAAATAATATGAGACTTCTTTTGAAATACCTATACTCATATTTTTCAACACTATGAAATTTCTACAAGTTGTTGATAGTGAATTTATATTGTGATTGAAGTTTGAGAAATTTTACAAATTCTAGTAAGGGTGTTCAAACTCCAGGCTGGGTTGAACACCAACCTATGAGGTTATGATCAGGCCATAAAATGTGGCCTGGTCCTAAGGCATGACCAAAAGGGGTTGGGTTACCCTTTTTTTTTTTATATTTTATTAATTAAATTTTAAAATAAGTTTCAAAAGAAAAAAAATGAAAATTATGATTTGTATATAGTATATGAGATATCCTATATTAATAAAAATGATCTATATTTGACATAAACAAAAAAGTGGCTATTTTTTTTAAAATACCATATAATATATATATATATATATATAAACATATAAAAATTTTTTAATATATATATATATATATATATAATATATATGATTGGGCTGGGCTAGGCCAATGTTGTGGCCTAGGATTAGGTCCTTTCATGATGGACCCGATCCCTGTGGCTTGGATGATCTTGACCTGGTTTGAAATGACCATTGTTTAAATGGTTTTGACAGTAAAATACATTTTTGGTTTCTCACATAATTCAAAATTGTCATTTTTGTCCATAACTTATTGAAATGTTCGAAATAATTCTCCACTCATTGGAAATATTACATTTGGCCCCCCATTTTTCAAAAAAGTACCAAATTTAGTAATTTAGATTTTGGGTTTAGGATTTCATAGATAAACAAAATTTGACAATTTTTCAATGAATAAGGAATTATGTTGGACATTTCAATCAATATAGGATTAAAATAACAATTTTGTGGTAAGTTAGGGATCCAAAACTTATTTGTCTCTCTACATATATATTTGTATGTATATAAAGCATAAAGGACATAAAATATAAGATCCAAAGAGGAGATCCCAATTTTACGACATAACAATTAATGCAATTTAATATTTAGATTGCGTACTCAGCATCGGGAAAAGTTGGTCTTCCAATTTGCTTATATAAAGCATTGGTTTGTAAAATTTTCTTATGAGATCAATAAACATGGGGAAGTCTTTGTGGTTCTCCTGATCATTGCATCAAGTAAGATCTTACTCTTCTTTTTCCACGCTTCATTTCATCTCTATTGTCCATCACCTTGTCAGAGAAATTCAAGTATTAAGTTAGTACAATCACGAGTTGTTGGATACAAGTTTTAATGTAAATTGTTGTTTTCAGTTTCAAAAGATAATTAACATCTTAATTTGACCCTTAAAATGTAATTTGTTAATTTAATTAGTAATACTTTTTTCAATCTTGTTCATCCTTGTTTGTTTTGCCGGACGAATTTATCTTTATTTGCTCTTTCAAAATGACAAAAATGATTGAAAAAGTTATAAAATGACTAAATTAAAATGATTACACTTTGAATCACGAATAATATGCTATGTAGGTTATTATACAGTTAAAGCTGATTAACTCATTGGTCAGATCACGAACATTAAATATATTAATACTTAGATTAAAAATTAAAATGCAACAAATTAATAACATGTAATTATTAATTTTCAAATATAACATAATCATATATGCAACAAACCCAACCGGTATGATTTATGTTAAGAGAAAAATAATATTTCAATCCTTGACTCATTATTAAACTGTTATTTTGATCACTCACTCATGTATTTTATTTCAAAAAAGGTCTCCTATTAATTGAAACTTATCACTTTCAGTCCTGTTAATTTTGAGATCATTATCCAATCTAGTTTCCCAAGTTAAATCCTATAAACTTGCATGGAAGGATAAAAAAGACAATTCAAAATAGTAGGGACCATTTTGGAAACTAAAATAAGTGAGGGAGGTTATTAATTGGCTTATTATATATGACTAATTTGATAAACAATAAACTCTTTATGTAAAATTATTGAAAAGAGGAATTTTAAAAATAAAATAATGACAGAAGTAAATTTGTTTGTCTCAACCTATGTTCAATTTTACTCTTATTTCTTATTAATGTTTATTCTGTTTAAATAGGATCCAAATCACTGAAACCTTTAACCTATCACGTTAGAATTATTGATCGAGAAGGCATGGTTCTAGATTCCTTATAGTGTTTTTTTCTACCTTACGTGGGATATGACGGCCGATTTTGAATACGACAAAAAAATGTACCAGTTTGCTTTTAATATTGAGTTACCTGAATCCGAAACTTTGAGAAATGATAACCGGCAAAGAAAATATATTTTTTATCAAACGGTTAGTATACATTAGCAAATGCATCGAATAGTCCATAATTATTATTGTGAAATCCACAGTAATAAATGCTACTGCAAGTGAGCAGTTTCAAAAATGCATACATAGCGCCAACTTTAATTGCTTTAACTTTGAATGCTTGACAATAAACCAATTAACTGCAATGTTGTGTATTTAAAATTTATCAAGATAACAAGTTAAAATTATTTTTATGGTTATGATTGCTTCCTGCATGTAGATATGTGTGAACGAAGCGAGGCAAGAGGTCCTGTAGTGTACTGTGGTCCGCAATGCATTACAAGCGGTTGCTTTTGTACTCCAATGGGATGTCAATGTCCTCCAAAAAGGTCTTTATCAAAGGATATAAAAAACAAAGCAGCTCTAAATTATGAGTAGCAAGATATAAAGAATGAACACAGTTTATATGAAAGTGTAGTAAATATTCAATAATGAAAACTTGTGTGCCTTTCATTGAAATTATTGTTAAATAAATTATTTTAAAAAAAAATTAACAATTAATTTCTATCAAGTTATGGTTAAAATGGGCTTTTAATTACACAGTTCTAATCACAGATGAAGAGGTTCTTAACTATTTTTATATGACTGATTACTTAATCAGTATTAAACTCAAAAAAAAGGGAAAAAGTAAAATCGTTATATAGCTTGAATAGGAATTATATAAGTAAAATAATGGCAAAAATATATTTATTTTGTCACAGATATTATGTAATTCACTTAGAATTATAATGTATTTATTGTAAGTTGACTTACCATAGGGAAAATTCCTCTTTGATTATCTACATGTTATCAGAGCTACTCTCCTAAATATTTGAAGTATTATATCATGTTTTTTCTGGGAGTTTTTCTTTGAACTTCCATCTTCAGGTCACCACCTATAGGTGGCCGTTTCTGGTACACCGCCAGTACAAGGAAGTTCGTGGTGTCGAGTTTGCATGGTCATTGTAGTTCGGTGGCCAGAACCCTCATGCGTGGGTTTCATGTGCCATAGAAGGTTTTAGCGCTGCATTTCACTCGTCGATGTGTGGTTAGTTTGTTTGTTTCTAGTCTGCTTCTCTGATGACCGACTCATCATCTCTGGTCTTGCCTAGGAGTGCTTCAGGTGGTAAGGGTGCTGAGTGAGGAGTCATGTGTACTTTTTTATTCTGTTATTCGCTAAAAGTGTTTTTTTTTTTACTCAAGTAATAAGGGTGGTGAGTGAGGAGTGCTTCAGGTGGTAATGACGACCGCCATAGTGATTCAAGGAATGTTGTTTGCTACTATTGTCATGAATTGGGCCATAAGCATATATGCAAGCTATTACTAATAATAATCGGTGACCCAAAATTCTAATGTGGTTGTACCTCCCATCACTATGCCTATTTCATTCTCCGGAAATACAGCCATGATTTCAATAGATATTTTTTCAAAGGCCAATATCATGAATCACTGAAGGGCTCTATTCCTATTACTGTTATTGCAAAGTCAGATAAGGCTACCACATGTCTCATTTCCTCATAATCCAAATGGGTCATCAATTCTAGTGTCATAGATCATATGATAGGTAATTATAACCTCTTTACCTTTCAATCACACAAATCATCCTTTACTGTGACAATAGCTTATGGGTCCACTTATAGCATTACATGCACTAGGACCATTAACCTAACCTCCATAATTACCTTATCATTTGTCTTAAACCTTCCAAAGCTTGCCTTTTACTTAATTTCCATGAATAACTTCACTAGTGATCCCAATTAATGTAACTCATATTCTTTCATAACTATTATCTTTTTCTGGATATTATGATGTAGTAGATTTTTGGTAAATGACATGTATCTAAAGGTCTTTAAATTTTAGATAATTGGATACATTCTTCCCTTGTTTGTGGAAATATCACTTCTCTATTTGAAGCTCTATCGAAGATGATCCAGTTTTGAGAACTTAGGGCATATCTTTGTCAGTAAACCCATTGCCTGGGCAAGTGGTGATCATAACCTGGTTCAGCCTGTAGACCTAGCTCAACCCAGTCATATCGGGCTGAGTTATAATCACCCTAGGACAAGAGATTGTGCCTCTTATGTGAGATTAGGTCTTGGGTAGAGTCAGGTCCCAAACAAGGGTATACACCTGGCCCAGCTTAATCCTATATAATTATTCTTTTCTTATAAAAAAATTTCCCTTATTTTAAAATTTTTATTTTATTTTTAATTAGCCATTTTAAAAAAAATAGCCACTAATTTGTCTTTGCTAGATATAGGCAAAGTTGTCAAACTCGCGAGTCAACTCGGTTGACTCGGCGAGTTTGTGTTTTCAGGAGAGAAAATCAAGTTGACTCGGTGAGTCGAGTCCGAGTCAACCGAGTTGACTCATCCTGTTTTATTCCAAAAAATGGCAGCTTTACGTCTCGAACAGCGCTCCAGCCGTTGCAACACATTGTTCCATTGAGCCAACGCTACTCTCATAGATAAATATACAATGTTTTATATATATTGACTCTTCATCCTTTTTATTTCAAAAAATGGTAGCCCTACGTCTTGAACACAGGTTCTGCCTATCACTACAGCAAGTTATTCCACTGATCCAACGCTGTTCTTGAGGATTAGATGCAACCTTTTATATATATTTGCTCTTAATCATTTTTATAGTTTCAAAAAATTGCCAATTCCACTACTCCAAAACCATTTTTATGAATAAACATAAAATGTTTTATATATATTTACTCTTCATCCTTTTATAATTTCAAAAAGAATAAAACTTAGACGATTTGAACATACACACAAAGAAAAATGTTTATTTGCATGTAACTAGCATCATATAATTTGTTGCACTTATTTTTTGAATTTTATTTTAAATTTATTTAAAAGAATCTTTATTTGTGTTTTAATCTAAATTATTTAAATATTATTATATTAATTTTTTTATTTTTTAAAATATTTATAATATGATATTTTACCCAAAAATAATATGAAATTAAAATATTGTTAATTTATTTGTTTTAACAAAATAGTCTTTAATAGTCATATTTATAATTGTATAAATAATTTTAATTCAAATTTCAAATTATTAGTATTTGTTTATTAATACCTATCGTATTTAAATTTTTATATATAATATTAAAAAAATATTTATGTTTAGTTATCACCATTTTCACTATAGTTATACTAGTAGACCATTAATAATTACTTTCACTAATTCAAAAATTAGTTTGAATTTTAAAATATTAATTTTAATGATATAATTATATATTTCAATAGTTAATTACTATTATAGGTAAACTCTTACGATTCTACGTTATGAGTTTACCTCCTCAAAATGAGTCTACCTAGAATCGCGATTTTGACAACATTGGATATAAGCCTTATTTTAATAGTGTAGGGCACCATAGTTGTTAAATTTAAATCATGCTTTATATTTTTAAAAAATTCATTTAAAAATTTAATAATTTTTTTTTTTTGAAAAAAGCTTGACTAAGTATGACCTAGTCCTGCTCGAATTTGGCCTTAGTCACAACTAGGTCTACACCAAGCTGGGTGAGACCAAGCTAAGAATGTTGGCCTAGTGTTAAAATTGGGTTAGGCCACAAGTTGACTATAATCCCAACTTGGCCCTGTAGTTGAACACCCCTAGTTGGCATGTGTCAAGAGGAAGTTATGGTTTTGATCAACAGCCTACTGAGAAAGACTTATAACATTCATGGAAAAATCCCATTAAATATTCTTATTTTAATAGAGAAGATTTTTAAAAAATAGTTTATGTAGGAGAAAGGAAGGCAATACATTTGAGAGAAGTTTTAAAATTTAAATAATTGGGCATAGCTGGAAAAAAGAAAAACTAAAAAGACTTATATATTAAATGATTTAACATTTTTCTTGAGATTGACATAAGTCGCTATGTCTTTCCTCTTGGATCCAAAAGTACACAAGTTTGAATCCCCTTAAGCAACCTTGGAAGCAAACCTTCTTTAGTTTTTAGAGGTGCCACATGTCCCCTAAGGTAAAATTACAAAATTATCAGTAATTTTATCTTCTTCCACGTTAGACTCCCTTCCCATGCCAAGTTGTCATTCTTCAAGCGCTAGCCGAATTTCTTGAATTCTGAGTACACTAAATAATTAGGATGTTTAATTTCTTGAATTCTCTAGAGATAGTTAGGATTTTGAAGAATATGCATTGATTATTGCAGAAACAAAGTGGTCAAGTCTAAGATTTGTGATGATGTGATGCGACATATAAGCAAGGGCAACAACATCGAGGTTTCCCAAGTTCAAGTTCAAAATGTCATATTTCATGACAAGCATGTTGTGAACCTTTTTGCGATGGAAATCATTAAAAGATTTCTGGGAGAAAACTCACATAGAATATGTATTTAGATTTATATGATTCAAGCGGAAAAGAGGGTTTAATTCCACATATTCTATTCCTATTGATTGGCATCAATAATTAGGTTTAGAGTGACATGTAGGTATCAATTTGACTTTCATAAGTTGTTCCAAGGAATAGTAGGTCTATTCAAGTGAAGAACTATGGGTCGATAACTTTTGTTGGTCGGAGGCTATCATCACTAATTAGAGTGCCTTCGGTATGGGTAGGTGAATTCTAGACTATTTTCAGTACCCAGTTGGTACCTTTTTGGACATAGTGGATAGGTTTTTCAAATCTTTTATTGACCAGTTTACACTAGTCTTAGTTAATGACATACTAGAATTCTAAAACAAGTGGGAGAAGCATGAAATTCATATAGGAATGGAGTTATGAATGCTAAGAGAAATCACTTGTATGGGAAGTTTCAAATGCTAATTTTGGTCAGTCCAAGTGGTTTTGTTGAGTCATGTTTTAAGAGAAAGCGGTTCAAGTAGACCTCAGCAAGGTGAAGGCAGTGCATAAATGGCCTTGAATCAAAGAGATTCATACTTTCGTAGGCATGGCTGGCAATTACCATTAACTGTGAAAAACTTTTCCATGATAGCTACCTTAATGGCAAAGTTAGCCTACAAGAATGAGAAGTTTTAGTAGATAGATGCAGTGAGTGATTTCCAGCAGTTTCCAAAAAGGAACTACTAGTCGTTAGGTTGTATATTTCCTTATATCTGAACTATTAGCTAAATAATCTTAGATCGCACGTAGTCAAATTTGAACTTTTTGACCACACGCAGTTTCTAACTTTAATCTAAATTATCAGATAATGCATTTTCTTTAATATTAACCACTAAATTTATACATTTTCCTGTAAATGTAGAGAATCTGAATTGAGATAGATGCATATGATCAAAAATTTTCAAAAGCTGAAAGGTTATCTGACATTAGCATATCTTCTTGCCTTATGATTTCGGTTGAGTGGTTATACGAGTTACTGTACATGTGATGCTTCTAGAGCGGAATTAGAATGTGTTTTGATGCAATATAGTGGTGCTAGGCAAAGTTGTTAAACTCACGAGTTTAGACAAATTCATAAGAAAAAGGTAAACTCGTAACATAGACTCGTAAGGTAAACTCGTAAGAGTTAATCTCAATTAATAAATAGTTATCAAAATATGTAATTTTATAGTTTAAACACTATATAGATTAAAAAATTATTCAAATATAATTCAAATTATACTTAATCAAACAAAAGTTGTTCATATTTCATAATTTATAATACTCAACATGAATATTTTAAGATAATCATACATAAATAATTATTTAATACAAATAATTAAATAATATTTATTTTATTTTTTAATAAGTACATATTAAATGTAATTTTATTATTTTTTATATGTATTCAAACTTGTGATAAAATAAATTGTAAAGGCTTCATAGAAAAAAAGCTTCTCTATTTTGTTTAGTCTTGAGTTTAAATTATTATATTATTGACTTTACAAGTTAGTTGATACGTTAAAATCGTAAAATTGGTAGACTCAGTAAGTCAACTTGTGAGTTTATCTGAGTTTGTACTAACTTTGAGTTTACATCAAGTTGACTAGTTTTCTTTATGTACAATCGTAAACTCATAAACTCGAATAATAAATTTGCGAGTTTGACAACTATAGTGCTATGGTCTATGCCTTTAGACAAGTTAAGAGACATAAACAAAATTATCTTACCTATGACTTAGATATAACTATCGTGGTGTTTACTCTCAAAATTTGGCATCATCACTTATAATGGGAGACTTAAAGTTTACACGAATCATGAGGGCCTCAAGTCTGTCTTCCACTAAAGGGATCTGAACTTAAGCTAGAGGAAATGGATGAAATTACTGAAAGATTCAGTCGCACCATATTGTATCATCCCAGAAAAGCCTATGTGGAGTTTGGCTAGCACTATTGAATTGAGGAAACCCTTGATGGGAGACCTTCATTGATTACGTAAGAATGGTGTTAGATTTTAAATCAAAGCCTACTATCTCGTGTGAAATAAAATATGGGCTTTGGTCTTTTGGGTCTATCATTCATTAAACATCATTTATTGCCTTTTTTTTTTATTTGTGGCAAAATTTTCAACTCACCTTACTAATATTACTCACAAAATGATTTATCTTGCATCCTACTTTTATTTTTATTAGCACATTTGTAATATTATATTTTCATTGTCATAGAGAAAATAGAGATAAAAGTATATGTTCATATAAAATAATGAAATTCAATTTATGGTTCATCTCAAATAAAAAATAAATAAATAGAATTATTATTTGAGGTTAATTGGAATTTATTAAAAGTGAAGTAAATTCAATTTGATACATAATTGAAAGTAGTTGCAGAGTGCAATTAGTACGTGACATATTATAAGAAGGACATGTAACAATGATATGTAGAAATATATTGATTGTATGCTAACGTAAAATAATTTTTTTTTATTTTCTTAATCTCAATATTTTTTATATTTTAGTCCTAAAGTCATTTTGCATTTGTCTATTTACCTCCTCTACTTTTTATAATTTCCCAATAATCTTTCCAAAATTATCAATTTATAAATTCAAAGTAAGGATAGAATTAAGAATTTAGTGAGATATTGAAAAAATAAATGAAGCACACAGATGAATTAAGAAATTTACAAACTAATATTTTTGAAAGTTATTGAAAAAATAAAAAAAGTAAAGAGTGTAAATTGATAATTAAAAAAGGACTTTGGGTTTATAAACAAAATTTTAAAAATATTGAAATCAAAATATAAATAAAGTAAATTGTTTTTAGCATACAATCAATATTTTTGTTAAGTCATTTTTCTCTTAATGTACCATATATTTATTACACTTATATAAGCACATCAAAGAATTCATTGCAGAGTTATTATTTGCTTATGCTTTACTCTAAACATTTTCAAGTTTCAATCTCTTCCCTCAAAATATCAAATTTCTATACTAAATCCTTCACCATTGTAAGAAAAAATAAAAAAGAAATGCAACTAAAGTACTCTGTTTATCCATAAACCGCAAAACCTTGATGGAGAAAGGCATTTTTCACAGTACTAAGTGTTTCAAACTCAAAGTAGCGATGCATCAAAGTTCAACCCACATGCCAGTAATTGTTATAGTGCTAAGATAGTGACATTCAAAATCTTGACCGCTAGAATTGGACTGAAGATGCTAATAAGTAATAACTTCCATGCATAGCCATAAAAGTCAAGAAAGGCTGCACTATGTTCTGGGTTTACAAGCAAACCTGCGAGTCTTGGTCAAAGATAATACACATAGTATGCCATAATATATGAGCACTCGCAGAGAGGGAGAGACACAGAAAGACAGAGTTTTCAAGAAAGAGAGAAGAAGCCATGGCGGTGGGGGTTGCAGTAGTTGCAGGAGAACGCAGAGAGTACCATGGGAAGATGACTCCCTTTGTGATTCTTTCTTGTATGGTGGCCGCCACAGGAGGCATCATCTTCGGTTATGACATTGGAATTTCAGGTCCTTCATCACTCGTTTCTATGGCTTTTGATTTCAAACATTGCTTCAAAGTAGGAAATGGGCCTAATTATCATTTTGGTCCCTTGATTAATTTATTTGTTTTAGTTGGGTGGTTTAACCTTCAATTGGTATCATATTCATCTCCTACTTTAATTTAGTATTTCAAAGTAGTCCCTTTACTTCTTTTTAGTGCTCCAAAGTAGTCCTTTACCTTTTGCTGGGGTTCCAAAATAGGAGTAAAACACTATTTTATTTTCATTCTTAATTTGGACCTTCACTTGTGAGTTTAGTCTCAATATAGTCTCTAATTGATTTTCATTCACAATTTGATCCCTCACTTATTAGTTCATTCTTAATTTAGTTTCTTACTAATATAAATGTTAGCATATTTGGTTCAAATTTAGTTCAGAGTGAGGGACTAAGAGTGTTAATCAAATTAAGAATGAAAATAAATTCGGATCCAAATTGATATTAGACTCATAAATGAGGGACCAAATTGAGAATTAATTGATAAGTGAAGGATCAAAGTGTTTCACTCTCCAAAACAATCATTGAGAAATGTAATTACAAAAATAAATGACACAAGTTGAAAATTAAGGGATTCAAGTGAATAGATAAATAAAATATGGGACCAAAATAATAATTAAGCCTAGGAAATTACACATTAGATTATACTCTTTTATGTTCTAAACGGTGTCATAAATATCCTAAATTAAAATCGAAAAATCAAATAGAGTAGAGGGAAAATGTTCTTCGATTTAAATCACAGAATCAACATTGGGAAGTCTTACCGTCGTGAGTAGTATTAAATTTGCTACATATAAACATCTGCCAAAGACGATAGAGTTAACACCACTTTGAGGCACCGTTATTTTAAAATTATTTGACATATCAAAAAGATAAATATTATCATGTGCTATATTTAATACACTTACAATTTTGAGTGCACCAGTACACCCAATTATAATGTATGGATATAATTGCAATAATATTAACTAAAAAATTAATAATATTATAATTATATCCCTATATTATAACTGGGTGTACCGATACACTTAAAATTGAGAATGCACAAAATATTTTACCATATTTTATAATATTCAGTGGATTTAAAGTACAAAACACCTAAACGAAATTAACTCAGTTTTAAAATGATAGCTTTTACTCTTTGGTCCTATAAGATTATGTGCCTCCCAAATTGACCCTTAGTTTACACACATTTTATTTTCTGCACTTAAAAATAATCAAGAAAACTGTATTTTGGTTCTTACATATTCGCTTAATTTTTTATTTGATCCTTATTCTTTGAAATTGTATGATTAAGTTCTTATAGTTTAGTTGATTTACAATTTAGTCCCTATTACTATATTTCAGTCAATATTGTGTTACATATATGAGTTAAATTTGCTTCATTATCTACTTTTACATATGTTGTTAGTATAAATCTTGCATATTCAAAGTATTAAAGACAATATATAATTTTGTGCATTAATAAAATTAAGCAAAATACTTACATATTTAATTTTAACATTAAAGACTAAAATCAACTACTTGTCGACTATAAGTATAATTTAAAAAAAAAAAACTTAAAATCCTTAATCCTACTGATGGGAATGGATGTTTTAAATTTCTTTTCTTAAATTTCTGATAAATAGAAACTCAAGGAGGGAGTGTATGCGTAGACCGTGTTTTCCCTTTTTCACATAAGCCTTTTCTTTTTGTTTCCCTCAAATTTTACAAGTAAATTTGCACTAAAATTTTAAAGGATCTAAACTCATCTACTTATAATTTCTCCAACTTAAATTGTACTTACATTCAGGTGGTGTGACATCCATGGCATCATTCTTGGAGAAGTTTTTCCCAGAAGTGAACAGAAAGATGAAGGAAGACACGAAGATTAGCAATTACTGCAAGTTTGATAGCCAACTCTTAACCTCATTTACTTCATCACTCTACATAGCTGGCCTTGTGGCCTCCTTCTTTGCCTCATCGGTCACAGCAACCTTTGGTCGCAAACCATCGATCCTTGTTGGTGGTGCTGCGTTTCTGATCGGTGCAGCTCTTGGTGGCGCTGCTTCCAACATTGTCATGCTCATACTTGGTCGAGTTCTGCTTGGAGTTGGGGTTGGCTTTGCAAATCAGGTAGGTAGCTTCGTTTTCTATTGTTAGATGGTAGGGAAGTTATAGCTTTTCACAAAGAAGTAAAATCTAATAATAATTTTAATTAGTACATTTATGTTTAACATGCAAAAGAATGTTTAAATGTTAAATGTGTCTTATGTAACGTGGAGACATTATGAGGATTACATGCTAGCAATTACCAATGATGGAAATTGCAGAAAATAACAGTGAATGGAGGCAAATGAACAAACATCCCTCTTGAACATATCAGGTTCTATCATTATACTAAATATTGAAGCTTGTGGACATTGTCATTGAGGGAATAAAGATTTGGTTCTCCTATTATAAATACATAAGAATACTTTTTCAATCCTTCACTTATTACAAAATTGCCAAGTCCTTAACTCGTTGAATACCCAAATGGTTCTCCACTTATTGGAATGTCACACTTGGTCTCTCATTTAAGAAAAATATCATATTTTGTTTATATACCAAACCTTAAACCTCAAAAACAAAGGATTAAATCTCGTATCTTTAAAAAAAGTGGGAGAGGTGTGACATTTTCTAATAAGTGTGGAACCATTTTGGATATTACAATGAGTGAGGGACTAAATGATAATTTTGTGATAAGTTAGTGACTAAAAAGATATTTTACTCATTATAAATGAATTTGGAGGGAGCCACATGTTCATCCTGAGGTGTTTTGATATTAAATGATATATGTGGATAGTCCGCAATTTTAGTTTTTCCCAAAGAACAAATGATTTTTCATTATAAGTTAAAGTTAAAGTGCTCAAATAGTATTGAGTCTTAGTTCAGTAAAATGTATTTCTAGCAAAATATCACAAGACAAGCCACTAATTAACATTCTAAATTTTTGGATAAAATGACCTTTGACATCAGCATGTTTATAAGGAATATATTCAAGACATCAATATGAATCATGTATATAGTCATAAATTTTCACCTAGCAACTCAACCTTTTAAATAAAATTGATTAAAGCCTCTATGAACCAGAGTGTTCAATATATTACTACAATCAATCATGAAACTTTGTGAGAAAGTAGTTCTATGCACAAGTATTACTAAAGCCATTAATTAGCTTAACCCATATTTGGAAACCAAATTTCATTGTTTTGCAGTCAGTCCCACTATACCTATCTGAAATGGCACCACCAACATATAGAGGAGCAATCAACAATGGCTTTCAGCTTTGTGTTGGCATTGGAGTTCTATCAGCTAATTTGATCAATTATGGCACAGAAAAGATCAAAGGAGGGTGGGGATGGCGTATTTCTTTAGCCATGGCAGCAGTTCCAGCCTTAATGCTCACTCTAGGCTCAATTTTTCTTCCAGAAACTCCCAATAGCCTAATTCAACGCAATGGAGATCGTGAAAAGGCCAAGCTACTTCTTCAACGAATCCGAGGCGTCGATGATGTTGAAGCTGAACTTGAAGACCTTATAGAAGCAAGAAAAGTGTCAAGCTCTATTAAGAACCCTTTTAAGAATATACTGCAAAAGAAATATAGGCCTCAGTTAGTTATGGCAATAGCAATACCATTCTTTCAACAAGTCACTGGGATTAATGTCATTTCCTTTTATGCCCCTATCCTATTTCTAACCCTAGGTTTAGGTGAAAGTGCTTCACTTTTGTCAGCAGTTTTGACTGGAATTGTGGGCACTACTTCAACATTCATATCAATGCTTATTGTTGATAAGATAGGAAGAAGAGTTTTGTTCACAATTGGGGGGATTCAAATGCTATTCTCACAAGTTATAATAGGTGGCATTATGGCTACTCAACTAGGTGATGAGGGAGAAATAAGTAAGCCTTATGCATATTTGATTTTAGTTCTTATATGCATTTATGTGGCTGGGTTTGGGTGGTCATGGGGTCCTCTAGGATGGCTTGTTCCAAGCGAGATTTTCCCGTTAGAGATCCGATCGGCAGCGCAAAGTGTTACGGTTGCGGTGAACTTTCTCTTCACCTTCATTATTGCTCAGACATTTCTCACTATGCTTTGCCATTTCAAGTATGTAACGTTCTTCTTCTTTGGGGGTTGGGTGGTCGTGATGACAAGTTTTGTGTACTTGCTATTACCAGAAACTAAAAATATGCCCATTGAGCAAATGGATAAGGTGTGGAGAGAACATTGGTTTTGGAATAGAATTGTGGGTGGAAAGAATGAGGGTAAAACAAGAGAGATACCTTGATGTTGATATGTTGTTGTGCTATCTTCATTCAAGTAAAATATAATGTCTCAATAATTGATATCTGTATCTCATTATCGGATACATCTTAATAATTCATTTCAGTAAGATGCACCAAAGTCGTTGTCCCTGCTAATAGCTATGGGGTTCTTACATGAATTCCCATCTATTCTTTAAATTATAAAATCTATTAAACATAAATAAATTGTATAAATAGGATACATAAATAAATAATTTATTTAAACCTATTTATTACCATAAAGTAATTTAAGTAAAAATAATATTGATGACAAAATAAAATAAAGAGTAGTTAGGAGAGAAGTAACAATAATATAAAGGATTAAAGTGGAAAGTACAATAATGCAACAATCAAAGAATATAAACTTAGATAATATACCAATAGGAAACTTGTAGGTAAAATAAAGGAATTAATTATAATTAAGAGTTTTACCATAACTTTTCATCTTTCATATAATACTTTTTCCTTAATTTATATAATATAACCTTTGCACTTCTCATATACTAAGTGTCTTTCATAATAACAATAATTCATACAATTTAATAATATTATTTATCATCATGTTATTTTATATCCATACATATTATATCATATATACGCAGTTGAAAAGTTCAAAAGAACAAAGATTTGTTTCCCCTTAAAATGCAAAGCATGGAATAAGGAAATTGAAAGTTGAACAAGAAAATAAAGACATTCAGTAAAATGAAAATGTTACTTTTCCAATTATATACTCACTGATAGGGATCGATTGTAAAGAACCCATATTCTCGCTGCACAACCCCGATTGAAAAGATATCCACAAATCTACCTCTCACACAAGTTGAAATATAAATTTTCCACAAAACACTTCTTCCACAACCTCTTTATCTTATTTTCTCTTCATTTCGAATTAAAAAACTAAGATTCGCTTGTGTTTTATATAGAAGTTTTCAAGTTACTATGCAATATGCTTGTTGACACGTTTCTTTTGACAATTTTTTATTAAAATTTAAAATTATAATTTTGTTGAAGACAATTATTTTTCTTTTCAATTTAGTCCATGTAAAATTATAATTTTTGCCAAAACATTATTTTCTCCTTTCAAGCTAGTCCTTTTGACTTCCACGTTACATTTGCATTCTGCCTGCAATTTTCTAAAAATTTAAAATTATATTTTTATCTAAGATAATATTATTTATTTTCAATTTAATCCCAATTAAATTATAATTTTTACCCAAACATTATTTTTTTATTTCATTAGTCCTTAAAATTCTATTTTATTTCTTTAATGTTATTCTTAAAATCATTTCAAGTTTAACTTAGGAGGCTATACTATCATTTATACCCTTATAGAGATCATTTATCTCTAACCATGTACTTTTTAAAGATATTACATAATATATATATATATATATATATACTTTTTTTTTTTGGTTATTACATCACTAATTAATACTGAACTTGTAAATTAAGGACCAAATTGAAAATCAATTGATGAATAGGAGACCAAATTGAAAATTAACTGATGGATTAGGGACCGGATTGATGTTTAAGTCATCTTCATTCTATATGCACTTTCACAGTCATTTACTTTTTAAGGGAAATATGATTGATATTGATTGCTTGTTAGTCAAATTAGATTGGATCATTCAAAATTTTTTCTAATTCTTAATGTAGATTGAAAAAAGACCAAACATGTATGAAATATAGTATTTAACTAGTAAGTATTAAATAGTGAATCCTACATGTTGTACCTATATTTTTTAAAAATTAGAAGGTTATGCCTTTTCTGTAAATTTTTTTAAAAGTTGTCATTTTAGTGCTCACTCATTATTTATATTGTCATTTTTTATTCTCTAATTTTAATATCGTTGTCATATGTAGTCGTTCGAGCTGAAATCTATTAACTAATCTGAAGGGATCGTAAGTGGTAAATTCTAATTAGTGATGACCATTTAGGGAAACAAAACTGGCTGGTGAGGACTAGAATGAAAATTTAATAATTAATAAGAGATAAATGATATTTTCTCATAATTTAATATAATGTGATTCTCGTCATTGCAGTTATCCAATATTGAGTTTTCTTGGTAGCATGTTACGTCCCACTTTGACATTAAAGAAACGTGTCGTATATAATAACTTTAGGTCATGAAAACATGGATATATAATTAAGAAAGCTGCAATTTCATGATAGTGACAAGATTTTAGTTCAATGGCATTATTGATTATATATTTTGAAAGGTCAAACAGATCGAGTATTTATTATGCTAAATAGCCCTCGATGATTATTCTATATTGGAAAGTCAATAGGGGCTGCTCTTTTTTATTTCTTTAAATATACAGAGATAAATTGGTATTATATATACACAAATCTCATTAAATCTTTAAGAGGTTAACACTTATATTTTTATTTAGAAATTTGGGTACAAGGAAATTACATCACGAACATGAATTCTTCAAAGCATCCGGGACATTAAAGAACAACATATAAGTGATCATGAAATGGACGTAATATACAGTACCAAACTTAAAAAAATACTCACTTAATTTTTTTAATTTTGATAAATCACAACAGATCAACAAATTATTAACAAACCTAAAAAAATTACATTATTAATATGCCTTGAGATTTTCTGCTACAAAGAAATGTAGAAAATCTGATGCATGTATCATTTTATTGGTTCCAAGAAGATTGACCAATTTTTTCAGAACCAATCTGTTTCCAATGTTAATAGAGAGAAAATTCAAAAGAAAAATCAAGATTCCACCAAAAAATGGAACTGGAATAATAATATTTTAGATTCTTTCTTATATAAGAGGATATTCTGTTAAAGAAAAAAAAAAAAAAAACTGAACAGCTTCTAACAATGCCCACAATTTCACTATATTCCTCACACTTTACAGTCAATTCTTATTAAACCAGATGCCATGTTGCATAAAAAAGATAAAAAAATTTTAATATATCTTTGTGTATTATGATAATTATTTTTTCAAAAATTTAATATTTAAAACTAAATTAGAAAATCCATATGTCCATATGGACTGTTTTGAACCATTAAATTAAACCCAATAGTCCAAATTTGGGATAGCAACCCAACTACAGGCCATTTTAATCCAAAGAGTGATATTTGAACCTTCACAATTTTTAATTGCATGTTTAAATATGGGTTGAGTGATTTTCAAAAGTTATATGATCATATTACAATAAAATTACAGCTAAGAAGCTAAAGTAAAACTTGATCTAAGATTTATATATATTTTATTTCACAAATGTTATGTATAATAATTTATACAAAGGATAAAATATCATTTTGATCTTTTACTTATCAGTTCATTCTTAATTTGGTCTCTAATTAATATAAAGTTAATGTGAAACTAGATCCTTTACAGTAATTAAAATTACTATAGATCCTACAATAATAGCTTTTGATTGTCTAATTTATTTGTTAATGAATATTGACCATGAGATTAAAACAAATTATTTTTTACCAATTTCGATAAGCAAGAGTTATTGATTTCGAAAAACTATCTTTAAATGAAAGTCGTCAGATTTTTTACATTAATTAATACCATCAGATTTTACTAAAAAATCATTAATGCAGGAGATCTACTTTAAAAGTTAAAACCGTTAAACTAAATTAAATTTAAATTAAATATACTAACATTTATATTAGTGAATGATTAAATTGAAAATAGATAGAAAAGTGATACATGTGAAACATTACTAAACAAAAATTTTAGCATACTAGTTGTTATGACATAACGTATGAAAGGAACTAGATGCTAAAAACATATCAGTGCTAGCGATGACTAATTTATGTTCAAATTGTGAAATTTTAATTTTAATCATATAGTAATTTTTTCCAATTATTTCTTGCTTTTTAGAGGACCACATAAAAAAATTAGTGCTATAATTTTAACACGTGAAAAGACTCAAATAATTAAAAAGATATTACAAATTAAATTGAGAAGATTACATTTTTGAAACCCAAATTGAAAAGTTAGCCATCAATGTAAAAGTAATTTAGATTAAAAAGCTAATTCAGTTCAAGAATTTCCCTATCAATGTGATGGACGTTGTAGCTATTTAGATTAGTTTAACATTGTTTATATCTAATTTACATAATATAATCCTATATCAATGAGATAAAATTGAATTTTAAATATTGTAGTCATTATATTTAAACTAATGAAGCATTTTGTGAAAAAAAAATTCTTTTCAGAAAGGCATTCGCATGACATGAAATCAACTTCTTAATTTAGTAAGGATAAGCACAAAATTATATATTATCATTGTTTTTTTCTTTTAAATAGAATAAAAGATTATATATGCAGCTGATCATCTGAAAATAAGAGATGAGATGAAGCATTAAAAAAAAAAAAAAAGAGCAGAATCTTACTTGATGTATCAAAGTAGCCCCAAAGAATATTGCCAATTTGAAAGAAGACTTCCCCATGATTTTATTTTTATTTTTTTCCAAAATGATTTTAATCATGATTAGAAAATGTTACTAACCAATGCTTTATGTACGCAAATTGAAAGACTAACTTTTTTAATCCATGCAGATTTACACAATGTACACATTATATTGTATTAATTGTTATATTGCAATATTAGTGCAAGATTAGGATCTTCTTGGATATGATATTCATTTAGCATTTTACTTTATATAAGAGAATGATGAGAATATGGCTAAACTTTTGAAGAAAATCTTGAATACTAGATTCATAAAAAGAAAGATCAAAATACAAAATAAAAAATAATTTCTAAGGGAAATGTTTTAAGAGATTTTTGGGTCCTCCATTTATTTTGACCTTTCAACTTTCTCGCTTACGAATTTATTGCATGGTTTTTAAATATGGGAGCCAAATATGCAATCTGAATTTAATAGTTTAAGAAAATGGCAACAACGATCAACGAAATGAAAAAAATGTATTATCAATATATAGATACATTCATCTGTGCATTTTCAATTGAGATTCAATCTTTTTTATTTTAGTAAAAATTTTAATAGGATATTTTGTTATGATTAATGGAATATATGTTAATTTTTAAAAAATGAGATTCAAAGAGTAGTTTTGGGATATTCCATTGAACAAATATGCGTGTTGCTAATATTTCGTCATTTTTTATTTTGCAAAACAAATTGTAACTTAAATGGAGAGAAAAAATGACCAGAATTAATGTGTGCATTAAATTTCATTATCTTCTAATTTGTTCTTCTCTCTGTCATCATTTTGTAAGTTTCTACTAGCCCTTTATTTTAAAAAGCCCAGACATCCATAATTTAAAATAAATAAACTGACCAATCACAAAAGACAACTTTTGAGACCCTATACCTCTTTAGAACTCAAATTTTAGGGAAATCAGGATCAATCTATATATAGCCATTATTCCTATGATGCAAGTCAATCGTACTAGAAATCTAAACTTAGCTATTTAGAAAACTATCCTAAGTTCCGAGGTTGGGGGAGGTATCATATAAAAATCCAAATTGGAATGCAAGGTTAGCCTTTGCTAAAGGCGGTTCATGAGAAAATGAACTTTAGTCTTGGATAAAAAAATAAGTATATAAGTAAATAAATAATATAATATAATAAATATAGTAAATTTTAGTGGTATAAGTGGAAGAATAATTTGGCACGGTCAAGCACGTGTTTATTGAATTCTATGATGCCCATTTATAGTGATAAGTAAGTTCTTATTAACATGCTTTAAATTGAAATATGGCAAATGTTTGGACCATAAAAGTTTAGGCAAATAACCTAGTTTTAAAGTAACTCTACAATTGGAGACCAAGAGCTTCCCATATTTTATTTTCTTATTAATTAAGTCTTGTTATTAGCGTGATTCTGGATTTTATTACTGGTGGGGCCATGGAGTTCCTTTGATCCTTGGGAAACCAACCAATGTTAGATGTGATAGTTGTTAAGTGATATGTTACAACTCTCTACTGACACGAAATAATTTGTCTTTGTGAACTGAAACAAGACAGACAATTTATGAGAAGACACTTACTAAATTATAGCAATGCACTACGTGATATTATATCTATTATTGATCCATGATAATAATATTTATTATTTGAATTTCTTGTAAAAATTTTGACAAAGTTTACTCTAAAATATAGATTTCTCAAAATTTTCATACACACATATATATACTAGTAGAAAGAGAGTTCTGCTCACAAAAGAATTTACTGCATGCAATTCCAAATATATAATACAGTCACTAAATCCCTGTCTATGATTAGACTTAATCATCGGGCTAAACTTTTAAAAAGTAAACTTGAATTTGGACTAAAGAAAAAAGCTCAAACCCATATTTTAATTAGGCTTTTTGTGGGGGGTTTAATTAATATTTTTCTAGCATGGCCTATTGGGTTTTTTTTTTTAAATTATAATCAAGTCAATTTATTATTAAAAACTTGAAATAACGTAACAAATTGTTATAATTACTTGTAAGATTATATATAGGAAAGTTGTAAATACAGATGAGTTATTGTATATGCATAAATCATTTAAATAAAAGGTATTCGTTTTTATTTTTTTACAAAAATGTTATGTTGCATTAAGTTTTTCTTTAAATAATAAGTATTTTCTTATTAAAAAATATTCATTTAGGCTTTTCAAGCTTAGATTGGACTTAAAAAAAAGACCGAGCCTAACCTATTTTACAAATTAGACTTTTTTTGTATGACCTTTTTTTTTTTGGGGTTAGACAAAATTTTTAAGTTATAATTAGGTCTATATGTGACAATAGAAACTTTTAGAATGCAAAATAATATGGTAATCAACAACCAAGTCAATGTTGCCTTTGCGGAACAATGCAAGGCTCACCAATAGGTCTCTAATTGACTCTACGTTGCAAAAGGAATTCTAGGTCACCATAGATATAGAGCATATAGCTCACAGTAATTAGTAATATCAAATGCTGAAAACACAACTTGTGAAGGATAAATCACCATAGATTTAGAGCATATAACTCATAGTAATTAGTAATTTTAGAAGTAGAGCATACAACTTACGAAGGGTAAATCATCACAAATATAAAACACATAGCTCACAGTAATAAGTAATCTTAGATGCAGAGCACACAACTTATAAAGGATAAATCACTATAAATATAAAGCATATAGCTCACAATAACTAGTTCAGGTCCATGTGTGGTGGCCAGTATACGAGGCTAGTATCAACGCTACTAGTTGACGTTCTAAATCATAGTACATCATGGCTAATGCTTACAACCATTAGCTACATGGTTCTATACGAGATGAATCCTCAATGAAAGTGCCTTCAGAAGTACAAATTAAACACCATTGTGAATTCAATATCAAATTGTTCTCATCATTGAATAATTTAGAAATTTGGACATTGAGAAACTCAAAAATTTATAATTAAAGGAACTCATAAATTCAAAGTCAAATAAGTTCATAAAATATAGAATTAGAGAAATTCATAAATGTAGAATCAAAGTTCTTCAAAAATACAAAAAATCCAAAATTCTAATAGTTTTAAAGTTTGGATCAATCTATAAACATGTCAACCAATCAAAATATTCAATTTACTTTCAATTAGAATTTCATGTGCAGAAAATAGTGTGAACAGTTAGGTTGAGCCTACAGGCACATAATCAATATTTTAAACTAGTTTAACATTAAGAAATGAGATAGAAGTGGAAACAATCATAGGTAGCAATATCTACTCACCTGGGTATAGAGCATAAAAGTTTCCTTCCTTTAGTCTCTTTTACCACTTGCCAGACGAAGTAATACCCAAAAATAAAAAAATGGCGTTAATGTCTTATATTTAGCAATATTTCTTACTTACATAAAATTTTTGACTTAAGTCCACACTTCCTTTATTTACTTCTGGTCTTAGAAATTCACTTTCATTCCCTTAAGGGTTTAATTCCCAAGGCCAACATATGCATGCATATACAACTTAGGAAAAATGTACAAAGGACCTAAATGGTTCATATGGTAATAATTTCATTATTTAATCAATTGGGCTAAACACCAATATCTAGTACTTGGAAAATACCCAGGATTTTGGTAAAGTATTCGTGCCCCTAGTTTCAAATAAATTCCCACTATTGAAAGATTAATTGACTTAGTCCAAAATATAAACACATACACATTTCATTATTATAGTTTCTTAAATTGCTCATCCCTCTGGTGTTATTCCTTAGTAGTAGAATTGTCTCCAACATTGAAACATTAAAGTTCTTCAACTTAAGAATGATGTTAACCACAAATATTGACATAATTATATGTATATAATTATCTTAAAACCCTATAAATTCCATAAATGGATCCAATAATTCCTTCTACTTAGTTTGAGTTGCCCAACATCACTCAAAGGCTTACAAATTTATGCTATCTTTGTTCAAGACTTAATCACCATATTCAATAGCTTGTTCAATGCCATAAACTCCTTCCCAAACTTGTCTTCTATACCGTTTCTCCAAAATCATGAATTGTTAAGCCACTTCAATATAGTTGGAAAATTTGCTAACCGATTTCAAAATTGGTCATTGAATTTGAATAATTATCCAAGATCATTTTATCATCTACATCAAAGATTTCCATTAATCTTTCCATCCTTTTATAACAATGAAAGCCGAGAAAATTAAGAAAAATTAACAAATTAACTTACTACTCAAAACCCAAAAACTCCCATTGGCTTTAGTCTATCCTTTAGTTGCTTAATGAAGCTAGAGGAGTTCAAAACCTTCAGATTTAATCATCCAACATGCTTCAATTTGCTGCCATAAAAGGAGATTTTCAAATCAGTGACCAAAACACTAAATTGGTAGAGGAAAAATGTTAGACTTTTACCAAGGACCAAAAACCCCAAGGAAATTTCATGAAATAACTTTAAATCGAGCCCCAAATTGCCAGTTTATCCTTATTCCCATGATTTTGCATATTATAAAGGGGGGATTTCAAATCTTGAAATCAAACCAAAATTGAACACTGAGATTGAGAAAGAATTGGCCAAACTACATTTTACAACTAAAGCCCCACTGAAATTTTGAGAAAAACCTTACCAATCGAGCCAATTTTCTAACATTTCACCATTAATTCATACATTACAAAAGGGGGTTTTGTAAAACATAGCTCATTTGATGAAATTGATTAGTGCAAATAAGGGAGAAAGGGTTGAAAATCATGCTAGTGGTGAAGTCCTCTGAAAATTTAAAGAGAAATATATCAAATTGCACTTGATTTGGTTAGAAATCATGCAACATGTTCTTCTAGAAACCTTTATGTTCCTTGTCACTGTATCTATAAATTAATGAGTTCTATTTCAGAGTTATTCATGGGAGAAATCAAACCTGAGTGCCTTAGGATGTATAGGGTGAGTCATAGCTACTTGTGCTGGCCACAAACTCAAATATTATGTTAATTCGTTTTGTATGTAAGTCTTCTTTAATTTCCCCTTTCCAATATCTCCATAATTGTTTAAATTTATTCTTGCCATAACCTTTCTCTTACTCTTAAAATTATTTTCTTAAATTTTTTTCTCCACTCAAAATAAAACATTTATTATATGCATTTTCATGAATGTTACATAATAAAACTGGGAAATTCCAAGCCTTAAAGTAACAAGGTCATGTTATATTGTATCGTAAGGATTAGATGCTCCTTCTATTGTACGATGAAGTGGTGAAGGAGATATTGGGAAGAGCATAGTATGGTTTGTTTGGTTTACAGAATCTAAGCAAGGGAGAGGGAGATGGAATAAGCTCATTCCCATGTTTGGTATATTTTTTACCATAGCAATCATACTCTCTTGGAAATCTTCATTACCATAGATAAGGGAATGAGCAAACCTTCCAGATCTGGATGGAATGTATTGATCTCTTGAGAATCAAATTAATTTTTCCATAATACCCACACCTTTTATGACCCATTCTTATCCCTCAGTCATACAACCAACTTCAAACCTTTTGAAAGATAATACCATAGATAAGGAAATTTTACTGTTCAAACAAATGAACAAATTAAGAAGACAGTGAGAAAGAAAACTAAATTTGGAAGAAGAAATAAAAATATGTTTTCACAAAATTAAAAATAATAATTAATATATTATTCATAATTAATTTTTTAAAATTATTTTATAATTATAAACATAATAATTAATTTTTAATGTAATATAAATTATTATTTTCTCTGAAATAATAATTCTTTAATAATAATAATAATAATAATAATAATAATAATAATAATTTCTTAATACAAATCATAATTAATCTTTTATAAGGATATTATGGTCATTTGTCTAATTAACCTCCATTCCTATTCCTATTATTTTTTTTAATATCATACCAAACATAGTAGATGAGCCTAAGATTCCATTCCATCAATATTCATTTTCATTCTTAAACTCATTCTCATTCCCAATCTTAATGATTCCATGAACCAAACATACCCGTAGTGTTTCCATGTACGGTGAGTAGATAATATTAGTTATGCTTTTATTCTCATCACGTGCCATTTTCCTCTTATGGATTGTATTTTATATTTAAAAACCTCTTTGACATGGGAGCATGCTTCCCTCAAAATCTTTTCGTGCATGATTTTAGTTTTAAAGTCTTGAAATTTCCAACAACAATTATTCTTAGATTATTAGGTTGTTGGAACATTTATTGTTTATACTTGTTGTTAAGCTCTAAGGAATGAACTGTCTAAATTTTGGAAATATTACAATTTTAAACTTTCAAAATGAGTAATTTTGTATTCAAGGATGTATTGTAAGGTGACTGTCAGATACAAAATCATGTAATTAGCAACAGTAAACGTATGCTATAATGCACAAGGATTGAGTTATTTGATTGAGGCCATAAGTTGTGCATCTAATTATTTGTAAGAAATGAGACTTATACTTGTATTTGGTTTACCCCATGTTAAGTACTCGTGCCTCAATATCTGATTATTTTATGGTATTTATTCTACTGGATATCTCCTGATCCATTTACACACGAAATACTGATATGATTGTTTATAAAATTGTTTTTGGATTTCGCATCTCCACTTCGTTATAAGTAAGTTTATTATCACTATTGTTGATCTCATTTTCCTCTTACATTGACCTAGCTTAATTAATTACATATTGTAGCTCCATACTTACTAAAGGTAAACATTAGATAATTTTTTTTGAAAAAGCAATAACTAGTAATTTCAGTATGTTCCTTTTAAGTATACTTAGGATTATCTATTTTGATGTGGAACTCCAGCCTACAACCATGAAAATGTCAATATAGTTTGATTTAAACAATAATCAAACCTAAAACCCCTTCTTACTAAACCTCTAGGAAATTCATTCTTAAAAACGCATATAATAAGATTTGAAAAACAAAAATTGAACACGCCACGGAGTAGAAAAATTAGTCAACTATATACCTTGATAAAATGTTAAATTCTTGATGTAATTAAGACTACTGAAACAACCCTCACATAAGCAATATGGCAAGAACACGTTCTTATCAAAATAACAAAGAAAATTTGTATACTATTAATATCTATTAATTTTGCCACAAAGTCAAGATGAACTATTGGTAGCCCCTTGTAAGAAACAAATAACCTTGAAGTCCAAATCCAATTAGGGATATAGTTTTGACTTTGCTTAAATAACTTAACGCATATAACAAAACTTTAAAAAAAATAAAATCATTTCGGGCCTATTTAAAGCCTCACTCGTATAGCCTAAGGTCTTGAGCTATCCATCTTTAAATCTTAGTCTATTTGACTTATTCCTCTATTTCTTAGCTAATTTTTCCTGCTTTTTTTTCAACAAAATCTTTAGCCAAAATTTCCCTTAATCTTGTGATCAATCCCATTGACATAGTGAATTATTCATTTTGCCCTCCTACGCTTCCAATGCTTGAAATGCCGCCATCCGTGCCCACTTCATATTCATTGACCTTGAGCCCTTTTTAACACATTAGGAGCATATCAGGTGTACATTTGATGAGTCTTGCTTTGATTTGCAAAGGTAGTGTTGTCAATTGTTTTGTAAATCATGAATTTTGTACTCTAGTATGCTTAATTATTCATAGGAAGGATCCCCAACTCATTTTGTATTTTGTTGTATAAATTTTGAGAGGTCCATAAGTTAGGAGAAATTTTACTAAAATTTCTGCATATCATTGTAAATTGATTTTTTTGGCAAAAGGAAAATTGGTTGTAAACCCTTTAGATGTTATGGTTTAGAGTTATCTCTCTAAATTCTGCTTGTCATATTTCTGCAGCTTTGCTAATTGATTTTCGAATTTTCGGTTTCTAGAGGCGAGATCCACTTCGTTGTTCATGTTAGTCACTCTCCTTTTTGGAGTCTTGACACTATAATAATAAGACTAAATATAGAATATGCAAAGTAAGAAGAATTATGTTATAGTAGTACATAAGTCCCAAAAAAGTTTTATAAATCTTAATATATAATAACGGTGTGTTTAAATAGATAAGTTCAGAAAATTGTTATAAAACTAATATAAAATAATGGTAAAATAGTGGTTTATGAATATTTCAAAACTCAATTTTTGTACAGCGGCAAAATTGAAATAGAAATAAAAATTTAATATAAATTATGTGCACTAGTTATGCATTTTAGCTAATAATTTAATAAACATTAAATTAAAATAAAAATTATAAGTGGAAAAGATAAAAAAAATATAAAATTAAGCGAACGAAATATATTTTTGCCATTATTTTACTTTTATACTCCTACTCAAACTATGTAACGGTTTTACCTTTCGTTTTTGAGATTAATAATAAGAAAATAATCAGTCATATATAAAAATATTAAATAACATTTTCATGCTGCTTAGAATTGTGTAATTAAGGCATCATTAACCAAAACTTGAAAGAAATTAATTGCTAAATTTTTTTTTTCAATAATTTATTTAACAATCATACAAACGGAGGGACTCATTGAATTCTTATTATATTTTCATATAATTTTTTTTTTTTCATTCTTTATATCATGCTACTTATAATTTGGAGGTGCTTGATTGATGATATGCTTTGTTAAAGACATTCCCGGAGGACATGAACAACCTGTTGGATTACAGAAGCAACCACTTGGAACGCATTGTGGATCGCAGCGTATTATAGGCATTCTTGCCTCGCTTTTTTGGCCAGAAACACATTCCACGCAAGCAAAATAAACAACACAGAAGCACGAAGAAACAGACGTGAGACACAGCATCTACCACATACCAAATTCCCAAAGCTATCAACCTCTACCCAAGCATATCTACCAACCTTTATCAAACCATGTATCAAGACATTCAGTACAAATCAACATATACAATCTTAACTCCCAGACCATCTTACACCCATCATCTATAGAACGAAAAAACTCTGCTATTATCTAACATTTGTAGCAACAAACATATCCCTACCACTTCTCCCGATGTTCAGACAGAGAATTCGCAATAGCGAGGATGGAGGATCAGAGTCAATGTTGTCAAAATCGCGATTCTACCTAGACTCGGAAAAGGGGGGTGAACTCGTAACGTAAACTCGTAACATAGAATCGTAAGAGTTTACCTACACATGTTATTTAAGCTCTTGAACATAACCATATCACAAAATCACTTAAAATTTCATACATAAATACTTATATTATTTTATAATCCACAATCCATTCCATATTGCATAATTTTCATTCAAATCAACATACAAAGTTCAATAAACTCTGTAATCCATAGTTCATAATCCATAATTCATAATATATAATCCATAACACAATACATAATAATCATCCATTTAACATAACAAATTGTTCATATAAATTCATGCACAATGTTGAACACCACAAAGGGAAAAAAGAACTCTGCATTGTGGGATTTCCTAATAATACAAGGTTTCATTCATGCACCATGCAAGCCTACAAATAATGGGGTATTTAGTTTACTTGTTTAGGGATGAAAGTTGGTGGCAGAAACAATGCATTAGAAAGAAGAACATAAGAAGAACAGATTACTTAGTAGTGGTCAAAATAGGTTGCAATGCGGTACCAATGTTTGAAAGCTGATTACGACATAAATGTCATCCCATGCCAACCTTCCAACATAATCCTGTGTGTTTGTTTGGTGAAACTTGACCATTCGCAGCATCTAATCAAATTAGGCCTCCAATCAATTAATATGTGATTAGCATAAATACATATCCCTCAAATCTCACAATTTCTTCATGCATGACAAATCAAAGCCAATAAGTTCTCACTTAGTGTTGCCATTTCCAACTAATAATTTCATTGTGATTGTCTATATTAGCCAGTACTTGTTCTCTCACACGCATAAGACACACTATTGATTGTCTTTTCCATTTTTAGCTTTATGTGTAGATCACATGAATTATTAGTATTTTTTGCCTTTGAATTTTGCCCTATTACTTCAAAATAATGAAATCTTACAACTACCAACATTTTAAATACTTGTATCAGTTAAATCTCTTGACAAATATCTCATGTTATTCAACCACAATGGAAGTTCAATACAATATATAGGGGAAGCCATTGACAGAGCTATAAGTGGAGAAGACCCTTCATACATCCCTCTCAACCTTTTGGTTTTACCATTTCACCTAATGGACAGTCTGAACAAGAAGCATCAATTAGCTCAAACTCACAGAGAAACAACCATACAGAGAGGTCTGGGGGTTCACTAGTGACAGTTGCTTTTCAGATTCTGGTTAGCAGCTTACCATCAGCAAAGTTAAACTTGGAGTCTGTGACTACTATTAATAACCTTATCAACACTACTGTGTAGCAAATAAAAGCAGCCTTGAGTTGTCCTAGTTCCTGATGAACCCATTGCTTCTATATGCTACATGCAGATAAATAAAGTAACAAAAACATATGTTACCTTCAAGGCTGGCCTGCAGAAGCTACGGTGACGGATTGATGGATTACTGGCCTTATCTGGTGTCAATGTCATCCTTGCGAGCTACACCAGAAAGCTGCGACCTTCACCAGAGTCTGTGCCATTCTCCACATTGCAGTGACCTTCACCAGAGTCTGAGGCCTTTGCCACACTGCAGCTACTTTCACCAAACTTCTATGAGCCTGCGACCTTTTTCTACTATCTGTGAGCACCAAGAGGAGAAGAGGATGAATGAATCGGTCCATCAAAAGAACAGAGGCAACGACTAAGGGCTAAGGCAAATAGGGATTTAGATTTGAGTCATACAGCATCAGAGTGAACCGAGAGCAGGAGAGGTGAATTGAGGCAATGCAGCGAAGTGAACCGAGACCAGAGAAGAGCGACATTGCAGTGAAGTGAGTGAACTGAGAGAGTAGAGGCAGATTAGGGATGATGCTCTGATGTAGATGATCACAGATCGAAGAAATTTTGGGCATAAGGACTCAGAGGTGATCTATTGGAGGACTCAGGTGATCTGTTGGGCTATCAACATGGCTGGGCCTTCAACGCTGGAAGAAATATTGGGCCTAGTCTCATCATCTATTTTTTTTTTTTGGGCTGCAGATATGCTAACTCGTTAACTTGGTCAAACTTGCCGAGTTTATCAAGTCTGTGTGAGTCAGTGGCGAGTTTGACCGAGTCAGCATTGATTCTGATTTTATTTGCGATTTAACAAGAAATTGATATCTAGGATCATAAAATCGGCGATTCTACCGAGTTAAATCGCAATTTTGACAACAATGATTAGAGTATAGCTTTCCTGCAATCCACTTCCACTCCTTGAAAAACAAACTCACACCTTCTTTTCCACACACTCCAACACATGCATGCCTATATTGCTTTTGTATATTCATTAATCTCATCAGTTAACAGAAAGAGACAACACCACTACCCAAACTGACCAACCTTACATCTGTCTATTTTTACAGTCAAACAACAATTAAACCAAGCCTTCTCTACCCATGGACATAACACGATCACATGCTCTACTGAATCTTCCTCAAAACTGCAAATTGGACACACAAAATCATTTGAACATTTCCTCCTATACAACGCTGCCTTAGTAGCCAATGCATTTGACAAAGCCCTCCAAACAAAGTGCTTAACTCTCTCAGGCATTCTTAATCTTCATATCTTTTTCCATATGACATTAGGCATACAATAAGAGCTACTTAGTCTCTCTCTTTCCACAACATGTTCTACAGACTTAAAGATATTATACCCAATTTTCACATTATAACTACCATTCTTTGATTTAACCCATTTCAACTCATCCTTTGTTTCTCTCAATGACAACGAAATTTTTAGAATTGCCTTCTTTTCCTGTTCTGAAATTTTTCTAGCCACATCAGTTAACTTCCAACTTCTATCAGATATTTGAGCTGCCACTTTCATCTCTTCATCTACACCTTCCCTCCTATTTTTGTTTAGTTTGTAATCTTCACACTCCACCAGCCACTTGTCCTTCCAAACTTTAACTGACTTCCCATCCTCTATTCTCTAACATAGATCATTTTTTAACATCTTCCTCCCTTCCAAAATACTGGACCATGCCTAAGATGCCTTATTTCCTTTCTTTGCATTTAGAAAATCAAACCTCGGGTAGTATACTCCTTGGATTACCTTCACCCATAGTTCGTCTAAGCACTGCTTCATTCTCCATGCTGTCTTAGCTAGCAAAGCCACGTTGAACTTCTCAAAATCTCTGAACCCAAGCCCACCTTCATTCTTAGATTTTTTTAATTTCCTCAATGAACTCCAGTGTATCTTCTTACCTTCCTCTAAGCCTCCCCACCAAAAGTTGGCTATAATTCTACTAAGATCTTCACATACCCTTTTAGCAAAATTTAAAACAGTTCATGGGGCATACAGAAGCAGCGTTAGCCACCGCTTTAATTAACACCTATCTTGTAGCATGTGATAACAAGTTTCTTTTCCATCCTTACACTTTTTTAGCTAGTTTGTCCCTTACAAAATTCAACTCTTCAGTCTTCGACCTTCCCCATATTACGGGTAAACTTAAATAACTTCTTGCGTCGTTTACCTCATGAATTCCCTGTTCCTGACAAACTCTATCCTTTTTTGTATTCTTTGAGAAGAAGAAGCTTGATTGATCACAATTCTCCTCCTGACCTGATGTCATGCAATACACCTCTAAGATTCTTTAAAGTCTGCTCCTATCCTTATTCTTTGCATTCATAAAGAAAATAATATCATCTACAAAAAACACATGTGATAGTACTAGACAGTGTCTTGCTAATTTCACCCCTTTCAAATCCCCATTCTCAACATGAAAATTAACCATTGTTGATAATACATCTGCTATCAAAATGAACAAACATGGTGATAATGGATCACCTTGTCTTAATTGTCTTTTAGGTGAAATTTTTGCCACTCTTTTCCTAGACAACATTAGATTAAACTCCACAAATTCCACACATCCCATAATTCTCCTTACCCGTTGCTAACAAAAGCCCAACCTCAAAAGTACTCCTTCTAAAAAATCTCACTTTACCTTATCATATGCCTTACTCATATCCATCTTCATTGCAAATTCATATTTCCCACCCTTCCTCTTATTCTTCAGATAATGGAACACTTCATGCACAACCAAAATATTATCTTGTTTCAATTTCCCCGGTACAAAAACTCTTTGATTTGGAGAGACGATTCTTCCCAAAATTTTCCTCATCCTATTTACCATCACCTTTGAAATTATCTTGTACACAAAATTATACAAGCTTATAGGTCTAAATTGAGTTATAACTTCAGGTTTTTTAACTTTTGGAATAAGAACAATATCTGTCCTATTAATATCTTTCAATGACATATAGTATCACGGTATTTCTGTATAAGCCCATATACTTTAGTGCCCACTTCATCCCATGCTTTCTGGAAAAAGACCCCAGAATATCCATCTGGTCTTGGTGCCTTATTCACTCCTAACTGAAAAGTAGCAACACGAACTTCTTCCATCATCATAGGTCTAATCAATTGATTGTTTTGTTCTTCTATTACCATTCTTTTTACATATGTTAAAGCTTGTTGCATAGGTCTGTCTCCTAAGGTTGCAAACAGCTCCTTGTAATAGCCTGAAAAAGGATATACTATTTCATTTCATCTTCCTCCCACTTTCTTCTCCTATTCTTCATTCTGAGAACTTTATTTCTCATCGTTCTTTGCACTGTGCTTGCTTGGAAGAATCTGGTATTTTCATCTCCATATTTCAGCCAATTCATCTTAGCCCTTTGCCACCAATATATCTCTTCAATCTTCCACATTCTATCCACTTCTATCATAATATTTTCTATTCTTCAAGCCATCTCACCAATATATTCCTCTTTATTACAATCCTTCAACTATTTTAGTAGTTTCTCTATCTCCCTTCTATTGTTTGGAAAAGCAATCTTACTCCATTTCACCAATGCCCTTCTGCACCTATCCAACCTTAAGATCATTTTCGTCACCCCATCTTCACAATTATTGCCCCTATCTCTCTAGTTCTCCTTTATTATTCCTATGAATTCATCATGCTCTGCCTAAAAACCCTCAAACTTGAATAGTTTCGGAGTCTTCCCTTCTTTATAACAAACATCCACCATTAGCAAAGGATGATAAGATCCTATTGGGTTAGTATTCACTACCACTGCCTTTGGAAAGTTGTCTCCGAACTTCTCATTAGCTACTGCTCTATCTAAACATTCCTTCACATTTCTTTCCCAAGGCCTCTTATTATTCCACGTAAATTGAGATCCCTTGAATTCAATGTCTGTCAGTCCACAATCATTTAACATACACTGGAAATTTTCTCGGTCTCTTCCCTTTCTTCTCCCATTGGTACAACAAATCATTAAAGTCTCCTACACACAACCATGAGTTATCAATTCCCCCCACCTAACTCCCTCATGATCCTCCATGTATTCCTTCTTTCCTCCATATACAAATGATACATATCCGGGCACTCAAAGATATTTAACTACATACCAACGAGAATTATGTTTTTAGAACTATATTTGACTTCAATATCTACTTCATCCCCCCATCATAGCAATAAACCACCTGCTAGTCCCTTTGGTTTCACCTGCCAGCTATTTTTGATATTCAACTTTCTTTTAATTTTTTCTATTTTTTTCTCTCCTAATTTAGTCTCCATTAAAAATACTATTCAAGGCTTATATCTCTTGCTTACCTCTATAACATTTCGAACTACCAAGGAAGCCCCAAACCCTGGTAGTTCCAGTATAGCACCCTCATGGCTTCTGGGTGGTTGCTTGAGGTCAACCACCTGAGCCTTCAGCCTTTTCATTTCTCCTCCTTTCCCATCCTTCCCCGGCCTTGAATATGAACCATTCATCCGGAAACTCACTTACTACAGTTACTGGAACATCTACTAGCTCACCTACTAATCTTTCTTCTTTATTTTTTGACACATTTCTTCTTTTATACAGTCGTTTACTTGCTTTCTTTTTACTTCCAGAAGGTCCAAACTCCAGTCTCTCACCTTTCTCCTCTGCTTTCCATCTCTTCTTACTCTGTAAGTTCAGATCTTCCTTCGCATTCCGCTTCAGGTTAACTCGCTCCAGTCTCTTCATAATGTCAATAACATATCCCAAATGATTATATATAGTCAACGTCCCTTCTTCGACATATTCTTCCGGGGGCATCTCTACTATATATCCAAATGGTGAACAATCCTTCGTTGAATCACTGACCTCAGTTACTTTTATTCAACCTGTCGCGTGTAAGCCTGCTTCTTTTTCAAGCCCCTCTTCCCTTAACTCAGATTTTTCCTTTACCTCTACTTCTTTTGCATCTTGCTCAGACCAGTCCTCTTTTCCTCCTTCCCGCCTAAACTCCTCTTTTCTGTTCAGGAGGTTATTTCTTCTGTTATTTTCTCTTTCCAGATTTTTTCCATCTTCCTCTTCGTCCCTTACACGTGCTTCCATATTGGTTCTTTTGGCTTCCACCCATTCAGACTCACGCACCCCAACCTTCCATATTTTCCCACGTGTTTTTTCTCCCCTCTCTTCTTTACACGCTTTCTCCCTACCTCCCTCAGAATTCATCTCTTTTCTTTCCTCCCTTTCATGCGCCACCTTCTCTCCTATCTCTGTTGCAATACAATGATTCTTCCCTACTCTGAACTGGTGCAACACTCAGCCAGCTTCCATATCTAGGCTTCTTCGGGTCATGTATAAAATGCATCTTCATAGTTACACATATTTTAGCTTCGTGTCCAATCATTCCACACTTATAGCAAAATTGTTGTAGTTTTTCATACCTCACCTCCTCCCATATCATCTATTTTCCAGGCCTTGGGACCCAGGATCCTTCTGTCAGTGGTTTCTTTAAGTTTATCTCAACTCTTGCTCAGATAAAGCTTCTCAGACATCTTCCCTTTACAATTGGATCTTCCACCATTACAGTATCTCCAACTCTGTCTCCTAATCTTTTTGCATTTTCCTTGCTCATACCTTTGAGAGGGATGTTATGAAATTGGACCCAGAATGGACACTTCCCAAATTTAAGCTCCTGGAAAGCAATGTACTCCTTCCATTCTTGTATAGTTAGAGTATGTCCCAGAATCGCCCATGGTCTTCCTCTCATAATTCTTCGATCCTCCTCACTTTAGAATGTAAAGATGAATGAATTCACTGCCACTTCCATTATGTCCACCTCATTGCTCAGATTCCATCCTTTCTTTATCATTGTAATGACCGTTCCTCTATTAAGATGCCTTTCTGTGATTGATTTCCCCACCAGTATCTTCTTCCCCAATTCTCCTTCAATATTTTCACTCCAGTTCAGAGTTACTAGATCTTCCTTTTCTTCTCCATTTCTACTTTTTCCATCCTCTTCCATATCTATCTCCATTCTTGACTTCCTTTGTCTCACAGAGGTAGTGACCACTTACTCTCGCCAAGCAAGAGAAACTCACTCTCAGTCATGAGAGAAACTTACAAGTTCGTGCTTGCTCTTGGCAAGGCTGGTGAAGCCATGCTTTGGTCCCAAAATGCCTTTCAGTTTGCACACAGAAAAAACGAGAGAAAATTCTTGCCTTGCTTTGCTCACACATATCTACATGCAAAAAGCAATAATAATTAAGCATAAAAATAATATGTTTTTATTGGCCCAAAAATAAAAAATAGTAATATTTTTTTACTTATATCTTGATCAATTTTAAATGCACAAAATTGCATGATGTCTAATGTTAGCATTCAATGTCAAGCAATTACTGTTGGTGCTATAATATGTATGCATTCTTTGCAATGATTATAGCGTTATAGATGCGAAGTTTGAGTTTTTTAAACAGTAAAAATCGGTTTCGGCCCATCAGACATGGGTATTTCTTAATTCAGTACTTCATAAATATTTTTTTCTCACTTTGATCCCACAAATGTAAACTGTTTCCTAATTTGGCCCCTCATAAAATTACCTTTTTAATTTACTCTTTTCAATATGGATGTTTTTCAATTTGATCAATCAACAATGTTACCAATACTGTCTTTCACATTTTGGAAATTAATATATTTTTAAAGATATTATTGATAAGAATTTCATTTATATGGAATCAAATTGAAATCATTTATATATGAGGGACCAAATTGAAAATAAATATTTTATGCCAAAATAAATCAAGAAATACTCTATATATGAGGGGCCAAATTATAGGTTGGGTTTGTTTTACATACGATTGTGTTTTATATGAAAATTAGTAAATCTAATGCTATTAATTTGTTACAATTTAATTTTTAAATCCAAAAATTACTATATTCAATGTTCCTGATCTGAAACATTTCGGGAAACATCCCGTTGGTAATTTTTAAAGTAATTGCATAGATCTAACAATGCATATTTATAATTTAGTTACTAAATGATAACTTTTAGAAACCATTGGTAAAGTTTGAAAATTTAATTGGATGATTCGCATTAAGCAAATTATGTGATCTCACGCTGCGCAGTCCATATATGTAGTTGTAAAGAATCCGAATTTTAAGGTTGAATTACTTCTAAAACTTAGGATGGATCCTCCTTTCAATGATTATACCCACTAAGTGTCGAATTTAATATAAATCAAATTACTCATAATATTAGAATACTTAATTACCTCTTCATGCTGCCTTAATTGTATAACTAAAAGCGCACATTAATCACTGAATGACAGCAAATAACTCTGGAAATTTTTTTATATATTTTATTTAACAACTATACGGTAATGGAGGCTACACAAGATTTATTATATATTAAAATTCTTATTACATTCTCATGTCACCTTTGGTCTTTCTGAATTAATTGAGATGTTGCTTCTCATAATTTGGAGATGATTGGATGTTACTATCATTTGCTGCAGTGGTTTCGTTTGGACATACACATCCTTGCGGAAGACAAAAGCATTTGCAACCAGGGCAAGATATTATGGGACCCCTGGCTTCGCTTTCCTCCCACATATCTACATATTTCAAATAAACAATCAGGATAAAAAAAACATATTTATTACATGTTATCTTTATTTTAAATTTATATAAAGGGAAAAATACCATTTTAATCTCTACCTTATCATTAAATTGTCATTTCGGTTCATTGCTTTATTTTATTTTCCAAAATAGTTCTTACTGTTTGGAAATTGTCAGTTTGGTCCCTCCATGTGAGTTTATGGGCTTTAGCTCAAAGAATATATATGATAATAATTTCAAAATTCACTGGAGGACCATTTATTGAAATAGAACGCATATGGTAGGGACGAAAATGACTATGCAATGATAAGTCTCAGGTACCAAAATAAGCATTCATAGCAATAAAAATCATATTTGTTATTATATTTATTTTAAATTCAGATAAATGTTGCAGCTGGCCTTGTTATAGATATGATTTTGTTTGAAAATTAATAAATGTAATGCTACTAATTTGTTGCAATTTAATTTTTAATCGAAAAAATTAACATATTCATTGATCGTGATCTATCCCATGAATTAATCAGCTTTAACTGTAGTGTATGAAACTTTACTAAATGAAGAAAGAAGGACGAAAATGAATGAAAAATATTTTAAAAATACATTTTAAGGGTGAACTTAAGAAGTTAATGAAATTGAAAACTACAATTTAGATTAAACTTGTCTCTAACAAGGTGATTGACATTAGAGAATAGATAAAGCATGGAAAAAGAAAAGTAGGATCGTACCTGATGCGATGATCAGAACAGCCACAAAGAATGCCAATTTGTAGAGAGACTTGCCCATGTTTGTTGACCTCATAAGAAAAAGTTACAAACCACTGCTTCATATAAGCAAATGAGAAGGCTAACTTTTTCCTCGATGCAGAGTACGCAATCTACAAATTAAATTGCATTAATTGTTATACGTAAAATATCAAGATTAGGATATCCTATTTGGATATGATATTTAATGTTTTTTTTTTTTGCTTTTTATATATACATACATACATATCGTCACATTTTGGATCCAAAATGTGACCCATATATATATATATGTGTGTGTGTGTGTTTATGTGTGTATATATTGAAAAATGATAAGATAAAGTAACTATTTGAGACAACAATATAGAATATTAGATATATGTCATATAAACATAAATAAATTGGATTATGTAACTATATAAGACCATCAAGAATATTATGAAAAAAAATTTGAGAAAAATTAATCATTGGGTCCTCATACTTTGCATCACTTTCATTGGTCCTTACATTGTTTTTTTAAATCACTCCGTAAATTTAGAAAATATTTAAAAATTGTTCTTCTTGTTCTTTTTGTCATAACACTAGTGGCAAACTAGCTTCCATGTGCACATGCCACATCAGATCCGTTAGCTACCTCATTAGCATTTGGTAAATGTTATGATGGGAATGAATGACAGGGATCAATCGTCAAAAGTTTACTGAGTGTATGGAGTGATTAAAACAAAAGAAAAAAAATTGTATGGATCAAATTCAAAGTATGGGACCAATGACGAATTTTTGCATAAACAATTTCTTATAATTGAAAAAAATTTCTTTCTCTAATATCATAAAAAACTTCACAAAAATCAATTTTTAGCTATCATTCCTTCTATATTAGCAATGATCAATTTTTAATGCGCTACTTTGATATATTGTATGGGAGGGGAACGAAATTGCACCCCGTTACACTATATTTAATTATGAGGTATTTTCATTAATTAAATCTTTCCATTTGGGACAAAGACCAATTTGAATGTCTATAAACGACAAGTCGGGAATCTAATGAGGGTCCACGGACCGTGAGATGCAAATAGTTGTAGAGCTAGTGCTCAAGGTTTTGACATAATTTATTGGGCCAATCATTTTAAGGCCAACATATTTCAGGTAGTAGTGTTGACCCCAAACTCTCTTTGGCAGCTTACGTGTATATTGGGTGCACTTTCAATGAGCCTTATTATAACACCTCTAAATTCTCTATTAAATAGTTTAGCTTTAGTGGGAATGAATTTGAGTTAGTTTCAATGAATGAAGAAAACAAGAGAAGGTAGCTGTGGTATGAATTAAATATTGAAACAATTATCAATGAATAAATTTCTAAAATAGCTAGAAAATACTAAACATTAAACAAATCACTATAACTTTGAATTTAAGGCTGGCATAAGGAGTTATACCTTATGTTATGTATCCTTTGGCACCTTAGTTCAAATCCCCCTTTAGGCATCTTTGGAATTATTCCAATTTTTTTTAATTAATTTTGCCACATGTCCTTACCAAAAAAATTATGTAATTGCCCCTAGTCATATTGTTTTCCTTTCTTTCTCCTTTTTCCTCACACATACATGTACGATAACACACTCTAAGAACCCCTCTCCTCTTCTTGCTCCGATTTCAATGTTTCTTCATCTTCTCTAGCCTTTTTCTACCTCCTTTGTCATTATTTTGGCTAATTCTAGCATGGTTTGTGCCAAAATTTCTTAGAATTACGGCAAAGTTCTACTCCAAATTGAGTTGTGTATTTATCATTTTGTGAGTAATCTATTGTCCGTCTCTATTCTTCGTGCTCAATTTCGTGATCTTTGCTCTCAATTTCAAATTCCCCTAATTCTGTAACCTAGGGTTTCAAAAAAGGAGCAATTAAACACAATTAGTGAGGGATTTCTTTAAATTGATTTGTGCCTTTGCTTCCTAACATCAAATTCATTCTTTCCCTTCTATAAATTGTAATCAATTTATGAATTTGGAGTCTTAATTTTGAAACCCTTCTTTTCAACATGATGGTGGCCTAAATTTGAAATTAGGCTTATTTGGGTGAGATTTCTTCAAATTAAGCTAGGGTTTGGGTTCTTTGATGAATTCTAAGTATTTCCCTTTTAATTCTTATGTAAAATTTCTAGGTTTTGGCTTTAAATTTCACACCCCCTTGGGTTGGACAAAAAGTGTGATGGGGTGATGAAAGTTTGAAAATCATGGACCAATTTAGTTCTAGAATCAATACTAGAGGAAGAAGTTAAAAAAAATGGAAGTTTCCATTTGAAGAGGTATGTTGGTTAGCTTTTCCTAATTTCTTTAATTTTCTTTGTTGTTTTGAAGAAAGGGGACAAAGGAAACCTCACAATGACTAGCTAAATGACCATAAATACTTCATTTAGATTAATAAATAAATATTGAACTATATTGGTATAATTTCCCATTATTTTGATGATATTAGGCTACTCATGATTAAGAAAGAAACAGAATTATTTTGGTTCATTTGTATATATAGGATTAAATACATGAAAATGGAAACAAATGAATAAACAATAACTATATAAATATAAGATTTAAGTGAAGTGGTGAAATTTACTTGTGACAATGGGAGGTGATGGGTTAACACCCCATTTTGACATTAAAGGGAATTGATACGCAGTGATTAGATAAGAATTAGGTTAAGTGTTGGGAAGTCATTTGAATTAAGGAATAATTATTTATTATTATAGGACGATAGGCATTGACTTTGCAATCAAGTGAGATAAGGAAAGAGACATTAGGAACGCAATTGTTGCATGTAGGGGTGATCATGGGCCGAGCTTGGTTGGGTTTGAGTGAGACTCGGGACTTGGCCCCGCTTAACGCTGGGGTAAATTTTTTTTATCTCGGGACCTAGCCTAGCCCGATATGACCTAGTAAGTGACTGGGCCACATCGGGTTTGATCGGGCTAGGCCAGGTCAATCTTTTTTTTTTAAATAATTTTTTTCTTTATCAAAATTATTTTTTGAATTAATAAAAATAGTTTTTAAAAAGAAAAATAAAACATTTAAGATTTGAGTGTACAAAAATACAATGAATAAAAATTAAAATTTTGAATGAAAATGAATTAAGATTTAAAAAGAATTAATATATTAAAAGCTTATTATAAATTAAAAAATCAAATTATACTATAATAATAATATTTTTTAAAAAATAACCTAGTCGGGCCGAGCTGGGTTGATAGCAATCCTTAAGACCTAGCCTGGCCCAATTGTGAACCTACTCCTGCCCAATGAATTTGCAAATTTTTTTACTTAGACTCGGTTCGATCATTTGGGTCATATGCTCACCCTTAATTGCATGCATGCCTTCCAAGTGAGTGAATATTGCTAATTATACTTGTTTTTATTGTTTTTAACTGTTTGTTTGTGAAATATTTTTGTTTTATACACTCTGATGTCTTGGGAACATGCCTCTTGAATTATTGTGTTAATTCTGACATTTATTTACACTCTTTGAAATTTGAGAACTTTCTTTGTAATATTCCTTCTATATGAATAATCATTTTGAACAATTTACATACTATATGATATTCTAGGAACTTTCTTTGCTACTTGGATATCTTTTGATTATGTATATTGTTATGGAAAATATGATTTTCTTGGAAATACATATAATACATAACCTTGTAGCTAACAACAATAGACGTTAACGGCTACCACACATGGATCTATTTTGACTATTTGTGAGTCATAATGCTCGACTCTTACTATTATTTGTACTATGATTCCTAGCCTAGAGCTAGTGTTCATTATGGATTTTGATCAGTTTTGTGAGATGTTTTCCACTTCGTTACTACCATTTTAAAAATTACTTATGGATTTCAAATTCATTTTAGAATGATTTGTTTTACAAAGCTTTTCTGAATATGCCTAAGCTTCATGAATTATATTATACGATTTATGATTTTCCTTTTGGAATAATTTTGGCATATGTATGTTTGATATGTTTTGAACTGCAATATAATTTGGTTGTAATAAACTCCAGCAAATTTGTTCCCTCTTGGTATGGTTATAATATTTGTTTATTGAGTGTAGTCACTCATCCTTTCTCTCTTTAATTTTTCTTTTACAGAATTATGTTGAATCTAGTTATCACTTCGTTGATTAGAGATGATTGAAAGACTTATTGCTGAGCCCTGCATTGTTCACAAGGGCAAAGAGTCAATTTTATTTTGTTATTAAATGTCTAGAATATTTTGTTTGTACTATAGTAGCTCCATTATCACCGACAAAGAGCTTAATTTTGTGTAGCCTTAAGTTAGTTGTATGATATTGGAGAATTGATTTGGATATCATTCATATCTTTTGTTATATTAGTATTTAGATAAGTTAGTTTGTCAGGTTTGATTGCCTTAGGGAGACAAGTTTAAATTGTTCTTTGTGCTTATCAATGCTCAGCTGTTTGGGATGTGAGACTTGTATTGATTAACAAGGGAAGTGTTGTTATTTGTTATATAAATCATGCATTTTGTATTATAGTATGCTCCCATGTTCATAACACATCCCCACCTTATTTTAATTTATAATATAGTTGGCGGATATTTTAGTTGAGAGTGAATCTCTTATTTTGTATAACAGGTAGTCAATTGCATAAAATTTGAGAGGTTAATAATTTAAGGGAGACTGCTAAAAATATTACACATTATTAAAAATTGATTCTTATGGTAAAAGGGTAATTGGCTGTAAAACCTTTAAATGCTATGATTTAGAATTATGAATCAAAGTTCTATTTTGTCATATTTTTGTTGTTTCGCAAATTATCATACCCATAACTAAGGAATTATGACTATCACGGAGAATAAAGTAAACTTTGCTTTCGCTAACCAAAAAATTTTGACAACCTATATTGTTTAATAATAAGCCTATCAAATGATAATTACTCACTCATGTCAATCAATAAGCATAACATTTACTATATGGATTTCATGTTGAAATTTTGATAGAGTACCCTTTAAAATATGGACTCTCAAAAAATTTCACAACTATGAATTGTAAGTTAGAAAGTAAGAGAGCTCTGCTCTCATAAAATATATAGCCAAACAATCTCAAATTTACAACACACTAACAAATTTTCTGTTTGTGACAATAGAACCAGAACTATATATATACATTGAGCACACAGCTTGTGAAGGGTAAATAGCCATAGAAATATAGCACATTGCTCATGAAATTTAGAAATCTCAAACACAGAGCACACAACTCATAAAGGGTAAATCACCACTAATAAGAGCATATAGCTCATGGAAATCAGAAATCTAAGATATAGAGCACATAACTCGAGAATGGTAAATCATCACAAATTTAGAGCACATAGCTAACAGAAACAAGAATTCTCATACCAATGTACATAACTTGTGAAGGGTAAATTACCATAGATCCAAAGCACATAGCTTACAAAAATAAGAAATATTAGACATAGAGCACATAGCTTGTGAAAACTAACTTTTTCATTGATGTTGATTATGCAATCTACAAATTAAATTGCATTAATATTTAAATTGTAAAATAGCAAGACTAGGATTTACTCTATGGATATGACATCTAGCATACTTATTCATATATATATAAAGAGAGAATGTTTTTTTAGCTATTATTCCTTTTATAATAATAGAAGGAATCAATTTTTAGTTTAAATTATTTTATAGAAAAATGATTAGGTAAAGTAACTATTTGAGACAATAATCTAGAATATTAGATATATGTGATATATTGTTATAAATAATATAATTATGTTGATGTTCATAACCCCACAAAGAGTGACTCTTTTGGTTCCATATGCCTTATAACTCCCAAATAATTTGTATTTTACAATTATGTAGATTAATTTTTATTTTTGTCATTGTAACTTATATGGCTATTTTTATGGTTGAAGGCATATAAATAGTACTATGTACTAAAGAAGAAAGATGGCAGTGAATGAGAATGATCCTCCCATTTCTCCTCTCAATTTTCTCTCTTGTTCTTTCTTATATTTCCATTAATTTCACAACATGTTACCAAGATGATTGTGCTCCAAATTTTCAATTCAAAATAACTTTGTTTCTTTCTCATTTAGCTTGAGGATTCATTTGTGCATTTGATGGATAGTATTTATCAACAAATTATTTTAGAGCAATGTTAGTCAATTAGAACTTTCTTGTAATCATAATAAAATAAGTAACTTTTTGCTCTTACTTTAGATTATTATAGATTCATGGTTGATCTATATCCATAATATGATTATCAAATTGGAATTGGAAAAAGCCTTGGAAATAAACAACTACTATAAAATTGGAAGGAGCATAAACAACTCAAAGAATGGAGTTGTAGACACTAAGAGACATCGCTTGTACACGAAGTTTCAAATTTTACTTTTGGTTGGACCAAGTGGTTTTCATGAGTCATTTGCTTTCCAAGAAAGGGATTTAAGTAGAACCTGATAAGGTAAAGTTAGTGCAAAAATGGCCTTGACCCATTACTGTTATAGTGATTCATAGCTTCTTAGCTATGGTTGGCTAATCCTATCAGTTAGGAAAGACTTTTCCAATATAGTTGCCACAGTGACAAAGTTAACTGAAAAAATTGAAACTATAACATTCTTGAAATTTATATGCTAAATATACTATTTTAAGTGAATTTTTTTTTAGGAATATTGGAAAATAAAACTAAAGATGACTTGAATATATAATAAATAAGCATTATATACAAGTTTGAGATTCACACAAGTGGCTAAGCCTTACCCATCCATTCAAAGGTTCAAATCCCCCTGCAGCTAACTTTGAAGTAATCATTTTTTCCTCTGTGATTGCTAACACATATCCTAATATGAAATTATTAAATTACCCTTATTGTTGTTTTTCTTTTTTATCCACAACTTTCCTATTTGATTTCTCCTTCTTGTTACTACCTCTGTAAATTTCTCCCATGATTTGTTATCACCGATGTGTCTTCGTCATCTGAACTTTGTCGTCGGCCTATACCGGTTCTTGTTTCGTCATTGTTTGGCTAAAAGCATTCAAATTTTTGGTGAGGTTGCGTTAGCATGATTTTAGCCCAAATTTGAGTGAAACTGCTTTATTTTTCTTTAAATTTTTGTAGGGCTTCACTTTTAAGAGGTATTTTGGCCCTTTTCTCCCTTGTTTACACGAATTGATTTCATAATTTAAGCTCTAAATCTGAAAGCCTTCTTTTACATGACTAATGACAAAAAAAAAACTTCAAATTGAGTTAGATTTAGGTGTGATTTCTTTGAAGCAAGTTAGTGCTTTGTGTTCCTAAAAAATTTCAGCTCTCTTTCCCTTTCTCTCATTTCCATTGATCAATTTCACCTATGTAGCTCACAATTGAAAAACCTTAAAAGGTTACACTATTTATGCATGAAAGTTTGAATTTGGAGTTCAATTCAATGTGATCTCATCAATTTCATGTTTTGACTTTGGAATTGAAAATCCCTAATTTGACTATGTGTGTTCATACTTGCAGGGTGATGGAATTTGAGGTCTCTAGAGTTCTCTTGCTTCATTAAGCATCCAAGTGAAGGATTAAGACCAGTGAGAGTGTTTGTTTTAAGTTGTAAATGGATTTCATAATTTTTCTTTATTTTTTGGATTTTTTAGATTAAAAAGGAAGAAAAGAGGAATAAAAAACCTTGTTGGTGTTGATTGAATGGCCTTAGATGATTATTACAATTTGATAAGTAAATTTAGAAATTGGTTAGTTGATCCCTGATGTCAAATTAATGAAAGTAGATATTGGAAAATGCCTTGGAAATCAATAGCTACTTACAATTTGGAAGAGCATAGACAACATCAAAGAATGCAGTTGTGCACACAAAAAGGTATCACTTGTACACAAAGTTTTAAATTATAATCTTGGTTGGAGCAAGTGAGTTTTTGAGTCATTTGCTTTCCATGAAAGGGATTCAAGCAGACTCCAATAAGGTAAAGGCAGTATATAGATGGCCTTGACCCACTACTACTACAAAGATTAGTAACTTGGTCATGGTTGGCTAATACTATTAGTTAGGAAAGACTTTTCTAAGATGATTGCCTTATTAATAAAGTTAACCTAAAAAAAAAGTGACAATTATGGAAATTTCAATTTAAAATTTGTTGTCTTCGTGGGAAAATTTTTGTAAAAATTAGCATGAATAGCACAAAGGAAGGTGATGTATTTGAGGCCAATGTGAAAATTTAAATAGTTGAGGAAAGTTGAGACAAAAGAAGATTAAGAAGATTTTTATATTAAATGAATTAGCTTTGTATATGAGATTGAAGCTAGCATAAGTGGCTATGCTTTATCCTATGCTTCCTAATGACCATGGTTTGAACCCCATTATGTGTAAGTCATACAATTCTATTTTTTTCTAATGTTGACACATATCCCACCTTGTATAGGAAATGACCACACTGGCTTCCATTATTTCTTCTTCTACATTCTCTCCTCACATGTCCTTCATGCAATAAGCACTAGGCATCGATTTTGTCCTTCCTTCCCCTCAAGCTTGTTCATCCTGGTGTAAATCCAGCAAAATTTTTCATTTTCAATTAGGTCTTAAAAATTTTTGTTTTCAATTTGGTCCCTATCCTTAAATGAAAAGACAATTTTAAGTCACAATTGAAGGCTCAAAATGAGAGGTTACAAGAACAAGCTGAGGCCCAAGAAGCTACAACTCAACTTCTTTGCCAAGTACAGGAGGAAATGAGAGGATATAGAAACTTTGAAGCACCTAGCCAAGAAACCGCGGTGCAATAGGTGCCTTTTAAAGCCATTAAGGAGTGTAATACCTATATAGACAAAAAAAGATATAAATGTCACTTGTTTAAACACACAAAGTTAAATTTGAAAACAAAATAAATATTATACCTTGGATTTAATGAATGAGCAAGACAATGAAGTGGAGTACAACTCTTTGTCCAACGATCAATTGTAATCCCATATACAACTTCATAAAACCTTGAATACTCATGAAGTTTCTTGTTCTCATGTTTGTATGTTGATGTCTTTACTTCTTTTATCATTAAATCCTATATATCGTAGACTAAATGTAATGTTGGCTTATTGGTATCACAAAACCTAAGCATGTTATAAATAGGCTTTGTGAAAAAGAGAATGTAATCTATTTTATCCTTTCATGAATCATCAAGAATGAACTCTTCGACCGTATTTGCTTTTCCAACATCTTCATCTCTGTAAGTACTCTATTCCTCACTGATTAACATCATTTGGAAAGGTTGTTTTATAAGTTTGAGCCTTTTGAGCATAATAATGGTGGAAGCAAATTGAGTTTCAACAATAGCCAGTAATTTCAAAGGCATGAATTCATTGAAAATAACCAATGTCATATAATGATTCATGATACAAGTTCTAATAAAAATGACATCATCCTTAACTTGTGTGTTCCAACGACTTTCTTCAAACACAACCTCATTAGCCTCTGTGTTTTTTGCTACACATATTTTTCAATGCAAGATTAAGTATGTGCATAACACATGGTATCCAAAAAGTGTGTGGATGCTCAGCTTCAACCAGTTTACCAACAATTTTACACATAGGGCATTGTCAATTATAATTTGAACAACATTTTAAGGTCTAACCTCTTTAATAACTTGCTTGATCAAATTAACTATGTAATATTTATCTTTGTAATCCTTAGATTCATCAACAACCTTAAGAAAAATAGAACACCCTTCAGATACTGCCAAAAAATTTATTAATGGTCATCGTTGGACATTAGTCTATCCATTTGTCACTATAATCACTCCTTTCTCACTCCAAGTTCCTTTGATTGGTTCAAATAACCTTTAAACATTTGCCCTCTCCTTTTGCAATAAAGGACCTCTTAGTGCATTATAACCAAGAGGCTTAAAACTAGCAATCATGTTATTTGTAGCATATTGAAATAAGCTAATGTAATAGGGATTATGTGTTAAATTAAATGATAAACTAGTTAAATAAAACATCTTTGCAATTTCGTTATACAATTTCTCCTTAGTTCCATTATTAAAGGCTTTTTTTAAACTACTAATAACTCTCTTTTTTCCCAAGTTGTATGGACTTCTAATTACAGTGCATTCATCTGGGTTTAAAGGAGATAAACTCGAAGCTGGTGGTGGTAATGACACTTGCTATGACTTTGAAATATTATCAACCTCCTCTTGCATAGCTTTCACTTCAACTAAATATTGGCTATAAACCTTAGAGCACATAGCAATCTCTTTACTAGATACCCTTAGCAAATGTCACTTAACTCTAAAATATGATCCATTGTATTCATTGTTACAGTAATTGCATTTCTAATACCGATTTCCACTAGTAACAACTACATTTTCACTTTATCTACGTCTATTAGCTATAGTCACATAAGCCCACAAAGGTGTTGACCCCTTTTGAAGTTCATCACTTGCTTGGTATCTAAAAGTTAAGCTAGATGAACAACCAGATGCTCCCTTAACCATTAATGATATAAGAATTGTATATCAACATAGATGTTATACCTATTATCATTATTAGAAAAAATACAGAAATTTAGATAAACATAGCAGCATAATGCAACAACAAAATGACTTGAAAATGCAACACACACAAGCAAAACACAATAAAGAAAGGCACCAAAAAATGTAAAACACACTAGCAAAATACAATAAAAAAAATGCACCATAAAATGCAAAACACAACAGTCAAATGTAGCAAATAAACACTTCATAAAATGCTAAACTTCAGCTACCAAAAACAAAACTTATAAGAAGATGATAAACTTTAATAGAAAAATGTTGCAAAAGAAACACTTTAAAAATTGTCAAACGTAGCTAAAATCGCAAATGCAAAATGGACCAATAAAACATAGCACACTAGCACACCCGAATGACCAGAATGAAGCACCAGAGTAGCATATTTTAATAATAATAATAATAATGTATGCAATGTAATAAGCATAAGCACATATTTTTCTTTTTCCCTTTTCCCTCATATTTGACATCAACAAAAAGGTTTTTGGAAAAGTTTAAGCACATATTCCTTTATTATTTATGTAATTCATATAATAATGTCTATTTGGTATAGGGTAGGTCTCACAAAAACTTATCATTATTTCATTGCCATCATGATTGGAAATATGAAAGCTACATTTGAAATCATATATCAAGTATATAACTTAAATTTAACAAGATGTAATCAAACATGCAGTTCTTCCCATCTTTTCAAATATTAAGGAAAACTACAAAAATAATAGAAAACACTCTAATGCTTAGTCAGTAAGGATAATTAGAAATTGCAATCAAAACATTTATATTATTTTAAAGTTCATTAGGATTGACCATGCCTAATTTTTTTCTTATAAACCAAAGTATTCATTCGAGATATGTTTTGTGAAAATATCATTAAGTTGAAAATTAGTTCATATGAAATCAAGTGTGATATCTTTCTTTTAGACATGATCCCTAATGAAGTGATGGGGGATTTCTATATGTTTAGTGTGAAAAAGCATGATGGGATTCTTGGCAAGGTTTATTGCACTAGTATTATCACAACGGATTGGGATTTCTTTTAGGAATACCCTAAGATCCTTAAGTTATTGTTTCATCTAAAGAATTTGTGCACAACAACAACTTATTGCAATATACTCAACTTCAGCTGTAGACAATGCCACATTGTTTTATTTCTTGCTAAACCAAGATACAAGAGAGTTTCCAAAGAATTGGCATGTCCCACTAGTGCTTTTCCTATTTGTTTTGCTTTCAGCAAAATTAGCATAAGAAAATCTAGCTAAAGTGATGGAAAAACCTTTTAGATACCATAAACCCATTTGAGGTATGCCACAAAGATATTTGAAAATTCTCTTTACAGCCATGTAAAGAGATTCTTTTGGACAAGATTGAAAATAGGCACACATATAAATACTAAACATTATATATGGTTTACTTGCTATTAGATATAAAAGAGAGCCAATCTTACCTTTACATTTTAATGCATCAAATGGCTTTCTACATTCATCCATGTCTATTTTTACTAAGTAACTCATTGGAGTTTCACTTGGTTTTGCATTTGTATATTCCAAACTTTGTGAGCAAGTCCTTAACATACTTAGTTTGGCATATAAAGATTTCATCATTTTATTGTTTAATTTGAAGCCCCAAGAAATAGTTAAGCTCACTCATTATTAAGATTTCAAATTCTCCTTGCATCATGTCAGCAAACTCTTTGCACAAAATTTCATTAGTAGCACCAAATATTATATCATCCACATAAATTTGAACAATTAAAATGTCATGATTTTTCTTTCTAAAGAACAAATAGTATCAACCTTTCCTCTTGAAAAACCATTTTTAATAAGAAAGGTACTTAGTCTTTCATACCAAGCTCTTGGTGCTTGTTTTAAACCATATAGAGCTTTTCTCAATTTATATATGTAATTTAGGTAATTATGATTTTCAAAACCTGGAGGTTGTCCAACATATACTTCCTTCATTATGTATCCATTGAGAAAAGCACTTTTCACATCCATTTGATATAGTTTAAAATGTTTTATGCATGCATATGCTAAAAGCATTCTAATAGCTTCCAATCTAGTTATTGGAGCAAATGTTTCATCATAGTCAATTCATTCTTCTTGATTATATCCTTTAGTAACCAATCTAGCTTTATTCCTAGTGATAATTCATGTTTCATCAAGCTTATTTCTAAAATCTCATTTGGTGCCTACAATAGGATAATCATTAGGTCTAGGAACAAGTTTCCATACTTAATTTCTTTCAAATTGATTTAATTTTTCTTGCATGGCTAAGACCCAATGTTCATCATTTATTGTTGGACCAATATTCTTAGGTTTAATTTGAGATTGAAAAGCATGATGATTGCAAATATTTCTCAAAGAGTTTCAAGTGATTACCCTTTGAGAGATATCACCTATAATTTGATCCATTGGGTGATCCTTTTTGAATTTCCACTCTTTAGGAAGACTTTGAGTAGCATCATGTTTATCTAATTGTATTTTCTCATATTGGTCCATTTGAGATTGGTCATTCTTTATAGTGAATTCAACTTCTTTTTCATCTACTTTGTCTTCTTCCTTTGCTTCTTTTATTTCTTAATTTTTGCTTAAGGTAAGATTATCAAGGCTCACTACAATATCATCATCTGGTGCCTTTCTTTCCAGAAGAATGTTAGATTCATCAAAATTTACATGAATGGATTCTTCAACCATCATTGTTTTTTCATAATACACCCTATATGCCTTGCTAGTACTAGAATATCCTAGAAAGACTGGCTCATCTGACTTTGAATCAAGGAGTTTTATTCAAAATTGAACTTATCACGACTCTATTCATGACATAGCATGTAGTATTTATTGCATCAGCCAAAAAATACTTAGGAAGGTTCCTTTCATTGAGCATGGTTCTTGTCATTTCTTCAAAATTTCTATTCTTCCTTTCTATAACACCATTTTGTTATGGTGTTCTAGGTATGGAGAAGTTATGCTTAATCCCATTTTCATCACAAAAATCCTTTAAAAGATTGTTTTCAAATTCTCCTCCATGATCACTTTTTATTCTCACAATCATCAAGGCTTATTCATTTCGAATAAACTTTGCCAATTTAAGAAATGATTTAAATGCTTGATCTTAATGAGAAAGAATCAAGACTCATTGTTCTAGATGGCCCAAAAAGATCCATGTGAAGTAATTACAAAGGTCTTGTTGTAAAGACAATGTTTTTAGCTTTAAATGAGCTTTTAACTTGTTTTCCTTGTTGGCATGCATCACAGAGTTTACCTTTTTCAAATTTTATTTTAAACAAACCTATGACTAAATCTTAGCTAGTTTATCTAAAGTACTTATACTAGCATGGGCTAGCCTTCTATACCATAACCAATTATCATCATTTACACTAATAAGACATTGAGTAAAGAGAAGGTTCATCTTCAAGTTTAATTATGTAAACATTATTAATTCTATGTCCTACTAATGTTATCTTGTTATCAGCCATATTCTCAACTATGCTGATTTTAGAATTGAAAATCACTCTATTATTTTTGTCACATAGTTGACTAATACTTAAAAGATTATGACTAAGACCTTTAACAAGAAGCACATTGTCAATTGAAGTAGAAGAATTCCTACTAACTTTTCCTATTCCTATGATTTTTCCTTAGCTATTGCCACAAAAAGTGACTCTTCCTCCATTTTTTGGCTGAAGAGAGATGAACTTAGCTTTGTTTCCAATCATGTGTTTGGAACATCCACTATCCAAGTACCATCATCCTCCAATTACATTCATGCATACCTATAAAGAATATCAATTTTTGTTTTTAAGTACCCAAATCTTTTTGGGTCCTTCATTGTTAGTTGTACCTTTAGGTGGCCATATTTTCTTAACTCCTAAAGACTTATCTTTCTTGTAAGCACAAGTATACAATCCATGTCCTTTCTCTCCATAATAAAAACAAGTGATTAAAGGAGTACTAGTCATAGAGGTAGGAACAAAGAAGTTTTTATGATATTTTTGCCTTTTGTTTGAATTATATCCTAGTCCTTCTTTATCAAAAACACATCTTTCTTTTCCAAGTAAGATATTTAATGTGTCTCTTCCTTTAGTAAATTTTGCTAAAGTATTAGTTAATTCTTCTTTTTCATCTTTTCTTTACAAGAAGCATGCTCTTTTTAATGTACATTGTAGTCATGTTTCAAAACTTCATATTGCTTTTCTAAAAAGCTTGTGGTTTTTATCAAGGAGTTATTTTCGTCCTTCTCTTTCTTTAATTCTTTGTCAAGAGATAGGTTCTTTTTCTTAAAAGAGGTTAAAGCTTTAGCAATTCTAAGAAATTCATCATGTATTTCATCAAAGACATTTTGTAATTCATCATAAAAAGGTGAAAAGCATACCTCATTGTCTTCACTTGCCAAGAGACAGAGATTTTGCTTCTTCATATGGATCAAGATCACTTTCTTCCCAAGTTGCAAAGATATATGCTTTCTTTTTATCTTTTTTATTTTTTCTTATCTCATCATTTTCTTACTTTCATATGTATTAAAGACATTCCCATTTGATGTGACCAATTTTTTTGCACTCATAACATGTGGGAAGTTTTTTTCCTTCTTGATTTCTTGATCTTCTTCCACAAAATTTCTTATTTTTAAGGAATTTTCCAAACTTCTTAACAAATAGGCTAAGAGTTTCTTCATCAATGCCATCAGTTAAGGTATCATCAAAATCTTCTTGCTCCTGGTAAGATGAATTAACCTTTAATGAAAGATTCTTTTTCTTCTTATCTTGATCTTCAAGAAATTATTTGGGTCTTGACTCATATTCTTGAAGATTTCCAAAAAGAGATATTATTGATCTTACCAAAGCTCCTTTAGCTTCTTCAATTGCTATCACTTTAGGTTGCCACTCCATGGGTAGAGATTTTAAAATCTTGTATACCTGTTCAACTTAGGAATATGTTTTACCCAGTGCAGCTAAATGGTTAACAATATGAGTAAATCTAGTTTGCATTTCTTTAATTGTCTCACCAGGATTCATTTTCAACAACTCATATTGGTGTATGAGATTGTATATTCTACTTTCTTTAACACTAGAGGCTCCACATCGGCTATTTTAAGGCTTCCCACATTTCCTTTGCACTATCATAATTGGATATTCTAAAGTACTCATCTTGACTAAGTGCACTTGTGAGGATGAGTTTAGCCTTAGCATTTAACAAACTCTTTTCTTGTCTGCATCATCCCATTCACTCTTTGGCTTAGGTATAGATTTGCCACCTTTAGTTTTAATTGTCTTATATGGACCATTTTCTATAACCTCCAAAAGGTCAATGTCAACAGCTTCAAAAAATAGTTTCATCCGTAGTTTCTAATAGGTAAAGTTTTCACCATTGAAACCAGGAGACTTGTTAATAAAAAGCCCTTCAGGCAACACACTATCACCAAAACTAGCCATTTAACTATTTAGACTATTATGTTTTAATACCAAGAGTCCAAGCTCTAATACCCTTTGTTGAAATAAGCTAGAACATAAAAGGGGGTGAATTTGATGTTTATAAAAATTTAAGATAAAAACAAAAATTCTTTTCCAAATTGAAAACTCGATGTAAAATGATTTTCAATATATAAATGTGGAAAAAAATCAATAATACAATTAAAGTGCAACAACAAGAGAGTAAGGGAAGAGAGAATGCAAATAGAGGTTATCCTGGTTCAGTTCCAACCCAAGCCTATGTCCAGTCCCCAAACAAATACTTGAGATTTTCCACTAACTTGCAATCCATTACAAATCTTCAAGAATACTCCCTTTAAAACCAAACTCTCTTTAAGGAAAACCTTTCTTTGAATTTAATCTCTCATCAAGGAATATCTTTCCTTGAAATAACAAATCTTTTTAAGAAGAAAATACTCACAATGAAGAAATACTCTCAAAAGAGCAAATAATACAATTGAAGTTCATTAGCAAGAATAGAGATCTTTGAGAGTATGAATCACTTAAGATGTTTTTTACCTTGTTTTTTGCAATTTCTGAGCTCTTGAGACATGTATTTATAGCCCAAAAAAGCAAGAGAATTGTTTAGAGCCAAGGAAAAATTCAAATTTGTACAACTTGATTGTTGGAAGTAAGAAGCTCCATTTGTTGACTTTAAGGTCATCCTATATTCCATTGTTGCATCTTTAGATACTTATAACTCCTTTGTTTCAACTTCATTTTGACTAAATTATATATTGACAGAAAGCTCTAAAAGTCTATTTTCTATCTTGATAAGTTTCAGTGCAAAATTCAATCTAGTTGTTTAGATATTGTTATAAGAGTGACAAAAGGTCAGATAATGAATTGATATATATAGCCGCAAATTGAGACACTCATAACTCCTTTATTTTAAATATATGACTAGAAAGATATCTGAGTTTAGTTTCATATGATATAAACCTCTTTTTAAAATTCTTACCAATTAGGGAGATATTGTTGAAATTGTGACTAGAGGTCAGGAAAAAATATGATATTCATACCTAAAACATTAACAATCATAACTTATTTATTTCAACTCTATTTGAAGCATGTGTTATATGAATTAAAAGATGTTTAAGTTTATTTTCAGATGCAATAGGTTTCATTTCAAAATTTCTCTTTGATTTATGAGATATGATAAAAATAGTGCTCCAAGGTCCAAAAATAACTCCATTAAATTCCATATCTCTCTTATCTTTTTTGCCCAAACTTATATTTTGAGGACCAAATGTATTTGGCCCATAAATGTAAGTCCAAATAAATTTAAAATAATAATAAGACCATGATAGTTAGTCCAACTTACATGCTAAATACTTGGTCAAATTCATATATCCAAATTTGCATATTTAAATAACAATTAGTAAAATGTAAACATTTTTTACCATACATATGATATTCCTATATATATATATATATATATATCCAATTTTGTTTGTCTATAATATTAGAGCCTATTGGATATAATATGAGTAAGTATATCTCACATAAGGGATGATTCAAGTATAAAGTATTACATGTTAATGAATGATCAATTAAACACATGTTGATACTATATGTCTAACTCATTTGTTATGTATTTGTCACATATTTGTCATCATCAAAACTTATAACATTGAACCTTAGAGTCAACAAGTTGGTGTTGAGAAGTAAAGAAATTGGAAAATTTCAAGGCTTAAATGTCTTGAAATATCCAACGATGGTAATTGATTGTATATTGGGTTGTTTGTACTCTTCCTGATTACATGTGGTTAAGCTTTGGAGAATTGATTGTATAAAATTAAGAAATATTCCAATTTGGAGTAATTTTGTATTCCAAGACATATTGTAAGGTAGCTGCTGGATACAAAACCTTGTAGTTGACAGCCATAGACTTAGCCATAGTGATTTAGTTATTTGATAGAGACTAATTTTCATACATCTAATTTTCTGTAAGAAATAAGGCTTGTACCTATATGGATATCAAATTTTATATATGATGTTTATTTTGTTAGATATTTCCTTATCCTTTTACTCACGAAATACTAATATGATTGTTTATAAATTATTTTAGGATTTTGTATCTTTGATTTCATATGAGTAAGCTTTTTATCATTATTGTTTATCTCATTTCCCTCTTATATTGATATGATTTAGATACATATTAGCTCTATGCATATTGAAGATAAATATGAGAGATCTCCAAAATCTAAGCTAGTTATTTTAGTTTGTTATGTTAACTAAAGGATTATATATTCAAATGAGTGTCACCACACATATATCACTACAAAAAAAAAGTGCTTTTAGTGGCGACCTTTCAATTGTCGTTGCTAAAAGTCTTTAGTGGCAACAAATGGTAGCCAAAAAAATACTTCTAATGGTGTCTTTCCACTTGTCACTACGAAAGGTATAAACAAATATTTAAACTAAGAGAACAAATAATGTTGACAAAGAAAAGTCATTATTAAAACACTTTTAGTGGTGACATATTGTCACCACAAATTTAGGTTCAGTGGCAACTTTTACTATCACCACGAAAAACTATTTGTAGTAACAAGTATAATGTCATCACTATAACTCTTTAGTGTCGACAAACGGTCGCTATTAAAACACTTTTAGTGGTATCTTTTCACTTGTCACCAATAAAGCTATAAACAAATATTTAAATTATAAAAACATTTAAGGTCAACAAAGAAAAGTAGTGGCGACTTTTGCTTGTCACCATAAAAAGCTTTTAGTAGCGATAAGTATAAGGTTGACACTATAACTCTTTAGTGGCGACAAATAGTTGCCACTAAAACACTTTTAGGGGTGTCGTTTCACTTAATTTTGCTTATTAATATAAATAAATAATATATAAAATTTATAATTCAAATAAAATTGAAATAAATTTGATAATGAATAAATAATTATTTAGGAATATAAGTAATTAATAATTAATCAATTGATAATTATGTGATAAATAATTCAATTTATCAAATTAAGGAATAGTAAAAATGATAAATAAATATGAAATAAATCATTCATTTAAAAATGAACTATATAAATATTAATCATATGAAATTTTACTTTCAATAAATTTTAAATTTATAACGTAGTTAATTATACGGGGAAGTTAGTTTTGAAAAATAAAATTTAAATTAGTAGTTAAATATAATACATGTCATATATTTACTAACAACACAACTTGCTTTAGTGGAGGAATAGTAGGCGCACAAGTACATGGCCATGGTTTCAAGGCTATTGAATTGCAAGTTTTCATGCTTAAATGTCAACTCGATCAACATGGAGTCAACTCACCAAGTTAATCGACTTTAGGCAAGTCATAGGGGAGTTTAATTGGGTAAGAGCCCAATCTGAGTTATGCGGCAAGTCAACACGCTCAGTCAACTCTCAAGTTTAACAACTATGGTGGCAATTATTCATGTTGCCACTAAAGGATTTTCAATGGTGAGATTGATGCTACTAATGGTCTATCTTTAGTGGCAACTAGCGATTAATGAAAAACAACTTTAAAGCTTAGCCTTTAGTGGCGTCAAATGCCGCCACTTATTGGTAGCTAAAAGTAATTAATAGCAGCAACTTATTTTTTGCTATGAAAGATCTTCAGGGGCAAGGGTTCTTGCAGTGACTTAGGGGTGATGAAAATGTCACCGCTAAAAGTAATTAGTGGCAAGACCTTTAGCGATGACTTAAAAACAATTTTTATTTTGTGCTGTATATTAATTTCATACATTTTAGATAGCAGTGTTGACTCTGAGCCCTCTTTGATAGCCTAGGAGCATATTAGGTGTACTTACGGTGAGTTCTACATTGATTCGCAAGATCAGTGTTATTGTTTGTTGTATAAATCATTCATTTTATACTCATATATACTCTCTTATCCATAGGCAAGATCCCCCACATGTTATAATTGATACTGTAGTCGGTGGATATTTCGGTTGAAAATGACGCTCTCTTTTGTTTTGTATATTAGACTGTCTATTGTATAAAATTTGGGTGACCCATAATTTAATGGAACTTTTGCTGAAATTTCTATTCATTATTATAAATTGATTCTATTGGTCAAAAGGTATTTGGCTGTAAACCCGTTAGAAGCGACGATTTAGAATTATCTATCTAAATTCTACTTGTCATATTTCAATTGCTTTGCTAATGGGTACTTGGATTGTTATGTTCAGAGAGGTGAGATACACTTTGTTCTTCATAGCCACCCTCCATTATGGAGTCGTGACAGTATAAAATCTAATTAAAAATGTAATATCCAAAGATATAATAACTATGTTATCATAATACATAAGTCCCAAAAAATTTATGAAACTTAATATAAAACAATGGTTTAAACAGAGACTAACGAATACTTCAAAGGTTGTTTTTTGTACTCTGGCAAAATTAAAAGAAATACAAATTCAATGTAAATTCTGTTTACTAGTTAAAGCAAAATAAAAATCATTAGTGGCAAAATTTTAAAAAATTTATATAAAATTAAAGGGGCTGAAATATATTTTTTCCATTATTTTACTTTTATAATTCCTATTCAGTTTATAAAACGATTTTACCATTATTTTTCTTTAATTTAATACTGATAAACTAATTAGTCATATAAAAATAGTTAAGAACCTTTCCATGCTGTTTGAAGCTATGTAATTAAAAGCCCACGTTAACCTCAACTTGATAGAAATTAATTGGTAATTTTTAAAAATAATTTATTTAACAATCATATCAACGGAGGCCAAACAAGTTTTCTTTATTGAAGTTTTTATTACATTTTCATATAAACTTTGCTCACTCATTATATCTTGCTACCCATAATTTGGAGCTGCTTTGTTGTTGATATCCTTTGATAAAGACTTTTGTGGAGGACATTGACATCCTATTGGAGTACAAATGCAACCTCTTTGTAAGCAATCAGGACCACAGTGTACTACAGGACCTCTTGCCCCGCTTTGTTCACACATATCTACATGCAGGAAGCATCACAAGCATAAAGATCACTGCACTAGCATTTATTATTGTAGATTCTGCAATAATAATTATGGACTGTTCAATGTATTTGCTAATAAATATTAAAAATCAGATTAAGAATATCTTTGAAAATTGCAACTTGTATCTAACAACTCGTGATTGGGCTAATTTGGTACAACGGTTTCTCTTGCAAAGTGATGAACAATAGAGATGAGAGAGAAAGCATGTAAAAAGAGAAGTAAAATCTTACTTGATGCATTGATCAAAACAGCCACAAAGAATGCCAATTAACAAAAAGACTTCCCCATGTTTATTGAGCTCTCATAAGCAAATGTTACTAATCAATGCATTATATAAGAAAATTAGATGACTAACTTTTTTCCCAATGCAGAGTACACAATCCACAAATTAAATTGCATTAAATGTTATATTATAAAATAGCGAGATTAGGATCTTCTCGAATCTGATATTTAATGTGTTTTTTGCTTTATGTGTGTGTGAGAGAGAGAGAATTATAAGATTATGTAACTATTTAAGACAATCTAGAATATTATTGAAAAAAATTCGTATATTCGAAAAATAATTTATAAATATTAATAAAAAGCACACAAATCCATCAATTTTAGCTAAAATTAGTTTATAGAAAAATGATAAGATAAAGAAAATATCTAAGACAATAATCTAGAATATTAAATATATATGAAAATATAAGTATTTTTTTTGGGCCAAGATATATAAAATATATAAGTATGAAAACTATTAATGACACAATGGTGAATATTGTGAAAACAAAAATTTCTTATAGCTGAGAAATTTTGTTTCTACCATATTATTAAAAATTTCACAAAGTAATCGATTTCTAGCTATTATTCCCTCTATACTAAAACTAAGAATCAGATCAATAAAGAAAACAAATCATAAAAAGCATCCTACGATATAACTATTTCTAACAGAGTAATTTATTTTTATTAGATTTTTTTATTAAATAAATAATAAAATATTAAATTAATTAATTAATAAATTAAGTAAAATCATCTTAAGGCACATTTGTTTAAAGATGGCTAACAAATTTGTCACATCCCTAATCTAGAAATGTGACTAACGCATGTGCGAGGTGAGTCTCACATAAAGAGAAACAACGGCTTTCACATTTGTAGTATTCTTAGCTTATCCAAACGAATAAATCTATACTTTCACACTATTTGATTAAATTTATTCAAATTATACAATTTAATTGTGAAGTAATTCTTATGTTCCAAAGGCTTTTGACTAACAATGAATCTACTCAGCACTTCCTATCAAAATTCTGGCCGGGAGACCCATAAAATAAAATATCCTAAAATTTCAACAATACAATATGATGAGCTCTCCTCCTCGTTCCTTGGAATTGTGGAGCTACTTTAGATTATTAAAATTAATTTCATCATGAAAAAAGAAAAATCCAATCTACGGATCAATGCGAGGTGCGACCGACATGTTTTCAGCTATCCATGACACAAGACTAACCTATGATTTGTCCTACAATTATGAAACTTGTAAAAATATATAACGGAGTGAGTAAATAAAACCCATCTTGCTCAGAAGAGACAAGTTTAAATTGATAGAGTTTTTTGTAAAACATGTTTTTAATCAAACCACATAAAATTTATGTACACAAAGATTAGATTGATGAAAAAGGAAAATGTAATAGATAGCCAACATGAATAAAAGTACTTATTTCATATAGACACAAGTCTTATGGCTCACAAATAATCAAACACATGGTGTATCGTCTCAATTTGATAATTAAGTCATGGTACACCACGATTAATGCTTATTGGCATTAGCGGTGTTGCATATTTGAGTCGAGATGGTCGATAAAAATATATAATGGAGTGAGTGGTAACAGTCAATAAGTAAATAAAATTCATCTTATTTGAAAGAGACAAGTTTAGATTGATAGAGTTTTTCATAAAACATTTTATTTTTTATTAAACCACATAAAATTTATGTACACATAACTTAGACTGATTAAAAAGGAAAATGTAATAGATAGCCAACAATAAATGTACTTTTTTCATGTAGGCACAAGTCTTATGGCTAGCAAATAATATAACATGAGGTGTATCGCCTCAGTTTAATAATTAAGTCATGGTGCACTATGATTAACACTTACTAGTGTTAGCTATGTGCAGATTTGAGTTGAGATGGACAATAAAGAATACAAACATGAACTTTGACAGTGGTCTTCGAGGTGAGGATGATGCTTTCGAAAGAAAACAATTTGTCTCCACACAAAGTTGTTAGAAGGTTATGGTAAAGGTTCCCCCAAGATATAACAAAGCCATGTGAAGTTTTCAATTAGCAAACTAAATGAACTCTCTAAATTTCTTGCTCATATTTTTGGAACTGTATTGCATCTTTCATTTAATTGTTATACCATTGGCCCAAGAGCCTCTAATTATAAACAATTAATGGGCACAACGGAGCGTAATTCTTCTTATTAGATGTTTCTTTTGAGTTGAACATCTTTCATGCATAACGCATAAATCTTCAAATATCTATTGATGTCTTAATTTTGTTTGAACATTCATCATGAAAGAAACCTGTCCTAAAATCACATATATTTGGATGTTTGGAGGGAAAAAAGCTGTCCCTTTATACTCTAGATTATGTTTTATGACATTTTGGTTCAAGCAAATAATTGCATTAATGTGAACAATTCCTTTGAATAAAATAATAAATCTTGTTCACTTCCCAAACCTTGATTTCTTCCAACTTTGAATGAATCACACTAAGTAATCTACAAAATTACAAACCCAATGAATTTGCAATCTTATTTTCTCAACAATTCGCTAGATTGTCTCAAATAATTCGTTTATCTTATCATTTTTCTATAAAATAATTTTACCTGAAAGTTGATTCCTTACGTTATTATAGAAGGAATCTATAATAACCAAAAAAATGATTGATTTGTGTAATTTCTAGTAATATAAAGATTTTTCTTTTAGACATATACGAATTGTTCTTCATAATATTCTAGATTGTCTTACATAGTTACATAATCTTATAATTTTTCTATATATATAAATATATATATATATATAAATATATATATATATATATACATATGTAAAGCAAAAATCACATTAAATATCAGATCCGAGGAGGAGATCCTAATCATGCTATTTAACTACAGAATAATTAATGAATTTAATTTGTAGATTGCGTACTCTGCATGGAGGGAAAAGTTTGTCTTCCAATTTGCTTATATAAAGCATTGGTTTGTAACATTTTCTTATGAGGTCAATAGACATGGGGAAGTCTTTCTACAAATTGGCATTCTTTGTGGTTGTTCTGATAATCACATCAAGTAGGATCTTACTCTTCTTTTTCCATGCTTTATCTCTTCTCTAATGTCCATCATCTTGTTAGACAAATTCTCGTACTAAATTAGCACAATCCCTGGTTGTTAGATACAAGTTTAATCTAAATTGTTGTTTTCAATTTCATAAGATGATTTACTTCTTAATTTCACCCTTAAAATGATTCTTTTTAATTTAATTAGTAATATTTTTTTCAATCAGCTTTGTCCTTCTTATGTTAAAGTGCAGGACTAATTTCTTTGTTTGGGTCTTTGGGAAAAAATTAATTGAAAAATTATTAAAAGACTATGAAAAAAATTACATTGTGAATTAGGAATATTGTTAAGCTTAGTTCAAAAATTGTCCCTCACTGATTAAAAGTTATCATTTTTGGCCCTCCAATTTTGAAATCATTATCATATGTAATTTTTTGTGCTAAAGCCTAAATTCCGTGAACTTACGTGGAAGGACCAAAAGTAGCAACTTTCAAATAGTGAGAATTGTGTTAGAAAATAAATTTAGTGATGAACCAAAATAACAGTAATAAGTCAGGGAACAAAAATTTTTTTTCTCTTTATATGAATTCAAAATAAAGATTACAAGTAATAAATATGATTATGATTTTGATGATTGTTTCCTGCAAATATGTAGATATGTGGGAAAAAACCGAAGCAAGGGGTCCTATAATATCTTGCCCTGGTTGCAAATGCTTTTGTCTTCCGCAAGGATGTGTATGTCCAAACGAAACCACTGCAGCAAATGATAGCAACATCCAATTATCTCCAAATTATGAGAACCAACATCTCAATTAATTCACAAAGACCAAAGGTTACAACTTACAAGTGAATGTAATAGCAAACTCAATATATGTAATAAAACTTGTGTAACCTCCGTTAGCATATGTTATATAAAACGTGTACAAGAAAATCTCCTGAGTTATTTTCTATCATGTACAGATTAATGTGCGCTTTTAATGGTATAACTAATTTGATTAATAATGAACAAACGGTATATAATTATTGAAACGTGGAATTATAAAATAATGTATTGACAAAAGTAACCTTTTCTGTCTCAACCTATGTTCAATTTTACTCTTTTAATAGGATCCAAATCACTCAAGCCTTTCATCTTATAATGTTAGAATTATTAACCGAAAACACACGGTTCCAGATCCCTTATAGTATATTTTCTTCCACGGGATCTAACGCTTGATTTTAAAGACTGCAAAAAATATTACAGTTTGCATTTAAAATTGAGTTATTAGAATCAGTGAATTTGAGAAATTAAAGCTAGTAAAAAATTATATATATTCTTCATCTGACGATTAGTACTCAAGGTAAAATTATCGGAAAAAGGAATTATAAAAGTAAAATAAAGAAAATAGTACTCTTGCTTATCTCAACTTTATTTTTAATTCTACTGTTTTCTCTTAATTGATTTTTATTTTAGTTTAATAGGATCCTTATAAAATTTAAAAATAACTCAAACGTTTCATCTATTAAGTTAGAAATCCCATTCAGCACGGTTATATTCTTATACTCAATAGTCTTCTAAGGTTCACAAACCCTTCTTTCCTTTGCAAACTGGCATCCTTTTTCTCCTCCACCACAACCTCTCTTGATTTCAGCCACCACCGTCCGATTTTTGGTGTGCTATAGGCTGGAAAACTTTAGAAATTTCCGGTGATAGCAACTCTAAAGTTGGGCGATGTAACAATGGGATTTTCATGCAATAGCGTGGTTTTCCTTTAAATTTCTTGAAGGTTTTACTTCATAAGTAGATTTTGTCCCTTTCTCCCCCAATTTGATGCTCATGAATGTGTGTGGGTGGCCAAAAATGAGAAGTGTCTACCTCTTTCCTTCAATAATTATCAAAGGAGAAGAGATTTGGACTAGTGGACATTGAAATCTTGAGTGGTAAGTTGATTTGGTGTTTTTCCAATTTTTATTTTTGGAACTCCATTTTGTAAGAGGGAGATAACACTAGTTATGTGAAAATTCTCTTGTATGCTCTCTCTGCAAAAATATTTATTATTGAACTTCCAAGTGCTTCGGGTAGACTTCTTGAAATTTATAAGCCTCAATTGTATTCGCTTAATGTTTTTGAAGTTCTGGATTTATGGATTACTCTAACTTTGCTTTTTCTGAATTACACTGTATATGAGTTCTGATTTACAATGATTTTCAAATTTTGAACCTCGATGTTCTATACTTCTAAATTTTTATAATTTTATATTCATGAAATAATTTGACTCTTTAATTAAGAAGCATTCTGATCCTATATTTATGATGTACTTTGATTCTATGATTTGGAATTCCTTTTATTCTATCTCTTCGAACAAGTTTGATTTTGGATTTTTGAATTTCAGATTTGTAGATTATTGATTTATGTATATAAAAGAATTTTGGGGTGGTCCATCTTATGCAATACCCTATAGCTAACAATAGTAAATGTAAACCATAGTACTATGATTTGCTATTTTGATATAATTGAGCTTTATGTCGATATTATGATAGACTATCGAAGGCAGAAAGCTGATACTATGATTATTTCCAGCTTGATACTCCTGATAGATGTCTTATCTGTTATGTTAACCAAGCCTCGAGCTAGTATATGATTTCTGAAGGTTCTGTTAGATATTTTGTACCATCTTGTTTTGACTTTGATACCCTCACATTGCAAATGAAATCCAATCTTCATTTAGGACTTCATTTTGTATATTCGATTAGCATTCATGTGGGGATTATGAAAAGTTTCTCATTTTCTACTAATTGTACTAATATTTAATGGTATTCAATTTCAAAGATAGGAAAAAATGATTTGTGAAAAACTCTATTGTATCTGGTGTTCCCTTTGCATAAGTAGTATTTTCTACTCACTAAATTTTCAGTCATTCCTCATTGTTTATCATTTCTAGACAGTAGCACTAATCCAAGTCACCAACCTATGGAGTAAGAGTGTAGTGGGTGTCTTCTATTTTGGTGAGCCTTGTATTATTCAACAGGGCAAGATATTTTGTTTGGTTGTAAAGCCTATAATTGTAATATAGTTACTCCCTTGTACATTAGGGTGGTTCTTGTCTTGGTATTTTGTATGGATGATTGTTTGATTGTAAAAGCTTTTGAGATTGGAGCTCTCTTTTATGTTGTATACCTAATTTTCTTGTTGTAAACATTTTAAAAGGTCTATAGTTTAGAAGAGACTGTCAAAATTTCTATACAAAGACAAAACTGATTCTCCTGGTATATATGTATGTATGTTGTATTAGTTCCATCTACCCATAATTCTATTTGTTCAAACTGTAACATTATTTCTAAGAGGTGTTACATAGGTTTACGAGGCAAAATTTATCTCGTTCCCTGTGCCAATTATGTCCTTATTCGTGACCCAAGGAAGCATATAATGATGTAACTATTTGTGAAAGAATAATATATTTTTATTAGATTTCTTTTTATTGAATAAATTATAAAATATTAAATTAATTAATTAATAAATTAACTAAAATTATCAAGGCACATTTGTTAAACATGGGATATTAAATTTGTCACATCCCAATCTACAAACGTGACTAGATTAGTCTCAGTCACAACAGACAGCGTGACAAAGCAATTAAAGCAATGGCTTTTCCCTTAGAAGACTTAGTAAAATAGAATTTTTGTACATGTTTTGAAGCTTCATTTACATAATTGATTCACTATCAACCACCAATAGAAGTTTCAAAGATCCCCTAGAAATATAACCTTTTAAAATTTTCACAGCAGCCCAAGATATCAACAATTTAAATAGTCAAGTCAATATTCTTTGAAAACATGATTCCCATTTAAGATCATTGAAGCAATAGAGGTCATACAACTATGTAAGATTAAATAATACTAACGAAAAAATATTTCACAATTGATACAGAATAACAATGTCTAAATACGATCAATTCAACTTTTGCCACACAAAAAAATGAACGAAATAAAAGGCGTGCACCAAGCTTATTTATCAAACTAGAGTAGATGCATTTCATTAGAATTGTAGTAGATCATAGGCATAGAGCATTCTCTCACCCCCAGCTGTGGGGATGTGGTTGGCATGATGTTTGAGTAAAGACTTGCATTCATAAGCCTATCAAAACCATCAAATCTATACTCACTTTTTAAATCCAATCAAATTACACATCTTAATTGTGAAATAATTCTTATGTTCCAAAGTCTCTGACTAACAATGAATTTACTCATCATTTCTTATTGAAATTCTAAAAGGGATTGCCATAAAATAAGATATCCTAAAATTTCAATAATACAATTTAATGAGTTCTACTCCTCGTTCTAGCAATAAGCACAATACCAATTGGGGGTAGGGAATCCTGCTTGTGGAATTGTGGAAATACATTCACTAGATTACTAAAATTAATTACATCTTAGAAACAGAAAAATTTTTGCCCACAAATCAATGCAAGACGCGACTGACATCCATCAACTAAACAACCATATTAAGACTAACGTGTGCTTGGTCCTTCAATTAGGCAACCTGTAAAAATATGTAAAAGAGTGAGTGGTGGCACTTAGTAAATAATACTCATAGTTATAACTAACAAAGTTGTTATGTAAAACATTGTTTTCCATTGAATCACATGTGATTTATGTGCACTAACATTATTCCATTATAAAAGGAAAATGAAATGTATAATCAACAATAATAAACGGACTCAATCTAAAAAAGATACATTATGAAATTATAGACAATTTCTTCAAGTACACAAGCCTCCTTGCTCACCACCCTTACCACTTGGAGCACTCTTGGGCTAGGCTAGAGATGATGAGTAGATCACCAGAGTAGAAGACCAGAAGCAAACAGACCAACCACACGCCGACATGTGAAACGGAGTGCTAAAACCATCTGTGGCACGTGTGTCCCATGCATGAAGGTTCTGGCCAACGGGCTATAGTGACCAACCAAACTTAACACCTCAAAGCTCCCTATGCCGACTGTGTCACAGAAATGACCACCTAAAGTGGCGACCCGAAGATCGAAGTTTCAACTAAGAAAAAACTCCAAAAAAAAAAAAAACACGCTAATACTTTAAATAATTAAGAAAGTAGCTCTAATACCATGTAGATAATCAGAGAGGAATGAGTGGAATTTCCCCTATGACAAGTCAACTATACAATAAATACATTATAATCCTATGTGAATTACGTTGTATCTGTGACAAAATAAATATAAATGCTTGCCGTTATTTTACTTTTATAGTTTCTATTCAAACTATAAAATGATTTTACTTCTTTTTTTAGTTTAATGTTGACCAATTAAATAGTCATATAAAAGTAGTTAAGAACCTTTCTATGCAAGGTTGTCAAACTCGCAAGTTTAGATAAATTCGTAAGAAAGAAGTAAACTTTTAATGTAAATCGTAACGTAAACTCGTAAGAGTTTGCCTCAATTAATAAATAGTTATCAAAATATGTAATTTCATAATTTAAATACTATATACATTAAAAAAATTATTCAAATGTAATCCAAATTATACTTAATCAAACAAAAGTTATTTATATTTCATAATTTATAATACTCAATATGAATATTTTAAAATTGTCATACATAAATAATTATTCAATATAACTAATTAAATAATATTTATTTTATTTTATTTAATAAGTACATATTAAATATAATTTTATTATTTTTTATGCATATTCAAACTTGTAATAAAATAAATTGTAAAGATTTCATGGAAAAAAAGTTGTCTATATTTTATTTAGTGTTGAGTTTAAATGATTATGTTGCTAATTTTACAAGTTAGTTAACACATTAAAATCGTAATCTCGGTAAGTCAACTCACAAGTTTAACCAAGTTTGGACTAAGTCCAAGTTTATAACGAGTTAACTTGTTTTCTCTATGTATAATTGTAAACTTGTAAACTCAGATAATAAACTTGTGAGTTTGACAACTATATTTCTATGTTAATTAGAACTATGTAATTAAAAGCCATGTTAACCACAACTTGATAGAAATTAATTGCTAAGTTTCTGCAATAATTTATTTAACAATCATATCAACGAAGGGCACACAAGTTTTCATTATTGAATTTTTTCTGCATTTTCAGACAAACTGTGTCCATTCTTTATATTTTGCAACTCATAATTTGGAGCTGCATTGTTGTCGATATCCATTGATAAAGACATTCTTGGAGGACATTGATATCCCATTGGAGTACAAAAGCTACCGCTTGGAATGCATTGCTGACCTCAATGTACTATACGACCTCTTATCTCACTTTGCTCACACATATCTACATGTAGGAAGAAATCATAAGCATAAAAATAATATGTTTTTACTTGTTGTCTTGATAAATTTAAAATACACAAAATTGTAGTTGGTTTCATGTTAGCATTCTGTGTTAAGCAATTAAGTTTGGTGTTATGTATGCATTTTCGAAACAACTCACTTGCAATAGCATTTATTACTCACTACGACAAATCATTACATTAGTTGTAGTTCTTTTTAAGCTATAACTGCAGTTTTCGCAATTGCAGCTAAAGCTAGGGTGGGTAATATCATTAGTTGTGGTTGGGGCAAAACACGGGTTATTTCCAACTGCTAGTAAAGCAGTGATAATTTAGTCAACGTTCATTTGTAATTGCGGCCAAATTATTGAAGTTTGTATGGTATTTTGAAGCCCATTAGCAGTGGTTGCAAATGTTGCCATTGGTTTTTATAATTCATTTGCACATTTAATTTACCTTTTTTTAATACCTACTTATTTCCTTATTCGTAAATCACTTTCAACCAATTTTCTCACATTCAAACATCATAACATCAATCCTAACAATCAACATTGTCATTAAACATAGAAATATAACATTCTAACAACTTGTTTAATCTATAATTTGCTTAAGATAAGTTAAGATAACATGGTCCTATGAAATACAACATCAATAGCAACATATCATTGTCCTCATGGTATTTTACCATTGCTAAATCTACGAATTTTCTTCATCAAAAGCTTCTGGAGAATGATCTACAACACTCAACTGATGAACACTTGTCCGATCAAGTACCTAATTTATAGTATAAGAAATAGTAAGACACAAATAAAGAATGTATTTAAAGGTATAACTAGTTATCTATCATTTGAAATAAACAATAATAAATATATTAATAAAAAATATTACTAGTGATGCTTGGAATGCAACAAGTTCTGAAGGCAATGTCCTTGAAAGTTTTGCATGATAAAGTTATATTAACCCTAAGGTTCAATGTTATAAATTCTGTTGATAACAAATATGTGATAAATATGTAACAAATAAGTTAGACATATAGTATCAACATGTACTTAATTGATTAATCATTAATATGTAATACTTTATACTTGAATCATCCCTTCTATGAGATATACGTGCTCATATTATATCCAATTGGCTTTAATATTATAAACAATCATAATTGTATATATATATTTATAGGAATATCATATGCATGGTAAAAAAAATGTTTACATTCTATTAATTGTTATTAAAATATGCATATTAAGATATATGAATTTGAACAATATTTATCTTGTAAGTTTGACTAACAATCATGGGCTTATTATTATTTTGTTAAACTAATTTGGACTTACATTTATTGGTCCAATACATTTTGGTCATCAAAATATAAGTTTGGGCCAAAAAGATAAAGGAGATATGGATTTTAACGGAGTTATTTTTGGACCTTAGATAACTACTTTTATTATATCTTACAAATTAGAGAGAATTTTGAAATGAAACCTATTACCTCTGTCAATAGACTTAAACATCTTTCAAGTCATATATCACATCCTAACCTTTAGTCACATATTCATCAATATCTCACCAACCAGTAAGACTTTTTAAATGACATTTATTTCATATGAAACTAGACTCACACAACTTTCCAGTTGTATATCACATGCTTAAAATTGATTTAAAATAAAGGAGTTATAAACATATAAATTTACAGCTTTGTATATCAATTTGTTATCTGATTGTTTGTCACTCTTTTGATAATATCTTAACCAGATTGAATTTTATAATGAAACTTCTTAGGATAGAAAATAGACTTACATAGCTTTTCGGAAATATATGGTTTGTTCAAAATGAAGTTGAAATGGAGGAGTTATGAGTATCTAAAGATGAGACTACGGAATAGAGGATGGTCATAAAGTTAACAAAAGGAGTTACTTACTTCCAACAATCAAATTGTACAAATTTGAATTTCTCCTTGGCTCCAAACAATTCTTTTGCTTTTTTAGGCCATAAATACATGTTTCAAGAGCTTAGAAATCATAAAAAACAAAATGTTAGAATGTGATCTTTAACTTGTTTTTATTTTTGAGAGAGAAACAAACATCATTAAGCTATCTCTATCATTTGAGTTCTTAGAGTTTCATTTTGTATATCTACTCATTGAGAGAGTCTCTTGGGCAATATTATTCTTTTGTTATCTTTATAAGACAAGGGTGGTGTATCCCTTAGGAGTAAAAAACAAGAGTGTGGAATTTCTTGGAGTGATTTTCTTCTAGGAAGAGAGATGTTCTTTGGTTTTAGAGTGAGAAACAATTCTAGGTTGAGTTAGATGTTATAAAGGCTCACAAGTGCCTAATTAAACTTATGGAATTAGTTGAAAAATCTCAAAATGTTGCTTGGGGAATAGATGTAGGCTTGGATTGGAGTTGAACAAGGATAAATTTGAAGTTTGCTGTCTCTACCCTTATACTCTTTATATTTTAAATTTTCATATCTATGTTTTACTTTTGTTGTTGATATTTCACTTGAAGTATTGTGATATCATGTTGGACATATTCTTTCATATTTACTTCAAGTAATCTAATTGTTAAAGTAATTGTATGATAGTTCTAACTTACATGGGAATAAGATTTTGAATTAATTAAACTACATATTGTTGAATGCACTGTTATTGGGAAATAAATTTGTTATGTTCATACTCTAAGCATCTACATTGAATCTCCCTTAATTGTTATAATTGTAGTTTTTTCTTCATACACTTCCAAGTATCTTTCATAACAAGCCTTTTGCAAAGCAATTTCGAAAAGAAATAAAATTATTGTAAACACCCAATTCACTCCCTCTTGAGTGTTGATTCCCTTGTTCTAACAAGTTCTTCATTGCATCAAATGTTTTAATACAAAATCTCATAACTTTTTCATCTCTTAGACATCTATATCACTTCCCTATACTTGTTTACCTAGAAAGATCATTGAAATAAGTATGAACTTGATTTCATACATATCCATGAAGGAAGATTATAAGGCGTGAGTATCACTCGCTAGATGCGATAACTAGTGGTTAAATTGCCAAATAGATTGAATCCATCAATGTCTAAGCCAAGCTATATGTTCGAAGGCTTTGATGCAAATGGAGGATGCATTATGTCAAATCTCTTCCATGCTTCAGAGTCCATTTGATGCCTTAACATGCCTTTGTCACTATTTTCCGCTGTATGTCATCACATATACTTAACTATATTAGAATACATAAACATCCTCTATAATCGATGTTTCAATGGAAAATATCTCAAAACTTTTGTAAGTAATTTTTTTGCTTTTTACCACCACTTGATGTTCCTTTTACCATTAGTTTTCCATCTATATGTATTGTAATTTTTGCAAATATTTCATTCCGCATCCTCCCCATATACAAAATGTAATCATTAAGACATGCATGAATTTTCATATAGTCAAGTTAATTGTTTTCAAGGCCTCATAAATCTTAACAATTTCAAAAGTGTCTACTAGCAATTCTAATATCACTGACATTGCCTTGTTAGTTATTCTTCACAAGCACTTTATGTGGTGTAATTTTACCAAAAACGATAACTTTGAATAAATTGCACACCCATCATACAAACTTTTTTGTCCATCTCTAATTAATTTTAAGAAATATGCACTATCATGGGACATTATATGAGTTGGTAGTGGTGACATTTCTTCATCTTCCTCCATGCCCTGATTGGTTGGACGATGCCCAAAAATGTCATTGACCAGGTCCAATATGTGATCATTGACAATAATCCTTTCTCCAACCATACGTGGTACAGTAAGAGTTTCAAGTATAATGTTTTAGTACTCGTCTCTCTATCCCTAAGCCAAAATATGTAACCTTTTAGAAATGATTTAATGACCAAGTGATATTGAACTTCTTCTCTCCTATGCCATTTTTTAAACTTGCATTCTTAACAGACATATTATTCTACCTCCAACACTATTATTAGCAAATGCAAGGTTTAAAAAATTATTCAATCATTCCAAGTATTGAGAAGTATTTTGAGGCATATCAATACAATTCTTATCCATTTGATAAGACAATATAAATTAGTTTTGAAGTCTTCATATACAATCCTTTTCTATACAAAAATAATATAAATTATATAGCATTATCATCATTGTAAAATATTTATATAAACAAACATAAATGATTCCCACAAAATTTTAGAATTACAACAATATGTATTTGCACAAATATCAAACTCTCAAATATGTCAGTATTTCCTATACATTTATATAAATTTGAATAATGTGAAATTATGAACAACATGGTTATTATAACAAAGTAATGCAAAATTATTCTAGATTTCCAAACACAAAAATTTGACAAGCTAAATTTGGTATATCTAGATGATTATACAATCTTATTCTATAAAATTTGAGATGCTAAAATGGTAAAAAAAAAAAAAATTGAAGCTACATTTGAGTATAACAACAATTATATCATTGTTTTTATATATTAATCAAGCTTAAAATAAAAAATTCAAATAATAATATTCTAACAAAAAAGTATTTAAAAAACACCTACCTTAAACTCGCTGGCAGCAATCTACTTCTAGCGAACGACCGACGATTGCATGGTGGGATGCACTGGTGAGCTCCTATCCGAGGAAGATGTAGCAGTCTGAAGGTGGGCGAGAGTAGTGGCATCTATTCTTCCAAATGGACACAACCACTTCTTCAAAGCTGATGGTGATGGCGGCTTTCTGGCAGTAAACGAAAGCTATGAGGGTAAGGTACATCGGTAAGCAATTTTGTCACAAAGAGGTGGCGGTGTGGCAGCCGTAGGAAGTCCAGTGGCTGGAAGGAAAACAACCAAATTTTTTTGGAGGGAGAAGGTTCATGCAGCTACAGAAGGAAGACTTTGAGGGGGGCAGGGAGAGATGAGAGTTTTGCTACGGTTTATTAAAAGTTTAAAACCATATCTGCGGTTCAGTTACAACCACAACTAATTTTGATGCGAGTCATTTGAATTTGACTGCAACTACTAGTAGCAATTTGTTTGTAAAAGTAGCTAAGCAACTACGGGTATGACAGGGTTTTTCTGTAGTGACTGCGGATCTGGCAAGTGGCCATTATAATTATGGACCATTCGATAAGTTTGCTAATGAATACTAACAGTCGGATGAATAATATTCTTTTACCAAATTTAATTTCTCAAATTTACTGATTTTGATAACATACTCAATTTTAAATGCAAACTATAAGATTTTTTGCAACATTCAAAATCAGCCTTCAAATCCGACGGTAGAAAGAATGCTATAAGGATCTGGAACCATGTATTTTCGGTTAATAACTCTAACATGACAAGATGAAAGGTTTGAGTGATTTGGATCCTATTAAAACAAAATAAACATTAAGAGACGAGCAAAATTGAACATAGGTTGAGAGAAAAAAGGTTACTTTTGTCATTAAATTATTTTTATAATTCCTAGTTTCAATAATTCTGCCTTTAGTTTATTATTAATCAAATTGGTCATACAATTAAAAGCGCACATTAACCAGTACATGACAGAAAATAACTCACAAGAATTTTTTTTACACTTTATTTAACATATGGTAACGGAGGTTACAGAGGTTTTATTACATATATTGAATTTGCTACTACATTCTCATGTAACCTTTGGTCTTTGTGAATTAATTTAGATGTTGGTTCTCATAATTTGGAGATAACTGGATGTTACTATCATTTGCTGCGGTGGTTTCGTTTGGACATACACATCCTTGCGGAAGACAACGGCATTTGCAACCAACGCAAGATACTATAGGACCCCTTGCTTCGGTTTCCTCACACATATCTACATATTTCAAATAAACAACCATCAATATCAAAATCATGTTTATTACTTGTTATCTTTATTTTAAATTCACATAAAGAGAAAAATATATTTTTGGTCCCAACTTATAACAGAATTGTTAGTTTGGCCCTTGCTAATTTTATTTTCTAAATGGTCCCCATTATTTAGAAATTGTCACTCTTGGTCCCCTCCATGTTAGTTTACAGGGTTTAGATTTATGGTTTAACTCAAAAAATTACATATAATAATAATTTAAAAAATGAAGGGTAAAAAATGATAACATTTAATTGTGAGGGACCACTTTTTTTTGAAACTAAACAACATTATTCGTCATTCGAAATGTAATTTTTTTTCAATGTCTTTTAATAATTTTTTACAGTTACTTTTTTCAAAAGACCAAAAAAAGATATTACTCCTGAACTTAAACATAAGGAAGGACAAAACTAGTGAAAAAAAATTACTAATGAAATAAAAAAATGCATTTTAAGGATGAAATTAGGAAGTAAATTATCTTATGAAATTGAAAACAACAATTTAGATTAAACTTCTATCTGAGAACCAGGATTGTGCTAGGTGATGGACATTAGAGAAGAGATAAAGCATGGAAAAAGAAGAGTAAGATCTTACTTGATGCGATTATCAGAACAACCACAAAGAATGCCAATTTGTAGAAAGACTTCCCCATGTTTATTGACCTCATAAGAAAATGTTACTAACTAATGCTTTATATAAGCAAATTGGATGACTAACTTTTCCCACGATGCAGAGTATAAGCAATCCACAAATTAAATTGCATTAATTGTTATGTAGTAAAATAGCATGATTAGGATCTCCATCTCGGATCTGACATTTAATGTCATTTTTGCTTCACACACACACACACACACACACACACACATATATATATATATATATATGTAGAAAAATTATAAGATTATGTAACTATTTAAGACAATCTAGATTATTGTCTCAAATATTTATTTTATCTTATCATTTTTCCATAAAATAATTTTAGCTGAAATTGATGGATTTTTTTGCTTTTTATTAATATTTATAAATTATTATTTGACATATACGAATTTTATTTCTTAATATTCTAGATTGTCTTAAATAGTAACATAATCATATAATTCTCTCTCTCTCTCTCACTCACACACACACACACACACACACACACACACACACACACACACACACATATATATAAACTCATTAAATATCAGATCCAAGGAGGAGATCCTAATCTTGCTATTTTATAAACACATTGGTGGATTTGTGTACTTTTTAAAAAAAGATTTTTTGACATATAAGAACTTCTGTTTCATAATATTCTAGATTTTCTTAAATAGTTATATAATCTTATAATTCTCTCTCTCTCTCTCTCTCTCACGCACACACACGCTCATAAAGCAAAAAGCACATTAAAGATCAGATCCGAGGCGATCCTAATCTTGCTTTAATTTGTGGATTGTATACTCCACATTGGGAAAAAAGTTAGTCTTCTAATTTGCTTATATAGAGCATTGGTTTGTAACATTTTCTTATGAGGTCAATAAACATGGGGAAGCCTTTTTGGCAAATTGGCATTCTTTGTGGCTTTTTTTATCATTGCATCAAGTAAGATCTTACTTCTCTTTTTACATGCTTTTTCTCATCTCTATTGTTCATCACCTTGCAAGAGAAATTATTGTACCAAATTAGCCCAATCACGAGTTGTTATATATAAAAGTTGCAATTTTGAAAGATATTCTTCATTCGATTGTTAATATTTATTAGCAAATGCATCGAACTGCTCATAATTATTATTGCAGAATCTATAGTAATAAATGCTAGTGCAATGATCTTTGTGAACAAAGCGAGGCAAGAGGTCCTGTAGTACACTACGTTGTCCAGATTGCTTGCCAAGAGGTTGCATTTGTACAACAACAGGATGTCATCGTCCTCCATTAATGTCTTCATCAAAGGATATCAACAACAAAGCTGCTCCAAATTATGGGTAGCCAGATATAGAGTGAGTAAAGTTTATATGAAATTGAAATAAAATATTCAGTAATGAAAACTTATTTGCCTTCCGTTGATATGATTGTTGAATAAATAACAAAAACGAAAAAAAAACTAACCGATTAATTTTTATCAAGTTGTTGTTAATGTTGGCTTTTAATTAAATAGTTCTAAGCGGCATGGAAAGGTTCTTGACTAGTTTTATGTGACTAATTAATTGATCAGTGTTAAACTAAAAAAAATAAAGGTAAAATCGTTTTATACACAGAATAGCAATTATAAAAGTAAAATAATGGCAAAATATACTTCTGTCCCTTAATTTTATATAATTTTTTTAATTTTGCCACTTATAATTTTTTATTTTTAGTACCAGTGAGCAGAAACTTTGCCCGAGTACAAAAACCAGCTTTTGAAGTATTCATAAGTCTCTATATAAACCATTATTTTATATTAAGTTTTATAAAAATTTTTGGGACTCATGCATTATAATAACATAATAATTAATATCTTTTGATATTTTAATTTTAATCAGATTATTGTACTGTCACAACTCCATAATGGTGAGTGGCTATGAAGAACAATGTGTATCTCACCTCCCTGAACCTCACAGTCCAAGTACCAATCAGCAAAGCAATTGAAATATGACAAGTAGAATTTAGATAGATAATTCTAAATCATAGAGTTTAATGTGTTTACAGCTAATTACCTTTTCACCAATAGAGTCAATTTATAATAATGAGTAAAAATCTCAGCAGAATTTCCATTAAATTATAGACCTCCTCAAATTTATACAATAGAGACAACCTAATATACAGAACAAAAGAGAGCACAATTTTCAATAAAAAAATTCACCAACTACTTCATAAATTATAACAGGAGGAGGATTCTGCTTATGGATAAAAGAGTATATTTGAGAACAAAATGAATTATCTATACAACAAACGATAAGAGTGAACTTGCAAATCAATGTAGAGCTCACCATAAATACACCTGATATGCTCCTAAGCTATCAAAGAAGGCTCGAAGTCGACATTGCTATCTAAAATGTGTTAAATTAACATATGTGAGTGGTGACACTCATTTTAATATATAATACTTTAGTTAACAGAAGAAACTAAAATAGCTAGCTTAGTTTTTGGAAATCTCTCATATTTACCTTTAGACCACGTTTGGCATGCAGGAATAGGTTCTATGGGTTTGGGAATGGAAATGAAGAATGGAATGGATCATAAAAGCTTAAAATATGTTTGGAATGTACAAGAACGGAATGTGTTTTGATATCATGTGTTATGTTTGATATGCACGAGTTTGGAATGGAGAGTTGTGTAAAATGTCCAAAATACCCACTTTAATTTTATAGCAAATCCCTAACCTTAGCAATTGCAAGACATCTTCAGAGCTACTAGGTATTATGAACTAAGTGTATGTTAAGGGCGTACACGGGTCAAACTAGGCTAGGTTTTTAGGCGACTCAGGATCTAAAACCGTGCCACAATTTTATTATTAAAGTGTATTTTGTCAAAAAAAAAATTAAAAAAATAAAGATTTAAAAGGAAGTATAATCAAATGGAAAAATTTTAAAATTTAGAATGAGAAATAACTAAAATTTTAAAATAATTGATGTTTTAAAATTTTATTATATATAAAATTTAGTTTAAATAAAATAAAAAAATAAATTATCGAAAAATAAAAAGTAATATCGGGCAAGGATGAGTTTTATGTCACCCCAAGATCTTGCCTGACTTGGTCAAATATGCAAATTGTTTTAAGTTGGCCGGACCCAACCTGACCCAATGTGTCTGGGCTGGGCTAACAAGGTTTGTATACACCCCTAGCATATGTAAAGAGGATATGGGAAATAAAAGGGGTATTTTGGTCTTTTTCTTAATCATTTAATAGAATGGATCCTTATTCCATAACTATCAAGATAAAATGAGAATTCCCACATATGAAGGAGTCTGATAGGTTAATGGAATGGGCTGAGCTTTCTTTTCTAGTGTACCAAATGAGTCAACTAAGTGAATCCCACTCTTATTCCCTTCCTATCAGCCAATTTCTTGCATACCAAACATGTCCTTAGTAAGTGTGGAGCTAATATGTATCTAAGTCATATCAATATAAGCAGAAAATGAGATAAATAGTAATTGGAATGTTTCCAAATTTTTACATAGTCCATTCACCAATGCTTAACCATAAGTAATCAGGAAGAGTTCAAACAACCCAATATTCAATTAACTATCATTGTTGGATATTTCAAGACATTTAAGCATCAGAATTTTCCAATTCCCTTACTTCTCAACACCAACTCCTAACATCATTGGTTTCCCAAGCATAAAAGGAACCCAACTGCCTCACCATTAATAAAATCCTAAATTACACTAATAACAAGATTTAATTAATAGGGAAATAAAATATTGGATTCTCTTGGTCCCTATGAGTAGAGTTAATTTAAAACAAGTGTATTTGTCTAAACTTTTAATGACCAATGATTTACAATACTACAATTACATGCATGTCAATATTAACTTACTTATCTTTATAAATGGGCATCTTTGAATTCAATATACCCCGTGCCTAGCCCTGTCAAATTATTCTTCCAACTTAACCACTATGACGTAATGTATTTATTATCATTTATTCACTTATTTATTTAAGGCTAAACCTCACTTCCTTAGGAACCCCGTTTAGAAATGACCAATCTTACATACTAATTAGGATTTTATATGTTACCTCCCCCCAACCCCGTAACCTTTGCATAATATCCGTAATAGGAATTATGGTAGTTAATTAGTCCCCTTGTTTCCCTAGAATTTGAATTTTCAATGAGGTATAGGGACTTAAAAGTTGTTTACTGGGATTAGCCAGTCCATTGAGCTTACATAGATTGTCCCTAGTTAACTGAGAAAAAAAATATTAGCTAGTTCTAATGCATTTAGGTGGCAGTTGATTTAGTATATTAGTTCCAATAAAATCGTTTAAAATGAAGAGTAAGAACCATTAAAAGAATGAAGTTATTGGAATTAGTACATCAAATTAGCTGTCACCTAAGTGTACCAGGACTAGCTAATATTTTTTCTTAACTAAGGCCAAGCTTGGGTTTTGATTAGGCTTATAAAGAGGCTTATCAATCGACTACTTAGGTATACTAGTCAACTAGAGAGACATAGAGTGATCCAATTAAGTGTGGCCAAGCTTATAGCTGGCTGGATCCCCAAATAATCTTATCGGTTAATGTAGGCTGATCGACTAAACTTTAGTTGAAATTCCCAATTGACTGAACAAAACGCACAATGAGCTGGGCACTAACAAGTAAGATACCAATCAACTACACTTGTCATAACCCCAAATGGAAAGATTCAATTAATGAAAATATCTCATAATTATATATAGTGTAATGTGGTGCAATTCGTTCCTCTCCTATACAATTTAACAAGTAGTGTTTTTTTATTGTTAGTATATTAGGAATGGTAGGTAAAAATTGATTTTCATAAAAACTTTTAATAATATTAGAGCAAAATTATTTTTTTCAATTACAAGAAATCTTTTGGAAAAATTCATCATTGTTCCCATACTTTGCATCAGACTTTTCAATCTAGTCCTTTCATTTTTTTAAAATCACTCTTAACATTCAGTAAAGTTTTAATGGTTGCTCCCTACCATTCATTCCCATCATAACATCGACCAAATGCTAATGACTTGGCTAATGGATCTGACATGGCATGACACATGAAAGCTAGTTTGCCACACGTGTTATGATAGAATAAACAATAGGAATAATTTTCAAATTTTTGCTAAATTTAAGATGTGATTTAGAAAAAAAAAATTGTAAAGACCAAATGAAAATTGATGCAAAATATGGAGAGCCAATGATTAATTTTTCCAATTTTTTTTCATAAAATTCTTGATGGTCTTATATAGTTACATAATACAACATATTAATGCTTATATTTCATATGTATCTAACATTCTAGATTAATTGTTGTCTCAAATGGTTGCTTTATGATATCATTTTTCAATATAAATGTATACACACACATATATCTATATAAAGCAAATAAAAACACATTAAATATCATATCCAACTAGGAGATCCTTTTCTTGCTACATTACATATAACAATTAATGCAATTTAATTTGTAGATTTATGCATCGAGGAAAAAGTTTGTCTACCAATTTGCTTATACAAAGCATTGGTTTGTAGCATTTTCTTATGAGGTCAATAAACAAGGGAAAGTTTTTTTCAATTTGGCATTCTTTGTGGCTGTTCTGATTACCATATCAAGTAAGATCATACTTATCTTTTTCCATGGCTGATCTCTTCTCTAATGTCCATCACCTTGTTAGAGACAAGTTTAATCTAAATTGTTGTTTTCAATTTTAAAAGATGATTAACTTCTTAATTTCACCTTTAAAATGTATTTTTTAATTTTTTTATTCTTTTTTGTCCATCTTTATGTTAAAACAGCATTACTAATTTCTCTGTATAATAAAGTTTCATATCCTATTTAGATAATTACTGTACAGTTAAAGCTGATTAATTTAAAGGTTAGATCACGATCCATGAATATATTAATTTTTCCATTAAAATTAAAATGCAACAAAGTAGTATCATTACATTTATTTGTTTTCAAATATAACAAAATCATATCTATAACAAAGCTTGCTATAACATTTTTCTAAATTTAAAATAAAGATAACAAGTAATAAATATGATTTTTATTACAATGATTGCTTATTTAAGTCCTTATGACTTGTCATTGCATAGTCATTTCCGTCCTTCCCTCATGCATTTTTTTCCAAAAAAAGGTTTACCACTAATTGAATTTTGGGATTATTATCATATGTAATTCTTCTAAGTTAAACCCTGTAAACTCACATGGAGGGATTGAAACTGACAATTTCCAAACAGTAAGAACTATTTGGAAAGATAAAATAAGCAAGGAACTAAAATAACAATTCAGTAATAAGTTAGAAATTAAAATGATATTTTTCCTTTTATATAAATTTTGAATAAAGATAAAAATGAATAAATATGTTTTTTTACATCGATGATTGTTTATTTGAAGTATGTAGATATTTGGGAGGAGACCGAAGCAAGGGGTTTTATAATATCTTGACCTAGTTGCAAATTTTCTTGTCTTATGCAAGGATGTGTATGTCCAAATGAAACCACTACAGCAAATGATAGTAACATCCAATTATCTCCAAATTATAAGAACTAAAAGCCCATTTGGTTGCTAAAATTAAGGGGAGGGAATGGGAATTAGAGACACTCACATTCCTATATTTGGATGATAGATTGAGTCCTTATTTTTGTTCCTTAAGGAGCCTACTCTCTCTCATATAAGGTAAAGTTCTCTACTTAGCTAAAGTTAAGGAATGAGATTGGTCTCCTAGGAAAAATGTACTTGACAAAAATGCCCCCACTTATAATTATTTTTGGATAAAAATACCCCTGTGGTACATCTAAATCCTAATTTTCCATTAACCCTATCTTCTTCACGTTACCATATCATGCAAAGCCACCTATCTTCATGCACTATCTCATTTGAGAGGATTGTCATTGACAAATCCCTAAAACAATCATCATCGGCAGAGCCCTAAGTGGAACGTCACCAGCAGAGCCCAACTTTAAATGATAGAGCAACATCCCAGAGTAGCGGCGACCATTATCACAAAAAGGGGATCCTTTTTAGTTACTCTTATACATATGCTCAAACTAATTTAAAGTTATAGCTTAAACACCACACTAAGTTGATTAAGCCCATTTGAAACAACATTTAAATATGGGTTCAAGAAGGTTCTGGATTGAAGGTTCAAAACTTTCTTATATTTTCTTATCACTGTATAAGTAAATAATAAGAAGGAAATATTGATGAGCAAAACTTCATGGAACAAAATATAAAAAGAATGAAGAGAACAAAATTTTTTTCATAGCACCAATTTATTTGTTTCCCTATTAGTGGTTTTAGTATCTTTAAGACATAAAATAAGCTTCCATGGCCGTTGTTACCAATTTGGATCCTTCTTTCATCAATTCAAGTGTGTGTTAGATTTTCTCGCCCGCATAACTTTTTGATGGATTATAGTACACAGGTTTTGTTGATTATTTATGTGTGGCAAATCCTTTAGAAAAAAGCAAACAAGTTTGAATAAGAGGGGAATAATGTTGAGAAATATCGGTGTTAGATCTAGATCTTAAATAAATATTATTTTTAACAAAATTGAAAAATAATAATTAGTTTTTACTTTTGGTTATATGATAAGGGATAATATGATAAGATATGCACACTGCCTAGTTGATTCCCATGTGTAATATACTAAACAAATGAAGTAAAGGGAGACATGCCCATTCCTATTCCTTTCCAACTAAACAACATTTTAATATTCTCATTCTCACTCTCATTTCCATTCATATTCCCATTGTATTAATTCTAACAACCAAACACTACAGAAAATAATGCGTTTAACCATAGAGGTTTAACTACGGTTGAACTAAATGTGGTGAAACCATGGCTTAACCATAGTTATTAAACCTGTAGTTAACCCACATGGTTTAAACACAATTATAACAAACCATGGTTAAACATAAGAACTTGCCATGGTTTATAAAAATTGTAGCAAGGTCTGCTTAACTAAGCCACAGTTCCAAAAATCGTGGGTAGGACTTTAGTGTTGGCCTAACCATGGTTTTTGTAAACTGTGGCTAAGCCATAGTAATAAAAGGCTGTCACACCACTTTTTATTGTGGTCTAACCACAGTTTATGTCTAAACCGTGGTAGGCCACTAGATGGGCCTAGCCACAATTGGACAAAAATGTGGCTAGGCAACTAATATATATATATATATATATATATATAAAGGTTAGGCCATGTTAAACGTGCCCCAATAACGGTTGTAATGAAAACATGGCTGGCCATGGTGAGCACAAAGATGACAGCGACGTTGGTTAACTTCTAAGGCTTGGATTTTTTCCTCTATTTTTGAATTCCAAGTTAGTATTTTTCCCCCTTTTTGCTTGAGATTTTGCAAACTTTGTAGCTAAGGTTTCGATGTTATATTGTATGGATGTAGATTTATTTTGATGTATTATTTCATTTTTTTTTCCGATTTCATTAATATTTTTATTTTTATATTTTTTTGATTTTATTATTATTTCTTGTTTTATTCCTTTATTATTGTGTTTCTTTTTCTGGTTTTGATTTTAATTAATTCAAGTGTGACATGCAGTATTCTTATTTATTTTTGTTGTTTTATCTTGTTTTAGAGATAATACAAAATTCATTTTTAAGCATTATTATTATTATTATTATTATTATTATTATTATTATTATCTATTATATATTAAAAGTGTATTTTTTTAACATTACTATTTAGTTTTTATTTTTCTTGAATATGAATATTTCTTGATTTACAATTAACATTATCCTATATGTTTGTTTTTATATTAGATTTAGTCATGGTATGTTTTTTATTATTACATTTTATATTTTATTATTAACATTTTTTTTAATATTGTTACACTTTTGTAATGTTTAGTTTAAGTTTCTCGAAATCAAATGAGTTGAATATTTAGATTATATTAACCATTTGATATACGTCTTGAATTGATTTAGTTCGTATATATATATATATATATTAATTGTACTGTGTTAATGAGAAACATGATGATATATACGTTTGTTGATTGTTGTCAAATTGATATTGTTTCCCTTTTTTTTTTTGGTTGGTCTTTAGGACATGGATTAATTTTGGATTCTTAGGCCTCAAAATACTCCTAAATATTTAGAGAGATTAAATGAATCCTTAGACTTTGCATTTGCAAATAAGAGTGTTGAGGATAAGATAATATGCCTATATCCTAAATGTAGATTTAAGAAATGACAAGTTAGAAAAGTTGTGCAGTACCACTTAATTATTAAACCTTTTTCACAAGGATACACTTTTTGGTTTAGGCATGGGGAAACAAATGATGAAGAACTTCCTAAGGTGGAACATCAAGTAAAGCCACAAATTAGAGATGAATCAAGTTGCAGGGGTGACCTTATACACAACATGGTTTGTAATACATTTAGGGTTCATAATAATGAAATTGTTAATGATGTTGGTGGTCTAACTTCAACATTAGACCAAACATCATGTAGTGGTGTGCAAGAATTTCAAGACTTGTTTAAAGATGGATTACAAAATTTATACGAAAGGTGTAAGAAGTACTTTAAGTTATCCCTTTTGGTAAAATTGTATCACATCAAGTGTATGTGTGGAATAAGTAACAAGGCTATGTCAATGTTTCTTGAATTATTAGCCGGTGCATTTGAACATGCCAAGATTCCACCATTTTAAAATAGTAAATAAAATTAAGGAATCATATCACTATTTTAACCTATTTACATACATATATACATAAACATTTATATAGAAAGTAGAAAAAACACGTTAAATATCATATCCAAGAAAGAAATCCTAATGTTGCTATTCTACAATACAACATTTAATGGAATTTAATTTGTAGATGGTGTACTCTACATTGGGGATAAAGTTTTGTCTTCTAATTTACTTATATAAAGCATTGGTTAGTAACATTTTCTTATGAGGTTGACAAACATGGGGAAGTCTTCTTTCAAATTGGCATTCTTTTGTGGTTGTTTTGTTCATTGCTTCAAGTAAGATTCTACTTTGCCTTTTCTATGCTTTATGTCATCTCTAGGGATGACAAATTTACCATGTGGTGACATCATTATTCATGTCCCCCATCCCTATCCCTACTTTCCACCACAAGAAAAATTTCCCCCCATCCTCATTTCCCACGAGAATACAAATCCCAAAGAGTCTCCATGAGAACTTCAAATTTTAAAAAAATTATAAAAAAAAAAATTAATAAATATACAAATGAACAAATTAAAAATAAATAAATTTAAAGCTTAAACTTTGCGTTTTGTATAATCCAATATGTTCTAATTAAATTTAGAAAAAAAATAAAAAGAATTCAAATGATAAGTTTATAAGTCCTAAAAATTTCAAAAACTTAAACAAATAATAACTTTAACAAATTAAAAATATCAAGTTCAAGTTGTATTGACGTCATGACATCTTTTTAACTATGTGTGAAGTCTGCATTATTGTTTCTTCCTTATGTGCAAGTTGCGTATTCAATCTATTTTGTTTACATTAACTTAGTATGTCTAGAATTTATGCATCTAAAGCATCAATCAAAATATGCCTGTCTAAGTAATAGCTTAACTTTGACTTGATATTACTAGTTGAAATAGTTTCTTTTACTTACTGGAAATAGTTGCACTTCTAATAATCTGTCATCGTAAGGGAATTCATATTTGTTAAACTTGAAGATGTATAAAGATTTCAAAATATTTACATTAAATTGCTAGGGACAGAGGTCCCACGGGGCGAGGAACATGATCCTTAAATGGATTTAGACTTAGGTTTACCTATTTAGTTAAAGTCAAAATGCTATTCCATATTGGATTTGGACTTCAAGGTTATTTGTTTTTTACGAGGGGCTACAAATAGCTCATATTGACTTTGTTTCAAATTAGTAGATATTAATAGAATTGACTAGCTCGTATTGACTTTCTCACCATATTGCTTATATGAAGGTTGATTTAATTGTCTTAATTGTTTAAGAATTTGATATCATATCAAGGTACGTGGTTGACTAGTTTATTTACTTTGTGGCATTTTCATTTTTTTGTTTTTCAAAACTTATAATTTGCGTTTCTAATAATGAGTTTCCTAGAAATTTAGTAGGGTGTTTGTTGGCATTTTAATCATTTTAGGTTGGAGTTCAACATCAAAATAGATCATTCTAAGTATACTTAAAAGGAACATATTGAAATTGCTAGTTTTTTCTTTTGAAAAGAAAAAAAGCTAATGCTTGCCTTTAGTAAGTATAGAACTACAATATGTAATTAATTAAGCTAGGTCAATGCAAGAGAAAAAATAAGATAAACAATAGTGATAATGAAGTTACTTAGATTGAAGTGGAGATGCAAAATCCAAAAACAATTTTATAAACAATCATAGCAGTATTTCATGTGTAAATAGATTGGGAGATATCCAGTATAATGAATACCATAAAAATAATCAGATATTCAGGTGGTGGTAGTGTGCTAACCTAATAAAATTGTAACAAAGAGAAAAGTTTAGTAATTTGATTAGGCTAATGTTACTCTCTATCATCATTTGATTGGATTAGCATATCACCTCACTTGTCACATAAGTGAGTTAGTACTGCTCAATATATTTTCATGTAAATCACTTAGGCCTCAACTCCTAACTTTGTCTCTTACTAAAGTGGACAAGAATCATGAAGGTTTTGGTCAAAAGTGTTATAGGAGGGGTCATGCTGCACAAAATTAGGAGATTCAATAGGGTATGTTGCTACTTTTTAAATTTGAGCATGGTTAATTGTACAAGACCCAAAAACAAGTTGCTTAACTTTTTCTAATTGAACATCTAACGCATTTAAACTTCCATATCATATAAATCTAGTATTTTAGATTTTCCTAGAAGCTTGATTATTCTTATCATTTGATAAAAGCAAAAGGTCCATTAAATAGCATATCCAAGAAAGCGATCCCATTCTTATTCTTATATAATATATAACAGAGATCCTAGTCTTTGGATTTGCATATGTAAACTATAAAGCATTGGTTAAGAACATTTTCTTATCAAAACTATAAACATAGGGAAGTCTTCTTTCAAATTGACACTTTTCTCGGTGTGACTATTTTGATCATTGCATCAAGTAAGATCTTACTTTGCTTTTTCTGTGCTTTATCACTTCTCTTATGTTCTAGTATGAATTTCTCATGCATCAGGCTACATGTATGTTCTAGATTAATTAACTGCATATATATTTTATAATCTCTTATACTATATATATTCATTACAAGACATAAATTAAAGAGAAAATTAATCTCATGTTGTTATACTTTGCAATAGTTTTTAATTCAGCCCTTATAATTTTTATTTTAAATTCAGTCTTTATACTTTGTTGTTGTCTAAAAATTGTTCCTTACCATCTAAATGGTTATGCTGCCATCTCATTGATGCCTAGGTGGAGGATGGGGCTTCTGTAGCATAGTCTACTTGGGCATTAATTTATCTTTTACTATATTAGCAATAGATTGGTTTTAGATGACATTAAAACAAATAGCATTATAATGGTTTTAGACAATAAAAACCAATTTTCAGATGATAGCAAAGTATAAAAAGTAAATTGAAAAAGATAAATTATAGTAATTGAACTGAAAACTATTGCAAAATATAGGAAATGAAAGATGAATTTTTCCTAAGTTAAACATGACTTAAACTTTCATTAATAACTATAATGGTACTTACCTTGCAAGAGAAATTCTTTTACCAAATTAGCACAATCACGAGGAGCACTAAGGTGAAATCTTCCCTACTTTTTAACACTCTTTCAATACATATCTCATCTCTTATGTCCAATAAGAATTTCTCATGCATCTTGCTATATATATATATATATATATAATTAAATACATACTTTAAATTTTTGTTCAATTTATAAGAATTAGCAATGGCAATAATTTTATGCTTATCCATTAATATATTTGTGTTCTTTCGGTCAAGGAAAGTCATTCCCTCCAAACCCTCCTGTTGCTTTCCTTTAAGTAGGAAATAGAAATGACTACTAACCTAAAAAACAAGAAGGTTTTTAAAGGGAATAAAAAATAAAGAATACATTCATAGATTCAGAGTAGAAGACTTATATACTTCTCCTAATTATGGAAGTTAATCAAAGTCTGGCTAAGATCACTAATTGAATGAGATACCTATAGTGTATTAGGTGTATCTTGGGTTTTCACAACTTAAATCCCCTCTCGAATGCGACTACAGAATACTTCACAAGTATTCTTCTCAAAGTGTCTATAACAGTCTATATTTTTTACTTATCTATCATATAATAGTCTAACCTTGTTTATAAAAGGCTAGCTAGGGTTTGAGTTTAGTAATAATTCCTATAATTACTATTTTACCTTTAATTAATGAGCATCCCTTAGGGGTGGACTCTATATAATATCTTAATAGATTTAAACCCTAGATATTATACGATATTCTAACATCTCCTACTCACACATAATGGGGGTACTCATACGCTCTAAACCCATGAAGCATATTCTCATTAAATCAAAAGAACACTTTCTCTTTATAATCTATAGTTGTTCATACAAGGAAAGTAGGTTGTGTGACCAGCATACTATGAGAGCATCAATGCTATACATCAATTTCAAATGTATAGCTTCCTGTAAAAAACATACTTGCTTGTAGATCATAAAGTATGCATGCACCCTAGATCATAAGAATCATATTCAGATATCTCTCAATGATCTCATCTATCATAATATCTTGTATTCACAATCATGACACACAAGTCATAACTGGTATACTGGTGAATATAGAATAATGAGATTCTCTTTATAATCTTCTTCTTCTCACAATCCTATCAACACAGACTTAGTTCATTTTTCTAGACATGCCCTACCAGATTGAAGCATTACTTATAGTCCTTAGGCAACATGGTAAGATAGTAAACACCAAGTTGCATCTCAAGTACCTGATTAGAGTCCAAGGGTACAAATATAGAGCCAGCATAAAGGCTCAAGGGTCTCACACAATCCTTCTTTTTCCCATGGAGTGTATGTCTATTTCACAAACAATGTTATACAGATGATATTTTAGACACCATAAGTCTAAAATTGAGTTCTTAGATCTATATAATGTCTTGAATTCATATCTGGCAACTAAGGTAAACTAGAAATGATGAACTTATTTCAACAAATCAATTTTAATGACCCTATGTCATCAATCAGGTGACTTAAATGATTTTAATTATCGCTGTTATCAAATTATCCTCCTGATAATTTCTCCTAAAATCTTGTCTTATCTCTAATGTTACAAAGACACTAAGGTGGTTAGCTGTGCGAGAAGGCTAACCCTTTTGTTTACCTAACATAGTTAACAATAAATAAGAATGTACGCAACATTAAAACATCTCTTTCTGTGAATAATGGGAAAAAAATTAAAATTACAAATGAAGTATGCTAAATTCTACACAATCCTAATGACTTGATATGTCTCACAAACACATCTCTAGAAATAGGCTTAGTTAGTGGATCTGCTAACATCTCATTCATAGATACATACTTCACATTCACAATCTTGCATGCAACCATGTCCTTCACATAGTGATACTTGATATCTATGTGTTTGGTTTTTGTAATGGTACTTTAGATCCTTGGTGTATGCAATTACAACCTCACTGTTGCAGTACACTAACACTGGTTCAATGTTTTCTACTTTGCATAACAATTGATCTAAGAACCTCTTCAACCAAATAATCTCTTGGGATGTTGAAGATAGGGCCATGCACTCTGCCTCCATCGTGGGCAAGGATACATAAGATTTTTTCTTACTACTCTATGATATGGCACCATTACTGAGTAAGAAAGCATATCCTAAGGTAGACTTTCACTCATCTAAGTCCCCTTCATGATTAGCATTAGTGTATCCTACCAATCGTAGATCTCTGCCTCCTTGATAATAGAGTGCATAATTAGTAGTCCCCTTTAGATATCTTAAGATCCATTTTATAACTTTCCAATGTTTAGGACCTGGGTCAATTTAATATTTACTAACCAAGCCAATTGCTTGACAGGTATCAAGTCTTGTTCACATCATAGCATACATTAGACAACTGATTGCATTATTGTATAAAGTTTGGCTTATATGCTCTCTTTCCAAGGCAATCTTAAGTCATATTTCGACAGTCAAGGTTTGACTTATGCTGATAGGAGTGTTAACAGGGTTACAACTTTCTATACTAAAATGTTCCAAAACCTTTTTGATATAATTCTCTTGTGAGAGAAACAAGAGTTTCTTAGAACGATTTCTTAAAATCTTAACTCCAAGAATGTATGTAGCTTTATCCATATCCTTCATCTCAAAGTGAGATGACAACCAGGTCTTTACCTTATTGATTAGCTCTATATCATTACTAGCTGTGAGTATGTAATCAACATATAATGTCATAATCATATACTTGTCCTTAGATCTTTGGGTATATACACAGTTGTCATCATTCATCATAGGAAAACCACTATAGATGACTGTATTATGAAAACAAACATACCACTGCCTTGAAGATTGTTTGAGGCCATAGATAGACTTCAAAAGTCTACAAACTTTTTCTTCTTGGCCCTCTTTAATGAAACCCTTAGGTTATTCCATATAAATTTCTTCATTTAATTCTCATTGAGAAAGGCAATCTTTACATCCATCTAATGTAATTCAGGATCTAGACAAGCCATTATAGCTAGAAGTAAGTGAACAGAGGTAAATCATACAGTAGGAGAAAAAGTCACCTTATAGTCAATTCCTTCTTGCTGTGTATACCCATTTGCTACTAGTTGAGCCTTAAATTTTTTGATCATGTTATCGGCTCTTTCCTTGATTTGAGAACTCGCTTGTTCCCAATAGCCATGCTTCCCCTTGGAAGATCAACAAGCTCCTAACATTGTTAACTCTCATAGACTTCATTTCCTCTTCCATAGCTTTAGTCCATTTATCCTTAGAAGGGGATAAGAGAGTCTCTTTATTTTTTTTTCTCAACTCATCTTCATTTTGCAGGAACAATGTAAAAAGCTCACCACTTTTAATGTCATTTCATCAGTGAGGAGTCTTTTCACGTCTCAGTTGTGATTCATTGAATATTGCTTTATTATTCCCATTTGGATCAATATTGCTCCCATTCTGATCAAGAACGTTGGTCCCACTCCCACTTGGAATGAGATCTATTTAGTCACTATCACTTGGAGCAACTGGCTCAGGACACTCTTATTGGCATCAAATGATGAAAAAGTTGCTGATGAAAAACAAATTCATCTACTATAATCCTCCTATTCAAATGAAGTGGTCCTAAAGCATTCAGATCCTCTATCTCAAATAAGGATAGGTCTTGACCTACCTCACCCTTCTTAAGATATTCATTTTCTAAGAACGTGACATCTCTATATTCAAATTTAGTCACGCTCTCACTATCTTACTGACCTATAAACACATAACTTTTTAAGGTTTCTAAGTATCTAATAAAGATACTTTTCTTTCCTCTCGAGCCCAATTTGCTATACTTGTGAGAGGAATCATGTGTATAGGCAGCACATCCCTAAGTTTTCATAACACTTAGGTCAAGCTTTCACCAAGTCTATAACTTATATAGAGTGGTTGCAATTGATTTCATAGGCACATGGTTAAGTATGTAGGCTACAGACATCAATACATTACGCCAATAGGTGATTGGCAAATTAGCTTGTGTCATCATGGACCTGACCATCTCATGGAGTGTTCTATTTTTTCTTTCTATAACACCATTTTGTTGTGGAGTACTTAAAATAGTCAACTAATGACTATTCCTTTCTTATCACATAATTTATTGCATTAAACTAACAAATATTCTCGACCTCGATCGATTTGAAGAGTCTTAGTCTTCTTATCTAATTGATTCTCAACAAAGTTCATATAGTTTTTGAAGCAACTCAATGCTTCAAACTTATGAGAAATCAAACAAACATAACTAAAATGAGTATAATCATCAATAAATATGATTAAACAATTCACTATGTGCCTGGCACTAACATTTATAGGCCCACAAATATCAAAATGAACTAATTGCAGTGGAAAATCGGCTCTAGTTGCTTTACTGAAGGGTTTTCTTGCATATTTTCCTACTATACAAGATTCACAAGTAGACAAATCCACTCATTCAATGCTGGGAAGCAAATCCTCTTTTGCTAACCATTGCATTCTCTGTTGGCCAATATGACCAAGTCTAGCATGTCATATATTTACATCGTGATCATAATCATACATAGAGGCAAACATGGAAAAACTAACATTATTATTAATGTAAGATTCGTCATCTAAATCCATAAAAATAAAACCTTCAGTTACATAACCAAAACCATAAAAAATTGAGTCATAACTCAATTTAATACAATTATCATGGAAATACAAATCATAGCCTAGCCTAAGTAAAACCAAAACTAGAATAACATTTTAACGAATTTGAGGCACATAAAGGACATCATGTAAGATCACACAGGACTAACTTGAATGTTTCGATCCATTGACAATAACCTTTATGTTGTTACCCACATATATCCATAATACTTTATAAGGAGCTCGTCGAAAGTCACCAAAGGCTTCACGATCCCTCGCCATGTGGTCTATGGCTTCTGAGTCTACAATCTATACAAGACAAGATTCAAAAAACATAATAGAGCTAGAAACACAAATTTTACTAGCATAAGCAATGTAGGTTACCATTATAGGAGGCTCAGGGCAATCACTTGCATAGTATCCCTTCTTTTGGCAATTAAAGCACTTAACTTTTGCCATATTCACCTTTCGCTACTTCTTTTAGCCTTGCTAATCAATCTTTAGCTTTTTCTTAGCTTGAGCTGGTTCTTTGTTCTTTCCCCAGCTCTTTCTCTTTGAACCACGTCTTTCACCTAAAGTTGCCATGTGCAACTCAGGTATCGGCTTGGCTAATTCAAGCATTTCTTCTTTAAGTTCGAGGTGTCTCCAGACATCTTCTAGAGTTATGATTTTATCATTATGAGTAAGATGCATCTTTATATGCTCCCACGAACTAGGCAAAGAGCAAATGACAGTTTGGATCTATTGCTTATTTGTTAAGACATTTCCATCATCTTTTAGCTCAGTGATCTTATTTGACATCAGCCTCAGATGTTTCCTCATCGAATGTTTTAGGTGTTTCTTATATGAGTCAAATTTGATCATTAAAAAACATAATTTAAATACGGATGTAGTCCCTTAGGATGTCATCATCTAGAGTGCTTAGTAACGTAATACGAGCAGTGGAGTTCTTTTTCTTCTAAGCATTATAAGTCTCACGGTCTCGCCTATGATGGGTTGTGTTTCTAGCTTCTAGCTCTTCCATGACATTATTGAGAGCCTCAAGTGCCTCTTACATTTCCAGGAGATATGAGACTTTCATACTCCATATCTCATAATTGTTGCCATTTAGCTTCAACCCCTTGTTGAGCTCAGCAACAATACTTTTAGAAATTGTAGTCATTCTTTACATAAAAAGAAAGATAGACATGAATTAGGATCAGATAATTAAAAAACACACAAGATTTAATGTTCACCATGCTTACAAATTATGACACTAAGTATCATATGATTAAGCTAATTAACCCATGCATAACCCAGAGTTAAAAGAGAACAAAGTGCCAATCATCATCCTAAGGTTGTATGCAAGGTGTAAATCAACAAAATCAAAACACAACTAAGTGTCCTAATCATGCTACAAACAAATTGAAAATCATGATTTTTCAAATGCTAAACAAATTAACACTTGTTAACTAACGTGTTAAAATAATCAATACATTAGTAAATCAATTATGTAATGCTAAACTAATTAACATTCTTTCATAAACATCTTAAACTAATCAACATATTTAATATATGCATTTAATGTTTTAACAAATAGGGGATCCAGTACGTGGCATTGTTAGACCAAGAACATAGATCTAAAACAAATCTCTTAGGACCAGTAGCCCGCAATTCTGGGTTTCCAGCTGATATATGGATTCAAAGTATAAGGGCTTACACATGTTAAACAAATTAACACAATTAAATGCATAATGTTAAGCTAATTAACATTATATGTCTAAATTTTCTATGGTAAGAAAATGGACTAAAAAAATGTTAAACTAATTAACATAATGATAAGTAATCACATATTACTTAACTAAAATTTATTGGGATATAAAAAATTTAATTTTTCATAAAAAAAATTAATTACATTTATTTGGGGCTAAAATATAAATACACAATTTATATTTTTAAACATATCTAGATGTTCATTAATTAGGGATTTAACAATTAGGCCTCTAATAATTATTTTTGGATGGGTCATATGCCCAATTAAAAGAATAAGGCCTAACTTTTTTAAAAAACAAATGGCCTAAAAAAAACTCTTTTTAAAGGCTCATAACTTCTTCAAAAATTTTAAAATGCCCAAAACTAAAAATTTTACCAATGAGTCTAGATCAAACCCTATAAGCCTATTTAAAAAAACTTAAGGTTTCAAATCAAAAAAAAGTTTAAGGTTTCTAAAATTTTTTTTTTAATTTACATAATTTCATTTTTTTTTTTATTTCTATTTTCAAAAAAATGCATTAGAAACATCTCTTTCGTCTTCCTCCCTTCTCTTTTCTATTTTTACTGCCTTCCCTCTGCTACTCACTAGCCAAGAGAGTGACTGAGGCCGCCAGAGGTAGTAGTTTAGCGTCGTTAACAACCATTATTGCTGGCGACGGCGATGGAGAGATACATGTCTCTCGGTATGGCAATGAAATTCGCAACGAATGTGAGCTCCTTCGTTGCATCTTTGTCTACAAGGAGGTAGCAGAGATGGCTGGCGATGGTGTCTACCACCACTGTGGCTTCATCCATAGCCATTGCCACTGGTGATGAGGCACAGAGAGTCAACGACCTTTTTCTTTTTTCTTTTTTGGTATTCAGTGGTAGTGAAGGCTTTAGTGATCGAGATGCTAGTGAGGTAGTCCCCGATGACAAAAGGTTAGCTGATGGGGGTGTTGCTGGCAACCACTATCGTTGGCGATAGTAAAGGATTTTTTGAAACGTAGACGTATATCGACTCACCAAAGAAGAGGAATCAACAAAAATTCAATCAAATTTTTTTTAATGAATTCTAAAACCTTAATTTAGAAAATCTAGGTAAGAGTGGGTGATTTCATAGTTGAATTGAAAATTTTGAAAAAAATTTTTAAAGAAATTTTATTTCAAATAACCTAATTAAAATAGCCTAAAAAAATATCTCTGAACCTAATAAAATATTTAAATGATCAAAAAACCAGCCTATGGCTCTGATACTAATGAAGGGAATAAAAAATAAAGAACACATTCATAGATTCAGAGTATGAGACTTACATACTTCTCCTAATTGTGTAAGCTAAACAAAGTCTAGCTGGGATCACTAATGGAATGATATACCCACAGTGTATTGGGTGCATCTTGGGCTTTCACAACTTAAATCTCCTCTTAAATGCGACTGCATAATACTTTATAGGTATTCTTCTCAAAGCATCTATAACAATCTATATTTTTTACTTATCTATCGTATAATAGTCTAGCCCTAATTATAAAAAGCTAGTTAGGGTTAGGGTTTAGTAGTCATTCCTATAATTACTATTTTACCCTTAATTAATGAGCATCCCTTATGGGTGGACTCTGTATAATATCTTAATAGATTTAAACCCTAGATATTATACGATATTCTAACAGTTTTTAATCAATTTATCCTCTAACAAAAACAAACTGATATTTATTTTCTATTATAGCTAATTCAAATAATTTTTTTGCAATTAGAAAATAAAATTTTAATATTTTTTATTATTTTTCAATTAATAAATTATAAAATATATTTTAATATTTTAATTGTTAAAAGTATTTTTGAATAAACAATAGAATTAAAATTAGTGAATTTTTTTTTTTGGCTAATGGTATTTGAATTATTTACACAATTTTTCTTTTTTATTTCTACATTATTCTTATTTAACCTAACATAGAAATGGAATAACATTTTAAGCTATTTTCATGTTATACTAAATATAATTATAAGTATTAGAATTTATTCCATCAGCCTCCATTCTTATTTTTATTTTTATAAAATTCTTTTAACATAAACATAGAGGAAGGAAGATATCTTTGGACACATTTTATCTTTCAACATAAACATCAACATCAAATTCTTTCACCTTGATCTTTCTCTCTTACTCAACGGAAGAAGTTAGAAGATATACTTTATCCAGCAAGAAAAATGCTTAATTTCATTATGTGATATTATATATTCTCTGAATAACTTATTAATTATCTATTAAGATATTGGTGATATATGAGAAACATAATTGGTTACTTTATGGACTTTGGGGAAGGAAATAATGAAATTTAAAGTTGCTACAAAGAGAGGCAAGATTGGACTGCACTTTTAGATTGTATAATATGGACTTCATATTTTATTTTTTGGATTCTACTAATTTTGATAACTAAAAGTTATAGATTTTGATTTTTTTAATATATATATATAATTGTTAATCAACGCATTTGTGGTTAGAACTTACAATATAGAGAATCCAATTTTGACATTTAATAATTCAACTACGTGAGGAGTAAGTTCAATATGTGCATAACATTGTGAGTGTAATTTTTTAGGTTTATTGGTTAGTCATTGGTTCAATTTGGATGTCCTCATATTTTGGTTGGAACATGAGGTCATGTTTAATTATGATGGACTATTAGATAGAGATTGAATGGTCCAGATTTACAGATAGAAAATATAATTGCAAGCAGTTGTATTAATTTAATATATATTTGGAGCATTGAATTTATATCTAACAGTCCACTATGATCAAACATAATCTCATGTTCCCACCAAAACATGAGGGGATCCAAATTGGTCATTGGTCTGTTATGATATATCAAAATTACAAAAATTCAAGTGTGTATTTTTTAGAGGAAGTTTGGTAATGAACTACGTCCATTTAATGATCTCTCATAAGATTGTTTTTTAACATTCTAGATGCTTTGAAGAGTTCATGTTGGTGATACAATTTTATCTTGTACCCAAATTTCTAGAGAGATATAAGTGTTAATCTCTTACAGATTTAAATATATTTGTTTTTATATAATATAATTTATATCTATATATTAAACATAAAATATTTGGTGCACTCACAATTTCAAATGTATCAGTGCACTCAGTTATAATGTAAAGACATAATTGTAAGCACCATATATATTACAATTATGTCTCTATATTATAACTAAGTATACTAGTATGAGTGCATTGAAGATGACACTTATATTGAAAGAACAAAAGAGTTGCTTGTTTTGACTTCCAATATATTATAAAGCCATCGAGATCTATTTAGCATAGTAAGTCGATTTGTTTGACCCCTCAAAATAATCAAGAGCATCATATTGAACTTAAACCTTGTCACTATAATGTAATTGCAGCTTTCATAATTATATCCATGTTTTATTGACTTAAAGTTATTATATATATATATATATATATATATATAAAACACATTTCATTCATATCAAAGTGGGACATGACTTTCTACCAAGGAAAATCAATATTGGACAATTATAATCTATCCATCATCTGGGGCAGAATCACATTATATCAAATTATGGGAAATATATTATTTCTCTTTGAGACTTATCATTGAATTATCAATTAGGTCCCTTATTCATTTTATTTCTCACAATAATCCTCCCTTAATTGAAAATTATCACTTAGTCCTTTTATATAAGTTAATAGAATTTAGCTCATATATCTTAATAGTGAGTGACTAACAAAACTATTAAAAGAGACCTTTTTAACCCACCAAAGTAGTGGGTTGGATTAAAAGCTTGTTTGGAAGGAATAAGTTGGATCATATCAATCTAGTCCCATTTAACCTATAAGTTAATTAGGCCTGTCCAGTGGGTTTGCGAGATTTTTTTTCTTTACCTCTATTTTATCTGCATATTTGGTCCAGGCATTTAAAGAAAAAAAGACACACAATTAAAAGGCAAGCTCAGCTCTCCTACCAGTACACTATCCTAAATAATAATAATAATAATAAATCTAACACACTCTCACTAACTCTTATTTAAATGAAGATAGCACAACACAACAACATATCAATTTCATGGTTTCTTTCTTGTTTTATCCTCATTTTTTTCAGCCACAATTAAGAGCCTTACTAATCTTCAATCTCAATTTAGTCCTTTACTTATGGATCTAGTCTCAATTTAGTCCCTTACCACTACTAGAAAATGTGAAATACAAACAAAAATTTGACACATAATCAAAGTCATATCATATAGAGACGGAATCAGACACGAATTGAAATATAATACTTATTCTTAAATATTATTGGTAACTAAGACAGAATTTGAAACCGATTATATTTGTTTCCAATTATATTGGCATCTAATTATGTGTCAGTTCATTAATTATATAAAAAAATTATGATTAAAAATCAGATATAGATTTAATTAATGTCAAAATATTTTATTTTGATTCTGACATCAATATAATTTCTGACACGGATTAAGTCCATATCTAATAGCAATGAGAGTTAGCACCTTCACGCACACAAAAATTCATTAAAGTTACTCTTTTCTTTTAGAAAAACCCATTGCCAAGCCCTAGCCCTCATCTTAGCAACAACAATCCCACTCACTTAAGATAAATCCACATGACCTACTTGACCACCAACCCGATAGGAAAATCACCGGCGCCAATCCATTCCTTGGTAAGGTCATTTTGTTTTAGCTTTCTTTATGTCTCAATTTTTATCTCTCTTCCACATAATTGCTCCCTCATCTCTCCATCTCAGATTTTTGCTTTATTCTATCTCAACCTAGAGAGTATGTTTTACAAGAAAAAGGTTACTGAAAAATGTGAGTGATAAAATATGTGTGTGAGACTTGTGTCGTGGGTGTGTCTATTCAATCGGTGAACCAAGGTCATCTTTTTCTCTCTTTTTTTAAACCCTTTTCCTCAGAGGCTATCAGTCCATTTCAATGAATGGTTTTTGTAGATTGATAAAAAACTAGTGATAACTAATATTTTTTTCTTGTTTGTGTGAGAAATTTGTAGCCATAGTCGAGGATAAAAGTTTTGGTATGAATGAAGATTTACTGTTTAAATTTATTGGTTCCTTGTTGGGTTAGAAGTTATTTTGATTCCATGACTCTATTTACCTAGTCCAAAGTGCTTTTTTTTTTTTTCTTTAGGGCAGGGTATATTCTTAATTCCCTTCAATGTTTTCCTTCATATAATCTGTATGATGGACTCTTTGACCTCAAAATTGAACAGGAAACATAATTAAGTAGTAACTATTTGTTAGGTGGGGTTTCAACATAGATAGTGGGGTATAATCTTAGCCTTCAGTCAAATCATTATTGAACACTCTTTAAGAACATAGATTTTTTTTTTTTTTTTTCATTTATTCATTTATCGCCACACTCATTTTGGATGTTCACATATAGCTTTCAAGTGGGACCACCAAAGTCGTGTGTTTTATCACTTTGGTACTATCATTGTTTGATCCCTCTTTAAATTGAATCATTGACCACTTGTTGTTCCATTATCAAACAATTTTTGTGATATGGGTGTTGGAGGATAAAGTTCTATCATCACATTAGAACTCAATGGACTGAAAGTTAAATTTTTTTTTTTTAAAGTTTTATGGTACTTTCACAATTACATTAATTTGTGTCTTTACTGGTTTTCTGTTTTTTCATATTATAATTACTATTTTAAAATTTTTGCATCGAACACATTGAATTGTCACTAACTCACTATATGTATCACACTTCTCTTTGTACCAGTATGAAATTACTAATTGCTATGGAATATGAAGGTTTACTATATTTATAGTGAATGATTTTTGTTTGTTCTAAGAGTGTTTATTATGTGTATAGTGAACTCTAATTCTGTGAAAGAAAGACACTTTATCAAATTATCAAATAACATAAGGAACTGAACAGAACATGAAAATTAGCTTCTATACATAAAAACACAGGGGACATTAGCTCTATAGCTCTACTAGAGATAACTTCATTATATGTAGTGGATTCAATTTGATATTACTCTTAAATTTTCTGAACCATAAAGATTTTCTTGTCCTCAAATTATGCAGTGCTACCTCATATTATCACTTTGAGAGAAGGCCCTGCAATCTTATATAAACTAAAGAACCATAAGGATAGTAGAGGCCATAGTTTCTCTATGATGTAGGACAATGTTTTAGGTCATCATAGTAGATGGCGATATGTTATAACTCATTCAGTAATGTGGATGTTAAACATACTATACTTGATCTGAAATATTCTGATACTTTGAGTTAGGCTTGGTTTCATAATGGTAAATATTTATTTTCTAATAGATTAGATATTTTACTTTTTATAATCTTTATTTGATTTGAAATCTATAATTGTATAAAGTGTCAAACATTAAAAGCCTTGGTTTTGGCCTTTGTATAGTTGTGTGACTTTCTTAATTCTTGGGCTTAGAAGATAGAGTTTGTCACAACCTCCAAGAGCTATAGGCAAGCTGAGAAACACTGTCAAGACAGGATCAACGCACAACTTGTTACTCTCATAAAATCCCATTCCCAAATTTGATAAGGTAACATCTAATTACTATACTTATGCTCCTCATGCTCCCATTATCATTTTTTTATTTTCTGAGATTGTCCTATCTCGTGTTAGGCATAAGTTTGTAGGACTAAAGTTAGAATAGATGCCTTATTGATCTGCTACTTATGTTAGGCATGGTTTCTTAATTTAACTACCCAAACGTTTCTGTCACTTGTATTAATTACTTGTTTATATGGTGTGAAAAATTAAAGCTGAAATTATTAGAAAATTATTGCATTCATATATATTTGTTGTTGATTAGTCACTTTAGATGTGGTGGGCTTGACATATCCATTTTTGCTATACTTTAATGGTTCTTCTTTTGCCTGGATTATTTTATCATTTTATTTATAATTAAAGATAAGGATAGTAAATAAAATGATGTAATGACTTATATAAAGCTAAAATGAATTTAAATAATGCCTTAGCTATATGTAATTGAGTGGCTTCACTTTGACATATATAAAAGAAAAAAGCCCACCCTATATATATGATACAGTATCTATGTTTAAGGCGTAGACTTAACAAAATTAATCATATTTTAATAACAATAATTTATTCTGGTGCCCAACAGATTTATTACATTAATCTTGTTCTTGAATAGATATTGAGTTTTCATATTGAATGTTTGAGGTTTTTAACTCATCACTCTTTATAAGCACAAAATAATCAATTAAAATCAAATGATTTAGAAAAATTCTATTCCAAATAATAAAAATCCAAGACTTGTTTATATATATGAGAAAAGGGTCATATAAATTGTGTACACATTCTAGCTAACCTTACGGCCCATTTTGATAAAGAGCTTATATTAAACAGCTTGTAACTCAATATTAATTGTACAAATTGTCCTTCTGTAGCTCGTTAGGAGGAAAAAGGCATGTTTTGTGTCCACTAACCCATTATTATAGCTAGTAGCTGCTGAGCCATTGTCTAGCCCCACTCCTCCAAGGTAGGGAAATAAATTATATCTATACCTTAGCATGTAATTGCAACGGCCCACATTATAGTTTTCCTTTTTAGGTTATGCTTATTGTCATTCCTGCTTTTAGTTTAGTTTAATCTATGGATTTAGTTTATGTCCTTCTCTTGTTACATTTCTTATGGAATACACCATCCATTACTTTGACAATATTATCCCCACGTCCTCCAATTTGTATATAATCTTTTCTTAGGTAGGAATAAGGATAATTGTTTTCCTCCTCTGTAATTTGCCTTCAATAGCCTTTTGTGTAAAACTAGGCCTTTTCCAAGGCAATGTAATTTGTTTAAAGAAAGTCTAAGAGCTGCAAGGGATACGAGGACTAGAAATTGACATAAAGTTGTATGATTCCAATTTGGACCTTGGAGTAATCAATGAAGATATATGGGTATAAATCATATCATTTGCTTTCCTGTTAACCACTACTTCGTGCATACCTCTCGAAGTTCTCTTGAAACTTGATTTGGAACTCAGGAACATTTTTCAGAGATTAGAGACATGAAGCGTGCCTATGCAGTCCACTATGACAAAAATGGACTTCCAAATGTGAGTATAAAATTTTATATATATACCAAGCAATGTTTTATTGTAGCTTGCTTTTTGTGATTGTCTTCTTATCTTGTTAATTTAAGGTCTTCTATCAGCTATATGTGGAAAACTTGTTTTCTATGGAAGAAAATGACCATATCATATTTCCTATTTCCTTAAAAATAAAAATTACATGCATATCTCTCTCAACCAACAATTTCATATATGTTCTCCTATTTTGCAGTTCTTTGATGCTGAACCGTGTATTTCCCATATGTTTTAGACACAATCAAAGAGGTTCTTCTATACAAATAAGGAAAACTGCTAGTTGGACTTGAAGTTTTGTATGCGTTGTTACTGTACATCTCTTAGTTCTACATCCATGGTTCTTTTCTTTCCTATTTTTTATTAGTTCAGTTGTTTTTGCCTAAATATGCTTAAATACACTTGTGATAAATTAGATGGATAAACTTAAGATTTAAGATTATATATTGAATGCTTAGGTAATTTTATTTGAAAATTTACTGATATTTAGTGTTACTTGAGATGAATGGGACGAAAAATTGGGGGAATAAAATTAAATTGTAATATAAAATATTTATTTTTTCTAAAGCTTTTGAATTGGTACAACAAAAACTCATTATGACTTTTGGCAAATTTTTGGATTAAATTTTTTAGGAAATAATTGAATTTATTCCAAGTTTGTATTATTTTAAAATTTTCATTATCAGATTTTAGATTTAAATTGTTTTGGATTGACATTTTCACCATGAGCATGGGAGTCACTGCATTTAACTTTATTATTATAGTGATTGTTGAACAGACAAAAGGAAAGCTTAACCCCTATATGAGAAGAGGCATTGGAAATAGTTTGTTGGACTTATAGTCTCATTTTTGGGAAAAGATAGATAAGAGAAATCTCCATCTCAGGCATATATCATAGAAAGAATGTATTGGAATGAATTATTATCAGCAAATGAAATTGAGCCATGCTTTAACATTCGTTGTCACATAGTGGCTGAGAAATGTGTGATGAACGTAAAAGAAATATGTTTTGTTAAATGATACAATTTTTCATTTATGAAAATCAGTACGTGTTAAGGTTGAGGCAAATTAATCATGTTGACTTCTTATGGTCCAAGTGAGTTGTTGGGTCAACTAATAAAAACTCTACTACTTTAATTTGATATGAAATTCTATATCTTTGGATCCATATAGATATGCATCAAGATGTAGGTCACTAATGATTATTATAAATTATGTATTAAAACTTAATTTGATAAAACATTCCCTTATTATATATATATATACATACATATATATATATATATATATATATATGTAGACACACACTAGACTTAGTATAATTTTTTAATCACTATCTCAAAAAACTTGAGACAGTGATTAAACTTGGAAATGATTTGAAATCTCTGTTAGCCCAAGATTAAACTTTGAATGATGTCAAATCAATTTTATCTTATTGGCACTTAATTTGATATGAATTTTACATATGGTAGTTTTAAAAATATATGTATGTCTAAAAATGAATTAGACCTATTGTATCTAAATCATCTTTTTGTTTGCTTGTGTTTGTGGCCAAATTCAGTTGTTTGATGACTACCCCTAATAATAGAAAATGGATGGATAAAAGAGTGGGTTTTGATCAAAGAATTACAAATGAAATTTAGGTTAAGATGCATAAATTTATTGATTTTGCTTGTAGACAAGCTCATTACATAAATGTGAGAATGCTAAGATGTCCTTATAGAAATTGCAAGTGCAAGGAATACCATTCTATTGATGAAGTAAAGGCACATTTATGTAATAAGGGCTTTATGAGTAACTACTATTACTGGGCTAACCATGATAAAGTCGCTCTTCCATTTCCACCGGTGGGAGAGAACTCCTACTTCGGAAGCAATCAGTTAAGGGAAAACTTTAATAGCTATGAGTAGATGGTAATGAATGGTGTTGGACTGTTGATTGGAGATTACCTTAGGTAACATATTAGGGGCTTTGGAGAATCAATCTCAGAGGATCCTAACCTAGAGGCTAAAAATCTTTTTAATATGTTGATGGCTGCACAAGCTCCTTTATGGAATGGTTGTGAGTCTCATTCAGAGCTGTTAGCCGCATTAATAGCTCTTAGTTTAAAGTCTAAGTTCAATATGTCTGAGGCTTGCTTTAATCACTGGATGCAATTTTTAAAGGAAGTTTTGCGAAATAATAATTAGACAACTAAAGATTTCTACCATGTGAAAAAGTTAGTGACTAAACTAATCAAATGATTCATTGTTGTCCCAAGGGATGCATGTTATATTATGATAAAGATGCAAATATGCATAGATGTAAATTTTGTGGGGAGCAATGATACAAGAGCGTTAATAGAAGAGATAAGGTGAAAGAGATTTCTTTGAAGAAAATGTGGTATTTCCCTCTTATTCCAAGGCTTCAAAGACTTTATTGCTCAATGCAAACAACAATTCAAATGAGGTGGCATCAGAAGAATCAAAGGTAGACAAGGTACTTGTCTCATCCATTTGATGGAGAAGCATGGAAACATTTTGACTTGAAGTATTTTGACTTTGTACATGACCCTTGTAATGTGCAGTTAGGTCTATACGCTGATGGGTTTGTGCCATTTGATATGGTTGGCACATCATATTCATGTTGGCTAGTAATCCTTACCACTTACAACCTTCCTACATGGATGCCCATGAGAAAAGAATTCTTATTCTTGTCTATCATAATACCTAGCCCATCAAATCCAAAAGATAAAATTGATGTGTATATGGAGCCACGCATAAAAGAATTGAAACTATTATGGCATAATGGTGTTATGACGTATGATGTCATATTGAAGCAAAATTTTTTGATGAAGGTAGCTTTAATATGGACCATTAATGACTTTCCTGCATATGGGATGCTATTAGGTTAGCAGACAACGGGAAGACTTGCATGCCCAATTTGTATGGAGCACTCAAAAGCATTCACCCTTAAACATAGCAAGAAAGATTTTTTTTTTTTAACTGCCATAGATAGTTCTTGCCACATGGACACCATTATAGATGGATTAAGAAAGCTTTCCGCAAAGGGGCTGTTGAAACCTCATCACCCCTACCTAGGTTATTTAGTGAAGAAGTGTGGGAAAGGGTAAGAGACATTCCTTGCATAAATGAATCAAATGGGTATGCGGTTGCTCACCATTGGACCAAAAGAAGCATATTTTAGGAACTTCCCTATTGGAAAACAAATATGCTCCAACATAATTTGGATGTCATGCATATTGAAAGAAACATGTTTTTATATATTTTTTACACTATTATGGAAACAAAGGGGAAGACAAAAGACACTACAAAAGGTATAAAAGACTTGGCAAAACACTGTAAACAAAATGATCTAAAGATGCATGTTGATGAAGCTACCAGATGGGTATCTTTCGAACTCGGGTAAGTATGATGACACATGAGAAGCAAAGTTGACAAATCTTAAAAGTCACAATTACCATGTCTTCATGCAACGTTTGCTTCCAATTGCATTCATGCCTCTACCCAAGCCCATCTGGAATGCACTTACTTAGTTCTCTCAATTTTTTAAAGTTCACCATCATTGTGAGATGATAAATTACGTGCCTTATTTTGTGTAAATTGGAGTGAATATTCCCTCCAAGTTTCTTTGATTACATGGAGCATATTCCAATTCATTTGGCCTATAAAGCATGGGTTGGTGGTCCCGTACAATATAGATGGATGTATTCTTTTTAGAGGTTGGGTCATTATCCTCATCCTTTTCAATTAGATTTACATTAGTTTTATGTGTAAGCGCTAAAATTTTTAGTTAATTGTATTAGGTTCGTACATTTCTTGAAAAAGAAGGTGAGGAACCTAGCCTATGTAGAAGGCTTTATTTTTTAAGCTAATTTAATAGAGGAGACATCTACATTTACATCTTACTATTATCCACATGAAATTCCAACTATGATGACATGACTACCACATAATGATAATGGGTGTGAAGGTAGTTCCAACTCAAAGCCTTTGTCGATTTTTAATTATCATGGTTGTGCAACAGGAAAATGCACACCCAGTATGTTGAAAGAAAATGAAATGAAAGCTACACACCTTTTGCATTCTTCTAAATTATCTTAAAGTGGAGCCATTTTTGTAGTAAATCATGTAGATCTAACTTGTACTTATTTTACATGAACAAATCTATCATATCTTCACTCATCTATGACGTATTTGCATAATATATACCGATATATTATGAGAACTTGATGCATATGATTTGGAAGTAGATAAATACATCCTCTTAACATGTCCCTCTTGGTTTAAGGAATATGTATGTAAGCTTTCCACCTTATTAGCTAATGTTTCCACTTTATATGCAAATGTTTTCACCTCATTAATTGTATATATTTTGTGATATAGGTTTCGAATGCAAATAACAATATTAAAGATGATTTGTTAAAGAGTTTGGCATAGTGACCTTTAAACAAAGTTAGGAAATGACACACATATTTCATAAATGGATACAAATTCAATACAAAAGCTCAAAGTCTTGGGATGGGTTCAACAGATAGTGGTGTATGTGGTCAAGGTGGGGAGTATGAGACAATGAAGAGTGTTTACTATGAGGTTTTAACTAATATTGTTGAATTGCAATATATTCAATGTCCAAATAAGACATTAGTCTTATTTAAATGTGATTGCTTTGATCTAACTCCAAATTAAGGGATAAAGATAGATAAAAATTATGGAATTGTTGAAGTTAGAGAATTTAAGATATATATGAACTATGATCCACTTACTTTTTCACAACAAGCAGATCAAGTTTGTTATACATAGTATCCTTAAGGGAAGTAAGGGTGGTTAGTTGTCATTAAAACCAAGGCACGAAGCATGATTCAGACTTTAAAAAGTATAAATCATGAAATAAATGATCTTTACCAAAAGGAATCAATCCCACAAATGCCAATCATTATTGTAAATGATGATATTGTACCACTAAGTAAAGGGGGAGGGAGGGGGAGGAGGAAGAGGAAGAAGATGATGATGAACATTATGATTATGATGAGGAAGAGGAGGAAGAAGAAGAAGATAATGAACATAATGATGTAGAGAAGGAGCATGAGGAGCAAGAAGAAGAAGAAGATGAAGATGATGATGATGATGATGATGATGATGGTGATGAAAAAGAAGAAAAGGATGTAGGGGAGGAGGAAGAGGATGAAAATGTGGAGAATGATGAAGAAGAGTATGACTAAACAATTCATCCATTTGAAGAATTTTATGAAGTAATTTATGCTTTACATGTTCTCGCTTTTCTATTTTTTAGTTTCAATTTTCATTATGTTAATGTATTTTGAACATGTGTATTATCAAAAGCACTATTATTTTCTTCATTGTTAATAGCTTCTAATTATTAATGAATAACAATTTATTAGGTTTTTTATTTTACTCAAGGAATTGGTGTTGGACTATTTAACCGTCAGGAATTAAGTTAGGCATTAGCATGAAGAATTACACAAGTTAGGTATTGATGGTGCTAACTATTTTTTATTTACATTAGTATTGATGGTGTTGACTATTCTCAAAATGTTAACTACTCTTTTATGGTGATTTTTCTTTAGATATAGATACTTGGCAAATTATAATAGAAGAAGAGGTAGGGGTATGGGAAGAGGTAGAGGGATAAGGAGAGGACCCTATTAACCATGTAAATAGCCTACCATATCTAGTCACCTGCAAATTGGGGCTGCACTTATCCCATCTTCCATTGCACCATCCATAGAAAAACACTCTAACCCTTTTTCTAGCTCATCCATAGGTACACATGCTAGGAAGTTGCCTAGATCATCTTTTCAATTTTCATATACCCTTCCCCGTGCTAAAGTATCTCCTCACTTATCTAGTCAACTACCTAGCCCATCTACCCTTTCCTATACTAATGCATCTCCTGTCTCATCTGCCAAACCACCTGGCTCACCATCTATTACACACACCATTATATATGGAGCAAAGATGTAGGTGGACATATTTAGATTAGTCCAGGACTTGGTTTAACGTAAGATTTGTTAATTGTCTCATCTTAACAATTCGTTTTAAATATAAAAAAGGTATATTTTTTATTTACTATAGCTAATACATTTTTCTAGGTTTGAGCCTACTACAAGTATACATAAGGATGTTTCCACAATTTTTAAAAGTAAATTTAATGGGCCTCGAACTAATTGGACAAAAGCATTAAATAAATATGCTACTAATGAGTGGCTTGCTGAATTTAAGGTAATCTATCACTAATTAATTTTACCAAAGTTATTGATCAATTAGTTTCTTTAGTTTCTTTTATGTTAAATCTTTATTCCTTAATACAAAGAAAACATAAATGGTTACCTGAGCACACTAATCAGATTAGAAAGATATTTGATAGTAAAAGATCCAACTTGCTAAAAGCCACTTTAGGTAGGTTATGAATAGGGGAGGATAAGGGGAAATGGCTTCCCCAAAGTATTCATGAACAGTGGACCTAAAGTGGCAAGATCCTAAATGGCAAGATAAGTCCAAGCAAAATTGTCAAAATAGGTGATCAGAAAGGGGTCGTTCTATGCATTGTAAAGGCTTTATCCCTGTGGTAGAGCACCAAAAATGATTGGTGAATGTTTTCTACCAAATTTATTATACTATTTAGGTATTAACTAGTTTAATTTTCTTTGTTCTTTCTATTTCTATAAAGAAATCAAATTGGAAGGGAGCTAAATTTTTGGGACATGTTTTAGTGCCTTCACAAACGTAAAGGGCAAGAAAACTAATGGGACTTCTCAGCTTCAACAAGCATTGCTGTAAGTATAAGCTTTACTAGGTTCACTAATATTAGAGAACATATTTCCTAAGATGATGAATTTCAAAGTTTATGTTTTTTTCGGAGGAATATAAAAGGCGCATAGCTGAGAGAGATGCCTAGAATCCTATTAAGGAGGGTAATAGTCATCAACATGATAATAATATATACTTGGAAATTGTTGGAGGTGTGAGTAAGAAAGGTCATGTCAAGGGATTGGGGTCTCAATATGCTTCATTTGCAAAATCAACCACCTCTTCATCATCCTCCACTAATGTTGCTACACAAGAAGATAAGGCCACACTCAAGGCAATAGTTTCAGATCTCACTACTCAGTTATAGCACAAGGATGAGCATTTTGCTATGTTGATGAAGAGGATGGAGCTGTTAGAACGGAGGTTTAGGATCTTAGACCTACACAATGATCAGACATTACCGACATCTACAACACAGGAAGCACCCCAGGGAGATGATGACTATGAGAATGAGAAGGTTCATGTGACAGACTATTGATTTTTTATGTTATGACATTAGTATCATTATGAGATGAACAACAATTCATTTATTCTAAACTATTATTACCAAGTGATAACACTTTGGTAGTATTAATATCAACACTGTAATACATTATTTGATATTTAGATGCATAGAAAATTATAGTAATATTAATGATTATTTATCAAGTAAAATCTAAAAACATAGAAATTAGTTGCTAAAACTAAGATTTGTAAAAGAGGAACACAAAATATAATTAAGAATAAATTAGACAAGGAATTAGTGACTAAATTACGTATTAAATATTTATACATAGAATTTGATATAAACAAAACATCTATCAAAAAGACTATTTGAGACGGAATATTTTCCATATCAATAATTTAGAAATGCAATTAGATACTGAATTATAATTATAGTTACCTAATTTGAAGTAAGAGACAGAATATATTCTGTATCTAAAATTAGTCATAGAATCAGACATATGCTAAATTAATAAACTTTTCTTTTAAGATGGAAATAATTTCGTATTAAATTTTTTGTCATAGAATCAAATATAGATTCTATCCGTTTCTCTCCTATAAAACCAATGTTAGATATGAATTTGGTTGCCACATTGAGATGGAATTTCTAAAAAACTAACACAATTTTTCCGTATCAATTTTGAGACTGAATTTGTAATTCTGTGTCTAAATATTTAGAGACCAAAGATTATGATACAGAATTTCTCCTGCATCAAATTCTATCTCAGAAAAAGTTAGACTCGAAATCATAAGGATTTAGACACTAATTTCTTCTATCTCTATTTTGCATTTTTTTAAGTAGTGCAATACTTATAATTATACTGTCAAGTTAGTCATTCATTAATACAAAACTTAATTCATTTAGTCTCATTCTCAACTAACTTGAAATAAATTTTTTAACATTCATATTAGTGAGTGATCAAATTAAAATTGAGTTCATAAAAGACCAAAATGATATTTTACATGAATAAAGATAACATAACAACACATCAACATCAACGTACCTCTCTTGTTTTATCCTCATTATTTTCACCACAATTCTATTCCAAAACCAATGTTCTCTTTACACCTTATCTATCAGCTCCATAGGCAAGTTTTTAGTTTCTTGTAATAGCAAGTACACAAAACTTGTCATCATCACCACCCAACCTCCAAAGAAAAAGAAAATCACATACTTGAAATGGCAACGAATAGTGAGAAATGTTATATCAACAATAAAGGTGAAGAGAAAGTTCATTGTAATAGAATGTTGCTCAGAACAAGGCACCTTAGAGGGCCTCATGACCATGCAAACCTAGCCACATAAATGCATATAAGAACTAGAATCAAATATGCAAAAGGCTTAGTTATTTTTGCTTCATCACCTAGCTAAGTAGCCATAATGCCTCATCTTATAACTTGTGAGAATAGCATTTGAATCCCCCCAATTGTGAACAATACTCTTCTTCCTATCTTGTCAACAAAAAGCATTAATATGAACATTAATGTAGTGCCCACAATTCCAAGCATAACTACAAACAAAAGAGAAGCACTTTCGCCTAGCCCTAAGCTTAGAATTAGAGTAGGGGCATAAAAGGCAATGACATTAATCCCAATGACTTGTTGAAAGAATGGTATTGCAATTGCCATCACTAACTTAGGCATATGTTTCTTTTGTAATATATTCTTAAAAGGGTTCTTGATAGAGCTTGATACTTTTCTTGCTTTTATAAGGTCAAGTTCAACTTCGATGTCATCAACGCCTCAGATTTGTTGAAGACGTAGCTTGGCCTTTTGTGATCTTCATTGCATTGAATTAGGCTATTAGGTGTTTCTAGAAGAAAAAATGAGCCTAGATGAGCATGGAGGCTGGAATTGTTGCCATGGCTAAAGAAATCACCATCCCCATCATTCTTTGATCTTTTCTGTGCCATAATTGATCAAATTTGCTAATAGAGCTCCAATGGCAACATAAAGTTAAAAGCCACTATTGATTGCTCCTCTATATGTTGGTGGTGCCATTTTAGAGAGGTATAATGGCACTGACTGCAAAACTATGAAATTTGGTTTCCAAATATGGGTGGCATTAGTAATACTTGTGCATAGAACTACTTTCTCACCAAAGTTCATGAATGAGTGTAGTAGTATGTCGAAAACTTTGGTTCATAGAGGCTCTAATCAATTTTAGTTAAGAGGTTAAGTAGCTAGGTGAAAATTCATGACTCTATTCATGATTTATATTGATGTCTTGAATATAAATTCCCAAAAACGTGCTCATGTCAAAGGTCATTTTGTGCACAAATTTAGAATGTTAATTAATATTTATGTTATGATATTTCACAAGAAATACAATTTACTAAACTATGACATAAATAAATATTTGAGTACATCAACATAAAATAATACATTCTAGTGGAATGATAGAACCTGATACATAGTAGAGGAATATGCTAGTGCCCTTAGTGAGAATATTGGTCAAGTGTCTTAGGTTAACCAAATTAGTAGCACATGTTTCACAAGTCAAATGAGTTGAGAGGAGAGAGACAAATTCTTGGCATGCTTTATATAGTTACATGTTATTCATATTTTGATCAGTTGTTATATGAGTATGACTGCATGCAATAGCTAATGATACAACAGCTCAAACACATACAATAGTAGGGGATCCTTACTCGAAGTGGAAGGAGTGAAGGATAAGGATGAATTGGGATTAAAGGGAGAGATTCAAGTATCCTAAAAGCTAAAAGAGTGTGTTAGTTCATTTGCCTTTATGCATGTTCTGCTACTTTCATCGTTGGGACAGGAAATGAAGGTTAAATTTAGTAGCATGTAATCCTCATAATGTCATGACTTTAGATAAAACATAGTTAACATTTAAAATATTTTCGAAAAACAAAGGAAATATTTTTGTTAAAATAAATGTACTAAAATTATTATCAGATCTTAGTTCTTATAGATGAACTGTATTTTTTTTTAATTCAAACAGTGTTAATATGACTTTATGTGATTATTTATAAAGATTTGGATTATTGAATTTTCATCTAATAGTCTAAAAAGAATACTCCAAAATCTGTAGTTATCCCTAGCATCTAACATTAGGAAAATGAAGCCATCTACTTGATTTGCAAAGACATCCCAACTCCAAGCAGAACTCGACCAAGTGTGAGCATGTCAATGTTAGAAGCAGCACCACCGAGAATTGCCCCAATAAAAAATACAGAGCCACCTACAAGGATCGACAGTTTGCAACCAAAGGTTGTAGTCACTGATGAGGCAAAAAAGGAAGCCACAAGGCCAGCTATGTAGAGTGATGAAATAAATTATGTTAAAAGTTGACTATTGAACTTACAGTAGTTGCTAATCTTCATGTGTTCCTTCATCTTTCTATACTCTTCTGGGAAAAACATCTCTAAGAATGATGCCATTGATGTCACACCACCTAAATGTAAATTCAGTTTAAGTTAGTGAAATTATCCGTAGAAAATGCTAGTTCACACTTGGAGCTCAGGAAAATATCTTATTATCAATGGCTGGCATGACAGCATTTGGTTCTAATTATATCCCATGACTTTTATTGCAGAACGTTGGATTCATTAGACTTGGATAGCCATAGCCAATCTCTACAGCGATGAAGATGACACCTCTGCCCTCCGTGACGCCGTATTGCCTCTAGGAAGATTAACAAAAACTCTCAAAAGCCCTTCACTCTTGGCATAATGGAGACCGCCAGATGCAACAAAAGGTTGGGATGAATTAGTGGAGAATCTCCAGTGAAATCACCTACTAAAGTGGATCTTTTCCTATATTTTTTGGCTTCATTATAATGGCTTGGTCTTGCCAATGACGCTGTGTGAATATTACCATTTAGATTGTATGTTAAAAGACGCACCAACATGATGTTGTACTTTTACAAAAAAAAGAATAATAAAAAGGGAATGTCAAATAACTGAAATAACTAAATAAATAATAAAACAACAACAAATAAATTTATAAATAGAATAAACAAATAAATGAATAATAATAAATTAAACAAAATAATAATCTTGAAATGACAAAACCTTGTCATAATAGAAAGGATAAGAAAACAAAAGTGCCATATGTAACTGACCTTGAGTTAGTACTCTTGGATTGCCAATTGAATAACCTGAGAATTGACTGGATGCTAGCATAAGGCCACTTGGGATATCAGACATTTGAATTTTTCAATTCTTAAAAACATCATTTCAAAGTTAAAATCCATGTTCTCCAATTTCAAAAATCACAAAAATAATTTATCTCAGAGGATGTTGAGTGAGACATTCTGTTTCCTGATGCATATAGAGAGTTAACCAATAAAAATCATGTAAGACCTTTAATCTCCTTAAGCTTTAAAAAATTAATATCAAATTTTTAAAAATGAAAAAAATAAATAATTTTTAAATTATAAAAAATAATTTATTTTGGACTTTATTTAAAAAGTTGTGTTAGCCTTGTTAAAAAATAATTTAGTCTTGTTAAGCCTCAAAAGTTATATCCAATTCCAAAAGATATAAAAGTAAAAGATAATTTATGTCGTAAGAAATAAAAGTATAGTAATTCTTATATTTCCTTTGAAATAATTTTTAATAATAAACGAGCCTCGTTAAAACTGCTTTACTCTTTTTTGAGAGTAATAAAAATACACTTCTTCCCCTAATGCATGTACTCCAATTCTAAGATCACATAAAGGTTTTCCTTTAATAATTCCATGCCTTTTACAAAATCCAAACATGAAAACTCAACTTCAAAAATAAAAAATATAAGTTCAAAAAACATACCAAGAATACTTTTCCTTTAATAATTTCCTCCCTCTTTAAAAATTAAATTGAAAATGTTAATTGTAAAAATCCAAAAAACTTAAAATTAGAAAATAAGTAAACCCTATTTCAATAATGAAAAATATAAATTCCAAAAAATACATTTCCTTAATAATTTTGTCTCTTTTTCAAAATTAAAATAAAAGGTTCAAATAAAAAAAATCCAAAAAAATAAAAAGAGAAAAATGAAGAGAGCAAGAAAGTGAAATTAAACTTATTTCATTAATTAAAATATACCAACTAAATCCCTGATCATTTTGTTTGTGAAAAGCCAATTTAATTTTGCTTATTTTGTTCTATTCATACATGTAAAAAGCACCAACGAATAGACATGTCATTTAAGTTGAATTATGTGATTTTTAATCACTACTGTAAGATACATAGGTTCTAAGCTCTAATCCTAAGTTAACTCTACTTTTATAAATATTTTATTTTCTCTTTCTTCTTTTATTTTCCTTCTTTGTTTTCATTTTCACATGTAGTTGACTAGAGTAATCAAAATTTAAATTAAGGTCATATTTGTGTTGCATATTCAACTTTGGATAATCATTCTTAGGAATGAATGCAACGTGAGGCCTAACCCCTTTCTTATATACAACTAACTCTTGAATTTGATCTCTAATTTGCAAACTATCCTTTCTATTTAATTACTTTTCTAATGTTTTCTTTTAAAAATTTTGTTGACGATTATTTTGATTTTTGCTTTTAATGCAAAATTTAAGATTATTCTTTTCTCATGATGGTCACATTTTGGGTGTGACATATATAAAGCAAAAGGCACATAAAATATAAGATCCAAGGAGGAGATCCTAATCTTGCTATTTTGTGATATAATAATTAATGCAATGTAATATGTAGATTGCGTACTCTGTATCGAGGGAAAAGTTAGTCATCCAATTTGCTTATATAAAGCATTGGTTTGTAACATTTTCTTATGAGGTCAATAAACATAGGGAAGTCTTTCTACAAATTGGCATTCTTTGTAGCTTTTTTTTATCATCGCATCAAGTAAGATGTTACTTCTCTTTTTCCATGCTTCATTTCTTCTCTATTGTCCATCAGCTTGTGAGAGAAATTCAAGTATTAACTTAGCACAATCACAAGTTGTTAGACACAAGTTTTAATCTAAATTGTTGTTTTTTAGTAATATATATTTTTTTCAGTCAAGTATTACCTTTTGTTTTTTAGTTCAGTTTACTTTGTGTGATGCCATTTGATAGCAACTATATATGCTGATTACTTCATGGGTCAGATCACGATCATTAAATATATTAATTCTTAAATTGAAAATTAAAATTCAACAACTTAATGACATATATATATTAATTTTCAAATACAACACAATTATATGTGCAACAAACCCAAGTTGTATGATTTATGTGAAGAGAAAAATAATATTTCAATTTTTGACTTGTCATGAAACTGATATTTTGGCCACTCACTCATAAAATTTATATTAAAAAAGATTCTCTATTAATTGAAAGTTATCTTTTTGGTTCTACCACTTTTAAGATCATTATCATATTTAGCTCCTCGAGCTAAATCCCGTAAATTTATAAGGAAGGATCAAAAAAGACAATTTCAAATAGTATAGACCATTTTGAAAAATAAAATAAGTGAGAGCGGTTATTAATTGGCTTAATATATAGGACTGATTTGATTAATAATAAACTCAGAAGGTAAAATTATTGAATAAGAGGAATTTTAAAAATAAAATAATGACAAAAGTATATTTGTTTGTCTCAACCTATGTTCAATTTTACTCTTATCTCTTAATTAATGTTTATTTTGTTTTAATAGAATCCAAATCGCTCAAACTTTTCATCTATCACATTGGAATTATTGATCGAGAAGGCATGGTTCTAGATTCCTTACAATATTGAGTTACCGAAATGATCAGTTACTTTGAGAATTGAAAACCGGCAAAGAGTATATTCTTCATCGGACGGTTAGTATTCATTAGCAAATGTGTCGAACAGTCCATAATTATTACTGTGAAATCTGCAGTAATAAATGCTACTGCAAGTGAGCTGTTTCGAAAATGCATACATTGAACCAAATTTAATTGCTTAATATTGACTGCGAACATTAAACCAACTAACTGCAATGTTGTGTGTTTAAATTATGTCAAGATAACAGATTAAAACATATTATTTTTATGCTTATGACTACTTCCTGCATATAGATATGTGTGAACAAAGCGGGGCAAGAAGTCCTGTAGTACACTGTGGTCAGCAATGCATTCCAAGCGATTGCTTTTGTACTCCAATGGGATGTCTATGTCCTCCAAAAACGTCTTTATCGAAGGATATGAAAGACAAAGTAGCTCCAAATTATGACTAGCAAGATATAAAGAACGAACACAGTTTATATGAAAATGTAGTCAAAATTCAATAATGAAAACTTGTGTGCCTTTCGTTGATATGATTGTTAAATAAATTAATGAAAAAACTTAACAGTTAATTTCTATCAAGTTGTGGTTAACATGGGCTTTTAATTACACAGTTCTAATCACGCATAAAAGGTTCTTAACTACTTTTATATGACAAATTAATTGATGAGTATTAAACTCGAAAAGAAAAGTGAAATCGTTATATAGTTTGAATAGGAATTATATAAGTAAAATAATGGCAAAAATATATTTATTTTGTCACAGATATGATGTAATTCACTTAGAATTATAATGTATTTATTGTAAGTTGACGGACCATAGGGGAAATTCCTCTTTGATTATCTGCATGGTATCAGAGCTACTCTCCTAAATATTTGAAGTATTATATCGTGTTTTTTCTGGGAGTTTTTCTTTTTTCTTTGAACCTCCATCTTCGGGTCACCACCAATAGGTGGCCGTTTCTGGTACACCGCCGATACAAGGAAGTTCGTGGTGTCAAGTTTGCATGGTCATTGTAGTTCGGTGGCTAGAACCCTCGTGCATGGGTCTCATGTGCCATAGAAGGTTTTAGCGCTCCATTTCACTCGTCGACGCGTGGTTAGTTTGTTTGTTTCTAGTCTGCTTCGCTGATGATCGACTCATCATCTCTGGTGCCTAGGAGTGCTTCAGGTGGTAAGGGTGCTGAGTGAGGAGTCGTGTACTTTTTTTATTCTATTATTCGCTAAAAGTGTTTTCTTTTTTTTGTTTACTCAAGTAATAAGGGTGGTGAGCGAGGAGTGCTTCAAGTGGTAATGACAAGCGCCATAGTGACTCAAGGAATGTTGTTTGCTACTATTGTCATAAATTGTGCCATACAAAGCATATATGCAAGCTATTACTAATAATAAATCGGCGACCCAAAATTATAATGCCGTGGTACCTTGCATCACTATGCCTACACTACAAGAAAACATGAAATTGGGGACAAAATTTAAATACAGAATTATTTGTGTCTAATTTATTCCAAATATATCCCAAATTCGTGTTAAATATTTTATTCAAGTATTGCTTTTTAAAAATAGATGTGGAACGGATTTGACACAGATTTTTCTGTGTCAAAAAATACATCCCCAATCCCTTCTAAAATCCATGCCTAAATAACAAAAATGAATTGAGAGGAAATTTAGAGACAGATTTTTCCCTTTCTAAATTCTTAATCAAATTATGTGTCAAATCCATGTCAAAACAGAATTATGCTATCTTGGAATAAGCCACCTAATTTAGGGATGGATTTGTGAGAGGGAGAAATCTATCCCTAATAATATTTTATTTTTTTAAAATACAATAAATAATTATTGCAACACTGAATGTTATAATTTGAAAGTTTGTTTAATTATAAAATAAGATGAAAATTAATAGTAATTTTTATTTACTTTATTTTGAATTTAATGTATGTTATGAAAATCAGTTTTAAATTATAATTATTAAATGAAAACTTAGATATCAAAATATATTTTTGTCTCTCACTTATAAGTTAATTTTTGATTCGGTCTCTTAGAATTCTATTTTTAATTTAGTCATTCATTTTTTATCATCTTAATTTGACTTTATTAGTGTAATGTAATGTAATGAGGCTAACAATATACAAATATGTATGAATATATGGTGGAATGGTAAAGTTTAGAATTTAGGATTAACGAGTATTTATTACTAAATGAAAATGAAAATGAGAAAGAGAATGAGAAAGTTTGTAAATATGTGTGGTTGTCTATGGAGAGGAATTATAAAGAGTAGTATTGACATGTTTGGTAAATTATTATTACAATTACTAATTTTAAAACAAAATTCAAGTGTGTTTAATGAAAAAGTTTGAAAATCTTTATTAATTATTTTATCTTGTTTTAATTGTTTGATAAGAAACAATAATTATTTTAGTTTGGTTTAAGTATAATACTTGTTTAGCCCACAATTTATTATGCATTTTCATGATATTGCAAACAATATTCTTTATCTCGAAATTTGTCACTACTTTCAAACGCTTGAAAAATGAATGATGCTTATAATATATTGATATAAAATATTATATTTTTTTAATCATGGTGTGATTCATTATTAAAATAAAATAATATTTCATTAAATAATGATTTAAACTATTCATTATTTTGGTAATTAATAAATTATAGATCATATATATAGTTTTAACAATAAATCTATTAAATTAGATAAAATATTATCTTATACTTAATAATTAACTAAATTATAACTATAGGAATGTAAGATCAAGATAGGAGAAAGACTTTCAAACAAAAATAAAAGAAGCAACCTAGCAACAACGAGATTTGAAAACTCACTAACCAAAATACCTTTAAACGAAAGCAGAAATTATTGATAATCCAAAGAGAGAATAAAAAAAAAAAGAGTGGCAATCTAAATGAATCCAATTCCTAGGACATTTGTGAAAAACCATATTCCAAGGGAACAGACAAAAGTGATAATTAGAAATACAGAATAATAATGGATGTACAAGCTATGAAGTATAAAGTATGTAAAATATAAGGTATATATATTAAATAATTTTTTGTAACTTAATTTTATAAAAACAATTCTAATTTTAAACGTATTCTAAATCTTTGTATATATTTGTAACACCTATGGAAATCTTCATATATATATATATATATATTACTTAGAAAAATAATATTCATGGCCTTACTGAATGGAAAAAAGGACTAGGGATGTGGTGAGAAATAAAATTTAAATTTATTTAAAAGGTAAATAACAAAGAAAATTAATTGTTTAAATAAGCTCAATGATAGGGCCAGCATAACTGGTGCCTCCCAAAAGCCCCATGTATCTATGGCAACCAAGGTTCGAATCGCATCTTGAACAACTTAGGCAATAAAATTTTTCTGTTTTTTTCAAATGCCACATGTCCCCATCAAAAGCTTCTCCCCTTTTCCTCTCAAATCTCACCGAAAACCCACTACAGTTGTAACTTCTCTTTACTTTCTCCCAATTTCTTTTTACGAAAATATTGCCTTTGATGTATACTTTGAAAAAGAGAGAGCCCACAATAAAAAAATATAATCATTAATTTACAACACACTTTGATTAAAAAATTTAAGGAAATAAGTTATAAATTTTGTTTTCACTTTATATTCTTCTTTTAATCTTTTTAATTTTTTTTTTTTTTGTCATATTCTTCTTCGTTCATATGTATAATTATAGATATTAGTAAAATATTTGAGTATATTCATTTAATTGATTTATTTTTAATATGTTAAAAATAAAAAAGTGACATATTAATAACAATATTTTAATATTTTTCTGAATTTTTCCTCTTAATTCTCTTAAAATATTTAACTCCCTCCAAACTACAATAAATATATATACATACATACATATATATATATATATATATATATATATATATATATAATGAGATGTTCTAGATTCAATCTATCATCACCAACCTACACTTGTTTATTCGCTCCATATACGGACAAGCCAAGCACTATAGCAAGGTGTGTGATATCGATGAAGCCACCCTCTGCACATTAGTAACCTCGTGTGAGACCTACACGTGCCAACCTATTTTTCTTTTTTGGTTTGTCTGCGTTTGTCTGCTAATGTATACTACGTTCCCTTCTTCGCAAAATAAAAATATTTTTCTAAAAAAAATATTCTTTGAATTTTTTTTGGCACCTCCAAATCTTCGAGGGATAAAGAATGCTTCTCACTTTAACGTGCATCAACTAAAACCCCACAAGCAACCCCATGTTATCTTGTTCTTTTCATACTTTTCTTTCTCCTTTTCGTTTCTCTTTCTTACTTAAGATGATAAGCGAACAACATATCCTTCTCTTTTGATCTTCGGTTTCGTTCATTCTTTTCGACTAAAAATCTCATATCTCTCTTTACTTCAGTGCGATTTGGGGGAAGAAGCACGAGCTTGAAAGATTTTAAAGCTTCAGTGCGTTTTGGGGAGGAAGCACAAAGTTCAAAGATTTTAAAGCCTTCAGGTATATTTTGATACTTCACAAAGATCTGTGAATGTGTTATGTTCGATGCTTTAGGCTTTGGCTTGGATGTATTCATTTTTTATGCTTTAGACTTTGGGTAAGAATGAGGTCCCTCTTCTGTCTGCTTGTTTGTTGTGCTATAGTGGTTATTACTTGTACATTTTAATTGGAAATGATTAGAAGAACCAGCAAGACCAATTTTCTGGTTTTGTTTTAGTTGGATCCATTCTTGATAATTCAAGCTTCACTTCAATTTTCCAAAACATGAAATTTAAGGAAGCAGAGTGAATTTTGTCTTATTATTAAGGCATACAATTTGGTGGTGCATTGATAAGAAGGATGGACAAGGATGACCATTTAAGTTTTTAAAATCCTTATATTCAATTCTTAAAAGTGAAGACTTCTTTTATGTTTTTTTATTCTTACACCTAAACTACTTACAAATAATATTTTTAATTGGAAAGTCCTGTATTTTTGTATGTAAATATCTTTGGTATATAAGTAACACATGGAGTTAGCAAAAAAACAAATTTTGAAGAAATTCAAGATCAACAAGTTAGGGCATATATTGATAATTAAGGAAGTAAATAAATTGAAGAAGTTATTAAAATGAACTTTAAGCCAAAGTGTTAGATACTTCTTTTAGTTTGTATATGTAATTAAACAAGACATAAAACCTTTATCAGACATAAATACTCAAATTACAAATACCTATTTAATCTTATTCTGCTAAATAATTTTGATGATAAATGATATCTTTTTAGATTAATTCGGGCTAAACTACAATAATAACACTGCATTTTGAGATTTTGAAAGAAATCAATTTCAAAATAAGGAGAATGTATGAAGATAAAAGAATCTTTTTCTTTATTTTAAGGTAGTGCATATTAAATGATAAATGAACTAAAGACAAGTGTGGCCACTCACACATATTTCCTTGCCTATTTGCCTATGTAGTGACGAGCTGGGCATCAGTGACAGTACATATTTGTATTAATTTTTTTAATCTGAAAGGCAGTGAGAAAAGATTATTATTTATTCAAGTCTTCTACGTCACATGACTTTTCGCTTCCCTCTATTTTTGCCTTGATGGCTGCGGTTTCAAGCTTGGTTAGCTTTAAATTTCCATTCTCTTCTAATTCTATTGATTGTGATTAGATTCTATCATTTTGGTCATCAAATTGAGGGTTTGGTCATGTGAGTGGAATTGCAAGTTTTCTTTTTATTTGGCCTTGAATTTGACTAGTTGGGTGTTTGTTAATTAAAAAAATATTTTTTAATTGATTAATGGGTTTTGCTTTTTTCTAGTTTAGATTTGGATGACAATTTAGTGTTGTTTAGATTTGTTAATTTTAGTGTGCGACATGTGAGATTAATGATTGTGCAGGGGTGCCGTAAGAGAAAGAGGGTTTTAAAATGAAAAGTTGGAGCATGTTGGCATCTCGCTTTGTGTGTGTGGGGCACATTAATCTGTAATGCCTTTTCTCTGTTGCAAAGCATGCTTTCCTATTTTCTTTTTCTTTTTTTTTCTTAATTTTCCTTCCTCTTTTTTTTGACATTTACTTTTTCATGTACGGTGGATATGATTTTGAGGATAAAGTTTACATATTTTTCTTCAAGTGATTTGTTACTAGATTTTTGTCATTGAATTATTAAGTACAAAAGAGTTTTTTCGGATAAATTAATGGTTTAATTTCTTAAATATTACTTTATTTTATGCAAATTAGTCCTTCATTAATATAAATAGAAAGACTAATTTTGTACAAATTTAAATTTATGAGAAACTAGTTTTGTACAAATTTAAATTTGTGATGGACTAATTTGTCACAATTAATTTGTGAGGGACCAAAATATCACAAGTGCAAAAGCGAGGGACTAATTGTGTATTTTACTCTATTAAGTATACATCTAACTGCCTTATATTATTAAACTTTATAATATATGAAAATTTAATCAACTACAATTTTTATTTATTTTAAAGTTTAAGACAATATCCTTGACAGAAAATCTGATTCTTCATATTAATAATTTATATACATAATTTTCACAAGATTATAGTTGTTGGGTTAATTTAATAAAGCCTATGCAAAATTGTGATGACATTCTCCTTTATAGCATATAGATATAGATAGGTGGGTTAGGTGTCTCTCTATTCTATCTTCTTTCCACCTTATGGTTTATGAAAAGGATATCACCCTAATATATATATATATATATATATATATATATATACATTAGCTAACTCAAAATTTAGCATCACTCTTCCCTTATAACATCTCAGTCACCGAAATTATTAATATTTTGTTTTTTTCTTGCCAAAATACTTTGTTAAGTAGATAACAATGTTTTAATGCATTCATCCATTATTTTCTTTATTCTCTTGTTGCACACTGATTAATTTTTCTCACAATTTACTCTAAGATATAATATGATCAACTATTCTAAAAGGGTACTTGGTTTGAGTGGTTGGAATTATCCATTTTGCACTTATATTAAATGTATGCTTTGTCCTTATTATTTTTATTAGCAACATTAAATCATACCCTTTTACAACAATATCTTTGTGTAATCATGCTACAGAAATTTTAATTATTCCCAATTTGGTTGTCTTACTCTAACCAATTAATTAAATATGTTTTAAAGTCTATATAGGTGCAAAACCTACCAGGCATATTCTTCCTCCTCTCACGTGGCTCACTCTCTGGCAACAATGATAGATTCTTATCTCTATACCGAAAAACTTCAAGTTTATCTTCTTCTTCTTTTGTATCTTCTTTTTTTCTTTTTCTTATTTTTTACCTTCGTTGTTAATTTAAAGGACTTTTTCATTTTGATAATTACATTAGGATTTGTTGGATAATTATATTATGTTGGATTTTATTGTGGATTACTTTTATGTATGTACTTTATTGTTAATATTATGACTACTTATATATTTTAGTCTATAGGTTATCTGCCGTGTTATTTGTATTTAGGTGTACAAATGTCCAATAGCTATATAATGTGAAATAAGACTGTGACATTTAGAGATGGATTAGGGACAAATTAAGGATGAAAAAATTCTTAAATTGTAAATTATGGACGAATTATGGATAGATTAGGGGCGACCATATTTTAAGATTGTAAAATAGGGATGGATTAGAGATGAACATATTTCTAGATTTTAACATAGGTACAAATTAAGGACGGAATTGTGGATGAAATTCAGGGATAGATTAACAATTCCGTCCTAAATTGGGATTGAATTTAGGGAGGGAATTTTCTGTCCCAATTTGGGACGGCTATTTCAAAGAGAATATTTACATTCCAATTTGGGACAGAATTTAGTGATGGAGGAATATTCCCTCACAAAATTCAATCCCAAATTAGGAGAAATTTAGGATGAAATTTTGGTCTCTAAACAAGATTATCATATTCCTCATTTAGGGATGAAAGTTGACGGATTTTATTTTCAGTCCCTAATGATCTACAACTTTAATTTCTAGGACGAATGTTTTTCTGTGGCTCAATCTATCTCAAATAAATTAGGGATATATTTTTGCACAATTAGGGACGAAAAAATCCATCCCTAATTAGTGTTTTTCTTGTAGTGCTAGTTCATCCTCTAAAAATACAATCATGATTTCAATAGATTTTTCTTTTAAAAAGCTAATATCAAGAATCACTGAAGGGCCATATTCCTGTTAGTGCTATTGCAAAGTCAAATAAGGCTACCACATGTCTCATTTCCTCATGATCCAAATGGGTCATTAATTCTGGTGTCACAAATCATATGACAGGTGATTATAACCTCTTTACTTTTCAATCACACAAATCATCAACTAATGGGTCCACCTATAGCATTACATACTTGGGGACCATTAACCCAACATCCATAATTACCCTATCATTTGTCTTAAACCTTCCAAAGCTTGCCTTTAACTTAAATTCTAAGAGTCAGTTCACTTGTGATCATAATTACTGTATCTCATATTCTTTCATAACCATTGTCTTTTTTGGATCTTATGATGAAGCAGATTTTTGGTATATGACATGTATCTGATAGTCTTTATATTTTGCATAATTGGATACATTGTTTCCTTGCTTGTGCGATATCACTTCTCTATTTGAAGCTCTATTGGAGATAATCCAATCTTGAGAAGTTAAGGCGTATCTTTGTTAATGATCCAATAGCTTGGGCAACAAGGGAGTTCATAACCTGGTTCAGCCTATAAACCTAGCTTAATCCACTCATATTAGACCAAGTTACAATCATCTCGGGTCAAGAGACTATGCCTCTTATGCGAGATCAGGTCTCGGGCTGAGTTAGGTCCCAAACAAGGGTATACACCTGGCCAGCCCAATCCCATATAATTGTTCTTTTTGAAAAAAAAAATCTATATTTTAAAATTTTTATTTTATTTTTAATTGGTCATTTTTTAAAAAATAGCTACTAATTTGTCTATGCTAGATATAGGCCTTTTTTATTAGTGTAGGACACCATTGTTGTTAAATACAAATCATGCTTTATATGTTTAAAAAAATTATTAAAAAAACAAGTAAATTTGTTTAGAAAAAGCTTGACTCTGTATGACCTAGTCTTACCCAAAGTTGGCCCTAGTCACAACTAGGTCTGCACTAAGCTAGTTGAGACTGGGCCAAGAATGTTGGCCCAGTGTTAAAATTGGGTTAGGCCACAAGTTGACTATAATCCTGACCCGGTCCTATAGTAGAACACCACTACTTGGCATATGTCAAAAGGAAGTTAATGGTTTTGTTCAATGGCCTGCTAAGAAAGACTTGTAATATTCATGGAAAAATCCCATTAAAGATTTTTATTTTACTAGGGAAGATTTTTAAAAAATAGTATTATGTAAGAAAAAGGAAGGCAATGCATTTGAGACAAGTTTTAACATTTAAATAATTGGGAAAGTTAGGAAAAGAGAAATTAAAAAGATTTATATATTAAATGATTAACATTTTACTTGATATTGGGGTTGACACAAATGGCTAAACCTTTCCTCTTGCAACCAAAGGCATTCAAGTTTGAATCCCCTCAAGCAACCTTGGAAGGAAACCTTCTTTTGGTTTTAGAGGTGCCACATGTCCCCCAAGGTAAAATTACAAAATGATTTGTAATTTCATCTTCTATACGCATTAGACTCCCTTCCCCATGCCAAGTCATCATTCTTTAAGTGCTAGCCGAATTTCTTGAATTCTAAGTACATTATATAATTAGGATGTTTAATTTCTTGAATTCTCTAGAGATAGTTAGGGTTTTGAAGAATATGCCTTGATTATTGCAGAAACAAAGTGGCTAAGTCTAAGATTTGTGATAATGTGGTGTGACATGTAAGCAAGGGAAACAACATCGAGGCTTCCCAAGTTCAAGTTCAAATTGGCATATTTCATGACAAGCATGTTATGAACTTGTTTGTGATGGAAATCATTAAAAGATTTATAGGAGAAAACTCACAGAATATGTATTTAGATTTATATGATTCAAGGGGAAAAGAAGGTTTAATTCCACATATTCTATTCCTATTTAAAGGTGAATAAAATAATACAAGAATATAAATTCAGAGTTATGAGTAGGAGACTTACATTGATATTCTAATTGCGGAAGTTTATTGATCTCTGGCTAGGATCACTGATCGAATGAGATACCAACAGTGTATTGGGTGTATCTCGGGTTTTCACAACCTAAATCCCTTCTCAAATGCGACTACAGAATACTCGCAGGTATCCTACTCAGAGCTTCTCAAGTCACACTCTCTAATGAGTTGTGTTCAACGTACACTAGTCTAGCCCTATTTATAGAAGGCTAGCTAGAGTTAGGGTTTAATAGTAATTCTTATAATTATTATTTTACCCTTATTTAATAAGCACCCCTTATGGGTGCACATAATATAATATCTTAACAGACTTATTCTCTAGATATTATACGATATTCCAATATCTCCTACTCACACATAATGGGAGTGGTCATATGCTTTAAACCCAAGAAACATATTCTCGGTGAATCAAGAGAATAATTTCTCTTTATAATCTGCAGTCGTTCATACAGAGAAAGTAGGCCATGCGACCAGCATACTATGAGAGCATTAATGCTATACATCAGTTATGAATATATAGCCTCTCGTCGAAAACGCACCTACATGTAGATCATAAAGTATGCATGTACCCCAGATCATAAGAATCACATTTAGATATCTCTCAGTGATCTTATCTATCACAATATCTTGTATGCACAATCATGACACACAAGTCATAATGGTATACCAGTGAATACAAAATAATGAGATTCTCTTTATGATATTCCTCTTCTCATAATCCTATCAACACAAACTTAGTTCGCATTTCTAGACATGTCTAGCCAGACTAAATCATTACTCATAGTTCTTAGGCAATACACTAAGATAGCAAACACCAAGCTGTATCTCAAGTACCTGATCGGAGTCCAAAGGTACAAATATAAAGCTAACATAAAGGTTCAAGGGTCTCACATAATCATGAGTTGAGATCACACTCATGTTAACCCATATGGTCGGCATTTGCACACATGGTATGAAACATGTGCTATAGCATTCCTCCTTTTCCTGTGGAGTGTATGTCTATTGGATAATGCTGTACATATGATATTTTAGACACCACAGGTCTAAAATTGAGTTCCTAGATCTATACAATATCTTGAACTCACATCTAGCAATTAAGGTAAATTAGAAATGATGAACTTATTTCATCAATTCACTTTAATGACCCTATGTCATCAATCAAGTGACTTATATGATTTTAAGTATAATTGCTCTCAAATTATCCTCTTGATAATTTCTCTTAAAATCTTGTCTCATCTCTAATGTCACAAAGACATTGAGGCGGTTACCTATGTGAGAAGGCTAACCCTTTTGTCTACCTGACATACTCAATAATAAATAAGAATGTACACAACATTCAACTAGGGATATGTAAGCATGGAAATCAAACTTTATTGATTTATTAAAGAACATCAAAACATCTCTTGTATGTGAACAATGGAAAAATAAAAAATACAAATGAAGATGTTAAAGTCTACGCAATCCTAAAGATCTAGTGTGCCTCACAAACACATCTCTATAAATCAGTTTGGTCAACAGATCTGCCAGCATCTCATGCGTAGACACATGCTTCACGTTCATAGTCTTACGTGCAACCATGTCCTTCATAGAGTGATATTTGATATCTATGTGTTTGGTTTTGCAATGGTACTTTAGATCCTTGGTGTATGCAATTGCAGCCTCATTGTCACAATACATTAACACTGGTTCATTGTTTTCTACTTTGCACAATAGTTAATCCAAGAACCTTTTCAACTAAACAGCCTCCTGGGCTGTTGAAGATAAGGCCACGAACTCTGCCTCTATCATGGATAAGGATACACAAGATTGTTTCTTACTACTCCATGATATGGCACCATCACTGAGTAAGAAAACGTATCTTGAGGTAGACTTTCGTACATATAAGTCTCCTCTGTGATCAGTATCAGTGTATCCTTCCAATCGTAGATCTCTGCCACCTTGATAGCAGAGTGCATAATCAACAGTCCCCTTCAAATATCTTAAAATCCTTTTTACAACTTTCCAATTTTTAGGACCTGGGTCTGTTTGATATCTACTCACTAAGCCAATTGCTTGATAGATATCAGGTCTATTACACATCATGGCGTACATTAGACAACCGATCGCATTCCTATATGGAGTTCAGCTCATATGCTCTCTTTCCATGGTAATCTTAGGACACATTTCAGTGTTCAAGGTTCAACTTGTGCTAATAAGAGTGTCAGCAGGGTTACAACTTTCCATACTAAAACATTCCAAAACCTTTTTGATGTAATTCTCTTATGAGAGATACTAGTGTTTCTTAGAATGGTTTCATGAAATCTTAACTCCAAGAATGTATGTAGCTTCACCCATATCTTTCATGTCAAAGCGAGATGACAACCAGGTCTTTACCTCGTTGATAAGCTCTATATCATTTCCAGCTATAAGTATGTCATCAACATATAATGTCATAATCACATACTTGTCCTTAGATCTCTTGGTATCTACACAATTGTCTTCACTCATCATAGTGAATCCACTAGAGATGACTGCATTGTGAAAACAAATATACCACTACTTTGAAGATTTGTTTAAAGCCATAGATAGACTTCAAAAGTCTACAAACTTTTTCTTCTTGGCCCTCTTTAATGAAACCCTCAGGTTGTTTTATATAAATCTCTTCATTTAATTCTCCATTGAGAAAGACAGTTTTTACATCCATCTGATGTAATTCAAGATCCAGATAAGCCACTATAGCTAGAAGTAAGCGGATAGAGGTAAATCATATAACAGGAGAAAAAGTCTCCTCATAGTCAATTCTTTCCTGTTGTGTATACCCCTTTGCTACTAGCCGAGCCTTAAATTTCTTAATCATGCCATCGGCTCTTTTCTTGATTTTGAGAACCCACTTGTTCCCAATAGCCTTGCGTTCTCCTAAAAGATCAATAAGTTCCCAAACATTGTTGATTTTCATAGACTCTATTTCCTCTTCCATAGCTTTAATCCATTTATCCTTAAAAGGGGCTAAGAGAGCCTCTTTTAAATTTCTCGACTCATTTTCATTTTGTAGGAGCATTGTAAAAAGTTCACCACCTTCAATCTCATATCGATAGTAGGGAGTCTTTTTACATGAACTATGTCTCAGTTGTGCTTCATTGAATCTTGTTTCATTGTTCCCATTTAGATCAATATTGCTCCCACTTGGATCTAGAACGTTGGTCTCACTCCCACTTGGAATGAGTTCCATTTGGCCACCCCACTTGGAGCAACTGGCTCAAGAACAATTTCATTCACATCAAATGATGAAGAAGGTTGCTGATGAGAAACTAATTCATCATCTACTATAATTCACCCACTCGAATGAAGTAGTTTTAGTGCGTTCGGATCCTCTATCTCAAATAAGGATAGGTCTTAACCTACCTTACCTTTCTTAGGATATTCATTCTCTAAGAATGTGACATCCCTAGATTCGAATTCAGTCATGCTCCCACTGTCTTGCTGACCTATAAACACATAACCTTTTGAGGTTTCAGAGTATCTAATAAAGATACTTTTCTTTCCTCTCGGGCCCAATTTCCCATATTTGTGAGAGGAATCATGTGTATAGGCAATACATCCCCAAGGTTTCAAGACCCTTAGGTCAGGCTTTCGCCCAAACTATAACTCATATGGAGTGGTTGCAACTGATTTCGTAGGCACACGGTTAAGTACATAGGCTACAGACATCAATGCATCACCCCAATAGTTGATTGACAAATTAGCCTATGCCATCATGGACTTAACCATCTCAAGGAGTGTTCTATTCCTTCTTTCCACAACACCATTTTGTTGTGAAGTACTCAGAATAGTCAATTAATGAACTATCCCTTTTTCATCACATAATTCATTGAATTGAACTGACAAATATTCTCGGCCTCAATCGGTTCGAAGAACCTTAATCTTCTAATCTAATTGATTTTCTACTAAGTTTATATAGTTTTTAAAGCAACTTAATGCTTCTGACTTATGAGAAATCAAATTGTCATAACCAAAATGAGTATAATCATCAATGAATGTGATGAAATAATTCACTCCGTATCGGGCCCTGACATTCATAGGCCCACAGATGTCAGAATGAACTAATTGCAATGGAAAATTGGCTCTGGTTGCTTTACCGAAGGGTTTTCTTGCAAATTTTCTAGCTAGACAAGATTCACAAGTAGACAATTCTACTCATTCAATGCCAAGAAGTAACATTCTTTTGCTAATTATTGCATTCTTTGTTGGCCAATATGACCAAGTCTAGAATGCCATATATTTACATCGTGATCATAATCATGCATGGAGGCAAACATGGAAAAACTGACATTATTATTAATATATGATTTATCATCCAAATCTATATAAATAAAGCCTCCAATTACATAACCAAAACCAAAAAATACGAAGTTATTACTTAATTTAACACAATTGTCATGGAAATTCAACTCATAGCCTAGCCTAAGTAAAACCAAACTGAAATAACTTGCATGTTTCGATCCCTTTGATAGCAACCTTAGTGTTGTTGTCCACATATCTTCAAAATGCTCTATAAGGAACTCGCCGAAAGTCAACAAAGGCATCACGGTCACGTGCTATGTGGTCCATGGCTCTTGAGTCTACAATCCACACAGGACAAGATTTAGTAAGCATAATTAAGCTAGAAACACAAAGTTCACTAGCATAAGCAATGTAGGTTACCTTTTTGAAAGGCTTAGGGCAATCACTCGCATAGTATCCCTTCTTTTGGCAATTGAAGCACTTAACTTTTGTCGTATTGACCTTTTGCTGATTGGTCTTTGGCTTTTTCTTAGGTTGGGCTAGTTCTTTGTTCTTTCCCCAATTCTTTCTCTTTGAACTAGGTCTTTCACCTGAAGTTGTCGTGTGCAACTCAGGTACCGGCTTGGTTGATTCAAGCCTTTCTTCCTCAAGTTCGAGGTGTCTCTAAACATCTTCTAAAGTTATGATTCTGTCATTGTGAGTGAGATGCATCTTCATATGCTCCCATGAACTAGGCAAAGAGCAAATGACTACTTGGATTTGCTACTCGTCTGTTAAGACATTTCCAACATCTTTAGCTCAGCGATCATATTTGACATCAGCCTCAGATGTTTCCTCATTGAATGTTCTGGGCATTTCTTATATGAATCAGATTTAATCGTTAGAGAACGCAATCTGGATACGGATGTAGTTCCAAACCTCATTCTCAGAGCATTCCAAAGTCTTATAACGCTTTGGTGGTCCTTGAACTCCCTTAAGATGTCATCATCCATAGTGCTCAGCAACGTAATGCGAGCAATGGAGTTCTTTTTCTTCCAAGCATCATAAGCTTCACGGTCCCGCCTATGCTGGGCTGTATTTCCAGCTTCTGGCTCTTCCATAACATTGTTGAGAGCCTCAAGAGCCTCTTGCTCTTCCAAGAGATACTGGACTTTCGTACTCCAGATCTCATAATTATCGCCTTTAGCTTCAATCCTTTATTAAGCTCAATGACAATACTTTTGGAAACCGTAGTCATTCTTTACATAAAGAAGACAAACTTAAATCACGATCAGATAATTAAAAACAAGCAAGATTTAATGTTCACCATACTTACAAATTATGACACTAAGTATCGTATGATTAAGCTAATTAACCCATGCATAACCCGGAGTCAAAAGAGCATGAAGTGCCAATCATCGTCCTAAGGTTGTATGCAGGGTGTAAATCAACAAAATCATATCACAACTAAGTGTCCTAATCATGCTACAAACAAATTGTAAATCATAACTTTTCAAATGTTAAACAAATTAATATTCGTTAACTAACGTGTTAAACTAATCAATACATTAATAAATTAATTATATAATGTTAAACTAATTAACATTTATTAAATAAACATGTTAAACTAATTAACACGTTTAATTGCATAATGTTAAGCTAATTAACATTATGTCTAAATTTTCTATTGAAAGAAAATTAAAAAAATGTTAAACTAATTAACATAATAAAAAGTAATAAGTTATTACTTGGACTTGATATTTATTGGGATATATTAATTTTTCACAAAAAATTAATTGCTTTTATTTGGGGCTAAAATATAAATACACAATTTATATTTTTTGAACATTTATAAATATTCATTAATTGGGGATTTAGGGATTAAGCCTCTAATTATTTTTGGATAGGCCACATGCCTAATTAAAATATAAGGCCCAACTTTTAAAATTAGCTAAAAAAACTCTTTTAATGGGTTGAAAAACAAAATTTGAAAACCCAAAATCGTTTTGGTAATGAGCCCAAATTAAATTTTATAAGCCCATTAAAAAATATGGTTTCAAGAAAAATTTGGAATTTTTGAAAATATCTTTTATTTTCAAAATTTGAGAATTTTTTTTTTTTTTTAGTTTTTGAGTTTTCGAATTTTTTGAAATTTTTTTTGTTTGAATTTTTTAAAAAAACGCAGATTTCTTCTTCTTCCTGCTTCCATCCTCATTGCTGTTCCTCACCACATTGCTGCAGCTTATCGGCCACCTACTCATGGGCGTCGGCGACGCGGCAGCTACCGACGAGGTGGCCAGCATTAACTACAGTAACGAAATTGTCGGTATAAGTTCTTGGAGGGATGCATATTAGAGCTCGTTTTCGAGCTCGCCCTCCTCGTTCTCCGATCAAGGGTGCTAGCAACGTGTTCATCGACCGTTCCCTACTATCTGGGAGTGTCGCTGGCAACCACTGTCATCGGCAACAGTGAGTAATCTTGAGGGAGAAGGCTCACAGCACAGTTCGAAATTTTTTTTTAATTTTAAATTAAAATAGCCCCAAATAAAAATATTGATCCCAATAAAATATATTAATGATCAGAAAACCAGCCTAAGGGCTCTGATACCAATGAAGGTGAATAAAAGAACACAAAAATATAAATTCAGAGTTACGAGTAGGAGACTTACATTGATCTCCTAATTGCGGAAGCTTATCAATCTTTGACTAGGATCACTGATCGAATGAGATACCCACAGTGTATTAGGTGTATTTCGGGTTTTCACAACCTAAATCCTCTCTCAAATGTGACTGCAGAATACTCGCAGGTATCCTACTCAGAGCATCTCAAGTCTCACTCTCTAATGAGTTGTGTTCATCATACACTAGTCTAGCCCTATTTATAGAAGGTTAGCTAGAGTTAGGGTTTGGTAGTAATTCTTATAATTACTATTTTACTCTTATTTAATGAGCACATGTTATGGGTGCACACAATATAATATCTTAACAAACTTATTCTCTAGATATTATACAATATTCTAATACTATTGATTGGCATGAATAATTAGGTTTAGAGTGACAAGTATCAAGTTGACTTTCATAAGTTGTTCTAAGGAACAATAGGTCTATTCAAGTGAAGAACCATCGGTCGATAACTTTTGTGGGTTAGAGGCTATCTTCACTAATTAGAGTGTCTTCGGTGCGGGAAGGCAAATTCTAGACTATTTTCAGACCCAGTATGCTCATTACTGCAGATTGACTAATGCTCTAGGTATCTTTATGGACATAGTGGATAGGGTTTTCAAGTGTTTTCTTATCCAGTTTACCATAGTCTTAGTTAATGACATTCTAGAATTCTAAAACAATATAATTGGCAGAAGCATGAAATACATTTGAGAATGGAGTTGCGAACACTAAGAGACATCGCTTGTATGGGAAGTTTCAAATGCTAATTTTGGTCAATCCAAGTGGTTAATTTTCTTGAGTCATATGTTTTACAAGAAAGGGGTTCAAGTAGACCTAAGTAAAGTAAAGGTAGTGCATGGTCTTGGACCAATACTATCACAGAAATTCGCATTTTTTTTGGGCATGAGTGGCTATTACCATTAGCTGTTAAAAACTTTTTCAGGATAGATGCCCCACTGACAAAGTGAACCTAGAAGAATGTGAAATTTCAGTAGATGGATGCATATGAGGAAAATTTTCAAATGCTGCAAGGTTATCTGACATTAGCATGTCTTCTTGCCTTACCATTTGGGTTGGATGGTTATACGAGTTACTGTATATGTGATGCTTCTAGAGTGGGATTAGGATGTGTACTTATGTAGTATAGTCGTGCTATGGCCAGAGCCTTTAGAAAAGTAAAGAGGCATGAATTGAACTCTCCAACCTATGGCTTAGATATAACTATAATGATGTTTGCTTTCAAGATTTGACGCCATTACCTATAATGGTAGACATAAAGTTAACAGGGATCATAAGGGCCTCAAGTATGTCTTCCACTAAAGGGATTTGAACTAAAGCTAGAGAGAAGGGAAGGAATTATAGAAAGATTAAGAAGCACCATATTGTATCATCTCAAGAAGACCCATGGGGAATTTGGCTCGCACTGTTGAAGTGAGGAGACCCGTGGTAACCTTGATTGATTATGTAAGAATGGTGTTAGATTTTAAATCAAAGAACCAGGTGTGCTACTATCTCGTGTGAAATAAAATATGGGCTTAGGTCTTTTGGGTCTATCATCCATGAAACATAATATATTGCCCCTTTTTTTGTGACAAAATTTTCAACTCACTTTACTAATATTCGACTCATAAAATGGTGTATCTTGCATCCTATTTTAATTTTTATTAGCACATTTATAATATTATATTTCATTGTCATAGAGAAAATAGAAGTAAAAAGTATGCGTTCAAATAAAATACTGAAATTTAATTTATGGTTCATCTCAAATAAAAATAAATAAATAGAATTATTATTTGATGCTAATTGGAATTTATTAACAGTGAAGTAAATTCAATTTGATGCGTCATTGAAAGTATGCATGAGTGTAATTATTATGCGACATATTATAAGAAAGCATGTGACAATGATATGTTAAATTCCACTATTTTGTTTTCATTTATCAAGAATAATATGCTAATGTAAAATAATTTGTTGTATTATTTTTTAATCTTAATTTTTTAAGATTTTAACCCAAAAGTCATTTCAAATTTTTTTGTTTACCTCCTCTATTTTTTTTTAATTTCCCAATAATCTCACCAATATGATCAATTTATAAATTTAGACTAAGGATAGAATTAAGAATTTAGTGAGGTATTGAAAAATAAATGAAGTAGACAGATGAATTAAGAAATTTACAAAATAATATTTTTGGAAGTTATTGAAAAAGTTTAAAAAAAAAAGTAAAGAGTGTAAATTGATAATTCAAAAAGGGCTTTGGGTTTATAAACAAAAATTTTAAAATATTAAAATTAAGACATAAATTAAAAAAAAAAATTGTTTTTAATATACATTCAGTATTTTTTGTAAAGTCCTTGTCATATAGTTTTTTCTTAATGTACCGTATATTTATTACACCAATAGAAGCACATCAATAAATTCATTGCAAAGTTACTATTTGCTTATGCTACTCTATAAACTTTCAAGTTTCAATCTCTTCCCGCAAAATATCAAATTTTTATACTAAATCCTTCACCATTGTAAAAAATAAAATAAAATGAGATGCAACTAAAGTACTCTGTTTTATCCTTAAACCGCAAAACCTTGATGGAGTGTTTCAAACCCAAAATAGCGGTGCATCAAAGTTCAACCCACATGCCAGTAATTGTTATGGTCCAATGATAGTGACATTCAAAATCTTGTCCACAAGAATTGGGTTGAAAGAAGCTAATTAACTTCATTGCTTTGCCGTAAAAGTCAAGAAAGACTGCACTACGTTCTGGGTCTGCAAGCAAACCTGCAAGTCTTCGTCAAAGACAAAACACATTGTATGCCATAATATATGTGCACTCGCAGAGAGGGAGAGACACAGACAGACAGAGTTTTGAAGAAAGAGAGAAGAAGCCATGGCGGTGGGGGTTGCAGTAGTTGCAGGAGAAGGCAGAGAGTACCATGGGAAGATGACTCCCTTTGTGATTCTTTCTTGTATGGCGGCTGCCACTGGAGGCATCATCTTCGGTTATGATATCGGAATTTCAGGTCCCTCTTCATCACTCGTTTCTATGGCTTTTGATTTCAGTCTTTGCTTCAAAGTAGGAAATAGGCTTAGTTATCATTTTTGGTCCCTTGATTAATTTATTTGTTTTAGTTGAGTGATTTATTTAACTTTCAATTGGTATTATATTCATCCCTTAATTTATTTAGTATTTCAAAGTAGTCCCTTACTTCTTTTTAGTGTTCCAAAGTAGTCCTTTAACTTATGTTTGGGTTCCAAAATAGGAGTAAAATACTGTTTTGTTTTTATTCTCAATTTGGACCTTCATATATGAATTCAATTTCAATTTAGTCATTCATTGATTTTCATTCACAATTTGATCTCTCACTTTTCGGTCCATTCTCAATTTAGTCTCTTACTAATATAAATATTAACATATTTGGTCCAAATTTAGTTTGAAGTAAGGGACTAAGAGTGTTAATCAAATTAAGAATGAAAATCAATTTGGGACCAAATTGAGATTAGACTTATAAGTAAGGGGCCAAATTAAAATTCAACTTATAAGTGATGGATCAAATTGAAATTAGTCTTAGAAGTGTTGGACCAAATTAAGATTACATTCATAAGTAAAGGATCAAACTGAGAATTAATTGATTGGTGAGAGATCAAAATAGTGTTTCACCCTCCAAAATAGCGATTGAAAAATGTAATCAAAAAATAAAAGATAAATGACACAAATTGAAAATTAAGGGATTAACTTGAAATAAATAATTAAAATATAAGACCAAAATGATAATTAAGCCTAGGAAATTACACATTGGATTATTCTCTTTTATGTTCTAAACGGTGTCATAAATATACTAAATTAAAATCGAAAAATCAAATAGTCTAGGGGGAAAATGTTGTTCGATTTAAATCACAGAATCAACATTTGGGAGTCTTACCGTAATGAGTAGTAAATTTGCTACATATAAATATAAATATCGGTCAAAGATAATAGAGTTAACATCACTCTGAGGACCATTATTTTCAAATTATTTCACATATCAAAAAGATAAATATTATAATATTCAATGGATTTAAAGTACGAAACAGCTGAACGAAATTAACTCCATTTTAAAATGATGGCTTTTACTCTTTGGCCATATAAGATTATGTGCCTCCCAAATTGAACCTTAGTTCACAGACATTTTCTTTTCTGTACTTAAAAATAATAGGGAAAACTATACTTTTGGTCCTTACATATTCACTTAATTTTGTTTATCCTTATACTTTGAAATTTATAATTAAGTTCTTATAGTTTAGTTCATTTACAAGTTCGTCCCTGTTACTGTATATCAGTCAATATTGTGTTACATATATGAGTTAAATTTGCTTCATTATCTACTTTTACATATACTGTCAGTATAAATCTTACATATTCAAAGTATTAAAACAATATATAATTATGGGCATTAATAAAATTTAGTAAAATACTTACATATATAATTTTAACAGTAAGGACTAAATTAAACTACTTGTAGATTATAAGTATAATTTTTTTTTATAAAAATATTTAAAATCCTTAATCCTACTGATGAGAATGGGTGTTTTAAATTTCTTTTCTTAAATTTCAGATAAATAGCAACTCAGAGCAGAGAGGGTGTGCCTAGGCCATGTTTTCCCTTTTCCACAAACTCCTTTTTTTCTGTCTCCCTCAAACTTTACAAGTAAATTTACGCTAAAATTTTAGAGTCAAATCCATCTACATATAATTTCACTAACTCAAATTGAACTTACTTTCAGGTGGTGTGACATCCATGGCATCGTTCTTGGAGAAGTTTTTCCCAGAAGTCAACAGAAAGATGAAGGAAGACAAGAAGATTAGCAATTACTGCAAGTTTGATAGCCAACTCTTAACCTCATTTACTTCATCACTCTACATAGCTGGCCTTGTGGCCTCCTTCTTTGCCTCATCTGTCACAGCAACCTTTGGTCGCAAACCATCAATCCTCATAGGCGGTGCTGCGTTTCTGATCGGTGCAGCTCTCGGTGGCGCTGCTTCCAACGTTGTCATGCTCATACTTGGTCGAGTTCTGCTTGGAGTTGGGGTTGGCTTTGCAAATCAGGTAACTAACTTCCTCTTTTAATGTTAGATGCTAGGGAAAATACCAAATTTGGATCACGTGCAATAGCCGTCATTATTGCAGATTTTTGGAGTATTTTTATAGATTGTTGGATAAAAATTCTATGATCAATTATATTTGTTGTTCAAATTCAAAAAAAAAAAAAAAAGAAAATTCATCTCTAAGAACTAAGATCTAATAATAATGTTTAACATTTATTTTCACATGTAACAAAATGTTTCCCCTGTATTTTGGAAAATATTTTAAATGTTAACTCTGTTTTATTTGAAGTTAAGACATTATGAAGATTACATGCTACCAAATGTAACCTCACATTTCCTGTCCCAACGATGAAAATAACAGAACAATACATGAAAGCAAATGAACAAACACACTCTTCTGGCTTTCTAGATACTTGAATCTCACCCTCTAATCCTAATTCTTCCTTATCCTTCACTTCTTCCGCTTTGAGTAGGGGATCCCCAACAATTATTACTTTTAATGTATGCATTTTGAGCCACTGGATCATTAACGATTGTATGTGGTGATGCTTATCCAACGGTTTAAAATGTGAATAAGACGTAACTTTATGTAATGTGCTAACGGTTTGTCTCTCTCCTCTCAACTCCTTTCACCCTTGAAACATGTGCTACTAATTTGGTTAACCTATGACACTCGACCAATATTCTCACTAAGGGCACCCACATATATATGTGCCTATGGAATGTATCGGGTTCTATGATTCAATAAAGATTGAAGCTTATGGAGATTGGGGATTTAGGGAATAAGGATTTGGCTCTTCGATTGTGAATGAATTTGGGGAAACTGGTGGAAATATTAGTAAGAGGCTACATGCTCGTCATGTGGCGCTTTGATATTAAAGGATATGTGGATAGTTCACATTGTTAGTTTTTTTCCCGAAGAACAAATGATGTTTCATTATATGTTAAGTCGTAGTTGTAAAATGTATTTACAGCGAAGTATCATAACACAAACCATTAATTAACATTATAAATTTTTGCATAAAATGGCCTTTGACATGAGCACGTTTATGGGAATGTATATTCAAGACATCAATATAAATCATGAATATAGTCATGAATTTTCACCTAGCAACTTAACCTTTTAACTAAAATTGATTAGAGCCTCTATAAACCAGAGTGTTTAACATGCTACTGCACTCAATCATGAACTTTTGTGAGACAGTAGTTCTATGCACAAGTATTACTAATGCGATTAATTACTAGCTTAGCCCATATTTGGAAACCAAATTCCATTGTTTGCAGTCAGTCCCATTATACCTCTCTGAAATGGCACCTCCAACATATAGAGGAGCAATCAACAATGGCTTTCAGCTTTGTGTTGGCATTGGAGGTCTATCAGCTAATCTGATCAATTATGGTACAGAAAAGATCAAAGGAGGATGGGGATGGCGTATATCTTTAGCCATGGCAGCAGTTCCAGCCTCAATGCTAACTCTAGGTTCAATTTTTCTCCCAGAAACACCCAATAGCCTAATTCAACGCGACGAAGATCACAAAAAGGCCAAACTTCTTCTCCAACGAATCCGAGGCATCGATGACGTTGAAGCCGAACTCGAAGACCTTATAGAAGCAAAAAAAGTATCAAACTCTATCAAGAACCCTTATAAGAATATATTACAAAAGAAATATAGGCCTCAGTTAGCGATGGCAATAGCAATACCATTCTTTCAACAAGTCACTGGGATTAATGTCATTGCCTTTTATGCCCCTATCCTATTTCTAACCCTAGGATTAGGTGAAAGTGCTTCACTTTTGTCTGCAGTTATGACTGGAATTGTGGGCACTACTTCAACGTTCATATCAATGCTTATTGTTGATAAGCTAGGAAGAAGAGTTTTATTCACAATTGGGGGGATTCAAATGTTGTGCTCACAAATTATAATAGGAAGCATTATGGCTACTCAGCTAGGTGATGAAGGAGAAATAAGTAAGCCTTATGCATATTTGATTCTAGTTCTCATATGCATTTATGTGGCTGGGTTTGGATGGTCATGGGGTCCTCTAGGGTGGCTTGTCCCAAGCGAGATTTTCCCGTTGGAGATCCGATCGGCGGCACAGAGTGTTACGGTTGCGGTGAACTTTCTCTTCACCTTCATTGTTGCTCAAACATTTCTCACTATGCTCTGCCATTTTAAGTATGGAACCTTCTTCTTCTTTGGGGCTTGGGTGGTGGTGATGACAGGTTTCGTGTACTTGCTATTACCAGAAACTAAAAATATGCCTATTGAGCAGATGGATAGGGTGTGGAGAGAACATTGGTTTTGGAATAGAATTGTGGGTGAAAAGAATGAGGATAAAACAAGGGTGGTACCTTGATATGTTGTTGTATCATCTTCATTCAAGTAAAATATTATTTTCATTATGAGTTCAATTTTAATTTGGTCCCTAATCAAGAGTCAATTTGGTCTCTAACTAATATATAAATTTTAGTAAGGGACCAAATTAAAACTATACTTATAAATAAAGGATTAAATTAAAATCAACTTATGAATGAACAACTGAATTGATATTTAACCTATCTTCATTCTATGCGTTTACTTTCTTAATCATTTACTTTTGGAGGGAAATATGATTGATATTGGTTGCTTGTTAGTCAAATTTGATTGGAACTTTCAAAATTTTTTCTAATTCTTAGTGTCGATTGAAAAAAGACCTAACATCTAGGACATACAGTATTTAACTAGTAAGTATTAAATAGTGAATCCTACATATTGTACCTTCAATTTTATAAAATTAGAAGGTAAGGTCTTTTCTGTAAAATTTTTGTAAAAAATTGTCATTTGGCGCTTACTCATTATTTATATTGTCACTATTGATTCTCTATTTTTAATATTGTTGTATATGTAGTCCCTCGAGCTGAACTTTGTTAAAAGTGATAATTTTCAATTAGCGAGGATTATTTAAGAAAATAAAACAGGTAAGGGACCGAAATGAAAATGCAATAATAAATAAGGGACAAATGATATTTTTCTGATAATTTAATATAATGGGATTCTCGTCATTGTAGTTATCCAGTATTGATTTTTCTTGATAGCAAGTTAGGTCCCACTTTGATATTAAAGAAACTTGTCATATATAATAACTTTAGGTCATGAAAACATAGATATAAATATAATTAAGAAAGCTGCAATTGTTGGTGACAAGTCAAACAGATCGAGTATTTATTATGCTCAATAGACCTGCGACGATTATTCTATATATTGAAAAGTCAAAAGAGGCTGCTCACTTTTATTTCTTTAAATATATAGAGATAAATTGTATTATATAAAAACAAATCTATTTAAATCCTTAAGAGATTGACAATTATATTTTTGTTTAGAAATTTGAGTACAAGGAATTTTCATCACGAACATGAATTCTTCAAAGCATCTAGGACATAAAAAACACAACATATTAAGTGATCATAAATGAACGTAATTCAGTACCAACCTTCCTCCAAAAAATAGCCACATAATTTTTTGTATTTTTGATAAATCACAACAGACCAACAGCTTATTAACAGCCCCAAAAAGTTTACATTATTAATATGCCTTGAGCATTGTTGAACTTCCTCATTACACTGTTGAATCAGTTAACATCAAATTTGAATTCTTTAGATTTTAACCTCAAATATTCAGATTTATACAATATGACAATTTGCATTTAAAATAAAGAAATCGAACTTGATAACTTTCAATTATCAAAATTAATAAAATTTAATACATCAATATAATGATTCACATTAAGTCGACAGCACAATCAAAAGGTGTAAGATAAATTCAGGGATAAATCTAAAATTTAATTATAAGAAGGTGAAAGTCTTTATATTAAATATTAGAACTAAAAAAAGTTAATTTTTATAATCTAAGGACGGAAAACTCTTCTAAATTAAATAATTAAATAAAAAATATAAAACAAAATCATATATAAAAATTAAAATTTTAAAATTCCATACGACCGCCCCACATTCCCTTTTGGATCCATTATTAGTAGGGTCCAATTCTCCAACTGCACAGAATTTCAATTTTGTCCTTTCACAAAATCCACGGGGCAGCCAATAATGTTTCTTTTATGCCACCCTAATTCTTAAAGGATAACAAGTTGCACGGGGAATGAAATCATGTTACATAATGAAATTAAGCACTTTTCTCGCTGAATAAAAAAAAAAAAAATGCATGCACAACAGATGATAAATAAAAACAAATTATATAACTGAAATAGAAGAGAACTTGAAATCAAGTTATTAACAAAAGTTTATGAATTAGTTTCAGTTCTAGATCTCTTTTAAGGTTTAGTCAGAAAGATTGCTGCAATAGATTTTTTTTTGCAGTAGAAAGTCAAACAGTATAGTTATTTTTTGTCAATAAAAAAAATCTAATTTTCTCATTTATTTAACAAAGCTGGACGATTGAGTTTTTGTCCAATTTCCCATATCTGCTGCTACAAAGAAATGCAAGGAAATGTTCATTTCCTCTCTTGAAACGTTGTAGCTTTGAATCAATTCAGCTGTATTGTAGTAAATCCTTAGTTCCTTCTGATGCGTGTATCATTTTATTGGTTCCAAGAAGATTGACCAATTTATTAGGACCAATCTGTTTCCATTGATAAAAGAGAGAAAATTCAAAAGCAAAATTAAGATTCCACCAAAAAATGGAACTGGGATAGTAATATTTTATATTCTTTCATATATTAGAAGAAATTCTGTAAAAGAAAAAAAAAACATAACATGTAACAATTTTCAGTATATTCCTTATACTTTACAGTCTATTCCTATTAAACATGATGCCATGTTGAGTGAAAAAAGATAAAAAAAAATGTTAATATATCTTTGTGTATTATGATAATTATTTTTTAAAAAAAGTTACTATTTAAAATTAATCTAGGAAAGCCATATGGCATGTTTTGAACCATTAAATTAAACCCAGTAGTCTAAATTTTGCATAGCACCAAAACTACAGGCATTTTTCATCCAGAGAGTGATATTTGAACCTTCACCATTTTCAATTAAATTACATGTTTAAATATGGGTTGAGTGATTTGCAACAGTTAAATGATCATATTACAATAAAATTACAGTGAAGAAGCCAAAGTAAAACTTGATCTAAAATTATTATATATTTTATTTCACAAATGTTATGTATAATAATTTGTAAGGTAAAATACTATTTTGATTCTTCACTTATCAGTTGATTCTCAACTTAATCCCTTGTTAATTTTCACTTTCAATTTGGTCCTTTGCTAATATGAAAGTTAATGAGAAACTAGATCTCTTAAAGTAATACAAATTATTATAATTCTGCAGTAATTAATATAGATCGTCTAATTTATTTGTTAATGAATACTAAACACCTGATTAAAAAAATTACTTTTTATCAATTTCAATAAGCAAGGGTTACCAATTTTGGTAAACTATTTCTAAATGAAAGCTGTTAAATTTTATACATTAATTAATACTAACCATTATATTTTACATTAAAATTATTAATGCAGGAGATCCACTTTAAAAGTTATAAGAACTTTAATTTCAATTAAATTTAAACTAAATATGTTAATATTTATATTAACAAAAAATTCAATTGAGAATAGATTGATAAATAAGACTATAAGGGAATGGCTTTTCTTGACATAAAGCACAAAAATATTAATGGATAAGCACAAAATTATTGTCTATATATATAACATGTGAAACATAACAAATATTTTAGCATAATAGTTGTTATGACATAACGTATGAACGAACTAGATGCTAAAAACATAACAATACTGGTGATGACTAATATATCAAATTTGTCATTCAAATTGTAAATTTTAAATTTAATCCTTTAAATTTTTTTCATATTATTTTTTGCCTTTTAGAGGACCAAATAAAGCAATCAGTGCCATAATTTAAACATGTGAAGGGACGAAAAGAATTAAAAGGATATTAAAAATTAAATTGAGATGTTAGCCATCAATGTAAAAGTAATTTAGATTAAAATGCTAATTTGGTACAAGAATTTTTTCATCAATGGATTGATGTTGTAGTTATTTAGGAAAGTTTAATAAGGTTTATATCTAATTTACATAATATAATCCTGTATCAACGAATTGTAAAAAAAATTGATTTTTAAATATTGTAGTCATTATATTTAAACTAATGAAGCATTTTGTGAAAAAAAAAAAAATCTCTTCAGAAAGTCATTCAAATGATATACAAACAGCTTCTAATTTATTAGTAAGGATAAGCACAAAATATATATTATGATTGCTTTTTCTTTTAAATAGAATAAAAGATTATATATGCAGATGATCATCTGAACATAATAGCTGAGATGATGCATAAAAAAAAAAAAAAAAAGGAGCAGAGTCATACTTGATGCAATGATGAAAATAGCTTAATACGATCGCCTAGCCCAAAGAGAACACTTCTACTGTTCCAACCCCAAGTCAGCTGAGAACCCAAATTCAAGAGAAGGTAGAATAGAGGGAGGTCGAAATGACAGCAATAAACGGATTCACTAGTAAACGCGAAAGGAAATGTCCATTGTGGTGTCAGGATTACGAGATTGGGAAAGGGCCAGGTGGCAGGGACGCGTAGCCCAACAGGATGGAGGTTGTTATACCTCGAGTTTGGTGCCCATGCTGAGCCATTTTTCATTTCTATTTTATAGCCAACTATTTGAGGAGAATAGGCAAGCAATTAGTCGATACTGAGTATCTGGAGTCCGCCTCCTAACCCGAAAAGGAACAACGTTTTCCTTTCAATTCAATAATACTATTTCCCTGGCTTTCATCTTTAATCTGTATCCTCCTCATTAAGTATCAATTATGGTGCTTTCATTAATAGTCTGCCATGGCAGAAAGAACTCAGTTTGCTAAGCTCGAAGCTGCTTAATGGAAATGCGGAGAACGATAGGAGCCATTGATGATCGCAAAAAGTGTAATGGACGAGACAGTGAATGGGTTCAAGGAGACATTTCAGAGCATGGAAAATATGCTGGAAAGCTTCTGCAAAATCAGATCCCGAATGGTTCTAGTTCGTCCACCCCAGTGCATAAAGGAGTTGGAGATAACCAGAGTTGCCCAGACGATACTAATAGGTTGAAACTTGAAAGTGAAGATACCCCATTTTGATGGGTCAGAAGCTTAGGACTGGACCTTTAAGATCTAGGATATCTTCGACGCCTATGGTGTGCCAAAGCAAGATCAGATTAAGATCGCTTCGTTCCATATGATAGGGGTAGCCAACTCATGGTACAAATGGGTAATGAAGAACTAATTCATACAAAACTGGGAAGGCTTCTTAAACGCGTTACTCTTATGCTTTGGGTCAACCTTTTATATAGATCCGAAAGCTGCAATCAACGAACTGAAATAGAGGAGCTAACCACTAAGGTAACCGACCTCCTTGAGCAATGATTGATGAGTTTTTCATTGCCAGACTGAAGGATCATTTGAAATGTGAATTACTCTTAAACAATAGACATCTAAGCTACTGCCAGGAACCATTGCTCCAAGCGGTGTCCCTAGCGAAGCTACAAGAGCATAAGCATCACAAAACGTCCCTCTTTTAGGCAATAGGCACCTAAGCTACTGCCAGGAACTAAAACGAGTGGCCCCAATACAGAGATTATCCCTTACAATAAACACATGTTGACTAGTAGTGTTCAGAAGGAGTCAATTAAAACAGGATCTTAGAACACAGCGTACAAGAAAATGTCAGCTGTCTAGTCGAGAGCTAGAAGAGAGAAAGGATTGTGCTATTATTGTGAAAAGAACTACAAGTCGGACCATAAATGTAAGAGAACATGTCTATTGTTAGTTAGAGAGGAGGAAATAGGAGAAATACTGTAGGAGTACGAGCATTACAATGAAAGAGTTGAGCAAGAGGAAGAGAGCGCAGACCTATCCCTTGAAATCAGCTTTAATGCCCTGGAAGGAGAGTACCACCCTAGCACCTTTCGTCTACTTGGCAATTATTAGGGACATCAACTCTGAATATTAGTAGACAATGGCACTACCCACAACTTTATATGACAGGAGGTGACTGAAAGGTTGGGTTTAAAGGTACAGACTACGTCGGTTTAGGGTGCTTGTGGGGAGTAGAGCATATTTGGACTGTAATCATAAATCTGAAAATGTACTAATACAGATTCAAGGGAGCGATTTCAGAGTCGATCTGTATATATACTTGATTTGAAGGGTTTTGATTTCGTACGTGGCGTTCAGTGGTTGGAGAAATTGGGACCCGTAATCATCAATCATAGGGACCTAACGCTACAATTTGACCACGAAAGAGGCAGGGTAAATCTTCAGGGGGAATACAACGCTTAAGAAACAACCACTCAGCAGAAAGAACTAGTACAAAATGATGCAAGAGCAATCTAGAGTGTCATGGTATCAGTTGCAGATCATTGATAGCCCAAACACAAAGTTAAACCCAGAGGTTCTAGCGGAAATAGAGAGGGTAATATCACAGTAGGCAGAGTTATTCAAGGAAACGAAAGCACTTCCTACAGCTAGAGAAGTTGATCATCAGATTCTTATCAAACTGAAAGCCAGCACAGTTGTTGAGCAAGATTAGAACTCAAGAAGAAAGTGAATTAGGTTTTATAAAAATCTCATTGAAAAACTCTCATTTAAAATTGAACCAAAATAATCAAAGTAAATGTCAAATGTAGAGAGAGTAAGTAAGAATAGTAGACACCAAAATTTAACCTATTCAACATCTATTCAATCCTATATCTAGTCCCCAAGCAACCTCTTGAAATTTTTTACTATTTCAAAGAATAAATATAATACCCAGGAGAACCTCTCCTAATTTTCAAGCTCTCACAGCTTGACTTCCTTTCAAGAACCTCCTTAAACACTCTTAGGGATATACTCTCTCTGAACCCAAGCTCTCTCTTAGTTTGATTCTCTCAAGGAATCTCCTTAAGCTTCTCTCTCTGATAAAAGAAAGAATTATAGATAATAAACTCTCTGAAATAGAGTAGATGATACAATGAAGTATGAATATGAAAAAGAGTTAACAAGATGATAGATACTAATGATATAATTACTTTTGAATGCTTTTCTACTTCTTTCAGAGTCCATAGGTCGAGTTTATATAGATTGAGGTCCAATAGATCCGTAGGGAATGAGTGAAAAATCATAAATTTCAAAATATATCCGTTATAAAACCATTACGACTTCTCTACCAGTGTCTAGTTGACTGTTCACCATTGACCAGTCAACTGATTCCTCTTTTCCTCTCATAATTTTCAAATGCTAGACCTCAACAGTTGACTACTCACCTTTGGCTAGTTGACTAGTCACTCACAAAGAGCTTCTAATTAATGGTCTCAAGGTTGGCAGTAGATTGATGTTTGATCTAGGTATGACCAATCAACTACTTACTCACAGAGAGTGCCTAGTCGATCAGGACTCAAGCGGACAATAGATTGGAGACTTCACAAAAGATGACTAGTCGACTGCTGGCTAGTGGCCAGTTGATTGTTTACTCACAGAAAACTCTCGTTCGACTGGACAAGGCTTGACAGCTGGCTAGAAAGGTGGCTAGTCGACTGCTAGCTTGTGGCTAATCAATTAGGGATTTCCAGAGTTTCCCAAATCAGCATTTTCTTAACCTTTAAGACTTAGAATCAATTTTACATTCATTCTGTATGATTCATATCAGCTCAATATCATTTACAAAGGTTCCTAGATTGTAATAATGCATTGGAAACATCTAAAACCTAAGTAGAACATAGAGAAACTTTTCTTCTTGTGTTTGTAATCATCAAAACCTTGATTTTATGCAAATGGGCTCAACAATCTCCCCCTTTTTGTTAATGAAAAACTTGCAACTTGTTAGTTCTTCACAAGAAAAGTTTTTCAAGGTGTTATCCTTTGTGCTTGTGAAAGTTAGATATAATCACATTGTTTTTATCTTTCACTTCTTTTAGTTAGTTTCGGTTTTTATGTTTATCCATATATGTATAGATGATAGAGATAGATATCAAACAATCATCTTGATTGAAATAACTACTTTTATTGAATTCAAATGAGTTAAGCACAACTGAAACAAACAAACATAAACAAAGAAACTAAAGTTTCTTCCTAAAACTCCTAATCAAATACTGAAATCAAATGCTGAAACTTCTAATTCTAATCAACTCATCAACTCATAATCTCTTAAATTCTCCTAAACTCTTTATCTCTCTTCCTCTTTGTCACATTAAAAAAGGAGGACCTAAACTAAGCCTATGGATAAAAATGCTGCTCATGATATACCTCAATGCACTCAAGGTTGGCATTTATGTCCTCCATAGTCTCCTGAAAAAGTCTGTATCTGAAGGCTATATGAGTTAATCTTTTTATGCATGGTAAGAATTTCAACATGTAAGATGGGCTCTGGAATAGCCATGATCTCAAGGTGAGTCAGGGTGTAACCTATCAAAGCAAGAGCTAGTGGAGAAAGAGGTATAGTAGCAGAAGGAGATGGTGGCATAGGAGCAGAAAGACCTCATTCTTCAGCAACTTTGTATGTAGGAGGAGGAGGAGGAATGTCAGCAGCTACAACTGGTTAAGGCCTTGGAACTTTAGGGGCTTTTCTTACCCATTAGCCTTGAGAAGTTTTAGTGAACCCCATATGTTGCAAGTTATTCCAACCAATCTGTATTGGTGACTTCACATCATCTTCTAAAGGGGATATATCGTGATGGTGAAGAATAGCTACAATGATGGTCTCATATGGTAGAGGAGAGGATTTCTTCTTTTTGCATGTTGCCATCCTCTAAGTGATTAGCCATTTAAGTCTAAAGCTATCTCCATCTAACATGCACTTCATCAATGCAAAGTTACCTGACTTATTGATTAGGTAATGGGTGATTATGTAATGCAGCAACCTATTCTCCAGTGATAAGTCTTTGACATTGATCAAAGTGTTAGGGTTTCACTGATTCGGTTCATAACCTCTAACTTATTGTATCATGAAACTGTCTTGAGGAAGTTGGGATGGTCAGTGAAATAATGGCCAGTAGGAGGATGAAGGTTAAGGATTTCAGCCAGTGTTTCATCACCAAACATAATTCTTCTTCCTCGGACCTTAGTTGTAATAAGACAGATAGTGGGGTTATAGGTGAGGTTAGAATAAAAAGCCCTAATAACTTTACATTATAATCCATTTTCAAGCTTAGTAAATGATCCAACTCAGCATTGGCAAACAAATTAAAGAGGCTAAAGCCTTCATCTTAAAGCAATGGAAGAAGCGCATACCTACTGGGAAGAACTTCTCTTTGTTAAAAGTTCTTTACGAATGCAATCTCCTGAGCATGTAAGGAAAAGAGAGGAGGAAGACTAGAAGAGGAGCTAATAGACACATTCTTGACCCTAGCATGTTTAAGAGTTAGTCTTTAAGCCAAGGGAGATCTTGGAGGTTTAAGAAACTCAAGAAGGATTCAAGATTTTTGGTATAAGAGAAGAAGAGCAGAAAACTCCCTTTTTAAACTGATGAAACCCTAGATTAAAGAGTTTAATCGATGATTCTGAGTGATATGGAAATAAAACCACCAACATTTAATGAAGATTTAGCTGGAATATTGGAGTGAAAGAAAAGGAATGAGCAATCGACTGGTGAAAATAGTGTTTAATATAAGTTTTTAGGATATCGACTGCTCTTAATAGCAAGTTCTGTCATTAACTAGTCGACTGGTCACTCGTGAGTAGTTGATTGTCAACACTATTTTTATACATCATCGCTCCCTAGCATTAAACAGTTGATTGGTCACTTATAAGCAATCGATTATCGACCTCTATTTTTCTCAGGATTACTTTCTGGAACCTTTCGATCAACTAGTCATTAGGTATCAGTCGACTGTCAGCCTATGGAGGGTGCCCAGTCGACTGACCACTTCTTGGCAGTTGACTGCTCTCTTACAAAGAGCCTTTAGTCAGTTACTCCTTGCTTACCTGAGTTGTTGGTCATTCTTAGAACCTTTATGTCACACCCCAATTCCTGGAGTGTGACCGGCACAGAAAATGAGACTAGCCCGCCTCTGTAAGCCTAACAAGTTGGTTCTTAACTAAATTACAATCATACATAACAACATTCATAACTAAGCAGATTTACATTCCAATGAAATTTGTAGAAATTTCGGCAGAGTCTCCTCTATAACTGAGACTTCCCGAGGTTTCTACAAAAATCTGCCCAAAACAATATTATACATAAAAGAGAGCTCAGCTCTCTATTCAGTCAGAGACAACTACAACACAGGGGAATGGGGAATCTACCTGTGGTTATACATAACATTTACATCTATTTACATATATCAATTACAACAAAATCTCAACAAAAATGGAGAAACAAAATGCCAACAGGGCTCCTCTAGCCCTCTTGATCAGCAAACTGCTTAGGATGGCTGCCTGAAATTCATTAAAACATAAACGGGTAACATTTCCAGTAATGAATCAATATATGATTTAAGCCTTTATAATTTAAACCATAACAAGCAATAATATGTACTTACACTTAATGAATAGTTTAAATGATTTTCACGATCGAGGATCCACAACCTTCGAAGAATCCTTTTCATCAATTAACATCAAACTATCAAGGGAACTCAGCCTTTGGATACTTATTAAAGTTAGGTAAAAACATTTCTTTTTATTTAAAATACTGTTAGCTTGGGACCTAGATTCTAGGGAGGACTATCAGACATAAAATATCAATCATGAACTTGTGGCCCATGCAATTTAATTATCTATCGAGAGCACAAAGTATCTCGGGGTAAATAACTCATACGATCGAGAGCACACAGCATCATGGATTATTCATATCGATCGAGAGCACACAGCATCTCGGGGTAAATCACCAACACGATCGTGAGTTGCAGGCTCACGTTAAAGTCATCCATCTTATCTTGTCCTCCCTAAATCTAAGGACTTGCCATTTATAAATTTTCCCTTTTTCAATATCAATTCTTTAGTAACACATTCCTTCTTTTGTTCAAATCTCTCTTTTTCAAATTTTACATGAACATCACATATCAATCAAATTTCATAGGTCATATGCAAGGCTAACAAGTCTAACAAGTTGCTACCATAATTACAATGGTAATTATAAAGTGGGGAAAGCTACCGCTTACCTGGTGGCTAACAATGCTATAACCACCTTAGCTCGGTCCCTCTTGATTATAAATTCAATTTCACCCACAATCCCTATAACATAAGAATATACTTTCCTCAATTCCCATTACTAAACACATCAATTTATGTTGATTATAATGCCTTAATAAAGCCATAAAATAACTAAAATCCTATCTCATTACTTTATTACATATTTTCTTTACTTCTTCTTATTGCTATTTCCAATTTGATATTCCATTCCATTATCAATACTCAAAACAAGCCTTAGACCAAATTCTTAATTTCATCCCCTCACTTTTTCCCAGAGTTTTCATCAATTTACATTTACTGCCTTAAAAACATTCTAAAGTTTCACTTTAGTCCCCCATTTCATACTTTTTCCTTCCATCCATGAAGAACACTAAGGTTTCATGACATACACTGTAAAAGTGTTCTTATAAGACCAATTTAAACCCATTCAACTGCAGAATTTCACCATTTTCTGAAAACCCCAAAATTCCAAAACGTTTCAGTTTAGTCCCTGTCAGAATAACTCAAAAAAAACTTAGCTAAAATCATGCTTCCAAAGCTCAAATTCAATGGAAAGGGGCCAAATATGATTCTCCTAGCATCATTCTCATGAAAAAACCACTTAAAACTCACCAAAATCAATAAAACGTTGCTGCTCAACGATGCCACAAAACCCATCGAAAAAAGTGGTTATTGCCGACCAACGGCAAGCGGTGGCCGCCCAGAAACCTTCGCTGGTGATGGAGGGAGGTGGCCAGACGTTGAACGTGGCGGTGGACAAAGGAAAAAGTGGAAATCTGAAATGAAGAAGTTGCTACGTTTTTTCTGTAGATTTTGGAGAAGAAGCATGTAGAAGGAGGTTATAGTGAGGGGTAGAATGGTAATTTCACTGGGGGAGGTGACACGTGTCAGCACCACAAAAATGCTGAGGGATGAGGGAGCTACAACTCGAACCCACGCCCCTTTGGTTCCGGATAACTTGCCTTACCACTGAGCCAAGGCTCACATTTGATATATAATACATATTACAAATACTTATTCCTCATTCTTGCTAAGTAAAAAAAATTTTTGCATGAATTTAGTAAATTTAGCAAGTGTTACACTTTACCAATCGATAGCCCATTTCTTGACAGTCGATTGGTCATTGTAAAAGGTGACCAATTGATGGATTTTGAGCCAACTTCCTTAATTTTTAGAGGGTATTCTACATGGATGCACTTCTAAAGACATATATTAATCCAATATCATGTCAACCATGTAGAAATCACAAGAGATCATCACAACACATCCTTCAAAATAAATTGAAACCACTTGGATGCTTAAGTTATTAAATTTTCTCTTCAAGCAAATAGCAAAACAATTTAAATCTTTATTTTTATAGCTCATTAGGATTAACCATTCTAAGTTCACCTCTTCTAAAACAAAATTTTTTAACAAAGAAAGGTTTAATAATGATATCAGCATCTTAAAACTCAGTTTTGATACATTCAAGACTGATATCTTTCTTTTAGACATGGTATCTAATGAAGTTATGCCTGATTTCTATATGTTTAGACCTTGAATGCATAATAGGAATCTTGGTGAGGTTAATTGCACCAGTATTGTCACATGTGATTTGGATCTCTTTAAGATATATACCAAGATCATCAAGTTGTTACTTCATCCAAAGAATTTGAGCACAACAATTTCCAACTGCAACATATTCAGCTTTAGTAGTGGACAATGTCACATTATTTTGTTTCTTACTAAACCAAGAAACAAGAGAATTTCCAATGAGTTGGCATGTTTCGCTAGTGCTTTTTCTATCAGTTTTATTACCAGCAAAATTAGCATATGAGTATCCTACTAAATTATTAGTGGATCCTTTTGGATACCACAAACACTTTTGTATTGTGCCAGCAATATATTTAAAGATTCTTTTTATTGCTAAGTAATAAAATTATTTAGGATAAGTTTTAAAGTAGGCACAAATGCATACACTAAACATAATGTCTAACCTACTTATAGTCAGATATAGAAGGGATCCAACCATACCTCTATATTTAGAGATGTCATAAGGTTGTCCTTTTCATTCGCATCCATTTTTGCAGTCAATCCTATTAGTGTATCTTTTATTTTGACATTTTCAAATCCAAATTTCTTAAGTAATTCTTTGACATATTTGGATTGATTTATGAAAGTTCTGTTTACATGTTGCTTGATTTGAAGACCCAAGAAGAATGTACGCTCCCTCATCATAAACATTTCAAATTCTCCTTTCATCGTTTCAACAAACTCTTTACATAGAGATTCATTAGTGGCACCAAAAATAATGTCATCCACATAAATTTGAAAAACTATAATATCATGCTTTTTCCTTTTAAAGAATAAAGTTGAATCAACTTTGCCTTTAGAGAAATTATTGTTAATGAGAAACATACCCAGTCTTTCATACCATGCTCTAGGTGCTTACTTAAGGCTATATAATGCTTTTCTTAGTTTTAATACATGATTTGGAAGATTTTTATCCTTAAAACTTGGAGGTTGTTCAACATATACTTCTTCCATTATGTATCCATTAAGAAAGGCACTCTTGACATCCATTTGATACAACTTAAAATCATTTATACATGAAAATGATAGTAGCATACGAATAGCTTCTAATCTAGCTACTAATGTAAAGGTTTCATCATAATCAATTCCTTCTTCCTAATTGTAGCCTTTTGCAATCAACCTAACCTTATTTCTAGTAATAACTCCAAACACATCAAGCTTGTTTCTAAAAACCCATTTAATGTTAATTACTGGATGATTATTAAGTCTAGGAACAAGTTTCTATACTTGACTCCTTTCACATTGATTTATTTCTTCTTGTATAGATAGAACCCAATATTCATCTTTCATGGCCTCATCAATTCCATTTGGTTCTACTTGAGATAAATATGCTTGATAATTATAGATATTTCTCAGTGAGTTTCGAGTTGTTACCCCTTTGGAGACATCACCAATTATTTGTTCAAGTAGATAATCCATTTCATAGTTCCATGCTTTTCGAAGATTATGGGTGACTTCTTCCTCCACTTCTTTGTTAAATTCTTCATGCAAGGAGGATTATTCATCTGTCTTGATGGATTCACATTCATTCTTGATTTCTTGAGCTATTTGTTTGTTGTTTATTGTAATTCATTTAATTTAACTACAATTTCTACATTAGATGCCTTTCTTGGCTCAATAGGGTCAGACTCAACAAAAGTTACATGAATAGATTTTTTAACAGCCATAGTTCATTTATTATATACTCTAAAGGCTTTATTTGTAGTAGAGTATCCTAAGAAGATTGCTTCAACAAGCTTTACATCAAATTTACCCAAATTATCTTTTCCGTTATTAAACACATAGAATTTACATCCAAATACATGCAGATGGGAAACATTATACTTTCTTCCTTTATATAATTCATATGGAGTCTTTTTCAAAATGGGTCTTATCATTGCTTTATTCATAACATAACATGTCAAAAATATTTATGAAGATTTCTTTCATTTAGTATAGTTCTAGCCATTTCCTCTAAAGTTTTATTCTTTCTTTCTATAACTCCATTTTGTTGAGGAGTTCTTAGTGTGGAGAAATTATGTTCAATTCCATTATCATCACAAAACCCCATAAATAGATTATTTTCAAATTATCTACCATGATCACTTCTTATTTTCATAATGGTCATGCCTTGTTCATTTTGAATGAACATAGCCAATTTCAGAAAAGATTTAAATGCTTGATCCTTGTGAGATAAGAATATTGTCCAAATGAATATAGAATAATCATCTACAATGACTAGTATAGAATAATTTCCTCTAAGACTCATAGTCCTAAAAAATCCAAAAAGATCCATGTAAAGCAATTGCAATGGTCTAGTTATAGAGACAATTCCCTTTGCTTTAAAGGAGCTTTTAATTTGTTCTCCCTTCTGACCTACATCACAAAGTTTGTTTTTATCAAATTTTTATTAGGTAACCCATAACTAGGTCTTTCTGGGCAAGCTTCTTTAAGATACTCATACTAGCATGTGCAAGCCTTCTATGCCAAAACTAGCTATCATCATTGACACTAATTAGACATTTTAAATTACTATAAGGAACATCATCTAAATCAATAACATATACATTAATAATTTTATGTCTATAATATGGTTTTCTTTTCTTCTACATTTTCAACTAGACATTGTTTTGAATAAAAAATTACTCTATTGTTTTTATCACATAATTGACTGATGCTAAGGAGATTATGATTCAAACCTTTAACAAGAAGCACATTGTCAATGGAGGTGAAGGAGTTCTTACCAAATTTTCCAATACTAGTGATTTTTCCTTATCTACTACCTCTAAATGTGACATTTCCTCTATTCTTTGATAGAAGGGAACTAAACTTGGATTTGTCCCTAGTCATATATTTGGAACATCCACTATCCAAGTACCACTTTATTCCGATGGCCTTCATACATACTTGTAGAAGCATTTAGTTTTATTTTTGGGTACCCAATTCTTGTTGTGTCCTTGAATGTTAGTTACTCCCTTGGGAACCTATACTATTCTTCCTTCCAGAGTTTTATTCTTTCTATAAGGACAAGTGCATGATCCATGTCGCTTATTACCATAGTAGTAACATGTGATGAATGGGGTGTTGGTTATATCTGCTAGAATGTTTTCCAAGCAAAATGTTTAGATTATCTTTCCCTTTAATGAACTTTGCAAAAGTGTTCATCAAATCTTCCTTTTCTTTTGCAAAAGTTCACAATTACAAATAGTTTTACTTTTGACAAAAAGGTGTTCTTTCCTAGGACTTATATAATCATGTTCTAATATTTCAATTTGTTTTTCCAAAGATACCTTTATCTGGAGTAGTGAGCTATTATCCTCTTTCTCTTTTTCTAGATTGTTTTTTAAAGATAGAATTTCCCTTTTTGAAGTTTCAAGGTTTTAGCTATCTTAAAAAATTTATCATTTTAATCATTAATTGCATCTTGTAACTCTTCATAGGAAGGGAAAGAGCTTACCTCATATTCATTTTTCCATTAAGCTGAGGTTGGGCTTTTCATTTTCTTCATCATGTGAATCTTCATCACTTTCTCCCCAAGTAGTTGATAGATATGTTTTCTTCTTTTCTTTCCTTTTCTTTTTATTTATGTTGTCTTGTTTTCTCATAAATTAAGAACATTCCCAATTGATGTGTCATGGTTTTCTACATTCCTAGCATATGGGAAGTTCTTTGGTTTCTTAACTCCTTCTAGCTGGTCTCCATCCATTGATTCTCTTACTACTAAAGAATCTTCCAAACTTCTTAACAAAGAAACAGAGTTTTTTCATCAATTTTGTCCAAAGAATCATCGTGGCATTCTTCGTCATCTGGATAGATTGATGATAATACTCTAAAAGCAATACCCTTCTTCCTTGTGTCTTATTCTTTAAGGAGTTGCTTCACTCTAAGTTCATGCTCTTGAAGATTCCCATAAAGGGTAGCAACTGATTTTACTTATGGCCCTTTTGCTTCTTTAATTGTTGTCACTTTAGGTTGTCATTCCATAGGAAGTGCCTTTATGATCTTGTAGGCTTGATAAGTCTGTGAGTATATCTTCTCTAAAGCTGCCAAGTGATTAACAATGTGAGTAAAATGAATATGCATTTCTTTAATTATTTTTTCAGGATTCATTTTAAATAACTCATACTACTATGTGAGATTATGATCCTAGACTCCTTTACACCAGAGGTTCCTTCATTAGTTATTTATAAAGCCTCCCACATCTCTTTGGCACTTTGACAATTTGAGACTCTGAAGTATTCTTCTTGACTTAGTGCACTAATGAGAATGAACTTGCCTTTATTATTTAGTAAAAATTTTCTTCTTTCTATTTTATTCCATTCAATTTTGGGTTTGATGGAGGTCTTACCTTCTTCTTCTTTCATAGGCACATATGGACCTTTCTCACTTACATCCTAATAGTCAATGTTAACAGCCTCAAAGAAATTTTTCATTCTTAGTTTCCAATATGTGAAAATTTCACCATTGAAACCAGGAGATTTTGTAATAGATAACCCTTTAAGCAAAACATTATCACCAAATCCATCCATTTATACTCTTAAGATTGTTAAGTCCTTAATCAAGAGCTCAAGCTTTGACACCACTTGTTGAGCAAGACTGGAACCCAAGATTGGGTGAATTGGGTTTTATAAAAATCTTACTAAAAAACTCTCTTTTAAAACTGAAGCAAAACAACCAATGATAAATTCAGAATGTAGTGAGAGTAAGTAAGAAAAATAGACACCGAGATTTATCCTGGTTCAGTTTCTACCCAAGCTTACATCAAATTCCCAAATAACCTCTTGAGATTTTTCACTATCTCAAAGAATAAATACAATACCTAGGAGAACCTCACATAATTTCATAGCTTGACTTTCTCCAAGGAACCTCCTTAAACACTCTCAAGGATATACTCCCCTTGAACCCAAGCTCTCTTTTAGCTTGACACTTTCAAGGAACCTCCTTGAGCTTCTCTCTCATATGAAAGAAAGAATTACAAATAATAAACTATCTAAAACAAAGTAGATGATATGATGAAGCACTAATATGATATAGAGCTAATAAGATGATGGAAACTAATGATATAATTACTCTTAAATGTTTTTTCTACTTCTTTCAGAGTCCACAGGTCGAGTTTATATAGACTGAGGTCTAATAGATCCATTCGGAGTGAATGGAAAATAAGAGATTTCAAAATATATCCGTTATAAAACCGTTATGGCTTCTCTGCCAGTGACCAGCTGACTAATCCCTATTTCCCTCTCAATTTTCAAATTCTAAACCCTGACAGTCAATTACTCACCTTTGGTCAGTCGATTGGTCACTCACAGAGAGTTCCCAATCGATTAGGACTTAGGCTGGTAGAAAATTGGGGACTTCTCATAAGGTGACCAGTCGACTATTGGCTAGTGACTAGTTAGCTATTTACTCACACAAAGCTTCCATTTGACTAGACAAGGCCTGACAGCTAGCTAGCAAGGTGGCCAGTTGACCATTGGCTTGTGGCCAATTGACTAGGGACTTCTAGAGCTCCTAAAATTAGCATTTTCTCAACTTTTAAGACCTGGAATCAATTTTACATTCATCTTGCATTATTCCTATAAGCTTAATATCATTTACAAGGTTCCTAGATTGTGATAATATATTGGAAATATCTAGAACCTAAGTAATACATAGAGAAATTTTTTTCTTGTGTTTGTAATCATCAAAACCTTGATCTTCAACAAATGGACTCAGCACCAGTGAATGTGAGGCCCTATCGATACCCTCAATTCCAAATGATTGAAATAAAAAGAATGGTGGAAGAAATGCTACAAACAGGGGTCATTAGGGATAGTAAAAGTCCCTATTCCTCCCCAGTACTGTTAGTAAAAAATAAGGACAGAAGTTGGCGTTTCTGCATCAATTATCGATCACTGAATGAAAAAACTTATGAAGGACAAATTTCCCATTCCAATTATAGATGAGATTTTGGATGAGCTTAACTGGGCAACTTATTTTTCAAAGTTGGATCTTAGGTCAGGTTACCATCAAATTCAAATGTGGGAACCTGATATTCACAAGATGGCGTTCTGAAAGCATATGGGACACTACGAATTTGTTATAATTCCATTCAGACTTTTAAATGCGCCATCTGCATTCCAGTCAACAATGTATAAGATCTTCCAGCCATATCTAAGAAGGTTTGTGGCAATCATTTTCGATGAAATCATAGTGTACAGTGCGACCTTAGAGGATCATAACAAACACTTAGTGATAGAATCGCTGAAGAATAACTCTCTATATGTTAAAGCCACCAAATGCTCCTTCTGTCTGGAGATCGTGGAATATTTAGGACACGTGATCAGCAAGAAAGGGGTGCAAGTAGATAGCAAGAAAGTGCAAACTATGCTGGAGTGGCTGCAACCAATAACCCTTAAACAGCTGAGAGGATTTTTGGGCTTAACGGGTTACTATAGGAAATTAATTAAGAATTATGCACTAATTGCCCAGCCACGTACAGAACTATTAAAGAAAAATTCTTTTGGATGGGAAGATAAGGCACAACTGGCGTTTGAGGAATTAAAGACTTGCATGATAAAGGCTTCAGTGTTGGCAACCCCAGATTTCTCTTAATCATTTACATTGGAAACCGATGCATTCAAAACGGTTATAGGGGCAGTTTTGTCACAAGTAGGGCACCCACTAGCATATTTCAGTAAAGTTCTAACACAAAGGTTGTCCAATGCTTCCCTGTATGTTAAGGAGCTATACGCAATCGCATAAGTTGTTATGAAATGGAGACATTACTGACTCGGCCGCAAGTTTATCATCAAAATTGACCACAAGAGCCTCAAGGAGCAGATGCGCCAAGTAATTCAAACACCAGAGCAGCGGTTTTACTTGGTTAAACTAATGGGTACTGAATACGAAATAGTCTACAGGAGTGGAGGGACGAATCAAGTGGCCAATGCACCATCTCGAACTGTTGAAGTGGATGAGACATGAGAGGAGGGACAATATAACCATATAATACAAGTGTAGAACTACTTAATGTAAGAGATAATATGGCTTAACCATGAATCTGAGGAGATGAAGCAGCTGCACCAGAAATATGACAACCATATGCTACCACATGCTTATGAGAGGAAAGGGGAGATTCTGTGTTTTAACGGCAGTTGGACCCGATGTCCAAGAAATCCAAGCTGTCATTCTCAAGGAATTTCACGATACCCCACAAGTTGGGCATGCAGGGGCGTTGAAAACATACAAAAAATTCGCAGAGAAGTTTTACTGGAGTACATTAAGAAAAGACGTTAAAGAATATATCATCAAATGCATGATTTGTTAGAGAATCAAGTATGAAACTTCGAAACCACAAGGCTTGTTACAGCCTTCACCGATAGCCAGCAAACCGTGGGAAGACATCATTATGGATTTCATCGTGGGACTACCAACCTCCAATGGTTTCATTGCAATTCTGGTTACTGTCGATAGGTTTACAAAGGCACGCATTTCGGACCACTCAAGTAGGGTTACAATGCGAACACAGTTGCTGCATTACTTGTAGAGATTGTTGTTAAGCATCACGGTTTTTCGAGAACCATAATTACTGACCGAGATCCTCTGTTCCTTAGTCATTTCTGGAAGAACTTGATGAAGCACAGTGGAACACATTTTTTCTATAGCACAGCACACCATCCGCAAACGGACGGGCAAACTGAGGTCTTGAATCGTGGCATCGAATAGTACTTACGCTCCTTTATGAAACAGGCACCCCAACAATGGTCCAAATATCTGGTGTGGGCAGAGCTATCTTACAGCTCCTCCTATCATTCTATTATTGGAATGACGCCCCATAAAGTTCTCTATGGAGTTAACTCAGATCCCATACCGATCTATATGGTGGGTAGTCAGCAGTAGAGGAAGTCGACCACGTATTACAGCACAGAAGTAGATTGTGGGATCAACTACAAGAGAACTTGCAAAGGGCCTTGGAACAAAAGAAGAAGAAAGCTGACAAGAAAAGGACGGATAAGGAGTTCGAAGTCGGGCAACGGGTCCTAGTTAAGCTCCATAAATACTAGCAGCAGTCAGTAGCTAGAAGGCTCAATTTTAAACTAGCTCCGTGATATTTCGGGCTTATCTGATAAAGAAGAGGATCGGTCCAGTAGCATACAAGCTGTCACTTCCAGAGGGGAGTCGTATACACCCAATATTCCATGTGTCACTGCTTAAAGAGTTTTGGAGGCACCAACCAAAGACTCAGTTACATTTTCCAGAGAATCTCTCGAAAGAGACGGTATAACCAGTAGTGAAAGTGGACTCACGAGTTAAAAGTAACAGGTAGCAAGGTATAATACATGAAGTGTTGGTTGAGTGGGACGGTTTAATGCGGGAAGAAACAACCTAGGAAGATTTTAAAAGCCTTCAAGAGAATTACCCGCACCTCAACCTTGAGGACAAGTTTGTATTTGATTGAGGGTTATTATACCTCGGGTTTGGTGCCTATGCAGAGCCACTTTTCATTTCTGTTTTATAGCCAACTGTTTGAGGAGAATAGGTAAGCAATTAGTTGATATTGAGTACCTGGATTCTGCTTCCTGATTTGAATAGGAAGAACGTTTTCCTTTCAATACAATAATACTATTTCTCTGGCTTTCATCTTTAATCTGTATCCTCTTCATTAAGTATCATGGCCACAAAGAATGCCAATTTGAAAGAAGACTTCCACATAATTTTATGTTTTTTTGCCAAAATGATTTTAATCTTGATTAGAAAATGTTACTAACCAATGCTTTATATACGCAAATTCAAAGACTAACTTTTTTCTCTCGATGCAGATTTACACAATGTACAAATTATATTGTATTGATTGTTATATTGCAATATTACTGCAAGATTAGGACCTTCTTGGATATGATATTCATTTAGCTTTTTACCTTAAATAAGCGAATGATGAGAATATGGTTAAACTTTCGAATGCATTAGATTATATTGTATAAAGGTGTGATCATAAAAAGAAAGGTCAAAATACAAAATAAAAAATAATTTCTAAGGGAAATGTTTTAAGACATTTTTGAGTCCTCCATTTATTTTGACCTTTCTACATTTTTGCTTACGAATTCATTGCATAGCTTTTTAATTCTATTGGACCCAAATATGCAATCAGTATGTAATTGTTTAAGAAAATGGCAACAATGATCAATGAAATGAAAAAATGTATTATTGATATATAGATACATTAATCTGTGCATTTTCAATTGAGATTCAATCTTTTTATTTCAGTCAAAATTTTAATAGGATATCATATTATGATTAATGGAATATGTGTTAATTTTTATAATATGAGACTCAAAGAGTCGTTTTGGGATATTCCATTGAACAAATATGCGTGTTGATAATATTTTGTCCTTTTTATTTTGCAAAACAAAGGTAAATTAAATGGAGAGAAAAAATTACCAGAATTATTATGTGCATTAAATTTCATTTTCTTCTAATTTGTTCTTCTCTCTCTTTTCATGTTGTAAGTTTCTGCTAGCCTTCATTTTAAAAAGCCCAGACATCCATAATTTAAAATAAATATATAAATAAAGTGCAGCATGCTAAGATAATACTTTTTTGACTTTAAAAGTTGACCATAGAATCCCTCCCCGACCAAACAACTCCAAGTTTTGTCTTTTGTGCAATACGTCCCCAGATTAACGGTACTTAGTTGACTGGCCAATCACAAAAGACAACTTTTGAGGCCCCATACCTCTTTAAAACTCAAATTTTAGGGAAATCGGGATCAATGAATATATGGCCATTATTCCTATGATGCAAGTCAATCATACTGGAAATCTGAACTTAGCTATTTAGAAAACTATCCTAAGGTTCTGGGGTTGGGGGTGGTATCATATAAAAATCCAAATTGGTATGCAAGGTTAGCCATTGCTATAGGCGGTTCATGAGAAAATGAACTTTTGTCTTAGATAAAAATATAAGTATATAAGTAAATAAATAATATAATTTAATAAATATAGTAATTTTTAGTGGTTTAAGAGGAAGAATAATTTAGCACGTTCAAGCACGTGTTTATTCAGTTCTATGATGCCCATTTATAGTGATAAGTAAGTTTTTATTATCATGCTTGAAATTGAAATATGGCAAATGTTTGGACCATAGAAGTTTAGGCAAATAACCTAGCTTAAGAGTAACTCTACAACTGGGGACCAAGAATTTCCCATATTTATTTCCTTATTAATTAAGTCTTGTTATTAGCATGATTCTAGATTTTATTACTGGTGGGGCCTTCGAGTCCCTTTGATGCTTGGGAAACCAACTAATGTTAGAAGTAAGAGTTGTTAAGTAATATGTTATGACTCTCACAAACAAAGTGTAACTAACACGGATAATGAAAAAATCTCTATCTTTGTGAAGTTAAACAAGATAGACAATCTATGAGAAGACACTTACTAAATTATACCAATGCACTACATGATACCATATCTATTATTGATCCATATGCATAATATTTACTATTTGAATTTCGTGCGAAAATTTTGACAAAGTCTCCCATAAAAAATGCATTTCTCAAAATTTTTACATATATATAAACTAGTAGAAAGAGAGCTCTGCTTATGCAATCCCAAATATACAACTCAGTCACTATATCCCTGCTTATGACTAGACTTGATTATCGGGTCAAACTTTTAAAAATTAGACTTGAATTCGAGCTAAAAAAAGCTCAAGTCTATATTTTAATTAGGCTTTTTTTGGGGGGTATTATTAAAATTTTTTAGGCATGGCCAATTGGGCTTTTTAAATTTATGATCAATTCAATTTATTACTTAAGACTTAGAAAACATAGCTAATTGTTATAATTACTTGTAAGATTATGTATAGGAAAGTTGTAAATATAAATGAGTTATTGTATTTGCATAAATCCTTTAAATAAAATGTATTAGTTTTTATTTCTTTACAAAGATGTCATGTTACACTAAGTTTTTCTTTAAATAATAAGTTTTTTTAATTAAAAAATATTTATTTAAACTTTTCAGTCTAAGGTCAGACTTTAAAAAAAGCTCGAGCCTAACCTGTTTTACAAATCAGACTTTTTTTGTATGACCTTTATTTTTTTTAGAGCTAGACAGACTTTTTAAATTATAATTAAGTTTGTATGTGACAATAGGAACTTCTAGAATGCAAAATAATATGGTGATTAAGGACCAATTTAATGTTGCCTTTACGAAACAATGCAAGGCTCATCAATAGGTCTCTAATTGACTCTACACTGTAGAAGGAGTTCTAGGTCACCATAGATATGGAACATATAACTCATAATAATCAATAATCTCAAATGTAGAGAACACAACTCATGAAGGTTAAATCATTATAGATTTAGAACACATAGCTCACAATAATTAGTGATTCCAAATGTAGAGCACACAACTTACAAAGGGTAAATCACTATATATATAAAGCACATAGCGCACAATAATTATTAATCTTAGACACAGAGCACATAACTTGTGAAGGATAAATCACCACAGATATAAAGCATATAGCTCATAGTAATCAGTAATCACAGATACAAAGCATGCAACACACAAAAGGATAAATCACCACAAATATAAAGCACATAGCTCACAGTAACTAGTTCAGGTTCACGTGTGGTGGCTAGCACATGAGGCTAGTATCACCCCTACTAGTTAAGGTTTTGAATCATAGTACACCATGGCTAATTCTCTTTTGCTGCGGTAAAAGACACAATAAGGATGGCGAAAATTCATTTTTACTGTGGCAAAAATTCACTTTCGTTGCGATGAGAGACACAGTAAGGAGAAACATTATGAATGAATGGCGAAAGACATAGCAAGGTGAATATAGATAGGGCAACAATTCAATGTAGAACCAACTTACATTAAGGCAACAATATCTGTAATTAATATAACCAGCAAGAGAATAATAAAATGATTGCAACTTGTATTAATTTGTCCTTAACAACATAAATTCCTTTTTCTAGAATGTAGACAACTTGACATAAAAACAAATAGAACTTTACATACTTCTTATCCGAATATTAAGTGCATGTATCTTAAGTGTCCTAGGGAGGGGAGTAATCCATCTCTCGCCAAACACAGAAGAATATATGACTTAGTAGTAACTACTATTAATCAAAATAACTAATCCTCATCACTAAATCAAATAATTTTCAATAAAAAGATAATCTTACTTAAAAATATTCAATGATAGTTTCACATAACCAATATAATATATTTCCAAAGAAGCACAGAAACAATTAAAAAAAATTAATAAATCATTTCACTTGGAAGATAACACAAATACAACTAATAAATGAGGTCACACTTCCTGACACTAATTTGTTTTCAGAAAAGCATAAAATTGGGGGCAAGGGAGTAACCAACAGAAGGCCTAGACAAATCTGATCAAATGTATATTGTCTATTTGGTATACCCCCCCAGCAATTCTAGTCTTAAAAAGACAAGAATCAAGTACAAATGTCTATCAATTCATTTAAAAAGACATGAATCAATTTTCAGCCACTATTTGCTTCCATTGGAACCCTAGGAGTGTGAATTTGCTTTGAATATATAACACCAGAAGGTCAACTGAAGTGATTAAGATAATTCGAGGGTTTTATGGTATAGATGTTTAGGACCACAATCATCTACATCGAGCTAGTATAAGAAAGCACACCACAGTAGAGTATATATCTTTTAGGTACAAGAACTTATAAAAAAGAAATTAAATGATCAATTTGATAAATTGAAACCAACAAATAAACTATCTCAACATAGAAGATGAGGAGCAAAATGACACATAAATTGAGATAGACCAATTAGGGGAGGTTAAATAGTATCCACAGCATTGTGGGAACGCCAAGGTCACACAAACGCATAAAAGAAGAGAGTGACAAGAAAGATAGTTAGGGGTAAAGTTGTCAAACTCACGACTCGGCGAGTTTCTTGTTTTATTCCAAAAAATGGTAGCTCCACGTCTAGAACTCAGGCGCTACAGTCGTTGCAACACGTTGTTCTGCTGAGCCAACCCCACTCTCATATATATATATGCAATGTTTTATATATATTGACTCTTCATCCTTTTTTATTTCAAAAAATGGCAGTTCCACACCTTGAACTCGGGTGCTACCTCTGCTGCAGCATGCTGTTCCGCTGCGCCAACACCACTCTCATAAATATATATGCAATGTTTTATATATATTAACTCTTCATCCTTTTATTTCAAAAAATGGCAACTCCACGTCTCGAACACGGGCTCTGCCTATCACTGCAGCAAGTTATTCCACTGATCCAACACTACTCTTGAGTATGTAAATGCAACATTTTATATATATTTGCTCTTAATCTTTTTTATAGTTTCAAAAAAATGCCAATTCCACTACTCCAAAACCATTCTTATGAATAAACATAAAACGTTTTATATATATTTGCTCTTCATCCTTTTATAATTTCAAAAAGAATAAAACTTAGACAATTTGAACATACATACAAAGAAAAGTGTCTATTTGCATGTAACTAGCATCATATAATTTGTTGCACTTATTTTTTGAATTTTATTTTAAATTTATTTAAAAGAATCTTTATTTTGTGTTTTAATCTAAATTATTTAAATATTATTATATTAATTTTTTTTAAAATATTTATAATATGATATTTTACCCAAAAATAATATGAAATTAATATATTATTAATTTATTTGTTTTAACAAAATAGTCTTTAATAGTCATATTTATAATTGTATAAATAATTTTAATTCAAATTTCAAATATTAGTATTTGTTTATTAATACCTATCGTATTTAAATTTTTATATATAATATTAAAAAAATATTTATGTTTAGTTATCACCATTATAACTATAGTCATACTAGTAGACCATTAATAATTACTTTCACTAATTAAAAAATTAGTTTGAATTTTAAAATATTAATTTTAATGATATAATTATATATTTCAATAGTTAATTACTATTATAGGTAAATTCTTACGATTCTACGTTACAAGTTTATGTTACAAGTTTACCTCCTCAAAACGAGTCTACCTAGAATCGCGATTTTGACAATATTGGTTAGGGGTTGAGGAATGAGTGGAAGAAGATAGAAGAGAGGCATCATGGAGGTCAAATCAAAGCAATTTATACCATGAATGGACAAAGAATATAACCACAATGGTCCCATGCCCAAGCTATAAACTATAAAAGAAAACAACAAAATATGCATATTACAACGAATGAAGCAATCCCCAGAACAAAGTAAACTCTAGAAAAAGATAAACTAATTCAAAGCTTAGAGAATAGAAGAGTAGAAGCATTATTCGGTGGCAGCTATAGAGGAAAATAGTGTAGGGTGATTCACAACTCAAAGCAAATGTGAGCTCGATGAACCCAAAACAAATTCACGAACACCTCAAGCAAAATTCGCATTTGTTCCTTTTCAAAGCCCTAAGGACACTGTCAAAATAAGTTTCAGGAATTAAGAACCAATCTTTGATTGTTAAACACAAAAAATAAGAGAAATGGATGAAAATCTTGTTATAAGTGGAAGGCTCACAGAAATTTTTGATAAAAAACTACCATTACATCTTTTAATCATCCCTTTCTCTTGCCCTAACGCTAAAGCGCATGATGGAGAGGTCCCTACCAGAGAGAGGATGAATTACGGTGCTAACCTTGCTAGAAAATGGCCAAAGGATGATGGAGGAATATGGCTTGTCATATTGTGATGACAGGAAGAAGCTAAGCTCTGGTGGAAGCTAGTGACAAGAAGGGAAAAGGGTTTCTGAGGACGTGTGGTGTGGAAGCAGCTTCGACCAAGGTTGTCAAAATCGCGATTCTAGGCAGACTCGTTTTGGGGGGTGAACTCGTAACGTAAACTCGTAACGTAGAATCGTAAGAGTTTACATATACCTGTTATCGAAATTCTCATTGAACATAACCATATAAAACAAAAAACATTAATAATAACATTCATACATAATCCACAATCCATACTTTCATACTTGCCATTCAAGTCTACAAATATATTTCAATGAACTCCATACATTAATTCTCATTTAACATCACTAGGCTTCAAAATCAACAATAAAAATTCACCATACATTAATTCTCATTCAACATCACTAAGTCTCAAAATCAACAATAAAAATTTCACCATAATTCTTCAAATCCTACTGTATTATCATCATTTCTAGAGTCTTCACCTTCATCATTTCTATTACTACCTCACAACCATCATTTTCTTCTTCCTCATCCTCAAAGTCATCAACCAATGCTAAATTTTCAGAAGGTTCACCACTGATATTCAGATTCAAGTTAACCACAAAATCATCACACATTCCTACCATGGGCACAAGAGGTTGAAGAATCTCATCATTATTATCTTCCTTATCTTCAACATTAACATCACTTCTCCTCCCTTCAGTTATCCATTCATCATCAGAATAAATGTCATCAAAGTCATATTCATGAGTTTTCCTTGATTGCTTGCCTTTTAACTTCAGATTGCACATTACAAATGCCAAATCGTTCATCTTCTTTTGGAGCAAGCAGTTTCTTCTCTTAGTATGAATCTAAACAAAATAAAAATGCTCAAGTGACATATTCAAATCATTAACAAAATGAAAAAACAAAGTAAATTACAATTTTATATCAAATCAAATATATTTACTTACCATCTTAAAAGCACTCCAATTATGTTCACACCCAGAAGAGCTACAACATAAGCTGAGAATCTGAATTGCAAATTTTTGAAGTTCCGAGCATCCATCTCCATAGGCATCCCACCATTCTGCTGGTGGCATTTTTGTTCTTAATGACTTTGCCCCTTCACGGCCAAACATGTCTCTTGCATAATGGAAGTCAGTGAGTTGGAACTCAATTTTGTTTCTCTCTTCAACATCTTCAACTAATCTTGCTAAGCAATCATACAATCCTTGCTTAATCCCATAATCAGCTTTGAAGTCATGGTTGTAGTGAAAATGGGGATTGAGGTAGTATGCAGCTGCATGTAGAGGCCTATGTAATTGAGCTTCCCACTTTTCATCAATGATATTCAATATGGGCTGGTATCTGTAATGATTAATTATAAAGTGAAACATATATATACAAAATTAATGAGTACAAATATAAGGTATTCTATTTACCTTTTTAAAACATTATTGAAGTTTATTTTAATCTTCGCCTTTGCACTTTCCATTGCTTCAAATATGAATCCCATCGCTGGCTTCTCATTAGAATCCACCAAGCGAAGAACTTTAATGAGAAGAGCAGTAGCCCTGAGGCAAGTCACAATGTTCTTCCAGAACATATTATCCATGATACTTTTTGCCACTTCTTTTCCATCTTTAGTAGAAGAAAATCTACTATCTTTCCATTCATTAGAATTAAACATATTGATCAACGCTGCTTTATGCTCATGAATACAACTTATTGTCAAATAAGCTGTGGCAAATCGAGTCACACCTGGCCTAATCAAGTCCCTCCCTTTTGTGAAATTTTTCAACATGCTAATAAGCATTGTTCTTGTGTAAATGTAAGTTGTGATTTTTCTTCCCCTGCTTATGGTTTCTTTATGCAACTCTGTTTTTTTTTTCAAAATCCTCCAACATCAAGTCAATCCAATGAGCTGCACATGGAGTCCAATATAAGTGTTTCTTCTTCTCCATTAACTTTTGTCCAGCTGCTTTGTAATTTGCAGCATTGTTTGTTATTATTTGCACAACATTCTTCTCTCCCACCTTCTCAACAACTTCATCAAGCATGGCAAACACTTTATCAGTAGTTTTAGATATATGAGATGTATCTAGTGAATATAAAAAAACTGTTCCTTTAGGACTATTGACCAAGAAATTACAAATGGATCGTCTTTTCTTATCAGTCCACCCATAAGACATAATGGAGCAACCCACTTTATCCCACTCTTCCTTAAACTCGTCAAGCATAGCTTGCGTGTTTTTCACCTCCATATTTAAGTACTTTTCTCTAATCTCATGATAGGAATGAGGCTTAAATCCTTGGCCATATTTTCTTATAATCTCACACATCTTGATAAACTCAGGATTTTTTATACAATTAAAAGGAATGACACTTGTGTAAAAAAACCTTGCCACTTGTTGGCAAGATTCTTTCCTCAAATCTTTCTTAAACATATTATTAATGGTCAATTGTGAGCTACTAACTCCGCTGCTATTTTTTCTTGAACCTCTTAATAAATTCATTAACTCTTGAGAGTTAGCATGTGCTTGGGTACTTTGAGCTTCCTCATCACCAACATCTAACCAATGTTTCTTTCTTTTAAATGATAAAGTTTTAGCCTCAATCACATGTTGTAACATTGTTGCCCTTACATCATCTCCAACACTTACACAAGCTTCAACATCAATTTTAGTACCAGCTAAGTGATGTTTAAACCTATAGATCCCTCCACTCACAACTTTGCCACAATAATTACATTGAACCTTCTTACCATCCCTACCAATATCAATTCCATGTTTCCACCCAATGTCAGTCCTATTACCAGGAAAATTCTTCCTTCCAGCAACTACATTTTTTTAAACTTGAGTAGGGCCACTCCCACTTGCATTTGAAGATATATTTCCTTGCACCAATTAAAAGATATTCTGGAATTCAAACTTTCAGATTATGTAAATGGCAAAAATACTAGTACATCATAGAATCCCATTGCATTGTAGACAAAATCACACACTGATTAAATAAAATAAAATAAAATAATATTCCAACCTAATGAATCTTTATTCAAGTCATAGGTTGATTAGGTTCTTGCATGTTTCTAGAATAAAAGATAAGTTTTATTGCAAACTGAGCATATAACAGACACAAAATCATCTGGCATATAACACAAAAGCAAGCTGAGCTCCTTAACATACTTGCAATTTGCAATTTGAGAGAACAACCGAGTTCCTCAAGTTATAAATTCTAGTTAGTTACTTCAGGCATGTTCCATCTCCCAACAGACTAGAGTATGATACTACATCAGTAATACTAATAGTAGCTACCTAGCTGGAACAAAGTCTGCAAGCTGAGTCTTTTGAATTGTAACATCATCGATTTTTCTAATATAGACATTGGCACATTGCAACTAACACATTGGAAACCTTTAGAGTTTTGAATTCCAACTCACATAATCTCATCAGTCATCAATCAAACATAAACAATCAAACTCAAATAGATACAGAAGGTGAAGCCAGTAACACACAATGGTATATAAACATGTCACAATAATTGCAGAGGAAATAATCTTATTCTCTGATATGTTGAAACTCAATAACATTAACAAGACTAAATCACACAATGATGAAAATGATGATTTGGTCTCAGTCTCACGCTTTCAACTCTCTGTTTTCACTCAACTCTCAGCACTGTGCCTCTGATGAAAATGGAAAGGATTACTAGATTAGGGACTTACAAGTTACAATGCAATCTTCGGTGACAGAAGATAGGACGATTTCCGACGAGGCAGTGCAAAACTCCAAATCGTGAATGACTGTGAGTCTGTGATTGTTTGAACCTGGAACCGTTGCTGTGCTATGATTGTTCGAGTTCGACCTCTGTTGCTGTGAGTCTGTGACTGTGACCACCGTTTGGCTCGATTGTCCGACCACCGTTGCTCTTTGACTGTGCGATTATCTGACCACTGCTGCAGTGTTGCTCTCCAATCCAATGTTACTGCTCTGTTAGGGCACGAGTTCGCTAAAGTCGAAGGGGAAGAAGGTGAAGTCGTGTCGTGAGTCCCATGATTCTGTGAAGGTAGATGTAGATTGCATAACAGTAGAAGTAGACACTTTGCTATACGGTGCGTTTTGTTTTGGATGGTTTATTGGGCAATCCATTTGGCAGCTTTGGTTTTGGGCTTCAAAAATGGACTGACCCGGTTTCTTTTTTTTAAAAAAAAAAAAAAAACAAGCTCAGGTTAAATTGGGCTTAATCCAACTCAGTGGAAACTCGCTAAATCAGCGAGTCAGGCAATTTTGTACGAGTCATGGGCGAGTCTAAGCAAGTTGATGGTGAGTCCAAGTCTACGTCCGAGTCAGATCATTTTGGTCATCTGAAAACATAAACTCGGCGAGTCAACCAAGTTTACTCGCGAGTTTGACAACCATGTTCAATAGGTATGGGTTGCACCAATTGGAATGTGTGTTTCATTTGTTCTTTTTTTTTTTTTTTTCCTGAACAGTATTTTCTCATTTAATATGTGAGTTTGATTTTATTTTTGAATTTTTTTAATTTATCACATTAAAAATATGATTACTAAACTAATTAATTATACGAATTCTGTTTTATTTATTGAAATTACTTTTTATTTATTACATCGAAAACTTTAAATATTAAAATTTTTCAATTTAGAATTAAAACTCTTATTACCAACCTACTTAATTTTATATATAATTAAATTATTATTTATTTATTATTTTAATATGATCATTTTATTTTATATTTTGAATTTTCTTTTTCAATTAATTATTTTGACCATTTTAAATATTAATTATTCAATTTAGAATAAAAAATGTTACTATTAAACTAACTAATTATATGCAATATTAAATTATTATTTATTTATTATTTTACTATACTAATTTTATTTCACTTTTTGAAATTTCTTTTTCTATTTATAGCATTGAAAAATTTAAATATTAATATTTCAATTTAGAATTAAAAATATTATTGCTAAACTTAGTAATTATCTATACATAAATTATTATTCATATATTATTTTAATGTGTCAATCTCATTTTATCTTTTGAATCTAATTTTTTATTTATTCTAACTTTTTCTTTATTAATTTTTAATTTTTATATTATTTACTACAAATTTAATTTTGTTTGTTTTATATATTTATTTACTATTATTACTATAATATATATTTAATATATCTATTTTATTTTTACATTCTAAATTTACTAAAATTCATACTTAAAAAATTATGGACATATATAAATATTCACTTTTAAATTGAATTATTTATTTTATATTTATTTACATTTTTATTCAAAATTGATATTTCATTTTTACTTGATAAATTGAGCTATTAAATAGTTAATTACTAATATAGTTAATTACTAATAAGTTAATTATTTATCTATATTATTACATTATTTTTTATTACTTTATTTAATTTAAAATTTAAATATCAGTTATTATATTAATTTATTTTATTTAAAAATTTTAATATATTTTAATAATTAAATTTTACTAAATAAAATAAACTAACATTTATTATTATAACCAAAATTGCTTTGAGTGACAAAAACTAAGTTGTCGCCCATCTAAGATTGCCACAAAAACTATATTGTGGCAACTATGTAAAGTCGTCACAAAATACATTTGGTGGCTAGATATTGTTGCTCCTAAATCATTTTTAGTGGCAATTTTTCCCTATTGTCACTAAATATCTTTAAATTTAGATCTTTTGTTATATGCTTTATTGGCAACACATGAAAAGTCACCATAGATAATATACAATGGCGAGTAAAATAGTGTCACTAAATACCAATGGTGACAACTTTAAGTTTGTCGCTACTAAATGTCTTTTGTAGCAACAGATGTGTCATCACAATAACTATTTAGTGGCAACAAACTTAAAGTGGCCCTTAAAGATTTACTTTTAGTGATGACTTTTTTAAGTTGTCACTTAAAGGTTAATTTTTTTGTAGTGATTAACTGTTATCTCGCCAGTTAACTGCTAGTTCATAGTGCATTCTATTCAGTCAACAAGGAATTTCAAATGAAGTTTTAGTCAATTGGCTGACATCAACCAGTGAACTTATTTGACGGTCCAAGAAATTGCAGGCTTGGCCCCAATTAATTGGAGCACTCTATTTGTCTCTACTTGACAATTATGCCCAAGTAGTCGACTGATAAGCCTTTCTATAGGCCCAGTCAAATCCAAGCTTGGCCTCAGTTAACTAGGGACACTTTCTGTGAGCTCAGTGGACTGGCTATCCTAGTAAACAACTATCGAGTCCCTATGCCTCTTTGAAAATTCTTTTTGGAAAACAAGGGGACCAATCAACTGCCATTATTCCTATGATGCAAATCAATCGCACTAGAAATATAAACTTAGACTTGTAGTATATTATCCTAAGGTTATGGGGTTCGGTGGAGGTAACATATAAAATCCTAACTAGTATGTAAGATCAGTCTTTGCTAAAGGGGGTTCCTAAGGAAATGAACTTTAGCCATGAATAAATATATAAGTGAATAAGTAATAATAAATAAATTACATTATAGTGGTTGAGGTGGATAAATAATTTGGCAGGCCAAGCACGTGGTTATTGAATTCAAAGATGCCCATTTATAGTGATAAGTTAGTTCTTAGTAACATGATTGTAATTGTAGTATTGCAAATCTTTGGACCTTAAAAGTTTAGGCAAATACATTTGTTTAAAATTAACTCTACACGTAGGGACTAAAAGAATCCCATATTTTATTTCCCTATTAATTAAATCTGGATATATGCATACTTGAGGATTTTATTAATGGTAGGGCAGTGGACTTCCTTTTATGCTTGGGAAACCAATTGACGTTAGGACTAGTAAGGAAATTGGAAAATTCCAAGGCTTAAATGTCTTGAAATATCGAACAATGATAATTGATTATATATTGGGTTGTTTGAACTCTTCCTGATTGCTTATGGTTAAGCTTTGGTAAATAATGGAGGGTGTAAAAATTTGGAAATATTCCAATTTTGAGTAATTTTGTATTCAAGGACATTTTGTAAGGCAAATACAGAAGTTTGCAGCTGACAGCAGTAGACTTTGCCATAGTTTACCATGATTAGTTATTTGATTAAGGTTGTTTGTCATACATCTTATTATCTATAAGAAATGAGGCTCGTGACTGTATGTGAATCACCGCAAGCAAGTACTCGTGTCTGGATATCTAATTATTCATATGATGTTTATTCTGTTGGATATCTCCTTATCCTTTTACCCCCAAAATACTAATATGATTATTTATGAAATTATTTTAGGATTTTGTATCTTGGATTTGATATAGCTAAGCTTATTATCACCATTGTTTATCTCATTTTCCTTTTATATTGATATGACTTAGATACATATTAGCTCCACGCTTACTAAAGGTAAATATTAGAGATTTTCAAAAAGTAAACTAGTTATTTTGGTTTGTTCCATTAACTATACTTAGGAATTATACATCCAATGAGCGTCGCCACTCAAATATGTTAATTTCATACATTTTAGATAGCAATGATGAGTTCAAGCCTTCTTTGGTAGCTTAGGAGCATACCTGGTGTACTTATGATGAGCCTTACATATAAATCATTCATTTTGTTCTCAAATATGCTCCCTTATCCATAGACAGGATCCCCCATCACATGAGTGGAGCCAGGCGGGGAAGTCACAATTTTTTTTAATTATATGGCATGAAATTATAAATTTTTGCCCCCATATATTTTGAATTTTTGAATCCATTGGAATAAATATTTTTTTATGATTGGATCATGTCATTTTGTTTTATTATTTTATATATAATTTCAACCTATTAGACTCACATATGTATTATGTACATAATTTTATATTTAATTTATGTATAAACATTTTATACATATCTATAAATAGTATTTTACAATAATAGAGGAGAATTTAATTAAGTTCAAATGTCAATATATTATTTTTTAGTTAGATTTTGAACAAAAATTCTGTAAATTTTTTTGAAATATTGCATAAAATAATATTTATAATGCTCTATAAATAAACTTTTTTCTTTAAAAATTGATAGTTATAAATTTTAATGCTTTATTATATAAACTTTTGTACTTCCTTTAAAATATTATTCTACATTGTTTATTGAACTATCATAGCATTGCCAAGTGATGTACATTTTTTAAGTATATTTTTGTTGTACATTATATAAGTAGTGAATAGATACAAATATCCTTTCAAATATTAAGGTTGTAAAATTAATATTAATATAAAATGTAATATATTGTACAATGCTCATTTAAATTTAAACTTATTTTTAATTTCAATAATAAAAAATTTAGGATATTGTTTGTAAATTAATCTCATTTAATTTAATTCAAAATTTTAAAGAAAAGAATTTATTTAAATATATATTATTAAAACATAATTTTAAAATAAAATATAAAGAAGTCAAAAAAATTTATGCCCCCGCTAGCTCCACCACTACCCCATCCTATTTGAATTTATAGTGTAGTTGGTGGATATTTCGATTGACAGTGAAGCTCTCTTTTGTTCTGTATATAATCAAGTTGTCTATTGTACAAATTTTCGAAAGTTCATAATTTAAGGGAATCTCTACAGAAAGTTCTACTCATTATTTTAAATTGATTTTATTGGTAAAAGGATAATTGGCTGAAAACCATTAGAAGCTACGATTTAGAATTATATATCTAAATTCTGCTTGTCATATTTCAATTCCTTTGCCGATTGGTACTTGGATTCTCAGGCTCACAGAGGAGAAATACACTTTGTTCGTCATAATCACTCTCCATTTTGGAGTCATGACAGTATAATAATCTGATTAAAATTAAAATATCAAAAGATATTAATAATTATGTTATCATAATACATAAGTCCCAAAAATTTTATGAAACTTAATATAAAATAATGGTTTAAAGAGAGACTAATTAATACTTCAAAAGTTGGTTTTTGTATGCTGGCAAAATACATAGAAATACAAATTCAATGTAAATTTTGTTTACTAGTTAAAGCAAAATAAAAATTATAAGTGGCAAAATTATAAAATTAAGGGACAAATATATTTTTGCCATGATTTTACTTTTATAATTCCTATTCAGTCTATAAAACGATTTTACCTTTATTTTTCTTTAGTTTAATACTGATAATTTAATTAGTTATATAAATATAGTTAAGAACCATTCCATGCTGATTAGAACTATGTAATCAATAGCCCACCTTAACCAAAACATAAAAATTAATTGGTTATCTTTTTTGCTTTTATAATTTATTTAACAAATCATAGCAAAGGAAGGCAAACATGTTTTGAATTTTTTTAATCACAATTTCATATAAACTTTGCTCACTCTTTAAAATCTTGCTACCCATAGTTTGGAGCTGCTTTGTTGTTGATATCCAGGTTATCAAACTCACGAGTCAACCGAGTTGACTCGTCGAGTTCAACCGAGTTGACTCGTCGAGTTCAACTTGGACTGTTTCAGACTCGCTCCAACTCAATCCTGACTCAGCTGGTCTTCATCTCCGTTTTTTTGAAAAAGTTGTGTTGGACAGACTTGAACCCGCGTCCTGCGGCTCGCTGGAAGCAAGCTATGCCACTCAACCACAACGTTATCTATATAATATATATGCAATACATTATATATAATTACTAAAATATTACTGCATGACTCTATATTTTTTAAACTATGATTTAATTGACTTGATATATTGAACACTCAACACTTTTGGAGTCTCAATCTAAACCAATCAATTTTAACATAGTGAAAACTTTAAATATTAATTATTTAATATAGTTACCCAAAAAAAATGAAGAATTTATATATTATTATCGCACATTGCTAAAATTTGATACATATATGGTTAGGAAATTAGAATTTTTCGTTAACTAATTTGAGATGAAAGATCAATTTATATTTTTTTATTTCTTTTCTATAATGGTTAAGAAATTAGGATTTCTCTTTAGTAAATACAAACTTATATGTTATTTTTATTTGAGACTTAGTTATGTTAAATAAGTATTATTTTATCATGAATAATAAATTATGAAGCTCATTGAAATTTATATATTGACTTGAATGAAAAGCATAAAATGTAAATTATGGATCATAAAATAAGTATTTATGTATGAAATTTTATGTATTTATATGATACAATTATGTTTAATATTCATTATTGTAAACTCTTACGATTCTACGTTACAAGTTTAAGTTACGAGTCTACCTTCTCCTTACGAGTTTACTTAGAATCGTGAGTTTGACAACCTTGGTTGATATCCTTTGACGAAGACTTTTGTGGAGGACATTGACATCCTATTGGAGTACAAATGCAACCTCTTTGCAAGCAATCAGGACCACAGTGTACTATAGGACCTCGTGCCTCGCTTTGTTCACACACATCTGCATGAGGAAGCACTCACAAGCGTAAAGATCACTGCACTAGCATACTGTGAGCTTATTTCCACTTAAGACAGATTAACATGAGTGAACCAAAAATTTGACTTTAATTGAGGGAAATACTGAACAGAGCCACAGAGAAATACAGCGAAATCAGAAAAGAAATCAGAAGAAGAGAGGAAACAATCAGAGGGGAGAAGATCCAACTAATTCCGCACCATTCATCAATCATGACTGCACATACTTACAGCCTCAGCTTCCAGCTCAGTTGGCGCCTTCTGTAACTTCTCCTTAACGACCCACGTGCTTCTTCAGTTGCAGCCGTTACTCCCCTCATGCCTTCTCTGTCCTCTGCCATGTCAACTCTCTCCATTTCACAGGCCTTCACCTGATCACTTGATATTTCTGCTGATGTGTTTGCACTAAGAAGCACAGATACTTATAGAAAATGTATTCATATCACATACGTATATAATATGATACACTTTTACAAATATTAAATTTTTTTTCTTCATAGGATACGTTTTAAAATATGTCAAAATGATATCAAATTAGTGTTTTGATCATTTTTTTATTGGTTGTGGTATTATTTTATTATTTTATATTTCATTTTAGCATACTTTCCCATTATATTTCTCATAATCTTTTTTGATCACTAAACCTAGTTGCTAAAATATATATATATACACAAACAAATATACTTGTACATGTATCTTAAAACTTTTAAAATAAACATATCTCATGTATCATTTCGTGTCTTATTCGATACTCGTACCCATATAAGTGCTTCTTAGCTTTGAGAGAGACCTTGTCCTTAACGTCAATGTTGGGGTACGTGTTGCAATTTCCTCTACACTCTACATCCACCAATGTAGCTTGACTGACATCTAGCCCATCCCATTGAACGAGTAATTGAGCAACCCAAGCCTCTTGTCGCTTAATAATTCAACCCCGAAATACAGCTATTGGCTGCAAAAAGGGGCCTTCCTGAGACATAAGCAGAGGTAATGGAACATACTGTTCAACGCTACTCCCAACACTCCTTTTGAGCTACAAGACATGAAATGCTGGTGGATCTTAGCAGACAAAGGTAGCAGCAGACAATATGCGACTTGTTCAATGCGCTCCACTATAGGAAATGGTCCAAAGTACCAAAGACCCGGTTTCTAAGACTTACGCAAAGCCACAGAGTGCTGCCTATATGGTTGCAACTGAACAAAAACCATATCTCCCACGTGAAACTGCATTTCTGTGCGATGGCGATCTTCAAACTTTTTCATCCGTTGCTGAGTTCAAAGAAGGTTTTGTCTTAGTCTATCCGAAACCATATCTCGATCTTCTTGCTCCTACGTGACAGCAGGGTCATCATGTGCTGATCTTATGAAGCGACAAATTATGAGAGGGGGTCTGCCATAGAGCACCTGAAATGGCGTCATATTGCTAGCAGTATGGTCACTGGTGTTATACCAGTATTCTGCCCATGCAAGGAACTTGTACCATAGCCTCGATATGACAAAAATGAAGCAATATAAGTACATTTCCAGTATTTTGTTAAGGACTTCAGGTTGCTCGTCGGACGGCGGATGGTATGCAGAATTCATGTTCAAAGTCGTCCCCTGTAATTGAAATAAGTGACGCCAAAATACACTTGCAAACACCTTATCACGATCTAACACAATCGAATGTGGGAACCCGTGCAATTTGACAACAATGTCAACGAACTTCGTTGCAGCTTGTGCACTGTTAAAGTTAGATTTCAGAGCGCCGAAGTGTGTGTACTTAGAAAATCGATTTATCACCACCATTATGATCGTGAAACCAAACGAGGGAGGAATACTGACTATAAAGTCCTTTGCCACATCTTCCCAAACATTTCGAGGTACGGGCAGAGGTTTCAAAAGGCCATATGGATGTAAATGAGAAGACTTGGCCTTCTGACATATGTGGCAGTGTGAAATGAATCGTTGAACGTCCTTTTTCATATTATAAGAAATATTAAGACACTTGGCCTTTTGACATATGCGGCAGAGTGAAATTTACCATTGCTAAATCTAGGAATTTTATTCATAACAAACTTTTCAAGAATGATCCCCAACACTCAGCTACTTTGTAATATAAGAAATAGTAAGACACATATACATAATGTATTCTATGATATAACTTACTTTTGATAAATTGTAATATGTATATTAATAAAAAATATTACCAGTAATGCTTGGAATGTAATAAGTTCTGAAAGCATTTGTCTTTGAAAGTTTTGCATGATAAAATTCATCATTGCATAAAACGTTTTACTACAATATCCCACAACTCTTTCAACTCTTAAAACATATGTATCATTTCCGTGTACTTATTTACTTGGAATGATCATTGAAAGAATAATTAACTCTATTTCATATACATCCAATGAAGAAGATTATAAGGCACAAGTATTATTAACTAGAAGTTGTAACTAGTGCTTAAATTACCATATAGATGGAATCCATCAGTGGCTAAGTCAAGGTATGTGTTTTGAGGCTTTGCTACAAGTGGAGGATGCATTATGTCAAATCCCTTCCATGCTTCAGAATCCATTAAATACCTTAACATGTCTTCTTTAATATTTTCCATCGCATGCCATTGCATATACTTAGCTATCTCAGAAGACAAATATCCTTTGTAATCAAGGTTTCAGTAAAAAAATATCTCAAAATGTTTGTAGGCAGCTTTTTTTGCTTTTTACCACCACTTGATGTATCTTTTACCACTAGTTTTCCACATAAATGTATTATAATTTTTGCAAATATCTTATTTCACATCCTCCCTCAGATATAACATGTAATTATTGGGACATGTATGAATTTTGGTATAGTCAAGTCAAGTTTATTAATTGTTTTCTTGGCCTCATAAAAGGAAAGTAGAATTTTAGCCATTTCAAAAGTTGTCTACCAACAATTCTAATATCATCAATATTGCCTTGTCAATTATTTTACACAGGCACTTTATGTGGTATAATTTCACCAAGAATGATAATTTTGAAGAAATTTCACACCTTTCATACAAAGTTTGTTATCCATCTCCAGTTAATTTTAATAATTATGCACTATCCACTACAAGACAAAAAGGGACTAACCACGGTTTTTTGTTGTTGGTTTAACCATGGCTAAGACCACTCCCAATCGAGAGCGTAGTTAAAATATGTGTTAAGAAATCTTAACCATAGTTTTTACCAACCATGGGTAAAACTGTGGTTAAGAAACAATCATGGTTAACATATGTTTTAACCACAGTTTTTGGGAACTGTGGTTAAGTCAAGTCTTTAACACAATTTTTAGGAACCGTCGTTAGGACATAATTGTGGTTAAGACGTTTAGTATTGGTGGCAGTTTAAACCGTTGCCAATTGAATTTTCTTTTTCTTTTTTTTTAATTGCCTATTACAATTGACTTAATTTTTTTTTTCCTCCATACAAACCTACACACCACTATGTAATGTTTGATTTGATGTTGAAGTTGAAGTTGGACCACCAATGTCATCCATAATTTTATCATCATTATGAACCTCAAATGCATCGCAAACTATATTGTGTACAAGGTCATCCCTACAAATCGATTCATCTCTAACATGGTCTTACTTGAAGTTCTACCTCATGTGGTTCTTCATTAGTTCTTTCCCCGTACCTAACCCAAATAGTGTATCCTTGTGGGAAAGGTTTAATAATTAAGTGGTCTCACACAACTTCTCTAACTTACCATTTCTTAAATCTATATTTAGGACACAGACATATTATCTTATCCCCAACACTCTCATTTGCAAATGCAAAGTCTAAAATCCATTCAATCCCTCTAAATATTCAAGAGTATTTTGAAGCCTAAGAATCTAAGACTTATTCAATTTCTAAATACCAACAAAAAGAATAATAAAATAGGAAACACAAGTCAAACAACAAATTTTGTATACTTTACCTATTTAACAACTTCAAATTCAATCATATAAATTATTATAATATATATACATACATACATATACACAAACATAAGGTAATTCAAGTTAACACATACACTAAATGGTTAGTTCAATTTAAATATCAACTCATTCAAATTTATGTCAATTCAACTCATATAAAGATTACATACATACAAGTTCAAATCATTTGAACACATATAACAAATATTTAATTTAAACTAAATATACAACTCATCTAAATTTATATCAATCCACATATAAAAGTACTTAACATAACTTAAACAAAATAATCCTATAATAATATCTAAAAACCCATATTAGTAATAAAACATAATGATAACACAACAAAAAGAATAATAATATATTAGGAAAAAAATCTGAAAAAAACAAACAAAGGAACAAAAATAATCCAACAATAATATGAACAAATATATATATATAGATATATTAGAAAATAGAAAAAATGAAAAAATATGAAAGAATAACAACAAAAGAAAAAAAAATTAGTAAAACTGAAAATACATACATATATATATATATATATATTTCAGAAAATTTGAACAATATAATTATAAAAAAAATCAACAATAATATGAACAAAAAATAAAATGAAGCATCACAATCAGAAGATAATCCAACAAAAACAATTAAGTAGTTCACAAAAGCAAAAATAGTGAAATAGAGGAAGAAAAATTAACTTGGCGGAGATTTAACTGCAAAATAATGATGGGGTTCCATCACTAATGAGCTAAGGTGCCACCAATGAGCCCTCTGTTGACCAGTGGTGGTGGCGTCAATGAACTTTGGCGGCGGCTGGTGGCTAGGCAGGAAAAGGGAAGAGTAGAGGGTTTGGAGTAAAAATTTGCTGCAAGTATGATTCAGGTAGTTGGAGGTGAGGTAAAAAATGGGTGGGTCTAACCACAATTCAAAACCAATTGTGGCTAGGCCCACTTAAAATTGTCTTAGCCACGAATTCTAAACTATGGCCAATATCGGCCTAACCACAGTTTTCCATAAAACCGTGGCTAGGCCATGGGCTTAATCACAGTTTCACTATACCATGCTTAGGCCCTTGTTTATTTTTATCTTCCTCGGCCCAATTACTTTTGTTTTTTTCTTTTTACTTGAGCCTAAGCACGGTTTTTATAAACCATGCTTAAGCGACACATCTAACCATGATTTTGTAGTAAACCGTGGTTGGGTCAAGAAATTTTTTTTTGTTCCTATAACCACGATTAGTTTAACCGTGGTTAACCCAATATATGTAACCACGGTTTGGAATAAAACCATAGTGAGATTATGATATAACCATGCTTTGATGGAAATCGTGGTTAGCATATGTGGTTCTAACCACGATTGGAAAAACCATGGTTATACCTCATTTAGTCATTGTTTTAACAACCGTGGTTAAAACTCCTTTTTCCTATAATGATCATTGGTCATTGTATGATTTAGTGGTGGTGTCATTTCTTCATCTTCCTCCATGCCCTGATTGGTTGGATGATGCCCAAAAGTATCATTGACCATGTCCAATATATGATCATTGACAATAATCCTTTCTTCATCCACATATGGTACATTAGGAGTTTCAAGTATAATGTCTATAGTACATGTTTCTTCATTTCTAAGCTAAAAAGTGTAATCTTTTGGAAATAGTTTAATAATCAAGTGATATTAAACTTCTTCTTGATTATGCCATTTTTGAACTTGCATTATGGACATAAACAAATTATTCTACCCCTAATACTACTATTAGCAAATACAAAGTTTAATAGGCATATCAATACAACTCTTATCCATTTGATAAGACAATATAAATCAATCTTGAAGTCTCCTAAAATAATCCTTTTCTACGTAAAAGTAATATAAATTATATAGCATTATCAAAACTGTAAAATATTTATACAAACATATATGATTCCTGCCAAATTTTAAAATACAACAATATGTATTGGCACAAATATTAAACTCTCAAATATGTCAATATTATTCCTGCACATTTATATAAATTAGAATAATGTGAAATTATGAACAACATGATCATTATAGCAAAGTAATGCAAAATTATACTAGATTTCCAAATAAAAAAATTTGACAAGCTAAATTTCGTATATCTAGATCATTATTCTATAAAATTATTATTAGCATCATATAAAGAATGAAAAAAATATATATATGAAAATGATTATACATTCTTATTCTATAAAATAATATTCTTTTACTAGTTTTAATTTCTCAAATTTACTGATTTTGATAACGTACTCAATTTTAAATGCAAAGTACTAGATTTTTTGCAACAATCAAAATCAACCACCAAATCCCGCGGAAGAAAAAATACTATAAGGGATATGGAACCATGTATTTTCGGTTAATAATTCTAACATGATAAGATGAAAGGCTTGAGTGATTTGGATCCTATTAAAACAAAATAAACATTAGTTAAGAGATAAGAGTAAAATTGAACACAGGTTGAGAAAAAAAAAAAGGTTACTTTTGCCATTACCTTATTTTTTATAATTCCTTGTTTCAATAATTCTACCTTTGGTTAATTATTAATCAAATTAGTCATACGATTAAAAGAGCACATCAATCAGTACATGATAGAAAATAACTCAGGAGATTTTTTTGTATACATTTTATTTAACACATGGTAACGGAGGTTACACAAGTTTTATTACATATATTGAATTTGCTATTACATTCACATGTAACCTTTGGTCTTTGTGAATTAATTGAGATGTTGGTTCTCATAATTTGGAGATAATTGGATGTTGCTATCATTTGCTGCAGTGGTTTCGTTTGGACATACACATCCTTGCGGAAGACAAAAGCATTTGCAACCACGGCAAGATATTATTGGACCCCTTGCTTCGGTTTTCTCCCACATATCTACACATTTACAGGAAACAATTATCAAATTCATAATCATATTTATTACTTGTAATCTTTATTTTGACTTCATATAAAGAGAAAAATACTTTTTGGTCTCTAGTTTATCACTCAATTGTTATTTTGGTCTCTCACTAATTTTATTTTCTAAACTGATCCTCACTATTTGGAAATTGTCACTCTTTTTCCCTCCATGTAAGTACATGGGGTTTAGTGCAAAAAATGATAACTTTTAATCAGTGAAGGGCAATTTTTTGAACTAAGCTTTAAATTATTCCCAAGTCAAAATGTAATTTTTTTCATAGCCTTTTAATAATTTTTCAATTAATTAATTTTTTCCAAAAGACCAAAACAAAGAAATTAGTCCTGCTCTTTAACATAAGGAAGGACAAAACTGACTGAAAAAAATATTAATAGTAAAATTAAAAAAATACATTTAAAGTGAAATTAAGAAGTAAATCATCTTATGAAATTGAAAACAACAATCTAAGTTAAACTTGCATCTGACAACCAGGGATAATCATCTTATGAAATTGAAATGAACAATCTATGTTAAACTTGTATCTGACAACCAGGGATTGAGCTAATCTAGTACAAGAATTTGTCTAACAAGGTAATGCACATTAGAGAGAAGATATAGCATGGAAAAACAAGAGTAAGATCTCACTTGATGCGGTGATCAGAAGAACCACAAAGAATGCCAATTTGCAAAAAGACTTCCCCATGTTTATTGACCTCGTCAGAAAATGTTACAAACCAATGCTTTATATAAGCAAATTAGAAGACTAACTTTTTCGTTGATGCAGAGTACACAATCTTGAAAATAAATTGTATTAATTGTACTAACTTTTTCTTCGATCTAATATTTAATGTGTTTTATGCTTTATATATATATATATATATATATATAGAGGAAGAGAGAGAGGAAAATATAAGATTATGTAACTATTTAAGACAATCTAGAAAATTATGAAAAATAGTTCGTATATGTCAAAAAAATCTTTTATAATTATTATTAAAAGGTACAGAAATCAATTTTTAGTTATACATTCCTTCTATAATTATTATTCCATATTTGACACCACAAACTTCCTTGTATTGGCGGTGTAGCAGAAACGGCCACCTATCGGTAGTGACCCGAAGATGGAAGTTCAAAGAAAAATTCCCAGAAAAAACACGACATAATACTTCAAATATTTAGGAGAGTAGCTCTGATACCACCTAGATAAGCAAAGAGGAATTTTCCCTATGGTAAGTCCACTTACAATAAATAGATTATATATTCTAAGTGAATTAAATCATATCTGTGACAAAATAAATATATTTTTGCCATTATTTTACTTTTATAATTCCTATTCAAACTATATAACGATTTTACTTTTCTTTTTTTGAGTTTAATACTGATTAAATAATTAGTCATATAAAAATAGTTAAGAACCTTTTCATGTGTGATTAGAACTGTGTAATTAAAATCCCATTTTAACCACAACTTGATAGATATTAATTGTTTTTTTTTTTTTTGCAATAATTTATTCAACAATTATATCAATGAAAGGCACACAAGTTTTCATTATTGAATATTTACCACACTTTTATATAAACTGTGTTCATTCTTTATATCTTGCTACTCATAATTTGGAGCTGCTTTGTTGTTGATATCCTTCGATAAAGACGTTTTTAGAGGACATTGACATCCCATTGGAGTACAAAAGCAACCGCTTGGAATGCATTGCGAACCACAGTGCACTACTGGACCTCTTGCCTCGTTTCGCTCACACACATCTACATGCAGGAAGCAATCATATGCATAAAAATAATTTTAACTCGTTATCTTGATAAATTTTAAATACACAACATTGCAGAAAATTGGTTTTATGTCAAGCCTTCAAAGTTAAAGCAATTAAATTTGGTGCTATCCTATGTATGCATTTTTGAAACAGCTCACTTGCAGTAGCAAAGGTTGTCAAACTCGCGATTCTAGGTAAACTCGTAAGGGGAAGGTAGACTCGTAACGTAAACTCGTAACGTAGAATCGTAAGAGTTTACAATAATGAATATTAAACATAATTGTATCATATAAATACATAAAATTTCATATATAAATACTCATTTTATGATCCATAATTTACATTCTATGCTTTTCATTCAAGTCAATATATAAATTTCAATTAGCTTCATAATTTATTATTCATGATAAAATAATACTTATTTAACATAACTAAGTCTCAAATAAAAATAACATAAGTTCGCATTTACTAAAGAGAAATCCTAATTTCTTAACCATTATAGAAAAGAAATAAAAAAAATATAAATTGATCTTTCATCACAAATTAGTTAACGAAAAATTCAAATTTCCTAACCATATATGTATCAAATTTTAGCAATGTGCATTAATAATATATAAATTCTTTGTTATTTTTGGGTAACTATATTAAATAATTAATATTTAAAGTTTTCACTATGTTAAAAATTGATTGGTTTAGATTGAGACTCCAAAAGTGTTGAGTGTTCAATATATCAAGTTAATTAAATTATAGTTTAAAAAATATAGAGTCATGAAGTAATATTTTAGTAATTATATATAATGTATTGCATATATATTACATAGATAATATTGTAGCTAAGACCGAGTTGGAGCGAGTCTGAAACAGTCCGAGTTAATGAATGAGTCAACTCGATTTGCTTAACTCATAACGTGAACTCGTGAGTTTGATAACCTGGCAGTAGCATTTATTACTGTAGATTTTCCAATAATAATAATTATGGACTGTTCGATACATTTGCTAATGAATACTAACCGTTTGATAAAAAATATATTTTCTTTATCGGTTATCATTTCTCAAAGTTACGGATTCAGGTAACTCAATATTAAAAGCAAACTGGTACATATTTTGCCGTATTCAAAATTAGCCGTCATATCCCACATAAGGTAGAAAAAAATACTACAAGGAATCTAGAATTATGCCTTCTCGATCAATAATTCTAACGTGAAAGGTGAAAGGTGTGAGTGATTTTAATCCTATTTAAACAAAATAAACATTAATTAAGAAATAAGAGTAAAATTGAACATAGGTTGAGACAAACAAATTTACTTCAGTCATTATTTCATTTTTTAAATTCCTCTTTTCAATAATTTTTCCTAAAGAGTTCATTGTTAATCAAATTAGTCATATATATTAAGCCAATTAATAACCTCCCTCACTTATTTTATTTTCCAAAATGGTCCCTACTATTTGGAATTGGATTTTTTATTTTTCCATGTGAGTTTATGGCATTTAGCTCGAGAATTAGATTGGATAATGATTTCAAAAGTGGCAAGACCAAAAGTGATAATTTTTAATTAATAGAAAACCTTTTTAAAAGTAAATTGCATGAGTGGATGATCAAAATAACAATTCAATAATAAGTCAAGATCATTCTTTTTTTGGTTTTGGAGTAGTTAAAAAATACTATGGTGGTTCCGTTGCTTTATTATTTCGTCTGTTATTCAGCAATCCCAAAGTTTTTTTTTTGAAATATATATATATATAAGTTATATAAGTAAAAAAGATCTTGTTTTTTTTCTTATTGGATTGAAATATTATTTTCCTCTTCACATAAATCATACCGGTTGGGTTTGTTGCATATATGATTTTGTTGTATTTGAAAATTAATAAATACATGTTATTAATTTGTTGCATTTTAATTTTTAATCTAAGTATTAATATATTTAATGTTCGTGATCTGACCCATGAGGTAATCAGCTTTAACTGTATAATAATCTACATAGCATATTATTCGTGATTCAAAGTGTAATCATTTTAATTTAGTCATTTTATAATTTTTTCAATCATTTTTGTCATTTTGAAAGACCAAATAAAGATGAATTAGTCCGGCAAAACGAACAAGGATGAACAAGATTGAAAAAAATATTACTAATTAAATTAACAAATTACATTTTAAGGGTCAAATTAAGATTTAATTATCTTTTGAAAATGAAAACTACAATTTACATTAAAACTTGTATCTAACAAATCGTGATTGCGCTAACTTAATGATAATTGAACATCTCTGACAAGGTGATGGACAATAGAGATGAAATGAAGCGTGGAAAAAGAAGAGTAAGATCTTACTTGATGCAATGATAAGGAGAGCCACGAAGAATGCCAATTTGTAGAAAGACTTCCCCATGTTTATTGATCTCATAAGAAAATATTACAAACCAATGCTTTATATAAGCAAATTGGAATGATAACTTTTTCCTTGATGCAGGGTACACAATCTTGAAATTAAATTGTATTAATTGTTATAATTCAAAATAGCGTGATTAGGACCTCTTCCTCCGATCTGATATTTAATGTGTTTTATGGTTTATATATATATATATATAGAGAGAGAGAGAGAGAGAGAGAGAGAGTGAGAGAGGGAGAGAGAGAGAGGAAAATATAAGATTATGTAACTATTTAGGACAATCTAGAAAATTATGTAAAACAATTCGTATATATCAAAAAAATCTTTTATAATTATTATTAAAAGGTACAGAAATCAATTTTTAGTTTTACATTCCTTCTATAACAACGTAAGGAATCAATTTGCAGCTAAAATAATTTTATAGAAAAACGATAAGGTAAATATTTGAAACAGTGTAGGGGATTGTTAGGAAAATTATATTGCAAATTTATTGGGTTTGTAATTTTTTGGATTACTTAGTGTGATTCATGCATGTTTGGACAAAATCGAGGTTTCAAAAGTAAACAAGATTTATTATCTTATTCGACGAAATTGTTCTTATTAATCCAATTATTTGGTTAAACCAAAAGGTGACAAAACATAATCTAGAGTATAATGCGGCAAAATTTTCCTCTGAACATCCAAATATATGTAGATTCAGGAAATGTTTTTTCCACGAGGAATGCTTAGCATAACATTAGACATCAATAAATATTTAAAGATTTATGCATATTGCATGGGGGATATTTAACTCAAAAGAAACATCTAATAAGAAGAGTTCACCCTCCATTATGTCCATTAATTGTTTATAATTTAGAGGCTCCTGGGCCAAAAGGTATAACAATTAATTGTGGGAGCAAATTGTTGTCTTTCTAAAGCATCATCCGCACCTCGAAGACCATCAATGGAGTTAGTTTTTGTACATGATGCCACTAATCCAACACCATTCATGTGTATATATATGCAACATTTTATAGTTTCCAAAAGTGTCACTAATCCAACACCACTCTTATATATATATATGCAACGTTTTATATATATATTTACTCTTCATCTTTTTATAATTTCAAAAAGTATCAACTCTAAGTCTCGAACTCAGATAGCATGTAATACCACTAATTCAAAATATATATACAATGTTTTATATATATTTGCTATTCATCATTTTATAATTTTGAAAAAAGTAGAATTTAGACGATTTGAACACGTGCACACACAAAAATGTCTATTTGTACATAACTAACATCATATAATTTGTTGCACCTATTTTTAGAATTTTATTTTAAATTTATTTAAAAGGATCTCTATTTTTGTGTTTTAATCTAAATTATTTAAATCTTATTATATTAATTTTTTTCTTTTTTAAATATTTATAATATGATATTTTACACAAAAATAATATGAAATTAATATGTTGTTAATTTGTTTGTTTTAACAAAATAGTCTTTAATAGTTATATTTATAATTGTATAAATAATTTTAATTCAAATTTCAAATTATTAGTATTTGTTTATTAATACCTATTGTATTTAAATTTTAATATATAATATTAAAAAAATATTTATGTTTAGTTATCACAATTTTAACTATAATCATACTAGTATATCATTAATCATTACTCTCACCAATTCAAAAATTAGTTTGAATTTTAAAATATTAATTTTAATGATATAATCATAGATTTCAATAGTTAATTACTATTATAGATAAACTCTAACGATTCTACATTACAAGTTTACGTTATGAGTTTACCTCCCAAAAATGAGTCTATCTAGAATCACGATTTTGACAACATTGGAGCTGACACTTTTTGACGTAAAATAGGAGGAGGCAACCGAGTTGGAGTGAGTCGACTCGGACTCGACTTGTTGATTCAACTGAGTTCAAGCGAGTTTGTGTAACATCTGAATTAAGCACCGAGTCAACTCTATTTCTTCTCCTGAAAACGCAAACTTGTCGAGTCAACCTCGCGAATTTGACAACTTTAGTGTGAAAGTATAGATTTATTCGTTTGGATAGGCTAAGAATCTTCGTAGCCTACAAATGTGAAAGCCATTGTTTCTTTCTATCTGAGACTCACCTCGCACACGTGTTAGTCACACTTCTAGATTGGGCATATGACAAATTTGCCAGCCATCTTTAATCAAATGTGCCTTGAGATAATTTTACTTAATTTATTAATGAATTAATTTAATATTTTATGATTTATTTAATCAAAAGAAATCTAATAAAAATAAATTAATCTTTTAGAAATAGTTATATCATAGGCTGTTTTTATGATTTTTCCCTTTATTGATCTGATTCTTAGTGTTAGTATAGAAGGAGTAATAGCTAAAAATTGATTACTTTGTGAAATTTTTAATATGGTAGAAAAAAAGTTTCTCAGTTATAAGAAATTTTTGTTTTCATCATATTCTCCATTGTCTTCAATAATTTTTATACTTATACTATATATATATATATATCTTGGCCCAAAAAACTACTTATATTTTCACACACACACACACACACACACACACACACACACACACACACACACACACACACACACACACACACATATATATATATATATATCAAATATTCTAGATTACTGTCTCAAATATTAACTTTATCTTATCATTTTTCTATAAAATAAATTTAGCTGAAATTGATGGATTTGTGTGCTTTTTAATAATATATATAAATTATTTGTTGACATATACAAATTTTTTTTTTATAATTTTCTAGATTGTCTTAAATAGTTACATAATCTTGTAACACACACATATACACATATATAAACACATTAAATATCAGATCCAAGGATGAGATCCTAATCTTGCTATTTTATAATATAACATTTAATGCAATTTAATGTGTGGATTGTGTATTCTGTATTGGGAAAAAGTTAGTCTTCTAATTTGCTTATATAAAGCATTGGTTCGTAACATTTTCTTATGAGAGGTTAATAAACTTGGGGAAGTCTTTTTATAAATTGGCATTCTTTGTGGCCGTTTTGATCGTTGCATCTCGTAAGATATTACTTCTCATTTCACATGCTTTTTCTCATCTCTATTGTTCATCAACTTGCAAGAGAAATCAGTGTACCAAATAAGCCCAATCATGAGTTGTTCAATACAAGTTGCAATTTCAAATGATATTCTTAATCCAATTTTCAATATTCATTGGAAATGCATCGAACAATTCATAATTATTATTGCAAAATCTACGATAATAAATGCTAGTGCCGTGATCTTTATGCTTGTGATTGCTTCCTGCATGCAGATGTGTGTGAACAAAGCAGGGCAAGAGGAACTGTAGTACACTGTGGTCCAGATTGCTCACAAAGAGATTGCATTTGTACTCCAATAGGATGTCAATGTCCTCCACAAAAGTCTTTATCAAAGGATATTAAGTATTAACAACAAAGCAGCTCCAAATTATGGGTAGCTAGCATGATATAAAGGGTGAGCAAAGTTTATATGAAATTGTAATAAAAAATTCCGTAATGATAACTTGTTTGCCCTTCTTTGATATGATTGTTAAATAATCAATTAATTGTGAGTGTACAAAAAAATGACATTATAAAAACCCAAAAAAACTAACCCATTAATTTTATCAAGTTGTGGTTTACGTGGGCTTTTAATTACATATTTCTAAGCAGCATGGAAAGGTTCTTAACTATTTTTATGTGACTAATTAATTGATCAGTATTAAACTCAAAAAAAATAAAGGTAAATCGTTTTACAGACAGAATAGGAATTATAAAAGTAAAATAATGGCAAAATATATTTCTGTCCCTTAATTTTATATAATTTTTTTTATTTTTTCCACTTATAGTTTTTATTTTAAGTACTAGTGAACAGAAATTACACTGAATTTGTATTTCTTTTAACTTTGCCCGAGTACAAAATCCAACTTTTGAAGTATTCATAAGTCTCTATATAAACCATTATTTTATATTAAGTTTCATAACAATTTTCTGAACTTATCTATTATTTAAGCACACCATTATTTTATATTACGTTTTATAAAAAATTTTGGGACTTATGTATTATAATAATATAATTATTAATATCTTTCGATATTTTAATTTTGATCAGATTATTATACTGTCACAACTCCAAAATGGAGAGTGACTATGAAAAACAAAGTATATCTCACCTATGTGAGCCTGACAATCCAAGTACCAATCAGCAAAGCGAAAACATGACAAGCGGAATTTAGATAGATAAGCTAAATTATAGCATCTAATTGGTTTACAACTAATTACCGTTTTACCAATAGAAACAATTTACAATAATGAATAAAAATTTCAGTAGAATCTCCTTTAAATTATGGATTTCTAATAATTTATACAATAGATAGCTTGATATACAATCATGGTGCACTACGGCTAAGTCTATTATTGTATGCTGCAAGGTTTTGTATCTTACAGTTGCCTTACAATATGTTCTTGAATACAAAATTACTCAAAATTGGAATATTTCCAAATTTTATACAATCCATTCACCAAAGCCTAGCCACAAGTAATCAGGATTCTTCCCCCTGAACCGCTATAATTTAATTTATTTATTATTACTTATTCACTTACTAATTTGTTTAAGGCCGAAGCTCATTTTAAGAGCCTCCTTTAGCAAAGGCTAACCTTACATACCAATTAGGGTTCTATATGCTACCTCCTTCAACCCCATAAACTTAGGATAATATACTACAAAGCTAAGTTTACATTTCTAGTGCAATTAATTTGCATCGTAGGAATAATGGTAGTTGATTGGTCTCCTTGTTTCCTAAAATTTTGATTTTTAAAGAGGTATAGGGACTCAAAAGTCGTTTGCCGGGATTGGCCGATCGAGCACACACAAATTGTTCCTAGTTGACTAAGGCCAACTTAGCATTTGATTGGGCGTACATAGAGGCTTATCAATAGACTAATTGGGCATACTAATCAGTTGGAGACACATGGAGTGCTCTAATTAATTGAATTTGAGCCTGCAGTTAGCTTGACCCCGAATGAATGTCAACGGTCAATATAGGGCAATCGACTAAGAATTCATTAGAAAATCCCAATTGATTACACAGGCTGCAAAATGAGCTGAAGCTAACTAGTAATATACCAACATGGGGAAACAAGATGAATTTTGTTGTTGTAAGCCTAAACCATTTGGACCATTTACATATAAATTGAACAACAACAATAATGGACCCAAATCAAGATAGTTGATCAATAGCTACCAAAACTTGTAGTTGGTTAAATGTTCATATTTAAATTTGGTTTACAACACCATGTGAAAATTTCAGCATAGTCTCCTTAAAAAATAGGCCTCCTAATAGTTTCACAACTGACAACTTATGATACAAGCATAAAGAGAGCTTAGCTCTCAACAAACAAACACTTGATAGTCAACACACAACAAAGTGACGAGTTTTATTTTTTATTTTTTTGATTACTAGAGACTATCTAGAATATAGGATATAAAGTTATAATACAAATGATAAAATTGCCCATACAAACCAAAGCAGGGCTTACCAAAAGAGTATACCTCAAGCAAGCACCCCTAAACAGTGGATGAAGAATCGAGATCACCACTACTATTGAAATGTGTAATGTGAATAAAGGTGAGTAGTGACACTCAACGAGTAGATACTAATCATGCTAGGAAAGACAGGGTTCAATAGAGTTTTTCAAAACCATATTGTTTACTTTTACAGCCCATAAAATAAGTATAAATTTATGGCATTCACATACTAGCCTAATCAGAAATATTGAACACAAATCTAGAATAAATCAACTTTTGTAGTAAAAGAGAATCATAGGGAACATATAATAAAAATCATAAGAAATACAAGCACTAACTCTAGGCTAGCAAAATCATTAGAAATACAGAATAGATCCTGGTTAGTGAATTAGTGCATATATCGAACATGAGCAATATGATTTGGAGTAATTAGAATAAAGACTTAATGCCACAGATAGAATATCATATCATAATGCATTATGATTATCGTCTACTTTTGTTAGCTATAATGTCTTGTATTGGATAGATTCCCAAAAGTAATACTTTCATAAACCTGTGGTCAACACCTTTACAGATTCAAAACCAAGTCATCTTCACAATCAAAATCACATGAAGACATAAATCATATAGTCATAAATTCATAAGCACATCGTCTTCACAATTAAAATCAATCAGAATAATACCATCATTCAGTAAGGTTAGCCTAAATTACTTGATCGTTCACAATACCTGATAAAATTTGATCAAATCTGAAATCTTAGATTTATCTAGAATAAATAGGACAAAATTTCAAGTCTAACCCCAGTGCCCTAGCATATTCATGTAAGAACTATTTTGCAAGGAAATAATGTAATGTAGAGAAATATGTATAATTAGTGTTATTTACACACTGGCAATAGCACACTAATTCTCTTCCCTATCATCTGTCAAGTTGTAGCTAATGTGGATTTTAATTACACAATTCTAAGCAACATGAAAAGGTTATTAAGTATTTTTATTCAACTAATTATTTGATTAGTATTAAACTCAAAAAGTGTAATAACCCAAAATTATATATGTATAGATTTTAAGAATAACATTAGAAAAATAAAATAAAATTTTATGGGCTAAAATGAAAGGAAAAAATAGTATTTAGGGTATAGATTATAATTTTAACTTTTTTAGGGACTAAAATTAAAGAAAAAAATATTTTGAGGTAAAAAATATAATTTTAACCATTGCATAGTGACTTACATAGCAAACGTTGGCAAACACATGTGGTTACTATGCAAATTTCAATGAAAAATGCGTGGTTATTGTTGAAAATAGTAACTTTCATAGTTACTTGAAATTTTTTATAAATAACAAATATTTTTTAATTTTCTTATTTAAACTAGAAAGAGAGATCGTAGAAGGAGCATTTATATTTGTGTTAGAAGTAGCTTTGCGAAAGCCTCCTTAATGCGAGCTGTGTTGTGGGAATAAAGAATCTCTACTATTGATCCCTATCAGTGAGTGTATAATTAGCAAAATAGCATTTTTCATTTTACCAAATGTCTTTATTTTCTTGCCAACTTTCATTTTCTTTATTTTTATATGAATTTTATATATATATATATATATATATGTACTATAAACTAGTCTTATAAGAGTATTGATCTATTGTATATAACAAACTTCTACATATTATACACATAATGGTGGTGGAATCCCATTTAATAGATTGAGTAGAATTAAGACACTAATATGAAATTGAATAGTACCTTTATAGAGCTTATAGACTTTGTACAAGTAAGAATATAGTAGGTTGCACTGCCTAAATGACTAATTTAAATTTTGAGTTCCTTAGCAAAACAATTAATCCTATAACTCTTGAGATCTATGGTAGGATTATATCGTCTAAATGGTTACTGAAACATAAGGTTACTATATTTTCCTTGCTAGGAACATTTTGGAAGCTAACCAAGTTAAAGGCTCCTGAATCAATATAGACTTAGAAAAGTAAAAACTAAATATACAGTAGATTTTAAGACGTAAAATGGGAACCAAACTATCAAGTGTATTATAAATATTATATATAGGATTAATTATTTCCATATTTAACAATTGAACTATATATACAAATTATCTACAGGTTCACAAGTAATCTAAATGCAAGTTCCATTTTAATCCATTATATTATTGTCACTTCATTCTTAATCACTCCTTATTTTATTTTATCTATAAGATTATTTTTATTTGAATTACTTTATGGTAGTAAATATGTTTAAATACAATTATTTATTTATATATCCTATTTACACTATTCAATGGATTTTATAATTTAAAGGATGGATGGGAAATCATATAAGAACCTTGTAGCCGTTAGCAAGGTTTATGGTCTTGGTGCACGTTGTTGAAATGAATTATTAAGACGTATATAGTAAATGGATATGAGTATGAATTATTGAGACATATCCAGTGAAGGATATAGATATGAGATAGTGAGACATATCTAGTAAAAGGAATTGGGTATGAATTATTGAGACGTATTCAATGAAGGAATATAGATACGAGATATTGAGATACATCCAGTAAAAGTTTTAGGAATATTATTGAGACATATCTTGTGAAGGGATACAAATTTGAGATATTGAGATGTATCTGGTGAAGGATTATAAGTATGAATTATTGAGATGTAACCAGTGAAAGGATACGGATATAAGATATTAAGATGTAACCGGTAAAGGGATACAATATGAATAATTGAAACATATTTGGTAAATGATTATAAGTATGATGATCTTGATTCTTTCTTTGACACCCACTTCATATAAAATTTAAAGTTTAGAAATAATATTCTTATTTATCAAAACTTATTGTTATTTAATTCTAAAGTCTCTATTGTTTTCTTTTTTTATTTGTTTTGTTATTTATTTACTTACTAAATCAGTGGTAGACTTACACAATTCTCTTTAATATTTTTCATATCAATAAGTACTAATGAAGTTGTTTTAGGAATTTTCTTATTGTTCAGGCTTTTTGGTATGTTGTTATATATTAATCACAATGTATGTCTGATTCTAAGGTGATGGCTACTAAATGTCTATTTGTTTGGGATTTTGTGAAGTATTGTATGCCTTGTATAGGCTATTTCCTTATTATACCAAATATATATTATGAGACATTATTAAGTTTATTAGTTTAATATCAATGTAAAATTATTGAATTATATTTCAATGTGTGTTTAATGTGTATCATCGATATTTTTTAGAAAATGTAAGAAAAAAGATTATTATACACATAATGGTGTCAAATTTTTCTGTACTTTCAATTTGCCTAGATTCTTATTTATAGCAAGAATTTGTATGAATATAACTCTTTATGAAGATTTATGTGCTTCTAAAAATTTATATCCATTGAAACTTTAAATAAAACATGTGTCTGTTCAAAACTTTAAAACCAAAACTTTTGAAGTTTAAACAGAAATAAATAAACAAAATAATTTAAATAAAATTAATAATGAAAAAAGGAACATATTAGAATTAAGAGCCATCAAATCTATTTCAATCCAACGCAGTGCCAAGTGCTTTTAAGTTTTAATATTGTTTAATAACACTTATTTTCTCCAATTTTCTTATGAAATATGTGATGTGAATCTTCACTTATATAAGCTTCAAAACCTTTCGATTTATGCAATTTGGGACTTGAAAATCTATCATCACATTCACACACTTTTAATTTAGTTTTCCAAATTACTTATATCTAACAAAATGGTTATATAGTTTGAATTGGAATAATAAAAGTAAAATAATGGAAAAATATATTTCATTAATTATTTCCTGTAACTTTATATAATTTTTTATTCTTCCACTTATAATTTTTATTTTGCTTTAATGGTAATTAAAATATTAACAAAAATGCATAGCTAATGAACATAATTTACATTACCAAGTTCAAAAACTTAGGTTTGAAGTATTCATGAGTCTCTATTTTGCCATTAGTTTGTATCAAGTTTTATAACAATTTTCTGAACTTATCTATTGTCTAGTCACACCAATATTTTATATTAATTTTTATAAAAAAATTTGGACTTGACATAAAAGTTTTAGGCCTATGACATTTCACTCGAATACCTATCCTTCTCTGGAACAAATTATGAAAGTCAAATTCATACTCTTTCATCACTCTAATGTTTACATTTCATCATAATCTGACTAAGTAAAATATGTGGTAATAAACCGTTATTTCCAGTTGACTTTACCAAATCAAACTACACAATATTCCCTGAGTTTACCTCAAGAATCCTTAATTTTTTTCTATAGTTCATAACACGTGGATTGTTCTAATTAGACCTAGATCTCAGGAATTTGATGTTGTCGCCTTGGCTCACATGTCTGAACACATCACACCACCGTAAATCTTAAATTGAGGCTCTTTATTTCAACCACAATCTAAGCATATTCTTCAAATCTAAACTAAAACACCTAATCATATAGTGTAGCCAAGCCTTTCAAATAGCTGAGATTAAATTGCCTGAATAACTGAGTTTTGCTGGAACTTGGAAACCTCCATTGAAGTTTTAACCCAATCAAATTAACTCTTACCTGCAGAGCCTTAAATCTCCTTTATATTTTTCACACAAGGTATCTTAAAAAAATAAATAATAATAACTTGGGCCTCATTTAAAATTTAATTATGTCATTACTTATTGATGGGATTGTTGAGTAAGCAAAAGTTGCCACCCACTAGAAAGTTTCCATGCCTAAGTTTATTGAATTTCTTGCTATATTGCTTGAATGAGCATTTGATCAAAGTACTTAGGCAAGATTAATACCAAGATCAATATAATTATGACTTACACTGTCATTTAAAATATCACAATAATGCTACTCTAGTGGCATTCACCCGTTGCCATTAGCCAATCTACTTGCAAATATAATTCCCTAATAATTCAAAGTAAGTTAGACCTTCAAATTTTAAGGGTGAATATCCACATTGCTTCTAATCATGAAGTGGTTTCAATTCTAACAACTTCCACATCAAAACTTCTTTTTTTTTTTTTTTCTAAAGAATTGAAACAGTGACATTACGTAATAATTTCATATTCTTGATTTGGTAAGCTAACCCATTATTACCTTTTTACCAAACTAAATTTTTTGCATCCAGGACTTGGTAAGTAAACTAAGTACCTATAAAAGCACAATATGGCTCCTTAAATCCACATCCATACAAGAAGGATTAAATCCTAAAATCACCCTAAAATAACGAAGGATTATGACCCACAATGTCACACCACACGTGTAAATCATTTCTTCACTTGGAAATTTTGCAAGGAGATGGACTCAAAGGACAAGGGAGACAAAAAACCCTATTAGGTCTCTAATAATGCCTCAATCATGATTATGGTTGGGTTGCATAATAATGACTGAGGTTCCATCATAGAACACTTGCTCCACATGACACATGTTAACCAGACTCCGATACTACTTTTTCACGACCCAAAAAAATGGAGCGTGACTAGCACAAGGTCAAGACAAATCTCGCCACTGTAAGCCTGGCTATAGATATAATAAACTAAACAACAAATAGATCGAACTTAACTTATCTAGATGTTTCTCAAATTGAAGTATTTAAATATATATCAAGAGAATGAGTTTAACCATTTGCGTAAAAATTTTGATAGAGTTTCCTCATAAATGCGAGCTATCGAAATCTCTACAACAGATCACTTGACATTCAAGAAGAAAGGAAGCTCTACTCTTGACAAAAATAATACCACCAAACATCACCATATAACAATTACAGGGCAAGATCTTGCCTGTGTACTTGAGAGCTACTAGAGTATAAAACACACTGTTACACAAACAAAAATAACTTTACCCATATGAATGATGCAAGACTTACTAAGAGATTTCCTAGCTATTCTCCTAAGCCATAAGTGGGTGACATGGGTCAACGATACTATTTGAAATCAATCATTTACATTTGAAATTAGAAATGCAAATAAATAATTATTCCATTAGTACAAAATCACAAGAATTTCTTTACTTCCACATGAATAACTATTGGAATTCAAATACACACTCATGTATATAAACACACTGCAAAAGTAATATAGAAATGAGTAAAGTATCATCCACAAGGATTTAATAACCAAGAAATTTTTAAGTTTTAAATTCACACCATAGCCTAAATTAAGCTAATTAATTGTAAGTATGTATAAAAAGAAACTAATTCTATTTGCAAAATTAAACACACAACAAAACTAAAATTTTTAGGTAGTTTCAATGGTAGTAGAGTTTAGGATTATTAATCCCCCAAACACTTCCTAGAACCTAATTTACCATCTTAACCTTGCTGTTAATGCCCATATGTGTTAGCCTAGCCTAGGGTCTAAGGGCTTACAAGCATTTTCCCAATGACAAATAAGCTTATACATAGTTAATCCAAAAATCCTTATGTGATTAAACTAGTCAATCCGATCCACAAGCCCTAATTTGATTACATGAGGCTAAAGAGTATATTCCTATCACTTTAGCAAAACTATCCACTCATTCAACAAGCTTCAAGTACTCACACAACTCAATCCAAGGTCTAATTCTAATATCCTTTTTCCCAAGTTCTATTAGGATACTGAGTCTGTCCAATAGGTGGCTAATCCATTAGATTGCATGAAGCATAAGATTGAATGAACACATATGTATTCCATTAAAAGCAAGGAAATAAGGAAAGCAAGTATTAATCCAAGTTAGGGTTCATAATAATCTTAGTTACTGAGTTCTAGCCACTAAAAAACATAGAATCATCACCAAACAAAAGTCTAATAACAAAATCATCAAGAAAAAACAAGAAAAAGAGAAGGGAAAGAAGAAACTAGAGGGAAATCTTCTCTTCTCTTCACCCAAGTCTCTTCCTTGCCCTTAGGAACCTTCTCCAACTCTCCTAGCACCCCAAAAACACTTCCTCATAGGACCCTTGCCAAAAACCTTAAAATAACCCTTTATAATCCAATAGAAAATCAAGCTTAAACCGCTTATGTTTTACAAAAACTTATATGTTGTCATGACCAGTTCTCAGCAGCAGGTCATGGCAACATTCTATTCAGTCCATATTTCTTTTTCTAAGGTCATGACTAGCTAAGGGTTGGTCATGGTTCTACATGCTAATAAATGGCTTCCCAATGTAATCTTGAATGACTTGGGTCCTAGTTTCCATCACTCAAGCATCAAGATGACTCCGACATCATTTCCTTGGCTCCCTACAGAAATATTCTTTTCACAATAAATCACCTAGTAAAAGCATAATTAAGCCAAAAACTTGTCATCTAAGCCTTTGATTTGTGTGTGGAGCTATGTACAAATTCCATTTACAAATATTCTTGTTAAAACCCTGAAATTGATCACTCATATCCACATTTTGAACAAAAAATGCACAATATAATATGATTGTGGGAAGTCAAACATAAATAACAACTTCTTGAATAAATTATCGAATATTATTTGCAAAATAAGAAAATCAAAGTCTGAATAGAATATTTGGGAACATCCAACATAACCATTAGAAATTATATGCTAGTCATAGGTTGGTTTAATCAAAACAGTAAATATATCAAATTCGAGCAATATGGCTCAATATAATCAAAACAATGACATTATGACTCAAACAGAATATTAGAATAATAACATTACTCATCAGTCATATCATAATAAAAGCATTTCATCTCAATTGTATCATAATAAAGGCATTTTACCTCAATTGAATCAAAATATCATATCATACTGTACTACGGTTAACGTTTACTGTTATATCAAGGAAGAAGGTTATGCCAAGAAGACAAAGGACTTGGTCTTTTAGATCTAAACATAAAGAAGGGCAAAATGGTCTTTTTCTTCTTTTTTTCTAGTAGGAAAAAACCTAGAAGGGAAAAAAATGCCGAGGTACACTAGCTCTAGTTCAAACGCAGGAAGGTCAAGAATTCTAAGTAAAAACCACGAATGCCAGGCTTAGATTCATAAGTTTTCGTACACTGACTAATATATGTACCAAAATAAGGTACTTATTCATCTACTGGTACATGCTTGATGAATGACGCCCAAGAAACCCAAGCCCATATTTTATTTCATATGTGATGAGAAAAAAGAGGCAATAGAGATCTTAGACCCCAGATTTAGTTTCAACTATGTGTCCATATGGCACAGCAAGTGAGCTAATCTCGTCAACACCATTACCAGATCACGGTCAACCTTGAGTCTCTTGAGAAAATCACCTCCAGCTAGCTCTTGTGAATTCAGAGAGACTTCTATTTGTCAAAACTATAAAGCACCAACTCTCCAAGTATTTTCATCTGACGCGTCACCTACCCACATTAGATTACTGACTTGTTGTTTATGGATGTTCAAATTAGTCTTTGTCGCTGATGGAAAGATTCAATTAAGGAAAATATTTCATTATTAAATATACTGCAAGGGGGTGCCATTTCATTCCCCTCCCGTACGATATAACAAGTAGCTTATTAAAAATGATTATTGCTAGTATTAAAGGAATAATAGCTTTCTTTCTTTTTTTAATGATATTAGAGCAAGAAAATTTTTTGCAAAAATTCATCATTAGTCACATACTTTGGATCAATTTTGAATTTGGTCCTTACACTTTGTCTTTTTCTTTTTCAAATCACTCCTTACACTTAGCAAACGTTTGAAGATTGGTCCCTACCATTTATTCCTATCATAACATCAACCAAATGCTAATGAGGAGGCTAACGGATCTGATGTGGTATTCACACATGGAAGCTAGTTTGTCACATGTGTAATGACAAGAATGAACGACAAGGACAAGTTTTAAACGTTTGCTAAATTTAGGGAGTTATTTTAAAAAGTGTGAGGACCAAATGAAAATTGATGCAGAGTATGGGGATCCAATGATTCATTTTCCCAAATTTTTTTCATAATATTCTCGATGGTCATAAATAGTTACACTATCCAATGTATTTATGCTTATATTACATATATATCTAATATTCTAGATTGTTGCCTCAACTGGTTACTTTATCTTATCATTTTTCCTATATATATATATACATAAACACACACGCATACATACATACATACATGTATATGTACGTATGTATGTATGAATTGTATATGTGTATGTAAGTATATATATATTAAAAGCCAAAAGAAAAACACATTAAATATCATATCCAAATAGGAGATCCTAAACTTGCTATTTTACATGTAGCAATTAATGATATTTGATTTGTAGATTGCGTAATATATGCATCGATGAAAAACTTAGTCATCCAATTTGCATATATAAAGCATTAATTAGTAACATTTTCTTATGAGGTCAATAAACATGGGGAAGTCTTTCTACAAATTGGCATTCTTTGTGGCTGTTCTGATCATCGCAGCAAGTAAGATCTTACTCATCTTTTTCCATGCTTTATGTCTTCTCTAATGTCCATAACCTTCTTAGATAAAATTTAATCAAAATTTTTGTTTTCAATTTCAAAAGATGATTAACTTCATGAATGACCCTTAAAAAAAAATTTTTAATATATTTTTATTCGTTTCGTCCATCTTTCTTTGTTTAGTATATTTAGACTATTACTGTACAGTTAAAGCCGATTAATTTGTGGGTCACGATCAATGAATATCGTAATTTTTCGATTAAAATTAAAATACAACAAATTAATAGCAACAGATTTATTCATTTACAAATACAACAAAAGCAAATGTATATCAAACCCAACGTGCAACATTTACGTGAATTTTAAATTAAGATAACAAGTAATTAATACGATTCATATTTTGATGATTGCTTATTTTGGTCCCTAAGACTTGTTATTGTATAGTTATTTTGGTCTTTCACTCATATATTTTATTTCAAAAAAATTTTACTACCAATTAAAATTTATTACTTTTAATCGTCCACTTTTAAAATTCTTATTATATGTGATTTTTTGAGCTAAACCCTGTATACTTACATGAAGAAATTAATTTTAACAATTTCCAATCAGTTGGGACTATTTTGGAAAATAATATAAGTGAAGGATTAAATTGATAATTCAATAATAATCTAAAGACTTTAATAATATTTTTTTTCTATACGTAAAGTTAAAATAAAGATAACAACTAATAGATATGCTTTTTTTTTTTTATTCTGATTGTTTATTTGAAATATGTAGATATGTGGGAGGAAACCGAAGCAAGGGGTCCTGTAATATCTTGCCCTGGATGCAAATGCTTTTGTCTTCCGCAAGGATGTGTATGTCCAAACGAAACCACTGCAGCAAATGATAGTAACATCCAATTATCTCCAAATTATGAGAAGCAACATCTCGATTAATTCAGAAAGACCAAAGGTTACATGAGAATGTAATAAAATTTTAATATATAATAAATCTTGTGTTGCCTCCATTACCGTATAATTGTTAAATAAAATGCATAAAAAAATTCTCCAGAGTTACTTTCTGTCATTCAGTGATTAATGTGCGCTTTTAGTTATACAATTAAGGCAGCATGAAGAGGTAATTAAGTATCCTAATATTATTGGTCATTTGATTTATATTAAATTCGACACTTGAGGGTATAATCATTGAAAGGAGGATCCGTCCTATGCTTTAAAAGTAATTCAACCTTAAATTCGGATTCTTTACAACTACATATATGGACTGCACAGCATGAGATTACATAATTTGCTTAGTGGATCATCCGATTAAATTTTTAAACTTTACGAATGGTTTCTAAGAGTTACTAGTTAGTAACAAAATTATATATATGCATTATTCCAAAAAGTCTTTAACATAGGATATAAAGACCAAGCAGGTCCACAATAAAATCAAATCTTGAATATCTTCTTGCCTACAACACATTATAACACATCGTAGTTACCATGCCCCAAATTTTCCCAATTTCATTACTTCTTGGCAAGCATGTGGATCTTCTGTAGTAGCAAGAGAATTTTTAGTAAATTTTGGATCATTAGTTTTAATAAATAATCCAGTAAATTTTGGACTATTGGATTTTAATCCATTGATCTAAAATCTATTGAAAACTCTCTAGTAATTTTGAGCTGCTAGAAGAGATCCTCTCAGTCTAAGGTCTTAGCACTCGTTCCTAAGTCCTAACATCAGTTGGTTTCCCTATAGCATCATAGGGACTCCATTGCCCCACCATTAATAAAATCCTCAATTATGCTAATAATAAGACTTAATTAATAAGCAAAAAAAATTATGGGATTGTCTTGGTCACAACATGCAAAGTTAATTTAAAACATGGTTATTCGCTTAATTTGGAATTTTGGGTTTCATTCTCCTGGTAATTTCTGAATTCCTCTATAGTTTAGTGAATTGATTTGAATTAATTATTGTTGAGTAGATTCATTTTTAGTCAAAAGGCTTTGAAATCTCAGAATTACTTCACAATAAAAGTGTGAATTTTGAATGGATTTACTCAAACAGTGTGAAAGTATAGACTTAATTGTTAGGAAGTGCATCTTTTCTAGTTTGACAAATAAGTTTGTCGCACGTATTTTAATTAATTTAAGAATAATGACCATTATAATTAATTGTTTTAATATTTTATTATTTATTTAATCAAAATAAATCTAATAAAAATAATGTAATCTTTAAGAAATAGTTATATCTTAGGAGGTTTTTATGATTTGTTTTGTACATGATGATTCCTAGTGTTAGTATATAAGGCCAAATAATAGCTAAAATTGATTACTTTGTGAAAATTTTAATAATATCATAGAAAGAAACTTTCTCGGTTATAAGAATTCATAGTATTCTCGATTGTCCTGAATCGATACATAATCCAATGCATTTATACTTATATTCCACACACACACACACACACACACATATCTAGTATTCTAATTATTTTCGCAAAGCTACTTTATCTTATCATTATTATATATAAAAAATGTCGAACCAAAAAACGATGGCCTATTTATGTACTACATTAATTTTCATGTACGCGTTGGTAAAGCTGCATTTAAGGGGAAAATGACTTGCTCCCCAGTCCTTTTTTAAAACAAAAAAAATTAGGTTAAATATTAATTGAATGTCAAATTGTTTCTTAAATTATAATTAAAATATATATGTGACGGTCACATCAGCAGTAAAATTTAATGATGTTAATGTTTAAAAGAAATTTAATTAAAAAAATTTTAAAGATGTTTTGGAAACTTTAAGGTATTAAAATATTTTGAACATAAGGACCACTTTAAAACAGTAAATAAAACTAAGGGACCATATCACTTTTTTAACCTATATGCATCCATACATACCAAAGCATATATATAGTAAGCAGAAAAACACCTTAAATATCATATCCAAGGAAGAAATCCTAATCTTGCTATTCTACAATATAACAATATTTAATGCAATTTAATTTGTAGATTGTGTACTCTGCATTGGGGAAAAATTTAGTCTTCTAATGTGCTAATGTAAAGCATTGGTTTGTAACATTTTCTTACGAGGTTAACAAGCATGGGGAAGTCTTCTTTCAAATTGGCATTCTTTGTGGCTGTTTTGATCATTGAATAAAGTAAGATCCTACTTTTCCTTTTCTATGCTTTATCTCCTCTCCAATGTCCGTCTGCATGTTTAAGAAACTCAGTCATTTGGTAGCAACTATATATGCTAAGATTTTTTTTCTTTTAAGTAAAGTTTCATATGCTATGTTGACTATTATACAGTTAAAGCTGATTAATTCTTGGATCAGATCAGGAGCATTGAATATATTAATTTTTGGATTAAAAATTAAAATGTAACAAATTAATTGCATTAGATTTATTAATTTTCAAATACAAAAGAAAATCATGCGTAAAACAAACCGGCCAGCAATTTGGTCCCTCATATATAGTCTTTTTCAATCAAATCAATTATAGAATTTATTTCTCAAATTGGTCCCTCACACAGAAAGATATTTCTTAATTTGCTTTTTTGTATAACTACTTTCTCAAGTTGGTCCCTCATATACATATATTTTCAATTTGATTCCTTACAACTAAATTTTTATCAAAAGGATATTATTGATAACAATTTTGAATGAAGAAACAAATTGAAAAATATCCATCTATGAAGGATTAAATTAAGAAGGTAAATTTATGAGGAACCAAATTAAAAAATATTTTAAATGTAAGGGATCAAAGTGAGAAAAAAATATAAAGAACTAAATTAAGAAATTCCCATGTCTGATGGGCCCAAACGACATTTTACTCTTTAAAAATCACTCAAACCCTGCATCTATAACGTTAGAATCATTTCAAATAATGCATAGTTGCATACATATGTAGCACCAGCATTAATTGCTTAACATTGAATGCTAGCATTAGACATTATGCAATTTTGTGCATTTAGAATTGTTCAAGATATAACTAAAAATATATGATTTTTATTTTTTATTTTTTGGCCACTAAAAACATTATTTTTATGCTTAATTATGATTGCTTTTTGCATGTAGATATGTGTGAGCAAAGCGAGGCAAGAATGCCTTAATACGCTGCGATCCACAATTAATGCATTCCAAGTGGTTGCTTGTACTCCAACAGGATGCCCATGTCTTCCAGGAACGTCTTTAACCAAGCATATCAACAACCAAGCAGCTCCAAATTATAAGTAGCATCATATAAAGAATGAAAAAAAAAATTATATGAAAATGTAATAAGAATTCAATGAGAATTTGTGTGTCCTCCGTTAGTATGATTGTTAAATAAACTATTGAAAAACAGAATCTTAGCAATTAATTTCTATAATGTTTTGGTTAATGGGGCCTTAATTACACAGTTCTAAGCAGCATGAAAAGGTTATTTAATATGACTAATTATTTGGTTTGTATTAATCTCAAGAAAGAAAGGTAAAATCGTTATGTAGTTTCAGTAGGAGTATAAAAGTAAAATAATGGAAAAATATATTGCATTCCCTTAATTTTATTTTATTTTTCATTTCCACTTATTATTTTTATTTTGATTTAATATTTATTAAATTATTAGTGAAAATGCAGACATAATTTACATTAAATTTGTATTTTCTAAAATTTTGCCCAAGTACAAAAACTAAGTTTTAATATATTCATAAATCTCTAACAAGGAGAAAACTAAGTCAAATGAATTAAGATTTAAAGATAGATAACTCAAGACCTTATACTATATGTGTGAGGCTTAAAATAGGCCTGAAGTGAATTTTTTAAAGCTTTGTTATATTTTCATATTCTTAATTGGATTTGGATTTCAAAGTTTTTTTTTTCTCTCTAGGAGGGGCTACAAATGGTTCATCTTGGCTTTGTGGAAGATTAATAGATACTAATAGAGTACAAATTTTCTTTGTTATTTCGAAAAGAACATGTTCACGCCATATTACTTATGTCTACTGTTAGCTACATGATTATGTGATTGTTACAAACATGGGGGCCCAATATTAATGCAAACCTAAGAAGACAGAGAAGCCCAATATTATCAGTAAGGCCAATGTGAGAGTGAACCTCTTTCCCTTACCATGGCCAACATTGAAGTTCTGGAGCATCAATTTTGTACTCTAGATTCAAGATAAATTCTTATTATGAGACATCAAAAGTTACTGCCTATAAATTTCAAGATATATTGAGTTAAACTCAAATTTCAAATTTTCAAGGATATTGTCAAATTGGTTGATTGCAAAATTATGTAGGATATATTGTCTAACAATTTTAAAAGTGAGGACTTTTGGTTGATATTTACAAATAAGTGAAAGATTATTTTTCATATTATAATAAATAAGGGGCCAAATTAATTCTGAAAAAATAAGAGATGAAAAAGATAAGGATCAATAGTTTTATATGAAGCTAAGTTTAGATTTTTAGTATGATGGATTTACATAATAATGGCAAAAGATTGGTCCACTTGTTTCCCTCAAATTTGAATTTTTAAAGAAGTATAGGGACTCAAAAGTTGTCTTTTGTGATTGGCTAGTCAACTAAATACCATTAATCAGGGGAGATATTGCACAAAACCGAGAGTCAGTTGGTAAGAGATGGATTCTATGATCAATTTTTACGGTCAAGAGGGAGTAAATTACAAAAAAGTATTTGTAGAGGCTGTTTTGATCATGGCATCAAGAAAGATCCCACTTTTCTTTCTCTGTACTGCTTTAATATCTAACATCTTATGTCCTATATATGAATTTTTCATGCATCAGGCTCCGTATATGTTCTAAATGAATTAACTGCATATATAATCTTCTATTCTATTTCCAATATCTAAATATAAATTAAATACACTGAATTGAACTTCCATTATAACTATAGTGCTTCTTCCAGAAATTTTTGTATAGCTTAATCACGAAGAGTAGCTAATTAAGGTGAAATCTTTCAACTTTCTTTTTCTATGCTTATCTCATATCTTATGTCCGATATGAATTTCCCATATTCATCAGGCTGTATATATATGTTCTAATTAAATGCATAATGTAATTTTTTGTTAAATTTAAAAGAATAAGCAATGGCAATAATTTTGTGCATATCCGTTAATATTTTTTATGCTTTCTGTCAAAAAAAAAAGTCGTACTCTCCAAAGTCTCCTTTTGCTTTCCTTTGAGTGAGTGATGGAAAAGGCCGCAGATCTATGGAACGAGAAGGTTTTTAACCAATTAGTCCTCCAACAAAAACAAACTGGTATTTATTTTCTACTATAGGTAATTCAAATAATTTTTTTGCAGTTAGAAAATAAAATTTTAACATTTTTTATCATTGCTAAATTAAAAAATTAAAACAAATATTTTAATATTTTAATATTTTTTAAATAGAAAATGAAAATAAAGGTAGTGATTATTTTAATATTTTTTGGGCCAATGGTATTTGGATTTTTTGCACAATCTCTTTTTATTTCTACGTTATTCCTATTTAACCTAACACAGAATTTAATTTGAATTCATTTGTATGTCAAAGTAAACATAATTATAAATCTTAGAATTTCATTCAATCAACCACCATTCTTATTTCTATTTTTATATCTTTCAACCATCAACATCAAGGAAGGAAGATATCTTAAAATGGATCTCTCAATTTGGCTTCTCTCAATTTTACTCAATTTTGGAGAGATATAAATATAGACTAGATGGATCCCACCACTCAAACAGGTCTTGTATATTTAAGTAGAACTCACTAGTCAGTGAAATTCACTTACTCTTTGTCTATTTAAAATTGAGAGAAATTAAGGGGAACCAAATTGAGGGAATCCCAAAATCTCAAATATCTTTGGACAGTTTTTATCTTTAAGAGGAATAAATTGCTGGACCCTCCACCAATTTGGCCTTTTCTTTTCTTTACACATAAAATAATCTACACTGTCAAATTTTATGCCAAAAAAAAAAGTATTATCTTCACATGCTGCACTTTATTTATTTTAAAAAAAATTATGGATGTCTAGGCTTTTTAAAATAAAGGGCTAGTACATTCTTACAACATGATAAGAAAGACAAGAACAAAGTTGAAGATAATGAAATTTAATGCACAACTATAATAATCCTGGTAATTTTCTCTATTCATTTAATTTACAATTTGTTTTGCAAAATAAAAAATGACTAAATATTAGCAACAGGCATTTTTTTTCTTAAATGGAATATCTCAATACTACTCTTTGAATCTCATTTTAAATATTAACACATATTCTTTTTAATCATAACAAAAGATCCTTTTAAAATTTTGATTAAAATAAAAGGTTGAATCTCTATTGAAAATGCACAGGTGAATGTATCTATATATTAATAATACATTTTTTTTTTCATTTCTTTGATTGTTGTTGCCATTTTCTTAAATTCAGATTGCATATTTGGGTCCAATAGAATCAAAAAGCCATGAGAAATTTTGAAAGGTCAGAATAAATGGAGGACCCATCAATCTCTTAAGACATTTCCCTTAAAAATTATTTTTATATTTTATTTTGACCTTTCTCTTTATAATCACACCTTTATATAATATAATCTAATGCATTTAAATTTCAATATCATATGAATCTAGTATTCAAGATTTTCTTCAAAAGTTTAACCATATTCTCATCATTCGCTTATACAAAGTAAAAAGCTAAATGAATATCATATCCATGAAGATCCTAATCTTGCACTAATATTGCAATGTAACAATTAATACAATATAATTTGTACATTGTGTAAATCTGCATCTAAAAAACAGTTAGTCTTTCAATTTGCCTATATAAAGCATTGGTTAGTAACATTTTCTAGTCAAGATTAAAATCATTTTAGCCAAAAGAAAAAATTAAAATCATGGGGAAGTCTTCTTTCAAATTGGCATTCTTTGGGGCTATTTTGATTATTGCATCAAGTATGATTCTGCTCTCTTTTTTTTTTTTTTTTTTTTTCATATGCTTTATCTCGTCTCTTATGTTCAGATGATCAGCTGCATATATAATCTTATATGCTATTTAAAAGAAAAGGCAATGATAATGTATAATTTTATGCTTATCCTTACTAAATTACTAAGCTGATTTCATATAATTTATGAAAGAATTTTCGAAGAGATTTGTTTTCACAAAGTGCTTCATTAGTTTAAATATAATGACCATAATATTTAAAAATCAATTTTTTATAATTCGTTGATACAGGATTATATTATGTAAATTAGATATAAACCATATTAAACTTTTGTAAATAGCTACAGCGTCTGTCACTTTGATTGAGAAATTCTTGTACCAAAATTAGTTTTTTAAACTAAATTTCTTTTATATTGATGGCTAATTTCTCAATTTGAGTTTCAAAAATGTAATCTTCTCAATTTAATTTTTAATTATTTTCGTCTCTAGAAAGAAAAAAAAATTGGAAAGAAATTATTAATAGACTAAATTTAAAAATTTTGCAATTTGAATGACAAATTTGATAAATTAATCATCACTAATATTGTTATGTTATGTTTTGAGCATCTAGTTCGTTCATACCTTATGTCATAACAACTATATATGATGCTAAAAATTTTGTTTAGTAAGGTTTCACATGTTATATATATGAACAATTGAATAAAATATTATTTTGGCCCCTTATTTGCCAATTTAATCTTAATTTAGTCCCTTATTTATTTATTTATTTTGAATTTGATCCCTTACTAATATAAGTGTTAGTATGTTTAGATCAAATTTAAGTGAGATTGAAATTCTTAACTTTTATAGTGAATCACCGGCATTAATGATTTTACAGTAAAATGGCTAGTATTAATTACTACAAAAAAATTGAACGATCTGTATTTAAAGTTAGGTTACCAAAATTGATAAAATTTGATTATCGAAAGGTGTCATCTTTTGTACACTCAAAATTGTGAGTTAATCAAAGATTTTACCTTATTGAAATCAATACAAAATAATTTTTTTAATCTTATGGTCAAGATTCATTAAGTCAAAATTTATGATGGTAGAAGATCAAGTTTCTCGTTAACTTTTATATTAACAAAAGATCAAATTGTGAATAAAATTAACAAATAACTAAATTAAAAATTAACTGATAAGTAAGATAATAAAATAGTATCTTATCCTACAAATTATTACACATAACTTTTGTTTCTTGTGAATAGGCAGATGTGTGTGAGTGTGAAAAAAGGGAAGAAAGTTTGGGTCCCGTAATAAGTTGCCGTGACTGCCCTCCATTATGTCAATGTCCTCCTGGGATGGAATTAGCGGAGGATATCAACTACGACCAAGCTTCTCCTCCAATTTCTGAGCAGCATCACGCAAATTAAGAAAGATGAGAGAGTTTACATGAGAATATTATTGTAATAAGAATATATAATAAAGAATAAAACTTGTGTAGCCTCCGTTACTATATGATTCTGAAATAAAATATATAAAAATCTTAGATCAAGTTTTACTTTGGCTTCTTCATTGCAATTTCATTCTAATATGGTCATTTAAACTTTTTAAAATCAGTCAACTTATATTTAAACATTGAATTAATTGAAATTTGTGAAGGTTCAAATACATCACTTTATGGAAGAGGATTCACAGTAGGGATGGATTTAAAAAAAGGCGTGAGAGTGCAGTTGTTTCTTTTGAATATTTAAAAATTTAATTTTTATATATAATTTTATTTTATATTTTTTCTTTGATTCTCTAATTTATAAGAGCTTTTCCACCTTAAATTGTAAAAATTTGTCTTCTTTAATTCAAATATTTGATCCGTAAAATTTCACCCTATTTTATAATCAAAACCTAAATTCTTTCTTGTCCCCAATAGTTGGGGATCTTTCTATAGTTCATGCTATTCCAAATTTGGATTCTTCGGTATAATTTAATAGTTCAAAACATTACATGTGGCTTTTTATATGTAATATTAATTTTTTTAAAAAAATAATCATTAGAATGCACAAAAATATATTAACACTTTAAATCTTTTATATAATATGGTGTCTTGTAGAAGAATAATTGACTACAAAGTATGAGAAATAGATTATAAATTGTTAAAAGCTAGCAATAAGCTTGATAGGTCCGTGCCCAAATGGGATTAGAGTTTATAGACCACTCTAAAACGAGGTATTGCACCCAAGGGAACGCACACTCATGAGGATATACAGCAAAGTGAGGCTCTCTTCCCTTGTTGGTGTTGCAAATCCCATACAGTGGGACTGTAGTAAGCCTGATAGGTCCATCTAGGTGCTGCACACCTGCGCCCAAAGCAAAATTTTGTTATTTATAAAAAAATCTAAAATACTGATATATATATATATATATATAATGATAATTTTTTAATAAAATTTAATATTTATTATAATTAAATTAAAAAGTCACTAAATTTGTTTTATACCTTAGAATGGAGTCCAATGATCCAGATTCGGGATAGAAGAAACTGCAGTGATTTCCATTGTTTGATGGAATTATGATTTTTTTTTAATTTTTTATCTTTTAACATTGGAAACAATTTGGTCCAGAGCCCATTGGATTTAACTATATTGACCAACTCAGCACAAATTAGCATAAACAATTAGACCAATCCAATCATAATTATTAAAATGGGACAAGAAATGTCAACCAAAATTGTCCCTATGCCTTCCTGAATAAATTGGTCGATCTTCTTGGAACCAAAAAAATGATACGTGCATCAAAAGTAACTAATGATTTTACCCCAATACAACTTGATTGATTCAAAGCTACTACCACCAATATGTTTCAAGAGGAAATGTATATATCCTCATTTCTTTTTTAGTAATAGATGGCGATTTGTTGGATAAAAATTCAACGATCTAATTATATTATTATATTATTATTAGTACATAATATTAGATCTTTTAGAAAAAGTAAATATTTAGACTATTAAATTTTTTTGGGCAAAAAATTGTTGTAACATATCCTTTCTACGAAACCTTAAAAGAGATGTAGAACTCGAACTGATTCCAAAACTTTTTTTAATAACTTTATTTGAAGTTCTCTTCTATTTTTCAGTTATGAAATTTTGTTTTATTTTCTGTTGTGCCTATATAATTAATTGGCTATTTATTTCTCTATTTTGCATTTGATTAAGTGGGTATATATTAATCTATGGGGTTATATATATATAAGGGGCGACCTTGATTCTCTCCTACCCAAAGGAAGATTAGAGGAGATAGCTTTATTCAGCGAGAAAAGAGCTTAATTTAATTATGTGAAATATACTCCAAGCAACTTGTTAATTATCTTTTAAAAAGAATTTCGATATACTATAGGATTCTTTGGAAATAGTTTACCGTTAGATTACATAGTTCTTTAAATCTAAATCATTGAATCAAAAATTGGAGATCATGTGTGGTCAAAAAGTCAAAATTTTTACCACATAGTCACCAAGAGTTTTTGAACTATCAGATCGTATATTTTATTTAATCTTAACTGTTAGATTTATATATTTTTTACACTAAATTCAAATTACTATTAAGAATCATGGTGGTATATGAGAAACATAATTGGTTGCTTTGTGTACTTCGGGAAAGAAAATGGAATTTAAATTCTGCATATATATTGAGGCAAGATTGGATTGCACTGTTAGATTGTACAATATTGATTTGATATTAACTGTCATATTTATTTCTTAGATTCCATCGATTTTGATAACTAAAATTTATTAATTTTAATTTTTTATTTTAAATAACGGTTGACTTTGTACAATTCTTTTAACATAAAATTAGCGCATTTGATGTTAGAGTATAGAGAATCTGATTTTGACATTTAATAATTCAATTATTTGAGGACCAAGTTCGCACGGCATAGTGATAATGTAATTTTTCAGGTTTGTTAGTTAGTCGTTGATCTGTTATGATTTATCAAAATTACAAAAATTTAAGCGTCGGTATTTTTTGTTCTGGAGGAAGTTTGGTAATGAATTACTCCCATTTAATGATATCTCATAAGGTTGTTTTTTGATGTCCTAGATGGTTTGAAGAGTTCGTGTTCGTGATATAATTTTATCTTGTAATTTTGTAATTAAATTTCAAAAGAAATTTATTATCTATTATATATATATATATATATATATGTAAAGTAGGTTTCTATAATGTGGTATTACGTTTGATCTCCTTTGATCCAACCTTTAGCTCTTTGTACGATAATTTTTTGCCTTGCTCATACATGTATCAAAAATTTCTTGAAGTACATAAATTTTTCTAAGTCAATGTAAAAAATAATGAAGTATTTAATTAATAAATTAATTAACCATCATTTAAAGGACGAAAAAATTACTTACTTATTTTTTAAATTTTAAGAATTCTTTGTATTGAACAAGAGAGTTAAAATATATAAATATATAGCAAAATGAAGTAATTTTCTCTAAAATTCAAACAATGCATGGGCAAATAAATTAATGTATAAGTAAAGTAGACTCCTTTTAATATAGAAGATCCATTTGACTAATAAGAAGGCTCCGTTGATCAAACTCTTAACTCCTCATGCGATGACTTTTTACCTTTCTCATGTATATATCAAGAATTTTTTAAAATTCGTAAATTGTTTGTAATCAATAAGAAAAATATTGGAGTAATTAATTTGCAAAAATTATTCATACTTAACAAGAAAAATAATTAATTAATTAATTAATTAATCACCTATTAAATCAAAAAAAATTCAAAGCAAGAAAATTCTTTAGAGTTAAAAAGAAAATTACTGAATTATCTTTTGAAGTCTAAGAATTCTTTGGAGTGAATGAGAACATTAATAAATTAATTACCTCTTAAATCAAGAATTTTTAAAGTTTAGACATTTTTGGAGTCAACGACAAAAATAATTAATTAATTAATTAATTGTATCTTAAATTTTCTAATGATAGACTACAAATATAATAGACATAGTCCAAAATTAAAGCATGAAAAAATAATATATAGTTAAATGATTTATAATGTTACTCTTTCAATAAACTCATTGTTATTATTTTTTTCTCACTAATCTCGCATAATTAATGTTATGGACTTTCTCATAATTTATTATATTTTCTTTATACGATATATATTATTATATTAATTTTTTTACTAATGCTTACAAATATCATTAATTTAAAATATATTGACATATAATAAAACAAACTAATTTTCTCTAAAATTTGTGCAAGCAAATTAATTAGTATAATATAAGTGTTAATGTCTTACAGATTTAAAGAAATTTGTGTATATATAATACAACTTATATCTATATATTAAAAGAAAAAAGAGCAGTCTGTTTTGGCTTTATTATCTAATAAAGCCATAGTAAGTCGATCTGTTTCACCTTTCAAAATAATCAAGAGCGTAAATGAACTAAAATCTTGTCACTAGAATGTAATTGCAGCTTTCTTTATGACCTAAAGTTATTATATATATATATATATATATATGACACGTTTCTTTCGTATCAAAGTGGGACTTGACTTTCCTCCAAGGAAAATCAACATTGGAAAACTACAATCTATCCATCATGTGGGGCAGAATCACATTATATTAAATTATGAGAAAAATATTATTTTTGTCTGTGACTTATATTGAATTATTCATTAGGCCCCTTATTCATTTTATTTCTCACAATAGTCCTTCACTATTAATTAAAAATTATCACTTTTAATCTTTCTATATAAGTTAATAGAATTTAGTTCATAGGACTACATATAATATCTCAATAGTAAAAGACTAATAAAACTATCAAAAGTGACTCGCTTGACCCACTAAAATGGTGGGTTGGGTTAGAGGCTTGTTTGGAAATTGGAAGGAATGAGTAAGATCATATCAGTCTAGTCCCATTTAACTAGCAGATTAATTGGACCTATCTAGTAGGTTTGCGGGAATGTTTTTGTTACCTCCATTTGATTTGCATATTTGGTCCAGGCAATTAAAGAAAAAAAGACACACAATTAAGATGCAATCCCAACTCTCCCACCAGCCCACTATCTTAAATAATAATAATAATAATAATAACTCTAACACACTCTCACTAATTCTCTTGTTTAAATAAAGATAGCGCAACACAGCAACATATCAGTATCATGGTACCTCTCTTATTTTATCATCATTCTTTTCGGTCAAAATTCTAAGTCTCACTAATCTTCAGTTATTAATTTAATTTCAATTTAATCCTTTAACACTTGTAAGTCTAGTGTCAATTTAATTATTCATTAATACAAAACTTAATACATTTAGTCTTTCATTTTCAAGTAATTTAAACTAAATATGTTAACATACGAGGAACTAAATTAATACTTAATTTATAAAAGACTAAAATGATATTTTATTTGAACGAAGATAATATATCAACATTAAGGCACCTCTCTTGTTTTATCCTGATTCTTTTCACCCACAATTCCATTCCAAAACCATTGTTCTCTCCACACGTTATCTGGCTCAATAGGCATGTTTTTAGTTTCTGGTAATAGCAAGTACACAAAACCTATCATCACCACCACCCAACCCCAATGAAAAAGAAAATCCCATACTTGAAATGGCAAAGCGTAATGAGAAATGTCTTAGCAACAATGAAGGTGAAGAGAAAGTTCATCGTAATCGTAACACTATGCGTCACTGATCGGATCTACAAGGGGAAAATCTCGCTTGGAACAAGCCACCCTGGAGGCCCCATGGCCATGCAAACCTAGCTACATAAATGCATATAAGAACTAGAATCAAATATGCATAAGGCTTACTTATTTCTCCTTCATCCCCTAGCTGAGTAGCCATAATGCCTCCTATTATAACTTGTGAGAATAGCATTTGAATCCCCCCAATTGTGAACAAAACTCTTCTTCCTATCTTATCAACAATAAGCATTGATATGAATGTTGAAGTTGCCCACAATTCCAATCATAACTGCAAACAAAAGAGAAGCACTTTCACCTAAACCGAGGGTTAGAAATAGAATAGGGGCATAAAAGGCAATAAAATTAATCTGAGTGACTTGTTGAAGAATTGTATTGGTATTGCCATCACTAACTGATGCCTGTATTTCTTTTGTAATATATTCTTAAAAGGGTTCTTGATAGACCTTGGTAAGTTTCTTGCTTCTATAAGGTCTTCTAGTTCGGCTTCGACATCATCGAAGCCTCGAATTCGTTGAAACAGTAGCTTGGTCTTTTCGCGATCTATCGCGTTGATCTAGGCTATTGGGTGTTTCTGGAAGAAAAAATGAGCCTAGAGTGAGCATTAAGGCTGGAACTGCTGCCATGGCTAAAGAAATACGCCATCCCCGTCCTCCTTTGGTCTTTTCTATGCCATAATTAATCAGATTAGTTGATAGAGCTCCAATGCCAACACAAAGTTGAAAGCCATTGTTGATTACTCCTCTATATGTTGGTGGTGCCATTTCAGAGAGGTATAATGGGACTGACTGCAAAACAATGAAATTTGGTTTCCAAATACGGGTTAAGCTAATTAATGGCATTAGTAATACTTGGGCATAGAACTACTTTCTCACAAAGTTCACGATTAAGTGTAGTAATATGTTCAACACTCTAGTTCATATAGGCTCTAATCAATTTTAGTTAAAAGACAAAGTTGTTAGGTGAAAATTCATGACTATATTCAAGATTTATATTGATGTCTTGAATATACATTCTAATAAATGTGCTCATGTCAAAGGTCATTTTATGAAAAAGTAAAAAATTTGAATGTTAATTATTGCTTTGTACTATGATATTTCACTAGAAATACATTTTACTGAACTAAGACATAAAATAATATTTGACTACATCAACATAAAATAATACATTTTAGCGGAATGCTAGAACCCGATACATTGTAAAGGAATATGCTAGTGCCCTCGGTGAGAATATTGGTCAAGTGTCATAGGTTAACAAAATTAGTAGCACATGTTTCACAAGTCAAATGAGTTAGGAGGAGAGAGACAAACTGTCGGCATGATTTATATAGTTACGTGCTATTCATATTTTGATCAGTTGTTAGATGAGTATGACTGTTCAATCGCTAATGATCCAACAGCTTAAAATACATACAATATACGCTATAAATATAATAGTAGGGGATCCTTACTCGAAGCAGAAGGAGTGAAGGATAAGGATGAATTGGGATTAAAGGGAGAGATTCAAGCATCTCAAAAGCCAAAAGAGTGTGTTAGTTCATTTGCCTTCATGCATGTTCTACTATTTTCATCATTGGAACAGGAAACGAAGGTTAAATTTAGTAGCATGTAATCCTCATAATGTCTAAATTTTAGATAAAACAGAGTTAACATTTAAAATATTTTCAAAAAACAAAGGAGATATTTTTGTTAAAATAAATGTACTAAAATTATTATTAGATCTTAGTTCTTATAGATGAACTGTTTTATTTTTCTAATTCAAATAGCATTAATATGACTTTATGCGGTTATTAATAAAATTTAGATCATTAGATTTTCATCCAATATTTTAACAAGAATACTCTAAAATCAGCAGTTATCCCTAGCATCTAACATTAGAAAAATGATGCTACATACTTGATTTGCAAAGCCAACCCCAACTCCAAGCAGAACTCGACCAAGCATGAGCATGACAATGTTGGAAACAACAACACCGAGAATTGCCCAGATAAAAAACGCAGCACCACCTACGAGGATCAACGGTTTGCGGCCAAAGGTTGCTATAACTGATGAGGCAAAGGAGTAAGCCTCAAGGCCAGCTATGTAGAGTGATGAAGTAAATGATGTTAAGAGTTGGCTATCAAACTTGCAGTAGTTGCTAATCTTCATGTCTTCCTTTATCTTTCTATACACTTCTGGGAAACCCTTCTCCAAGAATGATGCCATCGATGTCACACCACCTGCATGTAAGTTCAGTTTAAGTTAGTGAAATTATCTGTAGATGAGTTTGCATCCTCTAAAATTTTAGTGTGAATTTACTTGTAAAGTTTGAGAGAGACGGAAAGAAAAGGAATATGTAGTTAAAAAAAAAAAAAAAAAAAGGAAAACAGGCCTAGAACACATTGTCTCCTGGTGTTGCTATCTCTCCAAAATTGAAGGAAAGAAATTTAAAACATTCATTCTCACCTGTAGGATTAAGGATTTTAAGTATTTTCTAGAGAAGGTTATATTTATAGTTTTCAATAGTATTTTAATTTAGTCCCTACTGTTAAAATTACGTAAGTTTTCTTACTAAATTTTATAGATGCACCTAATTATACATTGTTTTAGTAGTCTGAATATGTAAAATTTATTCTAACAACATATGTAAAAGTAGATAGTGAAGCAAATTTAACTCACATATTTAACAAAATATTAATTGATATATAGTAATAGGGATTAAATTGTAATACATTTATATTATAAGGACCTAATTATACAGTTTTGAAGAACAAGGATCAGATCAAAAACTGAGTTAACATTACAGTGTTCCCTATTATTTTATGAACAAAAAGAAAATGTTTGTAAACTAAAGGTAAATATGGGAGGCATATAATCTCATAGGACCTAAGAGTAAAAGCCATCATTTTAAAATTGAGTTAATTTCGGTTATGTGACTTTAAATCCATTGAATATTATAACACTTATCTTTTTTTATGTCTCAAATAATTTAAAAATGGTGCCTCACGATGACATTAACTCTTATCTTTGACCGATGTTTATATGTAGCAAATTTAATACTACTCACAATGAAAGAAATTAGAATAGACATTTGCAGCAACACGAGATAAAATGCAAAGACCCTTAAACGTTGATTCTGTGTAGGAGTGCACACAATCAAGTGGGACTTAGTTTTTGTATGGCTTAGGATTCGATTTGATTTTAGATTAGGTCTATTTTTTAAAATCGAGACTCGACCTAGCCTGACCTAGTTTTGGCTAAGTATGTGACTGGGTCATGCCAAGTTATATTGAGTTTAGATAAGGTCAATTAATTTGTTTTTATATTTTTATATTAAATTTTTTTAATAAAAAATAGAAAAAATTGAAATGAATAAAAATGGAATAAAAATATAATTAATATATAGAATATAAAGTGGTTAAAATTTATTAAGATTAAAAGTGATTAAAATATAGAAAGAATTAATATTATTAATTTTTATTATAAATAAAAGTTATTAAAAATAAAATAAAGTTTGAAAAAAATTTTAAAAAAAATACCCGAGTTGGATTTTGTGTAAACTTGGAACCCAGTTAGGCCCAGTTATGTGACCCAACCTAGTCTTGTAAAGTTTACAATTCATATTATTTTGACCCAACCTGATGTGATCGAGTCAGACTATATTAGTTAGACCATCAAGTCAAATATTGTTCATTCCAAATTTTATTATTTAACTTGAAAATTATTTTCCCTCTACTCTATTTGATTTTTTTATTTTAATTTAGCATATTTATGACACCATTTAGAACATAAAAGAGTATAATCTAACGTATAATTTTCAAGGCTTAGTTATCATTTTGGTGCCATAATATATTTATTTATTTCAATTTAATCCCTTAAGTCTCAACTTGTGTCACATTTATCCTTTTCTTTCAATTACATTTCCCAATAACTATTTTGGAGAGTGAAACACTACTTTGTCCCATACTTATCAATTGATTCTAAATTTGGTCCCTTATTTATTTTTTTTGTCACTTTGGTCCTTCACTTATGAGTTCAATTTCAATTTAATCCCTCACTTATTTCCATTCCTAATTTGGTGCCTCACATATAAGTCCAATCTCAATTTAGTCCCCCATTTATTTTCATTCTTAATTTGGTCATGGACTGATAAGTAAGGGACCAAATTAGAAATAAAAATCAGTGAAAGAACAAATTGAGACTAAACTCATAAGTGAAAAACTAAATTAATAATAAAAATTGATAAGAGACCAAAATAGTGTTTTTCTCCTGTATTGAAACCCCAATAAAAAAGTTAAGGGACTACTAAACCACTTAATTAAAACAAATAAATTAATCAAGGGATAAAAAATGACAATCAAGCCTATTTCCTACTTTGAAGCTAAGATTGAAATCAAAAGACACATAAATGAGTGATAAAGAGGGACCTAAAATTCCAATATGACCTGCATCTACTGCAACCCCTACAGCCATGGCTTCTTCTCTCCTTCTTCAAATTTCTGTCCTTCTATGTCTCTCCCTCTCTGCGAGTGCTCACATACTATATGTTTAGTCTTTGACGAAGACCTGCAAGTTTGCTTGTAAACCCAGAACTATGCAGCCTTTCTTGGCTTTTATGGCTATTCAAGGAAGTTATTACTTGTTATCATCTTCAATCCAATTCTTGTGATCAAGATTTTGAATGTCACTATCTTGGGACCACAACATTAGCGTGTGGGTTGAACTTCATAGCTACTTTGAGAGTGCCATTCTCGATCAAGCTTTTGCGGTTTAAGGATATAATACAATAGGTTTCATTAATTGCAATTTCGTTGTTTTTGTTTTTTCTTTTTGAATTAAGTGGTAATTGTAAGACTATATAGGTAACAATGTCCAACAGTAAATTAAACTAGTGTTCCCCTTCTTTATGCTATAATTTATGAGGAAATAATTTTCTACTTTTTTCACAGTGGCGAGGAATTTAATTAGTAAGATATTGATTGAAAGCAATGTTGTCAAACTCATGATTTAACTCGTTAGAATCGTCGATTTTACGATCCTAGATGGCAATTTCGTGTTAAATCGCAATTCGAATCAGAATCAGGACTGACTTGGTCAAACTCGCCACTGACTCGGTAAAATCGGAAAGTTTGATCGAGTCAAATGAGTTAACTCAGCCACCCTTTTGTAGCCCAAAAAAAAAAAATAGTATTTGTGAGAAGCCCATTGACCAGCAGTGAGGCCTAACATTGCTGTAGCTTGCTCCACAGCTCCAGTGCTGCCCAACTCTCTGCAAAGTGAATCAAGTTCAACCAAACCAAACCAAAGCTTCCTTAATCCTTCACGCTCGGCTACAGAATCAAAGCTACTACAGCATTCGTGTTTCTTCGTCATTGTTCATCACGTCCTAAGTCCTCTGATTTTAACTTCTTATCGATCTATCATTGTCGGTGGTCGCGATTCGTTGTGCTTGCTCTCCAGTGTTGTTCCTCTCAACTGCTACTCACTCCTCGGTGCTCGGTGCTAGGTGGTCGTTGCTCGTTGCTCGTTGCTCAGTGGCTGGTTCTGCTAATCTACTCCTCCCAGTTCGCTATTTGGTAGTCGTTGTTTAGTGGTCGCTGCTCGCTGTTGGTTGCTCAGTGGTCGCTGCTCACTGCTGGTTGCTTGGTGGTTGCTACCCACTGCTGTGTTCTACTGCAATTTCCTCCTCTGGTACGTGAAAGGGAAGTAAATACTCTCTTAGTCTCAGGCATTCTTTCACACACTCTCTCCCTCTCTGTGTTATTTTCGCACATTTTAATCATTGTGGGTTCCACGACTGTGAAGCTGAAGTTGCTTCCAAAGCATTTTGATCTACTTGATTTTTTTTATCATTCAAATTTACAGTTTGCAGGGTGAATTTAAAATGAGATTGTTTTACTATCTGAAATTTTGTGCACGCCTTTCTATATCGATATCCTCTATGTTATTGCTTTTTCAGGCATGTTCTTTTTTTTTTTTCTGTTCAAATTGGGATTTTTCTTTTCCGTTTTGTGCATTTTAGCATATAATATCTTCTTCAATAAGCAGTTCTTTGTTCTTCTCTTTTACATGTAAGAAAGAGTAAAATAAAGAAATCTTTACAAAATGTGACTGCATTTCTGCTCCAAGGTTGATTTGGCAGGAACCTGATGATATTATTTAGTTTTAGTGCATAAAGGTGTCACTTTATAAATGGATCGCTTTAAAAGAACTTTGTATTTATCTGTCATTTTCTAGTTAAACAAATGTCAAAGATTGTTCTTTCATGTTTCTTTTTTTTTTTTTTCTTTAATCTTTTTTAATATTGATAAGAGATGATGACTATATATAATGTAGCTTCTGTAGCATCCAGTTATTTGTCTCTAATCACAATTCTGTAATGAATAATGATACAATCTATTATTAGAAGAATAGGGATATATTCTGTAATGAATAATGATACAATCTGTTATTTGAAGAACAAGGATATAAATGGTGCTAGGGAGTGGCAGTGCTCTTGGAGTGTATAATAGGGATAAAAATGGTGCTAGGGAGATGAGTTTGAACAAATTATGAAATTTTTATTATGTTGGAATGGCGTATAATATGGTTGGTTAGCTATTATTATTTTGAACAAATTATAAAACTTATTGTGTTATCTTTGAATTTATTTTCTACATTTATTCATCTTTGTTTTGGTTAGCTTCATTGGATTTCTCTTTAGCTAATACAAACTTATATATTGTTGTTTAGTTATACATCAAAGAAAATATGTCTTCAAGTGCAAGTGCTCCATCAGCCCCTATTAGAAAAAATGTAGCTGCTGGAAGGAAAAAATTTTCAGGTAATAGATCTAATATAGGGTTGAAACATGGGAAGAATGTTAGTAGGGATGGTAAAAAAGTTCAATGTAGTTATTGTGGCAAAGTTTATAGTGGAGGAGTCTATAGATTTAAACATCATTTAGCTGGCACAAAAATAGATGTTGAACCATGTGTTAGTGTTTCGGATGATGTTAAGGCACAAATGTTACAACATGTTATTGAATCCAAATGTGCATCATCTAAAAGGAAAAACAATGGGCTAATGTTGGTGAGGAGGAAACTCCAGGCACTCAAGGACAATCAAATCCCCAAGACCTCTTAAATTTATTGAGAGCTCCCAAAAAACATAGCAGTGGCCAAGGTAGCTCACAATCTACCATTAATCACATGTTCAAGAAAGATATTAAGGAAGAAGCTTGCCAACAAGTAGCTCATTTTTTTTACACAAGTGTCATTCCCTTTAATTGTGTAAAAAATTTTGAGTTTATTAAGATGTGTGAGATTATTGGAAGATATGGCCAAGGGTTTAAGCCTCCATCCTATCATGAGATTAGGGAAAAATACTTGAATATGGAAGTTAAGAATACACATGCCATGCTTGAAGAGTTTAAACAAGAATGGAAAAAGATGGGTTGTTCCATTATGTCTGATGGGTGGACGGATAATAAAAGGCATTCCATTTGTAATTTTTTGGTCAATAGTTCTAAAGGGACTATGTTTTTATATTCACTAGACACTTCTCATATTTCTAAAACTACTGACAAAGTGTTTGAGATGCTTGATGATATTGTTGAAAAAGTGGGAGAGGAGAATGTGGTGCAAATAATATCTGATAATGCTACAAATTACAAGGTAACTAGACAAAAATTGATGGAGAAAAGAAAACACCTGTATTGGACACCATGTGCAGCTCATTGCATTGATTTGATGTTGGAAGATTTAGAAAAGAAAATAGAGTTGCATAAAGAAACCATAAGTAAGGGCAGAAGAATTACAACTTACATTTATGCAAGATCAATGCTTATCAATATGTTAAGAAAATTCACAAAAGGGAGAGACTTGATTAGGCCAACTGTGACTCATTTTGCCACTGCTTATTTGACATTAGGTTGTCTTAATGACCATAAAGCGGCATTGATAAATCTATTTAATTCTGAGGAATGGAAAGATAGCAAATTTTCTGCTACCAAGGATGGAAAGGAAGTGGCAAGAAGTGTTATGGATAACAGGTTGTGGAGGAATATGATTACTTGCCTTAAAGTTGTTGCTCCTCTCATTAAAGTTCTTCGCTCAGTGGATTCAGAGGAAAAACCAGCCATGGGATTCATATATAAAGCAATGGAAAGTGCAAAGGCAAAAATTAAGATGAACTTTAATAATGTTTCAAGGAGGTAAATACAAAAAAATATACTTTATATTAGTGTCTTTATCTTTAATATATTTTGGCTTGATTGTTTGTTGATTACTGTAGCTGTGAGCCTAGATTGAACATAATTGACAAAAGTTGGGATGCTCAATTGCATAGGCCTTTACATGCAGCTGCGTATTACCTCAATCCTCATTTTCACTTCAACACTGACTTCCAAGCTGATTATATGATTAAGCAAGGGCTATATGAATGCGTAGCAAGACTAGTTGAAGATAAGGGAGAAAGAGACAAAATTAAGTTCCAATTGGTCAAATTCCATTTCACAAAAGGCATGCTTAGCTGTGGTTCTGCACAGACATTAAGAACACAATTGGCCCCAACAGAATGGTGGGAAGCCTATGGAGATGGATGCCTAGAACTTCAAAGATTGGCAATTCGCATTCTTAGCTTATGCTGCAGCTCTTCTAGATGTGAATGTAATTGGAGTGCTTTTGAAAGGGTAAGTAATTGTAAAATTATAAATTGCTTTCTTTCTTTATTTTCATTTTAATTTTTTTAGGGGTTAGAATACTTATTGACATTGTTTATTTTGTTTAGATTCATACCAAGAAAAGAAATTGCCTGCACCAAAAGAAGATGAATGACTTGGCATTTGTGATGTGCAATTTGAAGTTAAAAAATAAGCAAACTACAAGAACTCATGTTTATGATTTTGATGATATTCATTTTGATGATGAATGGATAACTGAGGAGATGGGAAATGAAGATAATGTGGAGGCAGATGATGAGGTTCTTGAACCCATTCAAGTTAATCATGTTTCGGCAGCAATAGAAATTGGTAATTTGGTTGTTCAACTTAATGCTAATGTTGGTGGTACTAGTACTGGTGAACAATTTAATAATATGGATTTTGATGATGACTTCCAAGATGAAGAAGAAGATAATAATGATGAGAATGAGAATAAGATAGGTGGAGATTATATAGAAAATGATCAAGATTCTGGTAGTGATGATAGTCGTGGAATTGATGATCTTTATTGAATTTATATTGAGAGTTTGTTATGTTAACTGAATGATTATTGTGTATTATGTGTGATGGATTATATCTCATGGATTATGGATTATGACATATGGATTATAGGGTTTAATGAACTTTGTATATTGATTTGGATTATATATTATGGATTACAGAGTTTATTGAATTTTGTATGTTGATTTGGATTATGTATTATGGATTATGGACATAGATTATAGATATGGATTACAAAGTTTATTGAACTTTGTATATTATAGATTATGAATTCTGAACTATGTATGAAATTTTATGTGATATGGTTATATTCAATAGCTTAAATAACAGGTGTAGGTAAACTCTTACGATTCTACGTTACGAGTTTACAATACGAGTCCACCCCCCTTTCCGAGTCTAGGTAGAATCGCAATTTTGACAACATTGATTGAAAGTGTTCAAAGTAATAGAATTAGCCAACAACAACATCTTGGTACTTTGATGTAATATCAAAAATATTTGTATCGATATAATTACTATGTGGCAGTTAAGAGAAAAACATAAGAAAAAGTATTAAATTGGTTTTTTACTTTTACATTTTGTAACAATTTGGTCCCTCACAATATTCCATTACAAATCAGTACTTCAAAAATTTTATTTTATGAAATTAATCCCTTATTAATCTAAACGGAGTTTGTAAAAATTTAAACTTGTGAGAGATTAATTTTGTGTACATTTGAATTTGTAAAAGACTAATTTGTCACGGTTTATTTGTGAGAGAATAAATTGTCACAAAGTATAAAAGTGATGGACTAATTTTATACTTTTCTCCACATAGTAATAATGTGTCAAAAATTTTATGCCAACAAAAAACAATTTACTGCATTTATATTTTAACCCTAATTTTTTTATTCAATTTTGCTTATAAAGTCAAACTCTTTTTATTTGTCAATTTAGAATCTTTACTATTAAATTTTTAAGTAACTCCCCAAAAACTACTAGTTTGTGAATTTGTTAACTTGTCTACTTTTGTATGTTTCTAATAACTCACTTAATTCCTTATTCTATTCCTATTTTCAATTTATAAATTGATATTCTTGGGAGATTATTAGGAAGTAAAAAATATATAAAAGGTAAGTTAACAAATTCAAAATGGGCTTTGAGTTGATCAATAAAATCTAAAAAATATTGGGATTAAAATATGAAAAACAAATAATTTCATATTAATATATAGTGAGCATATTTTGATGCATCATTGCAATATATATTTCTTTTAATATGTCATGTGACAATTGCATCAGTACAACTATTTTTAAAGATACATCAAAGAATTCACTTAACTTACTAATAAATTCTTGTTAACCTCAAATAGCAATCTTATTTATTTATTATAATTTGATATGAACCATAACTTAAATTTCATTATTTTATTTGAACACATACTTTTTTCCTCTACTTTCTCTGACAATGAAAATATAATATTACAAAATGTGCAAATAAAAATAAAAATATGATGCTACGAAAACCATTGAATGAGTCGTACGTGAGTGAGGTAAGTTGAAAAAATTGTCATGCACAAAAAGAGGATAGATAGTCTTCATTGTAGCATTTTTTTCTTAACAACGTTATTCAAAGATATTTAATTTGCAAAGAAAAATTTCTCTCATAGAAATTTTTTTTTAAGAAATACAATTAGATAAAATCACTTAACATGGATGGTGTTGTAACCAACCTTTCGGCAAGAAGAGTAAAAATGTGGTTTAAATTGATTCCCAAAATAAATCTTAAAAATCAATTTATTTGGAGTCACTACCAAATTTTTATCGAAAAACTTTGGAAAACCAATTTAAAATAAAATAAGAAAGGCAAAATGGTCAGCAAAAAACAAAGAGGGGTTCAGGAATCTATTTGAGTGTGGGGGGGAAGGTGTTAGGCACCCCACAACACCCGTCCATAAGGACAATTACCTTAAACTAGTTAGCTGAAATAGAATATGGCCTTAAATTTATCTCAATTACCCTTTAATGACATGCATGTCCGTTAAACAGAGAAGACAAAAATGACAATAATGGAAGCAAACAGATAGATATTTACAAAGGGTGGACTTGACTTATGATGAAAGCCTAAGGCCAATGTACCCTGTAATAAGAATCAAAGTCCACATAGTTTGACCACAATGGCAGGTCTATTGGTTGGTGAATTTTAATTTTTGCGATGAGAACAGAAGAGTTCAAATTAAATAGATTTTTGTAAACAAAACGGGATTAGAATTTGATTTGTATATTTTAATTTACGACAATCAAATTAATCTAGCTCTCTTGATCTCTTCATTTTCTCTCTTTTTAATTTTTGTTTAGTTTTGGAATTTTAATCTTTATTTTTGAAATTTAAATGGAATGATAATGGAAAAGGCTCTTTGGATTTCTTTTGAATTTTATATCATTCTTTTTGGATTTTTGGTTTTGCTTTAATTTCGAATGAGTAATTAGAATGATTGAAATTAAAATTCACTCTAGACTTGGAGTAAGACTATCATAAAAAAGATATTTTGGAATTTTTGAATTTCATGATTTTTGTAATAATTTTTGAGATTATGATTTTTTTTCTGGTATTAATTTTTTGGATTAGAGTTTGCTTTAGGCTTAAAGTAAAATTAAAATATTTTTGAATTTTTGAATTTTATGATTTTTGTATTTATTGTTATTTTTTTTAAAAATTGGAATTTATTTTAATACTTAATGTAAAACTAGAATGGAAAAATATTCTTAGGACTTTTGATTATACACAGACAAACCTCCATATTTTATAATTAATTCATCATGGTGTTTTAAACATTAACTTTTGAAACCTAAGGAGACTTGGGATCTCACATTGCCTTTACTAGTTAACTTTTGAGTGCCCAAAGAGACAAGTGATCTCATGCGGGAACCCAAAATATGGAAGAAAATATTTGGGAATTCTTCAGGATTTTATTTTTATGTATTTTTAAGGGTTTCAAAATTAGAATTCCTTTAATATTATTTTTAACATGATCGATTCCCCAAAGCCTACGGAGATCCAAGTCCCACATGGCATTTCCTAATCAACGAAATTTTATAAAGCACAAATTTAAATCATTTTGTAAATAATAACAAGTATTAAATTAAAATTTTTATTCTTGCATTATTATTATTATTATTTTAAACCATTATGTACTAATTTTTAGGGTCTAAGGAGATTAAAATCTCACGCAACCTCAAGCACTTGAGGAAAATAATGTTCCCATATGATGCCTTCCTTAAAACTTTACTTATAACACCAAAGAAACAAAAAAAAATGATAATTATAATAATAATAGCAAAAAGAAACAAAAAAAAAAATGATTTGCATCTGCAATGTAATTTGGGTGCCAACGCAAGAAACAGTGTTATCATGGATGCATGACGCCATTCCTTACCTGAAGCAGCTTCTCACCATCGACAGGCTCCTTCTTCGGCGGTCCTCTCCTTCTGACTTCTCACGACAGCACCTATCTCTCTCCACAGTTCTCCCTGGTGGCCTTTTCTCTCTCCTCTTCTTCTTCCTTCTTCAACCTCTCTTCTTCTTCTTCCCTTCAACCTTCTCGAATCTCCTCTACTCAAGGAATTCGAAGGAGAGCCCTCCTCCCTACCTTTTTCTCTTCTTCCTCTCCTTCTCCCTCATTCTCTTTCTCTCCTTGGTCCGTAATGAGTTCACAGCGTTTCTCTCTCCTCCTTCTTTTTTCCCTCTTTTCCTCCTCCTCTATTCACCTCTACCTATGGTGCTCAGAATAGAGGAGACCATTTCTTCTCCTCCTCTTCTTCTTCTTCTTCTCCTTCTCCCTCTTTCGGTTCCCACTTGGTCCATTGTTGTTCACAATCTCCAGCCACCTTCCTTCTCCTTCATTGTCATGAAGAGCAAACTTCAAACTCCCTAGCTTTATGTACTTGTACACAAGAAGCCTCTCCTTTCTTATCTTGCAGTAATCTAGAAGAGTGACAAGGTTTCGATGCTTGATCTTTCCTAAAGTTTCCATTTCTGCCATGAACTCCCTTTCTCCCTGACAACCTGTAATGTAAATAAGCATCTTTCTAGCTATGACACACCCATCTTTGGGCTTAGCTTTGTACACTTCACCAAACCCTCCAGACCCTATCAAGCTCTGAGCACTGAAACCATTGGTAGCTTTAAGAAGATGACGAAATGTGAGCTTACACAAAGGCTTCTCAAAGGCTGCAACATTGATGCTTAAAGGCTCAGGAATGTTGTCTACTTTCCAGTAGCTACTTCCTGAAGCTGCAAGGCATTCTACATATTTCTCTCTTCATTGATTAGTATTCTTCCTCTCTCAGCTTGGCCAAGCATCACACCAAAAATAAGCTCGGATTCCAATATTGCTGAGGTTAGATATAGCTGTTTGGGAGTTGTCAAGGTAGCTACAGAAGATTCTGGAAGGAGATGGAAGTGTTATTGAAAAGGTCTCTGCCCAACGGCAACCTCAGTCTCCTCTTGAAGCTCCCCCCTTCCAGAATATGTCCCCATAAAGAAGAGAGCACCCTCCTCCAAAACCTCAATCTTGAAAGCCTTTGTCCATCCTCTACAAGATGGCAACTAGTCTCCTTTTTCAAGCTTTTTTTTCTGCAGCCTCTAAGTTTCAATTTTTTCATCTCGTGACAGTAAAAGCAGTAGGAGCAAAGGATATCTTTTCTTTTTCTGATTTTCATTACTATTATTATTATTTTATTTTTTGATTTTCTATTTTTTTTCTTATATATTTTTTATTTTTATAATTTTGCTTTGATTTATTATAATTATTTTAATTACCTAATTTTATTTTTAGGTTTTGAGTGGAGTTAATTGTCTCTCATTATTTATTTTTAATTTCAAATTGCCCCCACTTAATGATGTCATTTGAGCTTCGTCTTTTTTAATTTTTTTCTATTTGCTTAATTATTAATCAATTGGTGAATCAATTAAATTAAATAATTAAGTAATGAAGGATGGGGTGTTCACAGATGGTGTCTCTAGTGAAGGACCAAGAGTGATATTTTCCAATGAATAAGGAACTATTTGGGATATTTCAATAAGTGATGGACCAAAATAGTAACTTTATGATAAATGAAGGACTAAAATAGTATTTTACTCTTAAGAAAATACTATTACTTCATGTTGGTATTCCTACCATATATAAAGAGAAATAGTTGTCCCAACTAAATTGCTTTGGCCAAAAATTAAAATTAGGTTGCTCATAAATGATACACAATTTAAAAAGAAAAAGTCTAAATGTGACTCAAGCTCCAATTCAATGGATTTAAGTTATAGCCCATTTTGGAAGAGTAGGTTTGAGTGTTTCCAACATTGTCAAAATAAACGAAGAACTTAGAATCTAGATTTGCTTGACTGATGTTATTTACAAGCATTTAAAGGTTTATATTAAAAATTTTAACTATAATCATATGTGATTATAAATTTTTATATAAATTGCAATCATAATAATGAGTAAAATATTTTTTTAATCCATCATTTAACATAAAATTATCATTTTGGTTCTCACTGGTATTGTCCAAAATAGTTTTTCATTTATTGAAAATACAACACTTAGTTTCTTATCTTTTGAAAAAAATATAAAATTTAGTCCTTATATTTTAGGTTTAAGGTTTAATCAAGGGGTCAAATATGGTATTTTTTAGAAAAGTGAGGGACCAAATAGACCATCATTTTAAGTGTTGCAATAGGCAAAAAACTAAAATGAGAATTTTTCAATTAATGATGGATGAAAAAAATGTTTTGTTTTGTCCTGCAATAATAGTAAGAAATATAGCTCAAAGATCTTAAGAGCAATGAACAGTACAAAAGTAAGCTTATTGGTGGTATTCATGGTAATTTGCTTCACATAATCAAGTGGGCCTATTGGGTCATTTCCCTTATAACCCTATTATTACCTAGATTACTCTCTTAATTCAATTATGGATTAAAGCTATACTAAAAGTACACAAACCATTTTATTTAGTAAAATGATCCCAATGAAAAGTCTATGACAATTGCCATTTGTGACCATTGCCGCACTGTTACTAGCCGTTGAGTCCTCTGGTGAAGACTTGACAGCAAAAGCTCTGACGAGGAAGTACTGGTGTATTGTTTTCATCTCCTTGCTGGTGGGTGCAGTGCGGTTGGCTTCATCATTGTTAGAGCTGCATGGTTCGTGCACGCCTTTCACCTTTGTTAAAGCTACTCACATGGTCTCACTAGCTTTGTCTAGAACAAAGGATCTGGAGCTGTAATCTTGCGTTTTTGCCAAAGTTGCATTGGCTTTGGCATCCCAGACATGCTCTACTTTTTAAACAACCTTTGGTGACTGTTTGTTCTCTTTTGTGTCTTTTGTTGAAGGTTCTTCAACACCGTTTATACTCTCAGAAAGGAGGACTTGATTCTGACCGCTGTGTTTATTGTTTCCTTACTACATTGTACTTGCCGGTTCCTTGCTTGACCTCGGCTAGCTCTATTTTTGTTGTGCTCTCAGCTGCAACATCTTTGTTCCTTGCATTGTGCTTCTTCAATAGTTTCATTTATTCTTATGTGTTGGTATGTTAGTGTGCTCTACACTCATCATCTTCGACTAAGGCTTATCACATTGTGACTTTGTCTCCAACTAGGTTGAATGGGTGTAGCTTCAAAGACCTGGTGATATGTTGTAGGGAGGTATTTACCTCATTCTTACATGGAGCAGTTAAAGTTATGGATTTAGTAGAAGAATTTTTCCTTGTCCATTTTGTTGAGAAAGCATACTATAATTATGCTCTATATGAGGGTCAATGGCTTATAGCTAACCATTATTTAATGGTATAACATTGGAGACCTTTATTTCAACCTTCCCAAATGGAAATTAAAAAAATAGCAGTTTGGATTCATATTCCTAGGCTATCAGTAGAATTATGTAATAAAGAGTTCATTTGGAGGGTAAGCTCAAAATTAGGTACTATGCTGGAAAATGATGAACTAACCTCTATCTAATCTAAGGGTAAATATGCATGTTTATATATGTTGAGGTCAATCTTAACATACAATTGGTTCCTACTATTACTGTACTTAGTAAGACCTACTTGGTAGAGTATGAAGGTCTGCACCTAATATGCTTTAGTTGTGGTACATACGATCATAAGCTAAAAAATTGCATCCTAGCTAAACTAGACTAAACATCTGGACAACCTTCATAGGAGGGTTCTGATAAATCCCAGTGACTATGTGAGCTGAAGGTGTGGACAATGTTATCAAAATTGTTGTTATCTCAGATGAAGGGCAAAATCCTCACAAGGAAAATGTCTAAATGAAGCAATAAGTAAAATAACATTGGAGGAATAGCATTATTCTTCTCTAACTAATCATTTTGGACCATGGATGGTTGTTAACCAACCAAAACGAAACTATATGGGAATAAGACATAATTCTGATAAAGAGAAAGTAAATGAGGTGAACCTTGGTTTTAATAGAATGTGTTTTTCTTTATTGAATAATGACTTTGAGTGGAAATGTCTAATAAAGAGGAAGAGAATAATTCTCACATGAAGATTATTAGTGATGTTGAAACTGGTGAAAATATTCCCAAAAAAGATATAGCTAACAGAACCATAGGTCGACATTAACAAAGAATGGCTCAAAAAGTAAGGTTGAAGTCTTCCCTTAGCCTAGAAACCCATAATGGGCAGTCAACTGGTACAAGTAAGCCAAGGACAAACCCTCCAAAACAGAACCATGGAATGAATTTTCCTATTGAAGCTATCAAGGAGCTAGATTGTAAGAAGAAAGGAATGGTTTTTTTACCAAGATAATCCAATAAAGGAAAGTGTTTTCTGGCAGGATAAAACTAGTAGAAGGATGTTCTAGATCCTCTTAAAATAAAGGTCCAAGATTCAAATAAGGAACCATGGAGTTTACTCTCAGACTATAAACACCTTCAAGAAATTAATCTATGGCTTATAATCCTTTAGACCCTGGTTCAAGTTTTGAAAGAATGATGGAAATAGCTTAAAGAGGTTTCCAGGATATGGTGATGGAGATTGATAATATTGTTGAGACCTTGATTGGATCTGTTCCAGATAGTTTGGTGAATGCCCCTCCTACTATGCAAGATTAGCATTCGTTGTGTTTCTTTTCTTTCTCTCTTATTTTTCAAATGAATATCGTAATTTGGAATTATAGAGGTGTTTCAAGAAAGGGTTTCACTACCACGATTTGTGATTTGATGAATAGATATCGTGTTAATTTTTTATGTTTATTGGAGATGCATTTAAGTGGAAAGAAAGCTAAGAAGATTGTTAAAAAAGTTTAAATTTAATGGTTACTATTCAAGATGGTGTGGGCTTTTCAGGTGGTATTTGGTATCTATGAAATCTTAATTACTGGCAGGTACAAGTACTTTATACTCATTGTCAATTTATCCATATGGAAATTGCCTTTAAGAATGCTAGCTCATGGTTTCATGTTGTTGTTTATAGGAGTCCCCAGCTTGCCTTTGAGAGGGATCTTTGGGCTAGCCTTAAGGAGATTTCTTGCCAAACTATGGGTTCCTGATGTGTAGGAGGTGATTTTAATTTCATTTTGTCTATTGATAATAATAGTGGTTCTTTTAATATATTGAGTGATTCTACCATTTTTTGGGACACTTTTCTTGATTACGACTTTTATGACATTGGCTTCCAAGGACAACCTTTTACTAGGCAACGTAATAATATTAAGAGAAGATTAGATCATTTTGTTACTAATAATCTCTTGTCCACTTCCTTTGATAATGTTACGGTGAAGCACCTCCTTAAGCTCAAATTAGATCACATTCCAATCCTCCTTGATTGGGGGCAATGATTTAACTAATAATACTGGAAAGCCCTTTCAATTTCTAGCCTCTTGGTTAGCTCATGATAATTTTCAAGATCTTCTACAAAGGTCATAGTTAAAAAATAAGGTCCTGGATTCAAATATTAATTCCTTCACTAAAGCGACTAAAGATTGGAATAAAAAAATTTTTGGTAATATTATTAGGAAAAAGAATAAAATCCTGTTGAGACTTGAAAGTATAAGTCATTCTCTGAAATTTCAAAATAATCTTTACTTGGAAAAACTTCAAAGTTAGTTATGGGATGAGTATGAGGCTTTAGCTATCCAAGAGGAAATTTATTAGAAACAATTTTCCAGATGTAAATGTCTTTTGTATGGGGATCGTAACACTACGTATTTTCATAGTATGGCTTCTACTCAAAAAAGGAAGAATAGAATTAGTATGTTAAAAGATGAAAATGGGTCATGGGTTGAATACTAAAATTTTTTGTACGAAATGAGTACTTCCTTATTTAAGAAAATTTATGAAGGGGAGGACTTTCATTACTAATTCCCCGTCTCTAGTATGTTTCCCAATTTGACGAATACTGAGCTTCTTTCCCTTGAAAATCAAGTTACAAAAAGGGAAATTAAGAATGCTTTTTTCAATATAGGTGATTAGAAAACCCCTGGTCCTAATGATATTCCTGCAATGTTCTACCAATGTAATTGGGATTATGTGAAGGACTCTATAGTTGATTGGGTGACCAAGGTATTCTTCAAGCTAGCTATTATTCAATCTATGAATCACACCTTCATCTTTCTTGTCCCGAAAGTTCCTAATCCTAAGATGATGAAACATTATAGACCCATTGGGTTGTGTAATGTGGTGTACAAGTTGGTCACCAAAATTCTTGCCACTAGACTTAAAGAGGTTGTGCTTAAAATTATTAGCCTAAATCAATATAGTTTTGTTTCAGGGAGGCAAAGCGTTGACAATATCATTTACTATGGGGCCAAAAAAGGTAATGTAGATTATATGGCCCTCAAAGTGGACGTTGGAAAAGCCTATGATAGGCTCTCTTGGGAATTTATAAGGGGGACCGTGAATGATATTGGCCATCTAGATAACATAGTGAGTATTATTTGGTAGAGTATAACATCTACTGACATGCAACTGCTCTAGAATGGACATGCCACTAACCTTTTTGTTCCTTCCAAGGGGATCCGTCAAAGGGACCCCATTTCCCTTTATCTCTTTGTCCTCTGTATTGAGAGGCTATCTCATTCCATCTCGGGAGTCGTTGAACAAAAATGTTAAGATCCCATTATTTTAAATAAAAGGGGACCTATCCGTTCTTACCTTTTCTTTACTGATGATCTTATTCTATTTAGTACACCTTTTCTCAACAAGTGCATGTTATTCAGGAGACCTTGAAGGTTCTTCGTAGAAGGTTGGGTCATAAAGTTAATAACTCAAAATTTGGCATTTATTTCTCTACTAATATCCTGCAAGATAAAAGACATAAGATTAGCCAAGTTTTAGGAATAAATGTAACTGATAATATAGGTAAGTACTTAGGTGTTCCCTTGTTTCATGATAGATGTTCATACAGAGATTTCCAGTATCTTGTTGATAGAATGATGAATCGTTTAAATAGCTGGAAAGCTAATACTCTTTCCCTTATTGGAAGAATCACTTTGGCTCAATTAGCTATTGCTTCCATTCCTACTTATGTAATGCAAACTACTAAAATCCCTCTTCAGGTGTGTGATAGCATGGATAAAATTTGTAGGGATTTTATTTGAAATGATTCTGCTAACAGGAAAAAAATTCATTTGATCAGCTGGGATAATATTTATAAACCTAAGAAGTTTGGTGGTTTGGGTTCCGAAAAGCTCGAGATTTCAACTAAACTTTTATTATGAAGTAAGCGTAAAACATTATTCACAAAAAAGATGACTTATAAGTTAAGGTGATCTATAGTAAATATAGTTGTTATGAAGCTATTATTTCGATTATTCATCAGCGTAATGATGCTTCTAACTTCTGGCAGGGTATTATTCAAATTTGGGTGCCCTTTTATCGAAATCATATTTAACGTTTAGGAAATAGTAATTTGATCCATTTTTGGACTAACCATTGGGTGCCAGGAGTGTATAGGAGATTTTGCTATCATCAATATTGATGATAGTATTTAGGTTGAGCTTGTGGCAGATTATGTCCTCATTAATAGAGATTAGAATGTTTCTAAGCTTCAATAAGTCCTTCCTATGGATTTCATGGATATTATTGTTCCTATAAGAGTATCTCCCTTAGATGAGGATGGTTACTCTGTGGCCTAGCTTCCTTATACTTCTAGTAGGTTTTCTTGTAAATATGCTTTTGTTTCTTGTTTTGGTATTGATTGGAATTTTCAAAATAATCTATTTGGTAAGTTTTGGAAGCTAAATGTTCCTCAGTACTAATGAATCTCTTTTCACCAATAGTGTCAGTCATCGTCGATCTTTGGTTGCATCTCCTAATTGTGTGCTTTATAGGTCTAATAATGAAATAGTGCTTCATGCTATTCATGATTGTAATATCACTAGTTTGGTGTGGAAAGGCATTGTGCCTAGTTCCCATCATATGGTTTTCTTCTAAGAAGGCCTCATCCAGTGGTTGAACTCAAATTTGAATAAGGGAACTCATTTCTTTAATGGGGTAAATTGGCTCCAAGTTTTTCTAACTATTTGTGCTAAAATTTGGCACATGAGAAATAAAAGAATCTTTGAAGGAATTAATATTGAACCTGCTAGTTTTCTAAGGTATATAACTACCTTGGTTTTAAATTATCACTGTGTCTTCTCTCTTTTCAAATCAACTAAAATGACCATAAATGATTTCTCTACTTAGCATATCCATTGGGTTCCTCCCCCTGATCATGTCATTAAGCTTAATACTTACAGTTCTGTTTTTATTCAGGGATTTGCAGCTTGTGGTGGTTTGCAAAGAACAGTAAGGGTAATTTTATAAAGGGTTTTAGCAAGGTTGTTAAAATCACGATTATAGGCAGACTCATTTTGGGGGGGTGAACTCGTAAAGTAAAATCGTAAGAGTTTACCTATAATAGTAATTAACTATTGAAATATATAATTATATCATTAAAATTAATATTTTAAAATTCAAACTAGTTTTTGAATTGGTGAAGGTTGTTATTAATGGTCTACTAATATGACTATAGTTAAAATGGTGATAACTAAACATAAATATTTTTTAATATTATATATTATAAGTTAAATACGATAGGTATTAATAAAAAAATACTAATAATTTGAAATTTGAATTAAAATTATTTATACAATTATAAATATAACTATTAAAGATTATTTTGTTAAAACAAATAAATTAACAATATATTAATTTCATATTATTTTTGGGTAAAATATCATATTATAAATATTTAAAAAAATTAATATAATAATATTTAAATAATTTAGAGTAGAATACAAAATAGAGATCCTTTTAAATAAATTTAAAATAAAATTCCAAAAATAGGTGCAACAAATTATATGATGCTAGTTACGTACAAATAGACACTTTTCTTTGTGTGAATGCTCAAATTGTCTAAGTTCTACTCTTTTTGAAACTATAAAAAGATGAAGAGCATATATATATATATATATATATATAACATTGCATATATATATTCATAAGAATGGTGTTGGATTAGTGGTATCACACGCTGCAATGAAGGGGGGTGTTCATGTTTGAGACATGGAACTGACACTTGTTGAAAATATAAAACGTTGCAAATATATACATGAGAGTGGTGTTGGATCAATGGAATAAGCTTATACTTTTTTGAAATAAAACATGAGGAGGCAACTCGCTTGACTTGGACTCGACTCGCCGATTTAGCTGAGTTGACTTGCAAGTTTGACAACTATGGGTTTTATTGTCAAGCTTTTAAATTACATGATTACTAATGCTAAACTTTAGGGCTTACTTTATAGGTTTAAAATTTGTTTTGAAGTTGGCTATAGATCTATTCTTATGGAACTTGATTCTTTAATAGTGGTTCGGATGATTCATAATCTGCTGGAAATTTTACATGGAAGTTTTTACCTAGTTCGTGCTATAAGGCAATGGTTAAATTTGGATTGGTCTATCCAAGTTTCTCATATCATTCGTGAAGCTAGCTTTGCTGCTAATACTTTTACCAAGCACAGTCACAATCAAGTTCCCTCCTTCAAATGTTTCGATACTATTCCTAGCTTTGCTTCTCTTGTAATTGTTGCTGATTTGTAGGGTGTTTATCACCCTAGACTCATTGCTTGTTAGTTTCTTTATTTTGTTGGGCGTTCTACCCTGTTATTTATTAAAAAAAAAAAAGGATCCCATTGATTCCTTATCAATAGGTCCATATTAGCTTTATAATATGAGTATTTGTCTTTTAATTATTTACATGTTATATACACTAATTAGATCTCACATGGACAAAATCATAAATGAATTAAAGAGTTAGAAGCCAATAATTAGTCAATTAGTACATTAGAAGTGAGCAAGTTAGAATAAATTTAGCAGATTTATTTTAATCCAAAAGCTCAAACAAAAGAAAATTAGTTCACACTTTGCACTCGAGAAAAGTACCAAATTGGTTCCTCATTTTCACATTTTGTGATAATTTAATACTTCATAAATTAACCATAACAAATCAGTCCATTAAAAATCTTGTTTTGTACAAAATCAATCCATCATTAATCCAAATGCAAAAGGACTAATTTTGTGCAAATTTAAATTTGTGATAGACTAATTTGTCATGATTAATTTATAAAAAATTAAATTGTCACAAAGTGCAAAAGTGAGGGACCGATCTTATATATTTTTTCCTTTGCATCCCTTTAAATGTTGATCATTTATATACAGTAGGCTGGCATGACCGTTGGATTGGTTAGGTGAGCTTTTGATTTCATTGATTTTATTTTTAGTGGAAATCATTCAATATTGGGGCCATAATCTCCCTTTAAAAAATAACACCAATACAAATACAACACTATAAATGTAATATTATTATTTAGGAAGACATATATATATATACACACACACACACCTGCCGCATACTTCAGATATATAACCACCACCAATGGCATATAAGAAAATATAATATTGTTTTAGTCCTTTAATTATTTTTATCTTTAGGTTAGTTTCTTACTTCTCAATTTATTTTCAATTTGATCCTTTGCTGATTTTAATTCTCAATTGCATCTCAATTTAGTTCCTTACTAATTTTAAGTTTAACTAATCGAGTGGCTAAATGTGTTAATTTTTATATTAGTGAATGACCAAATTGAAAATGAAGATATGATCTCAGGGACCAAATTGAAAGTGCAAATCAACAAGGATTACAATGGTGCTTTAATCATGATGTTTATAATAAAGTGTATGTAACTATGAACTAACAATCAACATCAATGGCAGGATCCATGGAAAATATTTTAAGGATTATGATACAAAATTAAATATTAGGGATCTTTCCATCTCGAAAACAAACAAAAGGAAATGTAATCTATGGGGTCTTCAAACCCTACCGACAGGGTCTTTTTTCATTTTTAATTACGTTGTTTGTATGTTTGTTTTCATTTATGTAGGTTATTTTTTTCTGTCATTAAGTAAATGATTACAAAATAGGGATAAAATGGTCCACATAAATTAATGAACCCGTTCTCTTTTAGTTTTGAAATATAAGAGTACAACTGCAAAAGTAGTTTAAGAGCTGACCATGAACAATAAATTAGGGAATGGCCGGGACTCAAATTTGAAACATATATTTACTGTCTTACTGTGTAATTAAGTAATGATATCTGTTTAGATTGAGGGCAATAGAATAAAAAGGAAAAAAAATCAACTGTTTGATTTAAAATAAAGGAGAGTAAAAGGCTAAAATTAAATATTAATAAAATTTTTATTATTCCTATGAATGTTGTCAAACTCATAAGTTTAAACAAACTCATAAAGAAGTGATAAATTTATATTGTGAACACACAATATAAACTTCTAAGAGTGTATCTCAATTGGTAAGTAGCTATTAATATATATATATATATATATATAATTAAAACATTATATACAATTAAAAATTATTCAAATGCAATTCAATTTAGGTTTTTTGACTCTAACAATTTTGATCAAGCATTTAATAACTGACTACCTATGCCATCATTTTTTTACCTTAAATGCTTAAAGTATTTTTCTTTTCGAAAAATATTAGGATCGTGTGAATTTGAATTACGCGATCCAGACGAGTGTGATAGCTTTTTTTTATCGTGTGACTGACAATCATATGATCAATTTTTATTTTTTTAACTTTTGTTATGTTGCGGGTTAAGAGTTTAGAGTTTAGCCTTTAATATCCCGCAACCTAACAAAGTGTGTGCATGTATATATATTGTAATTATAATAAATTAAATATAATTATTATATTTATTATTTTATCTAATTTTTAGTAAATTGATAATAAAGAATAATATAGAATTATATTAAATTATGATAATTCATTTTTTTGCCACCACAAATGATAGATACAAGATAAATATATTTATTAGTATTTGGGAGTCTCTTTTATTATTAAAATTATTTTCAAATTTCTATTCGGTAAAATGAAAAGGCTTTTGTTGTAAATTTTACCAAAAAATAATTTATCTCTTTTATTAATTATTATTACTTTTGTATTGTTTTAATAAATTATACACCATAATTTTTATATATCATGACACAAACACAATATTGCAACTTATAAAAACTACACTCATCATTTTTATTATTGTTATTTGCTTATTTTTGGCCCTTAAGTAGAGCCCATCTCTTATCCAAAAATTTCCCACTCCCAACACTTAATTCTGCTATTTAATAATAAAATTTAATTTATTAAACTATAATAATTCAATTCACTTGCATTATTTGAAAATAATAATAAATAAAATCTTATTCTACTTATTAAGAATAAAATCTAACTAACGCAATCGTATCTTTTGATAATTTTTCTTGATGTTATATGATGAATATAGTTTTTGTAAGTTGCAATATTGTGTTTGGTTTGTTATTTTATATAAAACTTATAGCGTATAATTTAGTTATATAATATGAAAATAATAATTAATAAAAGAGATAACTTACTTCTTTTTGGTAAAACCAACGAGAAGCTTTTTCGATTTTATTGAATAGAAATTTTGAAAATAATTTAATAATAAAAGAGACTCCCAAATACTAATAAATAAATTTATTTTGTATATATAATTTGTGGTGGCAAAAAAATGAATTATCATAATTTAATAAAATTCTATATTATTTTTATTATTAATTTATTAAAAACTAGATTAAATCATAAATATAATAATTATATTTAATTTATTATAATTATAATTATAATATATATATATATATATATATATATATATACACACACACACGCGGACACACAAGGGACACCTCTTGAATGGGGCATCCCACTGTGTTAGGTCGTAGAATTTTCAGTCACGTGATACAGAAAAGCTATCACACCTGTCTGGATCGGGTAAGTCAGGTTCACACGACCCTAATTTTTCCAAACCAAAAAACACTTTAAGCATTTGAAGTGAAAAAAAAAAAATGATGGCACAGGTAATCAGTTATTAAATGCTTAATCAGAAGTGCTAGAGTCAAAAAACCATTCAATTCATATTATGTCAAACAAAATTTATTCATATTTAATATCTATATATATATATATATATATATGTAAAGGAAACTCCTTTTAGCATGAGAGCTTTGTTTGATCGATAAAAAAGCTGCATTGAACAAACCTTCAACTATTTATGTAATAAAATTTCACCTTTCTCATACATGTTTTAAAAATTATTTGAAGTACATAAATTTTTTATAATCAAAGAAAAAATAATGAAGTAATTAATTAATGAATCAATCAACTGCCTCTTAAATTAGAAATTTTTCAAATTGTAAAAGTTTTTTAGAGTGAACAAGAAAATTAATGAATTATTCTTCAAAGTGTGAGATGCAATGACTTTTCATCTTTCTCATACATATATCAAGAACTTTTTGAAGTATATAAATCCTTCATAGTCAATGAGCAAAAATTATGAAATAATTAATTTTCATAAATTTTTTGTAGTTAACAAGAAAAATAATAAAATAATTAATTAATGAATTATTAACCACCTCTTAAATAAAAAAAAAAATCAAATTGTGAGAACTTTTTTAGTGTAAATAAGAAAATTAATGAATTATTTTTGAAGTCTAAAAATTCTTTGGAGTAAATAAAAAAATTAATGAATTCTTAAATTGGGAATTCTTTAAATTTTGAACTTTTTTCGGAAATTAAAAAGTAAAATAATGAATTAATTAATTAACAGTCTCTTTCTAATAATGAGTTATAATATAACTTGACATGGTATAAAATTAAAGTAAGAGAAAATAATATATGGTTGAAGGATTTATGATTGTGCCCCTCTCAATGAGCCTATTGTCATCATTTCTCTCTCACCAATCTCACATAACCATTTTTTATGAACTTTCTCTAATTTATTATGTTTTCATTATATCACAATATATTAGTAAATTCAACTTTTTACTACCATTTACAAATATCATTGATTTAAAATTTATTGACATATAGTTAAACAAATTTATTTTCTTGCAAGGTCAAATAAACTAGTTTTATAATATATAACAGTCATCATAAATAATTATTTAATATAACTAACTAAATAATATTTATTTTATTTTTATTTTAATAAGTACATATTTAATGTAATTCTATTACTTTTATTTATATTTCATCTAGTAATAAAATTGATTGTAATGACTTCTTAAAAAAGAAGCTTGTCAATATCTCCTTCAGTCTTGGGTTTGAATCATTATATTGTTAATTACAAACTAGTTAACATATTTTTCAATAAATAAAATTGTAAACGCAATAAGTTCAGTACATCAACTCACAATTCTATTTGAATTTACACTGAATTTAAATCTACACCGAATTGACTCTTTTTTCTTTTTGTATGACCATAAACTCAATAAAGTAGGATAATATATTTACTTAGTCTAACAATCATGATTAGTGTAGTACCTGCATCTCAAGAGAATAAAAGCTTTTCTTTTTTTCATCATTGAGGTCTACAAACACTATTTCTATGTAAGTTAGAAGTCTTGTAGTATAAGTTACTTATATCTTGTAATTGACTTGTGTCTAAATTAAGCATTATATCTTGTTTTTTTCAGGCATAAGCAATTGTTAAGCAACATTCAGGGAAAAAAAAAAACCTTCATTCCAATTTTTTTTATATAATTTTCTGTGAAAAATCACTTTGAAAGTATGTGTGTGTCTATATATACATATATACATACATACATATCTATATATATATATATATATATATAGATATATATATATATATAGCCATATGCCATGGGATGCAACTTTTGTCTATTTGGATATAATAATAAAACCATATCTGAGAAACTTTTTGATTACCTGCATTAGACAAAGAGATTCTTTATAATTAATTAGCACTATTTTAATCAAAATGTCTAATATTATTATTGATTGCATATTTTCTTAAAACTATTATCTGAATGTTATTTTACTTTTATTTAAAAAACAAACAATTTATTTCAATTTTTTTTTTAGAAACACATTAGCCTTATTGAAATAAGGTCTTATTTGGTGCTCCAAATTAGTTAGTCTTAATATTGTATATAAAAAGCTTTTATACAATATAATAATTAAAGTATTGTTTATTAGCACTTAAAATTGCGTAATATATACAATCATATATATATATTCATAATCTTAAGCATCACATTTTATACAACTTTGAATATAGTTGAATACCAAATGTATATCCTATAAGATTATTTTGAAAGTCCTCTGCAATAGACTTATATTAATCCTTAATAATCTTATTGCCCCCCACCAAAGTGCTTTCCTCCAGGGTCCGCTCATATATGATAATATTATCATGGCCTCTGAAATCTTGCACAAAATTCAAAATACCAAAGGAAAAAGAGATAGATGGTGTGCTTTGAAACTTGATCTTGCAAAGGCCTTTGATTGGGTTTCCTAGGAGTTTATTCATGCTATTTTAACTAAAATGAAGTTTCTGTCTACATGGATTCGGCTCATCATGCATTGTATTTATACTATCAGCTACCATATAATTCTCAATGGTAGCCCTTCTCAAGCTTTTCAACCTTTAAGAGGCATAAAACAGGGTGATCCTGTCTCTCCATACATATTTATCCTAGGTGTAAATGTTTTATCTAGCATGATATTTGAGGCTGAAGCAAAGAACACTTAGAAAGGACTTAAAATTATTAATTTATCTTCCCCTATCCACACTTAATGTATGCAGATGGTACGTCTCTCTTCTTCAAAGCTGATGCCTCCACTTGTCATGTTGTTCAAGACATCCTTGCCTTTTACTATAAGTTATCTGGGTTAGAGATCAACAAATCAAAATCTATTAACCCCACACATCTTTAAGAAATTCCTCTCGAGTGGCTTTGGAATTAAGTTTGCCAGCAGATTTGACAAGTACCTGGGAACCTGGACTGATGTAGGAAGAGATAAGAAGATGATCATGGATAATATTGTTGAAAAAATTGAAACTAGACTTCAATCTTGGAAATCCAGTCTTCTATCACAGGCTAGCCATATGACATTTATTTCATGAGTTATCAATTCCTCATTGGTTTATCTCCTCTCTTGTATAAGCCTTAATCAGCGTCATTGTGAACACCTCACCCCTAATTATATGATTATTTAATTGATTCATCAATCAATTAATAGTTAAGCAAATAGGAAAAATTAAAAATGACCAAGACTCAAATGATATACCCAATTAGGGACAAGTTGAAATTGAAAATAAATAATAAAAAACAATTAAATAAACTCAAAACCTAAAAATAAAATTAGCTAATATACAATAATAATAATAATAATAACAATGATAATAATTGAGAGCAAAAATAACCAAAAAAAAATAGAAAAATAAGACTATGAGAGTAAAATTAGCACAATATGGGCTTCCAATAAAAACATCTTGAAAATAAACACCACATGAAATGAAAGCAACAAAAATAAGCTCATTATCAAATATAAAGAATTTAAGAAAATCAAAGGGAAATTAGAAAATCTTCCTAGTTCACCAATTAAATGAAGCAATTAAAGAAAAACCAAAAAATAATAATAACAACAAAACAACCAAAATCATAACAATAGCAAAAACAAAAAACATTGGTGGCCCCAAGGCCTATCATTGCACCTAGGGAATTGCTGCAGGGCACTTAAAGGAGACTTACATTAAAATGACCTCTTTTTTTTTTTTACCAAAAACAAAAAGGGATGGAGTATGAGCTAGGCTAGAGAAACATTGACTACATATCAGGAGGCTCGAGGAACAAAAGAGCAAAAGGGGTGTTGCACATAAGAAAGACTGGAACTGCATGCATGTATGGTTCCTCTTTTATGTTAAAAACAGAGAACTCAGGTGGAGGCAGCAATGGGAAAGGAGAACCTAAGAGTGTGAAGAGAGAAAGACAACAAGGGCTTTAGTTTTTATAAAGGAGAACCGAGCTGAAGCGGAGAAGGGGGGGAAGAACCAAAGAGAAGAGGAAACCAAAGAGAAACTGAGAGAGAGGCCAGGAAAAAGGAGAAGAAAGAGGGAGAAGAGGAAACTGAGAGAAAGGCCGGGAAAGAGGAGAAAAAAAGAGGAAAAGAGAAGGGCAGAGAGAAACCAAGAGAGAATCTAGGAAGGAGAAGGGAGCTGAGGATTATGCCTCTATTCAGAGCTCTGAAAACAGGGCTAAACAGAGAAACTAAGGGGGAAGAAGAAGATTGAAAGGGAGACTGAAACTGGGAAGGTGAAGAAGAGAAAAGGAAGCTTGAGAGAGAGCCTGAAATCGGGAAGGAGAAGAAGAGAAGAGGAAGACTAAAAGCCAAAGCTGAGAAGAGGAAAAAGAAGAGGGCGCAGGTACAAAGTAGAGGAAAAAGAAGATAGCAAAGGAGGAAGAAGAAGGAGAAGAAAGAAGAGCAGGAGTGCAGAAACGTGATTGTTTACATTGTGAGGTAAGTGTTGGGATACTGGAATGCTCGTTCATTTATATTCAGTTGATGTCCTACTAGTTTAAACTTGCAACTATGGTATAAGGGTTATCATTGGATGGTCCATTTTAGTCCATCACCTGAGTTTCAGCTTCCACCCCCTAGTCTTAAGATGCATTATAGCTTGAGCGGTAAAATATATATATATATACATATATATATATATATATATATATATAAACCAAGGGACATATTGCCTTATAGGTATGATAATGCACGAAAGGGGTAGGTGCATGGCAAGACATGGGTGGTCTCTTGTTTTCATCTATTTTCGATGCCCTTTTTATTTATTTATTTATTTATTCTACTTTATTTTATTATTTATTTTGTTCTTTCCACCACTAGTATTATTATCATCATTACTATCCTTATTATTATCTTGTCCTAATTTTTAACATTGCCATGTGAGAATACTAGTCTCCTTAGGCACTTAAATAGAAGTCACGTGAGATTTTTTTAATCTCCTTAGGCTTCAAAGGATAAGATTTAATTTGGAAAAACTTCAAAACAAAATTTCATGTTTATTAGAATAATTTACCTTCACGCTTTAATAATGTCACGTGAGGTTTTTCTCATATGGCACCTAGGGAGTAGACTAGTGGGAACGTGTAAGACCTTTAGTCTTTTTAGGCTTTAAAAGTCAACATACAATTTCGTAGTAAAAAAAATCATGAAAATAACAATCCCAAGAAATCTCAAATAATTTCTTCTGTATTTTGGGTTACTGTGTGAGATTTGTTAGTCTCCTTAAGCACTCAAAAATTAACTAGTAGAGGCCATGTGAGATCCTAAGTCTCCTCATATTTTGAAAGTTAATATCTATTTTTAAAATACAAAGTGAGAATAATTCCAAAAAAAAAAAGTTTATTTTTCCTATTATTCATAATTAAAAATCCTAAAAATATTTTTCCATGATAGTTTTACTTTAAGTTTAAAACAAATTCTAATTTCAAAAATATAAAAATCATAAATAAAAAGATCCCTTTTAATTACAATCTCACTTTCAAAATTAAAACGAAACCAAAGTCCAAAAAAATATAAATTCAAAAAAAATCTCAAGATTCTTTTCCATTATCATTTCTTTTAAATTTCAAAATAAAAGTTAAAATTGAAAAAATAATAATAATAATTAATTAACTAAAAAAATTTAAATGGAAAGAAAAAGAAAGGACTCAGGAAGTGATATTAGATCAATTTTGTAAATTAAAACTCACCAATCAAATTCTAATCTTGTTTGGTTTGCGAAAATTTATCCAATTACAACTATTAGGATTTTTTTACAAAAGAATATAAAAACAGATAATAGATACGCCATTATGGTCAAACTATATGGACTTTGATCCTATTATAGGGTACATAGGCCCTTGACTTTCATTCTAAGTTAAATCTGCCCTTTATAAATATCTATTTATTTGCTATCATTATTGTTGTTTTCATCTTCCATGTTTAATGAGCATACATGTCAATAAAAAGGTAATCAACATACACTTAGGGTCATATTCCATTTCATTTGACTAGTTTAATGTAACCGTCCTTATGAACAGGTGTTGTGGGATGCTTAACACCTTGCTCACACTCAAATAGACTCCCAAACTTATATCTATTTTTGCATACCATTATACCTGTTCTTTTCATTTTAAATTAGTTTTCCAAAATTTTTCATTAAAAATTTTGGTGGCGACTTCTGTAAATTGATTTTCAAAATTCATTTTGGGAATCAATTTAAACTCTTTTTATTCTTCTCGCCGAATGGCCGATTTCGACAGTCATTGTGTCAAAATTCATTCCTTGGTGGCTAACTTCTTTTTGGGTCAAAAAAGGAATCGTCCTAACATGCACATGCTTCGATGGAATAAGCTTTGCCTGAAAAAATTATAGAGAGGTATTGGTTTCCATCCCATCCGCCTGTTTAATACCATCCTCCTTGCAAAACAAGTTTGAAGAGTTATTGATAGGAAGCACCTCACTCTCTTTATCAATGCGCTTCAAAGCAAATACACATCTGACTCTAATCCTAGTTATCTCATCAACAAACCTAGTTCCTCCTGGATTTTGAAGGGAATTGGGAAAACTAACCACCTTATTTCCTCTCACCTTTCCTAGCAATTAGGATCTAGTGACTCTATTCCTATTAACCACCTTGGTTGGTGGAGTATGCAGTTAGTTCCTGCAGAGAATATTCAGTATGTCTCCAACCTTATTTTGCATAATAATTTCTGCTGGAATTCTGAGCTTCTTATAATCCTGTATCCCCTAACATTCAATCTCGAATTGCCTCAACACCTTTTTCTTGACTGGTCTTCCTTGTTTGGGATGGCTGTTCCTCAGGCTCCTATAAGCTCAAGAGTGATTTTGACCTTTTACTTTCTAATTCTAGAAATATTGTCCATTATCGTTTTGCTACTTGGAAAAGTCTTTGGGCTTTACGTCTCCCTCTAAGAATTATCACCTTCACTTGGAGGCTACCAACTGAATCCCTTCCCCTTGAAGATATTTTGTAGAAACATCATATGCCGGTTGATTCCATATGTCCCCTTTGTTTTAATGCTTCAAAATCATTAAACCATCTATTTATTACTTGTGACTTTGCTAGAGCCATCTGGTTTGCCTTCCCTTTGGGCATTCGGGTCAATCATTTCGGTGATATGGATGTTATTCAATGGCTTTAATCTTGGTTTCTTTAATGCGAAAAACACTGGGGTGCTCTTGACCTACTGGATCATCATAAGTCTTTACATTATTTGGAAAACTAGGAATGCAACCCTTCATCAAGGAGTCCAAGCTAACCCTATCATGGCTATTAAAAAGATTCAGTTCTATTTCCAAAGTGTCCATAATCTTCAGAACCAGGTCCCTAAAAGGAAAGCACAACTTAGAGCTGCACCTACTATCCTTTCCAAATACCTTAATGGTGTATTATTTACAAAGGACATCATAAAACTTCTAGGCAGCAAATATTGAACTTTGACTTCAAGATCATATTTAATGGCAGTAGTTTCAGAGATTGGAACTGGTCTTCTAAGCACAGTCACAACTCCATTCTCCTTTCCCTTAGTGCCATTCGCAGGGTACTTCTTTGGATAGCTCAGCTTGATTGGATGGCTTCAACCTCATTTAATCTCCAACTTCTCTCCACAAGAGTTCATCTTCTTCAGCATCTGATTCGGAGGAATTTCTGCCTTGGCTCAGAAATTGTCATCTGTGAAGATATCTGCCGCCTTCTTTCTTCTTTTAGGTCTTATGAAATTGCTCTTTTAGATTTATCTAATGGCCCTTCTTCTTGCTTGTAACTTTCTTTGTCTCTGTATCAAAAAAAGAATACCAAACGCATAAAAACAATACCTTTTTTCTCGTTTTTCGCTTGACATTTGCCATTCTTCTTATTGGCTTTCCGGGACTCCAAAGGTAGCTGTGTTTAAATGAAATAATTTAAATAAACAAGTAATTTTTGGAAGTATTTGGTTAGGAATTTGATTCTTGGCAACACAACCCCAAGTAATATATTGATCCTTATAGTTTTGGCCAACTTGATTAGAATTAATTGTATAAAAATTAATATTTTAATCTTGACATATTATTGAATTATTATATTACTCCTTCATTTATCAAAAATTATTATTTTTATCTCTTATTTTTAACACTAAATTAAAAATTTACCTGAACCCTTATAATTTCTCGAGCTAAATCTTATTAATTCACTTAAAGAGATGAAAAGTAATAATTTTTCATTATTGAAAGACTACTTTAAAATATTAAATGATTGAGAGACCAAAATATTAAGTCAATAATAAATTATAAACTAAAATATTATTTTTTATATAAATAGACTTGATAAAAATCTAGTACAATCAAGCAGAGAAAGGAAATTGGATAAATGGATGAGAATATAAAATTAATGGGGTCAACTATTATTGAAGAAGAGGAGCACGTGCTTCACCACTATAAATGAAGTCATGAGCTGGAAGCAAATCACATTACAGCATATAGCAGAAGAATAGAGTGAGAACATGGTCACTAGTGTGAAGCCAGCTTCTTCCATCAAATGTCTCATAACTTTGGTGGTCTTGCTTTGCTTCTTTGAGATGTTCATCAATGGCTTCAACTTCAACCCTAAACACTTGAACTTGTCGGAGAGGAGCACTCACTGGTCTTCTGCAGGAGCCACCTGGTATGGAGCCCCAAATGGTGCTGGAAGTGATGGTAATCGAAGCAACCTCATCATCAACACAATTAGTCTCACGAGAATGATATAATTTTAGTCCTCATTTTTAGCTTTAATGTAAGTTTAGTCTTTTAAAAATGAAAAGTATCAAAATGGGTTTTAAAAACTAGTGGTCCTTAGTGATGAAATTAGTTCACTTTTTGATCTTGGAAATGTCATTTTGATATTTTCTATCTTTAAATGATCAAATTAATTTTGAGACAAAAAATAAGGAACCAACGTTATTTTTCTCATTACTTTCACACACAATTGTTATTCTTTGAGAAAAATACATTTGTCCCTCATTTATAACAAAATTTTCATTTTGGTCATTTACTTATCAAAATATCAAAATGGTCCCTCCCTTTTCAAAAAAATACCAAAGCTAGTCTTTCTCTCAAACCCTAAATCCTAAGTTCAAGAGTAGTAATTTATTTATTGTTTTTTTTTTTTTTTTGTAAAGTGGAGAACAAATAAATAGAGAACCATTTTGGGTTCTTCAATGAGTAAGGGACCAATAACAATTTTATAACAAGTGAAAGACTAAAAAGTCATTTTACTCATTATTTTTGCTTATTCGTACTTAAAATTATAGAAAAGCCTATTTTACTCCATGATAGTTGGTGCTTTTAATTTCATCATCTAGAGACAACATATTTTTTAAAATAAAAATTTAATCCTATAATCACTAAAATATATTCAATGTCATGCTTCTATCTTATTTTTAATTTAAGAATTAGTGTCAAACCTATTTTATTAGGGCCTTAAATAATTATGGCATATCAAGCACCATTAACTCACACCTCATATTGCTCACTTTATCCAGTAATTTTTTAGAATTTCATTTTATTCCCTAACTTATTATTTAATTATTTTTTAATCCCTTACTCATTTCATTTTGCAAAATAGTCACCACTGATTGAAAATTGTCATTTTTAATTCTGCCTCATAAATTAATGGAATTAAATTTGAGGGACTACATATGGTGACAATCTCAAAAGTAGGGGACCAAAAATAATAAATTTCTATCAATATAGAATTATTTTAAACCACAAAATAATTGAGAGACTAAAATAATATTTTATTTATTACTGAATTAAAAAATTATAAAGTACAAAATGAAATTGAAACTGTAAATATCAGTCAAAGATCATCATAGAATTCTTCTCTTAAAATTATATTGTAAATCATTGGGGTGATACAGGAGGAGCATGTGGATATGGGAAGATAGCATCAGAGCCACCATTCTCTTCCATGGTCACAGGAATAGGCCCTTCTCTTTATCAATCAGGCAAAGAATGTGGAGCCTGTTATGAGGTTTATGTATATATAACTTTGAAGTAAACTAATTTAAATACATCTTTTTTAAGTATTAATTTGTTATTAGGTTGTTTTCATAAGAAAATGACATATATTTAAAAATTTTAATCATAATGTATCAAGTTATAAAAATCTCCACTTGTCTTAGCTTTATTACCGAATATATTAGTGTTGAAATATGACAAATACATTTATATAGAGAAAGTATCAAATTAGTCTCCTACTTTTATATTTTCTGATAATTTGGTCCCTCATAAATCATTTTAACAAATCAATCTCTCTGAAATCTTATTTTATGAAAAATCAATCTCTCAAAAATTCAAACGGAATGACTGGTTTTGTACAAATTTGAATTTGTGAAGAACTAATCTTATATAAGTTTGAAATTGTAAGAGACTAATTTATTACAGTTAATTTTAAAAGCTAAATTATCACAAAGTATAAAAGTAGATGATTAATTTGATACTTTTCTCCATTATGATTAATTATTTATGATTAGGTCTTACGTATAAAGCATGGAATATATATATATATATATATATTATTGAATTATAAATTTATGGAGACCAGAACTACTTAGATCCCCACATTTTGCATCACAGTTATTTACAAATTCACATTGTCAAAATAGTTTTTCAAAAATTCTAAAGTCATAGAAACAAGTTCTTACATTTTGACACTATACAAGTGAGAGACTATTATGTTCTAATGATTTTAGGATTTATGAAAAATTAATTTGACACTACGCATTCATAGAGGATTAAATTAACACCGATGCAAAAACCTATATGATCAAAATAGTTCTTTTTGAAAAAAATTTATGCCATATAATTATTATTACTTTTACAAGTAACGTTTTTTTCCCACACACATTTTCTCTTTCAACACAACCAAAAACTTTTGATATTCCTTTATACCTCAATGTCATCCTTGCAGACAAATCATTTACTGTTCATCAATTCGGATTCCCTCCTATACCGCAGAGGATGCTATAACTTTTTAGAACTTTAAAATATTTTCTCAATTAAAGAAATGACAGCATCTCCTATTGTACAACAGGGATATGCGTTACACTGTTTACAAGTCATCATTGAAAATTTATTATGTGTGGCACAATTAATAGCTTATCTTATAACTTGTTAATTTTTCTAAATGTAGTTATATTTAATAAATAGGTCAATTGCACAAAACATGCATGGTGCTCTGGAAAACCAGTGAGGGTAGTGATAACATATTCATGTCCAGGAGGCCCTTGTGCTTCAGAATCTGCACATTTTGATCTGAGTGGAACTGCATTTGGTGCCACGGCGGTTCATGGTTGGGAAGAAGAACTCCGTCGTGCTGGCATCCTCGAAATCCATTACGCTCGGTATAATAATTATAATTAATTAAACTAAATCATTGTTTTTAATCATAGTTTTATTTTACATGACATATGAGGTTTTACTACAGGCATATGTAAAAGCATAGCTTTTTGTAAAAAAATGGGAATTTCTTTTGAGTAAATTGTACGGACCTCGCCAAAATTTTGCTGATATTACATGGACTACCCCTGTACATTCAAAATATACACACTTGGTCTAATTAAATTTCTTTGACTAAAATATCCTCCATTTTAAAATTTTTCTAACTTAAGAAATGGAGGGTTTTTAGTTAAAAAAATTAATTTGGACTAAAGTGTAGAACAACTTTTTGATTTAACGTTTAAGGTCTAAGAAGGGAGTAAAACACTATTTTAATTCCATATTTATTAGTTTAGTCTCAATTAGGTTGTGCCTTACTCTTT